>OY293421.1:8523075-11374829 GCA_958502065.1 Chrysolina americana | reverse complement strand
ATATATATATATATATATATATATATATATATATATATATATATATATATATATATATATATATATATATATATATATATATATATATATATATATATATATATATATATATATATATATAAATATATATATATATATATTATATATATATATATAATATATATATATATATAATATATATATATATATATATATATATATATGTTCAGATAGGTTTCCGCGGTCAGATATTTGAAAACTAAAAAGTATATATATATATATATATATATATATATATATATATATATAATATATATATATATATACTATATATATATATATATATATATATATGTAAAATACTTGTTTCAAGGAGCAAATAATGTCCAAGTGACTGTAAAACAGTCGATAACAATCCTTTAGGAAGTGACTATAACTTTGTATAGTATGTATGGCATGTGTCCGACAGAAAACAACTACTTCTCTGGCTAATACCGCGACAGATATTGAATTATATCAGTCAGACACATGTGCATATATATATATATATATATATATATATATATATATATATATAAAGTGAATAGAGTATTTTCGTTTCAATTCCGAGAGCTCACGATCCGTGGACAGCACTGTTTCGTTGTAGATGTCACAAGTTACTATTCATTTATATATATATGTATATATATATATATATATATATATATATATATATATAAAGTGAATAGAGTATTTTCGTTTCAATTCCGAGAGCTCACGATCCGTGGACAGCGCTGTTTCGTTGTTACCAAACTCATCAGCACGGCTTTATGAGGTCTCTCGAAGTTGAAACGAATGCACTCTGAATTAGTACCATAAGGCAAAGAGAGTATAAATGAATAGTAACTTGTGACATCTACAGTCACTAGTTTGAAACTTAATTCGACACGAGTCATGGAATCCAAAGGTAGATGTTTACCTACAACATTGACAGGCAGACAAATGTTTATTTGTTCTGTCCAACCCAAGACTCAATCAAGTCCACGGATCGTGAGCTCTCGGAATTGAAACGAAAATACTCTATTCACTTTAGATTCTGCTTGCGTTCCTCATAACGCACGAGAAACTTGATTGAGTCTTGGGTTGGACAGAACAAATAAACATTTGTCTGCCTGTCAATGTTGTAGGTAAACATCTACCTTTGGATTCCATGACTCGTGTCGAATTAAGTTTCAAACTAGTGACTGTAGATGTCACAAGTTACTATTCATTTATATATATATATATATATATATATATATATATATATATATATATATATATATATATAAAGTTAGATGTTTATCTACTCATTGGTAGGAAGTCAACAATTTGTTGTTCTGTCCAACCCAAAGCTCAATCAAGTTTCTAGTGCGTTAACGCAAACAGAATCTAAAGAGGAATAGAGCGTTTTCTAACTTTGGATTCCATGGCTCGGGTCAAATTAAGTTTCAACTAATGACTGTAGATGTCATAGTTTCCGTCTTATTATATACTGCTTTGCCTTTCGGTACAAATCCAGAGTGAATTCGATTTATTTCGAGAGTTCTACAAAGCTGTCCTGATGATTGGGAAACCATGAAACGATCGTAGGCAGATGGTGGAACTCTCGGAATTAAATCGAAAACGCTCTATTCCTCTCTATTCCTCTATATATATATATATATATATATATATATATATATATATATATATATATATATATATATATATATATAAAAAACAATTTATCTAAGAATATTCTCAGTGAAAATATCCCTTGGGGTTGCAGTCAGAAAAAGTGGCCTGGTAAAGAACAACTCTTTGTTAAATTGTCGAGCTTTCGAAAATCTTTATTTTCATTTTCAAGACATCTGAAAATATTAATCGTGTGAAAAAAAACAGAACACTCTTAATATGATGTAAAACAACTTACTAACGTGAGATTAATTATGTGAAAACAGCAGAGGAGCTTCTTGGTCATTCCTTATGTATGTAAGGTTATGTCACAACACAAAACGAGATGAAACAACAATAATAAAACTATGTCATGTACATGAACACGATTAAAAAACATTATGATTTTATGAGTTATGAAGGAAAACTTTTAATTAAAATTTGGAAAAATGTTAGTCATTATAAAACTCGCCTTTGAGACCGCACGTGGTTCAAGGGACGCACAAGGGCGGTAAAAATATATCAAGAATAAGAAGAAGAGTGTATTGACAGATTTCAACGTCAAACAACGTCAAATGTCAACAGTCAACCTTGTATGTTCCATGAAACACGCTTCAGCTCTGTGCTGAGGTATGCCCTCTATGGGGAATTGTGAGAACTATTATTAAAGTTATTTGAATTTGCAACATTATTTTTGTGGAAAGAAAGAATATAATTATAAATTATACTAAAATTGGCTATATCAGACCGCTTATTCACACTATTAGGTTCTTTACTAACGTAAACCATCTCTAGAAAATTTCTCTTGGAATCTAGAGATGGTTTACGTTAGTAAAGAACCTAATAGTATGAATAAGCGGTCTGATATAGCCAATCTTAGTATAATTTATAATTATATTCTTTCTTTCCACAAAAATAATGTTGCAAATTCAAATAACTTTAATAATAGTTCTCACAATCCCCCATAGAGGGCATACCTCAGCACAGAGCTGAAGCGTGTTTCATGGAACATACAAGGTTGACTGTTGACATTTGACGTTGTTTGACGTTGAAATCTGTCAATACACTCTTCTTCTTATTCTTGACATATTTTTACCGCCCTTGTGCGTCCCTTGAACCACGTGCGGTCTCAAAGGCGAGTTTTAAAATGACTAACATTTTTCCAAATTTTAATTAAAAGTTTTCCTTCATAACTCATAAAATCATAAGGTTTTTTAATCGTGTTCATGTACATGACATAGTTTTATTATTGTTGTTTCATCTCGTTTTGTGTTGTGACATAACCTTACATACATAAGGAATGACCAAGAAGCTCCTCTGCTGTTTTCACATAATTAATCTCACGTTAGTAAGTTGTTTTACATCATATTAAGAGTGTTCTGTTTTTTTTCACACGATTAATATTTTCAGATGTCTTGAAAATGAAAATAAAGATTTTCGAAAGCTCGACAATTTAACAAAGAGTTGTTCTTTACCAGGCCACTTTTTCTGACTGCAACCCCAAGGGATATTTTCACTGAGAATATTCTTAGATAAATTGGTTTTTTTCAACTAGTCCAGTCAAGAGACTACCTCTCTCTATATATATATATATATATATATATATATATAAATGAATAGTAACGAAAATACTCACTATATATATATATATATATTCACTTTATTTTATATTTATTTATTATATATTTATTATATATATATATATATATATATATATATATATATATATATATATATATATATATATATATATATATATATATATATATATATATATATATATATATATATATTGGCCTGCTTCTATATATATATATATATATATCTATATATATATATAATATATATATATATATATATAAATATATATATATATAATATATATATATAAATATATATATATATATATATCCTCGGATACCCTAGCACAACAGAATATACAGATGAAATGTATAAAAAAATTATCTGCTTTCATCTGCACTTTTCATTTGTGCCGGTCGTCCATATTGGTCTGAGACTCACCCATATCTAAAATTGGTCTTCATTGCATATGCAAATATATCAAACTCACAGAAAACTATGACCGAATGATAAATAAATATATCGAGATTTTCGCTTCTTGTACTCACTCTTCTCATAATTGCCGATTCCTTGAAAATTATCTGAGGTTTCGATCGTGTTTGAGTTACCAGTAAGAATTTCCTCTGGAGTCGGAAATAGTTCATGCTGCTTCATTTCACATAGCTGTTGTCGGATATTCAAAGTTGAAGTAGATGCGGATGAAGTGATAATAATTAAACCCCAGATCAGTTAGCCAATAGTTCTGATTTTCAGGTATTCAAATATAATCACGAACTAAATATGAGTAAATAAACTAGCGTTCCACTGATTTATGGTCTGTGGAGTTTCTCGCTCATTAATTGAGGATGAACTCAAACACGAATTTTCAAATCTTGTTTGTTTGAAACAGACTGATTCAGGCAAATTTCCCTAAGTCTTTGCATTTCCATAGAAAAGGATCCAACAGCTTTGTAAAAATCTCGAATAATTTCAGAGGGAAATCCGAATGTTTGTTTCACGAGAAAACTTATACCTATTGAAACAAACAGGGAATGGTTTAAAGAAAAATTAGTTCGCCGAGGAAAATAGCAGTTTCTTCGACCATCGATTCTCATATGATCACTTGATTAGGTACACGATTTTTTTTCCACGTGAACATATTATCGAAATGTTTTGTAACCTAACGTACAGATAACATTGAAAAGACCAGAAATTGTATCTAGAATTGTCACACGCAAAGTGAAATATTGTTTCCGATTTTAAAAATTGAGAACATGATAATATTTTTATGCTTCATATGTTGATGATTCTGTGAGAGGCAAGATATCTTTACAGACCAACCAACCCATTTCTCTGAAATCCAGGAATACCTTGAAAAAATGTACAGTCTTCGTTTCAACTCGATACATTCCAGAACAATTTTCAGTTTGTTATCTATTGTTTGTGTAAATTCGGGATACTTTTGATAGTGCTGACATCTGGCAGATCAACCCTGCCGTGTATGACACCGTTCAGAATTTCTCTCAAGCGGAGAGGGGGAATACCACTCGTCTGATCGGGAGGAATAAGTGGCGCATTCACAAAATGGAAGCTAAGATCGAGTCGGTGAGACAACAAGCTTTGCTAGACAGTTTATAATGGAGTACGTGGCGGCCAATACCGGGATGAACTTCACTTAGTCTTAGAGCCTCTACGGGTTGTGTCTATCCCATCTACGAATTTCCGTAGCCACTAACGTAAAAACCATGCTTTCTGTAGAAGTGTTCGTCAGCCTGAGCACAATGTTCTGTGCAACCAAACAAACTCGAAAAAGTTCGACAGGCCTTTATACATAGATAATCAATCGTGTTGCGAAAATTGGTTATAAATAAATGCTCATGTGAGTGATCAACCATTAGGATAGTTGTGGCTCACATGAATGCTCTCATACACCTCTGCATATCGAAAGAAATCTAACCCGATCCTGTTTGATAAGCTGTGCCCCATGCCATAAATAATTGTGTGCCTTCGCCAAAACTTAGAAAAAACTTGGTAAGGTAACAGTTATAAATAAATGCTCTTGTGAATTGCGATAGAATCAAATGTTTTTGTGAACCTTCGGATGTAGAGCGAGATCTAACCTGGGTCCTGTTTGATAATTTTTTCCGTACTCCGAAACGAAACTATGCATGAATGCCTTCACCAAAAAATTGAAAATCAATCGTGTTGAGTACATTGGCTATAAATAAATGCTCACGTGAGTGATTGATCATTTGTGTAAATATGGCTCACATGAATGCTCCCATAAAACTTTAGATGTCAAACGAGATCCAACCTCAGCTGTCTGAGAATTTTCTTGAAGTTGACCGAGATCCAAACGAAATTGATTATTTTCGTCTCATACTCCGAAATGAAAGTATGGACGCCTTCACCAAAAGTTAGAAAATTAATCGTGAAGAAAAAGAAGGGTTTCAAATCAATGCTCATGTGAGTGATCGATCATTTGGGAGGTTGTGGCTCACAAGAGTGCTCCCATAAACCTCTTGAAGTTGAGCGAGATCCAGCCTGAGTTGTCTGTTTCATTATTTTCGTCTCACACTCCGAAATTATAGTATGGACGCCTTCACCAAAAGTTAGAAAATTAATCGTGAAAAAGAAAGTGTTTTAAATCAATTATAATGTCAGTGATCGACCTTTTGGGTAGTTGTGGTTCACATGAGTGCTCCAATACACCTCTTGAAGTTGACCAAGATCCAACCCTAGTTTTCTGTTTGGTAATTTTTGCCTCGTTCGACGAAATGAAAGAATGTCTGCCTTCGCCAAAAATTAGAAAATTATGTGTGTGTTGTATTTTTCGGAGAGGTTTCTCCAATACAAAAAGCATAATCCGGTATGATGTCGCGATTGAAAGGCAGGATGCCTGTTGCTCTTGAGCCAGATGAACCATTTTGTACTGTAGCACCCTTACCCCAGCTTGCACTCAGTAGCTCACCAAACTGATATCTAGTGATGCGCCGCCCAGCATTATTTCTAAGCTATAACCGACAGGATTCATAAAAATGTACTTTCAACAACTTAAAAAAACTTCTGTCTAACGGTTGGATATAATGCGTAGTATGACTGGGCAAGCATAATATATTGATGTCATTTGACTCTGCAAACTCCAACATTTCGACAGAATTTACGTGGGAAGCATGCCCGTCAAGTATTGAAAGGACTTTTCCTAGTGGTTTTCTAGGGACAAGATGTTCACCGACCCAATGGAAAAAATTGTTGCACTGATGTAGGTAAGCAGATTTTTTTTCCATAAATAACAGTGATCCTGGTGGCAGATTATCTGCCCATTCCTGTTTTTTATTTTTGCCCTTCATGATAACAACAGGCGGTATGAAATTACCCTCAGCATTGCAACAAACCACCAAACTAATTGTTTCTCCCCTTTCTGTGGATGTTACTGCTGACACAGCTTTGGACCTCTTTCTTGCAAGTATTTCGCCTGTTGAGCTGGAGGCCCGTTTCATCGATATTGAATATGTTTGCTAGCTTATCAAATAGGAAGTGTTGCTCCATAGTCGTTTCAAGCAAATCAAAATAATCTCATACTTCTTTTCGATTCATTGCCGTTGATCTAGCTATAGAGACACCTTCCGATTTACGAATACTAATTTCCAGATGACGGCTTAGAAACAAAGCAAGCCAGTCATAACCAGCTTTTTCGGTTTTATTATTAAATTTCTGTTTTATTTCTAGTTGATGAGCGAAATAGTAAGCAAAGGTCCTGAGGTCGTCGTCTCTGGTTAACGGAAAGCCACATTTTTGCATAGATATAATATGTCGCGATAGTCGATCTTCATTTTCTCTTCCATAGACCCTGATAGGGCCCATGTTTCCTTTTTGAGGGTTTTTCGTTTTAATTCGACGCTCCAAGGTTTTACGTGGTATGTTGAATTCAATAGAAGCTCGTCGAACAATTTCCATCAACAACACTCTTGATTGCTTCTGACAAATCATTTTGTGACCAGATACCACGTGTTTGTACAGATTTTCTTATGTATTTGTTTGGCATCTGTAAATAAAAACATAGTTATGAGCTGACAGTGTCAAAAAGACAACTTTCATTCATATAAAATTATGGCCATCTCCCCCGGAAAAAAGTGGGCCATCTCTCCCGATTTTCGTGTTGACTAGAATCTCAATTTGAGGTTATGTAGAATCCCACAACATACTAATAACTAATTCCACACAAAATATGATGAGAACATCATAGCAAATTCTGAAATTGAAGTTCAAACTTACTTAACGTGAAATATTCACTGACGCGAAATCAAACAAAAGTTTCTAACTCACCTTATATGCGATGTTTCACGACACTAATAACACATAATAGGCATGACAACTATCTCAGTAAACTGACGCGCCAACATCGCCGTCTAATAAGTGAGACCAGAAATACCTAGCTATGGCCATCTCTCTCCTATGGCCATCTATCCCGGATTTACCCTACATCAATGCTCATGTGAGTAATCGATCATTTGGGTGGTTGTGGCTCACATGAGTGCCCCCATAAACCTCTTGAAGTTGAGCGAGATCCAGCCTGAGTTGTCTGTTTGATTATTTTCGTCTCGTACTCCGAAATGAAAGTAAGGGCGCCTCCACCAAAACTTAGAAAATTAATCGTGAAGAAAAAGAAGGGTTTTAAATCAATGCTCGTGAGTGATCGATCATTTGGAAGGTTGTGGCTCACAAGATTATTTTCGTCTCATACTCCGAAATGAAAGTATGGACGCCTTCACCAAAAGTTAGAAAATTATTCGAGAAAAACAATTAAATCCATTTTCATGTCAGTGAACGATCTTTTGGGTGGTTGTGGCTCACATGAGTGCTTCCATAAACCTCTTAAAGTTGACCGAGATTCAACCCGAGATTTCTGTTTGGTGATTTTTGCCTCGTTCGACGAAACGAATGTATGCATGCCTTCGCCAAAAATTAGAAGAAAATTATTCATTATGAAAAAGGGTTATAATCAATGCTCATGCGAGTGATCGATCTTTTGGGTGGTTGTGACTCTCAAGAGTGCTCCTATAAACCTCTTGAAGTTGACCGAGATCTAACCTGAGTTGACTGTTTGGTTATTTTCGTCTCATACTCCGAAATGAAAGTATAGACGCCTCCACCAAAAGTTATAAAATGAATCGTGAAGAAAAAGAAGGGTTTTAAATCAATGCTCATGTGAGTTATCGATCATTTGGGAGGTTGTGGCTCACAAGCGTGCATCCATAAACCTCTTGAAGTTGAGTGAGATCCAGCCTGAGTTGTCTGTTTGATTATTTTCGTCTCACACTCCGAAATGAAAGTATGCACGCCTTCACCAAAAGTTAGAAAATGAATCGTGGAAAAAGAAAGGGTTTTAAATCAATTCTCATGTCAGTGAGCGATCATTTGATTGGTTGTGGCTTACGAGAGTGCTCCCATAAATCTCTTGAAGTTGACCAAGATCCAACCTGAGTTTTCTGTTTCGTAATTTTCGCCTCGTTCGACGAAATGAAAGTATGTATGCCTCCGCCAAAAATTAGAAAATCATTCCTGATGAAAAACGGTTATAAATGCCTATGTGAGTGATCGATCATTTGGGTGGTGGCGGCTCATATAAATATTTTCTTGAATCTCTGAATATCGAGCGAAGTATAGCCCGGGTTATTTGTTTGATAAGCTTTGCCCCATGCCTTGAAATGAAAGTTATCCATCGCCAATAATTTGCTAATTAATCGCATCGAGAGAATTGGTTGACTAAATGCTCATGTGACTTGGGACTCATATGAATGTTCTCATAAACCTCTGGATGTAGAGCGAGATCTACCGGTTGATAATTTTCGCCTCATACTCCGAAATGAATATATATTATTCCTTCGTCATAGAAGAATAATTGTGATTAAAAAATGTTCATAAATAAGCAGAGGAGAGGATCTGACGTCCACGGCTTTACCGTTGTCTGGAAAAGTATAACTGTAGAATAGACGACTCAGGATGCAGGCTCCTATGAATATGCATCACTTGGCGAGTTTTTCATCGAGTTCTCGTAGCTCTTCCTGAGTCCATTTCATCATTCCAAATGAGTGAAGTATATTTGGACTTCAGTTGCAGCAACTCTGTTGTCCTCCGACAGTTCTTATGACCAGATCTGTGGGAGTTTATACTGATACTTGCCGCAAAGAGAGTTTTCAACAGTGGATACCTCTTGATAGTTGCGTTGTTCTTCCCCTAGGTAAGTATACGTCTATCCGGCATCCAGATGATCAAGAATGCTTCCGTCTACGAGCTGAATGTTCTCTCCGTATTCCTCGCATCTTCCTCTTTTGAGATGATCCGTGGCACATTTGTCGATTTCAAATTTTGAAAGCACGCGTGTGGTCTTGCACCACCCTTGAGGAATGATGAAGATCTGTGTCCCCCAAGGTATATAGTTTAAGGTCATTTAATTTTCTTCGGATTTGAGTACAGGAGACAAAGCTACGTAAGTTAAGTCACTTTTTTATTCAAATGCGGAACCTAATGAACTCACCTTCAAATTTTTACACATCGGGTGAAATAATCTACTCATTTTCACACAATAGAATTGGTGAGTCCTGGATCTGGTCTGTTTGATTTGGAGAGTCTTTATTGCCCATCGAATTTTGTTGATGGTCACAATCGTCTGTTTCAGATCCCAGCTTAATTTAGAACCTATTTTCGGAGTCTCTAGTTTCTCTGGGTTTCCCATAGCACTTGTCTGGTTTTGTCGGGCTTCAGGAAAGTGAACTTACAATAGTTCTTTGTTCTCAATCCTGTCTACGTGTGCTCCACTTGTTCATTTTTCAGGAATTATATTGCTTGTATATCTTTCGAAGTCTGACACACTTTCGAGAAGCTTCTATTTTCTCAAAATGCCTTCTCCATGAGTCTCTTTTGGATTCGTTCAGAGCTTTCTTGTATATGACCAAGGCCTTCTTGTACTCATTCTGCTTTGGCACCATCCAATTGTTCTCGGTCTGTTGAATTATCTCCTGGGTTGCTTTATCAGAATTTTTCATAGTATTGTGTTGTATTTATCAAGATCATTTCACTAATAGACTACAAGCCCAAACCAATTTCGGAGGGGTCATTTGACCCAGCATGAATCATACGTATTCAGAATTATAGTGCAATACGAAACAACTCCTTTCCGCACTTTGGCGTCAGTTGTGAGCGGTGCGGACGAGTACGCAGGTCAAAAAAACTTTCCATCCAGAGGAGTGATTTTTCTACAAAAGATTCTTGGACGGCATTTCTCAAGATGACTGAAAAATTATCAAATAGGACCTAATGCCGTACAAAAAAAACGGTACTGAAATCCAGGATTTTTTTTATTTTTCGCAAATTTGTCTTATGAATTCAGGTGATTTATAACTGTACGGCATTTGTACAATTGAATTTGTATGACTACATAGATTCATTTTTTAGCAACGCCGTACATATTTTCCGGTACAGGGGTGGGTAGCCCCGCACGTAAATTCATACTTAGACCTGTATGTTTCAACATCATTGGAAAAAGTACGGCATCGGTTCCATATTATTAATCAACATATAAAATGATTTTCTGAAAAATTAAATGATAAATTACCTCTATTAGAGGGGTTGAATCTAATATTGTTCTAAAAGACGTTATAAGTACCGTACGGCAACCGGTTTTAAGGCTAAATATTTTTGTTTTATATAATAGCAGGTTATAATTAATGGAACTAAATGAAAATATTGATAAGAAAAATTTGCACTGTGATTTATTGGAGAAGTAATTTTTAAAATATCATTGCTCTTTTAATTTCTCAAGCATCCCTAAACAAATATAAATTGATGCCGTACATTTTCAATTTAAGGAATTTTCACAGCTGATAAGATTTTGCATGATGTTTTTACGAAATATTTAAATATTGTAAGGCATTCAGAAAACTTTATTGGCAATATGAAATAATAATTGAGAATAACAATGCCGTTCATATCAGATGGAACATACAGTACCTACTCTGAAACCGTATAACTTGAAAATTCGAGCTTTTTTTCTCAGTACAATGAAAATTATTCTACTGTACCTTCCAATCTTCATACTCAAGTATTTTACTTTGTCGCTTTTTTGAAACACCATATTTTTGATTCTCAATCTGGATAAGAATGTCCTCACAGATTATATTCATTTAATAATGGGTACTCAATTCAAAAATATGTTTTGACAAAGGTATGATAAATGAATAAGAAGGGGCCCAGGTACGTGAAATTGTGATCGATCTATAATTTTGTATATCTCCTGACTTGAAGATTGGGCTGATGGAACTAGATTTCCACAAAAGTGGAAATTTCCCTAAGTTCAATGGTTTAGTAAGAAGTGGGAACAAAGATTTTGCTAAGGTAAATCAAAATTTCTTTGAAAATAGTGATGCCATTCCATCTGGTCCTGGACCTTTGTTGAAGTCTAATTGATATAATTTATTCAATGTGGTTTTCAAGCAGAAATCACAGGAACTCATATCTATAGTTCTCTTGCAGTTAAATCCTAATAAATTAACATTAAATAATACATAGATATAAGGTATGAGAGAATATTGGGAGTTTACCCAAAATAACTTCTAATAATTTTTCATCATTCTTGTAAACTTCTACAAACATTTACTACTGCAAGTGGAATTAACTTTTCATCGATTATACCTTTGTGTTTTTAAATATAATTGTATTAATTACTTGCAGGTATAGCACTGATGATGGCTTAATAGCCGAATGCGCTTTGCGATTGTAATAAACTTACCTACACGAAATACAACTCTTTCATTGAAATTGATTCATAATGGCCTGCCAGGATGATGTCTTCAACACCCTCGTCTTCCGTAGCCGCGTGATGGATATAGACATCCCCGACACTACAAAGAGCATCTCGTGGGGCGCCTGAGACCATTATGCATTTGCTGTCAGCATGTCCAGCATATGCGGTATCAGTCTATATCAACAGACATAACGCGGCTCTACTGTTATATTATCATCTACGACACTCGTACGGTATAGACGAGATAACGGTATTATGCTCCGGGGATATTGAGTCCTTTGTGTAGAATGAGAGGTACCGAATATATTGGAACTACTCTTTTCTCACTCTCAGGCAAATACAAGCTAATAAGCCTGATGTAGTCCTCCTCGACCAACAAAGTAAGATGATTTTCGTCATGGAGTTGAGACGATTTTCGTCATGAAGTTTACGGCTCCGGGCGAAACAAACATAGTCCGGAAAGAGGAAGAATAACGGACTAAATATCGAGACTTACTCTTTGAACTCCGCAGGCTCTATCCAAAATGGTTGGTCTGATCATACGGATCCATAGTGGAATGATGGATACACTGCTCTTGAACCTAAAAATCAAAGCAGCTTGCAGAAATCTTAGCCGGACGAATGCAAAAGGCCGTCATCCTTGGTTCACTAACTAGGGCTACTCAGGGCATATGATTTTCGGACGCAGTAATCACTCACATCACGGACGTGGGGAGTGGTTATATAGCTTAATGATCCAGCGCGCCCTCCGAAAGTATCGGTGCTCCGGAGGCAGAGCCTGACTAAAATATCCTTAAGGACATATTAATAATAATACTCAGGGCACATGATTCTCAGACCCAGTATTCACTCGCCCCACTTACATTTCAATGCAAAAGTTGATCTTATTTATCATTTGTACTAGAACATCGATTGGATACCTATTTCACTCTGTATGTATGTCCGTAATAACTATCAGTGTGATATGGAAGTAAATTATTGAATCAATTAATTAATTATTGGTAAACGATTAAATGATACAAATATTCAAGTTTACGATCACCTTAAATGATAAAACATGTGTTTTTTTTTATTTTTTCCGTTTAGGTGGCTATGATTCTGAATTTGAGTGTTGGTTCTGATTCTAAACAACTTTTTAGATACATTTTTTTGATAATGTCAAAAATAAGGGTAGTTTATACTTGATCAAAGTTCCCGTTTTTTGTTCTACCCTGAATACCGTTTAGAAATTTGAAATTCTCATAACTTGCATGCAATTTTTTTTGTAATGCACCAAATTTTATGAAGAATAAAATTTTCTGAAAAATGGATAATAAACAAGTTTTCCCTGGTGCAAACTTTTTGATTCTCACTGTATACCAATTCCAGTCGTATAGAATTAGTTTTTTTGAACGGCATAGAGTTTTTCGTGATTATTGCTATACTTACTAGTAAAATATATATACGCCTTCAAAAAACAAATTACCGTAAAATTACCCTTTTCAGAGGGAAGTAAATTTTCCCGATCAGCCATATGTTCCATGAAAAATGTACGGCATAACAAAAAATTACATCTTTACATAGAATAGTATTTAGATAATTCAGTTTGATGTTGTATCAAATGGCCCAAACTATACTAGTTAGAGGTGGGGGGTTTAGTGCGGGGCTCCCGACCCCTGTACGGGCAAATATGTACGGCGTTGCTAAAAAATTAATCTATGTAGTTATACAAATTCTATTGTACAAATGCCGTAGAGTAATAAATCACCTGGATTCATAAGACAAATTTGCGAAAAATAAAAAAATTCTGGATTTCAGTACCGTTTTTGAGAAATGCCGTCCAAGAATCTTTTGTCGAAATATCCCTCCTCTGGATGGAGAGTTTTTTTGACCTGCGTACTCATCCGCACCACTCACAACTGACGGCACAGTGCGGAAAGGATTTGTTTCGTATTGCATAAATATAATTCATGCTTGGTCAAATGACCCCCTCCCCAAAATTGGCCTGGGCTTGTAGTCTATAATCAATAATGTAACAAACATAAAAATTATCAAACTAACATTCATATATCATGCCGTACTAGGTAACAAGATATATTATTCATTGTTGTTTGGATTCGTGTTGCCAATGACGACATTGTCTCACCAAAAGGCAGGGACTATGTAGGTACTATCGAAGAACACCGTTCTGATTGGTCTCTCTCTCTCTCTTTCTCTCTTATATAACGAACAAAATTATCAGTAATGATTCCATGAGTAGGTGCAATGTATCATTGCTTATTTCGTCGACAGTGCCCTCACCCTGTTAACACTATCTGCGGCATCGTATCGTACTGAAATTACCGAATTCAATTATTAAATGCTAACAAGGGTTGCTTAAAACTGATTGAAAGTATTTTTTTCAAATAATTGGAATAAACTTCCAGAGCTTCATAATTATTCAATTAGTCAGGTTTAGTTCGGTGTAGAGATTGGAGGGGAACTTTGTTTCGGAAGTCTTCAATGTAGTTCATTACATTACCTACCGTAATTACTCGAAAATTAATTTCGAGAGTGATTAATTGTTCAGCAAATGTTTCGTTTGGCTGGAAATGAGTCCATAGAATCCGATGAACTTTTATTCTGCCCGGTCCCTACCATAATCACCATAATGATGCGAAAATTAATTTTGATAATGATTAACTGTTCAGCATATTTTCCATTGTGAACTTTTATTTTGAATGGTTTTTACCGTCTTCATTAATTTATATTTGGAATTAATGAACAGGTCTGAACAATTTGGAAAAACAGTGTCGTTTTTATCGAACAAGTATGAAGATAACTGCAAAAATACGAGATCCCAAATTGATGTTTCCAGGAAAAACATCAGTTCGGGAAGGTTGAATTTTTTAAAACTTTGATAATCACAAATACTTTTTGAAACATTTGTAAAAAACAAACCATTCTATTATCTTTCACGTTATAGTTGAGGACTTTTACAATTTTCTTTTCTCAGTTCGAAAAAACCCCGTATACTAAATTTAGAGCATGTTTTTTACAAAAGTTATTTAAAATATATAATTGAAATAAAAATTTCAACTTCAACACCTTGTATCTCCGGAACGGAACATTTGCGGACACATTCTTAAGATCTTATTATCTTGAAATCAGTCAAAGATTTAAGTTTGTACAAGTACTTATTGATCACCTCGTATAGGGTCGCTGATATGTATGTAAAAGGTTTATTATCTCCTAAAGTAAGATAGCTAGAAACAAATGTTAACGTACAAAACTTTTAGTTTTTTTTTAATCTTTTACAGTAAAATTAGGTAAAAAAATGGCTTTTTCTCTACAGGAACACACTGTGTATGATTCCATATTTCAATTCTACTCAAAATCCTGAAAAAGTTATGAAATGAAATGAATTCAGCTCTTTTCACAATATTGAATTTAGACAATAACTTTTCCCTACAAGCGTGCGTGTTCCGCCCTATTCCCGCACGCATTTTAGTTTGAGATGTGTCATTTTCCCGCACGCTAATGTCACTTCAAGTGAGTTTTTCCCGCACTAGTACGAGAATGATTTTTCCCGCACGCGAAAGTTTGTTTAAGAGCGCTACATAAGATTTTTCAATTTGCTTGTAGAAAAATCTTGATCCTTACTCATACGGAAAGGTACTCTCCCGCACTGGATTGCTTACTCGAACTCCGCTTTGCGTCGTTCGGGTAACGGCAGTCACATGCGGAAATGGTACTCTTTCCGTACTTGTTAGGATAATAACTATTTTGAACATCTATTAAAAAAAACTTGACATTTCTGCATCTCTATTGATGCGTAAATGTTTACTTTTTTCACCGTGAAAAAAAGACTTTTATTCAATGGCAAAATAATTCACAAAATAAACATGAAATATTACTTTTTGAAGGATTTCTTTTTAACAGAGTCACTAATTAATTGATTATTCATCAGAAAACAATTTCATTTATAGGAATAATAATTGATAGTAAATTTTGAACAATTACTTCCAACATAAATGTCCGAAGATGTTCCAGACATCGTGAAGTTTTATGGATGAAATGTTGCCCCCTGCATTGGCCAAAAGAGTTACAGAGTTTCTCCTGGGACAGTGACCTGTGTAGCTCTTATACATGTCTTTTCCAAGCTATTTTATAATCACACTGGAAATTCCTCCTATTTTATTCATCCCCACATGTTGGTTAATACATTCTCCTCTCGAATATTTCAATAATAATCTGTTACTTTTTGTATGAGGCAGCCATAGTGCTCTATACTTACGGTATATCTCAATATAATATGCCAATATGTCAAACTATAGTAACTACACAGAAATACTACTGGATGCTGTGAAATTGTATTGAAATTATTGATAACATTGAAGATAACATGTATGGAAAAGAGAAGTATCATTTAGTTATTTTGGACTTATTTTATTCAAACAGGAAACATTTTTGAATACGATTTTACTGAAAACATTGAATAATATCTTCAAGACAACAGTCGTTCAAAAGCGACAACTTATCGGGACATAAACCATGTCAAGATGTATTGGAAGTATTTATTTATATTATATTTCAGACGATGTAAATACACATTCACAGTTGTACAAAAAATTATGTTTAAATTTCGTGTATAAAATTTGTGTTTTCCTGACACATTCGAAAGAATTTCTGACTTGCGGTGTCGACCAAAAATCAACACTCTCATGTGTCATTAAAAAAACACTCATTTTACGCACTCAATATAAAAATAACTACTTTCTACTTATTAGAAAAAAAAATTAATTACTATGAAAATTACAAATTAAATTTCGACTTTTATTTTTCAACAGAAAATGAAAAAGGCGAATTGTTCAGGATAGATAAAAATGCAAAAAATGTAGATATCAAAATTTTTATAAAAACAATATTTATGCCAGAAAGAAATAAGTTTTGAATAAAAATAATTTCTTTCTTCAGAATTCTATTCAATCAATCAAAGTGTTCTTCATTCACCTTCTGACAGTAAGGAATTCGCTGAACAAAATTTTGTAGTGAATTGAAAATCTTGTTGGGAGAAATGGCAGAAATTTCATGCCCTATCCTTTCGAGCAACTTTTCGATATTTTGAGGACTTTTTCTGAAGACTACAGTTTTTATGTGACTCCATAGAAAAAAGACAAGTGGGGTCATATCGGGAGACTAGCTGGCCATTCAATTTCCCCCCTGCGTCCAATCAATGTATCAGGAAAAGTTTCATATAGATATGCCCGTACCAAATACAAAAAAATCTCTTTCGAGAATATCAACCACTCGTGTTGGCGATACGTCGAGTCAAACACGGTCGGCCATACAACTCGAAAAGTCATCATGTATATTTTAAATAAGTTGTGAAACACCCTGTATACTAGTAGTTTCTATAATTCGACTGAAATTGATTTTTTCACTCACCACAACCATCGAAAGTCCTAGAATATGATGATCCTTACCTGAAAAATAAAGTTTTCATATTGTGAAAAAATCCAGTAAGATATATCAATGATTAAAATTCAAAATCGTAGAATTATGAAACACAGAGGACTCTAACTCATGGTGAATTCATGCACGACATAACTCATTCTTGACAGAAAATTCCCATTAGGAATAAAAATTCGTTGGTGTTCATAATAATAATAATGCCTTACGAGTGTAGTACTACCATCTACGACTCTCGTACAGTGTAGACGAGACACCGGTGTTGTCTTATTCTCCGGGAGATATTGAGTACGTTGTGGAGAATGAGAAGTGCCGAATCCATTGGAACTACCCACTTTTCCACCCTCAGGCAAATACATGCCAATAAGCCTGATGTAGTCCTCTCGACCATCAAAGTGGCACCATTTTCGTCTTTGAGTTTTCAACTCCTGGCGAAACGTACGTCATCCGAAAAGAGGAGGAAAATCGGACTAAATATCGAGATCTACTCTTTGAAATCCGCAGGCTTTACCCAAACCATTCTGTCAAGATGGTGGTTCTGATAATAGGGGTCCTTGGTGGAGTGATGAACACACTGCTCTCAAACTTAAAAATCATACCAACTTGCCGTGATATGGCAGAAATCTTAGCCGGACGAATGCAGAAGGCCGTAATTCTTTTTGTTCACTCCGCCTGCTCAGGAAACATGATTCTCGGACCCAATAGTCACTTACCCCACGGAGTGCGGAGTGGTTATTGGAATAAATAATCTAGCGCGCCCTCCGGAAATGTCGGAGCTCCAGAGAAAGGTCCTGTCTGGTAAATTCCTAAGGAATAAAAGAAAAAAAAAACAAAAGCATTTCTTTGAACTCCGCTGGCATTACCCAAACCATTCTGTCAAGATGGTGGTTCTGCATGATAATAGAGGTCCTTGGTGGAATGATGGACACACTGTTCTCAAGCTTAGAAATCATACCAGCTTGCCATGACGCGGTAGAAAACTTAGCCGGAAGAATGCAGAAGTCCGTAATTCGTGGTTCACTCCGCCTGCTCAGGGCACATGATTCTCGGACCCAATAGTCACTTACCCCACGGCGTGGGGAGTGGTGGAAATGATCCAGCGCGCCCTCCGGAAGTATCGGGGCTCCGGAGACAGGGCCTGTCTGGGAAGTTCCTAACGGCAAAAAAATGGTTTATTGGTTTTTTTAGATTATGTCGAGCATAATATAGAACAAGTCAGTTTAGTACAGTATGAGATAAAAAAAATCACAAATTGTGGTCAATATAATTATTAATATATTTAATGATTGAACTAAGTGCATGAAAGCATGCAAAAAAGGAATGAAATTTATAAATATTATGTATTGATGAAAATATATGTATAGTTAATGAGTAAAATAAGTACTCAAAATATGAATGAATATTATTGAAAGGAAAAAATAAATAATAACATCCATACATCCAAGCGAGTTTTCGACGATACAAATAAGAGACATATTACATGAAGATTACAAATAATACATAAAAATGTTCAAAAGCAAGAAAGTCAAGTAGTTTAATAAAAGATAAAATATAAAAATACACGTACATACACAAATATACAATCAGATAAAATCTGTATCTCCCAAATACTCACTTATTGAGTAGTATGCATTTTTTAGTAAGATATTTTTGACTATTTTGAAATTATTTAAAGGAAGATCTTTGTAGCAATTCGTTAGATGATTGAACAGGGTTATTGCCTTGTATTTTGGACACCGTTCTGTTTTTTGGAGACGGTGACTAGTAACTTCCAGTACCGCAGAATTTCTTGTGTGATATCTACTATTTCCCAGCGCTCTGAATGAGGACAGCTCTGTTTTAGTATATATCAGGATATGCATGATATACAATGAATGGAAAGTCAGGATTTTCAGCTGTGCAAAGATATTCTTACTCACTCTCCTGCCAACTCCAACGATATTTCTAACGGCTCTTTCCTTGAGTTTGAGAACCCTATCGGCCTCATGGGATACTCCCCATATTATGATACCATATGCCACGATTGACTGAAAGTGTGCAAAATATATTATCATCAATACTGATTGTTCGACAGTCTTCCTGAGTTGGTACAGGAGATAACAATTTGGAGCTAATTTTTTGCACACTTTTACACACATTTATATGGGTAGACCATGTACAGTGTTCATTCACATGGGGCCCAAGGAACCTCATAGAAGGTGCTTGAGTGATAGATCTGCCATCAGATCTTAGCAACAAGCTGTGATCGAATTTATTATTTGACTGACTAAATCTTATAAACTTTGTCTTCCCCATGTTCAAAGCTAATTTATTTGAAAAGAACCATTCTTCAGATATTTTGATTTCTTCATTGGCCTTCAAGACTGTTCGCTCTACATTGCTCCCTGTAGTTATGACGGAGGTGTCATCTGCATACATAATACCAAGTCTCATTAACGTATATCAGATATAACAGAGGACCTAAAACAGAGCCCTGGTGAACTCCTATATCATTTATTGTTTTCAGCGAAGTGTAATTGTTTGCTCGAACATATTGTATCCTGTTTTGAGATAACTTTTGAGCCAATCATGTACCACTCCTCTGAAACCGTACAGTTCTAGTTTTGTTAGAAGACTTTCATGGTTGACAAGATCGAATGCCTTGCTCAGATCCAAAAAGGTAAAGATCACCTTGTTACCTTTGTCTAACTCCTCCGAAAGCCTATTCACAAGCGTCACTATTGCATTCTAGGTTGATTTGCCTTTTTGGAACCCATATTGATTCCAGTTCAATAAATCAAACCTATCCATAAATTCTGTAATTGCATTTGTAACATATTTTTAAAAATCCTTAGCAAAGGGACTTAATAGTGCAATTGGTCTGAAATTATGAATATCTGAGAGTTTTCCTGATTTGTGAATCGGAATAATTTTGGCCATATTGAAGCATGATGGAAAAGTACCCTCTTCAAGAGAACAATTCAATAGATACGTTAATGATTGTATCAACAGATTGGCACACTTTTTTATTAGATTTGTTGTTATATGATCATCTGCCTGTGAGTGGAAGCTCTTTAGATTTAGGATGATGTTTAAGATTTCTGATTCAATTGCTGGGTTCACAAAGAAGGAATTTGGATATTTATTTTTCAGAATTTGAATGGGTTAATTTTTTTGGTGGACTAGAAGGCGTGTAATATTTGTGAAATAGTTATTAAATTGATTAGAGACTATTTCAGGGTCGTTGGTCAAATTATCATTTATTTCAAGTGTTATATTCGATGTTGAAGAAGGGTTTTTATTAGTAGTGGGTTTAATTATTTTCCAAGCTGCTTTTGATTTATTTTTCAACGTATTCATCAATTGAGTATTGTATTCAAATTTGGCTTTGTTTAGTCGTTGATTGTAGATTTTCTTATAACGTTTGTAGTATTGGATGGCTTCTTCATTGCCATTGCCAGTTAATTTATGAAGATATTTCAATCTCTGTCCTGATATAAGCAATCCCCTTGTCAACCACGGTTTTCTTCGATTTTGTTTCTTGTTTACCTTACGCTTTATAGGAAAGCTAGATTCAAAGTAAAAATTATGATTCTGGAAAAAATATCAAATTTGTCACTCACATTATCTTGAGATTAATATAGTTCTTCCCAAGATTCTTTCTTCAGCAACGAAATTGAATTTACAATATGATTTTCACTCTGTAAGTCTCTAGAGTATATTTCATTACAATGACTGTCTGTATTTTCTGGAAATTGCATCGAAACAGTTTGAGCAAAATGATCACTGAAGTGATTGTTAATTACTCTGGCATCAATTACCTTAGGGTCATTTCCATCTGCACATATATTGTCTAAACATGCCTTGCCCCTAGTTGGTTTCATGATTAACTCATTAATACAGTATGACTCAAGCAAATCTCTTAATAGAATCAAGTTTACAGATTCCACAAGAGAGTCCACAATAAAATCTCCACAAATTAGTACCTTGTGATTGTTGAACTTTTTGGTAATTGTTTGTAGTACTTCCTCTACTTTTGTAGCAAAAATATCAAACTTGCTGGATGGTGTTCTGTATACAACTGTTATGATAACACTCAGTGTTTTGTTTAATTCGCATTCAATACTAGTGCATTTGAAATGTTCATCTACTGATAATCTCTCTATAAATTTGATATTATTGGATTTAATGCCCTTCCTAGTATAAATAGCTACCCCTCCGTGATTCATATTTGTTCTACAGTTAGAGTTCGTTAAATTGAAGTCCTTTATATTAATGGCATCAATTTTATTACTATTACACCAATGCTCACTGACACATAGTATGTCACATCGTGTGTCTTCAAGAAAAATTTCAAGTTGGGGAATTTTGTTACTTATTCCCTGTACATTTTGATGAGCCATATTGAAGTGTTTCTTAGGAATATTTGACTATTCACATTGGTTGGGAGTCAAGAGAAATTTGCTTGTAGTTTGTATTCACCGTTTATATTATTAATTCCTTCGATATTATAGGTGAGTCTCAAAAATTGGTTATATTTTCATTGGTTTCAACAAATATTAGTGCATTGTGCAACTTTACATTCTCTATACGTAATAAGTTTGTAATTCTTTTGAATATTTCATTGCTGCTTGAAATATAACCTTTTTTATTATCCACAGTGCCTTCAGAAAATTTATTTAATTTCATTGCATATTTACTCAAAGCGATATTAAATTTATGAATACTTGAATTTGTCCTATAGTTGGTCATATAGGGTACTGAAGTTGAAATAATGTTGGTGGTGGGTACATTGATATTGAGTCCGTTGTGGAAAATGAGAAGTGCCGAGTTTGTTGGAACTATTCAGACCCCACTCTCAGTCAAATACAAGCCAATAAGCCTGATGTAGTCCTTCTCGACCACCGAAGTAGGACGATTTTCGTCATAGAGTTTTCGGGTCCTGGTGAAACGAACATCGTTCGAAAAGAGGAGGTAAAACGGACTGAATATCGAGATCTACTCTTTGAACTCCGCAGGCTTTACCCAAACTATTCTGTGAAAATGTTGGTTCTGATCATAGGGGTACTTGGTGAAATGATGAATACTCTGCTCTCGAATCTGAAAATCATACCGGCTTGCCGTGATGCGTCAGAAAACTTAGCAGAAGGCCGTAATTATTGGTTCTCTTCGCCATCTCACTTTCCCCACTGATATGGGTAGTTGATGTGTTGAAACATTTTGAAATATCTCATTCAGCCTAAAAAGTACCTGTTCATTAATTACTTAATTTTATAATGATCCCTAAAAATCAGTTAATACCAAAAAAATCGGTTTTTTCAATCAATTAAAAACTTTTTTGCCGTATGTGGGCCTTAAATTGAATTTAAAACCACTTTCTCAATTAACTTTTCATGCTATCTTTACAAATAATTCCCACCTTTGCCAATTCGTGATAATTTTTTTCAATTTACGCCATATTGGTAGTCACGTGACTTATGTCAAAATCGATTATTATTTTTTCCAATATGCAGAAACGATCTCATATGCTGCAATCGTTATGTCCCACACTATATAAAAAACTGGTGATATTTTGACCCCATCTAATTTCCCATTTAATCCCTTCCCATGTATAAGTAGGGAAGGGCGAGAATCCCCGTAAATTTTCTATGACCAATTTACTGCTCACCACAATAGTTACCTTTTTTCCCATTTAATCGTCTTTGTATCTATTACGGTTTAGAATATAGCAATGTTACCACATGATAAAAGAAACGGCCTGTATATCTTTCCGAAAGAAGAGTCCTGGGATACACTATGTATGTGTTTTCCATTACGGAAATATTTCACAAGAACAACTTTGCATACTATCATTCGAAAAGAAATGGGTGGAATTTCTCCAAAGTCTTTTCTCATAAAGCCAATAAGTTTCCGTTTGAGCTTTATCCCACTCAAGCTTGCATATAAAGGAGAGTTATAGAGTTACGTCAACAGAAACATATTGATATTTTCCAACGCAACACAAAAACGAAACCTGAAACTGAATGCAATTTCCCGTAGAGTATATGTAGTTTACCTTTCGCCTTATTGCGTTATTTGCAAAAATGTGTGTCCAATGATGAAATCTCTTTACGATGCCATCACAGAGCATCCACGTGCGTTCGTACGTCGATGATATTTTATATCGAACTCGTCGGAAAACCTATCACAGTGGAACAAATAATCCAAGCGAAGTCGATATGATCTCATTTTATTTATGAGAGCTGAGTATTTGCCATTACATATTCTACAAATTTCATTTTTGAAGTATAAAATATTACTGAAGTTGTCATGATTACTTAGGTTTCGGATGTCCATCGTCTTAATGGGTTTAAAAGATATTTGACTTCTTTCACTTTTTCACAACGTTTCGATTGCTTGTATCCGAAAATCGTCTTCAGGTGAATACTGATGAGTTCAGACGATACGAGGTCTTTATAGACATGTTGCTACGGTATGATTAAGGTGTAATTATGGCGGTGTTGTGATGCGTGAAGTTCTGCACTTTCTTTGTTCCCTCCAAAGCGGTTCCATACGTTTTTAATCTACACGCTCGACTGACTGAAAGTGTCATTGGCTTCGATATACGCTGTTTCCATGAATTTTCGTTTGAAACAATTTTTCTCCCTACAAAAAATTCTAGCGTCGTTACAGAACATTCGATGGTGCTTAGTTCAAGTATGGTCAGCAATTCCCCGTCGAGTCCACTTTTTATGTTTGGTTATTCTTACGGATGATAGTCTCTAGGTCTCTCCGATGTAAGAATCTCCACATTTATTTGGGACTTCGTGAATGCAGTTTTTGCTAGATTCTGCTGTATTTTCAGGTTTCGTCTTGGTGAGGAAGCTCCGTAAAGTACTGCCGGATTGAACGCAGCTCTTGATGTTGTTCTTATTTCCGATCCTCCCGACTTCCTTGAAGATAGCTCTGAGGTATGGAAGGATGATAACTTGATGTTGTGGTCGTTCTACAATCGTCTTGGTCCTTTCAAGTTGCTTCTGTATTTGTCCTAGGATTTTCTCAATGGATCCATTTTGGTTTAGGTCCTTCATGTGTTGATTGATTTATCGATTCGTTGATAATGATTTTAATGAAAGATGATTTGAAAATGATGCTGTATTGATGATATAAGTGGACTGTTAACTTTTACAAATATTTCTATTCTGACATTTTAAAAAAAAAAAAACAAAACTTGTCAACATTTCAAATTTTGTTGTCAACATACAATGTGATATTAATTCGGCGATTAGTGCCTATTAGAGTTCACACAAATCAAACCTTAAATAGGAGCATAGATGGATATGGTAAAATAGTTTGATACAACAATTGTTCCAAACATCATGATGTGGTTTATCTCCACATCCAGTAACTCCTGGTTATAACAAATTTGCATCGCTCTCTTCACCAATGTTCTTACAATGCCCTTCTTCGCAGAATTTGGGTGATTGGAGTAGCAGTTCAGATATTGTCCTGTGTGGGTTTACTTTCTGTAAACTGAGATGCGGATGCCAGTGTCTGTTCTTTCGACGTTCACGTCGAAAAATGACCAGATACTATTGTGTTTCTTCTCCGTCGTGAACTTGATGAAGTTCCTCATATTGTTTATTTTTGAGAGGAAGTCCAATATGATGAAAGTATCATCCACGTATCTGAGCTATAATTTTGGTTAGAGTTCCGCCTCTCTGATAGACAATTCCTCGAACCACTCCATGTATATATTGGCTGGGGAAAGGCAAGATCCCATCGGCGGTCCGTCGACCTGTGAGAGGAAACGGTGATTTTCGAAAGTATGAGTTCTGTAGGCAGAACTGCAGTTGTTCCAATCAAGCGTATACGGATAAGTCAGTTCATTCGTGAAGGAGAATGTCTTCCAGTGTCTTCTTGATGATTCTAATGGATTATTCTACGGGGAAATTGGTGTAAAGGCTCTCCACGTCAAAGCTGATGAAGCGATCTTCAAGTCCTACTTGATCCTCTTTGATAGTATCCACAAAATATTTTGAATTCTGGACGAATGAACTGCTATTACCTACCCTGCAAGGGTTGTAGTATTAAAGGTATTTTACTAGATTATGGGTTGGTGAGTTCCGGAGTTGGTGATTGGTCTCAATGGCATGTCTGGAGTACGTCTTTATTATCGTGAATAACGCGAATAAATGACAAAATATCTCGTATTGGGGCATTTTCGAAACATATACTGGTTCTGCTTTTCCCCGTATCATATATTACACTGATCCAAAAATGGCCTAATTGTGCATTATCCGACACTCCCAAATGGGTTTGTAATTACAAAACATCAGTGCCGGCTAAACTACGATGAATGTGAAGTTCATTATGTCCGTTTCAATGTTTACTCTCGAAACAAATCGCTTATTCATCACGAATATCAAATGGTTGACAAGAGTGTGTGTTTCATCATGCCTCTATCAATCTCCTGGAATAGATAATTACCTTAGTTCATTATAAGAGCTACATTATCAACATTAACTTAATAAAAGAATGACGAAGAATCCAAGCCGAATTTTAAGGAATCGTGTCGTTGAAGAAATCAAGGAAAAGAACATCCTAATGTTTTCTGTCTTTACTGTTTTCGTTTACTGTAATTGGGTATAAACCTCTCAAAAATTAATCTATTTATACACTGGGTTAGAAAAAACTCGGATGTATGCAACCACAAATACATTCAAGATGATGTGGGTGGAATATATAGCAGGTCACTGTTATAAAAATAAATCTTCTCAGCTGATGTATGGCTTTTTGTTTCGGGTTGTGAATTTGGGGTCTCTATGATCAAGCACTTACAATTGGCCCTGAGACTTTGGTTGACTTATACTTCCTTTCGGTGCCTCTGCTTTCTTTGGTGTGCTCCAATTGCCAGGGTAGCAACAGATGGAGATTGGTCGGTATCCAGAAGTCAGATACCTTGACTAAAACCAGATATACCATGTGAGTGTAGGCTTTAATTATACCACGTGATAATCTGAATACCAGCTCTGACTCTTTCACTCCACACAACACTTTCTGAAATTTTGAAGGGGTTTGGTACAGTTTAAAATGGTTTTTTCCGTTAACCAGCTGTCATCCCCGTACGAACGACAGCCCTCAGAAGTCGAAACTTGTGCGAGCTAAGGATTAACGAGGTCTTACCTTTTAACGTGCGATTCCTAGCACGAAACCAGTGACCATGCTGGGAATCGAACCCACGTCCCTCTGACTGATAGACTAGCGCTCTACCATCATGACCAGTTAATAAATCACACATTTCTTTATTTTACCAAAAGTGATGGGCTCGAATTAAATCACCCTTCAAATCAATAGATAATCGGATAATAATATAGGGTAAGTCTGGCAGATTGAATATAATTAACAAATAATTAATTTCTAACCCTACATAATAGGACAGGATTGACAGGCATCATAGACATGATACACAAAATGATTATTTTTGTCTTAATCTCTATTTATATTTAGGGTTCGACTACTATGGTCAAAGTCATGGTGACACGAAAACGGAATATTCAAGGTTATGAAAACTGACAGTGGTGCCAACTTTGTAACAGAAAATGACCATTGCCAACTGGCACGAAAGTTCTCACAAAGCCTTCCTGAATACAACATCCAAGTGAAGCCTGGTCGATCGGAACGTAATCCAGTCTTAAGAAAAATTGAAATATACAGGCCGTTTATCATGTGGTAACATTGCTATATTCTAAACCGTAAGATACAAAGACGATTAAATGGGAGAAATGTAACTATTGTGGTGAGCAGTATAATGGTCAGAGAAAATCTACGGGGACTCTCGCCCTTCCCTACTTATATAGGGAATACTAAAAATGCTGTTATCGTTTTTTTACGAATATAATGGTTATTTCAAATTTAAATGAAAGAGGAAAGTTTTATTGTATTTATTTTTATTTTATCGCTCTATCAATATTTGTGATGAAATAGACAGGTCCGTATTTGAAAAAAATAGTTGATGATGGCGGTGTTGACACGAAACGTTTGATTAAAAATTTATCGTTACGTAGTTCTAGTACATTTTGAATACAATAAAACTTTCTTTCTTAATTTTTTTATATTATCTAAAATAACAATTCTATTCGTGAAAAACCGAAAACAGCATTTTCAGTTTTCCCTGTATAAGTTGGGAAGGACGAGAATCCCCGTAAATTTTCTATGACCAATTTACTGCTCACCATAATAGTTACCTTTTTTCCCATTTAATCGTCTTTTTATCTATTACTGTTTAGAATATAGCAATGTTACCACATGATAAAAGAAACGGCCTGTATACAGAGTGTTCCAAAATAAATGGCACCATTGCCAACTCCGTTATTATTGATGTTACGAATTCGGTTAAATGGGCAAACTAGTAGCATATTCAATGGCCTTCTCGATGCCCAAAACAAAACAAAAATTACAGTCGCGTTTTCAGAATATTTCACAAAATAATATTCCTTTGGATGGAACACCCTATATTTTTTAAGCATTTCGATTCGTAATAACATTCTCAACAACAAAGCTCATAACACCTTTTTTCCTAAAGTGGAAAATGAGTGACTTATGTGGAAATATTTATTTCTTTCACTTGTACAAAAAATTTCTTTGTTTTGGCGAATAAAACCTCATGATTGTCCAAACACCCAATTTTGGTACTTATCCGAATGACAATATTTTGTTACTAATAGCAAAATAAAACAGTAAAAAGAAAATATTGCGCTGGGATGTGAACTCGTGAAACCCGTGATCATCATGTCGCACCACTCAATTGACAATACTGAAAACGTTAATTTCCATCTTGAAGCCATTCCGCTAGCCGCATTTATTTTGTGAATAAAAATATGTCTGATGTAATGATAAATTTGAAGCCGTTTTTGTACAGAACAGAAAATACTGGAGGGTCATATGAATGTGGTTGGAAAAAATGTGTTTGATTCGATAAAGCATGATTATTATGAGCAATCAAGTTGCCTTGAAATTTTTTTGAAATACTATTTGTCAAATATTCTCAAGTATATCATGACAATCATATAAACGATGACGTTATTTTTAACGGAAATGATATAGCATAGGGCTGAATGTCATAAATTATTATAACTGTCAACTTATGTTCGAATATCTTTAGAAATGCCGTTTTCTCATCAAGAAAAATGTGATATGTTAGAATCCTACTTGGTTTGACAGAGAAATATCGTGAGAGCACTCCAACACTTCAACAATTAGTTTCCCGATCGTGAATTACCTAATCGGCGTTTTTTTTGCTGTGCTTCATCGTCGATTCAGGAACAATGAAAAAGTTTTTGAGAAGAGGAGAACTAAAAAACGTTTTGTAATATCTGAAGATATAGAAATTGACGTTGTATCCTACTTTGAGGTATATCCAAATAATTCCATCAGAGATTTATCTAGAGAAATAGCTGTTCCACTGTCTGGTATTCAACGAATTCTGAAGAAACATAATATTTCTTCTTATAAGTTAAGACCAGTGCAAACACTAGAACCTGGTGATCCTGAAAGACGATTGGGGTTTTGTCGCTGGTTTATGAATAAATGCAGACAAGATCCAAACTTTTATAGAAATATTATAGGGAGCGATGAGGCTAATTTTCCGAATCGTGGGATGTGTAATAGAAAGAATTTTCATTATTGGAGTAGACATAATCCATTTCTAGTCCATCTCCACTATCCGCAAAGATGATTTAGTATTAATGTTTGGTGTTGTCAATTAAGAGGCAGAATTATTATCGGTCCATTTTTCTACCATGGTTCTTTGAACGGACCCCGTTACATTAATTTATCAACAAGAGTGTTGGAAGTGTTTTTTGATAATTCTAATCTTGAGGCTCGTCAGATGATCTATTTTCAGCAGGATTTCTGAAAACCGATGTGTACAAAATGAAACATAATAATCTAGATGAACTGAAAAATTATATTGAAACTATAATTAATAGAATTGATGGCCGAACTGTGTTGAATGCCACACGTAGTGTCAATAGAAGGGCCCAAATATGTGTTCAACAAGAAGGCGGTGTTTTTGAACATTTACTCGATATTTTATAGCGCTTTATTAAATCCGTTTGTTATAAATGTTTCCTATTGATAAAAGTGTCTTATTTTCACCCTTACGATAAAAAGTCAAATGAGATTTGTTGTTGAGAATGATATTACGAATCGACATGCATGAAAAAATTTAGGGTGTTTCATTGAAAGAAATATCATTTTATGAAATATTCAGAAAACGTGACTGTAATTTTTTTTTGTTTTTAGCCTCGAGGCCATTAAAAATGCTACTAGTTTGCCCATTTAACCGAATTCGTAGCATCAATAATAACGGAGTTAGTAATGGTGTCGACTTAATTTGGAACACCCTGTATATCGGTCATTTCAAAAGGTTGAGTCACAGGGGTTATTTGTTGAAGTTTACCGGTACGTCTCGATAATCGGATTTTTACGGAATTATTTTAATTTCAATCGTCCGTCTACCTACGACTTGACCTCTTCATAAAAATATCAAGGGCAACACCGACCTGGCAGATCGAGCGGTCAGCCGGTGGATGTAGTTCTAAAGGAAAACGTACTATGCATTGGCCTACGACTCGATGCCCTCCAGATATTGCTAGTGGGGTTGTTTATCCGGTATATCAAGTTATGGGTTTCGTGGGCGTAGATTTCCAAACAATCGCGGAAGTTATCGTACACTAACCTTCTCTCTAATCACTTCCTTAGTACTGCCAAGAGCAATCCCGACCTGGCAGATCGAGCCGTTAGCTGGTGAACACAGATTTCAATAAAAATGCAACGCTCATTGCCTAGGACTCGATTAGATATTGCTAGTAGTGGTTAATCGATTATTCAATCAACTAGTCGGCTAAGTGGACGTGAATGTCAAACAAACGCAGCCATTATCAGACATTTACCAACTTTTCAACATCTTCCTGACAAGACCAAGAGCAATACGGACCAGGCAGATCGGGCCGTTGCCTGGAGAAAATGCAATGTTCGATGGCCTATGACTCGATTTCCTCCCGATATTGCTAGTGCAAAATAGAAATATCTCAATATTTCATATCATTAATCGATTAATAATGTGTTAGTATAAGGAAATATAATAAAATTAGCTCATTTATATGGAAACAGTTACCTTTTGAGTGCAAATTTTCGAAATTTTCAGCTTGAAACTGTAGGGGTCCGTAAAAAGCCAATGAAATCTTTATTTGAGTCGGAATCGATTTCAAATTTGGTGTGCTTATTTAAAGAAGATTGAATCTTAGGAACATAACTAGATAGAATCAGTATACTTTGTGGAATTGGAATTGAAATATCTACAGATAAACATTTTTGAGTGAACACGTTTACAAATTTTCGAAATTTTCAACTCGAAACTGTAGACGTTCTGTCAAAAGTATATGAAAGCTTTATTTGACTCCTCAGAATCGATTTCAAATTTAGTGGACATATTAAAAAAATACGAAAATAAGTAGAAAAAATATTTGAGATTGTGTTGGGTGGAAATGACCCCTCGCAAATCCAGATGAATTTTCCAACTTGAAAATGGTTGAAAGAAACGCTATTCTGGGAACGCCAATGGATTCCGAATGATAGAATTAGTATACTTTGTGGAATTGAAATTGAAATATCCACAGGCAAACATTTTTGAGTGTACACATTAACAAATTTTCAACTCGAAACTGTAGACGTTCCATGAAAGGTTGAAAATTTGGTGTGCATATTAAAAAAAAGGTTGAATTTCATGAACATTAATAGAAAAAAGTTTTAAAAATGTTTTGGGCGGAAATGACTCCTCGCAAATCCAGATGAACTTTCCAACAGTTGAAGAAAGAGCAATTCTGCGAACGCCAATCAATTCAGAATGATGAAATCAGTGTACTCTGTGGTTTGAAATTGAAATACGCGCAAACAATTTTGAGGGCAGACATTAGCAAATTTTGGATATTTTCAACTCTAAACTGTAGAGGTTTCGTAAATAGACTATGAAATCTTGATAGAAGGAAAAAAAATAAAGTTTTGGGCGAAAATGACCACTTGCATATCCAAAAGAACTTTCAGCGAACGCCGATCGATTTGGAATGATAGAATTAGTATACTCTGTGGAATTGAAATTGAAATATCTTAAGACAAACATTTTTGAAGGTACACATTAACAAATTTTCGAAATTTTCAACTCGAAACTGTAGAGGTTTAGTGAAAAGCCTATGAAATTCAGTGTGCATATTCAAAAGAAATTTTCAAAAATGTTTTGGGCGGAAATGACCCCTCGCAAATCCAGATAAACTATCCAACTCAAGAACCAATTACATCCAACTGAAAGTCGAGTGGTGTGTCCATCATGTATTACATAACTCGATCAAACGTGAAATAACCTGATAACTGACAACTGCGCGAGTATTATTCCGAATACTACTTCAGAATATTGAGTCAAAAAATTGCCGCCATCTATGAAAACTCGTTCAAACTTAGCAGAAATGCATTATAGAACACTTGTTTGTGCCTGTCTTTATAGGAAGGAGGGCCGGCCCACCTACCGTAATGCATAGGGCCAAAAGTTCCACCGACTATCTAGCGATTTCCAATTAGCGGGAAAAGTCCCTTTTTAATTTCCTTCGTTTAATTCCGTTTTTCATTTCTTCCTTCCTTCTCATTGATTATTGCGTTGACAATTTGTTTCTGTTCTTTCTAATCCTACTTCCATCCCTATGAGCTCCCTATGAGCTTGGTGGGCTTATTTCCTCCCATGTGTTTGGCTTCCAGTTCTTCGTTGGTCTCCAATTGCCGGTGTACCTTAAGGATTTGGTCCGCGTTCTGTGCTTCCACTATGACGGCTCCGCTATTCAGTTGTCTGACACTCTTTAGTGCTCTAGTGTCTTTCTCTTTAGCCAGTGTTGATTTTACAGCTTTCATCGTGGTTGCTCAGGGTCCTGGTTTTTGGTCATCCTGGTGTCTTTGTTGTCGATAGATTTATTCTGTAGGAGTCCCGTTGCATTTGCTTAGGTCCATGTTGTTGGTGCTTGTTGTTGAAATAGTGTTAGTGATTGAGATGTCCTGGGGGTTTTTGGGATTTCAAAATTGTAGGTTGGTCCCTCTCGTTGTTGTCTCATTATTTCCGGTGGTCGTTTGTAGAGAACAGATCCGTTTGGTCGTCCTGTCCAATAGTAACATGATGTCGTATGTAGCCCATTCACTTCTCCTGAAATGCTGGAGTATATATTTTCAACCGCTCGTATGACGGTTTCCATCTCGTCTTCGTCGTTTTGCGTTTTCGTGTGTTCGTCGTCCTCTTGCGTGTTTTCTTGGAGTTGTCCACGTCCATTTCTGCGTCGCTTGTTCCAATAATTATTGGGTTCAGGTTGTCACCATCTGTTGTAGTTGTCTTTTTCTTGATGGCTCCTGTTCCCTCGTATATCGGTGGTGAGCGTGCCATTCTGCGTCCAAAATCCGCCGCGGCCTCGTTGGGGTCCTTGGGGACTTATATGTTCTTGAATATGTTCTTTGTTATCTCCATGTTAGTCTCGTCCTCTTCCATTGTGCGAGATAGTCACTAATGGAAAGTGTGGTGGAAGCAATCTTGTGTATAAGATTCCACCAGAAAAGGAAAAAATATCAATAAAACTTTCACAAAAAATTTCCAACTTTTGTCAACTTCAGAAGTAAAAGCAAATTTCAGAAGTAGCCTTCCAATTCTTGTGCTCCTGATACTAAAATATACACCTGATATACAAGGTGTTATGTGCGAATTTTACAAGTAGCTGAAATAGAACAGCAAAATTTCGGTTGCTTTATTTTTCCGTGCACACTTTTTCCCACTAAGTTTTTGTGAGAGACACGAAATGGTAGAGTTATCCAAAAAATAGGCAATTTCACTAATGAAAATGTTAGTTCACTGTTATGTGACCTGAATCTGGGGGATAAAAAGTCAATGTTTTACCAAATCTTCCTGTTTCCAGGGTCTTCCCTTCCGGGTGCACTTTTCACCTTCTTCACTTTTCCACTTGCTACTTCCACTCTTCACTTACTATGAACCGTTCAATTTAAACTATTTTCCACTTTCAGAAAATGACGATTTTACTATGAATAACGATAGAATGTTGAATATTTCGTGACAATCAATCCTAGACTCATATGGGCTCACGATTAAACCCTTCGCGACGAAATGCGCAAAAATTGTTGAGCACGCCTATGTGGCCATATTTCCGCTAAGACCCAAACAGGAACTTTCTGGGAAATTTGCCAAATTTCTAGGAGAAAATCCTCTTCTTTGACATAAACTTATAAGCTTTGGTGGCTTAATATTATTTGCACCTATTCGTATAATCCTGAATCATGTCTAAGTCGAACTTCCTTGACAAACACGTTCTTACAGTTTTGTATAGTTTGGTAAACCTAGTACGGAGAAAGCAACTTCTGTTCTAGGAGTTTGTAATACGAATTCCCTATAACATGGAGAAACAGGTGTGGCGTTGACGAACGCAGGTATGATAGGCTTTTTAGGTCAAAATTTTTTCGCATTCTCCAAAAATTATGATTGAGGTGTCATTCGATTTGGAATGGCATGTAGATAGTTTTTGTGAAAATGCTAAGGCCGCTCGCAAAAATTGCAATAGTTATAAACAATTAAGTGAAAAAAAGGGGGTTTGATTCTACGTCAATATCTCAAATACTATTCAAGATAACTCAAATTTGAAAAAAGGTTCAAAAAGAGGAGGAAATTTCCTGAAAATATTCCCAGCTCGCGGAACTCTAAGACCAATATTTATAATTTTCCCAGAGGATTGAAAATACGCCCAAAAACGGGTACTCTGGCTTGCGCAAACCACCTCCTCTTCAGACCTTTAATGAATAAATGTTATTTAAACTTATTAAATATGAAAATAAAGAATTGAAAATATCCAGGCGCCTGCAGGATAGATCAATTAACAGTATTCCGTGGTCGAAATTTTTTTATCGCCATTTTTTAATAAATCATCCATTAATGAATTAACAATTTTTTGTAGCTCTAACATTAACATAGCAAGTGCGATAATTGTTGAATTATTAATCTGAGAATATTTTCCTTTCGTGGAGCTATTTTTCAAAATTCTTAGAATAGTTTACTATTGGAAAAATTAAAAAAATTGTTAATTTTCGTTTTGTTATTAACAATTTACCAAGTTGAAAAATTATAGAGCTTTATTAAACATAAATTTTTTTTGTTTTAATATTACTATAGATCCGTTTTCGTACGATCAGAAGCTACTTAAAAAATGATTTTTAATAATTTTTATCTCCTATTGTTTAAAAAATTGTCATAAACAAATGCGTTGTTTATAAGAGAATTTAATTTTTTTTTGATAACTCAATCTTTGATGATACTTATGATTTTTTGATAAAAAAAACCGTTTCTTAAACAAAAATTTTATTGCTGAAAAATGAATTTGTTAAATAACAATTTTTTTCACCACTTCTTAGGAAAATTAAGGAATGATTGTTTTTGTATTTTTAAGTAGAAAGAGAAAAAAAATACAACGACTTAATTCATTTGTTTATAACAAATTGTTTATTAAATAAACAATGACAATTCAAATAATTATCGATTTTTTCAAAGACCAAGATAAACGATGATTTAAAAAAAATGACTCCTTAATTTTCCTAAGTGGTAAAAAAACATTGTCATTCAACAAATAAATTTTTCAACGATAAATTTTTTTTTTAAGAAATCATTTTTTCAAAAAATTATAATTATCATCATAGATTAGGTTTTCAAAAAAAATTCAAATTATCTCATAAACAATGCATTTGTTTATAATTTTTTTTAAAACAATAGGAGATAAAAATTATTAAAAATAATTTTTAATTAGCTTCTGATCATACGAAAACGGGTCGATAATAATATTGAAACAAAACAAAATTTTCAATGTTTAATAAAGTTTTATAATTTTTCACCTTCGAAAATTGTTACTAACAAAAAGAAAATTAACAATTTTTTTATTTTTCCAACAGTTAACTATTCTAAGACCTTTGAAAAATTGCTACACGAAAGGAAAAAATTCTCAGATTAATAGTTTAACAATTATCGAACTTGCAATGTTCGTGCTACAAAAAATTGTTAATTCATTAAAAAAAAAATGATCACGGATTACTGTTCATTGATCTATCCTGCAGGCGCCTGAATTTTTTCAATTTTTATTTTTCATATTTAATGACTTTAAATAATATTAATTCGCTTGCGCATATCGGAGTGCCCGTTTTCGGGCGTATTTGCAACCCTCTGAGAAAATTATAAATATTGGTCATAGAACGTGATGTTGCGTTATAATGTAGATGGCAACATTCACTAGACCTTAATTAATACATATATAAATACAGGTCAAACTATGAACAACATTAGACTGCTCGATGTTTTTAATTTTTGAAATTTTGTTTCGAGAATAAGTGAGGGCCAAGCTCCTCGACTGGCATTTCTTGCCGTAACTTTGCACGTCTGAAACCGTCGAAATTTTACCCGTATTCCTTCGCGTTCTCAAGGGGAATAGAGGGAGTAAAATTTTTTTTATTACAATTATTTTTCAAATTTTATTTTCAACTTCTTTGCAAAGTCCTAGCCCCCCGACACAAAATTTTTGTCGTAAATTTTCACGTCCGGAATCACCGGAATTTTTTCCGAATTTCTACACATTCTCTACATGTATAGCCTTCAGAGGCGGAGCTGTAAAATTATGTGACGATTCTGTTTCCCACAATGTTTACGGTATCTTCCGATTTTATTTTCTGTCGAACTGTCGAAACCGAAAAAAAAGAAAATTTCCTGAATTCTTACGCATTCTCTATCTAGCCGTCAGGGGAGCATGGGGGTTGATTTTAATAATATACCTGAGGGCGAGAAATTATTAGTTTTTTAGAACGCTTTCAATTCTCTACATCGGACGGTCATACACGACAGAGATTATGCCAGTTCTTGCGGCTTCAGAGGCTTAATCTGACGACATACAGGAAGATGCATAATTACTGAATGTGTCTTTATTAACGGAAATATCGAAATTTAGGTATGAAGATGATTATGATATTATACTGAATTGGATGAGAGAAAATAGAGTGAAAAAAAATAGTGAAGAGATAATTTTGGCATATTTTCTAAAACTCTCAAAAACCTATCAAATTCACACATTCTGGTGATTATTTTTTGACAATTCTTGCAACCAATCGAAACCATCAATTCAAAGCATTCATATACGTTCAGGCCAATCACAGCATTATTATAGTGGGAATTTTCTTCCTTGAAAATTGCCGCGGAAATTTTTTGTGGTATTTTGTTTTTATTAAGTATGTGACAAATGATGCATAATCATTCGATGAAATTTTAAGAAAATCAACGGAAATGCATGTAAGAATACTATTTTGAGTAACGTGTCAATTTGGAAACAGTTTCAATGAATACCCTAAGGACAGAGAGAAAGCAATATCAGCGAAGGACAAAACATCCATAATAATTGTATATTTCATGATGAGAACTTCAAATTCCAAACTTCATTCTGTGCCACCGTCATACAATTAAAGTAATCTAGTAGGCAAGATCACCACTTACGCTTTTGACAAGTGTCCAAAAGCTGTTAGAGTGACAGGGTAGGCTCGCAGCTAAGCTCCAGTGAAGAGGAGAGTGGGTTGAACAAAACAAAATGTCATGTGATATTAAAATAGAATGCGGGCGCCAGTCATATGAATGCTGAGACCCCTGTATAGATAATTTTACCAATTCCCATATAACACGAATAGTAATAATTTAGGCAAATGCCACACACTCAAATGATAATCAGCTTATATATCATATATTATATAAGGTGACAAGGTTTTTACAATCACATCAAAGTCAAAGTAGCTGAAGGCTTATTAGGAAGTATCAGAGACAATATCAAGGTGAATTATAACAAACAAAATAGATATAACATGAACTGTAGAATAGCCCAAGGCTCAAAATATCTAAGTGTAATTACCCACAGTTATCTTACTCAACACAATATACCCCTTTAGGGTAGGATTTGAAATAAGCCGCTTGAGTTAGGTGCACCTTACCTGTAGCGTTTACATAAATTCATAGTTATAATTATATATATATATATATATATATATATATATATATCTATATATATATATATATATATATATATATATATATATATATATATATATATATATATATATATATATATAATAACAAAGTATTCTCGACCGAACTCTATTAATTAAGTAGGAAATTCTCGGGTAGCGGTCTGTTGAACAATGAAACTCATTCGATTTAAATCTTCAATATTTCGTCAACCTTTATTGACTTCTTCAGGAAGAGCTACAATTAAAAAGGAATATGAGTTGTTGAAGGACTACATAAAAATAACATGATAACTTACAAAATTCACAGAGTTAGTTCTAACCTATGGAACATTTGGGAGGAAAATTGTTATTCTCCGCTGCAGACTAAACGCTTAATTTACCTGACTGGAGTGTTACTATGGTTTGAATAAGGGATCGTTTAAATACAATGGTGTTAATTAGTGTAGGTATTCCATTGGTACCAACTGTCAAACTACACACAACGTTGAATGGAATTTAAGATATTGCAATATATACTACTAAGTTGGCCTGTATCGGTTTTGTAGTTAACTGTGTTAGGATTTTTGTTGATATGGACCATCTCAAGGAATAACCTGTTTTTTTGATTGCTGACTTTGTCTAGAATTTTTGGATTTGAATAATCAAACCGGTGGCCTGTTTTCTGGGTGTGGTCGACTGCTGCACAGGAGTTTTTTCCCAATTGGGCATCACTCTTGTGCAAGGCTAGCCGTTGTTTTAACCACTGTGAGGTCTGTCCGACATAACTACCTTCACAACCTTGGCATGGTAGTTCATAAATTACATTGCTAAGCAAAGCAAAGCTAGCATATATAGCATATATATATATATATATATATATATATATATATATATATATATATATATATATATATATATATATATATATATATATATATATATATATATATGTTCAGATAGGTTTCCGCGGTCAGATATTTGAAAACTAAAAGTTCGGGTTGAACCGCGTCTAGAATTTGTTGAAATTCGACGTTTCGGCTCCGATTTTGGAGCCATTTTCAAGAACTGAAATAGAAAGAAAATTAATGAAAGGTTAAAACGTAATTCTACGCTGAGGTCTCAATCTGCCTACTCCTCAGGTATAATTACGTTAGGTTTTTGTGACTTGACGTCGGGGTCTCAATCTGCCTACTCCCCATGTCTCGTCACTGGTTCTCTCTAAGGTCTCAATCTGCCTACTCCTTCGAGAGAATAGTGAAAATGCAACCGTAGACACGTGTTTCGATCTTAAGGATCTCATCAGTACGGTGAACTGGTTAACTTGCGTGCCACGTTAGATTGGTTTCAGCCAGGCATTTATGGTGGAATCTACCAGGTGGAAGGATACCAGTAGTAAAGGTGCGAGGTACAGGTCAGCCTTCAGGGTAGTGGCACCTGAATGAAAGGTGAGTTCTCCAGTCCAACGATAAATATGGTAACACCTAGATGAGCTTCTCAGTCAAACGTATGAGTACGCTGACACTAAGATGGCTAGTGCTCTGGGATGATGATAAGTACACAAAAGACCCTGAAATGAAATCATTGACTGTCTGATACCAACTTGACTAGACCTCATACCTCTACAGATGTTATTTCATATCATAGTCCTAGTCAAAGGGTCAACGACGTCAGGCTTGATTTACACGCTTTTCCAAAATGTATGCCCGAAGAATATGTGGTTAGAAAGTGAGGTTATAATCCCCTATTGGGTATGTTTTCCAAAAAATTAATCAACTTCCCATCAAATCACCAACGTGAATAATTAACGAAAACATTAATTCAGTTGAAAGAATAATCCCATTAACTGGATGATTGCAGAAATCAATAATCAATATTCAACTGAAACTTTCCATCACTCCCACATATGGCACAGAACGAAAAGACATTTTCTTCTTCTTTATTAAGACCGAAATCAAGAACCTTAGCGGAGTTGCCAGGTAACTTCATTCCTCGAAGTGTCCAAATGTCAACAAAGGATTCTAAACTGTTCCGTGCAAAATTTCATTACCTAACATTATCTAATACTCAATCAAACATACGGGAATTCGTCGAGACAGATAACTATTATCACTATATGGAGTCTTTCTAAATGTATGTCACCGACGGCCATTGAAGTCCATTTCCACCGATACATCACAGAGAAGTCGTATCTACCTGGAAAAGTGATGTATGCCCAGCAACAGTCACTGAACTGAACAGCTGTTCTCTGACAATAGACAGCGCTAAAGATACAAAATGACTGTAATATATCCAAAGAAAACAAATTACGGAAGAAATAATGTTTCAATGACAATAAGATTTTATTAAGGTAGGCAAATTCAAGCATCAGTCTAATAAATTTAAATCGAATTCAATTTTATAACTAAAACTCTGAGTAGCTGATAGTGGAAAAATAATAATGTTACATCTGTTTATAGTAATTCAAGTAAATTGTTGAAATAAAAATGTTATATGTATAGAGAAAAGGTCTATGATTGGAGCATCAGAAAATAATGTATCGAATACCACACAACAGTTCGATAAAGTAGAAAATAATTGTCCAGATTTTTTCTCAAACTTGTTGCCATTTGGCAAGTTATTTTCACTTTATTCTCACTCTCTTGTGATATTACAACTGAAAATATTCAATGTTCCGTTTCACAATTTCAATGAAGACATAGATATAAAGTACCCCAATTTATTAGCATTATTAAAGAAATAAGGTACAAGGCCGAGAAAGCTGTGGTTTTTTCCAGAGAGGAGATTATGTTATTGTTGAAGCACCAGATGACCAGTACCTATCAATGAAAGCATACTCTCTAGTCATTGGTGAGTTTTTTGTTATAAATTGTCCTATTGATATACAGTGCATGCCGAGGAATTATGTACTATTACCGTTGAAGGTATACAAGATGGAGGTAATATTATTTTAATAGTACTGCCAGGTACCAAAAAGAAAATTCAAAGGGAATTTATTGTAACAGATGATACCATTGGCAATGTCAGCATCCTTGACATCATCAAGAAATATGCAGCTCTGAGACCAGCTAAAACGAATCATCATCGTTTCTTTTTGAGTTATACAAAATGAAAATGTAAATGTTGTAGGAAAAAAGTTTGAAAATAACATCTGCGTATCTCTAAGCAAATGTGGGAGAAAATATTTCAACATCAAAGAAACATGGCGGTTGGCATTCTACAAGCATGGAAGAAGAAAAATTCAAATTGCAACAACAATAACAGAAGCAACCTACCGAATTCTCGTCTCCAAATTATTTCAGCAATGTTACAAACGGGCCATTTATATTTTTGATGAGTCCTAAAATTGTTATCGACTATTTGTTAATGTACTTGTTGAAAAATTAAATTTAATGAAAATGCAAAACAAATAAGTACCTGTATTAATGTGAAACTGTTCAATTTTGCTTTGGTTACTCTCAACCCTAAATCTTGGGAGGAAGAATGAATATTCAAAGGAAATGTTAGAAAAATACTATTTTACCTGGAGTAACCCCTAGCCAACCAATTTCATCAATTAAAATGAAATATTGTGCAAAATTTTGTAAAAATTATATTATAATGTTAAGTCGATTCTTATAAATGTTTTCAATATTTTGTCCTCAGTGTTGACTTAATTCAAATTCGTGATTTTCTTCCATATTGATCGAATATTAATGCATCAATGCAAAAATGCTGTTCGGTGTATTGAGCTCGTTTAAAATAACATCATTAATTACAGAATGCATCAGAGTTTTCACTAGCGTAGCGTACACCATATATCTATTGATTATTTAATTATTATTGACGCCCCACATTTATGCCCAAAGCTTTGAAATTTGAGTCCGGACTCTCTGACCATTATTTCCAAACAGTGGATTGTAAATTACCCCTAGAAACCCACATACATCGGTATTATTCCAAACATAAATTTTTCCAGAATGTTCAATTATAACTCCACAAATTAATCCAGATATCATCTTTCCGGTAGGCGGAAAGTACACCAAATACAACTCACCGACTGGAAAGTTCATTGTGCCACGATTTGTCGAAAGCATAATTCACGATATTTATAATGATGTTGCAAATACATGAAAAGGAAATTGATAAAAAATTTGATGATATTAATATGAAGTGTAACAAGAATCACAATTAGGGACTGGCAAGCCCGATCAGCCGAGGCTCATTTCGCAATAGCGGTTTCATTCTCAATCAAAGAGTCATTGACAATTGTACCGATTACGTTTGACAGTGCGACCTATGTGCGAACAAAGTAATATAATAATACTCTTTAGAAATAGAAATAATCCAAATTTACAAATTCTACTAATAAGTATAACATAATTAATTATTTGATTAAATGAATGAATATCGTCTGCTATTACTAAGTACAGTAGTTCGTGTATACATACATTCACATGATGAAGGTTAGTTTACATTGTTTACATTGATGTACTCCAGAAGATTGCACTTGAATGAACTCAGTGTTGCACTATCCTTGATATCAATGGGTGGATTATTATATTGAAGTAATCCTTTGTGAAACAAAGAATTCATGTTTTTTTTTTGTAATTGGTTCTATTTACATGGAAGTTTGAACTTCCTCTGGTCTGGTAATTGTGAACTTGATTATAAAATGTGATAAATTGATTGAAATAATGAGGTAACTGTCCTTTCAACATTTTATAAATATAAATCATTGAAAGATAATATAGTCGGGTTTTTAGTGGAATCCAGTTCAATAAAGCTAACATGGTATTAATGGGAGTGGACTTCTTGCATTTGAGAATGATTCTCATTGCTCTATTCTGTAATTATTGTAATGCCGCAATACTGTTAGAATCTAGTAACGACAGTAAACTTGAGCAATATTCGAAGTGTGGCTGGATTATAGTTTTATAGACCGTTATAGATAAAGAGAACGATAATTGTTGGCATATTCTTGAGAGGAAGAATTTTTTACTTATTTTGCGATTAATATAATTGAAATGACTATTGAGAGTTATAAGGTTTATCCACTTTGAAGCCGAGGTATTTTATTTCTTGCACTATTTCAATGTTTTCATTATATATTGATATATTTATGTTATTTATGTTGGTTTGGCTATATTTATATTTTGAAGTTATTATCATTGCCTTGGTTTTTAGAGTATTTAATTTGAGCTTATTTATATTCAAGATATTAGTGATAATTTCCAAACAATTGTTCATTTTCTCTATGGCCTCATCTAGGTACAGACTGCTGACAGCTATGAGAGTATCGTCAGCAAACAAGTTAATGAACTCACATTCATGAATAAAATTGATGTCATTTAAGTAAAGAATGAATAATAACGGTCCTAGGACACTGCCCTGAGGAACACCGGTGGTTATATTTTTTTCACTAGAGATTGCATCATTAACCTTGGTTACTTGAGACCGTCCTTTCAGGTAAGTATCGAACCATTTTAAAACGGTCCCGTGAATGCCGTAATACTGCAATTTGATCAACAGGATATCAATATCAATTGTTTCAAAGGCTCGTTTGAAGTCCAAGAACACTGCTATTACAAATTTGTTTTCGACTATTAACAACTTCCACTTAGTTATTGTCAGTTGCAAAGCCGTCTCACAAGAATGATTCGATCTAAAACCTGATTGGTAGTCCATTAATAAATTATTATCATTAATATTATTGCTGAGCTGTTCATAAAAGGCCACTTCTAAAATTTTTTCCAGTGGTGGTAAAGTATTTATAGGACGATAGTTCCTAGGGTCATGAATAATATTGCTTTTTGGTACTGGGACTATGGTACTCATTTTCAGTTGAAGTGGGATTTCACCAGTTGCTAAGGAAGTATTTATGAAATTCAGTAAGACATGTCCCATAACCTGAAGAATAGTTTTCAAAGTTTTGTTGTTGAGAACATCAGAGTTGCATTTATTGTCCAGACTATTAATGATTAATTTCAATTCGCTCAAGTTTAATTTTCGGAAGCTCGAGAATTTACAATTTATGACAGGCAGGTCAGTATTTTTCCATGCTGGTGATGGTGGGATATTTGATTTAATTTTCAAAATACTTTCAATAAAATATGAGTTGAATCTCTCCGCTTTGTCGAGGTCGTTTCTTGCAATTATCAAATTATCGTCAATCACAAACTTAATGTTATTTATTATCTTGCTGATTTTTGGTTTCAAGAGGAGCTTTAGTGTTTGCCACATTTTTTTGGGATTGTTTATGTGATTATCAATTTTGTTGGTGTAGTAATCTTTCTTTTTCTTTTTTAAACTGTTAACAACTTGATTTCTGAAGTTTTTGTACTCTATCCACCATTACTGCTTCAGATCTTCAGAAGTACTTCTCTTGAAATTTTTATAAGCTCTATCCCTGTTTTTTGCTAAATTTGATATTTCCCAATCGTACCATGGAAGCTGAGTCGAGCTCACGTAAGACTTCAAAGGCGAAATTCTTTCCACATTTGATGTTAGATTATCAATAATATTAGAGTAGATTACCTCAATATCCATCGTATCAAGTAACCAATTACAGTCAATAAGATTGATATTCAGTTCATCTAATTTATCTACAATGAAGTTTTGATATTTTCTGGTACTCCTAGTTCTTACAACATTATTGTTACCCACTGACACTGAAATAATAGAATGATCAGTAATTTTAGGCTCATCGTGCACTTGACATTTCACATTATCTTGATTGCACAGCACATAGTCAATTAACGATGAACTTATATTAGTTATGCGAGTTGGTTCTTTTATTAGTTGTTCAACTCCAATAGGATTTATAGAGTTCTTGAAATCTATAACATGCCTACTATTAGAATCCATGCAATTAATATTAAAATCGCCTACTAAAAGACATTTATTCCTTTCATTGAATAATTCCTCATTCCAATTATCAAATTCTTCCAAGAATACAGCTGAATCGGAGCTTGGGGATCGATAAACACACCCAATTATCCAATTAACACAATGAAATTTTATCTTGATGAAAACACACCAGAAAATTTTATCAAGAACAAATTTTTTGTAATTTTTGTAGTCATACCCTTCCTTGATGTATATCAGAACACCTCCGGTGTGCCTGCTTTTCGAGTCACACCGTATCATATTGTAATCATCCAGTTGTAATTCAAAGTCATTAATATCCTCAGTTTGTCTACTTTCACTTAATAGTATTACAATAGGTTTATAGCACATAATTTCAGAAATAAGATGGTCACTATGGGCAAGCACACTCTGGATGTTGAGATATACTACATCGGATTGATATGGTATATTAAGACTCAAATTTAGTTTTTTTTTGATTATTTTTGTTCTCGATAATTGTTGGGATATTATTGATGTATCTGATAGTTTTGTTTGTATCACCCTTGGCGATCATTTCATTTAGTTTATTTTTAACTGAAATGAAATGATATGGCTGCATTTTTGTTTGACACTGCCCGAAAACAATGGCAGTACCGACGCGAGTGAGAGGTGTTCGGGCTGTTGACCTAGGACGGTGGTAGAGGTCACATCAGTTTCTAGCAAATTGCGATTTTCAGTTTTATTTTTATCTAGGTATTAGGCAACACTTGCAAAGTGTGTATTGCCGCATTTCATTGTTCCTAATGGTTATCTGTATTGCTTGTCGAAAGATATTTGAAGTTATTTTCAACAAGAGTGAACACACTTACTTGAAACCCATTATACCCAAGAGCTCATCTCACAATGTGAGCCCTGTGCGGTCTCGCATTGTCATTAACAATTGGGCCGCAGTGGTCATCATGGTAGAGCGCTAGTCTATCAGTCAGAGGGACGTGGGTTCGATTCCCAGCATGGTCACTGGTCTCGTGCTAGGAATCGCACGTTAAAAGGTAAGACCTCGTTAATCCTTAGCTCGCACAAGTTTCGACTTCTGAGGGCTGTCGTTCGTAGGCGGATGACAGCTGGTTAATGGAAAAAACAATTTTAAACAATTTAAAAATATATCAAACAAGGAGGATATTTGCGGCGGAATGGAACACCATATCTCTCACACACAAATCTCTATACCTCTCACCGTTCATACCCTCTTCTCCCAGAATTACCAGTTTACTCCTCCCATTCACCAATATTTTGCCCCAAACAGTCACTCCTCCAACTCTAAGAGCCACCCTCGCCTCCATATTCCCTTCCAAAAACCTTTTATTCCTCTCTTCCCAAACCAACACACGCCCATCCTTTCAAATCAACTTGAACCTACTCTCATCCGTAAACATACACCCATTCCACTCTGCTCATCTCCAGATTTGATGTCCTTCCCCCCTCAAACGCCTTGCTGCTCGATGAACAGGTTTCAGTAAGGGGCAGGCTGCTCGTCTCCTTGCGTGTAATCCAAAATCGTGGACTCGGCGTCGGATTGTCTGACTTGAAACCTGAATTCCAGTAGCATCTATGAATTCACGACGAATTTTGCTGGTGGTTGAAGTCCGGGCCCGCCGTACCAATCTTTCAATTAGGCGGTCTTGAGCGGAAGTTGTTCTTGATCCCCTTCTTGGCCCCCTAGGTCGATACTGAATATCCCCAGCGTTAGCTCGGGGACGGGCCCTTTGGATAGATCTAACTGTTGTTCTAAGCAGATTGACAATTTGGAGGGTAGATAATTTTGTTCCGTCATTCGTGGAATCAGTTCCAGCTGGTCGGGCATTAAATGTGGCATCATGTTAGCAAGTTTTTTTTATACGAATTGAAATTGATGTCTAACCTGGCTTCTCAGTCACTTCTGTGATTCTTGTTGGTTACGGACCATGCATTTCAGGCGAACAATATAAGCTGTTTTTTTTCTTCAAAAACATGCCTTTTTATCACGCACAATTCTTGATGAATAATCCTTCCGAAAATAAGTTGGTTTTTTCGAAAGTTATTCTTCTCCCAACCGGAATTTCGAGGGTGTTTCAGATTTGGGTCATCTTTGGTTAACCCTTGATATTCAATCTTCATTTAAAGCCAATTCTGATCTTCATAATGAGAATGAAATTTTGAGATCACTCTGTGAATAAAAAAGGAAAGAAGACAATTTGAAAACTGTCCCGTAGATGCAGAGCGGGTCGTGGGGCAGCTGTCCAGCTTTTGCGGTCTCAACCTATATCCACAGGCACAACGCGGCGCTACGAGTGTTGTACTACCACCTACGACACCTCCTCTACCATCAAAGTAGAACGATTTTTGTTATAGAGTCATAGAAAAGCGGACAAAATATCGAGATTTACTCTTTGAACTCCGCAGGCTTTACCTAAACCATTCTGTCAAAATGCTGGTTCTGATCATAGGGGTACTTGGTAGAATGATGGACACGCTCTTCTCGAATCTGAAAATCATACCGGCTTGCCGTGATGCGGCAGAAAACCTAGCCGGAAGAATGCAGAAGGCTGTAACTCTTGGTCCACTCCGTTTACTCAGGGCACATGATTCTCGGAGCCAGTAATCACTTACCCCACGGACGTGGGAAGTGTTTACTGGGGTTAATAACACACCAGCGCGTCCTCTGGTTGAATCGGAGCTCCGGAGACAGGGCTTGACTGGTACATTCCTAATATAAAAAAAAGGAATACTCCCTCATCAATGTACCCAAAGGAATAGCCGGTGCGGGTAGAGGACGCCTATTATTATTATTTGTCTTGGCAAATATTATCCGCTGTTGATTCGGTGTATGTATGAGCAAAGAAAAGGGTCGCTCAACCTCTCAATGTCCTGGAGCGATTATCGCAAGACATTTCATACAACATCGCATGAGTTCATCATGCATTTGCTCAGATGCCTTGCGGAACGCGATCAAATAGTGAGATGCATTGAATAGCTGATTCCGCTGTGGAGGACTTGCTTCACCATATCATCTGGTTGTCTTTGAAAGGGGTGTGTTTCACAGAGAGACTCCCTCAGCCCTCTTCTCTTATATATTTTTCTATTGCCATTTTCCGTTGCACTACGGAAAACCTCCAGATACAATGCACCCCCAGCAACCGGAAGCATAAGGTCATCATTCTGTTCAACATGGATGACCTTCACTATATGCCTCTGGGTAAAACGATCTTCATCATCCTTGGGAGTGGTGCAAGAGTACACGCATGCTATCGAAGTGGAGTTTGGAATCGACAAATGTGCCACGGTTTCTCAGAAGAGGACGATGCGAGGAATATGGAGAGGACGTTTAGCTCGTAGACGGAAGCATCCTACATCATCTGGATGTCGGAGAGACGTATACTTACCTAAGGATGGAACAACGCTACACCCAAGGGGTAACCACTGTAAAAAAACTCTTTCCGCGGCAAGTGTCAGCATAAACTCCGACAGATCTGGTCATCAGAACTGTCGAGAAAGAACAAAGTTGTTGCAACTAATATGCTCGCCTTTCCGATTCTACTTTATTCCTTCGGACTAATCAAATGGACTCAGAAAGAGCTACGAAAACTCTACGTAAAAACTCGCAAGATGATGCATCTTCATAGGAGATTGCATCCAACGGGGAGGCCGTGGACTTTTGAGCTTGGTGTGGCTACATAACGAAATGGTACTGGATGGAGCCTGTAAAGTCATCAGGAGATCAGATCCCCTTCTCTGCTTGCTATGCCATCATGAAAAAGCTACCCGTTTAGCCGATGATCTTGGTCTCGTATTCGACACTGAACGGTACGAACCCAAACTCTGCCACCGAGTTGGAACAAGTTCAGCAAAAAGCCCACGTCCCTCTGCGGAGAGTGGAAGTCTCCTACAGCTACATAAGGATAAGTTAATGCATGGAGTCTTCTTCATGAACATTGAAGACCTTGGCTTATCCATCAACCTAACTTGGCATTTCTCAGGTAAAGTGGGGTGAAGTCGGACACCAAGGGATTCAGATTGGCCTGACGAAATGGTGTTGCTGTGAGCCTGTCCAGCTTATACAGTCTCAGCTTATATCTACAGGCATAACGAGTATTGTACTACTACCATCTACGACACTCTTACAGTATAGACGGTGTCTTTTGCTCCGGGGAATACTACTCATTCCCTACTCTCAGGCAAATACAAGTCAATAAGCCTGATGTAGTCCTCCTCGACCAACAGACTAAGAGGATTTTCGTCATGGAGTTTCCGGCTCCTGGCGAAACGAATATCGTCCTAGAAGAGGAACAGTTCTGATAATCGGGGACCTTGCTGTTCCCAAACTTGAAAATATTAGCCGGACGAATGCAGAAGTTCGTTATCTTAGGTTCACTCCGCCTGCTCAGGGCACATGATTCTCGGAGCCAATAGTCACTTACTCCACGGCGTAGGGAGTGGTTATTAGGGCAAATGATCCAGCACGCCCTCCGAAAGTGTCGGAGCATATCGGAGACAGGGTCTGAATGGGAAATTATTAACGTATACAAAAAATTGTAATCTGTTTTGTTTCTGAAAAATAATATGTTCTCATAGCAAAACATATTGACTATATAGAGGAAAACTAATGTTCTAAAATGATTACTGATATTTGAAGAAAGGAAAAAGTAATCATAGGGAAAAAATTGCAATCAATTACGAATGTATGGAGCAAAGTTTCCTCAAGGCATTTATCATTTATTGGTTCCCCCTCGTATGATGCTTCAAGAAAATTCGATTGGTAATCTGTATTGCTTCAGAAAATATTATACGTCCTCATAGCAAAGTATTCGATTTTAGTAACTGGATGTATTACGATATGAAACATTCCACAAGAGCATGAAAATACACAATTATGGTGCAATATCCCACCGTTCCACCTGCTAGGGTCGTTCAAAAAATTATCCGAGAATAATTCATCAACGGTGGGTTTTGATCTGCCATGGATAACATTTTTGTGGATAATGGTTTAACACATTACTCTGATCATTTTGGTGATATCACAAATACAAAGGGTTTGTACGAAGGGTTTCCACAGCATTCCTTTTCATGTAGGTAATTCCAGCCCTAAAAATAAAAACATGTCTAGTGAAAATCCCCTCTGAATAGGGGACGAATAGCCTGAAAGCAATGACTAGATTTTTCAACTCTTCATACCAAAGTAATTTTTGGCATATAAATTTGGTAGCTCATGCTGAGCGACAGTTTCAAGTTATCTTAAAATCTTCAACAGTCAACTAATTGATTTTTTCACATATTCTTCCATTCTCTTTTCCTCAAATTCTGAAGTTAATTGATTTGTTTTTCTCAAACGTTCTGTTTCCATCATAAAATCAAAATGGTCTATTTCCTAGTTGTTTTCTGTCAGATTCGAGGATTGCTACTTAAGTTTTGAAATAAGACAGTACTGTAAAGTTTGACATTTTTAATGGTGATTATACTCGGAACATGTTGCCATACGAGTGATATCTGTGTTATTCACAGATACTTGAAACATTCATCTTGGCCAAAACATGTGACTAGATTGTGAACAGTTTCGTGCAAGGATGCTATGCGTGAACTGATACTGAAATATCGTTTCGTGACATACCGTGGAATTGAGGCATACTTGAGCATTAGTTCCACTCGCATACATCCAGGTTTAATCGCATTGGTTAGCATATTATTTGACAATCGCCCAAAAAAATGTTCGTTTCGATTCGTGCTAAGGAATATGGAAAAAATTCAATCGCCGTGCTTTAAAAGACGCCTATGAGATCGTGGCAAATAGATCTTTGCATATGAACCCGAAACTGAACCGCCTAAAACTTTTTCGGGTACGGAGCACTTCGAAACAGATGGTCGCCTGTTTTTTCGTCCCATTAGAGCAACGTATCACGTTCAACTTTGAATGATTCACCAGCATTTGTTTGCAAGAAGTGTTCGGAAAAATCAGGGAAACAATACTCTATCACGATATTGATCAATTAAAACATCGAACTGATGGGTCATCCGCCGTACAGTAGTGAGTAGTGTTGCGTGGGAGGTGATCTGAATCACGTCCCATGGACCTCCCTCATTTCAACGCTTCCTTATGTGTGCGGTTTCGTTTGTTGTATCTGCTAGAAAGTGTTGGTTAACTCATCAACCAACACTTTCGTCTTCCGCCTTTATCCATGTTCCGTTGCTTCTTTCGTCGCAATCGAGAATATTTTGAAAAACTATAAAGCCATTTCCGATTATCAATATTTGTTTCTAATTGTCTATCTCAAAATTCAAGTATCAACTTTCGTATTATCCCCATTATTCAACTTTGTAAGAAAGTGTGGAGAGAAGGGTATCTCAACTTTGTAGGAAATGTTCGTTTCATTTATTTCAAACTCTCCGATATATTTCCATTTACTACTCCTGAAGTCTGTGCTACCGAAGAGTGTTGCTCCACTCGCGGGTGGCGCTGTAACTGACTCATTGTAACCGAATGAAAGATAATATTTGATTATTTCATTGAAATCTGCACTTGCAATAATGTATTTCTTGAGGAACATTCCTCAAATGAATGTCAGAGTTTAATTCAATATCCGTATGGGCAAGTTGCTGTTTTCTATCGAATATTTGCCTCATATTCTCCAATTTGTGGAAATGTGTAGAGAGAAGAGCATTTTGACTTTATCGGATTTATCCTTCTCATTTATTTGAAACTCTCCAGAATACCTTGGTTCAATTTAACCTAGAAGGAGCAGTTGAAATTATTTCAGTTTATGGTGTAAATAACTAATATCAACAAATCTAGAGACGAACTTTCCGAGGTTATCAACGACCTGATTGTAACATAAGATTGAATCCAACTCCAGCTAGCTTGTCCACTTTGTCGAATCCTTCGCTAAAATTGATTTAGATGGCATGAACCAAATAGTCCTTGTTCTTATTCTTCAAGAGATACTCAGTATGGGTATGATAGACTTATTGGATAATATGAATAGAATCTTTTTTTTTACAATTTAATGAAATTGACAGGCGTTTTGTAAGAATTGCTTCACAAAACATGAGGGGTTTGTTCAGCACACTCCACATTCCACACACCACACTCCACACTCCACACTCCACACTCCACACTCCACACTCCACACTCCACACTCCACACTCCACACTCCACACTCCACACTCCACACTCCACACTCCACACTCCACACTCCACACTCCACACTCCACACTCCACACTCCACACTCCACACTCCACACTCCACACTCCACACTCCACACTCCACACTCCACACTCCACACTCCACACTCCACACTCCACACTCCACACTCCACACTCCACACTCCACACTCCACACTCCACACTCCACACTCCACACTCCACACTCCACACTCCACACTCCACACTCCACACTCCACACTCCACACTCCACACTCCACACTCCACACTCCACACTCCACACTCCACACTCCACACTCCACTCCACAATTTTTTTTATTAATTTCCAGGATATTCGAAGTGGAGAAGCATGTTCTACTTCAGTCTGAAATTTTACGGTGAATTAGATAAAAACGATTCCTATAATTCCATTCCAAGCGAAAAATTCAGCACCAATATTTCATGTTGATTTCGTTTATTTCAGAATCAGTGGACCGATGGTTTATCATCAAGAATGTACATTAACAGGGCACACCTTGGGGATTCAGGAAATTACTCTTGTGTGCCCACAACTGCGGGATCAGCAAGTGTTAACGTCCACATTATCAGTGGTGAGTATTTACAATGTCATCGATTATTTTGAATGGGTGATTTAGCAATCAGTATTCAGATAATGAAATGAAAGACACTTTTGATATAAAACTGATATAGTGTGAAAGACCTAGAAATGTCTAATCAAAGTAATTTTATTCATAGAAGAAAGATATGATATTAGGCAAATGTTTTGCAAAAAAACAGTTACAGTATGCTGATATTCAGAATTACTCAAATATATGAACTTCAAGAATATGAACCAAGCCATTTCATCAGGAAATAAAATAGTCATTGAAAAATCGTTAGGATGTTGATGGATGTCATACTGTGCTTGGAGCTGAGAAACAAATATTTTTTGATTCGCTATATTTATGCAGATAAGTATCGGAATCGTTTTCTTTCTGTAAGGTAGGGTTTCCTTGCCCCTGCTTTGGTAATGATAGACGCAGATTCTTTACATTTCTTAATACTATTGTTATTTAATCCAAAGGCGTAAAGTGAAGGAGTATCATACACGAATCTTTCCTGTTTTGATGAATAATCCATTGTTTAGTCTTGAGCATTTGACTGTGAGTCCGAATTCGTAGATCTGTTTGTGTAGCTCTCTTCTTTGGGGAGAGGGCTCCATTGAATCTGCTGCTTTCTTCTATACCTTTCTTCAACCTCTTTCTTAGAATTTTCAACATCCGATCCAGAACCCAATATTTGATGACGACATTTGTCAATATTCAAATTGACGAAAGCACAGTTGTTACAAACATGGTGCAGCTTCTCGTGCTAGGAATCGCACGTTAAAAGGTAATGAAGCGGAATTTCCGCCCTGTATATAAAACCTCTTCCTGTATGTCAAACCCCTGATCTAGGCAGTATTATTCATTGGAGACGGTTGTTTGAAATTGTTTCGTTGTCAATATAATGTGTCGAATTTGACAAACAGCCGTTGGTTTCAGAAGGATCCTACTGTGATTGAAGTGTTTAATTTCAGTTTCCCTGCCTTAATCGATACCGGGAGTCAAGTTTGTTGTTTTTTTAATGCTGTCTGGTCTCAACTTACAAGTTTTCACAATCTTATTCCTCATTTTCCTTGCACTGGCGTAAGGATATCTGGAGCGTTTAAAGCTAAGCAACAGAGGGTAAATGTTCAAGCAGACTTAACCTTTTCGTTACTAGGAAAAAAGTATACTTTTGAGTTTTTAATGGTGCCGAATTTAGTGTACCCGTTTATATTAGGTGTAGATTTTTCAAGAGCGTTCGATGCCAAATTAGAATTTCACAAAGATGCATATTTTTTATGTGTCAAGCATGAAGAAACAATCTTACCACATATTCATGGTTTTCATGATACCAGTCCTCCAGATACATTAAACATCAAGGCGGTTTTTAAAAGGAAAGATATTCTTGAGAAAAACCCTTTACTATATGATTTTGAAGATCTGAAGTCGCAGATTGTCAATACCGGTTGTATCACGGAGAATGAACGAGAATCGTTGTTGAAACTTGTTCAAAAATTTGACTGTTTTTTCTGAGACAGCCGGGTTAACTAATCTATTTCATTATAAAATAAAAGTAACAGATGAATCTGGTTTTTTGTTAAACCATACCCGGTGCCACTTGCTCACCGTGAAGCGGTACAAAATAACCCCATTTATTTCTCCAATCATGACCACATTGAAAAAAGACGGTTCCGTTAGAGTATGCTTAGATGCACCTAAACTTAATTCTATTGCAGAAAAAGACCATGAACATCCCCGTAGGATAGATGAAATTATGCGCAGTATAACGGGTTTCAAATTTGAAAGTATTCTAGATTTGAACCATTCTTACTGGCAACTTCCGCTTGAGCCAGAAAGCCGCAAATATACGGGTTTCATTTTTGGAAATTGCAGTTATTTCTTTAATGTTTTGCCGTTCGGCTTGGTAAATGCAGTTTCGTCCTTCACTAGATTTATCGATCAGATTTTTGGAGCAGAATTTTCAAACTTCTTGGTTCCATATCTTGATGACTCATTGATATTGAGTGATACTTTTGAAGATCACTTAAACCATTTGAACTCAGTTTTTTCAACACTAAGTGAGGCACACCTCACTCTGAAATTGAAAAAATGTCAATTTTGTTGTAGACAACTTAACTTTCTGGGATATGTTTTGGAAGAAGAGGGGTTTAGGCCAGACCCAAACAGGGTTCAGGCCATTGTCGATTACCAGGTTCCCCGAAACGTGCTTCAACTTAAAAAAATTTTGGGTTTTTGTCAATATGACCGTTCTTTTTGCCCAAAATTTTCTACTATTGCAGAACCGCTGACTTTTTTTCTGCAAAAAAAACCTGCGGGCTTGGAGTAAAGCGCAAAATGATGCGTTCAATCAAATTAAAGAAGAATTGAAAAATGCTACTTTGTTCATCTCGCTTTTTATATTGAGACAGATGCTAGCGACTTGGGAATTGCAGCCCAACTTTTTCAGGTAGTAAACGGTAAACGGAAAGCCGTTGCTTGGTCGAGCCGATTACTGTTAGATCGCGAACGACGATATTGTAGTTTCGAAAGAGAAGTTTTAGCTCTAGTATTCGCAGTAAACACTTGGCGTGTTTATCTCTTGGGATGCGAATTCATAGTCCATACCGACAATAAAGCGGATACATATTTAAATACCTGCCGGTTGCTTTCTCCTCGAGTTACACGATGGGCTTTAGCTCTTCAAGAATTTGATTTCAAGATAAAATATATACCAGGCACCAATAATATCGTGGCGGATTGTCTGTCGCGATATGCTTACGTTCGATTTCCCATTCCGGAAAGTAAATCATTTCAAGTTTTGAGTTTGAAATTGCCTGAAAACTTCAAACTTTTATTAAAGGATATAAAACGATCCCAACTCTCAGATGCCAAACTACGGTATATACGAAATTGTCTAGTTGACGATTTGTCTCTGCAGGCCAAGTTTGTGCTTCATAATGAAATTCTGTATCATCGTAAGAGTGATGAAGAGAATTATTTATTGTGTGTCCCAGAAGCACTTCGGAAAAATTTTGTCGAGGCTTTTCACGAAGCTCTAGGGCATTTCGGGTCTTATATATGTTGGTCTGCTCTCAAACACGAGGTATGGAGGACTAATATATCGCGAGACGTGAAAAGGTTCATCAAAACTTGTGAAATATGCCAAAAGTCAAAAACAGCTATATTACCAAAACCTCCTCATAATCCTATTGTAGCCACTGATATAATGGCGCTGGGCCTGTATGGTCCTCTTCCACGTAGCCGTAGTGGTGCATGCTATTTGCTGGTCATTGTAGATCTTTTTACTGAACATTTGGCTCTGTATCCACTCCGATCTGCCACTACTCGTTCATGCTTACATCGATTAACAGCCGACTATTTTCCCTACTGTGGTGTACCAAAAAAGATAATTTCTGATCAAGGAACCCAATTTTCTTCACCTAGGTGGAAAACCACTCTTAGTGCGCTCAACGTGCAAGTTATTCATACTTCCGTCCGACACCCTCAAGCCAACCTTTCGGAACGGATTATGAGGGAATTGAGCCGCTTATTCCGCGTTTATTGCCATGATAAACATACACGTTGGGCATTCGAAGTCGTTAAGTTTGGTAATTTCCTCAATATCGTGGTGCACGAAGCCACTGGTTTCACTCCCAACGAACTTCATTTTGGTAAAGTGCGAGAAAACCTTTTACCACCCCGGTTTCGACCACCAAACCCCGACTTCATAGGTTGAAACGATGAATTGGTAATGGCGAGAGAAACATTAGAGGGCAAAGCTGCTCGTAGAAAGGCATGTAATCCTGGCCGACCATATAAAAATCTCAAGTCGGGCGACCTAGTCCTGTTGAGGGCAAATACTCGGTCATCCGCTTTAAATTCAGACCCAAAAAAGTTTCTGCTCCTATTTGAGGGTCCTTTTCGTGTGAAAAAGTCTGTAAGCTTTGCCACCTACGTTCTAGAAAATCCTGACAGTGGCATAGAACGAGGCATTTTCCATGCCAGCCACCTGAATGAATCTCATCCTAGGGAATGAAGCCACCAATCCAAATAAAAGGGATTTGCAGATTCGGGGAAGTAGATGAAGAGGAATTTCCGCCCTGCATATCAAACCTCTTCCTGTATGTCAAACCCTTGATCTCAAACATCAGGTTGGAGACGGTTGTTTGAAATTGTTTAGTTGTCAATATAATGTGTCGAATTTGTCTAACAGCCGTTGGTTTCAGAAGGATCCTAATATTTGTTAATATAAATAAGCTTAGTTCCTTGTACCTGGTGTTTTGATAATTCCAGGAAAGATATGTTTCTGTAAATGACCGGTTCAGATGGATAGAGAAATTGAAAGTTTTTTTTTAATTTCAGATTACTTTAAATAAACGCATCCAGTCTCCACCAGTTCATAATTTCAAACCCAAATTATATAACCCTTGAGACGTTCTGTTTCAGTAAGACCTCGTTAATCCACAGCTCGTACAAGTTTCGACTTCTGAGGGCTGTCGTTCGTAGGGGGATGACAGCTGGTTAACGGAAAAACAATTTTGAACAATTGAAAAAAACAAACAATTTGACCTTGTTTTCGTGCGATTTGATTATAATGAAGAGGCGATAGAAGCGTTTTTGATCTGTAAACCACTTGAATCAATTACCACAGCGCAACTCATTTTAAAAGTAATTGATGAATATATGCTCAAAGTGGGCATTCCCTGGTCCAAGTGTATTGGCTTGTGTACAGATGGGGCAAAAGTTATGTCAGGAAGATTGACAGGGCTAGCAGCAAAAATAAAGGAAGTTGCTCCTGAATGCAAAAGTACGCATTGTGTCATTGAGAGACATTAGCTGCTAAAGGTATGCCGAAAAATCTTAACTCCGTTCCATCAGATGCTAGGAAAGTTATTAACTTCATAAAGGCTAGGGCTCTTAACACAAAATAATTCTCCTTGATGTGTGAAGAAATGAGTGGCAAGTTCAAGACTTTACTCCTGCATACAGAAGTGAGGTGATTATCTCGGGGTACAATTTTGAACCGTCTCATTGAACTGAAATCAGAAGTCTTTATGTTTTTAAATGAAAAAGATCGTGACAGGAAAGAGCTTTATGCTATTGAAGACTGGTTGTCAAGATTGGCTTATCTAGCCGACATTTTTGACAAACTCAACACACTGAACTTGAGACTTCAAGGACCAATCATAACAGCCTTCACAGCCAGTGACAAAGTAAATTCCTTCAAGAGAAAGTTGGTTCTGTTTTGTTCACAAATACAAGAGGAGAATTTATCTGCATTTCCCACTCTATCATAATTTATTGAATAAAAAGGAATATATTCAATACCAGATGTGGTAGCAGATATCATTGTTCACTTGGAAGGCCTTCAAAAAAGCTTTAAGAAGTATTTCTCTGAAGATTATTCGTAAGTCTACTGGATCAGAAATATTTTTTCGAGAACCTCGCCAAATGAATTGGAATTAAAAGAAAGTTTTATCGATCTATCAGAAGATAGTTCCATGAAAGATTATTTTAAAGAGAAATATTTAATTAACTTCTAGATCGGATGTAAAACCGAGTACCCTTTGATCTTCCGGCAAGCTCTGCTATTTTTGATGTCATTTGTTACGAGTTACTTGTGAGAGATTAGATTTTCTGATTTTTTGTACATAAAAAATTAACAGAAGCAGAATAATTGTTGAAGAGGACTTAAGAGTGAAGATAAGTTCCATTACTCCTAATGTTGATATTTTAATCACAGACAATCAGCAATAAGTTTCGCTTTAACTACTATAAAAGTATATTTTGTATGATGAGTTTGTAATAGTTTTTCATTTGTATGTTTCTAGTCCTATGAGTAATAAATAAAAATGTAACTAAATACATTTCAATTTTCTAATTTCTCCTTTATTATAAGCATGTTATAAATAAACAAATATCTAACCATTGAATATGAAGTTTTATCGAGAATTTAATTCAGAAAGCCTTTGAACACTTTTAGAACAGTAAATACTATAAGTTTTTCAAAATATCCAGATAAGGAGGTACGCCAAAATTTCTCAATAAGTCCAGTAGTGCGCAGGTGCAAAAAGGTTGGGAATCCCTGATGTAGACTATAAACTCAAAAACAGAAAAACTCTTATGAACTAGTACAAGAATCAATTATATCATTGTGAGACCATAATTAATGTCTTCCGAAGGTGTATGCTTCATTACCATTTGTTTCATCCGTTTTTGCCGTTTCAGGAATGCCCGCAAGCAAACCTAAAACATGAATAATAGCCACACTTTGACAAAAAGCAATGGAGTCCACCCCAGAACTGCCGCATACGCTCTCTTCTGTTAATACGTTACTCTGTAAATTGTTCCGTGAAATATTTGCCTGGCGTTCCAAATTAGAGCCATCGTTAATCAAATTTATTACATTTATTGTTATCTGTATAGTTCTATGTAGGATACGGCTCCATAATTTAAAGCAAATAATGTCCGTATAGTTTGAACCCTGAATGGTCTCATTCCTGGATGTGACGTGAAATGATGTGGTCATATAATGAAACATGTATCACATGGAAATCGAAAACCCTGTCTGAATGATGATGCTGAAGGGCCCCTCTTGCACAATCAACAAGAGATATGCTGATGTCATTGTCACAGCAATCCCAAAAGACAAAATGAAATCGAAATTTTCACTATAGATTGATATAGTTATTATTCAAATTGTGTTGAATGAATTAGCAAATTATAGTTGAGCACATTTTATAACATTTGGTGTCAGAAGTGGGATGTTTGAAATAAATAAGTGTTCGCTGTGTTAAAAAATAAACTGATAGACATTTAACGCTCCTAATAGACTAGTGACCCGTAAAATAAATAAGTGTTTCCGGGACAATAAACTAAAAGTTTTTAGTGCGAAATAAAAAATAGACTGATATCTCTGTCAAAGACAATAAATTATAAAATGTTTCCGAGGAGAGTTCGCCTGGTCGACCTGAAGGTTAGTGAATTGAAGCTAGAATTAGTGGGACACGATCAGAAACAACTGAAAAGAATGCCATACTCCAGAAAAGATTTTCAGAAGGAGTGATTGAAGGAGGAAAAGACGTTTCTATTCGGAGTTTCTGGAATTGATTTGAGTTCTATAATGAACAAACTCGGGGAAACCACGAAATCCTCGGGAGACAAATTTCTGGAAAATTTGAATAGTTTAAAGGAAGAACTTCAACAAAACTCGTTGAATCTGGAAGATAAACTTTTTCAAAGTTCTAAAAGTCTGGAAAATGAGCTTTGAAAAATTGAAAAATATGGAAGATGAATTTTTAGAAAATTTTGAAAATTCGAATGCTCTGAAAGAAGAACTTTTAAAAAATTCGAATAGTCTGAAAGATGAACTCCAAGAGGAGTTTCTAGAAAATTCGAATATCATGAAAAAGAGCTTCTGGAAAATTTGAAGGTCTTGAAAAAAATAGTTTGTGGTTTGGCGAATCGGTTGGAAGAAATAATGGGAGCTGTTGAGACAGATGGATTAAACCAAAGACGTAATCGACGCCGAAATGTACAAAATGAAGGAAAAATTCAGTAGGTTAGAAAAGTGGATGGATTCTGCGCACATCCCATATATTCAATGCTGAATCTGTGTGTAAACATGGAGAATATTCAAAAAGACCTAAAAGATTTCAAAATTAGTGATGAACCGGGAAAGCTTTCATTGGCACCACCTCAGTTTGACGGAAATACTCCATGGGCAAACTACCGCCGACAATTTGAAGCCGCGGCTAAAGCAAACGTATGGAATACAGTGAAAAGATCTTTGGCATTAACACTGACATTGGGTGGCGAAGCAACAAACATCTTACAAACCGTCACTGCCCAAGTACAGGAGGACTATGAACAACTAATAAATCATCTAGAACTTCGCTATGGCCAGGCCCACCTAGAACACGTATACCACTCGCAGCTGAAAAGTTGCTTCCAGCAATCAAGCGAATTCTTACAGGAATTCGAAGCTGACATTGCCCGATAGTTTCGCCTTGCATATCCAGCCACGCGAGAAATAAAATGGAGCGAATAGCGGTCCAACCATTCTTGGCTGGGCTCCGCGACCAAGAAAAAAGACAAGCATTGACACTAGCTCGTCCCACACACCTGGTAGATGAATTGGTACATAATTCAGAATTTTGCCGTGAAACAATCTTGCAAAAGAGCCAGAGTAAAGTCAAAATGCTGGAGGAAGACCCCCAAGGCCTGCTAATATCAAAGCTGAGAGAAAAAACAGATGAGGTGCTGGAATTGTGAAATGGAAAGGAGTTGTTTTTAATGGGAAAAGTGAAAAAATCATTCGTGTTCTATTGGCTGAAGATGTGAGCGTACTTGAGAGGTCTGAAACCATTTTGGAGGCTCGCCAGGATGTGGGTTCGAGCAGTGGAAACTTGGTGATATTCGAACCCAAGCTCCATTATGAGAAAATTGGACGAGGAATTGCACTAGTAAAAACCTTGTTGCGTATTGTTAAATTTGTGCCAGTAAGGGTGATGATTGTCAATTATTACTTGGTGACCTTTAAGAAGAGAACAACTTCAGGGCCGAGTTCAGGGCACTAGTCGTCAATTTTCTCTGTGATAAGAAGTGTTCGCAGAACCTAAAGCCAAGCGAATAACTTCCCAGTGGAATAAGAAGAGCTTGTTGTCGCGTCTTTCAAAGGCATAGAACAAGGCCAATAGCCCAAATTAAGAGAATTAGTCAGGAAGTACCAAGACATCTTCGATACCGGACAAAGAAGAGATGACAGAATAACCAATCCAGAATAGTCTGCAAAATAGTCTGCGACATGAAAAAAAAGTTATCGAGCCATCTGACAGTCCCTGGTCCTCTCCAGTCGTGTTGGTGAAGAAGAAAGATGGATCAACACGCTTTCGCGTAGACTATCGTCAACTGAACAACGTGACGAATAGTCAGCATCTTGACTTTGGCTAGCTCTATGATTTTCTTGTCCCTTGATTTGAAAAGCAAATATTGGCAGGTAGAACTGACTCCAGAAGATCGAGAAAAGACAGCCTTCACTAACATTTGCTAACGTCGCCAAACCACTGACCAGGCTCACGGAAGGGAAATCAAAATTCCATTGGTCTAAAGGATGCCAACATCCATTCAGGCAGCTGAAAGGAGCATGATCAACGCATCAATTCTGAATTATCCCCTTCCGGGCGTAAAATTCATTTTGGATACGGATGCAAGCAATGTGAGACTTGGAGCTATCCTTTCTCATATTCAAGAAGGACAAGAGAAGGTCACTGGGTACTCCAGCAAGACTCTCAATAAACCAGAGCGTAATTATTATGTCACCAGGCGGGAGCTGTTGGTTGTCGTCGGAGGAGTGAGGCCCTCAAATGGCTTCTGCAGTTCAAAAACCCCGAGCCTGCTGGATTAAGAGACTCCAGGAATTTGACTTCCAGATTGAACATCAAACGGGGACTAGCCACAAAAATGCAGATGCTCTATCGCGGAGACTATGCCCAGATTACTGTACACATTGTCGACGAGCAGAAGAGAAGGAGTCGATACTTTGTAGAACCACGGCAGTTGATGATAATTGGGACAAAAACAAGAGCCAGAAAGACCAAGAGAAAGAGATCCAGACCTTGGCTAGTCATCAGCTGGATCAAAGAACGTCATGGCAGGAAATAGTACTTCATTCTCCAGTCGTTGAATCACAATGAAACTCCATTTCCCTGAAAAATGGAGTCCTGAAGCGTGTGTTAGAGTCGGATGATGGAGGAAAAAAAGGCCTTAGACCAAGAGTAGAAGAGAGGAAGTGCTCCGAGGAATACATGATGGGGTCAGCGGAGGATATGTGGAGGTGAATAAGTGCCTCCAGAAACTGCGGCAACGGTTTTATTGGGCCAACTGTCAAGCTGACGTCAAGGACTGGTGCAGAAAGTGTTCTGTATGCGCTGCCATCAATGGGCCTCGAACAAGACCTGAGGCCTCGCTGCGCTAGTATAATATAGATAGCGTATTTGAAAGGATCGCCATTGACATCGCTGGTTCGTTTCCATAATCTGACTTACGAAATAAGTACATACTTGTGTAAATGTATAACTTCAGTTAGAGGGCCGAAGCCGATACCCTGCCCAACCAAGATGCCATGGCGTTTACCCTTTAAAGTTGTCGTTGGTGTACACCATCCCAGCTGTCTGGGCAACGTACCACCGCGGCTTCAGCAGATATGTAGTAGGCTGACACAGGGAAAACCTGGGTCGAACGGCGACCATTCTCGTCATGATCGGAGGTTCATGGTTAATGGTACTGAGGGTGGAGGGGAGCCCCGAGTATCGGCTAGATCGCTTCTCCGGCTGCTGTTGGTCTCTCAGGGGCAAGTGGTCCGCTAGGGGAACTGCGGGGATTTTGGGGGCCCATTCGTGTTGCATGTATGATCCTTGGGGAACGATGCTGTGACAGCTCCGGCAAGATCTTAGAGTTGAAAGTCAGAGTTGTAGTGAAAGCTATGTTGGCGGTGAGCTAGAGAGGTGTGGGATGGTCCGGGGACGGTCCCCACGGCAACCCCTCCTGTAATGATTGATTCACGGTTCCCACACCAAAATCGTTCGCGATCATAGCTAGGACGCATAGCTAACACCCGGGGAAAGTCATAATGGGGGGAGAAGTCTTGGCTCACTAGAGCACATTAGCGTAAGCCCGCCCATCTTGTATGGGAGTTTGGGTGAAGCTGGTGGGGCCTGACCGGCCCCCCCAGACTCCCCCGGTGCGGTCGTAACTATGACTCTCTTAAGGTAGTCCCTGACCACCAGAAAGATTGGAACCAGTGTCTCCATTTGTTTTTGATGGCCTATCGTTTTGCAGTACACATGTGATGAAACGCTTTTCACAGGGATATTTTTAATAGGTTCGAAGAAAAAAGTCCCAGTTCGGTTATGGATAATTTTATTGTGCAAGCCGTGTTCTTAGTATTCAGGCAATCAGACTTCAGCTGTAATAATTGACATATTTTAACCATGAGAAAAAACGAACACCTTTCACCTAAATATAAAACACAAGTTATAATACTATCCACCTGAAATAATTGCAGGCGCAATTTACTCAAGGTTGAACCTTATGAAGGAACTTATGGAACAATATATATCGCCGAAGACTTTAATGTGAAAAAATCAGTCCCACTCAGCTCGACTGAGTTCGAAATCCAAATATCTCTGCTAAATTTATCGAGTACTCGAATACACAAAAACCGAGGTAGTTTTTGCGGGAGAGAATACGTTTACGATCTTAGGTGTCGATAGCGGATTCGGCAGCGCTAAAAAGGTGAAATGAAACAGGAGCAGGCGAATATACCGGGTAAGAGGCAGAGGTTTTTCATCATCGCAATAATAAAAAACTTCTCACATTTTCTTCAATCTTTTTTTTGGCCCCTGTATATATTATATTTCCTTATAAAATAAAGGAATGCCTTGTTAAAATCTTCTTGAAATCTAGTGTCGTTTCGATAATACAGTTCAGTTCTTTCTTCACTTGATCATTAAGTAAAAGAATAAAGTAAATTCAAATGTATTCGATATATTCCATTCGAAACTAGTCTACCAAGAGAGTAGTTATATTTGATAAAGGGATATAATGAGTCAGTTTCAAGAACACAGAGCTCTCAAGGGACGATGGATAAATCATCCCTCAATAATTTTCCCTCTAATTGAGATGTTTGCCTCGTACCTATAACTGAAAGTAAAAACACTTCGGTAAGTCAATATTGTACAATAATGGTTCAGGAAGTAAATGAAGTTTGTATAGGACGATCTCTACATGCGAACTCCTCCAAATGACTTCAAGCTATCAACAGGCCAGAGGTAAATCCTTCCAATTGTTCACGGCCAATTTTTATAATGCAACATTGTGAACAAAATTGTGTAAAATTCTAAAAAAACGGTACTTATCGAATATTATAATATCCTTGAACCGATTTGGTTCAAATTTGGTAAAGTAATTTGAAGTAATAAGGCGCGCATTCACCACTAACCAGATTGAAATTATTAGGTCCAGTGGCGTCTCAGAGCGCACCACAGCCAACAATATTGAGGAAAGAAAAGTTCGTCACTGACTTCTTTCTACAGTTTTAAATTTTTTTAGATTAGACGACTAAAAAAAATTGTTGGTTGTCTTTTCTCCATTTGTTTTCGAAAACAAAATTCAATCCACCCTTGCATATCATGATCACCTCCCTTGAAGACCACCTGACAGTGACAATTGTCCAATCAATTTAGAGGTGTCAATAAGCAATGATTCCATCATAAAAAAATACAATCTATTGACAGTTTTTTCTGAGATTGTACACAAAGATAACACCATTTATGGTACAAAGATTTTTTATCATATATGCTACTAAAAACAGTTCTTCTCCAACTTTGACAATACCTATCTTCTTTTCCGCATGATTTTTCGGATTGAAAGTTGTACTTTTCCGTACGACTTTAAATCGTGCGGAAAAGTTACTTTTCCGCACTAGTGCTGATAAGATACTTTTCCGCACTAGTGCTGATAAGTTACTTTTCCGCACTAGTGCTGATGAAAAGATACTTTTCCGCACGATTTTTGTATTGTTGACAATAAGTATGTTACCTGTTCTGCTATGTGTCATTTTGTAGCATTATAAAATTTTGTTTATTAAAAACATTTTTTTTTCATAAATGAGATGGACAAAAACACTCGTAGGAAAAACATTGTACCTATCTCTTGCGGAAAATGTCTTTTCCACCCTTGACGGCTTGACCGAACTCCGCTCCGCGACGTTCGTGCAACTGCCGTCGTGTGCGGAAAAGTACTACTTTCCGCACTTGTTAGGTAATAGTATATTACATTACTAGTGCGGAAACTGACAGTTTTCACACGAGTGGCAAATATTGTGGCACGAGGCGTAAGCCGAGTGCGGCAATCACACGAGTGTGAAAAATCACTTTCGCACGAGTAATGTACACTAATTTTCCTACGACCACATAATAATTTTAGCAAATAATGTATTAAAATATTTTGACGTTTCACACAAATTTTTCAAAGCCTGCTTCTTATATACAATAAATAACTAACAAGACGATTACAAAATTGCCCGACAAAAGTACAGATTTGATATATGAAACTATTTAACGAAAATAAACGTGAATTTTGAAAATTCCTTGCTTTATTCAGATGATTCAGAATGATCTTAAATGGATATTTGTTTGAATCAAACTCCAAGAAATATAGATAATATTGACATGTGTCGAAGAAAATCGCATGATTATACTGAGAACCATTCTGACTTCATTTATTTTTAGTAATTACTTTTAAGTACAAAATATTTGAAGCAATCTATTTCAATAGTGTAATTTTTTTCAATATCATGATGAAAAATACGTATTCGCGGGCGAGGATCGAACCCGCGAACTCTTAGTCAGAAGTCAAATACGTCCCGCTGCTTTACGAACTGAGCCAATAGAGCGTGCGGAAAGTTACTTCTCGCGCCTGTGCGGAAAATATTTCGCACGCTTGTGATATAATCCTCTTTCCGTGTAACTATACAGTGCGTTATACGTTACTTTCCCATGTGGTCTTAGGAAAAATACTATATCATTTTGTTCGAACAAACTGTTATTATTCACGAAAAACAACACTTGTTCAATACTAACGTCGTCAAATTACTATTTTTTCTCTGCATTGAACGATTTGGACATCTAGATTTCAGATGACCTACTTGCTGGCATCCAAAAGAACGAACATGATACTTTCCTGTCAATTTGGATCCAAAAGCCGCACCATCATTTTGATCAACTCCGGAATGAATAATTCTGTGCCTTAATCCATTAGACGACCTTTCACAAAGTGTACCGTAATTTTGTCAGCGGATAGAGTTTCGAAGTGTTAGCAATCATCTCTTCTTCTAGTCGTCATCCTGACAACCTCATCAAATTGTACAAGATGATTTTCTATTGAACTTTCTTTTTCTTATATTTTATGGTGATAAGATATTTTAGACGGAATAGTCTATTGGAAATTCACTCTGATTGGAAATCCATCGTTCATTCGAAAAAACCATTCAAAACTTGAACATCTTGTAACTCTGTTCAATGAGTCATTTCCTGTCCATAAATTCAAGAATAAAAGAAAAACGAAACCTTGGTTGACATTGGGAGTAAAACCGTTATCTAAGAATCTAAGATGTTTGCATTACATCAAAAAATACACAACTGCAACTTTTTTTTACAATTTTTTTTGTAATTATCGGAAGATTTACAAAACTCTGATCAAAATTGCAAAAGAAAATCATTATTAAAGCAAAATAAACGAATCTGACAACAAATCTAAAACTAGCTCTAATATCATAAACGATCTGAGAGGTTAAAAATAGCAAAAATAAATCCGAAACAACTCTATCTCCCAATGAGCGAAACAATCATTATTGCACCATTGCCGGCTCAATAACAAAAGACTTACCAAGGTATAACAATCCTATAAACCACTTTTTAAATTATCCTATTCCCCATTCAATTTCACTTTATGAAACTGACTAGGGAATTGAAGGAACTTATGAAATCGATTAAAAATAAAAAACCCATGGAATAGATGAAATTTCTATAAAAATTCTTGAAAATCTGCCAGATCAGGCACTTGATGTATTGGCCACTTTAATAGATGATTCATTCTGCAGACTGTATTTTCCTTGCTTCCTAAAAACAGTAATTGTCATACCTACACATAAAGGGGGCAATCATAACGAGCCAACAAACTTCCGACCTATTAATAATAATAATAATAAACAATTTATTCACAAGATAAAGATAAAAATTACAATTTGTATAAAGGTATTGTGTGAATAAATAGAGCCTAATCTACGAGGTATAATATGTATATCAGGATACACATATATACCTGTATGTAGAGTGAGAATATATAAATTTTTAAATTAGTACCTAAACATAAACTCAGTTGAAATATATATATAAAGACAGTACCTGAATATAAGTTAAAACTATATAAAAATAGTACATAAATTAATTAAAATATATAAAAAATATACTCTAACCTGATATCAATTGTTAGTAATATAAATAGGTATAATTAATAATAATAATAATAATAAAGTTTATTCATTAGAAATTACCTTTTTGAGGAATTTCATTGAGTTGAGTATCATGTTTGAAAAAATTTACGATCTTTATTATTTTTATTTCTTTCAGTTTTCTATTATTGATTTTACGTACGTGGTTGGTAACTCTCTGATATAGTCTTTTAGCGTTTTAGTGAAGCGTTGGATTGTGGGTTCGTTTTTAATATTGTCCGGTAAGCAATTGAATACTTTCGGTCCCAGATATTGGTAGCATCTCTGACCTACTGATTTATTCATAAATGGGGGTATGTATTTATTTTTTTGTCGCGTCTCATGATAGTGAGAATGAGTCAGGAGTTCATTCTTATGCAAATATTGTGTTTTTCCTAATTTCAAAAAATAGAGTTTTCTCAAATCATAAGTTTGTGTCTCTTCAAATAGCGATTCGCTTGGATATCGGTTGTTTCTACTCATTATTTGTTTCAGAAATCGCTTTTGTATGACTTCTAGTGATTTCAGGTATGTTTTGGATACTCCACCCCATCCTATAATGCCATAGTCTAGATGCGATTCCACTAAACTATGATAAAGAATTTTTTTTTGTTTGAAGTTGAGTATATTTGAGACTTGTTTGATTCTATATAGAATAATACGTAATTTGTTTACTAAATAGTTTATATGTACGTCCCATCTGAGGTGGCTGTCTATCATAATACCCAAGTATTTAACGCTTTTTGATGGTAGGATTTCGAGGTTATCTTCTAGTGATATTTTGTCAAATGTTGGGAGACTTGTGGATAAGCTACAAAACGGCAAGTAGAAAGTTTTTTTGAGATTCATTGACAGTAGTCTATTATTGAACCATTTTTTGATGTTACCAAAATCAGTTTCTACTTTATTTTTTAGTTCATCCCAGGTGTTACTTTCATAAAATATCACCGTATCATCTGCAAAACTTATGATGCTGCCTTGTGTTCGTATGGAGAATAAATTATTCAAATAAATATTGAAGAGCAAAGGTCCTAATACCGTTCCTTGGGGTACACCACATGATATAGATTCTTTTTTGCCGAGTATGTTTTCTATTTTTGTTTGTTGTTTCCTGTCAGTTAAGTATGAGTTGAAAAGGTCGTGTGCTTTACCTTTCACTCCCAGATCGTCAAGGGTTGATAAAAGTATATTGTGGTCTACGGTATCGAATGCCTTTGCTAAGTCTAGGAAAATTCCAATGGCTGGTTTTTTTTTATCTATAGAATTATATAATTTGCTCGTGAGTTCTTTTATGGCATCGTTGGTGGACTTTTTTTCAGTGAATCCATACTGCGCTTCTGACAGCAAATTTTGCTTCTTCAGAAAGGAATTAAGTCTTTTTTTTATGATTTTTTCCATAATTTTACATAAATTTGATATAAGTGTTATAGGACGATAATTTGACACTTCTGTTTTTCCACCACTTTTATAAATAGGTACCACAATTGACATTTTGAAAGCAGAAGGAAAGTGACCACTTGACAAAGATTTATTGATAATACAACTGAGAGGTTTGGCTATATAACTTGAAATGAGTTTCAGTGTTTCTGCTTTGAAACCATCAGGTCCCGGTGATTTTTTATTTTTCAACTGTGAGATATTTTCTTGTATTTCATATGCATCAGTGGGGAAGAGGAATATGGTGTGATCTGATTTGATTTTAGTTTCCGTATAATTTTTATCCCGCTTAATATTTTTTGCTAGACTTGCACCTACATTGCTAAAGAATGAGTTGAATTTTTCAGAGATTATGATTTGATCGCAAGTTATATTTCCATCCTCGGTATGTATCGATGATATTGCAGTGTGTTGTCCTGTTTTGGTTAATTCATTTACTACTTGCCATAATCGTTTTGAATCTGTCCCTTCCTGTTCTATCTTGTTTTTGTAGTGTTTTATTTTTGTGTCTTTTATTCCTCTCATACCTACTCTAGGTGAACTCATTGAAAAGTTTGTTAAAAATAGAATTGTTTTCAGGAGAGAAAAAATACCACTGATACCATCTCCTCTTTTCTTCAGGGAGTATACACAAATGTCAACATTAGTGAAGCTGTTGCAGAGGTATTTCGTGATTTCTCAAAAGCGTTTGACTGTGTCAATCACGAGATACTTTTAGCTAAGCTTCAGCACTATGGCTTCAGAGGTGTAGTGTACGACTGGATGAAGTCTTATCCAACGGATCGTAGCCAAATAGTAAAAACTACAACCTTTTCAGACAGGGCACCTGTGGATTGTGACGTACCTCAAGGATCCATCTTGGGCCCCACTCTATTTTTGGTATACATCAATGCTTGGCATAAATATAACAGGAATATTAACAGTTTTTGCCGATGACATAACCTTTTTATGGCAAGACAAAATCATCAATTCTCTGCAAGAAAAAATCGATACCGACGTAAAACAGTGGTGTAATTCAAATCGTCTTATTTTGAATGTAACAAAAACCAACTTAATATCTTTCAGGTGTGAGCTAAGCAACATAAATTTGGATAACGGTTCTATCGAGAGCCGCGATAATACTCAATTTCTGGATATATTCATCGACAATAAATTGAAATTTGAACATGTTTGCAATTTAAATAAGTAATTAGCTTCTGGATATTTTGCTGTGAGACCTGTTACTGAAGAGCTTGGATTTTCTGTGATAAAATCAACCCACTTTGCCTTGAAAGAGTTCCACCTAAGATACGGAATTCCATATTGGGGAGTATCCAATAACAATCTCATGCAAAACACCATGATACTACAAAAACGGGCATCAGATATTTATCTTCAGCAAAGACACATTAATTTTTTCTTGCTGTCTGTTAAACTTCTCTGGTATCTTTCTATCTTTATTGGTAGATATTTTGATTCTCAACTAAAATTGATTCACAATCATTTTGCACGATTCATAACAAATAAAACTGAACAGAAGTAAGCAACTCAAAGGAAATGACCATTTTATGTTATTCGAATCAAAATAAATGCAATTCGAGCTTCATTCAACACGCCTTGCAAAGCAAACTCAGATTCATGGTAAACGATGTTACACAAACAAATCCTAAAATCTGGCTGCTCGTTTATTCTCGAATATTTTTCCAACCGTTCATCGAACACGCTTATTGAACCCATTATTTGTTCAAAATACAATCAAAATTGGAATGCGATATCAATACCCGGATATCTGGCGGAAACACATTCAGAGGCACAGCGTAACGATTCAAGAATATAATAGAATTCATTTCTTGGCTTTACTCGAATTTTATAGCATTATCATTTCATAAAAATATATTTTTGCCACAACCGTCACAGAATTTGCAAATTATGGAATTTAACGAAATCAGAGCCGGTTTATTCATGCATGATTCGATAGTTCGAGATATAAATTCTTTGAAGTATGGAAATAAAAATTGTTTTGCCAAAATGATCCTCACCTCTCACCTGAACGCCCATGTTCGTCGATATCCATCGCCGCACAGACGGCTCCTGTATCAGATTTTTTGCCAAAAATTACTCAATGTGGATTGATTCAAAAGCAAATAAATAAATATAGCATTGACTTCGAGATGTACATTTTATTTAATATTTTCGAACAGTTTGACAGCTTTTTTTACCTGGATTATTCTCACAAAGAATTGAGTTCAGAATTGAAATGAGAGAGGTAGGTTAGTACATTCCAGAAAACATATTCTGATACCAAATTCGTCGAGAACTTACGAACAGGAAGGTATTTATTCTTGAAATGCAGAAACTTGAAAAAGAAGCAGTAACTTCGATTATGTTGAAGAAAAACTTCATTTTCTCCATAATAGACCAGGAGCTGGTGACAGGTGACGTTCATGCCTTTTTAAGGCTTGATAATCAACCCTAAATTATGAAAAATAGACGGGTTCCTGGCCGCCGCACGTGTGCACTTCATATGAAAAAGTGCTTTCTTTGTGTGGAGAATTTTCGTGTTTTTTTGCGATATTATACTGCCTGCCGTTGTAATATACGGAAGTTCAAACAAATTTAAACGCTACTAATTAATGTCATGCAATCCGCAGCGGCCGAAAGGGCTCAAAGGGTTGCGAAAAACTGAAAAAAAATTAAAGGGAACTTCCGTGATTTCAAATTGCATGCCGATGTAAGTTGAAGTTTTAGTTTTAAAAACACCCTGATGGAAAAATTGGCATGCGCCTCTCGTCTGACCAACGGTGGAAAATTGCGGGAAAACTCTGTAAAAATTTAATGCAGGTTTTACGTGATTCCAAACTGCATACCATTAGAAAGATACGTCATTTGTATAATTAATTAAAAGTAGGTTATTTGGCATGCACACCAAGATCTCGCAAAACAAAGTCACATAAATTTTCAGTGTTTTTTGCAACTTTCACCATGCATGCCTCTATTTTGCGAAATACTGGTGTGCATGCCAAATTACCTACTATTGATTAATTATACAAATGACTTTCTAATGGCATGCAGTTTGGAATCTCGTAAAACCTGTATTAAATTTTTACAAAGTTTTCCCGCAATTTTCCACCGTTGGTCAGACGAGGGGTGCATGCCAATTTTTCCAGGGTGTTATTATTACTGAAACTTCAATTCTCAATTTTTTTTTATTTTTCATAACCCTGTGAGCCCTTTCGGCCGCTGCGGATTGCATGCCATTAATTAGTAGCGTTTGAATTTGTTTGAGCTTCCGTATATTACAACGGCAGGCCGTATAATATCGTGAAAAAACACGAAAATTCTCCACAAAAAAAGCGCTTTTCCATATGGAGTGCACACAAGACTTAAAAAGGCATGCAGTGTAAAATGGGAGAACGTCACCTGTCACCAGCTCCTGTCCTATGAATCTCCACTTAGAGTTAGATCTTTTTTGAATCTATCAAACTTTTAGTATTACTACTAAGAAAGAACTGCCTGCTTCATCTGCATTTGTAACGCGTTTTGCTAATTATTCTTTACGATGCCATTATGAAGTATGTACGTAACTCTGTTAACTGATGAACGGATTTGACTTTTCTTTGAATTTTAGTTTTGGTTAAATGGAAGTTCTCAAACTATCCTCCAATAATTCAAAAAATCTGGTGAACTGATGTCATTTCGAAAGACTATTTTTTGTGTGCAAAATAAACCAAATAAATGTTTTGGGTAAGCAAATATTACCTTATAAACACTAAAAAGTGAAAAATAACGTCTTTTTTTAAATCTAGGATTACTCAGTTACAAAAATATTTCTAATCAAGATTGTTCTTTACGAGAAATTGCCCACGAACTTGGGATATCTGTAAAATGTACCACAAATATTTTGAAAAAGAACAAATACAAATGCTACAGGATACGCAAAGTTCATCACCTTAATGAAAGGGATTACGGAAGGAGAGTACGATTTACGAAATGGTTAAGACGTAGAAATAGGGAAGTTCGAAATATTTGTAAAAAAATAATATGGACGGACGAATCAAAATTCACCAACAATGGTTGGTTTAATAGAAACATCCATTATAGGTGGAATAATACGAATGAACATTTACATAGAGAAACCAATTTCCAGGAGTGGTTCGGAATAAATGTTTGGTTGGGAATTTTGGGAACAAACATACTAGGTCCTTTCTTTTACGATGAGCATTTGAATGGTGAAATGTATCTAGATTTTTTATCCAATGAGTTTGATGGCTACTTAGATGAATTGCCATTAAGCACCCGCCGTGAAATACAATATTTTCAACAAGACGGTGCCCCTCCCCATAATGCAGTAATAGTAAGGGAACATTTAGATGCAATATTCCCAACAAAGTGGATTGGAAACCATGGACCAATTGCCTGGCCAGCTCGATCCCCAGACCTTACTTCTTTGGATTTTTTTGACTGGGGATACATAAAGGATAAAGTTTTTTCGACATCTAGTACCGATATCAACCATCTCAAACAGAAAATAAGAGATGCATGTAATAGCATTACAACCATCATGCTAGAAAATTGCCACAGAAATTGTATGGACAGACAATTTATGTGCATTCAACAAAGAGGTCGTCTATTCGAGCACTTAATGTAGAATTCTTTTTCTGTATTGGTTTCATTTTCTTCCACAAATTCATTATGAAATAAATTGTTTTTCTGTTTGTTTGATTTCTTCTCCTCTTAAGTTAGTTTATTTCTGGGGTCAATTGCTATCGTTCGTCTCTGAAACTGCAGAAATCTTTTATGAATTTTTATAGTATAAATACAATTTTCATAGATACATTCATTCAAAACGTCACTGGTAATTTTTATATCGAAGCGTTAGATTCTGTGGAATTCATGAACAAACTAACGACAGGGCCGTAATTAAAAATTGTTTTCACTGATGATTTTATCGCTCTATCAATATTTTTGATGAAATAGACAGGTCCGTATTTGAAAAAAATTGTTGATGATGGCGGTGTTGACACGAAACGTTTGATTAAAAATTTATCGTTACGTAGTTCTAGTACATTTCCTTTTTCATTTTTTTCTATTTTCTGAAATAACAATTCTATTCGTAAAAAACCGAAAACAGTATTTTCAGTTTTCGCTGTATAAGTTGGGAAGGGCGAGAATTCCCGTAAATTTTCTATGGCCAATTTACTGCTCACCATAATAGTTACCTTTTTTCCCATTTAATCGTCTTTGTATCAATTACGGTTTAGAATATAGCAATGTTACCACATGATAAAAGAAACGGCCTGTATACATAACTGCAACTGGAACTAACAAATGAGGAGCAGACTACCAAAATGCGTTTCATCCAAATTGCATAATTTTCAGAAAATGAGAAAGTTTGCTATGAAGAACCGAATACGTTTCGGTGAGATTTAAGAAACCGGAAATATTGCAAAAGATGTGTCCTTAAATATTGCCTTGTTGCCAAAAATCTCCATTTGATAGCCAATCCAGGAATTTGAAATATGAATGAGCAAATGGACAAAACTCATTTTGGATGTCTGCTCCTCGAATAGTCAAGAGTAGTTCAAGTTGCTAGACTAAAGAACATATATACTTGGATCTAATGCCTTGAAACTCTACAAATCCATATCATACCGACTGTGCCATGTTTATACTTTTATAAAATGAAATAATATAATGTTTTCTTTTAAATAGTTATTATAATCATTTCAAATCTAAAAGTCTGTTATCTGACATCATGTGTCTTTTATTTTAACAAATATTGTAACTATCATACAAGGTGAGTGTATGATATTACAGAGCGGAACCGGTATCGGCAGTTTAATAGGACTACAGTAATTTTACTGGGTAGTAGGAAAGGATACCGTACTATGTATGGTAGAGGTGACTAAGGTCCGTGTTCAATGGACTAAGGGTTTCTTGCATTACTATAAAAATAAAGTGATGCCGGATATAAGGGAGTTTCAAGCACGTAACAGCTGAGCACTCCATATTATGGTTAGATTTTGAATTGCTGACCGCCAATCAGCGAGATGATCCGCTCTAGGAGCGATGGTAGTGGAATGGAGGGGAAGCGTCCGAACATTTACAATGCTTGGTATCTAGTATGGCAGTTCCTCGTGTTGGACCCCAAACTTAGGAGGGGTATAGTGGTGGTGAACTTGGAATGAACTACCTCACAAAACATTTTAGTAGGATGCTGTTAAAAAATTTTGTGATTGTGTAATCAAGCATTGATCTATCATGTATAAAAAATGTTTTTTCATACAGTGTGGGCGATTTGGAACCACACTACCATGCTATTTTGGAACCCATGGATATTTGTTATCATATAACTAACACCCTATTCAAAGTATATCAAATAGCATATACTGTATACCGGGTGACTACGAGGTGAGGTACGCCCCCCAATTTCTATGGTTTTAAAGATACAGGTTTCAAATTTGGTACGTCGATATATTACACAAATAAGCATATTTTGTCTCCATTGCCGAAAATTCACCACTTCCGGTTTAACCGGAAGTGACCCCAAACTTTTTTTTTCCAATGGCACCCTGTACAATTATTTTCATTATCCGGAAGAAATCAAATCAAACTCAAATCATCACAACTGACGAACGGCGTCTACATTTACGAGAGGAAGGTTCGAGGTAAGATACAGCTGAAAATTGAGCTTCTCATGTAACTGCAGCAACAATATTTTCCATCAATTATAAAAATCTTCCTCAAAACGGAGTAGTACCCATGCTCATAACTGCCATGTCTCAAATGGCAACATACTCTTTTCATATTGTCGTATTGAAAGTGTTAAAAGTTTCGGAGAATTCTGAAAGGAATCGAAGATACCTACGGGATGTTTCATTATGAGTGTTCTCAAAATTGAATATTCTTAAACAGATGCGGCTTGAACCCATGAAAGCTAAGCAAAAAATCAAATGTTTTCATTCGAGTAATCTAAAAATTCATCATTTTTCAATACGACAATGTGAAAAGAGTATGTTGCCATTTGAGAAATGGCAGTTGTGAGCATCTCTTAATGGATACCACTCCGTTTTTACGAAATTTTTGATAATTGTTGGAAAATGTGGTTGCTGCAATTACATGAGAAGCTCAATTTTCAGCTGTATCTTACCTCGAACCTTCCTCTCGTAAATGTTGTCGCCGTTCGTCAGTTGTGATGATTGGAGTTTGATGTTCATGGCCAACTTTGTTCGATTGAACAATCAACTGTTTCTCCGCCATTTTTCTACCGATTTTCATTTTCGAAAAAGTGTTATCACAAATTGCGTGTTCTTCCGGTTAATGAAAAGTAACGAAAAGAGTGTTATTTGAAAAAAAAGTTTGGGGTCACTTCCGGTTAAACCGGAAGTGGTGAATTTTCGGTAATGGAGACAAAATATGCCTATTTGAGTAATATATTGACGTTCCAAATTTAAAACCTGTATCTTTAAAACTATAGAAAAATTGGGGGGCGTACCTCACCTCGTGGTCACCCAGTATATTTGAAAGTCATATTTTATAATCCATCCTAAAAGACTATTTCGAAATAAATAAATAAGAGTTGATTGAATATAAAATAGAATATAAAGTGATTATACAAATAATTATCTCTGTCCTCGAAATCGAAATGTGATAAAAATAAAAACTTGTTTACGCGGATCTTCCACGACAGCACTTATATTGATATACTTCACTACACTACATTGGGCGAAACTTCTGAAATGCGGCAATCATATACAAATTCTCTTCTTTCTCGTATGTGTACACGCAATGAAAATTTCAACCGGTATTTGGCTGGAGTCAGACTACTGTATAATGTGACGCAACTAAACCATCTGAAGAAATTACAAAACTCTTTACCGTATGGATATCTCCTAAAGAAGTTCCCTATGCTTTTGGTGTCACTTCAGAAAATTTATTTAGCAATCCATGACTTTTACTCCTCTGAAATATAAATAATCATAGAGTCTCTACGAAGTCAGTTAAGCCTCAATAATTCATTTCATAGTGAAATCGGTATAAACGAGATAATTGTATGGAAACAAAAATGTTTGTTCATCGCTTCATAAAAGTTTCGCCGATTGTTAGTTTAATCTTAGTTTTTATACTGTTACGTTTTGCTAAATAATAGTCCGAGCACACTACTAAACTGTTTATTTTCTAACTTCACTATAAATAAACATACAAACTTCACTGACTAATAAAACACTTAGATCTATACAACAATACAACTAGCTAAATATTCCAAACACTTCTGCTTATTATCACTTTCTAATCTTCTTAATGAATTCTCTACATAAAAACTCCTCTCCAGTCAAATGTTTCGTGTTTATATAGGTACTCAAGTGTAACCAGAATCATCGCGACGCGACGGTTCGGTTATTACCGGCAGCTATCTGCCTTTTTCTCGGAAACCATATCGATGTTACGCGTGCAAGTCTATCCATCGGCGTAGCTAGGGGATTTTTATCACTCTCGTAACATTATCCCCCTCTCAATTTTGATCGTCCCGATCAAACAATGTGTCGTTGTCTCCATTATAACGTTTGAGTCGCTCTAGGTGAACGACCTTTATTTTCGCTCTCGGGCTGCGTTGAATTCTATAGACCACGTCGTTTATTCTTTTCACTATCGTATATGGTCCTTCCCAAGATGGTGTTAATTTAGGAGAAAATCCTTTCTTACGACAAGGATTGTACAGCCACACTCGATCTCCTTCTTTGAATCCACCAGTATTGGCCTTAAGATCGTATCGAGCCTTCACTCTATCACTAGTTATCTTCAATCTTTTTCTTGCAAATTCGTGGATCCCATTCAAGCTATCTCGCAGTTCGTCTGCATAATCCTGTACATCTTTTCCTTCAGAACTTGGTGATCCGAACACCAAGTCACACGGCGACCGAAGTTCTCTCCCAAAGATGATGCTGGCTGGAGTGAGCTTTGTGGAATCGTGCACAGAGGCCCTGTAAGCCATCAAAAATAGTGGAAGATGTCGATCCCAGGTCTTTTGGTGCTCCTCTACTACTTTGGAAAGATATTCTTCCATAGTCCTCTTGAACCTTTTAATCATGCCATCAGACTGTGGGTGGAGGGCCGTTGTTCTGGTCTTGCTAATTCCGATTAATTCACAAACTTCCTTGATTGAATTTGATTCAAAATTTCTTCCTTGATCGGAATGTAGCTCTATTGGGACTCCAGTCCTTGAAAACATGTTATCCACCAGAGTTCTTGCAACTGTGGATGCTTCTTGATTAGGCATGGCATAAGCTTCAACCCATTTGCTAAAGTAGTCCATGGCAACGAGGATGTATTTGTTGCCATCATTTGTCATCGGAAACGGTCCTGCTACATCGTTGGCGATTCGTACGAAGGGAGCACCTACATTATATTTTTTCATCTCTCCTCTCTCGATCTTGTCTTGGGACCTTTGCTTGCTTCACACTTCAGACATCTTCGGCACCATCTCTCTCAATCGCAAAGTCCTCTGGATTTCGGTGTCTCTCAGTCCATCTATAAATAACTGCACCGCTAGCTGTTCCTTGAATTCTCTCGGTGCTTCTGGGTAAGCCAGCTAAATCAGGAGTCTCATATCCGCTTCAAATTCCTGCATACTCTCACCTGATTCTTGAGTGCGCGTTTTCATTTGAGCCCGATACAGTTGTTCTCGATGTTGATCGGCATACCGCAACTCTAATGCAGTAATCAGGTCTTTATATTTATTTTGCTGTTCGATTGGTATCGTCTGTAACATACCCAAAGCTGGCCCTCTCAAAGCTACTATAAGGGCAGTAGCTTTTTCTTCTTCGCCCCATCTATTAGCCACTGCTGCAGCTTCAAATTGTCGGCGATACATGGACCAAGAGGACTGTCCATCAAAAGTCGGTGGTTTTACGGAAATTCCTGATATGGCAAACCTGTCTCGACGATCTTGCTTCTTGAGAAGTGCTAATTGATTTTCTAGTCCTTTCATCTCCTCTCGCACTGTATCAAATTTCTTATTTACCTCATCGTCGATTTTCTTGACGTCTTCCTTTAGTTCTTCTTTCAGTACTTCTTTCAGTTCCTCCATTTGTTCTTCGGTTTTCTGTAATACATGTTGGAAGAACTTGTCTTGATGTTCTAGAACCTTCTGGAAGTCTGTTTTCCTTTGTTTTTCTATTCGTTCCAATTCATTCTTTTGTTGTTCGAGAAGTTTCTGGAGGGCCTCTTCTCGTTCATTTCTCTGTTCTTCGAGAATTTTCTGGAGTGCCTCTTCTCGTTCTTTCTTTTCCTCCAACCGTGGTTCTTCTTTTTGTTTTTCCTCCTGGCGCCGCTTCTCCTCTTCTTGTTTTTCCTCCTGGCGCCTTCTTTCCAGATCCGCAAATTGATTTTGGATAAATTTCACAATGTCCTCCATCGTATCGTACGATGTACTCCTCGTATTCACCATAAATAGTTTATAAATAGTTTCTGTTTTTCACTTATATCCCGCTTCGGACGCGTCAAGTTCAGTCTTTGAGCTTCTTTATTGTCACTTGGAATACTTATCAAACATTTCTTTCCTAAGATGCATCCTTTCAAAGAACGACAAAGCTGGAATCACTTTCCTCTGGAAAAATCAAGAAAACACGAATACCTGCCGTTGATTTCCAAGATGTTCCCTAAAGATAACAAAATTTTCCTTTCTGTGGGAATCGTGATACAAAAAATTTAAACATATCCTCTCATGATAATCTTTGAAATTTAAAATCGATGAAACGTTTTTCGTTAGCTCATTATGTTCTTCCCTTCACATTATCAAACCCATTCGAGCATTATCATCGCTCCTGCTTTTTCCCAGACATATAAGTCATGTTCCATCTGGAGAAAAGCTGGTTATAAAAATCATTTTAATCGCTACTTTACCCTGTATATTACACTCGATACTGGATTTATGGAATGGAATATAAAAGAACGCGCACAAATCCTAGAGAGCCTTTCGCTTTTATCCATTGATTTATATTCTATCGTTTACATTTATCACCGCACCATGGCTTGTTTCGATAATTTCAGGATTAAAGTCTGAGTGAAAACCCTCCAGGGATTCAACCTCCAATTCCTCTCTTTGAGCATTTTCGTTACATTCCTAGCTTTGTTCGATGTAAATATCAAAACTCGATATGTCCCACATTCGCTTGGGTATTTCATATTCTTGTTGTTTCAAACAAGGAGTGAATGTTTAACAAAAACCAGGAATAAGTAAACAGCGCTCTTGTCATGACTTCGAACAAAGTCTGATGGGAATACGAATACACTACACTTCATTCCATATTCCGCGCATATCACTGGGTTTTTTGGAGGATGCGTCAAACCGGTGGCAAAAATGAACATCTGAGTGAAATGTTTTATGTACGATTGCGATATAAAATACTGTTCACTGTCTAGCAACAGCAAAGTGATTCTATCTGTGGTGTAGGTAGATGTATCAAGGCTGCTGTTTTAATAACATTCTTGCATTTTTACTTCCAGTTGCACCGCGAATCCGTCACACTTAATGAACTCAAATTTGGCAAATTCATTGGGAACATAGTGGAGTATTTGTCATAGTAATGTAATGATTTCGAGACCGACCTCGAGACTGGCCTTGATCATCCAATTAATGATGTACACTCGAAATGTAAACAAGCTCTCCGCTGACAAACACGTAGAAGAAGCGCGAACGTTCCAATAAAAAGAAGCTTCGAGAGAGAGCCATCTAGATGAATCGTTCTATTCTCCTGAACAATCGAGAACTGTAAATGCGACTATATAGCTGCTGGATGACAGAGGGCAGGATAGTCATAGACAGTCACAGAGAGTTCGAGAGTTCGCAGATAGAGACTGACACAGTGGAAATAAAATAGTGAAGTATATGTTTTAGCTGAATAAGTGTTTAAAGTAGTGTTTGAAATAAATTAGAAAAATTAGTTTAGTGCAGTTTCATTACAGTATATTTCAGACATGAACAAATTGATAAAATGAACGTTTTACTATTACTTCAACAAAAAGACTATACAAATCGTTGTTGAGAAAAACAACTGTAAATAAGAATTTGCTGGCACTGTGGGTGAACTCATGAGAAATTGGTTCATTACAATAAACAAGCGGAGCACTATACAGTGAGTCCAAGATAAGGTTGTCCACCATAGGGATATCCGAAACGGTAATAGATACAGTTTTGGTTAAATGGGAAAAAAGTTGCGTTACAGAGGGGCCATCTATATGGAAATATGAAATTTCCAAAAATATCTTTGATTATCAAGTTATTTTGGAAAAAGTGAATTTTTCAATTTCTTAATTTACTTTTTTCTAATGTTGGAACATGATAAAAAATACTTCTCTACAGAAACTTTTCATGGGGTTTCTTGATACGATATTAGTTTTACTGTCCGACGTTTCTTCATCAAACAACCACCATTTTTTCTTTTTTTTTTCTTTTTATAAAGTTAAATAATTTACTTATTTAATTACTCTTAATTCTTTCTCGATGATGATATTACCTGAACCCTTTTGCAGTTTCTTGGTTCCCTCCCTCTCGACTTTCCACTCAATTCTCGGAACATAAACTATTATTTTCATTTTGAAACACTTTTCCGTTTGTATTGCCTCTTGGTTTTGGGCAACCTTTTTGGCGCTTTGGGATTGGGAAGGATCTCATTAGACTTGTCCCATGATCCTTAGCATAGAATTGGTTTCACAAATTCACGAGAGACAACTATAAATAGATTTACAGATCAATTTTTGGAAAATTTCATATAAAAAATAAAAAAAAATCTGGTATGGGTTCATCATATTGGTTGCCATATTTGTTACTTTTGAGATTGGGAAAGTTCTCATCAGACTTATCTCAAGGTCTTATGTTCTAATCCGGTTCCCAAGTATGCTGAACTAATATTAATAATATCAATTTATCATGTTTTCTTTGGTAAACTTAGAGCTGACGTTAAAAAAGGATTTTTAAGTTCTCATTAGACTATAAAAATTTCTGTAACTTTGGTTCTGTCACCTTGAAACATTTTCTCGATTAAATCACAAAATTTTACTAATTTGTCATTTATCAATTTCAAAACAACTATCATTATTTCTATAGGTCATGTTCTATGCCATAACTTCATTGTCGTCGTTAACTTTTGATACAATGTCAATTTTCATTCATTTAGTTAAACAGTAGACTAAGCTTCAGCAGACATGTGTTACTCTGCCTGTTGAAACTTCCTTAAAAATTAAATTTGATTAATTGGTCATTTAACAGTTTTCAAAACACAGATCAGTTCTAGTAGTTCATGTTCTAAGCCAAACGTCATTGTCATTGTCAACTTTTGACACAATGTCAATTTCACTAATTTTTCATTTAGTTTGACAGTAGACTAAGCTTCAGCAGACATGTGTTACTCTGCCTGTTGAAACTTTTATCCAGTTTAATCCTGGAATAAGGATTTTTTTAAATGTTATTCATATGATGTCCTGTTTTTAAATTTTTACATAGTCCTCTGGACACATGATATTTTTATGGTCTGGCTCTTGCACACCTGACGAGTAAGTAATTTTTCAATTTTTAAAAATTCTCATTTTCAAAATTTCGTAATTTCAATTCAATGTCACTTACTTACAGGTACGCACTGATGATGACTTTATAGTCAAAAGCGGCTTTGATTTTATAAATAAATTTCTGCACGAAATACAAACCTTTTCTTCAACCAATTTTACTGTATATTGCCTCCGGTCGTTAATATTATGTCTAAGTCGAGAAAGTATCAAATTACAGTTTCAGTTTTCAACTCGATCTTTAACCCTATCCCCTCTAAATAAGTGTTACAAAAGATTCTTTGATAAAATAAATATGAGGGACAACTCAACGAATTTTCTCCATTAGTTACGTCAAATATGTGCTATTTTTGATTACTTTTGTGGTAGTGGATCTCTTTGTCTCTTCCCGTTAAACCTGAAGTGAAGGGCTTCCTTATTTCAGATAGAACACCCTGTATTACATTTTTCAATTTTCTGGCTAATTTTAGGACCACTTTGTGTAATAATGCTTAATTTATTAGTTTTCGGTATATTAATTTTTTTCTGAAAAAAAGACACAAGTGCAAGAACGTTGCATTAATATCTGTCAAATCTAGTTCAATGTCCGTCGTGGTATCGGCCAGGGAAGTAGTTGTTTCCTGACAGATGTTTGCCTCATTTTTCCACTCGGTGGAAATGTGTGGGGAGAAAGGGTACTTCGACTTTGTCGACTTTATTCGTTTCATTATCGTGATAATCTCCAGCACATATTTTCGAACTTTGTTCAAAATAATACAATTATTTTTTATAAACAAAACATTAAAACTCCATGAATCCTGTAAGTTGCGCTGGCGAGCAAACTTTGCTTTTCTGTTGCCCAAAAATTACTGTTATGGTGGTTGTACATATCATTCTTAGCAAATTTAGCTTCATCTGTCCATCTCATGTTCTTATTGAACACAGGGTCCTCCTGTATCTTGATGAGAAAACATTCACGGAATTTCACTAGTGAAGGTAAATCTTGATTTCAGATTTGGAACTTTGTGATATTCAAAGGAGCGTCAGTTATGTAACAAAATTGAACTTTTAAGTGAATTTTCTTTTGTAACTACATTTGTTTTTTAAGCTTCCTCGGCATTGCTTCCGATTTCTTGACTTCAATCGCATTAATGTACGAGTTGATTACAATATTTTTTCGTCGACCAAGACCATCTGTACACTCGTATATTACGGCTGCGCTGTTATATCAAACATTAATAGATGTCATCAATGATCGATTTCGGAAAATAACGCATATAATAATGACAAATCGGCCAATAATAGAGGTCATCAATAGTTAATTTCGCTTACACTGAAAAATATTAAATATATACGTTAAAATAAACGTAAACGTATTATATGTTAATACGAGCCCGACGAAAATGTATTTAAAGTCTAACAAAAAGCAGGTGCACGGGGATGTACGGTAGTCGAAGTGGATTATTAAGAGATATGTATTTCAACTGTGTATTTAATTTCATGTGCCGGTAAACATGCGAAAGCATAACAATAACCTCCCATCAAATATATTGTTATGATATATGATTTGTTATGCGATAATATCGTGATGAATTTCACGGAATTTTGTTGGGAATATGAATAAAAACAGATACTCTATTAAAATATATCAACCTCTATGAGTCTGACCTATCTCTAGCTGCTCTGAAATTATATCGGAATGTTCAACTATAACCGTCTCCACAAAAATACTTACTTCTGAAGGTACCCATAAAAATCATAAGAACTCTTGGTCAAATGAGTATGGCTGTGAGTAGGTCATAAAATCAACATACAATGGTAGTACCTATCGAATAACCCCAAACGAACTATGCACGAACTATGTGTAATCAAAATGAATTCGAAAGGTTGCAACATATTCTCTTTGACTGCCCAATAATATATAATATATTTTTGGAACCCTCAGATGTTCGATGCCTTACAAGTTGTAACTATCTAACTACGTTTCTCGAGAATGATACTTCTACTGAAGCAAAAAAATGTTCACTCATATCTGGAATATAGCATTGATCATTTGTTCTGAATGAATAGACGCAAACCCTTTACTACTTCCGTATTCTTAAAATTATTATTCTCGTAAAATTCATAATAACTTTTCTCCACGATCATCACAGAATTTGCTGATTCTGAAATGAAATTTGATTACAGAATGCTGGAATTCTCTCTCTTGAGATTGAAGAAATATTTTGCAACACCTCTGCCCCCATGCAATTCAAATGTATTTACATTCTCTCTCTTGTAATAGAATAATATTCTCACACTGGTTAGCAATAATAACATTAGCCTTGAAAACTATTGCTGCCATGTTTTCATTCGAAAGTATAAAAAGTATCATGAATTTATCCAGTGATTCAGAATCAGAGTGTGAAAATACACCACCTGAAATTACAAAGAGTACAAATAATATACTGAAAAGTTTACAACCAAAAAAATAAAGAATGAGTATGAAAAATACTAATGCCGTTAATACAATATGTATCAAACATATTTTAATGAGAGGCCGGATGGCTCAGATGGTATGGCATAGTAGGCGAGAGGTTGTGGGTTCAAGCCACCGACAAGCCAATTTTTTTTTAATTTAATAGTTTATTCTCAATTCATCTTTTCGATAAAAAAAATTGTTCTGATGGTTCAGGATTAGTCCTTTCTGATAAACAGTGTTTTTAAATAATAGTTATTATTTCGTGTGGAAATTATCTTTTGTTCGTTTCCATTTAAAAATATTTAAAAAAATTTGATCGTGGAGAAAGTATAGTCTGCTACTCAGTTACAGAATGTACTATCCTATTACGATTTCTTGTTCTGTACTTTATTATCTCATACTTTATTATATGTATATACAGTGTGTCCCAGCTAAAACTTGTCACCCCCCTAATATCCGAACTCATGAAAAAAATGGAAAATCGCTCAGACCCGTCGATTTGTATTTCAAGGGGGAACACTTTCACCAAATACACCATCATTGTGTTGTCAACCCCCTCAACCCCAGCACCCCCTACTTCAGAATTTTCAATGGGACTACTATACTTGTGATACATCATTTTGAAGGGAATTCAATCCCAAATACATCGGTGTACTGAAATTGAGGATCGATCAAGTGTTGTTGAAGTTTTAATGAAAACTAAGTTTTATCCAGATATTTTAATTTTTCATCACCTCAAATGTTAGCGTCGTAAGAAAGGTTCACTGTGGGTACGCCACTGTATTGAAAAATAATATGCTGTCAGAAATAATAGTTTCGAAGGTGAGACAGACGTTTTTATGAAAAAAAAATTGCCCTCATGTGTTTTTGTATACGCATATCTTTGTTTACGCCTTGGTAATTGATGTATTCGAGTCACTGCATTCAACAATTTGAAAACATTCGAAAATGGTTTATACTGTACAAGAGAGAATATCCATTGTAGCTGCGTATTTTTAAAATGGACGATGTGCTAGAGCTACGGCTCGAAGTTTCAATGAAAGTCATCCAGAAAACACCACATCATATCAGTACGTGCTTCAATTGATGAATAAGTTCTTGGAGTCGGGATCAGTGCTGAATAAAAAACATGAACGAGAGAAGCCTATGAGAAATTAAGGGGTCGCTGTTGCAGTTGTAAGACATGCAGTGATGGACAACATTCAATCGTTAAGACAACTTGAGACTATTTCTGGAGTTTCGAAAAGCAGCGTACATCGAATTCTGAAAGACGCAAAATTCCATCCTTATAAAATGCAGAATGTACAAGAATTAAATGAAGATGATCCTGACAGACGTACAGAGTTTTGTGAAATCATGAGTCAATTATTGATTGGTGATAATAATTACCTCTACAATGTGTGCTTTTCTGAAGAATCTTCTTTTTATTTAAATGGACATGTGAACAGGCACAACTGCAGATACTGGAGTGACGTAAATCCCCATTGGTACAGGGAAACTCATTCACAAACTCCCCAGAAATTGAATGTTTGGGATGGTATTCTGGGAGACCATATTGTAGGTCCATATTTTATTGATGGTAACCTCAACGGACAAACGTATCTTGAACTTCTTGATACAACTGTGAACCCCAGAATCACTCAGTTACTTGAAGACGATGATAGGTTACTTGACGGTCAGCTCACCTTTCAACAAGATGGAGCTCCTCCACATTTTGTTGCACCTGTACGTCAATTTTTAGATGACAATTTCACAGGGCGATGGATTGGAAGGCGAGGACCAATAGAATGGCCGGCTAGATCTCCTGATTTATCACCATTAGACTTCTTTTTATGGGGTCATTTGAAATCCAAAGTTTATATTACCCAGCCAACTTCTCTTGATGATCTACGCAGGAGAATTGTTGTGGAGTGTCGTGCAGTGACTCCAGAAATGTTGAGCAATGTGCGAAGAAATTTCGAAGATCGCTTATACTTCTGTATGGAACTGAATGGTTCACATTTTGAACCTTTCATACAATGATAACATGTTAGGTGATGAAAAATAAAAATATCTGTAAAAAATTAGTTTTCATGAAAACTTCAACAACACTTGATCGATCCTCAATTTCAGTACACCGATGTATTTGGGATTGAATTCCCTTCAAATTGATGTATCACAAGTATAGTAGTCCCATTGAAAATTCTGAAGTAGGGGGTGCTGGGGTTGAGGGGGTTGACAACACAATGATGGTGTATTTGGTGAAAGTGTTCCCCCTTGAAATACAAATCGACGGGTCTGAGCGATTTTCCATTTTTTTCATGAGTTCGGATATTAGGGGGGTGACAAGTTTTAGCTGGGACACACTGTATATACATATAATAAAGTATGAGTGAATATAAATTCACTCTCAAAGTACAGAACAAAAAATCGTAATAGGATAGAACATTCTGTTACTGAGTAGCAGACTATACTTTCTCCACGATCAAAATTTTTTAAATATTTTTAAATGGAAACGAACAAAAGATAATTTCCACACGAAATAATAACTATTATTTAAAAACACTGTTTATCAGAAAGGACTAATCCTGAACCATCAGAACAATTTTTTTTATCGAAAAGATGCATTAAGAATAAACTATTAAATTAAAAAAAAATTATATATATATATATACCACAATATTTGTCTATGAATGGACTACAATATTTTAACATTTCAGCATTTATATTATCTACTCCGAAGGCATTCGTTTTAATACTATGTAACGCTGTATTGACTTCTTCAACGGTTATTAATCTAAATAAAAATTGCATAGCTGAATTAATATAAATAGTTATTTGTTTAACTAGGCAGCAAAGTAGTAGATTGACTGCCGAGGCTGAATTTATAGCCGAGCGTAGCGAGGCTAGGAATTCAGCTAAGGCAGTCAATCTACTTTGCTGCCGAGTTGAACACATAATTTTTTCTCCGATTGTTCATAATGATATAGGAGGATATTGTATTTGCAAATTATTACAATTCCCACAATCTCTTTATTTTTCCTGTAGTGTTCAATTAAAATAAAATTTGATAGAAATCGCAGTTGTTGGAATGGTTGGTTGCTATGGAAATGTCCATAATAATTATAGTTTGACAAGTCATGAAATTTCTGACAGTTGTGTGAAAAAATATCGGTATATATAAATTATTATATAATGGACAGTGATAGCGACCTGGAAGTACTTACTCCTCCAGAAATAAGGGAGGTGGCAAAAAATATGGAGTTGAATTTGTTGCCGGAGAAGTCTCGGATGAAATATGAAGGATATTATAAACGATTTATGGATTATTGCATGGAGAAAAATGCGAAGACTTTTTCGGAAAATGTATTACTTGCTTATTTTGCTGGATTATCTCAAACAATGAAGAGTTCTACCCTTTGGTCTGTATATTCCATGTTGAAGGCAACTATGAATGTTAAAAATGGCGTAGATATAGGAAGATACTTGAATTTGCGGGCATATTTAAAACGGTCATCTGAAGGCTACAAGGCAAACAAGTCCCGAGTTTTCGAAAAACAAGATATTATAAACTTTATACTGGATGCACCAGATGATGAATATTTATTAGCAAAAGTAAGTTTTGGATAAGATATCTATACCATGGAGTGAAAATACTTATAATCCATTCTTTTACGTTGTATTGATTTTTGGAATTGCGGGTGCATTTTTGAATTTAAAGTTAGAAAATATTGAAGATATGAACAATAAACTATTGGTATCCCTATTAAACACGAAGACGAAGATTTCGAGATCTTTCGTAATAAAGGAATATTTGGATGTTGTTAAAAAATATATAGCTCTTCGGCCTGCTGAATTAAAAGACACAAGATATTTTTTCAAATACGCAAAAGGTAAATCCATAAAGCAATTTGTTGGAATCTATAAATTTGGTGAAACACCTCAAGAAATAGCTGTCTATTTAAAGTTGACGAATGCTAAGGAATATACGGGACACTGCCTCCGCAGAAGTTCTGCCACTTTACTTGTGAATGCAGGAGATGACATAACAATGTTGAAACGACATGGTGGGTGGAAATCCTCAACTATAGCAGAAGGGTACATTGAAGATTCAATGGCAAGTAAAACCAGCATTTGTGAAAAAGTTTTGACAAATATAGGAACTACTTATGAGACGAATCAAACTGGTAATATAATTAATGTAGACAGAACGAAAAGGTGGCCTATTCGTTCAAAATTGTAGTAATTTTACCATCAATGTTAATAACAACTAAACATATGTTTTTAAATTATTGTTAAAAGTGTTATGTAATAATTGCTAATAAATGTTTACGTCAAATGTTTTATTCCCATTGAGTATAATCACTTTGCTGCCCAGGCAGGAAAAGTAATACTTTGCTGATTGATATGTGTCAGCAAAATTAATATTTGCTTCCAATCGGAGAAAAAATCGATTTTCCCATCACATTTATCAGTTACATCTTGCAGGTTGGAGGAAAAATAGTTGTTCGAAGTATCAGGATTCGATAGGTTATCGGGAATTACAGTTTTAGGGCTTGAACAAACACCCAAGTTTTTCAGTGTTTTCCAAGAAGCTTTCGACTTTTTCTTTTGCAGAACATGATTGAGATGGGCTTTTTTCTCACTTCTAGTTTCCGCGAGTATATGATTTCTCAATTCTTTATATCTTTTAAAATCGCATTCTTTTTTTGTTCTTTTGAACTTTTGCAGAGCTTTATCTCTCTCTTTTTTTAAGAACATTAGATTATCTGTCAGCCAGGGTGCTGGTGGTTTTGTAACGTTTCTTTGAACAAGCGGAGCATTATTATTGAATGTAAGGAGAATAAACTCATTAAATATATCAATTTTTTTATCGAGATCATTTTTTATTATGATATTGTGCCAGGGAAGTTCCTGGAGGTCATTTAAAAGGTTATTGATATTGAAGTGCCGAAAACATCTATAAGTAATGAGCTTGGGTTCTTTTGGGAGAATTGGTATGTCCACTTCTAAAAACGTTAAATCATAATCAGATATTTCATGTTTCATCTCGCTTTACATCCAGAGGTTTATACGAACATTTTTATGTCACAATTCACATAAGCATTTATTCATAACCGATTCTTTAATAAGATTAACTTGCTAATCTTAGGGAAATGCATATATTAATTTCAAGGTATGTAGCAAAGCTTATTAAAAAGACAACCCGGGTTAAATCCCGCTCATATACAGAGGTTTATGAGAGCATTTGTGTGAGCCTCAAATACTTAACTGAGCATTTATTTATAACCACTAATTTTTGTCAAAGGAACACGGACTTTCATTTCGGGGTTTGTGACAAAACTGATATAACAGACGACCCAAGTTCGATTTCGCTCTACATCCAGAGGTTTATAAGATCGTTCGTATGGGCCCCAAATCACATGAGCATTCATCCATAAGCGATTATTTCAATGCGATTAATTGGCAAATTTTTGGCGAACACACACATTCATTTAAAGGCATGACTTGGATTAAATATTGCTTGATATACGAAAATGGATACATTCATGTGGGCCGCAGCTACCCAAATGATCGATCACTCATATGAGCCTTTATTTATAACCAATTTTATTTACAACAATATATGATGATGTCATTACTAACGTCATTGAAGGTTGGGAAGTTTCACATTACACACCTCTACTTCCCGACCGCATTTCCCGACCGCATTTCCCGCCATCACTTCCCGCCCTCACTGCCCGCCCTCACTTCCCGCCCTCATTTCATCTAGCAGCTTGTCGTACTTCTTGGTGGGGTACAATCCATAAATTCTTCGTCGAAAGACATGTTTTTTAATTTCGTATAAATATCCGACTTTTTCTGACATTTATTGACTTTATCTGACACTTATTTATATTGGTGACAATTGTATACCCCGTATTCACGGTAACAATATACTTGTTATTATTCTGATTATTACACGCCTATTCTAACAGTCAATGAAATTACTTCAATTTCTTAGAATCGACCAATCAACGCTTGATTACAGTGATAACCTACCTAGCTTTCCCAATAAGTAATAAATATGCATCTTGCTCACGTAATCAAGCACGCCGTGACAACTATAACTGTCAGATTATTTTCGAGTTGTTAGAATAAAATAAAATGGAAAGATTTGGTCAAGAATCATTAAAATGCATTGAAACTGTACTCAGTGTTGTTCCAAGAAACACAGTGAATAACCATAAGTCTATATGGAAGCAGTTTGAAACATTTCTAAAGGAGAAGCATTATGAACTTCGAGAAATGACTTCAAACGAATAGCTTGGGCTAATAATGAAAGATTGGGCTTTCAATATGAAGAGAGTTGATGGTGAAGATTATAAAGAATGTGTCATAAAGACCCTGTGGAACGTTACTGCAAAGTGCCTTCAAGAAAAATACTATAAAGAGTACAGCCGAAAATTCAATCCATTCACAGATATTGAATTCAAAGGATCGAGGGATGCAAAAAATGCGAAACGAAAGCAGCTTCAGTCTGTTCCCGAGAAAAGAAAACTAAAGTTCGAATGTTTTATGTAAGGAAGATTTATATAAAATAATGAATCTATGGAACGAAGATTGTCCAGAAGGACTTCAATAAAAGTTATTTCATATAATAGCATTTGAACTAGCCTGGAGAGGGGACGAGGCAGCTAGATGCAAAGTGCATTTTTTCAAGGAGGAGAAAAAGTTAAACGGTGAACTAAACGGAAGAATTGAATACAACCCGATATTTTCCAAAACACGCCAGGGAGGAGCTCAAAAATTATCCGATAGTAAGTGGTTGGTGCCTAATCGAAATAATCTCGATGTGTGCCCGGTAAGGTTATTCAAAATACTTTTATCAAAACGCAGTGATAAAATTACGTCAGATATTCTATTTTTGACTGTTAATCCCTATTGGAATAAAAACTCTTCTGGGTGGTACATAAATATGCCTATTGGTGTAAATGAGATTGGGAAATGGATGAAACAATCAGCTGAAAAAATAGGGGTTGACAAACAAGATCACGAATCATTCAAATCGATCAAGTGCTGTTTCAAATTTTGCCAAATCGGGTGTCCCGGAAGAACAGCTCATCAAAATGACTGGACATGCAAATGCTAAGTCATTAGGACCTCATTTACAGTTAGACGAGGAACATCATGCTAGTTTAATCTACAACTTGAGACCAGGACCTTCTGGAATAGAAACATCAGGCGATGTAAACATTATAAGAAAATTTTACTACAGGACACGTAAATAACATGCAGAAAAAATCTGGTTGTAATATAACATATAACCATTTCATATTCAATGTTCAGATTATGTATGTTAGTGAGGTTCAGTCGAATTCTTCATAATATTTATTGAAATGTTTTAATATTCAATATCTTCTTAACATATTTAAAATATTATTAAGTACTCACCAGTTGTAATTTTTTAATGAAATTCATGTCAAAATATATCTTCTGTATCATGTAGTTGTGTATTAATCTCCCTAAAATACATTCGAGATCATATTTTTATATCTAAATACATTTCAAATTGCATTCAAATTTTATTGTCTTTTGACAAAACATCTTGAATCAAGGGAAGTAGAAAAAATCGCTCGAGCAAGCTCTCGCGATTTTTTCACTACCTTGATTCTCGATTTTTTGTCATAACAATAAAATTTTCATGCAATTAAAAATGTATTCATCGATAAAAATATGTTCTCATGTATTTACCACCGAGAAAACCGCGTTCTTGGTAATTTGTCGTTAAATGTAATATTTTAGGTATATTCAGAACGAAACAGACATTTATTAATTTTGATCGAAAAATATGATAGTTGTAAATAAAACGGAACCTTTCGGTATATGTATCCGGAGACGGATCTGTCAAAAATATTCAAATTTAAATGTCATCGAGAAAAATATTTTGAATGTTCCGAATACGTTTGGGTTGATGAATGGCTTTAGGGGCTTATTTCCCCACCAACGTAAATCGATGCGATATGATACAAAATTTTTAGTGGGTTTTTATCCACAGCACAGTATAACACTTGGCCAGTACAACACTATGTTTTCTCGGCCCTTTCTGAAACAATATACAGGGTAAATCATGACTTCTTCCGAGTAAAGAGAAATGAAAGTAATTTCAGAATGAAGCAACAACGTCATGAGTCGGATCGTTCGAAAAATTAGGTTTTTGTGTTGAATATACATGTCGTAACATTAATTTTATTGAGTATATGGCAACAGCGCTCTCCTGAGGTTTTACTCGTGAAGAAGAAATTTAGAGAGAGTCAGTCACTACCGGGAAAGAGTTTAAAATTACGGAATTATTGTTGATTCGGTGAACAAATTGAAAATTATTAATTATTATAACGGCTCAAGTGCGGACTTGGACATTGAGTTTGGTGTTTTCCTCACATCCCTCTCACCTCCTTATACAAACTGATTTTCCTTCAATACCAAGAAATCAAAGAAAACGACTAGGACTGCAATAAAGGTAAGATTATACGTTAATTATCATTTCTTAGAGCATTCCGGTATATCCTAGAAAACAAAAACTTAACAATACACGAGAAGATCAGCTGAATTCCAAAAATATGTATTTTTTATATATATACAGAGGAGATTGAAAGTATACGTGTCTCTGTTATATATTAATTGGATTACATGATTTAATCAATTAAGTGCACCGTCAATTAGGAGTATCATTCAGTATACACGAGACTAATATTGAGAAAAATTACTAAAACGCTGTGTATAAAGAAAACGGATTGGTTAATTTTCCTGATTTCTCTACATTTTATAGAGGGTAAATCATACGAACTTTTGTGTAGCATAAGAAAAACAATATCATTACCTTTCAATTTATGTTTCAAATACTACTAAACTAATTTGAATCTGTTGAAATCTTACCATTCCATATCCAAATTGATGTTTCTGTGTTGATTAGGTATATTCACGGCAAATAATAATAATAGCCGTCCTCTACCCGCACAGGCTATGCCTTTGGGTACACTCAACGAGTGTTTATGAGGGAGTATTATTATTATTATATATTATTCAATAAGATCGGCTAAACTCATACTATACAAAAATTAATTTTATTGACAGAGGGGATTGAAAGTATATGTGTCTCCGTTATATTCGCTTTGGATTATGTGATTCAATCAATTCAGAGCCCCGATTATATGTACCAAAAAAACTTAAATTTTGAGTAGTTGACTCAAGAATAAACGAAACCATAATATTACCAAAGGCTACAGAAATACCCTGTATAAAAAAACTAATGGGTTAATTCTTTTTTTTATTTCACAAAGAAGATTATAATATAAACTTAACAGAAATTTGTTGAGTCTGGTTTTTGTTTAAGGATGAAGATGCTGAAAGATCGTTTATTATTGTTTTGAAGCATATTTGAAATTGATTCCTGACAAAATGACCCCACATTTTTTCCTTGCTGCGAGTGCTCTCAGATTGTGGATATGCACAATTTGTTCAAAATACGGGGTAAGTCCATACTCAATGAAATAACGATATAGGCATATGAAGTTTACACGATGGCCGCCATCAGTATATACATTTCGATTGATGCGAATAGTAAGGAAAGAGTTCTTACACCTGAATTATTGGAAAAGGCTCTCTTTGACATATCACATTTTTGTAATCGAAGATTTCAACAGATTCAGATGAATTCAAGAAATGGAAATAACCCAAATCAACAAAACAACGTCAATATCACTAGATGCGCGTTTCGCCAACAAAGTTGGCATCTTCATTTATTAGATTCGGATGAAGTTTATTGGTATTTGAAACCTAAATGGTTTTTTTTGTTATTCGAAAACTATACGTATTTTCCATAAAACTATATATGAGAAGAAATCAAAGAAATCTGGAAAATAAACCAATCCGTTTTCTTTATACAGGATATTTCTGTAATTTTTTTTTAATATCAGCCTCGTGTATACTTGGGTCACACTGTATAAAATTCATAATTTACGTTCTGGCAAATGGCCACATGACACATATAACTGATGCAATGAATTTATCAAATCACGTAATCCAAAGAACTTATAACAGTTACATATATACTTTCAATCTCCTCTGTATATATGAAAAATATATGATTTTTTAATGCAGCTGATCTTATAGAATATATCCAATACAGAAATTTCAATTTTCGTACGATCCGGCTAATAACGTTGATGCTTCATTCTGAAATAACTTTCATTTTCCGTAACTTGGAAAAAGTCATGATTTACCCTGTATATTGTTCAAAAAAATTCTTAGAAAACATACTGTTGCACTGGCTAATTGATTGTAATACTGTAGTGTAGATAAAAAACCTACTCATAATTTTGTGATATTACCACACATAAAGATCATTCAATAATGGTCTGAAAGCAACTTTGTACAACTTCAACACTCTGTATCTCGTAAACCATGCATACAATTTTTGTGTGCCCTGGTAAGATGTGTGCGTGGTCCTTTCCAACTTATATCGCCTATTTGGTACAAACTTATAATGCATTTTCACGAAAAAATAACAATAAATCGAATATCGTTATTTGTGACTCAGCGGGTTTTCCCCTATACCCTTCAATCTCTCTCACACCAAAATTTTGTAATTTGTATAGAAAGATGGAATTCGACACACAGTCGAAAGCCTTGCTCAGATCACACATATTCACTAGCCCTTGACTGTGTTCCGACACCAGGACTCGAATTGCTTGTACAGTGTTGTAGCAATTATGTCCAAAGTCAAACTGACCCTTATTCAATATATCATGCAGAGTGAACCAGTCAATTTAGCGTATGAAGTAAATAACCTTTATCGCCGCCCAATTATCAATAGCTCTAATATTTCGATTCCACCCAAGTTCGGTTTGTTGTGAGAACTACTGTATGTTTTCTATCATTTTCTTTTATGAACCCATTGTTCTGTAAACAGTGCGGGTGACTTCTTTGTCCATATCTTTTCGGTTATCTCTGAAAGTCTGCTTTTGTCGATTCGTTCTCATGCACTAACTTTTCTTTTTATCGTAAATTATTTGCCCCAAAATGTTGAACATTTGTACTTGGAAAGCTTTCCACCGAAATAAGCTGGAATCGTGTTCTTTGTTGACGCAATTTTCTTTTGGTTACATCATTTGCAGCTTACACTTTGTGTTTCATCTTGAGCAAGCTTCGACTTCGTCGGTAACAGTATATCGGTTATTTTTTTCTCTAATAAAACACACTTTTCCTAACTCTTTTTTGTTATTTTCACGCTAGATGGAATAAATAGTAATCCCAATTTTCAGACGTACCATTTTTCAATGAATATATATCTGGTTGTCCGAGGGCTTTTAGGCCAGCAGATATTTCAGTTATTTGTAGAAAAATAAAATAAAGATAAATATTTGTTGTTGGAGTCCATATGCTCTTTCATGCACCATCGCAACACCCACCCCCTAGAAAACAACCCCCGAGAAACCACCGCTAAGTTTAATTTTTCAAATTACACCCTCACGTTTGTTGTTCAATTTACAGTCCTTTTCATGTCTCATTCAATGATATATCAGAGAAGCTGGAACGGCATGCAGAAATATGGCAAATAAAAATACAAATAAAATATTAATTCATAAGATCATCTGCGTTTCAAATAATACATTAGACTACAGAAATCGTTCAACATGTTGGCCAGCACTTGTCACATATGCTTGAAGTCGCCGAATCAGCCCGCGAGTACAGGAAGCTCTAATAATTTTCGGAGAAACGTTATTACAAGCCTCTAAAGTTTTCTGGGTTGAATTTTCAATACTCATCGGTTGAGTTTCGAAGAAAACTCGTTTCAAATATCCCCATAGAAAAAAGTCTAATAGCGTGAGATCTGGAGAACGTGCAGACCAACAAAGAGGTCCTCTAAACGGTATTGAAAAATAATACCCTTCAAAACCGTTTAGAGGAAAGTAGTAACTATATTATGGTTATGTGAAGAAGCAACATCTTGTGGCTGCCACATTTATTGTCTTTCCTGGATGGGAATATCTTCTAGTAGTACAGGAAGCTCTTATCATTTTCGAAGTAACGGTATTACAAGCCTCTGAAATTTTCTGGGTTAAATCTTCCATACTCATTGGTTGAGTTTCGAAGACAACCCCATAGGAAAAAGTCAAATAGAGTGAGATCTGGAAAACTATTACTAATCTAACGGTTTTGAAAGGTATGATTGAGGAAAGTGGTGACTATAGTATGGTTATGTGAAGGAACACCATCTTGTTTTCTTTAAATAGCACCAGATCTCTGGCTATGTATCAAGAAATGTATCCCGAACGTCGTCAGCCCAATTCCAGAAGTTTCCAACGTATTGAAAGAAGTTTACGAGAGCATGGTTCATTTGTGAAACCAAAAAATAAAAGTGACTCTCTTACTGAAAATGGTATAATGAAATGTATGTTTTAGGTTTTTTGAAAGTATCATGTTACACTTAGTAGAATATTAATTTTAATCAGGATTCGTGGAATATAAGAAAAATCAGAATGAGGAAGTATCTCTTTGAGAGATAGCAATTAATAGTGGTATATCGCATTCATCAACAAAAATTTTGAAGAAACATAAATTCAAGCCCTACAGAGTGTAAAAAGTACATCATTTGCATTCAACAGACTACAATGAAAGAGCAGTAAATTCATCATCACTGGCGTCAGGAGAATGCTTATTTACAAAGAGCCACTAATTTTCAAGAGAGGTTCACAATTAATGTCTGGGTTGGGGTTTTGGATACCAAAATCATTGGTCCCTACTTCTTTGATGCTCCATTGACGGGTGAGCTGTATCATGAGTTCCTGTCGGAGATTCTGGGCGATTTTTTGGAAGATTTGCCTCTGAATATCCTTAGGAAAAATGAATATTTCCAAAATGATGGAGCGCCACCACATCGCTCACGAATTTGTGAAACATTTCTCAATAAGACCAGGCCAGGAAGATGGATTAGGAAACAACGGTCCTATTAAATGGCCACCGCGTTCACCCGACCTTATTCTTCTTGATTATTCGATATGGGGTTTCATCAAGGACAAAGTGTTCAGTTCAACTTTTGAAAATTTGGAAGACTTGAAGCTTCAATCAGTCGAGCATGCATGGCTATAACTCCCCGAACAGAGCGCAAAAATATCATATTTTATATAAATATCAAAATATCAGATATATTTGATATATACCTGATATATGTCCAAATGTGATATTTATATGATATTTTCGAAAAAACTTACAAAATAGAAAACAAAAAGCAGAAATAATAAGTTTATTCAAAACTAAATAATCTGAAATAAATTAATATACTCTTCAGTCTTCAATATATCAACATAAAAATAGGAAAGCAATTTTTATTGTTAAAATTGTTATATCTGTCAATAATGTTATTATTATAAAATAGCATTAAAAAAATTGTTCTCATCAGACTCAATGTCAATAAAAGAGAGTGTAGGCTTTTCAATTTCTTTATTTTGGGATTCACAATTAATTCATTTTAAATCATCATGTTTTCGTTTGGAATCGTTATTCAAATATTTTAGTGAAAATACTAGTTTGCTAGCCTTTTCCATTCATAGATTATTTGTTAATTTGGAATGCACAATTCTAGCTGTAGAGGCTATTACTGTGAATAATTGATCACAGAGACCAAGATTTTTTTTTTATGAGTCGAAAATGTTGGAAATACGAAATAAAAGCACAGTACATCGAAATAAATTTAAAACAGAGAAGAAAGTTTCCTGAACACATTTTCATATTCCTAACAATAGAGGTGCCAGCGCAAAGGCAAGGAAATGAGCCATTTCGGTTTTCCTCGTATATTTTGAGAATGGTTCGTGATATTTCCGATTCGGAAACATCATTTCATTGTTCACTAAAATAAGCAACTTTTGGTTAATACGGACAGATTTGTGTCTGACGATGAACCGTAGAAAATGCTGCCATAGTCAATAATAGACCTGATGAAGGATCGGTAGAATAAAAGTGCAATTGAAGGTGTAGCACCCCATGACTTCTTCGTGACGCAACGCAATATATTGAGACCTTTCTCACATTTATTTTTTAAAAATTCTATGTGCTGTGTCCAAAGTACTACTCCCAAATACTTATAATGTGCCACTATAGGACTCGACATATCTGGTAAATTGACATGTGTGTTTAGCGACAGTCGATGTCTAGTGAAACACATGAATGCAGATTGTTCCGGTGACATTGTGAATCCCATCTCCAGCAACCATTTTTTTAGTGTATGTAGCACTTCTTCAAAATCATTCAGGCATTGATTATATCTTCTGTGGCTTACATAAATACAGATATCGTCAGCATATTGTACAATTTTTACGTTATTATTAAATTTATTATGTAATTCGGACGTGTAGACATTAAAAAGAATGGGACTAAGAATTGAGCCTTGTGGGAGTACATTGTAGACTAATCTTGGACCATGTAACTCGTTGTAGTGATTTCTGACATATATTTTGCGTCCGATCAATATTTCCGTGATATTATAAGCACTCTTTCTATCTACACCTGCCCCCAACAGTTTCTCATAAAGGATATATAAATCTACTGAGTCATAAGCCCCTTTCAAATCAACAAAGAGACATAAAAGGTATTCGTTTTAAGATAGAGACAAATGAATATCAGTTACAAGTTCCGATAGTGCATCACAAGTGCCCCGGCCTCTCCTATAAGCAAACTGGTTAAAAGGAAGCAATTGTTTAGATTCTAAATGATGTTCAAGCCTGAGTTTGACCATTCTCTCAAACGTCTTGAGTATGCAAGACATCAGAGAAATTGGTCGATAAGAAGAAGGTAATGTTGCTTTTTTTCCGTTTTTATATATTAGGGTAATAACAACTTCTTTCAGTTCTTCAATGATTTTACCATTTACCCACCAACCATTGAAAATACTTAAGAGAAGCAATTTGGCAGTGTCCGGTAAATTATATAGCATCTTGTAAGTGAAGCTATCTAAGCCAGGCGAGGTGTTTCTTGAATTCTTGATCACCATATTCAATTCTGATATTTCAAATGATTTGTTTAAATTGTTGAATTCGGTTTGGTAATAACCATTGTTATTGATGGGGGGTTTTCGAGGTACACTGAGAGGAGCGTTATTAATCAAGATTTCTGATAAGAGTTCATCAGGAATAGGTGCTCTGCGATAGACTTTTTTCTTATTGATAGATTTAATAATATTCCAGATTTCAGATATGGAAGAGTTTTTATTCAATTTGTTTACATACTCCTTCCAACTATCTCGTTGTTTTTGTTTAAATAAACGTTTGGTGGAAGCTTCAATATTTCTGTAATATGTGAAGTTTGCTAAATTAGATGTGGCTTGATAAGGTTTAAGTGCATCTTTGCGTTTTTTAACATAATTCGTACATTCATTGTCCCACCAACAGGGCCTGCTAGTGAAAGTGGTAAATGGCTTATTAGTGACCATAGTATCATTGGCAGTAGTATTCAGAGTTTCAATAAGCGAATGAAATTTGTTCATAGTGGTCATGGAACACGTGTCAATATTTTCTATTGCAGATCCTATACTAGTTTGATAAAAATTATAATCTACACGAGAATCGTTCCATTTGCACGTGGGATAAATTTCATTAATTTTATTTTCAAACTCCGAATTCAGGTGGATGGGAAAATGATCGGGGCCATGAGAGTCAGATAGTATTCTCCAGTTCAGTTTATCAATAATATATGATGAAGTAAGAGATAGGTCTACTGCTGAGGGATTTTGGTCCGGAAGAGTAATACGTGTTGGGTTACCATCATTAATAACAATTAAGTCGTGGTTATCTAATGACTTGATGAGATTTTTGCCTTGTGTATCTGTTCTACCCCATAAAGCATGATGGCAATTCAAATCGCCACAAAAAATTGTTTTATATGTAAATTGCTGAAAGATACAGTCCCAATCCGATGTTTTTGCGGTCACATTGGTGGGTTTATAAATTGACACTAAATTTAATTCTCCATCATTGATACTGACAGCACATACTTCTATGCCAGGATTAGGGTTGTTATTTATTATAATTTGCTTAAATTTGATACCTTCTTTCACCAAAATGGCTACTCCTCCATAACCATCGGTTCTACATTTTTTTATAATATTAAATCCGTTTAATCTGAAATCATTATTTTCTTTGAGCCAAATTTCTGAATGTAAGATAATAACAGTTCAGTTTTTCTGACTGTTAAAGACCTAATATTCCACTGGAGAATGTTAATCTTATTATTAATTGTATATTTTTTGTTAATATTCTGAGTCATCGCTGTCTGTTAAAGTGAATGTCTCCACTTGTTCACTATTAGGAAGCGGACCATCAAGAATTTGGAATATGCTGTTTTTTAGAGTTGTTTCGTCGTATGTAATTTCATTTATGTACGAATTGGACTACTTGAGTCAAAGTATTTTCTTTGTATGCGATGAAATCGTTTCTATGTGGATTTGGAAGGATAGTCGTGCTAGGTTTCGGTGTTCTGATTTTATGTGAATGAGATGGGGTAATTATGGGGGAAGTTGCCTTTCGTTTTTTTGATTGGGAAGAACTAGCTTTTTGTGTTATCTGTATTTTTGGAGTAGGTTTTCTCAATGACAAATTGGATTTAGTTTCCGGTAAAGGAGGAAAGTTACTCGGATCATTCAAAAGAGAAAATTTATTGTTTGTCGTAATCTTAGCATATGAGGGGTTATTGACAATAAATGCAGCTTCTTTAAAAGTTGCATTTTCCTTTGCCATTACCTGTTTGATATTGGTTTGTTTTTTGAATACTGGGCAGTTTCTTGATAATGACCCGTGTTCGACACTATTGCAATGAACGCATAGAGTTCCCTTGGTGGTACAGCGATTGTCATTGCAACTGTCAGAGGCACATACGTTGCACCTGGCTTTACCTTTACAAAGCTTACTAGTATGTCCATAACGTAGACATTTAAAACATTACACCACTGGGTAGAAATAAGTATCTACTGAAAAATTAACGAAATTAAACCTATCGTCCTCAGGAATTTTGTTCCCTTGAAACGTCAGAATCACCATTTGCCTTTCAACGAATGTTATTTTACCGTCAGTATTTATTTTGCGTTTCATGCGCTTAACTTCAGTTACTTCTAGCGTAGATTCAATAGCTTTCAAAATATATTCTTCGGAAAACATCTACCATCCTAATAATACCTTTTTTATGGGTGTAGTATTTCGGAATATATGTTATTATATTATTTTTCTTAAAGCTTTCATGTTCTACTAAACTGTTGGCTGTTTCGAAAGTATTACAAATTATCTTAACTCTATTAAGACCTACTGATTTTATATCTACGATATCATTTTGCAGTTTTTTGTCCTCTAACAAATAATGTCCAATTCTTATCGGAAACAGTCGCCCAAGGTTTTTTTCCTTGTGCTCTGCCATGACAAAAAAAGGACCATTATCAGTAGATACCTGTTAATGAGATCGTATGTAGAAGTTGTAATTGTGGATGAATTAATTTCATTCAAGTCAGTATTTATATTGGGCGGATCTGCCCCGCCTGATTCATTCACAATTTCCATTGACGAAAAACAATCTTGCCGCCTATGAAATGATTGAAGCAAGCAAGGATAAAATAGATAATGAAATAGTACTTATCTTATTGAAATCTGATCACTTTTTCTGTCGCGCTCGCTGAGACTACCGATCGCCACAGGTGTTCGAACAGAACTGCAGTTTTCTATTTCTATCACTTTATCATAATAGAAGATTACTTTTCAATACATTCTATAGTTTTGTTTTACGTTGCACGTTGCCACTATCAATAAAATTTTGTGATTCTTTTTTTATTTCGATGTAGTGTTCCCGATGAGCATACATTTTTCCATGTGAAATATTCCTCGTCTCGAAATAAAAAAACAGTTTTGAGAAGCACTTTTGACAATGAATTTGCATAGTTTTCCCAACGGTCGTAGGACACAGCTGTTGTTCACTGTTGGAAATCCGAACTGGTTATAATATATTTGTCATTATTCACAGTGATATTTCCAGGACAAGCATTCATGTAAATGTTCACCCAAATACTTCACTGATTCCGTTCATATCATGAAAAATGAACTGTCTACATCTTTTCCTTCTGATGGAGCCTAATGGCCAAAGTTTTCTCTGTATCCATGAATAATGGTTACCAGGAAACCAGTCCTCAGTTTCCCTACTGTGACGTGACATCGTTCAGGCAACCCAATGTTATTCTTATTCGATATAACTCAAGAAGTGTCTTCCGCATATATACCCGGCGTATCTGAACAACCCCTTCATTTTTGTTAGTTGAGAATTTATCGGAATGAAATTTATACATATTAAAATACTCAGTAGAATACTACAAGTGATTGATTTTTTGCGTAAATTTCACCCATGTGTTAAATTTAGTTAATATGTCCCAAAGTGGTGTGGAATTATTGCTGAATAACAGCGGTAATCCACATACTATGTGGATTATCAGCTATAATATCCCATGAACATTGATAACTAACGAATTTTATCACAGTTTTCGAAAACACGTTATTTGGTAACATCCCGACGCCGGCGCCGAAGGCGAAGGGATGTTACCTAAAATAACATGCTTGAGGAAGTTGTGATAAAATTATGAGTTATTTATCAATGTTCGAGGGATATTCGGCGAGAAATTTTTTTGCAATTCGAACAAAATTATTCATTGAACACACAGTTATTGAAAGAACAATTCGTATAATGATATTCCGTTGATCTTGCTGTATTCGCCTCGGTTACTGCATAGGTGTTTCCACGCATACTATTGATTATTTGGTTATGATGTTCCTGATCAATATTTATATAAGGTTTATAGAATTTCCAATATTGTGCCCAGTAATTTTCAACAATTGTTGTTCTTGAACTCCACTCTTAGCTAATTGACCGAATGCAGTTGCTCTATTTTCCTCTGTTGCCAATTGCTTCAGATTTCGTCCATCTGTTGATTATATTTCTACCCAGTTATCGCTTTTTGTCTTTTAGTGACGATTTGGCCTTAAAAATAGTCTATTTGTTTTGATATTTGTGCCTCGTTTTGATAATAATTTAATGAATAATCTGACAGGACAAGCATTGTTATCAATATTTTGAACTAACCATTTACTAGAGGCGCAGTTCTTTGAACCCCCTTGGCAGGTTTTACTGAAAAATGGATAATATTCTATCCTATTAGTTGGAGACCCATTGTCGTCCTTTTCGATATGAAAATAATCAACTAAGCAAGCAGCACCTTCACCACCTCTCCAAGCCAATTCCACCGCTGCTATGTGATAAAATTTGCGTAGGAGTCCTTTAGGGGTATTTTCATCCCAAAAGTTTATAATTTTACTCATTTTCGTTGAAGTTAATGGTACTGACCTTGTTTTGCGTTTAGTGGGATCTGTTTGTAAATTTCTTCGTGCTGCGTCGCGTGCATTCCGCGCTTGTTTGAATGCAACACTTTTAAAAGTGTCTAGTATGATATTATACTCCTTGAAATAATTTTCTTGTAATAATTTGCTTGTTATATTCCGTACAGTTTTAACAGTAGCCTCCTCAAACTCTGTGCCTTCCTTTTTTCTCATATTAAACGCCCAATTCTTGAGTATTAATGCAAGTTCTTCAAGAGTACGATTTCCATCCAATTCATATTTTTTGGCGTCACAAAACTCCATAAATATTTTCCAAGTGAATTTTTTACTATTGACAGTATTTTTCGGTGTATTTTCTTCAATGATTTTGTCAATTGCCGCATCATTTTGAACACCAAAGCGAGGAAGTGACATTTTCGAAATAAATTGAATTACAGAAATGTCAAATAACTTCATTGTGTTTCAGTACCGAGTTCATTTTCTATTCTTACCACCTACTTTCTATTAATTTGGCAACTAGCTTTCAAATAATTAATGTGAAAATTCTCTATTCCTGCCTCGTCCAAAACTTCCAACAACTGTGGATGGATCACAGTGTCAAAATCTTTAGCCAATTCAAGAAATACTACTGCCACTGGTTCGGTCTTATCAATGGAATTATAGACTGATTAAAGTAAGCACTGGGGGGTATCATCGGAAGTCCCTCTTGAAAACCGAATTTATGCTCTGAAATTAAATTATATTTTTATAAACTTTGTTAGTCTTCTCTTCACTGCAATTTCCAATAAGTAAGACAAAGTTATGATTAAGATTATCGGTCTGTGATTACATGAATACTCCTTTTAATCTTTTTTATGGAGTGGAGAAATTACAGAGCAGTTTTGAAGTGAGGAGTAATGAAATTTAAGTTTATTAGACTAGCAATGGGTTTACATAATTGACTGTCTAACTTTTTGAGTATATCGGCTTTCAAAATATCTATCCCAGATGCTTTGTTCAACTTCAGGGATCTCAAACAATCTCTTATTGTATCTACAGTCACAGTTATCCAGTGTGCGTAAAATAGATATTGAATTCTTTTGCAATTTATTTTTTGCAAGTAGTTTTTTTAACTGATTCTGGAGTTTTTTCATCATTATTTCTAGGAGAAATTGCAATTCGTCTTAAATCACGTTTCGGTATTCCTCAGTAGACAACAGCTTTAAGGCATCTTGCCCGCATTCTGGCATTTGTTGTTCTTCCATAAACTAGGAGAAAACGGTGTTATGAAGTTTCTGACAATTGCTGCATTGAAAATAGTTTCAATACAATCTTTTTAAGTGACAATTTAATTCATGCACTAAAAATGCCATATGTCGCGGTGTTTTGTCAGCGTAAAAAGTTTGCCCTAACTTTTTCAGCGACAAAACGGAACCTAACTTTTGAAAGCATGACAACCAGCATTGTAAACAAATTTTTGATGACGTTATGTCAATTTTTCTCAAACTTGCGTTGTCAGAAAAGTATCTTATTTGTGGAAATGTCACGATTTGGACAGTCTTCGAGTGGAGAAATTGAAGAAGCGATCAATAATAATGTGCCCGCAATACTGTGAATTCAACTACGTCAATTTGGCGACAATTTACGATGTTATTTTTTATGTATTGGCATCGACTGCTTGGTCATTAGCCATGTGTTCTGGATAGGCTTTGTTACTAACTCCTTACGCCACCTTAGGAGCAGCACGATGTTTTGTTTGGAAAAATAATATGAACTCATTGCAGAAACTAAATGGACCAAATCCTCGGCGAAATATATTGGACTTGATGTCAAGCGGGTGAAAATTACGAACCATTCTAATCGAGCTGCCGCCGTAACTGAATTGTCCAGGAGTGGTATAGGTGAACAAAAACTTGTGAAAATTACGGAACATAGCAACCCATCGTCATTAAAACCGTACCTTCAGTTATATGAAGAACATCATAAAAAAAATCATTGATTCCATTCGCTCTACCGTCCAGGAAACCGTTACTACCACCGCTCAAAATACTAGCATGCAGCAAACTATTAAGTTCTGAAAATCAAGTTTTTTTTAATAATTGTGTTTTTAACAATTGTACTTTTCCGTTAAATTAAATGAACTAATTTACATCTTATTTTTTAATTTATTGATTCACATATTCATTAAATTGTCTTACCGAATTACACTCTAGCTTTTTTTTGTCGAATTAAACTTGACATTTATAATTCGAATTTTGTTGCCATTAGGCAATTCAACTCAAGGCAGTTTTTTCGTTAAATTGCCAGGCAACAAAATTATCATTAATACATGTTAAGATTACTTCGACAAAAAAAAGCTCTCGTGTAATAATAAGTGAATAAAATATATATCTTGCCTGGGAACTCGAGTAGAAATGGCTTCCGTATTTTGAAGCTGCTAATTTAGAAAGCACAACGTGTACGGAGAATGTCTATTCTACCCTCAAAAGGGCTTTTCGGAAATTTACTCTGGGTTACTAACCCGATCCAAAGAGATCACGTAACGGATCACACAGATTACAGATTACAATATTCATTACTACACCAAAGGTTTCGAACAGTACACTTTATTATAGTTAACAAATGCAATAAGAATATGCAAAACCAATATTGTCGATTAGTTGCGCACATAACTTTTCTGAACTCCCTGTATTATATTTTGTTAAATTTAAGTAAATATATTCCGTCGAATGGCAAAGTTCTCATTTATGGAAAACTGAAACTAAATAATTCAACTTGAATCTTTCACATGAGTACAAGTACAAAATAATTTCAAGCAGAAGATGCATCTATTGAAATGAACTTCAATATATAAGTCCTTGTCTGGATTTCAACTTCCACTTTATAAATGTACTTAACGAGTTTTATTGTTTCAGGAGAACACCCAGCTGCCATGCAACACGGAAACAAAAGCAAAGCATCTCCACCTCTTTCACTCCAAGGCACGATAGTCTTCTGTAGTATCTTTTTCATTCTCATGAAACATGGTAGATGAAATATTTGTAAATATGTAACTTTCAAGTTCCAAAATATTTTCCTTCATAGGTTTCACTAAAAGAACCAATCTTGTTTCATTTCCCATTTTGATTTCTCCAATCTCACACTCGACTCGGTATGAAATAATTGGTTGGAAAAAATGAACAATGATGTAGGACTAATATAAAATGTGTTGAGATACGATCATTTTCACTCTTTTGTGTTATGACTTCTCCTTGATATTATATCATATATTTATAGAGACTTGCCTTTTGTAAAATAAAATTTGGAATATTTAAATGGCTGTTTTATTCACTTTCAAATACATGAGTTAGTCCAATAACCACAGAAAAAATTGTGCCAAAACTGAAGGATGAAGTAACACTATACAACTTGGCACGTGACTTCTTGACATCATGTATAGTTTGAAAAAAATATTGTTTACCAAAAATCAGGGATGGAACACAAACAAATTTTGAATTCAATTCAAAAAATAAAAAATTTGGAGTTTTCTCGGAAAGTAAAAGAGCTATCGAAAAACGACCTCGATAGAATAAATGAAATAACAAAGTAGTCCTTTATTACTTTTAGTAAGCTAGGTTAGGTTAGATTCGGTGAGGTTAATGCTTCATCTCTGATGCAAATCCGTCTCTTTGAGCTCTGGAAACGGTATAAATCATCATGAAATTACCATGAGAAATATCTGCCATTTTAGACAAGAGGTGAGAAAATTGAGGTTATGGATAGGCATAACATCTCATTCATGGTATATTTTGCAGAAACCGCTACTAAATCTACATGGGCTATTATTTTCATAATTGCGTTCAAACAAGTGGTTGTCACCTTTTTAATAGTTTCGTTTGATGCATTAGAAACTGTCCTGAACGGTCGGTTTCTTTCTTGTACCCATTTTTTGGACACAGATCAAACAGCAATGCGAGGAATCGAAGCTTTCTGAATTGTTCCTGAAATTGGATTTCATTGGAGAACATGAACCGATTCGAGGGTTAGAACTTGAAACCCTCAGTGTGTATATCTGTCGACATTTTTCATGTACTTTGAACCCCCTTTCTCTGATCACAGAAATCAATGTTTCCAGCCCTGCTGGAGTGAAAAGGCACCAATCCTGGCAAAATATATCTGTATTGCAAATAATACAAATTCCTCCCTTTTGTGACATCCTACAAACAAACGCATTTTTTAAGACTCAACCTAAATCTACACCCATGTTCCCTATTATCCGACCGGAATTTATTTCTGTATAACATTCTCTCAAAGCAACTCAAAAAAAGTATATATTATTTATAAAATTATATTGAAAACGTATTTCTCCATATAATTCCCCTGGGACAGAAAAATCCCTATGATTTGTGTACGTAAGTACTCTCAATTCTATACGAATTTCAATATTCTAAAAACAGATTTGTTGCCACACAGCTACTACACTTGCGTTCACTTCAAAGGAGATCAGTGCATGATAATATATAAGTCTCCATTATTTTTTTCACTTCAAATACCCCTGGGGAAAGAATATTCCTATGACTTAGTTATCAACTCAAATAATCCCTTTAGGAAAATATTCCACAAAATGATTTCAAATGGAATATCATTTCTTTGAGAGAGAGAAAGTTGTTGTATATGCACTTGACAACTAACACTCTTGTTCTTTGCCAGAATAATTCAATACTCTGAAACATTTACACTCGACCACACACTGTAACAATTTTTGAGGTATTGACTGCTCTACAATAAATTTCTACTCACTTTCAGACGGACAATCACAGCTGGATGTAATAAAATCTTAATTTGTGTCTTTCACTATGAAATTTTGTTTATATGAAATGAACAGATCAATTAATCTTTTGTCGTTTAGGATAGTCAAGGGTTTCTGAAAATCCCGTGGTTCGACAAAATTATTCATAGTTTGAAAAAAATTAGTTTATGGACGGCCTCTGAATTTTTGAAATAATAACACAATTCAGAGTTGTTTTTGTATGTTCAACAACATAAATATAAAGTGCAAACCTCCAGTTTGAAATTGCATACTTTATTTTTCATGCAGTATATGTATAAGCGATTATTTTCAACATTTACTGGAATTGAAAATGGCGTTGAAAATGAGGCAGAAGTAAAACCAATTTTTTTTTGGTGTATGAGTGAGACCTGTCTCACTACTGTTAAATCATTGCTTAGTGTCCAAAGAGGGTAATGGTACCTGCTTTGGTTCAATTATTCCGGTATAACTCAAATATCTAGGACAGTAGGATTATGTGACGAAGTAAAAAAAAATTTAGGTACTCATCAGATACCCACCTATTATATTTGCATGAAAAAGCAAAACTCTTCACAATCAAAATGCACTTTTATTTTTCCTTCTTTGATCATTTTAAACAGAAATATGACAAATTCAACGTTCGGACCCGCCAGAAATGCAGCGGCTGATTAATGCGAGTCTGAAATTTGATGCCTGCGTTCAATACGTATTCTGAGAGAGAGGGCCCATTTTGTAAAGAATCACTGAGGATCATTTTTGTAAGGAATTGAACAATTTTCAGCCCTATTCAAACCAATTTTTTTAAACTTCATTATTCCTAAGATGACAACAAAATAATTTTTTGCACTTCCGGGACTAAAGTGCCAACTTTAGTCCCGTATAACAGGGACTAAAATGTATCTTTCAGTCCCTAGGGAGATAAAGTTGCATTTCAAATCCCTATGGACATAAAGTAAAAATCAAACTTTACCGCAGCTACAATTAATAACTATGGCAAAAATAAACAGCTGCCTTATCTATATCAAAATTTATAGATTCATTTCTCGATTCATTTTCTTGATATTCTGTTGGTTAAATTCGTTTATGCACTAGCGAGCAGTAAAGTACACTTTACCGCCCGGTTCGCCGGGCGTAATGTGGCACTTTACCGCCCGGTTCGCCGGGCGTAAAGTGACACTTTACCGACCGTGGGCGCATCATGGCCCGCGGGCGGTAAAGTAGACAGTATACTAAAATTGTCCATATATACCTACGCACATCATTTCACGGAAGACCTACCACGAAACAATGAATTCAGTTCAATAAAGAAATACTCATTTAACACCTTTTATTCATAATCTACATTTTTGCTCCATAACCCTGAAAATTAGAATTTTATATTAACTATGCAATTGTTATTCCCTTTTGAAACATCCTCACCACTCATTTTAGATGTGGATGGTAGGTCCAAATAATTAATATTTGGTATCGGTCCATCACCATCGCCGGCAATTTTTTTGGCAATATTTTATTTATTTGAAATCGATTGTTCAATGTAGCTCTCTGCTACTGTAGTTGATTTCCAACCAGCGTGTCTTTTGATATTGGTGATACTTTCCCCAGCATCAGCCAATAAAGTGGCTGAAGAACGCCTGAAACAATGACCCGTATATTCTTCTGGGCCTGGTAGCTTCAAAAATGCTGCACTTTTTCTTGGAATTTGACCGAGGATAATCTTCCCAACAACTTGTTTTGTACATTTGTTGTTCTTATAGAATATAAAAAAACGCCCATGTTCAGTATTTGCGGTACGTAGACTAGGATATCTTCTATAAATATCCAAATAATTAACTGACTGGTTTTCAGTACTGCAGATGGTAAATGTTCGTTATATTTTAGTTTTTGACTCTCAAATTGAAATCAATAAAGCATAAGTTAGGTCTTGAATGTCATCAAGCTTGAGATTTGTTAATTCTTCTCTACGACAAGCACCATGTACCCCAAATATTAGTGCAACCTATAAAAGAATAAATGAGTTTTTTAATTACTTAATAAATATAGGTAGGTATAACATACCTTTATCATCAGATATACATTAACTGGAGCTTCTTTTAGAATAAGTTCGATTTCATCCCTATTCAATATTTTGGATTTCTTCGGCTTATATCCATCTTTCTTCCGTTTCAAAAATGCTATCAATTTTGGAAATTTGCTTATGTTTATATTATTATACAAATTCAAAGTAGACTTTAACATCGAATAGTATGACCACAAAGAAGATGGTTTTCGATTCTTGGACTTCTCAAAAAAATATCCCAGTAATATATCTTCTGTAATCACCTTCACATTATTTTCATTGTGCCATTTTATGAACTCATTATACGTCTTTTCGTAAAGTTTCTTTGACTTTGTTGGTAGCAGTTCGAGTTTGGCACTCTCAGCCGATTCCAAAATTTCCATTGGTATGTATATATTATGTTCTTCATCTGATGATTCCATAATTTTCGTGTTGAGTTCACTCACGCACTTTTTCAGATAAACATGAAGATGGCCGTTTACCTTGTTTATTGAATTTGTTGCTAGACAACAACCAGCTTGCTTAACAACGTCATAATTAGGTGGGTATATACTGATTATTCTGTGTACAATTTGAATAAATGAATCTATTTCAGTAAACAGAGATGATTATTGACACGATAATTGCGATATAAATATATATACAGTGTCCGCCAAAATCTTGGAACCATATGGAAATCTTTTTTATTAATAGTTTCTCAGAAAATGTCATTCTTCATAAAAGTTAGTTTCCCATGCTGTTCCAAGATTTTGGTGGACACTGTATAAACCGCTAGTGCATAAAATTTTGTATATACCTATCACGTGCGTAAAATGCGTTAATGGCCTACTTTACGCCCTTGATACATAAATAACTATTATATGTCAACAATAATTGAAATGTCGTTGAATTGAAAAATTTTGTTGACACTGTTGCTATAACGTTACCTACTGCGTAATCCAAGTACAGTGTTTATATAACTCATCAAAATTATTAATTGTATCAATGTTGAAAGTTATAATACAGGGAAGTGCAAAAAATAGCGTGTATGCCTCTGGACTCAGGACAGGAGATATTTATCCCTTACATGATTAGTGACCCTCGGGCTCTACGAGCCCTCAGGCAATAAACATCACGTGCAGGATTAAAACATTCACTTCAGTCCCTTGTTATATAATATACTATTTTTCAGATCGATTTTTTTTCCACCCCCAGATTTTTGGTAAACAATTTTTTTCTTATTTGGCATGCTTCCAACTACTAGCACGCCAAATTTGGTGGTGCTATAGTACTGATACTCGTCGCAAAAACTAAGTAGACTGGATTACTTTCAATTTTTGATATATCAAGATCAAATTTGAAACAGGTTAGGTTTTAGGTCTTGTCTTACACCATCCAGCATGTAGAAAAATATTTGTTCAAGGGTGAACTCTTTTTTGTCCCATACGGAAGGCACCGATTCTGCACCATAAACTAGGCCCTTCATATGTCTCCATGAAAAAAGTCTACCGGGTTGCAATCCGGAGACTGTGTAGGCCAAGCCAAGCCAATCCGCCTATTGGAAAACACTGTATCTAAATAATCGCGGATGGTGACTCAAAAATAAGGACGGAGAGCATGCATCGTGCACAAACCACGACTACGATCGTAAATACCCTCCTCATAAAACATTCCACAAAGTGGAAAAATAGGGCAAAAATCTGATAGAAAACCACTACTTCCCCATACGGACATTGAATTACATCTGTCATTAATTTGTACAATATTCCTCAAGAAGGACATAATGCAAGTGCTGTAGTAAAGCCATTGAATATTATCCTTCATTTTGTTGGGAATGGCCACCTGCATACATGCATGTTTCGAGGTTATTTCCTCTCGTCAGTGCTAGCATAGGTAAGACAACAATAGAGTCGTCTCGTTCCACAAAACAGCGGTAACATTCAAAAGTCAGTCACAACGCCAAACTCGAGAAAAAAACAAAACACATAACTATTCCTAACCTGGTTTAAAGGTTGTCGTAATTCGTAATTATGTTATAATCGATTTCAGAATGTATACCGAACAGACAAACAAATAAACAGACGGACAAGAAAGCAAGTAAATTAAAACATAACAAAATCGATTGTAAATCAGTCATATACGAAGAAATACAATTGAAAATTAGTGCCTTTTTATCCGGGTTCCTGATTTCATCGACACAAACAACTCTTAGAACGGACTTAATTATTTAGGTTTCTTCAGAGACGGAATAAAACTTGTTTGTTGACCAACTAAGTTAAAACGTAAATTGCTAAAAAATATATACGAAGTTATGCACTATGGCCCTCGATGTGCTTGCTAAGAGTTTTTTGTATCTTTATAGATCTTGTCCATGATACTTTGCATAGCAGTCCTTACATTTAATTTCATGAATTCCTGGCTTCTCTGAACTCTCAACTTTGTCCTTACATTGTCCGAAAGGCTCGACAGTATCTGACTCGTTTTGAATAACAAATACCACCCTCAACCTGATTCTGTAATTTTTCTCCAAAATTACAAACCTCATTATGATCCTGGTTTCGCCATCTAGTGGCGAGAGGTTTAGTTGAGGCAAAGTAGCTGCAGGAAACTATGAAACAGATTGCTTTCAAATGTTTTCACCTCTGAGAGGCAGATGACCCAAAAATGTCCAAAATATATTCGCATTCAGCGCGAAGGGTGCGACATCTATACTTATTAGGTTGAACTGATATAAAGTAGATTAAGTTTTTCCTGCTATAAGCGGGAATGCATTTATTTTCGCAATAATCGATTATTGGATAACAAATTGAGTTGAATGATATTTAGAATAAATTACCTTGATATTACAACAGAAGTCAAAAGTTCCATTACAAGAAGTATTCGCTCAGAGCCCCAATGCATTTTCAATACAGACAAACCAAAGAGACTTCGAAGATGAAAATGTCTAATAAACCATTTCATAGATCAAATGAGCGTCCTAAAGGCTGAAACACAATGGAAGTTTTATGTTTTTAGTTTCAATTTTCATAATTTTGGATATTTTTTAACGCGAAGCTATCATTGCCATTATTATTCTGACCACGCCTCATAAACAATCTTGTAGATAATTTTCAAGCTTCATGTTTCAATTCTGTTTTGCATCTTGTTTTACTTGTAAAATTGATATCCAAAATCCCAAAACTTGAAACTTATTACATAAAACTTCCATTGTGTCTTCGTCCTAATACTACTTGATTGAACAAATTTTTTGATATGATGAACCACAGGAAACCTTTATTTCAATATCACTTTTTCTTGGTTTACAACTACTGCTGAAATATTTTTGGATTCATTCCTAACTGATAGATTTCAACAAGTTAAGATTGGAGAGAAAATTTCTTCTCCAATTGAAGTAACATAAGGTGTTCCTCAAGGGAATGTTCTAGGGCCTTTATTTTCTAAATGTCGCTGCAATATTGCAATTATCATTTCTATGCTGATGACACGCTGATATACTATTTATTCACACCCGATAATATAATTGAGTCGGTCCAAAAACTTAATCATGATTTGAATTCTTTGTACAGTGCTTCTAATGACCATTCATCAAAATAAAACCCAGTAAGTCCATTATTTTGAATAACTTTTCCAAAAAAAAAATTCATATTTTGTGAACAAATTTTGGTGAACGACTTTTTTTTTTAGGTGGGAAATCAAAATTTGGTATACATTTTTATGTGAAACTCAAATTGCACTGCGTACACTATCATATTCATTTTTGGAATTTTTTATATTTAAGTATTATTCCGGCCTACACCTTTTCATAGCACAAAAGGTATATACTTGGTGAAACCGTTTTCGCGAAAGGACCGCTCATTTTATTAGTATATTGTTGGTCTGATTGAACGGGCAGAATCGCAAAGTTCGTTGATGGATAGATTTTGAAATACATACAGGGCGTTCAATAATTTTTATTTAATTATTTTCTCGGGAATGTACCTTCCTATTACTAAATATCATTCAGATGCTGCTGATTATATAATAATAATAATAATAATAATAGGTCTTTATTTCCCAATAATAATAATTGAATAACATTGGGAAAAAGCCGAAGATCAGCTGGATGTGCCTCACGACACAGCCTCTGTTTTTCTTCATCTTGAGCTCGACGAAAAAAAAAAAAAGGGAAATCTAATACTAAATTTGAAATACCTACAGCATTTTGTAATTGGACCAAATAAAAAGTAGAGAAACATCAAAAACTATGTATATTTAATCAGTTCTTTCAGTAATACTCAGTCAATCTTGTTCGTCACTTAGATATCTTTTGAAAGCTTTTTTGAAATGAAAAAGCGACAAAGTCTTCAGCTCCTCAGAAATTGAGTTATACACCTTCGTTATTTGATAGAAAAATGATCTTTTGAATAGTTCTGTTCTGTTCAGGAAGCGTAAGTTTACCTTTGAATCTGACATTGATGTTGTGAATATCAGTTCGATATCTTATTTTATTGAAAAGGTATTGTGGACACTTTTCCGTAATTATTTTATGATATAAACATGCAGTGTGTAGCCTCATTCGTTTCGACATATTGAGCCAATTAGTCTCTTTCAGTTTGTGAGATATACGATGACCACGTCTTATACCATGAATCAAGCGGAGACAATTATTTTGAACAACCTGTATTCTTCGTTTATCTTCCGAGTCTATAGACGGACTGAATATTGCACTTCCAAAATTAAATCTTGATAAAACTAATGATTCGCATAATATAGTTTTCACCTTTTTGTTGAAGCAGTGTCTGTTTGCATATATCATTTTCAATTTCATATAGGCAATACTGATACATTTGTTGATATGATGTTTAAATTTTAAATTTGTATCTATTACTACACCAAGATTTTTCGCCTGTTCAACTGGAGCAATAAGATTCCCTTCGATGATGATTTTAAAGGTTGTGGCTAGATCGCTAACAATATTTTGATTACCAAAGACCAATAGAGATGTTTTAGTAGCATTAATATGAAGTGAGTGTTGTCTAGAGATGGCAATCATTGAGGATTTATCATTATTTAACGCCTCCACAGCGCCATTCATGTTCATAGGGTCGAAAAACAGATGTAGTTGCGTACCGTCTGCATAAAAATTAATTGTCGAGTGGTTTATAGCTCGTTGGAATTCGAAGGTATATAAAATGAATAACAGAGGTCCCAGAATGGAGCCTTGTGGTACGCCGCAAGATATCCCTAAGGAGTCTGATATTTCGTTTCCTATTTTAATTCGTTGTACCCTTTCACCTAAGTAACTTCTGAAAAATTGGACCGCAGTATTCGATAGGCCAATATGTTCCAGAATAGAAAGCCTTTGAAACGTCTAAGAGTACTAGTGCGGTGACTTTTTTGTCATCTGTTGCTCTGAAAATATCATCCGTGATATGCAGAAGTGCCGTTTCGCAACTATGTAGTGGCCTGAAACCAGATTGAGTTTCAGGTATTAAGTTATGTTCCGATAAATGCAGAAACAATTGATTGTAGACAATTCTTTCCAAAATTTTTGACATGGCTGGCAAGATACTTATTGGTCTCAAGTCTTTGAATGTTTCGGGATTACTTTTTTTTGGAATGGGTATCACCAAGGCTTCTTTCCAATAGCTTGGGAATTCACCTGTATGAAGACAGACATTTATAATATGTGTTATATATGGTATTATCAGCGGGCAGCACATGAGTATTAGTTTTATATTGATTCCATCAGAGCCCTGTGCGTTAGATTTCATGTTATATATGATTTTCTGTATATGAGATTTGTTGAAAAATTAACTCTGTATTATTTATTCTTCTGTTGTTTTTGTAGAAATTGATGATGTCTAAATCAGGAGGAACGTGTGGAATTGCAGTTATAAAATAGTTATTAAGTTCACTAGCTTTTTTTAATTTTTCTGGGAGGTCTATGTTCTTTTTTTTTTTCGTGCTCAAAAAACATATGTCCTTCCACACTTTGTTTACTCCGTTGGTTCTTAGTAAATGTTGAAAATACGCTTTTTTTTCATTTTTACAAGCTAAAGTGGTATAATTTCTGAGTGTTTTATAATATTCATAATGAACAGGGTTTTTCGATTTTTGCTATCTGTTTCTCGCCTTAGCACGTAATTTCATGAGTAGGTGAATATTATCTGTAATCCATGGTGAATAATTCTTGGTAATTTTGATAATTTTTTTAGGAGCATGCTGGTTGAAAGTAGTCAGAATACAGTCATTCAAATACTGAAGTTTTTCGGTAATACTTTGTGCCTCATATATCAGAGCAATAGGTGAATTTTGCAAGTCTTTATAAAAATTGTCCAATGAAAAATTTCTGAAATCCCTGATTGTTTTATAGATTTCAGGTTTGCTTTCAGTAATAGCAGTTAAACTCGTGATCAGACATATTATCGACCGAGATAACGGCAACATTTTTGACGAAATCATCTCTAATACTTGTTATAGTGAGATCAATAAGTGTTGCAGAAGTCAACGTAGTACGGGTAGGTACCTCAACGAGTTGCGATAGTCCAAAAGATTGAGATATATTTTGTTAATAACATAAAATATCTTCCAGTTCAGTGATAAAATCATTAGCAGAATAGCTTGGTGGTCTATAAACGAACCCTACTGCGAATATTTGTTTTCCAACATGCAGCTCAATCCACAGTTGTTCAACTGACGAGTGAGATGTATCAATTACTCGATATGCTAACGAATTATGAACAAAGATACATATACCACCCCCTCTTCCTGTACGCCTATCTCTTCTTAACAAGCTGTACCCGTCAATCTCTACAATGTCATCATCTATAGGAGTTAACCAGGTCTCAGATAAGCCGAGCACCGGATAATTGTGAGATTGCAGATGCTCTTTCAGATCAAAAAACTTTGGAATCAAAGAACGAATATTCAAATGAGCAATAATAAGATTACGATTCATTTCAACCACTAGAAGAGGCTTTGATAAAGATAAAATGTTTGAGTGAATCAATACAGGAATGAACAATTTTTTTTTTAATGCCTGCCTATAAAACACTGAAATTTAGAATTTTAGAATATCGACCCGAAGGTCGGTAAAGTATCTAGGAAGATAGTGTTTTGCGTATACATAAGTAATTTCCTTACACCAATATAGATTTAGCACAGGTGATTAACAAAGTTTTAATATATGAGTTCGTATCAATTTCACTCGTGAAACAATGTTGAATATTTTAGGGCCTTGGTCTCAGAGTTTTCCTTGGAATTTGTTGCTGAGATGGTGTGATTTCCTTCTTATTTTGAGTCGTGATACTATTCAGATATACTGTGAAGAGATCAGGACGAGATTCCAGATCCGCGAGAGAGTGGAAGTCGTTGTTGATTAGTAACTGGTTTTTACGAATTCTTGCCTTCACTTCGTGTTTTTTAGCATTATTGAGATATCCTCTCAGAGCTTTGTGGATGACTTGGTCTTCTCGACTTAGATCGTGTGTAACACTAACTTCTTTGCCTTTGAGCTTGTACAAATTTCGGAATATTTCACTTTTCTTCAAATAGTATAATAATTCAGTTTTCAGCACTTTCGAATCAGGTGTATTTCTAATAAAATAGGCATTGTTAATATCCGATATACCTAAATTTATTTCAAGCGTATTGCTAAGGAATAGTAGTGATGTTGGAATATCCGCAGCTTTGATGCCAAAGACAATAATGTTGTTCTTTCGAATAACGCGTTCCAAGGATTTGACCTGATCTGATAATTTAGCGTTCTCTTCTTCTAACTTTGAGATCTTTTTGTTTGCTAACTGTAATTCTTCTTTAATTTCATCCAGAGTATCGTTGGTTTTATCACTTTTTTTGTCCAAATTAACTAGAAGATTGAAGACCTCAACTAGGGATATTTCGGAATGATTTGTACTCGGTTTGGTTGAGAGTGGCATGTTCACGAGATGTCGATCATAGAATCCTAGGCTGAAGCACCCGTACTAATGAAACCAGACGAGTAGCGTAAATTCTTTATATGAGAATTGTGGTTTTTCAAAGACTATCACGTATTTGTGTAACTATTCAATGTATTAGCTCACCAAAGTGTGGAATGGTAGATGCCACTGTTCACGATCACTAGTGAAAATTTAACTTTTTTACGTTGTCTAGAACTCTTAGAATCGGTCACTGTAGTAAGCACTTGCGAAGCGCATGCAGTTAATTCAAGGCAGTGTATGAGTGTATCATTATGTGCACAGTGAAAAATAAAAACAATTAAGTAATGTCTGATAATTCGATGTAATAATGCAATATTGATAAAATTATTTTGGCATGCAATATACTATTCTTATTCCATCATTAACCACAATTCATACAGAGTGATTTGAAAAATTGTTGAAATATATGGCCGGTTCTTTCGTACACATCCTGTATATTCAAGTGAATTATCGTCCTCTGAAGATAGCTGATACCGTATAATCATGATTTGGTTGGGATATATAGGGCGATCCTGAAAATTTTCAATGATAAAAATGACAAAATATCAACGTTTCAGAAGTCACCCTGTAATTCACGATTAACTCCTTTAATATTATTTAATATATTCATTATTCTCTCCTCAACACTGTCCCAAAAATTCAGTTTCCTACTATGACTAGTTTCATCATAGTTATTAATTGAGAAACTTATTACCATTTGCATGGCGAGTTGAAGGAACTTGTTCACGCGTACATTCTACTATTGGCCAAAATTTTTCACAAATAGTGACACGCAGTGCCGGATTCAAGCACTGGCAACATAGGCAGTTGCCTATGGGCCGCCACCACAAGGGGGCCGCCACCACATCACAAAAAAAAATTAAATTAAATTAAATCAATAAAGGTTCAGTAGGAACAAAAAAAACTGAGTTTTGTTAGAAATAGTTAGACGAAAAATTTGTTTTTATCTTTGAGCAGGAAAAGTTGACATTTGAAAATCTGTGAGATCAAGCAGCACGAAATGAGAACACAAATGGCGCCTTTCGCGCATTCTACCGCGCCGTGCTAGACCAATAGCAACAGCGGAAAATGAAGTGTACCGGCGCGCGAATACTTTTTGCCATTAAAAGAGCAGGACTTTTTTCATTGAGAAAGTGAGTGAGATGCGTTTATGAAGCTATAGAGCGGCGTCTCGCTTTCTCTATACAAAAAGTCACGCCGCCGCGCCACCCGCCCAAGCGCGCATGCGCGCGTTCGTATGCACCTCGCTCTACATGAATAACAGTATGAAAACAGTTGACTGTCAAACGTCAACAGATGTTTTAATTAGGTAATTTAATAAACTCGTTTCTTTTTTGTAAGTAGGTACGTAATGAATGTGTGAATATCAATCCCTAAAGTTTATGTTTATGTTAATCGTTAAAAATAAAGTTGCGTCTAGATTTTAAGAACGCGGTATGAGTTTAAGTGTGGATTCATGCAGCACCAATTAACAATTATCAAGTAGCAATTATCAATTAACAATTATCAATTAGCAAGTATTGAAAATGCTGCATTCATGCACCCAAATTAACAATTACAAAGAAACAAGTGAGCATGCGCACAAAGCAGATCTGTGCCATTTAAGTTAACCTCACTTTGTCGTGGAAACTGTTTAAACAGTCAGATTCTATTCGTTTACAAATGTTTATAATCAATTTTGTGCATTCACGATTATCATTAAAATGGAAGCTACTCAAGCATTATTTTTGTTGATTTTCGATGCTTTCCATCATTATACTGACCAATCCACGATCATCTGCGTACTAGTTGCGCAATAGAAGAAAATCTCGTTCAATTAAAGTAGACAGATAAAAGTTGGCCTACTTGTTACTTGATAATTGTTAATTGTCTGCATGAATGCATTCATTGTAATACAAGGAGTTCATCTTGTACTTGGTCATTGTTAATTGATAATTGCTACTTGATAATTGTTAATTGGTGCTGCATGGATCCATACTAATTTTTGCACGTCTTCTTTGGTTTTTATTTTGAAGACCCCCTAGCCTAGACTGCCCTAGAGGTAAGGTAAGTAGATAGGTAAATCATGTATTTATTGAGGACGTCCACCACATGCTGTGCCTATGGGCCGCCGAAGTCTAAATCGGGCGCTGGTGACACGTAAGAATGTGGAGATCAAAATAAATATAAAAGACAGTGGCGGATCATAGGCGAGGCGCACGAGGCGCGCGCCTCGTATTTTTCCAGGCAGGGGGCGCCAAACAAACGGTAATTTACGGGATATATGCAAGGTTCAATATAAAAGAAGTATAAACACATCAAACTTATTGAACCACATTAAACGAAAATATCGAGTTCTTTGGACAAATTCAATGAGTATAGGTGAAGTATAAAAGAATAATGCAAATGATACAAGTACTTCTGCAATTTCTACACCAGAAAAAAGAAACAGAATTGTTAGTTGATACGACATAGAATATTGATTATCAACTCGTTCTTACCTTGCCTCATATTTGACAGCACTATCGATCTGTCAATTATTTATTGAAAAATATCGGAAACTATTGATAGTCAAAACAGTTTTTTTAACGCTTAAAATTTTGTATGTACCTTCGAGGTATTTCATACGGATTCTTGACATAATCGTAGGTTCACGATCTCACTACTCAGTACTTCAGTCTTCAGTTCAAGATGTTAATTAGCTACTACCTTCAGAACATGGCGTTTTATCATTGAATATACAGTCTGTTTCACTTGAAATGGTAACACCTCAGTAACTTCTTCATTTTTCAGTTGATACAAAAATTGAAAAATCCATTATGTTAATCTTATGAAGCTTTTCAAGATTGGTGAGCTACATTCCAGCCATTGCAAAAAATTAGCATAATGTGATTAATAATGTTTGCATAAAAAAAACGTAAGAGGGATTTGTGTCAAAAATTCTATTGGAAAAACTTGTTCGAAATTACCTCAAAACCCCTAATTCCAAATTTGGGTGAAAATAAAAAATAAAAGAAATCACCTTAAAAAAGTTCTATTATTCATTTCATTCTCAGAAGTCGCAGTCCGAAACAGTAATCATTAATAATCAAACAACAAAAGATAAGTCTTTTTACATTTGGAAAATCATCAGCTGGAAAGTTTAACACATAAAAATTTCAAAGCCCTTTCAGTTCTTTTTATCGAAAAGAAAGTTATGAAAAAACTGAACTTCGAACTTTGCATAAAAAGTCCAGAAAGGTTCATATTTAGGCTAGACTTTTGAGTGATACATATTTTTCATTCATTTTTCAACATCATGAAATATTTTGTTTTGTTTTCTCTTTTTTGTTATCGTTGACAGCAGCAGCAGCAGCAAATTTTATGTAATGAATTCGAATAAAAAATGGAATTCGAGAAAAACTGTTATCGTTTTTTAAATATATGGCCTGCTGTGAAGGCACATTTCAGAAGGAAAGGGGCGCTGAAGTCAATTGCGCTTCAGTCTGCCGAAGATCATGATCCGCCACTGGTAAAAGAGGGTTCTATCAATCATTTTCATTTTTCCCAGATAGTTCATTTTTTATTCCGACAAAGCTTTAACCAACAAAATTCACTTAAATATCAGTAACTTATATTATTAAATTAATTTATCTGATGTGATTATTATCTCTAATCTTCACCCTCTTTTACATTGATTTTGATCTCCACAAGTTACTTCAACTCGTCATGCAAATGGTAATAATTTTCTCAATTAATATAACTATGAAACTACTCATAGTTGGACACTGTTAATCGTGAATTACAGGGTGATTTCTGAAACGTTGATATTTTGTAATTTTTATCGTCTAAAATTTTCATGATCATGATAAAATGAACAATTAATTTTCCACAAACAATTTTCAAGAAATTATTTATTCTCTGAATACAACATGTATAAAAACCGATATTTTGAGAACGAATAATATTTTAATGCATCTCGATGAAAAAAAAGTTATTAATTTCAACGAGATATATCAGATATTCATTTTTCGTCAAGTTTTGAGCAACTTCATCTGGACTTAAGTATTAGTGTGAAGTTACCCACACTTTCCTAGCCACAGTTTCTTATTGGTGGTGGAATTGATGTCACATCAATAATTTTTACCGATATCTTCTTATTTTTACGGACATGTTCATAATCAGTTTTTTAGGTTATTTGCGACAAGAGAGACGGGTCGCATAATTTTATTATCCACGGAATTATTGATAGGTGTTATATAGAAAACATCGAACTCTCTGAAATGTTTCGATTTATAAAATCATTCGATAAATCGAGTGCATTTTTAATGAAAAAACAAATATCGTGACTAACAAATCAGAAAAAATTAGTGACAAAGTATTACGTCGAAACGTGAGAAATCTGACACTGAATATTTTGAAAATGCCATTATGAATTAGGACAAATACAGAAATAATTATCCAGAAGAGTTGAATGGATAATCTAATAAGGAGGGTTATACAACTGATCTGTACCAAACCGTAGGGGAGATGGAAATCGCAAAAATATTTATAAAAATCATTTTCTCGATTATTACGGCGTGAGTCACCTCGCAATGAAACAGAGGCTATTGGAAACATCAATGCCAATGCGTACACACAGAAAAATATCTGTACCAAACCGTAGGGTGGATGAAAATCGCAAAAATATTTATAAAAAATCATTTTCTCGATTATTACGGCGTGAGTCACCTCGCAATGAAACAGAGGCTATTGGAAACATCAATGCCAATGCGTACACACAGAAAAATATCTGTACCAAACCGTAGGGTGGATGAAAATCGCAAAAATATTTATAAAAAATCATTTTTTCGATTATTACGGCGTGAGTCACCTCGCAATGAAACAGAGGCTATTGGAAACATCAATGCCAATGCGTACAAACAGAAAAATATCTGTACCAAACCGTAGGGTGGATGAAAATCGCAAAAATATTTATAAAAAATATTTTTTTCGATTATTACGGCGTGAGTCACCTCGCAATGAAACAGAGGCTATTGGAAACATCAATGCTAATGCGTACACACAGAAAAATATCTGTACCAAACCGTAGGGTGGATGAAAATCGCAAAAATATTTATAAAAAATCATTTTCTCGATTATTACGGCGTGAGTCACCTCGCAATGAAACAGAGGCTATTGGAAACATCAATGCCAATGCGTACACACAGAAAAATATCTGTACCAAACCGTAGGGTGGATGAAAATCGCAAAAATATTTATAAAAAATCATTTTCTCGATTATTACGGCGTGAGTCACCTCGCAATGAAACAGAGGCTATTGGAAACATCAATGCCAATGCGTACACACAGAAAAATATCTGTACCAAACCGTAGGGTGGATGAAAATCGCAAATATATTTATAAAAAATAATTTTCTCGATTATTACGGCGTGAGTCACCTCGCAATGAAACAGAGGCTATTGGAAACATCAATGCCAATGCGTACACACAGAAAAATATCTGTACCAAACCGTAGGGTGGATGAAAATCGCAAAAATATTTATAAAAAATCATTTTCTCGATTATTACGGCGTGAGTCACCTCGCAATGAAACAGAGGCTATTGGAAACATCAATGCCAATGCGTACACACAGAAAAATATCTGTACCAAACCGTAGGGTGGATGAAAATCGCAAAAATATTTATAAAAAATCATTTTCTCGATTATTACGGCGTGAGTCACCTCGCAATGAAACAGAGGCTATTGGAAACATCAACGCCAATGCGTACACACAGAAAAATATCTGTACCAAACCGTAGGGTGGATGAAAATCGCAAAAATATTTATAAAAAATCATTTTCTCGATTATTACGGCGTGAGTCACCTCGCAATGAAACAGAGGCTATTGGAAACATCAATGCCAATGCGTACACACAGAAAAATATCTGTACCAAACCGTAGGGTGGATGAAAATCGTAAAAATATTTATAAAAAATCATTTTCTCGATTATTACGGCGTGAGTCACCTCGCAATGAAACAGAGGCTATTGGAAACACCAATACCAATGCGTACACACAGAAAAATATCTGTACCAAACCGTAGGGTGGATGAAAATCGCAAAAATATTTATAAAAAATCATTTTCTCGATTATTACGGCGTGAGTCACCTCGAAATGAAACAGAGGCTATTGAAAACACCAATACCAATGCTTACACATAGAAGAATCTCTGTGCCTCAGTGTTATTTCGAGGTGACTCGCGCCGTAATAATCGAGAAAATGATTTTTTATAAATATTTTTGCGATTTTCATCTACCCTACGGTTTGGTACAGATATTTTTCTGTGTGTACGCAATGGTATTGGTGTTTCCAATAGCCTCTGTTTCATTTCGAGGTGACTCGCGCCGTAATAATCGAGAAAATGATTTTTTATGAATATTTTTGCGATTTTCATCTCCCCTACGGTTTGGTACAGATCCGTTGTATCACCCTTCTTATTAGATTATTCATTCAACTCTTGTGGATAATTTCTTTATTTGTCCTAATTCATAATCGCATTTTCAAAATATTCGACGTCAGATTTCTCACGTTTCGACATAATATTTTTTCTGAAATCGTTCAAGAATGCCCACTTTCTCGGAGCAACTTCAGGCCTCAAAATACGCTAATCTAGTATTTTAGTCCGTTGCTAAGCAACGAACTTTCCCGGACCGTTTTCGACACTAAACTGTACGGGAATAGTTATTATCCTAACAAGTACGGAAAGAGTACCATTCCCGCATGAGACTGCCGTTACCCGAACGACGCAAAGCGGAGTTTGGGTAAGCAGTCGAGTGCGGGAGAGTACCTTTCCGTATGAGTTAGGATCAATATTTTTTCTACAAGCGCATTGAAACATCTTATGTTGCTCTCTTGAACAAACTTTTGCGTGCGGGAAAAATTATTCCCGCACTAGTGCAGGAAAAACTCACTTAAAGTGACAGTAGCGTGCGGGAAAATGACACCTCTCAAACTAAATTGCGTGCGGGAATAGGGCGGAACACGCACGCTTGTAGGAAAAGTACTTTCCCGTATCGTAAACGATCCGGGGAAATTTTTGACGGCTTTTATATACATTTTAGACAGTAAACGAATGCACGCAAACAATAAGTATAATTCCTTAATATATGATAATGCTGATTGCGATTTCAGAAAAAATAGTATGTGTACCTCGTAGTGAAAGCACATGCCCAGACTTCAATGCTTGTTTTTTTACATTGTCGTCCGGGAATGTATTGCTTTTACTACTAGATACACAATATACTATTATGTTACTCATTTTTTCTGATTTGTTAGTCACGATAAGTATTTGTTTTTTCATTAAAAAATGCACTCGATTTATTGAATGATAAATCGAAACATTTCAGAGAGTTCGATGTTTTCTATATAACACATATCAATAATTCCGTGGATAATAAAATTATGCGACCCGTCTCTCTTGTCGCAAATGACCTAAAGAACTGATTATGAACATCTCTGTAAAATTAAGAAGATATCGGTAAAAATAATTGATGTGGCATCACCGCAGACGTTCACTCCTCAATTTCACCAACAATATGAAACTGTGGCTAGGAAAGTGTGGGTAACTTCACACTAATAACTTAAGTGACCCCATAAACCTGCATCGATGCAGAAATTTACAAATTTCCCAAAAACGGCTGCCCTTAGCACTGTTGAGCACGAACTTTTTTTGCTTGGAACCGGTGTAGGAATAAGATTAGAATATTAAAAAACCCAAAAGTCCACTGTCAAAAGAATTAGGGCAAATTAAAAAGAATTATGATAGCAGTGCCCTCTAAGTGCTACATAAAAATGATTATAAAAATTTGATTTCTGACCCCAAAAAAACCCGTTCACCCAATCTGGTGCAAAAAATTTATATTTTGCAAAAGTTATTAAAATACTGAAAACTCCATCACACTGTATCTCCGAAACAAAACATTTACGGATACTTGTTCATACTTTTTATCTTAAAATTAGTCAAAAATTTGCCTTCTGAAGTTTGTACAAATTCTTAATAAACACCCTGTATGTTGATGCCAAAAGTAAAATTATATTTGAAGCGACGATTCAAAATTTCGGTCAGCAAAGTTTTGAAAATTCACAAGAAATTACCTGATTTTTTTCTATATAAGCACAAAAAGTATATTTTGAGCAATTACAATCTACTCTTTCAATGTAATATCTTCAGTTTTAAAAAAACACAAGAATGAGCTACCCTCATGAAGAGGCTAATCTGATATTTTTTCTATAGTGGCACAAAAAAGTATATTTGAAGCAATCATAATCTACTGTTTCAAAGAAATATCTCCACTGGAAACACCCGGTCAACAAAGATTTTCGAAAAATTACATTTTTGAACTACCCTTATGAGAAGTTGATTTGAATTTTTTTACTGTGGCAGAAACACACTTCATCATACACAACTCAGTTTTAAAGTTCTGTTCGATTATCTATTTCCTAAGGTTCTGGTCGGCAGACTTATTATTTTGGTCGGCGTATATAGGTATATTACCCAGTCAAAATCAAAAATTGATGAAATGATTAGACATCTAGCTATGAAATAAAAACGTGAAAAAAACACTCACCTTGAAAACTGATTGTCGTTCATCAATAAAAGATACTTGTCGGCCTATCCCAATAACACGATCACACCAGTTCTAGATGGTAGCGGAGTTCATACACAACACACAAAACACAACACTGTTAAAAGACAGAAAGAGAAATGTGAAATTGTAAACAAAAAACATATACATATGTCTTACCAGCCCTGGTAAACTTGATCCATAAGAGAGTGAATCGTTTCTAGCAAACTTTCAAATCAATGAGAACTCAAATGCACTCAAAACACGTTTGACATTTTCGAAAATTCAAATCTCCACACGTACGTAAACATACAACTTATCAAATCACTTTCGAATTTTTTTCTTGACCAGTTTTCCTACTCAAGGTTGAATACACCAAATGACATAGACAGTCAATCGAATTTGGGGAATTCACAAAAAAACTCATTATTAGATGAGTAGATTCCTTCAACACTCAGCAGTACGATTGTACTTCGGTTCGGCTAGTATCTACCAGATGGCGATAAAAGTTATCAGCCAAATATTAAATTATCTACGTGAATGAAATAGCCCAACGGCAAAATCAAAACGAGCGATGGATTTCTTTATATGGTAAGTAGACTTAGGAAGTGCGTTCTTAAAAAGGAAAAATTAAATATCTTGTATAGAACATGTTGATATAAATTACTTTGAAATGAGGAAATGAGGAGCAGTATGAATTACCATACAGAGTGTAACATAAGTTCGTTAAAATATTTAAATAACGTATTCCTCTGAGACGATTTTAAGAAATGGAAGAAAGTCCATAGAAACTTGTGTTCAAAAATGCTTCGTTTCAGAGATACATCATCAGTCAACACACGGACATTCGATGGATATCAACTGAACATTCATTTTGAATATTGGGGATATCCAGAGGAAAGGACATCCAGTTGACATCTAGTGGATATTTTGTGAATGTTCGTTGGATGTTCCGAGTGGAACAAGATGGATTTTCAAGAAATATCCTTCTGGGAAAATATCCATAAAATATCGTTCAGTTTTTTTTTTTTTTTTTTTTTTTATCCCAGTCAGGCCCTGTCTCCGGAGCTCCGATACAACCGGAGGGCGCGCTTGTGTGTCATTAACCCCAGTAAACACTCCCCACGTCCGTGGGGTGAGTCATTACTGGGTCCGAGAATCATATGTGCCCTGAGTAAACGAAGTTAACCAAGAATTACGGCCTTCTGCATTCTTCCGGCTAGGTTTTCTGCCGTATCACGGAAAGCTGGTATGATTTTCAGATTCATTTTTTTTCCATAAGGAATATCCCAGTCAGGTCCTGCCTCCGGAGCTCCGATACAACCGGAGGGCGCGCTTGTGTGTCCTTAACCCCTTTGAACACTTCCTACGTCCGTGGGGTAAGTGATTACTGGGTCCGAGAATCATGTACCCTGAGTAAACGGAGTGAACCAAGAATCACGGCCTTCTGCATTCTTCCGGCTAGGTTGTCTGCCGCATCACGGCAAGCTGGTATGATTTTTAGATTCGAGAGCAGCGTGTCCATCATTCCACCAAGTACCCCTATGATCAGAACCACCATTTTGTTAGAATGGTTTGGGTAAAGCCTGCGGAGTTCAAAGAATAGATCTCGATATTTAGACCATTTATCCTCCTCTTTTCGGCCGATGTTCGTTTTGCCAGGTGCCGAAAACTCTATGACGAATCAAAGAAGGGGGTCGCTGTCTGTAAGAAAAACCTGCTGATCGACAGATGCATCACGCAGGACTCCGTGCAGTATAAGCGTAACCTTTCAATGGCCTGGATCAATTATCGCAAGGCATTTGATACAACATCGCATGAGCTCATCATGCATTTGCTGAGATGCCTTGCGGTATCCGATTTAATAGTGAGATGCATTGAACAGCTGATGCCGCTCTGGAGGACTCGCTTCACCATAACATCTGACCAAGTCAGAGTCCAAACAGAGCAGAGGTTATCTTTAGAAGAGGCGTATTTCAGGGAGACTCCCTCAGCCCTCTTCTCTTTTGCATCTCACTACTGCTATTGTCCGTTGCACTGGAGAAAACCCGCGGATACAACTGCGGCACCCCCAGCAACCGGAGCATATAAGGTCAACCATCTGTGTTACATGGATGACCTTAAACTGTATGCCTCCGGAGAAAAGGATCATCAGTCCTTAAGGGTGGTACAAGAGTTACGTAAGCTATCGAAATGGAGTTTGGGATCGACAAATGTGCCACGGTTCATCTCAAATATACGAGGTATACGAAGAGGACGTTCAGCTCGTAGACGGAAGCATCCTACATCATCTGGATGCCGGAGAGACGTATACCTACCTAGGGGTGGAACAACGCCACACCCAAGAGGTAGCTACTGTCTGCAATTGATATGCTTGCCGTTCCGATTCTACTTTACTCCTATAGAGTAATGGAAGAGCTGCGACAACTCGACGTAAAAACTCGCAAAATGATGCATCTTCATAGGAGCTTACATCCCAAATCGTCTGTTCCACTGTTATTACTTCCCCAGACAACAGGGAGGCCGTGGACTTTTGAGTTCGTAGTGTCTACATAACAGAATGGTATTGGATGGAGCCTGTGAAGTCATCAGGAGTTCAAATCCGCTTCTCTACTTATAGTATGCGATCATGAAAAAGCAGGGATTAGAGCATTTCTCTTAAGGCAGCAGCCGATAAACTCGCTCTCGTACTCGACTCTGAATGGACGAATCTAAACTCTGTCACCGAGTTGGAACCCGTTCAGCAAAAAGCCCACGTGAAAGCTGAGGAGTGTGACAGGCCCTACAGCTAAATATGGATAAGCCAATGCATGGGGTCTTCAAGAACATTGAAGACCTTGGCTTATCCAGAAACCTGACATTTGCTTTTCTCAGGTCAAGTGGACTGAAGTCGGAAACCGAGGGACTCATAATAATATATATGGCCTGCCAGGATGGTGTCTTTAACACCCTCGTCTATCGTAGTCCCTGACACTAGATGCAGAACGTGTCGTGGGGCAGATGAGACCATATAATGCATTTGCTATCAGCCTGTCCAGCTTATGTGGTCTCAGCCTATATCCACAGGCATAACGCTGCCCTACGAGTGTTGTACTACTATCTACGACACTCGTACGGTATTGACGAGACACCCGTGTTGCCTTATACTCCGGGGGATATTGAGTCCGTTGTGGAGAATGAGAAGTGCCAAATCTATTGGAACTACTCATTCAAAGTCAAAATATACTTTATTGCCGGATGTTATGAAAAACTTATAGACAAAGCTTTTTGGTTTTAGATTAATATTAAAATTGAATTCAATTTATTAATGATAAAAAGTATAATGGTGATACTCAATAATAACTCAAAAAATCACTAAGGAACACACATACAAATCAAACCCAAAATATTTTCTGCAAATATAAAATGAATAATTTGTCAAAAAATATAAATATCACATACACACCCTAGGTAAAAATACAAAAACTAAACTTAAAATATATTTCGTATACAAAAAATTATTGCATTAAAAGATCGAATTACAATTTTTGGAAATATGTCTAATTAGCCCTCATCAAGAATCACCCTGTATCACAAAGAATAAACTATCTGAAAACATAAAAATTAAACTAGATATATATTCTGCCTAAAGTTAAGTTAATTATATTTGTTCTGGTCTTCATTTCCGGCTGTCTTCTCTTACTTGTTATGCTTGATTTTCTACTCACAGCTAAAGAGTAGAATTACAGCATCTACAACAAATTGATAATGTGCTATTATGACAAATCTACTATTAAAAAAAGACATTTACAAAAATGTCAGTCATGTGTATTTTCTATGAAAAGAACAATCTTCAGAACAAACAAATTTTAATCTTTGTGAAAATTCACTTTGCTTTATTTGCAAAAGTAATTTTCATTCCGAATTTGCATTTAAACCAACAGCCTAATTATATTGTGAGTCATCATCAGAAGTAAATTTTCAGTAGAGTTCAAATTTGCTTTCTGAATAGTTCAACATGAGATGGAACTGGTAAATCGAATGAAATTTCATCACAGGTGACAGGTGTGAATGAGATCAGTCTGAAGTGGTGTCTGGTTCAACTGAATTTAAATAGAACTTTGTGACTGATACACCCTCAGTAATAAACTGCTTTTTCTACATTTACATAAATTATAAATATAATGATGATTTTAAAAGTTAAGATTATCGGTATAAGTTTTTCATGTTATATATTTCGGAATGACGACCATTCAATACTTACTTTGAGGTACGTGATCAACTTGATGGTTATTGAATTTAATATATTGTCTTGACTAAACTCTTCCACTTCACTCTAAAAACCCTACTTATTACTTTTGCGAGAAACAAAATGGGGTAAATTGAATTTAAGTGGATACAAACTAAAAACGTAAAAACCACACCCTTCGTCAACAAGACCGATCATCACTAAGATAACATTTGCGCTTGCGCGACCGGTAGATATATTCTCAGTGAACATCTCAAGGATGAACTAAGTTATGCCAAGTGAAAAAGTCCACACATTCATATTTTTTGCACCCAACCGATACATTCCTAAAGGCATTAAAAAAAAAACGCCACAAAAGAACAAAGACAAAACATTGAATATCCTTCGGAGACCTCTTTGGGAATTATACATTACGTCTCAAAGAAACATCGGCATGCCCACATTTTCGAAACATCTCAAAACCTCCCAGGGATGTTTGTGCTCGCTGGAATAGTATATTGTCCAACTAGTGCGGAAAATAGGATATTTCATACGAGTGTGACAAGATGATAAACCACGAGCCGTAGGCGAGTGGTTTATTACCTCGTCACGCGACTATGAAATATCCAGTTTCTGCACGAGTTGTACACTATACTTTTCCGACGATTTTTTTTGGATATCCCAGGATATTTTTTGAAAATCCATATTGTTCAACTCTGAACATCAACCGGACATCCATATAATATCCACTCTGGAAGTCAACTGGATGTTCTTTCCTCTGAATATCCGCAATATCACAGCCGTTTTAATCTCCGAGACGTGGTGAGAAAATCGGCAACACCGCAGGGAAATCAATTTGACGACCGATTCATTTATTCATTAATGTCAATTTTTCGGCTTATTTGGAAAACTAGGAAAAAACATAAGAGAATGAATTTGTAGAGAAAAGAACGCCGAGAAATGTGGTTGATTCATTTCCTTCATCACAAACTGGAATCGAAATTTATTAAATTTTTTATAAACGGGAAAACTGTCAAGTTTGGTTTTTCCATGCCCTGATATTCACATTTAAAAAGATTTTTTCTTAATTTTTTTGATAAGTATCCAAATCACAAAGACGATCACTGTTATTTTTCAGATTTTTTATATGAAGTTTGACTGATGAAAATGATATGTTATTAGAATGTACATATACGGATGAGACATTCAGTAACTTAGATAAATTGTTTCAAATATGTGATTATTATAATAACATTTTCGACGTCTGTAATCGGGAATAGTTCTCAATGTTCTCAATAATGTCAATGTCGACAGTTTCGAAAACTATTTTGGTAAATTCGAGAAAATTGAAGGAACTATAGTTATTATCAACTTTGGACGATTAAGCATTGTATTGATCCATCTTGTAGAGGAAATGTTGCATATCTGATAATATCAGTATCACATGCAATAGACCTTTGAAAGGGGATACATTTTTTTCGAGGTATTGCAGAAATCCACTTCATTTGGACAAGAAAATACTTATTCCCTGTCACATAACAACGACTACCAAGGCATAAATAAAGTAGAAATTGAATATGTAGATAACCTGACAATCACATTTGATGGGATTTGAACAAACTTTCACTAATAAATCGAACACTAGATTTTTAACCATTTCACATGAATCGTACGTTCATTCATCAATTAGAACACAAATAATTCACCCTAGAATATTTACTTACCTTCATAACTAACTTTAACAATCACGATTCCACGATGCAATGACTAATGTCGTCGCATGGTCGGGAGCTATTACCGTGTTGTCAAATTTCTTCACCATGGCTTGGAGAATTAAGACGGCTATGTAAATATGGCTGAGTTTGTGTCGTTTGAGTTTCTAAATGAAATGAGACGGGGTTATATCCATTATTTGCCCGAAAAAAAATTAACAAAAATCAAGTAGTTTAGCAAGACAAAATTCACTCTTGTTTTGAAATGGTCAATATTGTTGAAATACGTGAAGCAACTTTAGTGAGCTCAAAACTAATTAAGAAACATGTAACTTACATTAATAAAAAACTCAAGAGGGATAGTTCACATATTGCCTATTCAAAACAAGCCAATCATATATTTTTTCATTCGTGTTACAAAGTTTAATTAGGTATATGAAATTGAAATAATACGTTTTGGATCTTCATTTCTCTCTCAACAATTATACATCCTTCGGAAACTTCTCCTTATGTTTTTTGATATCTTCTTCATCACTGAAAAATTCTGCTAGATCGTCCCTTGGATGTGAAGGCAGAATCTTTTTCTGGGCAGGAACATTGGATTTTTTTGAAATCTCCTGCGATCTCGTTATTGTAGAATAAATAGTCATAGCCTGAAAAATACGTAAAACTTAAGTGGAAATAACTATAGTAACATGAACAGAAATTTGTTATTTTATTTTTATGATTTTCAACGGGTTTTGTAACATCACCAGCAACTCCTTTTCGATATGTCCTTCGGAAATGTTTTTTCTGTGACGGGAAAAACGACGTTTCAATTAAATATCTACCTTTATGCCCATATATATCCGGGAAAAAAGTACTCACTTTTTTCCCGGTTCTCGGGGAAAAAAAGTAATATTATAAAAAGTTATGTTTTATTACTGTTAACAGACATAAAATGTCAAACTTTTTTCCCGTTACAGAAAAATTGTTTTTTTGGTGCTTATAATTGTGAAAGGACCCCGCACTTTTTATAGGTAAAATGGTTCTTGGTGAAATTGTCTGAATTTTTAGTATATTGTATTATTCGATGTACTGATTGAACGTGCAGAATCGCAAAGTTCGTTGATGGATAGATTTTGATTTTGTTCAAGTTAAAAATCGGTAATTTTTATTTAATTATTTTCTTGGGATTTGAAAGAGCCAACTGCATTTTTTTGCTCTTAACATCAACGAACCTTTATATTACTAAATATCATTCAGATGGTGCAGATTATATCATTATGTACAGAGTGAAAAATAAAAACATCTTAGTAATATCTAAAAATTCGATGTAATGATGAAATAATTATAAAATTATTTTGGCATGCAATATGCTATTCTCATTCCATCATTAATCACAGTTCATACATTTTGTACAGGGTGATTTAAAAATTTGGTGAAATATATGGCCGGTTCTTTCGTACACATCCTGTATATTCAAGTGAATTATCATCCTCCAAAGATAGCTGATACCGTATAAACATGATTTCTTTGGGATATATAGGGTGTTCAAGAAAATTTTTGATGATGAAATTGATAAAATATCAACAAGTTCCTTCAACTCGTCTTGCAAATGGTAGTAAGTTTCTCAATTAATAACTATGATGAAACTAGTCATAGTAGGAAACTGAATTTTTAGGACAGTGTTGAGGAGAGAATGATGAATATATTAAATAATAATAAAGGAATCTCACCGAGTTAATCGTGAATTACAGAGTGATTTCTGAAACGTTGATGTTTTTTCATTTTTATCATCGAAAATTTTCATAATCACACTATATATTTCAACGAAGTCATGTTTATACGGTATCAGCTATCTTCGGATGCTGATAATTCACTTGAATATACAGGATGTCTACGAAATATCCGGCCATATATTTCACCAATTTTTCAAATCACCCTGTACAAAATGTATGACCTGTGATTAATGAAACAATGAGAATAGTATATTGCATGCCAAAATGATTTTATCAATTTTATTGGTTGAGTATAAGAGCAATTGGTTGAGTGTAAGAGCAGTCAATGACTGAACTCCGGCTTAAATAAAGACACTTTATTATTATTATATTATTATTATATTTCATTATAACATGGAATTTTCAGACATTACTAAAATGTTTTTATTTTTCACTCTGTACATAATGATATAATCTGCACCATCTGAATGATATTTGGTAATATGAAGGTACGTTGATGATAAGAGCGAAAAAAAATGCAGTTTTCACTTTCTAATCCCGAGAAAATAATTAAATAAAAAATACTGCGTACGAACTTTGCGATTCTGTACGTTCATTCAGTACATCGAATACTACAATCTAATAAAAATGCAGACAATTTCACCGAAAACCATTTTACCTATAAAAAGAGCGGGGTCCTTTATCATTGCGGAAAAGATCCTAGATTAAGAATCACGAAAAAAAATTTCTACTTCCTGCACAGCTCTGGAGACAGTCATGAAAACTACAGATTTTCAAGAGTAAAAAATTAATACAATGAAATCATCACAGTTGCACAGTCACAGTATTCATTCGATCATTAAAAAAAAAAACTGTAACGTGTGAATGTTTGAGAATAGGTCAAGATAACTGAAACCACTGTGGATCTGTTTCCGACGTTTTGACGTGTATTAAGTCATCCCCAGGGCACTACAATAGGGATTGTGATTATTACTCAAAAGTAAATATATGAGAATACATCAGTGAGTAAAGAATCATAAATCGAAAGTACAAAACGTTAGTAAAATACATTTTTGCCAGGCCATCACAAGTTTAAATTATGGATATGGAGCTCATTTTCTCATTTCAATGAATATATCAATTAGAAATATCTACAGTGAAAGATAGACAACATTTTTGACGTCACAAGAAGGGATACGAAGTTAAAGATATTTAAAGAAAGCAAGAACACTAAAGGATAACAAAAAGAAGAGGAAGAAAAACGTTAAAAATATCACAAGAATATGGCATGTTGTAAATTAAGACTAACAAAAGTTACAGTAAGGTGTTTTTATCAATTTAAAGAGAACTATTTGTATTTTATATACAGGGTGTTCATTTAAGGACTTCCACCCTAAATTCCTCGAGATGTGTGACTTTTTTTTTTAATTTCGAGACACGTCAACAAATGAATCGAAGGGGACTGTTTTCATCAGAAAATGAACGTGCCCCCTTTCATTCCCTGCAAGGGGGAACTACCAACTTCAAAATCTTAAATGCGAAGAGGTATTGAGTAATGAATTAAAAAATTGTTTTTTCCGTTAACCAGCTGTTATTCTCCTACGAACGACAGCCCTCAGAAGTCGAAATTTGTGCGAGCTAAGGTTAACGAGGTCTTGCCTTTTAACATGCGATTCCTAGCACCTAATACCTCATTTTAAAGGTCTTTTCAATATTCACACGTCGGTATTTCTTCTTTTTTAATTTGATGTTGTCGAGATATGTAGGAAAATCTGTTTGCTGCTCAGTACCATTGAAATAAAAACTGTTAAATGTTTATTCTCATTCCTTTTTACTTCAAACCTAAATTACAATATTTTACACTTTAATAATTGCTCCTTCCTTGAGGAACATTGCACAAATGGACGACAGATATAATTCAATGTCCATAGGGGGAAGTAGTTGTTTTCTGTCAGATATTTGTCTTATTTTCCACTTTGAGGTTATGTGTGGACATAGGGTATTTTCGACTGTAGTCGGAATTATGTGTCTGATTTAATGTAAGTAGCGGCTTCATTCATATAGGGGAACACTATACCCAAGGCTTTTGAATGTTATAATTCATAACCTCATCTATATCATATTTCCATTCTTTAATTATAAATGTAGTGTTGAAAAACCACATTTTTATTCATGGTCTTAGTTCCTAATTTCCTATACTTATATATGTTTTTTGTGTATATACAAATATTTGAAATTTTATCTGATTTATATAATGTATTTACTCTTCAACCATTTACAATCATTTCAGATATTGATATTGTCTAAAGGGAATTAAGTTTCAAACTAGTGACTGTAGATGTCACAAGTTACTTTTCATTGATATTATCTATACATTTTATATCTCATCAACACATTGTTTAATTATTTATGACATTGTGTTTGTAACATGAATCCTTATTCTTAGACAATAAACATATTATATTTATTGACTACTTTTCTGTTACTTTAAATTGTAATTTAGGTATATTATATTATTATCTTTCGTTTTGTGGAACAAGAAGACTATTGTTTTTTGACCTATCCTTGCACTGATGAGAGGAAAAACCTTGAAACATGCATGTATGCAGGTGGTAATTTTCAACAAAATGAAGGATAATATTTAATAGCTTTATGTAATCAGCACTTGCAATAGTGTCCTCATTAAGGAACATTGCACAAATGGATGACAGAAGTAATTCAATGTACATATGGGGAAGTAGTTATTTTCTGTCAGGTACTTATATGCCTCATTTTTCCACTATGTGGAAATGTGTGAAGAGAAGGGTATTTTCAACTGTAGTCAGAATTATTTCATTCTATCTACTCTTCATTTGTGAATATGCAAACCCTTCTTACTTACCTGTGAAACTAAATTAGAAACATCTCCAGTATTTGCGGGTAGAATTAGTGTGTTATTTGTTCTTGCCAATTTATTAAAAGCACTTATGTACTGTTCAGCAATACTAAGTGAAGCAGCATTGGGACCCAAATTTTTCTGCAGTGCTTCAGCAACAAGTTTCAAACCTCCAGATCGGGCTTCTGCAACTGCTAATATAGCAGCAGCTTCACCAGCTGCCTTATTGATTTGTTCTTGTCTTTCTGCTTCTGAGGCCAAAATCCTCGATTTTCGTTTACCTTCAGCTACATTTATATCAGCTTCTCGGACTCCTTCAGACTCTAAAATAGCAGCTCTTTTTTTTCTCTCAGCTTCCACTTGCATTTGCATAGCCTCCTGAACTCTTGGAGGCAACTTGATGTCTCTTATTTCATAACGTAAACAAGTCATTCCCCAGGCTTCACTAGCTTTGTTAATAGAATGAACTATAGAAATATTAAGACTTTCCCTCTCCCTGAAAACTTTATCTAGAGATATTTTACCCAACTCAGATCTCATAGTCGTCTGAGCAAGCTGTGTTATTGCAAATTCAGGATCTTCAACTCCATAACTTGCTAAATAGGGATCTATTATTCTCAGATACAAAACTCCATCGATATTCAATGTAACGTTATCAGAGGTAATGGCACTTTGTTTGGGAATATCAACTGCGATTTCCTTCAGGCTTTGAACATATTTCACTCTGTCGGCAATAGGTATAAGTATATTCAGACCTGGTTCAAGTATTCGGTGAAATTTACCCATTCGTTCCACAACCCAAGCCTAAAATCAGTTTTCTGTCAATAATCAACAACTCTTATAAAAATACCCACCTCTTGCTGAGGGACAAACATAACAACTGTATTTACTGGGGTATATGACTTCTTCCTGATAATGGCATTTTGGTTCATGAGTCTAAGAACATTATCCTACAAGAAAAAATTATCATATTGCTACAAAACAAAAAATTGGGGTTCTTGTCAATTCAAACTGACGAATATAATATATGGATGATCATTATACTATTGCGTACTTTTAACACGACCCTACTGAAGCTTCTCGAGATCATTATGGTTACGGTTTGATATCTCTGCAACTTATAAAATTCAAATTATTAGATAAACGAAAACAAGTATTAATTATATTCAAATATATAACCTATCTTCTGTTTATGTCATTTCACACGAGCGACTTGCGACTTTCAGAGCACAGAACACAGAATACAGAACACAAAACACAGGTAGACAGGTACCATTAACGTACTTATAAACATCACTGTTTGGAACCTATGTTATTAGTATCAGGGACTCGAACCCAAATGAAATATCGGTTCCGGTTCGGGTCCAAGATGAATTGAAAAATCAGTTACGGTTCTCAAAATATTATTTCGGTTCGGTTCTGACAAAATTTTTCGGTCCAAACAGTTCTTTTCGGTCCGTTTCCTATAAAATAGTATTTGGTAGCTTTTTTTTCTACTCCTACAATAATGGCATTTTTTTGAACTTATATAACATATAGTATACATATGTATATCGTTCTAATTGATTGATTATTCACAATATATGTGGCCACTGGTCCATTCTTCAAATACATCACTACAGTTTGTTCTTACTGTTTCAGTGACTTCGGTGGTTAAAACCCTGTCTGTCAGAAATAGGTACCTTTTGATCAGTCAATTGTAACTGTCATGTTGACAGAAAAATCAACTTTAAAAAATACGATTTTGTTGTTTAAATGAGTTCGTAAAGAAATATATAATTGTATATAACGTTAATAAACTCCTCTAGAAGGAAACGTACCTTGAGTGACATCTCACATTTCATCAATGATTGACTTCGGATAGAACCGAAAAACCCGTTATATTTTTTAAGGGTTTCGGTTCGGTACCACGAAATAATCGAATTTGAAATATAGGTTCGTTTCCGGTCTACGAAAAAATATCGGTTCCGTTACGGTTTTCGGTTCAATTCGGTTCCCAATGTACCGTTTTTGCTTTTCGCGCCGCGCTTCACGTCTTATATCTGGTAAAGATCACAGAAGGACATAAAATTGAAATATTTCAACTTCCTTGCATTGAACCGCTTCTAGCAATAAGCAATGCTAGCGAATTGCGTTATCAATTCGCCAATCAGAATACATGACGCACTCCGCGAAAAACAAAAACGGTGTGTAGGGAACTCACCTTAAGGCCTAATCTTCGCAATGCCTATACAATCACTAGAGTCTAGTGAAGCAGTTATAACATTTTAATATTTCTAATGTAAAAGTGCAGAAGTAGTGTAAGGATTCACAAATAGGCCTAATTCACTGGAGTTTCATGTGGTTAATACTCCAGTACAGATAACTGAAACAGCGTAATCTGTGTACTCCAGTGAATTCATAACTTGTCCACTCTCCTCACTAAATTAGTGGGAACTTCGTCGTGGGATGGAGGGGGAGTTTTGCTCGAAGCAATCTCTTCACCCTATATGACAAAAAAAATAGTCCTGGTAGTGCACGTTATATATATATACGGCATTATATATCTTTACTTATTAGCCGCTTTCAATTTGAGAGTTTCAAGAACCCAGATACCAGTTTCTTATTCCATACTTCTTGCTATTGTTGGATTTTGACAGATGTCATTTTCTATCCAATGATTGAGCTAAAATATAAGTAGCTCCGCGCTAATAAAGTCACTTCAAGTGATATTTTTTCCACACTATTCACACACGCGAAATTTTGTTAAAGGGCAATGCATAAATTAATGCTCTTGTTGAAAAAATCTTGAACTCATACGGAAAGGTACTCTCCCGCAATCGACTGCTTTGCGTCGTTCGGGTGATGGTAGTCACATGCGGAAAAGATACTCTTTCCGTTAGGCCTAGTTCATGCAAACGTAAGGTGAGGTAACGTAAGAAAGGGGAAAAACTAGTGGAATCATGTGTAGACACGTTCATGCCAAAAAGGAAGGTGATGTATGAAATGTGAGGTAACGCAAAAGTTGACCAACTTTTAACTTCTGCGGTGGGTTACCTTACGTTTCATACCTTACCTTACGTTTTATCATAAACGTGTTTACACAATTCCAATATACTTTAACTATCATCCGTTCTTGTGTTACCTTACATCACGTTTACATGAACCAGGCCTTAGGATAATGAATCTATTTCAGGTTAATATACTTACCACTGAAAAATGAATACACCCAAAAAATCAGTAATTCGCCTCAGAGATCCACGTCAAATAATAATAATAGCGTCTTCTCTACCCCCAAGGTCTGCCTGCAGGTACACTCATTATAATTATAATCTCACTTATTGGTTGTGACCATGCTAGCCTTCTGCTTTGAACTAAAATATTGGTTGATTTTGACAGTTGTAAATAATTCCATGCCAAATATTTACAACTATATATACGCATGCATGCCTTTCAATTCGAATATTGAATATTTTAAAATCTTTCTGTTTCATACCAAAAACATGAAATATTTATATCTGTCTCTATTATTTGCATGCGAATGCTGATTGATATGACATAAATAAATTCACTCAACATCTTACATTGATGTGTTGTTTTGATGTTTTCAAAAGAAGGTTTGAGTTTTTGGATAAACAATACCGTTCTTATTAAAAAAAATGTGTAAAACTGGTGAATTCCGCGGTATAAATGTGTCCTAAATACTGCTAGTCATCACTCAAAAATAGGCCCATATCTCCGAAATAGTTTAGTCCGCCAAAAATTTCATTTGAATTCTTTGTTCAGGAGGCCAAACTACGTACGTTCCAAATTTTGTTTATAGCTTTGTGGCTATTAGTTAACGGAATTTTACCCTATCTCAGCTGTAATTCACTGAACACTGAGTAGAGGCGAACGGAGCGAAAAGATTGAATCGAGCTGTCAGATTTGCGGAAACCGAACGTGCCTACTACGTGCGTTGTCTACGAACATGAGCTACATGGAAGTCGATAGTCGACTATCGAATACTTAGCCTGGCATTCGAATCACAGCCACAGACAGGGTTGTGATTTTCAGTATAATCCTACTGAATTTAGTACTTTTCGACTCCATTTAGTAGCCTAGTATTCTCAGTGGAAATTTAGTATTTTCATCCAACATATGCCAATATGCGTCATTCTGCTATTTTCATTCAGTCAGATATGTGCTTTTCCATGGAATGAGAGGTTGAGGTAATGGGATTTCACAGCTTAAAGGTACAACTACAGTATCTCAACCGAACGCAACCCTGTGTTGTGCGCTGCGCTCAACTCTGTGTTCCGTGTTCTGTGATATCCTTAATCTCTATTGCCGTTTCGTTTTGACGTCTTATTGCTGGCAAGTGACAAGTTACACGACTGACAGGTGACAGGTAGAGTTGATTTTGTTTCATCACAGATATTCGAATTTCCCGCGCTTTGTCGATCAAGAAGGAATTTAGTATCGAAGAATCGAATTTAGTAGTAAATGAAGTCGTTTTTAGTACACCTGGCAACGGGGCCCAGCACAACACTGGCCACAGACCTCATAAAAGAAGTAAATATAACATGACCGCTCTTCCAATGATAACAAAATAGCCCCTCATCCATGGCCGCCATGTTGATTCCGCTTTACGTTGGCACCACTGATTTATAATCGGCTGTATTCTTCTAACGAATGAAACAAAGCGAGATGTAAATTACTTTCGTGGATTGACAGCCACACACTTCAAATCACTAGTGTTACCCAAAATACAGGGACGGCTTTCCTAAATCTACATATTTTCACGGACTAACATAAAAAATTGGAGTTATGGAAATCATGAGTACATAAAATCGAAAATCGAGAAAGTATACCCGTAATATACTAATATACCCCAAATAAATAGAATTGTATATTCAAAGGTGTTTATTCAACTTCCTTTATTTTCATTCCACGAGCATGAATATTTCGGGAATTTAGAATATCAAATATAATCCATCGATAATTTTGATGAACTCAACTGATGGTTGAACATTCTGAAATTCTTCCAAATGAAGAATATCGGATAGGAATATGATGTGCATCAGCTACATTCGGGCTGAGTGTTGGTGCAGCAACGTTCGCCTGGAAACTAAAAATAAAATTCATTAAACCCACCATAAATCTCTATAAACCAAAATGTTCCCTTGATATCTTGGTGAATTAAGAGTATGCCCTTTTTACAAGCAGTTACTATTGAGAAGAAACAAACTATTTTGAAATTTACAAAATCTAGTGATTTACATGAGGCACACCACAGAAAAGCTTTACTGAATTCTAGAGTTGCCTATAATTATTTACCTTTTTTAAGAATCGCTGGCTGGACAATGTACATGAACATTTATAAACAACAGAAGAATATTAACAATGATCCGAAATTCGAATAGAGTTTGGCATAATGATACGACACCGACCCTGACTTTTAGTAGTACCAACATAAAACGGATTACATATGGCGACGAACACATAGGTCTCATCAGAATTTTAGCATGCTACATCTACTTCATTTATGAGGTCTGTCTGTGATCATAGCATATTCGAACCACTCTAGCTGTATTCTTTCGACATAAATTTTCTGAACAAAACACGCTATTACGATCATGATCGCGCTGTGTTTGTTCTTTTAAAATATGTTTGATCCCCACCACAGATTATTTTTTGAACTTAATCCCCCTGCCCCTGAGGAACATACCAGAATTTGTGATAGGAATGATTCGAACATTATGGGATAAAAAAATATTTGTGATCTAGATCAGTAATTCATGAACCTGATGTCATAATCATGTTCCCAATGTTCCAAAACAGATAGTCGAAAGAATACAGCTTCTGTTTCCGTAATCTGTGATTCGAACGATCGAATTTCAAATCAATTACGCTTTCTTATAAATTTTATGTTTTGTTATAAATTATGAACACATTAATATCAATCACAAGATTATCATTGAGTATTTATTCAATATTTTTAAATCCTCAAAAATTGCAATAGAAAGAAAAACAAAATCAAAACTATTCACCATATCTTCGTGGGTTTTCCAATCTTTCATATATCTGTCAGAATTTTAGTGACGTTTTTCATTTTGTTTCTATTTTCAGTGACGCTCGTTCATACAACTTTCATAAAGAATTATTTCGAGGAATTTTCTTTGTTGTGAAATCTTTAGAGTGGTATTCTATTCTCAGTAATAATTAGATTTCCTCATTTCACATTTGAAATTTCCCGCGTTTTACGAGTGTATTGATTCCGGTTCTGGGTTCTGCCATTTCCCATTTCGCCATTTCACATCGTGTCGTGAGTCAGCGTAGCAGTTACAGTTTCCAGTTTCTTTTGGTGAGGCTGTTTCTTTTGATCGTGAGGGTGCTCTTTTGAAAACAGTTTACACGTAAGTCGAAGCTTTTTTATTTTGTTGAACTATTTTCAAAGTTATCCCAATGCTATTCTATTTTGTTTCGAATTACTGTTATTGGTGACATCTTGATGAAATAATAGTTTTATTCAGTTCAGTACCCACCAACTCCATTTGTGTCTTGTGTCATGGTGGCGATAATTCAGTTTTTGTGACTTTATTCTGAAAATAGAACGAGTCTTTGTTATCATATGACAAAGAGAACCTCCCAAATTCATTTGGTTTATATGGTTATGTTTATAATTATTCTCGACTGCTAAAAAAAAGATATAAGTATATGTCGATGACCTTTATGACTTTATTCCGTTATTTTCCAAATTCTACACCTATCAATTATTCTTTCTTTGTAATTTCTTTGTTTCTTTTGTGATATCCGATTCCTTTGAACACACAGATCATTCATTAATAATAACCTACATCAAAATAAACGCCAAAAACGTGGCTTTTTAGAGTTCTGTTGGGTAAAAAGCAGTTTTGGTATGATCCTATTTTCATATTGTTCAATTAAATTCCACATAAGTATTTCAAGCATTACATTTGGTCCTAGTTTCCTATACCGAAACCTTTTGAGCAACAATAAGTAATACCTATTTTTATTTTAGAAATTTTTGTATGAGTCAGAAAGTAGAAAAACCAGTCCTATCAGGTCAACGCATCAAGACCAGAAAAAGAGGTAAGTTCTCATAAAACGTTTTGTTTACCCCATAATGAGGGTCAATTTATAAAAATATTCAACATCGCTATATCACTGAAGATTTAAGGATCTAAGAAACCTATTGGATACATCCTGTTGTATTATTCAAGAGGGCCAATCAGCATTCATACATTCTTAAATTTTGAATATTTTTATAAATTACCCCTGAGAGTGCAAGATAATTTTAACTGTTAATGATTAGGTTATTTTGTTCAATCATAGTCGATTTTAATATAATATAAAGAAAACACAACATTACACACACATTATCAAATAATTCTTTCATTATGCTTCTCTGGAAACCATTCCTAACAAACCACAAGTCCAGTGAAGACTGTCTGGATGATATTGACCAGGTAAAAGATTGAGTATATTGATCAATATTTCAAAAAGGGAGCCGTTTTTTGCAACACCTTTCCAGATTGCTTGGAAATTATAAAAATATCTCCATTGTTTGAAAAATGGGATCCTCGCTCAACAGAAAACTACTGGCCTGTTGTGGCATCTGGGCTCTTAATACTCGTTGAATATGCTTTCCTTAATAGATCTTATCTCTGATAACTAACATGGATTTACCTCCGAAAAAGCAACTTGCACAGCAATTCAGGAATTAGGGAAATATTTGGATGTAGGAGAATGCCCTGCAGAACATTCAACTGCATAAATCATACTCATGAAGAACTATACACATGCGGTATAAAAGAAAACGCTCCAGAATGGTTTTTCAGGTTACTTTGGGAGTACCGCAGGGATCTATCCTAGCCATGATAGTCTTCAATCTCTATACAAATGACATACATAGACTGAATTTGTCAGCATGTGTTATGTATGTGTTAACAGCAACAAAACAAAGATAACTGAGAAACTTGAGTTTTTGTGTGAACGAATCAGTGCTAAACACAAATCAAGATGTAAAATTCCTAGGGGTATATTTTGATAAAATATCATTTGGATTAGGCACTACCACCATTTTGTAGAATTAATGTAATAAGTTTTCAACTCAGTAGTCTCGGAAGCGTCCTATTTGTCAGCTAGGGATATTTTTCTGGCCCAAATGAAAGCAATAACAAGTATGACTCAGTGGTTGTTACATGACGCATTTCTAAGTGTGTTCTTGTAGAAAAATTGACAGATTTTGAGCAGAGGTGATTCAGCTGTGGTAAGGGACTGTTGGATTATTTTCTGTTAGGTACTTGCCAACCAAACTTCTTCAGTTATTGCAAAAGTCAAATTTCCATTTCATTGTTTGAATTGTAGGTATCTAAAAGATTTTCAAAACTAATTATAATTGTTGGTATTTATTTATAGATCTTCATTAATTTTAATTGGTTGTGAATATCTGGTATTACCTTGTTTACTAAAGCTTAGGTATTTACATACATAGATATTTACATACGTTTGGATTGTTCTATGACAAAGTGCAATATTGACTTTTTCAACTGTAATTAACAAAAGGAAATTAAATCAGCATCTGATAATAACAAATGTATTTTATAGTATTTTTGTTTAGTTTTTGAATGTAGTTCTGGCTTTGCATTTTGAAGCTCTATCTCTTATATGTAAATACCTGGTGTGTTTCTGAAAGAAAAATCTTGAATAAATAAATATTCTTATTCAAATGAAGAATATAATTCTTTTGATAGTAAAACAAATATTTATTTGAAAATTCAATCTTATTTACTTTGCAGAAATGGCCTGTTTGTCCTGTAATTGCTGTTTTATTTGTTGGATAATTTGGTTTAAAATTTTTATCCTGTTTTATTTTAATATATTCAATGTTGCATAACCCTGCATATTTTAGTTTGTTTTTGCAACAACATTGTACTTGTATAAATTGGCACAAACTTCATTGTTGCTTTTCTCAATTCACTACCAGAAAGTGGATTTTTTATATAACTGGTGGAATACTATTAGTAAAGATATTAAAATGCTGTGTCTGACTGTAAATATTGATAGTGGAAGTACTTATGACATTGAAATATTACTCACATTTGATTAAAATTTTCTTGATATTTATCATCTGGAATATAGTGGTATAAAGTTATATAAATTCTTGGATAAATAAAATTCAATGCCTCAATTAATTGAAAACTAATACAACATTAGTTACTGCATTTACAAAACCTAACTTCAGTTATTCTGATTGAATAAATTAAAAATAACCGAATATTAGCTATTTCTTGTTTTTGAGTTATCTAAACTTGAAGTCTTTTGGGAGGGCGATAACAGCAGTGACTTTGTATATTCATCAAAACATTAACGAAAAAGAGAATATAAATAAATTTGATTGATTGTTTAATACTTATAGGTATTTTCATACTAAAAATATTTTTTTATAATACTTATGTGGTTGGACAAAAAGTTTCATTTATACAATTAGAACAGCTCATTAATTAATAATCTCATAAATAGCTGATTTTCTCTCCTTTGTCAAGTTTTATCAGGATTTACATAAAGGGGTGTGTTTGATTATTTTTCAATGAAATGCAAGGAGAGTGGTTTGATATATCCTTGAACAAACAATCCAGTTGATTGAAACAATATTGATTTGCTTCTTTGAGTTCTTTGTGATAGATTAGGTAATTCTCTTTTTGTTTCAGATGAAAAAGAGAGGTATGATCCAGCAGGGTTTAGGGATGCAATAATCTCTGGACTCGATAAATGTTCTAACGATTTTGAAGCAATTTCTCGATATTTGGACATCGCCGGAAACAAATTAGATTATCGTCGATATGGCGAAGCCCTCTTTGATATCCTCATTGCTGGAGGCATCCTGGGTGAGCAAATTTTTTTTCTATCATTGCAAAGTGTAACAAATCAACAGAAGTTTGATTTGTTAGAGATATGGTAATAGTGAGTTTGAAACTTGTTGAATATACTGTTTCTGTTCTATTGATTAAAAAAAAAAACACAATTTTTACAAAAAAATGTCAAAGTCCAATAGGATCAACAATAAATGAACATGCAAATTTAAGTTTTACTTTTTCTACTTCATATAAAAAATCTGTGAAAATCCTAATACCTATTTCCATTCCTGGTCAATATTTTCATATAACCTTTTTTGTCTCTTGATCATTTTTTTTGGTATTTTTTTCCTGTTTTGAGAAATTATATTATGATTTCATTTTTTTATTGTGATTATAAATACTCTCACCTTTACGAATTTACATAACTTTAAATTTATAAATTGTGTGACTGTTTTAAACCTGTGTGTATTTCCCTAATTTCAAGTAATTGTGTCTTTGGTATTGTTTTTAAATGTTTATTTATACATATTTATTGTTATGCCACCTATATAACTCTTGCGTCCTCAATGTTTCTGATAGTAAAGAACATTTTGATTTGATTCAACCTTTGGATGACCAAGGGGGGTCAATTTTGACCCTAATGTATGTTTTTTTTAACGAGTCGAGAAATATTTTCAAATTTCAACTGATTATTTTTTTATGTGACTATTTATTTTATGTGACTATTTATCATGCTTGGTATCCTCATTTTGTAATGAAAAAATTCTCAATATTTCACGAATGAGAAATATATTCTGAAATTGGGGTCAGGATAAACGCAAACATTTTATCTGCTAGGAACATTCAAATATTCAAAAGAGTAGTTTGTGATACCTGTGGCAACTTAAATTAGTGTGTATTTTCAAATTATTTCTTTATAAGTTCATAATGATATTTGAATTTTTTTTCTGGTTAATTGGAAGTATAAATTTGTTTTATTTTTGATTATTACATAAATTAATAAAATAATACAAACATTGAAATGATGAATATGAGATTTTATTTCCTAAAACAAATGGGGTCATTTTTGACTCCCGTTGGTCATCTGTGTATAAAAAAATATTGGTCGGAAGATTAACAGATTTAAATTAAGTTCAGAGTCAACATCATCATCATCATCAAATACCTGATAATAATAATAATAATAAATGCCCTTTATTGAATTATAAAGATAATTCAAAAGGCAATTGACCGAGGTCCTACAGCTTTTGAATGTATACAGATATATATATATATAAAAAAAGAGTTGGGTAAAATATAAAATACAATTTCGTCAATTCAATTTCACTATAAGCTGGCAATTATCTGCAGAAATACCTTATATATTTATGAGTTTCATTAATCAGATACATTCCCTAAAAATGTAGGTGAACAGATGAGTCAAATAAGTTGAATACCCCAATTGCTAGTCCAAGATTAATTAGAAGAAAAACTAAATGGGATTTCTTCTGTTTTTAGTTCCTGGGGGTACACTGTCACAAGAAGGTGATGGACCATACAGGTCAGAAGCCTGTATATTTAATACTCCAGACGAAATCAACATGGAAATAATGAAGAACTGGGAACAGGTGTTCATCAAACTTATGCGTCGCTACAAATATTTGGAAAAAATATTTCAGGTCAGTTGAAATTGCCTCTTCCTTACCACTTTATTTGACATTTAAAACAAAACCCTCATTTTCAATTTGATGTGATTGTTTTAATCATTATTATTTATACCAAAGTATTGACCGAATGTTGAAAGGAAATTTGTAATCGAAACAGATCTAACTATTAGTATTACTAATATGATTTTGTTTTTTCAGGATGAAATCAAGAAAATATTGATGTTTGTCAAGTATTTTCAACCATCCGATAGAAAAAAGTTGTCTGTTATGGTGTATATTTGGATAGCGAATGGCAGCATCCCCTTCAACGCCGTCCTTGTCCTAAATAATTCTCACTTGGTCAAAGACCATCTTGCACTGGACTTCCTCATTGACATGTTCAAGGCATGGCGACAAGAAAAAGGTGTAAATTCTCTCCACTCTGCTATCAAGAAGTCCAATATCGAGTCCCATTTAACAAGTTTTATACCTGACACGAAACAGTCCCAATTGTACTTCCGTAATGCCTTTCAGGTAAGAATTTATGATTTTATCATATAAAACAAGAAGTAATGAGATGAGTATGATATAATGTTGAAAATAATAATAACTTTATTATTCCCAAGAAACATAGGCTGCTTATAATAGGGAAATATCAAAATAAATTCGTAAGTAAATGAAGCAACAAACAAACTGTAACAAAATAATAAATTGTCAAATCACATACATTTTTTAAAATATTGTTTCAATTTGAACTTGAATTTTAAAGAGCATTTGATATTCTTCAATGTGCTTGGTATTTTATTATAAATGAGTATACCATCCTGCATTATATTTCTTTTTCCAATTTCAGTTTTGATTCTACTGGTGTGCAGTTCACGAACATTTCTTGTTCTGTGATTATGAATTGCAGTGTAATGAAAATTTAAACTGGTATATTTCTTTTTAATTCTGCTAAGATGAATAAATGAACAAACTCCTAATTTATAAAGTGAATCCAAATTCAATAAATTTTTTGGTCTATATAAATTTTCAGTAGGTTCTAGATGAGGTAATTTATATATGCATTTGATTGACTTGTTTTGAAGTTTTTTAAGTGGTTTTAGAACAGATGCTTTGGCAGATCCCCATATAGAAACTAAATATTGTAATCTCGAATATATGAAACTGAAATAAATGTTCATCAAAATTTTTCTGTCCAAGTATCCTCTAATTTTGTAAAGAATTCCGATTATGGGTGATATTTTTTTTCGGATAATTTCTATATGTTTTTGCCAACTGAGGGTTTCATCAATATAAAGGCCCAAAAATTTTATAGAGTTTTTGTATATGATTATTTTCAAATTAAATTGGTGGAAAGGTGTTTCCCTTTTTTTTTTTTTTGATATGAATATGTATGAGGATTTAGAAAAATTTAATGTTAATTTATGATACTGCAACCATGAGAAGATTCTGGATAGATCATACTTGATATTATTTTCAATGAATTTTAGATAAGGTCCAAAATAAACTATTGTTGTATCATCTGCAAATAATTTAAGAGCACCTTTCAATTCCAAAAAAGAAATAGAATTGTCCCAACACAGATCCCTGTGGTACTCCACAATTCACATTTTTGTACTGATTTTTATTTTCTCCAATGCGCACGTATTGTTTCCTATCAGTCAAAAAGTTTTTGAACTTGTGCCCTGAGTGGAAATACAGTGTATCAATGGAGTTTAGTTGAATGTTGTGGATATTCTTGGCTACACAGAAAATGTATTTTCCGTGTTATATACAAAGAGGGCGGAAAAGGGAGCTGGGCATCAGAAAACTATCAAACCAGGGATCGATTTTACAAAATATAAATAACGCCAGCACGAACTCCGCCCACAGTAAATATACGTGGCCCCAGCACGCCGTTACTAAATATACTTGGCACCAAAGTGTTGGAATCAATTAGCATAGCATAAAGGCAGCTGCATGCCAACTGAGTTCAGAATGCATACATTATTAGCCAATCTAACCTGACCTGACTAGCCTAACGAAGACAGAATAAGCATATCTGATCTGTTTTGGGGATCGGCGTTTTGCGAAATTGAAAACTAAACGATGTAGGTACCAAAATCAGTGAGGTGTTGTAGCGTAATAATTACTGTTCACAAAGACTCGCAGTTTTCAGCTCCTTGGTGCTTGTATGTGATGATGAGAAAGTATGCGCTGGTGTCAAGTATATTTAATTACGGCTTGCTGGGGACGCGTATATTTTCGGATTTCACGATGACGTGTGGCTGTGAGCGGGGTTTGTGCTGGCGTTAAGTATATTTTGAAAATCGCTAGCAGAGAGAAATAATTTGGAATCAAATCAATTCAAAATATACTTTATTTGTTGAAGAAATAAATTCTTATCGACAAAGCATGAATGTTTCAAATTCAAAATATGAATAAAATAAGGTAAAATAGGACAACACAAAGTATAAATGCTTACATATAGACAAGACCTAAGTATCTACAGAACAGTTTAAAATGTGGTTTAGGCACATAAAGAAATAATAAATTCGTTAATTTTACCTCCCCGGTATAGGTACTCAAAATCTATCTGCCAAGTATTCCTCCAAGCTGTAGTATGATAGATAGATAGATAAATAGATAGATACATATTTTATTGATCTCTTCGAATTTTATACATAACATGAGACAAGTCATACAGAAATAGTTTTAAAATAGGTAAAAAGTAAAAAATACAGTGCAGTACAATACAATTGAAAAGAAAATCATGCTCTAGAAAGTAAAAGTTCTATCACGAATTTTCGAAATGTTTTTGAATCTGTCATATTTTTTATGACAGCTGATAGATGAGTGAATATCTTCCAACTCTCAAAGAACATGGAATTATTGGTGAATTTTGGTTTTGGCAGAGATATATTGTCGTTTTTCCATGTGTTATATATCTTTTCAGAAGGAAAATTGTTTTCTCTTCTTGAATGAGACACTGTTTCCAAGATGAAAATGAAATAAATTGTAAATTTGGATTCATTTCATAAATTGGGAGTTTGTTCATTTATTCACCTTAGCAGAATTAAAAAGAAATATACTAGTTTGAATTTTCATAGCATTGCTATTCATAATCACCAAATAAGAAATGTTCATGAACTGCAAACTAAAATAAAAAGAAATGTAATGCATGATGGTATACTTATTTATAATAAACTACCAAGCACATCGAAGAATATCAAGTGTTCTTCAATATTCAAGTTCAAATTGAAACAATATTTAAAAAAATCATCTGATTTGACAACTTATGATTTTGTTACAGTTGATATTTGATATTTCCCTCATATAAGCAGTTTATGTTTCTTGGGAATAATAAATGTCTTTTATTAGGTATGATTTGAATTAATGAAGAAAAATCTCATACTTAAGAATTAAGTTCAATATGCTAACTAATGCAAGAATCAAACTATTTTGTACACATATTAAAACAATGAAAAAAGTTTACTTGATATTTTGCTGCAACAGAATTACTGTTTGTCAGCCTATTTTGCATTTCATTTGTAGAAGTCATATCAAGTGGATAAAACATTTGTCACTTTTTGTGAGATACATTTGAAAAAAAAAAAAGAATGTCTAACTGTATAGTACTGAATATCCATTACTGTTTAACTGTTCTGTAATGTATGAATAATTTCTTTTCAGGATAATGGTTTAGACGAAATACTCAAATTGTACAACGACCAGCACCAGCAGTTAGCCAAGAAGGAGCTGCAGGTACTGTTGGCAGATAGCCTTGGCGAGAATAAACCGCAACGCGATATAATTAGTGAAATTAAGGAGATAGCCTTAAGAGAAAACATCCAGGAGCATGAAACTGCTTGCATCATTTGGGCGACTATCATGGACATTCCCGAATGGTCCAAGAAAGAGGTTTGTACATTTCGATTTATTTGCATATTCTCAAAGTCACCCATTGTTAATTCACAAGTGGTACTGATTGATATTTGGCAGGTGAATCTCTAAACTAATATAATAGTTCCATACAAAAAACTCTGTGACATTTTCGTTTCTAACAAATTATTCATATTTTATTGGATAGTAGTTACTTTTTTTCCAGTGGCATATATGTGTTAATTTCTCCATAATTGACACATAGTTCACTGGAATATATCAAACAACACTTGTACTGGCATTCAGTTGTTTTAGTCTTCTGAATGTTATCATAGAATGTGACAGATTTTCACTAGTATGCAAAACATCGAATTTACATTTAATTTCATATCCAAAGACATTAGATTACTCTACTACCATTTCTACGATACACTTAAATCAACTGAAGTAACTCCAAACCTGCAAAATGCGTTTTTGAAAGACTGATGCACCTCACTGTATAATAATAATACTACGTCATATCATTATCAAAATTTTTGCCAACTAATACCGTCATAGATAGGTAGATAAATAGATAATATATTCATCACCAAAAATGTTCACTCACAAATATATAATTATAAAAATGAGGCTACTCGTTGGAGTAGCCAACTAAAAACTTTGCAATTCGCATGAAAATTAAATAAATAACACAATATGGTAAAATTTCAATATCGAGGACTAATTAAAAGTTTTGCCACAAAGTTATGCTAGTGTAGAAAGCGTCACTACTAGATGATGACAAATCTTCAATCTCGTATGAATATTTTATAAATAAATTCCTTGTCTTTGAAGCAAAACCGTGAAGTTGAATATCTTGGCATTATATTCAATATAAAAATGAGACCCCTCTTCTTCTATTACTAAAATAACCCTCAAATCATTAAAACTATTAAGGTATGTTTGTAGATCAGGAAAGACTTCTCAGTTGATTGCATTTTTCATCAGAAAGTTCACAGTGATTTATGGATCTAACATATTTAATTTGTAAACCAAAAAATTTGTGCCCAGCCTTGTAAAATCTTCAGAATGAATGTTAAAATGTGGGTCAATATAATTAATTATCATTTGAGCAGTACTACATTAACCTCGTATTTCTTTTTAAATGATTGTCTAGGACATTGCTAAGAGAAACTAAGACATCTACTTGATTTTTTATCAATTTCATTGCAGTATTCCAAAATTCTCAATGATTGTATGTATTAACTCTGTAAATATATTCTTCCATCTACCTACTAACTTTAAAGTATATTTGTATATTATTATAGTATTATCTACTTTGTTATTATCCCAAGAAACTTTTGTTTATAATATTAGGAATATAAAATAAATTTCCAAACATATTTGACAGTGATATATAAAATTAATTGAAGTATAACTAATAAAAATATAAATAATGCTAAATAACCTCTAGATTTTTTTTTATCCAGAATAGTTGAGATTCGATATAGGACTGACTGGAATTTGTTCTTTTACTTTTAATTAAAAGGGGGTTTCTTGTTTATACTAAGTGGGAATTTACATGGTCGAATAAAATTCATCAACTGTTCATGATTATAAAGCAATAAAATTGATCAATATTGGTTTTCAAATACCAACATGACGTAAAAGAGTTAAACCACAGAAATTCTCTATAGCAAACTGATTCAATCTTGAATAACGTTCAAATTGTTCTGGTTCTTCCACAAATTCTTTATATCATTTTATCATTAATTAATTGAATTCTATTTTAATAATAATTCTAAAACCAAAAAGCTTTGTCTATAAGTTTTTTATAACTTCCGACAATAAAGTGTATTTTGACATTGACTTTGACTATCAATTTTCGTTTTTGATTTTTCTAAATACAGGGTCTAATCCACCTACGACATTTTGTCCTTCTGAATTTTGCAATGTACATTAAGGGAAATGTAGGGAGTATAAATTAATTATTGACTTTCTTTATGACTTCATGCAATAACTTTTTTTTCCTCTATGTGAAATTGTATAACACATAACTATAATAGAATGAAAGTTACCACAAATTACAGTAAACTTTATGAATTATTGGTCAAATAAACATTGATGATAAATTTTTATTTACACCTATCAATAAAATTTAAAGTCCCAAATTAATGAATTCATTAGACAGCCAATATATAAATAAAACCAATGGTACCTCCGTTTCATACACCTTAGCCTTGATAATCCGAGAAACTGTTCAGCGAAATTGTTCAGCATTAATCATTTTCAATTAATCAATAAACTTCATTATCCCACGAATCATTACATGTTTATGAAAGAAACAAAAAACTTTGATCTTAAAACTAATGTAATAGAGAATGTGATGAAGACATTTGCTCAAAAAACAATGTGAAAATACTTATTATTTTAGGTTATATAAAAAAATTGACAATTATCAATTTCCAACCGATATCGAAACTATTTGAAACTTCAAATGGTCAAATTCATTGAAAAATCAACTCAAAATTCTTTTGGTTCGTTTTTGAATTACCTTCAGAAAATAACAAAATGGTGCCAGAATTTTTAATGCAAGTATCTTATGTGCTCTTCAAATTCCATATTTGTGACCGTCATCATCACTAATAAATTTATCTGTTACAATATTTTTTGGAATTGATGTAGCACTAAAAATATACAGACAATATCTAGATGTATTACTTGTATTTCACAATTTTGTTAGGAAACGTTTAAAAGAGTGGATTATAGTCTAGTTCCCAAATTGTAGATCGGTTCTACGGTTCATAATTCATATAAAGCATGTCAAAAAATAGAACAGAATTAAGTTAGGTACTTTGGCTTCAAATTAAGTTTTACTTTGCCACTTTCGTACATCCCCTCGGCACTTTCAAATCTCGTAAAAACCAGAAAATGTATGATGACTCACTATCTACAATTTAGGAACTAGACTATAGAGTCTAAACAGTTCAAATGTGTTGATATTTATTCACAAAGATCAATATTCTTATTGGTTCATTATGACCATAGTTGGTCTAATGGAAATGTGTATCATATAATTCATGAATTCGAGTTCACACTGACTAACTTTATAATGTTGAGAAGTTCTGTACAATTGATTGTATGTCAAAGTCAAAATATACTTATTTGTCGGAAGTTATAAAAACTCATAGACAAATCTTTATATGATTGAGAAGTCTTTAGTATTTCAATGATTCAATATTGAGAAGCATCATAATTTTGATAGTAGTTGTATTCATCCCTTGAATATCCCATTTCAAAAACACATAATCAGCCCTATGCTGTATTAATTCCGTTAAAAATAACGTCACCGTTATTCGCTATTTCCGTTATTCACCATTTCGGTTATTCGTCATTTCCGTTATTTTGCTATTACCAATTAAGCAAAACAACGGAAATGGCGAATAACGTTGACATTATTTTCAACGGAAGTGATACATCATAGGGCTGATTCTTGAAAATTAATTTTAATCAAGATTTGTATGGATGGGTTCGTTTGGAAGATATAATTTTTTCAACTTCCTCTGAAAAATGCTTTTATTTTTCAGTCTGTACGGGTTGTCACGAAATGTCGTATCATCCTGTTAGATCCTCCTTTTCAGAAGTTTTTGAGAAAATCTCTTCGACTCGTTCGTCGTCGTTTGGAAGATTTTTTTTTTCAACTTTCTCTGAGAAATGCTTTTTTTTCAGTCTGTTTGAGTGGAAGTTTCGTAGTATCACCCTCCTTATTAGATCACTCATTTAAGAAGTTTTGACGAAATATTTTTGAACCATTCTTTGTAAATTGTAACAACTTTTTTTACTCTGTCTGGATAATTTCTGTATTTGTCCTAATTCATAATCGCATTTTCAAAATATTCGGCGTCAGATTTCATACGTTTCGACATGATCTATATGTTATTAATTTTTTCTGATGATTTGTTAGTCACGATTTTTTTCGTTTTATTAAAAAATGCACTTGATTTTCTGAATAATCTTATAAATCGAAATTTGTCGAAGTGTTCAATGTTTTCTATCTAATACATATCAATAGTTCCTTGGATAATAAAATTCCTGTCGCAAATAAACTAAAAAATCTGATTATGAACATCTCTGTAAATATACGAAGATATCTGTAAAAATAATTGATGTGGCTACACCGCAGACGTTCCACCAACAATAAGAAACTTTGGCTAGGAGATTGTGGGTAACTTCACACTAATGTTCCATACAGGGGAAGTATACCCTAAAACTCGATGAACCGAAGTGGTAAATGAAAAATTATTAGTTTCTTGGACAAATCCTATCAATTTCAGTTAATTGCTAACAACTAAGTTGATTGAGAAATGAAAATCAAGTGTTTTAATGAAAGTATTGAAAGCAATTATTGTCTCATCATAAATTATTTTATGATTTCTTCTGAAAGAGCATCTTTAACTAACTTCTTGTGTTTCTATTTTTTTATTATTTTTTCAGGTTCAAAAAAGCCTAGAAAAAAAATTTAAATATACTTTTGCGCTATTTTCTCTCACTTCTATTTACATATGGGTTTATATACCCAATTTTTTTTGTCGTAAATTGCATTTAGTTGGTTTAAATAATTTGAAAGCATAAATGATCAACACATAGTTTTGAAATTTTAGAGATTTTAGGGAATAATGTTTGGTGTAAAAGTAAACCCATATTTTGACCCAGTAAACGTCGCAGTTTCAAAACTATTGAATTGCAGACATTCACATTTATTCTTATTGTACTCATAGTTAATAATTTAATTTCAGGAACTTGTTACTGAACAAGCTGTAAGGCATCTTCAGTATTATACAAGTTTATTTGCTGCCTTCACGGAATCCGCTAGGGCCGAATTGAGCCTTTTGCTGAAAGTCCAGGATTATTGTTACTCGAATATGATCTTCATGAAAGCCTTCCAGAAGATAATCATGCTGTTCTATAAAAAAGACGTTATCTCTGAACAAACCATTTTGAAATGGTACAAACAAGACTTCAACGTCAAGGGAAAAATGATGTTTGTGGAGCAGATGAAGGAATTCATCAATTGGCTGCAGAATGCAGAGGAGGAGAGTGATTCTGAAGGTGAAAGTGATTAGGTGAGTTTTCATTTATTTTTTATAGATATAGGAAAAAGAAAAAAGTTAATAATTTAAATGAGAACAACAAGAATCACTATTTATTTTCATGATTAACAGAAAACATAAGTTTATTAGTACACGTGTTTGCCAGCTCAGAATCAAACTAAAAAGATATTTTCTACACAAAAGAAATTGTAATAAAATATGTTTCTTTTGTTTATGGTTATTTTTTTTTATTTCTGAAAGTTTAATTCAATGAAATATGTAACTACAACCAGAAACGGTCTCATACCAGTATGATAGTGTTTGACTGTTCATGCTATTCCATTTTAGAAATGAAAATGATAATATAAATCTTATACCCTTTTATGATTTTATCATTGTTACTTAAAATAAAATCGCATATTTGATAACAATATTTATTAAGGAATGGGTAAACATTTTATACTTGTAGAATTGAAACTGCAAATTCATAGTCAATTTGGCAAAAATTTATTAAATTGTCCTGGTATTATAGCTTTTAATAACATACCTATACAAATAAGTTATATTCATAACCTAATTACTAATTAATTAACAAATATCAAAAAGACATTTGAAAAATGTCTCACTTTACTGAGGATGACCAATATCATCTGCTCAATACTGATTTTACTCTTTTATTTATATAATAATAATTACCTATCAATTATATTTTAAACTGTTGTTATTTTTTTATATGTATATTATTATAAACATTTTATGTTTCTTGGGATAGAATTGACAGAATAATTAATTTATTAATATATTTTCAACATCTCCCACAGTTTGACATCATGTCAAGTGGTCTTTCTGCATGTTTCTCAATACTTCGCTTAGCCTTGAAAAAATGAGTGGAGTTGAAGATTAAGGAAGAATTGAGAAGTGGTTTTATTGAAATTTATTTTATAATTAATTTGTATTTAAAATATTGATAAGACGATCAAATTCCCGTCATCTGAGGCCATTATTCATTCCCAAAAAGTCAGCTAAGATTGGCAAGTTTTAAATTTATTAAATCAAATGTATCAAATATACAAAAATATCAATCGACAGCCCTCTGAGGACTGTTATATTTTTTGTCATTAAGAAACTGATCTGATAATCAAATTCAAGTTTCTCAATGTAATCACAGAAGAGTTATGGTATTATTTGACAAAAGTATCTACAATTTTGGATATTAACATTTTTCAAATATGTTGTTTTAGAATGATATAACATACAAATTATTCTTTTTTGTCTGACTATGTATAAAAGTAGAACATTTTATATTGTTCAATTGGCTCGTTATAGAATATTGATTTATTTTTTGAAAAATAACAAAAATACCAGGTTTAGTGATCATTTACATAATATATTAATAATATAAAAATCATCGCTTCAAAAACTAAATTGAATAAAATGGTAGACCCAAGGAATTTTTTATGCATTTGACATATGAGAAGGTGATATTTATCTTTATTTATTTTTTTTACGAAAACAGAAACAAAAATATACATGTGAACAGATGACAGATCAGTACATAAAAGATAAATAATAGTTTTTTTACTGAATTCCTAAATGATGGTAAAGAGATGAATTGAACATTTCAAATTGTGACTGTTTGCCGATTTCATTATTCTGTTTAAGTTGAGAGACTCATTTTGGCCATAATTTTAATTATTAAAATAAATCTTGATATTCCAATAAAGATTAAATACCACATAATATAGACATATTTCTTACATTTTGATAGATATTTTATTTATTACTGAATTAATTTTGTTTCTATATACCAACCTTTGAAATAATGGTATTGAATAAAAAACTTTGGGAATAAAATAAATTAGAAATTTTATTGTCAGTTTGAAATAGATTTGTAAATTATCAAAGTCAAAATCAAAATATACTTTATTGTCGGAAGTTATAAAAAACTTATAGACGAAGATTTTTGGTTTTAGATTAAGATTAAAATTGAATTCAATTCTAGTTATATAATATTAAAACGAAGTTCATTTGTAAGGTTTATTTATTTAATGTATGTATGTATTTATTAGGGATAAATCAACGCCTGAAAATGTAGTAAGCAACAGTCACTTCAATTTCTATTTTGTCAGCTATGATTGATATTATGGACCATATGAGTTTTCAATTAAGTTCAACTTACAGTGTCACAATTTTTTCATGTAATTTTTCTCGTAAAATAATATGGGTTGGAAAATGTTGGTTTTTTGATTAAATTACTGATAGGCAAAATTATTTTGTTGAAAAAATTTGCATGTTATAAAAAAACCTTGTGTTTGACAATTTTCAGTAAACTGACTTGATTTTCTTTTGTTTCAGGCGATTTGGACTCCTTGACGAGGAAATAATAAATATCAGTGCCACCTATCATTGTATAAAACAAACAAAAATGAAGTATAACATTTTTTCCAATGTATTTAAATTATTATACTGTATAAACATTTCTGGTGCCTTACTATGTTCGGTGTGTGGCAGGCAATAGTTGTCCGGGGACATGTTATACTGACCTCTTTAAATTTTTTATTGAAGTGTGTAAGTGCATAGGAAAAAATGATACTTGTCTGAAGTGTCGCCAATAAAAGTCACAACTCGATGTTATATATTAATGATTTATTGTCAATTTTTTTAATATACGAGGAAATTTTAAATAAAGTGAGTTTTATTTCATGTTATTTTGTTATTTTTGAACCTCGCAAGTCTAATGTTCCTGAATAGGAACTCGATGGAAACAGATGCACAAAACTAATTGAAGAACGCAAAGGACCCCGTAAAAAACCATTGAAAATTGACTCTCGGTCAAATTGGGTGAAATGTTGTAGCAGCATGGGTCTAAAAAAAAATGTGTAAGTTTTAATGATTTTTTGTGTGTCCTACCTGAGATATAAGCGGCCAAAGTTCGTAAAAATGTCGTAGTTGGGTGGGACTGACATGGAAAAAATTGTTTTGTTAGTCGAAATAAGACAAATTCAGGATAAAATAGTTATTTGTTTTACTAGGCATAAAAGCACAAGATTTAATGCCGCGGCTGGTGTTTCATAGCCGAGCGTAGCGAGGCTATGAAACCAGCCTAGGCATTAAATCTGCTTTTCTGCCGTGTGAAACATATAATTTTTTCTTCAAATTTGTTTCAATTCCACGCAAAATCGACTTTTTCATATTTGAATTGCGTTTCATTATCAATATCCAAATAACTAAATTATTTCATCAAAGGTATTTATCAGATCTCGTCATTATGTCCAATTATAATCTTATTAATGATAGGACGATATGTTCTATACGGGGCATAGTCAAAAAGATAGTTTTTCGGATTTTTTTCTAGCACTATTTCAGAAGAGAAGTAATATTTTGTCAAGACATCCTAGTTTAAAACTATTCTAGTTTTGTTTCTCAATAACTCTGAAATATGAATTTTTAAAATAAAAAAAAGTTAAAATTTATTGGTACTGTTGATCAAACTGAAGATGAAGTTACTTAGTTGAGAATTCAGTTGTTCAAAATTAACTTTCATTTAATACAGGATGCGTAAAATTTGTTTTTGGTCATTCATAATGTTCTTCAAAAACCTTTTGGTTAATTTGGATCTAATTCTACTCACACAATTTTGAGAATGTCTACTATGATCTATGGAAGTTTTGTTAACTTTGTTGCGTGTTTAATATATGCAATTTTGATTTAACGGAGGTATTCAATAAAAACATTTTGAATGACAAAAAGATTACGCATCCTATATCTAAATGAAAGTTAATTTTGAACAACTGAATTCATTACAAAGTTACTTTATTTTCTGTTTAATCAACTGTACCAATGAATTATTTGTTTAGGTCAAAAACGATCTGTCATTTGTTTTCATTATAGACGTTCTTTCCAAAATTTAAAATATTCATATTTCAGAGAGATATCAAGAAAAAAGTCATTGTATCCACTAGAATAGATTGGAACTATGATGTCTTTCCAAGATATGACTTGTTCTGGAATAGTGCTAGAAAAGTAAATCCGAAAACGATCTTTTTGACTATGCCCGGTATAGAACATATTGTACTAGAATATCAATACTATCATTAATGAGATTATGATTGAACACAATCATGAGTTCTGATAAATACATTTTTATCCTGAATTTGTCTTATTTTGACTAACAAAACACGTTTTTTCCATGTCAATCCCACCCAACTACGATGTTTTTACGAACTTTGACCGCTTATATCTCGGAAACGACACATACAAAATCATTGATTCCTACACATTTTTCTTACGACTCATGCTACTAAAACAGATTGAAATTTCAGCCAAGTTTACCGAGAGCAAATTTCCCATATGTATTCGTGCGGGGTCCTTTGTTACCTTAAATGTTATGGACCTAAGTATTCCCGAGTTTGAAATAGTAATTTACCTAACAAGCGCGGAAAGTAGTACTTTTCCGCACGCGACGGAAGTTGCACGAACGACGTGGAGCGGAGCGGAGTTTGGGAAAGCCGTCAAGGGTGAAGACATTTTCCGCAAGAGTTAGTTACAATGTGTTTCCTACGAGTGTTTTTGTTCATCTTATTTATGTAAAAAAAAGGTTTTTAATGAAATAGTATATTACGTAACAAGAGTTGTAAGTAACCCATTACGCACGAAATGAAAAAGTTTCACGAAGCCGCGCAGCGGCGAGTGCATGAATTTCATGAGTGCGTAATTGGCTTTCAACTCGTGTAACGTACTATACTTTTTCTACGCCCATTCATTTCCTACCATTAAATATAAAACATCGCCATCAGACATTCGTAGATAAAGTTGAGAAAAAGTTCGGATACAATTATATTTTGTTCAAGGAATTGACAATATAAATGACATGACATTTATTTTTATAGCATGCTTCTTAAGAAAAGGTGTCCTATTTTTAAAGAAATTGCATAACGTGCTGCCTAGATTTAGGGGCATCACTCTTTCAATCCTAAATATATCTCGCTAATGCTAAAAGTTTTTATGTTTTTTAATTGACTAAATTTGTGTAAACAGACCAAATAAAGTCTTACGTGAATAAAAATTTGATTGTAATTTAATTAAACCAAGAAGTTTAAGTTTTCTTCTCATAACGCACGTGTATGTTATGAGATCTCATTACGTGCATGTTATTGTTAAATGTCATTTACAAGGAATGTTGACAGTGCGATGTTTGACGTTTACAGACATGGGCGTAGAAAAAAGATTTTATAATAATGCTAAAAAATTACACATAAGACAGAATAGATAGATAGATCATTTATTTGTTCCTAAATACACTTACTGTCAAAAATACAAAAATCCTGCGGAAAAGTAACTTTTCAGCACTCTCGTATGGAATAAATAAAATGCATTATTAAACAGTCATCTCGCACTATGTAAAAATACATTCATACCATCAGATTTGTTTCTTTTGCACATGGGTTGTTTTTGTGTAGTATTTTCATATATTCTCATTAGACGACAAGTTGAGGAATAGTAGTGTATATATGTTTTTCTACGCCCATGTCTGTAAACGTCAAAAATGGCATTGTCAACATTCCTTGTAAATGACATTTAACAATAACATGCACGTAATGAGATCTCATACACGTGCGTTTTGAGGAGAAAACTTGAACTTCTTGGCTTAATTATATTACAATCAAATTTTTATTTACGTAACACTTTATTTGGTCTATTTACACAAATTTAGTCAATTAAAAAACATAGAAACTTTCAGCATTAGCGAGATATATTTAGGATTGAAAGAGTGATGCCCCTAAATGTAGGCAGCACGTTACGCAATATCTTTGTCTTCTGATGTAAGGAGCAGTACTACAATTATAAATAACCGGTCATCACCATTAAATAATAAGGCACAATCGATTTACAATAATTGTTCAATTATTATTAACAACTATAATAATTATACGTTACACGAGTTGCCAGCCCATTACGCACTCATGAAATTTATGCACTCGCCGCTGCCCGGCTTCGTGCATAAACTTTTTCATTTCATGCGTAATGGGTTACTTACAACTCTTGTTACGTAATATACTATTGTGCATTAGAAAAAAACCCGTTGACAGGCATGGTACAATACAAAGAAATTGCATTATATGAACATTTCATATTACATTTACATTAAAGGAAACTTTCGCAAAAAATCTGTTGCCAAGTACTTGAAAGTATAAAACATAAATGGCATTGATTACAAATCATATTAAGGCAGCTAGCACACTAAGCAACCATGACCGATGGTCCGCGATCGTCCACCTACGACCAAAATTTCCATCACGTGTATTCTTATCGGACAACTCACACTGAACTATCGTGCTCGGTCGGTTTTCAAAGAGACCATGTTTGAAATTTCAATCTGCTGAACATTTTGGTCGATCAGTGTGAGTTTGAAAGTTTTTCAATTTGTGGTCGTTGCTGGACGGTCGATGCAGATCGGTCAGTGTGTTTTCTAACTAATCTAAACGAAAATTTTCGTAGATGTACATATATAAAAGTCACAAAACTCGTAAATACTCTACAATAGATTAGGGGATAGCTCCTTATAAATTATATTATTAAACATTCAATGTATTAGAAATGAAGTCGATGATCTTGCGAAATTTGTAGAAGAACAGGGTTTGCCAATGAATTTTCCCGATGAAATTCACATTAGGGTTAATTTTCTTTAAAAAGTTGAGTTTTTTTTATGTTCATATTCAACAGATTTTTTTTATATTTATCGTTCGAATATATTCCAATTTTTTGCTTCCGCAAATAAAGCTGGTTCGTAGAACTTTGCTGGCTATTTGCCGCCTTCAAACCCTTAGCAAAGTCCACGCATTTGTTAAGCTGTGGCCAAACCTGCCAATCTATAACAAGCCCTTTGAGATGATGGTGAAAAAGGAGTACCAGAAGTCTATGGTTGATTATTCTACTTTTTGGGGATATAAGAGTGAAAGTTTGCTTTGTTGTCGGTAATGGTAAATATAGATGGTGGCTTATTCGCTGCGATCTAGTTAGATCTATTGTGCCCCATTTTCTTCTGCTATTTCGAGGTTTTTTCGTCTACAGCAGCCCCTCAGGCCCCAATTCCTCGATGAAATTAAGGATTTTGAGGGGTCTATTCGTGGTATTTCTCCCACAGTCAGCTGGTGTGATCCCGGTATATTCAATCTTTTCCACACTCCATCAATATATGGTGCGGTGTTTCTGGATGTTCCCCACAGAATCTGCAGGTGCTGTCCTCCTCTAAGCCTAGCTTCCTTAGATGTTCTTTGAGTCTGCACAGCCCCGTAAGAAATCCCGTGATTGTCTTTAGACTAGTTTTGCTGAGGTTAATCAGTGTCTTCGATCTTGCTCGGTTGAAGTTACCGAGGAGATCTTTGGCCTGCCTTAGCTCTGGAAGTCTTTGCCAGTAAGTTGCTCTCATTGCTTCTTGAGTTTTATTGAGTTCCTCTTGGAAGTAAGATTTTCCAAGTCCGCAAATGGTTCTGGCCCGATCAGTGGCGTTGATGCCCCTTTTCGTGCCAGGGTATCTGCTTGTTCATTGCCTCCACTCCGACGTGCCCTGGCACAAGGAGTATCACCTTGTTGTTCCTGCCTAGATCATCAAGTTTGTCTAGGCATTCCCAAACCATCATTGAGTTGATGTTATATGAGCTCAACGCTTTGATGGCTGCTTGACTATCGCAGAGGATTGCGATTTGTTTGTTACGGTTTTTCCTGTCAAGGTTGAATTGAATGCACCTTTCTATGGCGTGAATTAACGCTTGAAAAATACTGGGGAACTGGCCCATGGGTTCGGAGTATTTGGTGCGAGTCCCAAAGACTCCTGCTACAGTTTCGTCGGGAGGTTTGGACCCGTCCGTGTACCATGTTATGGAATTCTTTCCCAGTGCTCGAATGGATTCTATGCTCCATCCACTCTTGGTATTTAATTCCGTTCGAAAGAATTTATTGAAACTAAATTTCCTGGTGATTTCGTCAGTTGGGAGATCGGCAAGGTGTACACTTTCGGTGGGGGTTGAGCCCCTAACGATGTGTGCTGTCCCTTTGAGTACGACTTTGGCCAACCTTAGGTTTGCTCCCCAAGCAGTTCTCCTCACCATGATATGGAGAGGAGTGAGGTCCAGAATTACCTCTATTGCTGCTGTTGGAGTCGACCTCATTGCTCCTGTTATACAAAGACATGCTAGTCTTTGCACTTTCTCCAGGCTTTCCTTTGTTATGGCGAGTTCGGTTCTGCCGTGCCACACTACTGCTCCATAGGTGATCATAGGCCTCACTATCATGGTGTACATCCATCGCAGTATTGATGGGTTAGAGCCCCACGTTTTTCCTGCAATATTCCTGCACACCATCAGTGATGATTTTGCCTTGTTAACGATCTTTTCTACGTGTCTGTTCCAGAGTAGTTTTGAGTCTAGGGTAAGCCCTAGATACTTCACCTCTTGCTTCCATTCTAAGTCTGCTCCGTCGAGGCGAACAGCCCTTAGGGGCTGAAACTTTGTCCTTCTAATGAATGGTACCTCTGTGGTTTTTGATGAGTTAATTCTCAACCCCGCAGAAAGGCACCATCTTCTGGTAGTCTCTAGCTCCCTTTCTATGAGATCGCAGAGGGTTCCTTCGAATTTGCCTTTAGCCATGATGACTATGTCGTCAGCATATCCAAGGCAAGTGACTCCGTTCCCGGTTAGTGTTCCGAGTAGTTCGTCTACTACGAAACTCCACATCAGATGTGATAGTACCCCTCCTTGTGGGCATCCCCTGTTTGTGCTGATCCGAAAGTAGATATTGCCCACTTTTGTTTCAGCAGTTCTTGTAGCCAGCATTTGGCTCATCCATCTGGATGTGGTTCTGTCCACTCCCTTGTTCGTTAGGGCCTTATTTATTGCTTCGTGAGAGGTGTTGTCGAATGCCCCTTCTATGTCTAAGAAGCACGTACAGAGCGGTTTCCGTTGATCTACCCGCCCTGTATGCATGCTGCCCAGGGTGTAATGGCACCCTCTCCAGTACCTATCTGGGTTCTAATGTAGTTATCTACCATCTTCTCCAGTGTCTTCAGTGAGAAGGATGAGAGACAGATTGGTCTGAACGACTTCGGAAGGGTAGGGTCATTCTTTCCTACTTTCGGAATGAAGGTTACCCGTGCTCTTCTCCAGTTGCTCGGTATGTACCCGAGCGCCAGACTGAATCTGGTTGCTTTAATAATAAATGGCGTAGTTCCGTTTGCCCTTTTTGTAAAAGGGCCGGAAATATACCGTCAATTCCGGGTGACTTGAACGGTTGGAAGGAGTCAATTGCCCATTTCACTTTTTGGGGAGTGCATATGGTTTTCGCTACCTCCCAGTCTTCTCGTCTGGCTCTACCTGGTTCTTCCAGTGATCTGTCGGGTTCAAATGGTATGCTACCTGAAAAGTGCGTCTTCAGTAGGAGGAGAGCTCGTTGCTCTTCATCCTTTGTATAACTGCCATCTGTTCTTCTGAGTGACATTGGTCCTTGCTCTCTGCCTCTCGCCATAGCTTTATACAATCTGGCTGCTGCGGGGCTTGATGTGATCGTCTCACAAAAGCTCCTGAAGCTGTTCCTCTTGGCTTTCCTTATTTCTTTATTATATTTTGTCAGCCTTTCGGTTTATCCGTGCCAATCTCCATCCCTCTTGGCTTTGTTGAATAGCCTGCCGACTTCGGATCTCAGATTTGACAGGTGTACGTTTCACCAAATGGTACCACTGTGTGATTTCTTTTCTTTTCTGGGGCAGCTGAATTCGTATGCATCCATAATTGCCCCGTTAACCGTTTCTAGGGTCTGCTCAAATTCGACGTGACTGTTGCCGTTGAACTTGATGTGTTCTAGGTTGCATTTCAGATTGGTGGTATATTTTTCCCAATCTGTGTTCCTAGGATTTCTGGTGAAGGTTGTTTGTGTCACAAGGCCTTCCACGTTGAACATAATGATTCGATGATCGGAAAGAGAGGGTTCGTTTGAGACCCTCCAGTTCCTTACCATTCTACTAATGCTCGGGCTGCCGAACGTTAGATCTAATACGTCTTGCCTAGCCCTAGTTACAAAGGTGGGGACACATCCCACAGTAAGTACATTTAGGTTAGCCGCGAATATCATTGTGAGGAAATATTAGTTAAACAGTTGATTATCATTTGTTTTGCAGGAACAGGACAATTATAATGTTGTCTAACCTACCCTGGCACTGATGAGAGGCAGAACCTCGAAACATGCATATCTGCGGGTGGTCATTCCCAGCCAAATGAAGGATAATCTTCTGTTTAACTACAAGATACGCACTTCTAGTTGGGTCTTCTTGGAAGAACGTTGCACAAATATCTGTCAGGTGAAGTTCAATGTCCGTCGTGGTATTAGCCAGGGAACTTGTTTTCTGACCGATGTTTGCCTCATTTTTCCACTTGGTGGAAACGTGTGGAGAGAAAGAGTACTTCGACTTTGTCGATTTTATTCGTTTCATTTCTCATTTCAATTATTTTGAAAAAACTACAAGGTGAGCTGATAGCTCTGTAGTTCGCAAGGTTATTTTACTTTAAATAATCGTGTAAGCAATTTTAGGATTGCCGTATATATATATATATATATGTATTCCTATTGTGTCAAATGAATAAATAAAAGACTTTCCTTAAGAACCTATTGCACGGATGATCAAATATAAGAAGCCCTTTGAAACAAATTGACACACAATCGAATCATTGTGCTACATTCGCTGTGATTTGGAGTTGTTCTGTGTTTCTGAATGGGTATAATGGGTAATGTAATCGGCTCATTGCGCCCTAAGTGTCTGAAAGATCGAGTAAAGGAGTGATTGTGGGGAAATGGCTCGGAATGGTGTGAGGAAGGAAGCTGTTCGATCTGGGAGACGGGTAACGGTTGGAAGGGATGGGAGAAATGTGTGGCCTTTGGTAGCGCACCACTCCCGATCGCTTTGTAGGACGGTTAATAAAGGCCATTAGTGTCGATTGTTACTCTGCTTGGATTTATACCGGCTCGTTAAAATGCGTCCGTGATTTTCGGTTAATGGGAGCTTGTCAATTATTATACAGACGTGGGTGGGGAAAGCCATCTAGCATTTGGATAAAATCTGTGTTCTCAAGCGCATGATTTCTGGAGAAAATGTACAGGGTATAACAGTCCATATTAATCGGTATGTACACCTCATTTTTGGTGAAGGTAAGTTTATCGGAATCCGCCTTAAAATTAAAAAAAAGTGACTTAACTTTGGTAGTTTTGTCTCATGAACACGAAACCGAAGAAATTCGATTGGGGTCTAACCTACTTTTTGTGTTAAGTATGTCTTTTCTGAATCTTGAAAATGGCCCACTTTTAAACACAAATTTTTAACTAAAAAATCACACAAAATGCCTTCTTATTTTTGACGACACTTTTTTTAGAAGTCAATATATCTAATTTTAAATTTATAAGCACCAAAAACAACCGTTTTACACAAAAATTCGACGTTTTATAATAACAAACATAACCTCATTTTTCTTAGTTATTTTCATTGTAACGGTAGGTTAGTCACTTCGAGGAATATGTGCGGCCTGAATAGTTTAGATATGCGGACATATTTACTTCCCCTTAATTTATATGTTCAGTCGTGCCGAACCCGAAAATGTGGGCAGCCGCGAAAGAAAGTGTATCTTTGGTCTAGTTATTCACAAAATGCGAGAGCAGCGAGCATCTGCTTTGATTCCACTTTTTCATACTAATTGGTGATCGGATTACCAGCAACTTGGATAGCTAGGTTAGTTAGATTAGGTTGAGTCGCTTTTTCTTCTAGAAATTTATTTTTATTTTTAAAATTGTTATTAATCGTAACAATGGCGAAAATTAAACAACTGAACATATAAACTAATCTACCGTGACAATGAAAATAACAAACTTCACGATGGAGAAAAACTCAAAATCGTGTGAATCTATACCACTCCATTTCGAAACACAATGGACTTCTACCATAGGAAAATAACTAAGATTATAAAACGTCGAATTTTTGTGTAAAACGACTGGTTTGGTATTATGATTGTGAAATTAGGTAGATTAGCTTCTAAAAAAAAGGGTTATCAATAGGAAGAAGACATTCTGTGTGATTTTTCATTGAAAAATTTATTGCATTTTTGGAATCTATTTCAATATAACTTTGTCTCTTTGACTCATATGTCTAAGGGGCCCCTGTTTTCAATTACTTCAATTTTATTGAAAATTTTGATAGATACCTACAGCTTTTCACAAAAAAATAAATTTTTTGGAAACAAATAGAATCAGTTCAAAAATTGTCAAAATTTGTCTGAGTAAGACTTGAAGCTTCCTGAATCTTATAAAACTTTCAAAAAAATTATACGTTTGCTCAGAAATTGCGTCAAATTCGGCTATCTCGAAAATTGTGTGACACATTTTTTTCGAATAGCAACCCCATTTTATTTCAACAACAGTGGATTTTACGCTGAGAAATAGAGCGAGTTTATGCTTACAACCCTATACCTATCTAAATCAAATAGTTTTTGGTTATTAGATATATCTGAATTATCAGTATAACCGGAAGTCGGAAATCATAGACTACTGAAGACTACTGCAGAATCCATATTTTCAGAAAAAAACTCTCAGTAGTTTCCCATATACATATCGACTCAGCTCATAGGAGTATACCCTTTACTATTTCATGAGTTTGTGAATTTTTTTTCTTTAGCAAATGACTAAATTGTTTTGTGTAAATTCGGGAACCTCAGTGACTTTCGGTTGTGATAATTTCTTAGAAAAAAAATTGGGAGATTCCCGAATACTTATGGGACCATCAAGCCCATACAAATATATCTCTTTCATGAAAGCAAAAACCGATTCTACGATCGTGAAATTTATACGTAACTAGCGCTGCACCTTGCATATTCTTATTAGCACTGAATTAAGATTTGACGAGTTCATTATTTTCACTAACATGCTACATAAATGAATATGCTTTCAATCCATTGTTGCGCGAGGTAATGAATAAATTCTACTGTTTGGTGTGACGCGCTGATGGTGGCTCTTGAGTATTAGATCGATTTCAAATTAATAGTGAATTTGTCTCCTCAAAGGGAGAAAGGCAGGTAAATCAAGACAAGTGAGATCGGCTTGTAGTTTGTGGAAAATCAAGGAAGTTGAGTGAGCTCGTATCGTAGATTTTGAGAACTCGCAACAGTCCATAGAGCTCGGTTCTCAGTTTGTGGAAAATCAAGACAGTAGAATAAAGCTTGCCGGTAAACACAATCGAATATGCTCGGTTAGTAGTTTGTACGAAATTGAGACAGTCGAGTGAGCTTGGTTTGTAGTTTGTGGAAGATCAAGACAGTAGATAGAGTGAGATCGATTTGTAGTTTTTGGGAAATCAAGACAGTCGAATGAGCTCAGTTCGTAGTTTGTGGGAGATAATGACAGTCGTGTGAACTCATTCGTAGTTTATGGTAAAGTGAGAGAGATGAATGTGCTCTGTTCGTAGATTTTGGGAGATCAAGACTGTCGAATGAACTTGGTTCGTAGTATTTTGCAAATCAAGACAGTCAAGTGAACTTGGTTCGTAGTTTTTGATTGATTGACACAGTCGAATGGTGGCAGTTTGTTCAAATAAACGACAGTTGAGTGAGTTTGGTCCGCAGTTTGTGGGGAATTGAGATAGATGAATGAGCTTCAGTCGTAGTTCGTCGTAAATAAAGACAGTGATTGGTTCGTAGATTTAGAAAAATTATGACCGTCGAATGAGCTAGGTTCGTAGTTTTTTTTGGATAGTCGAGTGAACTTGGTTTGTAGTTTTTGGTAGATCAAAACATTCGAAAGCACTCAGTTCGTAGTTTGTACCAATCGAGTAAGTTTGGCTCATATAGTTTGCGGAAAATTAAGATACTCGAATGAAATCTAGTCGTAGTTTGTGATGAGTATAGACAGATGAATGTGTTCTGTTCGCAGATTTGGGGAAATCAAGACTGTCGAATGAGCTCGGTTGTAAATCAAGACAGTCTAGTGGGCTTGGTTCATAGATTTAGAAAAATCAATCCTATTGAATGAGCACGGCTCGTAGTTTTTTGAAAATCAAGAAAGTCGAGTGAACTTGGTTCGTAGTTTTTGGTAGATCAAAACCGTCGAATGCGCTCGGTTTGTAGTTTGTGGAAATAAAAGATAGTCGGGTGAGTTTAGTTCGTATTTTATGGGAAATTGAGAAAGTCGAATGAGCTCTAGTCTTAGTTTGTGGTGAATCAAGATAGAGGAATGTTTTCGGTTCATAGATTTAGGGAAATCAAGACTATTGAAAAAGCATGGTTGGTAGTTTGTTGGGAATCAAGACAATCGAGTTATCTTCGTAAGTAGTTTTCGGGAAATCAAGCCAGTCGAGTGAACTTGGTTCGTCGTTTTTGTTAGATCCAAATGAACGAATCAGCTCGTTTCGTAGTTTGTGGAAATAAGAGATAATCGGGTGAGGTTGGTACGTAGCTCATGGGAAATTGAGATAGTTGGATGAGCTCTAGTCGTAGTTTGTGGTAAATCAAGATAGAGGAATGTGCTCGGTTCGTGGATTTAGAGAAATCAAGACCGTCGAATGAGCTTGGTTCGAAGATTTTGTTGGAAATCAAGACAGTCGATTGAACTTGGTTCGTAGTTTCACTAAGTTTGTTGTAAATAAAGACAGTCTAGTGGGCCTGGTTCATACTTTAAAAAAAATCAGGACTGTCGAATGAGCACGGTTCGTAGTTTGTTGAAAATCAAGACAGTCTAGTGTACTTGGTTTTTGTAGCTTTTGGGAAATCAAAATATTCGAGTGCGCTGTTCGTAGTTTGTGGAAATTAAAGACAGTTGAGTGAGTTCTGTTCATAGTTTGTGGAAAATTACTATAGTCGAATGAGCTCTAGTCGTAGTTTGTGGTGAATCAAGACAAAGGAATGTGCTCGGTTCGTAGATTTAGGGAAATGAAGACAGTCGAGTGAGCTTGGTTCGTAGTTTTTGCAAAATTTAGATAGTCGAATGAGCTCTAATCGTAGGTTCGGTACTGTATGCGCATGTGTGTGTCATCATTTCTATATTGTTGCATCTTCGATGATTAGAAGATAGGTTACCTTTTCATTCTGAGGTAATCAATGTTTATATCGCGGCTCCAACGGCCTTTCAAAATGGCATTTTCTACGTTTTACACTAAGTGACAAAAGTAAAAGTTTTTAGTACGCTCCAGCAGACGTTTGGAACATCATAAGAATTAAGTCATTAAAGGCCGATTCAGATACATGCGTGCCCATGCCATTTACTCACGTTTATATCACAAGAACATATTTTATTTGGTTTTGTAATAATTCTGCCAATGCTCTATTTGAGTTTTTCAAATAATGTCGATGCATTTTTCACTGTATCTTTTATCTCATGCAGAATGGCACACATGTATCTGAATCGGTCTTAAAGGCAGTGAAAAATACATCGGGATTATTTGATAAACTCAAATGGCATCACTCCAGCATTGACAAAATTATTACAGAACCAAATAAAATATGTTCTTGTGATGGAAATGTGAGTAAAAGGCGTTTAAAAACCGACCGAGCTTCAAAATCCCTGCATAGGCACGTATGTATCTGAATCAGCCTTAAGAGTAAATGGTAGGGAATTCAATCTATTTAAATTTTATGTAGAATCAATGAAATAAAAAAAGCCTCGTTTGTGAGCTATAAGCAAAAATCCAGAAAAAACCCAAAAACTTGTTTTTTTTGCGATTACTGAAATTAGCTCACATCTGAAGCGACTAAAAAAACGAGGAAAACCATTGAAAAAAAACTTCATACATTTTTCCCTGGAAACATCACTTTCGGATCTCGTATGCTTGGAGAATAAATGAGAAATTCATCTTGGACTAACAGACCAAAATTTTGACCAACAAGAACTGATCGAACAGTCTCTATAGTCGGATCCTCATTGAGAAGTCAGTAATGCAAGATAGGATATTGCCGGAGTTCATACATATAAAGGGCAGGGCCGTACGCAGGTACGCTAGACGGTAGGAGTGTAACTGATTGTGAACATATTTTGAAATATCAGTAGCGTTTACATTAAACAATTTCAGGAAGTTATATGTATGTAATTTATGCAAAGTATAAATTAAACAGGGTATTCTCACAACGAAAAGGTGCATTATTTTTAGAAAGAATATTCTACAAAAGTCAAAATGTTGATTATATGTTTCGAAAAATGGAATATTCGATAGTTATACTGATCCACGATTCGTCCATATAAATTATATTGGCTCCTTCCAGCCTGCATATCCTCATTTCTCATCGTATACCTAGTAGCCTTCTTAATGTAGGTATTATTGCTTTAACTTGGGAGATTTTCTACTTACTCACCCCTTTCAAGACTCTGTTTAGAGATGGATGGAGGTAAGTTTTTCAGAATGCATGTAAAATTTTCCGTATTTGTGAACATGTACTTTCATTATATTGCAACGATTTTGAGGCCCACCTGATTGCCTGAATAATTATGTACCCTCGACTTCTAAATAAACAACTTGTGCTGGCTGAAGGATTAACAACTATGAGTCATCGGCGAGAACTAGCTCGAATGGAATCGATTGCTTATATCGGCTTCTAAAGCCATCTGTGTGAGTCGTTCTTTCCGATAAATCGAGAACTGAAAAGAATCTGCTTGTGGGTATGAGGCGCTCGACGCCAGAGGGCAGATAGATAATCGCAGAGAATTGCAGATATAGTTCCAGAGTCACGATGAAGAAAAACTCAAAATCATCTTGAGTTTTTCTTTTGTGAATCTATACCACTCCACTTTGAGACACAATGGACTTCTACCACAGGTTATAGTTCCAGAGTCCGCAGACAGAGAGCCACAGTAGAAATAAACTAGTGAAGTCAAGGCTAGGAATCGCACGTTAAAAGGTAGGACGTCGTTAATCCTTAGCTTGCATAAGTTTCGACATCTGAGGGCTGTCGTTCGTAGAAGGATGACAGCTGGTTAACGAAAAAAAAAACAATTTTAAACAATATTTTAGTTGAATAATTCTGCCCAAAAAAAGGAAATGGCAGTAAGTGATAATTTTTTGAAGGACTAAAGTTTCACTGAATATGACAGAATAGAAGTGACGTACCTTGTTGATAATTTTTCTTACAAAAATTTAACCTCCGGTTTCAATTCATTAGGCTGTTATTACGTAAAGTCCATTAAATTTCATAAATTTTGATTCATCTCGGCTCAATGTTTTATCATTTACTGCCATTTTCCTTTTTTGGGCAGAATTGTTTAAGTAGTGTTTTAAATAAATTAGCAAAATTAGTTTAGTGCATTTTTACTTCAATGTGTTTTCATACGGCTATTGGAAAAACTGGATTTTTTTTCCTTGTGGAGTTACGAATGAGATCATGAACATATTCGTTTCGATATTGATACACAGATCGCTGACAAACTGTAGTCATATCAGAAACTTTGCTCACTATTTCTAATAAAGTCATACCATTATAGTTATTTTTCAGGTAATTGAATACATTCATTACTATTAAAAAAAAAGTTATTACTCAAAACGTTTCAAAAAATCAACTTGTTGAACCAAAAACGTACACGTACAACGTAAATTTTTATTAACCGTAGCTAGAAATCCAATAACCCTAGCAAGAAATTCTAATAGCATAGGGGACAAACGAGCTATCACCTGTGGTTATAAAGTCGACTTTGCTGATTATAACTCACTTGGGATAAATAGAAATTGTCGAATAACGTAGTATCTCGAACTTTGCTACCGCTATGGAGTGCATTTACCTGTGGCTAGTAGACAATGTTTTTGTAGTAGCTGGTAAACTTTGCTACCGCCAGCGAGTGCACCTACTTGTGACTAAAAGGTATTGCTGTAGTTGTAGGAATCTGACTTTGCTACCGCTGGTGTGTGCAATTACCCATAGGGCATTATTCATGTTGTAGGTATGCTATGGTAACACATATATCTATTTCTGTAACTGTATAGTTTTCAATGAAAAATTATTGCAAAAAGTCTGTTGGAATGTGTTCGAACAGTGACAAACAAGAAAGAAGTTTCGAAACGAAACATGTAAGACAATGGGTCAGGTGAATAAATTACAGCAGAAGCTCTTACTATTGATTCATATTCCGCATACTTCATTAACACAAATATTATGTGAGTCTTGAAAAAACTTGAGTAATAGCATTTGATTATATTCATTCACTTCACCCATTATCACATAATTCCTATGTTGCTTATTTGCACTATTCGGCACTATGGCTTTACTAGAACAGCCGATAACACTGAAACAACCTTCAAATGTTCATTGCGTTCGTGGAGGGGTAATTTCCGTCAGAATTTCAGCAAAACTTCGAATAACCACAGCATGGAACAAAGTAGTCGTAAGTAGGTTCTTCGAGTAATATTTTAGTGGCAGGTTGACAACTGTATTACCGTAAGTGGATGAACTTCTATGCGATGATCCACTTATCGTAAGCGAAAACCTTACGGTCATAGGCATGTAATTCATTAGTGATTATTCACTTATGAAATTATGATTTTCTGATTGAAAAACTTACTGTCCTAGACTGACTGCCTAATAGCGACAGCATTATACCTACCTGTGGCAGAAAAACTACATTCAGCAAAATCGTTTTTGCTGCCATAGAATTTGAATGTGCTACTTCTATTCTATAATTTGTTATAGTAATAGTATTTCTTATTACAATAGCAAGAAATATCCCAGCAAAAACTTCAATAGCAGAATTTTCCTCAGTGTAAGGGACACATTTTATCGATCGGCCGGACCTGTAAGCGACGTAGGCAACATTGGCGTGAAATGTCCCATTTGAAATGCATTGACGTATGTCACGTTAACTGACTTCTCAATGTGGATCAGAATCATAGAAAAGTGGTAACTCACACAAGGTTTCCATTTACTTAATTTCAATAATCGGTGATGCTGTATCTTTAAGGAGTGTCGTAATAGCTAAGAAACATTCAGATATTCAGTGATCGGTCATTTAATCTCAAGTTCTGTGAATGACGTTTCAACCTCGGTGACTTTCCAGAAGTAGACGTCCGACGTCGCCCTATTTCATGCTGCAATCTCTCCCAAAGGAACAAGGCGTAGTTCGGTACTTATGTGGAGTTAAAAATTGAATGAGTCTGATTGTTGAGTGCGACCGGAATCCATTACTCCGCTATTAGGTTCCAAACGTTCAAAGAAGCGCTAATGTTTCGTAATAGTGCACATTGTCCCTCAATACTTCAATCATTTCATGTACGAAATAAGCTCTTTACATTCTCTGCCACTTCTACCTTTTCCTTTATGTGATAGATCTGGATTTCACCGAGAATAATGAAACTCTTCACGAGTTACTGTGAATCGCATCTTTATCGAAAACATTTGGAAATGAGGTCCAAATCAGAAAAAAGGTATCGTTTCGTCTGTTTTACTAGTCAACATTTTATCATGATGAATTGTAAAGGTCTGAACACCAATAAATCCAATATATTCAATATATATTTCAGAATACTTAGACTTACTCTATGAATTCAAATTTGAATCTATGATTAATAAAAACACTCGGGTACAAGGAGAGTCGGCAAATTGCATTGACCATAATTTTTTCAAAAGCAAAAAACAAAATAGGAAAACCAAAACCACTGCTGCAACATTTAACACAATGATAACAGACCATAAAGCCACTCTGCTCAACTTAGATATAAAATATGAAACTTTTATAAAAAATGGAATACATGCAAAAACTTATATCGACCATGAAAAACTTAATAATTACCTTAAGGGCCATAACTGGAAAAAGCGGAATTTTTGGTGGATGTTCTCAAGACATCAATAACTGTCAACAGTAAAACAATCAGACTCAAAAAACACCAAGTGAAACGGAAACAATGGGTAACATCTGGTTTGAATAAATCCATTAACGAAAAAAATTCACTACATCGACAACACAAAATGACCCCCGAAATAAAGAACTGAAAAAAATTATGTTATACAGCAAACCAGTCAACAAACGTAAGCGAATAGCTAAAATTGAATTTTTTCATGAACAAATCTCAAAGAGCAGCAATAGTGCCAAAAAGATGTGGGAAATTGTCAATCATAAACAAAAGCCTGATTAAAAAAAAATATAAGAAATAATAACAGAAAATGGAATCATTATCAGAGATGATGAATTGATAGCAAATGAGTTCAATGAATTTTTTGTGAATAAAAGGACGCTTCTAAAATAGAAAAACCCTCATCGCGTCCCCCGTAGAGAATTTGGATGATACAATCCCTGTATCGTTCCCCCACATACGAAAAAGAAATTACAGAGATTATCAAAAGTCTCAAACCGAATAAGGCAGCTGGTATAGACAACATCAAATCGGAAACCTTGAAAAAAATCACTCGTGTGATTGCCGCACCTTTGACCCATTTGATGAACTGTATCATTTCTACGGGTCAATGCCCCGACATCATTAAAATGGCAGTAGTCATCCCTATAGGTATTTAAAAAAGGAAATGAAAAGATGTTGACGAACTACAGACCAATTTCTCTGGTGACAGCCTTAACAAAAATTTTCGAAAAAGTTCTGAAAGCACGTCTCGCTAATTACTTGAAATCATTTAAAATAATATCCCACCAGCAATTTGGCTTTCAAGAAGGTCTTTCCACTAATGAGGCCATTGCAAAATTAACGGGGGAGCTATACAATTCAGTGGGCAATAAGAAACCTACCTCATGTCTATTCCTGGATCTAGCCAAGGCTTTCGACACCGTAAGTCACTCACAACTGTTGAGTGTCCTGGAGGATGCAGGAATGCGTGGCAATGTCCTAGAATTGTTCACGACCTATCTCGGAAACAGAAAACAAGTCGTTAGAATCAGAAATACCCTCAGCCAAGAACGGATCATTGAGTATGGTGGTCCACAGGGAACGGTGCTCGGGCCACTCCTTTTTACATTATATATCAATGGTTTACTTATGCTGGGTGGTGACAGAAAAATAATAAGTTTTGCCGACGACACTGCAATCATTTATACTGCTGACAACTGGACAGATCTCAAACATAAAATGGAGACAGACTTAGTGAATATCATCGAATGGCTCCATCATCGCCTCATGACCATTAACATTGAGAAAACATTTTTCGTTCCATTTACGAGTTATTCGAATAATCTACCAAACTACAAAAAATTGACCATCAACATCCAGGGGAAATCTTTGGAGATTTCGATAACCTATAAAATGAAATATCTAGGAGTATTGATAGACTATCACTTTGAATGGGACGCTCAAGCCGAAGCGATAGCAAAATGTCTCAGATGTATTATTTCAAAATTCAAATATCTGAGGAAATTGGTGGACACCAATCATCTGAAGACAATATATTACGCCCTTGTTGAATCTCGTCTGCGCTACGGAATACTAAGTTGGGATTGTCTACGAAAAGTTGACGTTCTTAAAAAAAATAATGAAATTAATACACAAAAAACAGTCCTCCTACTCATCGGACCTCTTATTTCTAGAATCAAACCTAATGGATATAAGGCAGCTCTACATGCAGAGTCTGATTACATACATTTTCAAAGAAAAAAGTTATCTCAAAAAGATTACCGGACATAAACAAATCATATTTAACCATGCTGAATTCTGCTCAAATGATGAAAAACATGGAAAATTGAAATAGAAGACCGTATAATAGGAATAGACAGGTACACACGCTTCACGTCCAGGGGTCCGTCGGGACGAAAAGAAAGGGTTGCTGTTCATTGTACGAGGATATATTGAAAAATTCTTAGCCTACTATAGAACCAAACAAAATTTCAATGTCAAAATATTTTAATACTCAACATATCGTTGGAGTGTAAACCTGCTAACTCCATTTGAGTAAAATTCTCAAGGGATGGAAAAAACTGCGAATTAAATTTAATACTGAATACAATAGAATGGTTTTACGTATCAATAAGAATCACTGAATATCTGTTTACTAATAACTTAGCTGTTTTTCACAGTCAATGAAAATGTTTTCCCTTTTTTTCATGGTATATATATCAATTAATAAATTATCACAAATTGGAGTTAGAAAATTTACGATCTTTTAAACTTTTTTTCCGTTGAGGGAAGAGATGATAGTCGGACGGAGCCAAATCTAGTGAATAAGGGGGGTGTTCTACTAATTCAAACCCTAAATCACGAACATGGCAACATGAGATTTGTGTGCAGGGGCCTTGTCCTGCAAGAACAAAACACCTTTGGATAGCTTTCCGCGTCTTTTCTTTTTAATTTTTTCCCGTAGAGTGGTCAGTAATGTCGAATAGTAATCTCCAGTTATTGTTCTACCCTGATCCAAAAAATCAATCATATTACTCCATGGCAATCCCAAAAAACTGAAGCAAGAACTTTTCCAGCAGATTTTTGGACACGAAACTTCTTAGGTCTTGGAGACCCCGAGTGACGCCATTCCATCGATTGTTGCTTGGTTTCTGCATCGTAGAAATGTACCCAAGTCTCATCCATAGTAACAATTCGTTTTAAGAGGTCTACATCGTTTTCAAATCGAGCACAGATCGAACGCGATGCTACTACCCTTGCACGCTTTTGGTCAACATTCAAATATTTGGGGATCCATTTTGCAGCAATTTTTCTCATGTCCAAATTGACGTGAACTATATGATGAACGCGTTCGTATGATATATTCAGTGCTTTAGATATCCGTTTTAGCCCAATTCGACGGTCTGTTAAAATCATGTCATGGCGAACTGCATCGATATTTTCGGGGACTGACACAGAAACTGGCCTTCCCGATCGGTCATCATCTTCAATGGAAAATTTACCTCTTTTGAAGCTTGCAGTCCAATTTTTCACAGTCGCATGCGAAGGACATTGATCACCAAGGGTATTAAGCATATCTTCGTAAATCTGCTTACCTCTTAACCCTTGTAAATACAGGTTCTTGATGATGGCTCGATACTCCAATTTTTCGATTTTCACAATTTCGGTGGAAATATTTTTTCTTTTAATTTATTGCGTAACTCTGGTTTACTTTTTTGACGTCAAACTTTACACTGACACTTCTAATAAGTTATTGTTCGTTGCTATGGTAACGCAATATTTTATTTATGCAGAAAACTCGTCTAGGCTAACTAGATATCAATACATCCTCGTATCATCGATCCGGAATAAATTAAATTAAATGTCCTGTTTATCAAATATTGTGCGATAATAATTTTTTTAAATGTTTGCGAAATGTCTTGTGCAATTGTATGTAACATAATGTCACATCTTGATGATATCTATTATTTAATGACTAATCATATATAGATAAAAAAAACTCCGTTCATTTACAATTTTTTGATAGCAATTCGTGAGTGGTTAGTATCTAATGGGATGTTCTCCTATTTTTCAAGTAATTTCAATGTGATATTTATATACTCACTCATGGACTTACTCGTGGCTCTTCAAACTTCCATAAATCTCTCTATTTACTTCCTTTTTGCTTCAAATAGCAAACACTTGCAAGCTTATGTGATTCTCATGTTTTATTTTCATCGTCTTTTGTGTTAATTATAGTTTGTAAATTTGAAATTTTGAAAATAAACATTATTATTATTATTATATATGATTGTACTAGGTTAGTCAAATGTATGGACCTGCTTATTTTTCTCAGATAATATAAAAGTTATGTGCTATTGGTGACGCCATAAATGTTTTTGAATGGAACCGTATAACATTTTTAGTATCGTTAGAAAGCTTGTTTTTTTTTCATTTCCAGTACACTAATCTTATTTCAACTCTGTGGAAATATGGCAGTTTGAATCAAATAGTGGCGTGCATAAGTATTGATAAAAAAAGATTTTTTTATACAGTGTGGGTGGACCATAACGATTACAGTGTATGGGAAAAAATTTTATTATCAAAGTTACAAAAAATACGTTATAGGGGATCGTTTCTGCATAATGGAAAACTTGATAACGATTTTGACATATGTCACGATACTACTTGGAAACTTCCCGCCCTTATTATATTCCTTTCAGTGAATAATATGACACAGACTTTCAATGAATATTTGTAGCCTACGTGATTCAACCCCCTAGGAAGTGTAGATGTTACCCTTAGAAACTTAAATGGGAAGGGGGTTTAAGTACCACTTAAGTCAAGTCAAGTACCCTGACTTGCATAATTTTTGATAAGCAATTTCCAAAAAATAGCGTTTTACACTTATACTGCCGTCCTTAGCAAAAATGCCGTATCTGCATCCGCTATCTTGCTTACAATTCGGTGTTTTCATTAAACATATATCAATGTAACTTATGTATCTATGTTAAGTAGGAGGTTCACATCAAAACTTGTACCTACTAAAAATTGAAATTTTTGACGATTTATAACGAAATATGAGTTTGAAAGTTGGTGAAAATGAACAAATTCAAACTATAATCGAAACGCCAATCTGATTGGTCCGGTGTGTCATGACGTCAAAACTCATATCAATATTGTTATTGTAATTAGGGTTGATTTGTTTTTGATTTAATAGTGAAACATTCGCTCGATTTATTTAATAGCAACGAAAAATGCCATCAGAAGGGTTTGTGAAAGCATCTTCAAATAATTTACCATCGATAGACATTTTTATGGTGATGGAGTTCATTAAAAACGATGATCGTTTCAATGCAGCCGAAATAAGTGAAATAACTAATGATTAGTTGGTGAAATTCTCACGAGAAATGTATTAGAAATTCTTTGAATGATTTACAATCAACAAATGTTCAAATGTTCTCTTCGTTATTTTGAGGTTATGTCTGATCAAGTGAAATATAAATTAATTTTTTACAGGGCCACTCGTGAGGCTTACGGTGATAATGCCATTGGGTATGTAGAGCTGAACAGAGAGGGCACTTTGTGTACTTTACAGTGCAAAATATGTCCAGAGCACAAAGTCCGCGCTGAAAATTATTCCGTCCAACTAACTGTGGATGAAACCGAAGAGAAAGTCTTGAACGTATTCTGCAAAGACTGTGCAGCTTCATCAGGTAAGGTGTGATGCAAAAATCATAAGCGTGTTTTATAGTAGTTATTCTCTTATAGGTGGATGCAAGCATGCACTTGCCTTTCTTATGTGGGTGCATCGGAGAAGTGAGGAACCTTCACCGACTGACATAACATCATATTGGATGAAGCCACGATTATCTGCAGTTGGCACTTCTATGAAATTCATAACTGCTGCTAGTTTTAGTAAAACAAGTGGAGTATGCCCTCCGAGTACGTCTGCCAGTGGTTCAACATTTATGGAGCAAATTGTAGCGATTGGAGTGAGAGAGAGTACCAGGGCAGATTCTTAAGTATGCATCTGATATAGAACAAGAAAAGTTCAACAAGTTGTCCATGTACAAACAATTATTTAAATTTCAAGCACAAGGGGGAGTGAAATTTTACGACTTTTTGTCATTTATATGAGTAGGGCAAATAAGTGAACAGTTATGCAAAGAAGCAGAATGTGAAACAAAAGGACAGTCAGTTTCACCATTGTGGCATGAACTTAGGTTTGGGCGTGTTACTGCTTCAAAATTCTACGAATTTGCACACTGTACAGTTGCTGAAGGTACACTAGTGGAAACAATAATAGGAGCATACAAATTAAAAGACACCAAGTATATGAAGAGAGGAAGACTTTTAGAAAACGATGTTCTAAAAACTGTGGAGAAGCAACTGAATATAAAGTTTAGAAACTGTGGCTTATTCATACTTCCATCTTACCCATTATTTGCTGCTTCACCAGATGCTATTTCTTCAGAGTTCATAGTTGAAGTGAAATGTCCAGCCAGTGAAAAATCAGTAACAAACTATGTGAAGAATGGCAAAATTACTGAAAAATTTAAAGCACAAATGCAATTGCAAATGTTGTGTGCCCAAAAAAAATGTGGGATATTTTGTGTAGCTAGTCCAGAGTATGAACAAACTAAAAATGTTCAAATTTTTTATGATGAGGCATTCGTAAAAATACTGACAGAAAATGCTTTAACGAACTGGGAAAAATTTCCCAAACTGTACAAATCTGTTTGTTGAATAAAATATTGTTTGATTCATTGTAGTACTTATTTACTTTTTGACTATGTGAATAATTGAAACTTCAGTAGAAAAAAAAATTATACACCTGTACCGCTGTACTGAACAATATGAAAATCTTATTCAGTATCATAGTTATGGAAAATCCAGCAATAAAATGTTGATTCTTTCTGATGCAAGTCAGTAAAGAAAAATTACTCTATGAAAAATCTAGAAATTTGGTTTGTGTTGTTATGAGATTTTTATTGTTGAAAAGAAAGTGACTAACATCAACTGATGGTGATTAATTATTGATTTTGGAAGGTGTTTTGTTAATTGAAAATTATAAAAGCTATTCATTTTATTTTTGATTGAAAAAAAAGTACTGAAAGTTCACCCAGTTAATAAGTGTCATATTCATTATTATACCTATCCAAAATGTCTAAACTTTGCCTTTGGAAATAATTTCAAAATTCTTACCATTGTATGAGGAAACGTCAATACCTATGTTTCTCTTCATATTGAAAAAATATAAAATTTGAATGTGTTTTATCGTAGAAAGCCCTAGGAAATGATGGATAAATAAAATATGAAAACTATTTCGGATTTATTGAAAATATATTTGGTTACACTAACAGACATGTTTTACGAGACTTGGGAGTTCAAAAATATGAGAGCTATAAAATGGGGTCATGATAGTTCCTTACTTATTCAAGTTTTTTATTTCACAAATTTATGTTTGCTTCATAATGGAAACTTGTAAATTTATCAATGCACAAGCAATTTCAATAATATGATCTGTATGTTCTATTAAATTGCGATCTATCACAGAATGCGGTTTCAGATACTCAAATTCTCTAAATCTACGACACTCTTTCTATATGAATACGTAAGCTCGCTATTCGTTTACTTTCGAGCACTTCTGACTTTGTGGGTTTCACTGAACTTGAAACTAGGTGGCCTAATCAACTGACAATTTCTATCATGTATCTGTTTAGCAATTTCCTTGAAGCCTCTGTCAGCCATCACAGTGCATCCATTAGGAAGTAAATCTAAGAAACCACTGTCTTCCACTAACAAAGAATCACTTATTCGTCCGCCATATCCTTTTGATATGAAGTTGATAAATCCATCAGGTGTAGATGAGATCAAATACTTCAGAGTATTGCACTTTTTATACTCTGACCATGTGAGTGCTTGCTTAACAGGGTCTGTTGGCTTTTGAATTTGAATTTCGAAGCAATCTATGATGGACTGAACATTACTGTAACGTGCTCTGAATGGTATGGGTAAATGATACTTTATCTTTCCTTGAGATGGCCAAAATATAAAACTCCTCAGGTGAGGCACCATTTTCTACAAACACCTTTTGAATATTTTGGAAGCATTGGAGACAGACATACCAAACATGTCCCTAAGGATAAAAAATTGATGATGCAGTTTGATTTTCATCAGAATTAAAATCAAATTATCTCTACAAATCTTGGTGTGTGTGCTGAGCAAATTTATCACATGGGGAAACCAATCATCAGAGATACCTGTATATTTTTTTGGTTTCTTCTCTACTAATAACCGAGTACTATTCAATGTTTGTAACTGTTCTTCTTTTATGTCTTGTGGAAAATAATCCCCTTCGTAATCACTATCAGAGCTTGGGACAAATGAACTGGTACTTGATTTTACTTCAGCATCGCTGCTGCTACTACTATTTGTATGTGACAATGTCATCCTTCCAACATTGGTGGGCATCTTGATTGGAGAAGTACTGGCATCTTTAGGTAACAAAGATCTCACTGGTGAAGTAGCACTATCTTTTATGCTACTTGTTATATTACACAGTATATGTTTACTACGAAAATGTGGTTTTGCTTGTATTCCAACATTTCTAGTTTGCAGCGACCCTTCTGATGAATCCACATTGACAGGTATTGACAAATCATCTGTTGTATAAGAACAATCAGTTTCTCTTATTCCTGGTAGCTGAGCACTGGTACTAGCACATGGTTCATCGATGGGACTTATCAGTGGCATATTGTGCTGCTTTCTACCACTTTCTGCAACTGCTTCAAGGACTAGTTGTCTTCTCTGTCGTTTCACAAATATGGATCTATCAGGGACAGTACTGGCTCTTTTTCTATCAGACTGACAGTCGAATATATGAGGCACCATCCCAGGATTCAAAACAATGTTTCCTCCCATCAATTTGTATCTCATATAGTTCTCCATATCTTCCCCGAGCTGCAATGACAACAAAACTATTTCTAATTTCTATTGATAAGAATGAGGGATATGACAGGTGCTAGGCATCTAGGCTTACCTTGAAATGATCTTCACAGCAGAAAAACATTGATTTCGATTTTGGCATATCTCTTCTAGCAGCTTTAAACCATTTTCTTTTTCGAGGTGCATCTTGTGGCACACAGAGAAATATCTTATTTGGCGTCCTTAGGGATGTACTCGTACAACAAGGTACAAAACACCATTTATTTTGTGATTTCTGCATTTTAATGGGTGTTTAAGTGTTTATTGATAAAATCAGTCGAACCGCTTACAATTCATTAACAAAAATCGACAATTCACTTTCGCAGTACTTCGGAGATGCACTATTTATAATGGAATACATACTCTTTAACTAACCTCTATATGAGTAATGACGTCAGACCATGCCGCCATCTTGGCGCTGGCCATTTACGCGGCAAAAATCTATTTTGAAATTCAATATAGAATAACTCCGTTGTTTGGAGTTTATTTTATTTTTTAAATTTTTTATTGCATTTGCCATCTTAGGGTTGTCTCCTAGCATGGTTTTCAAAAAAATTGAAAACACCGATTTCTGTAAATCCGACCTTCATACCAAGGCAATTTTCTTTTGTACATACGATAAAATGATTTATTAATTTTGGTTAAAACCTGCAGTATACATTTTTTGGTTGGTAAAACGCAAAATTTATAGGTTTTCAAACTTAAAGAATCCAATATCTCAATATTTATATTTGTTGTAGATACGGCATTTTAGCTAAGCACGGCAGTATAGAAGTAACTGAAACTCGCTTGCACTGAAATGCATGGTTTTCAGGTTAGTAACGAAAATTATTGTATTGAGTCTCCTTTTAGTAGAACTGGTTAGAAAAGTAGGTGGTATAGTCTATACGATGTCAGTTGAGACACTTTGTCAATAAAAAATGTTACGAGGCGTCATTTCTTAACATTTTAGTGAAATGGGCATGAATAAGATGATTATATAGACATGGAAACATTAAAATTTCCATCGCCACCCATATTTCACGAAGGATTTTCCGACTGTGACCAGTTTTGTAGTTCATATTGTTTCAATTGACTTCGTATAGACTTACCGTTTCAACCCTTTATCGGGGGCAATAACCATAAGTAAAAAATGACATAGGTAGTTGAATTGCGTCCATTACATACTGGATTTTTAATTCTCATTGCTGAAATTCCACAGATGGCCTTCCATTTTTGCTACTCCTACTGTAAAACGTTTCTGTTTTTATGCAAAAAATTGTTCGGCAAATTTTAACGATGTGGTAGTATAATGATTATTCATAATTAGTGCATTTTTACTTGTTGGACTGGTAAGTGATAACTTTAATGAGTGTAAAAAAGTGTAAAAATGGTTTACATTCTTGAAGAAAGAATTGAAATAAATATTTATGGAGAGGTTGGAAAGTGTGCACGAAGGGCGGCATTTTTTTTAATGAAAGGAGTACAAATTTTAATATATTTGTATGTGCTTGATTTGGTGAAATATTTTTACAAACTGGTTGATAACTTCAACTTTCACTAATTTTGTTTAGTTTTGACAACGACATCAACAGAACAATTATAGTTAGTCATAACAACAATTCGTTTTTAAGATATAAAAAAGGTATGCTGTAGATTGATATTTTTGAACTTATCTGGACAAACAAAAACAAGTTGATGTTGTGTACTTAGACTTTTAAAAGGCTTTTGATCAAATGGACATTCTTCTTGAGAAATTAACAAAATGGGGTTTATCCAGACAACTGCTTATTTTAATGGATCTAGTTGAAAGAAAACAATTTGTAGAATACGGATCCTTTAAATCTGCCCCATACGTAGTTTACGTGTTTTGAATTTTTATCAATGACCTGGTGAATTGTTTGAATATTCCTAGCTTACTATTTGCAAACGATCTTAAATTATACTATAAAGTCGATGACATTACTGATTGTCAGTGAGTACAGTCCGAATTAAACCTAATCAAACTTTGGAGTAATGCAAATCGTCTACAACTGAATGTGACGAAATGTAACTTAATATCACTTAGAAAAAATCTAGTACTTTGATATATGATCATACAATCGACAAGAAGATAATCAACCGTGTACAAGAGATGAGAGATCTTGGTATTGGGTCTTCTTGGAAGAACGTTGCACAAATATCTGTCAGATGTAGTTCAATGTCCGACGCGGTATTAGCAAGGAAAGCAGTTGTTTTCTGATATATGTTTGACTCAATTTTTCACTTGGTGGAAACGTGTGGAGATAAAGGGTACTTCGACCTTGTCGATTTTATTCGTTTCATTTATGATAATCTGCAGCACATATTTTCGATCTTAGTACGAATTAATACATATGATAGTAAGTTTACATTCAACACACATATTAAAAATACGGTTGCAGAAGTAAAAAATAACACAACTTAAACCCATCTCACTCGACGATTTGGAGAATTTTGAAAAAAAATCTTTTGTATCCCTACCATATCCAAAGAGTACAAGTCTTATTGCCAAGAGATTTTCCGCGAAGATTGTCTTTTTGTAGATGGATGCAAGACAAAATATGTCAAAATCCTTGGTTTGGAGACGAAGTTCTGTTTACAGATGAAGCATGTTTCTCGAGAGATGGTGTTTTCAATTTTAACAATAACCGTGTATGGGCTGAAGAAAATCTACATGAAATTTCAGAAGGTCGTCATCAGCAAAAATTTTGCGTGAAAATTTGGGCTGGCATCGTCGGTGATCGATTGATAGGCCCACATTTTTTATCGAACAGATTAAACGGTGCAAATTATCGACACTTTCTAGAAGTACTGCCGGAATTGCTGGAAGATCTACCGCTTCAATTAAGACAAAACATGTACTTTATGCATAATGGAGCTCCGGCCCACTTTAGTTTGGTTGCTCGCCAATAATTGGGACGTCGAATACACAGACCGTTGGATCGGTCGAGGAGGTCCACACCCTTGGCCCCCGCGATCTCCCGAACTTAATTGTTTAGATTTTTTCTTTTGGGGCCATCTTGAAACCCTAGTCTACGCTACTCCAGTTGAAAATGTTGACAATTCAAAAGAACGCATTGTTGCTTCTTGCGACATAATTCAGAAAAGTCCGGGAATTTTCCTACGTGTTAGACAGTCAATGCATCGAAGAATTGCTGCGTGCATTGACTAACGGCGGACATTTCCAACACATAATTTAACTGAGTATGATTTGTTTTTTTTTTCAAATACGAAGTTAACGTTTGGTTTTGTTACTTGTTCTAACGTTTAAATAAATTTTGTAGAATTATGAAAAAAATTATTTAATTTAAAAAATTTACCATGTTCTTCAACATGAAAGTTGATTTTTCTTGAAAACGGTCAACTTAAGTGCTTATGAATAAGAGTACCTTTTTTGTGTAGAAAACATTGGCGGTTCAAATAGGTGGCTCAAAAATGTACTTTTTCCAGTGGCGTAGAAGTTGGAGGAAAAAACACCCACTACCCCTTCAAAATCTTCACCAATTATAAATTTAAAAAATAAAAAATCAGCACAAAACATAGCTTATTATGAGTAGAAATGCCTACGAAATCTGTTTTCTCTGGAACCGTTTTCCAGAGATATTCGCAAAAATCGTTTTTTTTTAATTCAACCCCCTGTATGTCGAAAATAGTGCATTTTAGAGGGTAAGTCAATAGGAACTTTTTTTCATATTCTTGAAAGAGCTATTATATCCTGAAGTCCTGCGCATTTATTATGAAACACCCTGAATTTGGAAAAAAGAAGAATTAGGTATGCTTGGTACAAAATTCTTGCATAAAATAATCAACAACAAAATTGATAGTATATAGTTGTTATATTACGATATATGTATTTTTACACTGATGTAAAAAGATACAAAATATAGATTTGAACTGTTTTCAATACTTATTAAGGATATCGAATATAAAACAGTAGTGCTTTCCTTAGTACCTAGAATCGGATGTCGACATAGTTCAAAATTTCGTTGCGATGCATCACGAACAAACGTTTTCATGTGCGGTAGCTTTATTTTGACCCTTTGAACGCTGTCATAGCATGTTTCGTTGACTACTTACAATACTCGTGTAATGCCATGTTATGTAGTCACTTGTATTTTTTTACCTCGTTTTTGAATTTTATGTGTATTAATATTATTATCATTTACTATAAATATGATCTTTTTACTTAACTTATACTTCCCTAATTACTTGCTGTTGCATATAAGTACACATTTTGTATGTTTTGTATTAGCATTTCCTGTAACTATGGATAACCCTGTTGGATAAAAACTGTTTTATTTTTCATTCGTCTACACTTTCAATAAGCTACTCTTTACATACATTTGCTAGCATATCCAGTTTCCTCTAGCTATAGTACGAACTTAAATCTGCTTCTTGTCCATTAAGTCTTTAGTGAGTTTCAAAGGATTTCAACTCTACTTTGTGCATATCATAACCAATACAGGCGAAAAAGTTGACTTGCATCTCAGCATAATTGTCAACCAAGTCTCTTTGATGCTAAATGCATGAACAAGCGAAATGGAGCAGATGCCCAATTAATCTGCATTGACTTTCGAGCCAGTTTCGAATATAATCAACCTATCAGAGACAGATAGTTAGCGGTTTATACAGGTTAATTAATCTGAGTTTTTGGTTAGTTAAGGGACACATAAAAGCCGAGTATGCGGGGTTCAAATCAAGGCATGGTAATCGGTAATGAGAGGGTTATTAGTGTTGCCAGATGTTGGTGACAGCTCTGATTCCGCCTCCCGTTGAGATCAGACCGCCCCAATAAATAATATCACTTTAATTATCTTGACTATATTTCGAAATGAGGCGAGGGTTGGGGATGACTTTTTTGTTTTTTGAAGTGACGGCATTTCCTTTTTTCAATTCATAAATGAGGCTTTTTACACTTATAGGGCCGTATTTCTCCATAACAGCAACTAATTAAAGTGTTATTGTATATTATTACTTGTTATTACTGTTACTCATGACCTCCACTCACACTAGCGCTCTCTGGCGGGAGCGATATCGTCCATGGCCATTAATGAATACATATAATGAAATTTAGTAAAATAACTGACTTTACCACTAATAGATATTGACGGTAGTAGACTGAGAAGAAATTCGAAAAAATCGTAAATTCTAATATATTGGGGTTAAGGGGATTGACGAATAATTCAAATAATAATAATTCGTTTATTGCCACTGTGCAATATCTGGAAAATTAACAAAGACTGGCGTTCGCCAACAACGAAGGCACAGCCGCGATACAATCGTATATAAAAAAACGTTCATACATAAAAACCATTCAAAAACAAACGACGAGCCATACGCTCCACTGACAGAAAGAATTCCTTTCCACAACACTTCCCAATAGGCAATCCGCATGAACCAATCTGAACTATCCTGGCCAAGGCGGTATATTTGAATCGATCGTAAGTAGTCCCAAGTATTCAACTTGGATAGCAAGGTTATTTTGGTTTTATGACTTATAAATGAAAAAAGAAGGGAACATGATCTAATCTGACCAATCTGGACCTTGATATCCAAGTTGATCCTCAACGTAACCTAAAATTACATAGCACATCACGCAGGCGCAACTAAAATAGAGTTTTGATTGGTCCATGTGGATTGCCTATTGGGAAGTGTTGTGGATAGGAATTCTTGCCCACTGACACCATGTTGCCACGTTGTAACAGTATTTATCGTGAATATATCACATCCTTCACCACTAAATTGAAAACAATAATAACAATATTAAAAAAACACTGTAAAGAAAATATGATGTAAGAAGATAACAAGAGTTATGCAAACATTATTTTTCATAAATGAGACTCTCAGGTGGTTTAATATTTCCTTTCGGTCTGACAGGGTGACCAGTATTTTCAACAATATCAGAATACCTGGTTGGTCAGTATTTAATTGAAAATTATTTTTTTGTGACCTCCTTATTCTCCGTAGACATTTCCTTGTGAGGAATCTGTCCTTGAATTTAAGTCTTTCTCACTTGATTGGTGTGGCGTTTCCACGTTTTATTTAAATCCGGAACATTAACTATATAGGTGCATTTACCTTTAATTTTTTCGATAACTGCTGGTATCCAGGTGAATTTATTTATTTCCCGATAATCTTTTACTAGCACTCACTACCCTTTTTCAAATATGTTATTCTCTTTACCACCGAAGTGTTCAATTTGCTTTTCCTGCTTCATCTCAACTCTTTTCTGCATTTGTTGAGTAAGATAAGGGTTCATAATATCAAATCGTGTTCGGAGATCGCGGCCGAACATAAGCATGGCGGGTGAAATACCAGTTGTGCTGTGGCCGGTATTTCGATAATCAAATAAAAAATAACTTAGTGTATTATTGATATCGAGTTTTTTTATCCCGACCTGATTAATTTTTTAATGCATTTTTTACCGCGTTTTCCACTGCTCCATTAGATTGCGCGAAATAGGGTGCTGTCGTTATATGTTTTATATTGTACTTTTCCAAAAATTATTGGGATTCGGAACTTGTAAAATTTTTTGCATTATCGGAAACGATGGTTTGGGCAACCCATACCTAGCAAACGTAGAATGTAATACCGAAATGGTGAAATTTGAAGTTATATTTGTAGTTGGGAAAACTTCCACCTATTTTGAATGGGTATCCAAAATTATGAAAAAATATTTTTGAAAAAACGGTCCCATGTCATCAATATGTATTCTAGAAAATCTTTCTTTTGGCCATTTCCAACACTGAACCAAAAATAAGCATGAATATAATAAAAATAATGATGATGGTGATGAAATTGTACATCAAAATGGCTCCAACGACGGACTTAACTGATACAATGTAACTCTATTGATCAATTCATGAATAAATTTATCGTCCTATGTACTAATTACTGTTACAATGAAATAAAATTCGATGAGATAATGACAGCTATGTATGACTTTCATTGATATCAATCATCTAGATAGTATGTCGTCGAGGCAATGAACAGAGATTAAATATCCAATGTATGAGGTTTATTGAAATTACGAAGTAGGTTGATGAGGCAATGAATAGTTATTACATATTCAATGTATGAAGTTTATGATGCATGGCATCACACGTTAAAAGGTGAGGGCTACGTGTTCCCTAGCTCGTACAAGTCTTTCGAAGACTTCTGAGGGTTGTGCTCGTAAGGGTGCAGCCGTTTGACGGAAATAACAACAATAACAATGTTATGTCAAAAATTTTATTTGATATATAATAAACAACTGTTACAGTAAATGAATTAATATCCCATTCAAAAATGAGCTATCAGTCGCAAAACATGATTCATTGAATCATCGATAATCTTCCAACTCTTGGGCAGATCATTCTTCTGAACTAGCCTAGGTGTGAGCACAAAATAACCGTACAAGTTCCAAAATATTGCAGCATCGCGACTATCTGTAAAGAAAAATTGAATCGTTAAACTTTTTCATTCCTTTCAATCATGTTGATAACATTCGAATTAACATAGGTGTACAGTTTAAATATGAAGCGATTCATGAGTTGAAAAAAATTCTTTTGATAAAAATCGTAACAGACCCCAATTGTTTTTTTTTCAGATGATTTTTTTATTATTTTCCGAGTTCAATATTTTATTCGCAGTTTTATGTTCTGTCGCTACTTGATGGTCTTCATCACCTAACTATTAATTTTTTAATTTTCTTTTCCTAAAAATTGATGTTGAAACGACTCTTTTTATCCAAAGATTTCCAAATAACTTTAATTGTATTTAATAATTTCTACTCACTTTCCTGGATATCTTCAGCTCTAAACTTCTGATATGTATTTCGCGCCTTTTCCTTTAACGGTAGAAAATTTCTTTTCTTTGGAATTAGCGATAATAATAATAATAATAATACTCCCTCATAAACACTCGTTGAGTGTACCCAAAGGCATAGCCTGTGCGGGTAGAGGACGGCTATTATTATTATTTGCCGATGTCCACAATCTATACTCATTTCCGAAGACTAGCTACATTCACATTGAAATCTGAGAAATATATAAAACGTAGAGCGAGTGAAATATAATCAACAAAAATTTTGTACCAATCTGAATCCATCCACTTCTTGAAAATGTTTGGTATATTTTCAAATCTCTCAGTATGTACTGATGGCGTGTTCTATGCATTGTCAAATTGTTCAGCTCTTATATTATTGAGTTTATCATTTGTACAAACAAGTCTCTGCATCTATTTCTGTAACAGAAAGTTAATATTATCAGTGAGAACATCAGTCATTATAATATCTAAATGATGAATATATTTGAAGTAAGTATACGTTGCCAGATATATTTGAATTTGAAATTCATATAAAGTTCGGGTTCATAACCGAATAGTCAATCGACAGAGCACCCTGCAACAAGAAAAAAGTTTGGATAAACATAATGAGTAGTTGTTGCATCAGGCAAGATTCACTTATACGAAACGACACTATATATTATGTAAAAGGATGTGAAGAGAGTATATTATACTAAATGAGCATAAATGATAATATATCCTCATAGGAAACTTACCTATATCTTTTGTCGTGTTTGGTCACAACAATGTTGAAGGCAATTTTCATAATGACCCTTTTGTTGTATAGCCTTGCCCCTCGAAAATATTCAAGAGAATTCCCAGAAAGATGTGGAACTAATGTAATGAAAATGTAGCTAAAGCTCAAATTATCTCACAAATTTTTCATTTCGAATTTTTTTAAAGATATTTGAGATTTCTTTTCAAACGTTAGGGCAATTGAATTATCCAATAACGGCCTCTGCTTCTTTGCAATTTTCACACACTCCTTCCACTTGCTACACAAATTAGTTCTCATCACCTGCTTCTGCACATGAAGATAAACACTGTTCGACTGATCCTGTTTCATCTGTTACTTAGCCCTGATTCTATGAAATAGTGCCCGGACTTTTTGAAGAACTGGTACATTGCCTCGATGAATCGATCATTGAAACAACGTAAGAAAGTATGGGCTTATCACGATATTATTGACACGATGACTTTTTACATCATCTCATGTATCCATACATTATACAAACGAACCGAGTTTTTTTTTTATTAAGATTTTTTCAGTTATTAGCGTAACGTTATCGTTGATCAACAACTCTTCTATGAATTTGAAATTTCTTTGATGAACAGATTAACTTTTTTTATTAGTTACATGAACATTTTATGCATATAATGGATATTTTCATTTTGTGATGTATAATTGGTCATCGATTGTTAATGAACCTCGATACATTATATCAATGAACCCAATGATGAATCTGTCAAAAATTAGATATTTGTAAACATTGAAACAACGTAATATTCGTAGCATGAATGTAAATTGAGTTGATGAATGCTGTTTATTGATATTAGGAACAACATTTTTTTGAGTGAAGGATTCAGCTTGGTCTTTGGTGGACTTGCTTTATTTACTGAACATTTTTCACAACTATTTGCCAGAGTTTCAATGTCTTTATTTATTCCGGGCCAGAAAAAATATGATTTAGCAATACTTTTCATTTTGATCATTCCTAAATGAGACATATGCAGCTTTTTTAGTTTGTTTGGTATCATGATCCTATTATTCCAGAGAAGAACTTCATGTTCTATGGTAAATTCATTTCGAATCACATAATATTGCTTGAGAAATGTATAATTTTTTGCATAATTTTGGCCATTTGGTTTTCACAAATTTGATAACACTTTGAAGAACAGTATCTTCAAGTGTACTTTCCCGAATTGAGTGAAAATTTGTAGAAATCAACTCGCTATCAGCAAAAAAATTTAAATAATCAACATCAACTGATTCCCATACTTCTTCCTTGTCATTTTCGATAGGTAGTCGAGATAAGAAATCAGCATTGTTCTTGTCTGATTTGATATATTCGATTTTATAGCTGTAATTTGCCAAAATGACTGCCCAACGCCTGAGTAGGTTGGCGGAATATTGTGGTATGCCTTTTTTAGGGCTGAAAATTGATACCTAACAGAGGTTTATTGTCACAAATTAGAGTAAATTCACGACCATATAAATATTGGTTGAATTTTCAGAGGCCAAAAATTATTGCTAGACCTTCGCGTTCAACTTGTGGATAATTTTTTTCAGCATCCGAAAGTGTTTGCGAGGCGAATGCAATTGGAAATTATATTCCATTCGAAAAAACGTGTGACAAAATACTACCAACACCATACAGACTCGCGTCCATGGTCAACTTCACTTCATAATTTGGATTATAATGCACCAAAACGTCAGCTGGAACCAAATTTTTTTTTCCAGCTTTTTGACCAAAACCAATCCACGTTTTTCTTCAAGAGATTTTGCAAGGGATATAAAATAGTAGATAAATTTGGAATAAATTTTCCATTATAATTAATCATACTCAAAACGGAATGCAGTTGTTTTACGTTTTTCGGAGCAGTGACATTTTTAGTGGCGACAATCTTTTCTGTGGACGTATGTAAACCTCTTCTGTCGATTACATATCCTAGATAACTAATCTTCTCTTGAAAGAATCTACATTTTTACCTACGTTTTGCAATCTTGTTAGTAAACGATCTAATCTTTCTAAGTGCTCATTTAAATTTTTTCACACACAAGGATGTCATCTGAAAACATACACACCCTTCTTTGTCCTGGGTGCAAGAGACCATTATTTTTGGAAATTTTGAAGGAGCTGATGCAATCCCGTATGGCAATCTTTGGTATTGAAAAAGTCCCTTATGGGTGGATGTCGTTACCAACACTTTCGACTTTTCATCCAAGCATATTTGTGCATACGCTTACGAAAAATCGATTTTTGAAAAAATAATACCGCCCTGGAGTTTTGAAAACAAGTCTTCAATTCGTGGCAGTGGAAATTGATCTACCTCTATTACCGGGTTTGCCGTTGTTTTAAAATCACCACAAATTCTAACAGCTCCTTTTTCAGAACTGGTGCAATCGGTGTTGCCCATGGGGAATAATCAAAAGGTTTTATAATGCCAAAACTTTGCAAATTTTCTAATTCAGCCTCAACCTCATCTCTTATTCCAAACGGAAGTGGTCTAGCTTTCACAAATTTCGGAATAACCAATATCTGATTGAAATGTTTCTATTGGACAGATTATTATTGAGTATCCATCATCATCTCATTTTACTTCTAAAGTTGAATGAACTTTACCTAGTGGATGGCAACCAAATCCTTAGAAACTGTTTAAAATCTTCCAGCCAAATTCTTACTCAATTGAACAAATACCAATTTGTGCAACTTATTTCCAATAGCCCATTCTGAATATATTTTAGTGAAATATTTATTTAAATTAATGTCCATTTAATATTTCTCCAAGTATCGACTTCTCATAATTTCCGACTTTGCGAAATATCCTACTGTATTTCATTTTCATTAGAATAAATTGAATTCTAATTTGACTGTAAAATTTTCTGTTTGCCTAATTTTCACTATCCAGGCTGGTGTTCTCGTAATGTAAATAAATTCGTCATGATTTCACATTTTCTTGATAACAACCCCTCTTGTTTCTGTTTTGATATTATTATATATTTGATCCTTTTCTAATCTCAACATTTTTGTTTTTTCTTGGTTGGTTCTTGTTCCCATTATTTCTCCATGTTACATAATCAGTGATCTAGGTAATTATAGCTATATCATCAACTTACGCAATAATTTGTCCTCTTGTTCCAAGACTTCATGAATAATGTTGACTTTTACTTCTCTAAATTGCTCTCTTCTTTTTGTGCACGCTCCTTGGAAATCTACAAGGAACATTTGAAGGTATATTTATGTTTGTGAGCTTTTTCCTTAACTTGTTTCAGTGTATGAATCGTATCTAAGATTCATTCTCCTTGTGTGTATGCGCTTCGATTGTTTCTTGTATCTTTGCCTGCATTGTTTGTTTTGATTGATTACATCATTTTGTTGGTTGTATTAAGTAGTAATAAACCTTCGGTTATCTTTACAGATTTGTTGGTTTTCTTTTTCATGGACAGATATTATTTGTCCAGTCTCCCATACTTGACATTTTTTCTCAGTCCACCAATTCTTCATTGGTGTTAGTATTTTCTCCTCCAACTCATGAACTCAATACATTAAAAATTCGGATGTTGATTTACTATTCTCTGAAGGGTTTTCGTTTTCTTCTATTACTATCTGTTCATATTCTGCAGCCTCATCATCTATCATTAATTATTTGTACACTTGTTTGTATTTTTTGTCTCCTAATACCACTATTCCTTCTTCATTCTGTATTCTCTGTTTTACTTTTATATGTTCGTTTTGTTCTCTTACTTCTGTAACTTTGTGCAGTTTGTTGTCAATCCGTTTTATTTCACTCGGCCTAATAATCTTCTTTACGTGTTTTCTTGATGTTCATTACTCTCCTCTATAGCTTCTTTTTCATGGCTCCTCATCATTCTTCAAGCCCTTGTCCATATAATTCAAAAATATACAAGACGTTCCCTAAAAACATCCAAATGAGTTTTGATCACACTGTGGGAATTTGAAAGTTTTACTGTTGAAACTTTTAAGAATCAAATTTTTTCATGACTCGATGGTTCACATATGTGAAAGAAATATACAACAAAAATTGTTTTAAAGTAAGTAACACGTATATTTTAAACATATGTATATAATGAAATACGGAGGTTTCACATGAAATAAGGAAGATTTTGCCCACTTTCGGTTTAACAAAAAGTGTGATTTTTTATGTTAGCTCATGTGATGGTCCAAATGTTTAGAATTTTATTCAAATGGGAACATCTGACACTTTATATATACTGCTTACGTAATAATTTTCTATCACTAAGCTATGAATTTTTTTACCATCTAAACTGATATTTATCTATTCTTCTTTTATTGATAAAGTCTATTATTATTATTATAAACTCATTAGCAAAGAGTTAATTCAGAAGCCGCATTTGATTTATAATCAATACTTTTCACGTCAAGCCAGTATGGATTTTTTCTTTGGGATTCAAATTATTATATACCATGTATAATATCGATAAGTTGAAGCAGAACTGTATTAAAGCCACCATAACATAAGCAAACATAATATAAAGGTTTCCCGCCCTGCAAAATGAACATTCAATATCCTGGCATTAACCGTATTAAATGAAATATTAAACTGCCTGGATGACATTTTCATTCGAAGTTTCAATATGGCATTCAGGAAAATCCCCGAACGAAATTATTCTTCGATCAAGAGTGCTTCTCGACTATCCGATGTGTTTAATCTCTTTTTATGAAATGTAGCTGGGTTGCTTAGAATGTCAGCGAACACTAATAGTTTGAAAATGAAGAATCTCCTCAATTGGTCCATTTCGGTGAAATCCAGCTCAAACTTGATTTGATTTGTGTATCAATACAATTGCTGCCACTTCCGCTATCTGGAACATTTATTGAAACTGCCTAAAATTGTTTACCAAAAAATCAGGGGTGGAACCCAAAAAAATTTTAACTTCAATAAAAATAAAAAAAATTGGCGTTTTCTCGGAAAGTAGAAATGCTATCGGAGAACAGCTTGGAGAAAATAAATTAAATTACAAAGCAGTCTGCGATACTTTTAGGAAGCTGGCTTAGGTAGGGTTCGGTGAGGTTGATGCTTCATATTTGAAGCAAATTTGTCTTTTCGAGCTCTCGAAACAGTGTTAATCGTGCTAAAATTGCGATGAGGAATAGCTGCCATTGTAGACCAAAGGTTAGAATATTTTTCGAGGTTATGGATAGGCCTCAAATCTCATTCATGAATATTATTAGTCATTATGAGGATGGCCAGTATCGGTGATATTTTGCAAAAACCGCTACTGAATATACATAACTGCTTTTGAAACTTTATCCAAACAAGTAGTTGCCAGTTTCTTAATAGTTTCGGTTGGTGCTTCAGAAACTGTCTTGAACGGTCGATTTCATCCTTGTACACACATTTGAAGACAGATCAAACAGCAATGCGAGGAATCAAAGCTTTCTGAACTGTTCCTGAGTTTGGATTTCATTGGAGAATATGAACCAATTCGAGGGTTAGGGTTTGAAGCCCTGAGTGTGTATGTATGACAAAATTTTTCATTTACTTTGACATCAGCCAGTTCATCAAGATTTCTGTATAAACACCCCCTTTTTCTGCTCACAGAAATCAATGTTCCAGCCCTGCTGGAGTGAAATGACACAAATCCTAGCAAAATATATCTGTATTGCAAATAAATCAAATTCCTCCCTTCTGTGACATCCTACAAACAAACGCTTTTTTAAATTCAACCATTTAAATCTACCCCTATGTTCCCTCTTATAACGTATTTATTCATATAATTGTCATGGGACGGAAAAATCCCTGTGATTTGTGTACGTACTCTCAATTCTGTACAAATTTCAATATTCTGAAACGAGATTTGTTGGCATACAGCTACTTGCGTTTATTTCAGAGAAGATCAGTGCATGATAATGTAAGATTCTGTAATTTTTTTCACTTCAAATACCCCTGGGGAGAGAATATTCTTATGACTCAGTTATCAACTCAAATAATTCTGTTAGGAAAAACTTCCACATAACAATTTCAAATGGAATATCACTTCTTTGGGAAAGTGAAAATTGTGGTATATGCACTTGACAACACTCTTGTTCTTTGCCAGAATAATTCAATACCCTGCCACTTTACCCCCCTATACTATGTAAAAGATAAGCACTAATGATTTCATAGGAACCACAGCATTCATTTCAACTTCAATCCACTACAAGAGTTTTTGATGTCTTGTCTGATCTAAAATAAATTTCTGTTCACTTTCAGACGGAAAATCGCAGCTGGATCTATTGTAATTTTAATTAGTGTCTTTTACCATGAAATTTCTCAATAATAAACTCAAATTTTCACAGCCAGAACAAAAGACTTCGCATGACAGTAGGGTTTGGCATGTCTATAATAAGCCGGAAACCGGACTCGAGAAACTACGCTCGCAGCTCATGGTCTGAACTGACATCATACTGAGAAAACTGCTCCAAAAGTGTGGCCATTGTTGGCTTATATTATGGCTCAATGATCCTGGACTACGTTGTATATATGGAATGAATAGATAAATTCATCTTCTTTCGTTTCGGATGGTCAGGGGTTTCTGAAAATAGAGTTGTTTTTGTGAGTTCAATAACATAAATGTGAAGTGCAAACCTCCAGCTTGAAATTGCATACTTTATTTTTCATGCAGGTTGTGTATAAGCGATTATTTTCAAGATTTACTGGCTAAGATGTCGGAATTATGAGGGAGTTTTTTTTGGCGTGTCTGAGTCAGACCTGTTTCACTACTCTTGAATTATTATAGTGTCTAAAGAGGGTAATGGTTCCTGCTTCAGTGCAATTATTCCTGATTAACTAAAATATCTATGATTTTTACGTCCTCCGTAAATAACGCATTAGGATTATGTGACGTGGTAAAAAAAAACAGTTAGGTACTCAGATACCCGCATGTTATATTTGCCCTTTAATTTTTCATTCTTTGATCATTTATAGCAAAGTTATGACGTTTAGAACCGCCAGAACCTGCAGCGGCGGGTAAACACGAACCTGAAATGTGATGTCGGCGTTCAATCACGTTTTCTGAAAAAAACGGGCTCGTTTTGTGAGAAATTACTCAGGACCATTCTTGTAGGGAATTGAATCATCTTTAACCCTATTCAAACCATTTTCTTATAAACTTCATTATTTCTAAGTTAGCAACAGGAAAAATATTTTTTTTTGAATCAATTTTTGGTAAACACTTTTTTTTCTTTTTTGACATGGTTCGAACTACTAGCATGCCAAATTTGGTGGTGTTACAACCGATCTTCGTCTCAAAAACTGAGTGGACTGAACTAGTTCAAAAACATATAGAACCCTTATCTCTCTTTCGGAGTTTATGCTAACACTTGCCACCGAGAAAGTTTTTTGTTTACCTCTTGGGAACGGCATTGTTTCATCCCTAGGTAAGTAAATAAACCAATGCGTGGGATCTTTATCAAGAACAAAGAAGACCTTTGCTTATCCAGAAATTTGACCATCTCATTCCTCAGGTCAAGTGGGCTGAAGTCCTTGTCAAGCTTATGGGCCTTGGCCTATTTCCACAGGCATAACGGGCGCTACGGGTGTAGTTATACTATCACCAACAACACTCCTACGGTATAGATGAGACACCAGTGTTGCCGAGGGATATTCAGAAGTGCTATTGGTGCTACTCATTCCCCACCCTCAGACAAATACAAAACAGATGCAGTCTTTCTGGATCATTAAATTAGAAGAATTTTCGTTATAGAGTTTTCAGCTCCTGGCGAAATGAACATCATTCATAAAGAGAAGAAACTGATTGAATAACCAGATTTACTCTTTGAACTCCGCAGGCTTTATCCAAACCACTCTGTTAAACTGGTAAATCTGATCATCAGGAAACACGGTACTTTCGAATCTGAAAATTATACCGACTGCCTGACGCGGCTGAAATCCTAACTGGATGAATATAGAAGGCCGTCATGATGCTTGGTTCACTTCGTCTACTCGGACTCAGTAATCACTCAATCTTCGGACGTGGGGAGTGACTTCGGGTTAATGATTTCAAGACTGCCTTGCAAAAATTTTTGAATTTTATCGTATATTTATTATGTCTCTCTGACAAAATAAATCAAAAAACAAGTCTTTTTTTCAAGTCAACGTTTTTTGAAAGAGAAATAAGCGAATTTCTTTGACTGCTGCTTGCTTAATTGATGCAATTTTTAATCCTATCTTTGTATACACTCAATTTTTTCCCAGTGAAGTGTTTGTTGTCCTTTCGCCATTTATCAACTTCTACTGTACCTTGAACCTTCACCATAAAATGCTTTTTCTGCATACGGTGGAATATCAAAACAGGAAATATTCCCAATTCAGAAATCAAGTTTGTCATGTGTTTTAGGAGTCCAGTAGAGGAAAATATTTTTTTGAATATTTTTTATGAGTAAATGATTATATAGAAGCAGAAATAACATTGCAATATGGCGAAATCAAATTTTTTCAGTTCTCAACACTGATGGGATGAACAATAAAAAATCCCTAACAGAACGCCTCACAAGTCCATCGTTCTGATAACAACGAAAAAGGTGAACTTGGCATTTTATTTCCGAAGCCGTTTTAAAAAAGGTTACATTTTTAGCATTGTTTGACTTGACATGGATATTTCATCGTTCTCTACTTTGTCAAACTTTAGGAAAGTATTATGCTCTATTGATGCATCAAAACACTGTGTAAAACAATATACCAAGACATCCTAAAGTTAGTAGGCGGGAGGAACATTTACGGTCGCTCTGTATACTATTGACGTCTCGTTCAGTTTTGAGGTTTGATTAAATTATTATTAAATATGGCTGATCCCGAACGTTTAAAAGAGAAAACGATTTCTGTTCCATCGCGTGTTCGTCGATTTATTGTTTTCACCGAATTAGTTCCAACCCACTGGAGCACGGCGCGAAGAGTCAAAGGGAAGTTCGTTTGCATTATGTCGCGAAATCTAAATTTACTTCTCGATAGCTCATTCAGGTGAATTCACCTATACAAATAGCAGGAATGTAATAATTGCGAATTTACGGCGATAAATGGCGTAATGAAAAGCATCTATAGTGACTGATTTAATAATTCTGGAGAAATTAATAATAATTGTATTATATTAAATTGACAAGGCAGGTACTTTGATGTTGCGCATTTCAACTCTGCCATTGTCGAAGTTGCTATTATTGGACGGCATTTCAAATCGCTAAATTGGCTATCCTCGTTCAGTCATTCCAGACATTCCGAACGTTCGAGAACAGACGACTTCTTTCATTGTTAGATTTATATGGAAATTCGACGGCATTGATAATACATGGCGATCAGATGGACCAGTTCAGTTTTGAGTTCCCTTGGAAGTTAATGAAGAGGGAAAAGTAGAGGAAGCGACTCACAGCATCCCTGAAGAAGAAGTGGAGAGTATGGGAAGTCTCCACATCTCTAACCTCCATAGCAGATAATCATCATCTGAAACCAACTATGGAGGTTGAAGAAGTGGGTAGAGAGGACCACTCTCTCAATTTTGGGGACAGCACCCCCATCGAGAACCAGTCAGATAGCAGGCATTGACGTCATCCAGATGAACGTTCATCACGCCAAAGGAACCTCGGCGGTGATCTCCAGAATGTTCACCAAGAACTGAAGTTACTAAAGGACACTAAATTGAAAAGTGAAAAAGCCGTTGAAGAACTTAAGAAAGAGGTACGCTAAATACGAACTGAAATCCTAGAGTGTGAAAAACGAAAATTTAATCATCCGAGAAGAAAACAAAGTACTGAAAGGAAGACTAATCAATATCGAACTAAAAATAAAAAAAATGCAATCTAGTGTTCTATGGCATAAGGGAAAATGATATTGAAGATATGAATACATTCACGAGCACATTGGAAAACGATCTAAGTTCAAAAATAAACATAAACGAGCTGAGAGATAGTTACCGTATTGGCAAAAGAAACAATAATAAGACACGCCCTCTTCTGGCAGAACTACTTATACAGGCCGTTTCTTTTATCATGTGGTAACATTGCTATATTCTAAACCGTAATAGATACAAAGACGATTAAATGAGAAAAAATGTAACTATTGTGGTGAGCAGTACATTGGTCAGAGAAAATCTACGAGGACTCTTGCCCTTCCCGACTTATAGAGGGAAAACTAAAAATGCTGTTTTCGGTTTTTTACGAATAGAACGGTTATTTCAGAAAATATAAAAGGAAAGTTTTATTGTATTCAAAATGTACTAGAACTACGTAATGATGAATTTTCAATTAAACGTTTCGTGTCAACACGGCCACCATCAACTATTTTTTTCAAACACGAACCTATCTATTTCATCACAAATATTGATAAAGCGATGAAATCACAATTCAGTGGTATATCACACTTGACATTTTTATAGCGTTTCATATAAAATAACTGGCATCATCAGTGACAACAATTTTTAATTACGGTCCTGTCGTTAGTTCTTTTGTAAATTGTTTTTATTCCTTCAAAACTCATTCAACTATTAGAATACTTCAGTCATTACCCAATACTTTTGATATGAAGATACCCCAACACAACGAACATTCGTATTTTTCCTTTTTGGGGATTTTTGTATTACAGTAATCCTTGATTCAAGGCTGATTTCTCCTGTATCAATTTTTACACGGATTATATTTATAATTCTCAATCCTGGAAGTAATGAAAATATCAGTTTTTGATCAAAATACAAGAGTTGTCTAATTTGGTACAATTAAATAGCATCTCACTTCTTTTACCATATTTAAACACGCAGGATTTCCTTGATTTCTATGGCAGGAAAAATAAATGAGTGGTTGATATCTGTTAAGAACTGTCAGACATTTAAGCACTCGGTTACATATTGAAGATGTATTCGAATGACGAAAGGACTGATATGCTATTAACTTATGCAAAATCAAATAGAAATCCTCTTTTGGCAAGAAATATGTATGGTGAGCTATACCCGAATCGTTGCATTCCAAACATTCAAATGTAGATGATTAGAAAGAAATTTGAGAGACTGGTGCATTTGACAGAAATAAAACTATAAAATGTGTTGTTACTGGAAGTATAACGAACCAAATAAATGTTTTGGGTAAGCAAATATTACCTTATGAAGACTAAAAAAATGAAAAATAACGTCTTTTTTTTCTAAATCTAGGATTGGTCTGATACAATAATATTTCTAATCGAAATTGTTCTTTACGAGAAATTGCCCACGAACTTGGGATATCTGTAAAATCTACCAGAAATATTTTGAAAAAGAACAAATACAAATGCTACAGGATACGCAAAGTTCATCACCTTAATAAAAGGGATTACGGAAGGAGTACTATTTGCGAAATGGTTGAGACGTAGAAATATGGAAGTTCGAAATATTTGTAAAAAAATAATATGGACGGACGAATCAAAATTCACCAACAATGGTTGGTTTAACAGAAACATGAATTATAGATGGAATAATACGAATAAACATTTACATAGAGAAACCAATTTCCAGGAGAGGTTCGGAATAAATGTTTGGTTGGGAATTTTGGGAACAAACATACTAGGTCCTTTCTTTCACGATAAGCATTTGAATGGTGAAATATATTTAAATTTTTTATCCAATGAGTTTGATGGCTACTTAGATGAATTGCTATTAAGCACCCGCCGTGAAATACAATATTTTCAATACGACGGTGCCCCTCCCCATAATGCAGCAATAGTAAGGGAACATTTGGATACAATATTCCCAACAAAGTGGATTGGAAACAATGGACCAATTGCCTGGCCAGCTCGATCCCCAGACCTTACTCCTTTGGATTTTTTTGTCTAGGGATACATAAAGGATAAAGTTTATTCTACACCTAGTACCAATATCGACCATCTCAAACAGAAAATAAGAGATGCATGTAATAGCATTACAACCATCATGCTAGAAAATTGCCACAGAAATTGTATGGACAGACAGACAACTTATGTGCATTCAACAAAGAGGTCGTCAATTCGAGCATTCAATATTGATTTCTTTTTCTGTATTGGTTTTATTTTGTTCCACAAATTCATTATGAAATAAATTGTTTTTCTGTTTGTTTGATTTCTTCTCCTCTTAAGGGCCGGTTTTTCAATGTACTTTAACTTTTAGCTAAATTTAACTCATGGTTAGAATGTGAGTCGATTCCTTCATTTAGCAAATGCCATATTCATTCTAACCACGAGTCAAAGTTAACCGGGAGTCAAAGTACGCTAACACGACATTGATAAACTGGCCCTTAGTAAGTTTATTTCTGGGGTAAATTGCTATCGTTCGTCTCCGAAACTGCAGAAATCTTTTATGAATTTTTATAGTATAAATACAATTTTCATAGATACATTCATTCAAAACGTCACTGATAATTTTTATATCGAAGCGTTAGATTCTGTGGAACTCGTAAACAAACTAACGACAGGACCGTGATTAAAAATTGTTGTCACTGATGATGCTAGTTATTTTATATGAAACGTTATAAAAATCGAGTGTGATATACCACTGAATTGTGATTTTATCGCTCTATCAAAATTTGTGATGAAATAGACAGGTCCGTATTTGAAAAAAATAGTTGATGATGGCGGTGTTGACACGAAACGTTTGATTAAAAATGTATCGTTACTTAGTTCTAGTACATTTCGAATACAATAAAACTTTCCTTTTTAATTTTTTTATATTTTAAATTTAAATTTCTTGGTGTTACATTTGATAAGAAACTGAGATGGGACTCGCATATTAGAAATCTCAAGAACTCCTGCCAAAATGGCCTGAATCTAATGAAAGTATTAGCCAATCACACATGGGGAGCTGATAGTACTACGCTGCTACGGATTTATCGAACATTGATTAGATCGAAACTAGATTATGGATCCATTGTTTATTCTACTGCGAGGACATATCTTTTGAAGAATCTAGATGTCATCCAGAACACGGCCATAACAATTGCCATGGGGGCATTCTGTACCAGTCCTGTGGAAAGTTTACTAGTCGAGGCAGGAGAACCACCTCTCGAACTACGTCGGCTCAATCTGATCTTAGCATATGCAGCAAAAATATCAGCCAATAGAAATAATCCTAGTCATCACAATACATTTTCCAATTCACAACTTCCTCATTATACCAGAATTTCCAGAATATCAAATAACCCAATTCATAATCAGAACATTCTCCCTATAAATGTAAAGATACCTCCCCCATGGACAATTGCCCATCCCAAATGCAACACCCATCTCACTCGTTATCCCAAGAGTGATACCCCAGCAGTACTCATAAGAAGAGCTTTTTCCGAAATAGTCTTCAAATACGTGAACTACCGCCATATTTACACAGATGCATCTAAAACTAGTGAAAGCATAGGGGCTGCTGTGATAACAGACACCGCAAACTACACTTATAGACTACCGTCAGAAGCAATTATTTATACGGGAGAACTATATGCCATAGCCGAAGCTCTTTCACACTGCAGTGAATATGAAGAAGATGCTGTTATTTTTATCGACTCACTGAGTGCTGTGCAAGTTCTTCAACAGCTCTACCCCAAAAATGCACTTCTTCTCCGTATTAAATCAAAATTGGGACAACTATCAGAAATGGGTAAACGTGTTGAAATTGTCTGGGTTCCCTCACATGTAGGAATAGTTGGTAACGAAACTGCTGACACCCTAGCCAGAGAGATTAGTTCAAATCCAAGAAGCCAACTGATTCAACGAGTGCCACATGAAGATTCCATCCATAACATTCGGCAGCTTATAATGAATGCATGGAAGGAAAGGTGGCAAGCTCTGGAGAACAACAAGCTCAGAACAGTCAATCCTAACTTGAGCCTCCAGAATTATGAATCAGTCTCTCGTAAAAATCAGACAATCCTAACCCGCCTTAGAATTGGCCACACTAGATACACCCATCAGCATCTACTGAAGAAAGAAAATCCCAAAAGATATGCCTCTTGTTAAGAGGAACTGAACGTGAAACATATTATCTGTGAGTGTTCCGACTATGAGGAGGCGAGGCTGTCTTCAAGTCTCCCCGAACAACTCAGTGATGCATTGAATCCAAATAATATCGAGTTTCTACTGAAGTTTCTCGAATCTACAAACATTCTGAATTTGATATAACCGTTGTATGCTTTAAATATGATTTATACTGTATTACACCGCTGATAACCTTCGAGGTTGATGCGGTTTTCTAATAAAAAAAAAAAAACTTCAGTGATTGTTCTGAAAACTGCCCACACTAAGAGAATCACCAGACTAAATAGTAATAGCAAAAATTGAGGTAACTTATAGTTTGTATTGTACGATAATAAAATTTGAAATCTTGAAGTATATCAAAAAATTTGGATGATCTAATTGTTACTCTGAATTCTTTTAGTGAACCTTTTGACTGTATTATTCTCACTGAAACAATAAACGATTTCGATCCCAATCTTTGTGTCTTAGATGGGTGTGAACTGATCTTTAATTTTGGAGAAATAAATAAATGTGATGGAACAGTAATTTACGTGAGAAATTATCTATTTTACACTTCTAAAATAGTAGAAATCAATGACTGTAAAGCAATAAATATTCTAATGAACAAGGATGGTAAAAAAATAAATATAACTGCTCTTTATAGATCTCCCTCTACCAATGAGAATGATTACATATTGAATTATACAATTTTCTAGAGAAAAAGACAGATAACAGCGATGTACATATTATTGTTGGGGACATTAACATACATCTCCTTTCTTAAACAAGGTTGGTCAATGATTATTTGAATGTTATGAGTGAATTCAATTTTACGTCTGTCATTAACACTTACACTCGTATTCAGGATATCTTTTCAACATGCTTTGATCAATGTTTTGTGAAACTCAATACAGGGAATGTTATAGATAATTGTACTAGCTATGTTTATGATACTTTAGTAACAATTTTCAATTGGAATATGTGATATTACCAACATCTAAAATCATAAAAACCATTAACTTTAAAAACCTTAAAGCTGAGCTGAAAGAATTAGACTGGTCTTTATTTTATCAGATATATTATAGCACAGGAATCAGCAACGTATTTCACTGAAACAATGAATGAATTAATCCAAAGCCATACAGTAACTATAAATCAGAAGAAAAAAATGTTAAAGTAAGCAGAATAGATAAGTGATGGTTTGATGAAGTCAATTATAGACAGAAACAGGTTATATAAAAAATATCAGAAAAATCAAGGAAACGAAAGCAATAGGAAAGAATTCATAACTTACAGAAATACATTAAGTAGATTGATAAAAAAAACTAAACTGACGTTCCACAAACAACAAATTGAAAGAAATGAAACAACTCTAAACAACTTTGGAAAACTATTAATTTAATTACCAATTGCGGTACTTCACATAAAGAAATAAAAAAATCAGATTGATAAACGGTAGTAAATCGGATAAAAAATTAGAAATTGCTGAAACTGAACACTTTTTTTTCAAATGTAGATCGGAATCCCAATGTTTCTCCCAGCAAAACCTTCCTCAATAATAAATCTATATTTCTAAATCCCACTGATGAAAATGAAATAATTCAGCTGATTAAATCATTTAAAAACAACAAGATGAAATTGAAAGTGAAACATTGAGGGCCGGTTTTTCAATGTACTTTAACTTCGAGCTAAATTTAACTCATGGTTAGAATGTGGGTCGATTCCTTCATTCAGCAAATGTCATATTCATTCTAACCACGAGTCAAATTTAACCGGGAGTCAAAGTACGCTAACACGACATTGATAAACTGGCCCTGAAGGAGATTTGTGAAGAGATAGCATCACCTTTATGTTTACTGATCAATAAACTAATGTATGATTGCATATTTCCAAGTCAATTCAAAGAAAGTATGATAAAATGTCTTCACAAAAAAGGAGATAAATGTTTACCATCCAAATATAGACCAATATCCAAATTATTTGAAAAAGTGATTGAGTTTAGACTTGAATCCTTTCTGAATAGTAATAAGATATCATCATCTCAACAATTTGGCTTTCAAACAGGAAAATCGACCGAGGATGCTATATCTTCATTGACCAAGAAATTATATAATGCTATTTAACTTTCTAAGCCAGCAATTGGGGTTTTCCTGGATCTTGCCAAGGCCTTTGATACGGTTGATCATAAACAGTTATTAAACGTCTTGGAGGACTCAGGGCACAGTTTTGGGACCGCTGATATTAATTATTCATATGAATAAATTATTCAAGTTAAATACAGCTGGAGTAATATATAGTTTTGCGGATGACACTGTTTTATTATACATATACCGAAGAAACATGGAGTGATCTAAAGCTGAAAATTGAACTTGTTATGACAACCATAACAGAGTGGTTCAACTTCAACCTGCTTACTATTAATTTCGAAAAAACCATGTTCCTTTCTATCTGTAGCTAAAAAAGTAGTAGCAACAAATGAAATACTTAAAAAATTTTGATGTGGATTTAAATTGTATTAAAGTGTTTAGAGTAGGTCAAATTATAAAGGATAAAAATCGGTTATTTAAAGTTATACTGAAAACACGAGAAGATGCACTTAATGTTCTGAAAAACAGCCGATCTGTATTACCAAACCATAGAATTTTCAGTGATCAAACAAAGAGACAACAAGAGTAGTATGTACGTATCAGAAAACAGCTACAGGAAATGGAAGCAAGAGGTGATTTTACGAAATCCATATGTATCAAGGGCGTAAAGTAGGCGTTTATGGCCTGCGGCGTGGATAATGGCCCGAAGGCCATAAACGCATTTTACGCACGTGATACATACAAAATTTTATGCAATAGCGGTTTATACAGTGTCCACTAAAATCTTGGAATAGCATGGGAAACTAACTTTTATGAAAAATGACGTTTTCTGAGAAACTTATAATAAAAAAGTTTTCCTTATGGTTCCAAGATTTTGGCGGACACTGTATATATATTTATATCACAATTATCGTGTCAATAATCATCTCTGGATATTGAAATAAATTCATTTATTCAAATTGTACACAGAATACCCAGTATATACCCACCTAATTATGACGTTGTTAAGCAAGCTGGTTGTTGTCTAGCAACAAATTAAATAAACAAGGTAAACGGTCATCTTCATGTTTATCTGAAAAAGTGCGTGAGTGAACTCAACACGGAAATTATGGAATCATCAGATGAAGAACAAGTTGTTAAATGAGTATTTCTTTATTGCACTGAATTCATTGTTTCATGGTACGTCTTCCGTGAAATGATGTGTGTAGGTATATATGGACAATTTTAGTATATTGTCTACTTTACCGCCCGCGGGCCGTGATGTGCCACTTTACGCCCGGCGAACCGGGCGGTAAAGTGTACTTTACCGCTCGCTAGTGCATAAAATATATTAATAACGAACCCACAATGATTGAGAAAACAAAAAGACTTTCCTCAAAAAACAAGTGAGCATTCCTAAAATACTAGTAAACTCTGATATTATTATTATTATTATTATTATGTATATGAATATTCAAAGTATTTTAGCGAATAAGAACGAATTTATTGCGAGAATTCTGTGCTATAATCCTGCATTAGTACTATTGAGTGAAACCCGTACAATAGCGGACTGAAATTTATTTCCCTAATTATAATAGTGTCCGTTGTGATTCATCATCAAGACATACTGGGGGAGTTATACTAAATATTAGATCTGAAATTAAATATTCAATATTCAAAACATTTATATTAGAAAAAAACTACTGGTGTAAAACTGTAAAAATTATTGTTGGTTGTCTATACCATTCGCCAAATTCCAGTCATGCTGTGTTCTTGGATGATTTTGAAAACATTTGTGATACTTTGTTCAACTCCAACTTTAGATGCATTGTAGCAGGTGATTTCAATCTCAACTTCCTCAGTAACGAATACTATTGTACAAAAATGAAAAATCTATTGAATATGCTTGGAGTGGAACAATCTGTTAGCCAAGAAACTAGGTGTACTCAGTATAGCAGCACTATTGTTGATTATGTACTTACAAATATTGATATAGACTCCAAAGTCCATGATACCCCTAAATTATCACTGTCAACTGTCAACTTAAGAAATAATAATTTGTACGTGCCACAGAACACCATAAAAACGTTCAGAAACCTTAATGACTGTAATATGGAATCAATCAATTTAAGCTTGATATCACGTAACTTCTTACTGAGTAGTGTTGACATCAATAAGTTTTACGATGATTTCAAAAATCAATGTGAGTCAGTTGTTGAAGACATTGGTCCTTTGCAAACTTATATTGCAATAAGTAATAGTGTACCTTGGTACGATAATGAAGTAAAAATAAACTGTGATAAAAGAGACAGAGCTTACAGGGAATTCAAAAATAATAAAAGTGGAGCAAATTGGGGCAAGTATAAAACTATGCGAAACAAATGTGTCAACTGACTCAAAAACAAGGAAAAAAGCTACTATTATGAGAAAATTGATCAAAATAAATCTAACACGAGTATTATGTGGAAAACACTCAAACGGATGATTGACCCAAACACAAAAAACAATCCTTTTGGGAATGGTATTCAGTTTGACATTAATGGACAGACATTTATTCAAAAGAATGATGCAGAAATTGCCGATTCATTTAATAATGATATCATTGATAGCATTCAAGAAATTGTTAACAGTATTGATCAAACTAATCCAATGATGGAAAATTCTAAGTTGAACTGTTCATTTGATGAATTCAAATCATTGGAGTTAGCGAACCTGGCCAAGTTGATAAATAACATGGAAATAAAGTAAAGCAATGAAATAATAAACGCTAATTTCATCAAAAAAATCTTTGGTGTTGTCGGACATGCATTATTGCATTTCGTAAATATATCTTTAGTGAGTGGTGAATTTCCTGAATTAAAAACTAGTACTCTTGTGCCTGTTCAGAAAGTATCAAATACAAACAAATCTTCAGAATTCAGACCAATAAATACTTTGCCTTGCATGGAAAAATCTTGGAACTTGTAGTATACTACCAACTAACTGAATATCTAGAAAGCAACAACACTTTATTGCAATATCAGTCAGGCTTTAGACAACATCACTCTTGTGAATCTGCGTTACAGGTCACAATCACAAAATGGAAATCATCTATTGATAGTGGCCAGTATATTGTTACAGTATTTCTCGACTTGAAACGGGCCTGCGAAACAATTGATCGCCAAATATTATTAAAAAAGCTACAAGCTATTGGTATTGGAGGAACAGTACTTCTATGGATAACTGACTATTTAACACAACGCAAGCAAATAACCAAAATAAATAAGTGTCTGTCATCTTATCGTGAACCTGTTTTTGGAGTACCTCAGGGAAGTGTCCTTGGACCTATTTTGTTTCTGATTTATGTCAACGATATTGATACTGTCAAATGCTGTGATTTCATCAATCTTTTTGCAGACGACACACTTATATCAATCACTTCGGACAATCTGGAAACAGCAATTGAGAAAATGAATATCTTCTTAGAAAATATGTATGAATTGATAGAAACAGCTTTAACTTACAAATTGCAGGCGAGGAAATTGAGTTTGTAAGTGAATTTAAATACTTAGGTTTTATGCTGGACAACTGTTTATCTATCCAAGCTCATTTTGATTTCATCCACAAAAAAATCTCGAAAAAAATGTATTTTATTTCCAGAATATCTACCCGACTCTCAACTATTTCCACGATTACACTCTACAACTGCATAATACAACCCCATTTTGATTATTGTGCCAGTCTACTATACTCATTTGACCAAAACAAGATAAGTGCCCTCCAGAAACTACAAAATCGTGGGATGAGAATCATATTGCAAGTTAATAGATATACAAATATTGCAGTTACGTTGAGTACATTACAGTGGCTCTGTTTCTCAACGCCTTTATGAAATAGCAATGATCTTCATTTTTAAATTGACACAAAACTTGCTCCCATGTTACCTTGAAGAATTTTGTATATATACACACCAAATTCATAAATATTCTACAAGAGCAAGTACGTCCCAACAATTTCACCTGCCAAGCCTCATCTCTCCAATACGATGAAATCCTTATTTTATAAGGGACTGAATGAATACAATAAACTACCTAAAACTTTGAAAGAATCTACAACTATATTTGCATTTAAAAATAAACTCATAGAGCATATAAAGTCTCTTAGGTAAAGTATTTTGTGTGCATTTTTCTTTATTTTTGTAAATTTTTTTGTTGAATCATTTATCATATTGCTTACACACAAAAAAATAATTTCTTGGAATAAGCATGACTGCATTGACTCAAGTAAATAATTTGTTTGTATATAACGAAAGAAATGGTTGTTTTGTTTCAAGGAATTAATTTTCTCAACAAATTTCTCAATTGAAAACAAATATATGCTTATATGAAAACATTTTATATCTCGAGTGGAAAATATAATTAATTCATAGTAAGAAAATTATTTACTTACTTCAATAAAACAATTGTTTTGAAGTAGAAACGAAAAATATCCATTGAAGATGGATATTTTCTTGATTTGAAACTATGAATTTCTCATAATGAAGATTACACTCATTCACTTCAAGAGGAACGGTTTATTTAGTTCCACAATGGTTACTTCGACTTGATGAAAGGATATTATTGATCTGAATATATATATTGATCAGAATGAAACTTAGGTTCGTTTTATTTAACAAAATTACTCGTTTGAGGCAACATATCTATTACTTAGATTATGTTAAATATTGGTATTGATCCGAAAATATGAATTAATTTTTATAAAACGTTTGTTCGTTTCCTTCAACAAAATTATGCGTTTAGGACAAAATACTGATTACTTTGAATATGTAGAGTAATATTATGGAATCAAATATATTAACTAATCAGAATGAATCTTTCGTTCATTCCCTTCAACAAAAACATTCAATGAATTAATTCAATGAATTATAAATAATGAATTCCATCGTACGAAAATAATTGAAACAAAAAGGTCAATAAAAAAAGTTTTATTCAACATAATTATCATTCTTACATGAATCAAAACAATTCTTTGGTTAACAATATTCTAACATATGATTAAAAAAATCCTTATTATCAGTAACTTTGGATATGAACTGAGAAAAAATAAAAAAACCTTATTTCACCAGAAAAAAAAATAAACACAAATAAAATTTTCTACATATCGATGCCTTAATTCGCAAACCCGCCAACTCCACGTTTTATCAATGGAGCTAGCTAGTTTGCGAGTTAGGGCATCGATATGTGATCAAAAATATGAGAAAAACATCAAGATCTACAATAAAAACAGAATTTTCTGTCCATAAATCTCCACCTCAGTATTTCAGTCATCGGCTCAGTCTTTCAGTCTTAGGCTTGATTGAGTCTTTGAGTCACTTGGATTTGATTTTGAGTCTTTTCAGTCCCACTTTCGAGTCTCTAGTCTTTCAAATATCTTGAGTCTTGTATATATTTCAGCTAGATGTTTCCTCCTTGCTCTGTATATATACCGTAACATGTACAAGAATGCTTCTTGGCATTCTACAGTAGAAAATTTCTGTTTCATTATTCAGCTTCACTCTGCCCCTAGGTGGAATCGTTGAGGCAGCAGCAAAATCTGTTCGATGAAGTTGAAGTCTAAAAAAAATTTGCACCTATTACCTACTATTGACAAACTTGACATTTACAAGGAATTAGAAATAATTGGAAACCCAAAAATTCCAAACCGAAAAATTGATTAAGTTTAGTTCAATTAAGTTTACGGAAAAAAGAATTTAAAAATATTTTCTGGTACACTGTTTCTTTTGAAATAAAACGAAGAAATGCACTATTGTTCTCTAAATCATGTCTTTCAATAGAGCGTGAATTTCTCTGAATAAATAATACACATAAAATTACCTGTATTTTCAGTGGAATCAATTTTTTCGATCAGACTCCCAACACTTTTTCTCTTGCAGTTATTTTCTTATATTGCATAATGGGGTTGTAAAATGGTGCCTATTTTACATAAAAGTTCATAATCGATGCAGGGTAGAGCCTCTCAAAGTCCATGTCTATCTAAAATGATAGACAAGTTAATGAAGATGAAACAGTTTTGAAGAAGTAACAACAATTCTATCGATACCAATTTTTATTTCAGTTATTCATCCCGTAGAAGGATCCTGTTACGTTGTCCTATGAGAGGAACTAGCTAATTTCTTCAAATATTCCTCATTCAGGAAAGGCAAATCTTCGATAGTTACTTTGTTATCTGAAATAATGCTTATTTAATAAACTCAAAATTCAAATGAAATCATCAATAGTTTCTCAGAAATGTCTGTTCTCCATGAAAGTTTGAATACCTAAATTCTCAAACGTAGAGCTCATCTAAATAATTAAGGATTCAAATGAGGTATTTTTCTAGCTTTCTAACTTGTAGTTGTATTTCTCAAGAAATGAAAATAATTCTTTAACCACTGAATAATTTTGATTCTATACAGAATGGCTTCATTATCCCCATAATACATCTTATTTTCTTTTCAATAATATGTTTGTGTTCAAAGAAATACATATTTATAGTTTTGAATCAAGAATATAGAAGTATCAAAATACACTGACGCAAGTGCGTCTTATTCCCATGTAGGTAAATACCTACACTTTCCTCTACTTTGTATACCTATCGATGCAAAGTTATTTCTTCACATTCTTTGGTTAGGCATAATGCCGAAGTACTATGAATTATTTACCCATTAACTTTTCTATAAAACTATAAAACAGCCTACCACCTTTTGTAATCCAGTATCCATGGGGTTGTGCCGGTCATCTTTTAATACTCACCTTCCAAGGAAGTTTGATACAAGTACTTAATCCTTCCATCAAGGTTACACAGTTTTACAAGTTTTTGGATATCCATGTTTTTGTTTTCATAACTGTTTCTCACAATTAATATGAAATATACCAACTCCAGTCCGAATGTATGTAAACGCACAATGGCACAATCATGCACATTAACCTCAACGCGACCTGTAACCTGCGAACGGCGAGACCCGAAAAACACTTCTAACTACAATACTAAAGCAGACATTACACCCCTCACCCCCCTTACCAATTGCACAACAGCCTATGGAATCCGTCAGGGCCGGTCCTAGAAGAATGATGTCATTCAACAATGTTAGAAATGTATTGAACATTTGCTGCACCTATCTGGGATCCACCTCAGATCTCTATAATTTTTGTGGGACTCAACATGTTTTTAACTGCTGAACAAGGCTATGGAAACAAAACTCTGCACTTTAGCATACTATCGGAATAATGGCCCTTTAGACGTCTATAAGGGTAATTCGAGGAAATTTTTACAACAATTTAATCACAATTTAGCAATACTTAGTGTGGTTTTACCATCCAATTTTAATAGTATCTCAGCTTCAAATGTAATGTAACAACTGTAATATGAAGTTGAAGACATTTCATTTTTTCATTGAAAGAAATCAAAATGTATATACTATTATTGAGAAAATGAAGTACTGAAATATAATTTCATATTTTTTCAATTGAAAAGAGTCAGTAATATCAGCTTTAAGTATTTCCGTTTTTTAATTTGAAGAAATGTATATTTATATTCTTAAATCAAAAAGAGGAAGCATTAAATCAATAAATTAGGTTTATTCATTCCGAAAAATTAACCATATCAAGCTGAAGAAATTACATTTTTAATTTTATAATGGTGTTCTTGGATTGAGCAAATATTTCAATACAATTATATCCTTTGCTTGAAAATAACAGATGTTTCGATTCAAAGAAATATGCTCAATTAAAAAAAGAGTTTTACTTGAATTTTCAAAGAAATGCGTTTTGTCAATCTGAGATAATTTTTTTTTTGTGTGTATATTCAGATGATGTGTACTAATGTAAACCAAACTTGTTATACATGTATGTATATTAGGATGTCCTATTTGAAACAAATAAAGATTATTATTCCACCTGCTTACTATTAATTTTGAAATAACCATGTTCCTTTCTATCTGTAGCTACAAAAATAGTCTTTCGAATTACCTTGAATTAGAAATTCCAAACAGTGATGCCAGCAAGTCCATTAAAATAAAATTCACGAATAGTATTCAATACCTCGGAGTAACTCTTGACTGTCACTTGAGGTGGAGAAAATGTCGCTTAAACTCTTAGATCACTTTTAGGATGTTTCAAATATTTGACAAAAATTGTACAGCTAACACATCTTAAAATGTTGTACTATGCTCTCATTGAGTCTAGATTGTCTTACGGTATACTTGCTTGGGGGGGAACTACAGATATATTCCTGGAAAAACTACAAACACTTCAGAAATACTTTTTGAAAATAATACTAAGAAAAGAATTCTTTTATCTAATCGATATTTCTATCTGATCCATATTTATTCCTTGGTTTTTTGAAACTACCATACTCGGTAAGGTTTCTATGTAATATTTCAAAAATATCAAAGTTCTCATTATGTTAGGATCACAGTCTAGTTCTGGCTAAAGTGACCCTGAACATAACCTAATACTTATACGTAAAAAAATCAGAAAATCCATTGGTCTTTTGAAATATCTGATATTTATCCAAAATTTATATTTTATACCGATAACTTTATATTGAACGTGAATAAATATCATTATTATTATTATTATTATTATTATATTTTTTTGAATAATGTTCTTGCTGCTAATCTTTCTGGGTATAGTTGAAGATACATTTCTTCAGTTCTCTCACTATTACTGTCTGATTTATAAAACATTTTCTTCATATCCCGTTTTCCTTGGTTTAAAAAAACCACTGTACTTTTATTAGCATTTTGAAATTGTGACAGCAGACGTGACTACGTGATACATAAAAGCGTAACAACGAATTAACTCATTTAAAAACTGTTTTTGACGGAGTCAGAGCCTACTTGAAAAAGGTTGTGACATAACAAAGTATCACATTTTATACATCGTTGGAATCAAAATGAAAAACTGTATTTCAATTTGTAACAGTTCAATATGACGCCCATATGAAAAAAAAAGTTGATGATGGTGGCCAAGAGACGAAACGTTGGATGGTATATCTAAAATACCGTCGTATAGCGAAGACAAAAGGTAATGAAAATGTGCTCTTTATTTTGATATCCTTCATAAAATAACGCCAGAAAAAAATAAAAATGGTTTTTCAAAATTTCTTTTTTTTTCTCCGTCACATAGGTGCGCAAATTTGACCCAATTAACCATCTTCGTATCTTTTATAGTTTCCAAAATCCCAATGGTGGCCCTCGATTTTGAGTTACCCGGTATATATGTTTTCTGGATGTTTTACCACTCAGCTCATTGACTATTTGCCATGTTTCTTCAGACCTGTCAGCTACAATAATTCTATTTTTATAGTGATTTTCTTTGGCTTGTTTGATAATTTTTCTATAGAGAGGGCGGTAATTTTGTAAATAATCGAGGAAATTTTCTGATATATTGTAAACAACTAGATTTTTAACTCTCGTACCTATTGGGAACGAATCATTAAATGCATGCAAAAGACCTAGACGTCCGTAAAATTCCATAAATTGATCTTTTTGACGTAAAAATGTAATATTGTTCCACTCTATATTTGAACATACTACATGGAACCGGTTATAATGTGATTCACGGTAAATGACTTTACGATTTCTGGAAACAGATAAACTAATAATTTTATCAGTACGTAACTTTGTTTATCGCATGCACTTTAACAACTAAGCTGATTATCAAAATACGAATTCCTCCGATTTTAATAAACAAATTATATCGCATTTCGCAAGTGGGTTTCCTGGTAACATCATTTGAGAAAAAAAAAGAGAAGAAATGTTTTATAATCATCGATAAAACTAGTTGTTAACCTTCGCTATCAATCAATATTAGACACTTGAAGCCAAGTCGAAATTCCAGCCCTATCCTTATCCGTATCGATCTGCGCAAGCGCAAACTCGATACGGGGAAAGATATGCGTTACGGGTGACGTATCAATACGGATCCTTTCGGTATACGTATCCGGAGACGGATCTGTCAAAAATATTCATATTTAAATGTCATCGAGAGGAATATCCTGAATGTTCCATATACGTTTGGGTAGTGATTCGCACGAGACCAACGAGACGAGATTTTCATAAGGTCTTGTCTCGTCTCGCCGATGGAATGATAAGTCTCGTCTCGCAGCCTCCATTCTCGTCTCGTCTCGTTTCTCGCACGAGAGTCTCGTAAAAGTATCGAAATCTCATCATTCATAATCTTATTGCTTCAGTGCAATAAGGAATACCTGAATACTTGCTATAATATGAGAGTCGGAAGAGAAAATTACAATTGTTAAAAAATAACATCATGTATTTGAAAGTAATACAACTAAAGAAAATAAAAACCTAACATTATTTTATAAATGAAATAACTGAAAAAGTCAAAAAGGTAAAAAACGACCCTTAGCCCTCTCGGATGGAATGTGATAAGACTTTATAAAACGGACGGAAATCGAAATATAGTTATTTACGATACAAGTGTTAAAAGTGGCATTTTATATTGCGAAGTAAGCGTCCACGAGTGGAGCAACTTCACGAGCAAAATAAAATCACTTTTAACAAATGTATAGAAAAGATTGTACCGTATAGCCGATTCTCACATTATCTCTCTCTTATAGTTTTAAGATAGCAATGTAAGCCAAATTTGATTCACGCTGTATATTTCTTGAATATAGTTCATCCATTATCAACTATTGCAACAACTTGCATAAATTCAAAGGAAGCTCCGCGGTCCACGTGGACATATTGACGTGCGGCAAAATGCAAAATCTTTGGCTGGAGAGTATAAATCATCATTTAAATGAGATGTCGGCGTATCAAATGAAATTAATATTAGAAAGACTATACTTTGAACTTTAAACTTGCAAAAGTGGCAGATTTTTTATAACGAAGCCTTTTGGAAAAGTTATAGATTTCACTATTCAAAACAAAAATATGCCGTAAATAAAAATGTGGTCATCGATGCTATACAGCCTTAAAATTGAGAATTCGCAGCAAACATTTCGGGAACAGTGAGTCTGGAAGTACTTGCTTCTGCCAGTTGATTTGGTTCATTTGGATATATTTTGAAATATGCTTTTGGATGTTTACTGCTTAGGTGTTTTCTTAATCCGGTAGTATTTCCCCATGACATTTTAATTTCCTTCGAATTTAAACATATTCTACACCTGGCAATTTTATCTCGATTTGTCCCCTTCAAATCAATGTTGAAATAAGTGTCGAATTTGCTTTTGTGAGAGTCGTTTTGTATTTGCATGCGAGACGAAGAGCAGCTGCTATTTAACGAAGACGACAATTCACTTTCAGTCACAGTATCACTCAAACTAATATTGTCTGGTATGTAAATATCCTCAGTTCCACTAGAAAAATCACCGGAATTTGATTCATCTTTGAAGTCAAAAGTTCGCTTTTTTCCTCTTGAATCGGCTCATTTTGAATTAACTTGGCACAATTCAGCACGCTCAAAAATTCGAACAACTACCACTATCCACACCGAACAACGAATAACTAAACTTGGAAGGAATAATGATCTTCATTTATTTCGATCACAATAGAAACACTCACATATCGCAAAGTTAATGAATAGGGTTAAAAATCGGCGGCGGCGGCGGCGCGCTTCAGAAAGACAAAGTGATTACCGTCAACCGATCCGATAACGCCGGCAGAGACTTTTAAAAGAAATTCTTGGTATTATACTAATAATTTTTTATTAAAAGAAAATGATGTTCATTCAGTTTTGTTTTAAATATTTTTATTGGCTTTTCGAGTCCGCACATAAAAATATTCACCTGCGAGACTCTCGCGCGAGACGCAAGACCTCTTGCACGAGACTCGAGACGAGACCAACAAAAGTCTCGTCTCGCCTTGTCCGAGTATCGTCTCGAGTCTCGTCTCGAAAACGAGACGAGACCATGCGAGACTCTCGAAAACGAGAGTCTCGAACGAACCACTACGTTTGGGTTGATGAATGGCTTTAGGGGCTTATTTCCCAACCAACGTAAATCGATGCGATATGTATACGTATACGAATATGTATAAATATGCACAATTGGATTTAAGTGTCTATTTTCTATGCGTTCGTATATGAAATCCGTTATACTTTCAATTGGTTAACCAATTCAAGAGAGGAAATAAAAAACTTTTTCTCCAAATGACATTAAAAGCGGCCTTTTAATGACACTTGGCAGGCTTAGAAGTTGTACTTTTAATGCCTTGGCAGAAAAAGTCCACTTTTACTGTCTAGGCTGTACCTTGGCTGGTTTCATAGCCTCGCTACGCTCGGCTATGAAACACCAGCCGCGGCATTAAATCTTGTGCTTTTATGCCTAGTAAAACAAATAACTAGTTTCTACAACTGTCAAAAAAGTGCACCTTTTTGTGTAGTTTTGAGTTCCTAAAGTATATGAATATTTTGATATCAAATTACGATTTCAGTATTATATGGAAAAGCGTTAAAAAAAGAACCCTTTTTTTAATGGTTGTCTAGGCAACAACACTGACAAACTGATTCGAATAACAACGAAATCCTGAATGTGTCAATGTGACATTACTTATTTCAAATTAGTAAATTGCATCTCTCACAATCTTTCGAAATTACGAATCAAGTACCTACGAAAATGGAAAGCGATGATGAGTTAAACACCACACCAGAGGAGATCGTAGATAGTGCGAAAGCAGCAGTAATGAATTTGCTACCAGAAAAATCGAAGGAGACGTATTTGAAAGAATATGAGTCTTTCTTAACGTGTCAAAAAAAAGGGATTGGAAGCTTTAAAGAGAGAGTATTGCTCGCCTATTTCGTAGATAAATCCAAGAAAATGAAATGTTCATCAATATGGACCAGTTATTCGAAACTGAAGTCCACGATATTAATACATAATAATATTGACATAAGCAAATATGCGAAATTGATTGCATATTTGAAAAGAAAATCTGTCGGCTATAAGCCTAAAAAATCTCTTACTTTTACGAGAGAAGAGATTAATAAGTTCTAGCTTGATGCTTGTGATGAGATATATCTCATGCAGAAAGTAAATTTTGAATATAATATACTTTTTTTATGACTGATGAAATATTCTAGGTTGCATTAATATTTGGTATAGCGAGAGCATGCCGACGCGAAGAATTGTATAATATGAAAACTGAGCACATAAAAGAATCAGAGATGTTCTGATTGTTACAATTCCTGACACAAAAACTCATGTTGAGCGTCGATATACAGTTATCGGAGAAACATCCATAAAGAATCTGAATTTGTTGGATATTTATAGGAAGTATATAAGCTATAGACCAAAAAACATACTCACCAAAAATTTTTTTTTGCAATTTAGAAAAGGTAAATGCACAAGTCTGGTTGTGGGAATAAACAGCTTCTCAAAAATTCCATCACTCATTGCAAATAACTTGCATTTACCCATGTATTTCGTCGAACATCAGCAACTCTTTTGGCAAATTAAGGTGGTGATTTATTACAACTGAAAAAAAACACGGAGGATGGAAATCTAGTGCGGTTGCGGAAGGGTATGTCGATGGATCCATGCAAACAAAACTGGAAGGCGCCGCAAAAATTCTGACTGGAAGTTCATCTACACCAGCAAGTAGTAAAGAAACAATGAGTAAAAATACAATAACAGTAAATGAAACAATAATAATTGAAAAAATTTCAATAAGTACCGACTCATCAGCAAATAAACAAGATAATTCGACTGAGTCAAGAATTTCCACTGGCAGTAATGCAATTAATTGTGTTATCAACATCAATTTTTCGAAATGAACCCTGGGAGGGAAAAATTGATTCTGTCTTTTGGTATTTCTGTGGTTTATTTTTTTTGTGTTGTTAATTCGAAATAAATTGAATGAGGATGAAAAGTAGGTAATAAATAGTAAGAAAACATTGGTTGGATTTCTTTTTTTGACAGTTGTAGAAAAAATATTGTATGAAACTCGTTAGTAAAGTGTTTTTTTTACTCGTAGGAATTGCCGCACTCCGCCTACGGCGTCGTGCATCAACATTTCCTACTCGTAAAAAAAGTATCACTTTACTCCCTTGATACATAAATAACTATTGTCCAACACATTATTATGATATTTATGTTATTTAGACAAGTGAACTATCAAACAACTCACGTTAATATTGAAAGTAGTATTCTATTTATTTATTACTCTCACAAGCAGAATTCACATTGATATTGAAATTATAGGAGAAGAGAACGCCAACAGTTTATTCGAATTTGAAGTCATTGTAAAATTCGTTGGTTCATTGGAACCAGACGCTCCCATATCGGTACAGTTGCTGATAGTGCTGGAAGACGCCGACACATTAGAACCTTGTATTTTTTCTGCAATTTATATTTTGTTATGCACGGATTCTTCTAAGTATCCTTCTGCTACCGTCGACGACTTCCATCCTACGTGACGCTTCAAAGTAGTCATGTTAGTCCCTGCATTGGCCAAAAGAGTCACCGAAGACCTTCTCAGGCAGTGACCGGTGTAGAGCGCTGGTTCCTCCAATTTCAAAATCATTGCAATTTTTTAAGGTATCTTCGACAACGTATTTATTCCCACACACTGGCTGGTACACCTCCCATTTTTGTAAAAAACAGAAAAGCGGCTAGAACTAGTTATCTTTGGTCACAAAGACATGTATTTTTTACATAAATTGATCGATTCGACTGGAAATCCTTCTTCAAGTATGGTTAAACTTCTCTCGATATTTTGGTTTTAGTGTCTGGCAAAACTACGTGGAAATATTTTCCTTTGTCTTGAAAATCTTCTATTTTCAAATTGAGCAATTCATCGCATCTACAAGCACCGCTAATCCCCATTATCAAAGTCACTTTCATCAACAAGTACTCGTCGTCGGGATCTTCATTCAATTCTCTATTTCAGGTCGTTCTAATGTCTTGGACTTCTTTGGTTTGTATCCCTGTGATTTGCTTGTCAAAACGCTCGTCAGTTTATCATATTTATAAAGGTGAATAGTTGAGCGAAGCATCGAGTTATTTTTTTTGGAAATGTAAAAAATTATTTGCAAAAAAAATATCCCAATAGAACATTTTCATCGATACCTTTTATCTTCCGTGAATTCGTCCAGGACTCAAACATTTTGAAATCCTTGTCGTGAGCATCATGAGACATTTCTGGCAAAATTTGCATCGCTGCTGCTTCCTCTTCCGAAAGGAACGCAATTTTCTTGAGGTTTCCTCTATTTTCTGTATTTTTTTTTCTTCATAAAAGCTTCCCTTTTCTGCAGGGAAAACTGACAAGTGTCAAAATTTATTTTTAAACATTTGCTAACAATGTATCATGCCCGTGGCTACCAAACAAACAACCTGGTTTGACCAAAATGTGAAAAGTCACTATCAAGTCATTCTGACATTTATAGGGTACTGAGACGCAAGTAGCTTTGATTTGATCACAAAATTTATTTATTATAATCTCATAAAAAAACGATTTCTTCCACTTGTTGAATAAAACATTGTATGCCACTCGTATGTTATGTTTCCTAAGCAGGCCCGGAGTGAGACATTCGAGCTACCGAGCAAAACTCGGGAGGCCGCAGGGTGCGAGGCCGGTTTTTGGCCGAAAGCCCAAGTCTCAGCCTCATTATATGATTGAGTAAAATTCAAAAACAAACATTCGACTGCTATATAGTTTTGTAATCCTATTAATCTTCTAAAAGAGTTTTTTTTTCCTCAACCGTCTACCAAAGTAGTCTGTGACGTTTTCAGATCTCAACACGTTAGTAAAGTGTTTTTTTTACTCGTAGGAATTGCCGCACTCCGCCTACGGCGTCGTGCATCAACATTTCCTACTCGTAAAAAAAGTATCACTTTACTCCCTTGATACATAAATAACTATTGTCCAACACATTATTATGATATTTATGTTATTTAGACAAGTGAACTATCAAACAACTCACGTTAATATTGAAAGTAGTATTCTATTTATTTATTACTCTCACAAGCAGAATTCACATTGATATTGAAATTATAGGAGAAGAGAACGCCAACAGTTTATTCGAATTTGAAGTCATTGTAAAATTCGTTGGTTCATTGGAACCAGACGCTCCCATATCGGTACAGTTGCTGATAGTGCTGGAAGACGCCGACACATTAGAACCTTGTATTTTTTCTGCAATTTATATTTTGTTATGCACGGATTCTTCTAAGTATCCTTCTGCTACCGTCGACGACTTCCATCCTACGTGACGCTTCAAAGTAGTCATGTTAGTCCCTGCATTGGCCAAAAGAGTCACCGAAGACCTTCTCAGGCAGTGACCGGTGTAGAGCGCTGGTTCCTCCAATTTCAAAATCATTGCAATTTTTTAAGGTATCTTCGACAACGTATTTATTCCCACACACTGGCTGGTACACCTCCCATTTTTGTAAAAAACAGAAAAGCGGCTAGAACTAGTTATCTTTGGTCACAAAGACATGTATTTTTTACATAAATTGATCGATTCGACTGGAAATCCTTCTTCAAGTATGGTTAAACTTCTCTCGATATTTTGGTTTTAGTGTCTGGCAAAACTACGTGGAAATATTTTCCTTTGTCTTGAAAATCTTCTATTTTCAAATTGAGCAATTCATCGCATCTACAAGCACCGCTAATCCCCATTATCAAAGTCACTTTCATCAACAAGTACTCGTCGTCGGGATCTTCATTCAATTCTCTATTTCAGGTCGTTCTAATGTCTTGGACTTCTTTGGTTTGTATCCCTGTGATTTGCTTGTCAAAACGCTCGTCAGTTTATCATATTTATAAAGGTGAATAGTTGAGCGAAGCATCGAGTTATTTTTTTTGGAAATGTAAAAAATTATTTGCAAAAAAAATATCCCAATAGAACATTTTCATCGATACCTTTTATCTTCCGTGAATTCGTCCAGGACTCAAACATTTTGAAATCCTTGTCGTGAGCATCATGAGACATTTCTGGCAAAATTTGCATCGCTGCTGCTTCCTCTTCCGAAAGGAACGCAATTTTCTTGAGGTTTCCTCTATTTTCTGTATTTTTTTTTCTTCATAAAAGCTTCCCTTTTCTGCAGGGAAAACTGACAAGTGTCAAAATTTATTTTTAAACATTTGCTAACAATGTATCATGCCCGTGGCTACCAAACAAACAACCTGGTTTGACCAAAATGTGAAAAGTCACTATCAAGTCATTCTGACATTTATAGGGTACTGAGACGCAAGTAGCTTTGATTTGATCACAAAATTTATTTATTATAATCTCATAAAAAAACGATTTCTTCCACTTGTTGAATAAAACATTGTATGCCACTCGTATGTTATGTTTCCTAAGCAGGCCCGGAGTGAGACATTCGAGCTACCGAGCAAAACTCGGGAGGCCGCAGGGTGCGAGGCCGGTTTTTGGCCGAAAGCCCAAGTCTCAGCCTCATTATATGATTGAGTAAAATTCAAAAACAAACATTCGACTGCTATATAGTTTTGTAATCCTATTAATCTTCTAAAAGAGTTTTTTTTTCCTCAACCGTCTACCAAAGTAGTCTGTGACGTTTTCAGATCTCAACACGATGTTGTTTTCCGAAAAATGTTATTTTGTGGCAGAATTCCCGTTCTAGAGTGACAATATTGAAAAAACGATCGATTTCTTGCGTTATGGAAAATGGTGACAGTGAAGTGCTTTCTTTGAGGCATTTCAGTAACCTCCATCTACCCATCCAATATTAATGACTGTCTTCCATCCACTTGAACGTAATGATATGCATCTGTAGATGCATGCCAAAAAAAATCACTGTCGTCACGATTATGAGATTTGAAAGAAAATGATGTTTAGTTACTCCTTTTCTATGGCAAAAAGGGTCCATGTTGATTGATGATTTGTAAAAATTTCACTTGGAATACTAGATGTAGGAAATAACTATTGTCTGATTTCCACTGATACTTTATTTGATACGGTGGGTTTCAGCTTTTACGCTATCCTCAAGTAACTTGACTGCTATTGTTTTTTTTAAATTGTTTTTAAAATTGTTTTTTCCGTTAACCAACTGTCATCCCCCTACGAACGACAGCCCTCAGAAGTTGAAACTTGTGCGAGCTAAGGATTAATGAGGTCTTACCTTTTAACGTGCGATTCCTAGCACGAGACCAGTGAACACGCTGGGAGTCGAACCCACGTCACTCTGATAGAGTAGCGCTCTACCATCATGACCACTGCGGCCCCCATTATATGGTCAATATAAATCTCCATCAGTCTTTGAAATTAATTTTCTTCTGCTCTTAAAATTTACAGTAAGCATTCATATGATGAATAGTTGTTGGTGTATATCTATACCTATACGATTTCTTTCACGTTTCACCATAGTGAAAAACAATTTAAATGAGATCTAGGGATCTAGCAGGTCATCGAAACCATTTATTTCAGTCGTACCAAACCAAAAATTACATCAACGAGATCTTCCATAATTTATTGAAATTATAACTAACGAAGGATTTCTGTGTTTTTCTCATGCTATTTTTATTGAGCAAAGGCAGGTGTGTCAGTGAAAAAGGAATAACATAACAGAAAATTTCACAGTTCAATAAGTCGATGTGTTCAAATCCTATTATTATTATAAAAAAAATGCACCGATTGTTCTATTCCAAATAAAAAAGTTCTGAGTTGAGGAATCATTTTAGTTTCCCTGTATTTAGTTACCCTATATAATTTCACGAATATGTGAATGGATCAGAAATATCACAAATCTGTCGAGCAAATGGTATGTTTATTATTTCCTCTTGATATTATTATTATTTTATTATTATTTTGATAAAATCATAATTTTCAGAGATAGACAATAATAATATTGAAAGGAGCGTGGAGATCACAAAAATTCTTCAAAAAATTAACTAATGTACATGGCTTTCCATTTAAAACAAGTACTCCATTCTATAGATTTTTGTCGATTCGCCCTGTATATTCGAAAATTATTTCTGCTTATAGACTCTGTTGTCTAGTTTGATCTAGTTTTTGAAACATATTATCAAATATATCATGTAACTCCAGCAATCGTACTCTGACGGTCCACCCTGTGTAAACAAAAATCAAATAGTACATCATTTCAACCTCAGACATAAGTACAACTCACATAAATTCGTATGGGAAAAATCATATCAGATGAGGTTTGTCGAGGTTTGCTGGTATAGGTATAGTCTCGTATCGTAAGAAAAAAATCCCCAATCCGGCGGCCTCATGGTATAAATCTTTCTCGCGTGACTTATTTTCAACATAACACACTAGTACCAAAATAACTATTATTTTTGAAAAAGTGGATATTGTTATTTATTGAAGTTGTGTATATGTTGTAGTATTACCGTCCTTATATTTGTAAACGAGTTTTATTTCATGCAAGATTATTTTACTTAGTAACGAGATCTGGAGATTTCATAACTCGGTATCGATATTGAAATTTGATATACATCCTGAAGAAGGTAATATACTGCTATATGCTATATATTTTTTATTGGAATGGATATATTCTTATCAACAATTGAAATCTTATATTTTTTTGAGTTCAACCATACCACATACGTCATATCTAACACTTCAAGTTGCAGTATACTTGGATTTGAAGAACATCCCCATTGTTCCATTACAACTTCATCTGACAACAGTGAGATCTGTCATGGTGCTGTGCAGAAAATTTTAAGAAAAGCCAAAGTACATCCATATAAAATTAAACTCATACATGAACCTAATAAAAACGACTTCAATAGACACATGGAGTTTTGTGAAATTATGCAAGAAGTGTGTAATCAAAATGATGGGTGTGAATTTAATGTCTTATTTTCCGACGAATCAAGTTTTTTTTCACAAGCGGTACTGTGAATACGCACAATTGTTGTTATTGGGCAATAGAATATCCCAATTGGACGATGGAAGCTCGTACCCAATATTCCCAAAACGTAACTGTGTGGGCAGGGATTCTTAGGAATACCATTTAGAACCATATTTTTTGACGGTACTGTGACAAGTGGAAATTATTTTGAAATGTTTCAAATTTATTATAGTTCCATATTTAACTGAAACATTCCCAGACATCAATTAACCTGATCGAATAGCTTCTACGATTTGGTTCCATCAAGATTGAGCAGGTTCATATTATGCTCGAGTTGTCAGAGTTTTTCCCAATGAATGAAACGTTCCCCAATCGCTGGATTGGACGACGCAGACAGATTGAATGGCCTGCTAGATCCCCAGATTTAACTCCCATGGACTTATTTCTGTGGGGTTACTCAAAAAGTGAAGTGTACATGAACCGATCCTCCAATTTGAAAGACCTCAAAGAGATAATTCGAACTGAAATTCAAGGAATTACACCAAAGATATAGTTGAATGTTACCCAAGAATTCATCAGAAGTCTTGGAAATTGTCAACTAACCCGAGTAGCGCAATTTGAGCATTTGCTGTAGATCTGAGTATTACTTGTTTATTTTTACTTCTTACCTATTACATTTTCATTGCAAATTAATAATGAAATGGATTTTGAGGAATATGAACACTGGTTTCTTGTATACCCAGTATACTGCAACTTTAGATATGACGTATGTAGTATGGTAAACTCAAAAAAATATGGGCTTTCGATTTATGATATTAAGATTACCCTTTCAATTTTAAAAAATATCGATGACGTCATATTTTGTAAGATGGTGGAGAAAAAGACAATTTTTTGTGGAAAAATGTGGAAAACTAAAATATAAAATCGACCTGTCCGAGCGTCACCTCCAAAAATGATCAACTCGTAAGATCATGAAACGTTTCCACAATTTATGAACACACTGTATAACAGTAATCATTCAACGTAAGGTGTTAGGTTAGCATGTAATGTTATTTAATTAGATGCAACTACTGAAACTGCCAGACACTGAAGTTACATGTATGTAATCACTTAGATACGGTATATTCAAATCGTTGGATAGGTACAGAACATTGGCCTGCTCGATCGCCGGATATAAATCCTTTAGATTTTTGCATTTGGGATTTTCTTGAGTCGTTAGTTCATTCCACTCCCATCGAAAATGTTGAAGACCTGAGGAATCGAATTATAGCCGGCAGTGAGACAATAAGAAATACACCAGGAATATTTGCGCGAATACGACAATCAATGAGGCGAAGAGTTTTGAACATTTGCTGTAGCTTTCCGCCTATTTATTCATTATTGATATTTTCTGTTATTGTTCTGGTTTAATGTTATTGTATTAGATAGTTCTTGATGAAGTATTAAAGCATAGAAACGGCGCCCCACACAAAAAAAGGCAAGAGAGATTTTTTGTCACAAATTGAACGAAGAATCTAAAAATGATTTTTAGTTTGAAAGATCTCAGTGGCGAACGATTTTTTTCTTTAAAGAAATTGAGACCATTACCCGTATGCGCGCCAATGATGAACATAAAATTCTTGATTGCATGTCAGAAAATGCGCAATAACTACCTCTTAAAACCCACCAAATTTAATTTGCTTATCTCTACCGGTTTCAGAGCGATAAATAAATAGTCAGTTTTTAATATCTCGGAATAGGAAGCATTTGCGGACAAAAGCTATATAACAAACTGTCATCGTTTTTTCATGCAGAATCACCTCATGAAGTTTGTCGCACTTATTCACTCACACCCTGTATAGGTGGCATAGATTAATATAGAGTTTTTTCTAATTATTTCATGATGATCTCCTACCATGTAGTTTCAACGTCTACATCGAGCAATTGTTAAAAAAAATGGATGTTACGAAAAATATCCTTTCATATGCTGAATGCATATAGTCTGAAATTTTCATTTTCAGACCTCGTCGTATCGTATGGTTTCGAACTAATAATAAATGAACCAACTAGAGTGACACCAAATCCTTCAACTCTCAAAGATAAAATCATTATTAACAGTCATGCTGATGTAGATGACTGCATGTTGATTAAAAATCAAATTTATCGTATCACTTTGCCTAGTTTTTATATCTTAATAAATATTTCGATTACAAACTTGAGGATGTAACAGGAGAGTTATGAATGATGATAATATTGACACATTTTTCTTTTACTTATCTCGCGATGACTAGTTTGATGTACTAATTGAAGATGACTGTGAGGAAGCTTTTGAGATGTTCATGCAAACTAAACATTTTCACATTTCTTTCTTTGAAAGAAGCCAGTAAGAAAATTAAATAATCACTACCAAAATACCTTGCTATCTCCATGAAAAGATGAAGGGTAAGGTTTGGAAATTGACGAACTTAACTTGAAGCGAAGATTTAAAGTCCCCACTCTATTCTATGATACTTTCTTATATCGTAAATCCTATTCTTATAATATTGGCCGATTATACAGGGCTTTTCACGATGAGCGTTAATTAGACGTTTCTGGCAAACCAGACAACGGATCAACCTGAAAATTTGACAGTATGCATAAATGAACATGATCTACACGCCTAAAATATTTTAGACGCTGCGGCTTTGCCGCTTCTACTGTAAAGTAGCGGTTACTTTGATTTTTCAAATGGAACACCCTGTATATAATATCATATTATGATTTATTATCACTTCGTCAACAATTTCATATAGTATCTCCTTATACCTATCTCTTACCGTTAAAGAGATATAAATTAATTTTGATTTTTTTTTTTATCAAACGTACTTTTATAAACGCTGATAATCTTGAACTCTCTGGTACTAAGACGATCAAATTCGGAATGGAGTGAAGTGATACCATAAGGTTCCTCACTTCGGAGCCATATTTTTTTTGCCTCATACAGGGTCGTTAGAAAATGCGGATACTTTGTTCACATGAAAAAATGAGTGGAAGTCAATTTTTTCAAATGGAACACCCTGTATTTTTCCACATTTTTGAGCTCTACATCCAATTTTAGATTGACTTTGTTCAGATAATCCTATTTCGATTTCGAACCGTTTTCGAGATAAACTGTTTCAAACAGAAACTGACGTGGTTCCCTTGAATTCATCAATTATATTTGAAATTTAACAGATTCCATTCGATGTTCCTTCATCAGTCACAGATAATGCAATGAATAAATAATTATTAAAATACTCTTCAACCATCAAATGAAACTTCTCTTCAAAAAATAGTTTTATTAACGCTGACACACGAACTGAAAATAAATTCATGAATTAGTAAGTCATTGCAATTATCACTGTATTTCAGAATATGTTCGAACACATCTCCTCCTCTACTTAAACAAACATGTAATCTCTTCAGAAGATTTTCATGTGTAGCGCTTCTGATTGATTCTGGAGTTAAACTATTGAAAGCAGTTCTAATTCTCGATTTCATATCTTCCATTGTTGTTATTGGGTCGGAGTAAACCATATTTTTAATGAAACCCCATACAAAATAATCTAGTGGATTGCCATCTGGTGTTCTGGGAGGCCAACGAAAAGGTCCATTATTACCAATCCATCTATCTTCGAAGATTTCAGTTAAAGCTTCACTTACTGAACGAGAATTATGGGATGGAGCACCATCCATTTGGTACCATACACGTTCTCTTCCTGGCCTATGATTTAAAATCATTTGAATTCCATTTCTCAGTAAATCTTCATATTTTGTAGCATTCAAGTTATCATCATAAAACTCGATATAAAAAATTGACTCATTCTTTATGGCACAAAATACATTAAATTGCCATCTTTCTTGAAAACCCCTTTGGCGAACGACATAGGGATTTTCTGGCGACCAATAATGACTGTTGTGTCTATTGAATATTCCAGTTTTTGTAAACTTGGCCTCATCTGTCCATATGATATTGTCTAGAAAATGTTCATCCTCTTGAGTCTTGACAAGTAACCATTCAAAGAATTCCACTCTACGAGGCAAATCTGTCTCTTTCAGATGTTGGACACAGTAAAATTTATAGGGATGCCATTTGTGCTTATTAAGAATGCGATAAATTGTCACGTAGGGTATACCTATCTCCCTTTCAGCTTCGTGTAGAGAAGCATTTGGAAATGCATAAAAAAATCCCAAAACTGTTATGTTATTGTCATCCTCATCCACTTCAGGCTTTCTACGAATAACTTTTGTATGAAAGGTTCCATTCAACCTACAGTTTTTTAGAAGTCGGTTTATCATATTATTATTCGGCTTCGGAAGTTGTGGATATCTTTCATGAAATACTCGGCATGTTCTACTTGCAATTCTATTAAATCATAAATTATTAATAAATTCAAGAAATCTTCATTACTGTAACCTAATCTTGACATTTTTTGGTTACAATCAGTCAAAACCACTAACGAACGTTTGACGTTTCAAAATTGGATCATTTATATTTCCAAAGCACACTATGAAAAAATACTAATTTGCAATGTTGTACGATAGAGACACTCAATACCTCAATGCATACAAATTGTAACTTTTTCTAAGGAACATATCACTTTCGAATTGACTGATTGGTGACTGTTGAAAAACTAAATCTAAAAGAAATATTACATAGTATAAAATAGATGTTAAATCTCGAAAATAAGTGATGAATGCAAGGAAACAACGTCAGTTTCTGTTTGAAACAGTTTATCTCGAAAACGGTTAGAAATCGAAATAGGATTATCTGAACAAAGTCAATCTAAAATTGGATGTAGAGCTCAAAAATGTGGAAAAATACAGGGTGTTCCATTTGAAAAAATTGACTTCCACTCATTTTTTCATGTGAACAAAGTATTCGCATTTTCTAACGACCCTGTATGAGGCAAAAAAAATATGGCTCCGAAATGAGGATCCTTATGGTATCACTTCACTCCATTCCGAATTTGATCGTCTTAGTACCAGAGAGTTCAAGATTATCAGCGTTTATAAAAGTACATGTTTGGTGAAAAAAAAATCAAAATTAATTTATATCTCTTAAACGGTAAGAGATAGGTATAGGGAAATACTATATGAAGTTGTTGACGAAGTGATAAGAAATCATAATATGATATTATATACAGGATGTTACATTTGAAAAATCAAAGTAACTGCTACTTTACAGTAGAAGCGGCAATGCCGCATCGTCTAAAATATTTTAGGCGTGTAGATCATGTTCATTTATGCATACTGTCAAACTTTCAGGTTGATCCGTTGTCTGGTTTGCCAGAAACGTCTAATTAACGCTCATCCAAATCCATCCATCCATCCATCCATAACCAAATCTACTTATTCACTCTCTCACAAAAACTTCACAATAGAATTTTATTGTTATCTTTCTGATTATGATAATTCAAAATCATGTGATACAAAGAAGTAGAAACATAGAGTATATTCATTTAATTCAAATTTCAAGGAATATTATAATATTTGAATCTCCTCTTTTTGCTCTGCTCATACAAACGCAAATGGAATTTACTTGATGCAACAAAGACAATGCAGAAATCACTTTAACTTACTTTGTACCTTCAGTCAACCATTCTGTGGACAAGAACTTGATATTTCATCAAATTTCATATGAAGCTATTATAATAAGAGTTTCTACGAGGTATTTACATTTAAGTAAACACATTTTCAACCCAGAAACTTTTACTCATAATCTAAATTCACAAGGTAGGCAAAACGTAATGGCACGCATAATATTTGTGATCTTGTTGTGGTGTGAAATGTACCCTTCTCTCTTAATGTTTCCACCAAGTGGAAAAATAAAGGCAGACATCTGTCAGAAAACAACTACTTACCTGGCTAATACTACGCCGGACATTGAACTACATCTGACAGATATTTGTGCAACGTTCTTCCAAGAACACCCAATTGCAAGTGCTTGTCTTATAGTCAAGACTGGGAATGACCACCTGCACACATGCATGTTGCGAGTACCTCTCATCAGTGACAGGGTAGGTCGGACAACATTATAATTGTCCTGTTCCTGCCAAATGAATAATAATCAACCGTTTACCTAATATTTCCCCACGGATGACACTACGACCCACAACTGAGTTGATCGCAGCGCCATCCGCACGGGAAATTAAAAACAAGACAATCAGCACAGACTCCCGGGAGTAGAAATCTGTAAAATTTCAAAACAGGTTCGAAAATATTGTGCCAGAGAGGTATCAACAATGTAAAATGAATACGGAGCACCCTTCTCTCTTGGCGTTTCCACCAAGTGGAAAATAAAGGCATACATCTGTCAGAAAACAACTAATTCCCTGGCTGATACCACGACGCACATTGAACTACATCTGACAGATGTTTGTGCAACGTTCTTCCAAGAAGACCCAATTGCAAGTGCTTGTCTTGTAGTCAAACAGAAGATTATCCTTCATTGGCACGTTTTACTGAACTGCGAATTGTATTCAATGTGATTTGTTATCGTTATTTTTCTCGATTTGAAAAAATCCACCAAACAAGCAACTGCCTTTCCCCCTCGCCACGCTAATTCTACAGCAGCAATATGGTAAAATTCACGCAAAAGACCTTCAGGAGTATTTTAATCCCATAGCAATATTGAGTATTTTGTTAATCTCAGACAAATTTACGAAACTTAACTGGACTTATGTTTACATAGATCTGCTTGTAGTTTCTTCCTTATTGCATCGCGGACATCTTGAGCTGGTTCAAATTGACCGCCCAACATTTTAGTATCAAAGCCAATTCTTCTAAGATTCTATGTTCATTTAATTCATATTTTCGTTCGCAGCAAAATTCCATAAATATTCCCCAAATATATTTGGGAATTTTTGCTTTGATTAGAGCATTTAGGTATACTTTGAACATTCACATTGCCAAAACGAGACATTTTGAAATTTATTTGGAATGAAGTTGTCAAACTCAGTCGTGTTGTCATAGTGATTCAGTCATCTGTCACCATGTATATTTATGTTTCTATTTTTATTAATGTGTAATGGGCTTGTCGGTTGAATGAGTAAGTCGGGGGTAGTTGGCCATAGTTTTTTCAAGAATCTGTCAAAATAAAAGGATTCTTATTTCTATACTTATTTTTATTCATAATCATACTCGGAACATTTATCTTCAAGGTAATTGACTAACATAAGGCAGATTTTACGGATATGAAATTTTAAATTATAATTATTTCTAAGTCGCCATTGGCCATCTCTCCTGGCATGCCCGGGTGTGATGGCCATATGAATAGGGGGGAAATGGCCAGAACTGAATTCAACCCATGGTTTCTCTTTGGTTTTATGTTTTTGTTTCTTACAATTTTTTTTATTCTGACCACATCTAGAATACATATTGCCAAATTCGGTACAATTTTCATGCACCCAAAGTTGAAACACAATGCACTGAAGCCAATTTTTAATTAGACGGGTAACATAATAATTCTTTCCACATTCAACATAGTTATCTTCTTCCGTGGTCACATCTCCATCTGATGAATCGCACATTACTGGTCCTTCTTCATCTTCATTACTCTCAGATATCCTACTAACTGCTTTTCTTCTTCTTGTATGTTTTATGGTGCTTTCGTTTTCCAACTGATCAGACTCAATCTGCTTTTTTTTATCTGTGTTTTTGCTCAAGAACATTTTCAACCAGTCGTAACCCGCTTTTTCAGTTTCTTTATTAAATCTGGGTTTTAAATTCAACTGCACCGCAAACTCGTAGGCAATTCTTCTGACGTCATCAATCGTCAAAGAAAAACCTTTTGTTGCATTGACTCAATATGAGTAGCCAGCCTTTTTTCATTTTCTCTCCCAAACATAGAGGATGGCCCATAGGTCTCTTTTTGTCATTGTTTGCCTTACATCGCCTTTCTAAGGTTTTCCTTCGTATTTGATAGGTTTTAGCAGCCGCATATACCGACATACCTTCATTTTTCATCGCTCTTATGGCTGCTTTCAATGATTCTTCAGTCCAGTTTCCTCGAAGAGCAAATGCTTTTCTCTTGTACTTATTCGGCATCTAAAACAAAAATCGGTGTATGAATGCCATACGACTATCAGACTCTGACTATGTGTGGCCATCTCTCCTGATCTTCCGGGAGAGATGGCCACACCTAAAATGTAAACAAGCAAATGCAGTATGTGTGAAAGTTTGAGGTTATGACAAAGCCTGGTATGTAAACTGTTCCGTAAACTCTAAAATACATATTGCTTGCACAAAATGAAATCACCAGAGTGTTAAACATAAATTCTTCACCAAATTTTGGTGACACTTAAAACAATCAATTGGAATTGTTCTTACATTTGAATGGTTTTTTGCCAGAAATTCGGACGTACACTTCCAAATACGCACAACGCAAAGCGAACTGAGCAACAAATGGCGCCGTTTAGAGCGGCTTTACTTTTATGCAATGCATTTGCAATGCAAGACAGGTATTGCAAGGCAATTTAGAAATTGTGTCTTACATTTATGCAATTATTGTTGTGTTGCCAGCAGTATATACCAACATAATATATTTCGAGAAAATCTAATCTCAATAAAATATTTATATTTTGTTGGTCTGTACTTTACTGAAATTCGAAAAATGACATTCCACCTATCACTAACGCTTGTGACAAATTTTCTATTTCTTTTTTAAGTTGGAGTTAAAGGTTAGGAGACATTCGAAAAACAATATCTACAGGTACTAGTGTGCTATTGGCATTGAATTTCTCACCAGAAAACTCACTAGAATTGCTCACGAATTGCGTGAAAATTTCAACCAGTCGAAATTTTTTGGGCTTGCATATAACTTGCATGGGCGCAAGCGCAACGTAAAATTTAGTCTTGCATTGCACAAAAATTGCATGAAAATTGCATAATGTAAAGCCGCTCTTAGTAAATGTTCTATGACATATTTTGTGTGGCCATCTCTCCCGTGCGGCCAACTCCCCAGGAATTACCCTAAATTTAAAAAAAGCAATTTTTCGCACCTGAAGTGTCAACTTTTTTATTTTTGATTTCCTCAGCTTCATACCAAACCTGCACTGTAAACATCAGAATTGAATTTTAGATGACCCTAAACGAGGGGAAATTGAAAACCAGGCTTTGTTTTCAAAAATACCTTTATGATCTCGGCACCATATTTTTCACAGTAGAATTTAAAGTCATAGATTACTGGGGCATATTTTTATAAGAAAAATGTTATTCGTAGTGTGAAAATCAATTAATTTTCATTCTGGTATAACACCTTGGGGACAATTGAGTTTCATTTACTATTTGCAGCAAGATTTATCATCATATTATTATCTAACAATATAAAATTCGTCTAGCGTTGGATTCCTCATAGCAGGGGAGCCCAAGCGGGGATTTCGGGATTTACTGAAGCGCGGCAGATTAATATATAGGGGGATATCTTGTACTCGGTTAAGTACCTCCACCTAATATGAATCTCATAAAGAATCAGATAGGTAAAAAAAAATTGATCATCAGTAATTCTCAGATTAAGGTAGGGTGAGTTAATTACATGCTAAAAAGTGTATATTCTACTAATCTAACAATTTGAGAGTGACGTAAAGAAAGGGGAGGGCTACAAAGTTGTAAAAAAATCGTCATCTCGACATTCTCGAGCGTGGCTAATTTTTTTTTATTTTGAAGGAAATAATTCAAGAATAATAAAAAATATATAATCTGACGATTTCCACAGGCCGAAATAACAAACAGTCGTCGATAAAGTCTAATGCGTGCAGATGCGTAATGCCTATATTCCCCTCTCCGCGTTACTATTTCTCACTCGCTCTTTCTCTATCTATTTGGCTTGGCCAAACTTAGATTTTGAATATAATTTGAACTGATTCGTACCGGTAGATTTTGAATAATCTCAAAAAAACTACGATTGATTTCAAAAACTAATCAGCTCTTAATATCAAAAAACTACGTCGATCGCGCCGCCAGTCCGGTCAGAATCGGTTGATTCGATCGTGAGTTATCGTTGTCGAAAGAAAACTGAAAAAAGTTTTTTTTTGGAATCACTCTGAAATTTCTAGTTCGATCGATTTAAACTTAAAGATTCTTCATGGAGCTTGGAAAACTGCGTCGAAGGCTTCTAACCGCGTAAAAATCGGTTTATTTATTCAAAAGTTTTTGCAGTTTGAAAATCCAAAAAATTGTATAAACTTCAGACTTTTGAGCTCGGGGAGCTCATTATGAAAAAAAAAAACATATTTTTGAGCTCGAAGAGCTCAAAAACAAAATGAGTGATATGTTGAGCGCTTAGGTATGGAGTTAGAGGGAAGTTGCAGGGATGGCCTTTAGGGTCAACCGTTTCCTATTTTTTTTTGTTAGATAATGCGATTCCCTCCAGATAATCGTCAGCGTAGGAGACAGCACATCTAGGATATAAAGATGAACTAAATATATCTTAATCTGATGCGCTTGAATATTTCAAAATGGCAATTTTTTTTTTATATTGTTTGCGTCACATCGACATCGTCAGATTATTGCATGGGAGCTTTTTTGTAGGTTCACTCAATACCCCCTAAAAAAATCTGACGCTCTCGAATAATTTTTTTTAATTTTCAACCCTTACCTACGACCACCCCCCATCATGCAAACGATCATTTAATATACGTACATTATTAAAAACACGTAGGACATTGATGCTATCAATATCTGACGCGCTCGAGTATGTCCATGCAACAGCTTTTTTTTACAAATTTGAAAATCTATAGCCGCTTCCCCCATCGATGAAAAGGTATACATTACATATTTTTTTTTTCTTCTTATCAGCTAAGCTTTGCTACCCAACAGGTCTCTATGACGCTCGAGTAAATCCAAATTTAGCATCGTGGGCTCCCCTACTATTATGCCGTAAAGAGTGATGAGGAAGAAAATGGAAAAATTCGAATTTTTGGACCAACATTCGATTCTGAGTAATATTTTCCCTTGACGTTTAATTCTACCGTGACGAATACAATAATGGGATACGTTTTTCTCAAAGAATACCTAGATTTCAATCTCTTTCTTAAAGGGTAATGATAAATTCACGTTTTGTGTTTGCAATTCATGTTTGGAATGACGATGAATCAGAAGTTTTTATCAGGAATGATATTTTTGGAGACATTGATAATGAAGTCATTTTTCATATGCTGCGAACTGAATGCCAGACACTATATATTTATGTGGAGTTTCAGTCTTAAAATAAGCTTCCTTCAATATGAACATGACTTGTAGGAACACCCTCTATACTCACAATATGCCATTGAGAAAAATCTTATATTCCGAGTATATCCAAATATATACGAAAAAAACAGAAATTTTGGAAAATGTTTTTTATTTTTTCTTCCTTATTTTTCGAAGGATTTAGAAGTAAATTGCACTTTTATCCACCATTATCAACTTTATTTTTTCTTATGCCATGATTCTTCTTTTTTGAATGAACTATCGTAAGTTATCATTCTTTTCTGAAAAACCTGAGATGTTAAAGAAAAATTTTATCATCATAGGCTTTGACTTTGTTATTTCTAAATTTGACTTTTTTAATATCTCCGGTTTTTCGAAAAAGAATGATAACTTATGATACATCATTGAAAAGGTAATATCTGGTTCTATTCAAAAGAGAGACGTAGCGCCCATAAGAAAAAATAAAGTTGATGATGGTAGCCGGAAGACGAAACGTCGGATAGCAAATCTGAACACACCATTTTGTAGCAGGGAAAAAGTGGCAACGTGGAAGTGCGATTTATTCTCGGAATAAAGTCAGAGAGAAGTGAAAACCATTTTCCAAAATTTCTGTTTTTCCGGATATCTTCGGATGTACTCGGAATTTCAGAACTTCCCCAACGGCATATCGTTGGTCATGTAAATGCGCAACTTTGCCCCAATTCAACCATCTTCGTATATTTGTAGTTTCCGAGATCCCAATGGTGAGGATCGAATTTGAAACACTCTGTATGTTTTCATAACATGGAGTCTACCAGATTACGTAAAATATATCATTGAATAGCCGATTATGACAAAGTGTTATCTCAAGCGCAGAAAGGAAGTAAATATCAGGCAGGTAATTATCTGACCAGAGTTGGCAAGAATCCAAAGGTTATTGTGGGACTTAGCATTGTTTGAATAATTTCAGCAGATTTGCGGCGGACTAGAACAGTGTGTTGTCAAGCAACGAAGAAAGATCTAATCCTTTTCGAATACAAATCCCCCTAATGATTATTCCAAGTACAAACTTGACCATTGTACCTTTCGGTAGAAAGAAGTTGTTACTATGCTTCTAATTGAATGAAATTTCAAGATTTCTATGGATTAACGTTCAATTTGTATCACAGCAAAGCTAGACAGTCGTCAATATTCATTGGATAACAATATATACAGCAATTTTTTGTATCCACGATTATCCCAAGTCGCGACATCAATTAAAAAGCTACTAGAAACAATTTTTACAGATGACAATTTAACTCATGTTTAAAAAATCGCATATGCCGAAATTAGTCAAAGTGTGGCTACTAATACAGTTGCGACGAAATCATCAATCTGGCGACAATTTTCTATGTTTTGCGATGCATAAAGATCTAAATTTGAGCCAGATAATTCCATCAAGAAATTGAATGTAATATTGCGAAAAGTAATGGAGAATACTACAAAAAAGTGGTAATTAAAACAATTTGGAACACCACCGCTAAAATGCTACAAAGTAAATACAGTTCGATTATTTTATCTTTACCCGTGCGTCATCAATAATATGCATATGAAATAAGTCGAGACGTTTAAGCCAAATGACGTCTAAATGTAAAATGCCGTGACTACTATCCCGATAAAATTACAACGTGTAGATAATAAGATAGGATAATGAATTACTGAATTAATATTTTCAAATTCATGGAAATGGCGAACCACCGACAATGAGAATGTTTTTTTAGTTCCAACAGAATACCGTGTGACACACTCATGGTACACCCCCTTTTCTCCTTTCCTTTTTTCTTTTATTTTCCAAATATGTCAAAAAGTGCCGTCCAGTGAGCATATTCAATGGTCCAAATTTAAAAAAAAATTGCTGGAGATGCAAAGTCGAAAAGGAATGAATCTTTTAAATTTTTTTTTACGTTAACCAGCTGTCGTCCCCTTACGAACGGCAGCCCTCAGTAGTCGTAACTTGTGCGAGCCAGGGATTAACGAGGTCTTACCTTTCAACGTGCGATTCCTAGCACACGGTGTTTTCCATTTATTACGAATCTAGTGGCACCAGGTTTGATAGGATAATAAAACATGGAAGCAGTGAGTTTACTAGAAACTTTTGACTTCCCTACTATATTCTAATTTCAGTCACACTCATATAAGGAAGTTGTTTTATCCATACCTCCGCAGCCGTTTAACACAAATCCATCACATCCTGCACTGCTTTTAGTCGGCTATATTTTCGTATTTTAGAACTTAAGAATTTTAAATATTTTGTAGCTGTGATATTGCATGTTATGGTCATGATGGTAGAGATCTTGTCTCTTCATCTAAGGGTCATGGGTTCGATTCCCAGCATGGTCATCGGTTTCGTGCATGGCATCACACGTTAAAAGGTAGGGGCTGCGTCTTCCCTAGATCGGACAAGTCTTTCGAAGACTTTTGCGGGTTGTATTCTTAAGGGTGTGCAGCTGGTTGACGGAAATAACAACAAAAATAACAACAAAAAATTAATTTATTATTATATTTGATAATCCAAGGAATCTTCTAGGCTTGGGTATTCAAACTTTTTCAATTACCTATTCGTGCATGGATGCAAGGACCCACAGTATAATGATAAATAAATGAATATCTAAGAAATAAAAACCCAAGTTGAAATATATTTGGTAATGAAATACTCAACACATGATTAAAAAAATGTAAATACATTTATTTATGTAATGCGAGCATGTAGAACTATGTACTATTTATGAAAGTAAAATCAAAATTAATATATTTAATCACTTTCTGATTCAGAACTGTCACGAATGTATATAATAATGGGTTCAATAACCATATCACAAAGAAGCTTTTCTCGTTCATACCATTTTTCAATGAGCGATTCAGTGTGTTTTACATATTTTGCCCAGGATTCAGTGTTGCACTTCTCTAATGCTCCATTCCACATACCCAATACTTTTTCATCACTGTATCCATCTCTGCCAATATGATTGATATAGTATGTCTTACAATTAGCCCAAATTAATTCAATAGCATTAAAGTCTGGGTGATAAGGTGGTAATCTTAATACTTCATGCCCAGTTCATCTATAATATATATGTTTTCCTTTCGATACATCTTAGCCAATTGCAATAACTCTGGTTTTGTTAATTTCTCATCAAAATCAATATTATTTTCCTGTAGCCAACAAACAATTTCTGATTTTCTTGAAGAAGTGGTAGGCTGCTTATTCAAAATTTCACTGTGGTATGGTGCATTGTCCATTATTATCAAAGACGGCTCTTCCAAACTGGGAATTAACTGTGAAGTGATCCACTTGGTGAACATTGTACTATTCATTTCTTCATGATAATCTAGAGTCGAAGATTTCGAACAGAACAATAAACTGGCTTCTGGAACAAACTCTTTCGCATTACCAGCATGCACAACAATAAATCGTTTACCATCATATCCTTCGGGTTTGCGTACACTTTTAACATTATCATCCTGCCAAGACTCGGTTTTATTTCCTCTAGAATAAATTCTTGGTTTTTACGTAAAAAATATGCTCTTTGTGAAACAATATGAGTCTTTTCAATCAAAGCTCTTCGATTATCATCTTTTTTAAATTTAAATCCCAGCTCTTAGAGTAAAACATTCAAAGATGATTTGCACATCGAAACAATCTCCTTATTTTTCAGTTCATCGTTCAAGGATTGAAGGGTAACATGTTTTTTTGGAAGGAAAAGATAGGACTGATATTATAGCTGCATTTCAAAAACGAGATACAAGTGAAGTTTCAAATTAAAAAGAAAACTAGATGTTTCAATAGAGTTTGACTTTTCAACTAATATACATAAATCCAAAGATTTTTCTGATGAAGTTGTGATTGATGAAAATGGGGCGATTACATTTGTTCAAAAATTTTTCTCATTAGTCAGTGTCACGTCCATCGAATGAACAATCAATATTATCTTCATTTCCCTCACCAAGTAATAAGAAGGTATACTCACTTTTTTCATACATATCGTACAAAGTATTTCGTACTGGCAATTTCTGTCCTTCAGGTAAATCAGCTGTTCTGTTCTTTTTGAGACGACGTCTACTTTTTCCTGGAGTTGATGGATTGGGTTGATTTTCGTTTCTTATTTTGATGTTGTACACCGTTTTTCGAGATATTTTAAGTGCATCTGCAACTCTCTAAAATACAGTAAAGAAAAGTTATGACATATCTTTTGTGGTTTTAATTGTTACCTCTTGAACAGATGAAAGTGGTAAAAAGGTCCACCATTCGCTCTTTCCCTTTCAAAATACTCGCACAAGTTCAACACAAATTGTTGTGCTTGTGAGTGTAGAATAGTTTCAGGCATAATCTAAAAAAGAATTAAAATGTATTATGAATGATTTTCACCTGTATTTATAGATTTAGGTCATGTTTTTTTCTCTCAATAAGGTTTCCATACTATGAATAATTGTTGTGTTAATATCCCGGTAGTACGGAATTATAGTCAAAAATGTCAATTGTAAGGTTAAAAATTTTGAAGTTTGTTTGTGAATAAAACACATTGTATTGTACTTACTTTGAAAGTAATGATTCCAAGAGACATTTAGCTTTAAAAAAAAACTATTTTTATAATATATTCGACTGCAAAACAAAGTGAAACAATAATACTCCAATGACAGAAAACAATGACGCAATTGATGGTACACGCTAGCCAATACAATGTTTGGCAAGTTTAGTTGAAATGTAAAAGTCGGTTTTATGGCTATCTCTTTTCATTGTTTTGAGTTATAATCGATCATCACAATACCATAATTCTTAGGTTAGAAGACAAATGTTAACGAACTTTGATTCGCTCATAGCGGTTGTTAGAAAGAGATGTTCTATAGAGGGTGTGTGATCAGAGTTGTTCCAGAGCTATCTTAAATTGTGCTCAAATTAATCACAAAATTGTGCTCCTGCTACTGCGCATGCGCGTTCTTTGAAATTGATTATTTGAAATGACGGATATAAGATGTTCGATAGAGGGTGTGTGATTTCTTCGATCATAAATTGATGACGCATGGGTAAAGATAAAATAATCGAATTGTATTATAACGAATTCAATATTGTGTTCAACCCTTTCACCGATGTTCAGTTTAATTCATCAAGAGCTGCAAGCAATGCTTAACGTAAAATCCTGCAAGCACAACCCGAAATGAGAAAATCCAGTGCTTCAGCTCTTAATAAATCTGAATTATTTGCAATGGCCAGATAATATGATGCAAATGAACCAGAGTTAATTCAAAAGAAATAATATCACATTTTGGCGTTTGAATTAGCTTGGCGCGGAGGCGAAGCAGTTTACTGCAGAACCACTTATTTCGTATCTGGAATTGAAAATAATGGAAAAGAAACTGGATTCATCGAGTATAATCCTCATTTTCAAGTAACAATAAATTATCATAAGACAGCAAATGGATTACGCTTAATATTTTAGAGCATATTTGCCCAATACGTTCATTTAAAAAGTTAATGGAGAAACGAGACACTTTTATAACATTGAACAGAGTATTTCTTACACCAAATACCTTTCGAAAGAAGAAAAATTCCAAAGGTTGGTATAAGAACGTGCCAATTGGAATTATTAGAATTTTCAAATGGGTTAAATGCTCACCACAACGCATTGATATAGATGTCAAACGTGTCAAAATTACAATTCACTTAAATCGAGCGGCAGCAGTTAGTACCATTTGAGCATTATTCAATCATTTCGTGTTGGAAAAAAAAACGTTAACCTCTACTACAGAAACGATTAGCTGTGGTACCCGCATTGACATCACTGTTCCTAGTATGAATTTCAATAACTACGTTTTTAATAACTGAACATTCAAATAAAAATATGTTTATTTTTAAGGTTTTGTATATAAAGTTTGCATTGATATGTTTCTGAATTTCTTATTCATTAAATTGTCCTGCCCAATCACAGTCGATATGTGTATTGTTATCGGGTAAATTTGTGTTGTTCAAAGTCTCAACTGTTTCCTTTAGCAATTTGACTCGAAAAACTTTCAACCAAAAAACGCCTCACCTTCGGTATCGCGTTTCTCATTACCAACCCAAATATACCCGATAAAATACAAACCTCTTGTGCAATTATAAGTGAAAGTACATCTACTGTGACTGAATACGATTTACCGGTATTTTGGACACCAAAATTATTAATTTGAATGTTATCACATTGTTTGTTAAACAAAACAAAACCAACTCAACAATTCATGACAGACATCAGTGAACATTGGACAGGTAAAGTTCAAATTATTGATATTGAAGCTAACAAGGAGTGAGTAGAATCAATAGACTCTTCCACAAGCATGGAGAAAAGATTACTTTTGCAAAAAATAGCGTGTTAGAAAAAGTGTTGAAAGGAGGGTATTCTTTTCTGGGTTTTCGAAAACAAGTTGATTTTCATTAAATTCTCCTCCCAACCGGTATATTGAGTGTTTCACCCCTAATCTTCATCTTGAATCAATTCTGATCTTCATATATATCTTCATATAGAGTTTCAAATTCAAAATGAGGCTGATATTTTGAAAATCGGTTGACGAGGAAGAAAGTTATGACTGCAAAACCAAAATTTTTATTTTTTAATAGAGATCAGATGACAATTTGGAAAATATCTAGAGGTAATGAGATCATCTTCATGTCTCTTCTGTCAATTTTGAAAAAAAAAAAGGTTTTCTTCAATTGGGATCCTCTTGAAAATACTGAAGTTTTGCACAGATGTAGGTAACACCCTGTAGCGATTTTATCTGAAGAACCTTATATTTCGAAGAAGTACGAAATTATAGTTGAAGGACAGGGCTAGCAAACAGTGCGAACAGAATTCAAATTGTTCGAAGCATAAAAAATGAAGAAAAAGTTGCGTAACAGAAGGGCCACGAATATGGAAGTGAAAAATTTTCAAAAATATCTTTGGTTTTAAAGTTATTTTGGAAAACCTGAATTTTTCCATTTCATATTTTAATTTTTTGTGGTGCTGAAACAAGATAAGAAATACTTCGCCCCAGAAACTTTTCATAAGCTATCTTATGATGACTTCAGTTTTACTGTCGGTCGTTTCGTTATCAAATAACCATCATCAACTTTTTTTTTCAAATACAGCTCTTTTTCGAATAATGCAGTTTTTTGAAGTATTTTCCTTTCTGAATTCAATGATGTATCACTCAAGATGGATTCAATACGTTTCGGAACCTTTCCGACTATCGTCATGAATTTTACAAGCGATTTTCAACAATTACTTAATATATCAACACAAAATATCGTTTTTCTGCAGATCTAGGATATCAAATTCTATACTTTTTTTTCAAATTTTGGTCGGTAGGTACTCGAAAAATTCTTCAAATATTCGAGATGATTTGATACCCAATTGAACTGACATGTGTGATAACTCATTGAATTTAGAATGAAAATTACTTCAAAAAACTGTATTTTTCGAAAAAGGGTCGTATTTAAGAAAATAAAGTTGATAATGGTTGTTCGATGACGAAACGTCGGACAGTAAAACTAATATCATCAAAAGAAAGCTTATAATAAGTTTCTTTATATTTCTTTATATATATATAGTATTTTTCATATTGTTCCAGCTCTGATGATAACACCACAAAAAAATTTAATAACAAATCGAAAAACCCAGATTTTCTAAAATAACTTGATAATCAAATTATTTGAGAAAATTTTTCACGTTTTTATAGATGACCCTTCTGTTACGCAACTTTTTCTTCCTATAAACCAAAACTGTATCTATCACCGTTTCAGATATCCCCGTGGTGTACAACCTTGGACGCACTGTATATTTTCCAGTTTTTCTTGGTCCTGCTTACTATGTATCGAAACTACTATCCTAATGTCTAGATCTTTTGGAAATAACCCTGTTACAAATGACAGCTTAATCGAGTACGTTAAAGGCTCTACTATAATGGAAAGACACTTTTTCACGAGGATAAAAGGAACTTGATCATACACCTTGTGTCCGGAACCATTACACTATCACGCGACCACGGTGGACCAGAGTGTTGAAGAGAACATCCTGGCAGATCATTATGAATCTCTCGACTTTAGCCTACTTGACCTGAGGAATAACAAGATATCCTTTTTCGATATGCAAAGTTCTTCAATGTTCTTGGTTCATTCTTATGTAACTGCAGACAGACCTCAGTCTTCAGAGCTTATACGTGAACTTCTTCTTATTATTATCATCATTATTTCGATACCTAAATCTTCTGTCAACAAAACATGACAAACATTATTTGAGTTATCTGAAAGTATTCGTATCTCATCAACATGAAATTGCAAATAAAAAGAGACTTAACTATAATCCAATAATTTATTTAAGAATTTTAACATAAAGTTCTTTGTTGTGTTTTGTAAGTATTCATAACCGTGTATATTTCAATTTTTTTATATGAACATGATATATATATATATATATATATATATATATATATGACATGTTTTTGTTCAAAATTCAGAAACTTATTTTTTTATGACAGTATTTAAAGTCAGTTGGTAATTTAATTCATTTTCAACTGAAATTCTCAAAACTTCTAATTTATGTCAACAAAATAAAACTGACTGTAACCTCTCATGTCGATGTAGATGTTTCTAGAGTGGTTCTTGTTCATTCTTCGATGTGATGATGACATGCATGCATTTTTGCCGAGCCGAGTTTGATTATCCAAACAAGCGGTCAGGTCTGGCTCCAGGATAGTAACAATGCCCCCTTTTTGATAACATGTTGCACCGAAATGGCATTCTTAGAGTGTAGCGATTTTTGCCAGATCATCCAAATTCTTGACGCAGCTGAATATTATCTTCAACAAACTACTTATAACTCTCCAATCCATCCCATCAATACCGCAGGAAAATTCTGGGATTGCCAGGTCCACAAGATTCTGATCCATCATCGTGTTCCTGAATTTGGTAACGCTCTTCTAGACATTCTCATAAGTCAGTTTATCTCGAAAATGCTTCTTGGTAACCAGGTATTGCATGTTTCTCTGGCCCTTCCGCGATTGCAGCACCCCTCCAACCTCTGAATTCTGGAATCGGCCAAACTTCTTAGAGAATAAATACCACGGCGATGCTTCTGGTTATTTGAAGGTCTTCTGCCACACAGTGCACTAGCGAGTAATCAGCAGGAAACTTAAAGAGGTTACGTGGCTCCTATCGAGTAATCCTCTGTAAAACTTTCATCTCATCCTCCGGTGGTCTGAGGGTACGAACTTGGTGGTGGGTTTTGGTGTTAGAGGACAACCTATTGAAAGTAAAGGTAGACGAGATTGTTTATTCTCTTCAAAATCTTGTATGGACCTTCTCACGAGATCTGCAACTTTGGTGATAGTCCAGGTGACGTACAGGATTATACAATTAAACTAGGTTTTGGTTTGACATTGGCCTTGATGTCATAGGTCTCCTTCATTCTGGCGTGACTCGTTCATGGATGTCGTTCGTTATCTGCCGTAATTTGCTGACTCCTGCAGAGTCCTCTCCTGGTGGCGATAAGATGGGCGGTTAACTCGTTCCGACCCTACAAGTCGCCAGGAGAGGATGGCATAGCTCCAGTTTTATTACGAATCGGACTGGAACATATTGTACCTATACTTATAAGACTCTTCAGAGCAAGTCTATTTTGGAACCATATTCCATCTAACTGGACCGCGACTAGGGTGATCTATATTCCTTAGGTGTATTAACAAAGCACCCACTCAGTGTTCACCAGTATGCCTACCAGGCATACTGTGTCTCAGGACACCAGGAGGTAGCAGTCGCCGCATTCCTTGACATAGAAGGAGCATTTAACAATATGAGGCTACTGTCTCTAGAGGAATTGAACCAATACTATGTGATTGGATAAAAACTATGCTTCATAACAGAACTACAACGACCTATCTACATGGGGAAAGTGTCACCTTCAAACCAGCCAGGGGCTGCCCTCAGCGGGGGGTTTTTTCCCCTCTGCTATGGTCACTGTTGGTGGATGATCTGCTGGCCATTCTCTCGCTACGGGAGGTCGATCTGCAATCATATGCTGACGATCTGGTCATAGTAATACGCGATAAATCAGAAGATATGATCTCCTACGCCCTTCAGGATATATTGGACACCATATATAAATGGTGTGAGAGGGAGTAAATGTCCATTAACCCTTACAAAATGGTCATAGTACCGATCACCAGAAAAAGGAAGCTGGAACAATTAAAACCTCCTTCCATCAATGGTGTAAAATACCTGGGAATAACCCTAGATAAAAACGTAAATCGGAACTCGCCTCTGGAAAGGACTATCCAAAAGGCTAGCCTATCATTATTGACATGCCGCAGAATATGTGGCAAAACATAGGGCATGTCACCAAAATGACCAATAATCACGTATGGCTCTGTAGTCTGGTGGCCAACAACAATGGCCCAGGCTAAACTGAACGGACTACAGGGATGAGCGTGTCTAACGATTAATGGGGCAATTCGCTCCACGCCAACGGCAGCTATGGAAGCCCTTCCCAGTTTACTTTCTCTTCACATATTCATGGAGAGAGACAAGATGGGCAACATACAGACTCCACCAAGCGGCCATTAGTCTACCGCAGGCAGTGGTCATGAGAAGTAGCAGCATGCTGGAGGGCATAATAGCTCACAACATTCTAGGAATGCCCTCAGACATCATGCACAAAACTATCAACCTTGACACGCCCTACACTGTGGTCTTCCCTGAACGAGAAGACTGGGTTCGGAATGAAACTGACCTATGTAGGGCAAATGAAGATTGGTTTACCGATGGTTCCAAAACTCTGGAAGGTGTCGGAGCCGGAATATACGGGATGAATCCAGTAGTAAAACGCTCATTGAGTATGGGCAAATTAACTACGGTATTCCAGCCAGAGGTATATGCCATTAAAATGTGTGCAAGGGAGCTGGAAAATCGACACCACAAACGAAAAACAATAAAAATATTTTCAGATGGTATTAACATCTTTATTTAAAATAGGAAACCTAATATACAAAATATACAAAAAACTATGAATAGTGAATAAAACAAACACCACGAAATATGTATAAAAATAGTAAGAATGAATAGTAATAAAAAATTTAAATTCAAAATAACAAACAGGAGAATGAATAAATAAGTGAATCAGCAAAATTAATATAAATATACACACAATAGTCAAGCAGCACTGTAAGCACTTGAATCCAACTGCTTTAAATCCAGAGCAGTATAGAACTGCAGAAACCTTGAACCGACTGGCACAACGCAATAATGTTAACCTAGTCTGAATACCAGGTCACACGGGCCTAGAAGGGAACGAAACAGCGGACGCCCTAGCAAAAGGGGGGCCGAAATTACGTTCACTGGGCCAGAACCGGTAATCGGTATAGCACATAGCTCTGCCAAGAATGTTATAACATCTGGGGCAGACAATAAAAGACTTGAGTATTGGCGTAGTCCACTGCAAACTCAAACACCACATGCATAAAATCGGACTTGCACAAGATGCAGAGTGCGGTCTATGCCCACTCACGTTCAAACCTAACCTGGTGGCGTTCCAAATTTAAGGTCACAGCGAAATCACAGCTCTTGGTAGATACTAGTAGGGGTTTGGACGGTTGTCTCGTGTACTGCTGAACGATTGGCCGTCAGGACAAATGAAAGCACTGGTGCTAATCTTTCTGGTGATCAGATACTACATTGGAAAGGTGATGGTTTACCGTCCCATTTAATATCTCTACCATTCCGAATGTTTAGTATTTGACACATTTTTTGAAACAAGTTGGTCTCGAAATTTCTGCCTTGGTCCGAATGCAGCACCGAATCGACATATCCACTTCTTCACTAAGACGTTGGCGACGGTGACAGCTACTTGACTGGGCCTACTTGCTGAAGAAATTCATTGTCAAAACGATGTACTTATTTTCATGGTGAGATTGTGGAAATGCGCCAGGGATATCTATGGCGATTCTTCCAGATGGGTTGCCTATGTTGTACTGACGCATGGGGCCTTAGGTCATGTCACTTGTAGCGCACACAGTACACTTTTGGCACCAGTCCTTGACGTCAGCTTGGCAATTGGCCAAGTAAAACCATTGCCTCAGTTTCTGGAGAGTCTTCGTAACTCCCAGATATCCTCCGGTGACCCAATAATGGATTCCTCAGTGCACTTCCTGTTTTCTACTCATGGGTACTACTTTCGGACGTCTTTCTCTTCCAACATCTTCGGCCTCCAACACATGCTTCATTGTCCAAGGTGAGGGAGACCCATTGGGCCCAGTAGGATTTAACGGCTTCCAAATAATTTGCTATTTCCTGCAGAAAACTGAACCAAGATTTGGATGTTTCCCTTGGTATTTCTGGATCTGATTGTTTTTCCAGTTATCATCTTCTGCCGTGGTTCTACAAAGTGTTGCTGCTTTCTCTTCTGCTCGTTGGCTATGTGAGAAGTCATCTGGACATGGCCTCCGCGACAAGATATCTGCATTGTGATGGCTGACCCCCGCTCAATGTCCGATCCCGAAGTCAAATTCTTGGAGCTTCTCGATCCAACATGCCACTTGATCCTCGGGAGTTTTGAACTTTAGAAGCCATTTGAGTACCGCATGATCAGTTTTCAGCAGGTAGAAGTGCTCTACTCCTTTGACCAACTGCTCCTGCCTGGTGACACAATAATTACGCTCCGGTTTTCTAAGTTTATTGATGAAGTAACCGTTTACTTTTTCCTGTCCCTCTTGGATTTTTGACAGAACAGCTCCAAGTCCCACGTTGCCTGTTTCCGTGTACAGAATGAATTTTCTGTTCGACAGGGAATAGCTCAGAATGGGCGCATTGATCAATGCTCCTTTCAGCTTCTAGAACAAGTCTTGGCATCAATCGGACTATTGGAACTTTGTTTGCCCTTCCATGGCCGGGATATCGTACTTTTTTTAAAACAAATTTAATTTTTGGGGGCTCAGCTTCAATCTGGGCTTTCTCAAACGCAGAAATACCTCTTCAAATTCTTCACTTGGTTCTCGAACGATCTGACAACAACAAATATGTTGTCAAGATATACTAGACACTTCTTCCATGATAGTCCTTCAGCACCGTCTCTATCAATCTTTCGAAGATGGCTGGATCATTGAAAAGACCGAATGGCATGACTGTGAACTGCCACAATCCTGAGCCGACGGTGAAAGCTGTTATTCCTCGATCTTCTTGAGCCAGTTCTACCTGCCAGTATTCACTTTTCGAATCAAGGGACGAGAAAATCGTAGAATCAGCCAACGTGCCTAGGGTATAGTTTATCATCGGAAGAGTTTTACTGCCCCTCTTCGTCACATTGTTAAGTTGACGACAATCTACACAAAATATATACACTACATATATTCACCTTTCTTCTTCACCAGCACCACTGGAGAGGACCAAACACTGTGAGATGGTTCGATAACTCTTCTTCCTTCATGTCGTTGATTATTTTTCCCTTGTTCGTTATGAGATGGCAACCAACTTTTACAATTCTGCTGATGAGTTCTGACTTGGTTAATATCGCTGCTCCTAACCACAGACGAAATTGACGAGCAGTTCAACTCAAAACAAGGTCTTCCCTAGTGTGATTCCTGATTCCTAGTCCAATTTTCTCAAAGTGAAACTTGTGCTCAAACTATGTTTCCACTGCTCGCAGCCCCTTTCAGAAGAGCCTTCAGTACGGTTTCAGCCCTCTCAGACACGCTCATTTCTTCAGCCAACATTTCTTCACTCGTTCCTTGGAGCACCAGCTCTTCACCGTTGTCACCTCTGGAGTTCATGATGTCCATCCATTCCAATGGTTGCTTCGTCCTCGATGTCTGCTACTAATATTGCAGTGCGTAGTTTTCAATCGGATGGTTCAATTCTTGCTGCTGTTTTAGTAAAAGTAGTCCCAAGGATTGCCCTAGTCGCACCTGTATCTAGCATCTTGGTGCAAGGCTCGTTGTTGATGATGCCGTCCAGAAAACCCCTCTGTTCTGTCATTGAAGACTAGCAACAAATACGTTGTTAGTCGTGCTTGCTGGATATAGACCAACAATTGCCCTTCCTCATCGAGCTTCCTTAGTTTTCCAGCATCGTTGTTGATTCTTTGGATGTTTGTCATTTGATACTCACATGCCCAATTATTACGCAATTCTCTTCTCTTATCACTTTTTTCATGATAGCTTCGATACTTGCTGGCTCCTGTGGATCTTCCTCAAGCATTCTGACTTCACTCTGGCTCTTGCAGGTCTATTTCGCGGGTTCAAATTCCGAAGCGCGTGCCAAGGCATCTACCAGACATGTGAAATGGGCTAGTGTCAATGCTTGCCTTGTTTCTTGATCGCTAAGCCCATTCAAGAATGCCTGAACCGCTAATCGCTCCATTACATTTTCCAGTGTGGCTGAATATGAAAGGCAAACTAAGCGAGAAATGTAAGCTTCGAATTTCTGTAAGGATTCGCTCGATTTCTGGCAGCGGACTCAATATCCGTCGGAGCATAAGGCAACACCGCTATCTCATCTATACCGTACGAGTGTCGTAGATGGTAGAACAATAATCGTAGCGCCGCGTTATGCCTGTGGATATAGGCTGAGAGCGTATAAGCTGGACAGGCTGACAGCAAATGTATTATGGTCTCAGCTGCTAATCTCGGTATCCCTAGATCAAAAGTCGGGATCCTGAGATTAAAGTAAAAAAAATCTTGACACTCCAGCGCATTCGTACACCAACAACAGTTGAATCAATTAGTTTTGATGCCAAATAACGCCACACGAATATAACTGTCGTATATCTTTCTAGTCACCTTGTATATTAGTAGACAAGTGGTTAATCATACTCCAAGGCCGCCTGCTATTCACAATGATTATCTCAAACGTAACGTGTCTCTCTCCCAATTGCTATCTCACATAATGTTGAATGATTTGGCAAACATTTGCTTTTATATTTTGGAATGATAGATTCATTCTCTAGTGGTAAATCGTAGTAGGTACGTATTGTGGTTCGTTCGTAAAAACTGTAAAAATATGAGCAGTCATACAATAAAAAATCTGCCAGAACTACTGAAGAACTATATAGGTCCGGATAAAGTGATAACGGACACTAAAATAAACCGACTCACGGCACCAGGAGAAAACTATGGAAGCGTAATGCTCAAGCTTGACATTACACTGCTCAACAGAAAAAATGGCACTTCAGAAATGTTACACACTGTGGCAAAAATACTTCCGGAAACGAAAGAATTCAGAGAAATATTCAATGTGCAGACAACCTATCCTACTGAAATGGCGTTCTACCAAGTTTTAGTGCCTAGCGTGCAGAATTTTCAAAGGAAACTGGGGATATCAGAAGTTTATGACGGTGTTTGTGGATTCATAGCATGTAGAAGAAACTTGTTGGAGGATAGTGATGAAATAGATGATGATGCTATAGTAGTTCTTGAAAACTTGATAGAAAACGGTGAGTGTTGTGAATTTTAAGGGAGCATTTTTGCCCTCCTGTCATACGGGGTGTCCCGAAACTATGGTGCCAAATTGAAACAGAAGATTCCTCTCGAAAAATAAATAGACTTTCCTAATATTTCTCTTCTCAAATGTCATCCGTTGCAGAGATACAGGGTATTGAATATGAAAAAATAAAAGTGATTTTTATTCATAACTTCCACAGTTCTAAAAGTTTCTGAAAAAAAATCCAAAGAATATTTATGTTCAATAGGTGCTTCTTTTCGAAAAAGAAAACATATTTTCAGTTGTTACCAGTGGCGTACTAGAAGGGCATCATGTTCCCTTTTCTCCCCTATTTTTTACGACACTGGTGAAATCAGTAAAATTAATACGGGAGTGAAGCTAGCCACATCCACAAAATACACTGAGAAAAATATATAGAAGAATAAAATGAATCATTATCTATGTTAGTACACGTTGTACATTTATTTTGATGACAGGGAATTATTCTAGGGGTCAAATTTAATAAGGGAGTTGTGATATTATAGTTAGTTGGGCCGTCCGAAGGGGTGGAAAAGGGGTGGATATAGAAAATAAATCATTATCTATGGAAATAAGAGTTGTAAACGAATTTTGAACACGGAAAATCAATCTAGGGTTCAAAGTTGATAAGGTAGTTGCGAAATTATAGTTTGTCAGGCCGTCCAGGGGGTAGAAATGGGGTGGATATGGAAAATGAATAATTATCTATGATGATTTATTTTCTATATCCACCCCTATTCCACCCCTTCGGATGGCCTGACAAACTATAATTTCGCAATTATCTTATCAACTTTGAACCGTAGAATGATTTCCTGTGTTCAAAATTCGTTTACAACTCGTATTTCCATAGATAATGATTTATTTTCTATATCCACCCCTATTCCACCCCTTCGGACGGCCTGACAAACTATAATTTCGCAACTACCTTATCAACTTTGAACCCTAGATTGATTTTTCGTGTTCAAAATTCGTTTACAACTCGTATTTCCATAGATAATGATTTATTTTCTATATCCTCCCCTATTCCACCCCTTCGGACGGCCTGACAAACTATAATTTCGCAACTATCTTATCAACTTTGAACCCTAGATTGATTTTTCGTGTTCAAAATTCGTTTACAACTCGTATTTCCATAGATAATGATTTATTTTCTATATCCTCCCCTATTCCACCCCTTTTGACGGCCTGACAAACTATAATTTCGCAACTATCTTATCAACTTTGAACCCTAGATTGATTTTTCGTGTTCAAAATTCGTTTACAACTCGTATTTCCATAGATAATGATTTATTTTCTATATCCTCCCCTATTCCACCCCTTCGGACGGCCTGACAAACTATAATTTCGCAACTACCTTATCAACTTTGAACCCTAGATTGATTTTTCGTGTTCAAAATTCGTTTACAACTCGTATTTCCATAGATAATGATTTATTTTCTATATCCTCCCCTATTCCACCCCTTCGGACGGCCTGACAAACTATAATTTCGCAACTATCTTATCAACTTTGAACCCTAGATTAATTTCCTGTGTTCAAAATTCGTGTACAACGCGTAATACATAGATTATGATTTATCTTATTCTTCTATATATTTTTCTCAGTGTACATTGTGGATGTGGCTAGCTTCACTCCCGTAAAATTAATAAGTTTTTGCATTCCCCTTTCAATTTTGGGTAAAAAAATGTGTACCTGTTTCATTCCAGAAAAATCAACCGTTTTCAAGATTATGGCGCTTTTATGAATACAAACATAACTAGTGATGAAAAAAATGTTCGGCTGAAGTGAATTTTGCAATTCTAATTAGGTACTGGTTAAACTTACAACTAGTTATTCTACCAAAAAAATCAATGACATTTCCACATGCATTATTTCTTGCAGAGGTACAGGGCGTTGAAACTGGAAAAAAAGGCAACTTTCATAGTTACAAAAAAAAAACTAAATATGAAGGTATGCCTTTCTTCAATGGGTGGCTCTATTTTTGAAAGAAATCAGTTAGATGTTATTTGGACCAGTAATAGGGATTGTAAAATTAATTTCTGTCGAACAAATTTTTCGTTACTAGTATGTTTTCATTCATAAAAGCACAATTATCTTGAAAACGGTTAGTTTTTCCGGATTCAACCAAGTATACATTTTTACTGAAAATTGAATGAGGAATACGAAAAATATAAAGTTTTTTTGATTTTATCAGTGGCGTAAAAACTAGAGGACTGGGTAACAACTGAAAATGTGTTTTTTTTCTCGAAATAAAGCACCTATTGAACACAAATACTTTTTCAATTTTTTTTGAGAAATTTTCAGAACTGTGGAAGTTATTAATAAAAATTACTTTTAATTTTTCATATTCAACACCCTGTTTCTCTGCAACGAACGACATTTGGGGAAAGAAATATCAGGAAAGTCCTATTTATATTTCAAGGGGAATCTTGTTTCAATTTGGAACCATAGTTTCGGGACACCCTGTCTTTCCTAGACAGATATCGATAAAGATTTTTTGTTCTATATTAGTAACTATCTATCAAAAGGGACGTTTTTTACTCCTTTAATAACTCATTTTGACTAGAATATTGTTAAATCAAATGAGAAAATATGATAAGGTACACAAAATTCTTCGATTGCTTTAACAAAACATTTTATTTCTGACCTTATATAATATCGTCATCGTTACGCTATCAATAAAGAGGGTTATAAATGATTTTTCTCAAAAAATTTTGATACGTTTTCGTGGGGTTAATCAGATATACCAATTTATTTTTACAGACATTTTAAATTTTTTTAGACTTTTCTTTTCTTTGAAAAAGTGGTATAATTTTTGTAACGGATATTTGTAGAAGCCATATTTTTAGATTTTTTTTTTCGAATTTGCTCAGGTTGAATATCATCTGTATTTCGTTTGGAATATTTTTGTAAATTATTGGGCTGAGATGAGTGGAACCTCTGGTTTTTTGGGTATCCTACTTGTTAGGTTCTTTAGTCTAGTATTGTACTGGTGTTCAATTTGTTGGAATTTATTTTGATGATTGTGGTGGTGAGAAGCAAGATTCAAAAAATATAAGTGATGACATGTAAGTAATTTAGATTCTTCGAAGAGTTTTTTTGGTATCTGTAATTGTTTCTAAAGATGATTTTGATCAGCCATTTTTGTGTCACTTCCAGGTTCTTCAAATAATTGTTCGTTATCCCTTTCCATACTATAATGCCATAATTTAAATGAGTTTGTACCAAACAATTAAAAAGGGTTGTTATCTGAGGTGTGTCGAAAAGTTTCCGATATAATTTGAATTTCGCTATGAGAGATCTCAATTTTTTGATCAGTGGTTTTGATCTATTATCAACCACAAATATTCAATATGTTGTTTCCTCTTGTCTTTCAATAATATTTTTGTTAATACTCACTTCAAGTCTATCAAATGACGGCACGTAGATCTTTTTCGGATGTAGCTTTCAGGTTGCCTCGGGAAAGTAGTGCTGTATCATCAGCAAAACTGATAATAAGCTTCCACATCATTCATAAATAAATCGTTGATTTGAATGTTAAATGAAACTGGTCCTAGGACTGTACCTTGAGGTACACCATATTCAACTGTTCGATCTGTACTGTGAGAATTTTTTGAATTTTAACCGTTATTTCCTGTTTGATAAGTAACTAGTCGTCAGATCCAGTGTTGTTTCCCTAAAACCTATATTCTCTAGCATTTCGAGTAATTTATGGTGATACACTATGTCAAACGCTTTCGCCAGGTCAACAAAAACACATAATTTGTATATATCTTTCGTTAAATGAATCATATCATCCTGTGTTGCCAAATCAAGTGCTCAGCGAAATCCATATTGATTGCATGATAGTATTTTGATATTTTTCAGATATTTTTCCATTCGTAAGTTCAGTATTTTTTCTAATATTTTTACTATATAGCTGATTAGAGAGATGGTCCTATAGTTGGCTTGATCCATTTTATCACCTGATTTGTACAACGGTTTGATAATTGTTGTTATGAGTGTGTCTGGAAAATACCGCTATTTATTGACATATTGATTACACCGGTTAAGGATTTTACTATATAATCTGCGAACTTGATTAGAGTTTCTGATTTTATACTTTCCATTGCCGGTGCCTTATTCATTTTAAGGTTAAGTTAACTTCTTTTTCACTGCACTCTTCTAAGTAAAAGGAATAACATATATTTTTCTCACGAAATTTGGCATTTTGGCTTATATCAATGGTATTTGCAAAAGTGCATCCTATTTCAGAGAAGTATTGAACAAATTATTCGGCTATTTCTTGGCTTTTGAAAGTTATTTTGCCGTCCATTGTTTTTAATTACTTTATATCATTCGATTTGGTTTTTGGTTCAATTGACTTCAGTGATTTCCAAAGTTCATCAGGGTCGTCTGGTGTGTTTTTATTTAATTTTTGTAGAATACTAGTTTTGCTGTTTCCATCATTTCATTGAGTTTATTTCTATATTTTTTATATTGAGATATCAAATTCAAATTTTGGGATCATTTCGTGTAGTTAACTTTGTATAGGTAATTTTTAGTTTCAATTGACTTGATAAGTCCATCAGTGATCCAGTCTTTTCGCTTGATTGGATTCTTTCTTATTGATGTTTTTTCTGTACATTTATTTGTAATTCCCGAAAATACGTTTATGAATGCTTGCGTTGCCGTTTGAACTTTTGTGTCTCTCTCTATAAACATTTTGTTACATTTTGTAGTTCCAGTATAATTTTTTTCTCATTGAGTTCGAGTTTGAAAGTATTTTTTGGGTTTTCTTTATTTTTGGGTTCTATAGTTTTCGTGCTTTCTAGCTGAAGTGCGACGGGAAAATGACCTGATATGGAAGGGTGTATAATCATTGGGTGTACCATTTTATTTTCCAATGAGGTGATCAATACTTTTTTTAGAATTATTCTGCACCTCATTTATTGCTGACACTCGTAATATTAATGTATTGAATAGCAAAGTCTTTATTGTCGCTTATATCAATATTGATGTCACCTAAGATCATTCCAATATTAAATTTTTTTTGGTCAACTTCTTTCAGTGAAAGTTATGCAGCACCCCTTTGTTCTAATATTAAAAGGAACTATTCGATAGTTTATGGCTCTTTTCTGAAAAACAAGCCACAATACTGAACTGAAGATTAAGGGTGGGACCATTTGGAGTAAGGCATTAATGAAATATACTGAAAATCTTGAATAAATCCAGGCATTGATAATCGAAATAATAACTTAATTGAACCTCAGAAACCTATGCTTTTTTCTGCTTACAAATACATATCGAAAGAGGAAAATCAGCACCTGTTGGCAAAACTGCAAAGTGTTAACTCATTATGATCATTTTTCTATACTTTTGACTAGCACTGTATAACAGTCGTAGCTGTCAAGCATCTATCCTTGACTGTCGCATGACCTCATTCTTGTATAATTAGTTTACAGTCTCTTCACTTGACATGAAAACTTGGATCATCTTGAACTTTTGATGTTGACCATAGCATTTTGTTTCGTTTCAGGTTACAAAAACATCGAAAGAATCAAAGGTTTCGACTTTGAAACTACGAAACTGATTCTTAGAGATTTGGCCCTTTTTCATGGAGTTTTCATTGCTTATAAAATGATAGAGCCTGAAGCATTCGACAAAAATGTGAAGACTTATTGTAAAGATTTCAAAGTAAAAAACGAAGGCAATGAAGTGTGGGAGAATATAGTTAAAACTGTTTTAGCAGAAAATAAATCCACAGCCCACTTGGTACCTAAAATAAAACCCTGGGGGACGATTCCTAGATCTCCAACCAGAGAACCTTTCGCTACTGTGATCCACGGCGATTTATGGATCAACAATACCATGCAGAAATTTGAAAACGATAAAGCTGTTGCCAACAAATTTGTGGACTTTCAGTGTTACACGTATGGATCTCCAGCATCAGATCTGTTTTTCTTTCTTTGGACGAGCGTTCAACAGACTCTTCTGGAATCCAACTTGGATTATTTCATCAAGTATTATTACGAAAATTTGATTGAAGTGCTGAGGAAACATCAATGTGATACAAGTCAATTTACTTTCGAAAAGTTTCAGGAAGAAATCGAACTGGAAATTGACTATGAATTTGGACATGCGTTGTTGTTCACTTTGTTTACCCTCAACGGAAACAATGAAAATAATGACTTGACTAAACAACCTACCCTGGAAGAAATGCTGGCGGGTCTACTACCAAGCACAAAAGCGAGAGTATGGTTCACAGCCGAGGAATGTTGCAGAAGAGGCTGGTTGAAGTGATATTGTTTTTTATGTTTAAAATACAAGTAGTTTTTTTCTCTCTCCGCTCACATATACTAAGAGTTTTTTTTCGAATTGAGCTGTTATAGTGAAGACCCATCACAACCTTCAATAACAAACACATATCACACAAAATGGATATTTGTGTGGGTTAGACAAGTGTTAAGATCTGAAGCTAATTGTCAATCTGATAACGTAATGTTTCCAATTTAAAATAGTTAGCGATCCCAAATGTTCATAAATATAGTCCTTGCTGGTGGCATCAACTTGGATTCATCTAGTCACTCAAATGTATTGTCTAGTTTTGGACTCAGTTCGAAGGTGGAGTGGCCTACCTACCCGATTGAGTCATAATTCTTTCAGTATCATTTACTACATATTCACTAATATTCCAGAAGCAATGATATGTGTTTTATATAATATTGTTACAAGTTTGAAAAAGTTCCCTAGCTACGCCATAGTCGGGTGCCGGCCATAAAAAACATAACTCATTCGCATAACACCGCAGGCATTCATTTCATCGCTCATTTCCAAGAAGTGTTTATCTGGATGGTTTTCTGTACTGAAAATAATCTGGACAACTGAACTATGGCGAAAGGTCTGGTCTGGACAAATTGAATATATAAGGCGACACATTTTACTCAGAAAGGAAGTTTAGAAAAAGTGATAAGGAAGTTTCAGAAGGAGTTAATAATGTTTGGAATATTTAGCTAGTTGAAGAGATCTAAGTGTTTTATTAGTAAGTGAAATAGTTTATATATGTTTATAGCAAGGTTAATAAAAACAGTTTAGTAGTGTGCTCGGCGTATTATTCAGTATCGTAACAGTGGTGTCAGAAGTGGGATATTAGTAAAAACAGAAAATATTTATAAACTATTTATGATGAATATGAGGAGTACATCGTCCGATACGATGGAGGACATTGTGAAATTTATCCAAAGTCAATTTGCGGATTTGAAAAGAAGGCGCCAGGAGGAAAAACGAGAAGAAAGAGCGGCGCTAGAAGGAAAAACAAGAAAGAGGAAATGAAAAACAAAAAGAAGAAACGCGTCGGTTGGAGGAAAAGGAAGAACGAGAAGATGCACTCTAGAAAATTCTCGAATAACAGAGAAAAGAGCGAGAAGATGAAAAACAAGAACGAGAGAAGGAAAGGCGAGAAGAGGAAATGCGACGGTTAGATGAAAAATAAGAACGAGGAAAAGAAAAACAAGAACGAGATGAAGCACTTCAGAAAATTATCGAACAATAAAAGAACGAATTAGAACGAACAAAAAAACAAAGGAAAACAGACTTCCAGGAGGTTCTAGAACATCAAGACAAGTTCTTTCAAGACGTTCTAGAGAAAACCGAAGTACGAATGAAGGAAAAATAGAAGAAAATGTAAAGAAAATCGACGATGAGCTTAATAAGAAAGTGAATACAGTGCGAGAAGAGGTGAAAGGACTCATTGAAAACAAGATAGCTCTCCTCAGGAACCAAGATGGTCGAGACAGGGTTGCCGCATCAAGAATTTCCGTAAAACCACCGACATTTGATGGACAGTCGTCTTGGTCAATGTATCGTCGACAATTTGAAGCTGTAGCAGTGGCTAATGGATAGGGCGAAGAAGAAAAAGCTACGGCCCTTATGGTAGCTTTGAGAGGGCCAACTTTGGGTATGTTAAAGACCTGATTACTGCATTAGAGTTACGGTATGCTGATCATCATCGAAAACAGCTGTATCGGGCTCAAATGAAAACGCGCACTCAAGAATCAGGTGAGAGTATGCAGGAATTTGAAACCAGAAGCACCGAGAGATTTCAAGGAACAGCTGGCGGTGGAGTTATTCATAGATGGACTGAGTGACACTGAAATCCAAAGGACTCTGCGTCTAGCACACTTCGAGAGGAATAGCAATGCCTTGGTACGTTCTCTACAAGTGGAGGCGGCCTTCAACACTTAGAGGCCAAAAGTACGAGCGGTTTCAATAGAAGAACCCGAACAACGATCAAGTTTATTCAAGAAGGTTCTGTATGGGATTAAATCTTCGAAAAGCGGAATGGGCACTCAAAAGAACAGGACATGCTATCGATGAGGAATATTTGGACATCTTATTAGAGACGGCAGGGTAAGAACGCCACCACGTTCGCAATCACCTGTAAGGACAAGGTCTTCCAGCGAATTTTCAATATGGCCTCAGGAAAAACTAGAATCAGTCAATATTTTGGGGCGCATACCAGCTAGCAATGATGGAGCCCCCCAGATAATCCCTGTTAAGAGGCTAAGAACAACCGAATTACCCAACAACGCAGATGCCGTGTCTAGAAAACCTTGTTCAGATACCTGTAAGCATTGTGAGCGAATTGAACGTCGTGATAGAATCAACCAAGTGAAATTAATGGTTGTCGACAATTGGACCACAGCGAAAATGAGACAGGACCAAGAAACTGATCCAAGCGTAGCAGATTTTCTAGGATGGAAGGAAAGTGGAGCGAAAAGACCCACCTGGAGAGAAATCTCCGTTCGATCACCAACTTTCAAGGCATTCTGGGCACAATGGGATTTCCTGGTTGTTGAGAATGGCCTATTGAAGAGAGGTTGGTAATCAGCCGACGAAAGAAAAGTGATTTCTCAATTAGTTGTTCCAAGGTCAAGAATAAGTGATGTCTTGGAGGCGATTCATGGCTGCAATTCAGGTGGACATTTTGGAGTGAATAAGACCTTGGATACAATACGGCAGATACTTTACTGGGTCCGATGTGGTGAAGATGTAGAAAGATGGTGCCGAAGATGTCCGAAGTGTGAAGCAAGCAAAGGCCCCAGGACAAGATCGAGAGGAAAGATGACTCAAAATATAATGTTGGTGCTCCTTTCGAAAGAATCGCCATCGATGTAGCTGAACCGTTTCCGATGACGAATGATGGCAACAAATAAATCCTCGTTGCCATGGATTACTTCAGCAAATGGGTTGAAGATTATGCCCTGCCTGATCAAGAAGCATCCACAGTCGCAAAAGCTCTGGTGGATAACATGTTTTCAAAGTTTGGATTGCCAATGGAGCTACATTCCGATCAAGGAAGGAATTTTGAATCGAACTTATTCAAGGAAGTTTGTGAAGTGATGGGAATTAGCAAGACCAAAACAACTGCCCATAGCCTCATGGCATGGTCGAAAGGTTCAACAGTATTATGGAAGAACATCTTTCCAAAGTAGTAGAAGAGCACCAAAAGAACTGGGATCGATATCTTCCACTATTCTTGATGGCATCTGTTTGCCCTGTTACTTGGTGTTCGGATTACCAAGTGGTAAAGAAAAAGAGGTGCAGGATTATGCAGATGAACTGCGAGAAAGCTTGAATGGTATCCACTAATTTACAAGAAAAATATTGAAGATCTTAAGGCCAATAATACTGGAGGATTTAAAGATGGAGCTCAAGCGGCTGTCCCAATCATACGATCCTATTATAACTCCTCAAAATGGATTAGGACCTCAAAATTTGCTGAAAGCTACGCGGCTTGAAGTATTATTATTATTGATAACAGCGGAATCTGGATTTAAGTCGTCCTTGAAAAGCTGATGATAAATAGTTATGATGTGAAAATAATTTGCATTTACTCCACCCAAAACTCCTTCCATATTAGGGATTAGGGTGATAATGGAGTTTTGAATTTTATTAAAGGTTTCCTCAACCGTTCCTAAAGTTTTATTTAAAGCGACAAATAAAAAGTACAAAAAAGTATTAAGTGCAATAATTCCAGATTCACTCCGAGGAATAAAATTATTTCATTCATAATGTAACGCTTCTTCGGTTGGGGTAGCTGTCCTTTACTTTGCCTCGGGTGCCAGCTTTATTATAGTGGTATGCTGCACCACCAGGGTAGCAACAGATCGAGATCAGTCGGTATCCAAGGGTCAGCTATTTTGACCGGAACTTGTTTGCAAGTGAATGCAGGCTTCAATTGCACCACTTGCGAAGCTGAATACCGGTTGCTCAATTTATCGGAATATCGGGGTAAACTCTGGGCCCCCTCACACTACACTGAAATACCTCCTGAAATGTCATAAATCTTCGGCAATAATACACACATAAAATAGTGTACACTCTGGATGATTTATTTGACCACAAAAGAAAATCACAAGTTACTTTTAGGGCTTAGCCATACAACAATATACATGACAATAAATAATAAATATTATTCTTCTTCTTCTTCTTTATTTCCATGGGTTCGACTACTCTGGTCATTACCCAGATCCGACGAAATGTAAGAATTCCGTCCTTCTGTTATGATGAGAAGGTTGACGGCACTGTTGCCTCTTCCACACCATGAATGTTCAATTGGACAGCGAATGTAGAAAATATACTTTGTCATACACTAGAGGTAGGAAGTTAGTTTGGGACATTCACAACAATTCTGACAGTTCCAAATAAACATACAATTGTCACGGTGAAATGACAGAATAGACAGGCAACTAGACACAGAACTAATAATTTGCAGGGTTTTTGGTTGGAGTGAGTAAATCTGTGCAGGTATACCAACTCAAACACGGAAAATAGAACTCGATAGCTGTTAAGGGCGGTTTGCAAGAGTTCAACGGAATTTGCTATCGTACGGGTGATCTTTGCCATATTCTTATACCTGGGAGATTATAAATAGTTATTCAATAGCTATCCAAGACGGTATGTGATATAATTACGGTACTGGAAATTTAATGACAACTTCGGTCGCGATTCCGGTTACCAAAGCAATATTTGGCATACGACGTGGAGTGTGATGGCAAACTTGCCGGTGTCGGTTAGATGGTACAAAGCGAACAATGAATTCGGATATATGATTTTAAGAATCTAAATTCGCACTTGGTAGTATTTTATGCGGTAATCTCAACTAAAATTGTCACTGAATTTAGAAGAATATAAACGGTTATTGAATAAATAACGTGAATGCTTGTTTTTCAGGAACTGCCTCAAGGTCAGGGTTTTTTTTCCACCAATTTTCAAAGTATTTTCCTTATTACTGAAAACTATGTAGTTTTTCCAACGGATTCGGATTCAGCAAAAATATGAGATACTCAATGACATTTCAAAAATGCTAAAATCTGTGTCTAAGTGCCCTAACAAATAAAATTAAGTGCGGGGGTTGTTTTTACCCATACCTGAGTGATCCAGAAGCTATTTACAAGACTCAACTAACAGTAGTATCCCTGACAACCCCTTATTCTATCAATATAACATGATTTTACTTGAAAGTAAGTTATACCAGATGTAAAGAAGTATTTCCATTATAATTTTTCAAAACCTCTTACAGCCTGGTGAATCAGTATCACAATTGGTTAGATGTAATGTACTGAAGAGTATTACCAGACAGAAGTTGTTGAGAAAGGTAGCCTCCTACGGCCTGTTAGCGCTAGACAGCTCTTGAATCGGAGAGATGTACCCCTCAGTACCTTATACATGGACTTAAAGTAGTGCAGCCTTTGTTAGTCAGGTCATTATGTACCAGGCCAAGTTTGCATGAGGTACTTAGCATAGGCATGCCCATTACTCAAAGTGTAATGCACCCCTATTCTGGTTTGTTCGGAACATATTTATCAAGACAACAGATCTAGTTGATACTAGGTGAAACTCTGGTACCACTCTTTACGAAAAATAGACTGGCTAAGGCCCCAAATACTCTGTTATCGGAGCCTTAAAAATATGCTTCGTTACAATAATAATAAGTTAAATGAATCGAACAAAGTGTGGCAAAGTGATAAAATAACTGAATTTCCCTGACAGAATAATTAACTAAGAAAGATACCATGGAAAAGAAATGATTGAATAGTATAGATTCCACTACGAATAATTAAAATTCAAAGTTTTCAATCCCTAAATAAATCATAAAATATTTCCGAATCTCGTATGTAGTTCAAGTGAGACCGAAATAATTGCGCAAAGATTCGGCGCGTTCGGTACCTCCTGTCAAGATACGAGAGCGTTTGAAATGAGCAAAAATGGAAATACTGAATTCAACAAAGAAAAAAATGTTTTTTATGAATGAATCAAGAAAATAGAAGCATCCGAGATCAGTATCGCAGGTCGAATGGACCAAAATGTTGGGCGTGAATTCAAATGGACTATAGTATGGGATCGATCTTAGATAATTATTTACTTTCTACGTAACGAGAAGGTGAGGGGGGGCTGCTCTCAAAGAAGCTGCCTCTTTCCACTTATATGGTGCTCAGTTATGGACGAACTTTTGGGTAAACTCACAAATGATGGTTTCGAGGTACAAGCATACGCGGACGACGGAGTTGTCTTAGTCAGCAGCCTGTAGAATAATCGAGAGATGGTGCGCAGTGGAACAGGATTCTCAGTAAATCCGAAAAATAACGGCGATGATCCTGATCACCAAACGAAGATACGGAGATACTCCAGCAGGTCAAATACATAGGGTTGGTTCTGGACTCCAAACTTTCATGGACGCCGCATTTAGATAGGATTGTACAAAAGTCGGTGGCAACTGAGGAGAACTGTAGGAAGTAATTGGGGTACTAACCCAGAGATTATGCGATGGCTGAACACGGCAGTAGTAAGACCAAAGATCCAATATATGTCAGCTATGTGGTGATCAGACGTACAGGACAGCATACTAAGCTGAAGACTTAGTAAAGTGTAGAGTTTGGCATGTTTGATAATAACGGGTGCAATGAGAACGACTCCAACTGCAGTGTTGGAGGTACTGCTGAAACTGCCATCGCTTTTGGTCAGGATCAAGAAGGCGGCCATGGCAGCTCGGGAGTCTGGGTAAACGAAGGAGCGATGAGGTCATGCGGAAATCGCGAAGTGGGCGGAGCAGGACATTCCTATTTTCGCTCTCAGAGTGAAAAGCGCACAAGACTGCGATGGAACTAGGGCTTCGCAAGACCAAGACCAAGACTGATCAATCTTGGTCTTGGATCGAAAAATAAATAAAGCCTTGGTCTATTGGTCTTGATGTTTCAAGACCAAGACGAGAATAGCTTAGTCTTGGTCTTGGTCTTGGATCAAAAGAACCCCGCACTTTTCTAATGTAAAGTGGCTACCGGTCAAATTTTCTGAAACTTTGGTATGTTGTTGTACTCGACCTAGCAAACAAAAGTGTCAATGGGCCCAACCCAGTCCTATGACAAGTTTTCAGATACGGGATGTTGAAACTGAAAGCTGCCCAGATTTTCGGATTTTTTTTGTAAACTTACGAACTAGATTGAATTTCTGTTTCATAAACATGTTTTCTACATATTTCAGTAATACGTGTGACTAATAATATTCTTATATACGGGGTGACTCACAAATGAATTGCAGTAATTTTTTGCAAAATCTTACTTTTTCACTGTAACCTTAGAAAAGCATGTTTTCGAAAATAACCTCCCAATATAGAATTTTGAGGAGAATATAAGGCATAGTACACATTTTTCATACTGAGTGTTCCATAGAGAAAATCACAATATCAAATAATTTTTTTCATGGATCAAATCAAAACCCTGTTCCTATGGATTGATTTGAAGGGAAATTATTACCTCTAATATATAAGTGCCTATAAGCTTCAAGATTCACAAAGTGGTTTAATTGCCGAAAGGTATTTTATTCTGAGATGAGTACAAAAACCATGAACACTTTGTATTCTGAAATATCCCCCATCAAATGATTATGATTATTTTAATAACGTCTTGGGAGGAATGATTTGCACATCCGATCCTATGACCAGTTTTCTACATACAAAGTTGATTTCTTAATTTTTTTTCTTAAAATTGAAAAATTGCATTGACTTATATTGCGGATGTGAGTTCAATATGAGTTTCAGTCAGATGTACCTTGAAAGGTACAGCTAAAAATTTACTGCTACAGAGTGATTTACAAATGATTCACAAAACAATTTCGAAACACTTAATAATTTAATATTTCCGTAACAGAGAACTTATTTTTTTAAGTTTATACTTACAAGTTTACAATAATTTTGAAGCTAAAAAATTTCGCCATCATTATCAGATGGTTTGTCATATAACTCACCCTATAGAAAACTAAAATAGAAATTCAATCTCGTTCTTAAGTTACCCAAAAAAATCAAAAAATCTTGGCAATTCTCAGTTTCAACACCTCGTATCTAGAAAACTAGTCATAGGATTGGGTCGGGCACATTGACACTTTTGGTTAAAATAGGTCAAGTACAACAACATACCAAAGTTTCAGAAAATTTGACCTGTCGCCACTTTACATAAGAAAAGTGCGGGGTTGTTTGTCTAAAAATTTTGATTATTCAATTCAATTATCCAACAGCTTATATGCATATAATAGTTATTTCGAATTCCTCAGTCTATAACAATATAGTTGCCAATTTGTACGGGTAAAGTAAGCAAAATAAAAATTTCTCATTTGACCATCATAACATCATTTTTAAGTAAATGTTGAATTAGACCCACACAGCACACAGGTCGACGCTCGACAGACCAGAGAAAAGGTTCAAAATAGTTGGAATGTTAATTAGGTTTTTATTGACCATTTTACAATAGATTATTGTGTAATAACCACTGCGATCCTACAACATACAGCTATTTGTTGTAAACTGTATAACTGCAATACAGATTTTGAAAATAGTATACAGGCCGTTTCTTTTATCATGTGGTAACATTGCTATATTCTAAACCGTAATAGATACAAAGAGGATTAAATGGGAAAAAAGGTAACTATTGTGGTGAGCAGTAAATTGGTCATAGAAAATATACGGGGATTCTCGCCCTTACCAATTTATACAGGGAAAACTGAAAATGCTGTTTTCGTTTTTTTACGAATAGAATAGTTATTTCAGAAAATATAAAAAATGAAAAAGGAAAGTTTTATTGAATTAAAAATGTGATGAAACAGACAGGTCCGTATTTGAAAAAAATAGTTGATGGTGGCCGTGTTGACACGAAACGTTTAATTAAAAATTTATCATTATGTAGTTCTAGTACATTTTGAATACAATAAAACTTTCTTCTTTCCTTTTTTTATATTTTCTGAAATAACCATTCTATTCGTAAAAAACCGAAAACAGCATTTTTAGTTTTTCCTGTATAAGTCGGGAAGGGCGAGAGTCCCCGTAGATTTTCTCTGACCAATGTACTGCTCACCAAAATAGTTACTTTTTTCTCATTTAATCGTCTTTTTATCTATTACGGTTTAGAATATAGCAATGCTACCACATCATAAAAGAAACGGGCCTGTATTGTGTATCTAGTAGTAAAAGCAATATATTCCCGGGCGACAATGTAAATTGTTGGCCGAGGCGATGAGCCGAGGCCAACAAGCATTGAAGTCTGGGAATGTGCTTTTACTACGAGGTACACATACTATTTTTTTTTCTGAAATGGCAATCAGCATTATCATAAATTAAGGAATTATACTTATTGTTTGCGTGCATTCATTTACTGTCTAAAATGTAAACAAGCCGTCAAAAATTTTCCCGGACGCAATTTAGTTTGAGAGGTGTCATATTCCCGCACTAGTACGGGAAAAATTTTCCCGCACGCTAATGTCACTTCAAGTGAGTTTTTCCCGCACTAGTGCGGTAATAATTTTTCCCGCACGTGAAAGTTTGTTCAAGAGCGCTACATAAGAAGTTTCAAGGCGCTTGTAGAAAAAATCTTGATCCTTACTCATACGGAAAGGTACTATCCCGTACTCGACTCGACTCCCGCACGCTAATGTCACTTCAAGTGAGTTTTTCCCACACTAGTGCGGTAATAATTTTTCCCGCACGTGAAAGTTTGTTCAAGAGCATCACATAAGATGTTTTAATGCTCTTGTAGAAAAATCTTGATTCTTACTCATACGGAAAGGTACTATCTCGCACTCGACTGCTTAACCGAACTCCGCTTTGCGTCGTTCGGGTAACGGCAGTCTCATGCGGGAATAGTACTCTTTCCGTACTTGTTAGGATAATAACTATTTCCTACAAGCGTGCGTGTTCCGCCCTATTCCCGCACGCAATTTAGTTTGAGAGGTGTCATTTTCCCGCACGCTACTATCACTTTAAGTGAGTTTTTTCCGCACTAGTGCGGGAATAATTTTTCCCGCACGCAAAAGTTTGTTCAAGAGAGCAACATAAGATGTTTCAATGCGCTTGTAGAAAAAATATTGATCCTAACTCATACGGAAAGGTACTCTCACGCACTCGACTGCTTACCCGAACTCCGCTTTGCGTCGTTCGGGTAACGGCAGTCTCATGCGGAGGAGTAAACCTCGATAATAAATCCCCAATGCTACGGCGTGAGTCATCGTGTCTACGGCATGAATGGCACTGGGGTCACAGTGCTTATAACGATACCTGTGGGATACATGGGCAACATCCTACTGAAAACCTGCCCTCACCCCTGTATGCGGGGCTCTGCGGGGGTGAACTTTTATTTCCCTAGCTACTCGTGGGATGAAATATGGAACAAAGTAATAAAAATTTTAAAATGGATCACGGTGCTATGTATCACGGTGCAAGTACGGGGAAGCGAACGAGGTCGGAAGTACGGATCGACGAATTCTACCGGGAGCACGGTAGGTTCCCGAAAGCCGGGGAGCTGAAATCACCAGAGGCGGAGAGAGAAAGGGACAAGATGCAACGAACAGAAAAGGTACTGGGAGAACTCGTAAATCAGGCAGCCGGAGCAATGCAGAACGCTATGACTGACATCATGAACAAGTCGGTGGAAAAGCTGCAAGAGATAGTAGCAATCCAGCTATCATCTACCATGCATGACGAAGGGGAGGGAACTGGGAAAGAGGGAGAACGGGATCTGGAATTCAGTGAGGAAGAGGATAACGGAGGACAAGGAGGCGAACAACAAGAAGCAGAAGAGGACATAATTAGCTCGAGATGGGAGAGGATCAAGGAGTGCATGAACGCCGTGAGGCAGGCCACCACTAGATACGCGGGCGGTAAAATTCAGTTCAATAAAGATGAACAGACGATCGTTGCTCAGAAATTGCAGGAAATGGCACTAGGGATTGGAGACATTATGTTGGAAGTTGGAAGGATGAAAGGTGATGGAGTTAAAATGAGAGTGATGGAAAGAAGAGTAGAGGAATGTGAGGATAAACTAAACGAGATGGATGGGATGAAAGTAGTGATCGAGGGGTTGGTTGAGGAAACTAGAAGAATGAATGTTACCATCGAAGACATGGGTAGGGCAATAATTACTAACAGGAAGAAAGCGGAGGTAATTAGAAGAGGGGGCGAGTCGACTGGGAGCCGAGTGAGGGAAGGAAGAAAGGAAATGGAGGCACCAGTGTCGACGGCTAACGAGGAGGGTTTCGATTCGGAGATGGAAACTGATTCTGAACAGGGAGGACAGTTCCAGCAGACTAGGCGTAGAAAAAGGAGGGGAAGGGGCGACAATGGACCTAGAACCTACGCTGATATGACCAGCATACCCATGCGAGGAGAGAGGCCAAAACCAAGTGAAGGATGGACAACGCCAACGCGGATACAAGAAATCAAGGTAGAGGGTGTGACCGAGGAAGCGAAGAGGACGGCCGCTAGGATCATCAAGGAATGTCTGGAGAAGGAAGGATGTGCGGATGACGTGCTGGGCCTGACGAAAGTGAAGGGAGGTACGCTATATTTGGAAAGTAAGGGCGTGGAAGAAAGGGAGAGAGTGAAAAGGGCGATAGAAAATGATGACAGGGTGAGAGTTGAGGAAATTAAGGGAAGGAAACCGTCGCTACTTCTTACAGGGGTGGAAAAGGGATATAAGGATGAAGAGCTACCGAGGCTGATAAGGGAACAAAACTTGGATTTGAATAATGAGACGAATGATGAGGACTGGGAGGGGATGATTGTGAGAAGCAGGAGAGAATGTAGGACGAATAGTTGGAAGGAGAACATAGTGGTGGAAGTAGGAGCGAAACTGTTTAGGAAGATGATGACTGTGGGAGTTATATTTATTGATTTAACGAGAATATTTGTGGAAGAACATGCGAGTGTAGCAGTATGCTACAAATGCTGCCATTATGGACATACTGCTAAACACTGCACGGAGACGGCGGTATGTAATAAATGTGGAGGTAGACACGAAGGCAAGGAGTGCTTGGGTATCCGGCCACTTGACTGCATAAACTGCAAAAGGGCGGGGGTAAGTGAAAGAAGACATCCGGCGATAGACCCGAAATGCCCGGTATATATGAGGAGGGTAGAGCTTAGCAGAAGGCGGACAGAGTATTAAAGTCCTGCAATTCAACGCAGGACGGGGCAGGGAGGCCACACACCTCATAAGAGGTATGGCAGAGGAAAAAGGGGCGGATATAGTATGTTTACAGGAACCGTGGCAGAGAGAGGGGAACTGGGAAGGGTGGCATAAACATGACGGGGGTAAAGGTACCAAGGTCAGAACATGGATAAGGACAAAGATAGACAGCTCTGCCCTCATGGCAGTGAGGAGCATAAATGGGGTCGGAGTGATATTAAGGATGCAAGATGGGCAGGATGTCAAGATAATGAATGTGTATGAGGAACCTGGAAGGAGGAGGAATGATGAATGGAAAAAGGTGAGAAGGAATTTTGATAAATGGGCAGGCGGGAAGATCATCCTCGGGGACTTCAACGCCAAGCATGTCGCATGGGGAGGAATGGTGACGGATGAAAGAGGAGAGGATATACTGGACTGGATAGTGGAGAAGGGATATCAGATTGAGAATGATGCGAACAGCCTGGCGACGTTCTCTAGTGGAAGAGGCGAGAGCTGGATTGACCTAACCATTTGCAGCAAGAGCTGGGTGAGAGACTGGGAGGTAAGCGAGGATGAGTCACTGAGCGATCATCGAGTGATACGTTTCCTAATAGCCGGAGAGCCGACAACGCGAAAAAGCACCTTTTTGAATGTTGGAAGGACAAATTGGGCCGTGGTGGAGGAGATAGTCTCGACATATGATATGGGGAAAATAGATAGCAGTGAGGAGGTAGAAGCAGAAGCGGGGAAACTCCAGTCCTTGATTGTTCGGGCGTGTCGCAAGGCAATACCCAGGAGTACAAAAGAGGAGCAAGAGGAGAGAGAATGGTGGAATGATGAGTTGGGTAGGATGAGAAGAAGAGTGAGGAAACTCAGGAGGGAGTACCAGGAAGAAAGAATAGAGGATGAAAGAATCAGAAAACAGGGTATATTTAGGAGAGAGAGGAATGAGTACAAGAGGGGGATTGCAAGGGCAAGAATCGAGTGGCTGAAAGAAAGGGTCGAGAGGTTGCAATCGGAGAAACCGTGGAACAGAGTGTTTGGGCTCCTGAGGAAAGAAAGGGCAGAGGAAATACCAGGCACGGCTAAGAGGGAGGATGGCACATACACCGAGGGGAAGCACGAAACCAGCAGATACCTGCTGGACAAGTACTTCCCGAACGATGACAGGGGAAAAGACACCATGGGTAGACGCTGCATTAGGGAGGACGGAGATGAAGGATGGGGACCGGAGCAGCCCAACTTCACGGTGAGGGAGGTACAAGAGGTAATGGAAGGATTAAAAGACAACAAAGCGACGGGAACAGACGGCATACCTAATGAGGTTATGAAACACGTGGCGAACCTAATAAGCGAAGATCTTACGGATATACTCAACGCATGCCTTAGGCTGAGGTATTTCCCTGCAGTATGGAAGGTGATGAAGGTTGTGTGGATTCCTAAGAAGGATAGTAGCCTAAGGCCGATCAGCTTGCTGACCGCGTTAGGGCGAACTTTCGACCGGCTTCTCAGCGGAAGAGTACAGGTGTGGTGTGAAAGAGGACGGAAGTTCTCGCCCTGCCAATTTGGCTTCAGGGCGGGATTGGACACATCGACTGCTGTTGAGAATATGGTGGAGAGAATAAAGAGAAGTAAGAACGAGGGTATGCATAGCATGGTGATGGCGCTGGATTTGTCGAACGCTTTCAACACGGCATGGGGACCTGCGATAGGATGGAATATGAGAAAGATGGGGCTACCGGAGAACATTGGCAAGGTGTGCATGGAATTTGTAGGCGAAAGAAGAGTCAAGAGTGGAGGCGTGGAAGCGATCGTGGACAGGGGGTGCCCGCAGGGATCCAGCCTGGGACCCACGCTATGGCTTATTGTCATGGAAGCGTGGTTCGAGAGGATGAGGGCAGTGAACGAAAAGGAATATGACAGGATAAATGAAGGGGTGCCAGCAGCGCACAGAGTAAGTGGTGGGACGAAGGTGTGGGCCCAGGCCTACGCCGACGACCAACTGATAGTGGTGGTTGGCCCGTCGGTAAAGAAAATAGAAAGGATGTGGAAGGAGGTGTGGAAAGAATGTCAAGAATGGGAGGATGAAATGTGGCTGAGGTATAACGAAAACAAGACCGAATGCATGTTTGTCCCGGCCAGGAAACTGGACAAGGAACCGGTGGTTAGGGTGAGAGAGCAACGGATTGAGTGCGGCGGTAACATCACATACTTGGGCATGATAGTAGACAAGGGCCTACTGTACATTGATCATCTTAAGGAGGTAAGAAGGAGAACGGCTATAGTTGCAGGAAAACTAAGAAGATGGACGGGCCGTGACGTAAGGCTAAGGAGAGGATGTGTCAGACTGATTTTCGAAAGAGTGGTTAAACCGGCGGTGATGTATGGCTTCCAAGTGTGGGGAGCAAGAGCGAAGGACTCTAGGGTGATCAGACAATTGGGGGCGATACAGAGACCGTTTACGCTATCGGCCAGCGGGGCATATAGAACGGCGCCGTCAGCCGCGTTATGCGTGCTGACTGGGATGGCGCCTCTATACATAGAGGCAGCAACGAGGTATGAAGAATGGAAGGCGCACGGAAAAGAAAAAGTAAGAGGACGGATAAACGGGTGCGACAGAATATACCCATGGATGATCGGAACAATTCTGGAGAACCGAGAAGGGCTAAAAGAGGTATTTGTGGACGCGGTTAAGAGAGAAGATGGACGAGTGGGTATAGGATGGGCGCATAAGGAGGGGAGCGAGTGGAGAATGGGTCGGGAAAGAATCAGTGAGCTGGGAAGCGTACAGGAAGCCGAAATGGTGGCTATAGGTAAAGGGGTACTGATGGGTGGAGAGATGGACATAAGAATAATAAGTGACTCGCCTGGAGCAGTGGAGACCATTAGGAATGCGAGGACGAAGAGCAAAAGGGCAGCTCGTATTAGGAGAATGCTTGAAAACAGAAGGGTAGCGGGATTGGTGACGGAAATTGAGTGGAGGAAAGGGCATGTTAGGGAGAATGAGGGAAACAGAAGAGCAGATGAAGAGAGTAGAAGAGGTGCGGAACTGCAAGAGATCACATGGCAAATAGACTTGGGACATAGCAGAATGGAGGAGAGGGAAAGGATTAGGAGAATGGTGATGGAAAAATGGCAGGGTGAATGGGACAGCGGCAGGACCGGCAGAAGCGTACATGGTATGTGCAACAGGGTAGGGATGGGGTGTATACCATTAGCAAGGAAGGCAGTGCAACTGGTCTCAGGGCATGGGAACTTTCGGGGTTACCTGGCAAGGTTCGGAATTGCACAAGAGACCCCATGCCAGTGTGGAGCTGGCGGGACTGACACGGCGGAGCACATCAGGAACGATTGCATGCGGAGAGAAAGGGTAGAATGGAGAAGGAGGATCGAGGAAGAGGAGGATAGACTTGGAGCGTTACAGCTAAGGGATACGAATGGTGTGAAGGATGAATGGGTAAGGATATTGAATGAATGGGCGGGGGCTGTGGTCGAGGATGAAGAAGTATGAGAACCAACATAGTGTCAATGCGACGGTAATAGTGGCCTGGCTTCGGGATAAACGAGCGACGAAAGTAAATCGGGAGAGCAGGCGCTCGGATAGAATAAGACTGCCGACCAGGGAGGGCGCTGTTTGAATGTGGAGGATGAGCGGAATAAAGAAGGAAGGATCTTCCCCGCTGATTGCCCGCCCGGTATTCGGTGGGTCACGACCCAACGGTGGTGGGGGGTGTGGCGGGGCGGAGGAGCGAGGGATATCGTGACGTGGACGTTGGAATGGGATGTAGGTGCAGCTTTATGGCCTAACGGCTTGGCAAGTGCAGCACACCTGGGGTGGTTTAAGTCAGTAAGAGTCTGACACTACTGATACGCGATGGACACCGAGCGATCAGAGTCCATGAGGATTTCCACCCCACTGAAAAAAAAAAAAAAAAAAAAAAAAAAAAAAAAAAAAGTCTCATGCGGGAATGGTACTCTTTCCGTACTTGTTAGGATAATAACTATTTCCTACAAGCGTGCGTGTTCCACCCTATTCCCGCACGCAATTTAGTTTGAGAGGTGTCATTTTCCCGCACGCTACTGTCACTTTAAGTGAGTTTTTTCCGCACTAGTGCGGGAATAATTTTTCCCGCACGCAAAAGTTTGTTCAAGAGAGCAACATAAGATGTTTCAATGCGCTTGTAGAAAAAATATTGATCCTAACTCATACGGAAAGGTACTCTCACGCACTCGACTGCTTACCCGAACTCCGCTTTGCGTCGTTCGGGTAACGGCAGTCTCATGCGGGAATGGTACTCTTTCCGTATTTGTTAGGATAATAACTATTCCCGTACAGTTTAGTACCGAAAACGGTCCGGGAAAGTTCGTTGCTTAGCAACGGACTAAAATACTAGATTAGCGTATTTTGAGGCCTGAAATTACTCCGAAAAAGTTGGCTTTCTTGAACGATTTCAGAAAAAGTACTTTCCCGTACAGTTTAGTGCCGAAAACGGTCCGGGAAAGTTCGTTGCTTAGCAACGGACTAAAATACTAGATCAGCGTATTTTGAGGCCTGAAGTTGCTCCGAGAAAGTGGGCATTCTTGAACGATTTCAGAAAAATGTATTTTCGATTTTGAATGAACAAAATTTAAAAATGTACCATATGAAAAATAATAATTGAAATAAAATGTCATAACATTTTCCATCAAAATTTTCTTAATATTGAGTAGATTTAAGTTCACTATTTTTCTTTCGAGACCAAGATCAAGACCAATACTTTTGGGGGAGAGTCTTGATCTTGGTTTTGGTCTCGAAAGTCAAGTCTTGGTCTTGGGAAGATTTATTGAGTCTTGATATTGGGCTTCGTCTTGGTCTTGTATCAAGACCAAGACTAATCTCTTGGTTTCGCGAAGCCCTAGATGAAACAGAGAGTTTGCTCTCACTATTCAGAGCAGAGAACAATGGGAAGGTAACACAGTGGAGTTTCGCACGGGAAGCCTAATATGTTATCCGGACGGTTCGCGTCTTACTGAAAAACAGGCTTCGGAGCAGTCATCTTTCTGGAAGGAAGAGTCGTACGAGAAAGCTACGCTTTGGGTAGGCACACAACAGTTTTCTAAGCTGAAGTGTTCGACATCCTAGCAGTACGAGATATGAGGTAAGAGGAGTTGGAGCCTGTTCTAGCCATCGCAAGAGGCCAAACCTCTTCAGCCCTTGTTGACTGGGTGGAAGAATATCTGAACAAACTTTGGAGGGATAAAACCGGCTGCAGACAGTCGGAAGAATTTGTAGCCGGCTCCAGCATGTCAAAGACGGCATGGCAGAAACCGCCAAGCACTACGACCCCTTTTATAGGAATACTAACAGGGCATAACAAGTTAGGCAGACACCTATCAATAATATAGAAGAAAACTCCACTTGCCGCAAATGCGCAGAGGACGAAAAAACTTCGTCTCACTTCCTCTGCGAGGCTGAGATTTAAAATCTTTGGAGCTAAAAAACTCCAACAAAATGAACTCACCGACCTGGAATGGACGGACATACTAACCTTCATCAAGATCACAAAGATTCAAGGAGGAAGCCTAGGGGGAAGAATGTAGATTGGTGGAAGACTGGGGATGGCAAAAAGGGTCTATGTAGGCCTACTTGCCTGGCTTCGATATCGATACTACTACTACTTTTTACGTAATTGTTCAAATTATTATGGAAAAAAAGGGAGACATATAAGAACAATTAGGCACTCACTTCGATCCTCCTCCAACTCTTCTGTTAGGGTACTCCTGGGACTTCAAAAAAATTTGCTTGCTATTCGAGAAAAAGGAAAATGTCGTGTTTGTGGACAACGATGAAAGTGTTCGGCTCAGAGCAAAATACGTATTACTCGTGGTCGAATTTTCGACAATCGGTGATGCCTTATTCTTCTTCTGGCACGGATCACTAGTCGATTTACTAGATCTACACTATATAGAAAATGATCTCGTCCATATCAAGTCAGTTGCATTCTCCTCGCGACGTTTCGCCCCAACCATTTTCATCCTCAGGTATACTAACGCTTTTTACGCTCCAGCTTAATCACTTAATTTGTTCTCTAATAGCAAATGGACAATACTTCTGCCCACAGCTATGATAGAAGTCCTTGATATTCATCGTTGTTATCATAAAGTTAGGGTTATTCTGCATAGTGCAATGAAACTCATTTCATCTCTTCTCAGTGTTGCATCAAGCTAGGATTTGATTGCCCTTTAGATGTACAATTGATGAACCTTCGTTTGGTCAAGGTGTCATAGGAAATAAAGATTGCACTAAATTTCTGGGTGTGCTGATAGATAAAAATTTAAAATTTGATGACCATATTAAACAACTCAAAAGTAAGATCTCTTGTGGATGTTATGCAGTGAGAGTAATTTCTAATGAACTAGGGCCAGGAACTGCCAAAATATATTTATGAAATTAGACCCCGTGAGTCCTGTAGAAATATATTCGCAAGTATTAAAATACTTACAGTTGTAGCATTATTAATATTGGAATCAGTCTGCTTGGTGAATAAACATAAATCAAAATTTGAATCGACTACTAATCATTATGTCACCCGCAAAAGTAGTTACAGTCTGAAATTTCCATTACCAACTAAAAATCTTACTATATACTCTATATTCTATAGTGGTGGCAAGATGTATAATTACTTACCAGTTGATTTTAGAATGACAAACTTGAGTGAAAATGAATTTAGAAAAACAGTAAAAAAATTTCTCTCTGAGAGACCCTACTACTCCTTGCAGGAATTCTTCCATTCATAATATTAACTGTACATCCCATGACTTATATTTTGTGTACTCAGGATATTTTTATATTATTTTGATGTTAGTTTTGTCTAAATTATTTTTTTATTGAATTTTTCTTACTGTCCTCATAGTGTCATGTGAATTCGTTCATGTTTTTGATCTGTTTTACACTGTCTTACGTTTTATATACACCTGTAGCTTTGTCAACAAGGGAATTCTTCTGACAACAAAGCATATTTATCATTATTATTATTATTATTACTCCCGACTCTCTTTGTTAAAAAAATTCGTCACGGATTTCTCCTGAGGATGAATTTGCTGTCAGACAGAAACATTTTTTTAAGTACTAAGATCAGTGTAGTTTTTGCTCCGCTAAGCCTTTGATCGGAAAGTCTTTGGATGATACTGCATTGGCAAGATATACTGTTTATTCTGTTGAAATTTCGCCTTGAGTTGTGTGCAGTGTTACTTCTGAATGATTTATCAACCTACATTCAGAAAATGTTTTCAACCTCTTTTTTTTATTACAAGAGTTGCAGCTTATATGGATACATCTGTGGTTTTATCTCATCCACATAAATGATGAACTTTTGTTAGTAACATACAGAAATAAATTCCCCCTACTCGATGGTACCACATTTCTTTTGGCAAAAATCCTGCAAATTGTGCGTCCAGAGGACTTTACCCATCTGAGTTAGTTAAGAATTTCCATTGTCGGCCGGAACCCGAATTTTTGCTATTATTTAATGAATACCAAGAATGAATGTGAACTTTCCTGACACTTATAAAATTGCGTAAATTGGTTTGTGTTATAACTCTTCCAATGTTAACTGCTCTAGTCTCTCAAAAATTCAAAGAATATATTGTTTTATGTACATTATTTCAGCTCAAAAATGTCAATAATAGTTCTCATTTAGGTTCCTTAACAACTCACAATTTAGAGAAGTTCCTCCTAATTCTTGTAAGAAATCGAAAGGATAAATGTTCAAGAACCTGTTTTTCAAAAACATTCCCAATGATCACAGACTTGCTCAAATGATTGTTGAACATTATTGATTGATTATTTAGGTTTCGGACGTCCATCGTCTTAATGGGTTTGAAAGATATTTAACTTCTTTCACTTTCACCACAACGTTTCGATTGCTTGTATCTAGTGATCAGGTGATTATTTTTGCATCCTGGTCCGCAAGCCTTGCAACACTTGTTGGCTCAGAAGCTTTGGATAATTTGCTCTGAAAAGAACATAAAAAAATACACTTTGAAGTGTCACAAACGCTTTAGAGTTGCCCCTAACGTTTGTCAACTGCTTATTTGATACGAGTGTCGTTGCTGGCAGTACAACAATCGTAGCGCCGTGTTATGTCTGTGGATATAGGTTGAGGTTGAGACTGCAATAGTTGGACAAGCTCACAGCAAATGCATTATGGTCTCAGCTGCCCCAGAATATGCTCTGTGTCATGGACCTCTTTACATGGGTACGAGGTGTTAAGGACACCATCTTGGAATGCTATTAGGAATCATTTGGTTTCCGACTTCAGCCCACTTGACCTGAAAAATGCGAAGATCGAGTGGGAGAGAGTTTTCAATAATAGTTACTTTTTGGAAGCGACATTGTTCCAACCCTAGGTGAGTAAACGCCTCTTCGGCATCCAGACGATGTAGGATGCTTCTCAGGGTTTATTTACAGTCCCAAGTCAGCTTAGACTCACAAGTGTGTAACTTTTGAGCTTTTAGTTCTGCTCTGGCTATCTGATAGTACATAGATTCCTGCCCTTTGGATGCCCCTTTCAAGGCATTCCTGGGCACAAATCTCTATAGCATAAACTCCTGCTTGGAAGATGATTGGGGTTCTACCAAGAGGTTACGAGAGCCTGTAATTTGACCCTGTAACGCCTACTCCAACCCCTTCGTCTATCTTGGAACCATCTTTGTATCAGAAGGCATCCATTTTAAACCACTTAAAACTACACTTCGAAGAACTGGGGTGGGATTTCGTGTACCATAGAATTCTATAATCTATAAGTGAGATGACACTGTGGTTGAATTCCTAGGAGAGGAAGAGACAAAACTGTTGACTATAGAATTCTATGGTGCACGGAATACCACCCCTGATTGGTATGATATCTGTGGGTTTAGACATGGCTTGTAGGGAGATTTGTTCCATAATCTTTAGATGTCCGATTATATTTCCTGCTTTTAAGTTTTTTGTCCGGCATATTCTAGAGGCACTATTTGCGGCTTCTTTCATTACACATTGGTGCAATGGTGAAAGGTTCAGCATTGCCTCTAAGGCTGCATTAGGGCACGAAATATTGCTCCTGTGATTCCCAGACAGGCTAGCCGCTGCACTTTCTGCAGCTTAACTTTTGCCGACATTTGTTGCATTTTTGGCCACCATACCAGTGGTATGACCAATAAATAAGTTTTGGTTTCAGACTCCATGTCTTAGCGAAGACTCTGCGGCATGTGTAGCTTGCCACTATGGCCCTGAAAAAAATGTGGTTGAATTGCCTGTTCCATGTCACTGTTTGGTCGATTTTAACGTCTAGGTATTTTACTGTTCCATAATCGCAACGCTGTTGTTAGTTTTTTGAGATATTTCTTTGCCTGGCACCCTGACTGAGCTATAACGAAGCTGAATATGAAAGAAAACAAAACAAATGGAAAGTATTACGTTTATTATCTGATTATCAGTGTGCATTGCTTACATTTAAAATGAATAATGAAGAGTTGAACAGATCTCGAATATATTATATCTGCATCACTTCAGCCATCCTCTCTTGGCACATTCTCTAACTAAATACCAGACCTTTTCTTTAGTACGTGGTCTGACGCATGCCAGTTGTTCAGATTGTCCTCCATCCATTTTCAATTCATGTTTTCCATTAGTCGTTACCATAATGAAGAATAATGCATGGCCAATTTCAAAATCACATTCTAATAGTAATTCTTCCAAAAAATTATCAAAAGTGTATCGAGTTACATCACACTGATGTTCCGCCAACTCTTCTATGAGACGATCGTAATAATACCTAATGAAATAGTCCAAATTTTTTTCCAGGGCGTTTTTTGAAACACTAGTCCATAAAAAGAACAACAGATCTGCAGCTGGGGATCCATAGGTGTATACTTGGAAATCTACCAATTTGTTGCCAGTGGGCCGACCATTCTCGAATTTTTGCATCGTGTTGTTTACCCACAAGTCTGTGTGAATTACTGTAGCAAATGGTTCTCTTTGTGTAGTTCGGGAAACTGATCCCCAATGATTTACTTTGTTGGCAAGATGAGCGATATCTTCATCTTCTGCTATGATGAGTGTAATCAGTTTTCGAAAGAGATCGTCTCCTTCAAAAGGCATATAATCATGGAAATGAGGTTTCATATGTTTCTCAAATTCTTCGGGTTCTTTGATTCTGTATGAGATGAAAACCGCATGAAATAGAGCCAAATCTCCGAGAATCATTTTTGTTGTTTCAAAGTCAAATCCTTCAGTTCGATCGATGTTGTCGAAACCTGAAACAAAGATTGGGTTCACATTTATCAGCAGAAAAGCAAAACATCTCAAAGATAATTATAAACAAACACAAAAACATAAAAACATAATGAATGTAATTGAATTATGCTAAAAGTTTATTTGGACAAACTTGATGTAGTTCTTTCAGCAAACCCACTGTTGCATCAACAATTTATATGGTAAGTATAGCCCATCTGATTATGTGAGCACGTTTCTACAGACCAGACGGGCACTGTCAACCTAACAAAACTCTTTATTCGAATTAACTGTTTGTTACCGGTGTTGACACACACACACCCATTTTATTACAACAATGGTTTGAATCAACTTAAAGGCTTACCTTCTCTCATAATTTTATAAAGTGTTATTGTGTTTCATTTCTACTCTTAAGTAACCATTAGGAATATAATTACTTTTTTTTATAGATTGTCCATGATGTGCATCATAATATGAGCCCTATCAAATGAAATTAAATGGGTGCAAAATCCCGAAATCTAATGGGGGACGACACTACTTGACGGAAGACCATTATTCTTATCATGAAAAATGGTGGATTACGTAATCCTCCGAATCTCCTGCAAAAAATCCCATATAATAGGTATGATCGTCGGCAAGTATTCAACAGAAAACGACTACTGCCCCCTACGATCGTTGAATGATATCTGTTTAATACTTGGCAAAGTTTTCTACAAGAACTACTTTGCAATGTATTTTTCAATAACAACGCTAAAATTATTTTCAGATTTAACTGAGGGAACACCTCCGTACCGGTTTCATGGTCCTTGCTATTCATCCGCGAAGGATAGTTCGACCCAAGTGAATCGAATCAGTCCAATTGGAAATCCCTGAGACAAATACTGAAGTATGAATTCAGCGCCATCTCTGGGTTCCAGAATGCATTGCAAAGTTGTTCTTGTAGAAAACTTTGCCAAGTATTAAACAGATATCATTTAGCGGTCGTAGGGGGCAGTAGTCGTTTTCTGTTGAATACTTGCCGATTGGGCAAGAAATAAAAAATAAGTATTAATTTCAGCACTTGTATCTGTCCAACTAAGTTTGAATAATTATTCTATTTTTTACAAAATTTTTTTTTCTTATTTATAATTAAAAAAATTTAATGTGAATATTATTCACTAGCTAATTTCAAATACAATTCAATCACATGTAATGGAACAAAAGAGTAATTATTATCTATTTTTTCTGTGGCAAATCATAGCCAAAATCAAACCATATTACATATTAGATGAGGAAGAAGTCCACTTTTACAATTTCAATATAATCAAACGATATTTGAACGTCACTGGCATATTCTTCATTTACATTAATATCATAATGATCATGAAAATTTATTTAAAATTATTCTCCTAACATTGAAAATACCTCTAAGTTGTTATTTATTATCTAGAACTCTATCCTTCAACATAAGTGATAAAGAGAATGCTGAAGGATTATATAATCTTTGCCATATCTATTCTCAAGAAATAACATCATTAACTCAAAGAAGAAAAAAAAAAGCAGGAAACAATGGATACCATCAAAATAAGAATTACAAGAAAGTTTATTGGTGCACCTCAATCAGATGAGAGAGATGGAGAGAAAGTGAACAATTGCGCTGAATTTAAAAAACTTTACCTTAATATTTTTTTAAATGGCTAAGTGAAACACTTCTTGGTGGTTAATATATGGGAATTTGTCTTGACATTTCGTTTGTTGTTTTTATATATGTTTTTATGTTATATTCTATATAGTTTTTTTTGGTTTTGAGATTATCACCATAATGAAACGAATAAAATCGATAAGGTCGATGTGTTTCCACCAAGACAGGATAATTATAATGTTGTCCGACCTAACCTGGCACTGATGAGAGGCAATAAAGCTCGAAACATGCATGTCTGCAGGTGGTCATTCCCAGCCAAATGAAGGATAATCTACTGTTTAATTACAAGATACGCATTTGCAATTGGGGCTTCTTGGAAGAACGTCGCACAAATATATGTCAGATGTAGTTCAATGTCTGTCGTGGTATTAGCCAAGGAACTATTTGTTTTCTGGCAGATGTTTGCCTCATTTTTCCACTTGGTGGAAACGTGTGGAGAGAAAGGGTATTTCGACCTTGTCGATTTTCATTATCGTGATAATCTTCAGTTAGTTTGTACCTCATATAATTATTTATATTCATTGTTATTACATTGTTACACATAATAATATATTTTTTTTGTAAACATCGTTTGTAACTATGTCGTCTAGGAGATGCTATATTTCAAAATATTCATCATTTGCAATTCTACATATCTAGAACGATTCTGAAAGTGAAGAAAGTGAGTGCACTCTATCAATGTATGGAAATCAATGAAATGGTATATTGTTCTAAAAGAATTTGCCATAAATATTTGAGGCTAAAAATCATAATACCTTTCATCGATGTCGAGTAGACTTCTTAAGATCGCTTTGCCTACATTATATTTACAAGGTAAGAGAAGGTTCAATACGTTGTTAAGTCAAAGTCAAGTAATACTTTATTCTCGGAAGTTCTTCAACTTATCGACAAATCTTCATAACTCTGAACAGAAATGTTGATTAGTAAACATTTTATTATCAGATGAAATCAATCGTCTGATTACGACGGCGTAGAACAGACATGCAATATTTGTTTCTTATTTTCGAGTTACAACTCAAAATTAGTGTTAATAGATATCTATTGTTTATTTGTGAATATTCAAATAGTTTCACTTATCAAATTAACGTCGAATGAGAAAATATTTCAGACAAAAGTTATTTGTTTCATTCATTATTTCAAAAATTCGTGAACAAAATAGATACAAAATGTTCTCACACTCTATTGCAACATCATGCTATCAATATAGGATGTAGAGAGAGTATTCAATTTGATACCGATAAAAATAAAAAAATTATGTAAAAAATCATTCGGAAATATTGATAAATCGTGTAGCACCCGGGTGCAGTATCAGACTGATGAATCGATGAATCGGTTTTGTTTATATAATTACATATTTTTCTTTAAGTTTTTTTTAAGTCATATTTTATGTATTTATTTACAAACAGGACCGGTGGGTCCTAATTACAAGATTTCCTTTACTTAAGCCTAACTAGAAACTAAATGAGTTACGAGCTATAAGTGCATGCAAACCCCTATACATACATGAAGCAATACATATAAGTGTATATAATTAATTACAAACTTGTACGCACACACACATACCCCCATAAATGAAGAAAATATAGTGGATATTGAAGGCTGCTGGAGCAAGAGATGTCTTAAAAAAAAGGTAACGAAAAATATCAAAATGCATAGATATACGTATATAAAAAATAATAAAACAAAAATGTCATGATGATTACATGAGGGAAAGTCGAGATTCTTTTGTTATTTTACATTTCGAGGTAACTTTTTTTATTTTTTTTTTGTATTTGTTTTTTTTTTCTATTTTTCTTTCTTCTTTTTTTCTTTTTTTCTTTTATTTTACAAATGGAATTTTGTCACCCGATTTTTCAGTTGACTCTTGGTGTAGGTGAAGACGTCCAAGTCAAGTTCATCTATATATTTGTTCAAAAGGGAGCAACATTTGTCAATTGTGGTTGGCCTCCTAGGGAGAAAGAATAAAACTTTTTTTGGTCGTAAAATTCGAGACGGAACTATGAATTTGATTTCGGAAAGAAGATATGGGCTGTTTATGGAATTGGAAAGCAATTTACAAATGAACATCATTTTGTGAATCTCTGCACGGTATTCTAATTTGATAAAATCAAACTCTTTTCTATGTGGTTCATAGGAGGAGTGTCCTGGATTCGTGTGATGTGTTTTATAGTATAGATAAGCTATGAATTTGTTTTGTATTGTTTCTACTGATTTTTTCATAGTAAGCTTTGGTGGTGCCCATATCATGGATCCAAATTCCAAACGACTGCGAATCAAGGATGAGTAGAGAGATTTTAGCGTTACTGTGTTTCTGAAGTCTTTTGACATCCTTTTGAGAAAACCCAACAATCTCCTCGCTTTACTTGTAATGTGCTCTATGTGCTTATCAAACTTATCATGTCAAACTTTATTCCAAGGTCGATGATCTGAGAGCATCTGTTTATATTTTCACTATCGATCATGTAGTCTGACAAAATGGCATTTCGTGAGCGACTGAAAGATAAAATTGAACACTTTTGTATATTTAACGGAAGTTTGTTTTCTACTGTCCAGTTGTATAAAGCTTTCAGATCATTTTGCAATATCATAGTGTCATTACGGGTTTTTATTTCACGGAATATTTTGCAGTCGTCCGCATACATGAGACAGTCAGATGAGACAGTTGCTGGTAAATCATCTATGAACAACATAAAGAGAAGTGGACCAAGGTTTGAGCCCTGGGGTACCCCTGATTTGGCAAGAAAGTATTCTGATTTCTTGCCCCTGAATTCAACGTATTGAAACCTTCTCTGTAAGTAGCTAGTCAATAACATTAATAGTTTGTCACTGAAACCGTATCCTATAAGTTTTTTTATAAGTATATCATGATCTACTTTGTCGAATGCTTTAGCCATGTCAATATAGACACAATCTATTTGTCCTCCCTTCTCAATTATATCCCCGGTTTTACAAAGAAAAGATGTGAGGTTAGTGTCAATGGACCTTTTTTTACAAAACCCATGCGAGACTCAGATATTTTGTTACAGACATGCCAATATATTCTGTCATACAATACGTATTCAAATAATTTTGAGAAAACATTCAGAATTGTAATTGGTCTGTAGTTTGAGATATCGTTTTTATAATTTTTTTTGTGTATCGGTGTGAGCTTAGCCTGTTTGAATAATTCAGGGAATGTCCCCTGACGTTTGAAATATCATTAGTAGGTAGAGCAGGTATTCCCTACAGGCTTTGATAATATAACAGGGGATGCCATCAGGCCCCGAGGATCTCTTAGGTTTTAGTTTATGCCTTTTCCATATCAGATATAGTGATATGTGTATAGTTCAAGAATTCTATATTTAGTTATTTAGTTCATATGTCGACTCATCTCCATAGACGTATGAGAAATAATGTGCAAAGGCACTTGATATTTTTACGGGATCCACAGTTAACTCATCTTCTACGACAAACTGTGCGTCAATAGTATTGTCTTGCTTCATTCTATTAACGAAGTTCCAGAAACCGTTCGGGTTGACGATAATTTCGTTTTCTGTATTTCTTATATACTCGGTATGAGCACGCCATCTCTGAGCCTCTTGAAATTTATGAGATATTCTTCAGATATATTTTTGTTTTTTTCTATAAAATTCTTTCTGTTTGATTTTAGTTTTGATTTCGGCTGTGAACCATGTATATTGACAAATCATATGATTACACTAACCCATGTGATCATACAGTGTGACCCATTTAAGATGGAAGCACCCATAAAATGCATGTTTTATAAGTGTGCTTCCATCTTAAATGGGTCACACTGTATGTAAATTTGAATTTTTTTTTTAAATGACAAAGTTTACCCCACATGGAAATGATCGTAAGGTAATAAAATAATATCACTATATTCTGCTCCCCATCTGATATGAAACAACTAGAACCTTGTTTTTTTCTGAAATAAATAGTGAAACGGGCCTCCCTGTATATTGAAGAGTTAGGAATTAATCTGTCATTCTACTTCAACGTGCTGTCATCATGATAAAAATAAACGTTCAAACCCACTACATATTTAGCAGATATTCTGTAAGATTTCCCAGCTACATACCTATTTTATATTATTTTGTGTTAATTTTAGCAGTCAGAGTTGAACAAACAATGCCTTCCTGTGAATAACTCCATAATCAAAACCGATCCGCTATGTTCTAAACCGTCTACCTGCATAGAGCAAACTGTACTATGACCACACCTCGTGATAACATACGCGCTCATGGCTACTATGATTTTGATTTTTATAATGCAACTGTGGTTATATAGGTAAACGTCAGTCAAAATTTAATTCTGACAATTACAGAACTGAAAGTTTTAAAATGAGTAATATTAATGGAAAACTAGATGATGGTGATGAAATCGATAGTAATAATTATTTACTTAAATTGCGTATTTCATTTTCCTTCTACTAGTGCCGCACCTAAATAAATAATTTTTTGCTTTTTGCATGAACGTAGAAAAAATGTTGTATGCAACTCGTGCAAAAAATGTTTATTGCACTCGACGTGTTGTCCAACTCGGCCTAACGGCATCGTCGGGCAATTTCACGTCGAGTGCAATAAACACTTACTTCTTGCACTTGTTGCATAAATATTAAGCGGCTCGGATGATGGACTGGTATGTAAATGAAATTGATAGAATTTATAATATTTATGCTGAATAGTAGACTCCTGAGTGACATTTTTAAGAAATAATTCAGTTGAGATGATGATTTATAAAAAATCTTATGTACTGATTTAAAAAATGTTGGTAGCGTAAATGTATGCATACATTCGGATTCAAAAATTAATTGTTATGTATTCTTTCATTAAATCAGGAGAATGTTCGAAAGTCAATTAATCTAATCGATCTTCTGGATAGAACGGTCGAAACGGAGTTATGTTACAGAATCGTTGTATTATACTCGACTTCGATAGGGGAGCAAGATTGTCAGAATCTGCAAAATAATTTTTTGAAGACGGTTTAACACTTCATATAGTTCAGATTCCTAAACTATAGATGCATGAGAATACTGATATTATTTCGATGATTTGGGCTTTTAAATACTCGATTGTTCCAGCTGAATGACAGTCTGATATAATATGATGTGAAGATTATTTTATCGATCATTGAATTGAAAATGAAGTCGATAGAGCTGTGGTTCAAGCTCTGATTGACCAAACTAATTAATGTAAATGGTGGGTTCAAATTTATAGTTGCGAACATGATTTGTAACTTTAATATTTGATGAAAATTGAAGAAATATTGCCAACAGTTGATTTGAACCCCAATTTTTACACAGATTTGCTTGGTAATCCACGGAGCACTCGTGATATACATTTTAAAATATCATGCGGGAAAATGATACTCTCCAAACTCAATAGCGTTCGGATGTAGGGTTAATCACGCAAGCTCAAGAGCGCTACATAAGATTTTTCAGTGCGCTTGTAGAATCATTTTTGATCCTATTAACTCGTACTTTCCCGCATTCGACTGCTAACCCAAACTTCGCTTCAAAATCACAAATTTTAGAATCTCTATGTTCAACTTAAAAATTAAAAAGTCTATCTCAAAATCACTCTTTCAAATTTTCGAGAACTATCACAGCGTCATCATCGATTTTGTCACTATTCTTCAGCAAATTTTTCCTTGTTGCTATGCATTTGGGAATACAATCAATAACACCTGTAATTCCCAATTTTCTCTGAAAATTTTGAATCATAGGAATGATGATATCATAAAATGCCATTTCGTTAGTGTAAGTTACTTGTACATTGAATATCTTTCTGTATAGTTCTGTATCGGGAAGTATTTTTGCCACAGTATGCAAAATATCTTCTGTATCATTTTCTGTGTCGACTACTGTGATATCAAGTTCAAGCATAATACTACCAAAATTCTCTCCAGATGCTGAGAGTCTGTCAATGTTCGTCTGCTTTATAGTTTTATTCGGACCCAAGTAGTTCCCCAATAACTCTGGCAATTTTCTTATTGTTAAACTGGCCATGTTCACCTTTATAATGAATGAATTTGAACAAAGCTGACTACGAACTGATACCTACTATCAGGTTCGTTACTTGATATATTGTAATAAATTGTAATAAGTATATGTTATCTGTTATCTGGCAAATACTTTGATTTTTTTTAACGAGACACAATTACACAGGATCAACTATAATCATTTTCGAAAACTAAAATGATGTACCTATCAGTCTATCATATTGGAAGTACACCTTATTAATTTAAGAGCAATCTGTGATGATTGTTAATATTTTTGTTCACCAACCTCCAAAACGGAATCAAAAACACTCAAATATGATATTTACACACCACGTGCTCTGTCTACGATCTCGTTCAATATTCTATTATTGTTCGTGGTTTCAGTGATTTCACGTGCGTTACAACAGAATGTGCATGGTCTGTAATTGTAACTGTCAGGTAAATTTACTGAGGCATTATTTCGACGTGTTTCACTAATCAATCATTCGAGAGGCATTATCACTTATGAATCGAATGTCACTCAAGCTCAAATGCACATATTGGTCACTTTCATTTCTTTGAGTGGTCACCAACCACCTCATACAGAGCCTTGATCACGGCTTGGTACATATCGTTTACTGGTGTCCGCGGTAGCCTTTGCTGATATTTTCTCTTACACAGGCGAGTATGGCACAAACTTCTGCCTGAAATGCAAAGGCAAAATTTAACAGAGTTTCGTTCTCGGAGATGGCCCGTTTACCCCGGTGCCGGCTGATTCACCCATCCTGGAGCCATATGTGTACCCGATGATCGCAGTGGTGGGGATCAGGCAGTGCCCGATCTGCTCCTTTGGGAATGACTGACTGCGGCCTTTTCTCTGAATTGTATGGTATGTAAAGAACTGGACCAGAAGTGGACCATTGGCTGAGGTATCTAGCAGTGGAACTTCTGGCTCGCATCAGACGGACGATCAAGGCTCCGGTACGCGAAAATGTTTTTCCTCGAGTTCACGGGTCTCTTTAGGTGGCCACATGCCTTGTTGTGAATCAAGTGTGATGTAAGTTGCCTAGATGCCAATCCCGACGTCTGGTGCTAGCTTGAAGTGCGAACAGACCACCCAGGGTGGTGCTGTAAGTTTTTCGGGTTTTCATATAACTGAAAAGTAAAAACACTACCAAAAACATCACTAAGTCGCCCCGAAGCGCAACGGCAAATAATAATAATAGTCCTTCTCTACCCACACAGGCTTTGAGTTCACTTTATGATTGTTTATGAGGAAGCATTACTATGTAACTACCCAAAGACTATTTTGGAATAGTTACGTGCTCATTTTATACAGCAGTGCCTATGAGCTGCTCAGACTCTTACGGGAGGTCGTGGGTATCGTTATCTGCTAATGTGAAAGAAAGATCATTTGACAAATACGCAATAATGAAATCATGAAAAAAATATGCTAAGAAAAATATATATGGGCACCAGGTTCTTTTTTATGAAACTACCAAAAACACGAACTTGCCAAAAAATGATCTTGTGCTTTTCAACAGTAAAACAAAACATTCAAAAAACACTATATTCACTGACACTTGTATGTGGCGATTTTAACTGTAGGACCGGTAATCTGGGTATTATTCCAGAAGAAATGCTGGAAGGTACTGTTCTATCAGATAATAGAAATAGTATAGATAATCATATTAACAGCAGAGGTCGTAGTCTCTTAGATATCATGAATTCATATGCTTTAAGTCAACTAAATGGTCGAACTCCTGGTGATAACCCCGCTAATTATACCTTTTTTAGCCATGTAAGTCAGAGTGTTGTAGATTTGGTTTTTATGAATAATACCCATCTGAGGTACGCCCATGATTTCACTGTACTAAATAACATCATCAGTTCTGACCATTTCCCGATTTTGTTAACACTTAATTTCGACGTGACAACACCCGTCAAAGGCCAAGATAGTTATGAATTCCGTTCCTTGATTTGGGATAACAATATTTCCTTCCACTTTGAAAACGAAATGCGCTGGTCTCAAAAAATAAGTTCATTCCATGCCCAAATGAATATTACGACAACCTCTGTTGTGCCATATACGAAACAGCCGATAACCTTGGACAGTTTCAAAATGGCTGACCAGCAACAAGCTGGTAAAGAGCTCTGTGATAAAAGGGCAAATAGTAAGACTTTTGAATGTTGTAAATCCAAACTAGTTGGTGTTACAGTTTGTATAAAATGCGGGAATGCATTCCACAAAAGTTGTGTGGAAAGAAAACAATACCATATAATAGATGAAACAAGAATAGTATGCTGCAGTGAGAAACCAAAAACCATCCAAGGATATGTGGCTGTAGGACAACAAGGGAATATTCATCACAAGTTACAAATGGTGATAGCAACATCAATAACTTATTAATGGAAATTGACTTGCTGAAAAAACTCATTGTCGAAAAAGACGCAAAATACGAAATTCTTCTGGAAAATAAAATGTTATTAGATGATTTTAACAGAGACCACCAAAAACTTATCAACGGATAAAAACACAAATAAGGAAAAAAACACTACTGCAAACAAAAACAAAATATTACAATTGGAATACCCAAATACTACAAGAACAAGTGACTCATATATAGATCAACCACAAATTATAAATACCATAAATAAACAAAGAACTGGATAGATAGAAAGTGAAGTTGAACCTCAAGCCGCTTCCAACAACAAAGATAGTAGCGAAAAACCTGAACTTAATTTTATCTTTCCCAGAAACAAAAGGAAAACACGCAAAAAATAAAAATATTGGCTCTGCGGATGAAATTGACGAAGAGTTCACCGGAGAAAAACCAAAAGCCTGGATATATCTATACAGGGTCAAGAGAAATGTGAAGGACATCAATATTAAAAAATTTATAGAAAAAAAAACTTAACAATGAAACAGCCATAGTCTTAAATGTTTCATGGTAGGCACCGACTTCATACACAAGGAAACCTTATACGATACCTCCTTTTAGCCAAAGGGAGTTGGATTCAAAAGATTCGACTTTTGTTAAATTGTTACCTATTTCATGAAAGAGGGTCGACACCACTTGACGGAAGACCATAAAACTAATAATGAAATATGGTGGATTACGTAATCCAATCTTCTGCAATAAAACCTATACAATAGGTAAAGTCGTCGGCAAGTATTCAACAAAAAACAACTACTGCCCCCTACGACCATTGAATTATATTTGTTTAATACTTGGCAAAGTTTTCTACAAGAACCACGTTGCAATGCATTTCAAATATCAAAGCTGAAATTATTTTTCGATTTATTTGGGGGAACACCTCCGTAAAGTTTCATGGTCATTGCCAATCATCAGCGAAGGCTAGTTCGACCCAATTGAATCGAAAAATCCTTTCATCCTAATTGGAAATCCCTGAGACAAACACTGAGGTATGAATTCAGCGCCATCTCTGGGTTCCAGTTTAAAATGCACTCCGACTACGTGTCGACTTCAACATGAAGCCAGAAACATCATGAAAGAGGGGCGACACCACTTGACGGAAGACCATAAAACTAATAATGAAATATGGTGGATTACGTAATCCAATCTTCCGTAAACTGGAACCCAGAGATGGCGCTGAATTCATACCTCAGTGTTTGTCTCAGGGATTTCCAATTAGGATGAAAGGATTTTTCGATTCAATTGGGTCAAACTAGCCTTCGCTGATGATTGCCAATGACCATGAAACCGGTTTGGAGGTGTTCCCCCAATTAAATCGAAAAATAATTTCAGCTTTGATATTTGAAATGCATTGCAAAGTGGTTCTTGTAGAAACTTTGCCAAGTATTAAACAGATATAATTCAATGGTCGTAGGGGGCAGTAGTTGTTTTTTGTTGAATACTTGCCGACGACTTTACCTATTGTATAGGTTTTATTGCGGAAGATTGGATTACGTAATCCACCATATTTCATTATTAGTAAATTGTTATTGTTAAAATTGTTAAATTGTTCAAGCGATATAATAACTACAATAGAACAAGTGATGAAAACGATTTTTTAGCATAAGTCATCCCAATATAGAGTCAAGTGAGACGCTGGAACTGGAACAAGTACATTTTATGTTTTATCTTAACTTACAAAGTATCAGAAACAAACAATCTCTAATAGAAGTAGAACTTAGGCAATACTCATATCCACTATTCATTGCGGCAACAGAAACTTGGCTACTAGGAAATGAAATAGGTAGTTTTCCAATTGAAAATTATTACTTGGTGAGTAGTAACACATATCGAGGAGGAGGCACTGCATTATGGGCAAAGAAAGGCTATGAAGCAACTCCTATCTCTGCATATATGCACCGAAAAAGACTTTGAGGTCTGTGGTGGAGGCTCGAAAACCCACGAAATATTTTCCATTTAAAGATCACCCACCGGTAATTTCCAAAATTTCTTATACAAACTTGAGATGCTTTTAAATGAAACATTCTCATTCAGCTCACAAATATGGTTAAGCAGAGACTTCAACATCGACTTCAGTACCCCATCTATAGAGGCCCATAGTATTCTGAATATCACTGAACAGTTTGGACTAAGACCGATAGTTGATTACTATACAAGAGTAACCTCATTCTCGAGTACCAAAATTGATAATGTTTTTACAAATGTACAGGCGATCTCTTTAGTAGTAGACACACCTATTTCTGATCACAGACTTATTATTACCTCCGTAAATAAATCACTATCGAACCTCGCTTCGGATGAAAAATCTTTTACGTATAAAAGAATATTTTCCAACAAAAATAAGCAGCACATGGCAGAATTTGGTACTCGATTCTGAAAACTGGGTCTCTGTTTATAATGCAAAATCCTGCGATGACAAATATAAAAACTTTATCAATATTGTGACATCTCACTTCAATGTAGCATTTCCCTTGAAATACCTCCAAAACAAAAGTAAAGCTAGCAGCACCTGGGTCTCGGAGGAAATAAAAGCATCTAGTTCATTATTGAAGGATCTATATACTCTTCAAAAATACCACCCTGATTTAAAACCTATAAGGCTCATTGAACATAAACATCTTATTGAAAACGTCAAAAAGTTACATTTCAGTAATGTCATCCAATATTCAGGAAGCAAAAACAAGGCCTCCTGGTCAATCATCAATAATCTTAAAAACAAGGAAAATTCAATGCGACCTAATTTAATACAAATTTTGCAGGGCAATGAACTGATTACAGACCCTGGTGAAGTTGCAAACACATTCAACAACTTCTTTATATCAGCCCCCCATAAAATCATTGATGACATTCCGCAAATCCCCCTTGAAGATTCTGCAGATATGCCTTACGATCCATGGTGCTACTGCCATTCACAGAAAATGATATGATCCACATCTTTGCAAAACTCAAAAACAAACATTCCTCGGGACCTGATGACCTCCCTTGTAATGTAATCAAATAATTCAGCTCATTTCTATTATCACCGGTCAACCATATTGTAAACTATTCTTTCGATACAGGCATAGTTCCTGCTCAACTCAAAACATCAAAAGTTATACCTGTGCACAAAAAAAACTGTAGAAATGAATTGAATAATTATAGGCCAATTTTTTTGACACCATCATTTTCAAAAATTTTTGAATACTGCCTGCTAGAAAGGCTCAATCCTCACATAGAGAAATTTAATCTAATACCAACCGAACAGCATGGATTCAGAAAAGCACGGTCAACTACTACTGCTACCACTGAGTCTATAAACAATATTCTGGAAGAGCTTGACAAAAGAAAATGTCCAATTCTGTGACTTAAGCAAAGCCTTTGATTGTGTACCACACTATCGGCTACTAGACAAGCTCTGAGCACTTGGTATTAGAGGAAGAGCACATGATTGGTTCAGATCGTTTCTTGCAAATAGAAATCAATATCTCATAACGAGAGAGGTCTTATCACTTCACACTACTCCAGTACACTACCTGTGAAAGTAGGAGTTTCCCAAGGAAGTGTAGTAGCTCCAATTCTGTTCTCCCTGTATCTGGCAGACATTGTGAATTATCTATCAGAATTTAAAGTTATCTTGTATGCAGATGATCTATTAATTTTGGTATCTAAAGAATCTTATGATTTGAATGAACAAACTGGTATTAATTTGATGTATAAAATTGCAAAATGGTTCTCAAAAAATGAGCTGTATATAAACTCAGCGAAAACTGAATTTTTAATCTTCCATATAAGACAAAAACAAATTGAAAATATCAACCTGACCTTAAACAACACTAATGTGAATCGCAATACCACTGTTAAATTCTTAGGTCGGACTATAAATGATAAACTAGACTGGGAAACCCACATATCTACTCTAATAAAATATATTTCAAATACGCTGTATGTATAAGGTCCTGACAACCCCAGTAGTGAAAAACTTCTATTTTGCAGAAATTCAGTCGAGACTAGCATATGGAATCATAGTCTGGGGACAATCCCCTGCTGCCAAACGTCTCTTCATTACACAAAACCGAGTAGACCTCTGTTTAGAAAGCTACAAGTATTTCCCCTTATTTCTCTTCGCATATTGGAAACTGCCTGTTACATTTACAAACGTAAAAATACTCTGCTCTGTCGTAATGACATTCACGGTCATTCCACCAGGAATCAGCATTTGCTGAATACTCCTCTAAACAGATTGAACCTAGCGCAAAACGGTCCTCTAAGCATTGGAATTCGAATTTTCAATAAAATTCACAAAAACATTACTGATGAACCTACCTATTTCAGATTCAAGTCACTGAAAAAAGTACTAATTGAGGGTGCATTCTATACTTTGGAAGAATTTTTTAATATATAAATCACCGATAGTGCTGTACTCTGTGTGTAATTGTAGTTTTATCTTAATATTCGAATTGCATTGTACTCTGTGTATACTTGCACTTATTATTTTAACATTTAACTTTTTACTCTCTCTCCTTCTCTCCTACCTCTAAATCTGAACTGTTGAAAGCCAAATCGTTCTACATAAAACTGATAAAACATAAAAAATTCCCTTACGAAGTTTCAGGAACAAACTCCTTGTGCAATGTTCATAATTCCAAAGAATTCTGGAACTCGGTGAAAGCTCTGCGTTCTGATAAACGCGTGTTTGCTTTAGGAGCCTCTGAATGGGAATTTTTCTATGACTCGATATCTACTACAAAAATTCTCGAAAACTCACTATTTTTTGATGCGCAACATCCACTTTTGGACTGCACCTTATCAATGGATGATGTTACGCGTGTCATAAGCGAAAGTCACAACGGCAAATTCCCTGGGGAGAACAGAATAACTTACGAGTTCTTCAATCATCTGCCTCAGAACTGGCTCCTTTACTTATGTTCGCTCTTCAACAGAATCTATGAAACAAGCCATATACCCTCCGCCTGGGGTGGAGTCGTTATGACTATGCTACACAAAAAAGGTACTGTTGAAGATCCTCTGAATTATCGCGGTATTGCACTCGAGAATTCCTGCACAGAGCGTTTCCCTCTCAGATCAAGAAGTAAACCCTAGATAGGCCCGATGATATGTAAACACCGTACTCAATGAAGCAAAGACAAATGTGTTTATTTACAATTCACCTCTAGTCTCTGCTGTTTGCAAACATCTACCCTCTGTTGTCAAATTGATCAATGAAAAATCTGAGCTCGGTAAGTATCAAGCAATGCGTAATTTCATATTCGGTGTATTACTCTGGTCGTTCTAGAAAAATATATTTTCCAAAAAATTGGAAAAAAATCTTCTCTCAAAAGATATAATATGTCGTTTTCAACTGATAAAATAGTAGGCACTCTGAAAATTAAAGGCGGTTACCAGAATTATCTCACTCTTGGCAACACCGCTTGTTGCATTGGTCGCCATTGGGTTGACGTATTTTCTTGTTGTTTTGATTAGAAATTTCCTTTGGGTTTCCAAGTGTTTTCGTGGTTTTTGGACGTTCATAAACAAGTTTACGTGATATTTGTGATACTTTTAATAGTAGTGCAGTGGTTTAGTGAGATACAATGTCGAAATACTGCTTTGTTTACAAAACAACGATAGTCAACAAACATTCCACAGGTGAGCTAACAGTGGCGTGTCGGACAAAGAATGTAAACGTATTCTTCAGATATAATATTGAAGTGAAATAGGTACTAATAATGAATAATTCATTCATACATAAGTTTCCTACTGACGAGAATAGGCAAATATGGTGTGATATTCTCGAATTGGACCCTTTGAGCTTGAAGAAATATTTGTATGTACCTATGTTCGTAAGGAAGAACACTTTTGAGACCAGAAGCCACTCCTGATGTACCTACAAGCATTTGAGAGGTGATTTTGCGAAGAGTTAAATAGAGTGTTATTATTTCACCCCAAAGATTATTTTTGGGGCCTGAGTAAACTGGTAACATGACAAAGACAGAGACAAGCTGAATCATGCTTTTCACAAAATCAAATGGAAAATTTTTGAATACTTTATTTGGTATACATTAATGCTTGTTTTTCCTTACTTACCTAAAGTGACAATTGTTAACTGATACTTTTTATTTAATAATTGGTACTTGATGCTGCATGAATCCACCCTATATCTGAAAAATTAAGCAACTCCAGAAACTCCAGAAAGTGTAGGAGGGTAAGAAATACATTCCCCTCAAAAAGTTACTTTGTTTATCAATTTTACTTGTAAAGAAAAATTATTCAGTTATCGTCAACTTATTATAGGTAGGTATTTCTTATTTGCATCAAAGAAATAAGGTGAACATTTCATGATATTGAAAACTTGTCAATTAAATATTTCTCAGAAAGATTAATTGGTCAAGAAAGTTTTTGTTTTAGTTCAAACCTGATATGTAGATAGTTAATGAATTTCACCAAATAGTTCTCATGAAAGGGATAATTCCAAGGATATGAAATACACTGAAAAGTGTAGGTGTAAAGTGAGTTGGCCTGTTCCGTTAGGATTTATTGTAGCTCCCAAGAGTGCTACATAAGAACATAGGTATGTTGGAATAAAAATACTTGAATTATTGAAACACGTGAACTCAAATATGGAATCACAGTCACATATGAAAAAATATTAAAATACAAAATTACAACAGGAAATTTGTAAATGTTAATCAAGTAATGATGCAATGAATAGTAAATAAATATATTTTTTCTCAACTGTTTGTATCAGTATAGTTTTTAATTGGTGCATATACAGGAAAAAACGCAAACTTTTTGATTCATGATGAAAATTGTCATATGAAACTAGAGTTTTTGTAATTTTTTCCTCAGGAATGATATCATAGAATTATTATACAAGTTATGTTGTTGTGGCTGTGATTCAGTTCTGAGCTCTATAAACATTCCTAGGTATCGATTTTGAATTTTCAGACAAAACCGTCAATCCACTTGTTGCTGCTCACATACTACATTTGCATTGCATTGGTGAAATTTTTACATTCATCCCACGATCAGACTAAATCAAGATAAGTACTTAAATTCTTTCCTTACGAAATTAAATAATGTTGATCCCCTTAAAAAAGCACGGCACTGTGCAACATTTGTTTTGATATGGATCGACCGTAAGAAACCCAAAACAACAGTCTCCGCTTGAGTTATCTTCGGTTCAGTACTTCGTTTGTATTTTTGGCATCGGGCCTATCTAGGGTTTATTTCTTGATCTGATGTTTCACTTCAATTCTGAAGAACAGTTTGTCTCATTGGAGTGATATCAACGAAATCGTACCCGAGTGCCAGGCCGGCTTTCGCAGATCACGTGGTTGCATTGATCACGTCTTCACACTGAATCTTGAAGAATCGAGACTTATTTGTGGCATTCATAGATTTTAAAAGAACCTTCGACTCCGTTGAACATACACTGCTTTGGCAGAAGATTTTTTCTCTGGGGGTAAGCTCCAACTTCATTCGTGTTCTGAGGAATATCTATAACAACGCCACATTCAAAGTTAAGGTTAACCATCACCTAACCAAAAAATTTGATGTCTGTGCAGGGGTTCTACAAGGAGAATCACTCAGTCCGAGTTTGTTTTCCCTCTTTATCGCAGATATAGAAACATCGTGGCGTAAGGGGAATATATGTAGATGGTCAGACTGATATTGTCGTAGACACGGCATTCTATGATTGAAATTTTCATATGAAAATTTCAGATCTTGCCAAGGATTTTCCTCAGCCTTCTCGGGGCGGCTAGCTCCGAGTTCTTTGCCGTTCTCACGCTCGCAATATGAATCCATATTTAGAAATTAATTGCCCTTGAAGAGGAAAAAATAACGGAAAAGAAAAACTAGAACGTCACGTATGTGAGTTCCCAGAATTATAAAATTGAATACGCAACTCGACTCCCGTATTCTGCAAATGCACTGCCAAACGAAGAATAATTATATTTTTCACAGTGGTTAAGAAGGTTGTAATGTTTAACGTCTGGACAGCGGACATTTTCGTAGAACGAATTCTTTTTGAAAAGTTTTGTTATTTCGAAGGCTGCTAGTGTCAACTGAACCGACGACTGAAATAAAGGTATGCATACAACTTTATATTCACCAAGTTTGTAGATCACCACACTTTGTCCTTCTTCTGTCTCTGCTCCGTAGCTGCTTGAAGAATCCGGAGTCCAGAACCGGATAACCATTCGCCAGGTAAGTATAGTTGGGGGTAGGAGGATATTGAAATAAAATTTTGGAGATGCAATTTCAATAACACCTCCTGCAGCTCACGGCAATAACAACCACAGCAAGTTGTCGGCCGTAAATGTCTCTTTATTTATTTCGTCGAAGAAAAAGAGTTCCCAATGTTTCTCAGCCCTAAGAAACTCGTAGAATACTCGGTGACTATTTAAACTTCCAATGACAAAGTTTTGGATCGTAGGAATTTTTGATTATTACATTAGCTTTTGTTTCAGGCTAAATGATTTCGTCGACTAACTTAGTACGGTGGGTAAAACAGATTTCTCTTTTCAGTTACCGATTGAAGAAAAGCGGTTTTTTTAACCGTATTGCTTTCATATGATCAATTTGCCATTCCTGTATTTCATACGATTGGTTGTTTCATTTAAAATAGAGTAATGAAAAATCAATCACTACTAAAATATATAGAGTAAACGATTTGTGGACCTTGTGAAATCATTCGTGAATTAAATGAAAGGGTTTAAAAAAAAATATTTATTTCATGAAAACAAGAACTCAATTCAAATATATGTAGAACCAGAATAATAAGTTGAAAGCTGTAATAACATTGTTTTGGGACTTGTAGGTAACAACTACACAGTAAAAGAACTTTGAAGAACGAAAATGAGAATATTGTCTTCTTATATCATCAAATCCAAACCTTAGATAACCATCAAAATCAACCAAAATAAAAACAAATTACATTTACAACAAACCTTCAATAATTATGTACATTTATTAGCAAGAAGAACGAGTAGGTGTAACACAAGACATACTCCACTTGAACCATATACTTCCTCCAATGTTGATAGAAAAGGAGAACTGATGGATAGACTATCCGTTTGTAATTTCTGCAAATGACAGATGAAAATAAGTATCAGTTTGAAAAGAGCAGCAGCAACTTGTATTTTACCTTGTACAAGAGTAATTCCATGAATTTCAGCGTCAACTCGATTAACAATTCCATTTCCGACGTGGGGTTAATGAATTCAAGTCCATAATATAAGTAGTACTGTTCGATACAGTAACAATAAAAGAATAATTCTGAAATAATACCGTTATTTGTTATAATAAAAAATTCACATTTAAACAAAATGCTTTTGTATTTTGACAAATGTCGAAATAAAAAAAGTATCATTGTCATCACTTATCAGTCGTCTGTCGATTGCGGGCAGGGCCTTCACGCACAGCTGGTCTAAGTAAAATTTGATGGTCAAGATCGCTAGTGTTTCAAACAGTCTCTTCATTTTAAATTTGTCTATGGGGCGATCTCTTTTGTCATGCGGAAGAAGTCCGTCTTTCTTCCCTCTCTTTTTCCTTCCCTCTCAAGTTCCAATGTTTTCAATATACCAATTCACGCGTTCCGCATCACGGAACAATTATAGCTTGGAACACCCAAAATGGAACAACATCTACCGAGAGGTGAAGTAAACATGACGATATTAATTGAGGTTATAGGGAACAACGAAATGATTTAGATATCGTTACACGGTTACAATTATTAGTATCTCTGGGAGGCGACAATCCTCCACTGTTTGAGTCCATAATCGAAATTCCCTCGCCATTGTTTGGAGCTTCTCAGACGAGAAATGGCTTTGCGTGCCTCAAGTTCATTGAAGATGTACAGAATAGGCAGTCCTATGATTGTCTCCAACGCCCTAGTGGGTCTCTTGTAAGGAACTGTTCAGAGAGCAGAAATTCCTCACAGTACCCCCCCTCTCTGTTTATTCTGGAATCGGTATGTCTAGTTCATAAAAACCTACCAATGTACAATATCACCTTTGGGCCCACCCGCCGAATTCCAACGTCAAATGTAATGAAGAACTCTTTTATTTATAATGCCGCAAAAATGTACAACCACATTCCAGCAAGTGTCAAGTGAGTCATTAACTTTATTCAGGAGAACAGTGAAATTGATTCTCAGAGAAGAGGTATTTTATGACATTAGTGAATATTTTAGCAGAGACATTGGTGATACTTGACTTGCTCACCAACTAAAATTTTCAAGTCATCTCGTTTTTAACTATGTGCGTCGCTTCTTGTATTGTTTATACTGTTTACATTATGTGTGTGTTTATATTCATATTAATAATTTTATGATTATATCTTATACTTTAATTTGTATAACTCTATTATGTATTAACTTTATTTATAACGTTATAACTCATCCTTTGTCAATGAGATGTGAATCTTCAGACAATAAAGAATATTTTGATTGATTGATTGGGTTCCGTATTCATTGCACTTGTTGTCGCAAGGCCGACAAGTCTTTGTACCCTATCTAGTTGGGTTTTTGATTAGCCGGATATTTGAACTTTCCACCATACGATGATTATGTTCGGTTCAGAGCAAAACAGGTATTTCTCGTGATCGAATTTTCGACAATTTGGGATGACTTATTCATTTTCTGGCATGGATGGGCGAGTTTTAAAGCCCCTGCACGAAACCATCTTATACACCCACATGTATGGCTTTAGTTGGAGGCACCTGTGGAGGTTCCCCCAGCCGTAGTTTTGGGGCTCTTGGGAGGTTCTCCTCTAGTTCCCTTTTCTCGGGTGCCTGTCTCAGCATCGAGAGATGCACCGTAGAGACACCCTTTGGGTTTCTCAGGTCGGCACACTCAGAACGGTTGGCTTTCCTTGAATGGGTTTCAAAGATCCCTGCTCCGATAACTCTTGCTGGTATAGTCTTTTAGTTGCTTATTACGATAGGTAGACCGTACCTGGGATCAATTCTTCCTAGCCTCAAATCCCCAGGGGCTTTGGTCATGCCTTATTCAGTATACGGGTACTGAACATATCACTAGTCGATGTACTACATCTACACTATACAGTGCGGTCCAAAGGTATGGAATAAATTCATTTTTAGCGTTATTATGTATTTTATGAAAAAATCCTGAAACAGGTCGATTTTTATTGGCAATTTGACAATTTACAGTATGAAAATATTACCCCCTTCTTGCACCCCCTCTGTTCAGCAATACTAAGTATTTCATATTTGGTGCAACCATAACTGAGAAATTTTTTTATTAAAATTTAAAAATATTGACACTGTAAATTATGTATCCGTTGAAAAAACCTGAAACAGGTCGATTTCTATTCTCAATTTGACAATTTATACTTTCTTATCTGTCTTGCTAAAAAAGTCAGGAAAAAGTCGTTGAAGACACCAAAAAATTATTCACAAAACCCATAAATAATATAATGTCAATCTAGTAGACTACTGTTATTTTGATATTTGTGAGTTGCTGGCAGACGTCAGTGTATTGAAGAATATTTTTGTGTGTATTCGATTCATCTATGGCTCATTTATCCGAAACTCAAAGAATAGACATTTTAATTATGCTTGAATGCGGTAATAAAACACGAACTCAAACGGAAGTTTGTGAAATGTTCAATAATAAATACCCTGGTCAACACGTATCACAATCTACAGTTAGCAAAATAGAAACAAAATACCGTGAAACTGGACATGTAAAAACTCGTCAAAAACCAGGTCGAAATGCTGCATTGGATGAGGAGAAAAAGTTAGATGTACTGTTAGCGATTGAGGAAAATCCGCATATGACAAGTAGACAACTTGCCGCCGACAATGATGTAAGTAAATCATCGATATTGAGAGCTTTACATAAAGAAAAATACCATCCTTATAAAGTTCAGTTGGTTCAGGAGTTAAATGAGGATGACCCTGATAGAAGGCAACAATTCTGTGAACTGATGATGGATAGAATCGAAGCAGATTTGCAGTTCATAAACAAAATTGTGTTTTCTGATGAAGCTACTTTTTATTTAAATGGAACGGTTAATAGACAAAACTGTAGATATTGGAGCAGAGAAAATCCTCATTGGATGTGTGAGGCTCACACACAATATCCCAAAAAAGTGAACGTTTGGGCTGGTATCATTAAAAACAAAATTATTGGCCCCTATTTTTTTGAAGGCACAATTAATGGTGAGGTTTATCTAGGTTTTTTGATGAACTTTTTAGTGCCTACATTAAAACGACTTTTTCCCGATGTTAATGATCCAAATGGAATAGATAGATCAATTTGGTATCAACAAGACGGAGCTCCACCGCATTACACACGTATTGTTCGAGATTATTTGACAGAAGTTTTTCCCAATAGGTGGATTGGCAGACGTGGACCGATTGAATGGCCGCCTAGATCCCCCGATTTGACTCCTCTCGATTACCTTTTATGGGGTTATTTAAAATCAAAAGTATATTTCAATAGACCAGACAATATTGCAGATTTAAAAACTAGGATATCGGAAGAAATTAACAACATAACCCCTGAGGTCCTACAAAATGTTCTACGAGAATTCCAAGATCGCCTTGCTTATTGTCAAGAAGTGAATGGTGGTCATTTTGAACATTTAATTTAACTGTAAAACAAATTGAAATATACTTCCTAAACATTATGTTACATTATTTCCTTCAGTCTATCAACATTTGACATATTCAGAATAAATTTTCTCAGTATTGCTGAACAGAGAATGAAAATCCCTTTTGAAAAAGGTGCAACACAACCCCCTTTCTCATTCAAATTTTTTGAGGGGGTGCTCATAATTCAGAAGGGGTGCAGGAAGGGGGTGATATTTTCATACTATAAATTGTCAAATTGAGAATAGAAATCGACCTGTTTCAGGTTGTTTCAACGGATACATCATTTACAGTGTCAATATTTTTAAATTTTAATAAAAAAATTTCTTCGTTATGGTTGCACCAAATCTGAAAAACTTAGTATTGCTGAACAGATAATGAAAATCCCTTTCGAACAAGATGAAAATTTTTGAGGGGGTGCTCATAATTCAGAGGGGGTGCAAGAAGGGGGTAATATTTTCATACTGTAAATTGTCAAATTGCCAATAAAAATTGACCTGTTTCAGGATTTTTTCATAAAATACATAATAACGCTAAAAATGAATTTATTCCATACCTTTGGACCGCACTGTATAGGAAATACTCTCGTCCATATCATAGTCAATTGCATTCTTTTCGCGACGTTTCGCCCAACCATTTTCGTCCTCAGGTATACTAACGCTTCTTACGCTCTAGCTCAATCACTCAATTTGCCTCAAATTCTCGTGAATTCACAACCTGTTTCTTCTTTGTTCTCTAATTCAGTGTTGCATCAAGCTAGGACTTGACTGTCACTAAATCAATCTCGATATTTATGGCGTCAGTTTGTCTTCTTTTCACTCTGTTGTTTGTTGGCATCAGTCAGACTTGCTCTAACATGCCCTTCGTTAACTTATTTCACTTTTTCCACAACGGTTATATTGCTTGTATCCGTAATAGTGTTCAGCTGATTATTTTTGCATCTACAAGCCTTGCAACACTTGTTGGCTCAAAAGCTTTGGATATTTTGCTCTGAAAGAACCATAAAAAAATACACTTTGAAGTGGCACTTTAGAGTTGCCCTTAAGGTTTCCTAACCGCTTATTTGATACGAGTGTCGTAGATGGCAGTACAACACTCGTAGCCGCCGCGTTATGTCTGCGGATATGGGTTGAGACTGCAAAAGTTGGACAGGCTGATGCATTATGGTCTCAGCTGCCCCAAAACACGCTCTGCATCTAGTGTCAAGGAATAATAAATAATACCCTCTATATCAAAGATTCAGTCAGCATGAACTCCTGCTTGAAAGATGGTTGGGGTCCTAACAAGGGGTTATGAGAGCCTATAATTTGACCCTTTAACGCCTACTCCAACCCCTTCATCCATCTTGGAACCATCTTTGTACCAGAAGGCATCCATTTCAAACCACTTCAAACTACACTTCGAAGAACTGAGGTGGGATTTCGTGTACCATAGAATTCTATAGTCGACAGAATAAGTGAGATGACACTGTGGTTGAATTCCTAGGAGAGGAAGAGACAAAACTGTTGACTATAGAATTCTATGGTGCACGGAATACCACCCCTGATTGGTATGATATATGTGGGTTTAGACATGGCTTGTAGGGAGATTTGTTCCATAATCTTTAGATGTCCGATTATATTTCCTGCTTTTAAGTTTTTTCTCTGGCATATTCTGGAGGCACTATTTGCGGCTGCATTAGGGCACGAAATATTGCCCCTGTGATTCCCAGACTGGCTAGCCGCTTAACTTGTGCCGACATTTGTTGCATTTTTGGCCACCATACCAGTGGTATGACCAATAAATAATTTTTGGTTTCAGACCCCATGTCTTACCGAAGACTCTGCGGCATGTCTAGCTTGCCACTATGGCCCTGAAAAAAATGTGGTTGAATTGCCTGTTCCATGTCACTGTTTGGTCGATTTTAACGTCCAGGTATTTTACTGTTCCATCATCGCAACCCAGTTGTTAGTTTTATGAGATATTTCTTTGCCTGGCACCCTGACTGAGCTATAACGAAGCTGAATATGAAAGAAAACAAAACAAATGGAAAGTATTACGTTTATTTTCTGATTATCAGTGTGCATTGCTTACATTTAAAATGAATAATGAAGAGTTGAAAAGATCTCGAATATATTATACCTGCATCACTTCAGCCACCCTCTCTTGGCACATTCTCTAACTAAATACCAGACCTTTTCTTTAGTATGTGGTCTGACGCATGCCAGTTGTTCGGATTGTCCTCCATCCATTTTCAATTCATGTTTTCCATTGGTCGTTATCATAATGAAGATTAATACATGGCCAATTTCAAAATCACATTCTAATAGTAATTCTTCCAAAAAATTATCAAAAGTGTATCGAGTTACATCACACTGATGATCCGCCAAATTTTCTATGAGACGATTGTAATAATACCTAATGAAATAATCCAGATCTTTTTCCAGGACGTTTTTTGAAACACAAGTCCATAAAAAGAAAAACAGATCTGCAGCTGGGGATCCATAGGTATATACCTGGAAATCTACCAATTTGTTGCCAGTGGGCCGACCATTTTCCAATTTTTGCATCGTGTTGTTTACCCACAAGTCTGTATGGATTACTGTAGCAAATGGTTCTCTTTGTGTAGTTCGGGAAACTGATCCCCAATGATTTACTTTGTTGGCAAGATGAGCGATATCTTCATCTTCTGCTATGATGAGTGTAATCAGTTTTCGAAAGAGATCGTCTCCTTCAAAAGGCATATAATCATGGAAATGAGGTTTCATATGTTTCTCAAATTCTTCGGGTTCTTTGATTCTGTATGAGATGAAAACCGCATGAAATAGAGCCAAATCTCCGAGAATCATTTTTGTTGTTTCATAGTCAAAACCTTCAGTTCGGTCGATGTTGTCGAAACCTAGAACCAAAGTTGGGTCTATACTCATCAGCAGAAAAGCAAAACATCTCAAAGATAATTTGTAATAATGAACAAATACAGAAACATAAATGAATAGAATCAAATTATGCTAAAAGTGTACTTTGGCGCGACTACAATTGTTAACTGCACTGAATAACATTAACATTAGAACATTTTTTATTTTTTGAACCAAAATTATGGTTTCTATAACATACTGAATGAAATGATACTCATTTGGAGAACAATACGTGGTTTTCTTAGAATGTTCATGTTTCTACAACCTAATCTTTGTTATTTGGACAAACAGTTCTTTCAGCAAACCCTGTTTTGTTCAGATGATATGGTTGTATTAACAATTGGTTTGGTTAGGTCTATAACTCATGTGATTATGTGAAGTTTTCCATAGGCCAGACAGGTACTGTCAACCTAACAAAACTTTTTGTTCGAATTAACTGTTTGAATTATCATTGTAAAACCAGTTAACTATAAAATGAAATACCGTTGTTGACACACACGCATTTTATTACGACAATAATATCATACAACGACACAAGCATTTCGATTGCTTAGGTGGGTCTCCTGTTTCCTGGAGTGGAATCACAAAAGTATTTAGTTACAATTGATGTACATTTATTTTGAATCTCAATAAATTACAATTCCAATATAGCTATCCAGTTTGAATCAACTTATAGGCACAGTAATTGTGTTTTGTAACCATTAGAAATATAATTACTTTTTTTAGATTGTTCATGATGTCCATCATAATATAAACCCTATCAAATGAAATTAAATGGGTGCAAAATCTCGAAATCATAATGAGGTGCGACACTACTTGACGGAAGACCATTATTCTGATCGTGAATAATGGTGGATAACGTAATCCAAATTTTCCACAAAAAATAATATACAATAGGTATGGTCGTAGGCAAGTATTCAACAGAAAACGACTACTGTTTAAACAAAGTTTCCTACAAGAACTACTTTGCAATGCATTTTAAATATTAAAGCTCAAATTATTTTTCGATTTAATTGGGTAAACACCTCCGTACCGCTTTTATGGTGTTTGCCAATCGTCAGCGAAGGATAATTCGATCCAATTGAATCGAAAAATCCTTTCAGCCTATAACTGGAAATCCTTGAGACAAATACTGAAATATGAATTCAGCACCATCTCTAGGTTCCAGAATGCATTGCAAAGAAGTTCTTATAGAAAACTTATTAAACAGATATAATTCAGTGGTCGTAGGAGGCAGTAGTCGTTTTCTGTTGAATACTTGCCGATTGGGGAAGAAATAAAAAATAAGTATTGATTTCAACACTTGTATCTGAGCAACTAAGTTTGAATAATTATTCTATTTTTTTTTTTAATTTATAATTAAAAAAAATTAATGTGAATATTATTCACTAGCTAATTTCAAATACAATTCAATCACATGTGATGGAACAAAAGAGTAATTATTAGCTATTTTTTCGGTGGCAAATCATAGCCCAAATCAAACCATATTACATATTAGATGAGGAAAAAGTCCACTTTTAGAATTTCAATATAATCAAACGCTATTTGAACGTAACTGGCATATTCTCCATTTACATTAATATCATAATGATCATGAAAATTTATTTAAAATTATTCTCCTAACATTGAAAATACCTCTAAGTCGATATTTATTATCTAGAACTCTATCCTTCAACATAAGTGATAAAGATAATGCTGTAGGATTATATATTCTTTGCCATATCTATTCTCAAAAAATTACATCATTAGTTCAAAGGAAAAAATTTGCAGGAAACAATGGATACCATCAAAATGAGAAGTACAAGAATGTTTATTGGTGCACCTCAATCAGATGACAGAAGTAAAGCCTTTCTTGGAGAGAGAGTGAACAAACACTTCTTGGTGGTTAATATATGGGATTTTGTCTTGATATATTTCTATTGTTGTTTTTATACCTGTTTTTATGTTATATTCTATAGAGTTTGTTTTGGTTTTGAGATTATCACGATAATGAAACGAATAAAATCGATAGGTCGAAGTAACCTTTCTCTCCACACGTTTCCACCAAGACAGGACAATTATAATGTTGTCCGACCTACCCTGGCACTGATGAGAGGCAAAACCTCGAAACATGGATGTCTGCAGGTAGTCATTCCCAGCCAAATGAATGATAATCTAATGTTCAATTACAAGATACGCAGATACTTGGCAAGAGTATAACGACTCTCTGGTGTCACCAACTACCATACCCAAAACACTTTTGAGCGAAGGGGCATATGTTCTCTTCTATGAGCAGAGCTGATTTACACTTTTATTTATTTATTTTTGTTTTATCATTTTATTGTTAGTATTGTTTTCATGTTTTTTGATTTAGAAGTTAATTTCTGTATTATAAATTCACTTGAGTCTTCTTGGAAGAATGTCGCACACTGGTGTATATACCGTTCGAGTGTCGTAGATGGTAGATAGAATATATTCTGTTGGCAAACATAACCATAAGCATGTAGGTTTCTCATTAGGGCTCCTTATGCATCCACCGCTGCTGGAAACTGATTCAATTTCGAAAATAGTTTATTTCGCGAGAGAAAGGATCCAGCCTTCCAACCGATACCCTTTTTACATTCTCTCTAGTTCAGGAAGATGCTCTCGAGGTGCGCTTTCCGTTTTGCTGACACTACTGGGCATTCCGTGAGGATGTGGGTGGCTGACTTCTCATCCTTCAAGCATCAACTGCATTCAGTATCGTTTGTGATTACTGTAATAATGAGGTGCTTGTTAAATAGCAGTCACCCGTTGAGAGCCCTACCACTATTCTGATTTTCTTTCTGCTCAATGAGAGCAAAGTCTTGGTGATCCCAGTAGAAGGGCATTTGATGTTTCGATTGTCTCATGCCTGGGGCCTCTTTGCACTTGTTGTCACAAGGCAGACAAGTCTTTGTACCCAATCAAATTGGGTTTTTGATTTGCCGGTTACTGTACCTTGCCAACGTACGATGGCTCCGTAAGTAATAATTGCGTGAATGAGAGTCATGTAGAAGATAAGGGTCTTTCTCCAGCTCGCATGTCTCTGACTTCTGAGAGTTGCACGTAGTAGTGCAGCCGGTTGACGAATATTAAAATGTCAACAACAATTTTAACAACAAATGAAAGGACCTCCCATTGAGTTGGACATTTGGGAGGTTCCCTGGTTCGCATTTTCTGATGAAAACCAGTTCCGCCTTTTCAGGGTTCACACTCAGGCCTACCGATCGGTACCATTCATCCACCCCGTTAAGGTGCTCTCTGTATGCTGCCTCTCACGAGGCCTAACCCTTGTCATCGACCAAGTTGACAAAATCATCCGCGAAGACCTGAGTGAAATAACCCAGGGCCGGAATTCCGAAGTCACGATCGAGTATGAATCGTGTCGTTTTCATGAATTTGACGATTCCGAGCCTATATGCCGATCGTATATGTGTTGCAAATAGCCTACATTTTGACGATTAGTTGACAAAAAGTGGATTCCGAAGTGACGATTAGGCCTCAATGGTGTCGTCTAGACGATTTTGATGATTCCGAGGCTATATGACGATCGTAAATGTGTTGCAAATTGCCTACATTTTACGATTAGTTGACGACAACTATTTTCTTGTCGTCAGTATATCTATCTTGGTCTGATATATGTGTTGCTCTTTTTATTAGTGGTCATTATTGCTTGTGTATTTGTTTTCATCCCGTTATTTACCTATGATCCATTTTTTATTCAGAATGGCTTTCAGAGCAACCCAAAAGTTTACTAGGAGTTGATAATGAATTTCATGGGGAAAAGTGCATAGCTAAGTGGCGAATAGATTACCCTGTTAAAAAAATGGGAAATTCTTTCAAAGATTTCTGAGGATTGTGCTCGTAAAGGTACAGCCGGTTGACGGAAACATTAACAATTTTTTTATTATTATTACAAAAGGTAGGTACTATTACAACTGTTGCAATATTTTTTAGAAATATTTATTTTATTAGCGATAAGTATGCACCAGATGTTCGTATTCTTTTGAATTAAATTTCAACAGAAAAAGCAACACAGAATTACTCTGGAACCAATACTATGCGAGAATATGGATTCCTGACAAAGATACACATTAATAATTAAAGACAGCGGATGAATGATTACAGAAATAGTCAGGCAATTTGTCTAACAAATTCAGTGAAATTGTAGACAACTGGAAATTTCCAAACTTTCTATAAATGCATTTCGACTTCTTAAACAATAAACAACCGGTACCTATCATGAAAACTTGCCCCTAATATAACTTGCTTATGTTTTCTGAATAAAAATAGCTATAGAACATTTACTTTATAGCATCCTCCAGGTATGCGCAATGATTACAAATTTCTTAAAGCAAACTTGCTGAGTAGGTACCTATATGAAAGTTGCAAGAAACTTGCACTTATTTAATAAATTTATTGCAATTTCAGTACAATACCTCTCCTCTTACTCTTGTTTTGATTCAAGGAAACCTTAGGTACCTACCTGTACAAGGTAGAATTGAGCTCAAAAACAAACATTCAAGAAATGAATTTCCCTCACAGAATAAAATGTTCAACTCTGGACTCCTTCAAATAATAATGTAAATTTAAAATCACAAAAAACTAGCAGATTGAATTAAAAATATTGAGAATATCGAGATTATGTCAATTATCAATTCAGAATTTTATGTTTAATGCGGTTTAATTCATCATCTTACTGTTCCATGTTGATTTTATTGTGTTGAGTGATCGAGTACCGAAATCACCCGACGATTTTATTGGGAATCAATTATTATAGTCGAATCGTCCAAGAATGTCATTTAGGTAGGTATTTACAGAAAATTTCCAATCAAACCAAGAGATCCCGAGTTCGAATCCCGGTTGGTCCACATTTTCTTAATTCACTTCTAATTTTCATCTTCCTGTTTGCTATGCCAAAAACTTATTCTGGATTTTAAATTCAATTACAGACGCTAATGCTACTTCATTTTTTCATTTCTTCTTGTTTTCTACGATCTACGATCATGTTACCTCCATTTTCATCAAGAACCGAGAACACCCGACGATTACTTCTTGTCATCTGAAGTTCGAATCGTTGATCGTTCGTTCGTTCGTGATCGAATCGAAAGTTCGGAATCCCAGGGCAGGTCTTTTATTTCCACTAAGAGGCTATCTATCACGAGGCACCAAAGCAAATGGGATAAGACTCCTCCTTGCAGATAGCCCCTCATTGGTATGGCCTTCTGAGAGTTGCTCTAGTTAGCCTCTGAGAAAGCATGGCGTGAATCTATGATGTTGGGTTCACGCCCCTTCCGCTTGTTGCTTGACATACACAACCAAATGACGTGTTGTCAAATGCTCCTTTTACGTCGATGGATATACCTAGGGTAGCGCCGCCACGATCTATCCCCCGACCCCATGAACGAATCGATGGAGGAGTATGAATCTGCTTTAGCATTTTTCACAAAAGCAGATAGTAATGCACTTCTCATCCTCACGACAAATATGACTGAAGAAACACTCCAGAAAGTCATGCGATTTTAAACGGCTCCTGTAGTATGGCTGGAGCTGCATAGATTATACGAGAGAACTGCAAAGGACAAGTCCTTCGATTTGTGTATGCAGTAAGAGACAGCCTGTAGATAAAAAATTGCTGCACGGTCAATATTGAAAAACTTGTGGAATGAACTACAATTTGAGATTGCCAAGAACAAAATTGCAGCTAATATTCAGTGTACATGCAATTTATCTGAAACTTCACTCATTTGCAAGATTTTGGGTAATTCACCACATGAGTATATTTCATTTGGGTTTAGTTGGATGCTAACGGCCAAAGCTAATAGGACAGTTGATAATCTAATAAATCAGCTATGCGCAAATGAATAAAAGTAATAAAAATAAAGATGCTTTACTAACGCAAAGAGTTAGTTGCAGTACGAAAAAAACTAAACCAAGTGATATGCAATCACTGCAAAGCACCTGGTCATCGAGTAAGAAATTGTCTCAAGTGGAAGACTGTAGGCAGGCCACCCAAACTAGACAAGAACCATAAGTGATAAGGCAGGGCGAAGCAACGGTGTGACATGACTTTATAAGCAGTTACCAGTAATGTTCTCACCGCATCGAAATGATTTGTTCGAAAAGTTTGAGGTATTCGATGAAACCCATACAGTTACCACAGCTGATGGAGATTCCATTAGGGCTATTGAAAAAGGCACAATCATCACAATCATCAGAGAAGCAGTCGTCGAGTGAAAGTCAGAAAAAATGGTGTTAGCTGATGTTTGGCATCAAGAAAAATATCTGTAAAATCTGCAAATTCATTTCTACAGTTGACGCGTTTTCTCAGAATTGACAGACAAGTGAAACTCGTTGGTGCGTGAAGCCGATTCGGTGGATTATTCAAACTGCCTCTGAAAAACGTCAAGCCTGCTACAGAAATGCAAACGAATGTTGTTTCTAATGATGATTTATTGCAATGATATCATGAAAGATCAAGTCACCAGAATAAAAAACACACATATCACGTGAATTAGGAAGACCTGCAAAACTGGACAATGCACTATGTGAAGGGTGTATATTTGACAAAGCCCATAGACTTGAATTCGGAACTAGAGATTGTGAAATGATACCAGGTGAGCTCGTGCATTTCGATGCATGGACCCTTCGTGAACTCCCATTCAGGATATCAATACTTTGCTTTGTTTAAAACCCTTCAACGGCTAGCGTTGCCGTATGGTAACGTGAACCACAAGTAGTACTATTGTTTTCATCTACTAACCAAGTGCGTAAAGCAAAACAATTGTTTTCTGCTTTTCAATACATTGTAGAACTGACACATGTGTATTGTTTTTGATCTACGTTTTCAATTTTGTTGTGAAACGGATTGAAAAATAGTTGTTTCAAAATTTGGGAATAATGATGGACTTCCTCCCATACTGAGAACAATAAAATCTAGTGAATATTGACCAAAATGAATATATCCTAGAAATATTCTTTGCAAGGTAGTTTTTTGAGGTAAGTTTACATAGTTTTGTTCGACAAATTCCATTAGTCCAGATGTATTAGCTCGAATAGGTATGTGTTGCCGTATGGCAACGCTAGCCACCTATGGGAGCAGTGTATTTGTGTGAGTGTATGTAAAGTTATCTTTCTTTTCAGGCAAGGTTTTACGTTAGAGGAGGCATCAATTATGGAATATAATGATAAAGTTGTTCCTGTACAAATATATATGGAGCCACCTGAACCTAATGTTCTTACAGACGAAGATTCAGGAGACGAAGATGATGAGGCCCTAGCAGACAATCTAGATAGACAACTACGTTCACAAGTTGAAATTGTTTTTCCTGACAATGTAAGAATAGATGGTAATGAAGAATTAGCTGTGGATAAAAATGAAATAGAAAATGACTATGAATTCTCAAGACCTGATAAAAAAAGAACACTTGGATAAATGGCGATATTGTAGAGGTAGTGGATTTTCTCAAGAGCTATGACTCATACCGTAGCAGAGGCCAAATTTACGTATCGGCAATGAGTGTGACTGAGAGATATATTCAACGTCATAGCTCTTAAGAAAATCCGCTACCTCTACCAACAAAAATATATTTTCCAAAACAGAATCATACAATATTTTGCGACCAAACTTTTGTGGATATTTTTGAAAAGTCCATCAAGTGGAAGAATCAATTTTTGTAAATGAAGCAAATCCAAAAATTTCACCAGAAGAAATGTAATGTTTTATAGCAATTTCATATTTGAGAGGCTCTTGTGAGTTACCTGGGCGTGATTTTCATTGGAATTCACGGGACGATATGAACGATCGTATGGTAAGCCAACCAATAAGAAGAGGCAGATTCAGATTGAGACTAAAATACTTGCATTGTGCGGATACTACAAAACCTGATTTGTGGATGATTCGGCCGCTCATGAACAAGGTAAAAGCGAATTATTTAAAAAACTGAGAAGCTGAAAAATACTCAGATTACGACGAGTCTATGATAAAGTACTGTGGCCGCCATTCATGTAAACAGTTCTTACGCGGTAAGCCGATCCGTTTTGGATATAAGATGTGGTGACTGAATACTCCATCTGATGATATCAGATATGACGGTAAACACCATTTGCTGGTTCCCAACCCCGACTAGAAAAGAAGAAAATGCGCAGGAGACAGCTGTTCATCCATCGTGTGAACTATTTGTGAAAAATGTGACATAGGTCTTTGTTTAGATAGTACTTTTATATTTCATACTGAATAAATAGAATTGACCCCATAGTTGGCTAGCGTTGCCATATGGTAACACATTTTTTTTTTATTAAAAAATATGTTTTTTGAACATAAAACACTTTATATTAATGAACACACGTATATAATGAGAAATTCTACAAAAACATAATTTTTTTATAAATAATTAGGGTTTTAAAGACGATCACAGTTGTTTTCGATATGTTTATTTCATCAAGGAAAGTCTGAGGTTTCTGATGAGCTGAAAATAATGTAAGCTGCAGAACATGTAGTAAAAGAGTTCCTTAGCTATAATGGTGGCGAGTTTGACAGCCAACAAATCAGAGATATTCTTCAGCAAAACCATGCCTTATACACGTCAGCAGAATGGTTGATCCGAAAGGGATAATAGAACAGTTGTGGAGACTGCTAGGATTATAATGCATACAAAAAACAAGTTATCACAGTTTTATGCGCTGAAATGATAAATACTTCAACTTATATATTCAACAGGTCAGTTATTTCCAGTGTTGATAGCAAATCTCCCTTAGAAGTATGGCAAGGAAAAAACCTAGCTTGAAACACATAAAAATAATACACATTTCAAAATCTTTTAGAAGGAAGATGGACAAAAAGGCTGTGAAAGAATGATTTTCAGAGAAGTGATGCTGATCTTTGTTTACTTATAAAGATACAAGGAAAAGACATCCTCATAGCACTTTATGTGGATGGTCTTATCACCTAAATAGGATTTTGTGAGAAATTTGAAAAGTGATTTTAAAATTACAATTGAACCTGTTTGGTATTTTCTTGGATTGGAAATAGAAAGAAGCGAAGATGAGTCGATCCGAGTGAGTCAGACAGCTTGTACAAAGAGAGTGCTAGAACGCTTCGGAATGGGGAACTGTAAATCAGTTTCTACCCCTATGATAAACGAATCCAATCAACTAGGGAAGGAAGATGAACCAACTGATGTGGATTTTTTTTATAGACAAGCGGTTGGGGCACTGATATACTTCATGACTGGGATAAGACCAAATATCGCTTTCGCAGTCGATTTTGTATCCAGAAGTCTTGGAAATTCAAGTTATTCCGATTGGATTCGGGTAAAACGTATTTTTTGTTATCTTCAGGGATCATCTGACTATAGAATTACATACAAACGTCACTACAAAAATGGTTGTATCGAAAGTTTCAGTGATGCTGACCATGGAGGGGATGAGACCACTGGGAGCTCAACATTAGGTTTGGTCTGTTTATATGCAGGTGGAGGAATATCTTGGCTCAGTCAGAGACAATCATCAGTGGCAATATCTACGACCGAGGTAGAAATTGTAGCTGCAAGTGAAGCTGCTAGGGAAGTGATTTGGTTGTAGCGCCTTGGAAATATTTCAGAGTTGAAGGGCGTACCTGAATTATTAGTTGAGGCTGCAATTATGTTGGCTCAAAATCCTGAATACTGTTACGTTTTGTTAAATAATAGGCCGAGCACACTACTAAACTGTTTATTTTCTAACTTCACTATAAACAAACATACAACACTTCACTGCCAAATGAAACACTTAGATCTATCTATACAACAATACAACTAGCTAAATATTCCAAACACTTCTGCTTATTATCACTTTCTAATCTTCATAAATAATTCTCTTCATAAAAACTTCCTTCCCAGTCAAACGTCTCCGTTTATATAGGCGCTCATCATGTGGAATGGATTAAACGCGAAGATTCGACGGAGAACTTCTACACATTTCCAGGAATTGAGCGATGACGCGGCAGCTCCGTTAGAAAACAATCCATCCAAATAAACACTTCTTGGAATTGATGTATCGAGGAATGGACTCAGCGGCGCAGCTAGGGGGCTTTGATCAATCTCGTAACAATACCATCGCCGTACTAAACATATTGGCATAAGACATTTGTTTGTAAGAGAACTGGTAACAGAAGGCTTTATTGAAGTTGAAAAGATAGTATCTGACACTGCCACTGTTCAAACCAAGACTTCTCACTCTTCGTGAAAACATAGGGCTGAGCAAGAAGGACCAACAAATGGTTCAATGAGGAAAGGTGTTGTTGAATTTCATCTTATCTTTATACATTTTAGTACAATAACCACAGACCAATTTGTGCCCAAACTGAAGTATGAATTGTAACACTATGAAACTTGACATCATGTTTAGTTGGAAAAAAAATTGTTTACCAAAAAATCAGTGGTGGAACATAAAAAAATTTTTTACTCAAAAAATAAATAAATAAAATTTGAGTTTTTTTGGAAAGTAGAAAATCTATTGAAAAACGGTTTCGATAGAATAAATGGAACTTCAAGGTAGTCAGTCCTGTAATACTTTTTGTAGGCTAGATTAGGTTAGGTTCGGTGAGGTTTATGCTAATATTTGAAGCAAAGTCGTCTTTTTAAGCTCTAGAAAGGTGTTAAACGTAAAATTGCGATGAAGAATATCTACCATCGTAGACAAGAGGTGAGAATATTCATGGATATTATGAGAATTATGAGGATGTTCAGTCCCGGTGATATTTTGCAAAACCGCTACTAAATCTACATGAGATATTTTCTTCATAACTGCTCTCGAAACTTAATCCAAACAAGTAGTTTTTTAATACTTTGATTTGATGTTTCATAAACTGTCCTGAACTGTTCCATTGGAGAATATAAACCGATACGAGGTTCAGGGCTGCGGAAATTGTCATTGCCATACTTGAAATTCTTAGAACTCCAATGTTTATATCTGTTGACATTCTTTATGTAGATACTTAGACGACCGCCAGTTTAACAAGATTTTTGTACAAGAATTCCCTTTGTCTGCTCACAGAAATCAATGTTTCCAGCCCTGCTGGAGTGAAAAGACACCAATCCTGGCAAAATATATCTGTATTGAAAATAATACAAATTCCTCCCTTTTGTGACATCTTACAAACAAACGCAAATTCAACCATTTAAATCTACATCTATGTTCACTCTTATCCGACTGGCATTTTTTTCTATATAACATTCTTTTGAAGCAACTCAAAAAAGTTGTATATTATTATTTATAAAAATATTTTGAAATCGTATTTCTTCATATACTTAATTGTCCTGGGATGGAAAAATCTCCATGATTTTTGTAGGTACGTACTCTCAATTCTGTAAAAATTTCAGTATCCTGAAAACAGATTTGTTGGCACCTAGCTAATATAATCGTGTTTACTTCAGAGAAGAGCAGTGCATGATAATATGTATTCCATTATTTTTTCACTTCAAATACTCCTGGGGAGAGAATATTCTGCTGACATAGTTCTCAACTCAAATAATCCCTATAGGAAAAACGTCCACATAACCAATCCAAATGGAATATATCTTCTATGGGAGAGGAAAAGCTGTGGTATATGCATTTGACAACACTCATGTTCTTGGCCAGAATAATTCAATACCTTGACACATTCCCACTCTACTTTTTGAAACAGATAAGCACTAATAATTTCATAGAAAACACAGCATTTAATACAACTCCAATCCACTCTAAGAATTTTTGACGTCTTGTCTGCTCTACTTTAAACTTCTACTCACTTTCAGACGAATACTCTCAGCTTGATGTATTATTATCTTAATTAGTAATTTTCACTATGAAATTTCTCAATAATAAACTCAAATTTTCACAGCAAGAACAAAAACCTTTGCATTACAGTAGGGTTTGACATGTTTATAGTAAGTCGGAAACCGGCACTCTGAACTACGCTCGCAGCTCATGATCTGAACTGACAACATACTGAGAAAACTGCTCCAAAAGTGTGTCCATTGTTGGCTTAGATGATCCTGGACTATGTTGTATATATGGCATGAACAGATAAATTAATCTTATTTCGTTTCGGATGATCAGGGGTTTCTGAAAATTCTGTAGTTTGACAAATTTATTTATCGTTTAAAAAGAATGAGTTTTTGGACAGCCTCAGAATTTTTAAAAATTTTAACACATTTTGGAGTTGTTTTTGTGAATTCAATAACAGAAATTTGAAGAGCAAACCTTCAGCTTGAAATTGCATAATTTATTCTTCATGCAGGTTGTGTATAAGCGATAATTTTCAACATTTACTGGCTGAGATGTCGGAATTATGAAGGAGTTGAAAATGGAGCAGGAGTAAAACCCAGTTTTTTTTTGGCGTGTATAAGTGAGACCTGTCTCACTACTCTCATATCATTGCATAGTGTCTAAAGAGGGTAATGGTTATGCTTCAGTTATTCCGAATTAATTGAAATATCTATGATTTCTAAGCACGTTTTCTGGGAAAACGGGCTCGTTTTATAGGAAATTACTAGGGATCATTCTTGTAGATACTTGAATGATCTTCAACCCTATTTGAACCAAATTATTTTGAACTAATTTTTTTTTGTGTGCCGCCCCCTGATTTTTGGTAAATATTCTTTTTTTGTTTGTCATCGTTCCAACTACTAGCATGCCAAATTTGGTGGTGTTACAACCGATCCTCGTCTCAAAACTGAGTAGACCGTACTATTTCGTCTATTTGTTTTAAAGTCTTACCAAGATACTTTGTATGTATTAAGAAGTGAGTGACAGTTGTTGCTGTCAAAGTTATTTCAATGAAAAATAAAGTCGTTTTTGATTGATGAGTAATTATCAATATCTTTTAAAAACAATACGTCTATTTCGAGGTCCATAAAAGTACATTCCTTCTGTTAAGAACATCAACAAGATTAACTTTTAATCGACTTTTATTTATTGTTCTGATTCATTTCCAAATGCGTATTATATTATTTCATCTACATGGATATATTGCATAGTCATCAACTAAATAAATAATTTTCTAGATATTTATCGTGATACTCGAATGGTATGAGTCGTTCATAGCAAATTGATAACAGCAATTTCAACTCATCACATTGCTCTTCAGATTGAACAATAACAAGCTAGACAAACAAATGATTAACCAAATCAGGAAAATTTTAAAGCATTGAAATGAAATTGTCTTGTCATTGACACTGAATATCCAAAACGTAAGTGAGACGTGACAGGTTGATTCTAATTTTGGTTCACTTATTTGAATAAATCGATTATTATTATAATTTACTCGAGGTGATCGTTTAATATCGTGCATTCTCAATTCCACTTTACGGCAAATCAGTGACACTTCAATAACTCACTCGTATTTTTGGTTTCGGAATCGTTCAATCTTACAGCAAGCCTATGATGATGGTGATGAAATAAATAAATCATCAGATAAAACCAAACTACTTGGTACTTATATCAGTGGTGACATGACCTGGAAGTCAGGTATAAACTATGTAAGTAAGAGTGTGTGGGTACTATACAATCAGACAATTATGCAGTCCGATTCCAATTAAAACCCAACTTTTCAACGTTGACGTTGCTTTTCTATATTTCCATATTACTTCGAAACTCTTCTTGAAAGTGAGCTATGGAGAGTCCACAGAAAGGTTCTGGACCGGGAAGTGGTGTGTTTGTCCCTTCTTTGACACGGCGGTCTGCTTCCTCATTGCCTTTGATGCCCCTGTGACCTGAGCTCAGACTCACAAGTGTGTGACTTCAGAGACTTTAGTGCTGCTTGGCTATCTGATGGTAAATAGATTTCTGACCTCGACTGCCCCATTCAAGGCATGCCTGGGCACGAACCTTTATAGCATGAACTTCTGCTTGGAAGATGGTTAGGGTCTGACCAAGGGGTTTTGAGAGCCTGAAATTTGACCCTGTAATGCCCACTCCAACCCCTTTGTCCATCTTGGATCCGTCTGCGTACCACACTTAGGCTCCATTGCGAATTGAGGGCCATTCTGTGTAAAGAACCCCGCACAGACCTTATGGGAATCTGGCTCTCTGTCGAATTTGCTGTTACTTTGGGAAAATAAAGTTCTCAGCACCCGAACAAAAATCCCCACGGGCGCAAAAAGATCCTATGAGTAGTATCGGGGGTATGGGACCTACAAATCCAAGACTTTTAATGATGTTGCCCCTGTAAGTAGACTTAGCTGGTAGTCAAAATAAACGTGAACTTCAGCTAAGGCTATTGAAATATAGTATTTTTGAATCCTGCCGTTTAAAAGTTAGTGATGGAAATGTCGAAAAATCCGGGAAAACCTGAAAAATCGTGGAAAACTCGCTCAAATCAAAATTTTTCGCTGTCGCTGTACCATGATATCGGTCAGTTTAGACATGGTTTCTAGAGAGTTGTTTTCCAAAATCTTAAGATGTCGGATCACATTGCCTGCTCTTAAGTTTTTTGTCTAGCACAGACTGAAGGCACTATTTGCTGCTTCTTTCATTACAGATAGGTGCAATGGCGGAAGGTTTATCATTGCCTCTAGAGCTGCAGTAGTGCACGTACATATTGCTCCTGTGGTTCCCAGACAAGCCGCTGTCCTTTCTGCAGCTTGACTTGTGCTGAAATTTGTTGCTTTTTCAGCCACCATATCAGTGGGGCGTAGATGAACATAGGTTTGATGATCGTTTGGTAGGATCAATATATCAAAACTTCGCCTTACTTACATAGGAAAATCACTTACCGCTCGGACGTCCACAATTTGTATGTGAGATTTAAGGGAACTTTATCACCCCCCTCATTCAAAACAGAAACATTCAAGCGTTCCTTCTTATTCCAAATCAGCAGATTTTATAATAGTATCCCAAAAACTATTAAATCTCACGTTTCAAAAATCACTGGAGATCACACTTGTTACAAAATCAATCATCAATAAGTCATCATTATGAGCATATTGACGGGAATTCCTATCCACATGTCAAAACAACTTTAAGTATTATTAGTCATAATTATTATACTTATTGTCATCTTTTTTCTTTTACTTTAAATTTTTTTTCACACTGTATTTATCTGATACCTATTACTTGATAAATAATACAGCGATATTGTAAGGCTGAATGGAAGAACAAGTTCTGAGGCGAAGTGTCTCCACAAAAATTGAATTCCGCCTTTTATATTCAGGATATTTCTTCAAGTGAACTATTTTATTTCTTTGTTACAACATTGAAAATAATAAAGCCGTTTATTATTATTATTATTTTTGGTTTCAGACCCCATGTCTTACCGAAGACTCTGCGGCATATACAGCTTGCCGCTATAGTCTGGAATGAATGAGGTTGATTTGGCCAGTCCATTTCAGTTTTTTACGAAGGCGTAGAATTGTCTCTTTGATCTGGCAATTGTCAGTTTGAAATAGCAATTGTCACTTTGAACTGGCAATTGTTACTTTGAACTGGCAATTGTCACTTTGAAATGGAAATTGTCACTTTGAACTTGCAATTGTCACTTTGAACTGGCAATTGTCACTTTGAACTGACAATTGTCACATTTATCTGACAATTGTCACTTTTATCTGACAATTGTCACTTTTATCTGACAATTGTCACTTCTATCTGGCAATTGTCACTTCAAACTGGCACTTTTTTTGCCTACTCCATGCAAAAATATTGTTTTACAGTCAAATTAAAAGTGGCAATTGCCAGTTCGAAGTGACAATTGTCAGATCGAAGTGACAATTGCCAGTTCAAAGTGACAATTGCCACTTCAAAGTGACAATTGTCAGATCAAAGTGGCAATTGTCACTTCAAAGTGGCAATTGTCAGATCAAAGTGGCAATTGTCACTTCAAAGTGGCAATTCCAACAATTTTTAAAATATTTTGTTGTTGGCCCTTCTACGCCTTCGTAGTTTTTGGTCGATTATTACAGCCAGGTATTTTAGTGGGTAATGAGAAAGTGTGATCAATTATTTACGTTTCATCATTACGACTCGGTTGTTAATTTTTCGATATACCATCACCTGGCACTCTGACTGAGCTTTAACGAAACTAAATATATGAAGAAAACAACAGAAATGAAAAGTAGTTTGATTATTTTCTGATCAATCAGTGTGCATTGTTTACATTTCAAATGAATAATAATGAGTTGAGATGGATCTAGAATATATTATACCTGCATCACTTCAACCATCCTCTTTTAGAACATTCTCTAATGAAATACCAGACCTTTTCTTTAGTTTGTGGTCTGATGCATGCCAGTTGTTCATATTCGGATTGCCCTCCATCCATTTTCAATTCATGGTTTCCATTGATCGTTAACATTATGAAGAATAATATATGGCCAACTTCAAAATCACTTTCCAATAGTAGCTCTTTCAAAAAATTATCAAAATTGTATCGAGTTACATCACACTGATGTTCCGCCAACTTTTCTATGAGACGATCGTAATAATACCTAATGAAATAGTCCAAATTTTTTTCCAGGGCGTTTTTTGAAACACTAGTCCATAAAAAGAACAACAGATCTGCAGCTGGGGATCCATAGGTGTATACTTGGAAATCTACCAATTTGTTGCCAGTGGGCCGACCATTTTCGAATTTCTGCATCATGTTATTTACCCACAAGTCTGTGTGGATTACTGTAGCAAATGGTTCTCTTTGTGTGGTTCGGGAAACTGATCCCCAAGGATTTACTTTGGAGGCAAGATGAGCGATATCTTCATCTTCTGCTATGATGAGTGTAATCAGTTTTCGAACGAGATCGACTCCTTCTTCAAAAGGCATGTAATCATGGAAATGAGGTTTCATATGTTTCTCAAATTCTTCGGGTTCTTTGATTCTGTATGAGATGAAAACAGCATGAAATAGAGCCAAATCTCTGAGAATCATTTTTGTTGTTTCAAAGTCAAAACCTGCAGTTCGCTCGACGTTGTCGAAACCTGGAACAAAAATGGGGTCCATATTTATCGGCAGAAAAGCAATATATCCCGAAGAAAATTCTTAATAATAACCATGCACAAAAACATAAATGAAGAGAATCGAATCGAATGTTTAAACTGTACTTTAGCGTGACAATAAAATTGATAGAGTTAAATAAAGCGATTGAATCCTATCAAAAATTGCATTTCTATAACATTTGAATTTAGTGTTTTCTGTAAACGGTACAGAAGTAGGTAGGATTAAGATATTTTCTACAAGCGCATTAAAAAATCTTATATAGCGCTCTTGAACAAACTTTCGCATGCGGAAACACTCATTTGAATCAATGTTAGCATGCGGGGAAGTTTTTCCCGCATCAGTGTGAGGAGATATCAGTTTCATAGCAGAAAAGGACTGCAGTAGACGCGCAGTCACAATGAATAGAATTTCATCCAGTTTGAAGTTTTTCAGAATTTTTTCTATAGACCGAGAGATTATCAGAACGTTGCAACAGTACCAGCTGCATAATAACGAGTTCTTGAAGAGTTCAATATTTGATAATATAAAATTTACGCAAGAAATAGCAGTAAAAATATTTATATTGAGCGAGTCGGATGAAGGACTGATATGGAAATGGATCTGGTTGAATTTATAATATTTACGTTGAATATCAGAGACAGCAGACTTCAGATTGATATTTTCAAGAAAAAATCCATTTGAAATGTTGATTCAGAAATAATCTCATGTACTGGCTCAACAAATGTTGGTAGCGTAAATGTATGCATATATTCGGATTCTAAATTGAATTGAATTAAATTCTTTTATGAAATTAGGAGAATGTTCAATAACCAACTCGTTTCATCGATCTCTTGGAGGTATGGTTAGAATGGTCGGATCAGAGTTATGTTATGAAATCGTTGTATCATACTCGACAGTAATAGAGGAGCGACATTGTCAGAATCTTTTGGATCGTTTTTTTCAAATGGTTGAACACTTCATGATGTTCATTTTCCTAAACTTTAGATGCACAAGAGTACTGACATTAATTCGATGAATTGGGATTTCAAATACTCTATTGTTCCAGCTGGAAGACAGTCTGATATGAAACAATATGATGTCAAGGATTTTTTATCGATTTTTGAAATGGTGGGTTCAAATCCTTAGTTAATATGATTTTTTGTAACTTAATTTCATCAGAATATTGCAATATTTAATGAAAATCAAATGAAGAAATATTGCCAATAGTGGATTTGATCCCCCATTTACACGGATACGCTTGGTTGAGCAGACGAGAGTGGTTGTCTGTAAAAGAATTTTTATTGTACCAGGCACTAATTTTTGTATTTAAAATACGTAATGGAAGTGTACCAGACATAATTTTGAATATCATCGCTATGAAACAAGATCTAGAAGAGATTCCCATATTTCTCAATCTCACAAAAGATTTATTCAAAACTCCATTTTTATAAAAGGCTTAAGAGCATTAAATGAGTTACCATCTAAAGTAAAAAGTGCACGCACCATCAATTCTTTCAAAAATAGTCTAAAAAATTGTTGGTGGAGGGAAGCAATCCCTAATATATGTTTGTAAAATAATTTAATTTCTTTATACACAGCAATATTTTCATGTTTTTTATTTTATTTTAATTATTATGTTATCACTACAATGAGAATATTTTTCATATAGACTTTTTTACAACTGTGCATAGTTGACTGTTTGTATTGTATAGTTTTAGTGGTGCTGTTTGACATATTGATATATTTGTGTTTGGTATGTACAATGTATTAGTTTTTATGACTAAATAATAATATATATATATTCTTTCTATATATTTCAGTTTTTTGTTCGTTGGTTTAAAGCATATGCGGGAAAATGGCACTCCCCAAACTGAATTGCTTTTGGATACCATAATTTCAAGTCCCCCACATTATAAATAGTAATAAAACCCTTAAAGCTATATAAATCAACGTTATAGCATTTCCAAGTTTCACTTAGAATAATAACATCGAAAACTGAGTTCAATTCATTCATGAATATGCAAAGTTGATCAAAATTCTTTGCAATGCTTCGTTTTTAATGATGCAAATTGACTGACTGTTTGAAGCATTTCAATTTTTTAATAATATTTGCATATACATTTTCATTTGCATAGTTTCTAATGAAAGGGTCCATATCGAAATAAATTGTATGGTATCTATATTTATTTTAATTTCACAAATTGTTTGTTTTTCACCCACCTACTTTTTTACCACTTCGGGTGTTCTTTGGACTATATTTATGGGTACTTTTTTCGATTTTCTTTGTAAAACGGCTGGAGTCTGTGAGCACCTTTGGTTGTTTGGAATTTTCGATAGTTATTCGACTATTTTGTGTATTCCTGGCAAGGTTCGCTGATACTTCCTGTTCGTCTTCGGAATTTTCTTCTTCGGAAGAAACTTTTTGATTATTCTCAAGTTTTCTTAGTTCATATGGATTGTCATTTATGAATAGTTTGAGTCCACGTATCCTAGCATCATGATTTTGTTATCTTGCAATTTTCAAATGATACTATAATACTTTAAGTTCTTCCCTATCGTCTTTTGAGAGTTCATCTGATATGGATAATCCTTTCTCTCTGAAGTTCCTCTGATTTTGCGGATTTTCGAATAATTTGCATTTGTTCAAATGAGAAACGAATTCTAATAGTACTGGTGCATTTTTTCCTTTTCCCAACTTATATACATTACTTAAATGATCCTGATTTAGATTAAGTTAAAAAATTTTATTTATTACTGAGAGTGTTTTGTTGCACAAGTTTTCATTTTCCTTCGTGTCGATTCCAAATATGACAATGTTTGATTTATTCTTCCTTTCCAAAAATGAACACATCTCGTTCAGACAATCTATTTCCTTCTGAGCCTAACCAAGTTTATTTGAAAAATATTGGTAACACTTGCTGTATGAACAGTGTTATCCAGTGTTCGTCGAATACTAAATCGTTGCTGGAATATGTGAAGAAGGATGCGTATACAAGAGATATTAACACCAAATTGTCTAAAATGAAGGGAGCTTTGATCAAAGCATTTGCGGAAATGATAAAGGAACTGTAGTCAGAGTTGTTAATACAGTCTTTTTGAAAAGTAAAATCGAAAGATTTGCAGCACGTTTCTTCAGTTACGACCAACAAGATGCCCAGGAGTTTTTACGATACCTGCTGGAGGGACTAAACGAAGACGTGAATGGATTAACGGATTATAACGATATTGTCACTAAATTTAAATCTAGTGATGAGTCCAGGGATTCATGGTCGAGATACTTGGGAATGGACAACTCCAAGGTAGTTGATAACTTTGTTGGACAGCTGAAATCAACTTTGAAATGTACTTATTGCGGTCACTGTTCAGTCACTTTCGATACATTCTGGGACCTTTCTCTTCCTATATCAAAAAGAACAGGCCAACTTAGACTCTCGCAATGTTTAGATTCATTCACTAGGGAAGAAACTATGGATGGTGATGAAAAACCGACATGTTTGAATTGCAAAAGAAAAAGGAAATGCACAAAGTCCCTATCGATTCAAAAATTCCCAAAAATTTTAGTTATCCATTTAAAAAGATTCTCTCAAACAGGAAGATTTTGAGGAAAATTGAATATAGCCATTGAGTTTCCTCTGGAAGGTTTACATTTGAGCAACTACACTGCAGCCCCTTGTCGCTATAACTTGTACGCATTGACGAATCACAGCGGGACTACACTGCTTACTGTAGGCATCCATATACAGGCACATGGCACGAGCACAACGATTCCCTAGTTTCACCGATTCATTCGAATTCCCTTGCGAGCGGCTCAAGAGCGTTATATAAGATTTTTTAATGCGCTTTTAATAATAATCTTGACCCCAACTCATACAGAAAAGTACTTTCCCGCACTCGACTGCTAATCCGACCTCCGCTTTAGAATCACAAATTTTAGAATCTTTATTTGGTGTATTTGTTTCAACTTGACAATTAAACAGTTTATCTGAAAATCACTCACCAAGTACTTTCAAATTTTCAAGAATTATCACAGCGTCATCATCAATTTCATCACTATTTTTCAGCAAATTTTTTCTGGTTGCTATGCATTTGGGAAAACAATCAATCACACCTGAAATTCCCAATTTTTTCTGAAAATTTTGGATCTTAGGAACGATGATATCATAAAATGCCATTTCGTTAGTGTACGTCACTTGTATATTGAACAGCTTCCTGAATAGTTCTGTATCGGGAAGTATTTTTGCCACAGCATGCAAAATATCTTCTGTTTCATTTTCTGTGTCTTCTACCGTGATATCAAATTTAAGCATAATACTACCAAAATTCTCTCCAGGTGCTGTGAGTCTGCTAATGTTAGTGTTCTTTACGGTTTTATTTGAACCCAAGTAGTTCCTCAATAGCTCTGGCAATTTTCTTATTGTTACACTGGTCATGGTTTCCATTGTGATGAATGAATTCGAACAAAGTTGACTACGAACTGAAGGCTACTATCACAAGTTTCGTTATTGTTGTCATATCGAGATAAAAGTTTGAAGAGTGTACTTACTTATCAGATAAATCCTTTCTATCTTTTCTTAATGGAAATAACGAATGTTCATTATTATCTTGCATCATGACAAGTAGTTTCAATATTATGAGAGAAGACACAATTATATAGGATAAACTATATACAGTGTGTAAATTTGAAAACGTACCACTCCGAATATTTGAACCCCCGTAGAAACTCAAAAAAATGCAAAAACAAGTCAACTTTATTTTCATGTGTGAACTTTTGTAGAAAGATTTTCATTCAAATTATGTCAACCCTGAAGTGGGGGTGGAAACAACCCCTAAAATCTTAAATGAAAAGGGGTGTCGAGTGAAGTGTCATTTTGAAGAACGTTCAATTAACTATTCAAAAATACTACATACTTAATATTTCTATCCAGTACTTTTGAAGAAATCATGTTGAAACTCTTAAAAGGTTTAGGTAACAGTGTTTTGCAATCAAACATAAATAAAATAAGTAACAATAAGAATTTTATCTCATAAAATTTTCGAAATTTTGACCATTACTTTGTGAACAGAGTAAAGTATGCTATCAAAATCTTACCTGAATTCCTCTATTCACAGCGTATATTCTTCTCTCTCTTCAAATATTACAAATCTCGAGGATGTATTTTGCTTACAACCGATTTTAGATACACCTTTAGGAAGAAATCTAGAGGATCCAAGTCGGGTGATCGTGGTGGCCAACAAGAGTAAACATAGCGCGTTAGAGGAAACATTAAATTTTTTCCACACCCTGCCCTGGTCAAGTTTGAAGTAATTATTTACGAAGATTGGCAGTGAAGATAGTGAACTATTTGAGCACTGGTGACCAAGACTTACACTATGGAGAGGACAATAGAAATTTACCGATCTGTCCATCGATTTGTTGCGAAAACTAATGAATGTTGAATGTGAAAGAATACGGGATACCCTTCTCTCTAAGCGTTTCCACCAAAAAAACTACTTCCCTGGCTAATACCACGACGGACATTGAACTACATCTGACAGATATTTGTGCAACGTTCTTCCAAGAAGACCCAATTGCAAGTGCTTGTCTTGTAATTGAACAGACGATTATCCTTCATTTGGCTGGGAATGACCACCTGCAGACATGCATGGTTCGAGATTTATTGCCTCTCATCAGTCATGCCCTCCATTGCATATGCTTCTTAGGTGTGGTGGCCCAAGACACAACAAAGAGGATCCTTAACGAGACTGAGCAAGGTGCAAAGACTTGGTTGTCTTGAAATCACAAGGGCCATCAAATCAACACCAACTGCAGCGATGGAGACACTTTTGGGACTGCCACCTCTCTACTTTATGGTTAAGGGCGAGGCAAGGCTTGGTGCCTCCAGACTGCAGATCGCATCCAACCTGAACGTTGATACGGGACATATGAGAATCGTTAGAATTGTGATCGGGGACGCGCTAAGAACGAGAACGAACCACATTCCGAAACGGTACTCCTTCAACAACCAAGTAAAAGTGCTGGTGCCAAACAGAACTGAACGGAACGGCTCACAATTCGAGAATATTCAGGAGTGTTCTCCAGGAATCCTGATATTGTCATCAGCTACTTACTGGGCACCCATACTTCTGTCTTTCAAGCAGAAGTGTACGCCATTCTTCAATGCGTGAAGGAAAATAATAGGAGAAACGTTGAAAACGCGCATATCAACATCCTATCAGACAGTCAAGCGGCAGTGAAGGCCTTGTGTAGCAAGGAAGTAACGTCCAAAACTGGTATGGGAAAGAATATATCAAAGTACTGTGTAACAAAAGAACAGCAGACCTGTTAACGATGAACAGGAGCCAGTTGATAACCGCTACAGGACTCCTCTCTGGACATTCACCAGTGAAGAAGCACCTCAAAAAAATGGGGCAATACGATGGAGACCTGACCTGCAGACTATTTGGTAAGGATCCAGAAACCGTGAAACACATACTGTGCTATTGCGAAGCTCTAGACCGCAAAAGACAGGCAATTTTTGGAAAGCCATCTGGCGACCCAGAACTATACAGCTCCCACCCAATACAAAACTTGTACAAAATCGTACAAGGCACAGAAGTATTGGATTGGGTACTGTGGCATTGCAACATTGGTAAGATACAATGGGACAATAGGCCTAAGTGTCACCACACAATAGCCTGACCGGACCTACACAGAGGTGGAGTTTTTAGTGAGTATGCTTGATAACGAGAGTCTCACAGTATTTATTGAGCTTGAAGACTCGATTTTTCTCTATAAAAGATTACCTCAACAAAAAAAATCTAACCATTGAATATGAAGTTAATTCAAAGAGCCTTTAGAAGAGTAAATATTATACGTTTATTAAAATATTTAGGTCTGGTGATATGCCAAAATCTCTCAGAAAGTCAAGTGGTACGTATAGGTGCATAAAGGTAGGGACTAATTGTCACTCCAGACTATTATGTTTTCTTTTCATGTAGGGTTGAAAATGGCATTTTTCAGTTACTTCATCTGCGTCAATGTTCAAAGAGAATCAAGTCACTCAATGAATTCCTGTACACATGCTCGGATGCTGTGTTCGGTGTGAACCGAATATTAGTTTGGCGGTCTCGGGGGCACAGGGCCTAGCCCCATTCCGCTCTGGAAGTCTAGCCGTGGAAACACTCATGAGACCAGTTATTGGTTTTTACGAGATAAACATGAACGAAATTAAATCCCCGGGCGCACACACTCCGCAGAAAAACATTTCGATATTTAATTCTGAGTTAATCTCGGCCAGATTTATCCCGACAACAATGAACTCGTTTTCACGCGCACAAAGGGAATTTGTTTAACCGGACTCCAATAAACGAAAAAACCCAATTAACTTCGAGGTTAATAGACTTTTTTGTACACATAACTACTTTATTGGCCAATGAAGTATATTAGTTTGGTCCGCTCGGAAGAGAATTTTGGATGCCTGCTCATATTACTAGTTCATTTCATATGCAGGTTTGAGGGTATTTTGTCTAGTTCAGAAAATATCGTAGAATATGTTGTGTATTTTTAATAAAGTAAACTTTATTCATGACATACAATTTTCTATTTTTATGACAGTCATATCAAAAAAAAAGGAATTATATCAAAGGAATCCTATAAAACTTACTGTAGTATTTTAAAATATGTGCAATATTAATTAAATTCAGGAGTCAAACAATAAATCCAAGACAGTATGGAATCTTGTTAAAACCTATACTGGTCACTCAAACGGACTGAGGGATTCAGTAACAAAAAATATTGATCCAAATCCAAGTGATAAAATATCAACTCTGAATAAAATGAATACTTTTTTTATAAACAGATAGAAAATGATAATTTTATGCCAAAATCTTTCGAAAAGAGTATATTTCATATGCCAACAAGTCCTCGGGAAGTTTATGATACTATTATGAATCTACAAAACACTAAATCAGTAGGTCAGGATAAATTACCAGCTTTTCAAAAGTACATCCTATAGTTATGTTCATGTGAGCCTTTAGTTTACATAATAAATATGTCTTTCTCAACAGGTATCTTTCCAGATAACTTAAAACAGTATTTGTTAGAGCACAAGAGTGTCATCAACAATTACAGGCCAATTGCAATCTTAACAAATAAAAGTAAGATCTTTTCGAAAAAATAATATGTACAAGATTAACAAATTTTTTGGAATCTATCGATCTTTTATGTGATAGACAAAATGGTTTCAGGAAGAATAAATCAACCATTAGAGCAATCTATCAGGCATTATGTTAAGTAACAGAATCTCCCGATGAGAAATGTGTAACCACTGCTGTCAATCTCGATCTCTCAAAGGCATTTGACAGTGTAACCATGCACCTTCTTTGGGCGAAAAAATTGTCTCCTTTTGGCTTAGAGAGTTAGCTCTGAATTCAGTCACTTTCTATCTCATAAATAGGTATCAATGCATCACTGAACTGGATTCTGAAATCCATCTCATATCCGAAAAACTACTGATTACTCGAGGTGTACCTCAAGGAACACTACTGTATATGCTTTATACAAATAATGCTCCTGAAGTTATTCGCGAATATATGGTACAATAATATGCTGATGACTGCTCGATTATATTCAACTGTGAGAAGCAAAATTCAACACAATGTATATACAGGGTGTTCCAAATTAAGTCGGCACCATTGCAAACTCCGTTATTATTGATGCTACGAATTCGGTTACATGGGCAAACTAGTATAGCATTTTTAATGGCCGAAAACAAAATAAAAATTGACAGTCGCGTTTTCAGAATATTTCATAAAATGATATCTCCTTCAACGGAACACCCTATATTTTTTCATGCATTTCGATTCATAATAATATTATCAACAACAAAGCTCATATCACCTTTCTTCCTAAAGTTGAAAATGAGCGACTTATGTGGAAATATTCATTTATTTCACTGGTACAAAAAATTTCTTTGTTTTCGCGAATAAAACCTCATTATTGTCCAAACACCCAATTTTGATACGAATGACAATATTTTGTTACCAATATCAAAATAAGACAGTAAAAAGAAAAAGTTGCGCTGGAATGTGAACTCGTGAAACCTGTGATCAACATGTCGCACCACTCAATTGACACCACTGAGCTATTTGGTATTAATGTACAAAACGATAATTTCCATCTTAAAGCCATTCCGCTAGCCGCATTTATTTCGTGAATCAAAATATGTCTGCTGTAAAGATAACTTTGAAGCCGTTTTTGTACATAACAGAAAATACTGGAGGGTCATATGAATGTAGTTGGAAAAAATATGTTTGATTCGATAAAACATAATTACTATGAGCAATCAAGTTGATTTTGTTGAAGTACTATTTGTTAAATATTCTCAAGTATATCATGACAATTTCATGAATTATTGTAACTGTCAACTACTGTTCGAATATTTTTCAAAATGTCGTTTTCTTATCAAGAAAAATATGATATGTTAGAATCCTACTCGGTAAGAGCACTCCAACACTACAGCAATTCGTTCCCCGATTGTGAATTATCTAATCGGCGTTTCTTTGCTGTGCTTCATCGTCGATTCAGGAACAATGAAAAAGTTTTTGAGAAGAGGAGAACTATAAATCGTTTTGTAATATCTGAATATACAGAAATTGACGTTTTATCCTACTTTGAGGTATATCCAAATAATTCCATCAGAGATTTATCTAGAGAAATAGCTGTTCCACTGTCTGGTATTCAACGAATTCTGAAGAAACATAAGATTTCTCCTTATAAGTTTTATAAGACAAGTGCAAACACTCGAACCTGGTGATCCTGAGAGAGGAGTGGGGTTTTGTCGATGGTTTATGAATAAATGCAGACAAGATCCAAACTTCTATAGAAATATTCTATGGAGCGATGAGGCAATTTTTCAAATCGTGGGATGTATAATAGAAAAAATTTTCATTATTGTAGTAGACATAATTCATTTCTAGCCCATCCGCACAATCCGCAAAGACGATTTAGTATTAATGTTTGGTGTGGTCTATTTAGAGGCAGAATTATTATCAGTCCATTTTTCTACCATGGTTCTTTAAACGGACCCCGTTACATTAATTTACTAAAAAAAGTGTTGAAAGAGTTTTTCAATGATCTTGATCTGGAGGCTCGTCAGATGATCTATTTTCAGCAGGATGGAGCACCAGCACATAATGTCAGTGATGTAACAAGAATGCTGCTAGGCTGTTTTGGAAACAGATGAATTGCTACAAATAATGGTCCTGTTAAGTAGCCCCCTCGTTCACCAGACATGACACCTCTAGATTTTTACTTTTGGGGATTTCTGAAAAATGAGATGTATAAAATGAAACAATAACGTAGATGAACTGAAAAATTATATTGAAACTATAATTAATAGAATTGATGGCCGAACTGTGTTGAATGCCACACGTAGTGTCAATAGAAGTGCCCAAATATGTGTTTAAAAAAAGGCGGTGTTGTTTGCACATTTACTCGATATTTCACAGCGCTTTATCAAATCCGTTTGTTATAAATGTTTCCTATTGATAAAACTGTCTTATTTTCACCTTTACGAAAAAGAGTCAAATGAGATTTGTTGTTGAGAATGATATTACGAATCGAAATGCATGAAAAAATATAGTGTGTTCCATTGAAAGAAATATCATTTTATGAAATATTCTGAATACGCGACTGTCATTTTTTTTTTTGTTTTCGGCTATTAAAAATGCTACTAGTTTGCCCATTTAACCGAATTCGTAGCATCAATAATAACGGAGTTGGCAATGGTGCCGACTTAATTTGGATCACCCTGTATATAATTATTGTTTTCCTCCTTCACTTCTCTCCATAATTTCAACTTCAGTTGATGATGAACCTATGTGGGTCCTAAACCTGTACTTCTTTTCCTAATAAATAATCGACTGTTATCACTACTGTATCATCACCTAACTAATCGATATCAATTCGAAGAGACGACTTGTAAGTTTTTTTATTTCGTATAATATTACAAATATGTGGCAGTTTCGTACATTTTTTATACAAATTTTGAGTTAAAATCATCGGTACCTATATTGAAATTAATGATTGCATTTCCCTTCTTCGATTTATTTTACGTATTGTCATCAAGATTGGGTTTAGAAACAGCAAAGACTGATACTCAGCCTATTTATTTATTTAATTATTTTTTCAACTTCAACACCATAATATTTATATTTTTGGTACCTCTGAGTGAATAAAGACGATTCATCATAACATCCGTAGATAATACCTTCTGAGAAAGTCAACAAGAATCAATTATAATACCCCCCTGTAAGAACGCCAGGTAGTCATTGATGAATTTTGTACAAGATGCCTGATAAAATTCAGGGTTCTAGGTTGCATTTCCCTCTAGTGTTCGCTAGGCTTCGAAAGACGCTTCATCTATCTAGTAAACGTGAATATTTAGTTGTGAAAAACGAAAAGTGTTTATCGCAATGTTCAACTGAAATGTCCAGTCAAAAAAGGAAACATTTACTACTGTTTGGAATTTTGACACTCCTGATAGACGATGAAAAGGTTAGTATACACAGTCCTGATCCAAACAGAAACTTATTTTCTTCAAACCGTATCAGCATTTTTCTTTAATATTCAAGAATCGCAAGTTATGATATATCCATTGAATGATCACTAATTTTTGGCATTTTGATAGAATTTTTGTTGAATGTTTTTGGTAAAACAATGTGTTTTGCAGAGGTACAGAAACGAATCTAGAGCTCTTCAACATGAATTTGAATACAAGCGGCTTTTCTAACAAAGGCTACAAAAACCAATTCGAGTATTTTTATTTTAGAAAAACTGAATTTTAAGATGATGACGATACGGGCATCTTAGTTAACAGCGTATTATGTAGAAGGTGTATTTTAAAACAATTCATGATTTTTATATACAGTGTGTCCGCTTAAGTTCTCTACATATGGGAAACTTTTTTATTATTGGGTTTACGAAAAAAAGTTATTCCTTATAAAAAGTTCTGCATGGCCTGAAACCTAAAATACCACTATCAGATAACAATTTTTTTGTGCCGTATATGAGGGTTGTCAAAAAATATAAAATTTCCTCAAGAATAAAGTACCTTTGTTTTTGACAAAATCGAAAATTGTTATTGAGAAAAGTTAAACAGAATTGAAAACTACGTGAAGATGTCTAATAACACCTACCTACATGAAAAGTCAGGTTTCGCTAAGTTCTCTACATGTACGAAACTTTCTTATTATCAAGTTTACGAAAAAAAGTTCTGCATGGTCTGAAACCGAAAATACCACTATCATACAATAATTCTTTTGTCAGGTTCTGTCATGTTTTATGATAATAGATTTTTTCGTTAAGAAGAGAATAACGTCATGTTTGGTAATTTTGTATATCCCACATAACAACGGTAAAATTCCCAATGAAAGGCGTTCAAACGCGATGAAATGACATTTGACTAGTTTCATCGGTATTGAACGCATTTCATTGGGAATATTAACGTTGTTATGTCGGATAGACATAATTACCAAACATAACATCGTTCTCTTCTTATCGTAAATATCTATTAGAAACATGTTTGTTATTTATTTATTAAAAAATCTCGAAAATCGAAACGAAATTTTAATTTCTGAATGGTCTAGTCTGACTGCAGAATTTTATTTTATCAAGATATTGCACAGAATTAACCGATATCAATATTCCAATAATAACTGGACGAATCGGCACACACTTGATTTCATTCACTTTACAAAAATATCGTGTTAATCAGCAATCAATCTTTAGTTAATACATTGTTCTCTCGAAAGAAATTATAATAGAATATATTTTGAATACGATGATAGCAGATACAAATATGTACAGGTTATATCATGCTGAGTATATGAAAACTACTAGGAGTTCTGAAAACGTGTATACCTGTGTGAGTTTTCGAGGAGCTCGTTTCAGTGAAAATATTTTCATTTGTCGTCAACTTTGTTTTTTTTAAATGGAACACGCTGTTTTTTATTGTTTTTTAGAACCAACGATAAATTTCAATATAACTGTATTCGAAATATATGTGTAAAAGGCTCCAGTTTTCAGTTATTTGAATGTGGTGGCAGATGCAGCTTTTCACAGAAACACTGAGTTTTTGGAAACGAAGAGAGTCAGGTCAAAACTTTCCGGAATTTGCCTGAAGATTCCTCATTCTTTGAAGAATCTAAAAAATAATTATACGGATTGCTCAGAAATCTCGAAAACTAAAGTGTCAACAAACAATATTTGCTAATAATGAAAAGCAAAGCAAAATTAAATCTGTCGAAGACACTGGACGCAGTTCATCCACAATTGTAAAACACATACAGGAACAAACGAGAAATTGAACAAACTATAGTAAATGTTCTACATATGGTGCAGTGAAAAACAGGTTGTTGGGCTGAAATTCCGGTGGACGTCGTAGACAACTGAAAATATTTTAAATGAAACGAGCTCCTCAGAACACTTCCGTATACAAATTTTTAGTAGGTTCCCATATAGACAAAGTCTGATGGCTTCAAGAGAGAGACATAATTTCAGTAAAAACCCCTTTCTCTCTTCAGTTTAGGCAGAAATCAGACATAAAACAACTACTTCCCTGGCTAATACCACGACGGATGTTGAATTTAATCTGACAGATATCTGTGCAACGTTCTCCTGGGAGACAGCTGCAAGTGCTTTCTGTATCAAATGGCAGAATCCTGCCCGACATTATCAAGGAACTTACAGATAAAATTAACAGTTGTCGACGTCCTTGGTCATTCGGTCTACTGGTACTTGAAATGATTCGTTGAGGTGGATGCGGCGTCTCGTGAGAAGACATTCCAGCGCCACCTCTAGAAAACCTCAGAAAGACTCTAAAGCAACTATGTTATTTTCAAAATATCGGTGTGCTCGAAAGTACCTATCATATAAATGATACAAATAATTTCAGCAACTTCCAAGTACCACATATTCCCACAATGAGGCAAATATTTGACAGAAACATCTACTTTTCCATACGATCATCTGACATTACATCTGACACACATTTGTGCAATGTTTCTCAAGAGGGACTTTCTTGCAAGGGTTTATTGTGATCAAAACAATAGATTATACCCTCCATCTAGTTGGATGTGACCACCTGTACATGTTTTGAGATTTTCGCTGCTCATCAGTGCTAGAGTATGTCGGACAACATCAGAGTCTTGTACCAGCGCATTTCGATTCGTGATTACATTCTCAGCAACAAAGCTTATATGACTCTCCTTCCTAAAGTTGAAAATAAGATAGTTTTATAAATAGGACACATTCAAAACAAACGGATTCAGTAAAGCGGTATACAATGTGAAGTAAATGTTCAACAACACCGCCTTCTTGTTCAACATATATTTGGGTCCTCTTCTTGGAACTACTAATAATAATAATACTCCCTCATAAATACTCATAAAGTGTACTTAAAGGCATAGCTTGTGCGGGTAGAGGACGGCTATTAGCATAATTTGCCGTGGTGTCCCATTCAATATAGTTCTTCCATCAATTCTATTGTTTATATAATTTTTCAATTCATCTATATTATGTACCGCTTATTTTCCAGAAATTCCCCCCAAAAAAATCTAGCGGTGTCATGTCTGGTGAATGAGGGGGGCCACTTAACAGAACCATTTGTATCAATTAATCTGTTTTTAAAACAGCGTTGTAACATTACTTTCACGCCACTGAAATTATATGCTGGTGCTCCAATCTGCTGAAAATAGATCATCTGACAAGCCTCCAGATCTAGGAACCTTGGTAGAAACATGATCCATGATTCTTCCTCCACGGATTGTGGGGAAAGACTAGGAATTGGTTATTTTTAATCAAGGAAAATAGTGGTTTACGTAATCCGAATCTTCCGCTACAGATCCAATAAAATAGGCTTCGTCGTCGGCAAGTATTCAACAGAAAACAACTACTACCCCCTACGACCGTTGAATCATATCTGTTTAATACTTGGCAAAGTTTTCTACAAGAACAAACTTTGCAATGCATTTTAAATAACAAAGCTGAAATTCTTTTTCTATTTAATTGGAGGAACACTTTCTTACCGGTTTCATGGTCCTTGTCAATCATCAGCGAAGGCTAGTTTGACTCAACTGAATCAAAATCTCCTTGCGACAAATACTGGAGTTTGAAATTCAGCGCCATCTCTGGGTTCCAGAATTAAAAGGCACTCCGACTGCGTGTCGACTTCAATATGAAGCCAAAAACATGAAGAAGGGCGGTACTACTTGACGTAAGACCATTAAACTAATCAAGAAAAATGGTGGATAAGGTAATCCGAATCGTCTTTAGCTAAGTTTGAAGACAATTTGATTACTAATAGTACCTCTGTTTCATCGAATCAAATACATATTTCTCCAGCCGTACTAATATGACGCTACAGAATTTCCTGTTATGTACAAAAATATTTCAAAGTTGTCAATATAGCAGATATATTTTGATTTACAAAATAAATATGGCTGGTGGAATAGCCTCAACACAGAAATAATTGTTCTGTTAATTAATATCAAATAGTTCAATCGTATCAAGTGAGTGATACTGATATGATGATCACGGGTATAACAGTTTCTATAACTATTTTATTTTGTAACATAATATTGTCTTTCGTATAAGTACCTACGAAGATTGGGTGTTTGAGTGAAATAGATATTTCCACATAAGTCGCTCATTTTCAACATTAGGAATTACCACAGAACATTTATCATCAAGAGCATTGACCTGAAATGATTCCAGAGTAATTTGAGTGGTAGAAGGCAACAACTATAAACAAAAAGTATTTCAGGTCGAAATACACACAATACACACTGCATATATGGAAATGCAAATAGATACCTACTCATTAAAATAAGGCATACTCATTGATCAAAATCACAACATAATAAATCAAGTAGGTATTACAAATCAAAAATACATCGTTTTCTACTATAATGCTTTGATATCGAAAGAGTGATCCAGTGTGAGAAACTCTGGAAATCCTGTAAACAGTAATAGACTGAAACCATTCTTCGTGCCAGGATACAACAATCGGTATTTCCCATGACCTAATAGAAGTCGTACAATATTGGCGGATGCGCCTGAATTTCAAAGAGCATCCAGAGAGTGTCCAAGCTCTTTCGGAATTTATAGTAAAGTATTTTAAGTCAGAATGTGGATGGACGTTCTCTATAATTAAGAGGCATTAAAGATATGAAAAATCCTGAAAGCCATCATGAAAACCTTGTCAGAACAAAATAGAGCAAAACTTCAATGATCATAATATAAAATGGTTGTCACAGCTTCAGTTTCTGGCGTCAATATACAAATATAGTTATTGGACAAATCTGCGGATAAAAAAGTCTCAATTGTAATAATTGTTTCGTGTTTTCTGTAGTATTTTTGGGTCTGATTATAACACAATTATTAGAGTTTCAATATCGCACAGTGTTGTTGAAATTAGCTAGCATTTTTTTGTCAAATTTGTATATTTTTGAAAGTAAGGTAGCGTTATGAGTTTAAACAGAATGTTCTGATGAATGTTCACGGCAATAAGAGCACTAAAAAAATTTTTATGTGAAGGACTTTTAACTCTATAGTTATGTACTTAAATATTCTCTAGTCTGTTTGAATTCATTCCAGCGTTTATCTCAAACATAGGAACAACGTGTTTTGTAAACCATGTTCAATAAACGTTATTATTATTAAAATTGGACCTTTGGGAAAAAATTCACAAAATTACGTGAATTCCAATTTATTGCAGCAATATGAATTAAATAGGTATAGGAGTCCTTCGATCAACATTTACATTTTAATTTTTTTTGTAATACTTTTTAGAAATATAAATTAAAACAGTCTCTCCTGATAGCACCATTACTCCTTCACTGTATTTTTTGAGAATTTTAATATTGAACGGTAACATTAAAAAATTAAATTTTATTGATATTTCATCAGTGATATGCGACCATAATGTAATATTGATAATGCCTTAGTGTACCTTGGATGATCACCTATAAGTTAGATGATATTCATTGAAAATAACTTATCCAAACGGTAATCCATACTTTATGGATTTATTCGAAAAAAATCAGATTTTAATAAAGTATAACATAATTTCAATTCGTATTCCTGTCTAAAAAATCATAATATGAAATTTAGAATGTATTATTTATTATAATATTAAAAGAACCAAGTTATGATGATGGTGCATTTTTCCAAGCTTTACAACCTCGCCGAAAACAACACTTTCTTGTAAAATTAAAGCTTAAAAAAAAGTGAGATTGTTTAACTAGGTGAATAATAGATTTCAATACTGAGATAAAACCACACAAAAATATTCTTTGAGAAGAAATATACTGTTCATTCATTTAATATAGTTGAAGACATTTTCTTATTATTATTTGTATCTTTTCAACACTCATACATCCTTCCACCAATGAAAAAATATCGCTTTTTCCTTGGTGGTCCTTTTTTTTCAGGAATGAAGATCCCTAAACGATTTATACAAAGCTAGGCTAGGCAGAAGTTGATGAACTTGTAATGACCATTAAAAATATATTTTTCACCTCTACAATTTGGCTTCAAAAATCGCTAAAAGCAAGATCAGTATGGAAGGAGTCAGATGTCAAGTAATATTGTAAGGTTTGATTTTATGGAGAAAGCTCGTTTCTTAACCTGATTTTTTGGGTATTTCAACCTTTCATAGTTTTGATATAACAACATATTTCAAGTTGAATAAAGAATTTTCTCAAATGAAAACAACCTAAGATAAAAATATTCATATCTTCAATAAAATCAAAACATATTCCAATGTACTCACTAATTTTGCACCTTAGTCCATAAAAGTATCATCAACTGTTTTGGGAGGAATATTTGTTTATTTTATTCCATGAGTAATAAATTCATTATAAAAACTAGCCTATGGAGTCTCGTGATGAAGACAGGGCTAGACAAAGAAATCGAGGGCACACACAATAGATCTGCAAAAGTCGCGGTGTAGATGCTTATGGCACAGAAGTCCCAAACTAATATAATCTAATAAATTCATTAAATTAAATTCATTGAAATTCAATGTTAATATTATTATATAAAAAAATGTTTATTACTGTCCTTAATGTTTTTATGGTCAAGTTCAATTCTGTATTTGCTATCATTTTTTAAACTTTTAATTTTTTCTGAAAGGCTTAAGATATTGAGTTTCATATTGTGACAGGATATGTTAGTGACTATATACCTTATAATAAATACCTATCTGAATAAAAATAGCAGCTGTTTGCGGCAAATTTTTTCTTTGAAATAGACTCTATACTGTAACCATTACAATTATAATTGAAATTTGACCCGATAAGCCCCAGAACACCTTCATGAAGCATTTGAGAAATCTACAACAAAAAAGGTTAAAAATTACATTTTTCAAGTTTACAATTTTTTTATATCTTAAAAATAAAAGTGAGCAAATTATTATATATTAAAAATACTCGTACCTTTGTTCAATATGTATACCAGAATCAATTTCAGAACATCAATTTTTAATGCTACAAAAAATCAAAGCTGAAACGTGAAACGTGATCAGCAATAATAAAATGCATCTTATACAATTGAGTAATTTACAAGTTTTCCACTTTTGGCCAGGATTTTTTCTCAAATCCTCCACTGGGCAACGGTCAGTAATATTTCAAGTTCTTATTGCTATCAACAAAACATAATTTAAGGTAAATTATTATTTTATTATTTATAATTTTTAAAATGTTCTGACAAAAAGGATTGACTGTTTGTCGCCGGTATCAATAGAAAGTGATGTGCTTGAAAACATAGACTTTGAAAAGAAAATATAGAAAAGTACCCCTTGTATCAAAAAATATCAAATAAAAAATAATCAATTATAAATTGAATTTCTTTTCCTGTTGATACCCCCAACTTCTGTTAAGGGCTCTGAGCTCCCAGTTGATGGCACCAAGTCGTTGAAACAATTTTTTTTACTGAGAAAATGCTGATTTTTTTCTAAATTTAACTGACGATTTCCTCTTTTTTATTTGTATTCCTATAATGTTAGTGTGCAAACTAAATTAAGAAAATAAAGAAATTATTATTATCATTATTCCAAACTAAAATTCAGTTGTACATATCGTATAATAATTTAAAATGAATATTTGAATTATAAATATCAGATCCAAGTTCATAAAACGCCTAATAAAATAGGCATGTGCTAAATTCAGTTATTGTTGGTTGAAAATGCTCTTCTCTTTGGCTTCTAGTTGAGTACATAACATAAACATAAATACATTTTCTTGACACGTGAAATATACAAAAAACAACAACTTCAGGACCAGTGATACACCACATGACACGGTGTTTGTGGGTCACCATTATATCCTCTTTATACATGACTTTTTTTGTAGATGTATGAGATTTGAATTCGAATCTTGATTGAGTGATCCAATATAGCGAACTTCCGTTTTACCCAGAAAGTACCAAAAATATTTTATTTTTAAACATAACACCTTGTCTATTTTTTTAGTTTACAGAAAACAATCATTGACATTTCATTATACCGAAATAGAATTCAATTTTTCAAATCGAATAAAAATCAAACCTTCAAATGAATATTTCAATTTCAAATAATCTGTACTTACCTAATCCCTCAAAATCTTGACCGGAAATATTTGTTGAAAAGTCAGCTTTGGGATTCTGTAATATCATTAAATTGTAAAATGATATTATTTGCTACCTAAATCGAAGAAATTGTTATTGAAAGCATCGTTACGTTTTAGAAAGTCAGGTAAATGAACAAGTTGTTAGTTGTAATTATGTAAATTACTTTACCTATTGTCCAGGGACGCATTAAGAACAATGGCCATACTAAGCCCTATCTACTAATGCGATCCCTTCACACATCCACATACGCTGTTTCTGGACAATTTCCGCGAAGTGTTTCCATGTTGTGCAGGTATCCGTGCTTCCAAAGGGTCCCATGATAGTTCTGTAATGATTCTCTATTGCAGCAGTTTTACTTTCGCTTAGCGCTGTGACAAATGAATTTTCCATGCCATTATCCTGGTTATCCTGGTATTTCCCGAAAAAGTTTGTTTTTTCTGGGCTAATGCGTTCAAGACCATTCTCACCGTGTATTTTCTTGATCTGGGAAACTCTGGAGCAAGATGAGTTTAGTATTCCATCCTGGTAAGTTCGTGGGTTCTTTCAATGTCTCCTAGAGCGATATTCCATGGCAAGAACAGAAGCAACCGAATTGAACACATGTTGGTCCTTGGCAACTAGAGAAACGTCACAATAGTCAGCTTTTCTGACTTAGTAATAGTTGTGCAGAACTTTGATGAAAAAGTTGTATACAGCACTTTGAAAGAACACTTGCGGAAAAGACGAAACTACAAACAGGTGCCTTAATGAATATGGCATAGAAATTGTCAACCATCATTTACTGTACTTACCCTCGTCGCCGTTAACTTTCCATGATTTCACTTTTTTCCAGAAACACCCTTGGAATATTCCAGATATTTGATTTTCCCCATAATTCACTGAAGAAGCATTTTGAGTCCGCCCCTTCCACAGTTTGGACCATTCCCTGGAAGATAATTTACTGGGATTCTGCATCATGGTTTTCACCACAGATTTACTATAAGCTAACAATAATTGTTGGGTCGAAAGAGTTGAAAATCATGGATTACTATCAACTTTTATTATGTACTCATAAAATTTTTGTGCTAAGAGAAAATGGTTTTTCCAAGAAGTCACTTTCCTTCCAAGCATCTTGGGAATTTGACTCATTGAAGTTGCGTTTATTCACTTACAGCATTAACGTCTCCTACCTCTGTAACTCTCCTTGGATTCATCCTCTTCTATAATTTTAAATCCGTGTCAAGGACTCAACAAAATTTGATGACCAGTTTGAATCATTTTTACCTCAATCCACTCCTGATAGTCTTCACCATGTATCACTGGGTGGAGTCAACTCTACCGACGTCGCAGACACCTCTTTATTTGTTCATTATTGAATAATATGATTAATTTTGTTCTGGAGTTCATGTAGAAGTCTTGATAATAATAATGATAGATATATGAAATGAATCAGGCGTAAGTTATTTGGGAGTAAAATCTAATGAAAATATGAATCATTTTATGAAAACAAATATACAATTTTTTTTCTACCTCTACAGAAAACTTCATATTCGACCCTTGAAGAAGGGAGGAAAATTGTTCTTTTCCTCCCCGAGAGGAAACAATTCTTTCCTACTCTAAAACAATTATGTTTTACATGAGCACGAGTTTATTTTCACCTTGTTCGCTTGATTTTGTAAGAATTATAATGGAAATCTTACATGCATTTAACAATATAAGTAACATTATCAAGTTGTACAGTTAGTTACATTATTAAAAGTGATTCCTACTGAAATGTTTTCGCTGAAATATTAAAACAGTTCTTGATGTTTATTCATTGATGTACCTAGTGTGACTACTTGCAAAGCACATTTCAATGAAGAAAGAGCTATAGACACAAAGTTATAATCATGATCTCTAGAAGATGTTGGCATTGAAGCGATTTGTCGACTACTCAAGATTCGACTTGCTATTTCAGTTTTCTCCTTTTCTGTTTTTTATGTTTTAAAACGCTAACAAAATTATGTCCTCATAGTTCAACATGGCTTCATGAATAAGAAACTCACTTCATCGGCTATATAGGTATGATATCATCCCAAGGATTTATGGAGTAGTAGATTCCAAAAGCTATTCATTTGGCTTGACCTGCGAATTTTGTTATTTCACAAAAACGTTTGATAGTGTATGTTTTCAAATATTACTGCTTATACTTCCTCATTACGGCATAATAAGAATTTTGCTCCAATGGTTCTCAAGCTATCTCTTAATAAGTGATAATATCAAATAATAATATGAAATCGTGCTCTTCGTGGTTACCTAAACATCGGACTACTACAAGGATCAATTTCAGGACCACACTCCTCTTATTGTATATCAATGTCTCGTCACAAAATAAACCAGAAGCTTCTACAACAATGTTTGTCGATGACACTCTCGTTTTGATTACCAGTATCAATGAATCAATTAAACAATTCGTTGTAACGTATAAATACTTAGAGTGGTAAATAACATTAATATAAACTTTTCCAAGACCCATTGTGTTTCTTTTTCCCAAAGAGCATTTGAAAGACAATTCTGTCTCTTATGGTGTCAAATTTGAACAATTTAGCAAATGCCTTATAATAGTAATAGATGCCCAAGTAAACTGAAGGGAAAACCTAATTCTGAGAACTCTCAAGGTACAGGGGCTCAACATCATTGCTCTGAAGTTAGTTTACCATGCATATTTCTTTTCGCAAATATCTGGATGATTATATTTGGGGGAAATTATACTTCAAAAGAGAGCTTTCAGAATCATCTTGGGGCTCCGACGTCTAGATTCTTGCCATTTAAATTTCTTAGTTGATATGCCCCCCACGCCATCTATCGAGCAATCACAATGTGTTTTATTTCAAAAAGTAGTATTCGTGATACCCTCCAATTTTTTTTGTTTGTACGTCAAACCATTCAAAAGTTAATAGAGGGGGCTATTAAAAGTCAAGGCATTATTTTTGGATTTCCGTTGCCATGAATAAAACCCTACCGAAATAAAAATCTAGCTGACGTGCATATTGTATCCTTGAAAAATTTTGACATGGCAACAGTGTCATGACTTGAGGAATAATATTATGAAAAGATCACACATCTCTTTCTATCAACCGCTATGAGCGAATCAAAATTCGTTAACATTTGTCTTCTAAGCTAAGGATTATGGTATTGTGATCGATTAAAACTCAAAACAGTGAAAAGAGATAGCTATAAAACCGACAGTGTTTTACATTTCAACTAAACTTGCCAACCATCAATTGCGTCATTGTTTTCTGTCATTGGGGTATTGTTTGTCGCCAGTTTTACTTTGTTTTGCAGTCGAATATATTATTAAAACTGTTTTTTTTAAAGCTAAACGTCTCTTGGAATCATTTCTTCCAAAGTAAGTACAATATAATTTATTCACAAATACTCTTCAAAATGTCTAACCTCACAATTGATATTTGTGACTATAATCCCGTATTGCCGGGATATTTAAACAAGAGTTATTCATAGCGTGAAAATCCTAATGAGAGAAAAAAAATTACGTAAATCTATAAATACTGGTAAAAACATTCACAATATATTTGAACTCTTTTTTAGATTATGCCTATAACTAATTCACAAGCACAATTTGAATTGAAAGGAAAAGAGCGAATGGTGGACCTTTTTTACCACTTTCATCTGTTCAAGAGGTAACAATTCAAACCACAAAACAAGTGCCATAACTTTTCTTTACTGTATTTTAGAGACTTGCAGATGCACTTAAAATATCTCGAAAAACGGTGTACATCAAAATAAACGAAAATAAGCCCATTCCATCAACACACACTGAATCACTCATTGAAAGATGGTATGAACAAGAAAAGCTCCTTTGTGATATGGTTATTAAACCCATTATTATAAACATTGGTGACAGTTCTGAATCTGAAAGTGATTAAATATATTAATTTTGTTTTTCCTTTCATAACTGGACATAGTTCTACATGCTCGCAATACATAAATAAATGTATGAATACATTTTTTGTAAATCATGTGTTGAGTATTTCATTACCAAATATATTTCAACTGGTGTATTTCTACTTCTTAGATAGTCATTTATATATCATTATATGCACGAATAGGTAATTAAAAAAGTTTCAATACCTTAGTCTACAAGATTCCTTTTCTGAGTTTTAGTCATGTTTGAATGGAAACTAATTTTTTGATATCAAGTATGAAAGGTTTTGGAAATGCACTCCAACCCAGTTTTCTGAACAACTGTTTTCGTTAACTGTTACATCTACAGAAATTGCATTAATGTGGATAAAATTAGGATTTGATGGATTTGTGTCAAACGGCTGCGGAGGTATGGATAAAACAACTTCCTTATATGAGTGTGACTGAAATTAGAATACAGTAGGGAGGTCAACAGTTTCTAGTAAACTCACTGGGCAATTGAGGAAATTTCATAAACATATCTCTGCCTCCATGTTTCATTATCCTATCAAAGTTGGTATCACTGGATTCATAATAATTGGAATACACCGTGTGCTAAGAATCGCACGTTATAATGTAACTTCTCACAACCCAGACTTAAGGCGGCGTGATACAAACAGATGAGGTAAGTACATTGTATAGTTCAATCCTTGTTATGAATATTGGGAATGAGCCAGCGTTTGATCCGAGGTCATATACTTCATTTTGGTCCACCACATGGGTTAACCCGTACATCAAAGAATGACATGCTATCGTCGTTCCGGAAGCAGTGGAGATTTCTATAGAAATCCAAAGAAAATTAATTGTGTGATGTGGAGAACCTCCCTATATCGGCTAACTTTGAGCCTGTAAGATTATTCAGCAGAGTGACTGAGGAAACTAAGGAAATGGAAATTTGTCTGTCTTCAGGATACGATAGCCTCCTCCATCCAAAGACTCTGCCCTCTATCCAACAGAAGGCAAAATAACATGGTTTATGGACCAAAGAGCTGAAAAACCTAAGAAAATGGAACATCTCTCTTCAACAAGGCTTATCGAACAAAGCAGTGCGGCAAATTGCTGCAAATTTCGGATGGAAGGGCTAAATGCTTATTGATGGAAATCATTTCAATTCATGGTTAACGGAGGGAAACATGATTTGGATTAGTGTGTCGAGGGGTGAACCGTGCCCAAAACAGAGATTTGTCTGATCCAAAGAACTGTGGAACGATAACACGCTTAAATGCAATATACAGGGTGGGGCACCGATGACGAAACAAATCGAATATCTTCAAAACACATGTGTTGTGAAGAGAATGTAAAAACACCCAAAGAGGACATCTTCCTATAATAACCTCAACTGTCATACTTTTCCCTCCACCCCTTGGTCACTATCACCCAAACAATTTGAATAGGGAAAGTAGTAGGTGTGACACATCATTAAAAAGGTAATTTCATGAGGAATTCAGCCATGTCAACTTTCCCTACTTTACTTTCTATTTTGGCGCCCTCTTGCGGGAAAAACAACTGTTCCGAATTCCAAATTATGATACTTCATTTGCAAGCTAATTTGACATGAATTCGGTGACAATGCATTATAGAAACAAATGGCGGCTCCAAAATGGCGGACAAGATTTAAAATTATGATCCGATTTAATTCAAACTTGATAAGTGGTGGTGTTCAGGGTCGGAATCTATAAACTGTTTGTCAATGCAATAAACAATAAGATGGTGGCTCCAAGGTGGCGGACGAAATTTGTAATTATGGTACATTTCACCCGCCATATTGTTTTAAAAAAAAAAATCATAACTTCCGACCCTGAAAAGCCCCACATACAAATTTTGATTCGAATCGGACTATAATTACAAATTTCGTTCGCCATCTTGGAGCCACCATCTTGTTTTTTTTTGCATTGGCAAACAATTTATAATTTCCGACCTTGAAAATCACCACTTACCTATCAAGTTTGAATCCAATCGGATCATAATTTTAAATCGTGTCCGCCATTTTGGAGCCGCCATTTCGATTTTTTCCTTAAAAAAATTCCCTAATACATTGTCAACGAACTTATGTCAAATTAGCTTGCAAATAAAGTATAATTATTTGGAATACACATCAGTTGTTTTTTTCCGCAAGAAGGCGCCAAAATAGAAAGTTGGGTAGCGAAAATTGATATAGCTGAATTCCTTATGAATTTACCTTTTTAATGATGTGTCACTTACTACTTTCCCTATTCAAATTGTTTGGGTGATAGTGACCAAGGGATGGGGGGAGAGGTATGACAATTGAGGTTATGATAGGAACATGTCCCCCTTAGATAAAAAACGACATGTTTTTGCATTTTCTCCACAACACATGTGTTTTGAAGATATTCGATCTGTTACGTTTTCGCTGCCCCACCCTGTATAAGATGTTTACCCGCAACTTAGTAGGTCTGAAGAAGTAGGTTGCTGGATTTCTGTGGCTTGGATTGACTACCACAAAAAAAAGGATAGTCATCCTCGAAGTGTTCTATTGGGTAGAATTTGTGGTGCTCGTTCGCTGAAATTATACATTTTACAAATGAAAGTTTTTCTTATCAATCATAGAAAATTTTCTTTAGCTAGCCATTTTTTCAATATGGTGGCGAAATCGACTAAGATACTGGGTGGCACGTCAAAATAAATAAAATAACAAATTTTCAAATTCCCCGGTAAACATTACAGGTAAATGACTAAATGACTGGACTATAACTAGCCTATACAGGGTGTTCAATTAAGTACTTGTACAAACTTCAAAGGCCAAATCTTTGTCTAATTTCATATACAAATGTGTCTGCAAATGTATCGTTTCGGAGGTACAGGGAGTTGAAGTTAAATTTTTTTTTTTCCAATTATCTTGAATAACTTTTGCAAAAACTTAATTTTTTGAAAAAACTTCCAATTGTTTTTTTTTAGGTGAAAAATCAAAATTAGTACATATTAATTTTTATGTAAAACTTAGAGGGCGCAGTGTACGCCCGTTAGCCTAAACTTTTTTACCGTCAACTTTTGGTATTTTTCAACGATTTCATTTAACTTCACAGAGTTTTCTGCGTTTATCAAATATTGCGGTTAATTTTTGACACACTTTGCGTTAATAGATTTTAATGAAATTTGGCATAGTAATGTAGGACAATACAATATTGTGAAAAAATTTGTTGGTAGTGGGTGGTTGAGGAGTGTGAAGTGGATAAATTCATACCTTGGAACCAAAACAGATACGAACGGTTTTCAGATTAATGATGTAATCTGGTGACAATATGATTTTTTTTAAACAGGCGAAGGAGGTGGAAGGGGGTGAATTCAGAACATTGGAATGAAAACAGATACAAACATAAAGGTTTATAATTTGATCTGGTGACAATACAATATTATGACAAAAAACAGAAGTAGGGGGTGGGGGAGTGGTGTCAAGGGGAAAAATAATTCAGAACTTTGATACAGACTGATACGAACATGCGGTTTTCGGATTGATTTTTGAGGAAAGGCAAGCTCATGTTGCATTGCGTCGTGTGAGATCGCTTGATAGACTTCGAGGAATTGGATTGTAGAAAATTGACAGGAATGAAACCTTGTGATAATGAGACGTTGCTAGAAATGGCGAAAATAATAATTATACATCGCATTCGGTTTCTTTTTGATTGAGAGTGAAAAGTAAAAATGAAATATTTTTTTTTTTTAATTGAACGATTTCATTAAAAAATTGCACTAAAAAGTAAAGAATAATTTGGCAGATCTCTGTTTACTACAGTCTAGATTCAACAATAGAATTAATTAATTTTTATAGTAATTATGTATTTTATCAAAAAATCCTGAAACAGGTCAATTTTCATTGTCAATTAGACAATTTACACTATGAAAGTATTACCCCCTTCTTGCACCCCCTCTGAATTATGAGCATCCATACAACCCACCTTCTCATTTGAAATTTTTGAGGGGATGCTCATAATTCAGAGGGGATGCAAGAAGGGAGTAATATTTTCATACTGTAAATTGTTAAATTCAGAATAGAAATCGACCGGTTTCAGGTTTTTTCAACGGATACATAATTTACAGTGTCAATATTTTTAAATTTTATTAACAAATTTTCTCAGTTTCTCAGTTGGTTGCACCAAATATGAAAAACTTAGTATTGCTGAACAGACAATGACAATTCCTTTCGAACAAGATGCCACACGACCCCACATATCATTTAAAATTTTTGAGAGGGTGCTCAGAATTCAGGATATTTTGATAAAATACATAAGGCTAAAAATTAATTTATTCCATACCTATGGACAGCACTGTATATTTTTAAGTTCGATATTAAATCGTGGGGCAATTATCAAAGATACCCATAAATTTTAAGTTCGATATGAAATCGTGGCGCGTATATATCTCCATTTGCCAAATATTTTTTTTAATGCAATTTTTTAATGAAACCGTTTAACATAAAAAATATGTATTTCATTTATATTTAGGTCTTTTTCCTACACCTTTTATTAGCATAAAAGATATACCTGTTCAACAACGCAATGGGCAACCGTTTTTAAGAAAGGATCCAGCACTTTTTTTAATGTAAAGTGGCGACTGGTAAAATTTTCTATACGTAAAACTTAGAGGGCGCTGCGTTCGTTATCATTATTAATTTTTATTTGCTCTAACTTTCTTGACAATTAACTTTTGGGATTTTTTTTATATGAATCTCAATCCTACACCAATTCTTAGAAAAAATGGAAAGGACCCAGCACTTTCTTTATGTAGAGTGGCGACTGGTCAAATTTTCTGAAACTCTGCTATGTTTTTGTACTCTACTTAGTTACCAAAAGTGTCAATGAACCCCACTCAATCCTATGACTAGTTTTCTAGATACGGGGTCTTGAAACTGAAAATAGCCCAGATTTTGTAAACTTACGAGCTAGATTGAATTTCTGTTGCATACAAACGTTAACTACTTGCTTTAATAATAGATGAATACGCGCGTATGACTAAAAATATTCATATTCACAAATGAATGACAGTAGTTTTGTAAAATCTCATTTTCTCTACTGTGATCTCAGGAAAGCACATTTTAAAAAATTTACTCTTGTATAGTATTTTGTTGAGAAACTATCATGTGGTACATATTTTTTACACAGGGTATTTCATAGAGAGATACACAATATCAAATAATTTTCTAAGGATTAATACAAATCCCTTTACTTATTGACTGGTTTCTAAAAGAGTTGAAACCACTTATATATGGATGATTGTAAGGTTCAAGATATCCAAAGTGGTATATTTGTCGAAAGCTATTCTATTATGAGATAACTACAAAAACCATGAAAACTCTGTATTCTAAAATATCCCTGGTCAAACAACCATTTCCTCAGTTTATATTTATTTTGATATTAAGAGGTATGATTTCTACATCCGATCCTATATGACCAGTTTTCTAGATACAGATCGTAAAAGTGGAAAAATGCTGATTTCATCAGTTTTTCACCTCAAATTGAAAACTTCATTGACTTATATTGCGTATGCTAGTCCAATGCAAGTTTTGGTCGGATGTAGGTATAATGAAATGTGAAGCTGAAAATATTTACTGCTACAGGGTGATATACGAATAATTCACAATACATTTTCCAAACACTCAATAATTCAACATTGGCGCTACAGAGAACTTATATTTTGACGTTAATACCTACACGTTTAAAAATTCGAGGCTAAAAGATTTCGCTATCAATATCATTATTTGAAGAATTGTTATATAAAAGTACTGATAGCAAAATCTTTTAACCTCGCAAACGTGAAAGTATTAACTCCAAGAAATAAGTTCCCTGTGGCGCAAATATTGAGTATTATAAAAACGAATTGTGAATTATTCGTGAATCACCCTGTAGCATTGAATATTTTCAGCTCTACCTTTCAATGTTCTTCTGACTAAAACTTATATTGAACTTTCTACGCAATATGAGACAATGTATTTGAGTTGAAAAACTGATGATATCAGCATTTTTCAACTTTAACCCTGTATCTAAAAAACTGGTCATAGCAATGGATATAGAAATCATACCTCTCACAACGTTATCAAAATATATACTGGAAAAAAGGTTACATTTTCGTACTAATTTCAAAATAGAATACCTTTCGACAAATAAACGACCGTGTATATCTTGAAGCTTAGAGATACCCATATAATAGTGGTATTTATGTTTTCTCGAATCAATCTATAAGTACAAGGTTGTTAACTTATTCCATAAAAAAATTATTTGATATTTTAATAATAATAATAATATAATTTATTTCGTTTGTTGAATGGTACAGTTGTACAATAACAAAGAAAACGTCAAGAATGTAAATAAAATAAAATAAATGTAAATTCAATTAAAAACACAAAAAATACCTATGATGAAGTGGACAGATACAATTCCGATTTTACGCACGAATTATGAGAGAAATTCGTCTAAAGAGTAAATATTCTTATTTATCAGATGGGTTTTTAATAATTTGTTGAATATAACTATAAGAGTGGCATTTTTAATAGGTAGGTAGATATTACCACCTATAAAGTTCAGTTAATAGTGACATTAAAAGTGACATTTCACAACTTTTACACTCTGTATATCGTAAACTATACATATAATTTTTGTGTGCCCACGGTAACTTCTGTTCAGAAGCCCGACTTCAAAAACATATTGAAATTTTGGACAATTTGACCGAAAGACTTTTTGCTTAAAATGTGTGCGTGGTCCTTGAACACCTGTATCTCCGAAACACATGTTCATATGAACTCTTTATCTTGAAATCAATCGATGATTTGCCATTAAAGTTTGTACAAGTAATGAACACTCTGTATAATAAGGTTGACATAATCTACAACTAGTAAAGTTTATTGTTACAAATAATATAAATATATGATGTAGTGGATATATGCATGTGTATAGATATAACTTGTGTGTGGCTAAAGGACTGATGTAAATGGCCAAAGGAAAAAAAAAATAATAATAATAATCAACAAGACATCGAAACTACATAAAAAGTAGCCAAATGAAATTTTACACACAAAATGTGCGAGGTTCTTCCGTGACAAGATTGAAAAGACAAAGTCATAAAAGATGTACACCTCAAATCGTATCATCTGGTATACCAATTTCCAGAAATTTTGGAAACTACTTTCTGTTATGAATGAATGAGTTACGGAATTAAATGTTCTCAAACTGATTAAATTATATCCACTAATGGGCGGAAGTATTAACTTTGCTGTCTGAGACAGGTTAGGTAACGAAAACACTGACACTAGGAATTAACTTCTCAGAATCAATGAGGTCTTATCGATTACCATTAAATGATAATATGATTTAACAAAAGCTTGCCTGTGGCTAATTCCGGAATATTTGTCAATCCTAATCCTGCAAGAAAGTCAACTTTTATGAATGAAATATAGTATTTGGGAAAAACCCAAATTGCCATTCATAATTAATAAATTTTACGGTAGTTGTAAACTACCTGTACATCAGAAATTATTGATATTAGAAACGTAAATATTTAAAACCAAATTCAAGAAAATTCACAGGCCCATCAATCACCAACATAAATATAAAGTTTTTGTGTTTGGCTTCTAATATAACATTTCGAATCCGTCGAAATTGTAGATTAACATACAGGGTGTTTATCAAGTACCTATACAAACTTCAAAGGGTAAATATTTGACCTGCATCGATATCGAAATTTGCCAATATCTATACATATGAATATACACGTTTTTTGCTAAGAAAAGATGTGGGAATAACAATCGAATATAAAAAATCCCCAAAGTTCTCTATCACAAAAGTTAGAGCGCATTGAAATAAATAATGAAAGCGTACGCAGCGTCTTCTAAGATATACATGAAAATCAATACCAAATTTTTATTCCCCACCTCAAACACCCCCGTTCACCAAATTTTATCGAAACATTTTTTTGCGTTAGTTATCTAAGATAATTGGAGATAAAATTTCAACTTCAACACAACATGTTCATATTGACTTTGTATCTTGAAATTAGTCAAAGATTTACCCTTTGAAGATTGTACAAGTACTTAATAAACATATTGTTTCTAAAATCATACATAATATTCGCAATGAGATTCATTTTTCTGTATTATGGGAAGCCTGTCTCATGAAAAAAATTCTCAGTCCACCTCCTTTTGAGAGGATGGAAATGAAATATTTTTGAAATTTTTCTCAAATCTGAGAATAATTTTAAATTAAAATGGATCTTTTTTTCAGTCTCACCATTATCTTATAAGGGGATGAAATGAACAACACTGGAATTTATTAAGTGAATTAAAAGTAGTATTCTTTAACTTTCTTGTCAAATATTTTATTCAATAAAACCAATAGTTTTTTTTCGACCAAAGCATACAATTCAATTTTTGATATGTATACATAGAATACCCTGAAAGGAAGGGAGTAAAAGTGAATTTAGATCGTAATACAAAACAAGGCATTTTTGAATAAGTTGTAGTATGGATAAAACACAATATACAGTAGTTTTTAAATCACAATATTGAACCCCATTTTAAAGTTATGATATATAGAATAAAATAAGGGTTAATAATTACATACCTAACAGTGATAATGAAAAAAATACCAATATTTACCCCACGCCCAAAAATTCAGACGTGAAAAATAGGAACGAAAATACTGAAATTAAAATGTTAACCAGCCATGATTTGAACCCGGGTACGAAAAGAATTAGTAGCACAGTTAGTTAAATTCACCCTGAGATTGGCGATTAGCGTGCCAGGGTTCAAATCACGGCTGGTCCACATTTTAATATCAGTTTTTAATTTTTCATGTCTGAATTGTTGCATATTTCATCGATTTCACTATCCTCTCAAGAGGTTGAACTAGGAAATTTTTCCATAGGACAAAATTTACAATACCCTGTATTTTATCATTCAACTCAGAAACATAAAAAAAGGAACAAGCACACAAACTAGGTAAGTTTCAAGTTGCATCTAGAACACTTGTTACTAACGATTCAAATAATTTCCATAAAAAAAAAATTCATTTCCACATGTGATATGGACATTCTTTCATTTCATAAACACTTGCTGTGCCTAGTTGTTCTTTGAGCTACTTTACTGATGGAATTGTTAATTATTCATTATCTCAACCAAATTTTTTCTATTAGTTTTAATTAGTTGGTATTGGTTATACATGATTATGTTCAGGTTTATTGAGAAGTTGGAAAATTTCAGTGGAATTATTACTAATGACTTAATTTACGTGGAATATTTTTCAACATGAATTATCATTGCAGCATACCTACATTCAAACTTGAATTGGATATAGCATTTTTTTCAAATCCAAGTATTACCTATATTCTCTAAATAGTACGATGAAAACATCTTCATAAAACAACTTTTTATTATTCTTATTTGTATTTTTTGTACTACAAAAAATATCTGATTTTAGAATCACCCGATCACAAACTAATGTGAATATATCAAATCTGACATTGTCATTGTAAAGTTTGACATTTTCAATGGTGAACTTATTCAGAACGTGTCGAGTGCTATTTGTGATATTTACAGATACTTGAAATATTCATCTTGGTCAAAAAATTCAATTGAATCATGGAAATTTTCGTGCAATTATTTTCAATGATATTTTGACGTGGATTGAACCAATAGCCATAGCAGTGTGCCAATCAATTATTGTCCGATTGAGGCATACTTGGGAATTAGTTCCACTTGCATACATTCATGAACATTAGGCCGCGTCAGAAACATCATTTGTTCGCGTTGGATCCGCATAATCAGAAAATCGACCCAAAAAAATGCTGTGTCGATTGGTACAAAAAAAATCAATTGCAGTATCTTAAAATACTTCTTAAAGATCGTGTGTAGGTGACGGATCATAGATCTACGCATACCTATCAACCCGAAACTAAACAACAATTGACTGTATGGGTCTTTCAAGATGAGCCAATTCCAACAAACTTTGTTTGCGAACGGAAAACTTCGAAACAGATGATAATAATAATGATAATGATTCTCGGGCACATGATTTTTGGACCCATTAGTCACTTACCCCACGGCGTGGGGAGTGGTTATTGGGATAAATGATCCAGAGCGCGCCCTCCGGAAGTGTCGGGGCTCCGGAGACAGGGTCTGTCTGGGAAATTCCTAACGAATAATACTCCCTCAAGAACACTCATAGAGTGTACCAAAAGGCATACACTTTTTCCAAAATTACTTGACGTATTTGGTTAATTTTCAAATCAGCATTTTTTCCACAAGTATTTTGAAATATCAAGGAAACCAATCGCAGAAGACGAATCAAATTCCACCACGACAATGCAAGCTCTCACACTTCAGCTCAGACAAAAACGTTTTAAAGCAGTCAAAACAGAGAACTGATGGGTCATCCGCCGTACAGTCGTTATTTGGCAACCAATAATTTATTATTCTCGCAGATAAAAAATAAATTGCTAGGTCAACGTTTCCCGGTAGAAGAAACGTTTGTTGTTCTGAAATTACCTTAAAATCGGAATGGAAATAGTGATTCCAAAATCGGTTCAAACGCATGCAAAAGTGTATTGTCTGAAAAAGAATATTTTGAAAAACAATACAATTACCGATTATAAATATTTGTTTATCTAAAAACTCAAGTAGCAACCCTCGTATCATCCCGCAAAAATGCTTCATCAAATGCCCACAAAACTGCTTTAACAAATGCCTAATTTTTTATGTTACATGAATACCCATATTTACCTTAATTCGGAGTAATTTGAAAACAACGTTCCAATATCCCTTTATGAATGAACAAAATTATCGGGAATAATACCATAAGTGATTTAAAAAAACAAAAATAACCGAGTGCAGTTTAAAAAAAGATCCACGTTTATTCATTTGATTAATTGTCAAAGCACGTTTAGACTTATTATATATATTCGGTGGAAAATATCAAAAATACAAAAAGATTCATATTTGTTGTTTTAGGACACTATGATTATAATAATTCAATTGTGTCCCCAATTTCACCAAAATCCCTCGTGAGCAGTGAGGCCTATGAACAGGAAGGCACTTAATTTATAACTTTGTGATCATTTTTAGTTTTATTTTATTAATTTTTGTATTAATATTATTAATTTATATTGATATTGAATAAATTCAACAGTTGACACTATAATTATTATTGTTAGTATGTCCTGTCACTCATCGGTCAGTTCAGTTGAATTTTCACCTAGCGCGCTGAATTACATCGACTTTTCCAGGCACCTTGCAATTTTCAAAAAACCTTACAATCAAAAACCATACACCAGCCGTCTTTCAATTTTGATTGGTCTAGGAGCATCGTGCTTTTAACGACGTAACCATGGATACGGATCGGAATGCAAGTTTGACGGTTTGAACAAAAACAATTTTAGGAGCAAACGTCAAAATGAGTCACTTCGGTGCTACTTCAAACGTAGTAATAAACCTAAATATTGAAGAAAATATACCCAGTAACACAAAAAAATCTCATATATGGAGACAATTGTCGACATGCCGTGCGAAACGCAACTACAAATTGCCCAAACTGAAGTGTCTGAACAAGAAATAATGAAGATAACAGGACACAGCAGTTCCAGTTCTTCACAATCCTATATGAACATGCAGCCAAAAAGACACTCTGAAATCCTCGCCAAAATGAGAGCGAGTTCAAGTTCTTCATTCAGCGATGCTAACAAAAACTTTACGTTTTTCGTGATCATTCTTCTTCTTCACAATTTTTCGTTATCATAAAATTTTAGGTATTAAAACTCGTGCTACACACTTGTATTTCTAAATTATATAACTTTTCAAGTGAACTGGAATAATAATCGGCAATTTCATCTGAACTTGTATTATAATAAATGATATTCCATACAGTGTAATTCGGCGATAATTCCACACCTCTAATGGACATTTCAACACATGAGTGAAATTTTCAACTAAATCCCTCGCAAAACATTTTCATTTCGGCCCTCAATAGTGCCCTTCCTAATTCATAAGTCCATCTGAATACCTTTATTCGACCAATGATTTATTTCCTCAGGTTTCAGGTATATACCTCATTATTCATTTCATTGACAACTGATTATTAGCTTAGGCTTATTAAACCTATTTCTAGACCGGAGTGCGCAAACACTTATAACAACCTTTATCAGTACCGTATTTAATTTATTTATGATTGGGTCCTTAGTGGTCATAATTCATTGTTCAGGTATTGGCAGGACTAAAAGGATCCCTTAATTTTGAACCCACTGGTGAATGGGATAGCAATGATATTAATAACGATAGGTCATTGTTGAATTTGAAGGAAAAAGAATAGAGTTATCTTTCTTTATTAGTCACAAATGCGTTATAATGTGTATTTGTTAAAGATGTTAAATTGTTTCAATTGGTTCATGTCTGAAATCAATGAATATATTGGACGAAGCCTGGAAAGTAAATATGATTTCAGAGTTTGGAGCATCTGTTTTCTAAAGACAGTTTATTTGGCTTGAACTTGATCGGGTCCGAAAATCTGAAATTATTGTAGCTACATGAAAACATGCCAGTAAAAGTCAAAATCCTTCTTAAATTGGTGTACTTCAAACTACCTATATGTCTAAACTATAGGTAGGTAAGTGTTTTATTTTCAAAATATATGTTGTAGTGTGAAGTGGCGACTTGAAGCGAAAAATATACCAAAGAAAAGGAAACAAAAATGAGAAAATATCAGGAAATTTAATTCAAACTTCGATATTTCTAATGGCATTTTTCAGATGAAAAACTGAAAGCAAGTCACATGTGATGTTTGGATTCCATTTGTAAGTTTATTGGACGAAGAAGAAGACTGCCTTAGACGCTAGTCCAACCCTGTTTTTTATTACCAAATTTTTTAAACTGTTCCTCTAGGTTTTCATTGATCCTTTTCCCGTTCGACTACCTGTTGTTACTCTTCTAACAATACCTTTTTTTTTTCGTTTCAACATTTTTAACTTTCCGAATCTTCTGTTTCCTGGTTTTCTGTTTCTCGCCTTTGCCTATTGTTGAAGTTATTGTTCTATAGTTGTACCTAATAAATAATAATTTAACCTTATTTACATCCTACTGCACATATAAACAATAAAAAATTACCAACATGAGCAGTTTATATGAAATGCATTTAGATTATTTCGGGGATCCCGAGACTACATACTCATGCAATACAAATGCCAAAACCTGAGGAATAGAAAAAAAATTAAAGGTGGATAATGTGGATATCAATACATTTTACACAACAGTTATTCTTATTCTAAACAAGTTTTCGAGTTGTCAGTCTCTTAAACAATTGGATTTGGAAAGATTTTGCTGGTATTACAATCATATCAACTTATTCATATGAGATTTTTGTTACTTATCTGCAGTTCATAATGAATTATGAAAAATAATTGAGACTGCACAGGTATTGATGAAGCCACATCAGTATCGGTAATTAAACAAGGCAAAAAATAATTGCTTCCATGCTTGCTCACATTATAAACCTATTAGAAAATTTCCATCTACATAGTTTGAAATTAAACTTAATTATCCCAAAGTACAAAAACGATTAAACCGAAAATTATTGCCCTCTGGCATTGCTGAGAATTTTTCCAAAAGTTATAAATAAATTTGTTTCAAAAATATCATCCGAAACGATGATATCCCACTGAAATATCAACAAGACACTGAGGAATATATTGATAAAAGCTTTAATTTTGTGGGGTTAATTTATTTCTTGACATGATATTTTGGGGATTTAAATTTTCACCAGCCAGATAATGGAAAAAACCATACCAAGAAAATGTTTTAATAAATCTTATTTATTAAACGAAGAAAGCTTTGTTTTCAAAAAACTGAATGTCCTTGCAATACGTGGATACATCCACAACTGTTTTTTTCCTTCCTAGATAATGAGACAATATTTGAAAAGATTTTTGATATGTCATTTTGGAGAAATCAGATATGAATATATGGGTGCCTCAGGGTAGTGTTCTAGGTCCACTTATTTATTTGGTATTTATTAATGACATTCTACTCTTCATTTAACAAGCGAATATTCTCTTGTATGCTGATTGCCCTTTTCATTTTATAACCTGCATTCCATTTTTGCTAAATCTGGTAATACTGTGAGCCATTTGTTGTGATTCGTGATTATGAAAGAGTCGAAAATAGTGTTCCTTCCTGGCCCAAATCTGGCGAAAAGCACTGAATTTGGAGGTATTTACTATATATCTGATACTTTCTTATGAAATACGTTTGCAAAAAATTCAAGGGATATTACTTACACAACTGTAGTGTTAAGAATAATTTAGACAAGAAGCAGAAAAATAAATGTATTACTGTAATAGTTGATTTTTCAAACGGAAACAATGATTTTTTTCTGGTCAAGTCCTTGGGTTTTTACTTAGTACAGAGAACATTTCGTTCAGTTCATTATAGCTATTATGTACCAAGTGTGTTGTTATATAGATCCTAACGCCTGAGGGCCTTTGGCCCGAGGGATTAATGATGCTCGGTGGGCATCAGGATCTAGAAACGCTCGTGGTGCATACAAGATTTCATTTTTCACGAAAAAATTATCTCAAACGACATTGTTTCCTTCATAAATTTTTTATTTTTCACAAAAAATTATCTTAAACGACGTTGTTTACTTCATAAATTTCTTCTCATAGTATTTACTGCGTTCTGGTCGGCAACTGAGCACAAGTGAGCTTATATGCAATTGCCATGGAAACATTGAAGAGGTTGCCAAGGATTGTTTATTTAATAAAATGACGGTGCATTTTTGTAAGAATTGACAAGCTTGTTAGTGGAGGAAACTAAAAACGGTTGTGTTCATAATAATTATGGAGATCCCACAGAATGTGACGCTCAAAGCTGAAAAAGCGTTAGGAAATTTACTGCCTGTGAAATCCAAATACTTATACGAGAAGGAGTATGACCATTTATTGAAATGGAAAGATGAAAACAGAGTGAATACCGTAAATGAAACTGTCTTAATGGCATACTTCCAGAAACTGGTGAGTTTATCTAATGAAAAATATTAATATTTCTTATTTATTTTACATTTTTTCAGTCTGCAAAATATAGTGCAAATAGTCTATGGACCAAATACCCACAGCTGAAATCAACATTGATTGTTAAAGAAAACATTAATATATCAGCATTCAGTCAAATGATGGCCTTTCTGAAAGTATCTGAAATGCATCCTATCCTAAAAAATCAAAAATGTTGGAAGGTGGACAAGTATTACTTTTCATAAGAAAAGCTCCAGAGTCCAGATGATACTTTTCTGCTACATAAAGTTGTTCTGGTAATGGGCGTATTTGGAGGTTTAAGACGTGATGAAATGGTCAAGATGACAATTGATGACATTGAAGACAGAGGGGCCGTTTTACTGATCTTGGTACCAGAAACCAAGACCTGCTCCTCAAAAAGTTTCACTATTATTGTAGAAAGCGAAATAGGAGCCTTGAACTTAGTTAAAAAGTACATTGCACTACGACCAAAAGAATGTAAACAACGTATTTCTTTTTCAAATCCAGAGCAGTGTGGAACTGCAGAGAAACCTTAAACCGACTGGCACAACGCGACAACGTTAACCTAGTCTGGATACCAGGTCACACGGGCCTAGAAGGAAACGAAATAGCAGACGCCCTAGCAAAAGGGGGGGCCGAAACAACGTTCACTGGGCCAGAACCGGTAATCGGTATAGCACATAGCACTGCCAAGAATGTCATAACATCCTGGGCTGACAACAAAAGACTCGAGTACTGGCGTAGTCTACCGGGCCTAGCCCATTCCAAAGCATTTATTGCTTGCACAAGGAAAAAACAGGACTCTGACAAGCTGCTAGAACTCAGTAGAGCACATCTCAGAGTTATAGTACGTTTGCTCACTGGCCACTACAAACTCAAACACCACATGCATAAAATCGGACTTGCACAAGATGCAGAGTGCCGCCTATGCATGGAGGAGGATGAAACGTAAGCACATTTTATGTACATGCCTCGCAGCGGCCAGAACCAGATTTTCAACATTTGGAAATACAACAGTAAGGCCAGAAAACCTGGTAAATTGTTCTCCCAACGTACTCCTCAATTCCGTTAAGAGATTGGATATACTGGGAGAAATATAACCATAGGGTGAGCCACAATAGGCCATTGGCCGCAGTGGAGGGCCTAACCTAACCTACATGTAGGTAAAAATACTATAAAGAGTGTTACTTCTATCATAGCGAAATACTCTAATTTGGAAAATCAGAATGGTTACACCGGACATTGTCTACGCCGAACGTCGTCAACGATTCTTGTTCAAGGTGGTGCTTCCTTTGAAATACTAAAATTACACGGAAAATGAAAGAGTAGTACGATAGCGGAGAGCTATATTGAAGAAAGTATCTCTTCGAAGAACAAAATTGCTACAATGATAGCCCATTCCGTTTCCGGAAAAAAATTTAACGTTCCGAACGAAACCGAATGCCCATTGAGGCGTTCATCATCGGTCAACTTACAGAACTTCAAACGGTACTAATATTTCAGGAACATTTGTAAGTTCTATTTGAGAGAAAATAATTAGTCCCTTTCTAAGTACAGTTATAAATAAAACTTTTATGAGTAATTAATTTAATAAACTACAGAAAAAACATTTAGCGGGCATTATTTTTCGAATAATCGTCATATATATCACAATCTTTTTAAAAATATTGTTTAAAATGCTCTTTTGGGTCGTTAGCAGTCGAGTTTGTAAACAGCAGTTATTCAACATGGTGTTAAATCCTGTTTCTACCAAACATAACTCCATACTGTGGGTGATAGTTACTATCAGAACACTGCAGTTTTTTGCCAGAGAAATAAAATTTACATCTTCACATCGAATATTAGGTAATCAATTTTCAATAATAACCACTATAAAAGAATGAGACCAAAGAGGAACTGCGTGAAAGAATAAGACAGTCTTGTAGAGATATCACCCCAAATCAATAATTATCGAATGTTATGTTTAACATTAAAAAAAGATACGATAAATGTATCGAACTGAATCGAGAGTTGGATGAACAGTCCAAAATTTAATATGCGTAGGCACTGTCATGTCAATATATTCTTTTGTAGTATGTCAATATTGGTAATTGTATTATTTGATGTAAATATGTGCATTTCTATTATATCACAACAAACTGCAGCTTTCTAATAGACATAACTATATCGCACATGTTCTGAAGAATTATTTTAAACCAAATTATTTACAAAATTGTGATTTAAACCACTACTATTTGATTATTTGGTTATTTATAGTGACATTAATATTTCATTTATGGTATATTTCTGTTAAAGAATAGTTTTATCGTGAAATTATAGTCACGCCCATTTGAAAGCATCACAAATCCAGTGGCGTAGTAAAATTTTATTTAAAAAAATCACTAGTATGTTTGTTTTCGAAGTAGGCCTTGACATTTTTATTTCGAATTTACGACAGTCACCTAAAACTATTGATGCTATTTCTTAAAAAAAAACTTCCGAATCGGGTAATAAAAAACAGTTTTGAAGAGGTGGCCCGCTTTCAAATGGCTCACTCTGTATATCTCATGAATTTAAACTGTAATATAACAATATACTTACCTATACTTATAAAATATAAGGTACGGATCCTATTGGTAAATGATTTATTATACTTAAAATCTTGGACCACAAAAATCACCAATGGTTTATTCCTTTTGATGGGTTTTTATGAATTTCTTTCTGCTGTTAGCCGTTAAGAATTTTGTGCGGTTTGATAATATGCAAAATCAAACGTTCCTGCACTGGAATATTTCTCAAGTACACCCTTCTGTGTGAGTAGAGTAGGTAACTCTCGACCTGATAATAATAATGCCGTCCCCTACAGTGTAAAAATTGTTTCCATGAGATTACATGATTCCATATAGGTAATGCGTTGCCATGCATATTCATGTAAAACTACATACTTTTGTAATATAATGTTAAGTCATTACTTGACCTTTAATGTAAATGTCCAGTATATTCCATAAATTATCACTTGTTCATTGATGTAACTCTCTCAGTTATTCCAGAATTGATGGCGATTTATACATGTTAGTTTAGGTGTTTTCGCCATTATATTCAAGTAGTGCCAATTAAGATTACATGTTTCAGTATGTAGCTATAACTGGATATGTATTCATGTATTTGTGAGGAAAAATCCAGGTTTTGTAGTGAATTGAAATTGGTTGGACATGCATCTTTACATACTTCAAATGTGAATTTCCATATATTCCCCGATGATCACTTGAATTTTCGTGTGATTTCCACTCTATTTACGGCTAAGTTCATATACTCGCGAAATGCGAATTGCGAAAAGCGAATCTGGCTCCCATTGGTCGATATTCAAATATTTCTGAATATCGACCAATGGAAGTCAGATTCGCTTTTCGCAATTCGCGAGTATATGAACTTAGCCTACAGATGTAATTCGAATTATTGCATGTTTGTTTAGGTGACTTCACCATTTTTTCAAGTAGTGTTAATTAACTTTACATGGTTCACATATATTAGTGCAAAAGTACTCAAGTCTTTTTGAATACAAATTTAGTTCTCGTTGTAAATTGAACTTTATCCAACGTGTTTTCTTACACACCCCTTCATTTTATTTTTATCAGTTTAACATGGTATTAATTATATTATTTTTCCATTAGTAGTTAGGGTGTTTGAAAACTATACCCCCGCACATGCTTCGCCTGTGGCTACTCTCAAATGACTCATATGATTGTTAATGAGAACATTATCATTATTGGACATTGCATATTTCTTTTCTCCTCAAATTAAAGAGTTTGTAGCGACCAAGTTTTTTCTTGAATATACGTGCAATATTTATTAAGAGTGAACTCACTCATCAAAATTATCTCTGCTTATTGAAAAACAATGACGTTTTATCGAGGATGAAAAGCTCCGGCCAATATTAATATCGATGAGGATATAATTAACATCGCCAGTCAATCCTGTTAATATCGTGTTGCAATAAATAATTAAGCAATCACGAGAATGACAATTCCGATCAAATTACGTTCCCTTATCGTTGATTAATAACACCCAATATATGGATATCCAAACAAAGTAACGATACCGTTATATTTGATAATACAATAATGAAACACCTGATTACATCTTGTTTAATCTTCTCTCGTTCAACGCGGTATATCTATTTCATTAACTTCTAACGTAATAAAGATCTATCAGGATTTAAACATGATTCCTGGTAGGTATGCTAGATCGTAGAATGGCAATACAGCATGGTCTTCTAATGGCTGCGCAGTCGCCGCCAACTAGGACTTACCCCGAAGATGATTGGTGGAAATATAGGGGGAGGTTCACTCTCTTTAACCCTCAAAATAACCCATACAACTGAATCAAGCTGTCAGTCGATATTAACAGGTTAGCGTATCGTGTAATATATGATTTTTGAGTACTAGTGAAGTTCTAGTTGGGTTGAAGGACTGTTTATTTTTGTTGGTGTTAACGATGGCTCATTCAAACGGTGTTGTGGAAGAAAGCAGACCCAGAGCTCTTTATAGCATCGATCAAATACTAGGAAATAATAATTCGGCCACGTCCTCCAGGGTTCACGAGGGTGAGTTGAAAAAAAATTTCATATTTTGTTTTATATTGTAGCTGAACCCTTGCTTTAGTAGCATTTGTGGATGGAAAAAATAATTTGAAGTTATTTTGGTGCAATCATTCCAAAAGTTCAATTTTGAAAACAGTCTGAATTATTTTCTTGTTGAAATTTGGTGTTTTACATATAAAGCAAAATTCACATTTCAATTGAACAGTATAATTCGCTATAATTAGGAAATCGTTTATTTATTACAAGGTTAGTTTCGGAAAGTTTGCAAACTTTTTCATAATCCATTTTTCACAAAAATTTATTCCTTATAAAGTTTTCTGCTTTACCAAAAACTTGCATCTGATTTATTAAAATTCTATATCCAACTCCAATTATAGATATAGTTTTCAATTGTAAACAACTTTTCTAAATACACGTTTTCAATATTACCGAAAATAAGGTTACTTCACTTTTGATCAAAATTCCAATTTATTGTTCTCCCCTGTACACTTCTAGGAAATTTTTACAACTCAAATGTAAGTTTTCTGTGATGTACTAAATTTTATCAAAAACACTTTTTTCTGGCAAATAGATACTAGATATACTGGTTACTGGTTCCCGATATGGTGCCAACTTTTTGAAACTCACTGTATATAGTCATTTGCCAATCGAGTTGGATATCGAGTGTTTAAAAAGTACATAAAAGACCTATTGAGTTGGAGCCCCCCGCATTTTATTTCATTTCAAATTGTATCGTTTATATAGGGTATTGAGTACCATACTAAAAATTTTGTAGTACTGTAAAATAATTGTTTTACCAGTAAAATTTGTCTGCTGGACGGACAGGTTTTTCAACGTTTCAACAATTTCAAAAGTATGAAATAAAATGTTTCATGGCGTCACTCCCTGAAACATCTTACTAGTATTTATCGCACTTATATAACTTTAATAACTATTTTAAGAATGTTGTGACGAGAAATTTTGATTCTTATTCATTTCAATAGTAAACGTTTTTTGCGATTGTGCCATTGTGCCTACTGGTATGTGAATGACCTTCAATCTACGCATTAATTTCGATCTCTAAAAAAATTGCTTTTGCATGTAAATGTATCTAGTGGTAGAAGCTCATTCACTTCCATAAAATTCAGTCGAAATATAGTCTACAAAATCTTCACGAAATCTTTAAATTTCTTCGAAACTTCCATTAAACAACAATTTAACAATTATTAAGAACGCAGTGGAAAGTTTACGTACTGACACTTCTGCAGATTCCTCAATTTTATTGTGACTTCAGGAAAAAATACATCTGCATGTTTTGTAGTGAATGATCGTTCAGCTGGTGATGGCTAATAGTCTATCAAATGTGACTACTGTAAATAATTCGATTTTATTGCACGAAAATCATTCTACAAGTAACAATAAGTTTAAGTTTAAATTTAGCAAATTTTTCGTGTAAAAATTGCATGCATGTGCTTATGTGGCAATGAAAGTTTATTTCCGGAATTTTTCCAGCATAGTCGCCAATAACATCAGGGATTTTTGACTTTGCTGACGGTTATATAGTTACACAATTTTTTTTGTTTGTCTCCTAAGAGTTTTCGAATAAAATATTATATTCTATCTAATATATACATCAGATGTATGTATGGTAGGGGTTGGACTGTGAAACTTTTTGAAGAACTTATTAATAATTCACAAGGAGTAATGTCCTCCTGACTTTTTCCACATGAATTAAGCAACTCTCTATAAAATACGATCCAATCATGTTCGGCTACCGCATTGGCTATGTATGAGCGATTTTTAATTTTATAAATAATGTTTACGACGATAACATTTCATAGTTCATAGAAATATACTTAGTGTCCTCCAAACAATGGGTACCTATCATATGGGAAACATTTCAATAATAATTTACTTCAATATTCGAATTGTGCGTTGTTTTGCTACTCATATGAGATCACATGTCTTTCACTACCTGTCAAAAGTAACTTTTTTTTCAAAATAATCACTTAATAAGTTTATTTGATTTAATTTGAAATAGTGTTGAGAAGAAAAGTTCTTTGTAGTCCGATTTTTCACCGTTGAACCATATTTGAACGTCCAACTGTTATTTTTAGTGTCATTTGTGTAGTATCCACAAAAGCTGAGTATTTTATATAACGCGTAACTTTGACAGAACTCTTTAAGGTCACTAGCTTTATCATTCCACCAAGTATCATTCACTGAATATCCTTGAAAACATATTTTTCTTCAAGAAAATGAGAAAGTTTCTGTTGTATTTGATGTAAAGTTGTATTGTTAGGCATTTAGGATAGAAAATAATTTTACTCAAATTTTTCAGTATTAAAATAATGACAAACTCATTAATCAAAAAATCATCGAACAATTTCACTTATTTATCCAAATTTTAGGTCTTTTTCTCTACAAATTATGAGCGATTACATTTTTCAAAATATATGAGTGTTTCCACACTAGATAAAAAATCCCATACAACAGTTGTTGATTGTTTGCTCGCTCAAGCTCTGCTTTTGAGTGGTTTTCTCCAAAAACCTGTGTGATTCGTAAAATGAAATTTCTAGTATAAAGTAAATTCAAAATCTGACGCCAATGACGTCTACTTGTATTTGTATCTGCTTCAAAATTTCTGGCTTATTCAGATTCTCTTTTACGACATTATCTACCTACATACTCATTTTTTGCTTGTGTTTTTCATCTGGCCGGAATTGTACCTGTTTATATTTATATTTATTATACTTCTGACACCATCTCAATTTTGATTAACCATTCTTTTCCAGTAATTATATAAAATTCCTTTTTAATATACATTGATTCACTAACTTAAAATAAAATACTATTTACACCTCATTTGAGATGTTTATGGAATTATAGAGTGAATGATCACAGCCATCTACCATATGAAAACACACTGCTACAACTGGTACAGTGTACGAAAATACAGAGAAAACCGACATTATAAAATGGCCAGTATTGCCCATTTTTCTCTTATTTAGCAAAATTCATCGAAAACTCCAGCAACAGCTTATTGTTCTAAATAAAATCCAAATTTGAAATCAACCCACATTCATGCAACATCAGCATCAAATATTTTGCACAAAATTAATTTCGAAATATCGACTAACCACCAATTGTTTTGATAAATGTCTAGTTGTATTGAATTCCACGACACTTTTGCCACCCATTGTAACATTCAAAATATACCATCAACTTGAGCCAAATTAGCCCAGTCTAGATTGATCTAATAGTCTAGGTAATTTCGTATTTTGGAATGCCAGTCTGTATAGGAACGTTCATTCATACATCATCTGTCACATATTTAGGTACTTATATTTCCCACTTTGTGGAAATGAATGTATGGAGAGAAGGGTATGCTGGCTTCGTCGAAATTATTCGTTTTAGCTGTGGTTACTGTTTGGTTTTAGTCAATAAAAACTGTCATGATTACCTAAGAGACAACAACTATGATACCATATCGTGAAATAAACTTTCACATACTTGATTCTATTCCGGTAAATACCTTTTTACGGTATTGAGTACCGTAATGAAAAATTTTATGGACTAGTCCTGTAAAAACTGTTTTTCTACAAGCATGCGTGATTCACCTAATCCAGCTCGCAATTCATTTTGAGAGGTGTTATTCCCGCACGTTAAGGTCACTTCAAGTGAGTTTTTTCCGCACTAGTGTGGAAAGAATTTTTCCCGCATGCGAAAGTTTGTTCCAGAGCGCTACTCAAGATATTTTGGTGCGCTTGTAGAAAAAACCTTGATTATAACTCACACAGAAAAATACTTACCCGCACTCGATTGCTTACCCGAAACGTAGTTCGGGTAACGGCAGTCGCATGCGGGAAAGGTACTCTCTCCGTACTTGTAATGATAATGAATATTACCGGACTATTATAGTCGACAAATATTTATCTACTGAACTCAACAGGTTTGTGCAACGTATATAGATTGATATCTTCAAAAAAACAACAATTTATTATTAATACTTATTATAATTACAAACCTAATGTTAATATTACAGAGTTCAACCATAAGGGGTATTTAATTTTAAATGTACGTAATTTTTTTGTTTATAGAGTTGAAACACTAGCTTTTTAAATCTTACATTACCCCAAAAATGTGAAATTTAATTTGACTTTCAATAAACATCGTTTTCTTTGATTCAAAGTTCACTTAGAAAAAACACTAGTCACTAAAATGATGGTCGTTAAAAATTACAGAAAAATTACAGGGTATGAACATGAAGGCTATTACCACGACGGACATTGAATCATGTCCGATATCGGTTAGATGTCGGCATAACACTATTTTATGACAAATATAATTGAAATGTTCTTCCCTGGAATCTTCTTAGCTCTAATCAGTAACACGGTAGGTCAGAAGACTTCGGAATCTGTAGAGTATGTACCCGCTTCCCCTCTACGCTGGCACTGTCAATATTTTTTATATCAATTCCTCTCCGAAAAGTTTCTCTGCAGATCATTGTTTGGGTAAAACTGTCTCCTCTTCCTTTTTTTTACTCTAATGAATTCTTTCTTATTTCATCCCTATTACTGAATCGAACATTTTTTGGTAACAGCTTAAAAGTAACAATAAATACATTTCCACTGGTAAAGTTAACGGCCTAGGGCCCTCAGCTAAATCTATTCTGTATAGAATTCGATGGGAGATTAAAGTGGGAACACTTAAACAGGGGAGGATTTACATTGACGAAACAAAGTTATAATGAGGGGATTCTATCTCGATGAGTGCTTTTACCTTACCTGATAATTTGAATACCATTTATCTCGACGCTGATGGTTCTATAAACAACTCGGACGCATTCTTGTGTCCGAAAAAAACAACATTTATACTTTTTCAGAATAATATCCGTAACATTTTTTAAAACAAAAATCGAAGAAACCTCGTATATGTATATATCATATAAAGTAGTCCAGTGGCGTACCTAGAATGTCTGTTTGGGAGTGCGGTGAACATAAAATTTCTTCATAAGTTCTGTTTTTGCCAAAGCCGGCAAAGCCCTCTTCCCTGGATGTACTACATCTATTTGAAAAGGATTAGTGTACTATTGCAGTATTTCTTGGCTTTCAACAGAGCAGTAACCACACAAAAATTTGAGTCGGAAAAGTGCGAATCGTTATAAAGAAAGATAAAGAGATGTGGATTAATAAAATCGGAGAAAAACTACTGTTTTTCTTGACAACGTTTCGAACTATATATAATTTATCATCTACTATACCTCTATATAAAAAATAGCCTCCTGTACCCGAAAAGCACAGTTCAAAGTTACTTTCGAATTCATTCCAGAGATGGCAGCACATGTTAAATCATGGACACTAAATAGCTAGTGTAAGCGTTTCCCATTTAAAATATTAAATTGATATACCTACTATCGGACTCTTCGATTGCCGTGTTGAATATGGCACCGGAATATTTTTATTTATAATTTGTTCATAATTTACTAATGAGTGCAATGATTATTGAATTCAGATAACATTTTAATGAAAGGAAATATTGAAAAACAAATTAGCTTTGGTGAGACAAGTCCCTTCAATGAGAATTAACAACTTTTTAATTATTCTTCATCGATAAAAATCAGAAGACAAAAAAAATGCTTACTTATATTTCAGAATACTTTGGGAGTCATTTATACATAATGGTTCCATAACTAATGCGTTCTACTTCGAAATTTTGTTGATTAATCAAAGAATCTCCTTTATGGTTATTCAAATTGTAGACAAACCTCGCAATCAATGGTGAATAAGTATTCCATCATTCACTGGAGTAAACCCAGGGGTGTTAACAGGGCACATACCTTCCGAAATTGATGTCTCCTATACCAGGCATCCAAACTGCATCCGAACTGATCAGACATATTATGGAGAGTGATTGGGATGTATATCGAGCTCTCATTATTTTCATCACTTTCTATCCTTACGAAATAGATATAAAGGCCATTTCGGAAGCTTCTCTTATGTTATTTTCCTTCATTGCGAATACAATGAAACACACTTATTGAAATGGAACCTTTGATAACCCAAATTTTCCGATGTTATTCACTATTATTGCTGTATACGAACAAATCAGTTGAATGGTAATACTTACTTACAGTTCCTTAACAATTCGCCTCCCCAATAACTTAACACTTGGCTATTTCCTGCTCTGCATGTAACATCACACTTGGCCATTTCCTATTCTGTAACATCACACTTAGCTATTTTCTGCTCTGTAACATCTCTCTTGGCCATTTCCTATTCTGTAACATCACACTTAGCTATTTTCTGCTCTGTAACATCACACATAGCCATTTCCTGTTCTGTAACATCACCCAGCCAATTCCTGTTCCGTAACATCACACTTAGCTATCTTCTGTTCATGATCTCTAAAATCACACATAGCCATTTCCTGTTCTGGAGAAAGTGCAAAGACTAGCATGTTTCCTCGACAGGAAATAGCGGAACAAGGAAATCGCAATCCTCTCCGATAGTCAAGCAGCCATCAAAGCGTTGAGCTAACATCAACTCAAAGATGGTTTGGGAATGCCTAGACAAACTTAATGATCTAGGCAGGAACAATAAGATGATCCTCCTCTGGGTGCCGGGGCACGTCGGAGTGGAGGGCAATGAACAAGCAGATACCCTGGCATCCACGCCACTGATCGGGCCAGAACCATTTTACGGACTTGGAAAATGTTACTTCCAAGACGAACTTAATAAAACTGAAGAAGCACTGAGAGCAACTTATTGGCAGCAAAGACGTCCAGGGCTAAGGCAGGCCAAAGATCTCCTCGGTAACTTCAACCGAGCAAGATCGAAGACACTGATTAACCTCAGCAAAACTAGTCTAAAGACAATCACGGGATTTCTTACGGGGCACTGCAGACTCAAAGAACACCTAAGGAAGCTAGACTTAGAGGAGGACAGCACCTGCAGATTCTGTGGGGAACATCGAGAAACACCAAACCATATATTGATGGAGTGTTATGCTGTACATCACAGAATATACTGGAATCACACCAGCTGACTGTGGGAGAAATACCACGAATAGACCTTCTCAAAATCCTTAAATTCCTCAAGGATTTGGGGCTTGAGGGACTGCTTTGAACGAGAACACCTTGAAATAGCAGAAGAAGATGGGGCACAATAGATCTAATTAGGTCGCAGCGCATCAGTCACCATCCATTGTTACCATTACCATTACCATTCCTGTTCGGTAACATCACACATAGCCATTTCCTGCTCTGTAACATCACACTTAGCTATCTTCTGTTCATAATCTCTAATATCACACTCAGTCAAATTATGTTCTGTAATATCACACTTAGACAATTTATGTTCTGTAACATCTCACTTAGCAATTTACTGTTCTGTAACATCACACCTGGCGATTTCCTGTCCTGTAACATCACACTTGGCCATTTCATGTTCGGTAATATCACATTTGGCCTGATCTTTGCAATTATTAGTCGAAGACTTCTGGAAATTACTCGTTAGGGTAAAAAAAAATTTGTCCTCTCAGCAGTTTCATCGGGATTGAACGAACAAGTTTGGTCCACGCATGCTTTTTTCGCCAGCCACACATTCCTTTTTCAAAACTTCAAAAGTACCACCAATTGTTATCTTTTTTCTAAAGTGCAGTGCAGTTCTGAAAACGGAGAACACTTCGTCGAAACGTTGATTGATTAGTTCCTTTCAATCGACTAGACTTCTGATAAACATACTTCTTATTCAGCCTATAATTTGTTCCAGTAATAAAATCAAGCCTTTTCAACAAACTCGTAATGGAAATCTCATATCAAGCAATTTAATAGTCGTCTGTTTCCGCATGTACATGTTTCAATAATAAAACAATCCTCTTTTGAATTCATATATTATAATTTTAAATAGATTGCATTCATGGGCTCTTTTCAGTTTTTGTAAGCGGCTTTATTTACATATATCAGAGTAGACCAAACACATGTTTAAATGATATTACGTTCAGTAATTTGATGTATTTAACGTCGAATTCGGGCGATTCTCTTTTGTCCGACACATAGCCAACTCGACTTGTTTGGTATTCATAGACTTACCCTATGTGTTAAATGCCTTTGATACAAGCATCGCATATAGATTCATGCATGCAAACTGAATGCTAATCTAGACCAACTTTGACGTATACCATCTAGTTCGTATTAATCATTTAAATGACTCAGAGATCGGTTAATTGCAGGGATTAATACATCATTAAGGGATTGATAAAACTACAGAAATACATATGGAATAGCTGTTTAATACGCTAACTAGTAAGTGGGAAATATGACAATAGATGGGCTGATAAAAAAACGTTTTGGTCACGGCACATCTGCAGTCACAATGGCGGGAAAAAACTCATTTTTGACATTAGTATAGTCGCAACGCAAAAATTCTACTACTCTTTGAAACATTTGTCTTCTAAAGCTTCCATACTTATTTGAGTTTTTTTGTTATAGAACCGGATCAGTTGAAAGCAGAAGCTATTAGCGAGGGGGAATTGGCAGAAGAAAGTTTAGACGATTCTGGTGGGGAGCGCCCAAGGAAAATAAGACGTTCCCGAACGACTTTCACCACCTATCAATTACACCAGTTGGAGCGATCTTTCGAAAAAACTCAGTATCCGGATGTCTTTACCAGAGAAGAATTGGCTATGAGGCTGGAACTCAGTGAAGCCAGAGTTCAGGTAAATAGTTATTTGTACATATATGAATAATTGAAATCTTTGCTTTGTGTACAAATTCTGAGACATAGTAAACTATCCAAACACCAATAGTGTTGCTTCATCAAGGTTAGCATCATCGAGAGATGCAAGTTGATGGACTAGTTAATGCATTTAATTGGAATTTGAAATAAACGGGGAAAACATTAACACAATGAAAACAAACAACGCTACTTATTTGGTTTTTGATCTAAATCACAAGTTTCCTTGAATATTACCCAAAAATAAGAAACCTAATAAACTTCTTGTAAAAACTTTACTTTATTGTAAAAAGGTGCCAGAAATGCCCTCCTTCTTCTATGATACGATCCTCCACTATTCTCTTCATTGACTGTCATACGCGTTCTGAAATTCCGAAAGCTTCGATGGAAGGCACTGGTTCTGTACCCCAAACTAGACCCTTTACATGTCCTCATAAAAAGAAGTCCAGTGGGTTGCAATTTGGGGATCGTGGTGGCCAAGCAATTGGACCTGATCTGTCAATCCACCGATTGAGAAACACTGTTTCTAAATAATTGCGGAGGGTGACTCGAAAATGATGGGGCCCATTGTTCATAAACTACAGCTGTTGTCGAGAATGTCGATTTTTCAGTGCCCAAATAGAAACATTGTGGTAATTCACTACTCGTATCGCGTATAAATTGAGCTTCGTCTATGAAAATAATATGAGACAAAAATTCAGGATTCCTAGTACACTTAAGCAACATCCATCCGGAGACTTTCAAGTGTCGTGGAAAATCTCAAGAAAGCAAACCTTGGATGCGCTGGATATATGAGTATGGCATGTTTTCGTGACCATCCAGACAGGTCAATGGAAAAATCTAAATCCCATATTATTTGTCGAGTACTCATACCAGGATTTTTGTCAATTACATTTGAATTATCTGCATCTATTACTGAGTTGCGTGTTGGTCTCAGTCTGCCAGCATTCAGCATCCATAACCCAACTTTCAAATAATATAAAATGCTTCAAAACAAACGTAATCAAGATAGCAGTCAAAGCTCACTAATTCTTTTTTTTTTTTCGTTGTTTCATTGGAAAATTTTAACTTAATTTAGCTAGTTACATGCAATTATTGAAACATTTTTCTTGATAACGCTTGCGGATGCGTAAAAAATACAAAATTTATTAACAGAACAAAGAATGCATTTTATATTTTAGAAAAAACAAACAATGTTATTCAAAGATTTTCCTCCCGAATAAACTACCAAATTCTGGTTCTGTTTGGATTATAATAGGTACCTATTTGTCATATAGAGTATTGAAAAGTATATGATCATTCAATGGGTGATTTTTTCATGGCCCTTCAAATATCTTGTTTAAAATTTGAAGAGTTTGGATGCGGCCAAACAACTTTTTCATATGAAGTGCCTAAATGAAAACTGCCAGCTAGAAAAGTATAACTTTCCAAAATGGTTGCTCTAATCTCTACTTTGGTAATACCAATCAGAAAGTGTAGTTTTCAGTAGTAATATCCCTAGGACATTGATAATGGACTAGATAATTTTATGACAATCGAAAGCTCGTTCCTTGGTAACAGCTTTGAGCCGAAGGCTGAGGGCTGTTACCAAGCATAAAATTATGATGCATTTTCAATGTCCGAGGGATATTCGGCAGTAAATTTTGATGATAAAACGTATAACTCAATACAACGGAACATTTATTTATTTATTAAAAGTACAGTTAGTGACAGAACAATTATTAATATTTAACTTAACCTCAGATTCGTTGCTGTTCTCTACTATAGAAGATCTATTACCACGCATAATATTCATGATCTTGTTGTGGTGTTCTTGATCCAGATTCAAGTTTGGTCTTATAAAATTTTAATTGCTATAATTTTTAGCAATTGTTATTCTTCTACATCACTTTTTGCCAATTCGTTAAGAGTAGTTGATCTATTCGGATTTGTCATCATTTTGCCCTTCACATTCTAGCCAATTGCCTCCGCAGCAGATTTAGTCCATCCATTTATAGTATTTCTTTCAATAGATAGGTACATTATCGTACCATTTGTCAGTTTAATTTTTGAAGTGTCGATATGGTTTTAAGAACAGTCGTGGTGAGGTTTGTCGCCTTATTTTCGTGCATGGCATCACACGTTAAAAGGTAAGGGCTGCGTCTTCCCTAGCTCGGACAAGTCTTTCGAACACTTTTGAGGATTACACTCTTAAGGGTGTTCAGCTGGTTGACGGAAATAACAATTTTAACAATTTCTAACAATTTAACAATTTTAATATCAGTTTATGAAAAAGACGTCTTTCGATATTGGGAACCAACCATTTATTTTCCGTTATTTTTCTTGATAAAAAAAACAGACCAGAGCAACTGTCTCTCTTTCTCGCCACGCTAATTTTACAGCAGCAATATGGTAAATTGGCTTCAGGCAAATTCAACGAAACTGAACTGGACTTACGTTTACATGGATCTGCTTGTAGTTTCTTCCTGATTGCATCGCGGGCATATCGGGCTGGTTTAAATAATATATATTTTTTTAAACGGATCAATCATAATATTATAGTCATTGTAGTACTTTTCTTGCAAAAGTTTGCAAGAAATGTTTCAGACTGTCTTTACCATTGCTTCTTTAAATTCGGCCCCTTCTTTTTTTTACATAATTGACCTGACCGCCCAATCTTTTAGTATCAACGCCAATTCTTCTAAGCTTCTATGTTCATTTGATTCATATTCTCGTCCGCAGCAAAATTCCATAAATATTCTTCAAATTTATTTGCGACTGTATATAGGTTGAATTTCTGGATTTTTTTTTAGATTAAGCGCATTTATTATTCGAACATTCGCATTGCCAAAACGTGACATTTAGAAATTTATTTGGAATGAAGTTATCAAACTCAATCGTGTTGTCATAGTGATTGATAATTGCATTGAATGCAATTATCAGTAGTAATATTCCGGACAAAATGCAGAATTTTCGAAAAATACTAACGGTTCATCTTGTGTAATCAATGTCAGTTGAAGAGTTGAACCGTCAAACTGACTTTTCTATATTTACTGTAATTGTTGTAACTGTATGGAAATGTATACTGCCGTCCTAAGCAAAAAAGCCGTATCTGCAAAAACTCTGAAGCTGAGAATCAGTAGTTTCGACCATCTTAAGTACGAAAAGTCTTAAACTTGTGTACTGAAGGCAAAATGATTGATTAACTTTGGCTATTTAAATCTAGTATACGTAATTTTTTCTTTGGAGAAACTTAAATTTATAGTATTTTAAGATTACAGAAACCAATATCTCCATATTCACATTTTGTGTAGATACGGCTTTTTTGCTTAGGACGACAGTATACACAAGCTAGAAGCGAAACACCATTTTGAAAATACCATGGGCTGGAGGAATTGTTTTCAAGAAGTCCTGTTCTCATTGGTTTGAAATAAGAAAATTATGGCATTTGATTGGTTTATATAATGTGAGGGAAATTGTCAGTGTAATGCAATTGTTCATATGACACAAAATGACAAAATTTGAATATGGTTGCTAGTACTGTCAAAACATTTTCCGTTAATATTTTTTGCGTTGAAAGTACTTGCATAAGTAGTATCATAATAGAGTACAATTTTCTTCCACATCTCCTTTATCAGTTTTAAATATTTTTTACCATTCCAAACGGTATAAACAGTATCTGGAAAAAACGTATTTATATTCTGAACTCGTTCTTTGCGATGGTATGTTTTCCGGAATTTGAAAAACTTTCACCAGAAAGTGCTCCATGACCAAGGTTTTATCGTAGATTCGGACATTTTGTAAAACCAGCAACTGTTTCATGTCCAGTTTTGTTTTACTTCAGTCCGTTTCTTCCTCGGTAGCAAATTAGAAACGAAAACTGTCGGCTCGGAAATGTACCATTCGTACGCGGCTAATTTCGAGTTAATTTGATAATTGGACCCTTTTCTTTTGAGAATCAAGCTCAAGTTGATAATAGCCGCATTTCAAATTATGAAAAGAGTAATTGAGTAATTTCAAGAATAATTCTTTTTATATGAGTCCGTTTGATGGAAATTCATAGTGGCAACCACTCTACATCTGCTGTAATGAAATGGTAAAATTATTCAGGTCAGGTAATTCAACGATTACTTTGTTGTTGGAGCTCTTCATAAAATGCATGACTTGAACATTACTACGAGAATAATAATAAAAGTTTATTGTGGAGAATGGAAAGTACCAAGTGATTGGTATCAAAAGTAGTGGAATATTTGTCAAAGCGAAACGTACATCTTCCGAAAAGTGGAATACGAGAAGCAGGAGAAATATCGAGATATTTTTTACTGAAATGTGTAGACCTCACCTTAACTATTCTTTTGAAATATGATTGTAAATTATAGACCTCGTCTATGATTACGTGCGTAACACAATTTATATATTCCAACATGGCTTTGTGAAGTGTCGTAGTACTGCATTCAATCTAAGTATGTATTTTTGCCCAATAAGTTTTTGATAAACTGGACCAACGTTAGCAAGTTGATGTCGTGTATACGGACATCAGCAAGGAATTTGATCGGGTTTCACATCACCAAAAAACAAGAAACATTTAAACAAAATTAAGTACTTATGAAATAATATAGCTTTTACATTTCGAGGAGATTCTGATGTCTCCTGAAATCATATCTCCAGTAATAGAAAATATGCAGAATATGAATGAACTATATCGTTTACATTCGATGCAACTTCTGGTGTTCCTCAAGTTAGAAACTTGGGTCCACTACTATTCTCTCTATTCATCGATGACATTTCTAATAGTATCAAGCCCAAAAAACTATTTTTGCTGATACCACGAAGATTTTCAGAGAGATTGAGGATCACTCTGATTGTATCTTATTACAAAACGATATCACTGAGTAACGTGATTGATGTCAGAAAAATTAATCATCATCAACCATTGGTGATAGTAAAACCATGATCTTGTTCAAATGTGTACCTACAAGTTAAACAATATATCATTGGCAAGAATTACCGAATCGAGAGATCTGGGAAAAGTATTTTAAATTTCTTTACTTAAAAAACATCGTTTTCATTACATGGAAGAATTCAAGTTCACATTACTATATGTTCAAATCATACATAATCATATCGATTCAACTACTCTTCTTTCATCTTCGAACTTCAACATTCCTCGTATAACTAACTTCCAGATCATGAATAACATTCCACATCGACGTAATACCTAACTCTCAACACCACTTTCTAGTCCACAAAATATCGATTTATTTCTTTATCCTTATATCGCAGTTAAGAGACCAATATTATGCACTAAATATCTTATTTGAACTGATGCTCACATATTAGAATATTATATGCTTTTTGTTTTTGTTTTTCATTGATAATATATACTTTCTATTTTGTATTATTTACTCCTGTAATTGGGTCATATATACTGTTATGGAATAAAATTAATACTGTCAATTTACCAGAGTACTAAATGATGATATAAATCTCTAAATGAATTAAGATTTCAACTGAGAAAACATACTTAAATCCTGGTGATACTGAACTCAAATAATAGAACTGAAAAAAACGAAGAGTACGAAGATGAACCGGAGAAAACGGAAGCTACATTTGTTCTGTCGATGAAGAGAGACCTACAAAGAAAATTAAATTGAAATAAAACAATTTTGACATTTATTTTTCTATATTTGACTGTAATGATACAATTTCATATTTGAAATTTTAAGAAATCACACATAGGTACATCATATTTAGTTTGTATAAAGAATGAAAAAAAAAGTCCTTTGTTTTCTGAAGTTTTTATGTATTCGATTATTGTTTAAACTATTTTTTCGTAATTTCAAAACCATTAACGGATGGTTGAATGTAAATGACATCATATTAAATGAAAATTTATCTTGATCAATAAGAAATTCTCAAGATTACTGAAAAATCGATTATGAAAAAGTCGTTTTTTTGTTGGTTTACATTTGCAACGATATTTTTCCAGATGAACAATATATTTTGATCATAAAATCTTGATGTAGAGGTTCCAATGAAAAAAATAAGAACTGAAGAATGAAGGACTGCGTTCAATTTTAGAGAAATTAATATTTGACCAGGGAAGGAAAGGTGGAATTCTATCCTGGATTGCTACAATTCTTTCCATTAAAAATGAGTTGAATATTTCAGCTTCATCGTGATATGACATAGCTTTCATTTTTATTTTGACAAGTTTCGAAAATAATATGGTTTGGTATGATATGAGGTGACTTTGTGAGGTTTCATCAGCTTCTTGAGTGTATTCCACATTTATTTCGGGATTCGTGAACAGTTATCAATCTATGTTTGGTAATAGTGAGCCTTGGTTTTGAGAAGATTCATAACTTCATTTCTTTGACTCTCACATTTGGTCCAGTTGATTCATTTTCAACAATATATTTTGATCATAAAATCTTGATGTAGAGGTTCCAATGAAAAAAATATGAACTGAAGAATGAACGACTGCGTTCAATTTTAGAGAAATTAATATTTGACCAGGGAAGGAAAGGTGGAATTCTATCCTGGATTGCTACAATTCTTTCCATTAAAAATGAGTTGAATATTTCAGCTTCATCGTGATATGACATAGCTTTCATTTTTATTTTGACAAGTTTCGAAAATAATATGGTTTGGTATGATATGAGGTGACTTTGTGAGGTTTCATCAGCTTCTTGAGTGTATTCCACATTTATTTCGGGATTCGTGAACAGTTATCAATCTATGTTAGGTAATAGTGAGCCTTGGTTTTGAGAAGATTCATAACTTCATTTCTTTGACTCTCACATTTGGTCCAGTTGATTCATTTTCAACAATATATTTTGATCATAAAATCTTGATGTAGAGGTTCCAATGAAAAAAATATGAACTGAAGAATGAACGACTGCGTTCAATTTTAGAGAAATTAATATTTGACCAGGGAAGGAAAGGTGGAATTCTATCCTGGATTGCTACAATTCTTTCCATTAAAAATGAGTTGAATATTTCAGCTTCATCGTGATATGACATAGCTTTCATTTTTATTTTGACAAGTTTCGAAAATAATATGGTTTGGTATGATATGAGGTGACTTTGAGGTTTCATCAGCTTCTTGAGTGTATTCCACATTTATTTCGGGATTCGTGAACAGTTATCAATCTATGTTTGGTAATAGTGAGCCTTGGTTTTGAGAAGATTCATAACTTCATTTCTTTGACTCTCACATTTGGTCCAGTTGATTCATTTTGGATGACGTTATCACTATTCCTGATACCTTCATAGGCCCTATCCTGCTATTTGCTGTTAAAAAATAACCAACTTTTGTATTAATTTTTTTTATTGTTTTATATAAATTTGTAAACAATCGAAAAATCAATATTTTGCTTCAAAAAATTACGGCCCATTTAAAACACAAAAATAACGTTTAAAAGTTTTATGAAAAATTTAAAAAAATTGTTGAAGATAAAAATTAAATACAGAAAAAAACAGTTTCAAACATTTCTGGTCAATTTTAAAATATTCATGAAGAATTATTGATAAAAAAGTTTTAGATATTTCAACTTGTGTATAAAACTTTTTATTTCTGACAGAGATAAGCTTGTATCGTTATAGTTACGCTATCAATAAAGAGGGTCGTAACTCCCTTGAGGCATTATAGATTCTATAATTCACTCTACCTTCCACAAGTGAAAATAAAATGAAATATTCTGATAAAATATAATAATGTGTATTTATATTTTTGCAATGAAAACTAAACCATCTTTTTTATATATTAACATTATTACAAATAATTAATGTACAGTATAGAAATGTGCTCTGAAAATTACTTCCGCCCTGGAAACAATTTCTTCTTCTGTATGGCTGGAGCTTCTGTTCACTACTGTACCTCCTACCTCTTCTAATGGCAAAGTACACAACATTTGTTTTGTTTCTTAAATCGATGCTATCCTCCAAATACCTCTCCGCCACGGTGGAACTGTTCCAACCTTCGTGTCTTTCCAAGTTACTCATAGTTGCTCCTGCATTAGCTAAAGCAGTAGCAGAAGTGCGACGAATTCAATGTCTCATATAAAAAGATGGGTTTGGCAATCCTAAATACACTGTGATTTTGCTGGGGATTTTCCCCAACCTTTTTTTTTTAATTGGCTGAGATGTACATTTATTTTGTCGGAAGCTCAAAAAAAAATCGTTCACTACCTTCAGGACGCAAATACATATAAAGTCTTAATAAAGGCAAAGCGGAGAACTCTCTTTCATTTAAAAAATAACACTTCTGCTGGCCTGATAAAAAAATGTCACCAATATTTTCTTGATCCCCTATGTCATATATTCAACCAAGTTTTGTAGATGGCATGTTTCCAAATAATTTCAAAGAAGCTATCACAACACCTATTTTCAAATCTGGAAACAAAAAACTTGCAATAAACTACAGACCTATTTCGGTTATAAATAACTTTGCGAAACTTTCGGCACTGTGAATCACGATATTTTGTTACAGAGGTTAAAAAATGTGGGAGTCAGAGGCAATGCTCTAGAGCTATTAGCTGATTATCTACAAGGCCGAACCCAAAGGGTCAAAATAAATAACACTTATAGTCAGACCCTACCAGTCACCATGGGTGTACCCCAGGGTACTGTCATGGGCCCAATCTTATTCCTGATATGTATCAACAATATCTACAGTTTGAAAAATATTGAAGGTGATATTGTTTCATTTGCTGATGACACAGCATTGATTTGCAGAGGTAACACATGGAATACTACCTATGCAAATGCACAAAACGGGTTGAATATTATATTTTCCTCGCTGAATTCTAGTCTCTTGAGTCTCAACAACAACAAAACAAAATTCTTGACGTTCTCATCAACAATCAGAGATCAACCACTAGAGAACATTTTCATACATACAACCAATTGCCAAAATCCTAATAATTGTACTTGCGCCCATGCATTAAAAAAAATATTCAATAAATTATCTGGGCGTGATGTTTGACCAACATGTACGCTGGGAAAAACATATAGATTTTGTCGTAAAAAGACTTTGAAACTCACTTTCAAATTCTACCAGCTCAGAAACAAACTGAATAAACATTCACTACTAATGACATACGATGCCTTAGCTGAATCAGTTATTCGGTACTGTATTATTGTTTCGGGTGGCCTGAATAAATCACACTTACATAATCTTCAAGTGATGCAAAACACCTTGCTTAAAATAGCACTGAAAAAAGATAAAAGACTCTCGACTCAGAACTTATATAAGGAGGCTGATTTATTCAATATCAGAAAATTATATACCTACCACTGTATACTATGGATGATGAATTCACCCCTTAAATATCTGATACACTCACATGACACCCGAGCCAAATCCGAGAGAACAATTATTGTTCCTTTTTGTAAAAATATACATACTCAAAGGTTTGTTACTTATTTTGGGACAAAACTACTCATTCTAGTTCCCATTGAACTTAGGAATATAAAAAATAGTAAAATAGACAAAAAAAATTAGGCACTTCGTTGATCACAATTTTGATGATTTCAACTACTTGTATACCCACGTTCCATACAAACTTGAAATTTAGACCTGTGTCTCTCTAGCGTGATTGTCAAATCAAATTTCTTGTGAATTGATCATTGATTTTTAATTTTTAATGTTTTACTGAGCGGAAAAAAATGATATTCTTACTTAATTTTTTGGTTGGGTCCAGATCTGGGAAAGCACGCAACACAAGCTTTGCTTAGGCGTGTCCCAGGTACTGAACACCACCATTTATTTATTTTCATTTATTTTTTGCATTTACTATAATTTCTACTTAAGATAATGTACATCACCTTACATATTTATATGAATTGAATAAATTGATTGATTGATTGATTCACAACAACAAAAATTTGTCCGATACACCAGTTTTACTTTCCGAGTTTCCGGTACGGAATCCCGGTCCTCTATATCCGATATCTTGATGGTCAGAAGCTCCTGACTTCTGCATCCTCCAAAATAACCCATAATCAAAACAACCTTTAACAAAATAAGAAAAATATCACCTTTCGCAATGAATGAATTTCATTAGGAGCTTTTTTTAGAAATCTCATGACATCTTTAGGACATGAAACGGCAGAATTTCGGCTTATAACTCTTACTCTTCCGTTTTAATATGTTATTGAACTTGGTGATAACTCGTTTCTCATGTATAGTCACCATCGGTTTTAGTATTGACCATTTAGTCCATAAGGAATTCGGACTATTCGTTTCTGACTGCAACGGATAAACACAATTAATTGCTACCAAATCTACCGAAAAAAATTGAAAACACCTTACCAGTTCTTAATAATATGCAGAAATACAGTTTCAGATTATCAGCTCTTTTCAAAATATCCTCCATTATATTTGGGGTAGAAAATACGTTTTTGACGCAAACACAGCTTGGTAACGAAGTTCTGTTCATAAACAAGTAACAAAGCAATAACCTAGCAACAACAAAACTATAATCATCCTGATTCAAATATAGCGTTCCCGTAATGAATTGGTACATTCATTCCGTTTTAAAAATGAACAAAATTTTATTGAAATCGGTCAGAAATAAAATTTTCTATGTAACACGGGGATCAATGAGCCTTATAATTCCCTTGATACATGAACAACTATTTTGATAGGATGCATATTTCAGCTACAAATCGTAAAAAAACACTGTCCAGCCCTCATAACGTATAATTAGCTACCCCCAGCATCCTTCCGGGACTTTTACTGAGTCGACTTGATTTTTCTCAATGCACTCATTATTTACTTGAAACTTTTTGACCACCCACACTTTGCTGAGAATTTTTTATGAATTCGGGTATTCAAATTCGGTTTGGTCCTGGTCCAAACGCCTCATATTAAATGAACTCGTCAGATGTTCACTGGCTCTTAGACTATAATCGTTTTCTGAAGAATCGAATGACTGTTAATGCATGCACGTAATGTAATATAGTTCATTGTTACTCAGCCAGGCATTGCGTTATTGAATCCGTAATGCTGGATAATGGCGGACATGAATTGCATCTTAATTGGTAACAATTTGGATAATTAATCTGGCTTGTAACGGCGTAAGTAGGAGCGCAATTGGCCATTGTTCGCCACAATAGCGGTAATCGGAACTGGTTCCGGGCCCCAGGATTCCCTCTGATGTCTCATTTAAAGTGCCTCCTCATTCCACGTCACGGGCAAATGATGGAAAGCTGTCTCTTTTATAATTGCCCTTTTAACATCGATTTAGATAAGCTTCACTACACACGTAACAAAAGTATCGTTGAATCGTTCACCGGCCCTCTGCGAATTGCAAATCCTCCTTGCTGCCCGATCACAACAACATAATATGCTATAAATCGGATTTAGAAGCACTCGATAGCGAGTAATGATGCAGCTGATTGGTTCAACGAGATACTAATTATTAACATTCGAATTATTCCAACACGTATACAGTTGGGAGTTGGAATATCGGGAAAATATAAACGAGCAAATATGGGTTTCCAACAGTTATTGTGAATGAATATCACCAGACTTATTCATAAATAATTTGATTATTCCAATACATACGTGTATAAAATGTATAATACGATGATTACATCTTTTCTCATCTGCGAAGCCAATGTAAGTCACTCACAAACCGCTGTGATAATGAATACGATTCACCAAGCTGAAAAGTCTGATAATTTGAATGACACTGTCGATGTATTCTCGAAATTTTTCTCCACCGTTTATACACCAAATAACTTCATAGGTATACCAAACTACCAATATTCAAAATCTGTTCATGTGAGAACTATGAATGTTAATGTTATCGATTTGAAAGATAGATTACAACATATTCCATATAACCTCTGTTTTGGACCTGATGGCGTTCCCACCTCCTTTCTAAAAAACTGCGTGTTTACCTTGGCCATTCCTCTCACGAAAATCTTCAATTCCTCCATAATTTCTGGTAAATTTCCCGAATTTTGGAAACACAGCTTTCTAACGCCGATATTCAAATCTGGCCACAAAGAAAATATTGAGAACTACAGAGCCATAAGCATGCAATCAGAGATACCAAAATTACTGTCTTGGGAATGCAAATACATAATAATGAGTGGGCAACACGGTGTCATGACTGGTCGCTCAACAGCAACGAATCTCCTGTGTTATCAAAATACCATTACTCAAGCTTTAGAGAATAGAGTGCAAGTTGACTATCTATACTGATTTCTCGAAAGCGTTTGATCGAGTCAATCACAATCTTCTCTGGGCTAAACTCAGAGCTTTGGGCTTTGGTGATCCATTGCTCTCATGGATTACCAGCTATTTGTCTGACAGAACACAGAGTGTGAAGACTGGAAACTCTGTCTCACATATTATTAATGTCCCGCAGGGCTCACATAGTGGGCCAATACTCTTCAACTTATTTATAAATGATTTTTCCGAAGTTATTAAACACAGTCAGTTTCTTTTATTTGCAGACGATCTTAAATTGTTCAAACATATACGATCAAATGATGATGCAAAACTCTTACAGGAAGATTTAAATAGTGTTAGTTCTTGGTTTACTTCCAACAATATGTCATTGAATGCAAAGAAGTGTTTCAGTATAACGTTTTACAAAATAAATCTTCCATTAGTTACTAACTATTTGATTGAGTCTAACGTTGTATTGAGAGTCAATCAGATTCGCGATTTGAGTGTCTTATTTGACAGCTATTTTACATTTCAACCACAATTCGATGCTATAATTTCCAAATCCCTCAAGACACTTGGCTTTATTGATGGTTCTTCAACAAACTTTTCTCACACTAACCTGAAACTATTGTATTGCTCCCTTGTAAAAACTTTAGTAGAATATATTGCTCTGTAATTTGGAATCCTTTTTACGTTTCACACCTTAAAGAAATTGAAAGTGTCCAAAATAAATTTCTAAGGGTATGTGCATAGAGGATGGGTTTCATTTGGGGCAAGTATCATTATGATGATGTAAGAATTATTCTCAATATGCAAACTCTCGACGATAGGAGAACCATATTTGGTTTTTGCTTTTTACATAACCTCATTTCGAATAAAATTCACTGTCCAGCACTGCTCGAAAGTATTAATTTTATTATCTCTGAACGTACCAGGCACAGTGAGCTCTTTAGGGTTCCTTTTCACCTTAGAAACTACGGGTTTTGTTACCCAATTTCTAGTGTGATGAGGGACTCGAACCTGCTTGCTAGTGAATTGGATCTGTTTGGAACATCTCTTGCTGCACTCAAGCTAAAATTGAAATCCTTATGAATTTCTGTTTCATCAAAGCCATTTTTATCTTATATTTGATTGTCTTGACTGTTTGTAGACTCAAAGTGATATATATGTATATTTAATATTTAAGTAATGTTAGTTTTAAGTGTTGTATCATGATTCTAAAATTTGTATTTTATTGGGGTTACCCGTTTATACTAAATAAATAAATAAATATTCTTCAAGGGAGATTGCATCCTAAATCATCTCTTCAACTGTTATCGGATAATAATATCGCCCACTCCATAATTTTCTGTCGGTATTGATGAGATACCGACTGTTATTCTCAAACGTGTGGGGAACCTTATTTATCATCCTCTACAATTAACTTATGCTTTTCTACTGATATAAATAGATCAACTTGATAAAAGAAATAAAGTACCTCGCATTTATTTCCACCTATCCGAAGCGTTTGACTTCAATAATCATCAATTGATAATACAAAAACTGGAGTTCTATGGTGTCAGAAGATAAGCCAACAAATTGATGAAATAGTACCTCAGTACCCGAAAACAAATAGTCGGTATCTCAACCAAAAATGCAAGTATTCGGTATATTATTCTGATACGGTGGAAATTAGCGTAGGGGTGCCTCAGGGGTCCATACTCGGCCCTATTCTGTTTTTGATATCCATTAATGACATATGTTTCCAAATTGAAATTAGCTCAGTTTCTCTGTTTACAGATGCCGTTTCATTTGTATCGGAAAGGGATATTTCTACTCTCGAAGAAACGTCTAACAGTGTCCCAGGTTGTCGAGTGGTGTTATAATAATTCTCTTTTTATACCAATTTTTTTAAAACGGCATGATAGAACAACCTAATATTAATGTACACAACTCCCGAATAGGAGAAACAAACTCCTCCAAATTGGGGGTGATGATAAATAAAGATCAGGTGAAAGCAATAATGAGTAAATTGTCGTCAGATTGTTGTCAGCTTAAGTATATTATGTCATTGACTACAGCGTAATCTTCTGGTATTTTCCACCAACATCTAAGGATATATTCATCAATCAGAAAAAAATCACAATAACTTAACAATAATAACAATAACAATAATTATGACTGTTCATTGTGCCTGCATTGCAATTTTTGCTGAAAAGTTCTTGCACACATTTCCTGCTAGTAATCAGCGAATCTGCAACATGGTAACAAGAAATAATAAACATTTACGCATTCCAGTACATAAAACAAGTCTTTGAGAAGGGTCCGTATTATAATTGTATAAAATGATTTAATGCGCCTCCACATGATGAAGAAATCAATACTACGCCACTAACGACAAAGCAGCTCGATTGTTTATGTTACTAATGTGAGGTTCCTAATTTTCAGAACTTTATTCCATTGTGAACATCAAATTCTTCTAATGAACTCGTTACGTGATAATACGTTTTCTCTCATCTCCCGGTCTCTCCTACTACGCGACCGCTTACGCGGGCTCAGCCGTTTTCAGTCATGTTTGCATGCATTTTTCACCAATTTAGCAGCACTGTAGCGCAAAATGAGAATATACGTTTTGTGGTACTATACTTCTACCTTCAAAATACGTTTGAGAAATTGAAATTGGACTATCACTAGAGTATCCAATATATAATAAAGCTATTTACTAACTAAAAGGGTGAAGAAAATATATCAGAACTCCATATATTTGACTTTTCACAGATTTCAAAGATTCCTTTTGAAAAAGCTAGTTCTAGTAGTCTTGGGCGTTTCTGTTCCTGATGATTGTTTCCTGGGTTTCGGTTTCGTTATTTCAATATAATCGTGAGTAGGTAGGTCTTACTTTCTTGTTAGGTTTCAGTCTCTTCGGTTTCTTTTTTTCCTTAGATGAAAATGAGAATTATTTTCCTTTTGGCAGCGGTGTCGATGGGTCAATACCTTTTTTATGTGGGGGGGGGGGGGTGAGTAATAACCACCGGATAAGTTTCCAGCTTGAATTACTCTCCAAAGTATGAACTACTCCTTCAATGAGGAGTTTGCTGCCACTGAGATCCGCTTGCTGGTTATTTTTCTTAGCTTCTTCAAGTGCCCAAGTACATTGTTTTTCTGCTAGTTCTTCCATGGTGAGATTCTCAGAGATTGTTTTGGATCTTCTTGGCTTCTTACAGTTTTGAAATATTTTTCCTTTTTTTCTTTGTGATAGTTATGTTAGTAGAGAATTGGCCCATTTGAGATCTTTCCCATTGTGGAGGTATTGGTGATATCAATTGATCTCAAGTAATTCTTCTTGAATGGTTGAGATTCTTCCTTGTTTTTCTGTTTTCCGTATATCATCAAATTGTGTTCAACCTCTAATGTTGCAACTTTTTTTCGACGTTTCTGTTTTTTTCCAAAATTTTTGTTTGTGATTATATCTCAAAATCAATGTTTTGGAATATTTGGCTGAAATTTTAATTTATGGTCGCAAGTAGTTTGTGACCCTCTTCAAAACGTTCGTAGTCCTATTTTCTGTTTTGTTCTTGTACCAGGCCGACTGACATTTTTTAGAACTTATCCCACTTCAGCGTGAATATTTTGGTTCTGAATGGACAAAACCACTTTGCCAGAGAACAGAAAGTATATACGTTTTTACTTTTTTTTATTTTGTAACTAACACCCTCTTTGCGGAAAGTGTCAGCATAAACTCCGACAGATCTGGTCATCAGAACAGTCGATGAAGAAAAAACAATATTAATTGATTGAAAATAGTTCCTAACTATCTGAAAATGATAGATCAAAAGACATCTTTATGATTAGCCTGTGCCAAATGAGTTTCTCAACACTTCTGAAAAAGCCAATTATATAACCAAGTTTCCAGTAATTCTTCTGTCTGAAAGAACTGCTCCAGCAATGAGCTTGTCATATTTTTGTTAATATCTAGTTCAGTAGAACCTATCATATTGTTCCTATTATTATAATTATATTGTTCTATTATTCGAGTATATTATGTACAATTTGACAAAAATATTACAATTTTTTATTAACTGAATATTTCCAATGAGAGCATATTTATCAATCTTTTTTGCTGACTCAGTATTCTAGAAAATGTCCAACGTCAGGACTGATTGATTTAGAAACCTTTTTCATAAGCTCACTTTCAAAAATAGCAAAAAAATTGTTTTTTTTGACATCCTGCAAATCTTTTGATAAAATTCCTGTTCTCATGGCACATTGAGAGAATTTTTGGACTTGGTCTTGGTCAAAAATATTTTGGTCTTTGTTTTGGATTGTTTTTATAAAACGAACTGAAACTCATATAAGAAACGGAATCTTCTGTGGAAATGCGGTCTCCTTGAACTGAACCCCAATAATTTTTACTTCTGTCTCTTCAATAACTTTATTGATTAATAAGTCAATAATAAATGTATCTTGTAACATGTCCCTAACAGACTGTTTCTATTTGTTTCCAGGTATGGTTCCAAAACAGACGGGCCAAATGGAGGAAACGTGAGAAGGCGATGGGGAGAGAAGCAGTTCCTTTCATGCATCCAGGAGATCAACACCTCTCGGAATTCGGAATGCACGTTCCAGTAAACCTTCCTCAGATATCCAACGATCACTTCTGGCCCTCTATGTCGTTTTCACCTATGTTTAGTCCGGCCCTAGGATTACCGTGGCCGCCAAGAAATTCGGCAGTTCCGAATTTCCACGCTTTTCTCTCCCAGTACGTGTTAGCTGGAGGAGTGCCACATTACGGTCTCCTTAACTCCAGCATACCGGACGAGAGGTCAAGTAGTTCTAGTCCGGAAGCATCGAATCATTCTCCACAGTTATCCCCCTCTGCTTTGGAAGCTCTCAGGACGAGGACACAGGATCTCCTTATGCCACCCGAACCGTCTCAGAAGCTACATGCCAATTCGTAGACTGTACACATGAAGATTTTGTAAATAGTGCAATAAGAAGATATATTATTTGGTTACCAGTAGTGGAGAGTGGATACTTTTGAAACGAGGTTAAACTCTCAGGAACACCAAGTTGAAATTTGGATTTTCTCAGTTCTTGAGACAGATGGTATCTGTCTCATTCTGCGGAGAAGAATTTGATATCCATATATTTGTCGGTACGATACTAGAAACGCTTAGAACGAATCTGATTTTTACCGAGCTTTAAACCAAAAAATGTTTCTGAAGTCAAGCAACGTCATTTCGTGGTAAAAACTAACATTACAGGAGCTATACTATTTCAGAAAAATAGTTTAGGTACATGAGTTGTTTTTGTGATTCGTGAAATTTTCATAAGATTGAAGTAAGTATGTAATTGATACGGATCATAAGTTATGACTGTTTGCAGCATTTGTTGTACCTAATTTTACTCTGTTCAGAAAGTATAGACTGCCATGAGACGTGGACAGGAATTTTTCAGACCAGAATAAAATTGGAAATATCTTACTACTCAAATTATTTACAAAAATACAATTTTTCAATCTTTTCAACTTTTCCGACATTCTCAATATTCATTCTGAGTAAATGAAGCTTTTTAGTATTTTGTTTCATAGTTCTCAACATCAACCTGTCATTCCCAATGAATAATTGGAATAAACTGCAAACGTCTCTGAAATGAGTATAATTCGATCCATAGGGTTTATTATGCCTAAAGTGATGTTGTACCTGAAAGACTTTACTTTCAAGCCATTGCTATACAATCATATCCATAGTCTTCAGGTGTCCTAGTCCAAGTCTCAAGTTACCATTTATTGGTGTTTTCAAAGGAAATAAACCGGATGGATATCTAGAACATACTACAAGGAAATTCACACGAGCATATAATCCGATGCAAACTCTCTTCATCGTCCTGGATAAATGGAATCAGTTGACAAAACACCAAATTCGTTCCCCAGGTGCGCAGACTCCAATAATAACATACAAAAAATAAAAATATATGTTATGTCCCAAATGGAATGAAGATCGTACACAACAAAATCTAGAATATCCAATAAACCATTCGTGTTGCAAGAAGAATGAACTGGAACAATAGAAATTACACGAACATATTATTGCTCAATGCAAGCACTTCAGATCATCCTGAACTTCTTGCCTAAGAAGTTTAGCAGACTCCAGTAATGATAATCTACGTGAGAAGAAAAACATCTGCAAAATCCTTCAAAATGTCAACTACAAAAAAACTTTTTCCAATAATCATGAATAGCAAACAGATGGAACTGTTCTCGAGGAGAATACATTGTATACCACAAAAAAATCAGTTGCCAAAACACCAACTTCTGACCCCATAAGATCAGTAACAATAAACAATAAATTGAAAATAACTGCGATATTGTTCTTCACGGCCACTCTATAACAACTGTATCACAAGTTTTCACAACAAAATCGAAAACATTAAACAAAACCGATTCGGTCTCAAGGAGTTTACAAAATTCCGTTCGAAGAGTACAATTAAGACTAAAACAAACGTCATCAAGAAAAACCAGAATACTTTCTTTCTATATTGGCATATAATGGATACAGCACTAGCAATTATGAAAAATCTCAATTGAAGAACCAACAAAGAAGTAACTGAAAAACAGTGAAAAATAAATCTTGTTAAAATTGTTATATCTGTCAACCGGTGTAAAACGTAGCCTTTACCTTTTATACGTGTGATGCCATGCACGAGACCGTGCTGAAGTTCGAACCCATGCACTCCACCACGGCCCATTGATCAAGAATGGCGCCATTGAAACGATCGGAATATATAATGCGATAGATATTGGAACTTTATGGCACCTGAATGACAGTTTTGATTTTGGTGAAACGGCAAATACCAAAGATCACTATGAAACTCGAGAATACGTTTGCAGTTCTCTATATTTCAATACAAGAGATTGTTTCATTATTTTTGTGCTCACATTGGTGTCGTAGTATTTATCTGTGTGAAAATATCGCCAGTCTCTTCATTTTTGGTACCATTAAGAAATTTGTTATAGTCACTTTCCATTACTTATTCAACGATGTAAAGTTGTTCACTGTTCCTCAACCATTACGGTTTTTGAAATTGCCAATGTAAGCACAAGGTAAACAGATTATCTTATGAACATCGTGAAATGTCTATTAGCTCCGGGCTTATTTAAATTATATCACTTCAATATTTTCGTTCGGCTTCTTACTGATTTTTCATCAAATCTATTTCCACTTCTTGGTTCTCCTTTCCTTGTATTGTGAAGCGATCCCACAGAAAATTTATTTTTCATCCTTGACTACTTTTGTGATTTTTGTTTCCTTCAACATCTCTGGCATTTCCTGGTGTCTAATTCTATGCTATTCTCTCATTTTTCCAACAGTATATCAATTCATTATCCATTCACCCCCTTCATTAATATAAGCGTAAGCGATAAAATTTTCCCTTCGAAATCATATCGCTATTGCTGCACTAAAAAAAATGTGCCATATGTGAACAATGAAAATTAACGTGACAGTATAATCGTCTTGTGCAGAAAAGTTGCACTTTCAAAACGAAGTCACCAAAATTGGAAAATTGGAATCTTTATGTGGAAGACCAAGAACTGAAAGTTTGAATGGTAGATAAATTGAATTTGTCATCTTCTCAGAATTATTCGATGTATCAAATTTGTTTACATTATTCTTGACGAAATCATTAAAATTTTCTGTATGGACTTCCAGAACGAAGGAGTCTCTGTCAGTATGCAGAAGAGAAGCATTCTGTCCAAATTCTCTCTTCATATATCGATAGTAAAAATCATACATAACAGTCTTGGCGAAGTCCTAATTATAGAATTTCAACTAAAAAGGCTTATTCCAATATATCTTCACTTTTGCAACATTTTACGCCTATGCTGTTGTTCGCGTTTTCCATTGTCTTTCCATAAACGTCATTATTCATTAGATAATAAAATTGTTTTCTCTTATCATCTGATCTATTTTGCATTGGAGTATTGACATCAATCTAATTCTTGAAAGATTGCTCGAATGTCAGTGTTCTGAAAGTATGCAATACAATAACATTTTTTCTGCAACATCTAAGCTTGTCGATACAATCCTTTGTAGTAATTAAATGGAATCTTGATTAACTGCGACAACTCTGTTTAAAAACTCACAAAACTGTGCATCTTCCTCGGAGCTTGAATCACCAGTCTAGTAGACTTTCTCGCATATCAGGAGGACATAAGACTTTTGAGTTTGGAGTGTCTGTACTACAGAATGGTATGATTAGGTATGTTTTATGGTGGGCAGGACTTTATATCCTCTCTCTTTTTTTAATTCTGATTTGGTGAAAAATGATTGAAATAACTCTCTTTCCAATATTTAGCTCTCGAAGAATATCCAATTTTTGTAAATCCTGAAGTATGCTAGTCATCCAGATGTAAATAAATTCTTTTTATAGTAAAACTATGAGTATTCGTTTGTTTATCGATACAACTGGTACTTATTGCCCATCTTCTGTATAGATTCGTTTGCAAGAACGAAATTCGAAAGGAATTTCAACTTTTTTTCTAGACAAATCACTGAAATATTTTTCGGAAATAAGTTAAGCAAAAAATTCATCGACTTAGGTACTCTTTTTTTTTGACCATTGCCTTTAGAATTACAAATTTTTTTGATACATTTTGTATTGACAAGAGCAAAATATATACCGAAAGGAAAAATTTCAATGCAAATATACAACAACCAAACTGTATCAGGAGACGCAGCACGTGTTATCCGATACAGCATCTTATATTCCGTCGTATACTGTGTTTCTAGAAAAAAAAAAGCTAACGCTCCTGGACGACGTAAAAATTGCGACGAAGTTTATTAATGCACTTTTTCTATGTGGTGTAAATGCTATTTTCCGAAAATCGTCCAGAAATTGTAAAAATATTCCTTAACAGTTACTTTCTTTCCAATGCTTGGCAAAGGCAAGATATATGGAATATAGACACCAAGAAATTTTTTCAGAAATGTTAAAGTTTCTGAACGATTTGGCGAAAACTGTATGTAATCTCGTGGAAGAAAGGAAGAGGTATTGAAAAAATGTAAGAACGGAACTGAATACCTTCTTTGACAAAATAACGAATCTAGGCTAGGTGTATCACTAACACATATTCCTGAATGTTTCTTAAGTATTTATTTGTAAAGTTTGTATCGTGTTGTTATAATATTTCCCATTAAAACATCCTTCACCGTGATTGTATAAGATTTTACTTTTTATTGTCTAGCTCCCCCTTTTTCAATCGCTATTTCAGTTTTCCTGAAAACAGTATTGTATAGCGAAATACGTGTTATGGTTGTGAACCTTGTAAATATTAAATTTGGAAGAAAGCAGATAGCTCGATAAAAGCGAATTTCAACTTGTACTTATGTAAATATATTAATTTGTGTTAAGCGCAATAAACAAATGTGTTATTACTTATCATATGTGATAGCTATTTTTTATTTGAAAGCATCTTTCATTAGATTAGGAACAGTGTCGAGAGTTTTGACCATAGGCCCAGCTGTAGAGATATGTAGTTTAGGATTATTGACATAGACAATAACCACAATCTTCAACATATTTAATTCAAAACCAACCATGTTATATTGAATAGAACAACCATTGTAATATATGTTAATAAGTGATATTATTTAATATACATATGCTGTTTACAATCACGCAGTTTTATTTTTTTGCATATAAACCCAAAAATTGTCTTCTGATTATTTTTTATATAACATCCACGAAAAATACTGTTTTGCGCATTTGCGAGTGAAAAGGAAGTGGTTTCTTAGGAATAGTTGGACAAATACAGTGTTATGTTTCCATATAAAATATGATAAAAGTATAGAAAATATACAACAAAATGCATTGGAAGTTACTGTTTCATCATACAAGATCCTCTGTAACGAATGTGTGTATGTTTTGGGTATTTCATTATGTATCTACGACAATCATCACTAGTGCGTTAGAATTGTTGAATTCATAACTAGTTGTCACAACCACTGTTTGCAATAAACATTGTCATGTCAGTTCAGGTTGTGCATTGATTCAATGAACCATAAGCTATCGTGATTTCAACCCCGAAAGTTAATTTCATGAGAATTCTAAAAGTTGTCTCAAAAGGCACATTCAATCTCGTATCTGCGCCTCAAGATATTTGCAAAAATCGGTTTTCCGTGAATATCTCGCTTACATGAAATTTGCATTCGTTATAAAAGTTGTGGAGCATAGAATTTTACACATTGTTGAAATACCTTTGTATACGTTCAACTGTATTTGAGATAGAGCGCAGAGTGGCATAATTCAAGGACAAACGTGAATCCATGTAGGCGGTAATCTGTATCAAGTTGATTATTCACTATAAAAATTATAATCATGAAAACTTTCATCATTCATTGTATAATATATTATACTCAATGTTATTAATTATAAATTAAATATGAAACTGTTATCACTAGAGATAACGCTGGTGTTCTCATCATTGAAACAGCTATTTGTTGACGTAGGTAGCGTAATATTCCAGTAATATATTATTACTGTATATTTTCAGGAAAAATACTTTTACTAAATTCCAAAACGGTGTATACAGTGTGTCTCACTTTTTATGGAAGCACCCCCGTAACTTCCGTAATTATCGAGGTAAAATTATGAAACTCGCAGTACTGATGAAAATGCTGGAAAGGCTTCCATGAAAAGTGAGACAAATTTGAATTTTTCAGGAGTGAAATTTTCTCAAGAAAAAGGAGTATCTGTAGTAATTTGGGGATCCTCATCACGAATATGAAATAATTTTCAGCCCATTTTGCCCCATAGTATGATTTACCGTAAAAATGGTTTGTTCCATCGCGAATGGCGGGCAGTGTATATAACTTAGGCCAACACCATTGAGCCGGTAGACGCATTTTCAGGATTTTGATGAGTTTCATAATTTTACCTCGATAATTACGGAAGTAACGGGGGTGCTTCCATGAAAAGTGAGACAAATTTGAATATTTTAGGAGTGAAATTTTTCCAGGAAAAAGATGTATCTGTTGTAATTTTGGGGTTCTGATCACGAATATGAAATAATTTTCAGCTTATTTTGCCCCCTAGTATGATATACCGTAAAAATGGGTTGTTCCATCACGAATGGCGGGCAGTGTATATCACTTAGGCCAAAACCATTGAGCCGGTAGATGCATTTCCAGCATTTTCATCAGTTCTGCGAGATTCATAATTTCAACTCGATAATTACGGAAGTAACGGGGTGCTTCCATGAAAAGTGAGACAAACTGTATATATTTATTGATATTTATATACAACAAAACACATAAAACTTGACATATTGACATCAACACAGTATTATTAAATGGAAAAACAATACAAGATGTTCATATAATTATGAGCGAACCATATCTGATGATAATTGCCATTTCAACACTCCGCCTCAATTTCATCAGTTAACAAATTTAAAGTTCCTTTTACATATCGCAAAATGCGCTTCAATCCAACCCACTGAGATTCGGTTGCATTACTCTGAAAACGACTATAAAAATTCACTGAAGCAGTCAAATCAGGTCTAGTAGTCAACATCACATCACATACATGAGACAACCAATCAACTCACGATATGGTTTTGACTCTATAATACAAGGCCCTTCATCTATCTGTCTCACAGGATTCACTTCCATTGGCGTTTTTACTGGTTTGCACTCATACATATCATCTCTTTTCAACAAATTTTCCACACACGTGCACTTTTTCGACGAATCTGAACAGTAGTTTCGTTTTCTTCCTCATCGGCTTCCGTAGTGCTTTCTGAGTTTTTCTTGTCAACTCCGCCTTCATCGAAGAATTCCGTATCAAAATTTTCATTGCTCCAGTCAACAAATCTTCTGAAACCTATGAATTTTCCTTCGTCAAATTGGACATCATGACCAAAAAGGATTCTTCTTTAATCAGGACACCAGAGACGATATTCATTTACATAGTATCCAACCATGTTTTTTGGATCTTCAGTTAAACTTTCCTTTCACTAACTCTTTCGGTACATGAAGAAAAGCAATACATCCAAAAACTTTTAGTTTAGTCAGATTTGGTTCTTCATCATACCAAAGTGTAGCAGGCAAAACATTATTCAGTGCTTGCAGTCGTTGGACTTCTATTGATATCATATACAGCTGTTAGGACTGCTTCAGACCAGAAAGTTTTCTGCAGACCAGATTTCAATAGCATGCATCTTGCTTTTTCGATAATTGTCCTTCTGCGACTCCATTCTGCTTAGGAGTATAACGGATGGTGAACTCAAACTGAATACCTTGTTCCTCGAAGTGACTTTATTCCCGTTGAGACATACTCCCCTCCGTTATCACATCTGAAATTGAAATAAGATGTAGTCATTGCTTCATATATTTTGAAGTAACGAAAAGTTTGTGATTCAACTGAGAGTAGATAAACAGCAGAAAAATGTGTATAATCGTCGATAAAAGTTAAAACATATCTCTGTGAACAAATTGAAGAGGTCTCTTGACACTATTTCTATGATTAGTTTGCTTTCCTTCCATAGAAGTTACACAAATGTTGCGATCACTAATTCTAGTATCTATATTCAGATCTCCTATCTGTTTCTCTAGCTTCTGCAGACCACTCTTGCTGATGTGACCTAGTCGTTCGTGCCATAGGTTTTCACTGTTGTTCACCAAGCATGCGTTTTCTTTCATACTCGTTTCATTAAAAAAGTTTAACGCAAAGTTTTTTATTCCTTTGTGCAACAACTGTTATAATTAGAGATAAAGGCCGGGCTACATCTGTCATACACTACTCCGATCCGACTCCGATCATGCAGTCGGGCGGGTGTCTGAGAGCAGAATGGTACGGGACTTCGAACTTCGAAAGTTCGAACAGCGTAGTTCCCACCTCTCCGGCTTATGCACGTCCCCACTCCCACCCGACTCCGTTCCTGCATCCGATCCGTCATCCGATCGTGCTGCACGATTCGTGCAGTGTATTCGTTTTCCGATTGTGGGACGCTTGTCGTTTGATATTTTGATTTTCATGTGGTGTTATTTTTGGTTTTGTACTGAAATAGGAAAAAATTACGGCTATAAAACCGGAGGAGCTCATTGAAGAAGTGAGAAAATATCCATTACTGGACCAGTCCAAAGAACAGTACCGAAACTGTGATTACAAAGACATGGTATGGAAAAAAGTCGCGAGGGAATTGAATGTTGAAGGTTTTCCGCTATTTTTCATGATAGATTTTCGCTTTTCTTCATGTTCTCCTTCTAAACAAAGTGCCACCATGGCTAAATCGCAGTTGCTAAAATTTTTGAACATTTTGCGCATAGGACCGTCCTCTTGTTTGATTCGAGACTAGTGAGTGGCGAGTGAATCGCTGAAGCCAGTAAGGAGCCGGAAGCGTGTATGACATGTGTGCTCACCTCTTTCCGATCCCGCACCGATTCGATTGTTGGGGCAACATCGGACCGGAGTCGGATCGGAGTAGTGTATGACAGATGTGTCTCGGCCTTAACACTGGTGTTCTCATCATCGAAAAACCTATTGAACAATCAGAACATGAAAGGCTGATCATAATAATAATAATACTCCCTCATAAACACTCGTTGAGTGTACCCAAAGGCATAGCCTGTGCGGGTAGAGGACGGCTATTATTATTATGTGCCGTGGCGCTCTGGGGCGACTTACTGATGTTTTAGGTGATGTATTCACTTTTCAGCTGTAGGAAAACTTGGAAAACCTACAGCACCACCTCGGGTGGACGGTGTGCACTCCAAGCTAGCACTAGACAAGATTGGCATCTAGACAACTCACCATACACATGATTTTCAACAAGGCATGCGGTCGCCTATCGATCCGAAAGTATTTGAGAAAAAATCTCTTGCACCTACATCGGGATCGCACCGACTATCGCTATGCTGGAGTTTCGAACGGACTGTGCATTAGACCGCTAAGCCACCGACCACCATATAGGAGATACTGATTAACTAATTTTACTTGATCGTAGGTATTCTACCAACTAAAAAAAATGCCGCGCTCTTTCAAAATGGAAAAACTTTTGTTATAAATTGGACAAACTTCCCGATTTGGATCAACTGGATCAAGTATTTTAAGTACGCATCTTGTTGGCAATATACAGCGCTATTCGAATTCGAGCCTATATGCATTGGGATCACGACAATGATGAGAGATAGAGGGGGGTGGTTAAATGGGGGCTAAATAGTGTATTTCAAATGTCAATTACCTGAATCAAAAAAATTTCATCTAATTTCTTTAGTTCTGGAGTCATACAGGAAAAATCGAAAATTTAAAAATTCTCATTTGACTACATCGTTTCATTTTGTGAGCAGTGTTTCAAATGGGCACTTTTTTGTGGCAACTTTTTGTAGACTTTCCAAATGTGTGAATAAAAATTATATTCAAAGTATCGTACAAATTGGGCCACCCTCAACTTTTGATCTTCAAATTCGGACTTGTATTTTTTATTACATTTTTTTAAATGCTATGAGTCGTGTTTCATATTGGTGTAGTAGGCATTTTCATCTGAACTACAGAGGGTTTTAGAAATATTGAACTATATCCAGTAAAATTAGGTAGACGATACAGGTGTTTAATTGTTGTATTGTTTTATTTCCTCATTCGCTAAGGACTATATGGTGATACTGTAGGTTTTTCCGGGGTTTTCTATACTGTCAAGTCGCCCCGGAACGCATATAGTTGTGGTGTTCTCTCTCATCTGGGATGATATGCAGATATAGCAGGGAGTATCGCCATTGTACTTCATCACTATTAATTTAGATCAATTCAGTTTCAACATTATCTTAAAACGAATTGAGCTTTGAGAAAATAAATAGCTATAATATGATCATTTTTGGTTGTAGCCCCTTGGTTTTCTCGCACATTCTTATGCACAGGTTGAGGGCTATCGTGTGTTTTTGAGTAACTCTGAAATCACTAAAGAAATGCAAGTTCTCGTTTGAAGAATTTCAAAGAATGATTAATTTGTATTGTTTGGTTGGACGACCCTGTATGTAATCTCAGCGAAATATTGTAGCCTCAAAATTGTGAACTCTATGAAATAGTTCCTCTCTGGCGCAACTGTAGAAAACTCTAGATGAAACAAGTAATAATAACTCGAATGCAAATCAATTATATGCCCTTCATATATACGAAGTATTTTATGAAGTTCCTTCAAGGCATTTCTCAAATGCAATCGAATGCAAACATATCGGCGGTTTAATAATTAATGGCATAATCAAATTTCAAGCACGGGATACAGCAAACAATAAATGAACGTTTAATAGAGATATTTTATATGGAAGTTTATAATTTCTCCATATTTACTAAACGCTTATCGAATCGTTACGAACTATAAGGGAGCCCCATATTAAAAATATAAGTGGCTTAAATCAGATCCTGTAGGCAAATAAAGGCTCAACTTAAATGTGATCCTTATTAAAATGGTCTTTTGTTTTTGAACTGCTCTTGAAATTTTCGTGCATTTTAGGTATATACGTGGTGAAGTGTTCTGAAAATCAATTTAATTCTAAAAAGCGGAGTTTAGCTCGACAGCTTATAGGTATTATTCCGACCGTTCTGATAATGATAGTCCGTTTGATGTGTCTCCTACCACGAATTAATTATCACGACTAGGAATATAAATTTTATTTTCTGATAAATGCAACTTGCCGTAAATGTACAGTTCGATTATTATAACTTTACCCGTGCTTCATCAAGTAATGCATAATGCATATGAAATAAGTCGAGACGTTTAAGCCAAATTACGTCTAAATGTAGAATGCCGTGGCTAATATCCCGATAAAATTACAAGGTGTAGGTAATAAGATAGGATAATAAAATTACTGAAGTAACATTTTCAAATTCATGGAAATTGTGAACCACCGACAATGAGAGTGTTTTTTTAGTTCCAACAGAATACCGTGTGACACACTCATGGATACACCCTCCTTTTCTCCTTTCCTTTATTTTCCAAATATGTCAAAAATTGCAGTTCAGTGAGCATATTCAATATTCCAAATTTAAAAAAATTTGCAGGAGATACAAAAGCGAAAAGGAATGAATCTTTAAAATTGTTTTTTTCGTTAACCAGCTGTCGTCCCCTCACGAACGGCCTCAGTAGTCGAAACTTGTGCTGCTAGGGATTAACGAGGTCTTACCTTTCAACGTGCGATTCCTAGCACACGGTGTTTTCCAATTATTACGAATCCAGTGACACCAGCAGGTTTGATAGGATAATAAAACATGGAGGCAGTGAGTTTACTAGAAACTTTTGATCTCAATACTTCTACTTTCTAATTTCAGTCACACTCATATAAGGAAGTTGTTTTATCCATACCTCCGCAGCCGTTTGACACAAATCCATCACATCCTAATTTTATCCACATCAATGCTAGTTCTCTGGGTGATAGTTAATGAAAAAAGTTGTCAAACAACTAGGTTGGATGGAGTGCAATATTTTCAAAATCTTTGCATACGGGGACATCAAAAAATGAGTTTCCATTCAAACATGACAGTTTCATGACGTCACATTCTAATGTTTCACTAAATATTTGATAACTATATTTTCGTATTTTAGTACTTTAGAATTTTAAATATTTTGTAGTTGTGATATTGCATGTTGATAAGTTATTATTATATTTCATAATTCAACTGTGTTTGTCAACAAGAAATTGTTCTTATGTACAATGAACATATACTTACATGACTAAAACTCAGAAAAGGAATCTTCTAGACTTAGGTATTCAAACTCTTTAAATTACGTATTCGTGCATAGATGCAAGGACCCACTGTATAATGATAAATAAATGAATATCTAAGAAATAAAAAACACCAGTTGAAATATATTCCGTAATGAAATACTCAACACATGATTAACAATAAAATGTATTCATACATTTATTTATGTTATGCGAGCATGTAGATGTACCATTTATGAAAGTAAAAACAAAATTAATATGTTTAATCACTATCTGATTCAGAACTGTCACCAATGTTTATAATAATGGCTCCAATAACCATATCACAAAGGAGCTTTTCTCGTTCATACCATTTTTCAATGAGGATTCAGTGTTGCACTTCTCTAATGCTTCATTCCACATACCCAATACTTTTTCATCACTGTATCCATCTCTGCCAATATGATTGTTGAAGATTGTCTTGCAATTAGCCCAAATTAATTCAATAGCATTAAAGTCTGGGTGATAAGGTTCATCTATAATATATATATATATATATATATATATATATATATATATATATATATATATATATATATATATATATATATATATATATATATATATATATGTTTTCCTTTCGGTTCATCTTAACCAATTGCAGTAACTCTGGTTTTGTTAATTTCTCATCAAAATCAATATTATTTTCCTGGAGCCAACAAACAATTTCCGATTTTCTTGAAGAAGTGGTAGGATATTTATTCAAAATTTCACTGTGGTATGGTGCATTATTATCAAAGATGGCTCTTCCAAACTGGGAATTAACTGTGAAGTGATCCACTTGTGCTTGTGAGTGTAGAATAGTTCCAGGCATAATCTAAAAAAGAATTAAAATGTATTATGAATGTTTTTGACCTGTATTTATAGATTAAGGTAATGTTTTTTCCTCTTAATAGGGTTTCCACACTATGAATAATTGTTTTGTTAATATCCCGGTAGTACGGAATTAAAGTCACAAATGTCACTTTTTTGTAGTTCACGCTGTAGAGCCAGAAAAAAAGTCTAATGACCTGTAGAGTGATACATCCAAAAATCAAACAAATCTATCCAGCCCCAGGAATACATGTATCCAGTGCCATGTCCTTTGGTGACAAATCCAAAATTATTTTTTTCATTTGGTCACAATGTTTGCGACGTAGCATACCATCAACATTTACGAAATATGACAAGAGTCCAGACTGTCCAACGACTTTCCCAGGCTCAGAACCTTTTCCCAATGGCCTAGTCACCCGTACATATCTCCCTCGACAACTTTTAAGTCAGCACAAATATTCCATAGGTATTGAGAATATTTTATTTTTTCAAGTAATACCTCCAGATTTGCATAATTTTATTTCATGTTTGTTGCATGTGCTAGAGGCACATGCACGAACGGCTTTCAAACTAATATTCGATGCATCAAAAAATAGTCTCCATTCGTCAAAATTTTCTGGGAAACTCAGTTCTTCAAGAAGCCCTGCAGCATCATTATAATATACTAAATCATTTTCTTTGGAAAAGTAACTAGTAAAATATTTTTGTCTTGTGCGAAAATATGAGAATCTTGTACTTTTATCCAACAAATTCCACTGTTTCAATCTTGATCCGAGTAATTGAGCCTTAGATTTTGATAGACCCAAGTATCTAACGAGATCATTTACATCAGGTTGTTTAAGAAAATATGGTTTTTTTGATGGGCTTGAAGATCCAGATGAAGCGTATGATGATGAATATGTACAGGAAGAAATGATACTCGATTGAGGCTGAAGACCAGAAGTATTTTTATTTTCCATCTTCTCGCTATTTTCTGTAGGTACTGGAGGTGAACTGCCTTCACCACAAGGAAGTGGTCTCTTTGCAGATGCGATGTTTCGATATACAATCTTGTTTTTATTTTTTTTCGAGAATCCTCGTGTTGATGACATGCAGAAATAACAGTCATTTTCATGATTCTGAGGTTCACTCCAAAGCATTGGCATCGTAAAAAAAAATTCAAGCCAACCTCTCAACGTTCTTGAACAACTGTTACAGTTAATTTTTGGGAACCAACTTTCATACCTCTCATCGATAGAGAATCCAAAATAAAGCTTTTTTAACAAGATGTGTTATCGCATTTCGCTGTGTTTTTGGAGTAAACTCACCGATAGCAAAAATAGTCGGCAGAATTCTTACAAGTGCGCGGCATTTTATAACCTAAAATTGAATGGAATTTATTATCTCTGTTCATAAAAAATGGATAACCTACATATAAATTACTTAAAATATATGTATAACATGAATTTTGTGCAAAACTTACTTAAGTATTTGATATAGAACGTAAACAATTAAAAGACAAGTGCACATGTACTACCATAGAAATCACTTTCGGCACTTTCCTTCTTTCTCTTGTAACTAGCAAAAACCTATTTCGTATGTACATACATTTTTTTATAATGTTAACGCATAATACGAATTAACAAAATTTATGATATTTTGGAAAAAAATTCATATCGAAAAATCTAGAAAAATTGGCCATAGGGAACAGATTCAGATCATCAAAATCTTCATATTCATGACATAATTTTTTAAAGGACGATTTTGTAATTTGTTGTAACTCCATATTCTTATATTCTTAGTAAAATCCGGTTTAAGGAGATCAAAGCCTGATCTTAAATGCCTACCGAACATTAATTAACTTGGTTTTGTATTTGTCGATCTTCTTAGGGTATTTCTGTATGAAAACAAAAAATTTGCAAGTCTTTGTGACTGATTTGTGTTTTGATTACTGGACCATTCGATTTCGGATGGTAAGGGGTAACTTTAATATGTATTATTCCCTTGTTCTTGCAAAAATGTTCAAATTCATTTGAGGTCAGTTGCTGCCCATTATCCATCACCAGGAACTTGGGTAAACCCAGTCTAGCAAATATCGAACGGAGGATATTTATAGTAGTGCTTAGTTGTAATGTTGTTCATGCGTATAACTTCTAACCAATATGTATAGGAGTCGATTAGTACTATCCACATTTTACCTTCAGAAGGTCCCGCAAAATCCAGATGAAGACGTGAGCAAGGGTCTGTTTTTTTTTGAGACTGTTGACATGGAGTGCATGCTTCTACTTCGTGAATGATGACATTGTTAATGTTTGGCCAATATATGTGCAATTTTACAAGGGACCGTGTAACATAGTTAATACCTCAGTCTGCAGATTTGAAGGTATGCAGATACGTCCTTTCCATAATAGCATGTCTTCTTCGAATGATAATTCCTCTCGCTTTTCATAGAAAGGAATAAAGTTAGCGGAGAGGTTCTTCTTGTCTGGCCAATATGATTGTACATACTTATTTCACAGTTTGAGTTTTTAATTCTTGTTCACTCAACGGAAGCTTCCGTACTCTCAGATTCAGTAAGCGAGTAATTTGGTACTGCTGAATTCTCAACCGTTATCTTCAAAGGAATTCTGTAAAGTCAGTCTGCAGGACAATTTCCATTTCCTGGATGATGGGAAATGTTAAAATTATTACTGTTAAACGTCATTGCCCATCCTAAGAGTCGGTTTCTTGCAATTTTTGGTAAGAAGGGTGAATCTTCGCCCATATAAGTATTGATGGAACTTAGTAACAGCATATACCAATCCCAAAGCCTATTTATCGATAGTAAAGTAACGTTTTTCATCACTGAAAGACTTTGATGCAAAGGCGATTGCTTTCAAAGTTCCATCTTGAAATTTGTGAGAAAGTTTGGCCCCTGCATCTGTATTACTGGCGTATCTGATGGTAAAACCAGGGGTTTTCTAGGGTCACAGTGCACTAGGGTATCATTTGAGGTCAGATCTTCATTCAACCACTCCCACTTCACATTTTTCTTCAGAAGACAATATGAAGGAACGAATTTCACATAAAGATTTTCAATGAATCTGCCATAATAAGTAATATTTGCCTGTAAACGATCTAAGTTCAGAAGTATTTTGTGGTATTGCTTGATAATAATAATATTTATTTCTCTAGATAAAAAGTACAACGAAGGAGCAAAAGCAATTACAAGTGTACAATGACTAGGAAAAAGTCGAGAGAGAGTTTCTAATACAAAGATTGTCAAAGTATAAACATACATCCTAGAATTTCGACGACGAAAAAAGTAAATAAATAAATATAACACTAGAACAACAATGAAATCACATATGGCTTCTATTCGCTCTTCAGTCGGATGTAGGCCGTTCTCATCAATTTTGTGACCTAGGTAGGTTACACTAGATTTAAGCCAATTACATTTTGACTTTTGAATTTTTACCTTAGGGAGCTTCCTCACCAAGACGAAACCAGAAAATAGAGCAAAATCCAGCAAAAACTGCATCTACGAGGTTCCATGTGAATGTGTAGATTCTTACATCGGAGAGACCATGAGACAGTTATCCGTAAGAATAACCAAACACAAGAAGTGGACTCAACGGGGTGAGACATCTTAATCAGGAATTGCACTGAGCACCATCGAATTCTTTGGGACAAAGCTAGATGCTCTCCATAGAGAGGAACATTGATTCAAACGAAAATTCATAGAAACCACGTATATTAAAGTCAACTGCACTTTCAGTCAGCCAAGCGTGGAATGGTTCCAAGTATTCATACTATTTGGCTATAGGTATTTTGAATTCATCAGGCATACTCTATCGTACATTTGGATGGTATTGTAGATAAAATACCTGAGTAGATCTATTTCTGATATTTTTTGAATATATTTTGAATCGAGGAATGAATTTAGATACTGAAGATACTGAAGAGTCATTCCAAAGTTTATGAATGTGGAGTTATCAGTGCATTTTTTAAGCCAAAATCACTGGGCCACCAAGCTCTCTAGCTTATAATACACTACAAGTCAACACCACCTCAGTCGATATATTTTTGGAGTTTTATGAAGAGGAATTTTGAAAGAAATAATTATATTTATTTCGCATACAATCTAATAACTCGTTTTGAATTTCCTGTATTTTATGAAAAGTTAAGAATTTTAAAATAACAAACTTGGCGACCAATTCTCACCAGTGGCCGACATCTATATCGCCTACTCAACTAGTTAAAAAATACTATGGGAGTTATTTTCTATTGTTTATATTGATCCAATTGCATTATTTAAGATCATGTGAAATATGTTGATATCCTCTGATACCATTAATCAATGTTGCCTAGCTATTTTGTACTTCTTGAACTCTATCCTTATTGATTTTTGTCAAGCCTGAACCATGAAATCACTATAGTTAAAATCAGTCAAAACAAGAGATTCGTACGAGGTTGGTTAATTTTGAAACAGAGAATATGTCGATAATTATAAAAATCTTACATAGATGAGAGAGATTCGCCAATGAGATTTTTGTTTTAATATGATGAGAATAAGGCATGTCGGTATCTCATACAGAACCAACATTTCTTGCCAATTTCCAGATTTGAAATTAGGAGAGTAAGACCACTCTTCAAGTTTATATACTATTTTTAATACTAAAATACAATAAATTTTTCAGAACTGAGTTTCAAGTTGTGCTCATCTGAGGTTATGTTGATTTTATTCAATTCATTGTTCATGATTTCATACGCATTTTCGAAATCTTCAGTACAAAAGTTGAGATACAGCTGTGTGTTTTCTGCAAAAACCTGGACTTCACAGTGTTCTATCTCTTTTAAATAACAATGGACACAGGATAGACCTTTGCGGGACACCTAAATATAAACATCATGTACGTACCTATAAGAAAATATCCACCTGGAGTACTTTAATATGGATGCTGTTCGATGACGAGTCGACAAATATTTTCAGTAGTAATATCCCGACAAAATGCAGAATTTTCGAAAAATACTTTCACCTTGCTGGCACGAAAACTGTGTTTTGTACAGCAACACAGTTTGAGTGCCTGGCAAAGTGAAAGTAATTTGGAAATTCTGCATTTTGAAGGGATATTCGATCAGAAAATTTCACGAATAAATTATATTATGGACTAAATGCGTATTGCAAGAACGGTTCATCTTGTGTAATCAATGTCAGTTGAAGAGTTGAACCATCAAACTAACGTTTCTATAATTACCGTGATTGTCGTAACTATGGAAATATATACACAAGCGAGAAGCGAAACTCCGTTTTGAAAATACCACGGGCTGGAGGAAGTGTTTTCAAAAAGTTCTGTTCTTATTGGTTCGAAATGAGAAAATTATGGCATTTGATTGGTTTATATAATATGAGAGAAATTGTCGCGATAAGTTGGTCGGTTCATTTCTAGGCTAAACTAAATTGTTTCGAGAAAACATTACGAGTTTATTAGAATCTTTCACAAAAAAAAAGAAAAAGGTAAAAATCTGAAATTTGGCAGCATTATAGTAGAAATTAGCAAACAAGTTAAGAAGTTGATATGAAAAATTAATGAAGCACAATAAACAGGAAACATTGACATCGAACAAAATACAATTTGATTAAACCAGTAAACTGCTCATTTAAAAATTCGTGCTTAGCATGAATACTTATATTTGATGTTTACATCCGCAAATCTGAAATCACCGAACTTGACAGGCCAATTAGAAGCAAGAGTCAAGTTTGGTGTTATCGATAATCCTAACTTTACTAGAGCTTCTGATTGGTTCATTTGCCAAGTAGGTGAAATAATTGTAAAATTCATCATTTTTGGTATTACTACTGAATTTACTATAAATCGTATTCCAGGAATATTCAAAATAGAATATTCTCACTGAAACTGACGATTTTCTCTTCCTACATGCGAAAGTCGCACATGAAAAAATCAAGTCACCCAAACTGAATTGGGAAAAGGTGTTGACTGAAACGAAAAACATCATATCCTTGAAAATGTATTCAAACAGCTATTTGTCACTGGAATAGATCTTGTTACATTTAAGCGTCCAGGTGGTGTGCGGTGAACATCAGATACCATTGAAAATATAGAGATACAATAACACATTCAGACGGTATTACACGTTATTACCAGGGTAATATGAGAATAGGTGTAAGTTATATACCATACAAGTTCACTATTGCAAATGCTGCCGCCCATTCATTCTGAACCAGGTACAGTAACAGAATGTGTTAATATGGGTTTCTTATTGAAGTTGTTGTGCTGATATACTTTTCTATATAGTGATTAGGGATCATAGGCTTTCACAGTGGATGAGTAGTATTCTCAATAAAATACTGCAAAATACATTTAGAAATGATTACATTTAGACATTATTCAGTATCTATCTATAGAGGGCTTGTCAAAAAAATCCGCCCTTCCTTGTAACAGCAGACAAGATGCATACTTTGAATAAAATGATAGCAAAATGAGTTTGAATATATATTTTTCTACATTTTGCAGCAATTTTGCATCCTTTCATAAAGCATACATTCTGCGTCCCCCAGAAGAAAATCTAAACACCTACTAGTTTAATGTAAAAAATGATAATTCTGAGGATGTACCCACGATAAATGTTGTTCAATTAATAGCACACAATAGCAAACGAAAATAATTCCAAATCAGGAATCAAACACACGAAATGAAGTTGAAGGATAAAAGAAGTTGGGATTGGTTAAAATAATTGAAATGATGTGTTTCCATAATCCTTATAAGAGGTGTCAGTAAAAATGAGCTACTAAAAATTGTCCGAGTGGATAACTCGAAAACGGCTAGGAATATCCCCAGAGATGTACATACAAAAAATATTCGCCTCTCAATCCTATATCACTTGGTCGAAAAATATACGGAGTGTTCCATTTGAAGAACTCGAGAAACTTTAATTCAAAAACTTCCGAATTGAAAAATCATTTTCAGTCATCCTGTATAATTTTTGGGAATGATAATGATTCAGAAATATCACTTATATTTCTGACGAACAGGATTATAATCATGACCTCCTGCATTCCATAATCTAGAGAACGGTGTTTTTTTCGGTATGCATCTGCAGATAGCATCATTTTGACAAAAAAAAACTATAACTTGGGAGATAGTAAAGGATATTGGGGGTGTGGATGGAAACCACTAAAATGCTTGAAAAATGGATTGAAGTACATAGCATTTCATTTGAAAAAAATACAATTGACCCTGTAGATTTTCCTTGGTTCACCCTGTATATCCGACAATAATTTCTAGATATAGACACAGTTCTCTAGTTATATTTGGTTTTTGAATTACCGTCCTAACTATCTTAGACCTCAAGCAATCGGACTCTGACGCACTATTGCCCCACCCTGTATATATGCATTAGTGAAAATACTGCATACAATTTTACTATAAGATGTCTTCAATTTACATGTTTTCTTTTTTAATGCTATAATAAGAATTACATTGAATATTGTCGTTTCTTATATCAAATATTTGTCAAATTTTAATTCAAATTCATACTAGTAATTTACATGTCTTGAAACAAGTATTAAGTTAGTTATCGAGTATTAGAAGGTTTAATTTCAAAATTTTTTATTTGGGTAAAAAAAAATCTGAACATTACAATAATGTTGGCTTAAAATTTTAGTATCTTACATTTTTTTTAAATATTTGTATTTAATTTAAAAACATCCCCAGTTAAATAAACCTATTATTCATTAGATAGTCCTTGACAAAATATATTCCATTCAAGCCGGCTTCATTATTCGGTGGTATTGATGCATTCACCAGAAAAACCGTTTGAAAATCCTGTCGATATTAAATATATCAGCACTGATTTCCAATATCCGAGGACACCCACAGACCGAACCGCACAGCCCCAAAAGTTCCCATCCAGTCAAATGTGCAGTCTTCATTATTATTTCCGAAACCAAACATCTAAATAATTTCATCGATATCATTGAACGAATTTAATCACGCACGTAATTTCCTTTAATTCTTCCCTTTACTGATAAACTAATTGAAGTGTGATCTATTTAGCGGGGAATTTCCTGAAAAAGAATCTCGGCGGGTGTCGGTGCTCGTTCTTCCGCAACACCAACCCTCAAACGCCCGTGAGAACCCCACCTATAGAAACACTAATTCCAGAAAATATGTGAGTTCAGTCGAACCCATACGATGCGATGGAAGGAAGCGATTGAGTGGATGGCTCTTTCGGATTGGGAAAAATAATTTTTCACTTGTTAGGTAATAACAATCAATTTGGGATCGATTCATAAAATTACTCAAAAAACAGCTTTTTCTATCATTATATGCCTACAAGGGTAGCTAAGTTGGGAACTTCAATTGATAAAAAATAGAAAAATATTTGATACCTAAATGTATACCTACTAAGAAGTTAGGGGTTAGGAAATGTGGGAGTCAGAGGCAAGTCAGAGCTTTTAGCTAATTATTCACAAGGCCGACCCGAGAGGCTCAAAATGTCAACACTTTTAGCCAGACAGTACCAGTCGCCATGGGTGTACCCCAGGGTATAGTAATGGGGCCAATCTGAATCCAGCTATAATCAACAATATTTACAGCTTGAAAAACATTGCAGGTGATATTGTTTCATTTGCTGATGACACATCACTGATTTTCAGAGATTGAACATTATACAGCGTGATTTACGTAGGCCGTGTATTAGAAGATTTTTAACTTGCAGTTGGACTAGAAACTTGAAATTTGGTATGCTGTCATAATTGATTATGTGCGTTCTACCTCAAATGTTTTTAGTCCTACAACTGTACAGAGTATGCCAAAGGTCGGTACCAACTTTCTTATTTTAAATGGAAACCTAATGTTTTTTTGTCATGGTTCGATTGGCCTTCTGATTATGACATTAGACAACCCAAGTTATGTTTACTTATCTATCACAGTTTTTGAGATATGTCCATTTTTCTGAAAAAAATTACGGCTGTAGTAGTTTACGAAAACACGTGTAGCCCGCAAACCGTTCAAAATTAGGAAACCAAATTTATGCAGCAGTTAGCTGGTAGTCCAGGCTAACACCTGATGTCCCATCGACGGTCCCATTTTGTACCATATGGGCGCAGCTGATTTTTGAATGTCGCAATATAAAATTGTCAAAAACTCAATTTTTGTCAAATGGCACCTACCATTTCTTTTTTAACCATTCAAAAGAAAATTGAATTTTAGGATGAGTTATTTCAGCTTTCCCTATACCCAAGTTCAACCTCTATCGAGTTATTCAATAAAAATCAAGAAATGCCTTATCTCACAGAATGATTGTGTGTATGCCATGGAAACAAAAGAAAATTGTAATGATTTAATCAAAAATATTGAACAATTTTGACAGAACTCTAGCGTAAATGTTCAATATAACCACCATTGTTGTTCAAACAGTCTATTATTTTACTTTCAATAGATTGCGTAGCACGTCTGATTTCGTTGGGATCGAGGCTGTCAAAGGTCTGTATTATTCTAAGTCTCAACTCATCTATATTGTGAACTGGTGAAGAATAGACCAAATCTTTCACCCTACACCAAATATAAAAATCTAAAGGGGTAAGATCTAGAGATCTTGCAGGCAAGAGAAAGGGTCCTCGATTTCCCCACCAACGGTGCTCGAACATGGAAGTCAATTTGGTATACACAGTTCGTGTATTGTGCGGTGGTGCCCCATGAACGTGCAGCTCTAGCCAGTGGCAAATTGTCAAGAAATGTTTCTATTGCGTTTTGAAGAATTTCTACATATCTGTCACTATTCAAATTTCCATCGTACATAAAGTAGCGTACCTCTTGGTTCATTACCAAACAAAACACATTAATTCGAAATTGTACTTGATTTTCAACTTCCACCATATGTGGATTTTCAGAAGCCCAAAAATGTCGATTGCGCCTATTGTAAACTTCCTGCTGGCAAAACTTTGCCTCATCAGTCCAAATTATGTTGTCTGAGAATCCGGCGTGCTCTTGTATTTTGAGTAATAAGTCCTCGCAAAAGTTCACTCTACGGGGAAAGTCACCTGGGTGTAATTTTTGCAATCGTATAAATTTGAAAGGATGTAGCTTATGGCGGTGTGAAATGGTTTGTATTGCAGAGTATGAAAATCCCAATTCCAAAGAGGCCGTTCGTATTGAGGATTCAGGATATTCTTGAAAATATCCGAGAATGGTAATTTGATTATCGTCATTGCCAGTTAGTGGTTTGACTCTCGTAACGGGTCTAGCCACCTTCCCAAAATGTATAAAATTAGTTTTCAATCGTGAGAACTTGCCCCGTGTCATCCTCGGTAAGTTTGGATATTTCAAATTAAACTCTCAGACAGTTCGCTGCACAATTTTTTGACACATGCCGTGGATAACAAACAAGTCAAACACAACTTCGTTTGTATAATTTTCCATTTTCCAATCAATTTTATTTAAGAATTAGCACGACTCGTTTATACTTTGACAGAATAGCACCTTCTAACTTACAGTTGTTTTTTGTTTTCATGGCATACTTGAATAAACACAAAAGCATTTGGCAGGATAAGACATTTCTTGATTTTTATTGAATAACTCGATAGAGGTGGAACTTGGGTATAGGGAATGCTGAAATAACTCATCCTAAAATTCAATTTTCTTTCGAAAGGTTAAAAAAAATGGTAGGTGCCATTTGAAAAAATTGAGTTTTTGACAATTTTATATTGAAACATTCAAAAATCGGCTGCGCCCATATGGTACAAAATGGGACCGTCGATGGGACATCAGGTGTTAGCCTGAACTACCAGCTAACTGCTCCATAAATTTGGTTTCAGTTTGGTTTGGTTTTCGTTCTTATCATCAACGTACTTTCATATTACTAAATATCATTCATAGTTTGCCCCCTACATCCAAACTTCCCGATTCTATTTGCAATCTACTGCCTTGTATCAAAGATACAAACATTTTCACGGATATATACGTTTGGCTATCATCCATTTCGAGCGATTATGAGGTACTCTTTTTGGTACCCCATTGCCAGATTATCGAGATTATTGAGGAAACAGTCATAAGTCATACTAAAATGACATCAACAGTTATCATAACTGTTATCTCCGAGAATATATAATCAGTCCTATGCTATATCACTTACATTAAAAATAGCAAAATATCGGAAATGGCGAATAACGGTGACGTTATTTATAACGGAAGTGATACAACATAGGGCTGAATATGATTTTTCCGTTTTTGCCCCTTAGAGATATATCCAGAAATAGTTATTTCGATGTATGTTCAGAATATGCCCAAGATATATCGTTTTCCGAAATCAAAAATTATTGTGGAGTTTCGTTGTATGGATTTAAGAAAAAATTTGGATTATATATCACTTTTCATGACCAATGTGGAGTAGTGTATGGAAAATTATTGATGACGTCCAAACTTCTAATGCACGGCCTACGTAAATCACGCTGTATTCTCCTGGCTGAATTCTAGTCTCTCGAGACTGAACATCGATAAAACAAAATTATTGATATTCTCATCAACAATCAGAGACCAACCACTAGAGGAGAACATTTTCATACATACCCCTAATTGCCAATATCCTATAAAATGTTCTTGTCCACGTATACAAAACTAATTCAATAAAATATTTCGGGGTGATGTTTAACCAGCATGTACGCTGGGACAAACATATAGATTTATTTTGTCGTGAAAAGACAATATAAAATTCTACCAGCTCAGAAACATTTACCACTACTGACATACGATGTCTTAGCTAAATCAGTTAGTTATTCGGTATTGCATTATTGTTTGGGGTGAGCTGAACAAAACACACTCACATCATAGATAATCTTGAAGTGATACAAAACACTTTGCTGAAAATAGCACTGAAAAAAGAACATTCAACTGAGAGCTTTTACAGGGTGATTCAAAAGTACTCTGACAACCTTCAGGAATTGATTTCTCACAATATTCTAATATGAATTGTGCAAATAAATATATGCCCGGAAACGCTTTCTTGAATGTAACCCTCTTCTACAGCCGTAGATTTCTATAGTCTCTATGTCGTTTTACGATGGTGATGTTAGCTCCAGAGTCTGCGAGTAAAGTCGCAGATCTGCGTAGAGAATGACCAGTGTACCTCAGCGGACAAGTAGGTTTCAATCAAGATGCAAAGAAACCCTGGTGCGATCACATATTCGATTTTGTTTCTACCAAAGTTGTTGATACTGTAATTGCATTGATACCGTTGGCTTCATTCGTCGATGGATGGCGCAGAAGTCGAAAATAGACAAGTTTCCAACATTCCACGGTGCCTTGATTTGTCATTTGATTGTTTTTGAATGTTGACATGACACTTGTCGTTTGTCCAACCGTCAATCGTCAATGATAACATTAATCTGTAATTTTGCCGCGATCTGTGCTAAAGAAGTGAAACGATACCAATGCAATAAAAATAACATGAATCAAGTAGGCCGTACATCAACACTTTTGTATGTTGGTATCACAGGTATAACTGATCACACCAGGGTTTCTATGCATCTTGGTTTCAGTTATGCTTGGTATCTTTCCGAAAGTGTTTTTGCCTACTGGTTGAGAAGTGCATTTTCCTTTTTTATAAAATATAAATAACCGGCAATGGTTGACAGTGGAAGGGCGAAGTTATACAAACTTCCGATATAATCCAATAAAATTGTTCCTTCACTACCAGTAATCACAAAATTTTTCGCTATTTTTGTCTTTGAATTCGGCACCTTAACAATGAGAGATGTATTTATGTCTTCAATATCATCAAGTGTGACTCTTATGAATTCATCTGAACGTAATGCACCTGCAGTTCCAAAGATAAGAGCAACCTAGAAAATTTTAAAATTTTCGGGTAAAATTGCAAATTAGTGGCTATTGTTATTTACTTTAATCATTAAATACTCGTTATCTTTTGCCGTTGACAAGAAAGTTTCAATTTGGTCTCTTGTTGAAATTTGTTGATTTTTTGCCTGGTATCTTGCAAATTCCTTTTCAGAAGCTGCAATAATTTGGGGTACTTGCTGATATCAGTGTTATCATACAATAGTAAACAGAATCGTATCATAGAGTCCAACGCCCATAATGTAAAGTAAAAAATGTCGAATATGGACATATGCCTGATTTTCGTGAAATTTTCACAGATGCTTCAAAACACCGAGAAATTAATACTGAGAAGAAGAAGAGAAAAATTACCTTGCTATCCAGGTTAAGCAGGAAAAAGAAGGAGAAAATGATATAACCTTATCCTAACTTATGAGCCTGCCTACAATCCCAAAACAAAGCACGCTTTTCTCGCTATTTAATGACTTCATGGAGACAAAAGAAGGACAAAACGACCTAATCTAATAGCAAACCTTTCTATCCAAGTTAAATTTATGTCGCTTTCTTATTAACAAACAAGGAAAGTTCCAAAAAGTTCTTTCAGGATAAACATAATTGCGGAAAAAAAATTAAGTATTTTTTGCCGTTAAAGTTGGTTTCGGGATTTTCTAGAGGATGGACGTTCGCAAAACATACATTTATCTGTTTCTGACAAAGTTGGCAACGTCGCATCGCATTGAATACATCCCATCTCATTTTATTTGTCAAATATAAGAATAACTTGCACTCCTTCGTAATTTCATGAGCTCCATTCAGTCAATGAATGTCCCTTATTTTTATGAGAATTGATGTTTTTAGTGGATTACCAGGTATTTGGATTGGCAAATGAGTTTATAACTCCATGAATCGTATTTTATAAGGGAGTATTAGTGAAGTGATAAAGTGACCACTTGGAAACATTTTCGTTGAAAAAATGATCTCATGATGTTTCCGCGGAAAAATTTTGATTGATATCGTAGTTTTATGATATTTTACACAAAATGACCAAATTTCATTGAAATCGGACAGATCGGACTTAGGTCCACAATTGCAACTTTTACCAAAGTAAAATATTTGTATTTTTTAGAAACTTCATTAAAGTAGACCACCATTACATTTTCCGTATAGCTCTACGCTTTATTTTCGGAACACCATTCTCTGAAGCGATTATAAGCTGCAGCTGCATCATCCAGATTTCTGGATTTCACTGGTAGCAAGTTAAGAATCACTGCAGAAGCAGTATCAACAATTTTTTTAGGTTCTCCCTCGGTTTCTTCTTCCATCGACATTAACAGTTTTTAAAGCTGTTCAGTAGTAATAACCTAAGGACATTGATAATTGTTCGAAAAAAATTTATAACAGATTTCGAAAGCTTGTTGGCGGAGGTCTGTTGCCTTTAAGCAACAAGCTTGAGAAAGTTGTTGAAAAATTTTTGAGCATTTATCAATGTTCGAGGGTTATTCGGATAGAAAATTATTTGGTAATTCTAGAAAAAATACAGAGCACAAATAATTCATTTGAAGGTGCAATTACCAAAAGAACAATTTGAATATTTGCTAATTATAAAAAAAATGCGCAAAAACAATTTATTTGAAGGTGCAATTAACAAAAGAACAATTAGAAAAGTTGAATGAGCCAGACGTGTTTGTTTCTATAACTGATGAAGATGTATTTCCACTAGACATGCTGTTGATAATTTTATTATGATGTTCTTCGTCAATTTTCAAGTAGGGTTTTATTAAGTTGGCATTAGGTTTAGGTTAGGTTAGGTTTGAACGTGAGTGGGCCCATATCAGGCCCTCCACTGCGGCCAATGGCCTATTGTGGCTCACCCTATGGTTATATTTCTCCCAGTATATCCAATCTCTTAACGAAATTGAGGAGTACATTGGGAGAACAATTTACCAGGTTCTCTGGCCTTACTGTTGTATTGCCAAATGTTGAAAATCTGGTTCTGGCCGCTGCGGGGCATGTACATAAAATGTGCTTAGCCGTTTCATCCTCCTCCATGCATAGGCGGCACTCTGCATCTTGTGCAAGTCCGATTTTATGCATGTGTTGTTTGAGTTTGCAGTGGCCAGTGAGCAAACCTACTATACCTCTGAGATGTGCTCTACTGAGTTCTAGCAGCTTGTCAGAGTCCTGTATTTTCCATGTGCAAGCAATAAATGCTTTGGAATGGGCTAGGCCCGGTAGACTACGCCAGTACTCGCGTCTTTTGTTGTCAGCCCAGGATGTTATGACATTCTTGGCAGTGCTATGTGCTATACCGATTACCGGTTCTGGCCCAGTGAACGTTGTTTCGGCCCCCCTTTTGCTAGGACGTCCGCTATTTCGTTTGCTTCTAGGCCCGTGTGACCTGGTATCCAGACTAGGTTAACGTTTTGCGTTGTGCCAGTCGGTTTAAGGTTTCTCTGCAGTTCCATACTGCTCTGGATTTAAAGCAATTGGATTCAAGCGCTTTCAGTGCCGCTTGACTGCCTGAAAATATTTTTATTGTTTTTCGTGTGTGGCGTCGATTTTCCAGCTCCCTTGCACACATATCAATGGCATATACCTCTGCCTGGAATACCGTAGCTAATTTACCCATACTGAATGAGCGTTTCACTACTGGGTTTATCCCGTATATTGCGGCTCCGACACCTTCCAAAGTTTTGGAACCATCGGTAAACCAACGTTCATTTGCCCTACATAGGTCAGTTTCATTCCGAACCCAGTCTTCTGTGGAAGACCACAGTGTAGGACGTGTGACGGTTGATAGTTTTAGGCATGATGTCTGAGGGCATTCCCAGAATGTTGTGAGCTGTTATGCCCTCCAGCATGCTGCTGCTTCTCATGACTACTGCCTGCGGTAGACTAATGGCCGCTTGGTAGAGTCTGTATGTTGCCCATCTTGCCTCTCTCTCCAAACCTATGTGAAGAGGAGGTAATCCGAGAAGGGCTTCCATTGCTGCCGTTGGCGTGGAGCGAATGGCCCCAGTAATCGCCAGACACGCTTGTCTCTGTAGTCCGTTAAGTTTAGCCTGGGCCATTTTTGTTGGCCCTTGCTCCACCAGACTACAGAGCCATACGTGATTATTGGTCGTATGACGGTCACGTACAGCCAGTACACTTGTTTTGTTGACATGCCCCATATTTTGCCACATATTCTGCGGCATGTCCATAATGATAGGCTAGCCTTCCGGATAATCTTTTCCAGATGCAAGTTCCAATTTAGCTTTTTATCTAGGGTTATTCCCAGATATTTTGCTTCACTCGCAAAAGGAATTGTTACACCATTGATGGAAGGAGGTATTAATTGCTCCAGCTTCCTTTTTCTGGTGAACGGCACTATGATGATTTTGTGAGGGTTAATGGACATTTCCTCCCTCTCACACCATTTATATATGGTGTCCAATATATCCTGAAGGGCGTAGGAGATCGTCTCTTCGGATTTATCGCGTATTACTAGGACCAGATCGTCAGCATATGCTTGCAGATCGACCTCCCACAGCGAGAGAATGGCCAGCAGATCATCCACCAGCAGTCACCATAGCAGAGGGGAGAGAACCCCCCCTGAGGGCAGCCCTTTGCTGGCTTGAAGGTGACACTTTCCCCCTGTAGAGAGGTCGTTATAGTTCTGTTATGAAGCATAGTTCTTATCCAGTCACATAGTATTGGTTCAATTCCTCTAGAGACAGTGGCCTCATATAGGGAGTGAGGTAGTGCATTGTTAAATGCTCCTTCTATGTCAAGGAATGCGGCGACTGCTACCTCCTGGTGTTCCGCTTATTCCTGAGACAAGGTTGTTGAGAGCAAGTTCTGTTGACTTACCAGCCTGGTATGCATACTGGTGAACATTGAGTGGTTGCTTTGTAAGTTGGCATTGCTATGACCCGTAATTTTTATATGCTCTTGCTCTTGTGCACCACTTTTGGCCAATCGACTGACCACGATCGATCTATTGGAGTGATTAGTATTTTTTTTTCTTTGTTAATCAAGCCAATCGCTTCGGCAGACGATTGTGTCCAATTTTGAATCATATTTCTCCAAATAGGCATATTATCATACCAGTGGTAATTTTCGTCTTTCCAGTTTGTTTGTTCTTAGGAACAATCTGTTGGTTTCTATATTTGGGCCACTGTTGGAGTTTTTACAGTAATATTTGTATTTGTTTATATTACATCCTGTAATTGGAATCAACAGACATTTGTCAGCGGATTTCATCTGGTATGGAGATACGGACAGAGCTGAACAACCCACGGATGAAGAAAGGATGAGTCAGTCCGTCCACGAGATAGATCTTCACCAGGATACCCAGTCCACAACATCTTATAGGAGTCGACGCTCTCAGGCTAGTGTTAACTTAAGGAAGAAGCGGCTAGCACTAGAGACAGAGAAGACCAGACAAGAACTCGAAATGAAATGAAAAGAGCTAGAAAACCAGATGCGTCTACTTGAAATCGAAAAAGAACTTCAGGAAGCAGAGATAGAAGCGCAAGAGGAGTTCCAACATCAGGAGGGAGAAGGAGCCCATGTCAGCAAGGAGGATATTACGAAATTCAGGGAAGCCACACGTGAATGGGTGAATAATGACGGACAACTACATCAGATGGGAGCCGAGTCAGGTGCTGGAAATAAAGGTGAGTTTGTCGTTGATAATGTTAGCAATGTCATCAATAATAATTTTGATAATAATAAACCCACCAAAAACCCACATTCTGATAATGTCAACCCCGATATAAAGTTATTGTGTCAAACTATTTCCAATTTGGTACAAAATGTCCATCCTTCAACATCAACTCCATATAAAATCTTCACCAGACAAACTATGGAGAAAGATTTCCCCACGTTTCATGGAAATCCTGAAGATTGGCCGCTATTTTACAAGCATTTTCAGCGTATTTCCGATATGTGTGCATATAATGAAGAGGAAATGATGATAAAGTTGAGGAAGTGTATGAAAGGGGAAGCAAGATCTGCAGTGTCAGGTATGATGACGGCTGGAGAAAACGTTAAACTGATAATTGAAACACTGTAGATGCGATTTGGCAGACCTGAATTCATCATTGAGGTAATCATATCTAAATTGAACTGTCTTTCTTCCATTCGAGATATGAATATCGATAAAATCATAACTCTTTCCAATGAAGTTCAAAATTTAGTTTCCACAATGAAAACACTGAAATCCGTAGGTCATATGCAGAATCCACAGCTACTGAAGGAACTGGTGAATAAACTTCCAGATATTTTGAAGCTGAAATGGGGAGAGCTAGTATACGGTGAAAGGGGAAACGTAAGTCTTGAGAAATTTTCCACATGGCTTCTTCAAATGGCAAGTGCAGTTTCATACGTGAATTCACCAGTCCATTCCAAGACGAAAACGGAATCAGCATATGATAGATATGCGAAAAAACCCAATTCTACATACAAGAAACCTGAAAGAATCTTAGCTACTCAAGAAATGAAGAAATCGTGCGATTACTGTGAAGAAGATGACCATAATCTCGACGGTTGTCTCAAACTGAGAAATGATGATGTTGATAGCCGTTGGAGTACAGTAGTAAGTAAAAAGCTTTGTTTTATATGCCTATTACTTGGACATTCGAAGTTTAGATGTAAGAAAAAGAAAAATTGTGGTGTTGGAGGATGTAAATTGAAACATCACAAGTTCTTACAAAAGAATTTCAGCAGGGAAGATAAGAATGAGCATATAATTGAAGATGAAAACAAAAAGTCGAACGAAACTGTTTGCACACTCCAGACAAGGAATAATGTTCTTCTTCGCATGATTCCGGTGATTCTCTACGGACCGAACGGCAGTTTGAAAATACTGGCATTATGTGACGAAGGATCCACAGTAACATTAGTGGATCAATCCATTGTGGAACGGCTAGGACTACATGGAATCCAGGAATCACTTTGTATAAGATGGACAGGAGGTATTGTTTCGAATTTGAACAGTTCTCAAAAGGTCGACTTCGGTATCTCAGGAGTAAGGAAGCACAAACTTTCAAAATAATAGGTGCAAGAACAACAGATAATCTAGACTTACCTTCACAGACAGTAGATATGAACAAATGGCAAAATGAACCCCATTTGAGGAATTTAACAATCGATAATTTCAGTAATGAAAAACCTTTAATTCTTATAGGGCAAGATAATGCTGAAATTATTGTTCCAAGACAGACACGAAGTTATCACAGCTATCTTCCAATAGCAACAAAATGTAAGTTGGGATGGACGATCCATGGGCCCTGCCAGAGTGATGAAATAAGCCCATACACTTCACATCTGCAACAAAACCGATGACCAAGAACTTCATGATCTGGTGAAGGAGACATTCACAACAGAGTTTTTTGGCGGTTCTTCCATTCAAGAAAACGATGAGTGCCGAAGAAGACAGAGCAATGAAAATCATGGAAAGACATCCAGAAGAGTTGGTAATAGGTATTAAATAGGATTATTATGGAAAAATGATAGTATTGTTCTTCCTGATAGTAGAAATAATGCCTTTCAACGACTTTTATGGATGGAAAGAAAATGTTATCGGGATTCTGAATTTGCTGAAGCGTATTGTTCGAAAATTGATTCTTACTTGCATAAGGGTTATTTGAAGAAGATATCTACTGAGGAAGCAGCAATTTATAACCCATATACCTGGTTCTTACCCCACTTAGCAACGACCAATCCCAATAAACCAGGGAAAATAAGACTCGTCTTCGACGCAGCTGCAAAAGCTAATGGAACAAGTTTTAATGAAAATCTCATTCCAGGGCCTGATTTGTTGGGATCCTTAGTTGCTATTTCGATGAAATTTAGGCAGAGAAAGATTGGATTCTGTGGCGTTTCTGAAATGTTCCATCAGGTCAGGATAAGACAGGAGGATCGATGTGCTCAACGTCTACTTTGGAGGAACTTGGACTAGGATAGAGAACCTGATGTGTATGAAATGGAAGTAATGACGTTTGGAGCCACTTGTTCACCATCCTGTGCACAATACATCAAAAACAAGAACGCAATGGAAACGGAATGCCCAGTGAAGATAAAAGACGCGATAATGAGTGAGTTTTATGTAGATGACTACCTGGACTCAAAAGATTCAGAGGAACTAGAGAAACTATCTCAGAAGTGATAAGGGTCCAACGCCTTGGAGCATTTGAGGTGGTGAATTGGTCATGCAACTCTTCGAAAATTATGAATCATATGGGAGACCAGATGGTGGATACGAAAATATTCAGTAATGGCCCAGCTATCTACTCAACGAGTTCTAGGAGTATGGTGGGATTGCAAAGATGACTAAATTCGATTTAAAGTAAAACATGAACATTTGAATTCGGAGAAAATCACAAAAAGACAAATATTGAAGATAGTCATGTCAATATTTGATCCTCTTGGACTCCTTTCATGCTTTACCATTGGCGCGAAGATATTTCTGCAGGATATTTGGAGGGAAGGCATTGGATGGGATGCTATGATTCCAAGAAGAATGCATGACACCTGGAGAAAATGGACAGATGATTTGAAGAGGATTCCAGAAATACGTATCCCAAGATGCTACTCATTATTGATACCGAAGTCTGAACAAACTGAGCTTCACATATTCTGTGACTCAAGTGAGAAGGCTTTTGCCTCAGTAGCTTATCTAAGAGTCAAAAACTATGAAAAATTTGAAGTTTCCCTGGTAACTTCAAAATCCAGAGTGGCACCTATGAAGACCCTATCTATTCCCCGGCTAGAATTGCAGGCCGCAGTTTTAGGGAGTCGTTTGAGTAATTCGTTGAGAGATGAATTGGAAATTGAGATTCACAGGGTATGGCTATGGTCGGATTCAACATGTGTGTTGAACTGGATAAAAGGAGATGCACAAAAATATAAGCAATTTGTTGGACACAGAATAGGAGAAATTCAAGAAAGGACTGATATAGAAAATTGGCACTGGATTCCATCAGGATTGAATATTGCAGACAAGGCAACTCGAAATAATTTGGAAGAAACAAATGCTGTTTTTACGGAAAAATGGATTTTCGGGACTGAATTCTTGAGAAAACATGAAAAAGATTGGCCTGAAGAAATCAAACAAACGGAAAACAATGAAATCGAAAAATGTGAAGAAGAGATGAAGGAAATTAAGTCAGTATTCCTTGGAAAAATTGATGTCGTGTCAAGATCATTTTCACCGGACTACAGAAAATTTTCAAGATGGACACATCTCATTAGAACAACCGCATGGTTTCTGAGATTCATAGATAAAATGAATCAAAAGATTGGAAAAGCGACGAATGTAGGTCGAGAATATACAAAATATCTGATGTCAGAGGAATTAAAAGAAGCAGAAAAGTATTGCTTGAAGATGTCACAAGCTGAAAGTTTTCCCGAAGAGATCGAACAATTGAAAAAAGGAAAGACAGTTGAAAATAGAAGCCGGTTGAGAAAACTATGCCCTGCATTGAACGAAGATGGTGCACTCGTTCTGGCCGAGAGGACAGACTTGGCGAACTGCTTATCACCACAGACGAAGAGACCTTACATACTATGCCCAAAAAATCACTATACACAGCTACTGTTGCAGTACTATCATGAAAAATTCAAGCATCAAGGTATAGAAAGTGTACTAAATGATATCAGAGTGAAATTTTGAATTTTGAATGGACGTGCTGTTTTTGACTTAAATAATTTGACAGGACAAATGTTGCTGTTGTTGTTTTCTACTAAAAATTTGCTTTCAGTACACGTTTTTGAACCACCCTGACACGTCCTGCTGAATATAGGGTTATATTCAACTCGATTTGTTACGGAACCGTCGTTGTTTAATTCGATACGAAAAAAGTCACTCAAGCAAGTAGCAGCTTCCCCACCTCGCCAAGCTAATTCCACCGCGGCCATGTGATAGAATTTCCGTTGCAGCCCTTCAGGGGTGTTTTTATTCCATAAATTTATAATCTTTGTTATCTCTACTGAACTTAATGCGGCAGAACTTTGTTTCCTTTTACAGGGATCCGATTGCAGTTTTCGTGGTATAGTATCGCGGGCAGCTCACTTGTTGAAATACAACACTTTTGAATGGGTCAATAACATTCATTCCTCTATGATATTCTTCTTGTAACAGCTTACTTGTTAGGTTCCACATGGTTTTGACCGTAGCTTCTTTAAACTCTGTACCATCTTTTCTTCACATTTTCTCAGCCCAAGACATTAAAATCGACGCCAATTCTTCCACCGTCTAATTCCTATCTAATTGATACACTATATCATAACAAAAGTCCATAAATGCTTTCCATACAAATTTTTTACTGTAAACAGTATTTTTTGCTATATTTGATTCTATAATTTCATTAATATTCTCGTCAGTATTATAACCAAATCGTGACATTTTGAAATATTAAATATTTATGAAACGTCAAAATCGAAATAAATCAATATCCATAGCAACGTGGTAGGTGAAAACAGCCCATGGGATCTGTTTTCAGTATAATGTTGTTTTGATTGGTTGTGTTCAATCAAATGACCTCAAATTAGTAGATTTCATTGGATTTCTACTTGAGCAAAAAAATTTCACAAATATCAGTTCGTTTCTGCTGTCACCATGGGTTGTCAATAAGATGCATGTTGTCAAGATACGAATTCCAAAAACTCCTATTTATAATTATGACAAAACACTTTGACCAAACTTTTATTCTATCCTAATTTTTGTGTTTTCCCCAGCGCATAAAATCGGTGGTTTGCATCTCTCGGACTTCGCCCTCGATTTATACAAATCGCACTTTGGGAAAAATCTTGCATTTCTGTTCCTTGATGTATATTGTATTGATAAAACAGTGTTATAATGTTTCTTGAATATTTTTTGATTCATTCTCAGTAATCTAAATACTGATAACTTCAATGAAACGAAACTGTTTTCAGGAAGTATTAATAAAAGGAAATAAAACGATATAGTACAAAAATCCAAAAGTTAATCAGCAAGACTGTTAGTTGGGCACTGTATTGCTATATGTTTTGAGTCTTATTTTGATCTTTAACATTTTACAAATGTATCTAAAAATGTAGTAAACATATAGGTACTCTGCTCTAGTATTTTCGTTGGGGGAAAGTGGTCTAATATCGACCAGCGAGCAATATCGATCACTACATTTTTTTGAAAGTAGCGCGTAATTTCAGAACTCTTATAGGAGCTGCTAACTTGCGACGTAGTTGCCAAACCAACGAAAGCACATGTGACCCGTCAGACGTGCGATTATACAAACACAAAATAAAATTATCTGTTTACGAATTTTATTACATATTTCTGGCTTCCGAAAATAAGGTTTGTATTTTTTGTGTATTTTTGTATCGAAAATTTTATCAAGCTAATGTTATTAGTGTATAATTATCAATCTATCGTGGCATTTGCATCTCCACAATTTTGAAGTTAGGCACTAATTTGATAAAAACATACTTTTATGTCTATGATGGGTAATATCGATCACGGTGGTCGATATTACCCATTACGGTGGTCGATATTGTACGCTTTGTTTTCAAATGGGAATTTTTTTCTCATTTATAGATGCCAAGAAATTATACTAGAAAAACTACCCGTTGTTCTTGGACAGAAGAAGGGATGAACCGAGCATTAAATGCGATCAACCGAAACCATTGTTCAATTAGAAAAGCAGCTATGCTCTACTCGGTTCCATATGGTACCCTGCAGGACTGTCTTAGAAAGCGATTTCCAGCCAAAAAAATTGTATTAGGAAGAAAACCTGTTTTTTCTAACGAACAAGAAAATTTGCTGGCTGATCATGTTCTTAAATTATCAAATCTTTTTTATGGATTGACAGCAAACAGTATTCGGAAAGTTGCATATGAGTATGCTGTGTCAAACAACATTAAAAACACCTTTAACTCCAATAAAGAAACATGTAGACAAGAATGGCTATATGGTTTTCTAAGGAGACATCCCCAGTTGTCCTTAAGAATGCCAGAAGCGACTAGTAAGAATAGAGTATTGGCTTTCACTATAGCAGATATAGATGTCCTTTATAATAACGTTGCAACACTCATGGAAGAGCACAATTTTCGCCTGGATCGCATATACAATGTGGACGAGACTGGGATAACAACTGTGCACAAACCATCTCGTATTCTGGCACCAAAGGGAAGAAAGCAAGTTGGGTCCATTAGTAGTGGAGAGCGCGGTCAAACCACTACTGTAATTTGCTGTATGAGTGCTGCAGGACAGTATGTTCCACCAATGTTTGTTTTTAAAAGAATGAGAATGAAGGAAGGATTGAGTAAAAATGGTCCAGTTGGCTCAATCTATCATTGCTCAAAGTCCGGTTGGATGATCGAGGAATTATTTCCCGAGTGGTTAAAACATTTTTGTAATTTCGTTAAAGCCACACCTGATGATCCTGTCATGCTCATTTTAGATAACCACACCTCACATTCTACTTTGCAGTCCTACAAATACTGTCGTGCAAATGGAATCAAAATGGTTTCTCTTCCTTCACACACATCGCATAAGGTTCAGCCATTGGACGTGACTTTCTTTTCTGGCTTGAAATCTGCATACAATCATGAATGTGACCAATTTATGAAATCACATCACTATGAATCAATCGCTGTCACAGATGTTGCAGAGTTATTTGCTAAAGCTTATAACAGAGTAGCTACGATTGAAAAAGGTATAAATGGTGTCCAAAGTACAGGACTGTATCCCATGGATAGAAATGTATTTAAAGAGGAAGACTTCACTCCAGTACCTGACTCGCCTACTGCTAGAGAAGATATTGGCATACCAGCTTCAGTAGTTGATGCTTACACTTTACCTTTGGCAAGCCCAAGTTGCGTTGCTGTTCCAGGTCCCGTTGCTGGTCCAAGTGGTTCGACATCTATAAACAAGCGTAAGAAAACAATTCCTGATTCGAAAAAAGCAAGAAATCAAAAACATTCTGACGACATTTCTTCAAACACTGATGATGAATCATATTACGAGATACAAGAAGTGTCTGACGATGAGGCTACAGATGATGAAGACAAAACAATACAAATCAAGAACAAGTCATTCGAAGAAATTTATCCAACACCCAAACCTCGAGACAAAGCAAGAGAAAAAACAGAAATCGAAAATTTTTACCTCGACACCGATTAAGAAAGAATTGGAAGAAAAAGAAATGAAAAAGCAACAGAAATCAGCTGGTACTGTGAAGAAACGCGTATTTTGTGAAGATGAAGAAACTAAGAAGCCAAACAAAAAGCAGAAACAGGAGACAAAAATTAGGAATAAGAAAGGAGTTGTTAAAATAATAGAGGAAGACACACCTTCAACATGTTTTGGTTGAGGTGAATTCGGAGCAGATAATGAAGAATGGTGGCGATGTAGATCATGTAAACATTTTTCATTTAGTTCATTATCTAACATTTCGGTAGATATTTCCCCACTCCAAGTCGATATTTCCCCACTCCTGGTCGATAATTCCCATTAGGGGTCGGGTAATATCGACCTAGCAACCGTTTTGTATTTTTATTATTTTTTCAAAATAAAGGGTTTTTTGAAGTTCAATTGTGCTTACTTATCTGCTTTAAAGATCAGTCAATGTATTCACATCAATACATTGTTACTTCAATTTCACGTATTGATAATATAATATATTTATTTTAAGTGGTCGATATTAGACCAACTTCCCCTAAGCCTTCTTATTCTAGCTAGGTAGCAGCAGAAATCATGAATTCATTTTGCCATTGATTGGTACTTTTGAGTCATTTGTTTCATTGGGCTCATTTCCCGGGTTGTTTATAATGGACCATGTTTCCTTCATTTTATTCTTTGATACATATTTTCATGGGGTAGTTTTCTTCAGCTGTCTTCTTCCGTTTCCGTACAGGACAGCTTCATTGTGAGTCACCATGTAGTCTATACAGTGCACCGTGAGTCTAAAGTGGCTTGACCGCTAAAACGAATATCTTACACCGGAGTCCCTACCGCATTGAGCGTGGTAATTGGAAGCGAATCATTGGCATGACTGATTCTATTAGCGCGAAGAGAGTGGCTGCTTAATCGGCAACTGGAAACGAATCTCAGAGCAAGGGGACGAGCGCCACAGGGTGTCCCAGGTGTGGGTTACGCCTTGTTTACACTCCACACAACCGCTAGTTGTCTCACAGCAAACAAGGAATTGTAACATTTATATTAATAGTACATTGTGTGCTGAGGCTTTGTACCTAAACTAGTTACACGGGTTTATTAGCGTTGTCACGATATTGTTGGTTTTAGAAGGAAGTGCTCCATTCATTTCCTGTAATCAAGTCTAATATTCACATGAAAAGAAATGAGATTTCTGAGTAATCACAGTGCTCACTGCAATTATCGTAACATTCTGTACATCACCGTGAATAGTATAATATGCAAAAATCACAAAATGAGGGTAGGTACCATTTGCAGCACAATTCAAAGCATTTTCCGACAACTTGTGTGGATTCTTTTATTTTCTTCAAATTGTCAATCTATCATTATTGTAGTCTATTGGGAATCACCCTGTTGTGGCTTAGGAACGAGTTGCGGGTCCTAATGGGAACTACTGTGTGGCGTGTAGCTATGTATTCCTTAAGAGGTTGTCGGATTCTATAGGCCGAAGCATATGACGTCACATGAAAACTGTCAATCAGCCTGCTGGACAACCAAACCGTATTTCAATAAAAAACAATGGTCATTTAATGATATAATAATTGCAATTTCGAGGAGATTATGGTTGTGTTATATAAGGATCTACAAAAGTATAAATCACAACAAACATTTCATATGGTAATCCTTTATAAAAAACGCACTAAGATGGATTATGCTTTAAAATTTCCAATTTGAATTTATAAGTCTGTAAAGTTTCCCGGAGATTATGGATTCCACTATAACAATTAACTCGAAATTGATATCTGGGCATTGGTGTTCACCAGAATTTTGTGCATGTTCCACTTCTTCAACAGGTTCATTTATGTCATTCAGAGCTAAATCTTCTTCATCGATAATATCCAAGTTTATTCAAGGCTTCATACAAAGGATCATTGTCAATTCGATCCTCAATTCCATATCAACTGGAATATTTGGGTTTGTGAATTGTGATCTCATTTTTATCACGCTGCTTCCTACTATTCAATATCTGAATGCTTTGAACCGCATTGATATTTTTTTTGTAGCCAAATAATTCATTCGGTACCCAGTCTATATTATCAACATCTTTCAATGCACTTGACTTGCATAAAATGAAAAAAAAAATTATGTTGCCTATGTTTCCTAGATTCTTTGAACATACCTCCTACAAAATGTTTTCAACATACCGTTGCCCATTTCAATTTCTCAGTAGTCAAAATCTGCTCTTCTAGTTGATACGTGAATCTATAATTTCACATCTCTTTTCAACAAGAGGATAAATATTTTTTCTATTGTCGAATAAAATCTTATCTCTAACGCTTCTACTTCCACATTTCACAATCGCGCAAAATTGAGACATTATTTTATTATTTTTAAAATATGACATAAATGCACAATAAGCATTTGTAGATCCGTTTGTTTGTTCAGCAGGCTGAATTGACAACTGTCATTTACTGTAGTCTGTCAAATATGCCCGCGGTCTATTCAACGTAAATATTCTGGGACGAATACCTTTTACGTGAATACGTGAGAGCGAGTGAACTGTAATTGTGGGATTAAAGAGTAATGCACTGAATTTATAATTACTTCAACACTATTTAATTCAATACACTATACAACAACGGATAACAATAACTTACACGTGTTTACTTGAGCTTGGTTGACGAGGAAAATACGTCTATACTCAAGCGAATCTAAGAAGGAAGAAATACGCTCGATGTAAACAGTGATCAATGCATGCTTGCAGCGTGTCCACCTCGTGCCCACTAAACATGATACATAACAAAAATATTTTCCAGATATAACTTTTGTGCAATTTTGTGATATTAGCAAACTAACATTATATTAATGTCATCTTGACGTTTCCAACACAATGTTTTCAACTATATGTTTATGTAACATCAAAATAATGTAACCAATAATATTCATTAGATAATACATATAATGTTGATTATATGTTGCCCAGATATGTCTTAAACAGAGTATTTATGTTATTTGTTCGATATTTTTGCCTAACCTTGTCAAAACATTACTGGCATGTGTACAGGGAGCCTTGAAATTAATATTATCTTAAAGGTTTCTTAAATGTAATTTTTGGGTAATGACCACGTCATGACGTCATTCATATGACATATGATATTTCAACATAACCTAAAACCTAACCTCCTAACCATATAACAACATATATCATAAATGTCGACAGAAACTTAAAATCTACGTAACTTAAAAAAGTGATATCCACGTTCAAACAATATTACCCAGTAAATATGAAATAAATATATCACTGACGCCATCGTTCATTTTATCCTAATAATCATGGCGGTCATGGTAGGAGTTTTGAGTTCATAGAATTAAAATATAATTCAAACTACTTAAAAGTGATTGGAATCAATAGGACTGCAAAACTCATAATTTTCATGGTAAGATTATGATTTTCCACTACTCCATCCACTAATTGTTATTTTATCATTTAGGTTATGTAGTAATATCTACTATTGATTAGAGAGTATCTACATATGATGCTATGAATAGTAGAAAAACTATCAGTTGTGGTTCCTGCTAGTCAGATATTGGACATTATGGAAATGGTTGCTGATATCTGGAGCTGTATCAAATTATGAATTTAGCATGCTAAAACAACAATATTGTCAAAGTCAAAGTCAAAATATACTTTATTGTCGGAAGTTATAAAAACTTATAGACAAAGCTTTTTGGTTTTGGATTAATATTAAAATTGAATTTAATTAATTAATGATAAAGTATAATTGTGATACTCCCCACTATCTGCATATCATCCCAGATGAAGGAACACAAAATTATATATTTTATACAGAGTGTTCTGATCTTTCTTAATTTCATTAATCTATGACATTATTAACGTTTCTTGAGATTGTAGAGAAATCACTTGAATTGTTTAATACAAATTATCAATAAACTAACTGCATTTTCTCTTTATTTTCAGTTTGGTAGTGTCCTTTCACATTCCTCTATCAGTTTTGATGTACAAACTGCTACTTATTGAATGATCAGATTACAAAAACTTAAATAGCAGTTGTTGTTTCCGAACTAATCGAAGATGAGCCCTTCTGGACAGGGCAAAAAAAAAATCCAAAATTTTTGAATTGATAATTATGGACATACTGAATCGTAAGTAATTATTTTTCTTTTACCTCTAGGGGCAACGTAGAATTATTAATAATTATTGGATGGTCGTTTTCTTATATCATAAAGATTAATATGAGTTTTCAGTGACTGTAATGACTATATTTTCAGAATATGTAAAAGATGTTTGCAGTTCGATCACAGATGAAGAGTTTGATTCATAGTGATGGATTGGATGACATTAGCAGAGCAGAAACTAAAAAGAAAGGAGAAGTGACCGAGACAACAACCATATAATTATTGATTCAATGATATCTGTTTTTATTTTTCAAAAGAAATAGGTTTTCATTCAATATAATTCTTCTAATAACACTTAAATTTGGTAGATCTATCAATAAATTTTTCATCTGATTCAGGTGTTAAGTCATATTATTAGGTACTTTGGTCTGTTCATAGTGATTCAAGATTATATTTTTTATACTGCTAATTTTAATTTAATTGTTAATGATGTAACTGTCTTGTTTAATAATGCTTTATCCATGAGATTTTAGTCATTGACAATACATTTTTTTGATTGATTGGTATGTTTTACATCATTACCCCTTTATACCTATACATATTTTATTTCTTAGTATACAGGGTGGAACTTATACTCATGGTTTACCAACACTTATTTTTTTATACTTAAAGTTGTATTTCTGGAATTTCAATCGCCACTCTTTGGTAGATGAATAACTTTGTAAATTGCTATTGTTGTGATTCATCTACTGAAAAGTGACTACTGAAATTCCAGAAATATACCTATAAATATAGAAAAAAGTGTTGGCAAACCATGAGTATATGCTCCACCTTGATGTTACAATGTTACATTTTACAAATGTTGCATAGATGTTTTGAGTAACATTATATGTATGTAATAAAGTCACATTAAAGTTACGCAAAATATGACACATTTATGTAATGTTAAGTAATTAATATTACATTGTAATATTTAAAAGAGGCACAAAGTCATATGGACGCAACGTATCTGTTATGTTTTTATGCTTACTGGGTGATCGCCAATTCTCGCAACGCTATTGGTTGAACATCAACATGACACAACACCAAACGAAATGATTTTGCAGAGATGTATTCAGCTTGGCTGCGTTACAATTATTGAAACTGTTATTTGTTCGAAGTTGCAGCGTTGATTTATGTTTGTGTTTTTAATTAAATTATTGATTATTTATTTTGAATATTTGTTTTGGTGAGAAGTTCTGGGTTGGTTTTGGATGATGTTACATTTTCAAGTTTATTTCATTGGGTAAACAAGCCTAATGCGTCTCTGTTCTAGTTTGGTGTTCACGTGCTTTTGTTGACATCGTCCGTATTTGAAATATGAATGCACTATAGTAGCCGGTAGGCAGTGTTGCCAACACGGTAACCAATAATGTTCTACGTCGAGGCGCTGCATTCGTTGACATCCGCATACTTAGTCGAACGCGAAAAGGATCGAATGGGTCTCAACACACCCTATAAACGATAGGAAAATTAGTGTAACATTATTTATTTTGATTTGTATTTGAACCAATATTCCTCTCTATATGAAGAACATCTAGCTTGGTCCCAAAGAATTCGAAGGTTCTCAGTCCAGGCATGGTCAGCAATTCCCGATTTAGATGTATCTTCCCGTTGAGTCTACTTTTTGTGTTCGGTTATTCTTATGGATAACGATCTTTTGGCCTCTCCAATGTGAAAAAAATTGTTGTTATTGTTAAATTGTTATTTCCGTCAACCAGCTGCACACCCTTAAGAGTACAACCCTCAAAAGTCTTCGAAAGACTTGTCTCAGCTAGGGAAGACGCAGCCCTTACCTTTTAACGTGTGATGCCATGCATGTAAGAATCTCCACATTCAATTGGGACTTCGTAAATGTAGTTTTTGCTGGATCCTGCTGATATTTCAGGTTTCGTCTTGGTGAGGAAACTCCATAAGCTACTGCCGGATTGAAAGCAGCTCTTGATGTCGTACTTGTTTCCCATCCTCCTGATTTCTCGGAGATACCTCTGAGGTATGGAAGGATGATAGCTTGATTTTGGAGTCGTTCGATCATCTTTGTCCTTGCTTCTGTATTTCTCCTAGGATTTTTCAGAGTATCTATTTTGGCGTAGGTACTTTCTGATATGGTTTACTTTGCATCCTGTTTATTAAAGATTAGCATCGCTCGTTCCACCAATGTTCTTGTGGAATTTGGGTAATTAGAACAGAAGTTGAGATATTGTCATGTGTGGGTTTTCTTTCTGTAAACAGAGGTGCAGATGCCAGTACCTGTTCTTTCGACGTTCTTTTTCATCATGAATTTGATTGAGTTCTTCATGTTGTTTATTCTTGAGAGGAAGTCCTCAAGATTTCATCAACGCACTAGTTTCGACTTCTGAGGGCTGTAGTTCATAGGGGTTCGAGAGCTGGTTAACGGAAAAAACAATTTTAAACAATTTTGAACAAACAAAAATTTCGTTACTGAAACCGTTAATCAGCAGTAACTCTCTCAAATATCACTTACAAGGTTTTCGGTATCGGTACAGTTGGAAACAGAAAGCTTAAATCAAAAGAAATCAAGATTTCTCCTTCTTCTAGTTTCATATTTCTGACCTGATCAAAAAATTCTAGTGAATTTTCAACGCCCAAGCCTAGTTGTGCTATATAAAATAAGATTCTCAAACTCTTTTGTGAACTACTTTGCTATTTTGTATGTGGGGGACCCTATATTGACGAGACGATTGATCGCACCGACTTTCAAGACAATATATTTTTGATACATTAGGATTCGAGAGTTGTAGCGTTCTTTTTAACTTCGATGTGACCAAAATCTTGCATTAGTTTCTAGTGGCTTTCACATCTGAAACTATCTTGGGCAGTCGATTTCTGGTCAAATGTTTGTACGAACCGGTTTCAGAATGTCTACCCTTTCTTGATAATTTATTTATTTATCCAGAATCACCACATTATTGACTTTATCTGCTTTCAGCTAGAAAAAGTTCTTTTCCTTCAATCTTTTGATTATTTTCTTACCTTTGTTCAACCTGCTAACATTTTTCACTTTACTAATGTTTTCCGCAATTTTATTCTCGCATGCTTCTCGAAAGAAACCCTCAGAGGTTTCTTTCTGGTAAGCTCCGAATAGCACTTTCACAAATTTCAGGTCTCTATTCAGAAGCTCCAGTTCAGCATCATCAAATGGTTGAGAGGAAAATTTCTCAACAATGTTGATGACTTTCGAGGAATTTCTCTTCGGTTTTTCACTGATAAACTTCTCAGCTTTACAATTCAAAGTGTTTTTTTTTTCAATGTACTTAGCTCAATGAATTCCTCTGAAAATCGTCCCATTGTTCTTGTTCCTTATCGCTACCTCGTATAAGCTACCCAGGATCTTTCTCAGCTTATACGTGGTTTTATGTACCACCTTCATATTAAAATACTGTCGAAGCCCCAAGTAACTCGTAAGGTTCGTAAAAGAGAACGATATACTTTGGAGGGTTTTTCTCTTTTTGAGAAGTCGAAGAGTCACGAAGGATTTTCTTGAATCTATTCTTCCTAATCAGTTTGTCTACCAAATCTACAGAATATCCGTTCAGTCCAGCTATCGCCCTAATAATCATTTTCTCAGTGTTGAATCTTCCCTTGTTAAGCAGAAACGACAAGAGTCGACCTGGGCAGTCGGTGCGACCAATCGTCCCGTCAATAGGATTTTACAGTTGACCAGGCTTTGATGCAGGGAGAACTCAGCTTTTTTCCACTTAATTGTCAGCTTTTTTCTTTTTATTGCTTCATACAAGGTTACTGAATCTGCAAAATTCACTACAAAAAAATAATCTTGGAGATATTCTAGTTTTCTTGTAACTCTAATTTCGTCTAAAACTTCTCTTTCGATATCTTGATATCCAAAATTGTCTGTTGTATAGTTCTCTTCAATTTCTTCACAATGATCGTGCTTTTGATTGGATTGTAAATCTAGAGAGGTTTTCATTTGGAAATGTCGATGAAATTTTGTTTTCTGTAGCTCTATTGGTGGTACCTTCTTCTGGAGCTGATTGAGCTGACATTTGATTCTCATAAAACTAACATCTCTTAAAACAATATTTATTTTGCTTTCATCAAAAAATCTAGAAGCTTTTGTATTTTTCTCATAACTAAGAAAAATACATTTTGTTTTTTTTTCTAATAATTTTTGGAAAGTGAGCAAATGCTTTGAGGAATGAAAGATCTGGCTTTATTATTTTTACATCGAAACTATTTTTTCAATCCAAGGGCAGTGTTGTGTTTTTCTGAAGATTCATTCCTTCTGGATTCTTCTTGTAGTGAGTAGGTTTGATATCACTGAATCCAATTCAATTTTTTTATTGCTATTTTCCAAATCGAGACAGTTCTCGGCGATTCATCGTTTCAAATATTGGATTCACGCCAATTGTAATGCAAACTTTCATTACTGACCATTGTCCACTTGCTCTCAAAATATCCTTACCTGAAAAAAAACAGAATGATAGCTATGATGAACCAAAATATCGATACTATTTGGATAAACATAAACTCAAAGACCTATTACGTAATGAAACTTGGATAGAGGTATACAAAGTGTTTCCTAACTACAATTCCTAACTGCAGGTGGTGATTGGTTAGGTCATTTTAGGAAGAAAAGTTCCTATTAACATATGTCCGGAGTTGCTTCGTTTCTGAGTACAGGGCGTTGAAATAAAAAAAAAGTAATTATAAAATATGATGAATATCCTGGAACCGATTTGGTTGAAATTTGGTACATTTATTTGTACTAATAAGGTGCTCATTGAGCCCTAACTAGATTGAAATTATTATGGCCAGTGGCGTCTCAGTGGGCACCATAGCCAAAAATATTGTAAAAAAAAATACTCCACTGACATTTTTTTCGTAGATTTTCATTTTGTTAGATTGAACAACTTAAAATAAAACTTTTTGGTTTCTTGTATTTTCAAAAACATAAAATAAAGACCAAAAATAAAATTATTAACAATTGCGATATTACAGTAAATGAGCAAAATGTCCACCTTCTGATAAAATACACGACCGCATTCGATTTGCCATTGATTGTCTGACAAGTTCAAAAATTCCTGGAGTAGTCTTTATTACATTGCAATTGTCAATTATTCGGTTCCTCGAGTCATTCACATCTAGTACAGGAGTTTTATAAACAAGAGCCTTCAGATGACCCCATAAGTAGAAATCTAGAGGATTCATATCAGGACTGAGAGCTGTCCAATGTTGAGAAAATTGTTAGAACTCCGTTCCATAAAAAAATTAATTCTGTCCTGTTATTTCACATTGAACCATTTCAAAGTATAGTGATCACGTAAGAGAAGGGATTCGGACCGCCAGATCCGCACTTATTCTGACATTTCAAATGCATATTGTGAAAAAACGTATTGAAGAAAATCTAAAAAGTTTAGATGGTTGAAAAGAGAATTGAATTATCTTTTCAACGATGTGACACATGACCCCCCATGCCATTTAATTCCCCCTTGCGCCATCTTTCGAGCAATCACAATGTGTTTTTTTTCAAAAAGTAGTATCGGTGAAACACTCCAAACGGTTTTTTTTAGGTTCGTACGTCAAACCGTTCAAAAGTTAACGGGGGGGACTATTAAAAGCCGCACTGTATATACCTAGATATAACTACCATACAATGCCACGGACAAGGATTTCGTTTTGTGGCTAGTCAGTTAAAGTTCGAATATTCTAACTTTACCCGTGCGTCATCATCATAATTCTTAGCTTAGCAGACAAATGTAAACGAATTTTGATTCGCTCATAGCGGTTGTTAGAAAGAGATGTTCGATAGAGGATGTGTGATTTCTTCGATCATAAATTGATGACGCATGGGTAAAGATAAAACTATCGAACTGTAGTTATTTCTCCAATTGTTCTAGATGCCACAATCACATGAAATTTCATAATAGTGGAATATCTCAGAATTTCACTTGGATTTTATCACAAATATAGAAAATAACAAAAGCTCAATCAATATATCTATTTATATATTCAACGAAGTCGTTTCGAGAATGGAACCGAACCAATTCAAAGTTTTCCACTAGAATACACGAAAATATTTTCCACTAACAGTCGATCTAACTTTGAAGGCAAAAACAGCTCGGGATATATTGTTAATAAACGCTGATTCTACTAACCCTGCATAACACTTCCTGCAAGGGATAATACCCTCTACAGAGTTTGATGATTATTTGATATCAGTTGTATGTGCATTGGATTAGGTTTAAATTTGCTACAGCTCCGAAAACTCATTCAATTCATTCCGTTTAGAGCTATACTTATACATGTCGGAGTGTTTGCAGAATCGTAGAATATCTGGAGTTAACCGTATTTTAATCCTCGATATGAAGAAGCAATAACCTGGGTTTAATTCAAGTTGTAGAGGCGTTGAAATCCAGAGTGACATACTTTATCTTTGGGTCAGGGTGGTACCGAGAGAAAATGATGCTGGGTTTCAGTAAATTGTTTGGAAAGTCAAGGGTAAGGAGTTCTGATCTCAATATATTTCAAAAAGTTGTTAAGGATGAGTATCAAAAATTCGGGATTTTTTGCTAAGGTTATTATCAAACTCAATAATGCTGAATGCAATGAGAGCAATCCCACACAGCACATAATAATGCGTTCACAAATTCATTTTCGAATATCAAATCATTCAAGAAATGGAAATAACCCAAAAGAAACACCAAAACAACGTCAATATCACTCGACGCGCGTTTCGCCAACGAAGTTGGCATCCTCAGGAGTTCAAAAAAGCGTACTGTTTTTTGGGGTTATTTCCATTTCATGAATTTTATTCACATCAAAGGTTCCAAACTTCATTTACTTGTTCCTTACTCATATCTAACAAAAATCAAGTAAATCTGAGAAAAACCTGTGAAACCAATCTCTGTCGGTTTCTTGGTTTAATCAAATCTCTCTTTATTTTAACTCTGACAAAACTTACCTTATTGTTGTTGTTTAAAATTTTGTTTCCATTAACCAGATGTCACCCCCCTACGACGACAGCCATCAGAAGTCGAAACTTGTACAATTCAACGATTAACGAGGTCTTACCTTTTAACGTGCAATTCCTATCAAATTCCATACGCATCAAAGAAGCAGTTCCTTATATCCAAATTTTATCTCTTTACTTTATGTTCCATAATATCAAACATATTTTATCACAACAACAAATAGTAAATGTATATTATGCACAAGTTGAAAGTCGACTGAGGTACGGTTTTCACCTCTACACTGTAGAATAATGTCTTCGTTTCCCAGAAAAAAAAGAAAAATTATAAGATGTAATGCTGGTATAAAAAGAGATTATTCATGTCGAGAAATCTTCAAAATATTTGAAGTTCTGACCTGCACAGGACTCTACATATTTGAAGTTTGTCGTAAGGATGATTTACATTTATCACTATCCAAAAGCAAAATATGTAACAAAGCTCCAACTGGGATTGGGGCAAAGATGTTCAATAATCTACCAAATACCATCAAAAAGAGAAAACATGAGAATACTTAAAAAAATAAACAATAATTGGTTGAGAAATGTCTGTACTCTTTGAATGAATATTTTATCTTGTGTTTCTCGTAAGTACTAGTCGTATCATTAAGATAACATTTGCTTGTTCTAAGTTTCTGGATTCACTTTCTTCAACTGGCTTTCCGGCTATTTCATCATGCTGTACTATTTCTCACATGCTTTCTCTACAGCACCTGTAAAAAAAATGCAATGATGGCGATTCTGTTAAAATCAGAGAAAAACAAAGGACGAAACAAATATATTCCTATATTGGACATTCAATATCTACTTATTTTGCATATAGTTCAACTCACTGGACAGTGAATATTTTTATATGCAAGGAATCCATAATGAAATAGTTTTCCTAAGCAGTCTGTATCCAATACAATAATATACTCCAGAAGCAATTATAGTTAGAAATACTTCACCAAGAATTTTCAAGCTCATTTTGATACTTCAGAAAAGTGTGGATGCAGAAGTCTAAACAAATCATTGACCGTGTTGGACAGTTTCTAAACACAAATTGTTTGTAAAAAGGTACATTTGTGAATCATTTTGAGATGACTCAAGTTCATATTAATCAGAAGAACAATCATCCTCATTTAATTGCATTATGCTCATCACAGATGAAAGCTGGCAATGAGTAAACGTATCTGTGATTGTTCGTTGGTGATATATTGAAATCACCAAAACACAAAAGTTTTACCTCTGCACAATCCACTTCCACGATAATTCCAAATGATGAAATTATTCAGTAACTCAGTTGACTCCGCATCTCAAATACTCTATAGAACTTGTCAAAAGAATACTATTATTATTATTTGAAATCGGTTTTAAATGCATGAGCATGAATTGGACTTCCAATGGATGCTACTATTGGACATACAGGTTATGTACAGATATACACATCAACTGTTTTGTTTAAAATTGATTTTTTGCATCAATTGGCTGATCATTTAACGCACATGCATCAGTTGGGTGTCTATAATGAAGTAAATTATATTAAATTCACATTCAATATGGAAACGAAATAATATAAATAAAATAATTCATACCAATATATCAGTTCGCATTTTTGTGTACATTATATGTATGTACGTGAATTATTGATGTCCAAAATTTAAATATTCATCGTAAGTTTGTGTCTTGTACATACAATGGATGTACATTCAACATCTATCGACGTTTGTACTTGAACTGGACATAAAACGGACATCCATTAGCTGCCATGTGCTGTGTGGGACTAAGATGTTATTTCAGATATATAATGAGATTTATGTTCATATATTTGCTATTGCATTATTCTGCATCTTATGCCTTTATATCCAGCACGCGACTACGCTATACCAGATTGTTGAAGACACAAACCTGGCAGGCCATTGTGAATTCGCCGATCTCCAACTTCAGCTCACTTGACCTCAAGAATGAGTACGTAAGATTTTTGTATAGTCCAAGGTTTTCAATGTTCTTGCATTGAGAACAATAAAATTAATTAAAAAACATTATTGATAAAAGGTCATTCTTGCAATCTTCATAAATACACTATACGTGAGATAGCACAACTCCTTTGTCCTTTGCCCTTTATCCCTTGTCCTTTGTCCTTTGTCCTTTGTCCTTTGTCCTTTGTCCTTTGTCCTTTGTCCTTTGTCCTTTGTCCTTTGTCCTTTGTCCTTTGTCCTTTGTCCTTTGTCCTTTGTCCTTTGTCCTTTGTCCTTTGTCCTTTGTCCTTTGTCCTTTGTCCTTTGTCCTTTGTCCTTTGCCCTTTGCCTTTGCCCTTTGCCCTTTGCCCTTTGCCCTTTGCCCTTTGCCCTTTGCCCTTTGCCCTTTGCCCTTTGCCCTTTGCCCTTTGCCCTTTGCCCTTTGCCCTTTGCCCTTTGCCCTTTGCCCTTTGCCCTTTGCCCTTTGCCCTTTGCCCTTTGCCCTTTGCCCTTTGCCCTTTGCCCTTTGCCCTTTGCCCTTTGCCCTTTGCCCTTTGCCCTTTGCCCTTTGCCCTTTGCCCTTTGCCCTTTGCCCTTTGCCCTTTGCCCTTTGCCCTTTGCCCTTTGCCCTTTGCCCTGTGCCCTGTGCCCTGTGCCCTGTGCCCTGTGCCCTGTGCCCTGTGCCCTTTGCCCTTTGCCCTTTGCCCTTTGCCCTTTGCCCTTTGCCCTTTGCCCTGTGCCCTTTGCCCTGTGCCCTGTGCCCTGTGCCCTGTGCCCTGTGCCCTTTGCCCTTTGCCCTTTGCCCTTTGCCCTTTGTCCTTTGTCCTTTGTCCTTTGTCCTTTGTCCTTTGTCCTTTGTCCTTTGCCTTTGCCTTTGCCTTTGCCTTTGTCCTTTGTCCTTTGCCTTTGTCCTCTGTCCTCTGTCCTCTGTCCTCTGTCCTCTGTCCTCTGTCCTCTGTCCTCTGTCCTCTGTCCTCTGTCCTCTGTCCTCTGTCCTCTGTCCTCTGTCCTCTGTCCTCTGTCCTCCGTCCTCCGTCCTCCGTCCTCCGTCCTCCGTCCTCCGTCCTCCGTCCTCCGTCCTCCGTCCTCCGTCCTCCGTCCTCCGTCCTCCGTCCTCCGTCCTCCGTCCTCCGTCCTCCGTCCTCCGTCCTCCGTCCTCCGTCCTCCGTCCTCCGTCCTCCGTCCTCCGTCCTCCGTCCTCCGTCCTCCGTCCTCCGTCCTCCGTCCTCCGTCCTCCGTCCTCCGTCCTCCGTCCTCCGTCCTCCGTCCTCCGTCCTCCGTCCTCCGTCCTCCGTCCTCCGTCCTCCGTCCTCCGTCCTCCGTCCTCCGTCCTCCGTCCTCCGTCCTCCGTCCTCCGTCCTCCGTCCTCCGTCCTCCGTCCTCCGTCCTCCGTCCTCCGTCCTCCGTCCTCCGTCCTCCGTCCTCCGTCCTCCGTCCTCCGTCCTCCGTCCTCCGTCCTCCGTCCTCCGTCCTCCGTCCTCCGTCCTCCGTCCTCCGTCCTCCGTCCTCCGTCCTCCGTCCTCCGTCCTCCGTCCTCCGTCCTCCGTCCTCCGTCCTCCGTCCTCCGTCCTCCGTCCTCCGTCCTCCGTCCTCCGTCCTCCGTCCTCCGTCCTCCGTCCTCCGTCCTCCGTCCTCCGTCCTCCGTCCTCCGTCCTCCGTCCTCCGTCCTCCGTCCTCCGTCCTCCGTCCTCCGTCCTCCGTCCTCCGTCCTCCGTCCTCCGTCCTCCGTCCTCCGTCCTCCGTCCTCCGTCCTCCGTCCTCCGTCCTCCGTCCTCCGTCCTCCGTCCTCCGTCCTCCGTCCTCCGTCCTCCGTCCTCCGTCCTCCGTCCTCCGTCCTCCGTCCTCCGTCCTCCGTCCTCCGTCCTCCGTCCTCCGTCCTCCGTCCTCCGTCCTCCGTCCTCCGTCCTCCGTCCTCCGTCCTCCGTCCTCCGTCCTCCGTCCTCCGTCCTCCGTCCTCCGTCCTCTGTCCTCTGTCCTCTGTCCTCTGTCCTCTGTCCTCTGTCCTCTGTCCTCTGTCCTCTGTCCTCTGTCCTCTGTCCTCTGTCCTCTGTCCTATGTCCTTTGTCCTTTGTCCTTTGACCTTTGACCTTCGTCCTCGATCATCGATCATCGATCATCGATCATCGATCATCGATCATCGATCATCGATCATCGATCATCGATCATCGATCATCGATCATCGATCATCGATCATCGATCATCGATCATCGGTCCTCGGTCCTCGGTCCTAGGTCCTAGGTCCTCGATTCTCAGTCCTTTGTTCTATCGGTCAACCGGCTGCACCCTTACGAGCAAATCTCAAAAGTTCTCAAGAGATTGTGCTAGAGAAGACGAGGACCTTACCTTTCATTTATTCATTCATTCAAAAATTCAAACAATATAAGATCATCCAAATAGGTCGGTCACCCATTTATGAAATAACGGATTCTAGGAGACATTTTTCAAGATGGCGGCGAAGGCTGGAGAAGGTCGCAAACTTTATATGTTTTTTAGTACTGTATTACTAAGTTTTATGTCCACTACATTTTTGTCAGACAACTTTATTTTTAACAGACTATTAAAATAATTTGGATCAATAACAATAAACATTTCGTTGATGAAATATATGAAATTTTACAGATGCTGTCATTTCATTAGTTTACATTTAAATTATGTGACAGGGGTTTTGTCTAATAGTTTAATGTTACCAACCTCGACAAAATGAGATATTTATGCATTTGGGTTTTATGATGACTACTTCACTTCAGTCACGAAATGGAAAAATATTTTTTGGACGCTACTGGCACCAGGCTGGTGGGAGTGATGTAAGTGAGTGAGTGAGTGTTGATCTTGTCGGACTCGGGTGAATCAGAAACCAATATCCGAGGGTAGGTATGAATATAGTTGCCGATAGGCCTGAGGCAGAGGGCGCGCTGTCGCATAGACTTTCATATGGTAATCGCCTACAGAAATCCATTCACAATAGCATTAGGGCCAACTTATTACGTTTACATTGATCTCGAGGTTTATATTTTTCCTTCCTCTATTTGTCTTTGTATTTGAATTTAGTCGGTTGCTGCATTAAACTATCCTTATTCGATATTACATTCCCGCCCGTAAAGTTACTTCGCTTCGGTTTATGAAATTTGATTTGATTGTGACGGGTTGACGAGTAATTATTATGGAATTAACTCCGACTACGAACGGAACAGCATGAGCAGGAAGGTCGCGTGTTTTCTAACATGTGTGTGAGAGGGATGCAGATTGAATCATAAAATATAAAATGTAATATGTTATACAGGGTGTTCCTAAATCTCATATACATATGGCTTATTTAAAGATTAAAAATTCATAAAAACATAGGTCCGCAGAACTCAGAGTCCTCATAGCCTCTACACCTAGAACTATGAAGATATATTAATTGTATATGCCCTCATGTTGTTTAGAGTCCTTTGTCTGACCCCGTCCTTACAACTCCAGAGATTAGACTTTAGCTCTCCCGTGTAATATTGAAAACCTTGTTTCACCATTCTTGATATCGAGTCTTCATCCATGTGTCCCTTGAGTTTTTAGCAGAGCTTTCGCATTATGACAAGCGGGTTCATACCTCTGCTCGTGCTAATGAGTCAGCCTCTTCGTTCCCTTTATACGCTGTATGCCCTGGTACCCAGGCTATGGAGAGTTTGTTACGTTACAATCGCCCAGGTCGTGTAGGACTTTCAAACAATCCCAAACAAGTTTTGAGTTAACTTGCATGGAGCAAATTGCTTCAATTGCTGCTTGGCTCTCAGAGTAAATAGCAATGGTCCTTTTTTAGAACTTTTGCCTCAGCAACTCTTCTGCATAATTAAATGATAAAACTGGACCGACAGCCATATGCACCCTAGAGGAGTTGTTCATTTCCTTTGATGTCGGCCGCAGGTGTAAAAGGCTAACCCCTCAGTATACCCAACTACTCGGATTCGAACAGACAGGAACGAACCCCCATAACCGACCCCTTTGGAATATGGATCAAAGGCTAGGTGGTGCGGTCCAAGACGATAGATTGCCACAATGATGACCACAATGGCAATGAACGCTTTGAGTGGACGGACGAACTAAGGAACGGTCTTCTGCATTGCTGTGAGAGCAGTGAGCCCGCCCGGACAAGATACATGAAATATCTTACCGAGTTCGGGGCCGTTCCCAATAAATGTGCTGATTATGCTGCCGTAGAAGTATCGTCTTTCCAACAAGATGTTAACATATTCTTTTTGTTAGGATCAGTTGTAGTTGAGCACTCGTACAATCCACAATAATTTTTATGTATATCGGTTTTGTAATTTTTTTAATTTTGTAATTATATTTTTTTTTTAAGGACTTGAGCATTTCAAAAAGTTGGCGTAGTCGAAAGCAGGATTTCCGGAGATTTTCGAACCTTAGTGATTCGTTGTGAGGGGAGCTGTTGTATTGGCGGCTCTTCATCATCGACGAGACATCGAAATTTGTGACAAAAATTGCTCAAATTCACGGAGATGACATACGCAGTGAAGACAAAAATAGCAGATCTGTTGGTCCTCTTCATAGTTAGGCAGGAGATGCTTAAAGTCGTTTTTTATGTGAGTACAATTTTATGGAACAATTATCAACTATTTTTGAAAATTTCAATAATAACAGTTCTTTGCTGACTCCTTGTTCCAGTAACCTTCAACTTCAAAGTAGGATGATTTTCGTCATAGATTTTCAGTTCCTGGCTAAACGGAATAACTATCGAGAATTATTCTTCAAACTCCGCAGACTTCACCCTAACCATTCCGTTGAAATGGTGACTCTGGTCATAGGGATACTTGGAATGGTGGACACGCTGCTCTCGAATCTGAAAAATATGTCGGTTTGCCATGAAGCGGCAGAAATCTTAGCCGGAAGAATGCGGTCCTTAACTCTTGGTTCACTTCTTGATAATGCGATACAATTGCGTAATATATTGATGTCTGTTAGTTACGAGTTTGCAAAATTACCTCATACATAGCTCGTAACTGGATGCAGTATGATATGTTCGTATGATAATTATTTTTTGCTATTCAGATTTTGCGCTTGGTTTTAAACTAAATTCTCAGTTAAGTTACTTATTTAACACAAGACTAAATGGCTGAAATGAGTTATTTTAATGAAAATGTTTTTTAATATACCACTTTTTTCGAACTAAGAATAATAAAATAAATTATACTGGACATGAATGCACAAGGCATATGCATTTTTATGCGAAGGACTACACTTTGAGGACCTATTGACAATCTCTTCAATTCTTTACAACTGCCATCTATACAACTTGCACAATTAAATTATAACGACGTGGAATCAGATGAAAGTGCGACTCACAATGTATTCGAATTTGTAAGTCGGTGGAATTGGGATTTATAAATTGAATTCATGTTGAAATATTCTACAGTTAATACGCTTATTGGGATGCTCTCCCAACGTATTTATTTGATGACATGGCACATTACTGTTGTGAGATCCCACTTTATAATTAATTCTAGGAAGTTTTCACCGAGGTATTATTTTTCACGTCGAGAATTATTTTGCTTATTGGTATTGTAGCAAACAAATTTTCTGAGTTATTTTCCTCAAGATGTTTATAGTTCAGTCGACAGGTAGTTTCAGATAGAAAAAGGTCGGAAGATAATGAAACTTTAAGATTTTGTTCAGGGATGGTTGATTAACATTTTCTCAAGTTTTGGACCTCGAGGACCCTGTGCTGAAAAAGTAGGGGGAGGAAAACTGCAAATCTTTCGACCTTGTTATGGTTTTTCCCCAATAACTTTGTTGCCTTACGTTCTACAGCAAAAACGTCATTTGACTTTTTTGTAGATCGTCAAATTCCCTACAAACATGTTTGTGTGTCAATTTGTTACAAATTTCGCCACAAAATGCAGAATTCCACCCTATTTCTTCTGTTATACAAGAATTATGATGAAATGTAGTTGCTATTATAATTCCTACTTGAAATCACCAACTTTAGATAACCCCCACCTCTGCTTGCCCACCAGGTGTCAAGTCGTTCCTCACAAGGACAAGAGAGTGTCGGGCCGAGGGGAGTGTGTGATCAGCTACAGCAGTAAAAAGCTGGAAAACAATAGATGTTAGAACAATGCTCCTGTGGAACTGCGGAATGCAAACGATGAGCCAATATTCAACATAGAAGGCTGAAATTTGTCTATTCTACCTGCGCTACCTAGACCTATTTGTTTTTGTTTTTATAGATCATATTAGATCACTTTTCATTTTATTCTTTCAACATGACTCTACTATTCATTGATTCCAATAAGAAATCGAAAAATATTAATTACAGAAGGGTATAAGTACCTCAGGTAGAATAGTAAAAATATGGGACAGAGAGAGTTTAACCACTCAGAGAATATATAAGATTAAGTTAGATAAGTAACATTAGAAACCTTCAGCTCTTGAAGTGAATAACTTTGTTAGCGAACGGAGCATCGAGTGTTAGTGACAGCTTTGGTTTTTGGGCAATTTTCTGAGATGGCGTCTACATCTCGTGGATCAGACTTGTGTTTAATTTGTAAAGGAGGAGTTGAAGCAGGTGAACAAATTGTAGTGAAAGCCAAAAGAGTTGCTAGACTGTTGGAGTTCAGTGTAAAAAGGAAACTTTCGGCAGATGAACAGTTTCTGCGTGAGTTGAGTGAATTAAGAGTGCACAGTGCTTGCCAAACAAGGTACAACAATGAGAAATTAATTGCTGCATTTACACGTCGTGGATGTGACACATTCAAAGCTCCTTCTCCTGCACCTACCCGACAGTCACAAGTTGCGAAATTCGACTTCACCAATGCGTGTATTCTTTGTGAGGAAGCTATCACTGATGATTTCAGAGCTAAACAGGCAAAGATGCCCTTGGAAAGGCGCAATGCTACAGTCAACGTGACTCTACCCGAAATTTCTAATAGAATCATCGAAAAGACGAGGATGCGTGGAGACGACTGGGGGAAGAAGAGCGCATTAGCCAGTTGCAGAATTTGGACACTGATTTAGACGCCGTCAATGCTGAGTATCATCAAAAGTGCCTCGCAAGCTTTTACCATCCACCTAAGTCATCGCATAAAAGAGGATTCCGCCCATCACCGAGTGTTGACGAAACCAAGCAGGCATACATCGACGAGAATAGTGATGAATGCCAGTTTTTCATTCAGCAGCTGATTGAGCTGATTGAGGAAGACCGTCGACCATACAGCAAAACTGTCAAAAATCGTCTTCAGATGAAATATGGGGACCAAATCATTATTTCATAATCAAGGAGAGGTCCTATTGTCAGTCTGAAGAGGGTTGGAGACAAAATTCTGTACGATAACTGGTACTCCACCGAAAGGAAAGTAGACGCACAGGAAGAAAGACGTCGAGAGTATTCAACACAGTTCAGTATCCTCCGATTGACAACTTCTTGGATAGTGCGCGAACTGCGGTTCCGAAGACACTGTTCTTCTACTCCATGTCTTGATTTTGACCAACAAACGACGAACCTTGGACTCTTGGAAAAATAAATGCCTCGCTCTAGCTCATGCAATCATGATAGAAGTGCGCCCCAAGGATACCTGCTATATAAATTGGTGTGGAACAAAACTCCCACAACCACATTGGAGATACTATGCTCTACGTACATCATCTACGTGCAGAGACACTTTGGGAGCAATGTGATTGTTGTATTTGATGGATACCCCACTAACGCAGGCTATCAAAGCACCAAAGCCGCAGAACGAGCTTGCCGTTCTGCATTACAATCAGCAACCATAGTCGTGTTCTCCTCATCTACCATGGTGACCATAGCACAGGAAAAGTTCTTGGCAAACAATCATAATAAGAGCGCATTCATTTCCGCAAAACTCAATAACAGAAACTGATCTTGACAAAAACCATCAAATTCAAAAACTGGCGAAACAAAATTTTAACAAAACATCATTTTTTAATCCTACCGAATATCGTGAAACCTTCAAATTGTCCGAAAATAAATTTGAAGTAACGTAAAATCTGTAGAACCGAAATGTGTAACATATAAAATGATCAGAATCAGAATCTAGCAGAAAGCGAATAATGAATTAGACTAGTAGAGAAGGATCAACTGGTTACAAAACTTGCTCTATTATCTCCTAGATGTTGCTCACTTGTGACCGTTCATTATATATGACGTTTCTTTCATGATTTAATTGAAGATTCATATTATTTCTTTAATAATTCTGGTAATATATTTTTTTCAATTCAGGCACTTTCGTTTTTTAAACAATTTAGATATATGAGAACTAATTCTTATCATGATATAGGGGCGACACCACTTGACAGAAGACCATAAAACTAATATGAAATATGGTGGATTACGTAATCCAATCTTCCGCAATAAAACCTATACAATAGGTAAAGTCGTCGGCAAGTATTCAACAAAAAACAAAAAAAAACAACTACTGTCCCCTACGACCATTGAATTATATTTGTTTAATACTTGGCAAAGTTTTCTACAAGAAGGGATCTCCAATTAGGATGAAAGGATTTTTCGATTCAATTGGGTCGAACTAGCCTTCGCTGATGATTGGCAATGACCATGAAACCGGTACGGAGGTGTTCCCCCAATTAAGTCGAAAAATAATTTCAGCTTTGATATTTGAAATGCATTGCAAAGTGGTTCTTGTAGAAAACTTTGCCAAGTATTAAACAAATATAATTCAATGGTAGTAGTTGTTTTTTGTTGAATACTTGCCGATGACTTTACCTATTGTATAGGATTTATTGCGGAAGATTGGATTACGTAATCCACCATATTTCATATTACTAATTCTTATGCTTTAACGGTTCTCATAAATTAAAATTAGATGCATTTCTTTTCGGATTATAAATCAGTTCTATTCATTCCACTCTGCTATTTTTAAGTCTTATGAAAAGTTGTTCCGATAGCTAATTGATTGTTTGTTTTGGTGATGTTGTTCATCTATCTGTAGGTAGGGTTTGATAGAATTGCTATCACCATGTCCTGTTATTTTAATAAGTTCTTGTTCCGATACACCTGCTTTTGCCAATTGTGAAACAGCAGTGGCTCGGTGAGAATGATTTGAAAATTTTTTGTTTGTCATATTCAAATTTGCCAATTCTGCAGACTTTTTGGTCCATTTACTAATTTCATGCATTCCAATTGACATATTTTTGTATCAGCCAAGGGTTTTTTCTTTTCTCCAGTTGGGATTTACTGTCAGAAATAACCTATCTGTTTTAATATTGATGTTTTCGCTTCTTTTCATCATTAGCTTATCTAGAAGTCTCACTGGACAACGACTCACTTCGTTATGGTTAGGTACAAGCCATTTATTATTAGCACATGGTTTTGCTCCTTCCTGTGTGGTTTTGGTAAAAATAGGATTATATTGTATTCTACCAGTTGGAGTATCATCATTTCCAGTTTCTTTTTGAAAATAATGAGTCAAGCATGACGCTCCTTCATTTCCTCTCCACGCAAGTTCTACAGAAGCAATTAAGAAAAATTTTATTTGTAATCCTTCCGGTGTATTTTCATCCCACGCTTCTATCATTGCTATGTACTCGTTATCTTTAAATGCTGATGCACTAACCTTTCTCTTGTCCGGTAACATTTGAAGTTCCCTTCTTTTTGAATTTCTTGCGTTTCATGCGGATAAAAATATGGGACTAGAGAATGGATCAATTACTCTATTAAACTCCTTCATATATTTTTCTTGTACTTGTTTTGCCGTAATGTTCCACATCGTTTTAACCACATTTTCTTTATAATTTTCTCCGTTACATTTTCTCATATTGAAAGCCCAATCTTTCAAAATAGACGCTATCATTTCAGTGGAAATTGATTCATTTAGCACATAGTTTCTTTCACTGCAAATCGTAAGAAATTGTTTCCATACGTACTTTTTTGTTTTCACTGTATTATGAGGCTCAGTATTTTGTACACTTTCGTCTATTGCATTTGATGATAAATCTCCGAATCGACTCATTTTTGAACAATTTTTGATAAACGTCACAATTTGACAGTTCTGTTTGTTGTATATTGATGTCGATGTGGTTACTATGAAAATGAAATTATTTAAAAATTTTCGATTGGTGGAGCTACACTATGTATAATCAGGTATTATCGAAATTATACGAGGTAACTTTACTGAATTGGACATTCTGATTGGTTGAAAATCATACGAAAAAAATAATCCATTTTATAGCCGACCTCACTACAGTAATTTTTTTTAATTCACAATAGGCTACGTTACCACAATCAATGTTATTAAAATTCACTACTATTCAAGTGAAACGACATATTATAGTGGTCACTTCGAATTTTTAACGAATTCGAAGGTTTAGAGTTTTGACCTCTTGACATATCTATGCTTATGAAGCTACCTACAGTTCGATTATTTTATCTTTACCCGTGCGTCATCAATGTTATGCATATGAAATAAGTCGAGACGTTTGTCAAAATAACATCTAAATGTAGAATGCCGTGGCTAATATCCCGATAAAATTACAACGTGTAGGTAATAAGAGAGGATAATGAATTACTAAATTAACTAAATTAACATTTTCAAATTCATGGAAATGGCGAACCACCAGACAATAAGAGTTTTTTTTTTAGTTTCAACAGAATACCGTGTGACACACTCACGGGTACACCCCCTTTTCTCCTTTCCTTTTTTCCTTCATTTTCCAAATATGTCAAAAAGTGCCGTCAAGTGAGCATATACAATGTTTCAAATTTCAAAAATATTGCTGGCGAAACAAAGGCGAAAAGGAATGAATCTATTTAAAATTGTTTTTTCCGTTGACCAGCTGTCGTCCCCTTATGAACGGCAGCCCTCAGTAGTCGAAACTTGTACGAGCCAAAGATTAACGAGGTCTTACCTTTCAACGTGCGATTCCTAGCACACGGTGTATTCCAATTATTACGAATCCAGTGACATCAAGTTGGATAGGATAATGAAACATGGAGGAAGCGATATGTTCATGGAAATTCCTCATTTGCCCAGTGAGTTTACTAAAAACCTTTGACCTCCATACTGATTTCTAATTTCAGTCACACATAATATAAAGAAGTTGTTTCATCCATACCTCCGCAGTCGTTTGACACAAATCAATCAAATCCTAATTTTATCCACATTAATGCAATTTCTGTAGGTAATAGTTATCGAAAAAAGTTGTTCAAAAAACTAGGTTTTGCAAACGTTGATATCAAAAAATGAGTTTCCATTCAAACATGACTAAAAAAGGAATCTTCTAGACTCAGGTATTAAAACTTTTTCAATTAACTATTCGTGCATGGATGCAAAGACACACTGTTATGATAAATAAATGAATATCTAAGAAGTAAAAATACACCAGTTGAAATATATTTGGTAATGAAATACTCAACACATGATTAACAAAAAATGTATTTCTACATTTATTTATGTATTGCGAGCATGTAGAACTATGTCCAGTTATGAAAGAAAAATCAAAATTAATATATTTAATCACTTTCAGATTCAGAACTGTCACCAATGTTTTATAATAATGGGTTTAATAACCATATCACAAAGGAGCTTGTCTCGTTCATACAATTTTTCAATAAGTGATTCAATGTGTGTTTATTTTCGTTCATTTTGATGTACACCGTTTTTCGAGATATTTTAAGTGCATCTGCAACTCTCTAAAATACAGTAAAGAAAAGTTATGACACTTCTTTTGTGGTTTAAATTGATACCTCTTGAACAGATGAAAGTTGAAAAAAAGGTCCACCATTCGCTCTTTCCTTATCAATAGAAATTGTTATGCTTGTGAATTAGTTACTGGCATAATCTAAAAAGAGTTCAAATATATTGTAAATGTTTTAACCTGTATTTATAAATTTAGGTAATGTTTTTTTCTCTCATTAGGATTTTCACACTATGAATAACTGTTGTGTGAATATCCCGGCAGTACGGGATTATGGTCACAAATGTCAATTGTGAGGTTAGAAATTTTAAAGAGTATTTGTGAATAAAACACATTGTATTATACTTACTTTGGAAGTAATTATTCCAAGAGACGTTCAGCTTTGAAAAAAACTGTTTTTATAATATATTCGACTGCAAAACAAAGTAAAACTGGCGACCAACAATACCTCAATGACAGAAAACAATGACGCAATTGATGCACGGAAAAAAATAACTCTGATAATGTTACTCTTCTTCGGGTTTGTTGGCCGTCGTGATATGGAATTGCTTCCTAACGTTTCGCCCGCACGAGTGGCTGGCTTCTTCTGAGGTTCCATCTTGAAAGATTTCCGATGACTGGTTGGTTCGGGATCTAAGCGCATATTTATATGTCCGGCTGGTACCTGTAATTATTACGTTCTTATCGTCCGTTCCTGGAATTAAATTATCTCTCAGTATTGGGGTTGCAGGTATATTCCTTTCGGCTGTTCTTTTCCTAGCTTGACTAAGTAATGGATTCCAAATTCGGTTGAGGGTCAGTGTCTCTTCTTTTCTGTTGAAATTATCCGTATGTTTATGGATTTCAATTGCTTCTCGTATAAGCCGATTGTGATATCCCTGGTCAGGAGCAAGAAGTTTAACGTCTTCAAACAGTATCTTGTGGTCCCCTTCACTCAGCGCGTGTTCTGCAACAGCTGACTTGTCCGTCTGACCTAATCTACAGTTTCTCCTGTGTTCATGTAGTCTTGTTCCCATGGATCTTTTCGTGGTTCCGATATAGACTTTCCCGCAAGTGCACGGTATACGATATACCCCAGCAGCTGACAGCGGGTCCCTCTTATCTTTTCCTGATCTAAGGCTTTGTTGTATTTTTCTGGTGGGCCTAAATACTGTTTTAATATTGTGCTTTCCAAGGAGTTTTCCTATTCTGTCCGTGACCTTAGGGATGTACGGTAGATAAGCGCGCGCGACTGTTTGAGCTTCCTCTCTATTTTGGGACGTTGACTTCTTTGGTTTCATGGCTCTGTTGATCTCGGTATCACTATATCCATTCGATCTGAAGGCCACTTGAAGGTGTTTTAATTCTTCTTGTAGATGTTCTGGCTCACATATTCTTCGAGCACGTTCTGTCAGTGTGGAGATGACGCCTCGCTTTTGACTCGGGTGGTGGTTTGATAGTGCATGAAGATATCTATCCGTATGTGTCGGTTTTCGGTATACTTTGTGGGTTAGATTTGTGCCACATCTTTTTATGAGTACGTCTAAGAAGGCTATCTGTTGTTCTTGTTCGGTTTCCATGGTAAATTTGATGCTAGGATATTGAGAATTGAGGTGATCCAGGAAAAGATTCAGTCTCGCTCTCCCATGTCTCCAAATGACAAAGGTGTCATCTACGTATCGTAACCACATGGCCGGTTTAAACTCGAAAGATTCGATTGCCTTCTTTTCAAATTGTTCCATGAAAAAATTGGCTATTAGCCCACTTAGCCCAGTAATAGCCAATTTTTTCATGGAACAATTTGAAAAGAAGGCAATCGAATCTTTCGAGTTTAAACCGGCCATGTGGTTACGATACGTAGATGACACCTTTGTCATTTGGAGACATGGGAGAGCGAGACTGAATCTTTTCCTGGATCACCTCAATTCTCAATATCCTAGCATCAAATTTACCATGGAAACCGAACAAGAACAACAGATAGCCTTCTTAGACGTACTCATAAAAAGATGTGGCACAAATCTAACCCACAAAGTATACCGAAAACCGACACATACGGATAGATATCTTCATGCACTATCAAACCACCACCCGAGTCAAAAGCGAGGCGTCATCTCCACACTGACAGAACGTGCTCGAAGAATATGTGAGCCAGAACATCTACAAGAAGAATTAAAACACCTTCAAGTGGCCTTCAGATCGAATGGATATAGTGATACCGAGATCAACAGAGCCATGAAACCAAAGAAGTCAACGTCCCAAAATAGAGAGGAAGCTCAAACAGTCGCGCGCGCTTATCTACCGTACATCCCTAAGGTCACGGACAGAATAGGAAAACTCCTTGGAAAGCACAATATTAAAACAGTATTTAGGCCCACCAGAAAAATACAACAAAGCCTTAGATCAGGAAAAGATAAGAGGGACCCGCTGTCAGCTGCTGGGGTATATCGTATACCGTGCACTTGCGGGAAAGTCTATATCGGAACCACGAAAAGATCCATGGGAACAAGACTACATGAACACAGGAGAAACTGTAGATTAGGTCAGACGGACAAGTCAGCTGTTGCAGAACACGCGCTGAGTGAAGGGGACCACAAGATACTGTTTGAAGACGTTAAACTTCTTGCTCCTGACCAGGGATATCACAATCGGCTTATACGAGAAGCAATTGAAATCCATAAACATACGGATAATTTCAACAGAAAAGAAGAGACACTGACCCTCAACCGAATTTGGAATCCATTACTTAGTCAAGCTAGGAAAAGAACAGCCGAAAGGAATATACCTGCAACCCCAATACTGAGAGATAATTTAATTCCAGGAACGGACGATAAGAACGTAATAATTACAGGTACCAGCCGGACATATAAATATGCGCTTAGATCCCGAACCAACCAGTCATCGGAAATCTTTCAAGATGGAACCTCAGAAGAAGCCAGCCACTCGTGCGGGCGAAACGTTAGGAAGCAATTCCATATCACGACGGCCAACAAACCCGAAGAAGAGTAACATTATCAAGAATCCCGGCCGCGAAAAGCCTCAATCAATATAAAAATAACTCTATTATATTGTATAGTAAAAAATTTATAATACCATGTATGACAATTTATATTCGATTTATCATACTCATATATAATGTCAATCTGTATAATTTTCTCACATAGGTAAAAAAGGCAATACATAATTAATCTTACAATATTAGTTAGTAAGAGTGATTACCTCCAAAAGTTGGTAGTAGTTTTGATAATAAAATATAATAAACTGATCGGTTTATGATATGTTGTCTTTAAAGTACATAACTGTTTTAGAGTAAAACGATATTTTATAATGCCATGGTAATAAAGTTTAAAATATTCAAATAATAGAAGATTCATTTCTATCAACGCCATAGTATAAAGGTAATTATCTCATTTAATACATTCTACTACCCTTGGTTATACTGTTCACACACCCAAAGTTTTCGGATGCTCACAGTCGCAGGCTTCACTTCAGTCGCTGTTTTGTGTTGAAAGAGAACACGTAGAAGTCGGGTTCTTTGTATTGCTTTGACGATGTTTTCCATATAATCGGATTCGATTGATAATCAATCGACGATAAATTGTGTTTTCCCAGACAGCACTAGATATTCCATGAATAATCCTAGAACATTCTTTTTGGAATATTGAAATATTCTAGGAATATACTAGGATATTCTAGGATATTGGAGGAATATTCCCTGAACATGCTTATGGGAATCCCTCAGATAATCGTAGAATATTCTCAAGGGAATATTCTATGAACATCTAGAATATTTCTGGAATATTCCACGGATATTCCATACAAACTATTCCTATAATATTACCAACAAATATCCTCAGAATATTTGGAATATTCCAAGATTATCCAAGGAAAATAAATGAAGAATAATCATAGAATATTCTTATTGAATATTCAATGAGTATTCTTTGGATATATGGTATGATCCAGGAATATTACTGTAATATTCCCAGAGTTACCTTTTCGTATAATCGAATCTATATAATCCTCAAATAGTAGAGCAACCATAGACACATGGTCAAGACTGTTAGTAATCAGTACAGTGAAGCCAAGTGCGAAGAAAAGTTCATCTCTACAAAGGTACAATTGCTTTATTTCCAAATTTCAACAGGGTGTGATATCTAATTTTAAAATAAGAAAAAAATCAAATCCTATTTACTCGTCCATTTCTGGGACATCCGTTAAGGCTGCTGAATTGAGAAACCTGAACAAAAAATCAATTGAGCGATTTGATATTTGGTATGTTGGTAAATGAAATATATGTTCATTTGTACATTTAATGTGTAGAATTCGAGACTAAACAATGCCTCTTAAATCTCAAAATGAATGGGAGGTTGTTCATTTAAAAAAGGTTATGAATTAACTCTTGAAATAAGTCTTCAGTAAATCTATTGTTACTGAAAAATATGAGGCAAATATATTGGTCTTCTTCAAATTTTACTGGGAACCATAATCTATCAATAATGGAGAAATATACAGGTTTGTAACTTTTATACATACTTACTGATTTCTTTTCAATCGGTCGGAGGATTTTGCGAGGTAACAGCACCACTTTAATGTCCTTCAGAGATGTTCTATTGAGGTAGCGTTGAATTGCATCTAGAAATGAAAAATTCATTGATAGTGTGTGATTGACTAGACTATAATATTTTCTTGTTAATCTAATTCAGTATGAACATTTCAAATACATTCAAAACTTGTAGATTTTATACTGTATTTATAAAACTACTTTTATTTATATGGGAATAATGGTACGAAGCAGAACCTAAATCTATACTGCTCTAATTATCATTTTCAATTTGCTTCTCTGAATGGCGTTCGTCAGAGTCTTGTGAATCATTATGGCACACAAGTTCTTGAAAATCAAATGAAAATGATACAATTAAGAGCTACAATGTTAGGCCAGAACGATGAGACATAACCTAAAAATTATAGCATAATTATTGTTCCCAATATTAATTATAATCAGATTATAATAAATGCTTTCAAATTTCGTTGAAACATCTCATGCACAGAAAATATTGGACATGTTTTCAGATGGTTTCTATCATCGAAGAGATGATAGGTATATGCGGCTCACCTACCTGTGGCGATAAAAATTCCTATTTTTGACAAGCCATTCGATTCTGAAGAAAAATAATATTCAAAAACTACTCAGATTACTTACGTTTTATATGATAACACTACACAAATCACGAAATAAAAAAAACAGTTCAAATACTCATTAAAACAAGTTTAAATGAAAAGTCAAACCTGAAACTTCCCAGACGACAGACGACACTTGTTGAAATGCACGCAATAACATGAGGTCTGTGGGAATAACTTATACCGAATGAGCGCTGTGTGATTGGTCACTGTAATGGCGGGAAGTTTAAATAACAAGGCAGCTGCATGCAAACTGAGTTGAAATGTGTAAACAATAGTAACTTTCTGTCAAATGTGAAGTACTTATCAAAAACAAAAAAGATTAGGCCATAGAAGAACGAAAATCATTTATGAACCAAGCATCAGCGCGCTAGTATGGAAACCTTAATAATATTTGGTCCAAATATGGAAACGTCTTATAAAGAATAATCCACGAATATTCCTTGAATAACATTCTCTGAATGTACTATAAAGAATATGCAATAAGTAATAGTCCAGAAATATTCAACTCAGAATATTCACATTGAAATATTCCTGGTATATTCTTTCAAGAATGTTTTTGAAATATTCTACTTTGTATGTTCCTTGAATTGTGCCAGGGTATATAGATATTCCAGGAATATTCCATGATAATTCGGAATATACCGGGTGTCCCACATTTTATGTGACAGGCAATATCTGATTTGTCGGAGGAGATATACAAAAATGTTTTATAGAAAAGTTTTATGAGTTCATGAGAGCTATATTTTGATATAATTTTCAAATATACAGGGTGTTTGGTGTCGGTGCTACAGACCAAAATGCCATTTTTTAAAATAGAACGCACTGTATATCATTACATATTCAGATTCTACGCTTAATTCTGTTATCATTTCATGTTTAGTTTTTGAAATTCGGTTACGGCGTTGTTGAGTTATTGCACTTAAAATAAGGTTTAATATAAGGTATCAAAAAATCTTTAACGCGTACACGAATCCTGTCTATATCTTTTATTAAATTGAACTAGAATCCTACTAAATAATAGCTATTAATGTAACGAGATTATTATGCGATTTATGATAATCGAGGACGTGCAACTTCCGAGATTTATTCAAATTGCATAATAATCAAGTAACATTCACGGCTTTATCATATCATTGACAACGATGATGTGAAAATAAAAACAACAACTTTGGTTATTGTCACATTATTGTCATTTTAGCGTGCCATTTGGTATGATTTGATCCAGTTGATGGAAGATATTCCCATAGCAGAACGACAAGGAATTTGGTGGCAAAAAGATGGTGCTCCTCCTCACAATTCACAGGTTGTTATTGAATATCTGGATAGAACGCACCCAAATAGATAGATTGGTAATAAGGGTCCAATTCGGTGGCCGGCTCGTTCCCCAGATTTATCACCGCTTGAAATTTTCCTATGGGGTTATTTAAAAGATATTATTTTCACCACTCCCCCTTTGAATGTGGATGATCTGAAAATGAAAATTCGACTAGCGTGCAGTGATATTACGCCTGATATAAGAGCGACTTGTTCGAGAGAAGTGATTCAACGTTTCGAAGCCTGCATAATATCTAATGGGCCTCACTTTGAACATTTTTTTATTACATATCTAGGTACTAATCTTATGAAATGATTCATCAAGTTATATTACATTGTTATTGACGATTTGTTCCTGAATACACCTCTTTCAATTTCGCAATTGTTTCATATTCAAAATGATTCCTGACTGAATTCCACAACTCAAAATTGAAACCATAACTACGAACACCAATAATTTTGACTAATTTTCATGTGATCTGATGCAGAGAGAATAGTTATTGTATGAGATATTTTTAAAAATAGTAGTCGTTCTCAAGACTTTACATTTTAAGCAATAACTCAACAACGCCGTAACCGAATTTCAAAAACTAAACATGAAATCATATCAGAATTAAGCGTAGAATCTGAATATGTAATGATATACAGTGCGTTCTATTTTAAAAAATGGCATTTTGGTCTGTAGCACCTACACCAAACACCCTGTATATTTGAAAATTATATCAAAATATAGCTCTCATGAACTCATATAACTTTTGTATGAAATATTTTTCTATATCTCCTCCGACAAACCAGATATTGCCTGTCACATAAAATGTGGGACACCCGGTATATATCCTATCTGAGACATCTGAGGAATATTCCAGGGATATATATGTGAATGGAAGTGAAGGAAATATTGAAAAGTTTTGGGCTTTCCACACTCCAGGAAGCATGTGAATAGGTATAAGTGTAAGAGTAACATAACCTCTATTCCTAATAATAATTCGAATGGTCGATTCTACACCACAGCTGCGCTGTGTATGAAGTATGCATGCACTATGTTTCAAGAATGGTTGGTTGTGGTTGTATTATGTTCACCAAATAATAATTGTTTCAGCTCACGATATTGACTTAGAGGCTTTCAACAAATCAGCCCAGTATCCTGAATTAATAAAAGAAGTTATTCCAAGCGTGATAAAACACATCAAATTTTGGGAAAAGTACAAAATATACATGAGAAAGGTAATGTAAAGAACATCATTTAGAGTTAATCTTATTCAAATAAAGTAATTTTCACTATTCAGAATAGCGTCACCAATCAACTTACTCATCGTTGTCTGTCGATCTAGACTTATTCACCTCGGTATCTGAGTATGGACAGTCTGAGGAATTATTGAGGAATTGATCTTAAAATATGAGATTTTGTAACTGCGGCACTCGATTTTCCCTAGATCCAGAAAAGTTACTAAGATCATATTTTGATATTCTGGTTAGTCACAAGTTGGTCTGTCAACTTTCCAAAGGATAGCGTTGTGCTTTGGGACACCCTGTATATCAAGGTGCACCAACATCTAACCACAAGAAACCGAATTTTACCTCAAAGATAAAATTTTCCACTATCATGAATTCACGCTTAGTTTATTCGGTTCTGGACACTCAAATGCGGATGCACCTTATTTGACATGATTACCTCTGTGCATTTAAAAGATATTGTTACATATCATTTCATTCAGCGTTTCCCAATCACTATGCATAGGTTAACTAATGTTTCAACATTACGTTTTTTTAATGGTAGGAACCTACTTAGTTAATAAATTTTACATTCAAGTACAAATATATTCTCAATTTGTGCAATAATTCATTTTAAAATATTTAAAAACCTGTTTTATTTATTCAGAACTGCTCTGCAAAAAACGGCAACTGAAAATTTGCCCTGATTTCAAAGTTGGTTTTCTCCCAGTCGCTCGTCCGATATTGACGGTATTTTTTTTGTTCTCATGTTAAAAAACAGCAGAATCAAATTGAAAATCGGGCAAATTGTCGGGCAAACTGTTGGTTTTATGGCTATCTCTTTTCACTGTTTTGAGTTTTAACGATCATCACAATACCATAATTCCTAACTTAGAAGACAAATGTTAACAAATTTTAATTCGCTTATAGCGGTTGATAGAAAGAGATGATCAATAAAGGTTGGGTGATTTCTTCGATCATAAATTGATGACGAATGGGTAAGATAAAATAATCTGTATGAAGTTATTGAATATGTTTGTCACGTCAAATCGATCAGACACTTCAGCATTTTCATAATGGATAATTATTTGCTTTTTCTGTCTTTCATCGGCATTTTTTCTTTTTTTATTCAATGTATAGTTATCCACATGGCATTTGATTCATTATAAGAGCTGTTTATTCTTCAGTATACACGACGCTCAAAAATTGTCGTATTTGACGCCAGAATCTAATTTTATAAAAGTCTTTAATGATTAGGACTCTGCCGGTGACACTGTATAGGTACACCCGCTGGTAATAATTAGTTTACCAGATCATTCGTGATACCTCTCGTATTCATAATCCGTTCGACATGGTTCCTCCGAGCTTGTTTTCTATTTTCTAATATACCAAACATGCCCGTTAATCTCACCTGGCTGAGCCGGGATCTCGGTCCATTAGCTTTAAATGGCGTACGCTCGAACGCCCACGTCGGTCCCATCTCATCTAAGATATTTAGATTTTTTCCTACCTGGAAGTTTCTTTGCATTTCTAGATTGACCAGAATGATAGGAATGGATTATAATTCGATGAAACTCCGGGGCGTGCTCACCTTTCAAAGGAAACAATTGCCAAAAGACTGCCGCCGTATACCTCCGAACAAGACGCGTTCGGAGCTGCACTCGTACAAATCAGCAACAAAATAGACGGACAATTGGCAGTCGACAGACCATTCATCTAGAGTAGACGAAAAAATGAGGGGCGAATAGGAAATAAACTGACTTATTTTTTTCGATTTTATCGTTAACATTGTATGTGTTTGAAGATTATGCTACAGGGTGTTGTTTGTTTACATATTATTGGTTATAAAATATCTGAAATATTTGATATGACATTAATTTTTAGGTGAAGTTCTTAAAGCTGTGTACACGTTACTATTCAATTCAATGAAAGAGTTGTATTTCGTGTAAGTGAAATTTATTACAATCGCTGCTATATCTGCAAGTAAGTAATAATGGAAAAATAGAAAGGTCAAGGTCAGGTATTTATACAGGAGCAATATAAAAAGTCAACAAAACCATGGTTAACCTTGGTTTGATCGGACGTACATACAACATGTTAAAATTAAGTAGTACGGAAGCGTAGAAGGGCCACGGAATATTCGTTTATTTTTTGATGCTCCATAAATTCGACTTTTAAGTCGAAATTTCGAGTTTTATTTCAAAACTTTGACTTATATCTCGAAATTTCGACTTGAAAGTACAAATTTTGAGATAAAAGTAGAAATTTCGAGATATAAGTCGAAATTTCGACTTAAAAGTCGAAATTATGGAGCATCAAATAAACAAATAATCCGTGGCCCTTCTACGCTTCCGTACGTTGTCGAATGTCCCTTCTCTTTCTTGGCTCATCCAACGCGGAGTCTGCTGATTTTCCGGGTTGGTAATCGTATCGACGAGTACTCAGAGGGTTTTCTTCCAGTATTTCGTCTCTGATGTATCTATCCAGCAGTCTCTGTAACGTTTTTTGAAGAAATGATGTCAGAGTGATGGGTCTGTATGACTTTGTTGTCAGATCTGTCACTCTGCCCACCTTGAGCAGGAAGATCACTGTCACTTTTTGCCATGCAGTTGGTATATCATCATGCCTTGCAGGCTTTGAGGATTTTTTGGAGCTGTGGTATCAAATTATCCAGTGCCATTTATAAAAATACCAGATAGATTCCATCCACACCAGGTGATTTGACTGGTGGAAACTCATTGATGGCCCATTTGATCTTGTTTGGACGGGTGATCTCCGTGGCTAGTTCCCCGTCTCTTTGAATCGGCCTTTTGTGCGTTCTCTCGGGGCTGTCTTGCTATTTTAGAACCCGTATGATCTTTGAAGCCGCGGAAAGTGGAATTTCATGAGGTCCTCGAGACTTTCCATGATTGTTTCTGTGTAGGTTCCGTCTGTCTCCAACACGAAGCCTTCTTCTTTTGCTGTACCCCCGTCCTTTGCCAGAACCTTGTGAATTCTTGAACATACTGGAGTCTCGTTAATCTTCTCGCAGAACTTCATCCACGAGTTTCTCTTGCCTTTTCGGATTTCTTTGTTGTATAGTGTTAATTTATTCTTGTACCTGTTCCAGCCTAGATTTTTCTTTGGCTCCATTGAATAGCCTTCGAACTTCGGACCTCAGATCCTCTAAGTTTATATTCCACCAGACCGTTTTACTGCCCCTATCTCGGCTCGTTTTTTCATGACTGTTTTCCATGTAGGCATCTTGACCTGTTCCACTGCCAGTTCTATGCCATCCACGTCCTTTACCGGTGCTGTACCTCCTTTTAAGGATTCCCTGACTGATTCTACGAAGCCTTGCCAGTTTGTTCCTCGTGGATTTCTGTACTTACATAATGTAATTGACGTGCCTAGGTTGAAGCGAATTTGCATGTGGCCTGAGCACGATGGCTCTTCCGAAACGTGCCCGTTCAGAATTTTGAATTTTGTCACTCACCTCGCTTGAACACGTTGCCTAGTGCGTGTGGTGAACATGTCTCATCCCCTGAAAGGTAGGCGGAGCATATGACCCATCTCTTTTCTGCTTTTTACGTATAGGTACTGTTAGGAGTCCTGCAACAAAATCACCAGTGCAAAGCCCCGGTATTAATTTACAATTGCTCTCGGCTTTTTGGCTTTCGTGTCATATAGAACCTTACCAAGAGGTGGTGATAGGCCTGCAACTCTTTCTCCATGCAGCCATGCTTCTTGCAGTAGGATCACGTCAATGCCTCCACTGTCAAATCTCTTACATTGTGTTTCCAATGCGGCTTTTGCATGTTGGAGATTTACCTGCAAGAACCTCATTTTCCCCTTTAATCCGTTGAAGAGGAGGTACTTTCTTGTGGCTCCTCCTGGCCTTTGTCAACTTCCATGTCAGTGAAAGTTCTAATTAATATGAATAATGAAAAATTAATAATAAAAAGTGAATAATATACTAGGGGAACAACAATATCGGTTTCAAAAAAATGAGAGTACAAACGATGCTCTCTTCTCCTTCATGGACAAGGTGTACTTGGGGCTCAATAGGGAGTTCGCTGCTGCAGCGGTGTTTTGCGATTTCTCCAAAGCCTTCGACTGCGTGAATCACAGAATATTGCTCCAGAAGCTGCTTCAACTGTTTCACATGCAACAAACCTTCGATGGTTTGAAACCTATCTAACCGGTCGTAAACAAGCAGTCAAATGTAATAGTTTGTCAAAGACCTCACATATAAGACATGGAGTGCCACAAGGATCAGTCCTTGGACATGTTTTATTCCTAACCTACGAGAATGATATGGTTTCGCTTGATAAGAAAGGTACAATTACACTGTTTGCTGATGACGCCACCTTCCTGTGGCAAGAAGAGAATATTACGAGGCTACATTTAAACATAGTAAAAGATATCCAAGTTATTAAAGACTGGTTTAAATCAAATCTTCTTTCACTCAATATTGAAGAAATGAATTATTTCAGTTTGAACAATAACCAGGTTTTCAGGATTACAAATAGAAAAAAAAAAATTGCACCTAGTTGCTTTGCTGTCAGAATCATGGCTACTTAGTTAGGTATGCATCTGATAAAACAGCTCATTTTGCCATGATTGAATCCCATCTACGATAGCTTTTTGGGAAGAATGCAGTAATTACTTGTTGCAGAGGAGTTTTGTTTTACAAAAATAAGCCATTACAAGAGAGCTTTGTAAGAACTGATTTGGAAACTGAGGCATCCGTGCTTAAATTTTTTTATACATTCAAGAAACAGCTTGCTTAATGCACAAAAATAGACATTTACTACTTCTTGTATTTTCCCAATATAACATGATGTGCAGACTGGTCAAAAATATACAGGGTGACCCAGGGTTAAATCGCCAAACGTTCAGGATCGGTTTTTTAGACAGAAACAAGTTTTTTCTCCTATAAGCATGTGTCCTAAATTGCTTTGTTTTCGAGGGTGTCAAAGTTTTTAGTGTCGATCGCTTTTTTGTCCAAGAGCTGCGTTTGTAGAAAAAATTATGTGTTATTTCGTGCAGAAAGTGTCATTGTCGCTCTTCAAAGATTACCACGCTCCGCTTCGCGAGTTTACTTTTTTTGTCGAGCGACGAGCGACAATAAATCATTTTGCGCTCTGAATACAAAATAGCTTTTGCATTTTTTCTCAAAAATTAAGAGAGATACAAAAAAAAATATTTTTAATTGCTTGATTGAAAAAATAAACACACAAATAAAACAGTGGCGTACAATGATTTATCCTAATATTAGATTGATTACCCTCTGGAACGCTACTGGAAATAATAATTTCATTCTAAGTAACCTTACAGAAGGACTTTATTATCTTAAATGAGCATGACAAGTTTTATCGAATTCAGCCGAAAGGTTTTTAGGTAGCTGGTAAATGAAAAATTGATTTTTTATTGAAACTTTGACACCCTATATCTCGAACAGGGTTTAGTCGAGACGAGAAATCTCTTCTCGAAGGCACTTTCTCGTCTCGATCATCGATCCCAACAGCATCTTAGGAAAAGAATTCGTCAAGTGTATAAAAGTTCTTTTGGGTCAAGAAGTCTTTGAGCCTATTTTTGAAAAGGAAAATATTTGGCGCACTTTGCAGTTTGCTTTCTTTCCGGTAAGTTATTGTAGATTCTGCAGCCATTATAATACAAGTTTCTTTGATAGAACTTGGTCGAGTACTTTTCCGGAAGTAAATTGTTCTTAAATCTGGTGGAATAATTATGCTTCGATCTGTTGATGCTTAACAGTGAAATATTCTTATGAACATAACAAGACATTTCATATATATAAGTATCAACTACCGTTAAAATGTTATGCTATTTTATAAGACTCCCTGCATGAATCTCCCCAGGGAATATTACAGAGGATTCTCAATGCAGATTTTTATAAAATTAATATTCTAGAACAATCAGTACCAGCTCCCCAACCCATTATACCATATTGAATTTGAGAGTGAAAAGCCACGTATAACAAAAAAACCGCCGAGTATCAGCACAAAAATAAACAATATTGTTCCAAAAAATGAAAATTAAACGAATCCTTGATGTTTAAATTTAATCTTTTATCCATACATTTAAAATTTTACCTAGGTACGAAAGGTGAATGTTTAAAATTGTTTCTTCGTTCGTGAAGAGAAGAATGTACCAGCACCAGCAACAAAACTTTTTTGTAGTTGAAAAAAAAATATCGATATTACTAATTATTTTATCTGAATAGAAGGGGTCGCACTACAGCATAGTGAAATTTATGCCAAAATGGTGCCATAAGTCTGCCATAAGAATATCCTTAGAAGTAATGTAGTAATGAACATGGACTAACATAATCAAAGATTACAATGGAAATAAAGTTGAATTTATGGCCCTTTCCCTTTATGTAATTTCTTTACCATGAAAGGTCAGACTGACCGAATAGTGTCCTATCTATAAACTTTTAAAGTAATAATAATTATCAAGACTTTAAAATTATTGTTTAAATCTGATAAAAATATAATGATATATAGCAGCACATACCCATTAGTCTCGTCTCGATCTCGTCTCGTCTCGATCTCGTCTCGAAATCGAGACGAGACGAGAAATCTCGAATTTTCAGAGTCTCGTGAAAGACTGATCTCGACAACGAAGCAAGTTAGGACACATGCTTGTGAGAAATAAAAATCTTATTTTTGCCTGAAACACCAATTCTAAACGTTTGGCGGTTCAACCCTGGGTCACCCTGTAAAATCATATGCCCGATAAAATTAAAAAAATTGCATGGTAATAAATTTTCCGAGCAAAAGCTAAGACAATACTCGCAAAAACGCCATTTTATAATTTGGATGAATATTTTCTATACAATTTATATGAACCATCTTATATTTCAATAATTTGTAATACTTTTTTATCAATTTTATTTATTGTTACTTTTCATCTAAGGAACTGAAATGTTACTCAAACTTTTCAATGTGTTAATAATCTGTGATATGTTTTTTTATCAATTTTTATTATCTTTCAAGAAGCTGAATTGTTTCTCAAACTTTTTAACTTTTTAGTTTGTTAATAATTTGTATTGCTTTTTAATCGATTTCACTTAATGTTATTTTAAGTTTGACAAGCTTTTTCAACGAGTGATATCCTGCTTATGACCTAAAGCGTATTTTGAATTGAATTGAATTGAATTAAATACCAATGAAGTACCCAACTCCACCATATGCCTCAACTGACCCAGGCTTCCATCTACAGAAACAATTACAAAGCACAAAGATACAATTTTTGATTGCTACAAGAATTTTTTCTAATTTTAGTGAAAAGAAGCAAGTGACAGTACAATATCTATGATGTTTCTGAAGGAGATATCTTCATGGTTGCATAAGATTGTTTTTCTAGAAACATGTGCCCAAGAGGCATTATAATAAGAAATCTTCCAGGAAAAAACAACAAAGTCAGTGTTGTTGAGGTGAAAACAGCAACAGGAGTTTATCGACGTCCTATTAAGAAAAGTATCCAGTTGAAGAAAAGTAGTCAATTGAAAGCCCCACAGAATGTAATGGACTATATTTCATGAATTTAGTTCTGTTTCATTTCATTGTTATATAGTAATGAATTATTATGTCAGATATTGATTAATAATTAAAACGAAAATTCACAGATGAACTTCATTTTGCCAAGAATAAGTATATTGCCGAAACATATACAGTGTGTCCCACTTTGAGCAGCACCACCTCCGTATTTTCTTATTCGACGATCAATTTCAAAATAAATTTTTTGCAACATGTAATACTCAATGAGATCTACATTTCTGATTATTCGTTTATCCCTTTTCACTTTAACACGGCCAACTATGATCTATTGAAAATGCAAAAAATCAGTTAGTAATATCAGGTATTTTTTGAGCGGAAAACTAATATTATAAACACGTTGAGAACTCTCTGAAACACATGTGTTCAAATTTTCACGACGGTGTCGTATATAGGGTGTTTTTATTGAGAATAATTATCCAATGAACAAAAATAATAAGAAAAGAATAGTATAATATCATGAATATATTCTAATACCCCTTGAACATCTGCTCAGTATTTTTTCTGCACATTTCATAAACAGGGTGTTGTTTGAAATAAGAATGAATTATTTTTGAAGCCCCATTATTCTGAAATTCATGGATACTTGAATAAAATTTTGTACTTTTCTGTTTTTCCCATAATATTTGGTAGTTTCTATGATTATATTTTGATTATTGAAAGGAAATAATGAAAAATCGGGAACCAACTGAATTTGTTTTAATAATAATTCTTCAAATGAAAAACAAATATCAAATCCTGAATTATAAGTTATACATTTGTTATAATTACTTTTCATGCATTGAGAATTCCTCTTCAGTTACTAGGATTTAAATATTTTTCAAGTTAAATTATCATAAAATGAATGGATACTTCAATCGAATGTTTATGTTTTCTACTTTCTCTTCAGAAATATACAAGAGTCCAATTGAGTTCGGTTTTCATTATTTGTAAGATGGTAATAAATATCGTGATATCAAGTTTTACTGAAACTTTATCAAAGAAAGGTACCAATCTAATAACTATGTTTCCGCTTCTGCAGAATGCTCAGAGAGTTCATAAACTGATGATCAGGACTGCCGTGGAAACACAACCCTTCATTATAATGTATATCTTTCTCCAACTCTCTCACTCAGGTCTCCTAACTAAAATGCTAATAGCTTTTAGGAAATACCCTCAAGATGGCTATGGAAGTAATGCGATATTCACAATTTCAGGTATTTTGACAGATAACGATTGTTGTTTAATGTCTAGGTTTTCATTATAACTATTTGTGCAGCAATGCCTATGCAACGAAAGCTCACTCTTTCGGAGATAATAGAGATTATTAAAATTATTGGTGATAATACCAGGTCATCAAGAGAAGCAGCTATTGAATTCAATCGAAGGCATCAAGATCGGGATGCCATTAATCACACTACGGTTAGTCGGATAAGTAGATTATTCAACAGCTCGGGAACTGTGCAGAATTCAACAAGAAGGGGGCGCGGGAGACGAGAAAATGACGATAGAAATATTTCAGATTATTTCAATCACAATCCCACAAGTAGTCTTAGACGATGCTCTCTCGATATCGGCTTACCAAAATCAAAAATTTGGAGGCATTTGAAAAATGAAAAGGTCATTCCATTTAAACCGAAATTCCTCCACACTCTTGAGGATGGCGACAATATCAGGAGACTGGAATATTGCCTTTGGTGCCAAGGGGAATTTATGAACAATCAACATTTTCTGAATAACAATTTATTCACGGAGGAGGCAACTTTCACGACAAACGGTGTAGTTTCCTCTCAAAATTCCCGTTATTGGAGCACCGAAAACCCCCACTGGGTGATTGAATGTAAGCGGCAATATTCACAGAAAATCAACGTATGGTATTGTATTTTAAGGAAAAAAATTATTGGACCATTTTTTTTAAGGCAACGTAAATTCACAAATATTTGTCAATTTCTTAAATAATCAATTATGGGATGGATTGGAAAACATTCCGATTGAGCTACGACGGAATATATACTTTCAGTTAGATGGTGCAAGCATTCATAATGCTAGAGAAGTACGCGCTTGGTTGGACACCAAGTTCAGAAGAAAATGGATAGGTCGCAATAGTCCACTTATTCACTGGCCAGCAAGGTCCCCAGACCTGACCCCACTTGAGAACTACAAGAAAGGATTTTGGAAGCATGTCATGGCATTACCCCTAATATTTTGAAGAAGGTGGCTATAAACAACAGGAGAAGAATTCTAAAATGTATAGAAAATAATGGAGGATTAATAGAGAATACTAAAATATAAAAAAAAATAACTAAGTGTATTCATAAGTTTTCATTTGCTTCACGATTTTTATAATTTATTTTCAATAATCAAAATATAATCATAGAAACTAGCAAATTGTATAGGAAAAGCAGAAAAGATCAAAATTTGATTCAAGTGTCCATGAATTTCAGAATAATTGAAAAATAATTCAAACAACACTCTGTGCATGATATGTGCAGAAAAAATACTGAACAGATACTGAACAGGGTATATGAATATATTCATGATATTATTTTATTTTATTTTTTTATTTTTTTTGTTCATGGGATAATTATTCTCAATAAAAACACCCTATATACAACACCGTCGTAAAAATTTGAACACATGTGTTTCAGAGAGTTCCCAACGTGTTCATAATATTAGTTTTCCGCTAAAAAAATCCCTGATATTACTTACTGATTTTTTGCATTTTCAATTGATCATAGTTGGCCGTGTTGAAACGTAATGAGATGAATGACTAATCGGAGTTGTAGATCACATTGAGTATTACATTTTGAAAAAAAAAAATTTTGAAATCGGTAGTCGAATATGAAAATACGGAGGTGGTGCTGCTCAAAAAATATCCATAGTTCATTCTTTGTTTACTGGGACACATTTTATGCAAGGTCGCGAATACAGAAATTGCACTACGTGAATTCAGCGCATTCTCATATTATGAAACACCCCAACATATTCATCTCATCAGGGTATAGATTACATTTTACTTATGTTCCACCACGACAAAAACTGCAATACTCAACTGTTGTTAACTAAGGTGATTAAAACAAATTTGATTCCGAGAGGAAAGAGATTAAGGTCAATAATGATAGAAATTACAGAGGGAGAAACATAAAGGAAATAGCCCTGCTAATGGGGTGGACTGCAAAGCTCCCACGGTACAAACAGCAATAATAGCATAATCGTAATCTGATACATACGACCAGACGTGTTTTTGCAAATGAGAAACTATTTATTAAATGTTTCTATTGTGAACTTCCGCTCCTCATGGTTTGTGTGTGTGTGTGTGTGTCGATAAAGAAATATAACCTACAATATTCGTTTGGGGAACTGTTAGGAAGAAGGCGTGTAGCAATTAGGAAACACTAATGATGCATCTTGTGCTATAAACGTTTATTTCCACAACTGCCGATTTGAGAACCCAGATAGTGATGATTTGCGGGATTTCAGTTACGGTACATTATATGAATGGCTTTGGGGAATGGAATACAAAAATGATATCTTTGATCAATCAATCCATCAAATCAATTTATTTTTCTTCAAACGACAGGAGAACATTTTGTATAGCAACAGTCACTCTATAAATAAATATTAAGAAGTATTAAGTCACAATTGAATAAAATCTATTGATTCACCTCTATAACCTGTACAGATCTGAGATTTCTTATATGGAGTAAAACCAATGTTCTAACAGAAACGATTTCAACTTATATTTGAATTGTTTAACATTACAAGATATTTTAATAATATATGGTAAATGAGTATATATTTTGGGACCGATATAAACTCAACATTAATTTCGCTTCATTTCGAAGCTGAAACTTTAGATGAAGAGATATGGAGATCAGAATTGACTCAAGATGAAGATTAAAGATCGAGGGTTTCCTCAAAATTTTCATTTAATTCTCCTCCCAACAGGGATTTCGAGGATGTTTCAGATTGGGGTCACCTTTGAGGAAATACTTAATCTTTATTCTTTATATTGAGTCAATTCTGATCTTTGTATTTCTTCATCTAAAGTTTCAGCTCCAAAATGAGGCTGAGATTTTGAAAATCGGTTGACGAGGAAAAAAGTTATGACTGCAAAACCAATAAGTTGGTTTTGAGGTAATAAGATGTTCTTCATGTCTCTGTTTTCAAATTTGAAAAAAAAAGTTTTTCTTCAATTGGGATCCTTTTGAAAATTTCGAAATGTTGCACAGTTTCAGGTAACACCCTGTAGCGATTTAATGTGAAGAACCTTATGTTTTGGAAAAGTACAAGATTATAGCTGAAGAACTGAGCTAGCGAACAGTTTAAACGGAATTCAAATTGTTCAAAGCAGAAAAAAGTTAATAAAATTTTAAAATTTTGAGGTGCGACTAAATTAGTGTGGAGTAGTTTAGTTGGGAGAATCCTGTTATTTTATATCTGGCAACAAGGGTATGAATTTAGTTTCAACTTCAAGTATTCATATTGTGCAAATCTTTTTTTGTTTCAAAATAAATCATTTCTTTTAGTGAAAATATAAACTGCCAATTACTAAATGTATAAAGTGACAAGGGTTAAAATTCCATAAGTGGTAAAGATTGGTCTTCAAGAAGACATTTCAGAAGCACTAACAATACTAAGTAAAATAGATTTATGTTTAATAAAAACAGCTTTGGCCCTAGTTACACCACAAGCATCAGATGTCATATCTCAATGTCGATTCAACCTCTGCATAGTATATGGTACAGAATTGCGTAGTCAAATACAGTTTTCAAGTTCCTGAAAATGAAATAAATAGAATTCAATTCAAAGATCAAATTTTCACAATGAGCATGCCAGTTCAGATGTTCGGCTACATCCTTAATATTTCAGTTTGGTATCGATATTTCATATGGTTGTATGTTTTATATTCACTGATGCAAATTAATCAATTTTATTCTGATAATTGTGGTAACAAATAATATCAGTTTTCTCTGGATTTTAAAATAAGTCGATATGCATGAATGGAAAAATAAACTACTATATTCAAAGTGAACTATAACGGTGTAACAATTAATCTCAGACAAAACAATGAACATAAAAAATCTGGAAAAACCAGCTTTTGCAATCTCTGATCCATGATATCGAAAAAATCTAGGAATTATATAAAACGACTTATACAAAATAGTTACCCTCAAGTCAACAAAATACTAAACGATGAACAGAACCATGGAAAAACTAATAGCATAATTGAAATAACAAAATACCATACGTTAAGAATCTTTCAGAAAGACTTGCAGTGTTTTGAAAGATGAGCAATCAAAAATAGCCATTTACAATAGAAACATTATTGAAAGGCATTTCTTTTCACACCTAATAATAAAATTCCCCTTAGACATTACATCAAATGTGGTAAGTGAGCAAAATTAGGTGTGACAATAGTCCGAAGTCCATATAGGGCAAACAAAACGTTATTTGAGAACAAGGATAGCCACTGACAAGTTGGGCTTGAGCTACTGAAAGACGATTTCGAGTTCGAGAAGAAAATATTTGATGTAGCTTTGCAAACATTGATTTCTGATCTATACGCTCTGAATCTGCCAAGATCATATATTGAGAATATTATTGAAAAAATTACAAAACTTTTCACGATCATGATGTTATGTTTTTTGTTTCGTGGAAGGATATTTTCTGAACTGTACATATTTGGCATGTTGCATTTCGTAGTACTACTGATCCTGATATTCGAGAGTGAATATGATGGATTAGTTTTGAATGATGAAAGGGAATAAATTTGATTTTATCTGTATTGATCGTTAATAGGTTGAATAATGACAAAATCTGAGAAAACTCACTTTCTGATTTTATTTTTATACTGAATGATTAATAATGAGGTCATATTAATGCGGTTAGAAAAAACAATATTCGTCAATGGATTGTTCTTTCTTCTTTTAACGTATTTGGGATCGCACGTTAAAAAGTAAGACCCTTGTCATTCTCTTCTCTTCTGAAAACTTCCGAGGATTGATCGTTAGAATAAATTTTATAACAATATTTTTTCAGTTTTTTGTTAGTTTGCAGATATAGTATGTAGTATTAGTACATTATATTCTTGTGGTATTCGTTCTTCAATAACATTATCTTACGTTTTACATTTTAGATTTTACATTTTACACTTCAAATTCTACATTCAACATTTTACATATAATTCATATTTTAGGTTGTACATTTTACATATATTTAGTACCCAGTTTACTTTTTTCACATTTTTTTCCGAAACAAGTGCGTTGTACTCATCGCAAAAGTTCTTTATTATAACATGTAATCATCCAAATTTCTTGTATTTATTTATTTATTGAATGAATAAAGTTATATTATATATTATATAGGTTCATATAGGTGACATGTAGGTAATGATCAATAAAAAAACTCCAACTTTAACTGTTATTCGAAACTATCCAACTGTGGACAACCTCTATAAAATCTTTCCCGCAGTCAGTAATAATTTTTTAAAGAGAAATCTCTACGATGGTTCAATACAGAATTGTTTCTCCGCAAACTGGCGCCACCTTTTTCAAGTTGGACGAAGTAAAGTCAGATCGTTCGGTGACTAACGTCGTTCACAGGAGATGGCAGCAGATGATGCACCATCAAATAATATATTCCCTGAAATGTTTAATTCTGGATTGTTCAAGTGGCGATTTGTCACTCTGAAGCAAATAGTGGTGCCGTAAAGTATTGTGAACATGGAAAATCTATTCCCCTAATGACGAAAGGAAAATGAAAAGCTATTCATTATGTGAAAAGAGTAGTTATACCAAGCATAACTAATTCATTTCTGTCCCTATTATTAATTCAGTTAAAGAGACACCTGGAGGATCATTATTGAATATTTTATAGAAGTTTATCATTACGATCTGTGAATGAAAAGGCAAATTCATCAGCCTAATGCAGTTTTAATAATGGTCACCAATAGACTGGTGTTTCAGGCCAATAACAGTAATAAAAGTTATTTACTAGGTCGATATTAAATACGCTCCCATCAGTTTATGAAAAATAGTTGTAATACATTTGAAAGTATCGAATGATATGATTGCATCAGTATGGTCAATTTGTATTAGTAAAAATGAACTGAAATTAATGTATACGTAATGACTGTTTCATATGGTCATTAAGAATCGTCTGACATTTATAGCAGGTACTAAATAATAAAAGATTTGACGGAATACAGATATTTTTGTTGATATCCTATGCTTGTTATTGAATACTCAATCAGTGCAAAGTCAGATGATCTTCATACATTTTTAGTACAGGCTATACTTTTGGGTACACTGTGGGAGTATTTATGATGACGTATAAGTTACTGTTTATAAAAGAATAACAAAAAATGAGGTATTCATTTTGAAGGCAAAGGGCGAAGTTTATCTTTTGCTGTGTGAACAAACCAAAAAATATTCTTTCACTCAACCCTCAAAACTCTGACCATCACGCACATATCCAAATGGAAGTAATGGGGGTAATTACCCCCCCTACGCTCGAAGAAAATTCAGTGTTACAATCAAAATTGACACTATGATATTCACAAAATGAATCTAATTTCATTCACCGCGTAATTATCTAAATCGAATCATCGTTGAATATTTTTTTTCGTATTAAATAAAACAAACTGAATTTGCCCTCGTTTTTTCCCCCTACATGATACCCATTTGATAAACCTACGTATCAATTTAAAGACATTTGACCTTTTCAATTTTCTGTCACCCCCTCTCCACGAATTACCCCCCATTGGAGCATTCAAACTAAGATATTAATAAAGAAAAGGTACTGAGAATATATAATAGATACTTTTATGCACTAGTGGGCGGTAAAGTACACTTTACCGCCCGTGGGCGCATCATGGCCCGCGGGCGGTAAAGTAGACAATATACTAAAATTGTCCATATATACCTACGCACATCATTTCACGGAAGACCTAACACGAAACAATGAATTCAGTTCAATGAAGAAATACTCATTTAAAAACTTTTATTTATAATCTACATTTTTGCTCCATAACCCTGAAAATTAGAATTTTATATTAACTATGCAATTGTTACAATTTTGAATATTGAGGGTGGGATATTCATTTTTCTCTTGAAAATAATTATTCCCTTTTGAAACATCCTCACCACTCATTTTAGATGTGGATGGTAGGTCCAAATAATTATTATTTGGTATCGGTCCATCACCATCGCCGGCAATTTTTTTGTCAATATTTAATTTATTTGAAATCGATTGTTCAATGTAGCTCTCTGCTACTGTAGTTGATTTCCAACCACCGTGTCTTTTGATATTGGTGATACTTTCCCCAGCATCAGCCAATAAAGTGGCTGAAGAACGCCTGAAACAATTATTCGTATATTCTTCTGGGCCTGGTAGCTTCAAAAATGCTGCAATTTTTCTTGGAATTTGACCGAGGATATTCTTCCCAACAACTTGTTTTGTACATGTGTTGTTCTTATAGAATATAAAAAACGCCCATGTTCATTGCGGGACGTAGACTAGCATATCTTCTATAAATATCCAAATAATTAACTGACTGGTTTTCAGTACTGCAGATGGTAAATGTTCGTAGTATTTTAGTTTTTGACTCTCGAATTGAAATCAATAAAGCATAAGTTAGGTCTTGAATGTCATCAAGCTTGATATTTGTTAATTCTTCTCTACGACGATGTACCCCAAATATTAATGCAACCTATAAAATAATCATTAAGTTTTTTAATTACTTAATAAATATAGGTAGGTATAACATACCTTCATCATCAGATATACATTATCTGGAGCTTCTTTTAGAAAAAGTTCGATTTCATCCCTATTCAATATTTTGGATTTCTTCGGCTTATATCCATCATTCTTCCGTTTCAAAAATGCTATCAATTTTGGAAATTTGCTTATTTTTATATTATTATACAAATTCAAAGTAGACTTTAACATCGAATAGTATGACCACAAAGAAGATGGTTTTCGATTCTTGGACTTCTTAAAAAAATATCCCAGTAATATATCTTCTGTAATCAACTCCACAATTATTTTCATTGCGCCATTTTATGAACTCATTATACGTCTTTTCGTAAAGTTTCTTTGACTTTGTTGGTAGCAGTTCGAGATTGTCACTCTCAGCCGATTCAAAAATTTCCATTGGTATGTATATATTATGTTCTTCATCTGATAATTGCATAATTTTCGTGTTGAGTTCACTCACGCACTTTTTCAGATAAACATGAAGATGACCGTTTACCCTGTTTGTCTTATTTCTGATGGGGGTGTATATATATTAATTCATCTTCACTATCTCAAGTTCGGAAATTGTAAATAGTGACCCATCGTCAGTTTACGGACTTTCCTAGGCAATCCGCACTCTGAAACCCCCGAACCGACGTGAGCCACTATCTACAATTTCCGAACTCAAGTATATATCTGAATTAATCTTTTTCAGTAGAAAATTCACAATATATTATTAATTTAATTTGAAAACGTCAAAATTTTTAAAGTAGGTAATAATAGACTGTTCCATTTCGACCAACCGGCTTGTACAGAAGTACAAGCCACCTCTTGATATTCGGTTCGTAAATAATTCCAAGAAAGTTTTCACTTAGAATATCCTTAGTGCTTGAATTATTGCCGGAAATTTTTCGAGTACATGAATTTTTTGAAAATTACACGAGTTGCGAAAATTACACTAGATTCGGTAAGAAAATTTCACACCAAGAAATGAAAATCATCCAACAATTCATAATAACTATGGGAAGCCCAACCTCGCCCAACGTTGCTTGACCTCATATATCGGTGAGCCGGCCACGTCAAAACTTTCCACTTACATTAATTTCGCCAAGGGTCCCTGGGAGGATAAAAATTTCCGGAAGATTTTTGGGTTGCCATAGCATCTAAACAAGAACGAATTTTTTGAATGGCTAAAAGAGTGAGGTGTGAAATTTTCAGATTTATTAGCGTGAGTTATAGCAGTGAGTAATTATAACTCACGCTGTTTGTTCATAGACACTATTAATTGCTCAAAAGCAGTTGAATAATTAATATATAACTTAATAGGAGGAGATGAATAAGATTGCGATATAATTAGTAGTTAGTACGTCTTTTTTGAACTTCTGAGGATACCAACTTGGTTGGCGAAACACGCGTCGTGTGATATTGACGTTGTTTTGGTGTTTTTGGGTTATTTCCATTTCTTGAATAAAAGACGAGGTGTGAAAAATGCGTGGATGGCTAATAAAGTTGAACAACTCAAAGAACGGATTATTTTGCTTTCAGATCTGTCACAAAGTGATCCTCAATACAAAATTGCAAGTAAAGAGAGTTAAAAGCAATATTGTGCTGCGCTAACTAGAGCAACTTGATAATACATTCTGATAATGAATCGAAAGCGACCTGGGACATAATTAATAAACTCAAAGGTGCAAAGAGAGGAGAAAAACAATCAATTGAATCAAAGAAAATGGTTTGCAATAACGTGATCAGAAATTGGCTACAAAATTCAAGACCCTAGTAAAAATCTGGATCTTACTTGTTTCAATATTCCTATGCCCTATTTCTTGAAATCTGTCACATTTTCATATGTCAAAAACTTTATCGATTATTTGAAGACATCTAACTCCTCAGGATATGATCAAGTCTTAAATAATATATTTAAAAAAATAAGTAGTTACTAAAGTCATCATTCAAGACCGTACTAAAAATCGCGATCTTACTTGTTTGAATATATCTATGTGTAGGGTAAATCCGGGATAGATGGTCATAGTTTTTTCAGTGGTTGAAAACAAACCCTTGATCTGTTTTTTTGTAAAGTATTTATTCCTCAAGAACATTCAAGATATCTCTACTTAATCATCATTTAGTCAATTCTGAAAAAGAACAAGATATGAATCCAAAACGAGAAGAACTAAAAAAAAATGGTATGGCCATCTCTCCCATGTCTTCAGGGAGTGATGGCCAAAGAAAAATTAATTATGAATTTCTTGTGCTAATGATTTTTTTGCTCTTTTTATCAAGTTTTCCACAATTTTGACAGAAGTAACCACAACTGACAATTATCACATTTAATCCAGTCAACCTTTTTTTTGTCTCTCTATAGTCTTCTCCACACCCTACGCACAAATTTTCACCATAATCCTCACTTTCAATTTCATCACTATCCAGAATAACTTCTACATCTTCTTCGCTGCTGGAAGATTCCATTTTAATTCTCTTTTTAGTCTTGAACATTTTTTCTTTATTTTTTGTAACCTTTCTATCTCGACACTTTTGTTCTTTCTCTTGGGCTAATAGTCGCTACTTGTTTAGCTCGTTTTCTGACCACATTTATTTTTTCTGGAGCAGCTGGCGTCAAATGATACAATATCTTTGAGGGGGTTATTTTGTCATCTACGGTTATAGAAGTTGATGGTTGTGCTTCTGGGCCATCAGTTTGTTGTTCTGTATTGACCATTTGTTCTTGAGGCGAGGTGTGTGCTGTATTTTTCGGAGAGGTTTCTCCAATACACAAATCTGGTATGATGTCGCGATTGAAAGGCAGGATGCCTGTTGCTCTGAAGCCGGATGAATCATTTTGTACTGTAGCAGCCTTACCCCAGCTTGCACTCAGTAGCTCACCAAACTGATATCTAGTGATGCGCCGCCCAGCATTATTTCTAAGCCATAACCGACAGGATTCATAAAAATGTGCTTTCAACGACTTAAAAAAACTTCTGTCTAACGGTTGGATATAATGCGTAGTATGACTGGGCAAGCATAATATGATGATGTCATTTGACTCTGCAAACTCCAACATTTCGACACAACTTACGTGGGAAGCATGCCCGTCAAGTATTGAAAGGACTTTTCCTAGTGGTTTTCTAGGGACAAGATGTTCACGCACCCAATGAAAAAAATTGTTGCATTGATGTAAGCAGATTTTTTTTCCATAAATAACAGTGATCCTGGTGGCAGATTATCTTCCCATTCCTGTTTTTTATTTTTGCCCTTCATGATAACAACAGGCGGTAAGAAATTACCCTCAGTATTGCAACAAACCACCAAACTAATTGTTTCTCCCCTTTCTGTGGACGTTACTGCTGACACAGCTTTGGACCTCTTTCTTGCTAGTACTTCGCCTGGTCTACTGTTGAGCTGGAGGCCCGTTGCATCGATATTGAATATGTTTGCTGGCTTATCAAATAGGGAGTGTTGCTCCATAGTCGTTTCAAGCAAATCAAAATAATCTCATACTTCTTTTCGATTCATTGCCGTTGATCTAGCTATAGAGACACCTTCCGATTTACGAATACTGATTTCCAGATGACGGCTTAGAAACAAAGCAAGCCAGTCATAACCAGCTTTTTCGGTTTTATTATTAAATTTGTGTTTTATTTCTAGTGGTTGAGCGAAATAGTAAGCAACGGTCCTGAGGTCGTCGTCTCTGGTTATCAGAAAGCCACATTTTTGCATAGATATAATATGTCGCGATAGTCGATCTTCATTTTCTCTTCCAAAGACCCTGATAGGGCCCATGTTTCCTTTTTGAGGGTTTTTCGTTTAAATTCGACGCTCCAAGGTTTTACGTGGTATGTTGAATTCAATAGAAGCTCGTCGAACAATTTCCATCAACAACACTCTTTATTGCTTCTGACAAATCATTTTGTGACCAGATACCGCGTGTTTGTACAGATTTTCTTCTGTATTTGTTCGGCATCTGTAAATAAACAGTGACAGTGTGAAAAAAACAACTTTCATTCAAATAAAATTATGGCCATCTCCCCCGGAAAAAAGTGGGCTATCTCTCCCGATTTTCCGGGAGAGATAGCCATAGCGACATTTTAATACCACGTGTTGACTAGAATCTCAATTTGAGGTTATATAGAATCCCACAACATCCTAATATCTAATTTCACACAAAATATGATGAAAACACCATAGCAAATTCTGAAATTGAAGTTCAAACTTACCTAACGTGAAATATTCACTGACGCGAAATCAAACAAAAGCTTCCAACTCACCTTATATGCGATTTTTTACGACACAAACAACACATAATAGGCATGACAACTAACTCAGTAAACTGACGCGCCAACATCGCCGTCTAATAAGTGAGACCAGAAATACCTAGCTATGGCCATCTCTCTCCTATGGCCATCTATATCCAGGATTTACCCTAACTTGTCTTTTTTCTCAAAACCTGTCACTTTTTCAGACGAAAAAACCCCTATCGATAATTTGAAGACATACAACTCATCAGGATATGATCAAGTCTTGAATAATATATTTGAAAAAGCAAGTAGTTACTTATATGCGCCATTGGTATTTTTGATAAGTCCTATGAAATGGATACTTTTTCAGGCGGTATCAAACTAACAGAGGTCTCTATAAAAAAGAAGATTGTAATGACCTCGCGATTTACAGAGCTATTAGCTTACTTTGTAGTTTTCCAAAATCATTAAAATGAAAGTAAAAAATCAGCTGTATTCATTCTTGACAGAACATACAAGTTTGTCGTCAAGCCAACATGGATTTCGTACTAATATGGGTACAGAGGGTACAAAGGAGATCACGTAAGTGGATTGTTTAAAGACTTATCCAGGGCTTCTGATGTAGTTGACCATAACATGTTACTGATGGTTAAACTCGAACGATATGGGATAATAGGTATACCTTGGATGTTTTTTCAATCATATCTCTTGAACAGGAATCAGGTTGTTTTCCTCAATAGTTATAGTCCTTCTTGCTGTATCAAACAGGGAGTTCCACATGCATCAGTCTTACACTACTTTCACTACTTTTTAACGTATTTGCGAATGACCTCATGAATCATATAGAAAATATCCAAAATATTAAAATTGTATGTTACGCTGATGATACTAACGTCATTATATCTGGTGACAGCCAAAAACCACTAATCTGTTCATAAGAACTAGTATTCAATGAGATACAACGCTGATTCGAAAATAATAATTTGCTATCGAACCATAAAAAAACAGTACTTCGGATAAAGACACAGAAAAACAATTATTCTGCTCTGAAAACCTGAAACCGTTAGGAGTTACTTTTGACAGGCAGTTATCTATGAACAGACCATACTGGTCAATTATGCAAGAAACTTCGTAGTGCTTGTTGCTATTGAATTAAATATTTGAAAAATCACTGCAGCAAACAAATTCATGTTACATTGTATTATGCCAATTTTCACTCTAGATACGGAATACTTACTTGGGGAAATAGTGCTAATGTAAACAGAGTCTTCATTTTACAGAAATATGTGATATTATTGAAACTATTAACATGAGGACAAGCTGTAGAGAATTTTTTTGAAAATACTGAAAATCCTGAATTTCGTTGGGTATTTATTTCGGAGGTGTATATATATCATGAACAAGACCCTCGTGGCCGCAGTATGTTACAACCCAAATCTTATTGCACTGTACAATATCAAAAAAAATTATATTTCTTAGGGTGCAAACTGTACAACAAATTGAATGAAATAAAAAATTTGGACCAAATATCAGAATATTCAAAAATAGATTAGAAGAATTACTAATTGAAAAGTGCTGTTACTCACTAGATGAATTTTTATGTGTGTGATATTTTTATGTATAAAGTGCATGTGAATTTTATCAGTACCCACCCCTCTTAACTTTTGAACGGTTTGACGTACAAACATAAAAAAACGTTCTTGTCACCAATACTACATTTTGAAATAAAACACATTGTGAGATTGCTCGATAGATGGCATGGGGAGGCACATGAACTAAAAAAATTTAAATGGGTGGTCATGTGTCACATCGTTGAAAAGATAATTCGATTCTTTTTTCAACGATCAACATTTTTTCGAATAGACCCCCCATAATTTTTACAATTTTTAATTTTATGTGACCCCTCGCGCCCCTATGAACAATTGAGCAGCAGACTACTAAAATGCTTTTTGTCCAAATTGCATAATTTTGAGGAAATGAGAAAGGTTACGATGAAGAATCGAATACGTTTTGGTGAAATTTAAGATATCCGAAAAATTGCAAATATATGTCTTTAAATATTGCCTTGTTGTCAAAAATCTCCATTTGATAGCCAATCCAGGAATTTTAAAAATGAATGATCCTAAATGCCATAATGGACAAAACTCATTTTGGATGTCTGCTGCTCAATTACAATGTGTTTTATTTCAAAATGTAATATTAGTTATACCCTACAAACGTTTTTCAAAAGTTTGTTCGTCAAACTGTTTAATAGTCAACAAGGTGGAAAATCAATTAAAAAATGGCGGAGAAACAGTTGATTGTTTAATCGAACAAAGTTGGCCATGAACAACAAATTCAACTGACGAACGACGTCAACATTTACGAGAGGAAGGTTCGAGGTAAGGTACAGCTAAAAATTGAGCTTCTCATGTAATTGCAGCAACCATATTTCCCAAAAATTATCAAAAATTTCCTCAAAATGGAGTAGTACCCATAAAGAAATGCTCACAACTGCCATTTCTCAAACGGCAACATACTCCTTTCACATTGTCGTATTGAAAAATGATAAATTATCAGATAACTCGAGTGAAAATATTTGATTTTTTGCTTAGCTTTCATAGGATCAAGCCGCCTCTGTTTAAGAATATTCAATTTTGAGAACACTCATAACGAAACAACCCGTATCTTCGATTCCTTTCAGAATTCTCTGAAACTGTCAACACGATTATTTGGATAATTCATAACTTTTCAATATGACAATATGAAAAAAGTATGTTGTCGAAGAACAGTGTTATCACAAATTGCGTGATCTTCCGGATAATAAAAAAAATTGTACAAGGTGTCATTAAAAAAAAAATTGAGGATATTTCCGGTCGAACTGGAAGTGGTGAATTTTCGGTAATGGAGTCAAAATATACGTATTTGAGTAATAATATATCGACGTACTAAATTTGGAACCTGTATTTTCAAAACTATAGAAAAATTGGGGGGCGTACCTCACCTCGTGATCAATAAGTGGGTATATTTGTTTATATGTGATAAATTTTGTATTTGAACTTGTTTCATTTAGCGTAATTTCCACTAGACAAATTTTTCATTTAAATTGTAATTCACTACTTTTTTTTCTTTATGGAACAAATACTATATTTGTGAAATACATGATATATTTCTGTATCTGTACTTTCTGTATTTTTGTCGTCTTTGTTCAATTATATTTTCATTGTGAATATTGTAAATGGAGAACGAATAAACTATCTATCTATCTTTGGACTCAAAAGCTTGTTGAGGATTTCGTGGCCTATCTTATGGTCGTGAACACTTTTCATAACTCGCTTCAGTGTATGAATCGTGTCTATGGTTGATTTTCTTTGTGCAGATCCGCTTTCACTATCCCGTTATGCTTTTTGTAATATTTGCCATTTTAATTTGTATTATTTATTAATAACATTATTTTGTACGCTGTCTCAAGTAGTACTATTCCTCGGACATTCATTTTTCTGTCTCTCATTTTTCTGGCATTTTTCAACTCATAGTCTCCGTTCTTCATGAATCCAAAGATAAATTCAGCTTTTCCTGGTGATTTTTCATTTCTACATTGATCAGTCAAACCAACCATAGGACTTTCAAATCTCGGAAGATCGTTATTCCTGAATAACATGGTTAACCGGCGGTCCAATATTGTTCCACCGGAATTCGGCAATCATTAAATTCGATACATCAGCAATAAAAATAGCCTGATAAAAGAAATTAAATGAGAAAAAACAAGAGCGGAATCAAGAGGAAAAGGAATCAATGAAAATAAGAGACGTCAAATTAGGACGAGCTAAACGCGAATAGGCTGGGGATGCGCCCAGCCAACCGTTAGTTTGGTTAAATTTCTATCAGATGAAGCGAGCAGACCGCCGGCAATAAAAGGGCAATTAGAATGGTTGAACGGTCTGGATACAGTCTGATTAAAAAAGAGAAGGGCCAAATAGACAGGCACAAACCAATAAAGTAATAAGAGAGAGTTAATTATTACTGTGGCTGTTGAGCCTTCAACGCCTCTCAATTCGTCGGGATTGCGTCTGAACTTTCGAACACGATGCGTCATGAGGAGTTCCCATCATGTTCCAATTGAAACGTAATTAACGAGTCTCACCCTACAAAATATTTGATAACCCCCATCAAATGACACTTTCAAGTGTTTCGTTTTTCAACTCACTAATCACCGAAGAAACAGAATGTCTATGATGATAATATTGATTCCTTCATCGATGAGTTAAACAATGAGATTTATAAACTTTCGCGGAGGATTTTTCAAACATGTGTCAAAATGTGCCTAGTTTAAAATCAAAACTAACTGACATATTCAGCAATTATACTAGTTGTGTTGGCAATATCTTTTGCAATACGAAAACTTATGAGTAGAGAGAAAAAAGAATATAAATATTCACTTTGGTAAGACAAGGAAATTGAAGAAAAAATATTGAAGGAATAGTTATTTATGGTACTAGTGTGTTATGTTGAAAATAAGTCACACGAGAAAGATTTATACCACGACATTAGAAGAAGTCCAAGACATTAGAAATTACCTGAAATAGAGAAGTTCCCGACGACGAGTACTTGTTGATGAAAGTGGCTTTGATAATGGGGATTAGCGGTTCTTGTAGATGCATGCGATGAATTGATCAATTTGAAAATGGAAAATATTCAAGACAAAGGGAAATATTTTCACGTAGTTTTGTTAGACACTAAAACCAAGGGATCGAGAAGTTTCACCATACTTGAAAAAGGACTTCCAGACAACAAGATCAATTGACATGTCAAAAATACATGTCTTTGAGACCAAAGAATACTAGTTCTAGCCATTTTGTTTTTTACAAAAGTGAGAGGTATACCAGCCAGTGTGTGGGAATAAATACGTTGTCAAAGATACCTTCAAGAATTGCGATGTTTTTGAGATTGGAGGAACCAGCGCTCTACACCGATCACTACCTGAGAAGGTCTTCGACGACTCTTTTGGCCAATGCAGGGGCTAACATGACTACTTTGAAGCGTCACTGAGGATGGAAGTCCTCGACGGTAGCAGTAGGATTCCTAGAAAAATCGGTGCATAACAGAATACAAATGGCAGAAAAAATACAAAGTTCTAATGTGTCGGCGTCTTCCAGCACTATCAGCAGCTATACCGATATGGAAGTGTCTGGTTCCAATGAACCAACAAATTTTACCATGACTTCAAATTCGAATAAACCGTTAGCGTTAGATTTCAATATCAATGTGAATTCTGCTTGTGATAGTAATACTCACTCACTAGTGAGTTATGGATTATAACACACTAGTGTATTATTTGATAGTTCACTTGTCTAAAATGACATTAATAATCTCATATCTATCATGTATTGGATAAAGAGAATAATACCAGAATTTCCTGACAGAACCAAAAAAAGTTGACACAAAGGTGAATACAATTAGATTTCTACAGATTTTGTTACACTCGCAATTTGTTTGGAAACAATAATTATAGAACCTTAACTCATTCAGGACTAGCTTCAGAAAAATTTGTCTCATTTTTACAAACACAAATTTCAAAAATAGCTCCTAGAACAGATTACCTGTTGGAAAGATACAGAAATCAAGAAAATGCGATACCGAATTGGAACCTGTGGAGATGACTTCGTTATGAAAATTCAATTTGAAACAGGTACGAGCCAGACCAAAAATTTTTGTGCCATAATACAAAATGAGCTTTTTTCTTGACGTTCCTTTTCGGGAATTTTAACCTTCCACAGTCTGAAAATAAAAAGTGTTAATTGAAAGTAATCTGTGCATGCAAGTGTAGGAGTTGAGATAAGTTACTGCGTTAAGAAGACTGCTGTCAGAAATAGATCATAATGTAACGGACAACGGAGACAGATTGAAAAAGAAAAGTATCATTTATAGTAAGCTCGGGTAAGTGTGACCGTGATTTTCATTAGTTCGCATTGAATTTAGTCCATCTGATGAACCTGAACTAATATAACAATGAACTTTTGCAGGTATTTACTTCGAAGGTCTTTGTAATACGCCACAGAAAACTGTTGAAATTTGGGGAAGGTGTGATTCTGGCCAAATTTAATAGTTATTTATTATACAAGGGAAAAAAGTATTAGATTTTAGCTCGAGGTTGTGTTGTCTCCCGACGCGAAGCGGAGGGAGACAAAAAACCAAGAGCTGAAATCTAATATTTTTCCCGTGTATAATACACAATTTTTTTCTGTGGCGGGAAAAACGACTACTCAATAGTGAGAAAAACATTATCACAATATATTCAAGTCAGAATATTATCGATATGAAATTTGAATTTTTAAACTACGATGTACGTATAGCGACAATTAGACCAGCGTTGCTAAGGAAAACTTCAAAGTAATCAAACATCTGTCAGTTTAATTCTGTGATTTGATTTGAAAATTGCGAACTCGGTAATTGTTTAATGGTTATTTTGAATAATATAAAGTTTTCTCTGACTCCACCGGAGTTGGTAGAAGCAGCGAAAGTAGCGTCACGAAAATTATTGCCAGCTAAATCGCGGAAAATTTACGAAACCGCGTATTCAAGATTTATGGAATGGAAGATGAGAAAGACATGCAGTTTCTTTCGCGGAGACGGTGTTATTGGCTTATTTTTCGGAACTGGCACAACAACAAAGGCCATTAACAGTGTGGTCGAAAATTATTCAATGATTAAAAGCATGTTACGAATTACGATCCAATAATAATGTAGACATTTCAAAATATTTCAAGCTGATTACATTTCTGAAACAAAATGGGAAAGGTTACACACCCAAGAAAGCTGCGATTTTTACGAGTACACAAATTAGTGATTTTTTAAATAATGCACCCGATGAAGTTTATTTAATGGCCAAGGTTGTTGTTGTATTTGGGATTGCAGGAGCTTGTAGAATTTGTGAAATCAGCCAAGTAACATTAGATGATATCGAAGATTCGGGAAAGTTATTAGTTGTGAAACTGAAGCAAACAAAGAACGATGTAAACAGGAGATTTGTAGTAACTGAAGAATATATTAAATTTTACCGAATGTACATAGCCCTTCGCCCAGCAGCAGCAAAGGATTGCCGCCTGTTTTATGCATATCGCAATGGAAAGTGTATCAATCAGGTTGTGGTTTTATAAGGTACCTGAAACAATAGCTAATTTTCTTCAACTCGAAAATGCTAGCTCATATACAGGTCATTCATTTCGAAGATCGTCTGCTACACTTTTAGTCGAATCTGGGGGAGATTTGATGACACTAACGAAACATTGCGGTTGGAAGTCATCAACGGTCGCTGAGGGCTATGTTGATGAAACGGTGGCACACAGGACAGAAATTTTCCCGGGGAAAAAAAGTAATTTCATGAAAAGTTATATTTTGTTACCTGGCAACAGAGATATAATGTCAATTTTTTTTTCCGTCACAGAAAAAAGATATTAATGCACGTAAATCTCTCTTTGGGGCAGGTGTGAGTAACCAATAAAGGAATAACTTTCACCACAATTTATTTGTTTCGAGATATCTTTATTCAAAACATAGTTAGGAACTTTTCAATATTGAATTTAAAATGCCCCATTGGAAAAAAGCAAAAAATAATCGTGAAAGTGAACATTTGTTGAAAAGAAAAATTTACAGGTAGAAATCTGAAAAATCGAATGAGAATTTCATTGATCCCCATCTTCTGACGAGTTATATAGAAATAAATGTCGGTCGGATAAGAGGGAACATAGGGGTAGATTTAAATGGTTGAATCTTAAAAAATGCAACTATAAGATGTCACGAAAGAGAGGGATTTGTTTTATTTGCAATACAGATAGATTTTGCCAGTATTGGGTCTTTTCACTTCAGCAGGGCTGGAAACACTGATTTCTGTGAGGAGAGAAAGGGGGTTCTCATACAGAAATCTTGATGAACTGGTGAACGTCAGAGTGAATGAAAAATTTCGACAGATTTACACACTCAGGGCTTCAAGCTCTGAGAAGTTCAAGTTCAAGAAAAATTTCATAGCCCTGACCCTCGAATTGGTTTATACCCTCCAATGGAATCCAAACTTAGGAACAGTTCAGGAAGCTTCGATTCCTCTTATTGCTGTTTGATCTGTGTCCAAAAATGTGTACAAGAATGAATCGACCGCTTGGTGCAGTTTCTAAAGCACCAAACGAAACTATTAAAAAAGTGGCAACTACTTGTTAGGATGAAATTTCGAAAGCAGTTATGAAGAGCCTATGTATATTTATTAGCGGTTTTAGCAAAATATCACCGAGACTGGCCAATCTCATAATTCTCATAATATTTCTTCATAAATGAGATGTGAGGCTTATCCATAATCTCAAAAATTATTCTCACCTTTTGTCTACAATGGCGGCTATTCCTCATCGCAATTTTAGGACGACTAACACTGTTTCCAGAGCTCGAAAAGACGGATTTTCCTCAAATATGAAGCATCAACCTCACCGAACCTAACCTAACCCCGCCTCCTAAAAGTATCACACTACAATTTTTTTTCAACTAAACACGATGTGAAGAAGTCACGTGCCAAGTTTCATAGTGTTACAATTCATCCTTCGGTTTTGGCACAAATTTGTCTGTGGATATTGAACTATTAAATAAATCTCGGAAGTTGCATCAGGCGACTCGGCACGAATCGCCTCATTGCCTGGCGACGTCTTCCATTATTTTAAGTCGCATAATAATCTCGTTACATTAATAATTATATCCAGAATTTTTTCAGATAGGCAAATTTCAGAATACGATACGTTACTGACAACAGTAAATAATTTTTTCCAAGACAACAAGTCTTCTTTACTCAGTAACTTATCGTTGCAAATTGATTCATTGCCCTTCTACACTTGTACAGATTACCTACTTTGAATTAACACTTTTCATTTTCAGATTGTGGAAGGTTAAAATCCCCAAAAAGTTATTTCAAGAAATGAATATCCTCCACAAAAACTAACTTTCAATTCGTCCATGTTATAATTATATAACCGCATATTGAATTTATCCATTTCCTGATGTGGTAATGTGTAAAATATCCAGAATGCGGTAAGGACCATTAAGAAAACTGTAAAAATTTTCAAAATTTCTTTTAAGAATTATGATGTCCTCTGAAATATTACAATGATTTTGAACTTATGTGAAACCAAATGGTAAGAAAGACACGAAGCAGTATAGTATTATCCAAGTTTTCGTTTCAGAATATTATCAAAGCTTCGCAACTTCGAAATCACCATTATTGATAAAATCATTATTGTTTACTCTTTTACTGTTTTTCATTTTGTAAGCCTAACAGGAAACGTGGGACATTAAATTTTCAAAGAATTGGAAGATCTCTTCGGACAATTAGACATGTCAATACATCTTCCTAGAGTCAGTGCAAAACGAATAAATATAGGGCAAATGTTGTTAGCATATGGATCCTGGCGAATATTACCGAATCAGCATATATATGCTATTGTAAGATAATGTTTTACAGGATTTCAATTTCAAAATTAATGATTTAATGAATAAAAAAAAACAAAAATACTTGAACTAATCAAATTAGATCTTAAAATTCTCTGAAAACTTTTTTAATTGTTTCGTGTGCAATTGTTCTAATTTTATTTCTAGTTTTATCTTTGAATTTTTAGATTTTTCAAAATTATTGAATAAACTTGGAATTTGAGAAAACCCCATAAAAAATCTAACAGAATAAGGTCTGGAGATCTAGCTAGACACTCTATTGTTTCTCGTCTACAAATACATCTGCGTGGGAAAGTTTTATTCAAATAATCAAGCACTGCTAATAATGTGATGGTATATGGTTTCTGCTATCTGGACACAATGCGGTAGTTGCCAGAATTATGTTTCGTTAGAGCAACTACAAATATTTTTCACCATACAATGATCCAATGAAAAAATTATCAAAAATTGAGGTTTCAACTATTCTAGTCCACAACGTTGAAACACAATTTTTCTGTGTAAAAAACAACAATGTGACCTGATAGAAAAACAGTTTGTGATGATTGTTAGAAGACGAAACGTCGGATAAAAATCAGAAAATGTCAACGTTTACTTCCTGAAAAAAGGTATCAATAAAAATGTGTTTTTGGTATTGGGCCATTTTGTCAAATAAAAATTTCAAAACAAAAATTTCGATTTTCAGTTTTTCCGGAAATACTCGGTTCATAAGTTTCATAACAGTACTTTGATAAACACCAAAATAGGCAACTTTGCACTGATTCGCATCTCCTTGTTTAGGAGATCCCAATGATAGGGGTCGAATTTGAATTACCCTGTTCATAATGTACGGATTAGGATCTACTTGTGTCAAACCAATTTTTTTCATGTTTTAGCACTCGAACTTTCATTTTATCATCATAATCTTTTACATATCCCAGGAGACATACATCTCACACGAGATGTATCGAATAAGAAAAGATGTTGAATACAAACAAGGCTGATATATTTTTTTCTCATTTCTAATTTTTTTCAGTGATGCCATAAACTATCAAAACTTTCCTTTATGGAAATTTTTCTGCTTGTAATATTATAATTTTCCTCTCGTCAAAACCATTCAGTAATAACCCGATGTCTCCAGTATTATCAGGACAGAAACCCCTGTATACGTTCACAACACCAAGTCTATGCGCTGATAATCTTCCCAAGATCGATCCAATTCAAGGCAATATCAACCAAAGTGATATTAATTAGTATTCCATACAGAAGTTCAGGCCGAAATTCTTGGCAAGAGGTTGAGGAGCTCGTGCCGTTCTAAATGGTTGATTAGCTACAACAAACAGGTATTAGCATTTTATTGCTTTAGTCGGGCCCTCTACGCCCTCTAGATAAAGTGGAATTAAAACTGGAGTGCTCTTTGATCTCAACTGTATTAACTAAACTGAGCTATTGGCCACACTTATTAAATGAGAGAGAGAAAACGATCCCGCTTCTCCTTCTTCGTTCCTGGCGCTGGAAGGAACTCAATAACTCGTTAAATGATTATTCGATTGACTATTCTTTGATAATGAAGACGCCAATGTTTGAAATTGGAAAACCGTTATTGAATTCTTTCGCTAATAGCTATTTGTGATACAAACGAAGGAAGGAAGCTCATTTCCTTTTTTCAAAATCTGAGTTGGTTATTGGAGATACAACTGTGTCAATATTGAAATGGTTTGTACGGTTATGGGTTTTCAAATTGAAATTATTCATTCTAGGAAAGAAATTATTGATGATACGAATAAAAAGTATGGTAGACTATCCTACATCATCTTGATGCCAGAGAGGCGTATACATATACTCACACTACCACCTGCCAATGATAACCTACCAAGTGGTTATCATTGTTAAAAACTCTCTCTTCGGTCAGCATAAACTCAAAAACCCAAGGAAACAAGCGTGTCCCACTCTCTACCAACTGAGCCGATTGGACTTGTATACAAGTATATTTCTGGTACCAATATAGCAAACTCATACTCGTGGGATTAGATGACATTTTTGCACCCTTATGAAATGGATCACTTTCCAACTTAGTAGTGCAATCGAATGTAATTTACTATTAGCTAGGAATCGCACGTTAAAGGAAAATACCTCGTTAATCCTTAGCTCGCACAAGTTTCGACTTCTGAGGTCTGTCGTTCGTAGGGGAATGACAGCTGGTCAACGGAAAGAACAATTTTAACAATTTTAACAATTATAAAACTATAATACATCAAAACTACTTACCATTCACAACACTTATTTCATATTTGGGTTTTGTATTCTTCTAATATAAACAGAATAACGAAGGCAGAATGAAGCTCAATTTATAATTCTCGCAGTTGCCGTAGTCGCAACTGCCATTGCCTTAGCTGCAGCATGTTGCTAGAGATGAAATATGCTCAATACGTACCTCTGTAGGTAGGTGACTTCATTAGCAGTTGTACATATTGAGTATATTCCATCTCTGGCATCGTAAATGGTAGCTACACCTACTTCAACGACAGCTGCAGCTGCCCATATTATAAATTGGGCTACGAAACTGCAAGCAACAGCAAAGGTAGCTGCGGCTGAAGAGTTTATGAATTGCACTTCACAACCGCCCGCAACTGTAATGGTAACTATAGCAGAGGAGTTTATATATTGTGTTCTACAACAGCTACTACAACAGCAGCTGCAGCTACTGAGTTTATAATTTGCAACGGCAACTGCAGTTGCGGACATTATAAATAGGGCTTCATAACCGCTACTGCAACTGTAACGGCAGCTGCGGGGGCATATAATGGGATTTACCACCGCTGCTGCAACTAAAACGGCAACTGCGGCTGCGGAGTTCGAAAATTGGGCTTCACATCCACTATTGCAGCAGCAGAGTTCATGAATCGTGCTTTACAACCGCTACTGAAACAGCAACCGCATCTGCTGCGTGTATAAATTGGAATTTAAAACCGCTACTGCAACTGCAACGGCAACTGCGACTGTGGAGTTTGAAAATTGAGCTTCACAACCACTACTGAAATTACACCGGCAGCTGTGGCTGCGGATTTTATGATTTGGGATCTATAATCGCTACAGCAACTGCAATGGCAGCTGCAGCAGAAGGGCTTTCCAACCACTACTGCAATAGCTAAGTTTATAAATTGGGCTTACAACCGTCACTGCAACGGCTGCTGCTATTGCGGAGTTTATGAATTGGAATTTACGGTCGCTAATCAAACAGTAGCAACTGCGGCGTTTATAAACTAACACAACCACGAAATGAACTGTAATTATATCTGCGGCAGCGGAGTTCATGAATCATGCTCTACATCCGCTATGGCAACAGCAACGGTAGTTGCGGCGTTTATAAATTAGGATTTAAAACCGCTACTACAACGACAACTGCGGCAGCGGAGTTGAAAAAGTGGGCGTTACAACCACTATTAAAACTCTAACGGCAGCAGAGTTCATGAATCGTGCTTTACAACCGCTACTGAAATAGCAACTGCAGCTGCGGCATTTATAAATTAGGATTTAAACCGCTACTGTAACTACAACGGCAGCTGCAGCAGAAGAGTGTATATTGTGCTTCAGTACCGCTACTAACTGCAACGTTTACAACATTGGCTTTCCAACCGCTAATGCAATAGCAGCTGTGGCTGCTGAGTTTATAAATTGGACTTACAACCGCCACTGCAACAGCTGCTGCTATTGCTGAGTTTATGAGTTGGTCTTCACAACCATAAATGTTACAGCAATGACATCTGCGGCAGCGGAGTTCATAAATCGTGCTTTACATCATCTACTGCAACAGCAACGGCAGTGGCGGCGTTTATAAATTAGAATTCAATACTGCTATTACCACGGCAACTAATAAATTGAGCTTAACAACCGCTAGGTACTTTTACAATAACGCAGCGTTCATAACCTGGGCTTCACCACCTCTACTACAACAGTAGCTGAGGCTGCTGAGTTTATAAATTGGAAGTATATCTGCTTTCAATATCGACTTGGACTACTTACTATCGATAATTTTTTCATATAGCGTGTGGTCCAACTTGAATTGAATAACAGATTAATGAAGTTTCAACGGTTAGTGAAGAGATTTTTTCCCTCCAGATAATGGGCCTGGGGACTATTAGCCGTCAGCCAGCTAACCGAGACCCTTAACTGGACATTGAAAAACCGGCCCTTAGGAAGATTTTGAAGCGTTTTTATCCATCATTTTTCGTGATATGCAACTATCATGCATTGATTTTTTATGTCACTTACATGTGCTTTTGTCTGAAGTGCCCAGCTATGAAGGAACTATAACTCTTTTAGGGCCGGTTTTTCAATGTCCAGTTAGGGGCCTCGGTTAGCTGGCTGACGGCTAATAGTCCCCGGTCCCATTACCTGGAGGAAAAAAATCTATTCTCTAACCGTTGAGCTTTCTTAAATCTGTTCTCCAATTCAAGTTGGACCACACGTTATATGCAAAAATTATCGATAGTAAGTAGTCCAAGTCGATATTGAAAACAGATATACTAAGTCTCAAAGGTTGGTTAATTATTGCCTTCCTTCAGGTATTGGGCCCGGGGCACTATTAGCCGTCAGCCAGCTAACCGAGACTCTTAACTGGACATTGAAAAACCGGCCCTTATTGACACATTTGGAACAGAACGACCATCAGTGGACACTGTCAACAGGGTAGTAGAGTGCTTAGGGTATAGTACAAGTTGTCTTCTACCCAAGGACCTACTCTATCAGTTATTGATGACCGCTTCTTCAGATAATCGTTAGTTCGAACATATAATGGCCTTTAAACCCGGCAAGGAATAGTTGTAGTTAAAATTTCTGGAGTGTAAGCCTTGGTGTCGAGGTTTGGCTGTGATAATACTTAATTGTACTAAAGGTAACATTGTTATACCAAACTTGTCAACATGGGAACCCTTGGTATAATGAACAAGCCAAGGTAAAAATCTTTTTTTTCATGTGGATACCATACTGCAATTTGAGGATGAACTTGGGAATACCCAAGAAGGATCTTAATGATTACTTTCACTGCGGACTTCCATTGTCTGGAGTGTTTCTATGATCACGACGTTTCAATCGGTTTAGTAAAGGTAGTGGATTTTCTTAAGAGCTATGACTCATACCGTCGCAGCGAACAAATTTACATTTCGGCAGTCGTCTAGGCAAGGCAAGGCTATTATAGTGAAGTAGTTGAGTCAATTTTTTCGGTTTCCATTTCAATAATTTTTTGAGAAGTTGCCTGTAAGCAACGCGCAGATATATTCAAGGTCATAGCTCTTAAGAAAATTCACTACCTTCTATTTCAACTCAACAGATAACTGAAACATAATAATTGGAAGTGCTTAAGTAGAATTCTCAGCTCCCTTGAAGCTTACAAGCAAGCATCGTTTAATTCAGATACAACTGAATTATTTGCTGTTTGGTGTCATCCGGGGGGTGCTGCTGTAGGTTTTCGTACAGCTGAAGATCGAATCTCCACCAAAGATTAGTAAGCCGCTCCGAAGCTCCACGACGAAAGATAATAATAGCCGCCCTTTACCCGCTAATGCCTTGCCCTTGTGTACGCTCTACGAATGTTTCTGATAGAATATTATTATTGTAGCTGAAAGGTCTTGCTGTTATACCACAATTTTCAAATATAGATCATAACAAGTTTGCTTATCAACATTATTGATTTAACATGCAATTCAGTAAGTTTTTCTCAATTATAACTTAAAGCTCTTGGTGTTCCAACTTATTTTTACCGAACCCTTATCAAATTTTCTTCCTAGTCAAGGTTGTTATTTTTTTTGGTACCGATAAACGTTGTCTTCTTTACTTACTTTTGGAACAAGGTGGCGTTCAACAAAGACAACCACAAGATTGGCCGGATCCTTCGGGCTAGCTCTCCTCTGCATTAGAAACTATGCCCGACAAGAAAATCAACTTTTTCTTCGTGACATCACTCCGTATTAAAGCTCAACTGTACACAGTTGCTTGCAAAACAGAATAGCTGCAAAATGCAATTGCAGGGGGTCCACAATACTTATATAATTCGGATCCAGAGCTTATAGGATCTTTAAAGTTTTTTTATTAAACTTTTTGATTTTTACCATCTATCACGAGCTGTGGTGGTCCTGATGGTAGAGTGTTTGCTTTCCATTTATGAGGGCATGAGTTCAAATCCCAGCATGATCACCGGTCCCGTGTAAGACAACACACGTTTGAGGTCAGGACCTCGTCTTCTCTCGTCTTCTGAAGACTTCCCAAGGTTGACAGTAAGAAAAACAAAATTTTTAAAATAAACAATATTTGTTTTCACACATCTAGATACTTAATTAGTCTAACTATGAGATATCTAGGTTTATAACTGTTGAAATATTTATTGTTTTCTATACAATCATTGATTGAATTATGAATTAACAATTTGAATAATTTTCAAATTAAACAAATATACTTATTATAATTCCTATAAATTGTTGTTTCGATGTTACACAAGCTGAAAAATGATTCATTATTTCATTTCTATCCTTACTATGGTGTTGGTATCTTTACAAAGAATAGAAAATCCATCACTACAGCTATATATTCATATTATAGAGAGACTGTGGAAATTATTGAAGCAGGCGAGTGCTTGCTGTAGGGTTATTCTTTGATCTGAGCAGGACATTCGACTGTGCATACGGAAGTTTATTTCGTTCGCATGGATAACGGACTATCTTTCTTATAGAAACTAATATGCCGCAATAGACAACGCGACTTCCAGTGTGGCTCTCTCCGAACTAGGAGTACCTCAAGGGTCGATATTGGGACCCATATTGTTTGTAATGTATATTAATTATTATTCAGCCCATGGAACATTCATAGAGATGTATGCATATAACACGTCTATTATAATCTCTGACAGATCCGATTCGGTTTTGAATGAAAAATGTAACTAAGTTTTTGAAAGTATCAAAATATGATTTTGTGCGAATAATTTGTTTTTGAACGCGAAGAAAACGTATTCAATGAGGCAAGGAATATGTGATATCATTAGCTTCAGAACAAATGATGACTCCGACATCGTAACAACAGATCTTACAATTTTCAGGTCTTCAGATTGACGAACATTTGAATCATCAAAACCACTCTGAGTGCCTAATAAAAAAAATTGCTCTATTTCATATCAGTTCGCAAATATTAGGCAGGTCTTGAATGTTAATCAGCTGCTAAGTAGTACTAAGCTCAGGTGGATTCCAGACTTAGAAAAAATGTGTGCTTCTGGGGTATTTCGTCTCGCTGTCCTGATGTCTTTATAGCACAAAAAAACATACGAATCATGAATTTTCGTGATTCTTGCAGAAATGGTTTTGAAAATATTAGAATTTGAACTGTCTCTAGACTTTTAATTTTTGAATTGTGCCTATAATAATGATTCTGACCATAAAAATTAGTTATTTGTACTAAATAGGCATACGCTAATAATGATACAAGACATAGAATCATTGTTTTTGTATCATTTGGGAAAACCAAATTAGCATTTCAATTGTCTGTTTTTCAGGATTTTATTTCTAATCTTTCTCTCTTCTATGAAAATCTCTATACAAATCTCATAACTTTGTCAGAAGGTAAATGAAGATTAGCATCAATATATACGAATATAAAACCATGGCCAGTAACCACTTGATCATTAAAACATTGAAAAGTTCTACTTCCAAAATATGAGTAAATTCAAAAAAAACAGAAGGATGTATTCCACCACTATTACTCATGGAAAAAGCGTCCTGACTTCCGTATTTTTTTGTGTAGAACTATATCAATCGATGGTAGAACTGCTATATCTATCGAAATTACGAAATTAGAAAACATTTTTCACGAACAAAATGAATGTAATGTCAAATGATTATTCTGATTACGGCTCTGAAGACATTTTCAACCTCTTTTACCTCCCACATACTAGAATTTTTCGAATAAGTCAGTGGTTCCGTCGCTGCAGGCCAGCAGTGTACCTATATCACTAGAAAATATCCCTTCGAGGTCATTTTGTACGTTTTTGGTGTATCTTTCAATTCTATGAAATTCATAATTCCATGGCAAAAATTATATAAGTTACTTGGGGTGTTTCCATGACAGGTAAGATACCCTGCATAAAAAATAATTTTAATTTTTTTCTAAGGAACAGATGAATCACCAGAGATTTCACGTAATCGTATGTCGACCAACCGGTTTTTCAGGAACACAGGTATAGAAATAAAACATGAAAGTATACAGCAATTATTTATTGTGTTATATACAAAAACGTCACAGCTCTAAAGAAAAAAGGGATATCAGGAGGTATCTTATAAATATTTAAATGTTTCTATGGGATGCTAAATCGGTTATATCTAATATTTACAAAAATATACTTAACCTAATGACTTTAGTAAGAAAAGTGATGAATTTCCCACACATTATACTAAAAATCTTGCAATATCACCTGGGTACATGAATAAGAGAACTGACAGAAAAACATTTTTCAATTGAAGCTTGAATGATCGAAGAATTTTACGCTTCAGTCATTTGAGAATTATAATTTTTGGGATCGATACAGGTTGAAACGAGTATAGACTATCTGACTATGTATATGACGGTTCTGAACCTATCAGTCTGTAATTCATAATCTTAGAGGGATTCATTTAAATATTTTTTGTTGTTTGCTTATGACTACGCAGCCAGTTTATACAATTTCCTCAATCAATTATTCCAATGATGTCACCTTGAAAATAAATTACGTCATATCGGATAGAGTAGATTTCAGAATGGATTAACAGATTTTAAAGAAAAAAGCATTTGAAATTTCAATTTTAAGTGAAGCCGACAGACTAATTTCAGATTTGAGTATTAGCAATAATCAAAAATGATTTTTTACAACATATTGTCATGCTCAAAGCTAAAATTTTTATCTCTGAAAATATCCATACACCGTGACGTAACAAATCTCATTGCTAGCTGACATATGGTCAAATTAAAAAAGCGTCCAGATATTTTTTGTTTCAAATAATAATTTGGCTCGAATGGACAATGGACAGATAATGTAGAACAATTCCTGCTTTTTAACAAAGTCATTATGAGCAATTTGTATTAATGATCTGTATTGGAAAAATCACTCCGTGTTTTGAAAACATGAAGGATACCAAAACAAAAATACTCTACTTAACTCAATAATGTTTCAAATATGTAATCAAACTTCGGAAAGGTTAATATAAAGGACGTTGTTTTGATAATAATCTACACAACAGATAATAATTATGAATATGAACCTGTAATTGATATTTCTAATTTTAGGTTGTTTACTTCAAAAAGGCCAACAAAAACATGAATGACAATTACGAGCCAAATTTGTAGGCTAGTCTCCATGACAACTTCTCCGTATTTTTGGAACCCTAACAGTTATCGTCTTTTATATGTTGAAACCACATGTGTAAAAGCATAGGTAACTTCTAAAAAATGTTATACGTCATATATCAAACAAATCATAAAAATAGGTTTGAAACTCTCATTTTCATATTTTTCTTGGTATAGAAATTCAATGGTTTTGTCAGTTCTGCTAGTCACTAGTAAAACTACCTCCTTAATGATGAGGCTTAGTACGAGTTACGATATTATTTTTGTAACGAATCTTCCAGGTTTCCAGAGAGAGAGAAACCCTTCAGAAGCTCCTAGGAGCTTGTGCGAGCAAGGAAAAGATCGGGGACCGATGGCCGTGCTGGGTTTGAACCCACGACCTTATGCTTGTAAGGCGAGCGCTCTACCACACGACCATCACGGCCCTTTGGTTCGATTGATCTCACACAATCGTTAGTTGGTATTGAATCACCGTTAAAATTCAGTGATTTAGTTATAACATCGTTCAGTGTGTTTTTGCATAAAGTGGCACAAGAAATATAGTGAGACGTTGAACAAGAAGTCTAATAGAATCGTCAGATAATGACAAGAAAATTAACAACTCATTCCCAAGCCAATAACACGATGTATATTGGTAAACTTGATGCTGGTTTGCGTGTGGTCAACCTCATCCAAATCAAAAGCTTCGCGATTACACGAAATATTTGGGATAATGTTCTCCTTGAGGAATATCACACAAGCTTCAATCAGTTGTATTTAAATTTCTTCCCCGGAATCAATTAGTGGAGATGTTACACTTTGACATGGTTTTTCCTCATGTCTTTCATCATAGACGAAAACAATAAACGTAAAAACAACAGTTATGAGCCAGAATCTTTCAATCTCTGGTACTACTCGCGGCTTGGTTTCTAGGACTCTGTTTCTTTTTTTCCCTATGTGAACTAGGGTGAACAACGACCAGTTACGAAAAATACTAGTCTATCATGTTTGTGGAAAAAAAAATGTTAAATTTTCGAGAAGCATCTGCACGAGGACACCATAAGGTGTTTTCATACTCACCCTCCTCCCCCTGGTGTAACACTTATAGACATTTCAATTTTTGTTTGTCCTTGATGAGTTGGATCTATGGTGATTCTTTCAGACGTTATGTTATTCAATAACATTGGCATTAACGGTTGAAACAAATCGCATTTGGATTGATTGACATGGTTTAATAAAATTACTTCTTATGGTGTTTGTATTTGACGACCATTCATCTCCAAACTGTCAGATCCAAATGACTTTGACGAATTTTGATATTGATGAAAAACCCCAAAAATAATGACGGTGTTAAAGCACTGCAGTGAGACCTTTTAATCAGTTTTATTGAATGCCTATTGGCCTTATTAATAGGCCCACTAACTTTCAACGCATTGTCGATCATTAGGTCCGTTGCTGTTATCTCTCTCACCATCACTAATTTATAGCATCAGTCACTACTGTGAAAGTAATGTGATGTGGGGTATGGATTTTTCAATTGCCCACAGGATTGCCAGACATTCTCATTCAGTAGTGGTGTGATTATGTTGCAGCCATAAGGGACCTAGATAAATCAGTTATCATCTTTTTACCATCAGGATGTGATTGCGTGATCAAGCTAAGTTCATAGCCAGAAACGTTGGTCTGAATCACGAAAGACAATGGAAACTCAGGCCACGACAGTACATATGCAGTGAAGAGACATTTTTCTTTCAAGTTGTTCGAAACTTCTTTATATTTCGAACTCGAATCGAAGGTTTTATTCTTGCGCAACAAACCGCAAAGAGGATATCTCAGTGTTGGAAAATTTGGTGAAAATCTTCCATACCAAGGAGCCAACCCAAGAATGCCGACACACACTTAGAAATAAAAATATCTAAAATTGCTTGGACTGTTTTCCCAACTAGCTCAAATTCACCTGTACTAATCAGCAAAAGTATGCCTTTTTCAAACTTAAAAATACTTCCCTTGATATTTCGAAACATTTATCGAATGTTCATATGACAATAATTATGTCGTTCAAGCTCCGGGCTCAACGATCGAAGAGACGTTGGAACATTGGAAGTTGTCGGGCAATTAGAAAGGCCAATAGGCATATGATTAAACTGATACAAATCGATGAGCTTTCTTAATCAAAAGGTCTTGCTGCACGTCTAGCACTGTCATTATTTTTGTACTACGAACTTACAATATCAACTCTCTCCACTATACTGTACTGGACAAAACTGATTCCATTTTCATAAGAATTTTTGAAATTATCCCTAACGTTGATTAGATTTCTCTACCAGTATTAGTATATGATACACATTATCCTGCTGTGGAGATTTGATAATAAAATAGTGAGTAACTTCCAAATGAATCCTAAGTACTCTAATATTTCTAAACCTACTCGTAAAGGAGAACCAACAAATCCTAAAACACATGTTTTATTTAAAAAAATTAACTCAGCAAATAAAGTTGGACTCATTTGCATCTGGACGATGAATGCCAGCAAAACTTCTATAGTATAGGAAATTTGCAAAAGGCAGGAAAATTCATATTGTATTTTCGTTTTATGTATGCCCAATTTCACAAGTGGAATATCTGAATATCCAATTTGTGGCACATTAAAAAACAAACAAGTAGCAAAAAGCATAAATTCTTTTTCTAATTAGTTCACTACTTCTCGTGCTTGGGAACAGTCCTCAGTAACATTTGCTCAAAATTTTTTGTTCTGTAAAGGATGTTATGACTAACCAATAATGACCATGTGGATGATCGTCACTCCCACTCAGGCTTAAACCACTACAAAAAATGATAGTGAAGTAATTCGTGCTTCTTGGCCCTGCCATAGACTTAATTCTGCATCTGCAGCAGACATATTGTTAAAGACGATGTGGCTACAATTGAATAACTCGTCCACGTGACACGATCCATACCAATTTGGCAACGTTGATGCTTGCTGCATTTATACTGCTGAAAGAGGTTGAGATCTCTTCCTTTCTGAATTATTTCTTATTATTGATGACTGGTATGCTATTCTTTCATCTTTCTTCATCACGGTTTCATGCTGTTGAGTACTTTTGTCCCGGCTTTGTTCAGAATAATGATATCAGTTATCCCGATACCGGAGGAGACACAAAGGAAACATTTTCAGTATGTATAGCAAGCATGAACTAATCTGAATTTGTTAGGATTGTGCCACCTTGATTAGTGCTTTGGCCGTAGCCACATCGGCCTTGAAACTTTGATATCACCAGTGATTTCTTACTTCCCCCAATGAAAATGAGAGTTGTTTTTCAACAGTTACCAGCATCAGATTAGCAACAAATCAGAAGAGTTTATTTAAAATTTCTCAGAAAAAACATTTCTCATACAAGTCATCCCTAACCCAAAATGCACTGAAATCTGAATTTGAATTATATCATTTCGGAAGGTAAATTATCTAAAAGTAATTCGAAAATGAAAAGCACCTGATTCAGATAATGCTATTGAAATCACGGCCTCCTAATCCAAAAACAAGTTTCAACGGATTTTTTTCCGTCTATTTCAATGTATTATGAGAATATTTTTTAATGCCAGAGTGCACTTATAATTGAATAATTTCTGACCGACCAGATGAACTTAAGTTGCACCTAACTAGCAACTAAATAATTTTATAAATTGAACTTAGTGCTGACTAAAACTCATTTATTGTGACCATGCATTGGGAGAAAACAGGTATTTTTCATAAAGAGTTACAACAAAATGAATGTTATCTGCAGTTGCCGTTCGAAATCAATTTAGAGCAGTCAAACTCTGTTGCAACCAACGTGAAAAGACAGGTCGTACCAATAAATGGTAGGCTTCGAAGGGTTTCAGTTATGAGTCAATCCTTTGAATACATTGTTTGCGTATTTTGAAAAATAACGGTACTTTACTCCTAAGCCACTTTGAATATTTTTAACCTCTCTTGTATACATGAGTAGATACTGAAAATTTGGTTTGAGGAGAGGTTGGCACTTTTCTAAGGAATTGCATTTGTTGAGATATGTCAAAGAAGCCTTTTTTCCTAAATTTTGCCAAAAAATTCATTATACGCTGTTTCTTACTACGTGACAATACACATTCGAGATTCAGAACCGCTCCAAATTTCAATGATAGAATTTTAGATGTATCGAACCAAATCTTAATTTTTTTCTTCTGAAGTAAGAGATATTTTTTCAATTTCAATATAAGCTAGATACCATATTATTTTTCATTATTCCTGTATCATAATCTTTGTCAAACGATGCAGGCATAATGAAAAAGTATTATACATGTATGCCTTTGAAGCATTCGCAACGTTTAAGGACACTCTTATAAAAAAATTGAATAATTCGATACATGGCTACAAGATAAATGGTTTACAGCAGCAAAAAATTTATAGAATGCCCATTATCTGAAAATTCCAGACACTGGTGCCTTTCAAAATTCACGGGTATACATATATTTTAGGAAATTCAGGGAATTGAAAACATTTGAAAAATACTAGTTTCCGATAAAAAAAAATACTTAAATTAGATTTTTCAAAAACATTGAACAACATTTTTACGCTAAATTAATCCAGAAAAGGACCCCGCACGAAAACATATGGAAAATTGGCTCTCGGTCAAGTTGTCAGAAATTGTAGTAGGTTGTAGCATGGGTTGTAAGAAAAATGTGTGAGTTTGGATGATTTTGTATGTGTCGTTTTTGAGATATAAGCGCTGAAAGTTGGTAGAAACGTCGTTGTTGGGTGGGATTGACATAGGAAAACCCTGTTTTATTGATTGAAATAAGACAAATAGGATGTAAATGTATTTATAAAAACTCGATAACATGTCCTATAATCTTATTAATGATAGTTTGTTCAATTGAACTATTTATTTTGTAGAAATTCATGATGAAAGTAGGGTAGAGAAAAATAATAAAAACTTTTGTCTACTTTCCACTACGATTTTTTATTGTTACGACCGATTTCGGTTTATTAAACCATTATCAAGTAAACTATACTCTTACATCTGTTCTTCATTATATACAGTGCTTCTCAAAAGTCCCCTCCCCCTCTTATCTTTGGAACCATTATTCATAAACAAGTGAAATTTGGAAACTGAATATTGAAGGTTGTAAACTTCCCTACTAGTGATAAAAGATGACGAAATAGTCAAAGATGACGTCACAAGGCCATTCACAAGGTATCGAAAAAACCAATTCAATAATACTAATTTGTGTGTGTTGGTAAACATTAAAATTTAAATTCCATTCGGTATGATATTAATTACAGATTTAAGAATCATTAAGTATCGTACACATAATCTATATCAAAAAATTTCTGAGTAGAATCTAAAATACTGTGCTCAAACATAGAAACGGGACACCTAGAAATTTTGTTCGAACTTGAGGAGTTGTTACTTTTGATTGCCTAAACCGATTTAAATTTTTTTTGCAGATAATGAGAGTCCGTTTCATTGGCTTTTGACTGTTTGGGTCAAACCTTGCTTGTGGTCATCCTCGAAAAAGTTACAGGGTGATATATTGGTTTGTGCAAATTCGACTAAAACTCATTCAACCCCCGTTTATGCCAAACAATTTTTTTCATTTCCAACTATTCGAACATGAAATCTCATGCATTTTTATGATATTCTGAGGACCTACAAAATATTGATTAATGTTGGATGCATATTTCATTTTTATGTTTGTGCTCATGTTTCACTCATAAAGTTTGCTACAATTTCTCTTTGGAAACCAATTAAATGATAATAATAATAATCTGCAAATGAAAATCAATCAACCAAAAAAATATTCACAAAATAAGTGAGAATATGTGTATTTCTTGAGAGTCAAAGAGTTTGGATGATTTTTTGTGGAATTTACAGTTGTTATAACTCCCTGTAGATGTTTCAGAATATCGATAAAATAAACAACAATCAGAAAAGTCTCCAGAATATATGAAGTATGTTTAAATTGGTTCAGAAAGTAAAGAACAGAAATTGTTTGTAATTGGTAAGAATAAGCTACGTTTTCTTAAAACATCGATATATCTAATTCCAGTGCACCTATTCCTTTTTTTCAAGAATATCATGAAAATGCATGAGATTTCATGTTCGAATAGTTGGGAATGAAAAAAAAAATGTTTGGCGTAAACGGGGGTTGAATGAATTTTAGTCGAATTTGCAAAAACCAATATATACCCTGTAATTTTTGCGAGGGTGACAATAGGCAAAATTCGGCCCAAACAGTCAAAAAACCAATGAAACGCACTCTCATTATTTGCAAAGAACATTCAAATCGGTTCAGGCAATCAAAAGTACCAACTGCTCAAGTTTGAACGAAATTTCTAGGTGTCCCGTTTCTATTTTTGAGCACTGTCGTTAACAAAATAGGTATCTGTGGGATGGCTTATTATCAAAATTCACAAATAAAAAAGAGGAGGGGTGTTTAGTTCTATGAGGAGAGGTGTTTAGTTCTAGTTGGTCATTGAGGATTTCAAAGTTAGGGTTTTTATTCAATTTATTTCCCTTTCCTTACTGCATGTATGCAGAATTCTCATGTTTTCTTTATTTATTGTGTGGTTTGTTTCTTGTAGATGTTCATATATTATATTTCTCCCTGTCTGATCTGTATAAGCTGCTGAACAATCCCCACATTCCAATTTATATATACCTGATTGTTTTTCATTTAACCTTTTTGGATTTTGTGTTAAATAACATGTTTCCTAAATTATTTTTGCTAGTAAATGACGTTATTTTGTCAAATTTTGAAAGATAGTCTTCCCGAGTAGTTTATCTACTTTCAGTTCAACATAAGGTTTGTTTTGGTTCTGAAAATTATCAGTCCTGGGACGTCAGGATCATGCGCAGTGGTCGAGAAGTGTGCTCTTTAGGTTCATATTCGCTCACTTTTTCTCAACTGCGCATAATCCTGACGTCCCAGGACTAATAATTTTCATAACCAGAACAAAGCTATAATGATTTTATCAACTAAGTGTACTGGAATGTGGTTATTTGATGCGACGAAGGAATCATAAATGCCCTATGTATCAGCGATCTGATAGCTGATAATTTATGTGACAGTGGGCTGGACAAATCTATGGGTATTGTACAATCTGTAAAAGTGTTCTTTCTATACATGTTCAACTGAAATTTATTATTGATTCTTGTAAGCTCCAGGAAGTTGATACAATTGTTTTGTTCGATTTCGACAGACAGTAAATATTATTTCATCATGGATATTATTGACGAAATTTTAAAATTGATCTGTCTCGTTGAGCAGTCTAATCCTACATAAACCAGAATGAAATAGGTATTATTTGAGATACGTGTCTTTTCCAAGTTATTCATAAAAATATCTACTCGTAAGGGACTAAGAGGTGACCCCCTTGGGAGGCCTGATTTTTCAATTCCTCAGTGATATATGCGATAGTATTCTGTTCATCTAGTATGTCTTCTAACAGAGGACACATAATATTATAATTTTCATCCTGAATATGTCTTATTTCGATCAACAAAACAGTTTCTTTTTGACAATCCCACCCAACTACGACATTTTTAAGAACTTCGACAGGTTATATCTCAAAAACATCACTCACAAAATCATTTTGAACTTACACATTTCTCTAACTGAGCATGCTATTATACCATAACACATTTTCAGCCAATTCGACCTAGAGCCAATTTCACATATTATGTTTTCATGGAGGGTCCTTTTGACTCAATAGGAACTAGTGACTTTCATACAAATACTAACGTTGCATTAATCCCAATTCACGTAAAGTAACATAACTCCTTATATTTCAGGACATTTTTATATTATTTACACTGGTGTCTGGAAAGAGACATACAAGAAACGTTTGTTCAACCTTGAACAGACGAAAAGAAGATATATCGACATTCACGACGAAGTTCAACAATGATATACTTTACAGATTATATACACGAAACAAAAGAACACATTTCTTATATACAAACACACACAGACAAGACATTGAACACGCCTAAACCATTTGCAGTCCCTTCGTGATATTTTCCACGTGTTCCTTCGCTTTTAAGCGAAGGGCCGCTATCGAGGTGCTTCGGAGATCAGGGGGGGTGTTGTTTGGGGACATCGAGTGTGAATGTGCCATCGGAGGTCTGCCTGGGTCTGTTGGTAGTGGGGAAGTGAGGTAGCTGGGGTACCCGGTCTGAGGATGGCTCAGGAATCCTGGCAACGCTGAGAGAAGCGGAGGTGACAGCCAAGGGTCCATTGGCAGCGATAGGCTGGAACCCGCTGCCCTTGATAGAGTTGCGGCGTGGTATTCGCTCAGACCCAAACGAGCTGCTTCCATTTTTTCCTGTCGCCGCCATTTGGCACGACGATTTTGAAACCATACCTGGAACAAGGAGAGAGTATGAGTAAAAATATGATTTCATAGTGTTCACACATTTTTTCGCATTTTGACTGATTTTGTGCAATTTCATTGAATTCAAAATCGTTTATTAAAGTGGCACTCTACCACATAGAACTGTCACTTTATTATACAGGGTATATCAGCGATGCGTGGGTAGACAGAAATAAATCTTTTTAATAAAAGATGTAGAGGGCAATTAAATCTAGTAGGTGGCTGTCAAGTCGCTTTGATTTGTATGCGGTAGTTGAAAGTTCGGTTGTGCCTTTTGAATCTTGAATGGACGATAGGCAATTCCTGTCTTATGGTTGGAGTGTTTATAATCCCGTTTCGTTTGATCGTGTTGTATTTTTCTTTGTTGTTACAAATAATTTTGTTTTGTTCGTATAATTGATTTGAAAACACTCTATTAAAACAAAACATCGTACTGGTACATACCTAAATTTGCAGTTGAAGCAAGCGAAATGATTTCAAAATACTACGATTGAAGTCATAATTTGTGCAAACAAAACGTGACAGCCACCTACTAGACTTTTAGAATTAATTTGCAGAATAAAGGATATGTGGAATGCTTAATTCCATAGTCTCAAGTTGCTGTCATTGCAACCTGTTGCGTTTGTTTCAGCTTTGACTCTGAATGCTGGATTATCCAACATATCGTTCTATAGTGATTCATTAGGAAGTCGTTTATTTCTTGTGGTTCTTTCAAATCGCTTGGTACATTTTTTTTTAGTAGGTATAGCGTTATTACAAAAGATTTTCCAACGATCTCTGTTTGAGGAATCAACTTGTGAGACAAAAATCCTTTTTTTCTCTGACAATTGCCTGAGAGGTGAAGCTGTTCATAATATTCCCAATCAACCCTATTGCCATTAGTAGTCCCTTTGAATTTACAAAGAGCCCGGTCCCTATTCATCGTAGTTCTAATGATATCAGTTAACCAAGGTACCGGGGCTTCAGTACATTTTTTTATTACCATTGGTGCATGAAAATGAAAAAGGCTAAGTATATTTTCAGACAGAAAACTAAGTTCACCATCAACGTCATTGATATCAAAAATATGTAAAAGTGGAATCCTGAACAAATCTCGTTGAAATGATTAAATGCAGAAGTTCTTGTAATTCCTATAAGTCAATATTCTGGAGTATAAAGTTTTCCTGCCATCTGATAGGTCGCAGTCTATAGCACCCTTTTCCACTATAACATCACCATTGGAAAAGAATCATTAGATCGATCAGCGTTGCCGTAGTTTGAGTGATGCATGTGAGAGTTTCAATAATTTGATTCAAATAGAATAGAACAGTGTTGTTATCCATATTCAAAATATTTATATTGAAATCACCTGTGCATACCAATTGTTCAACAGTGGGTGGTCGGTAGACCAGTGGCTAAAGTATTTGGCAGTCCGGGAAATAATGGCCACCAAATCGACAGCTACCGCCCGATCCCACTACTGAGTTTCGTCGCCAAGGTAGTGGAGTTCTTAAACGTTTGCTCTACCTCGAGGAGAAACTGAAGATGATCCCCGCTTATCAGTTCGGCTTTCTCGAGGTAAAAGAGGCGGCTCATCGAGGGATGAACACAGTCATGGTCCTGCTGAACATACAGAAAGCCTTCGAGTCCATGTGGGTTTAGGGTCTAATTTGCAAATTACTGAGGGCAGGCATGCCTTCATACATGGTTAGGCTCGTGAAATCGTTTCTGACAGAGCAAGCTTTTTGCAGTGAGGGATAACAGCACAAGATTCGCAGAGTATTCTATCGAAGCAGGTGTCCCGCGCAGGTCTAGTCTATCTCCACATTTTTGTTGTTTTTTTTTGTTAAAATTATTATATCCACCAACCGGCTGCCGAGCAACCCTCAGAAGTCAGCGACTTATACGAACTACGGAAGACGTAGCCTTTGCCTTTTGACGTGTGATGCCATGCACGAGACCAGTGACCATGCTGGGAATCGAACCCACTCCCCTTCAATTGAGATAGGCAAGGGTCACGACAAATACGGCCCATTTGTACTCCTTACAAACGTATGATTTTCCTATATAATATGCGAGAGAACGAAGACGGCATTATACTCGAATGATACCAAGATATATACGCAGCTGCTATGCAGTTCCAATCTCGGTTGGACAGTGAAATCACACAGTATCTGGAGGTGAACAAAAATGTGATATACCTGGCTAAATCCGAAGCCATCAATTTCTCGAAAAAATTCAAGTTCTCGAAGGTTCATCAGAAATTGAAGGTCAAGGACAAATCTTTGGAGTACAGTTGGACAAGCTCACAACATGGCACAATCATATTGACCTAGATCTTCAGAGGGCTGCGACAGCGGTTAAACGCATTTACCCACTGATAGCCAAGGGATCTCACATGAAGCTGGAGGCCAATATGACAATATACAAATGGATCATACGGCAAGCGATGTTGTTTGCTTGCCCAGTGTTCAGCAGCCTGCTCACGACTCATTTTATGGGGTTAGACAGGATGCAGAACGAAGTACTCCGTATCATCATCAGGAGTGATAGGTACAATCGTCTGGGATGCGCAGCGAGAGCCTGCTGGCGTCGAATCCATCCCGACACATGTTGAAAACCTGTCAGAGAAATTTTACAGGTTTCTACCAGGCTCAGAATCCATGATAATCAGCCCAGCAAACACTGATATATCAACCTTAACCATCTACCAGGAAAGTTGGGAAGAACCGGAACCATAGGGAATCTCAGTCGTGGAACGTGAATGAGGTACAACCAAGTTTTTTGCATCAGTCTTTTGCGGGGTTCGCTCGAAACAACCAGCCTCAGAGTAAAATTAGACCAAGCAGTATCTACATGGAATGCTAATGGACGACATGCATAAGCTTTGCAGGAGGAATGGAATGTATGAACTACAACCGTTATCAGATGGAATATCCGACCTCCCGCTAACACCAGCGGAGGCAAATACCAGTGCCCCCCCCTCTGAATGGCTAGGGGGATGAAAAGGCGGTTCTTCGTGCGCCCTCCCAATCCTTTTCTTTCCTGAGCTCTCTTGGGCGAAGAATTCAGTTGTGTGGTGGAGTTTTGATTACATCATCTATAATGTAGAAGTAATGCAAATCCTTAATAAAACCCTTATTTATTTTATTCATTAGTATCTAGTATCTTCTGGTTCCCATCAGACAGACGTTCGTGTCCTCATGGCTTCTTTAGGCGGTCACATGCCTTGTTGTAAAGCAAGTGTTATGTGAGTTGTCTAGATGCCAATCCCGACGTCTGGTGCTAGTTTGAAGTGCGCACCGACCACCCGGTGTGGTGCTGTAGGTTTTCCGGGTTTTGATATTATTATTGTATTATTAAAGTGGAGACTAAAACAATGTTCTCAAATTCAGATATGAATATTTTTGAATCAGTTGTTGGAGATTTATACCAACAGTTATTTTTCGACATTCACGCCCTTTTCTGTAACAGTCATAACTATCAATACATTACTGAGTAGGTATATCTTTAGAAGGAACACTTTATTGGACTAAACGCTCTGGTAAAATTGCAACCGTAGACACGTGTTTCGATCTTAGGGATCTCATCAGTACGGTGAAAGCAAGTGTGAGGATGTGCAACACTTGATTGCAGGTAAAACAACAAACGAACGGAGTCAACAAACAGGAAGCCAACCGCACATTTGTGGCTTCAGTCGAAACACCTTGTGTTTACAAGGCAAGAAACGACGTCGCCACAAATGTGCGGTTGGCTTTCTGTTTGTTGACTCCGTTCGTTTGTTGTTTCACCTGCAATCAAGTTTTGCACATCCTTACACTTGCTTTCACCGTACTGATGAGATCCCTAAGATCGAAACACGTGTCTACGGTTGCCATTTCACCAGAGGGTTTAGTCCAATAAAGTGTTCCTTCTTTTTATTCACAATTTCCCTCGAGAGCTCATCCCTGTTTTATGTAGCCAAGATTCTGTAATTCCAAGAATATCTAGAGAACTGGATATCGTATGCCTTATATCATTCACAGAACTAACCAATGACGTGCTGTTTATATGCCCAATCTTCAGTTTAGTTTGACTCATTCAAACTGATTTCGAAAATAAACAAATTGAAAAAAAGAAAAAAAAAAGAATGGAATGTTCAATATGTTTGAGCTGATAATTATATCTGTATTATAGAAATGGTAACTATATGTTTTTATACTCATCCAGGGATGAAGTTTATCAAATCGAAAGGCAGACGTTCTTATAATAAAAAAAGAAGAAAAGTATTTTTCTCAGAAAAGAAAAATGCCGAGTGAAGAAACAAATGAATCCTTTGAGTTATTGTGAATCAGAGTGTCTATCTTGATTAAATTGAAACAATAATATGTGAACTGAAGTGACAAAAATATAATGTTCCCAAATAGGTTTATTTTTGTCGGACCAAGAAAAACCTTAAAATGGTTCAACGTGGTCACTCTTTTCAATAGATGAAAATTTTACTAATGATAAATACTAATCATCCTGAAAATATTTAAACAATGAAAATGATGTAAAAAATGTATGCCTTCTCCCCTTCGATTGGCTGGCAGAGTGATTGCAAGACACCGTTTATTGTCGAGCCCTAACCTGCGGACAATTCGTTTTATAGACTCGAAAAGTAAACTTCCTAGAATTTATATCTGGATGCACCCCTCTCGAAGAATTCATGCAGGGTGAACGAGAAAAGGGAAGAGCCGTTTACTAGATCCACCCCTAGTCTCCCTGGCACTCTTGATTATCTGTATTCTTAAGTTTCGTTCCTCGCAGCCATGTTGATGCCCCGAGCGAAAGAAACTCAAAATTGGTTTTGAACTGATGCATTAATTGACAATTTGATGTCATTCTTTGGTACGGCTAATGGCGGACTGAAGCTGCCCTAAATTGACTAAATCTAATAAGAACTTTTAGCGAACTCTCATGTTAGCTGAATGCAATTTTCTCGTGTTGTTTGGCGAATTGTGTAACTTCGTAAAAGGAAGCTGACGGCTCCGAATGGAGTTTTGATTTCATTTGTATATCGAAAACTCAATAAAAACAAGCAATTATGGTGCAATTTGGTAATAGATGATTCTTCTGGAGAATTGCTTCATTTATTGAAAATAAATAGTCACTAGTTTGATGTGGGTTTTTTGAAAATGTTACACGACTGGAAATTCGAATGTGGAACGGATATCCTGAGTAAAGCTAATGAAGAAATACAGCGGTATGAGAAAGCAGGTTATCGTGATTTACGAAAGATTATTTTTATAGTTGATATTTTTATTGGTTGTATAAGGGTTTTAGATAGCATTTTATCCATATGCAAAAATGTTTAAACGCGACAACGCCAATTTACGGGACTTTATTTATCTTACGTGTGGTGAGTGCATTCAAAACAGGCATACAATATTGAGTTTTATACACAATCTCCACTTTAATAGAATCGAATTATTTGATTTTTTTTTTTTTTTTAACCTTGCCTCTACTTAACACGGCAGGCTGTATTATACGAGTTGTAATGCTTCGTTGTTCATGATTTACAATAAAAACTGTGAAATTTTGAAACATGTAAGAAAGTGATTGCGATTCTTGTGTAACTCTTGAGAAAGCTCAACAATTATTGACTGCGAAATCCAGAGAAAATGATGAGAAAACGTTTGTTGAATTTACATAGATAGATAGATTTATTTATAGCTTTCAATTTAAACAGCTGAAACACATCAATAGTTAACATAACATTATAGATAATACAAACACAAAATACAAATGTCTCTACCATAACTAAAATACCTAATTACAATAAGTATAAAATATATATCACAGTCATTGGTACATTGGTAAGAACGAAAGAAAAAGAAATTGGATTGAAACTACAAATAGCAAATAAAGTTACTTGTCCAGGAATTCTTTCAACAGATCCAAAACATGTTTTTTAAAATTTAGTCTTGTGCGATATTTTTTAATAGTCAAGGGTAAATTGTTATAAAATATAATGGATGCATAATGTGGCCATTTTTCTGTATTTGTAAGTCTATGCTTAGGAACAATAAAATTGGTTTTCTGTCTCGTAGAACATTCATGTATGGACGTGTTTTCTTCAAAGTTTGCTTTATTTTTATATACAAAAAGTACACAAGCATATATATAAATGGCATATATGGTAAGCATTTTGTTGAACTTGAAGGTACCACAACAAGAGTCTGTATATTTCATATTCAACATGGTCTTCAAGATACGTTTCTGCATGATGAAAATACGTTCTAGTTGTGTAGTATTTTCTCCCCAATACTAATATTCCATATTTCAGAAAAGGATAAACAGTCCCATAATATGCAGTCTTCAGCTCATCGAAATTCAAGTGACTTTTCAAAACTCTAATGGCATAACATTTACTTGCTAGTTTTTTGCGAGATATTCAATACGTATCTCATAATTTAGTTTGCCATCTACATATATAGATTCCTAACAGTTTTGTACTGGTTGAAAAAGATAATCTAACGTTTTTTATCTGAACATAGTCCGGAATTGCAATATTTTTGTGGGAAGTTTTAAATAGCATACAGTCTGATTTAGAGGTGTTTAACAATAACTGTATGTAGAAACTGTTGAAATGGAGTTTGAAATCGAGTGTTCCAGATTAAGTTCCCTGTTGTTGGGTAAAATGATATTGGAATCATCTGCATAACTCACACCTGTGGTACTCGATGGTTCAAAAATTTCTGAAAAATCATTATCATATACAATGAATAATAAAGGACCCAGAACACTTCCCTATGGTACGCCTTTTTCATCTCAGTGAAACCTGAGAAGAACTAAGTATTTTGTTGCCTCATACATACTTTTTGTTTCCTGTTACTCAAGTAGGATTTTAAGAGATTCAAGGCATTTCCTCTAATTCCATAATTGAACAGCGTGATCAACACAGTCAAACGCTTTACTGAGATCGAGAAAAATACCAGATACGCAAGATCTTGTTCGATTAACTGTTGAATTTCATCTATAAACTTGAACAAAGCTGTTTCAGAATTTTTTCCTTTGAGAAAGACATGATGAAAGCAAACGGTGTGTTTCGAAAAAATTCATGACTCTCATAGATATAATTATTTCTAATAACTTAGAGAAAGCTGACAACAAACTTATTGGTCTGTAGTTAGTCATATAATTTCTTTCGCCTTTTTTGAGCATGGGATAACTGAAGCTAACTTCATTTGATCTGGATATGTACCGGATATTCGGCAGTCATTGAAAATGTGGCATAGAACTGATAATGAGGACGGGATACACATTTTTGAAATTTTTGGTGGTATATCATCTACACCACCACTCATTTTATTTTTCAGTTTGCAGCTTGCTAGAATTATTTCCTCTTCTCTTACTGGATATAAATATATTGAGTTCGGATTGATTCTACTAAAAGTTATTTTTTCATTGGGATTTAATACATACACTATCTACAAGAATTCACCCATTTAAGGAACGGACTGAAAACAGTAGTTAATGAAAATAAATGAAAAAGTCATGCTATCGTATTTTTCTAGAAGAAAAAAATATTCAGTTCAATCCATATAGTTTTCATTATTTCAGTAGTGAAATAAAGTTACTTCATTTCACTACTGGATAATAGGTCATTTTATATGCTTCATAAGTGGTGATAAGACTCCAATTAAAATGTGATTACGGATAAGATACCAATTATTACTTAAAAACAGTAACTTTTGAAATGGTTTCTTTATAAAATTGAAATTCTAGAATATCTGGAAACCCTATCATTGTATCACTTCCGTTAAAAATAACGTCACCGTTATTCGCCATTTCCGTTATTTTGCTATTACCAATCATAGCAAAATAACGGAAATGACGAAGTGATACAGCATATAGGGCTGAATATCTTCAATTTGGTTATGTGGTCATCAATTGAAAAAAATTTCATAACAACGGAAAATTTGTATCCACACAAATAATATTTGCTTGAATCGAACAACGGAAATAAATCAATTTAAATATACACGTTTTGAATGAAGCGTTTCCTAATTCCTAATTTCATAATTCAAGTTGTCGATAATATTATCAAATCAATTGTAATAAATGGTTTTGTTAAAGCAAGTAAAGAACTTTGGAGATCTGAACATACCTAATTCTTATTTGATTCAACAAGATAGTTACATGTTACACGGTTGAATCAATTTCCGATCAAAATAAGGAATAAAAGGAGGTGGTCGAATATGTATATGATATTTGGTTGAGCAATTCAATTTAACTTGATTGAAACTTTAAATTTTATCCAAATCCAAGAAATAACTTTATCTCGAAACTATATTTTGTCGTGCTTATATGAATCTTTCATTTATTTGATTCGATCAAATTTTATTTAATGAAAAAAAAATCTGTGTCTGCTTCTTGATCTTTCTCAAAATTTGTTGAAAAATATTATAACTATGTTCGTGACAACACAAACACATAGACTGAAATAATTTGATTATAATTATTATTATCCTAGGAAGCTGAAATTTTACACGTTGGTTCAGTTTCGATGACAATACAATAATGTCAGAAAATACCCCTGCACATCTGAAAGCCAAATAGAGAACGAAATAATTCACGAAAATTTTCGACGGTTTCGGACGTCAAAAATTCCGACGAAAGAATGTTGGTCGGGGGGCTAGAACCCCCTTCTTCTCGAAAACAGTTGCGAAAACTCACTAATGTATAGAATATCCGTGAAAATAATTAAGTGTCAAAAAAATAAATGAAACCACACGAAAATAAAATGAAAAAACCGTAAAATTTCTGGAAAACTTTCATATCTTGGCCTAAATATGTATAATGTATCAGAATGATAGGTTTGATTTTCTTTTCTAGTGCATTTATATGAGTTCATTTTTCCAAGTTCATTTTATTTGTGTCAAAACTCCAAAAAATTGCTACATAGTGTTTCCAGTTGGATTTGTAATGATGTTTGAGAATATCGTCTCTTGAAGAATTCAGAGTCAGTAATTTTCCATCTGAGGCTCTTCAATCTTTTTTTTTTATAGAGATTAGAGTTCACAGTGTTGATACAAAAGTGGTCCAATCGGGATAATTCATTGCAGCAATTGAAATTGTCGTTAAAATTGATTTTTCCGTTAACCAGCTGTCGCCCCCCTACGAACGACAGCCCTCAAAAGTCAAAACTTGTGCGAGCCAAGAATTAACGAGGTCATACCTTTTAACGTTAATTCAAGAGACTGGATATATTTCAAAATATTACGTCGAACTTGAAAAATTTGATCTACAAACTGCGAAAAAGTTGATGGACGTTATTTAAGCAGTATGTGTAATCATTTCCTTACTGTCTGTTGTCTTTTCTGATGCGTTTAATCACTTTTCAAAACTGAATTTCATTGTCCTAATGGATGACAGATGTAATTCAATGTCCGTAGGGGGAAATAATTGTTTTCTGTCAGATATCCGCCTCATTTTTCCACTTTGTGGAAAGATGAATAGGGATAAGGGTATTTTTGACCATAGTCGGAACTTTTATTTGATTTATTCGATCCTCTCCGAATACACACTTTTATTATTGCATTAGGTATTACCAGTGATTTTTTTTTTATTCTATAATATCTATCATTGACAATATCAAAGAATAAGAAGTGAATCAATGCTAAGCTGACATTTTTCGATTACTGGTGTTATGGAAATATATAATTTTTTTAAAATTACTGGTAATACTTCAAAATTTCCAAAACACGGTAGTTCAGATGGAAATTATATAAAATTAATCAAAAATAGAAAGTTGTAGGTGGCCAGATTGTACGATTTTCATTCATATATTTGGATAGTCCAAAAGTTTCAAAAAGTATTCGCAAAATAAAAAGATATAGGCCAAAAAAGAACTTGGAAATTTTAAATTTTTCCTGTTGCACAATTAAATAAGCTTGATTATTTTTGACTATTCTTGCAACCAATCGAAACCATCAATTCAAAGCATTCATGTACGTTCAGGCCAATCACAGCATTATTATAGTGGGAATTTTCTACCTTGAAAATTGCCGCGAGAATTTTTTGTGGTATTTCGCTTTAATTATGTGACAACTGATACTTTTGATCTGACGTCTGTCATCAGTTTGCATGAGAAGTGATTCGAAAACGGATTAGTACATCATCATTCGAAAGGAAATCAACGAAAATGCATGTAAGAATACTATTTTGAGTAACATGTCAATTTGGAAACAGTTTCAATTGATAACCTAGGGACAGAGAGAAAGCAATAGCTTTCAATCCAACAGAACAAAATAATGTTACGGAATCCTCCAGCCAAGGACACAACATCCATAATAATTATATATTTCATGATGAGAACTTCAAATTCCAAACATCATTCTGTTCATAGTGATTCAAGTAAATTGTTGAAATAAAAATGTTATATGTATTAGAGAATAGGTCTATGCTTGGGGCATCAAAAAATAATCTATCGAATACCTACCACACGAGAGTTCGATAAAGTAGAAAATAATTCTCCAGATTTTTTCTCAAACTTGTTGCCATTTGGCAATAGCCACTCGAGCCCTTCGGGCTCTCGTGTCTATTGCCTGGCAACAAGTTTTCGAAAAATGTGTCAAATTATTTTCACTTTATTCTCACTCTCTTGTGATATTACAACTGATAAAAATTACGCTTCTTTCTCCCATTTAATCACCCCTTCATGTTTCTACGTTACCGAGATCCGAATGCATAAACTAGAATTTGAATAGCCCTGTATATTCTATTCGATACTTTTCCAGAAGAATCTGAAGAGTGATCTATAGAATGTTCGAATAGAAATTATTCAAAATCTAGTTCTAGATAAAATAAAATGTTCTAGGATGTTTTGAATGAATGAATGATTTGTAATATTGATAAAAGAGAGCAGTCTAGAAAACCGTGAAAGGAACCAGACCAGAGTCTCCGGAAGGTTCCATAACGTACTAAGAAGACACTGAAGTGATATTCTACAAAGTTTGCCCACCAGTGAGTTGGCGTGATGGGTAGAGATTTGTAGAATATTAGAGAGAGATGTCCAGAATGTTCTAGAAGGTTCTCAATAAAGTGCAATTATATTTATTTAGATTTCGATTGTTTTTCAAGTGTCACCTGTATACCACTCGTTACCTATGGATATTAAAAACTTTCCAATACTGCATTTAGAGAATTTTCGAAAAAATATAGAACTGACATAGCACTGGAACTGGATAAACATTTTTCTTCACTACAAAAAGTACTACGTCACTTTGTATAATCTAAATTTATGTATATACAAGTATAGACTGGACAAAAAAGTTTCAATCCTTTTTTTTTCGATGTTTTGTTTCAGAAATACTCAACATTTCATATTTTTCTTTTTTTTCCCTCATGCTTGAGAATGATAACAGGGGTTTCGTGTAACACTTATATGTACTTATTATAAATATGAGGATATGTAATAACTAATATGGGATAATAAGAACTATTATCATTATTAAAGTTGATTAGTGACATTCACAAAAAATTGAAACTCTGACATTTTCGGCTGTTTTTCTGATGATCATGATTCTTTACACAATTTCAATGCGGTTTCAAAGAATTTTATTTTTTCAAATTTTTTTAAAATAAAAATTGGTAAATAAACTCAATTGATTGAAATTGAATAATTTTTTTTTAATTTAAATGACAAATGAATCAAAAAATTACATCTTTAAGACATAAAAATATAAATTTTTATCAAATATCATCAAAGTCAAATCATATTTGTGAAAGATTTATAAAACTATCCTTTTTTTTTTTGTTATTGGCACTGGTCTATTAATTTCTTTTGGAATCGCACATTAAAAGGTTAGGCCCTACTTCATCCCTATTGGAAATTAAGGAAGTATTCGTTAAAAATGCACGCTCCGATGAAATGGAACTCGTAAATGATATTGTGATTGAAACATTGATGGTTATCAATGAATTGGCCGATGCATAACATACTAATAAAACACATATAATTGCCGACAGAATGAAGTCAGCTATAATTAACGACTATTTTAAAGCCATTACGTGAAAATGATACTGATAATTCGGGATATGGGAGTAATAAGACCTTATGAATTTTTTAGATGCCACAACGTTAATCTATCCAATAATATCATTCCTGATTGTACTTCCACATAACTGGAAAGGTTTTTTAGTGAAAACAAATATGTTATTTATTGACTATAAATCAAAGATAACATCTACGAAGCAATTTACCGGAATAAAGTGGTCATTATTTGGTCTGTACAGGGTCTATTACGCAATAATGACTAAAAAACGGTGGTTGCAAACAGGTGGTTAAATAACTCCTCTTATTTTATCAGCATGACAAAAGGCTGTTCTGAAGTGAACGCCTGGCTTCAAAGTGGGGGTATACATGTTCCAATTGTATATCCATTACCCACATAAACAACGCTGTTTATATTGGAAATGGATAATCGATTTGTCTTCCTTATTGGATATTTTATATGCTTTTCAGCTGATTGCTCGACAAATATAATCATGTTTTTCCAAACAGAATAATGACATCAAACGATGAATTTCTTTGTTTGCGTACGAAACAACTTCCGAAATTATTTCGATACTTCTTGACTCTAAAAGCTACTTATTATTGATAGTTAATCAGCCAGTTAGTAGCTTGTTCTGACAGACACGAAGATCAATCCTGGATAACGACAATAATGGATACCGAGTTCGACGTTAATAGCTTTATCTAAATAAGTTTCGCTTCATTTCAGAATACCTGAAATATGAGGATCCTTTCTAGCAAAGTTGCTTGGATCTCAATAGTTCCTAGACCAAAAAAATGAGAGATTTGAATACCACCCATTCAAGATTTGAATGGGTCACATAATTTATGAATGAATTCACTTGCATGGGTTTCCTCATTTCTCAGTCCCAGATGTGTTACTTAAAATTTGGTCATGGTGTGCCTCAAGGATAAAGCTTGAGACCGGTTAGGTTTATCTTAGTCATCATAACAACATTGGTAAGTAGTAGTCATTATTCACTGCATTTGCATACAGTAGTAGTATATTGACCTTGTGAGGCAAAATGACATTAAACATTTAAATGTATGGATATCTTGAACTTACTTCTACATACTTCCACATATAGGATCAATTTTGAATGCTGGAATGACATTAAACATTTAAATGTATGGATATCTTGAACTTACTTCTACATACTTCCACATATAGGATCAATTTTGAATGCTGGAATGATTAAGATTATTATTAACAAAACCATCAGCACAGAAACTGAAGTATTTCAATTGAATGTCAATGATACGACTTTACAAAGTACCCATAATGCAGTAAAATTCTTGGGTATGGAATTTTATAAATTTCTGAATTGAATTGCACACTGTGACCAACTGTTTTCCGAATTTTTCTCACTTATAATTTCCTGCCTTGATATGTAAATAGCTAATTACTTTTCAATCTAATGGCCATTTCAGCTTTGTTGGTGGATGTTTCAGGAATAGGTTTATCTATTGTATTTATTCAAAAATATGTATAAGATCGCTCAATATATTTGATTGAGACACTTTCTTCATCATTAATTGGTGGCTTCATGTTGGAGGTGTTAAAAAATTACGTTTCACACTGGAGTAAAGTGTCTTTTCATCCCTTTGCGTTTGTTGCCCTCTGACATCAAACCTCGCCTGCAGGATGTATTTTAAATCTCATTCCTGTCGATTACAAACTACCTACTACGGTTATAAAAGTGGAAAAACTAACAGTTACCAGTTTTGAACCGGAAAGAGAACGGCAACCGTCACATTTCCGATAAAATCAATGTCTCTTATCGCAGAGAGCAGCGAAAGCGGTTGCACAAAGCAGCATTGTAAAGCCTAATAACACGGCAGCAGTCGGATTGGCCCTATTATGTTCAAGATTATATTACCGCATTCAGATCTGCGCCTGACGTCTTTCTAAACTCTGCCCAGCGTGACGTATTATGACCCCTTATACTTGGAGTGGGAAGTCTCAGAACAGGACCGGATTGGCGGGATCACTACTCTACGCTTTCGACTGATTTACCACGCGGTGGGTGTAAAGGAATGTAACGTGCACGTAGTACGATATGTAGTTTGTTTAGATTTTCGAAACAGTAGAAATGCGAAGTCGGTTCCATATTTATGGGGCGCCATTAGTGTAAAAAATAGTAGTTCATACATGAAATTATCGTCGATACGTCTTAGCGGTAAGGAGTAATATATTTATTACTTGTTACGAGTTCATACAAGGAAATAAGTTTTTGATTTCCACCACTAGATGGCGCCATGTAACCCATTTTATTGCAACGCGAGAACAACGTTGAAAATAATTGGAATACTGTATAAGTTTCCATCATTGCGCATTTTCAAAACTTTAATGACATATCAACATAACAGGTTTCCAAAACAGATTATATTCCACGACATGATGTTAGCGCCATCTAGTAGTGGAACTCAGAAGCTCTCTTCCAAAATTGTCTGTGCTCTTGCTAAAAAGTGTTAATATATATTTGAGGCATATCTTTAGGGCACCATTAGTGTCAAAGAGTAGTTCTGTTGTTCTCATATATTTTACTTTTGCTAAAATAAATTTGCTCAGGCCCATATATTTATTAGTTCACACCGTCATATATTGAAACTCAACGAATATTTCAATTTGAACGTTCTCTTAAACATAAAACTATCGCCAATACATAATAGCCACAATGAGTAAGTAATATATTTATAATCTGGTAACAGATTATAAATATATAAAGTAATAAAGTAATATATTTATAATCTGGTAACAGATTATTACTCATTGTGGCTATTATGTATTGGCGATAGTTTTATGTTTTAGAGAACGTTCAAATTGAAATATTCGTTGAGTTTCAATATATGACGGTGTGAACTAATAAATATATGGGCCTGAGCAAATTTATTTTAGCAAAAGTAAAATATATGAGAACAACAGAACTACTCTTTGACACTAATGGTGCCCTAAAGATATGCTTCAAATATATATTAACACTTTTTAGCAAGAGCACAGACAATTTTTTTTAATTCGCAATTCATTCTCACATGCATGAACGCTTACAGGACTGTAGGCAGGGCCGCAACTAGATACTTTGGCACCACGACCAACTGAATTGTGTCTTTCATCACTGTCTATCAGTATATAGTACTTTGTATCAAAATTTACATTTCTATTTTTTTCAAAGACATTTTAATAAAAACAACGGAAAAAGTCTATCCTGATGCACCATTATTAGTACACACACGGTATTTCTTGAGAATTTGATAAATGATGAATGGTAGAAGACACTTATTTATATTCATGGATCATGCACATTCATTAATGCAGAAATTTTGTATGTTATTATTAATATATTTGAAAAAAGAAAGTTATATTGAAGTATAACCTGATTTTTATTTGTATAAACGTGTAAAAAAATTATAATATAAAATGTATTATTCATAGGTCATAGAAATAAAAAAAAATCATGGTATAAACATTGATCAATGGTAAAGAAGGACCTTGTTTCGTGCCAAAATTCATCTTTTAAACCGACATATGGCATGACAAAATCACCAATAAGCTATGATTCAGGTAGGATGTGTTTAAACACAAAACACAATGGTTATTTTGTGAAAAAATTCAAATGAACTGAACGAGAACAATACGGTTACACTCTATGACTCCCAGAATACAGTCGAAAAACCTTTCTCCGGAATAAGTACGAGTTTCACTATCACTATCACTATCACTATCACTATCACTATCACTATCACTATCACTATCACTATCACTATCACTATCACTATCACTATCACTATCACTATCACTATCACTATCACTATCACTATCACTATCACTATCACTATCACTATCACTATCACTATCACTATCACTATCACTATCACTATCACTATCACTATCACTATCACTATCACTATCACTATCACAGACCCTTAATTTGGCCTGCGCATTCCCTATAGATTTTATGTATGGTCCACAATGAAAACCAAAGTTCAATCTGAGACCATAAACGACGAAGGTACTTTCCGGGAAAGAAATGTGCCCTAATAGTTTTTTCTTGTTACATGCAGGAAAACGATGTTAAAATTGTTTCTCAAAAATCATTCCGAATAATTGCTTAATCTGAAACAAAAATTGAATATCTTCACTACCAAAAAAAGACTGTGGCGTATAGTGATTTGTCCTAATATCAATTGGATTACCTTCTGGGACGCCACTGGAAACAATAATTTTTGCTCTTACTACATTAAAAGAAGCCCCTTATTATCGCAAATAATCATGCTAAGTTTCATCAAAATCAGCCAAAACGTTTTTAAGTAATCAATCAAAAACAGATTTTTCCTAAAAACTTTGACACCCTGTACTTCGAATACGAATATAGGACACAAAGATCTTATTTTCACCTACAAGACCAATCCTAAATGTTGGTCTGGTTTAACCCTGAGTAACTCAATATTTTATTTATAAGTTTTTCCTGAATCAATTTTTTTTAAATAATTTTTTAAGAACAATTTTTTTAAACAATTTTGTTTAAACTTATTCTAGCTCACGTACTTACTGATATTTTTTCAAATAGATTAAAAAGTCAAACGAATGACGTGTACTCGAAAATTCGTTTTTTGGTTCTCTTCACTAAACTTTATTCATCGTGAAATAGAAAACTACATACCTACCTATGCGAACTTTAAAAACTCTATCTAAAACCATCGATTTGTATCATCAATTTGTTTACCTACCCTAGAAGAAAACTACCTTACTGATTATTTTTAATGCTATTACATTCTAAATTGTCCAACACAAATAATTGAAAACCAATATACCCTGATAACTATTAATGTAATAAAAAGTCCTTTCATATTCTTCTTGCACAGCCCAAGAGAATTTGAAACGTTCATCCTAACTCGCAAAACTGTGAACGTGGCTTTCACTTTCACGCTCTGTCAATGTCAAAATTGTTCTACGGTTTTCATCGGTTTAGCATCAGACGACGAAGAATTAGGTTTGTTGTTTGAAGATGTGATTCGATCAAATAAACACTTAAATAGTATTTTCTAGTGAATATTAAAACACTGGGGAAGTTTTGGACTGTTGTGGTAACGTGTACAATTACAGTATTGGTGAAAATTTGTGAAAATACCTACTTGTTTGTTGTTTTTGCTGCAATACCTACCTAGCGAGTTGGCGATAGCAGTTAGGTACAAACGATTAATTTTCAGGATACAATTTCTGGTGAGTTACTTGGCTTTTTCTTCTCTGTTTATTCGTGTTGTTTTGATACGGATCTTTGGTGAACTTTACCGAAATTTTCACTTTCATACTAAATTTGGATTCTAAACCACTGTCCAACGACGCTTCTTTCACAGGTACAGGGCCGGTTTTAGGAGCGTACGCTGAACGCTCTACTTTTCTGGGCCCTTCTCTGAATAAAAAAAGTTATGATGATAAATCGAAAACGAATAAAATGAAGGGTAAACTTCCGTTAACTGATAGCCACAAGACATTTTTTTTGATCTTACGAGTTTGGTCTCTTGAGCTAAAAGTCCAAATAAAATTGTTGTCGATCTCAGGTAATGGCTGGTATTTTCTAGCGCAATGTACACACCCTAATTCACCCATTTCACCATATTTTTAATATTAAAAGTTGCATTGTTTATTAAAAATTCAACCTTTAAAACTTCAAAAACAACTGTTTAGTAAATTTATTCATGTCAGATTGGTAGGTACCTTTGCATATTTGCGTGGTCAACTTTTCAAGCAATTCAACTTCAACAATCAAGAAAAGCGATGTTGTCAGTTCTTTTCAAATTTCTGCAAACTGAGTGATACAATTTCATTTGTGTCGTGATTAGTTTTTAAAAATATCAACGATTCTAGAGTCTATTATTTTTCAGATAATAATAATATAATATGATTCAGGAAATAACACGACACATCATTTGTATATAAGACAAGCCAATCTTATTTCAATGATTTGAAACAAGGCACACTTTCGGTATGTCTATTTTCTTCTAGCTGCCCACGTTTTCGGCCATGGACCTTTTCTCAACGTAAAAGAAGGGGACACAACGTAACTAACCTAGCTATCCAAGTTGTTGGTAATTATCAGAAGACAATGTTAGGTAAGTACCTTATTATATTTTAATGAATTTCTAAAATTTGACAACGTCGCATTTTCCAGTTGACTTTGTGAGCTGCCAGTCGTTACCAACTTGACATGAATGAAATCTTGCTGTCATGTATTGTGATCACCATAAATTTGTTGTATTTCTAGTCATAAACGAAGGATGAGTTTTTTAAAATACAAGGCCGTTTTCAATAAAAACGTGTAAAACTAGTTTACATTGTGATACGGTAAAGAAGGATGCATTTTTACTGTTTTTGTCGACTTAGAAATGAGTCATAAAAAGTGCCAGCCATCACTCCAAAATCGGCTGATATCTCCGAAATATCTTGAGACCGCCAAAAATTTTATTTGTCAGGAGACCAAACTATGTAAGATTCAAAAAAAAAATTTTGATAGCTCGTGGCTATTAGTTTTTTACCATCTATGTTTTGCAACTATTGAAAGACCATGTTAAATTGTGCATGGTAGGTATATTCATTTATTCAAATTTTTTGAATACACAGTGGTTGCAAAGTACCATCAATCCAGTAATTTTGCGACATGTTTCTACACGGGGTGCTCAAATTTGGATGCAGAATATTGTTAAATTCAGAAGTAATTCATTGGACATTTTCAAATGAAACACCCAGTATTTTTATCAGAATTTCCCAATCTTCAAAATAGGTTAGGGCCTTGTCATGTTATGAGTTAGGTATTTCCTTTTTTTTACCACTGTTTCATGATAATGTCCAAGTTATAATTCTTTCACTCTTTTATATGTGAAAATATTACCTGCTTACGGTATAACTGAATTTCTACATGAACAATTTATGTATTTTTACGATCCGTATTTATTACAAGCTCTTCAAGTTTGAATTTGAAACAAACAAATAGAATTGGTTTTGAAAAATTGACCAATACTCACTACTTATACAGATTTTTTGATGAGCATGAATTAATTTGTCGAAATGCACTCTTATTATTCGTCAAATATACCTTGAATTCAATTGGAATTTTGCTAAATACACACTAAACACCAGGAAATGGAGTATTGTTTGTATTATAAAAGTTACAAAATAATAAGTTAAAATTTTGTATTAATATATTTTCATTCGAATTATTACAAATATCTAATAAGTAATGTTGGGAGGAAAAAAAATAAATAATGGACGAATTGAAACAGATGAAAAACTGTATCTATTACTAAAGTACTGCATAAGTACGCTTTTTTGAGCTTCTCTGGATGTCAACTTTGTTGGCGGAACGCGGGTCGAGTGGTATTAACGTTATTTTAGTGTTTTGGGTGGTTTCCATTTCTTGAATAACCTCTATTGTCCTGAAGCAGGTGATATTCTCACAATACAATCGAATCAATATAGGGTGTTCTATTTAAAAAAAAACTCATATCTGAGTCGTCCCGCTTCATTAAAACACACAGTACCTAATGTTGACAATATTTTTGAAATGGGCGACTCAGTAACCGAAGAAGTTTGTAGCTCACTGGCAGAATGGTTATTGTTGTTGACGACCATCAAACCTCATAAAATCAAGTTTTCAAACAGAAATTTCAATTTACGAACCTCATTATTTCGCGCATAGAATCTCACGTTAAAAATCGTTACCCAAAGCAAAGTTAACTACCCTAATAATCGTTTCTGACATTCAACATTAATAGCCTTTATTATGCGAGGGTGAGAGTCTATTTTGTACGTGTACGGCAATGGTGGTCTCAGCTAATAAATTGGTAGCTACACACATCAATGTCACCGTGGTCTTCTTTGTTGTATCCAGCTAATCAGCCCTATGACGTGTAATTTGCAATGACACGTGACGGCCACGTGACCTCCGACGCCGCCGCATTGTTTAAAACTTGTTACAAAGTTTGACGTTGTTTGCTGTACGTTGTGTGGACGACGGCGAAAATTATTAGTATTGGATTACTGTGCGTTCTGTGTATTGGCCATGTTTGATTTGTTACTGAAAAGAAGACGTACGTCTACCCCGTTGCCAGAAAATCAACGCCCTGAGAATTTTTTTCATATTGTCATGCAGACTACAGGGTGTTCAATGTCCGTCGGGGTATTAGCCAGGGAAGTAGTTGTTTTCTGTCAGATATTTGCCTTCATTTTTCCACTTGGTGGAAACGCTTGGAGAGAAGGGTACCCCGTATTTATTTCACTTTATTGATATCTCTCCGGCGCACAAAATTTCGAACTTGTTCGAAATATTACAGTTTACCCTTCCAGAAGTTTGTGCTGCCTAGGAGTGTGTTGTTCTTGATTTTCCGTGCGGATGGCGCTGCGATCAACTTAGTTATGGGTCGTACTTATTGTCATCCGTGGGGAAATATTATAGTACAGGCTAAATAGGATAAGACCCAAATAAAAATTGGGCCCTTTTGATTTTCTAGATTGTGGGAAGTTTTGGGGTACCGAATAAGTCTAGCAACTCTTCATAAAAGTACGGGCACGGATTTTCGAAATTTTGGGACTTGAAACTCAAAAATATTTTGAATCGTGAATAACTCGAAAACCATGAGGAATTCGAAAAAAACTGCCTTGACAAAAATTGTAAAGCACAATTTTCTACAAAAAAGGCCTCTGGTCATTTTTTCGTTGGAGCCACTATTTCTGAGTAATTCTCTCTCAAAGCCGAAAGCCGGAGCACCCGCTCGCGAATTCCCGCCAGTGCGAATTCAAGCAAATTTACATCCCAAGCGCAAATTAAAATTGCTCTAACTCGTTGAAAACTACTCCGTTTTCAAAGAATCAAAATGCATAATGATGGGTAAGTTCTCTATTTTGTACTTCGGTAAGGTAGCATAATTTTCGACTTAGGAAATTTTCGAAAATCTTGCGAGATGAAGAGGTATATTGGCCACACAAGCACTTGAAGTTTCAATGAATATATTCCATCACTCGCAATATAAACAAGCAAATCCAACGAGAGATTTGTTGTTCGTATTATTATCAATATTTTCATGTATATAACATACATGAGTTACTTCTTGGTTTCAAATGAACTGACGTTCAAAAAACGCGATCATGAACACGATCTTTGTTCTCTATTGATTATTATTCCGATATTCACAGACTTTTTAATAGTTTCTCTTATCCAAAGATGAGGGTTTTCATTTTGAAGCGTAGAATCTCAGCTTCAGGTTCATATAAAAACATTCTTAGTATGATGTATCCTCATTATGAAGATTTTGAAAATGCATAGAAAGGTCAAAATGTCCCATTTTCCGTAAATATTTCCTTAATTATCCAAGAGTAAGTTTCTTCGAAAAATTCATGTTGTATTTGTGAAAACAAAGAATCGATTGCGGGTCGTTACATTTTATTCAATTACTTGGTTTAAGAATACGAAAGCTTTCTTTTCGTCTATTTCCCGCGAAGAATTCGGCAACCACAGCCATTATCACCGATAACCACGCACGCATACTCATAATTATATCATAAGATATAATTATGAGTTCTGTGGTGCAGACGACGTGTTTTGTGTAGTAAACATTTGTCAAGTGCGTACTGCTTTCTGTAGTCTTCACGGTGTTTTTCACATAAAAAAATTGGATTTTTCACTGGGGCCAGTGCAAAAATTGTGGAGGAGAGAATCTAGAAGAGGTACGAATTATGTAGAAACTAAGAAAAGAAGGTATTAGTAGTGAAATGATGTTTATGTGGCCTTATAAAGTTTTGGTTGTATCCATAGTGAACAAGTGTATTGAAGATTGATGATTTAAAGGGTATGGGGTGAATTTTTACTTAAAAATTAGGGTAGTGAGGGAATCAAAAGTGTTTTATACTTTTGTTGTGATCATAAATCTAATTGAATCAAAATATTTTCTCAAGTTAGGACAAAAGAGAAACCTCTCTTGTACTGAATTTTGAGCTTTAAATTTTTTGTGCCGGCATTTTGTATTGAAATCCTCAGAGTTTTCGAGTTATCCGCAGTTCAAAGTGTGTTTGAGTACATGAACCTATTCTACGATGAAAATTTTGAGGTTAGGAAACATTTTTAGGGGCCAATCTGGAGAAAATTTTGTGCTCTACATTTTTTGCTTCGGGTCTTTTTTTCGAATTCCTCGTAGTATTCGAGTTATTCGCGATTCAAACTATTATTGAGTATTTAAACCCGTTTTAAGGTGAAAATTTTGAGGTTAGGAAAAAATACCTAGAATACTTTTTTGTAGAGAATTTTGTGCTTTACATTTTTTGTCACGGCAGTTTTTTTCGAATTCCTCATGGTTTTCGAGTTATTCGCGATTCAAAATATTTATTAGTTTCAAGTCCCAAAATTTCGAAAATCCGTGCCCGTACTTTTATGAAGAGTTGCAAGACTTATTCGGTACCCCAAATCCTCCTAGAATCTAAAAAATCAAAAGGGCCCAATTTAATTTGAGGTTTTAGCTCAACATCTCCTAATATACCTATACTATTAGTTAAACGGTTGATCATTATTCATTTGGCAGAGATATGACAATTATAATGTTGTCCGACCTACCCTGTCACTGATGAGAGGCAAAACCTTGAAACATGCATGCCTGCAGGGAATCTAGGAAAAAATCCCCTAAAAATAAACCTTGTAAAAAAAACGAAAAAAAAACGGGAAAAATACCCCCGGAAAAAATACCCCTATATGCAATAACAATGGCCAGTACACAAAAAGTAATGAAATTTTAACTGTGTGTCATGTTAAAGAAAGAGAGACCATATTTGATTCATTTTACAATACCAATAAATGTTTTATTGGAATGTTTTGTGGAATGTTCATCGTCAACGACCAAAAAAGACGATTTTTTATATTTGTATGTCTCGATTGTTTCTGGACGAACTAACCTGGTGACAGATTCGCCTTTTTGCAAGGCTGGAAAGTCTGTTGTTCCGCCCCTCTGTATTGTAAAATGAATGAAATTTGGTCCAGTTTCTTCAACATGACACACAGTTGAAATTTCATTACTTTTTGTGTACTGGCCATTGTTATCGCATATATGGGTATTTTTCCATTTTTTTTCCCCTTTTTTTCCCGCGGGGTATTTTATCCGTATTTTTTTTCTGGGGGGTATTTTTTCCGTTTTTTTTCCGGGGGTATTTTTTCCGTTTTTTTTTCCGTGTTTTTTTTTCGTTTACCGTCTGCAGGTGGTCATTTCCAGCCGTATGAAGGATAATCTGCTGTTTAATTACAATATACGCACTGGCAATTGGGTTTTCTTGGAAGAACGTTCCCCAAACATCTGTCAGATGTAGTTCAAAGTCCGTCGTGGTATTAGCCAGAGAAGTATAGTTGTTTTCTGACAGAAGTTTGTCTTTATTTTTCCACTTGGTGAAAACGCTTGGAGAGAAGGGTACCCCGTATTCATTTCACTATGTTGAAACCTCTCCGGCACAAAATTTTGACCTTGTTCGAAATATTACACTACATGGTGACCGACCAACTTCGTACACAGATTCCTTACCTCATTTCGAGGTGAAAAGTTTTTGTCAAGCTTTCAGAAAAATTTTAAACTTACGTAATTTGGTCTCCTGAACAAAAAAATCTGAATGAAGTTTTTGGCGGTTCTAAGTAATTTCGTAGGTATGGGACTATTTTTGATTGATAACTGGCATTTTCTAGAACGCATCCCTACCGCGAAAAAACCCTAGAAATTCTTTCTTCTTCACACTAGCACAATGTACACACCCGTTCTGCACTACTTTTATTAAGAACAGTATTGTTGATTTTTTCAACAGAAAGGACAAAAATAGAAGTTTCTTGAATCGTATATGAGAGTTTTATGAGTGTTGTCGAAAATGTTATTAAATTGTTCTGATAATAGGGAATACTTAAATCTTTATTTGTGATAAAAAATGGCATCCACTTAGGCTCGTCTTGAAACCTACTTAGCCCCTATCAGATATACTGTGTTTTCAGTTTCTTGAAAAAACAAATTTTTCAAAATTAACAAAATGTTGAAGGTTAAATATTTCGGAAAATAAGTAATATTTGGATAAAAGTTTTCGATGACATCAAAACAATACATGATATGAAATTTAAAAATAAATTGAAAAACAAAATGAATAAATTAAACAGTAGAAAATGAAACAAAATCGAATATCAACGTGTCCGTCACCTCTTCCAATGCACAGGATGGTTTGACCATACATTTATTTCACTAGGAACATTACTCAACATAACTGACGGAACTTGGGCAGCACATTCTCTCATCGTATTTTCAAGGTGTTCTTGATCTCTGAAAGGTCTGTTATAAATTCCAGATTTCAAAAATCTTCAGAGTAATAAATCTCATGAGGTGAGATAAGGAGATCAAGGAGACCATGAATATCGCCTGATCCATCTACAAGGAAACGCAGATTATCAAAAAAATTACGCACTCAGTGTAGAGTGCTGGAACACCGTCCTGTTGAAAATACAATACATTGTCTACTAAATCAAGTAAAAAATGAGTTTGAAGTAGAAGCAAATACCTCTCAGTATTTAGATTTTAAAGTTCTGAATTAATGATTTGGTTGTTGAATATACCACATACCAGGCATTTGTTTTGATTATGTATTGATTACGTGTTTCTATGGCAAAATGGGGACTCTCGTCTGTCCACCACCGACATTTCTGAAAACTAACAATTCCATTCGATGTGAATGTATTTTCGTCGGTAAAAAGCACGTACTGGATGAATGATCAATTCTCTATCATTTGCACCTGCACCAAAAAACTAAAATACGGCCGATTATCATGATCTCATTCTTGCAGCTCAGGAATGACTTTGAGTTTTAAAGTCCGAAACTTTTTTGCTATGAGGATGCTTCTGGACGGTGATGAGGATATCATGATCTGTTGGCCGATTTTTCGAAGAGAAGTTCTTGGATTCTCGACAACAGTTTGCGTTAACTGATGCAGGGGACGCTCAAGGGTTTTGAGGTTTTTTGAACTCATATTCGACACTGCCTGAACTTCAGAATTTTTTCAAAATCCTGCTCACAGTGGAGTAGTTGACGTGTTTGCTGGAATGCCGTTCGTTGAATATCGTCGCTGCTTTCTTGTGCGTCTTATAATCCTTACCGACAATTGAAATCAACTTATTGATTTTTGCTGGTGAGTTTCACTTCGAAATATAACTTACTTATTGAAAAAGCCCAGAACGAATTGTCAAAACTTGAAAATAATTACGCCATTCAGTTTCAAAAGAAAATAATCCAGTCATTTCATATTATGTTGACAGTCATTTGGCCTGGCTGTTGGCTGTGTATACGTGGAAATACGAAGATCTCTCATTTCGTAAATAATTCTGAAGCTGATTTTCACGATCTTTGTTATATTGATTGGCAGACATCGATTAGACTTTTCATAAGCCATTTGAATGGGAATCAGTCAGTTATAGAAGGTATTTTGTCATAAAAAATATAACGTTTTTGCACAAAATTTACTCTCGAATGAATTCTATGAAATAAATGTAAGGGAATTACAGTTTTCAAGTGCTTTGCCAATCATTACACCGCCGAGATTATTCTAAGAAACCGGGAATTTTATAGCTATTTATGTACCAAGTGCGTTATATAGATCCTAAGCTGATAACAAATTATTTGTTTTCAAAATCGCAAAAAAATATTTTTTTTATTTGTTGCCTACTTGTTGAATGCCTTTGTATACTATATAGTCCAGCACTGGATATACATATGTATATCAAATTGAACTAACATGAAATGAATTACTTTCGTCCCGTTCTCGTCTTTTGTTACATGTCTCAAAGAGATAATGAAGTTCCATAATAAATTTTGGCTGTTATGACTAGACAAACTTCCTACCTTTTCAATATTACCCGTCTATTAATAATTGAACATAGGTAGTTGTCTGAAACCCTAATAGGCAACTCGTAGGCGATGAATATAATCTCGCTGATGTAGATATTCCGATAAAGTAGAGAGGTTGATGTTGGCAGTTAATTGCCGTAATGGGTTGTAATTAGTGGAGGCCTGAAGGCGGAGCCAGGATTCACGCATTCTCTCTCTCTGAACGAGTTTTGAATGCCTTAGTCTTGCGCTAATTAAATCCTCAACTCAAACTCCGTCTTTGAACTCCGTCTTTAAACTTATATAGGAATTAATTACGGAATTTGTTTTGAATGACTTTCATAATTATATTTATGATTAGTTAATGTAATAATTGTTTTATAATGTGTTAGTTTTAGAAAAAATATCTCGGCCGGCTGCGCCAGTAATTAGTAAAAAAGTATTTCGTTAGTGATGAAACAGTTGAATGGATGGCTCGTTCAATCACGGTAGAATTTTATCGGAAATGGTCCATGATTTTTGAGACCAAAAACATGAAATGAAAATGAAAATGAAAAATGATGATACCCACTGGAAAAGTGAGAAAATGTAAAAAAAGGGCAAATAATTTACGGGCAATTTGAAGGCGGGAAGTGGAAGGTGTGAGATTTTAAGGGTGGAAAACGGTTTGTCACGATTTCAGACAAAACTACGATCCTGTCAAAAAAAAATTGTAGGTGATGAAAAGATTCACAACTTTTTTCACATGAACTCAAAATTTAGGTATGCAAACAATCCAAAAAAAAGGTTTTTTGGTTTCTTATTTTTACCTTCCATAATATTTTTTTCACGAAATTTGGTTAAAATTTACCTTTTTATGTCCCAAATGGATTCAAAATATTTATTTTTTCTCTTCATTTTGATTTATTATCGAAAACGCACCCAAATTTGAAATCAAAAATTCTCACGTCAAAATATCTGCCTTTTTGAATAGAATCCATGTGTTTTTTCGTTGAAATCTTTTCTTTCTGGTAGTATGAAAAAACCTACATTACTGTGGCAACTTTGCTCATAAAATGCAAAAAACGAAAAAACTCGACTTCATCAAACATTTTTTAATCGTAATGTAAAATTTTGAGCAATTTATTAAAATTCACACTTCAATTACTCGAAAAATGTAAGTTTCCATGTTATCTACATTGATGATAAACTTAAAATTTGCAAATCCATGAAACATATAAATTGTAAAGAACATGCGAAAATAGTAAATTTTATAAGTAGGTATCAAATATAGGATTTGAATGGGATTTTATATCTATAAATATCTCATCTTGAATTCTAATCACTTATCCATCGGATCTTGCTTCTTTGATGGCATTCTTCATCGTTAGATTCGACAAATGTTACCAACTCTAGAAGATCTTCGAAATTTCCAAGGCCATCGTCGTCTTCTTCTCCAATATGTTTGGTTCTTCATCTAAAATTTCTCCTGAATCATTAACTTCCTGCTAGGTTTTTCTTCAATATTGGTGCTGTTTTCAGAAACATGATATATTGAACATGAATTTGTGCATTCTAGACTGAATGAATGCTTTATCTGTCAATTTGGGCATAATGCCACTGATGTTGCTTCCATCCCCAATCTTTTGCTGTCAGTTCATTACCCAGCCAAGTTTGAAGCTGATCATGGTTTAAAATGCACAAATTTATGTTGAAATTTTCAGGGTTCTGGAAAATTCACCAATGTTGAAGAAGAAACCTACGAGGAGGTTGATGATTCAGATGAAATTGTGGGTGAAGAACCAATGTAGACTGGATATTGGAGACGAATACGATGATGGTCTTGAATATTTTGAAGATATTCTAGAATCGAAACATTTGACGAATTTAATGATGAAGTACTCATAAATATGAAATCCCCTTCAAGTCCTATCTTTGAAATTCAGAAAATTAACTATTTTCGCATGTTTTTTGAAATCTCTATGTTTCATAGATTTGCAATCTTTTAGTTCATTAATGCAACATGGAAACTTACATTTCTCGAGTAATTGGAGTGTGAATTTTAATAAATAGTTCAAAATTTGACATACCGATACATTTTTTTTGTCGAAGTCGAGATTTTTCGATTTTCTTGCATTTTCTGAGAAAATTTGCAAGTGAAGTGAAAGTAAATTTTTTATACCTTCACAAAATAGAGATTTCAATAAACAAAAACGCAGATATTTTCGATTGAAAATTAGTGTAGTTTTTCGATAATAATCAAAATAAGGGAAAACAATAAATATAACAAATCCAAAAAATACAGTGTGTTTGGGACACAAAAGGGTAAATTTTCACCAAATTTCATGAGTTTTTATGTGGGAGATTAAAATAAAAACCAAAAAGTCGTTTTATTTGGATTTTTCGCATACATTTTGATGTTATGTGAAAAAAATATGAATACAAAAGTTGTGAATCATTTCATTACCTACAACTTTATCATTTAATTATTTTCGATAGGGCTCGTAGTTTTGCGTGAAATCGTGATGAACCGTTTTTTACCCTTAAAATCTCACACCCTTCCACTTGCCGACCTCAAATCATCCGTAAATTATTTTTTCTGTCAAGTATGTTATATTTTCTTACTTTTCCAATGCGCTTATCATCCTGTTCCAATATTTTTCACTTTCTACCATTTTCAAGGCTTTGATCGATCACTGAACATCACACATGCATGCTGAAGGTCACGTCAAAATAACCACCAACAGTGTGGCCAATTTGAATTGTGTCATTAGATTTAGTCAAACAGTATATAGGGTAGGTCAAAAAATATGGAAATTGTATGAGAGCTGTTTACAATTGAAGAAAAGTATGCCTGAATACCAAAGCATGGCCTCCTGAGACAAGTTTCAATTTTTCAACAATAATTCGAGGCCTTAGTGTCACAAAGGCGTAACAATTTTTTTTTAATTCTGGGATATTTTTCATCTTTATCAAGATTTTCAAATATTTGACATGGTCACATCGTTAAAAAAAAATTTGTTAAAATTGTTATTTCCGTCAACCAGCTGCACACCGTTAAGTGTACAACCCTCAAGAGTCTTCGAAAGACTTGTCCGAGCTAGGGAAGACGCAGCCCTTACCTTTTAACGTGTAATGCCATGCACGAGACCGATGACCATGCTGGGAATCGAACCCATGACCCTTAGCGCTCTACCATCATGACCATCACGGCCCATAATTCAATTCTCTTTTCAACCAACTGAAACTTTTTTGAATTTCGTTCCCTTGAAAAAAAATTCCCGATATTTCACATCAAACCATTCGAAAGTTATCGTAGTCAGGTATTAAAAGGGATTCAGACCGCCAGATCCGCACTTATTCTGACATTTCGAAGGTAAATTGTGGAAAAACCTATTAACGAAAATCAAAAAATTTTAGATGGTTGAAAAGAGAATTGAATTATCTTCTCAACGATGTGAAAAATGACCCCCATGCCATTTTAATTTTTTTAGTTGATGTGCCCCCCTGCGCCATCTATCGAGCGATCACAATGTGTTTTATGTCAAAAAGTAGCATCGGTGAAACCCTCCAAACGTTTTTTTTTTAGTTTGTACGTCAAACCATTCAAAAGTTAACACCCCCCTGTTAACTATTGAAAGCCGTACTGTATATTATTATATATACAATGCTCTAGCTAGTTTGTTTGTGTTTTAATATTATGATATATGTGTTTTGTGATTTAATAATCTGCTATTACGAAAAAATATTTTCAAAGTTTTTCGTTTTCTTTTTTTATTGTATACAGGGCTATTCAAATTTGAGTTTATGCATAGGAATCTCGGTAGCGAAAAAAGATAGAGGGATAGTAATATGGGGTTGCGAATTACGTGAAACAAAAAAAATATGTCTAGCTTCTTGAGTTCTGGAAATATATACGAAAAATCGGAAATGACGAAATTCCTCGTTTGCTTATACCTTTTTATTTTGTGGAGATTTTTCAAATCTTTTGGCACTCTGCCGTAGCAATTTTCTGAAGACTGATATACAAAGTATCGTAAAAATTGGGCCACCATCAAATTTTTATTTTCGAATACAGTCCTGTATTTTTATTAAATTTTTTCATATGCCAAGTCTATGTTTCATATTGACAAGAGTTTTTCATTTGAACTACACAGCGTTTTGGAAATATTGGACATATACCTACTAGGAAAATTTCAATATTTTTTACAGTTGTATTTGATAAATATCAGAGAATATGTATATATATATATACTTTTCGAAAGTAGTCTACAGTTCAGATGAAGAGACTACGCCAATATGAAACACAACTCTTACAATTCAAAAATAAATTCATAAAAATACGAGTCTGTATTTGAAAATAAAATGTTGAGGGGGCCCAGTTTGTACGATATTCTAAAAATTGCAGTCGCTCATTAAGATAGTTTGAAAAAGTTGTTACGGCAAAGTGCAAAAAAAATTAAAAAAATCCTCACAGAATGAAAGATAAAGACAAAAGAAGAATTTCAAAATTTTCGATTTTTCTTGTTTGATTCCATAACTAAGGAAACTTGAAAAGATTTTTCTTTTTCACATAATTGACCTCTGAAATACGCAACTTTGCCCCCATTCAACCATCCCTTTACCCTTTTCCGTCACCGAGATCCCACTCGAATTTGAATAGCCCTGTATATTATAATTGAAATGAATTAATTTTCTCATTTGCATCGAGATTTGCTTACTATTTTTGAGTGTTTTATTTGTCACATTCGGTGACCTGTAATGAAAAAGAAATTAATATTCAATTTTTTTTAATTCTTTAGATTGAGAAAATCTCTTTAAATAATCGTCAGATTATGGGTCGGCACTAGTAGAAAATCAACTTGAAAAAACAGGCGATCATCTGTTTCGAAGTGCTTCGTGCGTGAACAACTTTTGTTGGATTTGGGTCATCTTGGAAGATCCATAAAGTCGATTGTAGGTCAGTTTCGGGTTCATAAGCACAGACAGATCGATGATACGTCACCTCTCAGGATCTTATAGAAAAACTTCTTTTGAAGCGCCGCTATTGAATCTTCTCAACATTTCTTTGCCTCAATCGACACGAGTTTGTTTTTTGACCATGATGAATGTGTCAAGTATATGTAAACAACACAAATAGCAAACTTCACTATGGAAATGTCATATTTGACATACTCGCATCAGTGTTGCCATATCTCAAAACTGATGTGGCAATCCTCGTATTTTCGATAAGGATTCGACGAATATTAATTTCGCAGTAACGTGAGGAAGTTTTGAGTGCATTCCAATTCTGATCGATGAAAACCAACGAATTTCTAGATTTTGTACCTGCCATTTTAACACGACAATGGAACCCATTGCGACTGCGTACAAACATTAATTATCGTCACTCACTCGCTGCCTCGCAGACACAAATCAAACATAATTTCCAGCAATAATTCCGTGAAACAAGAAACAAGAAATCGCCAGCCTTTGGAAACCGAGTCGAAATTAATTGAAGCATCTTTAATTAAGAGCATTAATTGAGTAGGCCTCGAGAAACGAAAACACGCTCGGCTTTGACGACAAAGCTTGCCATAAAATAATTAAATATCAAAATGAAGACAAATTTAATAATGGACCGTCTACGAAACTAGAGCTGTGCACTGGGTTGTACGGTGTTGGAGGAGGTGCGTGCGGATGGAAGTGGAATGTCAGACACATTATTTCTTTCAGAACGGTATCACTATATAGCCGAGCAAACACGGAATCATCGGGAATTAATTTATAGTGGAGGGCGACTAATAATCCCGGTGTACAGTTTCCACATTTTTGAGGAAATGAAAGTGGAATGGTAATGAGGTGAATTCGGGCGGAAAGAAACAACTGCTTATATTGATTGAAAGTTTGAAATTCGCTTGTTGACATGAGATTGATATGAGAACCGTGCACGGGATTTGGGCCAGCTGTGTATAAATCTAGATGTTTGTACGATCCCTGAGCTTTTTTTTAAGCACAAAATTTGCAATATGAGTAGAGCGGTGCTCTACTGAATACTGAAATTGCTATTTTTAAGTTTAGTACCTATCGAAAATGAAGCTCACTTTGATCTATGCCTACATTCAACAGTTTTCGAAATATTGGCGAATCAACCTCTGTTCTAGAAAATCGCGTAAATTTGAAATATTTCGAAAACGATTAGTTTTGATTATGAGACATTATTTAGAAAATAAGTTCACAGTTTTGCGTAGAATTCCAAATTTATTATATATTTTTTCTAGCTGATCCCACTATTGCTATCTCGGAGACGGGGAGACCTACAAGGTCGGTTAAACTGAACAAAAATTTCCATTTTTGGGGAGCAATAATGAACTCTCGGTAGAATAAAAATTGCCCTATTCTATTCTCGTAAAAAGCATATGAAATCTTTAATCGACTAGTAATCGACTTCAAATTTGATGATCATATTCAGAAATGATTGAATTTCACGAATATGTGTGAAAAAAAATTCAAAAAATATTTTTTGAGGCAAATGAACACTCTCAATACCAGACAAACTTTTCACCTCGAGAATGGTTGAAGATAGAGCAATTCTGCGAACGCCATTCGATTCAGGATGCTGAAGTTGGTATACTTTGTGAATTTCAAGTCGATCGACGTACACAAAAATTAATTGAAAAAAGCCTGAGGGATAGACCCCTAAAAATCATATAAAATACAAAATTACCAGATTTATTCGAAATAGCATATGCGCATATGTCTTTATATAAAAAAGGTTGAATATTACGAAAATTAATAGAATAATTACGAATAAAACAGTTTTGGAGAGAAAATTATCACTTTTAACTCTAGACGAACTTTTTAACTCGAGAACGATTTAAATCGATCGACGAACACAAAAAATTACTCGAAAAAAGACCAAAGAGTAGACCCCTAAAACTAATAAAAAAATACAAAATCGCCAAAAACTGAAATAGTTGAATATCGTTTTTGGGCTCTACCGTCTCCATTCCGAATGATATAAGAAAAAGTAAGGGAAACTTTCAATAATATTTCATATTTGTTATAATCTGATATAAACCAATTTTCAATGCGACGTTTCGTACATTAGATTCCATCATCAATTTAATTTTTTTAAATACTGGCCTCTAGTTTGTTCCATCAATTTTTGTAGTCACTTTCATAACAGATTCAGCTATCAATTACAATAAATAATGTTTTTCTCGACGTTTATCATCAATATTTCGTCATACAATTCCCGGCAGTGTACTCTCAAAAAAGACCGAGAAACTTTCAGTGCTATTTCATATTTCTTATGATCCTATATGAACCAGTTTTCAATGCGACGTTTCGTTTATTAAACTCCATCGTCAACTTTATTGTTTTGAATATGGACCTCTACTTTTTTTCATGTTTAGTAGGCATTGTTTTAACAAATTCAGCTATTAATTACAATACATGTATTTTTCGACATTATCATTGTACTTTTAGTACAACAATTCCCGGTCAGAGCTATCTAAAAAGGTAAGTACCAGTATTTTTTTGGTCTAAGATATACATAAACTGAAATATCAGAAGCAAATGTAATATACCAAGTAACAAACAGAAAAAAATGTCAAAATACCCCTAACCATCAATATCTCATTAAAATGTTTGAATTGCTGTCCATCGTTTCTTAATCACATATTCGCTCTCGCTATTGAATGTTTATGCCAATATTGCCAAAAGTTGATCCAAATACCTTGTCTTTTGAGTAGCCATCTACAATAGTTATTTTTGTATCGATGACTGATTTTTTTTAACGAGGCGCAGCCGAGTTAAAAAAAATAGTCGAGATCACCAAAGTATTTCGCGCATGAGATGCAAATAAAATAATTTTTTCTACAAACGTCAAAAAATGACAAGGTTCGCGCATTGACAACAATATGCGAAGTGACGCTTTTTTTAATTTTCCTTCGTTACCATGACAACGTGCGCGAAGTAGTGTGAGAAATACTTACTTCGCACACTGCATGTAAACTATATGGGATTTTTATATTTTAACCTTTATGTGCCTCAATCAAGCAAAAATCCAAGAAATCATTTATTCATTGATGTTTAACTATAATTGAGGCTTTTTAATACTTTTCAAATTGTGAAAAATTTTTACACTATCTATTGTATTTTTTATATTAAGCTAAGCATATTAGTTATTTAAGAACAATATTTTTGACGTTTGTAGAAAAAATTTTGTTTGCATCTCATGCGCGAAATACTTTGGTGATCTCGACTATTCTTTTAACTCGGCTGCGCCTCGTTAAAAAAATACAGTTCTCGATCACCAAAGTAGCATTTCGCGCACTAGATACAAAAATAACTATTCTTTTATCACACACGTTAAATGCAAATGGTGGATTTTTCTGACTCCGTATGGTCTGAATTTATTTCTTCTTGAAATTTCTCGAATGGACGTAGTCGATATAGCAATCTCTCTCAATGAGACTTTCGAAATTTTATTTGCGTTGTTATCTTTGTATTTTTTTTTGGTTTGTTATGTTTAAAATGACTCAAAATTATTTCTTAGCATAGTTTTTTATTTTCTTTTTTCTGGCTTATTTGGAACTGTGAGTTATTACAGCACATATATTTATTCGAGAAATTCGAAAAATCTCGAAGTGTTTTTCTCGATCTCGTTCTCGAAAAAACCCATTAGTCTCGTCTCGATCTCGTCTTGAAATCGAGACGAGACGAGACATCTCGAATTTCGACTGATAGCTAGAGATCTAGTAGTATTTCTAGTACGTATACGAATAGCATATCAACTTTCTCGTCATTAGACCTCACAAATTCACACGAATCAAATGATTATTCATGTGCTTGTCAATAGAATTGACAATGGGTACTATGCATAAACCTTGGGCCGCAGTGGTCATGATGGTAGAGCGCTAGTCTATCAATCAGAGGAACTTGGGTTCGATTCCCAGCATGGTCACTGGTCTCGTGCTAGGAATCGCACGTTAAAAGGTAAGACCTCGTTAATCCTTAGCTCGCACAAGTTTCGACTTCTGAGGGCTGTTGTTCGTAGGGGGATGACAGCTGGTTAACGGAAAAAACAATTTTTTTTTAAGACGTATTCATTTTATTCAGTTATGAAAGAGACAAACCTATAGTAAAAGCATTTGCTAACTTTTATGAATATCATCCGATTGTTATTCTGTTAATTCATGCATGGCTCACTTTAAAATAATCAATTAATTTCAGTACCCTCAGAATTTTTTCTGCAAGATTTATATTTGCCAGAAAACATCAGAAACAATCATTTGTGTTCCATGAAAATTGGCATTTGAACAGTTCTTCCATATTCATACAAATACCCTGGAATGCATAGGCGTTTACGTTCACTTGCAAATTTTCAAAAGATGGGTGGAGTCGATGTATCTTCGAGTTCTAAGATTTTGGTTTTTACCTTTATCAGACTACACTAGCTATAATTGTTCGACCAAATATTGATGATTTGTTTTTGAAGAAAAACGTCGAGAAACACACGTATTGTAATTGATAAAAAAAACTAGAGCCCATATTTAAAATAATAAAGTTGACGATGGAATTTAATGAACGAAACGTTGAATTGGAAATTGGTTCATATAAGATTACAAAAAATATGAAACAGTATTGAATGTTCCTCTGACTGACTACACTAACGGGAACAGTATGACCAAATATTAATATTTTTTTTTGAGAAAAACGTCGAGAAACACGTAATACATAGCTGAATTTGTTATGAAAGTGGATACAAAAATCGATAAAACAAACTAGAGGTCCGTATTTATAAAAATAAAGTTATTGATGGAATCTAATGAACGAAACGTCGCATTGACAATTGGTTCATATCAGATTATAACACATATGAAACATTATTGAACGTTCTCCCGACTCTTTCTCATATCATTCGAAATGGAGGAGGTATAGAGCCCATAAAAACGAAATTCGACCATTTTAGTTTTTGGCGAATATCTAAAAAACAACCATTGATACCTACTTAAGATCTCAAAAGAGATGATTACTGTTCCCCAAAATGGGAAACTTTTGTCTAATTTAACCGACCTTGTAGGTCACTCTGTTTCCGAGCAATAGTGGAATCAGCTACAACAACGGCCTGTATAATAATAATTATCTTTGAATTATTATATTATATGATCTTGTTGTGAACGTTAGCCTAAAACCCAAGAAAAATAATCAAATAAACAAATGTATCAATTATGCAGGTTAGAGTTCGGAAAATATTTCAAATAATCTATCCAAATTTATCCTGAAAACATCCTTTCCATGAAACAGCAGAGTGGTGAATGTGCAGCCATATACAGGGTGTCCCGAAACTATGGTGTCAGATTGAAACAGAAGATACCCCTAGAAAAATAAATAGGATATTCCTAATATTTCTTTTCTGAAATGTCGTTCGTTGCAGAGATACAGGGTGTTGGATATGAAAAATTAAATGTGATTTTTATTCATAACTTCCACAGTTCTGAAAATTTCCCCAAAAAAAATTAAAGAATAGTCGTGTTCGATAGGTGCTTCATTTCGAAAAAGAAAACACATTTTCAGTTGTTACCAGTGGCGTACTAGAAGAGCATCATGGTCCCTTTTCTCCCCTATTTTTTACGCCACTGGTGAAATCGGAAAAATTAATAATTTTTTGCATTTCTCTTTCAATTTTGAGTAAAGAATGTATACCTGTTTGATTCCAGAAAAATCATCCGTTTTCAAGATAATTGCACTTTTTTATGAATACAAACATAACTAGTAGGTAATGAAAAAAATGTTCGGCTGAAGTGAATTTCGCAATCCTAATTACTGGTTAAATTTACAACTGGATATTCTAAATCAATGAAATTTCTACATGCATTTTTTCTTGCAGAGGTACAGGGTGTTGGAACTGGAAAATAAAAAGAAATTTTTCTCGTCACTTTCATAGTTACAAAAAAACAATTAAATAAAGGTATGCCTTTCTTCAATGGATGCTCTATTTTCGAAAGAAATCAGTTAGATTTTTTCTTTCATAAAAGCGCTACTATCTTGAAAACGGTTAGTTTTTCCGGATTCAAACAAGTATACATTTTTTACTGAAAATTGAATGAGGAATGCGAAAAATGTATAATTTTCCTGATTTTACCAGTGGCGTAAAAAATGGGGGAGAAAAGGGACCATGATGTCCTTCTTGTACGCCACTGGTAACAACTGAAAATGTGTTTTCTTTTTCGAAATGAAGCACCTATTGAACACAAACATTCTTTAAAATTTTATTGAAAAATTTTGAAAACTGTGAAAGTTATGAATAAAAATTACTTTTAATTTTTCATATTCAACACCCTGTACCTCTGCAACGAACGACATTTAAGAAAAGAAATATCAGGAAAACCCTATTAATTTTTTAAGGGAAATCTTCTGTTTCAATTTGGCACCATAGTTTCGGGACACCCTGTATACCGGACAAACAGCAAGACGTTTTGATATTCGGTGCAAAGAAGTAGCATGTAGTTGGTAATCTAGTCAGTAATAGTGCAAGCAAGAATATATTCGGATATATTGATGAAATCTATTCGGTCATGGAGATGGTGTTATAACCAGAACTAGCGGCAAATCCATTCTTGTTCTGAAAGAATATTCGTGAATAAAATGTTGTATTGGAAGATAATTGAACCCTCGACCTACCTAATCATACTTTCGTAAACGGTTCCAAACTGTCTAAAGCACTGATTAATAACTATTATATTTGATCTACACCCTACACCTACTTGAAGCAATATCGAACCATGTAAACAAATCGTAAAACGACCAACACCCTGTAGATCGTTTCGCATGATTCTCCTATTATCCACAATAAAAAAGCATGTGTTGTTTTTCAGAATGTTAATCTATTTCACGTCTCAATAGAATCCCTCAGGACCGTAATAAATGCGGGGCGATAACAGTTGGCCACGCCTAATCAAACTCTGATACGGCGTCATGTCATTACTCTCCTGAGAAATATGTCAGAATCGTAAACTCCGTGGTAATTTACTCATGAGATTATCCAGAGATATTTTTGTTTCGTTTGTATGGGGTGAAACTGAATGGGCGAGTAATTGTTCTCAGTTGTTACATTGAAAAAAGTTACATGGAAAATATAATGGAAATAAAATATAATATATACAGGGTGTTCCAAATTAAGTCGGCACCATTGCCACCTCCGTTATTATTGATGCTACGAATTCGGTTAAATTGGAAAAGTAGTAGCATTTTTAATGGCCTACTCGATGCCAAAAACAAAGAAAAATTGACAGTCGCGTTTTCAGAATATTTCATAAAATGATATTTCTTTAAATGGAACACCCTATATTTTTTCATGCATTTCGATTCGCAATAACAGTCTCAACACCAAATCTCATTTGACTTTTTTTCGTAAAGGAGAAAATAAGACAATTTCATCAATAGGAAATATGTATAACAAACGGATTTGATAAAGCGCTATAAAATATGGAGTAAATGTTCAAAAACACCGCCTTCTTGTTGAACACATATTTGGACCCTTCTATTGACACTACGTGTGGCATTCAACACAGTTCAGCCATCAATTCTATTAATTATAGTTTCATTATAATTTTTCAGTTCATCTACATCAATATGTTTCATTTTGTACACATCATTTTTCAGAAATCCCCAAAAATAAAAATGTAGAGGTGTCATGTCTGGTGAACGGGGGGGCTACTAAACAGAACCATTTGTAGCAATCTATCTGTTTCCAAAACAGCCTCGCAGCATTCTTTTTACGCCACTGACATCATGTGCTGGTGCTCCATTCTGCTGAAAATAGATCATCTGACGAGCCTCCAGATCAAGATCATCGAAAAACTCTTCCAATACTCTTGTTAATAAATTGATGAAACGGGGTACGTTCAAAGAACCATGGTAGAAAAATGGACCGATTATTCTGTCTCTGAATAAACCACACCAAATAATCCGTCCTTGCGGAATGTGGGGATGGACTAGACATGGATTATGTCTACTCCAATAATGAAAATTCTTTCTATTATATATCCCACGATTTGAAAAATTAGCCTCATCGCTCCATATAATATTTCTATAGAAGTTTGAATCTTGTCTGCATTTATTCATAAACCACCGATAAAACCCCAATCGACCCTCAGGATCACCAGGTTCTAGTGTTTGCACTAGTCCTAACTTATAAGGTTATGTTTCTTCAGATTTCGTTGAATACCAGACAGTGGAACAGCTATTTCTCTAGATAAATCTCTGATGGAATTATTTATGTATGTATACCTCAAAGTAGGATAAAACGTCAATTTTTGTATCTTCAGATATTACGAAACGTTTTTTAGTTCTCCTCTTCTCAAAAACTTTTTCATTGTTCCTGAATCGACGATGAAGCACAGCGAAAAATCGCCGATTAGGTACTGTATCACTGCTGCATCACTTCCGTTAAAAATAACGTCACCATTATTCGCCATTTCCGTTATTTTGCTATTGCTTCGTAATAGCAAAACAACGGAATTGGCGAATAATTGTGACGTTATTTTTAACGGAAGTGATACAGCATAGGGCTAATTGTCATGATACACTTGAGAATATTTGACAAATAGTATTTCAACAAAGTCTCAAGGCAACTTGATTGCTCAATTATGTTTCATCGAATCACATTCATATGACCCATCAGTATTTTCTGTTCTGTACAAAAACGGCTTCAAAGTTATCATTACAGCAGACATATTTTGATTCACAAAGTAAATGCAGCTGGCAAAATTGCTTTAAGATGGAAATTATCGTTTTGTACATTAATATCAATAGCTCACTGGTGTCAATTCAGTGGTGCGACATGATGATCACGAGTTTCACGAGTTCACATCCCAGCGCAGTTTTTTCTTTTTACTGTCTTATTTTCCTATTGGTAACAAAATATTGTCATTCGTATAAGTACCAAAATTGGGTGTTTGGACAATCACGAGGTTTTATTCGCCAAAACAAAGAAATTTTTTATATATAATTGTATAAATATTTCCACATAAGTCGCTCATTTTCCACTTTAGGAAGAAAGGTGATATGAGCTTTGTTGTTGAGAATGTTATTACGAATCGAAATTGATAAAAATATATAGGATGTTCCATTGAAAGAAATACCATTTTATGAAATATTCTGAAAACGCCACTGTCAATTATTTGTTTGTTTTCGGCATCGAGAAGGCTATTAAAAATGCTACTAGTTTGCCCATTTAACCGAATACGTAGCATCAATAATAACGGAGTTGGCAATGGTGCCGACCTAATTTGGAACACTCTGTATATATAATATACTCGTGCAGGAAAGTGGCATTTTCAAATTAAAAATGCGTGCGTGAAAGTGGGTTAGAACGCACGGTCGTAGAAGAAATTAATATATGGTGGGTAAATTCCAAAAATAGGAAGGAGAACATTTAGAAGTAGGAGATAATGCCTCTCTGATAAGTAGTTCAAATAAGGCTAGAAGAGAAATAATAGATTAGTACGATTTTACATGTTGAAATTTTTACTTTGTTGTAGAAATGCGTGTCCAGTGAAATTGAAGTAGTTTTGGCATTTGAGTATTTTATTCCTTGAATAGTATTTGTATGAATATTTTTGCTGATTAATGCCATTGCTGTGAGGAGTATGTGACTTGAATATGTTTTCACTGAAGGCTTTTCTCATCACTAAATATGCCAACCCATTTCTCGTAAGTATAATCCCTTTCGCTTCCTCAAAGATTTTAATCCCCGTATTCCGTATCGTATTTCTCACTGCGAGTTTTAATTTAATAAACTACACAAAGATGTCATATTTCAATAGGAGTATCATGAGATGGGGCAGGTAGGAATATTCTATAGAAAAAACATCAGCGGCGAATTTGAATGCACAAACAGTGTCACAAACTCTGTAGCTAGAAATATGATCCGCGTAATCTGAGAAGTCTCCGAAGACACCGGCCGACGATACGGAAAGTAAGGAACGAACCACTTTCATTGCACCGACACAGGTTTATTATTCCATGTACCGTCCAGCTTGTTGTTTCTTGGTGAGTATATTTAAGCTTCCTCCCAAGAAATTAGAGAATACTGCAATAAAAATGCACTCAACTCTGTATATGTATTTAGTTTTAAGAATTAGTATTTCGCTAATTTATAGCCTAAGCCCGGATGTCCAAAAACGTGTGAGATCGTAGGCCCTACCACCGCGCCTGTATGGACTTCCAAAAATCCACAATCCAAACGTTCCATTACTCCAGATAGTCAGCGCCATTGTTTCACCCACCTGCATGATTGCCAAACACCTCCTTAACTCACACGTTGGCAACACCGACACATACATCAGGGATTCTACACACTTCTTTGGGAAATATTCGCCTGATACCAACTAACCTTCTAGTCTCTTTGTTAACGAACATACCCATTCCCTAAACTATGACTCTTCTTCGTGAATAGTTCCCGGACGACATCGCTGACTTGTTTCAACATGTCCCTACTATGACCTATTCCCAGTGGGATGGGAAATATTTTTTAGCAATTTGACGGCATCGCCATGGGCAGCCCTTTCAGCCTAGTAGTGGCGAACCTGTATATGAACACGTTCGAACAAAAAGCACTGGATTCTGCTCCAAATTGACCGTTTACATGGTTTCGCTACGTAGATTGGAGGTGGTCGGTGGACCAGTGGCTAAGGTATCCAGCAGTGAAACTTCTGGCTCGCATCAGACAGACGTTTGAGACTCCGGTACGCGAGAATATTTTTTCTCAAGTACATGGGTCTCTTTAGGTGGCCACATGATGGTAAACAGCACGCCTCAATTTAGTGTGTGGTGAGCTCGTCTTTAATTTGCGGCAATAGGCCTCACTGCGGGCGTGAAGGACCTATTGGCCGCCACGTAGTCCGCCACACACTGGACACACTGGATACGAAACGCGTCTTGTGCTCTTGTGGGTCTCTGAACACCACAAACAATGTAGGCTGGCCCAGTCGGATAAGTCTGCTGTTGCATTGCACGCCTACAGAGAGGGTACCTATGATATCCAGTTCCAGAATACGGAAGTGCTTTCTACCACAACACACAAAAGTAATTTCAACAAAAAAGAGGAATCCCTGAAGATCAACAAAACCTGGTACCTAGCAAAACACGAGAATAAAACTATCAAATAACACCACCGTTATACAACCACTTCAACCCACCACAATCGAGCAGGTAAGACAGGGTGATCGTGACACCGCAATCATGCAGGTAGACAATGGGAACACCCCATCCGGTAAGGTAACCCAAACACCACAAGCAAAATAAATGAAAATAATTCAAAACAAAGTAATCAGCCAAGCTGTGACTACTAATTGCGACTACCTTTTAACCGCCGTATCAATATAATGTCGCTCTTCGAGAAGACAAAATCCACCCTGAAGATGCTCACTGCAGTTGTGAGCGAAACGCCCATAGGAACCGCCTCCACGGAGGTGAACCGAGCACGGCCCCAAAACCCGGAAACCGTACTTCTTGATTATACCGTGAAAGCCTTCATTCTATTCATATGACTGTGATAATTTATGTCACACGAATACAGTTTGATATGCAACTCTGTTTACATCTGATTGAACGGTAGGTTATCTCACACTACTGCTAGATGCTGGCAATTACCTATTTAACTGTAGCATCACTCCAACGTCTTGGTTCTATTCTTGAAGTCGACCGAACTTCTTGGGAAACTCCACAGCGATGCCTCTGGACATTCGAAGATACTGTACCACACAGTGGGCTGGCGCATAATCATATGGCACCTTTAAAAGGTCTCGTCGCTTCTCCTGAGTTACCCCATGTAGAACTTTCTGAATAATCACATGCAATTTCTTCGTAGAAGTAAGCAATCTTATAATCAGAACTCATGATAGGAAGAATGAGTCATTGGAATACATTATGTAGTAAAAATATAGGTCCCAGTATGGTACCTTGGGGCATTCCATAATATATTGTGTTTTAAATTAATGTTTTTTTTTCATCCTAACACATTGCTATCTAGTTTCTTCATCACTTCACATTCGTCTTAGCTGTTGTTTCGGAAACGAATGTAACTCAGGGTGATTAGCAATTTTTCATGGCTGAGAGTATCAAAGACCTTAGCTGGATCAACAAAAATACTAATTGCAGGTTTAGTTTCATCTATGACTCTATACATTTTTGTTGTTAAATAGGCAATTGCATCTTGAGTTGATCTGGCTTCAAGAAAGAGAGATTGGTTTGTACCTACCGGCTAAACTTGTCTGTATCTCCTACGCCCTTCAGGATATATTGGACACCATATATAAATGGTGTGAGAGGGAGGAAATGTCCATTAACCCTCACAAAATGGTCATAGTGCTGTTCACCAGAAAAAGGAAGCTGGAACAATTAATACCTCCTTCCATCAATGGTGTAACAATTCCTTTTGCGAGTGAAGCAAAATATCTGGGAATAACCCTAGATAAAAAGCTAAATTGGAACTTGCATCTGGAAAAGATTATCCGGAAGGCTAGCCTATCATTATGGACATGCCGCAGAATATGTGGCAAAACATGGGGCATGTCACCAAAACAAGTGTACTGGCTGTACGTGACCGTCATACGACCAATAATCACGTATGGCTCTGTAGTCTGGTGGAGCAAGGGCCAACAAAAAATGGCCCAGGCTAAACTTAACGGGCTACAGAGACAAGCGTGTCTGGCGGTTACTGGGGCCATTCGCTCCACGCCAACGGCAGCAATGGAAGCCCTTCTCGGATTACCTCCTCTTCACATATGTTTGGAGAGAGAGGCAAGATGGGCAACATACAGACTCTACCAAGCGGCCATTAGTCTACCGCAGGCAGTAGTCATGAGAAGCAGCAGCATGCTGGAGGGCATAACAGCTCACAACATTCTGGGAATGCCCTCAGACATCATGCCTAAAACTATCAACCTTCACACGTCCTACACTGTGGTCTTCCCCGAAAGAGAAGACTGGGTTCGGAATGAAACTGACCTATGTAGGGCAAATGAACGTTGGTTTACCGATGGTTCCAAAACTTTGGAAGGTGTCGGAGACGGAATATACGGGATAAACCCAGTAGTGAAACGCTCATTCAGTATGGGTAAATTAGATACGGTATTCCAGGCAGATGTATATTCCATTGAAATGGGTGCAAGGGAGCTGGAAAATCCACGCCACAGACGAAAAACAATAAAAATATTTTCAGACAGTTAAGCGGCACAGAAAGCGCTTGAATCCAATTGCTTTAAATCCAGAGCAGTATGGAACTGCAGAGAAACCTTAAACCGACTGGCACAACGCAACAACGTAAACCTAGTCTGGATACCAGTTCACACGGGCCTAGTAGGAAACGAAATAGCGGACACCCTAGCAAAAGGGGGGGCCGAAACAACGTTCACTGGGCCAGAACCGGTAATCGGTATAGCACATAGCACTGCCATGAATGTCATAACATCCTGGGCTGACAACAAAAGACTCGAGTACTGGCGTAGTCTACCGGGCCTAGCCCATTCCAAAGCATTTATTGCTTGCACAAGGAATAAACAGGACTCTGACAAGCTGCTAGAACTCAGTAGAGCACATCTCAGAGTTATAGTAGGTTTGCTCACTGGCCACTGCAAACTTAAACACCACATGCATAAAATCGGACTTGCACAAGATCAGAATGCCGCCTATGCATGGAGGAGGATGAAACGGCTAAGCACATTTTATGTACATGCCCCGCAGCGGTCAGAACCAGATTTTCAACATTTGGCAATACAACAGTAAGGCCAGAGAACCTGGTGAATTGTTCTCCCAACGTACTCCTCAATTTCGTTAAGATATTGGATATACTGGGAGAAATATAACCATAGGGTGAGCCACAATAGGCCATTGGCCGCAGTGGAGGGCCTGATATGGGCCCACTCACGTTCAAACCTAACCTAACCTAAACTTGTCTGTCACCGCCTTCACGATTTTTTTCAATTACACTAAATCTCACTCAATCATGTTGAATGATGCAACGAAAAGAGTTTTTAATCAAAAGCTTATTTAGTTTTAAAATTTTTTTATTCTAATTTCTTAGCAAAAAATTGAGAATAATGCGAGAAGTCTTGTTTTGCATGAGTATAAAAAAAAAAGTGATTTCCATCAACTTTTCACGATATTCCAGCTTTGAATAAGGTTTCACAATAGCCTTTATACAGGGTGATTCACTGTGGATGGCACATTAGACGTTTTTGGTGAACCAGACACAGGATAACTTTGAAAATTTAATATTGAGCATTTTTGGACATTCTCTACCCAACTAGAACATTTTCGACAATGCGGTATTGCCACTTCTATTAGAAAGTAGAAATTTACCTGAAGTTGTTGAAAAACTGATCAAATATGCCAGATGTTCAGCTATAGCAGCGCAAACAGATTTAAGGAGTTTTGTTGAAATATTGTCAAAACCAGTACAAGTTTTTGACATAGAATCACCAAAGTGACATTGTAGGCTCTCAGCGGTGAAGTTAGCGAAGTAATCCCCAAATATACTTGCAACATCTGCCGGAGTTGTATATAACTTCCTGTCCACATTCAAGTGTATATTTTTGTGTTTTCTAGTCTTGATTTACTAAGTTCCATACCGTTTTTTGTTACTAGACTCGTTTATAAGTTTTTCATTGAATTTAAGTTTCGCTTCGGTGAGCATTTTATTATAGTTTTCTTCAGCACGTTTATAATTTTCTCTAAAGCCATCGTTTCCAACATTTTTACTCAGCCAAAATAAGTCTTTCAATTGCTGACTAGCTTTCCTGATAGTGGGTGTGATCCAGCTGGGTGATTTTCGCAGAAATTTTTTGTTGCTGCGTTTTAGTGGGCAGCATTCTTCTAGAGTATAAACAAATATATTGACAAAAGATTCAAGATATATATCACTGAAGTCAGTATCGTACATTGAGGAGCGAATTTTTCTATATTATATTCAGATAAGCTCCTGTAAAAATTATTGGATTTAATGTTACTGGTATTACTGGTAGAGTGCTGATAGGTTAAAGTTAATGCTTGGTGATCGCTAAAATTTGCCTCAAAAGCTTTTGCCTTCAAATTTGCAGAATCAATATTAGTTAGGATATAATCAACTGTTTGTGGACGATTTGACGTTGTTTTTATTCGTAAATACTCTCGTTGGCGACGTAGAACTGACATTCAAGTTATATCCCGAGAGCAGATCGAATAATTGATTATGGGCATAATCAATGAGATAGTCGACGTTCAGGTCGCCACGAAAATATAAGATCGTGTACACTTACATATTCAAGAAGTGGATATAATTTCGCAAAGAATGAATGAAAATTGTTGTCATTTAGTGGCCAGTAGAAGCTTAAGACACAAACACTTTTACCATCCAATTTGAGCCTTATTCCACTACATTCACAAATCATCGCTTCAGCAAACGAAGAGAGGTCGATGACATGTACGCTCCAGATGTTTTTAACATAAATTACACTACCTCCATGGATATGGTTTGTACGACAGAAATATGTCATTGCTTTGTATCCGGGGGTTGACATGAACTGTGTGTTATCCTTGTTGCACCAGTGCTCAACAACACTGACTCTGTCGGGCTTTTCTTCGTCGAGGAGAACGTCAAATTTATTCATCTTGTTTGTTAGGCTTTGGGCATTAAGAAGGAGAATTTTCAGTTTAATTTCTTCCATGGTATCATCAGCTTGCATGATCGACTTTACGTCTCTAGTTCTTTTGTCTGTCGTCGTTGCAAATAATATCGAACATATGCATTTTTGGGCCAATTGTTTGGGTCCTTTATTAGGTCCATTTGGTTTCTGTCAACTGATATTTTGAATGAAGACTTGAAGTGTCACTATCGGGATATTTTGATTGAAGAGGCTCGCACTTCAATCCAGGAAAATTTGGTAATAGGAAAGTTTTTAATTCTTCTTCAGTAGTATTGGGTTAGAGGTTATAAACATGGAGATCCATGTTGCTTGTCCAGAGAAGTTACCAACTAATAGGTTTCCTCTTGGCTTTTTATTATGTTTCTTATACTCGACTTTAGTCCAATTGCTATGGGAATTATATTTTTCGTCAGAGCTTGTAGATGCTCCACTATTAATATTTATATATTTACTGCATGCAATTTGCGATTCAGTTTCAGAAATCGCCTTCGTTACTTCTCGAGGTGAGATTTTATTAACGGGGACATTTCTCAAAAATTCTACAGAGTTAGTCGGCGCCACTGGTACGGAACTCTTGGTAGGGACTTTTTCCTTGCTTCGCTGGTTTTGTTTCACAGCTAAATCAGGCGTTTTTGTTGGGCTCATGTTTTTTGTGACGTTAGCTAGGTGTTCTTTCAATATTTCTAATTTATCATTCAATTCCGCTACAATTAAGTATATCTTTTTGTTTGACAATATACTTGAATATTTCAATGTCAACTTTCTAATCTGAACTTATATGCGCTATCCGTATCATTTTCCATACTGGAGATCTCGACAGGTTTTTCACAGCACTTAACTAGGTTTTTATCGACGACTTGACATTTCACGTTTTTCGCACAGCTTGCATGAAAACACGAATTACAATTAACACATTTGACAAAATTTACTACTCTTTGTTTACACTTTTTACATTGCATTTCGCAATTAGTATCAGACTGAGTTTCGGGACGTGTTTCAGGAGGTGTTTCACCTGCCATGGTTAAAGAATAGAATAGATTAGAAGAAGAATATAACTGTAATACTTACTCAAAAACACTTACACATATAAATCAATTTGAGAAATTATACAAAATGTATAATCGATTATACCGGGAATGATTGTAGTAATTGACAACTAACGACCCTTCACACGAACAAAATTAAATTTAATATTCAAATCAGCTCATAAAAATTCAATTCAATTCATTACAAGTTGCTATATGGAATACTTATCTTTTCCCATTCGAAAAATAAAAAGAATTATTACTACTTGACTAAATTTATAATGGGCCCAAACCAAAACAATTTAGTTGTTCCTCCCCTAGCATGTTATTGATCAAACATTCCACCCGAATGATTCAGAATAAAAACTCATCATTATTATTTCATCAATTTCCATCGAGAATTCCGGACGGGTTCAAAGTAGCAGATTTGAAGAACTCTTGAAAATCCTCGCACCTTTGAAAATACCGGCCAGTTAAGTAGTTACCCTTTCATTCGGGCGCTCTTTGCTGTGACAATAGCTTTTTGTTGAGATCCATTATACAACAATTGCCTGTACACTCTGAATGTGTTTGTATCAAGTCGACTGGGTTCTTGATATTGGGGTGTTTAGGGCAGTGATGCGTGAAACGACCGAGACCCACAACTATTATTTCCTATAAACTGTGTTCACTGGGGAGGTTTAAGCCCTATTCTGTCCTCACTTCATACAAAGTTTGTCAATTACATTCCGTAATTATACTTTGATACGAGGGATTAGATACTATTAGATAAAATGAGTGGAGGACCTTTGCGATGGATTAAATCAACGTTCATAACGAACTCTTGTTGTATATAGATTTTAGAAATGTCGCAAATGTGAATGAAAGCATTCAGATGATGGTGTTACAATATACAAACACGTTTAAAGAAGAACTTTCGTTAGCTGAAGCAATTATTGCTTCATCTAACCATTCATAATTTCATCTGGGCAAAAAGAAAGTTCTGATAAAACATGATTCATCATTGGATATAAGGTCTTATGAGGTACTCTTAGTGGATGAGCATGGTTTACTTGCATATACACTCACAGACAAAGTATGGCATATTTAATTTAGGCCTTGATTTCATGTTTATTTCTATTTGTCTGAATCGTTCTGCAGTTTTCATTACTAAATGGTTTATGCTGAAGTATTTAACGTATATTGATTTCCAATTAATCCAGATATTGAAACTTTATAACACACTTGTAGAAGATGTAATGGAGTAGACTGATTTTCGTACTAATATTTAATCAAAACAAGCAACAATGACGGCAAAAAGAAAGTTCTTTGAGGCAACATTAAAGTTCGATTATTTTATCTTTACCCGTGCGTCATCAATATTATGCATATGAAATAAGTCGAGACGTTTTAGTCGAAATAACGTCTAAATGTAGAATGCCATGGCTGATATCCCGATAAAATTACAACGTGTAGGTAATAAGAATGAATTACTAAATTTACTAAATTGACATTTTCAAATTCATGGAAATGGCGAGCCACCAAATAATGAGAGTTTTTTTTAGTTCCAACAGAATACCGTGTGACTCATGGGTACACCCCCTTTTCTTCTTTCCTTTATTCCTTTATTTTCCAAATATGTCAAAAACTGCTGTCCAGTGAGCATATTCAATGTTCCAAAAACAAAAGCGAAAAGGAATGAATCTGTTTAAAATTGTTTTTCCCGTTAACCAGCTGTTGTCCCCTTACGAACGGCAGTCTTCAGTAGTCGAAATATGTGCGGGCCAAGGACTAACGAGGTCTTACCTTTTAACGTGCGATTCCTAGCACACGGTGTATTCCAGTTATTGCGAATCCAGTGACATCAGGTTTGAGAGGATAATGAAACACGGAGGCAGAGATAGGTTCATGGAATTTCCTCATTTGCTCAGTGAGTTTACTAGAAACTTTTGACTTCCCTACTGTATTCCAATTTCAGTTACACTCATATAAGGAAGTTATTTATTCATACCTCCGCAGCCGTTTGACACAAATCCATCAAATCCTGATTTTATCCACATTAATGCAATTTCTGTAGGTAATAGTTAACGAAAAAAGTTGTTCAAAAAACTAGGTTGGAGTTCAATATTTCTAAAACGTTGATATCAAAAAATGAGTATCCATTCAAACATGACTAAAACTCAGAAAAGGAATCTTTTAGACTTAGGTATGCAAACTTTTTCAATTAACTAATCTTGCATGGATGCAAGGTCACACTGTTTAATGATAAATAAATGAACATCAATACACCAGTTGAAATATATTTGGTAATAAAATACTCAACACACGATTAACAGAAAATTTATTCATGCATTTATTTATGTATTGCGAGCATGTAGAACTGTCCAGTTATGGAAGGAAAAACAAAATTAATGTATTCAAGCACATTCAGATTCAGAACTGTCACCAATGTTTATAATAATGGGTTTAATAACCATATCACAAAGGAGTTTCTTATTTTGATGTACACCGTTTTTCGAGATATTTCAAGTGCATCTGCAACTCTCTAAAATACAGTAAAGAAAAGTTATGACATTTCTTTTATGGTTTCAATTGTTACCTCTTGAACCACAGATGAAAGTGATAATAAAGGTCCACCATTCGCTCTTTCCCTTTCAATACAAATGGTTGTGCTTGTGAATTAGTTACAGGCATAATCTAAAAAAGAGTTAAAATATATTGTGAATGTTTTTACCTCTATTTATAGATTTAGTTAATGTTTTTTTCTCTCACTAGGATTTTCACACTATGAATAACTGATGTGTGAATATCCCGGCAGTACGGGATTATAGTCACAAATGTCAATTGTGAGGTTGAAAATTTCAAAGAGTATTTGTGAATTAAACACATTGTATTGTACTTACTTTGGAAGTAATGATTCCAAGAGTCGTTTAGCTTTGAAAAAAACAGTTTTTATAATATATCCGACTGCAAAACAAAGTAAAACTGGCGACAAACAATACCGCAATGTCAGAAAACAATGACGCAGTTGACAGTACTACGATAGTCAATACAATTTTTGGCAAGTTTAGTTGAAATATAAAACACTGTCGGTTTCATGGCTATCTCTTTTCACTGCTTTCAGTTTTAATCGATCATCACAATACCATAATTCTTAGCTCAGAAGACAAATGTTAACGAATTTTGATAGCGGTTGATAGAAAAAGATGTTCGATAGAGTGTGTGTGATTTCTTCGATCAGAAATTGATGACGCATGGGTAAAGATAAAATAATCGAACTGTATAACAGTTCAGTACTATTATTTTTCCCCCTAGCTTTAGCGATAGCCTGCATCCATCTGGGCATACTCCACAAAAGGTCTTTGATGGTTTCTAGTGGAATTCGATTTCATTCTTCCTGTGCAGCAATTCTTAATTCTGCAATTGAGTTAGGAGCTGGATTTCGTGCTCGTATATGTGTTTTTAGGATGTCCCAAATATGTTCAATGGGATTTGCGTCAGAACTGTTTGGTGGTCACTCCATACTGCCTCAAGTCCAACAACTACAAGATACTGGGTGACTGTTCTTGCAGAATGTGCACGAGCATTATCATGCATCACCACGAAATTGTCGTAACCAATGAAGCCGCCATAAGGTAAAACATGCTCTGCAAGGATGTTGCGTATGTACCAGTCAGCATTCATTCTTAAATTCACCTCTATAAGGTCGGTGCGACTGTCCCAACTAATGCCACCCCACAACATAATGGAAACACCACCAAAGCTAATTTTATGTACAAGATAACATTCTGCGAAACATTATCCAGATCTTCTGAATACTCGACCACGTCCTTCTGGTTTGATAACTATTTTCTTGTTTCATCAAAAAAAATTCCCACTGATGTTCATTCCAGTTGACATGGTGTATGGTAAAGGGTAACCGTCTAGATATGTGACTCTTTACACCAACTCCTTTGAGGCTTGTTATTACTGTTTTGATATTTATGTTGTGCTCAGTAGGTGAATCATTTCTGAGATGCGGAGCTGTAAGTGTGCGATTTCGCAAAGATTGAATTTTCAAATATTGGTCATCTCTTGACGTTGTACATCTACTACGTCCTTGACCAGGCCGCCTTTTCTCCACAACTTCCCAGTCTCAATGTATCGCTTCACAATACGAGAAACAGTCGATTGATGGATATACAATCTTCTTGTCTGCATCCCTCATTGACTAAAGTAACAATTTTAACACAAACCAATTCGCTAAAATGCGGCATCTCACTAAGAAAACTACTGAATCAATACATAAGGTACTCGAAGTGTCATTCACACAACAATTAACAGAACAATATACATTGATAGTGGCAAAGGCACACTATTCACAGTTTGTAATTTGTACCATTGTTGTGTTTTGTTTAAAATTGTTTTTTTCCCTTAACCAGCTGTCATTCCCCTACGAACGACAGCCCTCAGAAGTCGAAAGTTGTGCGAGCTTAGGATTAACGAGGTCTTACCTTTTAACGTGCGATTCCTAGCACGAGACCAGTGAATCGAACCCACGTCCCTCTGATTGATAGACAAGCGCTCTACCATCACGACCACTGCGGTCCATTATTTTACTTATTCAACTATAGCGACTATGTCCAAGCATCCTTACTGAATGGAAATTTATGTGGGATACTTTGGCCTTCGAATATTTATTCATCAGTGAAAATAATTAACGTGTTAAGGGTAAAGAAATCAACAAATATTATAAGATAACATCAGCAGTTATAAAAACAAGTTTATCCGATCGCTTCACTACATCACTCGTAATTCAAGATCCACATGAAACCAACTCGAAAACCACAAACAATTCTTTTTCATATGGAAAAATTACACAATTTTCTAGAAGACAAAGGGTTGCTAGAAATTTTTTCATTCATGTCTTATTGTGCAAACATCTTACAACATATTCGATGAAAAATTGAATAAATGCATAACGTCATCAACTAAGATATATATTTACGAGATTGATAAAAGCCCCCTAGCTGCGCCGCTGAGTCCATTCTACAGGCGCTTTGTCGATAATTATTTCCAAGAAAAGATTATTGGGGGGAATTCTGTCGTGAGTATTCTAGAGCGGAATCCGGAAGCATCTGGGTGCACGGCTTGACTATATAAAGCAAGAGACATATCACTGGCGAGATGAAGAAGTTTTTATGAAGAAATTTTTGAAGAAGTGATTAGAAGTTTTTGTACAAGTTAATAAGTGTTTGTATTGTTGTATAGATCTAAGTGTTTTATTAGTCAGTGAAGTAGTTGTTTGTTTATAGTGAAGTTAGAAATAAACAGTTTAGTATTGTAGGAATGTAAGCTTTCACGGCTGGCGTCAATATTTTGGTTGGAAAATTTCAGCTGATACGTCTAGAAGAGAACTTCGACCACTCCACTGAAGATGACTGCCGCAGTTGTAGTCGAATCGTTTGGAGATTTATACCAAAGAAGACCACTGCAAAACCCGGAAACCAAACAAATTATGTTTAGTATTGTGCTCGGTTTATTATTTAGCAAATCGTAACAATATATATACAAGATCAAATGAAAAAGAAAAACTCAAACCTTGGATCTCAAAAATGTCCAAAAATATTAAAAACCTGATAAAGTACATATAGTACGCGAGCCCTCGTACAAAATCGGAAGTGATAACCAGCAAGTTGTAACTTTGTATACTGTCTAAGTGTGACGAATCTGACAAGATGTCGCAGAGAGAAAACCTTGAAACAGGCGAGTTTTCGTTTGTCGCCAAGTCGAGAGCGTAGGTCTGCTGAAGATCCTTATTAATTTTGTCGGACAATGGTGCCATTGAAAATCTCATTAAATTATTGAATTCTCCTTGAAAAATCAGACAAAAATGTTCGGTTCTTCTAGGTTGTTCCCCACTCTAAACGTGCCGATATCACTACTTGGGTTGGCGACAGACGGCAATCTGATTTTTATATGAAAATACAAAAATTAAATGAGATTTTCAATGGCACCATCGCCCGACAAAATTAATAAGTATCTTCAGCAGTCCGACGCTCCATAGATGTCGATATGACGACAAAGGAAAACTTACCACTTTCAGGGTTTCCTTTCTTTCATTTTTTGGCCTCCTTTTTGAATTTATAAGGTATGGTCTCTCAAGCTTCCTGGAATTTCACAATATATGCGCGGAGCTATAAAGCTAAAGCTTCTTCGTCCCACTTTTTTCTGTACCTTGTTTGACCTTATAGTTTTCACTTCCTTATATCTTGTACTATAAGTGTATTCAATAGTGTTCAGTTCACTCTTTGATGTTGAATACAGATATAGGATTCTATATGCATATAGCTGTCTAAAATACCAGATTCTTCATAAACGAGGTCACTGGAGTAAGTTCTTTTTTTGCCTGACATTATTTTTAAGAAATATTTTTGAATTATTTCCAGTTGTTCTAGATGACTTCGATATAGTCCGCCCCATCCAGCAATACCATACTGCAGAAGTGATTCTACCAAGCCAGAATACGTAATTTTTAAATGCGGAAAATTTAGTATATTATTGAGCTGCTTGAATTTGAAAAGTATCGATCTTATTTATTTCACTAAACCGTTAACATGCACATCTCACTTCAAAAACTTGTCGATTTCGATTCCCAAATATCGGATGTGATCTGTTTCTTCAATTGTTACGTTTGTACCATTGGACTCTACGAATGACAAGCATTTAAAGGGTGCTGTCTTTTTTTATTGCAGCTGAAGGCCACATATTTTGTCTTCTCGAAATTTATGGTCAATTTCAGGTTATCCAAGCAGTTTTTAATATTTTTAGATCGTTTTCAGCAAGTTTTTTCACATTTTCCCAAGTATCAGTGGTATATTGAATAACGGTATTGTCAGCAAACGACAAAATTATTCCTTGTGATTCATATTTCAGAACACTATTTATGTAAATGGAAAACAAAATGGGTCTAAATACTGTTCCCTGAGTGAGTACTAACACTGAATGATCATCCCCGACCGGTTTTCAAAGGCCATGTTTGAAATTCCAATCTACTGAAAATTTTGGTCGTTGCTGGATGGTCGCGGACGGTCGGACCTGGTCGGTCAGTGTGTTTTCTAGCTCAGACTTCACGTTTCTCGAGTTGTTGTTTTTGAAAGTTCGATTTGAACACGCTGTGGCGAGCTTTAAATAGGTGAAATGGGGCACCAATAAAAAGAAATGTATTTTTTACCATGTCGATAACTAACTAGTTGGAAACTCTGAAAGAAACATTTAGCGTCTCAGCCGTGGATCTTCGAACACAACAGGCATTTAGAATTCGTTAAAGAAGTATATGGATGGGTGTAAAAAGCGGCAAAACGATAAAGATCGGCAAAGACCACGATCCTCGACTGCTATATAAGTGTGGGAAAGGAAACAGACGCGAGGCGACCACTCGGAAAATTCGTTTGTGAAGGAAAATGGAACCGGGTTTTTCTAGAGACAAATGATGTGGGGTGATGTGCATCCATACTAATGTGCTTGCTCTTTCTGGGATAGACGCCCTCGACGTATCGAATTGCCAAACTACCAAAAATTGTTTCTAAAGCGTTTAATTTAACACCATCGCCCTTGGTTATTTGTTTCCACTTCTTTTGTGTTCGATTGTGTTTATCATCCATACAGGGGTTAGTGTTCTTATCCGAAATGAGACTGAATGGAAACTTTGAAATGGAAATCTTCTATTTCATATATTGTCACATCACAATATTTTTGAAATTTACTCATGAATTCTACCAGTATTCTAGCGCAATCTAAGAAGAAGAGAGCGAACGTATGAATGCAGGAATATTTGTGATTGATCAAAAAATCTATTAGATGCGACAAACAAAGATCATCCTGCGTGAGTAGCAGTCATTATTTTTTATCCGCGTAATCGTTAAACTGAGAAAGGAGGAACAGGTCAATATTAATTATTGTAGTTTTTGAAATGGACTTAAGAGCTTTCACTAGCGCGTCACACCGAACAGTCCAAGGTAGTGTTTGCTCTTAATGCACAACTTACATCAACTTTTGCAGACACGACAAGAGAAGATACAAACAAGTAAAGTGTGCCGTGGAATGTTTAGATACGAGAAGTATGACTTTTTTCTGGTATTTAGTATGTGGCGTTTATACGTAGTGTTAGATGCGCAAACGTGGTTGCCTGAATAACATTAAATAAAATGACGTCTCCAAGATGGAGAACGAGTTCTGCGATTGGTATGTGGTGGTTTTCACGGTTGAAGATTGGACGATTCTATTCATAGTCGGTATGTGAGATATTTCGGGATGGCTGACTATGATTTATTTGTCAAAATTCATGGATTCAAAATATCGGCTCCAAGATGGCGACTCCAAGATGGCGGACGAGTTTTGGGATTATGATTCGATTCTATTGAAAATTGGTATGTGTGGGATTTCGGAATCGGCGATTATGATTTTCCAATTACAATTAATGATTTGAAGATGACGGTTTCAAGATGGCGAAGGAGTTGACAGGGTCGGAGATTATGAATATCCAATAAAAAATCAAAAATTTGAAATGGTGGCTCCAAGACGACGGTCAAGTTTGGTGATCATGATCCGATACTATTCAAAATAGGTATGTGGGGGTTGTCACGGTCGAACATGGTGAATATTTGGTCAAAATTTAGGAACTAAACATGGCGGATCCATGATGGCGGACGGGTTTTGTGACTATGTTTCGATTCTATCCCAAATTGACTAGTAGCGGATTTCAGGATCGCAAATTATGATTTTTTGATGAAATTTCATCAATTGGAGATGGCGGCTCATAGATGGCTGACGAGTTTTGTGATTATCGTTAGATAATATCCGAAATTGGTATGTGGGGGTTGTCACGGTCGAAGATGGTAAATATTTGGTCAAAAATTAGGAACTCAACATGCCGGATCCAAGATGGCGAACGGGTTTTGTGATTATCGTTAGATAATATCCGAAATTGGTATGTGGGGGTTGTCACGGTCGAACATGGTGAATATTTGGTAAAAATTTAGGAACTCAACATGGCGAATCCATGATGGCGGACGAGTTTTGTGACTATGTTTCGATTCTATCCTAAATTGACTAGTAGCGGATTTCAGGATCGCAAATTATGATTTTTTGATGAAATTTTATCAATTGGAGATGGCGGCTCATAGATGGCTGACGAGTTTTGTGATTATCGTTAGATAATATCCGAAATTGGTATGTGGGGGTTGTCACGGTCGAAGATGGTAAATATTTGGTCAAAAATTAAGAACTCAACATGGTGGATCCAAGATGGCGGACGAGTTTTGTGATTATCGTTAGATAATATCCGAAATTGGTATGTGGGGGTTGTCACGTTCGAAGATGGTGAATATTTGGTCAAAAATTAGGAACTCAACATGGCGGATCCATGATGGCGGACGGGTTTTGTGACTATGTTTCGATTCTATCACAAATTGACTAGTAGCGGATTTCAGGATCGCAAATTATGATTTTCTGATTAAAATTCATCAATTGGAGATGGCGGCTCACAGATGGCGGACGAGTTTGGTGATTATCGTTAGATAATATCCGAAATTGGTATGTGGGGGTTGTCACGGTTGAAGATGGTAAATATTTGGTCAAAAATTAAGAACTCAACATGGCGGATCCAAGATGACGAATGAGTTTTGGGACTATGTTCTGATTCTATTCCAAATTGACTAGTAGAGGATTTCAGGATCGCAAATTATGATTTTTTGATGAAAATTCATCAGTTGAAGATGGCGGGCGAGTTTTGGGATTATGATTCGATTCTATTGAAAATTGATATGAGTGGGATTTCGAAATCGGCGATTTTGATTTTCCAGTTACAATTAATGTAATGAAGATGTCGGTTTCAAGATGGCGAAGGAATTTTCAGGGTAGGAGATTATGAATATCCAATAATAGATCAAGAATTTGAAATGGTGGCTCCAAGGCGACGGACAAGTTTGATGATAATAATCCGATACTATTCAAAATTAGTATGTGGGGTTTGTCACGGTCGAACATGGTGGATAATTGTTCAAAAATTGAAAATTTAGTTTGGCGGATCCATGATGGCGGACGGGTTTTGTGACTGTATTTCGATTCTATTCCAAATTGACTGGAAGCGGATTTCAGGATCGCAAATTATGATATTTTGATAAAATTTCATCAATTGGAGATGGCGGCTCAAAGATGGCGGACCAGTTTTGTGATTATAGTTCAATAATATCCAAAATTGGTATGTGGGGGTTATCACGGTCGAAGATGGTGAATATTTGGTCAAAAATTAAGAACTTAACATGGCGGATCCATGATAGCGGACGGGTTTTGTGACTATGTTTCGATTCTATTCCAAATTGACTAGTAGCGGATTTCAGGATCGCAAATTTCGATTTATTGATGAAAATTAATCAATTGGAGATGGCGGCTCAAAGATTGCGGATGGGTTTTGTGATTATGGTTCGATAATATCCAAAATTGGTATGTGGGGGTTGTCACGGTCGAAGATGGTGAATATTTGGTCAAAAATCAAGAACTCAACATGGCGGATCTAGGATGACGGATGGGTTGAGGGACTATGTTCTGAATCTATTCCAAATTGACTAGTAGCGGATTTCAGGAACAAATTTCGATTTATTGATGAAAATTAATCAATTGGAGATGGCGGCTCAAAGATGGCGATCGAGTTTTGTGATTATGGATCGATAATATCAAAAATTGGTATGTGGGGGTTGTCACGGTGGAAGATGGTGAATATTTGGTCAAAAATTAAGAACGCAACATGGCGGATCCAAGATGACGGACGGGATTTGGGACTATGTTCTGATTCTATTCCAAATTGACCAGTAGCGGATTTCAAGATCGCAAATTATGATTTTTTGATGAAAATTCATCAATTGGAGATGGCGGCTCAGAGATGACGGACGAGTTTCGTGATTATGGTTCGATTCTTTTAAAAATTGATATATGCGGATTTTCAAGGTCAGAGATTTCAAATGTTTAGTCAAATATTGAGAATTTGGAATGGTAGTTTCAAGACGACGGAAAAGTTTCGTGATTATGGTCAGATACTATTCTAAATTGGTATGTGGGGCTTTTCAAGGTCGAAGATTGTGAATATTTGGTAAAAAATCCAGAATTCAAGATGACGGATCTGAGATGGCGGACGAGTTTTGTGATTATATTTCGATTCTATTCAAAATTTGTTTTTGGGGATTTATAAGTAGACAATTATGAATTGTTTGTTGAAGCTCTTGAATTCAAGATTATGATTCGATGCTGAAGGACGCAAGTTTTGTGATTATGATCGGATTTTATCGGATTTTTATTATTTATTAAGTCCTGAACTCAAGCGAGTGGCTCCAAGATGGATCCAGGACGAGTTTTGTGATTATTGTCAGATATAATTCAAAATTGGTATGAGAGGGTTGTGAAATAAAAAGTTGAGAAACAAATCAAAATGCAAACAAACTTCATTTCGAATGCAATAAAAAACATAATTGTTTCCGAAGTGGTACGTAGGATAGTTATCCTGTGAATATCAGATTCAAAAGCTTGCGCTCAAAGTTATCTGTTTGTATACAAAAAAATGGATTTTTTGCGTTTCTAAAATCTGAAAATGAAAAAAAATAAAGAAAAAGAAGAAAGGAAGCTTATTGTGAAAGAAGAAGAGAGAAAGTTTGTCGAAACATTTTTCACTTTAGATTATATTTTTTGTTTTTAGTGCATTTGATAAAAGCCTGTTTGGCAACTTTTTTTTCCAATGTAAAAAAATTAACCAAAGCCCGTAGTGTGTTTCTTGATATTCAACAATTTATGAAATGTCATTAGCAATGTATACAAACGAACAATCAATTCTATTGACAACAGTGAAAATATAACCAATTTTTGCAATTTTTCCCATAAAAATTTTTACGGAATAAGTGCATTGGTACCTGATAAACTTCACCGAGTGAACTAATTTTGTTTATTAAAATAAAGATGTCACTGGTCTGTACACCACGGAAATCTAGCAACTAATGCAAGCTCTCATTCCTCTCTGACATGGTATCTCTCTCTTTATCTACTGAGAATACTGAACAATGTGTATGACCTTCACTTGTCCTCAAACTCGAAGACTAATTTTGTACTATAATATTCATGTTTGACTCTCGTGTATACTTTCGACAAACCGACAATCAAGTTTGTAAAATTTACAAACAAAAACTCCTGAAGACAATTGAATATATCCTTTTCATCGTACAAAGTTGTATGTATTTGTAAGTGACTGACATGTTTTGATTCACTTCAGTTTTTTTTTTTTTTTGGAAACATGATTTGATGACAAACGTCCTCAAAACGATGCCCCAGAAAATATGTATGCACGCTCATGGTCGGTTTACTTTGATAACGAGTCAGGTGTCATTACTCATATACAAATTAGGTATCGATAAACTGCTATAATTTAAATTTCCGGTTTCCATTCAATTTATATTAAATTATCTGTAAAATAAATACTTTTCTTTCGTTTAACGTGCATTCGATATAAAATTCAATTACTTTCTGTGATATTCCTGCCTTTGATCCACGGGATGGCATGTCAGGCGTATAAAAAAAAGTCCTATTGAGAAACTGGCAGGAGGTATAATAGAAAATGAAATGTAATTTAATTTAAATGTTGAGTGTTTGATTGTGAAGTACGAGAATCGATCGATATTTTGTAGAAAGTTTAACATCGCTTTTGTGTTGGTATAAATGGCAGTACAATATCAGGGGAGATTAATTGATATCATATTATGGATGAATTAAAATGTAATTGCCTTGAGAATCGAACTGAAATAGACGGAATGATTTTCCCAAAAATCCCACCACGATGTAAATTCATGCAACGCCAAATATGATATAGAAAAATCTGCATGAGAATTCGACATGTATTTCACTTTCATCACAAGATATGGGTTCTCGATATCTTCCATTTGTCAAACAAAAAACAAGTTTAGTGTAGCTTGGTAATGACAGTCAAAATGGAACAATCTGTAACACAAAATATATCCACACTAATAAAATGGAGACGAAAAATCAAAGGTAAAAACACAAACTAGATAGATAAATAGATAATTTGCTATATTTTCTGAAGGAAAACCTTATTGACAAAGCTGTGTCTAAGACATAAACATAACTTAACATAACAGATAATAGTTTTTTTTCATCTCCGTTCAGAAATTTTAAATTAAGTGCCAACAATATTGCGACCCTTCCAGCTTTCAATGAATTATTATTTCACGGTATGAACGTTTCCAAAGTTGTTGAAATATGCTATCTTCTAGCCCTCATTTAAAGGGGGGAGCGGAAATTGAAGTGGAGAATTGTAGGCCCACCTCAATCATTTCAAATATTGCCAAAATTGTGGTACATCTCATAAAAGCCATGCAGCCATGCGTCTGGGGCGTTATGGAGTGCATTAAGAATCATAACTCCCGCTAAATGTTTTTTCTGTGGTTCAATAAATTGATTACCTACTCAGAAAAGTTTTATTTATAACTGTACAGACGAAATGGGCTAATTATTTTCTCTCAAATAGAAATTACAATTTTCAAATGTTCCTGAAAAATTAGTACCAAGTTTGAAGTTCTGTGAGTGACCGATGATGAACTAACTAATGTGCACTCGGTTTCGTTCGGAATGTTAAAATTATCTATTTCAGAAACGGAATGGGCTATCATTGTAGCAATTTTGTTCTTTGAGGAGATACTTTCTTCAATATAGCTCTCCGCTACCGTACTACTCTTCCATTTTCCATGTAATTTTAGTGTTTCAAAGGAAGCACCACCTTGAACAAGAAGCGTTGACGACGTTCGGCATAGACAATGTCCGGTGTAACCTTTCGGGTTTTCCCAATTAAGGTATTTCGCTATGATAGAAGGAACACTTTCTATAGGTAGTATTCTTACCTACAGGTAACTCAATGCATTTATTATTTCCGTGGGTTAAAAAAAACCTACGTTGTTTACATCCTTTTAGTCGTAGTGCAATGTACTTTTTAACTAAGTTCAAGGCTCCCTTTTCGCTTTCTTCAACAATGGTGAAACTTTTTGAGGTGCAGTTCTTGGTTTCTGGTATTTTGATCAGTAAAACGACTCCTCTGTCTTCAATGTCATCAATAGTCATCTTGACCATTTCATCACGTCTTAAGCCTCCAAATACGCCCATTACCAGAACAACTTTATGTAACAGAAAAGTATCATCTGGAGCTTTTCTTATGAAAAGTAATACTTGTCCACCTTCCAACACCTTTGATTTTTTAGGAATGTATCCTTTTGAATTAACTTTCAGAAAAGCCGTCAGTTGACTGAATGCTGATATATTAATGTTTTCTTTAACAATCAATGTTGATTTCAGCTGTGAGTATTTGGTCCATAGACTATTTGCACTATATTTTTCAGACTGAAATAATGTAAAATAAATGAAAAATATTAATATTTTTCATGAGATAAACTCACCAATTCCTGGATATATGCCATTAAGACAGTTTCATTTACGGTATTCACTCTGTTTTCATCTTTCCATTCAAAAAAATGGTCATACTCCTTCTCGTATAAGTATTTGGATTTCACAGGCAGTAAATTTCCTAACGCTTTTTCAGCTTTGAGCGTCACATTCTCCATAATTATTTAGGCCAAGCAATAGAGATATTGTCCTTGACAAAAATACTACCTGGGAGCCGCCTGTGCCATCCCGTGCAGGACAGTCCGTAGTTTATTCCCACCATGTCCTCAACTCAAAAATGTCAGTTTTTAATTTGTTATAAACAATAAACAACAAAAATTCGCTTTTTTTAGTTTTTTTATTGTAAAATGGAAACTATTGAAGCAGTGTTAACGGTGCAAAAGGATGAACTGTAGAGAATTGAATTCCGAAGAGAATGACGGATCAAGCAATCCGATCGGATAATTAGAACCGGAGAAAAGCGGGAAAAACCGGAAAATTGTATTTTTTTTGTTAAATTTATAACTCTGCCATTTCTTAATATTAAGAGCTGAAATTTTGCACGATAGTAGCTATTGACGTGCGCCTCATGGAGACTCATTGCAAAGTACGTGAATAGGTCTTTCTAACAGTGAAAGAATTTTTCAAATAACTCTATTATACTAGAAGTTATAGAGCCTTCTTTCAATTAATTTTTAGAATATCCGAATTTTTTTCGTTTTTTCTATGTAATTTTTGTCACGACCAAGCTGGCGTGTCGTAGATTTCCATTTCATATGTGGAAAGACATAAGGAATCGACCTGCATAGATCCCATTTTGATATACCGCAAAAATGGGTTAGACTTTAAAATAGGCGATTTCGGCGCTGTTCCCACCGGACTATAAACGTTTCTCCTCGATTCGCACAGTTCCCCACCACTCGATCGCTCACGCGCGGTCTGTCGTTTTCCCTCATGTTTTCACTAGTTTTTAACACACTTAAACGCGTTTTATCGAAAAATCAGAATAGACGTTTTGTTACTGCTCACGTCTACTTTCCAAATCAATTTTGTAAATTTCAATCGGACGACCTCACACGCATCCAGCTCTCTGCGAAAATATTTCCAAAAAAAATTCAAATGAGGATTGTGCGAAAACTATTAATCCGACTGAATTCAGGTTTTGCACACATAAGGCGCACGTCAATAGCTACTATCGTGCAAAGTTTCAGATCTTAATATTAAAAAATGGCAGAGTTATGAATTAAAGAAAAAAAACACAATTTTCCGGTTTTTCCCGCTTTTCTCCGGTTCTAATTATCCGATCGGATCGTTATATCCGTCATTCTCTTCGGAATTCAATTCTCTACAGTTCTCCTTTTTGCACTGTTAACACTGCTTCAATAGTTTCCATTTTACAATAAAAAAACTAAAATAAACGCGATGTTTTGTTGTTTATTGTTTATAATAAATTAAAAAATGGCATTTTTGAGTTGAGGACATGGTGGAAATAAACTATGGACTGTCCTGCACGGGATGGCACAGGTGGCTTCCAGGTAGTATTTTTGTCCAAAAAGCAATTATTTGGGGCTCTATAGCTTGGCCTAATTATGAACAAAACCGTTTTTAGTTTCAGCGTCATTTTATCAAATAAACAATCCTGTTTCCATGGCAATTGCATAGAAGCTCACTTGTGCTCAGTTGCCGACCAGAACGCAGTAAATACTATGAGAAGAAATTTATGAAGTAAACAACGTCGTTTAAGATAATTTTTTAGTGAAAAATAGCTATTTCAGTTCATAAATGTTCCTATTTCTAACAATTTTGTACGGGTTGAGTAGGAATTCTTATGGGACTAAAGACATGGGATGGTGAGGGAGCGATCTTTGAAATTAACGATAGGTAACTTTTTGTTTTGGATTTTAAAAACCATATTTTTTGAGCTATGTAATTATCTAATTTTTATTCGAGGAGAAGTCTTCCTCTAGCATTTGTGAATGTGAATGCGAACCCCGATTCCTCTAACGTATATCGCATGAGAACGAACAGATGTATAAGGAGTTCATTATTATCTCTCTATAGCTGTTGATCAGTGTTTATAACAGCCTTCATTAAAACTTTGATTAATAACCGCCAAATTGAGTGTTAAATTCATTACACAAAGTGAATAAATTGAAGATTAATTAACCATTGATAATTTAAACTTGCTAGGCCGTCGCTTAACAAGGTTAAAATTTGCATTTGAGGACGGAAAGCACTTTACAGGCATAAACACAATTAGGAGGGGGCGAGCAACCGCTTCCACCCCGCTCGACCTGGGCTCGCAGGGCGGAGAAGGGCGGCTGATGGCCCCGATGATGGAGCACATAACTAGGCAAAGACTCCATACTTAAATATATTTATAGAAACCAAAGTTTCAATCAACGATGTCACTATAAGTTTCTACTTGTTTTTACATTTAGACGCAAAATAATAGTATTCGCAGGTATGGATTAGTTTTTACACTCTAAGAAAAATCTTAGTGCCTTTTTCGATTCCAATCTATTAGAAATAACACTGATTTATACTCACATTCTTTAAAATTTACACCACTTGGTGATATATTCATAAATTTCATCATGGAAATGATCAGACTTTATATTTTTCAAGCGACTATCAAATTTTCGAGCGACTTATATTCAGATGAATATTTCCTCTTCATTTAATCCACCGAATAATGAAATTGATGATCAGATCAGTTATTTTCAAAATAGTTCTCTCAACCCGGAGACTCGAAGTGGTTCTTGTTCTGCTCGCGAGGTGGAGTGGCCTAGACTCCGCTTTATGACGTGACATCAGATTGACTAAATAGCCAGAAGCTTTGTTCTGGTTCTGAAAATTATTAGTCCTGGGACGTCAGGATCATGCGCAGTTGAGGAAAAGTGAGCGAATATGAACCTAAAGAGCACACTTCTCGTCAACTGCGCATGATCCTGACGTCCCAGGACTAATAATTTTCAGAACCAAAACAAACCTAGAACAAACGACCTCCCTAGAGAATTCTGAGCTTTATGCGTATTTTCAAAATATGATTGTGGTGACAAATTACTCTGATTTGTCAAATTAACATCAAAATGATGTCAATTAATACAAATACTAATCAACCTGAAATGTACATCCTATCAAAATCAATTAAAATACTGCTTTGGAGTAAAATAAATTGGAGTTATTTTGTTTTACACCTAAACGTATCGTAGTTTTCATGATTCTCATTAGATGGATAACTATTATCTATACAATTTGACACCATCCTAGTTCAAAATACAACGAACTGGTGTAAATAAACACCGATGTTATGGCAGACTTTATTGTGTATACTTATACCAGTGTGACTTTTGATAAACTGATGTTTTTTATGATGAATAGCATTGTAATCTACACCAGAATGTTGTGAAACTTACTCAAATAGTATTACATATCTATAACACCAGGTTGTTATCACTTTACATTCATTTCTAGATCATAGGATTCACCTGGAAATGTTAATAAATAACACCAAACACCGGTGCTCTTTGAATAGGTGTGAAGTAATACCAAAATATGCAGGAACTCGAAGGAAATCAGTCGGTGTTAGCTGGTGACAGCTGGTGTTCCAGTATTTCTCAGAGGTAGCTTTGTAGAAATATATATTAGGTACCTAGTATTGAGCTGATAATGTTGACTGTCAAGGAGTGGGTCAATAAAAAGCTGTCATAACTTCTTTCCAATTTAACTGAATATTCTGGCTGTATTGGAAATTCTCTAATTCTTCAATATTGGCATCCTTAGTGTGGATTTTCATGAGGATTTTAAATTCCCAATAATTCTTCCGAATAAAGATGAAATTTTGAATAAGTTTATAAGGGAAGAACATGTACAGAATCTTCAGGCACGTCCTATAATACTACTAGGAATCATTAGGCAAAAATATTGGTTGATGAAGGGTGTAAAAACATTCTATAATTCAAAATTACGTTAGGTGTAAAAAAGCAAAACTGTTGACGAATTGAAACATATTTTGCACCTTTACTAGAAAATCAACTTTATGACGCTGGAGAGTTTGAAATAACTTTTCAATTACAATTTTCCAACGAAAAAATAAAAAAAAAATTGGACTTTGACTGCTATTCTCATTTTAACGCCCAGGTTTATTTTGAACTGTTTTAAATTATTCGAGTGTTGGTTATGTCTCATCCATTTTGTTTAGGGTCTGGCTAATGGCAACGGACTTATAACTCAGAGGTTGTACTCGCTAAGACTTCTTAATCGCCGGATTCCCATGGAACTATAGAACTTTTGTAAATTTCCATCAGCACCTTTGGGAATACGGCAGATTTCAGACTCCAAAGCACGATGCTGTGTATCGCGACAAGCGCACGCATCCCAATAATACTTGAAGAGATTTTAAATATTATCGACAAAAACCCTGGTATGAGTACTCGACAAATAGCACGAGATTTGGATGTTTCCCGTTCAAGTGTCTAGAAGATTTTACCGGAAAACATGCTTTACCTATATGATATTCAACGCGTCAACTGCTCAAGTTTACTAGGGATCCTGAATTCTTATATTACAAACGTTCTACCCTTTACAAGTTCGACAACAAATGTAGTTTATGCACGATGCCCCCCCCCCTCAGTTTGGAGTCACCGTCTGCGATTATTCAGATGCAATGAGTCCCATTTGGTCGATTGGCAAAGCAGTTTGAATTGCTTGGCCACCACGGTTCCCAGATTGCAACCTGCTGGACTTCTTTTTATGGGAAGATGTAAAGTTTATCGTGCAGAACCTTTGCCTTCCATCGAAGTTCTTACTGAACGAATTATGGATGCCTCGTGGATGGATCGTAAGAAACACTCCCTGAATTTTAGAACGCCTTCTGCAGTCTATGAAAGGAAGAGTGGAGGGTTGTATCGCGGAAAGAGGAAGGGCATTACCAGCACCTTTTATGAAACAGTCAAAGTTCGTTAGGTATCTTATGCTCTAGGTAATGTTTGAGGAAACTTGTCATTTATTTCGCAATTTTCATTTCATGTAATTAATTGCGGGAGTTTTCAACTAATGAGACGCTATTTGACAGCTGAGTAGCCTTATTCATTGGTAGAAAACTCGTGCAATTAATTGAATGCAATAAAAATTGCGAACTGTAAAGCAGAGCTCTAAGAAGCGTTTCTGTTTTCATTGTTGTGATAGTTTCTCTACTTTTGTGAAATTTTATAATTGTAGCGAATTACAAAACTTATTAAAATTTTGTTCTCGATAAGCTGAGAATCACACTGACCGACCAGCATCGACCGTCCGCGATCGTCCAGCAACGACTAAAAATTGAAAGGGATCAATAAAAACTTTCAAACTCACACTGATCGACCAAAATTTCAGCAGATTGTAATTTTGAACATAGTCTTTGAAGACGATCATTCAGTGTGAGAATATGCGTTTTGGAAATTTTGGTCGTAGTTGGACGGTCGCGGACGGTCGGTCATGGTTGCTCAGTGTTCCTGCTGCCAAAGGGTTGCAGATGCGTCAAAATAAACAAAAAATTGAAAAGTTCATAAACAAAACAAACAATGTATTTCGTATATCAGAATCCACCAGCGGCGCACCACAAAAAGTTTATAGGGCGAAAAAGGGAAAAAAGGCTTCCTGTAAATTCTAACAGTTACTCGGCGTGCTGGATAATAATATTTTAGCAGGGAAGAGTAACATATTGATCACTTTTTACCGAAGTATACTTATATGGAAATAAGCTTCTGAGTTCCAGTACTAGATGGCGCCATGTAACCTATTTCTTTGCAACGTAGCAGCTTAAAATAATTGAAAGAATGTTTGACTTTTCTTATTTGCGTTTATGAAAGTATGAATTCGATGCAGATCAACATTACAGCTTTCCAAAACAGATGATATTCCTAAACATGATGTTAGCGCCATCTAGCAGTGGAACTCAAAAGGATGATAGCGTCATTTAGTAGTGGAACTCAAATGCTCATTCCCATATAGGCACCGGTAACAAGTGATGAATATATTACTCTTCAATGCTTATAGGCATTGACCAAAAATTCAGTTTCAATATAAATCAGTATCAAATAATAAATATGGGCCTGGGCAGATATATTTTAGAGAAAATGAAATATATGAGAGTAACTCTGGACCTGAGTCTTAAAAAGGCCAATCTCCATTTCGATGAAATGTCTTTCAAGACTCAGGTCCAGAACTATTTTTTACAGTAACCGCGCTCCATGAACAAGTAACTTCCTAAAGAATATTAATCTATGTTCCTCGCAAGAAAGGTCGATCGGGACCCAAAAATCTTTAGTGGAAACGTGACCATAAATAAGGGCTTAGGGCTCGCTCGAACCGCGCTTTGCGCTGCTCGCTTAGGAATAAGAAGGGCTGGCCGGAAGTGTCAAGTGCACGCGCACTTCCTCTGCCATCTGACTGGGCAACATCTATCAATCACCCCCGTTCGTTAATCCTCAACACAAGATGCAGTTCGCACGTTTAACCCTTACCCCAATCAACCGCAGTCAAGGAGACTGTAATTAACGTTTTGTGGGGACAATTCCGAAACAGATTACCTTCGCAACTCTACGCTCGCTCGGTCCCCCAAATGACAAGCCACCCACCCTATTGCCCAAAACATACTGGAAAAGATCAATATGTGACTTTGCGCGACAAATATTTGATAATTCTGGTAAAACTTTTTGAAGTAATCAGGTATTTTTTTCAATCGCGGTGATGACAGAGTGTGTGGTACAGAAAATACGTACTTACGTAATTAAGTATTGTTGTGCCAAATCATATACAGGTCATGTATAATGTATTATTTGTTCATGGGATCCGCTACAATTTCGACATTCACCTCGAAATTTCAACTTTTATTTCGAAAATTCAACTTTTATCTCGAAATTTCGAGTTTAATCTCGAAATTTCGACTATTATCTCGAAATTTTGACTTTTGAGGCAAGCTCTGTTGTTGAGCATGTGAATATAATCGAAAAGCATGATGAAATATTGGGTGTTTCGTTTGAAAAATATCATTTTATGAACTAATTTGGAAATGCAAGAGAGAGCATCGAGAGGACCCTAAAAAATGCGACTACAGTTTGTCCATTTAACTGAATTTGTAACATCAATACTAACAGCAGTGGTGACGACTTACTTTAAAACACCCCGTATATACAGGGGTATTCAAACTTAAATTCATGCATTGGCTATCGGTACCGATAAATGAAAGAGGGATGGTTAAATGGGGGCAATTATATGTGAATAAATAAAAATCTAGTCCAGCTGTTTTAGTGCTGAAGTTTCTTTGCCTATACTTACTTATCTTTTCATGTTGTGAGGATTTTATGAAACTTTTGTGACTATGCCATAGCAACTTCATGTGGACTCTCCAAATATGGAAATAAAAATTAAATACGAAGTATCGTACTACCTATAACTTTTATTTTCAAATACGGACATGTATTTTTTATTACATTTTTTTAATTTTTTAAATGTCAGAAGTCATTTTTCATATAGGCTCTTTAATTTCATCTGAACTACAGTGTGTTTCAAAAGTATTGAAAACTATTACCAGAAAAATTTCAATCTTTGTAAAATTCCATATCAGAGAATAAAAAATAAATCAATGACGAGTTCACATTTTCCACTTAAAAAAGCTATTATGGGATTTAAAAAAAATCGAAATCTTACTAGTATAATTATTCAATATTCCCAAAACACTCTTTTGTTCAAATAAAACTACTTCGCCAATATGAAACATGATGAATAAAATGTCAAGGTCCGTATTCGAAAATTTAAAGGTTTTACGATATATTTTTTATAATTTTTATTCACATATTTGGATAATCTACAAAAAGTTGCTGCGGCACGGTGACAAAAGATACAAAAAAAAATCTCAAAAATAAAAAGATATATGCATAAGAAGAATATCAATTCATTTTATTCATCGTTTGTAACTCTAGAATTAGAGAAGCTAGATGAGATTTTTCTGATTCATACAATTGATCACTAAAATATGCTACTTTTCCTTATTTTCCCGTGCAAAGACTTGAATTTGATTAGCTCTGTTAAATCTGTACACTATTTCACCATATTATACAAAAGCGTTTATTATTATTATTATCGATATCGGATAGTCATCGGTAGGACTGAATTTTGACCTTCAAACATGTTTAATATTACTTTGTATCCATGGTTGCTACCGCAAAATGTAAATTGGGATGGTATCAATGACGTGGCGGTTTATATACAGACTTTTGTGTATACTTTCTATCATTTAAGGGCTGTAATTTATTGTATTTGGAGACGAATATAGTAAAAATCCTGACGACTGCAGGGTGAGCTAATAGCTAAAGGGCATTGCAATTTATTAATTAATTATAAACTTTTATTCAACTTGCAATGTTACCCCTTGCTTGCTTGAAGGCTAGAAATAGGAATTTGGGAAAAAACGTTGGTCGGGTGGATCAGATCCCGCACCTCAATCTCAAAAAAATTTGCAGAAATTCGCGATACAATAATCAGATAAATCAGTGAAAATGTTGAGGGTGTCCCAATTTGAATGATACTTTTTATGTAGTTTTTATTCACAAAAATTTCAAAAATCTTTACAGAATGAAAAGATATGGAAAGCAAAAAAAAAAAATTTTTTTTTTATTTTTTCTGTAGAACCTGTAAAAAATATTTGAGTTTCAAAAAATGTCACTTATGACTCAGTTTTCATCAATTTTACCCATCTGCTCCCTTCCGCAGGTTAAAAATTAGAAAAAAATTACAATGTCAATCGATAAAACCAGTCTTTGTGGTCAAGGAAACAATTTTCTCCGAATTTTTTTTGTTTTGCAAAAATTCAAGTAATCATCAACAGTATTTTATATTTCCCTTGCTTGATTGACTATCCAATAATACCCATAGTATTTACGTGGTCGATATTTCCCCAATATCCCATATTGTGAACTCCCTAGAATTATGTTGATTAAATTGTTTAAAGAGAAATAGGATAGTTCGTCAATGCCTGTGGAATCAGTATCTGAGCAGAACTGTAGAAGGTTTCTGCACAATCCAAATTATTTCATAAGCTCTCCGTTGCAATGTCAACATACTACAAACTGAATATTCTCGAATCTCATCACCAAATATAATTTGTTCTAAAATACTCAACACTAATATCGTCGCACCCCAAAATTTTGCCCCTGCTAAAATCTGAATAACTTTCTCTTGTTTTGAACAATTTGAATTCTGTTCACACCGCGCTAGCCCAGTCCTTCAGCTATGATCTCGTACTTCTTCAAACCATTTTTCGCCACAGGGTGTTACCTGAAACTGTGCAAAATTTCGTAATTTTCAAAAGGATTCCAATCGAAGAAAAACTTTTTCGCAAATTTGACAGCAGAGGCATGAAGATGATCTCAATACCTCGACATATTTTCCGAATTTTCTTCCCCTCTCTTTCATTCACAGGGTGATCTCAAAAAATTACCTTTTAGGTTTTGCACTCGTAACTTTTTACCTTGTCAACCGATTTTAATATTCTCAGTTTCATTTTGAAGCTGAAACTTTCGATGAAGAGATATGAAAATCAGAATTGAATCAAGAATGAGATTCAAGATCAAGAGTTTCCTCAAATCCCAAATCTGAATCACTCTCGAAATTCCAATTGAGAGGAAAGTAAATGAAAATCAACTGGTTTTCAGAAGGATCTTTATTGTTACGTTGGTTATGGGCCATGCATTTCGGGCGACCAATGGGCTGATTTTTTTTTTCCCAAAAACGTCTTTTTCAATTGGGTTCTCTCACGCACAATTCTCCACTACTGGAAGCAAGAAAGATCTGGACGTATCCAGAATGAATAGTTTTTCCGAAAACAAGTTGATTTTCATTTGATTCTCCTCCCAACCGAGATTTCAATGGTGTTTCAGATTTGGGTCACTTTCGAGGAAACCCTTCGTTAATCTTCACCTTGAGTCAATTCTGATCTTCATATCTCTTCATCTGTAGTCTTAGCTTCAGAATGAGGCTGAGATTTTGAAAATCGGTCAACGGGGAAAAAAATTATGACTGCGAAACCAAAAAGTTAATTTTTTTGAGATCACATTGTAAATGAAAGAGATACGAACACTGTCTCTACTGTCAAATTTAAAAAAAAAAGAATTTCTTCAATTGAGATCCTTTCAAAAATTCCGAAATTATGCACAGTTTCGGTAACACCCTGTAGCGATTTTATGTGAAGAACCTCATGTTTTGAAGAAGTATGAGATTATAGCTGAAGGAATGAGCTAGCGAAAAGTGTGAACAGAAATCTAATTGGTCAAAGCAGATTTTAACGGAGGCAAATTTTTGGGGAGCGAAATTACTGTTGAGTATTTTATAAACTATCCAGTTTTTATGCGCCAGTCCAAAGAACATATTCCGGATAGAAAATTTCTTGGCCCTTTTCCATTATTATCTATAGACGAAATCGAATTTGAAATTCAATCACCATCTATTAGTTGGTAGTTTAATTACATCAAGTTGCGACTAACGAATAATATTGTTTCTCGAACAGTCATCTAGGACCTGATTGGGAGAGCAAGTCGTCTCTCATAGGATCCAGTCATTATCCCATTGAAGTTACCTAATAATCATCTCCCTATGAACATCTGAGTCGTTCCAAAGCACTCTCGATTTGATATATTTCGAATGGTGTTGAGAATACTCGTTTCGATACACTATACCGACGTAATATTTGCCAACTTGACCAAAAATTTTCAGTAAATCGAATAAATCGAGTTTTTTCATTTTATTCGACTAGCGCCCTCATATTGGCCCGAGAAAATATAAGAAAAGCTATTTGCCGAAGCAAAACTTCCCTGCCTCGGGCGAGCGTCTCGAATATAAAACGCCAATTGGTTGCCTTGTTGGGTGCAATTCAAAAACTGAAATTTCATTTAGAAGTTTCACATTTCCCCATGCGGTGGAGGTGAAGGTGTCAAGTGATGTTGAGGTGAATAAAATTAGATTTTGGAAAGTTTATCTTTGGAGTAAAATGGACTGAATAGGTAACTTCACCTTTTGTCTCTAACGTATCAGAACCGATTCGTATTATTGCTCTTTCAAGTACTTGAAGAGGGCGTTTGGTAGGACGATTTAAAGTTTTCAACAGCCAATAGTTGAGACAATTTGGTGTTGAAGACTCGTCCGTTGACAAGCATTCAAAGAAAAACCGATGTTATTAAAAACAAATATGGGTCTACTTAAAAAATCTCACTCAACGACATACAAAAGTATGATGAAACAATTCCAAAAATCAAATAATTTCAAAAACTTCATTTGATGCTCTTTCTGTTAGTATCTCACATTCAACATAATATTTTCACAATTACAAGATATTTTATCTAAACTATGATAAAGCGATAAATCAGGAGTGTGTAATAAGGAAACAATAACCACAGGCTCTTTCTCTCATTTCTATAACCCCTCTCCGATACGATGAGAGAAACGTCAGATCTCATTTCAACACAAATTTTATGTGAATGTGTTTGGCCAAAGTAGCTAATAAGTTTTTCTCTCCTAATGGAGGAAATTATACTTTATACAGATTTTAAAAATCGATCACCAGAATTGGTGGACAACTGGCTACAACTTGTAGACGACAGGCGTCCTACAATAATTTTTGTAAATAATTTTTGTCGTCTCAGTGTCTTCCAACTGTGAGAGAATATTCAAATAACACTTCCGAATACATGGGTTGTATGAGGAGGCCCTATCATTGGCCAGCATGATTACCAGACTTGATTCCTGTTGATTTTTATGTTGGGGAGCAAACTTGAAGCTTAGTCTAATATGTGGAAATACACAGCCAGGATCATTTGATTCGAATAATCAATAGTGCATTCCGTGAAATGAAGGAAGAAATGAGACTTGAAATTACGACGGTAGACACGAGGAAACGGTTAGAATCTTGTGTAAGACATCATACTGGACAATTCGAGTGAGATATATACGTAGAATAATTAAAAATCAGATTAACATGTAATATTTTTGAAAATACATCATATAGGTTTGTTGAGACTATTTTGTAAAAAAATATCTGCTTACTCGTGAAGTATTCGTAGGTAATATCCCAAGACCATGACAAATAGCCGACTATTATTTTCTTCATAATTCTATCGAGAGTACCTTGTATTTTGACAATTCAATGAGACCATATGAACAATAATAATCTGAATAACTCCCGAGAGCTTTAGCTCGAGGGAGTTATTCTTTGATTATTAATGTTCATATGGTCGAATTCAATTGTCTCAAAATACAAGTTACTCGAGATGAAATAAAGAAAATAATAGTCTCTATTTGTCATGGTCGAGTGATATTCAGGAAGATTATTTCACGAACAGTATAAAATCATTCAAATTTACTCGTTCATACTCTTTACTCTTCACGGTATGTTCTGAGATGGATTTGCTCATATATGCATTGATTTCTGTCATAGAAGACAACCCAAAATGAGACATTTCAATTTTGAGCGACTGAGTTGTCAACGTTTGACACTTATACAAACAAAAGAAAGCTTTGTTTACATGAATAGCCGTTTTACCTAAATATCCGGATGTTTACCTAAATAGCCGCTCATATCACATATCATGTGCCTTCAGTCATGAAATTTCATTGGTGTAGCAATGTGTGAATGAAATAATCATTTCTATCTAGCATATGCCTCACAAATAACATAAAAGAAATTTTTTTTTCAATAAGTTGAACACTGAAATTATTTTATTTTAAATGAGAGATATATCTACTATAACCTGACTTCAGTTGCTAAACAATTATTTTCAAAATGGCTTTCACAAAGGAAAATGTATTGAAACAGTTCCATTCAAATTTAGACATGAAATTCAATAGTTATTTGAACAAGAATCTAATCCATGTGGTGTTTTCCCCGATCTCAGTAAATCGTTTCACTGTGATGATCATTCAAATTCACTTCGAAAGCTTCTTTCTCAATTGTAGAATCAAAGGAAATACCTTATATCTCTTAAATTCTCACTTGAGTAACAGAAGACAAAAAGTATGTGTTAGGCAATAATTAACCGAGTTTTTCTCAGGTTTTACTGAAATCGAAAAAGGCGCACCACAGGATAGTGTGCTGGGTCCTTCACTATTTATTATATAGTGTGTTTGTTTCACTTCTCATGGAAACAACCCCGTATCTTCCGTAATTTTCAACGTAGAACCATGAAATTTCCATGATCGATAGATACAATATAGGCATGAAAGGTGTCATCCTACGTGATATACACGCCAATAGCGATGGAACCACCCATTTTTCCGGAATGTTATATCAGACGAAATTTTTTTGGATTCGTATTCGGGATCCCCAAATTACTACTAATACACCTGTCTCCTGAAACTTTTTCAGTCCTGAATAATTCTAATTTGTATCACTTCTCATGGAAACGCTCCCGTATCTTCCGTAATTTTTGACGTAGAACTAGAAAATTTTCGATAGTAGATGATATAATTTCACATTGACAGTTGTACAAAACATGTTTCATAAATTTCGAACATAAGAATCGTGATTTCACGGTACATTCGATAGAATTTTTGGTCTCGACCAGTGGTCACTCTGGAGCTACTACAAAGGATGTTACCGAAATTATACCCTGATGCAGCCTCAAAAAGTATGACGATTAATTAACCCAGTTAATAAAAAAGTATTCAATTCCATAAATAGATTTGTGGAAATCTTGTACATTTGTTTTAATTATTATTATTATAAGTTTGTGATATGAGGTTCTTCAATTTTCATAAAATAGCTTGTATTCATGTACAGTGCATTTTTTTTAATTTTGTGTCGTTAGGTTGTCGTATGATTCGAAATATTGTCATTATTTTTTGTTTTTATGAATATATATAGATTTCGTTTCAATTTTTTCAAGATTTTTTCATTTTTATGAGATAGCTGAAACATTATTCTATAGTGATTATTTTTTGACAATTCTTGCAATCAATCGAAACTATCAATTCAAAGCATTCATGTACGTTCAGGCCAATCACAGCATTATTATAGTGGGAATTTTTTATCTTGAAAATTGTCGCGGGGATTTTTTGTGGTATTTTGTTTTTATTATGTGACAACTGATACTTTTGATCTGACGTCCGTCATCAGTTTGCATAAAAAGTGAAAAATGATTCGAAAACGGTTTAGTACATCATCATTCGACGAAATTTCAAGAAAATCAACGAAAATGCGTGTAAGAATACTATTTTGAATAACGTGTCAATTTGGAAACAGTTTCAATTCATAACTTAGGGACAGAGAGAAAGCAATAGCTTTCAATCCAACAGAACAAAACAAAGTTACGGAATCCTCCAGCGAAGGACAAAACATCCATGATAATTGTATATTTCATGATGGGAACTTCAAATTCCAAACTTCATTCTGTTTTATAGTGATTCAAGTAAATTGTTAAAATAAAAATGTTATATGTATAGAGAATAAGTCTATGATTGGGGCATCAAAATATAATCTATCGAATACCACACGAGTGTTCGATGAAGTAGAAAATAATTGTCCAGATTTTTTCTCAAACTTGTTGTCATCTGGCCATGCAGTTGGAAAACTGAAGAACACAATAAGAAATGAGAATATACAATGTAAAAATACAGTCAACAATGTGAAAACAGAGCAAATATACCGTTAGTGGTGTGAAAATACGGAGTAAGAATACTGTGAGTAATTATGATTTTTCAGTAATGTAAAAACGCATTTAAAATGTAGTATTACGTCGTATCTCGTCGTATGAAAATTCAGTGTGAAAGTACAATGTAAATGTAACAAAAAAATTTGAATTTCATAACGACGTAAGTGATCTCACATAATGATGTGATCTTACATAAGTAAATGAAAATAACATTACTTTTTCACTTAAAATTTATTAGTTTGGAGGAAAATCACATAACTATTAATTTTAAAATTACAAAATGTTTAATGGAGAATTACAAGACTGTTGGATTATTCGAATTAAATAATGGATTTAGTTAAATCACTTGTAGTGTAGAATATTTTCGCATAACTACGTAGGTGATATGTGGCCAACGTAAATTTATGTGATTTTACAATTTTTTTTTTAATGTGTATGTCAGTATATCTTCCATTGATGTCAGAGTTGACTTATTTTCCTAATGATTCATCTGTACCTCGTGCGACGACCCAAAATTTGGCAACTGTGTTTTATTTGGTTTTCATTTGAATACATCACATCGCGTGCCGAGCTGACAACAATCTTCGACTGTTTAGTCGGCAACAAAATTAATTTATCTTACATTATACAGGGCCAGCGATCCGGCTGTAAACCAACACAGAGCTAGGGCCCGAACTGTTGGAACGGCATGCAAGGGTAGTTCGCATAATTAATGTGATCACGAAGACTGGCACGGGGTAAGAAAAGGCTAGTGCTGAGCGTGATTGCTAATAAATGGCAGGAAATAAGGGTCCTCGTGCGTCTGATAAAATAATTCCGAATGTCGTGTCTAATAACGGTGTTGGCGCAGTCACGCCACCTTCGAGGGCGCCTCTTAATCAAGGTCAGAAACTTATCTGTGTCTCCTTTGGATTATGCTAATTAATTGAGCATTTCCAAACAACACTGATTTCTATCGAAAGAACCGGTGCCTGAGTGTACGAATTGTGTTATTTTGCGAGAGAAGCGTTCTGTCTATCGATTGTTTCTACACATGTATTGCAGATGTCTAGTAGACCAGGGCCAATAATTTTATAAACAAAAGAATTCTTAGCAGTATGTGGATGGTCAGAAAAATTTGGGGCACGAGAAAAATCGAGACGACTCGGTAAAAATTCCGGAAGAGGGCCGGGGGTAGCTGAATATACGTTTTGAGGGTTGGATTGTGGTTTTTTTAAGCGTTGTGGCTGAATTATGCATTGTAATGATACGAAAGTTGTGAATAATTAAAATATCTAAAACTTTTGATTAAATATTTTTCTAGATTAGGGATAAACTCGCTGACACCCGTTTTTTACTTTTTAATTTTCATCTTCCGCAAATCTTTTAATTTTTTTAAAGAATTTTGGTAAAAACGTTCTTTTTTGTGTGAAATGGGCTGTAATTTTTGCGAAGCAAAACTAATTATTGTTGTATTAAGTGCGTAAAATGAGTGTTTTTTTAATGGCACATGAGACTGCAGGTCTGGGCCGAAAATTATCTCAATGTTCCATTAAAACACGAATTTCTTACACGAAATACAAACACCATTTCTTGTACAACTGTGAATGTGAATTTACATCGTCTGAAATATATTAAAAATTAATACGTCCAATACATCTTGACGTGTTTTTTTGTCCTGATAAGTTATCACTTGCAAACGACTGTTGTCCTGAAGATAAAATGATTTCAAAATATCTAAATAATACTTTTCTTTTCCATACATGTTATCCTAAATGTTATCAATATTTCGAATATAATTTCACAGCATCCAGTGGTTTTTCTGTGTTGTTACTATAGAAACGGTTTGTTGTCACGCCGTGTGTTTGACTGATTGACGTGTTTGCTCGTAGTTGCTTCAATTTCAAGTTATTTTCAAGGAGATAGATGTTGAATATGATAGTCGTAGTGATACCACATCAGATATATCTGTGAAAGCAAATGCATTAGTATCTAATTTTTTACCGGCCAAATCCAAGTTAGAATTATGAGAAAACATATGATCAATTACGTGAATGGTGCGACAAGGAACATGCAAAAAAGATTTCTGAAAATGTACGGGTCAAATTTCAGAGTCTAGAGTTTGTATAGAATAACCAACCTCATCTTAAGTATTCATCATAATTTTTGTTCAATTCTCTATTATCTGTTATCTCTTCAATCATCTTTCTTTCCCTATAAATTACATTCAGTCAGTTCTCAAGTAAACATAACAATTATTGTAAGTTTTACCTGAACCCACTTCAACGACAGCTTTACGACGAGCAGTCTCTTGAGGCCCATCGACAACAAAGCGAAGATCACTGCTAGCTACTAAAATCATGATATTATTATCTCCAATTACTTCCGATTCAATAAAAGTATTCTGTATAATTTCAATTCCAGATTTTTGTTATATTCTTGGCTCCCAAAGGTAAACATATCACCTGTCAGGTAATGCCCATCTATCATTCATGTGTCAGGATGGCTGATAAAGAAGTTTTGACATAGGTTGAGACTGTCACCTGATTTGGTCTTTCTTCCACTGGCTTTCAGCTGGAAAGGTTAATTAGAGGTCCATGTGCTTGGCTCAAATCGCAAATTTGCGGATTTTTTCTCAGTTGAAAGATAAATTATAGTAGTAATAAAGTAGCTCTTCAGGAAAAGGCTTCACATAACTGTGGATTTCATTTATACTACTATAAGTTCCACCTCTACGTTAAGGCCACACTCCATCCCAGGTATGTCGTTATCTCACCGGTCAGTCCTTTCTAACAGTTTCCTTAATTATCCTTTTAACTAACCTGGGATATTCATAGATAAATGAAGCCATTTATATAACCAACTGAAACACTTCCAGGCCTTTTTAGTACCCCCTTGGGTGCTCCCATCTTCCACCTTGTATACGACCCATTCATACTCGATCGAACACCCTATCGAAGTGAACAGCGTCACGATCCATCTCCATCCAGTGCACAGGACCCCCTTTCATCCCGACTACGGAGTGCTGGAGCCCCCCCACGGTCCTGACGATTGCTGGAACCCGGCCTGCCTATCCACGAATCCGCAGCACTGAGGATTGACAACTACTACATCAACTCAGATAAGCTTTAGTATTAATATATCAAGAAACCGTGCTCATACGACTTGCTGGCTTTCATTTCATACTGCCTTGCAATTTGGGCATAATTTCACGGTTCTGTTTGCTAAAATTTTAAAGTGATCTGTATTATTTATAACCCTACACTTTGCTTAAAGAAGCAAACTTACCGAGTTGAAAATATCGTGTAAGCTTCTTGTATGATCATACAAAAGGTATTTATATTGATTTCCATGATATAATATCTGAATTTAAGAAAGCTTTCGATCTCCATAAAATAACCGCAAAATAAGAGTTGTCTTTGTCAGTGATCCATCGATCAAGTGTCAATCGAAGCTCCGCCTTCTACTTCCTCTTCTTCTACTTCATCTCTTCTGCTCTTTTCATACTTAAGTGCAATACACACTCTAGACTAAAACGCATTACTTTTTAGTTATTTACCCACCCCACTTAGCCGGGCATTTCAGTACAAAATAAAGAATCCTTGCTGTCCTCTTTCTCCATGAAAAAGGGGGTAGCAGCTAGTTTGAGGAAAAAACAAAATTTATAAAACCTCCTTCGTTATGAAGTGTCTACTCAATGTTACATATAACTTATAACTATTGATATCATTGAAGATGCTGAAGATATTGATTGTTAAAATACCTGAAATACGAAGACCTATTGAGCAAAAACATTTACTGTTTCAAATTCTGATTATATTGAGATATACCGATATATACGTTATTTTTATAACCAGAGCTATTTTATATTCTTTTAAATTCAACGCCTTAATGTGTATTGACACTTTCGTAATTTCAGAGATTTAAAATTTTAATTATATACCTGTATTTGAAATTTCTACAGACAATACAAAGAAATGAAAGATGGAGGTATACCCACGGACAAGTTCTTCATTGAACTTGAGTGAGTCATTGTTTCCAGGTAATAAATATTCTTTCACAAGGTTTAATCATTGTATATGGAATGTCGTTTGTGTTTTGGGATCTTAATTTCCAGGATAAATGTATATATCTTCATGTATATTTTTTTCTTGTATTTTATCTTGTACTTTTTGTGTACGTTGCCCATACCTATACTTATGTATATCCCGCATTATGCGTCGATCGTTCGTTAGTATTTAGACCAATGTTTTTTACGGCATTGGATTGGAGAAAGAGGCAGCATTGAATTGCCTCCACGATCGCCAGATTTATCGCACCTTGATTTCTTTTTGTGAGAACATCTGAAAACTAAAATCTTTAAAACACAACCAGCGTCGTAGGAAGATTTTCGTCAAAGAATCGTTGACTCCGTGCGTGAACGTTTCTAACAAAATCTATATTACTGTAAGGAAGCGGATGGTCATCAGTTTGAACATTTAATCAATTGAGTAGTAAGTAAGCAAGTGAAATAGTTTGAATTTCATCATGTAATTTTTTCAAAGTTAGAGGAAACGTAAAATTCAAAGTATATGGTAACGAAAATTGTAAGAGCTTTCAAAAGACATTTCATTCGGCCCCCAATCATTTAACAATTTTGGGGTCTGAAAGTAGTGGAGTCAAAAATACCAGAAAAGCGTGTGTCCCTTTAATCAAAAATCACGGGTCTGAGCGTTTTTCCAAAGTACTGATAAAGATTGAAAACAAAGAAAAAGTTACTAGTGTTCTTAATTAATTTATTTAGTCAATCAAAATTTATAAGATTGAAAAGTTGTCAGAGAAACTGAGTAACGAAGGGCTTTAGGAAAAATAGTTATGAAAAACTAGTAATATTTTGAACCTATATCATTTCATTTTTGCCCACTTCGATTCAAATTTGTGCGATTTTTTTCAAATGAACCATCCTGTAAATCAGTTTGTCTTCGAATTCTGAATGAAATTACCTCTCTGAGGATACCAAAACATGTTATAAGTTATTCCAAATTGTTCTTCGATTATTAGTGGTTTTTTCAAATATTTTTACAAAATACTTTTTCCACACACCGTACACATACTGGTGGAACCAATTTATCACAGCACATAACTAACAAGACGTCCGTAACGATACAATCGGATTACACTGCTGATCTCGTGTCGGATTGACGCTTTCTGCCCAGACTTAGTTCGGTGCTCGCTAATACGATTGCAGATATCCAATTATCGCACAACACTCGGACCAATTTTGATTCCCAAGTTGTGTCTAATTAACTGGATTGTGTTCGGGGACTTACAGGAAATTATTTAACTTTAACGTGTTCTCTCTCGAAATATCAACCGAGCGACCACAAAGTTTCCGTGAAACAAAGGACTCATGTATTGGTCGTCGAAACTGCTCAATTTCATGGGGAATATCTTATATTATTGGTCTATTTAATATATTTACAAACCGTCAAGAACCTCAAGAAGTCCTCTGATGACACTTCTCCCTACGGTGCCCGAAATGGTTTCAATAATGTAAGTACCTACTTGTGTTTTATTGTTGTTAATTAATTAATATAAATCTTTCTTAATTTGTCTTTTCCCTGGTCAACACACCTTCACTCTCGCAGCCTAACTGCAGAGCCCCCTCAGGGAGAAACCAGGTTCCCTAATGGGTTTTATACAACCTGTTTAGGGCTCCGCGAGACCAAGACCAAAGACCACGACTGATTAGTCTTGGTCTTGGTCTTGGTCTCGAAAAATAAATATAGTCTTGGTCTTGGTATTGGTCTTGATGATTTAAGATCAAGACGAGACTGGGTCAGTCTTGGTCTTGGTCTTGATAGTCTTGGTCTTGGATCAAAATACATCTAGAAGTTTGAATAATTCAACTTTCAATTGTCCAATAGTGTATATGCAACTATTTCGTATTTCTCAGTCTTAAACAATTGTCAATTTGTACGGGTAAAGTAAGCGAAATAATTTGTTAATTTCACCATAAGAACATAATTTTCAAGGAATCTTATATAAAGATTAAATTAGACTCACACAGGCCGACGCCCGACAAACCGGAAAAAAGGTTCCAAAGAGGTCGGAATGTTGATTAGGTTTTTATTTACCATTTTATAAAGGATTATTTTGTGGTGAGCAGTAAGGTGCGGTCGTGGCAGAGGGGTTGATCGAAAATCCGAGGTAATTGTAATACATATTAACCACTGCGAACTTACAACATACATATATTTGTTGTAAACTGTAAAACTGCAATACTGAATTTGAAAAATTAATTTTCGATTCTGAATGAACAAAAATAAAAAACCTACCATATGAGAAACAAATATTCGAAAAAAAATGGCATAACCCATAACATTTTCTATCAGATTTTTCTCAATATTGAGTAGATTTAAGTTCATTATTTTTCTTTCGAGACCAAGACCAAGAGGTCTTGAGAAGATTTATCAAATCTTGTTCTTGGTCTTGGATCAAGACCAAGACAAGTCCCTTGGTCTCGAGAATCCATAAACCTGTTATGTTTATGTTTATGATTTCCCATATTTGAAACAGGTGTTGTGGGCTCTAAAAAATCCCGACATAATGATCGTTTCACTTTTATTGTAATTTATGTTTGATTTATCTGATTATTAAATTTTTTATTTCAATTCAATTAATCAACACGTAATTTCCTCCCCAGATGCGCAATTCGATAACCATGTTACTAAACCTAAAGTAACTCATTAAAACAGTTTCATTATTATTTATTTATTTCTTTATCGGTATCAACTCTAATCGCTTAGAAATAGAATCGAATGACCCATTATTATTACTGAGCAAAGGCCTGAAACCATTTTTGTCATTAGCAATACTTGAGCTTTTGAAGAATAATCAGTAACATTCGATTTTTCTCGCCAAGTGTTCGCAGAAATTCTTGGTTTGAGCGTAGTATACATCAACATAATTCAGAAATGAGAATTCGTAAAATCACACACTATACACGGCTTACGAGACGTCTAAACTCTATTTTCCGAGATGCAAACCTCCATCTTGTACAAAGCAAAAGCAAAATTTTTTTATTATTAAATATAGATAAAGTAGGGGACAGGACCAAAACCAGCACACCCGCTTCGGCTGTTCTCAGAAGTCTGACCAAAGGCATGCCTGCTCTCAACTCCTTCGTTACAAAACCCTCTGTCCAGACTGTGTCATCGGCCTTCTTCACATCCTACAAGGACCATCACTGTCTTGAGACCTCGCTGGAAACCCTCCTTCGCCCAATGAACAACTCCTACCACCTGAGAGGTTGTAGAGTGACCTCTCCGGAAGCCGAACTTGCTCATCCGGGATGAGTCGAAGGTCTTTCTCGAGATTCTCACTCTCCTCAGCAGATTCCTGTCCACCAACTTGGCGACCACACTCAGCAGTGAGATGGGACAGTAGCTCTCATGTTTTAGTGATGGTGGGGTGTGGATATGGGGTGGGGAGGATACTACCCCACGATTGTAAGCTTCAGCTTCTCTAGCGTCCGCTTTTTCGTTTCGTTGCTCCCATTTTTCAGTTTGATCCATATATATTTTCCTGACGGTGTTTGGTATGGCCATTATCCCGTAGGTTTGCAATACCTGGGACGCCGGGTCTTCTTCTACAGTGTCTGTCGGGGCTCGTGATTGAGCCCCTTTAGCATAAATGTGTCTCTTTTCTCCCCCGGAAGGGTGAACCGATGGAATTCGACTCCAGTCGCTTTCAATCTGTTTTTCCGGCAGAGGTGGTCGTCTGCGTCTGCGTGTATTGATACACTAGCTTTTCTTTTAGATCATTCTTGTGGTCGGCAGGGGTCTGAGGTATTTGCGTATATTTAGGAGGATATTTTCTTGTATTTATACAATCGTTTCCTTCCGGAGATTGGCCTTCACCGCATTGTTTAGTTTCGTTGTCCTCTAGACAATTATCGATGAACATTTCCTCTTCCTTTTCACCCCATACCAACGGCTAGGGTACTTTTTTCTCACCCTTCATGCTTACTGCTGCCTGCCTGGTGCGGTTCTTCTTCTTCGAAGGCTGCGGAGATGTTACTGGTGGGGTGGACGGGTCCCTCAGATCTAGGGTTTGTACCACCTTCTTCGTCCTCCGCGGATAGAAGCCGATTCCTATTTTCACGTATTTTTTTTCGCATATTTCTTCCCATAGTGATCGGCCACCTCTCTGACTTCCCTGTCCCTCAATTCCTCAGGGACCGGTATTCGGGTTCTGCGGAACAGGATGACTTACTCATTGACCTTGGCCTTAATTTATTCCTCAAGCTTCTTAATATATTGGAGATACTCATCCCTGTTCTGCCATGTGACTGGACTGGCCACTATAGTGCTGCGAACTTCAGTTGTGGGGGAGTCATCGACTTCCGCCTTTCTACGAGCCTCTTTCTATCTTTCCAAGCCTGCTCGTGCCCCATTCTTTGAATTTGTCCAGGAACTGCTACTCTCTGACTGTGGCACAGAATATCGCTAACCGCGCAGGGATTTCTTCTAGACGAGGATCGGTTACCATCACTGTATTTTGCTGCGGGTTTGGGGACGCGCTTCCGGTTGCTGTGGGGTTTTCTCCCCCTCGTGTTTGAGTCGTTATTTTGTCCGCGCTCATTTTCATGGACTGCATCAGCAGGTTTTTTTTCCCGCCTTTGCCATCTCCAGCATCCCTTCTTCCGTGTTGTGCGTCCCCTCTTTTGGTTCTTCTGTTGGGCTTGAGTCCGCCAGTTCAATTGCAAAGTCCGCTGTTTTCGGGATCCTCCGAGTCGTTACGTTTGGACTTCCGATTGGTTGGGGATGCGGAAATTCTGGGTTGTTTGCCAGACTTCTTGGGTGCTGGGATGAGAACTATCCTAATCCAGTTCTTGCCGAATAACACCCCAAAAATTTCTACGGCCCTTCTTCGAGATGTTCTGATTTGGGCTTCACCTTCCCCGACCGTGGCCTGCTGCTTAGCTTCTAGGATTTCGCTGAAGAACTTCAAGTTCTAGAAGTTTTCAGCATTTGTTACTTTCAGGCCTTGTTCTCCCATTTGTCCCGTTTCGGGTCTCTACCCGCCTTGAGCACACTTGACGACGCCTGCATGGAACGCTCTTGTTTCGGTGTAGACACGTTCATGATAAAACGCAAGGCGGAGTATGAAATGTCAGTCAGACTGTTTGGAAATTCAAAAGGGTAAAAATCTGTCTTTTTCTTGTATACAGAAAGACAATTATTCACAAAAAAGTAGCATAATGAAAGGTCGATTCTGAAAATTTGTTGATATACAGGATGTTCTATTCAAAAAAATAGTTCGCTAGGACATTTTGATAGAAGCGACAAGGTCGCAATGCTGAAAATCTCGATAGAAAATGTGAGGAAATGTAAGACGTGACATTGTCAGGGAAATCCCGAGTTGCGTTTTCCATAAATGTCTGACCTATCATGCACCGTGAGTCACGCTGTACAAACTATTTATTCTACTTGAATAGTAACATCAACAAGTTCTATTCTTAGGGCCCAACCACCAATTTTTCGTAATGTGTGCTTGATGCTGTTTCGTGAAAAGAAATTAACAGGTTAGGTTTTATTGCCATCGAATAACGAAAGTAGTACAACTAACAAATAATAAATTCATAAATTGCCTGAAATTAATCATATAGGCAAGTGTGTGTAATTTTTTCAAATTCATAACCAAATATAAAAGGGTAATAAGAGTTGTGATTCAAATTGGGCGATTCCGTGACTAACCCAATAGCGTGTTACTGTTTGCCTGTACGAATATGCGTTAATTATTTTAATCAACAAAAACCGTAATAGTATTAAATTAAATAATACACGACCATGCATAGTTCATTCATGTGACGGGCAATGAGTCAAATCCTAGAGTGGATATTTTTTGTAGGATAATAATAACTATGAAAGATTTTGCCAATGCAATCGTGGAGGATGTTGCAAATAGAAACGAGTTGGCCAATACACTAGAAATACTGTAGTTGTCAAGTGAAACAATGATAGAATAGTCTAGAAAACCGTGGAATGAACCAGAACGGAGACCCTAAAATTCTGAAGAGTTTGACCAGCAGTGAGGGGCCGTGGTGTGTGGAGTTATCTGTAGATTTCTAAAATGTAATAAAAATAAATCCAGAATGTAAGTTTCTAAAAAGTGCTGACAAATTCGATAAAACAGCGGATTGAATTTGTTGTGATGAAGGGGTCAAACAAACTCTTATGTAAGAATCAACATGTCTTCGGAAAAAGCCATTCTATCGAAACAGCAACAAATCATTTTGTCCATTTCATTTATGCAGAAATTGACGCTAATAACCTTGTTGTCAGTCTGTTTTTCGATCTATCGAAGGCTTTCGATGCGGTATCTTCGGATTTTTTAACCCATAAGACTGCTGCACTTGGCTTTCCAGAAAATATTTCAACCTGATTGAGATCATATATGGAGAACCGTTGTATGACTGTCAAAAATAATCCTGCAATGTCGAACGAACAAAATGTTACAATAATGTTACAATGGGTGTTCCACAAGGTTCGGTTCTGGGTCCATTATTATTTGTTCTATTTGTTAATGACTTGCCTGAATATATAAAAGACTGCCACTTGACTATGTTTGCTGATGATACCACAATCACAGTTACAAGTTCTAATATCGACAATTTATTTGTTAGGGTTACCAAAATCATTGATACATTTGCATCTTGGTGTGACCGTAACAGACTCATCGTGAACCCTAAGAAGTCAGTGTCTATGAAATTTTTCAATAGGAAGGATAACATGCCAAGAGAAAAAGTCTTCAGTGCGGAAATAGTTATGTCGCAAGAAGTAAAATTCTTGGGAACTCTGTTAGACGAACTACTGAATTTCGATCAGCACATCAATAGTGTTTGCAATAAACTCAATTCATCATTTTTTGCAAGCAAACAAATGAAATCCTGTGGTAAAAAAGAAAGTTTATCAAGCATTTATTTTGCCATGTCATTTTCACATATATCACTCAACATCATGGCATGGGGGTGCGGAAATAATTTAAATAGAGTTTTTGTGGGCCAAAAGCGGATCCTGAGACTAATCTTTGACATGGACTATCGTGATAGTTGCAAACCGGTTTTTATCAGAGAAAAACTGCTATCTGTTCCTTGTATTTATATTTTCAAATGTGCTAAATTTGCAAGAAACAACCTTTGAAACGATAGCATCAACACATTCTTATAGTACAAGATTTGGGGGACAGCTGCGAATGCCAAATCATAAAACCTCTAAATACAAACTCCCCTGCTTACAATGCTTTGTCTCTCTACAACAAATTGCCGAATGAGATAATAAACTCCCAAAGTGACAACATGTTTTGTAATAGAGTTAAATGTTTATTGATTGCAGGTGCTACTATATTGTGCAAGAGTATCTGAATGGTACTTACTAATTATTTATTAAATTATATGTATGTTTTATAATTTTTTTATAAGCTGTGATTACTTTGACTGGTGTTTTTCATCTGTACATTTTATCTATATTTTTACTGACTATCTGGCCTACCATATGTACCTTTATGGTTGATAAATTATTATTATTATCATTATTATTATTAATGGATAGACTGAAAAGATGATAAGTGTACGCTTTATTATATATAGTTGAAAAATAGAGACAAAACGTTTGACATGCGTGACTGACAATTATGTGACATAACATGAACTGAATCTAAAATAGATATATGATTGAACAATATATAAAGGGTGAACTGTGACAAATTGTACTGAATAAAAACTATCACTTCACTATAGAACTAGAACCAAAACTTCGGAAAGTTAAAGAACCTACTGACAAGACCCTAAGTGAAATTATCGAAAGTTTGGCCACAAGTAGAGCTCTCTGGAAATTTCTATAATATAACAGAGAAAAGTCTATATTCTAGAAAGTGCTGGAAACTCGATATAACCGTGAAATAAACCAGATCAGAGAATCTGGAAGGTTCTAGAACGTACGGACAAAACATTCAAGTAAAATTCTGGAAGATTTGACCATCAGTCAGTTGGCGTGGTGGTGAAACTCTCTGGATATTTCTACAATATTAGAGAAATGACTTGAATGTTCAAGATGTTCTAGAACGTATCAGAAAGACACTCAAGTGAAGTTATCCATGTTATATATTCCTACTTTGGCAACGACGGGTATTGCAGCTAGTGCTTCTGTTGAGTGACGAAAAGTTCATATTAACATAGGTCCAGTAATGCTTCGTTTTCAATTCGTCTTTTTTCGAAATAAATTCAATCTAGCTCATTATTTAACAAAATAAATCGGAAAACAAGTCATAGGTTTGAGTTTTTCCCATTGACATGTTTGATTACTAGGTCGAGTACAACAACATAACAAAGTTTCAAAAAATTTGACCGGTCGCCACAACATAAGAAAAATGCGGAGTCCTTTGAGGTGTTCAAGTGTCACCGATTTTTTTAACATTTAACATTTTCGAAAAGCTGCTGTAAAAATGTCTTCTTTCTATGATATTTCCAGGGCCATTTTTTACGTGACATCCTGTATATTCTAGCATATTTCAATAGAGCTTAACATTACCTTTCCAAAAATGTAGCACACTTGATGTTTTGCTAGAGTCATCTTTGATATACACAGCTTTAAGGGTTTTTCATGTAGACTTTGAAGCGCACGCTTTGACCAAGTAGGCTTTGGACGACGCGGCGATAAAACAGAATGTAAATGTTTACTAGTAGCTGTCAAATTTTGATTTGAGCAGTGAAGACGTTACTTTTCGATTTCCAAACACATTTGCAATGAAGTATGAGAATTATGTAAATTGGGATCTGATAGTCTGTTTAATACAAATTGGGGAAAATGCAGAAGCAGCAAGCAATTTGTATCACGAGAGGTTTCCAGAAAGAAGACAACCTTTTAGAGACATTTCGCTAGATTGCGATACAGCCTTATTGATGGTGGTCATTTTGAAAAGAAAAGGCCAAAATTATATGAATCAAATAAGAATAAGGAGTTGGAAGGAATAGTCGTTTTAGAAGCTATTGAAAATAATCCCAATATGTCAAGGCGAAATTTGAAAATTTCAACAGGCCTACCAAGAACTAACGTTGGGCGGATTTAGAGAAAGCACAAATACAAGCCAGCATACAGGACCAGAAGAGTTAATAAGTCCATCAGGAGATTTATATCGCCGCGCCGCATGGATTTTTGCCAATGGTTCCTGGTTCAAGAGCGTGATTTTTTGTTGAATTGTATTTAGACAGACGAAGCATATGTGGGCGGTGCCACCGGTGCCGACCAGGTCACCGGACCTAACGCCTATGGACTTCTACTCATGGGAAAGGTTGAAATATCTTGTTTTTAAATTTGCCGACAAATTCTAGATTCGAATTGGAAGGAGCAGTGATGCAGAGTTTTGCTTCTCTCACTTCTATTGATCCAAATAATTCGGCAAAAAACGGTCAGAAGAGATGTCAGAGAAGCTGGTGGACACACCTTCTATGAAGAAATATATTTCATTGTTTGTTCTTTATCATTACTTTTATTATTGTTGTAGTTTCGTTTATTAGTAGTCAATCTAGTATACATTTCTATCAGTTTTATTGAAACTATGAGTTTTAATTACTACTGTGAAATGCTTTCCCAATATTCGATAGCTAGTACTGAACAATTTCTTTGTTTTATCACCGCGTCGTCCAAAGCTAACTTGTTCAAAGTGTGCGTTTAAAAGTCTACATGAAAAAACGTAGAAGCTCTGTATTTCAAAGATGACTCTAGCAAAACATCAAGAGTGCTACATTTTTGAAAAGGTAATTTTAAGCTCTATTGAAATATGGAGGAATATACAGAGTGTCTCGTTTAATAAAATATTTTTCCATCAATAACTATGCATATCTTATTTGAAAAAATAAGATACTCACACCATTCTACGTAAAAACGTTCTCAGGAACTGTTTTCAAAGGAAAAAGGAAAAGTTACAGCAACTTCTCGAAAATGCACATTTTCCAAAAACATGCTGTATCTCAGAAACGATGATAGATATCGATATGCGGTTTCCACTAACACGTAACTCCTAAACAACGTCTCTTTCATTCACATTCACCTTATACAAAAATAAGTTAGTATTCGAAGTTAGGATAATATAAATTGTGAGTGTGAGGTTGAAGAAAAAATTCGAATTCAGTTTTCCTTTGTGTATTTTTCAATAGAAAGTTTGAAAATTCAATAATTCCACTGTCACGACGGATATCGAATAGTAAGCAGAACTTGTGATATTGGATTAAAAAAATACTTGCAACGGTGCCATAGTTGAGGAACTGGGAAATTGGAAACATCCCGTATTTAAACGCATAACCAATTCAGAGGCCGACGCGACGCCCAGAGCAAACACCAATAATTAGTTTTTGGTAATTTTGTTCCATTGGGAATTTAATATTTTCATTCAAAATGTATTAGCGACGATCGTAAAAATGAACGTTGTCATGCGTATATCGGTGGACGAAACGGATTTTAATTGGACACTCACAGTTCGTTGATCATTTCAGATAAAAAGGATAGCTGAAAACATTTCATTAGAGTGGCAAAATGAAAACGCATGCTTTTTTGCGACAACCATGTCGAGCTCTCATTCGCTTTTATTAATAATTGAATTTTTTATAACTGATTTCCATTTAAATTACTGGCCCGTTTTGCTGTTGGACATCATTTCAGTTTTTCAATTGCATCCATTGGAACATGAGGTGAGAGTTTAGTTAGCATACAATTGTGTATTAATCATGCAGTGATTGCACACACCAGAATTAACCGAAATTTTTGTAACGACCATTGGTTGTGATATGTCTTATCAAAGAACCAGTCAGCATTTCCATTTCCATTCCGTGAGTGCGATTTTGAAGCGATACATCAACTCCTGGTACAATGAAAAGCGTTTGAGTATGACGTCTGAGTCATTTTGACATCGATAAAATAGGTTAAATCCTTTTTTTATCAACAGTAAAAACAAAAGACTTTTTATTACCAGATAAATTTCGTATTTCAACGAAATACTGCCAATCAGTAATTTTACGAAAAAAACTGCGAGACCATGTAAGGCTTGCGAGACTAAGAGATTAGTCTTGGTCTTGTCTTGGTCTTGATTCAAGACCAAGACCAAGATCAAAACTTAACAAATCTTCCCAAGACCAAGACTTGACTTTCGAGAACAAGCCAAGATCAAGAAGTACTGATCTTGGTCTTGGTCTCGAAAAAAAATTTGAGAACTCAAATGTACTATTGAGAAATTTTTTATAGAAAATGTTATGGCATTTCATTTCAATTAATTATTTTTCATATGGTAGGTTTTTAAATTGTATTCATTCCAAATCGAAAATATATTTTCTAAAATCTGTATTTTAGTTATACAGTTTACAACAAATAGGTGTATGTTATAAGGTCGCAGTGGTTAATAAGGATTGCAATTTCCTTGGGATTCCGATTCCACCCCTGTGCTGCAACCGCATCTTACTGCTCATCACACAATAATCCATTGTAAAATGGTCAATAAAAACCTAATTAATATTCCAACCATTTCGAACCATTTTTTCTGATCTGTCGGGGTCTACTTCAATATTCATTTAAGATTTCTTAGAAATTATATTATGATGGTGAAATGAGAACTTTTTATTTCGCTTACTTTATCGGTACAAATTGACAATTGTTAGACTGAGAAAAACGAAATAACTATTATATGCATATACACTGTTGAACAATTGAATTGAATAATTAAAATTTCTAGACAAATTTTGATCCAAGACCAAGACTTTCGAGACCAAAACCAAGACTGATCAGTCTTGGTCTTGGTCTCGCGAAGCCCTAGACCATAGGTCGAGCCATTTTTTCTAATGTTAGTTTTTTTCTTTTCGAAAAATGAAAATTCTTTCTATTTCTTCGCCATAGTCATTATGAACGACCTTTGTTCATTTTATGTATTGTTTTTAAGACATGTACTTTTTTCTTTTATTTATTCATTGACAATTCCAATACATGTATGACAAAAAATAGCTCTTTAAGAAAAAATATTGATTTTACCTATAGGGAATTTTCGATAGAATTTGTAGAGCCTCTGTTGGTCTTCCATTTAAAATAAAGAAGATTTTGCACATTTTCATTTACAATGTTTGTCAAGCTGTTTTTGCACCCTTTATATCACAGGTCGATTTTAAATATATCATTTGAGAGAGTCACCAATGTATATTATTTGACCAACAATAGATTTTAGCAATTCTTCATTTTGAAATAATACATGATTGATATAGGTGAGTGCTCTGCTGCAATATTTTGTGATTTGAGTAGGTCGTTCAACTGCGTTAATTATTAAAAAAATATTATTGATATTAGAAACAAATGCGGTTTGCAAGGTCTATCTCTTAAGCGGACCTCATTGTTCTTGGTGAATCGAAAAATTAGATGTCCCACAAGGATCGGTATTAGGGCCCATATTATTCATTTAATACGTTAGTCATATGGATGACGATATCGGCAAAGAACATTACATTGCATACGCAGATGACTTTTCATGTTCAATCCGGATTCAAAAATATTGGAAGCAAAATGTAAAGACACCATTGAAAAGGTAGTAAAATTCTTCGATGGGCGTGATCTCTTTTTCAATACAGATAAAACACAAATGATTAGGATTCATAATCGTTACAGTTGTAGAATATTTGCAGATTCCAATAGAGAACATATTTCTCTTCAATTCACATGAACTCAGTGAAAATATTAGGAATTTATCTGGATGTATTTTTGAATTGGGAACCTCAGTGTCAGCAACTGATTTCAAGGTTGCGTTCACTGAGTTACATGTTCTTTGATCTGCGTACTGTGTTGGAGAAACATGACCTCTTGAATCTATTCAATGCTCAAATCTAATCTAGATTGGAAAATGGCATTTGCTTCTGTTGCGATTCCACACTTGCTCATGATGTTTTCATCGTTCAGAAACAAATGTTGAGGTGTATTTTCCAAATTTCACGTGTGGGTACTTGTAAAAATATTTTTAAGTCATTACTATTTTGACAGTCCTGAATATTTAAATATTTGAATTGTGCCTTTATGTTTTCCAAAACAACAGTGAATTCTTCTTGAATATGATATTCACGAACATGATATAAGGCAGAAAGAAGACATCCATGTAGACAGAACAAAATTGAACATTCCTTCATTTGCATTCAATTTTATTGGACGATTCTTTTCCAAAGAAAAGAAAATGTGGTGATTTGCCCTTAATTTTTGAAAGAAGGCTGATGACAAATCTTTTTATAATGTCAGTGAGTTTTGTGATGAAATTGCATATGTATATTTATTATAAAATAATAACATCCTACCAACATATGTGGTCTGTATAAACAAGGAATACCACAAAAAACTGTATAAGAATTTAATAAAAAGTAAAATAAAAAAAAAATATTTAGAAGATAATGGTTTCATTGACAATAAATATGAGTCCTCATTATTCTAATGGAAAATTTTAGTACTTCAAGGGCTATAAATTTAACAATTTTCATAGGTAAATTGAATTTTTTGGCAAAATCTACGAAGAATTTGGTGATGGTTCCTCGGGCACCAATGAACAATCCAATTATTGTGATTTCACCAGATATTTTATATTTTTCCTTAAAGAAAGGGATCGTGGGTTCATAAATATGCCTTTTCTCTAAATCAACATCAACGGGTTGAGATTCATCTGATTCAAATCTTATTGTTGGGTCCAATATGTAGGCAAGGTTTTTCTTTCTGTCTATGGCTATGATATCAATCCTTCGGAGACTGTCGTTGGTAGCTGTACATTAGATTTCTTCGTATACTTCAAAATTTTTGGAAAGTTCAGTAGCAATCAGATGGCGAATTGTGTTGTGTCTTGTATTTCTCAAGAGATTTCCATGTTGACAAGATCCCAAGACGTGGGCAAGGGTTTCAGTCTCAGTACAGTGTCTGCACTGGTTTCCGTCAAGAGATCAGCCTGGTACACCTCTCAAGTTGACCACATATCCAGTCATTTTGATGGCTTCCTTCCACTCAGATGTTGTCAAACCTACTTGTGTTCTGATCCACCAATTTGCAGGTGTGTATTGATTATAAAGTTCTGCGCCTCTTCCTTTTTGTTTCAACTTCTTCCATTTGGAGTATTCCTCTTCTCTTAATATCTCTCGTAATTTTCGACCAGAGTAAGTCCACTTGTCATCTTCCAAAACTATTTTTAATTTTTGTATGCATAAATCAGCTTCTTCCTCGAAAGATCTCACTCTTTCCAAGTAAATATTCTCGTGTGTTCTCAGTTTTTTACAAATATTAAAACTTTGTAAAAACGCTTCCCATGAAGCACGAAATACCAAGACCAAGAGAGGAATACAGCATACCATCTGGAATATCGGATGGCAAATCTAAAATTTCCTTGAGAGAAGATTTTATCAGTTTATCAATGTCTTCAAGGATTTTTCTGGTAATTTGTTAAGAGGAGTAGACTGGGAGGAGTACACTAATGAGGGCCATATGGAAAAGTTGTACTTTATGAATATTTTTTGTATATAACCTACCTGTTCTGTAATTTGTTTTTAAATTTTTTCGACAATTCCTATACAGGTGTATGTCGAAAAGATTATATGAGTGATGGAATGATCGATTGAGTGAACGACGGACAATTCATACCTTTTGAACGATGCTGAGACCTAACTTTCAATTTTGTATTCTCAGAAAAACATTTTCTCAATACTCAGTTCTAAATTGTGTTGTATTGCCCATTATTGCGTTGACAATATTTTCGATGTCGAGATTACACCAAATTTTTATTCCGAAAACCATAAATTCCTAAAAGAAACGTTTGGTGGAAAGTTTCAACCTACCTTTCTTTTGAGTTTTTAGTTGATAAAAAAAACATGGAAAGCGAAATATTGAAAAAGCACGAAAAACATAGAATTTTCGTGGAGTCTCAAGTGCTTTGGTGCCCTTTCTATGGCTAAAGCACCATCCAGCATAAATGCCTAAGTTGTTGGATAAAGTGTTGACCTTGAATATCAAAGCGGCTTCAGGTTTCGATAAAAATCGCTAATTTCAAAATCGAAAACTCACCTGTACTCTCACTTCGGGCAAATTGACCTTCATCGCCAGTTCCTCCCTGCTGTACACGTCGGGATAGTGGCTTTTTTCGAACGCCCTTTCCAATTCGTGCAGCTGGTACGTCGTGAACGTGGTCCTGTTGCGACGGTGTTTTTTCTTGCAGTTGTCGCTGTCTGTATGTCCGGAATTATTGACGGCCCCCTCGTCTTCTGATCCGCTTCCTCCTGTGCCCGATCCGATCTTTCCGTATCGGAGTTCGGAGACGCCATCGTTGGAATTGCAACTTCCTTCGCCTGGAAATCAGAAAATTGTATGAAAGTGTATTTACACTTTACCGGCAGTTTTACAAAAGAAGAGGGAAAGATTTGGTATGTCTGTCAATATATCCGCGTATTCTTCTATTCCGGCAGAAACTCTTTTGAAATCAGGAACGATTTTGATTGTTGAAGTTCAGGGTAAGGGTGGCTTATCAAAATCAATCGCTGGTGTTGTGAGAATACAACGAAAAATCTTAATCCAATTTTTTTTGTAATACCAATATGAACTATGGGAAATACCGCTGCATTTGATCGAGTCATTTCATACCGACTGAAAAATCATGACAGTAACACTTTTTTCCTCATACAAAAAATACCTTATCGTCAGTCACCCCAATAAAGGGGGAGCTAAAGGTAACGGAGTATTTTTTTGCACTTCCGGGACTAAAGTGCCAACTTTATTCCCGTATAACAGAGACTTAAATGTATCTTTTAGTCCCTAGGGAGATAAAGTTGCATTTCAAATTTTGTTGACACTGTTGCTATAACGTTACCTACTGCGTAATCTAAGTACCGTGTTTATAGAACTCATCAAAATTATCAATTGTATCAATATTGAAAGTTATAATACTGGGAAGTGCAAAAATATCGTATATGCCTCAGGACTAAAGATATATTTTATCCCTTACGTGATTATTGGCCCTCGGGCTCTACGAGCACTCAGGCAATAAACATCACGTGCGGGATCGAAACATCCACTTTAGTCCCTTGTTATATAATATACTATTATATCATAACAAAATTCTTAGGATGATTTTTGAAATCGTTTTTTACCAAAAACTAACAGTCAGCCGCATAGAATAGAAGGGAATATACATCAGTCACCTGTATATATATATTGTTCATGTACCTATATTGAAAATCAGAAATCTAAACACAAAGCTCAAAGTACTTTTAGGTGATCGTTAATAAATGATAGTCGTTGCCGACCGAAGTTTCACCCTGTGACAAATTTGCCATGCACACTATATAATGTCTCAAATATACAGGGACAATCAACGATGCTTTCCTATTTGAGACAGGAAAACATGTCTCAAACAAAAGTTATAGAGAACAATTAAATATATGAAAATGAAAAAAAAAGTTGAATGGAAATGTAGGGTGTTCCAAATTAAGTCGGCACCATTGCCGTCTCCGTTATTATTGATGCTACAATTTCGGTTAAATGGGCAAACTAGAAGCATTTTTAACAGCCTTCTCGATGCCGAAAACAAAACAAAAATTGACAGTCGCGTTTTCAGAATGTTTCATAAAATGATATTTCTTTCAATGGAACACCCTATATTTTTTCATGCATTTCGATTAGTATTAACATTCTCAACAACAAAGCTCATATCACCTTTCTTCTTAAAGAGGAAAATGAGCGACTATGTGGAAATATTTCTTTCTTTCACTAGTACAAAAAATTTCTTTGTTTTGGCGAATAAAATCTCATGATTGTCCAAACACCCAATTTTGGTACTTATACGAATGACAATATTTTGTTACTAATAGCAAAATAAGACAGTAAAAAGAAAAAATTGCACTGGGATGGGAACTCGTGAAACCCGTGATCATCATGTCGCACCATTCAATTGACACCACTGAGCTATTTGGTATTGATGTACAAAACGATAATTTCCATCTTAAAGCCATTCCGCTAGCCGCATTTATTTTGTGAATCAAAATATGTCTGCTGTAATGATCACTTTAAAGCCGTTTTTGTACAGAACAGAAAATACTGGAGGGTCATATGAATGTGGTTGGAAAAAATGTGTTTGATTCTATAAAACATAATTATTATGAGCAATCAAGTTGCCTTGAAACTTTGTTGAAATACTATTTGTCAAATATTCTCAAGTATATCAAGACAATGTCATAACAGTCAACCACTGTTCGAATATTTTTCAAAATGCCGTTTGCCCATCAAGAAAAATGTGATATGTTAGAATCCTACTTGCTTTGCCAGAAAAAATAGCGTAGGAGCACTTCAACACTACAGCAATTCGTTCCCCGATCGTGAATTACCTAATCGGCGTTTTTTTACTGTGCTTCATCGTCGATTCAGGAACAATGAAAGAGTTTTTGAGAAGAGAACTAAAAAAACATTTTGTAATATCTGAAGATACAGAAATTGACGTTTTATCCTACTTTGAAGTAAATCCAAATAATTCCATCAGAGATTTTTCTAGAGATATAGCTGTTCCACCGTATGATATTCAACGAATTCTGAAGAAACATGAGATTTCTCCTTATAAGTTAAGACCAGTGCAAACACTAGAACCTAGCGATTCTGAGAGACGATTTGGGTTTTGTCGGTGGTTTATGAATAAATGCAGGCAAGATCCAAACTTCTGTAGATATGGAGCGATAAGGCTAATTTTTCAAATCATGAGATGTAAAATAGAAAGAATTTTCATTATTGGGGTAGACTTGATCTATTTATAGTCCATCCCCACAATCTGCAAAGACTATTTAGTATTAATGTTTGGTGTGGTCTATTTAGAGGCAGAGTTATCGGTCTATTTTTCTACCATGGTTCTTTGAATGGACCCCGTTACATTAATTCATTAACAAGAGTGTTGGAAGAGTTTTCGATGATCTTGATCTATTTTCAGCAGAATGGAGCACCAGTACATAATGTCAGTGGCGTAAAAATAATGCTGTGAGTCTGTTTTGGAAACAGACGGATTACTAAAAATGGTCCTGTTAATTGGCCCCCTCGTTCACCAGACATGATACCTCTAGATTTTTATTTTTGGGGATTTCTGAAAAATGAGGTGTACAAAATGAAACATAATAATGTAGATGAATTGATAAATTATATTGATACTATAATTAATAGAATTGATGGCCGAACTGTGTTCAATGGCCACACGTAATGTCAATAGAACGGCCCAAATATGTGTTCAACAAGAAGGCGGTGTTTTCGAATATTTACTCGATATTTTATAGCGCTTTATCAAATCCGTTTGTTGTAAATGTTTCTTATTGAAAAAACTGTCTTATTTTCACCTTTACGAAAAGAAGTCAAATGAGATTTGTTGTTGAGAATGTTATTACGAATCAAAATGCACGAAAAAATATAGGGTGTTCCATTGAAAGAAATATCATTTTATACAATATTCTGAATAAGAGACTGTAAATTTTTGTTTGGTTTTCGGCATCGAGAAGGCCATTAAAAATGCTACTAGTTTGCCCATTTAACCAAAATCGTAGCATCAATAATAACGGAGTTGGCAATGGTGCCGACTTAATTTGAAACACCCTCTATATTCATTGAAGTAGATCCAATATACATACTTTTAAAAAAGTGAGTACAATCTTAAGCTAATGCCTAAAATTAGTAATTGTTTCTAAATAGTGTACATAAGGTGAATAGCATATTAGCATATTAGCAATATTATTGAATCAAAATTCAAAAAGCTCAATGATATGTTTAACTTCCATGGACTCATGCAATTCAATAACCTTAAAAATAACAATAATACTGTATTAGACCTAACCCTGTGTAACAAATCTATTGTTGAAAATTTGACACTATAGGCGAGCCTCTAGTAACGGAAGATCCTCATCATAGAAGTATCAAATTCCACCTCAAATTCCTTAATCATACTCTATGGATTTCAGGAAATGTGACTACGATGTCATCAACTCTGAAATCTCGAAAATAAACCGGACTTCAATTTTTGAATACTGTGATGAAGTAGATGATTGCTTGGATAAGTTTTACGAAATAATCACTTAATAAACACTTTTGTTGCCGAGAAGAGAATTTTCAATCAGTTTCCAGTATATTTTTCAAAAAATACCACAAACATAATAGACATGAAGTCGAAGGCACACAAGAAGTGGGAAAATCGATATCACAATTTAATTTTTATTTTTATTGCCAGCTGCGCTGTAGATCTAAGCAACTCATTCGAAGTGACTATCAGAATGTTTTGAACTCGGTAGAAAAAGATATTCCAAACTGTTCTAAGAGGTTCTGGTATTTTGTATCGAAAAAAAAAAAAAAAAGGAATAATAATTATGGCATTCCCAATCTAATGATATTGAATAATGAATCTACAGAGGGAGTGGATGTTTGTAAACTTTTTTCTACATTTTTCCAAAGTGTTCATCAGCCTCTAACATAGAATCTAGGACAATTGCCCGAAAACAATTTCCCGAAAGACAATTCCCCGAAAGCAGTTCCCCGAATGGATAATTGCCCGTATGAACAATTTCCCGAAACACAATTCATCGAATGTACAATTGCCCGAATAGACAATTGCCCGAAGAACAATTGCCCGAAAGGACAGTTGACCGAAAAATGTATTTAAATATAGTGATACCAATAGATTTTTAATTGCGCGTACGATCATGTTGAGTGCCCTATCACTGGATATATTACGGAATATATACCAATATAATACAAATAAAAGTTTTAACCTAATCCTGTGGAATATTCATCGTCGACGACCAAAATAGACGATTTTTTATATATTATGACTCGATTGTTCCTGAACGAACTAACCTGGTTACAGATTCGCCTTTTTGCAAGGCTGGAGAACCTTTATTATTATAGTAGGTATTAAGGGTGTTATTGTAAATCAGAGAAGGAATAATAGTAAACAGAAATTTCCGAAAATATTAGTTACAAATTTATAAAGTAGCGCTAAAATACATTTTTCGGTCAATTGTCCTTTCGGGCAATTGTTCTTCGAGAAATTGTCTATTCGGACAATTGTACATTCGATGAATTGTGTTTCGGGAAATTGTCCATTCGGGCAACTGTTTTCGGGGAATTGTCTTTCGGGAAATTGTTTTCGGGCAATTGTCCGGAAGCCTCTAACATAGATCAAAACCGAACATAATGAAAATATCCCCATGACCTGAGGACGTGACAAATTTAAGGGTATTACCTACAGAAATGGTATTTTCTGATTTAGAAAATTAGTTTTGCTCATAAGACGAAATTCTGATGGATACACACCAAAGAAAGCAGAAATTTTGTCTGAAGAAGAAGTAACTGAGACTTTGTTGGAGGCAGATGATTGATTATACATGGTTGCTTGGAAAGGTTGTATTAATGTGTGGTATTTTTGGCGCCTGTAGACGTGACGAACTTGTTAAGCTGACTGTGGATGATTTTGAAAGCACCAGTACCAGAGTTTTGGTTACATTGAGGTAAACTAAAAACAAAAAGAACAGGATATTTGTCATTCCCAAAGAAGGACTTCCTTTTGATGTCTATTATACCAAAATAGGTAGATTTGCGGTCTTCAAATTTGGAAAATCGGCGATTCTTCATTGGTTATAGAAATGGTAAATATGTAATACAAGTTGTGGGCCTTCATACTATTGGAGTTGTTCCAAAGGAAATTGCAGCATTCCCAAAATCTCAAAATCCTCAACTCTACACAGGGCACTCATTTCGCAGATCCTCGGCTAGTATGCCCGTAGAAAATGGTGGCGATCTACTATCGGTAAAAGAACTTGGAGGTTGGAATCGTATATTGAAAATTCAGTTTCAAAGAGAATGAAGAAAATGAGACAACTATTTCATAGTAATGAGGCCACATAGAAATTTCAAATAATAGCAATTGTCAAACAATTTTTTTAATTTTTAAATAGTTAGTACTATTTTAATTATTGATATTGTAAGCAGAATAAAGTTTTGAAAGAAATATTTGAACAAGTGATTTCTTAACGGCCGCCGGACGTTAAAAAAATCTTAACGGATGGAGGCGCTCTTAACATTAACATTATGGTATTACGAAAACATTTTAATAGTATGGGTAATTGTAATTGTACCTGACCGAATGTATGTTTACAAGTTAAGATCACCCCGATGTTTCATATGTTAATTATAATAATTGGATTGATAAAAATACAGTGCGACCCATTTTTAATGGAAACACCCCCCTAAAATTTGAAGTTGTAAACCGATTTCAATAATTTTTGTTTTGAAATGTCATATACTAAAAGGTCTACCTTGGGACAAAATTTGAAATGTTTATTCCAATTTTTAGGGCATACTACGATATTTTTTCTTAGTCGAAAATCGTGGTTTTTTATTAGAGATTTTTTCATTGAAGAAATCACTACGCCACTTGATTCAGAGTGCCTCTAAACAGGTGTGACCAAAATTTCATGAAAAAATATTCATTAATAACAAAGTTATGACAACTCAACAAGAAACACCCTCTATCAACAGATATAGCCATGAGAATATTTTTTTATGATTTCAACAATGAAGTGCCGCCAAATGAAAAAAACAAATAGCGTAAATATATTTATTTAATGAAAATAACGGAATTACATTAACACAATTCAACTATTAATGAAGCAAAACATTTTAATAAACCTAACTAATTATTGAAATGTTTCGATTCTGTGCAACAATTAATTCTAACTCATATTCTAGTAGCCTCTACTAATCCACCATGTATGTTGATACATTTGTCGTAGCGCTTACGAATGTTTCTGATTACGTTCCTTAAAAAAATTTTACGCTATTTGATTTTTTTTCATCTGATGGCACTTTATTGAAAGAAATCATAAAAAAAAATTATTATGGCTATATCTATTGATATAGGGAGTTTTTTGTGACTGTTAGCTGTGTGAGTTTTCGAATTTTTGAGATATCATAACTTTGTTAATAATGAATATTTTTTCATGAAATTTTGGTCACACCTGTTTAGGCACTCTGAATCCAGTGGCTAATAAAATATCCCGATTTTCGACTAAGAAAAAATATCGTAGTAGGTATGCCCTGAAAATTGGAATAAACATTTAAAATTTTGTCCCAAGGTAGACCTTTTAGTACTTTAAAAAAAAAAAATTATTGAAATCGGTTCACAACTTCAAATTTTAAGAGTGTTTTTCCATTAAAAATGGGTTACACTGTATAAATGATTTGGCACTTATCCCCAGTTTATTAATCCTACTGATGAAGTTAACTTGGTTAACGAAATGCGCAGCTAGGAATGATATTATACTAGTGAGGTGAAGGGGAAAACTTTTTATGTTCTCGTTCAAATCGTTGATGCGGAAATTACATCTCCTTCTCTAGGCTTTCAATACATTTTTGTAAGATATTACAACAAATATTTTTATCGTAGGTTGTATTCATTTGAAAAAATCAATTGTTATTTTTCCAAGAGGTTATGTTGAGTAGTGGAAAATAGCGACTAAAGTTTTATCTTTCAGTCGCAAATTCCACATCTGACTTTAAGAATATCCTGTTCATATTTTCAATAAAATCAATGAAGGAAGTGGGAATTCAAGATAGACCAACATAGAAATTCAAGAGCTTTCGATTACAAGATTTTTCACAAACTCCCTTTACCTGCAACGTAATAGTTGTGTAATTAGTTGTAACAAAATTCATCGTGAGAGTTTTTTGAGAACTACCACATGCTTTTTATCACAAGGACCTTGATTCAATAACGATGAATGAAACACCTGGTCTATCAACGTTTCCACCTCAGCCAATTTGCTTCGAAATTAATGGCAATACTATTGTTACAATGATTCGATATATCTGAATTGAATCACACCTCTCCCCCGGCGGCAATCAAGCTCCTAATGTCTCCAGCTAATAGAATACAATACAAACATGCCACCGATGTTATATATCATAACCTAATGATTCAGTGTCCACACTATCTAGCTAACTATCGCTAGCAAAAGCTCCCCCAATTATTTACCAATGCAGAAACACATAAATTACCGCCATATCTAACCATCTCGGCACATTTTATTAACAATTAAGCTTCGGTAAAACACAAATACTTATTATTATAATCATTTATTCATTTGCATTGATAATTAAGTGATTAGAATGAGGAGGCAATAATGACAAAAATGCGGATTGTTACTACCAATTTCAGTTTTTCCATATATAAGGTTTTTTTTCATAAGTAACTTAACCCCTATTTTGCCAGTTTTGTCCAGTGTTGAACTTGAACCAATAATTAAAAAAATACAGAGATTATAGAAAATAGATATTTTATTTGTCTAAGATTGTGAAAGTTGAAAGAACTCCGAACCCAGTTGAATCAAAAAGTTTTCAGGAAAAATACATATGGTATAGTTACTGTTTGCCAAGAGTATAACCAAACTAATCGCTAAAATGGCTTATAAAATTCAGTCTTTTGCTATACAATAGATATATTCGTCGGCAAGTCTTCGTACGTTTCAATATCAGAGCTGAAGTGGTTTTTCGATTTGAATCGGGTTTTTCTATGAACCGGCTTCATGGTTCTTGCCAATCATCAGCGAAGTCTATTTCAACCTAATGAAATGAAAAAATATTTTTAACAAAAAAAATGGTCAGCAGTATGCAGATGGTAAAAAAATTCAAGGTGAATTATTTATGAATTGGGAAAAATCAAGATGATTCAGTCAAAGTTCTGGAAGGGGGCTGGGGCTAGCTAAATGTACGTTTTGAGAGTTGGAAAATGGTTGTATACGATTCGTAGCTGTACTATGCATCCTATCAGAAAAATTTGTTCAAAAGTTGTGAATATTCACAATATCTAAAATTTTGTGTCAAGCATTTTTCAACAATACTTACAGATTAACGTTAAAACTGCTAAAAACCGTTTTGTATGTTTTTAATTTTTATATCTGGAATTTTTTTTTCATAATGCTCAGTGAAAACTTTCGTTTTGTATCTCGAAGGAGCTGTTATTTTTTCGAAGCAAAATAGAAATTTTTCGATTCCAAAGAAGTTGGCAAATTCTCAATTTTTCAACTTTTTCCTCGACTTGAAGATGGTGTGAAAACATGTATAGTTCGTTTGGAAAAATATCGTTAAAAATACAAAAGAAAACAAAACACTATTTTTTTTATTATCGATTTTTCAGTAATCTTGAGAATTTGTTATTTTTCATTGCTTATAAGCGTTGAAATTGACGAAAATGGGTAGTTTTCATATAAAATTTTGCATTCACTTGAAGATGCGCCTGACCTTCAAAAAGTTAGTTCCTTCAGCAGTACATCAATTCGCACACAACTGATCTACTCTAATGATAATACCAGCTTGACCTGGCAGAGGAATAAATGAATACAAAAGGTACATTTTTCGCTGAATATTAACAGTAAAGATGATATGAAAAATTACTTACTGTTCTACCAAAAAGCAGACAGTTAGAAAAAACAAAAGCTGCAAATATTAAAATTTTTTTTATCACAAAATAATAAACAAAAATAATAATAATAATACTCCTTCATAAACACATAGAGTGTACTCACAAAGGCATAGCCTGGGCGGGAACAGGAATGCTACTATTACTATTTGCCGTGGTGCTCCGGGTAACTTGATGTTTGGTAGCGTATTCACTTTTCAGCTGCAGGAAAACCTAAAAAAAAACCTACAGCACCACCCCTGAATACAAACATTGTCAAAACAGTTTATTTGTAAATAAGCAGAAAAAGATGTCGATGCTCTGATTATTGACATATCAATTGTAGAAGCGAGAAACTCAAATAAAATGATAATAATTGGTGGCCGAAACGTAGATATTGTTACGTTTTGCTAAATAATGAGCCGAGCACACTACTAAACTGTTTATTTTCTAACTTCACTATAATCAAACATAGAACACTTCACTGACTAATAAAACACTTAGATCTATACAATACAACTAGCTAAATATTCCAAACATTTCTATACTTCTTCAAAAACTGCTTATTATCACTTCTTCCTAATCTTCTTAATCCAACTTCTCTTCATAAAACTTTCTCCTCCCAGTCAAATGTCTCGCGTTTATATAGGTACTCAAGTGTAACCAGAATCTTCGCGATGCGACGGTTCGGTTATCCCGAATATTCATTGCCGGCAGTTATCTGCCTTTTTCTAGGAAACCATATCGACGATACGCGTGCAAGTCTATCCAGCGGCGTAGCTAGGGGATTTTTATCAATCTCGTAACATTATCCCCCTCTCAATTTTGATCGTCCCGATCAAACAATGTGTCGTCTCCATTATAACGTTTGAGTCTTTCTAGGTGAACGACCTTCATTTTCGCTCTTGGGCTGCGTTGAATTCTATAGACCACGTCGTTTATTCTTTTCACAATCGTATATGGTCCTTCCCAAGATGGTGTTAATTTGGGAGAAAATCCTTTCTTACGACGAGGATTGTACAGCCACACTCGATCTCCTTCTTTGAATCCACCAGTATTGGCCTTAAGATCGTATCGAGCCTTCATTCTGTCACTAGTTATCTTCAATCTTTTTCTTGCAAATTCGTAGATCCCATTCAAGCTATCTCGCAGTTCGTCTGCATAATCCTGTACCTCTTTTTCTTCAGAACTTGGTCCTCTTCCGGAACTTTCAATGAGTCGTCTTAATTTTTCTCAATTTGAAATTTACCGTAAACTTTCCGACCACCCAGGTACCGCTGAGAATTTTTCATGAATTCGGGTATTTAAAATCGGTTTGCCATGGTCTATAAATAATCATGCCAAGTTTGATGAAAATCAGCCAAAAAGTTTTTGAGTAAATGATAAAAAACTCATTCTTGCTGAAAACTTTGGCTCCTTGTATTTTGAAAACGAAACAAACAAAGGTCAACAAAAATATCTTTACTCAAAAACCAATCCTGAACCTTTTTACCCTGTTTAACCCTAGGTTACCCTGTATAAACGTGCACAATCTTGAAATTTTCCGTTTTTGAATCACCACTAGAATGTTCGGTTACTTTAATTTGTATATCCATATTTCAGTTACTATGAATTTTCTTCGTGGAAAAACCATTTTCGTATAGAAGTTGTCGGATGGGTGTTAGTTGCGAAGGAAAATAATTTAATTCGACTGCAGTAGAATCTCGTCTGCAGTTTTCCCGATTTGCATACATGTCGGACGCGATTAATCTGTGTATTATGTTCAGGGGGTAATTCCTAATGTGCGTTTTTCGAATCATGCAATGTTCAAATAAATTTCACTCTTAATAAAAGTCACATTAAATTTATACAACGTTAACTATCGGGTAGAATTAAAAATAACCAATGGCCGCATTTGATTAATGGATCTTTATTCGAAATAATTAGCTTGAAGTGACGAAATGTCTCGTATATCAAATGGTAATTCACAAGAGATTTTTTTTCCATTTTTTACCTCAAGTAGTGCGGTAGTGATTTATGGCAGTGTTGGACATGATTCCTCAAAGGGATGATGCATAGATAGTGATCTTGAGTTTTGTAACCAAAAAAAATCAAAGTGTCTCGTTTCTGTGGATAAAACAAGAAACTGGCTAGCTCATTGGGTGGTGGAGTGAGTAAGGTTGGTTACCGGAAAAAAAATTACATTCATTCTTTCAGAAATGATTTTATTACTCAATCAATAACCTATTGTAATGAATATGCTCTTCACGTTTCAACAAATCGATTTTTTATTACACTACTCAATACTAATTTCGTCGCACCCCAAAATTTTGCCCCTGTTGAAATCTGGATAACTTTTTTTTGCTTTGAACAGTTCAAATTCTGTCCACTTTGTTCGCTAGCCCACTCCTTCAGCTGTTATCTCTTAGTTCTTCAAAACATAAGGTTCTTCACATAAAATCGCTATAGGGTGTTAGCTGAAACTGTGGAAAATTTCGGAATTTTCAAAATGATCCCGATTGAAGAAAAACGTTTTTTCACATTTGACAGCAGAGGCATGAAGATGATCTCATTACCTCTAGATATTTTCTTAATTATCTACTCATCTCTTTTATTAACAGGGTGATCTAAAAAAAATAACTTTATGTGGTTTTGCAGTAATAAATTTTTTCTTTGTCAACCAATTTTCAAAATCTCAGTCTCATTTTGAAGCTGAATCTTCAGATGAAGAGATATGGGGATACAAATTTACTCGAGATGAAGATTGAAGGTCAAGGGTTTCCTCAAAGGTTACACAAATCTGAAACACCATCGAAATCCCGGTTGGGAGGGGAATTAAATGAAAATCAACTTATTTTCGGATGGACCATACATTCTGGATACGTCTAGATCTTTCTTGCTTTCAGTATTCAAGAATACTGAACAACAAAAACAAAGGGTATTTTGGATACCACTAGAATTGAAAAATATTTATAAAATTCCCCTATTGACAATCATTTCATTGACCCTTTCCGGCATGCTGTCTGTCAGACTATCAATAAATTTCTGGGGAATAGCTGCCCATTCTTGCTGTAGCGCATTCACAAAGTCATTCAAATTTTGCATTCACCGTTCCCTTTTTTCAAATTCATACGAATCCAAACATGCTCCTTCGTATTATTCATATCAGGAGAAAAAGGCGGCCAGTCCAGTTCAAAAACTACATATTCCGGCCCCAGCTCTTTAAATTGCCCCCTTCTTGAAGACATTTCATCCCGATATTATGTCATACTTGGAAGAGTTTCCATAATAATAATAATAATAATACTCCCTCATAAAAACTCATAGAGTGTACCCAAAGGCATAGCCTGTGCGGGTAGAGGACGGCTATTATTATTATTTGCCGTGGCACTCCATATCTGTACCGTGAACTTCGATGGAAGTAACACTTTACAGTCTTCAGTTTGGCTGTAAAAGATGGATTGTTTTGCGGCCTCAAAGGACCCCGCACTTTTTATATGTAAAATGGGTTCTCGGTGAAATTGTCTGAATTTTTAGTATATTGTAGTATTCGATATACTGATTAAACGTGCATAATCGCAAAGTTCGTTGATGGATAAATCAGTAATTTTTATTCAATCATTTTCTCGGAATTTGAAAGTGCCAACTGCTTTTTTTTTCGCTCTTATCATCAACGTACCTTCATATTAATAAATATCATTGATATGGTGCAGATTATATCATTATGTACAGAGTGAAAAATAAAAGCATTTTAGTAATGTCTGCAAATCCGATGAAATAATGAAATAGTGATGAAAGTATTTTGGCATGCCATATACTATTCTTATTCCGTTATTAATCACAATTTATACATTTCGTACAGGGTGATTTGAAAAATTGGTGAAATATATGGCAGGTTCTTTCGTACACATCCTGTATATTCAAGTGAATTAGCATCCTTCGAAGATAGCTGATACCGTATAAACATGATTTCGTTGGGACATATAGGGTAATTTTGAAAATTTTCGATGATTCAAATGACAAAATATCAACGTTTCAGAAATCACCCTGTAATTCACGATTAACTCAGTGAAATTCCTTTATCATTATTATTCATCATTCTCTCCTCAACAATGTCCCAAAATTTCAGTTTCCTACTATGACTAGTTTCATAGTTATTAATTGAGAAACTTATTACCATCGAAATCCTGGTGTGCATGCCAAATTACCTACTGCTAGTTAATGATACAAATGACGTATCTTTCTAATCGCATGCAGTTTGAAATCACGTAAAATCTGTATTCAATTTTTACAGAGTTTTCCCGCAATTTTCCACCGTTGGTCAGACTAGGGGCGCATGCCAATTTTTCCAGAGTGTTTTTATTACTGAAACTTTAATTCTTCACATCGGCATGCAATTTGAAAACACGGAAGTTCCAATTATTTTTTTTCAGTTTTTCGTAACCCTCTGAGCCATTTCGGCCGCTGCTGATTGCATGCCATTAATTAGTAGCGTTTCAATTTGTTTGAACTTCCGTATATATTATTACAATGGCAGGCAGTACCTATAATATCGCGAAAAAACATGAACATTCTCCACAAAAAGGAAAGTAATTTTCCTTATGAAGTGCACACGTGGGATGGTCAGGAACCCGTCTATCTTTCATAATTTAGGGTTGATTATCAAGCCTTATGAAGGCATGCAGTGTAAAATGGGAGAACGTCACCTGTCACCAGCTTCTGGTCCATAGGAGATAATTCAATTAGTCCTTTTATCTTAATTTAAATGGTGACACATATTTGAACTTCTTACAGAACAACTTGCCTGTATCAATGGAGGACGTTCCTATGCAAGATCGTTAACAAATGTTCATGCCCCCTCGTGTTTCCCAATCGATGGATTGGCAGAGTAGGACCAATTTCTTGACCTCCTCTGTACCCAGATCGTAACCCACTGAACTTCTTTTGATGGGGACATATAAAGGGCATATTTATGATGCAGAACCACTGCCTTTCATCCAAGTTCTAACTGAACGAAATATTAAAAATTTTAATTGAATATAGCGAACCATAAAGCATTTACGGACACATGTTTATAGGTAAAGAAGTGTTATTTTAAAAAAATCGCTCCTGAAATCTTGATACTGAATTGTCAAACGAACCTGTATAATAATCATAGTGTAACGGGCTGGAACCAGACCTGTATAACGGAAGTGATCGCCTATGTTTGGATGGTCGACCTCGGCTTGTTTACAATGCATGAAATCATTGCATTCAAACACAATAGATTTCCATCTGGATGCGAACGGAACAATGTAGAATATACGAGAGTACTCGGGAAGAACTCTTCACCGATATTGTTACGAGAGTGATAAAAAATCCCCTAGCTACGCCGCTGGGTCGACTCGCAAGAGTATCGTCGATAATTATTTCCAATAAGAGATAATTATTTGGGTGGAATTCTGTCGTGAGTAATCTAGACCGGATCGCGAAGCATCTAGTTGTACGGCTGGACTGTATAAAGCGAAGGTTCAACGGAAGTTGGAGGAAAAGTGTTTGGAATATTTAGCTAGTTGTATTGTTGTATAGATCTATGTGTTTAATTAGTCAGTGAAGTAGTTGTATGTTTTTTGGTGAAGTTAGAAATAAACAGTTTAGAAGTTTGCTCGGCCTATTATTAAGCAAATTGTAACAAAATTATAGCCGAACATTCAATATCAGGAGGGAATAGTTGCAGATATAGTTAGTATAATAGTTTGTAAATAATAGTGATATAATAAATGAACTAAACTGAGAGTTACTGTTTACCGATTAAAATAAATTAAGGAATTGAAGTTAAGTGCATTTTTATTACAATGGGATTGGATGCGTCAAGTATGCTTTTGTTCAGGGAATCGAGTTGGGGAAACGGGGGGTAGTTACGGACATTTTTTAAAAAATAGTTGCTATTTTCAAAAAATTGTTTACCAGAAGGGAGTTTTTAGTGGTTATCGTTTATTTGGACTTTATGTTATAATTTAACTCTGTATCCAGTCATGTATAATTATAACTGTCAGAGCGATAGCCTTTTAAATTTTTCGAAAAAACTGTCCTAATGTACCCCACTAGTGGTGTAGTTTCGATCAAGAGGTGGGGAAGTTTCGGCCAAGTTACATTTATTTGCAGAAATCATTTAAAAAGTGAAAGAATTGGGTGCTTTAATTAAAACATAAAACAAAAAATAAATACAAAACATTTTCTTAACATTTAATATCCATTAGGTACATAAATCGTTTATTATTTTACAATCATCACACCAAAATTGTATTTAAATGAGTAAATAGATTGGGTTCTGACTGTTCCTGTTAGAGTAATTTTTGTAAGATGGACACTACATCTTCTGGATCCACGTCACTAATATCTGGAACTTCGGGGAAATAAAAAGTAGAGGAATTTCCCTTTCTTCTCAAAAATTGGACATTTAAATGATTACTCGTTCCCTTTATTTCTCCTATATAATGAATCTTTGTTGTTTTATGAGGAAACTGTACCAAGACAAAATCTCCTACTGTTAGATTTTCTCTGTCAACTTCAATATCTACATTTACATCAGAGTCAGTATCGCTTTGCAGAGAAAAATCTGACTCATTACTTGCAGAGCTGTTATCTGATGGTTCACTTTTCTTTAGTTTCTTTTTGGGAACTGGTTTTGGAGAACTGAAGACTTTTCGAATAATTGCTTTTCCTTTTCCACCTTCCACGGCCTTCTTCCTAATACTCCGTTGACTTTCTATTTCTTCAATCCTTTTTTTTTCGCTACTATTTGTGTATATTCTTGATTTGCCAACATTTCTTTTCTTCGAGTTTGGTTTTCTTGGCTCTGCTTTGGGATATGGTCTGACTTGTTCTGGATCAATTATTATGTGGTGCTTACAAGTCAAGCCATTTACATTGCTCACTGGTGATTCATTTATTAATGGACTTAAAACCTCAGGACATCCTCCATTCGCTGCTCCTCTATTACATTCGATTGAAGATAATTTGTCTTCTGAATGAACCTTACTCGTTGACGGTTTATTGAATTGGTCATTAATATTGCTGAGCTGGTTTGTCTCGTTTCCAATTTTTTACTAGTTTGCTCAGTTTTTTTTGTGTCGTCATTCTGCGATGAATCTGGATCTGGTCATCAGTTACATTGCTCGGTTTGAAGTCTGATTCATTAAAAATTTGTGTGTTTAGAGGAAATAAACCAGTATTTTTAAAGGCATTAACTATGTTTTTTAAAGAAAATGTTTCTTGATGAGGATTTTTCGTCAACGATGGGATATGTCTAATAGAAATAGTTTTTCCAGGGTTCACTAATAACCAGTTATCAAAGGAAATGGAGATTTTAGTTTCAAATGGTGAGAATATTCCAATATCCAAGGGCTGCATCCGGTGGGTAGTGTGTGGATGAAATGATAGTAAGACAATCCCATTATTACGGGAATATTCTATAGCTGTTATGGAGGTATGAGAATCGTGGTTATCCATGAGTAGAAGTATTTCATTGTCTTTATTGCACTTGGTATGCTTAACAATATGTTTTAATACATCTAGGAATAAGTCTTCTGTCATCCAGCCACTTTTATTTCCTAAAGCCAAACTTCCCACTGGTGCATCAATTATGTAATCTTCCAGATTTCTAACTCGCGGAAAGATGTAGATCGGTGGTAGGGCTTGACCCATAGCATTAATTATTCCCACAATGGTTACCAGCTTTCAGCCGATGCAACTTGCGATACTTGGCGTTTCCCCTTTGTAACAACAACCTTAACAGTTTTTGAAACCGTAGTGACACCACATTCATCCAGGTTATATATATTTCCTGCAGTAAATTTGTATCGATCTAACACTCTAACATAATTGTCGAAAAACTGCTTTACAGTGTGGGGATTAAAAACTTGTACTCTCAGGTTTCCTTAGTGCTAGAGTCGGATGTCTGGTCATAAAACTTTTGAGCCATTCTATACCTGCCATACACCGTTCATTCCATATTTCCGGAAATTTACAATTGGGTAAAGCCTTAGCATACTGATATGCAAATTTTCGTATGTTTTTATAGGATAAGCCATGGTTCAAATCGGAACACGTTTTTATATATGTTTCCAATTTTTTCTCTTGCTCGTTGGTAAATACTTGCTTCACCGTATATTTGGACGAATATTTTAACGTTGCATTTTCATTGTCGCTCATTTCCGTTCCCGAATCGATATCAAATTTTCTAAGGTATTCTTCTGCTGTATATTTTCTAAGAATAACTTTTATTCGAGACTGTAAGGTGCTCCTTTTAATATTAAAAAATGCAGATGCTCTTCGAAGAGATTTTGAACCATCAAAAATGCTAATAATTGCATTTTTCATATCATCTTCGTTAATTGATGCTCTGCAACAAAAAGTTACAGATGTAGCAAAAATTCACAACATACGAACTTAGATTTAAAAAAATGGGGCACAATAAGAGGGGTAGTTTCGGCCCCTGCCGAATGTAACCCACCAACAATTGGCCGAATCTACCTCATACTACAAATTATTATTAATTAGAATATATCCTCCATAAAATACTTTTGAGGTTATAATAACGTACGAGATCGAAAAATTAATAAAATTATATTCACAAAGTGCTAAAATTCGTGAGCGTAGTGCCCTCAGTTTCATTTCCATGAGATAAATGAGTTAAAGTTAAAAACTTACTTTGGCGTAACAAAATATCAGCTTTTTCACCACAACAATTTAACACGTGCCACCATCAGCAGATAATGCATCAAACTAAAGAAGTGTGTATTACCAACCACAGAAATGACAACTTCGCGGGAATTTTAAAAATCAAGTAAGATACTATCTGTGTCCGAAAGTACCCCATGGCCGAATCTACCACCCTTTCCCCTACTATGTATAACATTACAAAATTTAGAAATTGCGTGGTCGTTTCCATAAATTAATGGACTTGGTAATATTAATACTAAAGGCCCCATTCAATTTTAAATATTTATCAAAAGAGGGACATAAAAAAGTCCTGTAATTATCCTCCGTAAGATGATAAACTATACGAGCTACATTTCCTGAAAGTTTGTCGTATTTGAACCCATTTCCCATGTTTGCCTTTCCTAAAAATGGTCTGTTAATAACGCATTTATGCCTATTACGTTCTACATTGTTAAACAAGCAAAGGCATATTTAAGGCCAATAAAAAAGTCCTGCATGCGAAAAAGCAATTAACAATTACTGCTCTTATCGCAAATCTGTTGTGTTTATAATTAATGCAAGGTAATACCAGTGCACGAAATGTCTGGATCAATGCCTTTAATTGAATAATCAATCGTTTCACTCAAAGGACCCACCAAAACGTTCAGCTGTTTATGAACTGAGGAAATATATTTGGTGGTTATTGACGGGACTTTATGTTCGTGCAGTTACAGGAAAAGTATCGATTCGTAGAATTAAGCTTGTCCAGAAGAAAACGTCATTGCACACACACATTTTCAATATCGTCAGAAGCAACACTAAATCTTTTCGAGGTGTCTTGTTACTTTTTTACTACGTTTTTATCAACTCGCTTTCTTGTACGTCTATTAGTTTATTCGTTTGCTTGTTTATTTTTATGTCTGTTCGGTACAAATTCTGCGATCAATGACTTGAAATTCGAAACATAAATCAGAACTTGATGACAATGCGGTATTATTACAGATGAACTCGAGTTGTGAAACTATCAAAGAAAGGAGAAAGATTGAAAGAAATTTGGACTATGGTTGGTAATAAAATACTACAATTATAATAATGTTCATTCTTGGAATAGTGTGTACAATTTTAATTATTACAAAATTACAGATAGAGTTTACATTAAAATTAGTTTTTGAAATAGTAATACTATAAGATATCACAGAAGCATTAGATCCACGGATTCTACCGCTTGTACGTGATTCTATATTATTTCGTGTACATGTGGTTTTGAATAATGAAAGCAAGAATAAGGTGTAGACTAAAATATTTGGTAACAAAAGACACATTCACAATTACACATATTATAATGATATAATAATTCTAAAAATATGGAAATACAAACTCCACTGTTTAAAAGCAATAAAACGAAGAAAATTTATAGGGTTAAAAATATAGAATATGAAAATTCCACACACCATTTCTTGATTGTTTTGACTATTTTTTTCTTATGATTTCAACCAATCAGAATGTCCAATTTAGTTAAGTTACCTCGTATAATTTCGATAATACCTGATTATACATAGAGTAGATCCACCAATCGAAAATTTTAAAATAATTTCATTTTCATAGTAACCACATCGACATCAATATACAACAAACAGAACTGTCAAATTGTGACGTTTATCAAAAATTGTTCAAAAATGAGTCGATCGGAGATTTATCATCAAATGCAATAGACGAAAGTATACAAAATACTGAGCCTCATAATACAGTGAAAACAAAAAAGTACGTATGGAAACAATTTCTTCCGTTTTGTAGTGAAAGAAACTATGTGCTAAATGAATCAATTTCCACTGAAATGAATCAATTTCCACTGAAATGATAGCGTCCATTTTGAAAGATTGGGCTTTCAATATGCGAAAATGTAATGGAGAAAATTATAAAGAAAATGTGGTTAAAACGATGTGGACATTACGGCAAAACAAGTACAAGAAAAATATATGAAGGAGTTTAATAGAGTACCTAACTGATCCATTCTCTAGTCTCATATTTTTAGCCGCACGAAACGCAAGAAATTCAAAAAGAAGGGAACTTCAAATGTTACCGGACAAGAGAAAGGTTAGTGCATCAGCATTTAAAGATAACGAGTACATAGCAATGATAGAAGCGTGGGATGAAAATACACCGGAAGGATTACAAATAAAAAAATTCTCAATTGCTTCTGTAGAACTTGCGTGGAGAGGAAATGAAGGAGCGTCATGCTTGACTCATTATTTTCAAAAAGAAACTGGAAATGATGATACTCCAACTGGTAGAATACAATATAATCCTATTTTTACCAAAACCACACAGGGAGGAGCAAAACCATGTGCTAATAATAAATGGCTTGTACCTAACCATAATGAAGTGAGTCGTTGTCCAGTGAGACTTCTAGATAAGCTAATGATGAAAAGAAGCGAAAACATCAATATTAAAACAGATAGGTTATTTCTGACAGTAAATCCCAACTGGAGAAAAGAAAAAACCCTTGGCTGGTACAAAAATATGCCAATTGGAGTGCATGAAATTAGTGAATGGACCAAAGAGTATGCAGAATTGGCAAATTTGAATATGACAAACAAAAAATTTTCAAATCATTCTCACCGAGCCACTGCTGTTTCACAATTGACAAAAGCAGGTGTATCGGAACAAGAAATTATTAAAATAATAGGACATGGTAATAGCAATTCATCAAACCCTACCTACAGATAGATGAACAACATCAGCAAAACATAATAAATAAGATGAGATCCAATTTTAAAAACGCTGCAGGTTCAAGTAATAACACCTCCAGTATTTCCAGCACTTCAATGAGCAGTTGCCACGTTTCCTGCGCCGAAAATAACTCAGTTAAAAAAAACGTAGTATATAATAATTGTAACTTTCATTGCACCAATTTGTATTTAAATTAATAAATTGTTTATTTATCTACTTAATTTACTCAAAAAATAATCGTATCAAATACAATACGTACTTCAAAATAAATACGGTTATACATCTCAAACTTCCTGCATAATTACAAATCGTGTCAGTTTGACAGAATAATCCTCCCGCTTCGCGGTCGGATTATTTAAACTGTCAAACTGACACTCTTTATAATTATGCAACAAGTTATCGATGTATAACCTGATTATTTTGAAGTACTTATAGTATTACTACTGATTATTCTTTGTTCTATCACGTCAGTTGGCAATATGTCATGGACACTTTTTCCAAGGTGAGTACATATAGATTCTTTGTCCTATGCGTTTATTACATCTATCTTTTTTTGTGATTATATTTTTGTATCTATTGTAATGTATACAACTTGTACAGCTGAGGGATGTTTTTGCCAAAGAGCAAGTTAGTAGATAATAATCAAACCAACTCTTGATTATCGAAAAGTCTCGTTCACTATACGTTTTTAGACTTTCCCATGCGTCTGCGCTGTAGAGAATAACGATGTCATGAGCAAAACTGAAAATTTCTCGACTTGGATTTTGGAATTTTTGGACATTTTGTAGGCCTCAGTGGTTCATTTGTTAATTCCTTCCGTTTTCTTAACTTTCGAGTCTGCAATTTTGTCGTTACAATTGAATTATATTTTTGTTTTTGAATAATCCCATAAGAAGTGATCATGCATTCTCTTATCTGTTTTGCTAAACATCAGGAAAAATAAATATTCACACAATCCACATAAATATTGTAATGACAATCTAGTAGACTACTCTTATTTTGATATTTATAAGTTGCTGGCACACGTCAGTGTATTGAGAAATATTTGTGGTATATTTGATTTAACTCATTTATCCAAAACTCAGATAGTCTAGTCAATAAGTGCCTTTTTGGTCAACAGTCTCGGAAAAATATGAAACAGGTGTTATTGGATTTGGAATGTTATGTAATTTTTTTTGGAAAAAAGTAAATTCCGCTTGCAACAGTTACAAACAATTAACTAATGAAAGGGGGATGAGTTTTTTGCGAATATCTCAAAAATTAATTGTGATATTTCAAATGTACACAAATATTAAAAAAAGGAAGAAATTTCCTAACACAAGTCTGGACTCCCGGAATTATAATTTTTCGATTAGTCATGCAATAAGATAATAATAATTTTTTGGTGCTTGAACATGAAAATTGCAAGTGTAATAATCATCAAACTATGAATTTGAAATTTTTCTCCTTCCTAGGAGATATTCTTAAAAGTTTTCAGAATAGACCCGTGTTGGAAAAATAACAATTTTTTTTTTATTGACAATTTTCGTCGTTGCAAAATTAAAAACTTCAATTAATCTTTGATTTTTTTTATTATTATAATTAATGATCCGTTTTTCTGTTATCTAAAGCTGCATGGCAATGATTTTTTCATCTCCTATTGTTACAAACAAATGCGTTGTTTATAAGATTATTGAATCCTTATCTTCGATGCAAATAACGAATTTTGAAAGAAAAATCGTTCATTAAAAAACTTTTTCATTGCTTGAAAACGCATTTGTTAATTAACAATCATTTTCTACCAATTATAAAAAAAAGTCCTGAGAAAAACTAGATAAGAATTATGAAATTACAGAAAACGGATAATTAGAAATAAAAAAAATAAAAAATTTGTCATTAAAAAACTTATGGCTGTTTTTGTTACAGTAAGTAGATTGAGAAAAAAAATAAGGTGAAAATCTATTTAGCTATAAAAAATTGTTTATTGGGTAGACAATGAATAGTTAGATAAAAAGATTTTTTATATCGAGGAAAAATCAAATAATTAGAAAAAAAATATCAAAAGCATTTTGAGCAATGAAAAAAAAATTGATGGAACGAATCAAAGAATAGATTCCAAAAAAAATTCTATTATCTTATGAACAATGCATTTATTTACAACAATTTTTTGAACAAAACAAAGGATCAATAATAATAAAAAAATTTAATATTTTTTGGTGATTAATTCAAGTTCCTAATTTTACAAATATGTAAATTGATAATGAGTAACTGAATTTTTTGCCTTTTGAGAATAGTCCCAAGAAAACCTACCATTTGCAGATGATCTGAATATCCTAATTTCTCACCAAGTAGAATACGAGAAAACTACTACATCATAATTTGATTGATTTGAGGTTTTTCAAAAACACTATAAATTATAATCATATTCTGAATATTATATGTTGAATGTGTCCAGGTAAGTATGGAAATTATGAATAGAAAGAAGACTGTTCAGATGATCAAAAGTATCCATATTATCGGACCATTAAGCTAATGAATTTTTTCATCCCACTGTATCAACTGAACTATTATTATTACTTACTGCGACCCAAGAACTAATCAGCAACTAATCAGTAAACTTATCAAGCTTGTTATACAAAACCTTAACAGGCTCCCTAATTAACGTTTGGTATATCAATTATCTGTCAGAAACTGTTAATTTTCTAGTTGATTCAATAGACGCCAACGAGTAATTATTTAATAACTTCCAGAGCTTTGACCTCACAACATTATGTAGCTAAATGAAAGCAGTCTGGCAACGCCATGGTAAATTTCAGCAGCGTGAAATCTAATTTCCAATGACCTCGGAGGTTGTAAAATATCGAGAAAATATTTGTGAAACCAGTATTACTTTTTACCGAACGAATCACCAAACTATTTTTTATTGAATTCTCATTTTCCGTAAAATCGTACTCTACCTATAGTCTGCTGTGATTATTATAAAATATAATATGTGGAGGTATATGTCTCATTCATTTAACTTTCCCTGAAATATAAAAAAATTCTGCGAGTTCCCATCAGGGCGAAGGCAGAAAAGAAGATATTATTACAGATCTTCCATGGGTCCTCAAAATGACAGAAACTCAACAACTCTCTACTAGCCAATGATAACAATTTGAATGTTCCAATTATCTGATTACTACCCTCCGTATTGACAGACCAACCTGACCCGATTTCACTTATCGATCACTGATTATTGAAATTCTCAACTCGTGCACGCGCTTATATATCATAATAAGCTTCTAGACCATCGAAACTATCTACATCAGTGAAAGTCGATGTTTGGAAGCAAGAATACAAAACCGTTACTGAATTTTCGAACAAAGCCAAAATGATAAGATATGAAAATGAAAGTGTATGATTATATTTTCGATGAACCAGATCCTAGCAAACTTTTTTAACAATTTTTTTATAGAAGTTCCCAAAAATATCGTCAACCCAATTAGCTCCAAAGACCATATTTCTCTTGAGAAGAAAGAACTATAGTGCATTTCGAATTATTTGAGGTATAGAAAACAAAATGTCATAATGAACAATGAAAAGTCAGAATTCAAAGATATCGATCTTGATATGCCACAAGGCTCAGTTTTGGGTCCCGTATTATCAATCCGTTTCATCAATGACTTGGGAGATTGTTCAGGACCGGCGTCACAAGTTTTATACCCAGATTATACATCTGTAATGACTTGAATATATTGTAGCATTGGCAGATACACCTACGTAATACTTTTTTCAAATTGTACGAATGATAAAAACACAATGAAGTTTCAAAACATCGTATATCTTCATTGATACTTGTGAAACATTTTTTTTGATTTTTACATGGACAGTTTTACGCACAAGTTGATAGTGAATTAATTACTATATCGCCAAATATCTGAAGAAATATTGTTACCTAAACTTGAGGCTTCGTATATCAGTCGAACATGTTATTTGCGAAAAATCTCGGTAGGGGTGTGTCTTTTTGAGGAAAACTTTTGTGGAATGGTCGGATAACTAAAATTTCTCAAAAATTTTGTTGGACAATGTTACTCAATCAACTTTTTGTATTTTTGTTGTCCAATTCTGAAAAAATCACACACAGAATACTGAATACTATATTCAAAGTTTGATGTTTTCAATTTTGAACCAAGAATTTCATATATAATGGCTTTCAGATTATAAAGGACATGATACTCGATACTTATCCTATCCATTTCCTCATAAGATAATAAATAATGGTAATAAGAAACAGGTCTATATAATTTGCCATATGCATGAATATTTGAAAAATGTCGAGAAGTAAAAATCGAAATATATCTAGAAATTGTAGGAGATTTATCTACTTCAATAACCATTACCAAAAGAGCACAATTCGTGAACTGAATGTATATAGCGCACCTCTGACGAGATGGAAAAGTTGATAATCGAAATCAGCGATCAAAAATACAGATAAAACTCTTGAGAAAAAAACTTCCGGAATTTTTTTCTGAGAAAATCCCCTTATGATTGGATTACAAGAATATTTTTTATGAGCATCAATGTATATGTAGAATGGAAATAGAATATAGGTAACCGACTAATTTGACTTCCCTTGTCGATAATAAATTCCCTGTTTGATTGAAAGGGGAGAGAAAATTACCTTCGACAGTTACTAATACTTCACTCAATCGATGATTTATTTGCACCTAACGGGTTGAAGGAAGATAGGGGAGGCGGCACATCACTGCATTAGCGACTTTTCTGGTTAAATCGAAATAAAAACATCACGTTGAGTAATCTAAGTGGTGTTCCATTAAACTCGCCGTATCACGGCCGACATGATTACGTACACGCGATTCAACCAGGTGGGTATAGAGTGTGCCCTGTTACCAACATTCCTGGTTACCATATCACACACCTTTTACACTTTATTTTCGATATTATTGTAATAAAATACTTGTTCAAATTACGATGACATATGTCGATATTCATCTGTGTCTGAAAGACAAACACAAGTCGCTATATTTTCCACTGTTCAAGATGACCTCTTGGAAGGTATTCATGTTGAAAATGGTAATATTCTCAGTTGAAAATAAACTCATAATACATTCCTCAAACATGACAATATGAAATGAAAAAATAAATCGAACCTTCTTCCTCAAAATCTACAAAATACCCACAAAGTCTACAGAAAACAGACAGACAGATCTACACAAGGATTCAAACCACCACCCAGGGCAGAAACGTGCAGTTTCGAAAACTTCAAACCCCATAGCGCAACGTATCCATCATCTAAATCACAGCTTCGGCATCTCAATGACGCATTGCAAGCCAATGGTTACACCCGTCAAAAACAATGGTCACACCCGTCAAAAAATCGCTAGGGCTAGTAAGCCAATGTTGCATCGAGATGACGGCAACAGCACAGCAACACACAAGAGAGTCGCTGACCGGAATGGAAAAGTACTGGTAAAAGACGACATCAAAGCCATTTACAAACCGACCAGACAGATCGGTACTATGCTCCTGTCAGCTAAAGACCCTCGAGACCACCTCGCTCGTTAGAGAGTTACAGCACCAGCGCATAACATTGGAAATGAGGAGAAGTGAAAGGGGCCATATACAATGTCACAGATGCCGAAGGCAGGCACATGCAACTACCGATGACACGGACGAAATGCGCAGAAACACATCTTAAATTCTTGCAAGTAGACGACAGATATGGCTTCAACATGCACAAATTGCTTGAGAAGCAGAAAACGCGAGCACCAAGGAGAACAGCAGATATGTATAGGCGCCGCCGCCAAAATACAACTTTTGGCAAGAAGGAGGCATGTGGCAAATTACCTCTAGCAGAAAGCAATATAATACTGGAAAATCATCTTATCACCTCTTCAGTTTCCTACACTCCTTTCCCACTTTCGCCAGAGCAGAGACAGCTACGGTTGCGGGGAGCAGGCAGTCAGAGAGCTGATTGGATTCATCCAGAAAGTCAGTGCATTCATGAATAACAGCGGTACAACTTTAAACCCGTTGAGGACCTGTATGTTCACTAACGGGGTTATCGATTCGATTCCACTCATTCTCCACTTCATTAGTAGGCATAAGGTGGATTTGAGGTGCATCTAAGAGACGAAAATCCAGCCGAATCGTCTACTACGATTCCAAGCTTTCTCCACTGTCAGGACAGACTACCCTCGGGCAGTCAGAACAGGGAGTCTGGATATCCCCATCAGAAATGGGTTAGCTTACATGCAGATTTTACCCGGACAGAGCATCGTCGGCACCAAACTGGCAGTTGGAACCTATGTGTATGCTATGTACAAGCCCCAAATAGGAAATTTACGCAGTCGGATTAGAGCAATATGTGTAATGTGGCACACAAAGATTTTCTGAGGTCATTGACATCAGAAAAAAGTACAAATTTACAAACCGAACAGAAGTCACAGAGGAGTCGAGCTCTATGAGATAACTGGTCTAGCAACCAAGAAGGGTTCAGCGGTGGTTGAACCCACCTATCCCCTAATTTCTAGAAATTCCTTTAGCGTTGATAGCAAAATGCTTATGTATAAGCAGTTAGTACATCCAAAGTCGGGAATTCCGTACAGAGACGGGTCCTCCAAGAAGAGGAACTACTGAGAAAAAATAAATACCAATCTGGTCTAGGATAATATGCGACAGTATGCCAAGCGAAAATTCACGCAATCGATCTATGTGTAGAGATACTGAAAGAAGCCAACCTCACACAAAAATGAATCAAAATTCCCTCGCATAGATAGCCAAACGGTTTTGAAAGCATTTGGCTCATATCGATCAACGTCCAAACTGGTGTCAAACTGCCAGAAAAAACTCTCTTCAATAGGAAAACTCAACAGTCTGTCTCCTGTCTGGATTCCTGGCCACTCCTGTATGGAGGGAAATGAAATGGTGTACCTTATTGCAAGAGAAGGTGCCGCCAGAACCAGAACCTGCCATTGGCATCTTATCAAGTTTTGCCAAATATACATTGGACAACGAGGAAAGTATAAATCTTCCTGCAAAATCTACCAGGATTGGCTCATTCCCAGGCATTCATACATTCCTAGAAGAATTTGATCAAAACTGTGTTAGACTCCAGGCTCACAGGCCACTGTCCTTTGAATCATCACATGACAACACTTAAACTGTTAAGATAGACAAACATTCTAGGATTCAATACTTCATACGCGCTCAGTATCTAAAGTAGAACGTTTTCTTTCATCCTCTAAACATTTTTATAGGTTTCATTCAAATGCTTTAACGAACTGATATTTCCTCTGGAAAACCTTTATCTATCCCACACTTCATCATGTCATCAGAAGGAAAATTCATGAAAAATAACAATTTGTAATAAAAAAACACACAAGAACCAGAGGCCTTGACAGAGACAGAGGAAGTACGATAATGAGCCACACAAACATGGCGGGCTCATTTATCAAGCGCTAGACCCTTTCCAAAAGCTTCGAGAAGAAACGGTCCTATAGGAAACCTAGTTCACATTAACGCAACACCCATCCAGGTATTCTGCTGAAAGTTTTTCCGAGACAACGCGAGAACAATCAATCCAAAATCGTTTAGCAAGCAGCATCTACACTGTTTCTTTCAGTTACCTCTATTGGATCTTGTGAAGAACAACTTTTTCGGCAACATCAGCGGAGGCCGATGCCAACGCCCTCTAAGTGGGGCGCTGGCATCGGCCTCCTCTAACTAGCAATGCCTGCGACGGATATTACCCACAAGCCGTTCCCTCCGCTATGTTCCTCCTATCTACCTCTCGGGAGAAGATCATGAAGAAATGAGATAAGTGTTTTCATAAGATCAATGAGTTATAACTTTTATTAAGATTATAAAGATTGCCGGTTGTTGAAACTTCTTCTAGTTTCAGGCCAGGTATGATCCCTGAATGCGAAAGAATTTTTCTCAAGTTTATCGGAATTGACGTACGACCACATGCCTCATTGAGAGAGCAAGTGTGATGTGAGTTGTTTAGATAGCAACCCTAACGTCTGGTGTTTGCTTGAAGTATGCACCTATTTCACCCGGGATGGTGCGGTAGTTTTTTCGGATTATTCCACAGCTGAAAAGTGATTACGACTTCAAAAATAAGTCGTCTGGAGCGCCACGGCAATTAATGTTAATTAAGCTATTCCTTTAGATACACTCTACGAGTGTTCGTGGAAAAGTTTTAATTTTATCATTACATCCATTTTACAGGAGTTTATATCCCATTTACAGTCACCTACGACCAATCCAGCATGTCAACAAACGACAAAGTTGGTAAAAACTGATTCACTTGATCTCTTCATATGTTTCGAATTGTATGGAATTTTTTGAAAGCTTTGAAATTCGAACATAATTATTCTTAATCAACCGGATCCATCCTCTTCAATAACTGATGCACAACAACTGTGTGAGATAGTGCCCTACTTGCAATGTAGGTTTTGGCAATGGTATTTGACAGATGTCATCCAATTTGTGGCTCATCCACAAGACAATAGTTGTGTTCTCTGAAATAAATGCCAAAGAAATTATTATCGTACAGGAATTTGTGGAAGCATTAGATTCCGAATCCATTTGTTTGGTCTTCATCGAGATATACTTCCGATTGAATCTGATTCGCACGGTTACCATCATTGACCGAGATTTTATAAGCAAACCAGCACAATAGAAACTCCTCTTCGATGGAGAGTCGAATATACAAACCCGAAAACTTCAGATCCATAAAATTTCCATTTAATAAAGGTACCCATCCACCCCCATGTAAATAGGAAGCTTACAAAGAGACTACTTTGTCGTGAAGCGAATGGCGTGATAAGGTCTATTCGCGTTCATCCCGTATTGACAGCGCTCCAATTTGACGTCTGCTTACTTGACGGGGAATTATATTTGATAGGATTACTAGATTGACAAATAGGATGAAGGAGACTTAATTGCGTGTTTGAGTGTGTTGTAGATCTCGTTCCACAAATTGTTTCGAAATAAAATTGGAGCTTCACTCTTTTATAGTTACGCTTTCGACTTGCCAATTAAAGTTGACATCTTCTGGAACGATGAAAAATTGCCAATTGATGCAGTCACAACATGAGTGGGAATTCAGTTCCGCTGTTTTTGGAGCGACTTGTGTGACCAGAGCTGTTCAGGAAATGTAAAAACTGATGTTTGTTTCGAATCTCTTCGAGATTATATGAATCTGAATCATCAATTCTAGTTTTCCATACCAAATATACTCTATGATATCAAGGGGCTTGGGAAGAAAATACAGAACATATTAAAAAAGTATCTACAGTGATTCTGAAAAAGAGCTCTTGGGATATAGTGAATACTAATCTAAGAACAACAAAAATACTACCCAGTTCCAATGAATAAGTATCAGAAAAATATTCATACCGCCAGAATTTTCCAAAATCTTGCCGAAAAATATAAGTAATATCAACATTCTACCAAGACTCAGAATATGTTATTAGAAATTTGTATACTATAAAGTTTAAAAAGGTATTCCTGCATAGTCTCCTAACGATTCTTTCCCAAGAATAAAAGAAAGTAAATGTGCTCGAATGGTAACACGGCAGAAACAAGATCAATAAAACTTGGGTACCGCAGGGTACTGTCCTGGTGTAGAATAAAATAGGATTATTTGACCAAATTTTCGTTATACGAGGGCGCGGTCTTCCATATTTCCATTATGGATGATTTTATCAGGAAAATGATATTATTATTTTCTGAGCACTACATAATGGTGTTCACTTTTCTCTGGGCGGGTCCCAACGTTGTTTTTATAAGTGACAACGTCTATTTGTTATAGACCAATAGCTGGTGACAGGTGACTTTATCCCATTTTACACTGCATGCCTTTTTAAGGCTTGATAATCAACCCTAAATTATGAAAAATAGATGGGTTTCTGGCCGCCGCTCGTGTGTACTTCATGAGAAAGGCGCTTTTCTTTTTGTGGAGAATTTTCGTGTTCTTGCCGTTGTAATAAGTATACGGAAGTTCAAACAAATTGAAACGTTATTAATTGATGGCATGCAATTCGCTGCGGCCGAAAGGGTTCAAAGGGTTGCGAAAAACTGAAAAAAATTATTTCAAATTGCATGCCGATGTCAATAATTGAAGTTTTAGTAACGAAAACACTCTGGAAAGATTGGCATGCGCCCCTCGTCTGACCAACGGTGAAAAATTGCAGGAAAACTGTGTAAAAATTTAATACAGGTTTCACGTGATTCAAAACTGCATGCCATTAGAAAGATACGTCATTTGTATAATTAATCAATAGCAGGTAATTTGGGATGCACACCAGGATTTCGCAAGATAGAGGCATGCATGACAAAAGTTGCAAAAAACACTGTGAAAATTCATCTGTCTTTATTTTGCGAAATCCTGGTGTGCATGCCAAATTACCTACTATTAATTAATTATACAAATGACATATCTTTCTAATAGCATGCAGTTTGGAATCACGTGAAACCTGTATTAAATTTTTACACAGTTTTCCCACAATTTTCCACCGTTGGTCAGACAAGGGGCGCATGCCAATCTTTCCAGAGTGTTTTCGTTACTAAAACTTCAATTGTTGACATCGGCATGCAATTTGAAAACACGGAAGTTCCCTTTAATTTTTTTCAGTTTTTCGTAACTCTTTGAGCCCTTTCGGCCGCTGATGTGGATTGCATGCCATTAATTAGTAGCGTTTCAATGTGTTTGAACTTCCGTATATTACAACGGCAGGCAGTATATTATTGCGGAGGAATACGAAACTTCTCCACAAAAAGAAAAGCGCTTTTCCTTATGAAGTGCATACGGGCGGCGGCCAGAAACCCGTCTTTTTTTCATAATTTAGGGTTGATTATCAAGCCTTAATAAGGCATGCAGTGTAAAATGGGAGAACATCACCTGTCACCAGCTCCTGGTCTATTATCAGTTTTTCAGTTTCTACATAAGAAATAAAAAGTACTTTCTGTAAATCTCTTTTTTCCAAAAAATAGTGAAACTATCGATTTTAACAATACCAAATTTTCAATGTAATTTGTAAAGGCCTCTGTTGGCGCTTCTTATATATCAATAATATACAGGGTGTTCCATTTGAAATAAGGAATATTTTGCATATTTGTATTCAAAATGTGAGGCAAGTGGTATATCACAGGTTGATTTCAGATTTATCGTTTGAGGTAAGTAGTTACCAACGTACAGTATATGACCAAAAATTAGTTTTAATGGGACTTGACACAACTTTATATTTTCAAACATTGTGAGTGACGAATTTTGAAAAAAAAACCTAGATATTGCTGAAAATGTTGAAGACCGTAAAAAAATATTTTAATAAAGTATCTTTTATTTCTCATGTAGAAACCGAAACACTGATAAAAAAATATAGGTTGTCACTAAAAAACCAAGTTGGGACCCGCTCAGAAAAAATGGACACATTGTGTAAATACCGTAATTTTCATTTTGTAGAACTCAGAAAATAGTATCATTTTGCTGATAAAATTAATTTATCTATCTGTTCCATAATGGAGATATGGAAGACTGCACCCTTTTTGCAGGATCCTGTATAAGCTGATGTTTCGGCATCTAACTTCACAGAGAAATAGATTGAATTAATATGCAGAAAATTCTTGGGATCTTGCTTCTTCCAATGAATTACATCCTATGCAACAAGACGCAATCAATCTACATGAGTGAAATTTGTTCTGACTTTCGAAATATTTTCTATGGGGTATCCCAAGGATCTGTTTTGGGCCCTTTCCTGTTCATTATTTACAAAACCGATTCATTTCGTTCATGTTCCCGAATAAATTTGTGGCATATACTGATGACTCAGCTTTGCTAGATACTGCTTCCGACGCATTAGAAAGTCTTTCTCTCGAAAATGCACAAAATGGGTTCAGTACAAAAAAAATTGAAATTTTACCACAACGAACTGCAACGCAAGTGTCTAACTTTTTTGGGTTATTGTTGATGACATATAGATCAGATTATCGAACTTGCTATATTTGTTACGCAATATGATGAATCTAATATGTTTCAACACAGTTCGAATATGTTATTTTTTATTTTTCCATGCTCACGCTCTAAGACTTTTCAAAATTCAGAAGAAAGCATTTGTTACCGGTTAATGGTATCAGTGTCAAATATTCAGAAATCTATCTGCTAAGCATAATCCTTCATCATTCATTTACATCACAGTGTTAGAGGTACAACGCCGATTTTTATGATTATGGATGTCAGAGTCTTCAACTATTCTTGGAGTTGATGGATAAATTTCGAACGTTAGGTTGAAACGGGGTTGAAATTGCAGTTTTAGGATATGTGTAAATGGATCATCAACAATCTATTTTGAAAGCCTACAAATTCCATCCTTACAAAATAAGGTTAGTTCAAGAATTAAACGAAGATGATCCTGATCGTCGACTTCAGTTTTGTGAGGAGTTCAGCGAGAAATTAACCAATAATCCAAACCTATTATACAATATATGTTTTTCAGACGAAAGTACTTTCATGTTGAATCGTGAAGTAAATAGACATAATTATCGTTTCTGGAGTGATGTGAATCCTCATTTGGTGATTTGCCAAAAACATATTTGTAACTTCGTCATATGAATCTATTCTATTCTGTGTATTCTATTTTATTTTATTCGTATAGTTGGCGTAATTGTATCTAGAGAAACTTCAAAATAATATTTTCTCACATAAAAAATAGTTCCGAAACATATTCAATGTCACTGCAGACTGCATTCGAAAATGCCGGTTCGATTGATGAAGTTATGATAATTTTCACACTTTTACTCCAATCATGTATTGGTCACCCGTTATTTCTTCAGTGTTCCATCTATAGATAAGTGATCAAAAGATATTTGTTCTCATTAGCATCAGAACCAGATGAAACGTCATCCTAATCGACATGTTACACAAATGAATTTCAAATTGAAACCTCTATCCAAACGAGTGATCTTTACAAGTCACTTTTCCACAGACGGACGGTAGTGGTTCTTGGTAGTGGTGTATACAACTTTAAATCAATTAGGCTGACTAAATTAAAGATAAATGGACTACCGTGATTATCACGATCAACAAATCCTTCTAAGTGAGAAGATGATTGAACTATCATTAAATTAATGAAGTGCATACTTAATGGGCTAACTGAAACAAAAAGAAAACACGGCTATGGAATGCGAGATTATGTATCGACAACACTGTGAGAGAAAATATAGTTGCTTCACTTTTTTTTTTCAATAAGACCATTTGTTATCAATTCAGGGAAAAAATTCTTCTTCAATAAAAACTCGCTTCATTCAACGCTGATTCCAAGATAGTTTTAATCAAGCACACCAGATTTCTAATATTTTAACATTTTTGCTAATTTCATTAATTTTTGTCATTTTCTGAAATTGAACTTTAATAAAGTGTTTCATACGAGTAGCTGTACCATGCTACTATTAATTTCTGAATGTACATGAAAATAATACTAAAAATAGTAGTTTTCTTTGAGAAAAGGCGTCAAATCAATTGAAGTTGGCGTGTCATAAAGTATTTGGGATAAACCCAAGAGGTGAATCTATGTGGAATTCTGGTGTACAGTACCTTGGAGTTCCCTGTAATATCTTGTAATTCCGTGGAATTCTTTAGATTTTCGTGAAATTCCTTCGAATAGAAATGTTCGTACCATTCTAATTTCGTTCAGTTATTGAAAGGACGATATTGAAAAAAATTAAATAGAATTTTGAGCTCTACTTCAAAATACAAACTGAAACCTGTAAAATCGAAGCAATCGTAAAAGTTATTGTTCTTCTTAAGACATATTGACCTTATTAGAAATCCTTTGCTAGATTCCTATTCGTAATCAAAGCGAACATTATTCTGAATCGATTGGCGTTTGCAGAATTGCTCTATCTTTAACCGAGGGTATTTTTGACATCTTTTTCCGTTTTTTGCCGAACCTTGTATCTGAGCATATATAAATCTTATATTTTTGGAATCGGCATGAAATTTCACGCATATTGTGCGTATTTAAGTGGATCCAAAGATTTTGAATATTTCAAAAAATTTTAACGAGTAGATCGACTTAAAATTCCCAAACAATACTGATTTCAATATTCTGGACCGATGGGCGTTCGCAGAATGGATCTATCTTCTACCATTCTTCAAAACAATTTTGTTAATCCGGTACCAACAAAACAGAAAAAATCAATGTAAATCAATGTCACATGTTACTTGAATCAAATCTTCAAGTAGACAGGTTACTCAAGATGACAATCATGTTAGACATATCAAATGAGGAGCAGACATCCAAAATGAGTTTTGTCCATTATGGACGCATTTAGGATCATTCATTTTTAAAATTCCTGGATTGGCTATCAAAAGGAGATTTTTGACAAGGCAATATTTAGGAATATATTTTTGCAATTTTTCCAGTTTCGTAAATTTCCTCGAAACGTATTCGATTCTCCATAGTAAACTTTGTCATTTCCTGAAAATTATGCAATTTGGACAAAACGCATTTTGGTATTCTGCTCCTCAAATGATAGTTTACTTTTCGTACCATCGTGCAAAAGCCGAAATTCATACTATGTGAACTACTGCCCTTCATAGGGGTGAATACAGACATTTTTGTCAATGATTTCTTCAGATGAAGAAGTTTCAGCTGAAAATGATCAATTATGAATCATCACGTGACACTTCAGACTCACACCAAAAACTCGTTTATTGTAGTCATACAAAATCAAGAATACTATGCTACATTTCATGACAGACAATACCTGGAGTATTGGTCGAATCATTGAAAAATGTGGAGATATATTTGTCATAAAATTCTTCGAAGGAGATTTTCACTTAAAAAAAAAATATATCGATACTGTCGAGAAGCAGCATGTATTTTGTTTTTCGACGGACCTTTCGATATGATTGGCTGTGAGCCGATAAAAATCTCGCAATTAATAAAATACAAATTGATAAAAATATATAAACTTTTGAAAACGAAACTTAATCACCGTATATGAAAATTTGATTTTTCTGTGATTGAGTTAGGTATGTCATGTTGAAATTTTTTGTTGCATGTGTTTCTGTTAGGATTTTTCGGTGTAATCAGAGCGTTTTCGAGCGAAGAAGTCATGCATTGTCACGTCCGGCTCCAGAATCGTTATATTGTTCCCTTTTTAGAGAAATTTCGCCCCGACATGCCATCCTCAAAGTTTGTCGATTTCTGCCCCGACTCCGCCTTCGATTTCTACAATATTTAGCTTGACAATATTTATTTTAATCGGTTCACCATACAACAAAGTTCTCTTTTTAAGCCTCTGTATTTTCTAAGAGCCTCTCTTTAAGTTCTTTTTTCAAGATTTTTTAATTTCTAGAAGCTCTTCACCAAATTTTCTAGAAGTTGGTCTTCCAAGGATTTCGAAGTTTCTTCGAGTTTATTCATTATCCAATTCAGATCAATTCCAGAAACTTCGAACGAAAAGGTTTCGGGGTCTTCTGCTATTGAAATCAATCATTTTGTGAGTACTTTCTGTATGGCCTTCTTACCAGTAGTTTCTAATTCTCTCTTTCTTCCAGGTCTTGCTTCAATTCCGCGACCTTCAAATCGACCAGGCGCACTTTTCTCGAAAGTATTTTGTTCTTTAGTATCTTCAAACAGAGAAACCAGTCTGTTTCACACATAAAGTTTGTCAATTAATTTTTCCGAAATAAGCAAATCTTCCACTTCGCGAACACTCATTATTTGTTAAACGGGTCACAACCACTCTATTTGCGAACTCTGATCGTGACTAATCGTAAACTGCGAAACTGTAAACTGACTATAATCTACTGCTCGAGATTCCTGTATTTATACCGGCATCAGACCTGTGTTGGATCATAACAGAAACACCGTGAGATGTCGCCGGCATTAAGAAGTATTGGGAACACTCGTCGACTCATCTAGATGTTCCTTACATGGCTCTTTCATGTAAGTTTATCTCGTAGAATGACTTCTTCAAAAAAAGAAATACTTATATCCGATGAATAAACAAACTCTGGTGTTTTTACTGTTGATAAATTCTTGGGATATGCAATATTTGAAGTTATCAAACTCAGAGATCCATATTGAGTCAAATAGTTAATTTAAGGAGAACCTCGTCTACAAATGGCAATGTTGTAAACTTTAAAATCATGAATCGCCTATGAAACTATCAAAGAAGTATCTAGATTATTCATTTCGGTCGAGGAAGAAAGTGCCTTTCATCTTAATAATATTTCACGTCTTGTTTTGAAGTAAATATTGTTCATTCTTGAGGAGATTGTTGAAAAACCACTCGTGAGCACGGAGAAATAGTAGCTGAATCATTGCGGAAGAGGGTTCAAACATCTTAAGAGAGCTTTATCACAAATACAATCAAGGGGTGGGATTATCTCCTGACATTCATCCCTATGAAAGACTAGAATTAGTGCCAGCCGCTGTGAAGATATAAATGAGATTTACACGATGAAGGCTATACAGGATAGGTGTTCATCGGGTATAACAGTTTTGAAAAGATTTTTTACCGTTACTTATATTTCCATAAAAATTATTTAAAATCAATACAATATAAATATATATTTATTATATGTTATAAATATGATATAAAAATATGTATTTTTCAAAAGTATTGAGAAAATGTTTTTTTACGGTTATGAAAATTAACTTTTCCTTCCTAGTATTTAGAGTTGGAATTTTTTCCAATAATTGTGTGGTGATATGTCATTTTGTATGAAATTCCTGTTTAGATATTGCTTTCTTCAAAAGAAATAAGACATTTGAATGGTTCTATCGCCGATATAGAAGATGCCTCAACCTTGGGATTTCAACTCATCCAACATACATTGGAAAGTAAATTCAAACTGTTTATTTATACTTAATTCCAACAAGCACTGATAGTAGGTTCAATATACCGAATGATGTGAATAGTTCTTCAATTCCATACAATTCAATTGGGTAAAAAGAATACCTATGATGAATTCTGGATTTAATTTTTAGAAAAATTATTGCGTTGATCCACTATTTGCGAAAAACCGCATCAAAAAGTATTGAATTTCTTGAAATTAGCTAGTGTTACCAACATCACTAGAACACGTATCAGCCGAATCCTGAAACATTTTGAAATCCATCCCTGCAAAACACATTTGGTACCTACACCCATTGAATAAATATTATTTTTATCAGCGACAAGAGTTTTATGAATTATGACTGCAAGAAAACAGGTACTGATAGAAATTTCGTTTTCAACGTCGCCTTTTTGATGAGGTACATTGTTTTTTATTTCAATTGTAAATAGTTAAAATTGTGGGGCATTGATCCGATACTTTACAAGAAGTCCATACTCAAAGTTCCCAAAAAAAGAATGTTTGGGCCGGTATTTTCAGGAGACCGTTTCATTTGACCAATTTTTCTCCAACATAATCCGACAGAGAAACTTATTTATTATCACTAGATTGGTTTGTTCATCCACAGTTATTAGACATCATCGAGAATGACCATCGTTACCAAGAAGACCACTTGATTTTACTACAAGATGGTACACTCATTACGCACAACCTGTTAGAGTGATTTCGGATGAGATATTTCCGGGAAATTGGACTGGAAGAGGTCCTGAAGAATGGCCAGCCAGATCTCCGGAATTAACCCCACTTGGTTTTTTGTGGTTTCACTTGGAAAACGAGATCTATGCAATGAAACCTGATTCTTTACAAGATGTGCGACATCGAGTTATTGAAAAATGCCGTCGGATAACGCCAGAAATGCTACAAATTGTGAGGTCTCATTCTGAACAGAACTAGTATCATTGCACGGTAACCGATGGTGGACAATAGGAACATTTAATTCATTGACAAGTTATAATGAGTTTCATTATCAGATCTCGTTTTAATTGATTAAATAAACAAACATCAACATCAACACTGAATATTTCGAAAACGATTTGACATAATCCAATTGTTTTTATAGCCTGTTGTTCTGGAGGCATATACGTTGACATATGTAACCATTAATAATATTTTCAGTACTCTACGACACCGGAAGTGAACCCCAACTTTGTTTTTTGGATGATATACCCTGATTTTTTATTGCATTCTCAGAATTTACTATATTTGACACATCATATGTCTAAAGGGCTACAGTTTTCAGATATTCCAATTTTTTTGAAAATTTTGACAGATGCAGGCAGGCATCCCTTTGCAACAAACTTAGTTTTTTGGAAACTTTTCAAAAAAATTTACTGGATGGCAACCCTATTTTTTTCTTACAGCCAGTGGATCCTACGCTGAAAAATGGAGGGATTTTACACCCTGTATATTATTACATTTCTGAAATCTGCATAATTTTCTAAATACAATTAGGTATACCACAACATTTCAAACTTCAAAATTTTTAATAATTAAATTTTTAGTTTTCCATTTAAGTGTGCCATGTTGGTTCCGATTCATTCAAATTGACCCGTCTAATGCTAGAAAAATCTAAATCCCGTCAAAAATACTAATTTTCGATTTTATGAACAAGTAAAGTTCATCGTAATCGATTATGGGGTAAAACTCAATATTTTCAAATGGAACCATATTGGTACTGTGGTATTCCATTCATTGTTACTATTATCATTCATATCTGATAAATACAGCTAAAAGGAAATAAGAAAATACGCAATTATTTTGTTCTAATTTAATGCTAGGAAGTTACTAAGGTGGCTTTGAAATACAAAAAATCAACACAAAACATAACAACAATTGTTCGAAATGCTGTCCCACTAACGCCAATGCAATGTTTCTTAAGTGGCCCCAAACAAAGAAATCAAGATATGTCAAATCAGGTGACCTTGGAGGATAACGCACAGGACCGTTCGTCGAAATTAGGTTTTCTTCGAATGCCTGTTGAAGGTAATCAATTACTATTCTTGAATTATGGGAAGGAGATCCATCTTGTTGGATATATATTCCCTGTCGTGAATGGATAGGTAATTCAGTGTTAACCTGTCCTCAATTTCATTTTGCAGAAATCCTAAGTAAGTAGCTTCGTCAAGGGTCCTTCAAATGTTATTGGACCAATGATTCTACGACCGAGTATTCTAAGTCAAAAATTGAAACCGAACCGCACTTGAAAGTTACCCTCCCGCAATAAATTTTTATTTTCTTGTGACTAATACCTTGTATTTTGTCGGTTAAATAATCGCATATTCGTAAACCTAGACTCGTCCGAAAATAAAAACTTTCACAAAAAAGCATTGTTTTGCTGCACATTATTCTGCAAGATCCATTGCAATATTCCATCCTATATACGTTCATACCCATTTTCGTACAGGTGCTGGTGCAATTGATATTTGAAAGATTAATAATTATGTTTGTGCAAGATCCGGCTTAACGTTTTGTGACTAATTTCCAATTCAAACCCAATTTTCCTTTAAGAAACAGTCTTATCAACTTCTATTCGAGCTATATACAACATTAATTTCCGTTCCTTCGTCAATGATAACGTTTTCTTCGGGATCTTAGTTATATAGGCTTTCTTCGGAATTGAATTTCAAGGCGATTAAAATAATTTCTCGCAGGACATTGTCCATCAGGATATCAGTCGGCATAGAGGTTTCTTTTAACAAAAATAACAACAAATGTGAAGAATTTTCCAATACACAATAAAAACACCGATAAAACAACAAATATTTATTTGACAATCTGAAGGAATAATTTTATTGTTTTCAAAGCCTCCTTAGTACCTTCTCAACAATAAATTAGAACAAAACAATAATTTTCTTTTGGCTCTAATTTTGACTGTATTTATTGCACATTTAATTACCAGGAGCGAATAAATTCCTTATTAATAGTACCTACTAAGAAATGGTACCACGGTACCAATATGGTTTCATTTGAAATAAATGAGTTTTACCCCAAAATCGATTACGATAAACTTTATTTGTTCATAAAAAACGCAATTTAGTATTTTTGACGGGATTTCGATTTTTCTAGCATTAGACGAGTCAATTCAAATAAATCGGAACCATCATGACATGCACACTAAAATGGAAAACTAAAAATCAAACCATCAGAAATGTTGACGTTTGAAATGTCACTTATGTGGCATCATTGGATTCAGAAAATTATTGAGAATTCAGGAATGTAATAATATACAGGGTGTTCCATTTAAAAATCGAAAGTTGGTATCATTTGTAGGTCAAAAAGTGACGCTTTTCGTGTATATAAAATACCTATCCCAAATTTCAATCAATGAGCTTAAAAACTAACAGAGATACGGGGGGTGTATTACGCGATGATCCTGTTACACCGGCGGTTTAATACCTGTCGGTATCCTATGACTATTGATTGAGTATATTGATAAATAGAAAACGACACCTAAATATAATTACAGCTTTTACAAAGGACCGAATTGTTCGGTTAGGATTACTTTTTCTTCAGACATTGAATTTATTATATATCTATCTATTTATTTTTTATAGTGAATACAAATCACTAAACGCTAGGTATATATTTATCGTACGTTTCAAATTCACCCATTCCAGATGAATTATGTGAGTAATACATTTGTTTTCTTGTACTTCCAAATTGAATAAATCGAAAATTGAAAAATATATGTGTCAAAGATAATTAGGTAACCATTTATACACTCTCGGACAAAAATATTGCATATTTTATTTCAAGATTTTTTTCATGTTAATTTCTTTTCCCTTAACACCTTATTTATTTTCATGGATAAATGTTCAAAGGCCAAAGTATTTTAAGTAAATTTCCATTCAGTTTAGCTAAAAGAATGCTTGGACATGGTCGCTAGGGAAATAATGGTAATACAAATTACAAACTTTGAATAGTGTGCCTTTGTCACTATAAATGTCTATTGTTTCGTTTATTGTTGTCAGAATGACATTTCAAGTACTTTATGTCTTGATTCTGTAGTTTTCTTAGTGAGATGCCACATTTGAGCGAATCAGTTTGTGTTAAAATTGTTACTTTATTCAATGAGGGATGCAGACAAGAAGATATTGCGCTGAGATTGCATATCCATCAATCAACTTTTTCTAGTATTGTGAAGAGATACAATGAGGAAGTACAAAAGGCAGACAAGTCGAGGACCTGAGAGATGTACAACGCCAAGAGATGACCAATATTTGAAAATTTAATCATTGCAAAATCGCACGCTTACAGCTCTTCATCTCAGAAATGATTTACTGAGTACATGACAAGTTAACATAAGTGTCAAAACAGTAATAAAAAGACTCAAAGAAGTTGGTTTGAATCCAAAATGCCCTGCCAGAGTTCCTAGGCTTCTCCCACGTCACAAATCTAGACGGTTACTATTTGCCATAGCCCATGTCAACTGAAATGAACATCAGTGGGGAAACAATATTTTCACAGATGAAACAAGAATACAGTTATGGAAACCAGATTGACGTGGTCGAGTATACAGAAGATCTGGAGAACGTTTTGCAAAGTGTAATCTTGTACACAACGTCAGCTTTGGTGGTGGTTCCATTATGTTGTAGGGTGGCATTAGTTGGGACAGTCGCACCGAGCTTATAGAGATAAATTTAAAAGAATGAATGATGACAGGTACATACGCAACATCCTGAAGAGCATGTTTCACCTTACGGTGGCTTCATTGGTAACGACAATTTCGTGCCAATGCATGATAATGCTCGTGCACATGCTGCAAGAACAGTCACCCAGTATCTTGTAGTTGTTGGACTTGAGGCAGTATGGAGTGGCCACCAAACAGGCCTGACGCAAATCCCATAGAACATATTTGGAACATACTAAAAAGACATATACGAGCAGGAAATCCAGCTCCTAACTCAATCAAGAATTGCTGCACATATGCAGGAACAATGGAATCGAATTCCACAAGAAACCATCAAAGACCTTTTGTGAAGTATGCCTAGGAGGATGAAGGCTATTGATAGAGCTAGGGCTGGAGTTCCTCAGGGATCCCACATTGGTCCCATTCTTTTTTTTTATACTTCATCAATGATGTTATTGATACTTTTAAACATTGTAAGGTTTTATACTTTAAGAAAATGATCTTGACTTCTACAAAGTTCTGAAGATGACTGTCATTTGATTCAAAATGACTTAATCAATTTTACCATTTACTGCAAATGAATTTTTTTGAGTATCAATACTGATAAGTGTAAAAATATGTGTTTTTATAGAATACTCAATCCAACTCTTCATAATTATGCTTTAAATGGAGTTGGTTTGCAAGCTGTAACTAGTATCAGTGATTTGGGGATAGTATTTGATAAATAACTCAATTTCAACGACAATATTTCAACAGTACCTGCAATAGATCTCTCAGAATGGTGGGTTTTACAAAGAGGCAAACTATAGGAATAGCTTTGAACAGAACGCAATTAGGACGTTGTATATTTCACTTCTTCGGAGAATTCTCGAATATAATAGTATAATCTGGTCACTAACTTCCAATTGCCAGAAGGACCGTTTTGAGAGAGTACAAGGACGGTTCACTAATTTCCTTGTATGGAAATTTGGACTTTCTTTCCACAGACTAGACTCACTAACAAGAGTTTCATTGTTGAATCTCGAAACTTTGGAGAATAGACGAAATTCGGCTGTCAAAAATTGCCCAGAGATATTAGAAAAACTATAATTCCATGCCAACTCTAGAACCACCAGAATTTGCCACACTTTCTATGTGATGCAAACCCATCGTACTAATTATGGTCGCACTGCTTTCTGTTGTAGGCTTCAAGAAAACTTCAACATACATCAATAAATATATTCAATGTCCCTTTTAACTTATACAAGGATAAACTGAAATGCCTCGTCATTGATTCTACATGATGTTTTGTAATAGTAATTAATTCAATGTAATTTTGTATTTCGTCCTTTTTATCTATATTTATATAGATATACATGTACCTGAGTTTCTGCCTACTTTTATATATATTAATATATATACATTTTTGTTGTTTTTGTTTTGGTACATTAGTTAGATTATAATAGTTGTAAGTACCATTTGGAATTTTTATCGAATTCTGTAGTGTACTTGATTGAATAAATCAATTATGTTGCCTCAAAGAACTTTCATTTTGTCGCTATTGTTGCTTGTTTTGATTAAATATTATTACCAAAATTAGTTTATTCCATTACTTTTTCTAGAAGTGTGTTATAAATTTTCAATATCTGGCAATCAATATAAGTACGTTAAATATTTCAGCATAAACTATTTAGTAATGAAAAGTGAATAACGATTCAGACAAATAGAAATGAACATGAAATAAAGGCTTTAAATAAAATATGAAACATTGTTGTCTGTGAGGTGTATAAGGTAGGCGCATTCAATGAGACCAATGAAAACATTTAAATGGATAAAGTCAAGCAAACGTTCAACATCAAAACAACTAACTGTCATGCGATTCAAATGAAATCTAGTCCTATCCGTAAAACAATAGAATCGAATTAAAAGCGACCCTAATTGACTAATGTGGCAAATAAAGCGCCAAAAAAAGTGATATCGTTTCAGTAACGGCATTGTTTTCCTTACCGGCACTTTCAGCATTTCCGGGGGTCTGAGCTCTCTCCATGATCTCGTCGCCCTTTCTGACGAGCCCCAAAATGTTGTCGATGGTGTGTCTGGGCCCAGAATGCGGACTCGCGACCAACCGCATGGGTTTAACGTCCAATCCGTAATTGAGAATACTTGAGGTATCTTCAAAACGGTCCGAATCCATCGCGCGCTTTCGAATGACTGAAGTTGGCAACCACGCTTTGTTTCCCATGGGCGGTAAAAGAGGCGTGGCGGAGCGTGTCGGACCAATAAAATATCTCGAACATCCATCATGGAGTCGACGAGGGAGCCGGGACGTAGTGTGGATGCCCGCCAACTCTAATAAGCTCTGTGCCGTGGATTTTATGGTGCAAAAGCTTCAAATTGGTGTCAATAGACAAGAATTAAGTTGAGTAAGTGCTATTGCTACTTGTCTTTGAGTGGGGTTAACCAATAAAACGGATTTATCAACTCGTTTGCTCAAATTTGGGGTATTCATGGTAATTTCTGTTATTGTTGTGGGTTGCTAGGACGTACGAATAGTGACACTCTTTGATAACATGTATACCGATGCATTAGTTGATTGAAATACAAATGAATCGGTATAATTATTGGAGTTTTCATTACGGGAGGAATTTTTTATGAATCTTTTCGTGTTGTAATAGGTTTTCAGGACATTAATCACTCTTTCGATTACCGGCGGATCTATAACCCCTTTCCTGACAGAGGTATCATGTTTTGGATCAGTGTGGAAAAACTTAGATGCATGCGATATTTTCTGGCCAACATAATACCTGCTTCATCGAAAATAGCTACTTTCTATTACCTTTCTACAGAAAACTCCATTTTTGACCCCTGAAGAGGGGAAGAAAATGGAATTCTTCCTCCCACCGAAAGATAAACTTTTTCCTCCCTGAGAACAAGAATGTTCCCCCTCTGAGTTTTTTAATTCCCTCACATAAGCAAGATTTTTTTTTACCTCGTCTGTTTGATTTTGTAAGATTTATGAAAATAAGATAAAAAAATAAATACTAGTGTCTATTTCCTTTATTTAAATTGAACAACAATATAATACATGAAATACATGAAAGTAATCCCTCTGAAATACTAACCAGTCCTTGATGATTATTTATTGACGTATAGTGTGGCCAGCGACGGATCCAGCAAGCTTTTTCGGGGGGGGACAATTCCATTTTCTGTTACCTATAATGTTTTTTTACAAAAAGAGGTGATATTGAATTTAAATACACTTATATGTATTGGTCGTCAATAGGTATGTATCATTTAAAAAACAGTGGCTGTTATGTGAAAAAAAAAAGTTTTTACAAAGTAACTCAAAATATATGTGTATATTATTTTTTAAATGATGAATTGTAGTCTGTGATCCCCAATTTTGGCGTAGCGCTCTATAATTCTCTCTACATCAACAACAATCTCACGATGTATATGTAGAAAACAGAGTACTTTCATCCTTTCTTCTCCCATTTTGGATCGTAACCAAAACTTTGCGCGTTTTAAAGTGCTGAATGATCGCTCGCCATGCACTTGCTGCACTTACAGGAAGTGTCAAAAGTATTCTTGAAAGTTCGTAAATTGTGGGAAATAAGTCTGTACCACACACGACCAGTGTTGGAAGTACACATGAACTGTAACCTATAAGGCTAAATTTCTCGGTGGGGGGGCAATTGCCCCTAGTGCCCCCTCCCTGGATCCGCCGTTGAGTGTGGCTGCTTGCAAGGTTGCTTTTCAATGAAGAAAGAGCTATCGACACAAAGTTATCAGTTGTAATATCACAAGTGAGAATAAAGTGAAAATAATTTGACAGATTTTTCGAATTGCCAGGCAATAGACACGAGAGCCCGAAGGGATAGATTATTTTTTGATGCCCCAATCATAGACCTATTCTCTAGACATATAACATTTTTATTTCAACAATTTACTTGAATCACTATAAACAGAATGAAGTTTGGAATTTAAAGTTCTCATCATGAAATATACAATTATTATGGCGGCTGGAGGATTCCGTAACATTGTTTTGTTCTGTTGGATTGAAAGCTATTGCTTTCACTCTGTCCCTAGGTTATCAATTGAAACTGTTTCCTCATTGAAACGTTACTCAAAATAGTATTCTTACATGCATTTTCGTTGATTTTCTTAAAATTTCATCGGATGACGATGTAGGTACTTACTGAACCGTTTTCGAATCATTTTTCACTTTTCATGCTAACTGATGACAGACGTCAGATCAAGAGTATCAGTTGTCATATAATAAAACAAAATACCACAAAAAATTCCCGCGGCAATTTTCAAGGTAGAAAATTCCCACTATAATAATGCTGTGATTGGCCTGAACGTACATGAATGCTTTGAATTGATGGTTTCGATTGGTTGCAAGAATTGTCAAAAAATACTCAACGTGATTCCTATAGAAGAACTTGGCATTGAAGTGAATTCCCGAACAGTAAAGATTTTACTTGCAATTTCCTTTTTTCTTGTCAATGAATTTGCGTCATAACTCATATCCCTCAGAAATCGCTTCCCAGACTCCCATGCAACCTCCATGCTGCTTACCTAAGTGTTACCAAGTCACCACCTGCATTGTCGAGCAGCGTAGCCAAAGTTCTGCGGGAGCAATGACCGGTAGGTATAACTTTGAGGGTTTCTAAATTTCGAAAATGTTGTAATTTCAAATGGAAGCAGCCATTTAATTATTTCTGTTTACAAAGACGGATGAGTGTGCCTTATAGTAATTAACAAAAAATCTGTAGTGCAATGTTTTGGACTGTTTGGAATTTTTATATTTTCAGTATAAAGTCAAGGTAAACATTCCGTTTATTATGCGTGATTATCAGAAATAATAAATGTCTGTTTTCTCTTGGTTTTGGTAACTGGAAAGATAACTATTACTAGCATATATCGCCACGATCAACAAGGTCTTTAACGTCCAATTTAAATTGATTATTCGCATCTGCAAGCCACGCAAATGCCAAATAGTGAAGTGATCTGAAAAAAAATCACAATTTTCCAAAAAAAACTGCAAATTCAATAATTTTTTTGAAGACAAGTCACTTTGATTCCTGAGGAAAATATAATTTAATCGACCATTCTTACAATCATTTCTTGACTAACCAATTTTATAAAAACCCAATGAATACCAAAATAAAATACGTAAATCATCTGAATCCGAGGTCTCTGTCAAAAATCTTAATATTTCATCTTTCAAACGTCAAATATTTCTTTGGTATACGTAACCACTGGCTTCTTTTTTGAAATGATATTAATTTTAGGCACTTTATGCCTATATTTTCCCTAACTGATCGTATCATACTATATTTGCTCCATAATACCGATTGTTTTAGTTTTCTAAATCGCTGCGAGAAAAATACTAGAGGAACATCTTCTGAGACTGTTTTTACTCCGCGCTCTTCCAACCATTCTTTGAAGATACCAGTATTCCTTTTAATATCGCTCTCTTGATTTATTAGGAAGAAGACACATTAAAATCAATTTTGCCTATCCAGCGGGATTTTTCTTTTGGCTAATTTTCATTTTCAAAACTCCGATGCAACTTAAACAACCTTTATGTTTGTATTAACAAAAATGTCAACAACAAAAGGGTTGTCACCACGATGACGACGCGACGCAACACTTTCTGCAGTTATTCTTACAAGTGTGTATGCATTGTAATTTATTATGAAAATGATGACCTTATAAAGGCTGCAGAAGGAACTTCGCAGAAGGAACTATCCGCGGTAGAAAAAGGATTATTTTACTCTCTTGGTAAGTAAGTGAATTATTTGTTTAACTTAAGAGAAAAGTGTCACTTTTTCTCCCGCATGCAAAGGGAGGAAAAGACACTTTACTTCAGTGTGAATTATATAATTTTTTGTAACACCTCCAGCATAAAACCACCAATCAATCACAAAGAACATATTGTTTTAAATATATTTTCAATAAGGACGCCCATTTTTGAAACACCCACTAACGAACCTAAAATTGCCATTAGATTTGAGAAGAGATAATAATAAAAAATGTGAACCCATCAGATAATTTAGTTATTTCAAGACGTTATTGATGCCGTATAGTTACGTATTATACCGGGTGGCTACGGAAGTATTGCCTACGGAATATCTCAGTTATTGTATGAAGTAGGTTTGTGAAATTTGGAGCGTCAATATAATGACATAAGAGCTAGAATTTGAGCATATTGACATGTCGAAGTTAACTTCCGGTCTGACCGGAAGTAACATCAACTTTCTTATTTTAAATGGAAACCCTATTTTTTTTCTTTTCGCTTTATTCAGCATTCAATTCCCTTTCTAATGACATATCACAAGTTGGTATCTAACCAGAAACTAGATCAGAAATTTTTTTTTATTGAAATTCACCGAGTAGGCCGTGGAAGCAAAATGAAAGCCAAAAATTGAAAAGTTGGCTATGGAAACCATACGTCACTTGATAACAGTTGCTACTACTGTGATATTTTATTTTCATTCGTCGGCGTTATAAAAAGCCGCCAAAAAAAATATTGGAAAAATTGGGAAAAAAACAATACTCTGTAGGTCCATAACTTAAATAGGAACATGCAACTTTTTCTTGCCTGTACTATTCAGCATAACCATTCCTTTCTAATGATATAATAGAAAGTAATGTTTTGAAATAAAATACCAAAAAATCCAATTATTATTCTTCAAATAACAAAACAGATTATCGCCATACGCAAAAATAACATTAAAAATAATGTGGAATGATAAATTATATCCTGTAGGTTCTAGGTTAAATAGGAACATAAACGTACTTGGTCTGTGCCATCGTCCATAGATATTCTAATATCTACCTATGGACGATGTTTGTGCTATTCAGAATAATCATTCCATTGCAATAATCATTCGAACCAAAATATTAACAAGTAGGCTGATTAAGATGTATTTTGGAATGAATCAAAAAAGAAACGAGAGTTCTCACGAACGCTGCTATCCATATTATTTTGACGTTCGAAGTAGTGTTTTTGATTCTGCCATTTTAAAAGGGTTTGGAAATCGAAATCAGTTAGTGGAATATTCCAAAAATGCCCCGTTATTCACGAACCGAACAAATTGACATGCTTCTCATTTATGGTGAATGTTTAAAAAATTCTTATGTCGCTGAACGATTGTATTTAGAGCGATATCCAGGGAGGCAGCAACCGTCAAGAAGGTATTTCCAGTGGCTTGAAGAAAAATTAAGAACTGAGCCTGATGTTCATGAAGACCAAGAAGCATTTGTTATTAATGAGGAAACTGAAATTAATGTATTAGCTTTAGTACAATATGATAGCACAATTTCCTCAAGGCAGATTGGCGCCGAATTAGCTATAAGTAAGGACTCTGCTAGGAAAATTTTGAAAAAACATCGATTTAAATCCTTCAAGTATCAGTTGCATCAACATTTAGAATGTACTTCCAGCAAGATGGCGCCCCTCCGCATAATTCAAGAATAGCGAGAAATTATCTTCCAAATCGCTTTCAAGAGAGACTTATAACAACCCATGGTCCAGTCAGGTGGCCACCAAGGTCACCTGATCTTACTCCGTGCGACTTTTTTCAATGGGGGCATCTTAAAAATAGGGTGTATTCCACACAGCCTACAACTCTACATGAGCTAGAAGTAAAAATTCGTAGAGCTTTTCAAGATATCACGCTCCAAATGTTGAGAAACGATTTACATGAAAATATCACCAGAGTCAATAAATGTATTGACGCTGAGGGAATGCATTTCGAACATTTGTTTTGAATTTATTTTATCTTTAATCCTATCAATTTGAATTTTTTTTTTCGATAAATCTGTTTTTTATTATTTGAATAATAATAATTGGATTTTTTGGTATTTCATTTCAAAAAATTACTTTCTATTATATCATTAGAAAGGAATGGTTATGCTGAATAGTACAGGCAAGAAAAAGTTGTATTTTCCTATTCAAGTTATGGACCTACAGAGTATTGTTTTTTCCCAATTTTTCCAATATTTTTTTTGGCGGCTTTTTATAACGCCGACGAATGAAAATAAAATATCACAGTAGTAGCAACTGTTATCAAGTGACGTATGGTTTCCATAGCCAACTTTTCAATTTTTGGCTTTCATTTTGCTTCCACGGCCTACTCAGTGAATTTCAATAAAAAAAAATTTCTGATCTAGTTTCTGGTTAGATACCAACTTGTGATATGTCATTAGAAAGGGAATTGAATGCTGAATAAAGCGAAAAGAAAAAAAAATAGGGTTTCCATTTAAAATAAGAAAGTTGATGTTACTTCCGGTCAGACCGGAAGTTAACTTCGACATGTCAATATGCTCAAATTCTAGCTCTTATGTCATTATATTGACGCTCCAAATTTCACAAACCTACTTCATACAATAACTGAGATATTCCGTAGGCAATACTTCCGTAGCCACCCGGTATACCTAAAACAAAAACTGACTGACAAACATCGTACATAGGTAGATATTAGAATATCTATGGACGATGGCACAGACCAAGTACGTTTATGTTCCTATTTAACCTAGAACCTACAGGATATAATTTATCATTCCACATTATTTTTAATGTTATTTTTGCGTATGGCGATAATCTGTTTTGTTATTTGAAGAATAATAATTGGATTTTTTGGTATTTCATTTCAAAAAATTACTTTCTATTATATCATTAGAAAGGAATGGTTATGCTGAATAGTACAGGCAAGAAAAAGTTGTATGTTCCTATTTAAGTTATGGACCTACAGAGTATTGTTTTTTTCCCAATTTTTCCAATACTTTTTTTTGGCGGCTTTTTATAACGCCGACGAATGAAAATAAAATATCACAGTAGTAGCAACTGTTATCAAGTGACGTATGGTTTCCATAGCCAACTTTTCAATTTTTGGCTTTCATTTTGCTTCCACGGCCTACTCGGTGAATTTCAATAATAATTTTTTTCTGGTCTAGTTTCTGGTTAGATACCAACTTGTGGTATGTCATTAGAAAGGGAATTGAATGCTGAATAAAGCGAAAAGAAAAAAAAATAGGGTTTCCATTCAAAATAAGAAAGTTGATGTTACTTCCGGTCAGACCGGAAGTTAACTTCGACATGTCAATATGCTCAAATTCTAGCTCTTATGTCATTATATCGACGCTCCAAATTTCACAAACCTACTTCATACAATAACTGAGATATTCCGTAGGCAATACTTCCGTAGCCACCCGGTATATCCATCTCATACTTATACTCAATAAATTTATATATCAATATGGACAAATTCAACGAATACAAAGATGTTATACCCAACGACATACAGGAAGATGGAACCGAGTGTGTCTTTATTTTTCGAAAAATCAAGATTCCGGTATTCTAACAAATTGGATAAGGGGAAAAAAGTGTAGAAAAATTAGGGGAGAGGTAAATTTGGCGTATTTTCTAAAACTCTCAAAGACTCTTATAGCATTTTAAGAAGAATTAGGAGCTGGGTATAAGAAAGCTATTTTTTTGGAGAGTAGATTAATATGCACCAGATGACTAGTACTGTATAGAAAATGCTCGTACAGGTTGTGCTCAACAAGCATGGCAGAAGAGGGCATGTGGATCATTCAACTGTCAAAATAGTTCAAATTAGCAATTCCTCCATCGACAATTTATCCCTCCATCATTCCTTTCAACTGGCACTAAACGAATAACATACCCATCGAATTCTCGTCTCCAATACAAACTGTAGGTACATTAATTTTTTTATTGATGAATTCCAACATTGTTAAATATTGTGTACTTAGTGAAAAATTTAATTCAAAGAAAAAATCAACTACAAAAAATTCCTGTATTAACGTGAAACTTTTTATTTTCATTAAATTTTGATAGAGGAAAAGTGCCACTTTCTACCCTTGGACTAGGGAAGTACGGAGTAGAGTCAATATTCAAAAGAGGTATTACAATCTACTCTACAATATTGATCGTTCAATTCTAGGTTTAATTTTTAGTTCTGTTTTTCATCGTTTTATTTCTAAAACTGATATCCTGAATCGAAAAATTCGAAACTCTTTACATAAATCTTCTATTGTGTCAGATTTCGGTTTATGAATTAGTTTACAACTGAATTGTACTCCCTTCTCTACTACTATAGCTATATAAACGAGGGGTTGTCAAATAAATAAGAACCCTGGTGTGCCGACTCATACCTAATAAAACTGTAGAATAAAACGCTGGACATTCGCTTGCTTGATAATGAGAAAACAAATGAAATCGCGGTCTATTTTCCAAAAATCCCGCGATACTTCGTGAACCGCCAAGCTCGGTTTTCTTGTTAGGGTGTATTTTCATGAACAGAAGTTTCAAGTATTACCTACGCAGGAGCATGAAATGAATAACAACATTATCATTCAAATTTACAGAATCACTGTCCGCAAGCAGCTTTATTAGTTCAATTTTCGACTTATTATATAATTTTTATTTTGCTGATATGCAATTTACTGGAATAAATAATAATCACACATTTCACATAAAAGTATTGAAATTCAGCTGCATGGAAATTAACCATTAGAACCTGTCAATCTTGTGCTTGTGCCTATCTGACATCTGCCCTACATGCGCATGCGCAAGTATCTGCGCCGTTGTATCCGAGTTTTCGTTTTAAAGCTCTCTATAATAAAGTATATATAAAGTAATAATTTGGTAGCTTATTTTGAGTTTAATTGCTTTTACATGTGATGAGTTGTGTGTTACAATGGTCTTTCGCCATTTTAAAAACTGTATGTCATGTAATAGTGATGATGATTCTTTTTTTGTGCAATTCTTTCTCGACAGAAAATTTATTTTTGGATGATCTAACCACACTGAAAAGATTTTACAAAAACGAATGGTAAAATAAGAAAACCTGAACAAGCTTGCAAAATTGATAGATTTCAGTAGAAGTGGTGATTTTTTTTACTTTGTCACGAACTTTCGCAACTTGAACTCATGGAATATTTAAAGAAACAGTAGGGTATAACAACACGCACCCAGTTGATTGAATCGATTTGAAAAAATGTTTGCCGTGTTTATTAGAGCATGGCGAGTTAAAAAATAAAATATAAGTTCCAAATTGGTACCAAAGTATATTTTACAGATTTTAAGTAGTAGGTACTCACTTTCGGTACTAGACATAAATGAATTATTGTGTTCATCTCTCTCAATTTTGTATTTAGGAAAATAATATAAAATACAGAAAAATAAAGAAACGAACATCATTAACAGTCAATAATATTGCAATACGAAATTTTTTATTCTGCCACAACAATTTTGACTTTCAAACGGTATTTACATTATTTAAAAAAAAATATCACATTTTGTGTAGTGTTATTTTTCAAATAAATTTGGTCTTCCACTTCGAGTATGGAACTATATTGCTTTAGAATGATATTTAAAAAGTTTATTGACATTCCGTCAAATTCAATCAACAACAATCACAATCACTATGTCCCTGGAATATTGACATGAGGACAACGCGATCTCTGGATCCGATTACAGAAATAGACCACGATTTCATTTGTTTTGTCTTCAAAAAAATCTAAACAAAATCTAATCAGTCGACACACCAGGGTTTTTAGGCATCTTAAAGCGAAACAACGTTTTGAAAATACTACGGGCTGGAGGAAGGGTTTTCAAAAAGTCCTGTTCTCAATATGAGGGAAATGGTCAGTACTAGCCTATCATATTGAAAGTAGATTTATAAAAACTCTACTTCAATATACCTCGCTTTTATAGAACACTTTGTTCGGTTGACAATATTTTCTGAATCGATCTTTAGTAACTAAAAAATATTGTGCTCTACAAGTGATGGCTTTGGAAATATAAAATAATAAACTGTATACAAACGAAGGGTATGACGATAATTTTTCTTGCAAATATTTAACTCCTACAAAATTTAGTATTTAATACTTACGATACGTCGTGGGTTGATCATTAAACATGATGTGGTCATGTCGGCAACGTATGACAAACCGAGCTGTTTGGATGTAATCAATGTAGGTAGCTAACCGATGTATATGATAGATTTTGTTTTAAATCAGACAATAGCCGTTTATCCAATATTGCATCGAAGGTATGCGCATTTGGATCGCATATGCAGGAATACTGGCGTCTCCACCAAAACTTATAAAATGTGCAAATGTATCACGCAAAGTACCCATAGTGAAATGAGCACGTACATGGCAAATTGATTTTGGCAACGGAATTCAATCGAACACACAAAGCAAACATGCCCAGCTATAAAGAACAATTTAGGTATAATGGCTATTATACCTGAAGAAGCGAAGTGGTCGCGATCTTAGAGCGTTTTCTTTCACACAGGCAGCCCAGGTTCGATCCCCACGGCTTGCCACTGAGCTAAAGTGGTTCGGAATCCATTCGTTCGTAAACTGCTAGCACAAGCTCTGCTTTTGAAGGCTTTCCTCTGAAAACCTGGGTGATTCGTAAAAAGAAATTTCACAAAACTAACAACGAAACTACGATACACACCATTAATTTTCCCAGAAATAATTTAACTTCCTTATTGCATTTTTCATAGTATAGGAACCTTCTTCACTAGATCATAAACTCAACTGTCATCCAAAAGGTCAAACAGCATGATATGAAATGAAAGCACAGTGATGGGCAGAATTCTCCAATGTATAATTGTTTCAACAGGATTTTTGGTGAAATATAAAATTTTAAAATTTCCATATCAACGTTATTCAATCATTTATGTGAAAATACATTTTATTCAATAGAAGAGTACCTCGCTGCTTAATAATGTAGTAGTAGGATGTATATACAATCTTGGGAGTTATTAAGGTATTATTTATTAGAAGTCATAAACACAAGGCGGTTCTAATTGACCAGATATCAAAAAATATTTTATTCCATTTGGCTATATTTAAATATTGACAATTATTAGTTATTTTAATGTGTTGTGACTGTAAACTTTTGGCATTTAATTGTGATTTTAACTTTACTTACCTAATATTTGTATTATCTGCATTTCTTGACTAGTCTGATAAGGTTTTATGTTTGTATCTGAAACATGTATGAAATTTTTATAGATGAATACATTTCTTTCTTTCTTTTTCTTTCATGTCACTGACCTAAAACCTAAGGAAGCGCTGGAAGTGTGCCAAAATATTCCTTTTCCCTACTTCAATCTCGGGATGCCGACTTCAATCTCGGCATCTTGACTTTAATTTTGGGATCCTGACTTTAATTTTGGGATTCCAACTTCAATCTTGGGATTGCGACTTCAATATCGTTACCGTGACCTTCATTTTGGGACCCTGCCTTAATTTCGTGATTCCGATTTTGATCTTAGGATTACTCAAATATTAGTAAGCCGCTTTCAAAATACTCAAGGAAAAGATGACTGAATAGATATTGTAAATTACCGGAAAATATCATATTTGAAGTCAATATTAAAAGCGTCTGTATAATTATAGCAAATAGAGCAATGCAACATCTGAATGTGATTGATTTTTTGTGTGAGAATCAGCATATGAATTCAGAATAAACAACTGCATTGAAACTGCATCATGTCATTTTCGCAGTTATGTTCAGGTATCTATAACTTAATAGCAACAAGTTTGTGATCCGTTTAATATTGGATCTATAGAACGCTTTTCATACCGTGTGCTCTGGTAGTAGGCTAGTAGGCATCGAGCTATAATCTCTTATAATAATAATAATAATAATATATTTATTCCAGTAAGACCATATTACATGGTATTGGACATGTCAAAATAAAATAGGTATATAAATCTATACATTATATACATAAAAACACTTATGAAACCGTAAAGAAGTCCCGAAAGACATGTACACACATAATAAAAAATAACAGTTATTATATGGTTACACTTATTGTTCACATATAAGACATTCATACTCATTGTTCAATATAATTTACTTCAACTGTCAATACAATTACGGTTAAGAAATCAAAAACTCACTTGTGCTATAAATACATTTCTCAATCAGATAACTTTTCAGTTGTTTTTTAAAACTTATTTCATTTCTTTCACTTTTTATTTTTTCCGGAAGTACATTGAAAAATTTTATACCACTGTATTGAGGACTTTTTTCATATAAGGAAGTTCTGTGGTGAGGAACTTGCAGCAAATTGCCGTGCCTAGTGCTATAATTATGACTATCAGAGTTTTGTATTAAGGAAGCTATATTTTTACTGATAAGCAAAATACATTTGTAAATATATATACAGGGGACCGTTAATATGTTATTGTTTCTAAAATATGGTTTACATGAGTCTGTTCGTTTGATACCAAATATGAGTCTAATAACACGTTTTTGTGAAATCAATAATCTACGAGCCAGTGGCGTATTTCCCCAAACTATAATGTCATAGCTAATTCGAGAGTATACGAGAGCATAATGAACATTGAGAAGTTGTTCTTTACTGAATATCTTTTTTAGTTGGAGTATAGCATAGTAACTTGAGTTGACTTTCTTGCTAACATGCTCGATAGCAGTTTTGAAAGACATGTCTGAATCCAGAAGTTCCAAGAAATCGTGTAGAAAAAACTGGTTGTAACGAAGCTGTTCCTATATTCAAATGAATTTGATCGCTCGATTCTTTTTTTGTGTTCACTTGTAGAAAAACGGGATTCCTATCAACACTGATGACTGGGTGACATATTACTTGGCTAATCGAAAAGTTTTGGTAAAATGCAACGACGCGAGATCAAATGCATATACTGTGCACTTGGGTGTTCCCGAAGATCAGTTCTGAGACCCTTTGTTTTTGTACATAACATGAGGATAAGATGATCACAATTTCAGGAGACAATTCGGGAGAGCTGGTCCCTTCAAAATTGACTAATTCTCAATGTTGATAAATCAGAGTGACCATCAACTTCCATCTTAAGAGACAGATCAATCCAAGCAATAGGCTAACCCCTTTCATAACACTAGCGAAGTAATGAAGATAGGTAGGTCTTCATTTAGGCAACAGATAAACTTGGGATGCCCGAAAAGACAGTATGTCCTTTAGACAAACAAAGCACATTTCACCACCAAAAAACGAAAAACTATTCACGTACTGCAGGTTCGTTAAACATATCTTATCGCTTCAAAGGGCGCAGTAGTTGATATAGTGAACCACCAAGAATTTCGGCTCTGTGTGCGGTGGTACCAAAAGTAAACCATCTTTTTATGAATTGTCCACCATTACTTACTGCCATCTAGCGACTGTCTGAGCAACCTGTTCAATCGATGAGTGGGTTGAATGATATGTGACATTTCTCGTCTTTCTACTCCAGTTTAACAATAAACAACTCTACTGTCAAGTTTTGGGGATAGATAATTTTTCTGTACTGTGCTGACAATATAATGAAATGACAAAAATTATCAAAATTACCTTATGGAAAAAAATGGCGTTAAATTACTCCTCTCAACTCCAGATAAACATTTTAACTCGCGAACAGTTAGAGATAGATCAATCCTGCAAACGCCAGATTGATGAAATTATTATAATTTGCGAATTTTGTATACTTGTATATGCGTTCATCATAAAAAAATTATTTCAAAAGTTTTTATTTAACATTTTTCGAAATATCGTAAACATCTCTCAAATGTATCCCGACGAGCTGATTCCGAATCAATCCTCAAAAATAAATTTCGATATCTAATTAACGAAAGTTCAGAAGATTTTCAGTTGAAAAAATGCACGTATTCACAAGATCATCATTTTCTTAATGATATGACGTTCTAATAAAAAATACACAACAAATCAATCAGATTCAGATGTTGCAATAGTCCATTTGCTATTATTTTTACGAATGCTTTGATAATGGGCCGTAGTGGTCATGATGGTAGAGCGCTAGTCTATCAATCAGAGGGACGTGGGTTCGATTCCCAGCATGGTCACTGATCTCGTGCTAGGAATCTCTCGTTAAAAGGTAAGACCTCGTTAATCCTTAGCTCGCACAAGTTTCGACTTCTAAGGGCTGTCGTTCGTAAGGGGGATGACAGCTGTTAACGAAAAAAAAAATAAAAAAAAAACAATAACGAGTGATATTTGCCGGTAATTTATAATGTCTTTTTTGTCACCTTTTTTATAGAGTAGAATACATTATAAGTTGGCATTCTTCAAACTGCTTATAACTAATTTATTTGAGTAATCTCGAAATTGAAGTCGGGATCCGAACATTGAACTTGCTGCAGCACCATCTTGGGTGGTCGGTGTGCGCTCTCAGAAAATATTAGACATCGGGTTGGGCATCTAGGCAACTCACACAACCCAGTATGTGCCCGCAAGTGAAAAAAATTCTAGCGTACTGCGGTCTCGAACCTCAACCGCTGATCCACCGGCCACCCAGATATTTGACCACTAGCTTCCATTTACTTATATTTCGATGTAATGCGATGACTTTAGGGTTGATTTTTCTTTTCGTTGTGAAGGCAACTAGGTTGGTCTTGGTGGAACTGACGCTAAGTTCCATCGATTGTCACCAGTCATTGGTGTACTCAATACCTCCTCGAACTAAGGAAGTACTCTTAGACTTGTCTCTTGTGATTATCACTGTGTCATCTTCATAGCCCTGACACCAATCTCGGTCAAACCATAGAAGAGTCGATCATTTGTTAGGCTCTTCCCTTGTTGTTGTCGTGTCTTCTGCTTCCCTGTCTGCTAGTGCGCTTCTAAAAGACCCTTTTATGGCTTAAAAGGCACACATTTCGATTTTTCACTCTCCCGTGCACCCTAAATTTCATCCGCCAGTTTCTCCGTAGATTTGCCCGTTTGGTATGCATGGTTGTAGCGACATCCGTCTTATAGGACTTCTGATCTGATTTGATTAATAATTGCTTTCCATCGTTTTCATGACGGATGATGTAAAATAAATTGGTCGTACGGATTTAGGATCAGTAGTTGTAAGTATCCCTTTTTCCCACTTTCGGAATAAAAATGATCTTGACTCTTCTCCATATGTCGGGTATGTATCCAGTTCAAGGCTACTATGGCTGACTCGCACTATATGCGTGGTAGGATGGACTAACTCTTGCCCGCGCTCTGAAGCAAGGCGGGGAACATTCCACCATCTACAGATTTGAAAAGCTGAAAAATGTTCATTGCCCATCTTATCCGTCTGATGCTGTAGAAGTACCTGGCCGTTGCTGTGGCTTCTCTGGTGGCTCAACTAATTAGTTCTAGGCACTGTAAAGCCGTAGACACAATGGAAATTTTATGTAATAAGTTTTAAGTTTTGGGATTTTGGATATCCATTTTACAAATAAAACAAGATGCAAAACAGAATTGGAGAATGAAGCTTGAATTTTACCTGTTCTGTGATGTTCTGTTCGACGTTTGCCGACAATCCTATTGTATAGGAAAATTTGCGAAAGGCTGGATTATTTTTATAATCAAATTTTGTTTTGAAATTTATTGCCTTTCGTCAAGTACTCTAGTTCCACATGAGAAATATTTAAATATTTCTCATGAAGCAAATTTACCAACAAGATTGTTTATGAAGCGTGATCAAAATAATAATGGCAATGAAAAAATGTCCAAAATCATGAAAGTTAAAACTAAAATCATAAAACTTCCATTGTGTTTCAGCCTTAATGCTATGGTTGTTTTAAGAGAAGTGAGTGTCAAGCGAAAGCTGAGCTCTTTTGTTTCTACTATCATTGTATCTGGGCTACCTTGCACATGGCCATTGCATTATCGACTTTACTGTTTATCATGACTGTGTAGTCTCACAGCATTTCCTGAAGCCAGTGGCGGGTCATGATCTTCGGTAGACTGAAGCGTAATTGACTTTCCCTTTCCTTCTGAAATGTGCCTTCACAGCAGGCCATATATTTTAAAAAACGAATACAGTTTTTCTCGAATTCCGTTTTTTATACGAATTCATCAGATAAAATTTGCTGCTGCTGCTGCTGTCAACGATAACAAAAAAGAGGAAACAAAACAAAATATTTCATGATGATGAAAAATGAATGAAAAATGTTTATCACAAAAAAAATCCCTCTTACGTTTTTTTATGCAAACCACCAATCTTGAAAAGCTTCATAAGATTAACACAATGGATTTTTCAATTTTTGTATCACCTGAAAATGAAAAAGTTACTAAGGTGTTACCATTTCAAGTGAAACAGACTGTATATTCAATGATAAAAATCCATGTTCTGAAGGTAGTTGTTAAGTAACATTTTGAACCAATTAAATTAAAACTACTGAAGTAGTGAAATCGTGAACCTACGAATATGTCAAGAATCCATATGAAATACCCCGACTTTTATAATGAACTTTGCATATAGCATGTACATTACAAACGAAGTGTTCACCTTATCCATATTTTTGATTCAGAAGTCATGGTCAAATATATTACAAAACTACCTTCAAATAGAAACAAGTCAAGAATTGGCGAAAAATATTCAAATAACCAAATGACATATAGACGACGTATCAGCTGAATGATTTTGGTGTGCCTTTATTATTTTCTTGTCTTTTCAAGTATAACTCAACTCATTCAAAATAGTTTCACATTTCTGTGACAAATTTGGGAACTACATCAACTTCAGTTTTATTCTATCGATACTATCGGTAAAGACTATCGATAGTTTCCGATAGCCAAAAACTATCGATATATCGATACTTGCAATCGATGTTCAGTAAACACTAAGCCAATGCAGCAGCTGTGCAGTCAGGATAGGTCGTTGGCTAGTTAGTTGTCCAAGTTTTCATAGAAGTTCAATGAGAAGACGCGAAAGTTTAATTTTTTATTTCTGACTTTGTTTTGCCCTGTTTCTTTGGCGCCCCCTGCCTGGAAAAATAGGAGGCGCGCGCCTCTTGCGCCTCGCCTATGATCCGCCACTGCCTGAACCTATTTTGCATGTTTACCATTCCTCAGTACCTTATTGTAGGGTTAGTTGGTTTTTTATAATTCGCCAATCACCGCTATGGCCCAATTGAAAATGTTATCTTTTTTCGTGATTGATCTTAGTAATGTTGTGGATTTTTGGAAGATCGTAGTTATGAGATGGTTTGCTCCAGGACTGGAATGAAGGTTTTGAGGGATGAAAAAGCACCAAATTACATTGAAACCAGGGTGGATTTTTCATAGCTTTTAAATGCTGAAGAGTTTTAAATGACATCAAATCACATTCCACTTTTTCCTCAAAGTACTCCGCACCATCCTCATGGATGATGGCTTTCGGTTGAATTACCTGAATTTTGTGTTTGTTGTAGATGTCGACTTCATCCGTAAAAGTGTCCTTGGGCACAAAAAAATCGACCGACTAGTTTTCGAAGTACAGCGTGTTAAATTTGTAAAGTGAAGCTTTCCGCTCATAATTTTTAACGATTCCGAGAATTGGCAAAACGCCTATTTATTCTGGGAATACCATGCCTCAATGATGGTACAATGTCACCTTGATCTCGTTATTCGTTTTTATTCTCTACAACAGGGTGAACAAAGAAAAATCCAATTTGATTAATTTTGAATCAATCAGTATGAGTTATCTGATGAGGATTAAAGATTAAATTTAGCTTGGTTGCACTCCCCCAATCTTGATCTAAGTCAAGTGATATCCGATGTCTTAATACAGGGTGGTTCGAAAATAGGAGTACGTCAACAACTAGTTTATTAGTTCGGATAAATATATATGTCAAATATATATCGAACATTCTTCATTGTTAAAAACGTCGCATAATCATTTCATGTATACAGGGTGGATAAAAGAAACAGTCTAAGCTTCTTAGAAAAATGTGGCATCTTTTAATGGATACCCTAAATTTTAAAAAATAATCGGGTAATTTTCATGAATTTTTGATATAATGTACGATTTGAGAAGTTCGAGATATTGTCATCAATATCAGCATAGGTCTCCGGCTTCATACTTTTGAATGTACGGATTTTATTGATATTCCATAGGCTTCATCGGAGACCGAAATGGGTTATTTTCTAGCGATTCTTCTTGATCGAAAATATTCGGAGTAGGTTAGTGCGGTACCTATTCCAAAACTGCAATACCTTATATACATGGAGAATGGAATGTTTTTCATTTGGAGGCCCTGTTTCTAATCATTGCTTGAAAGCTAATTCAATTTAGATGGAGAAGTATTCTATTATGATTTTGAGAAATGTGGGGTTTCTACAAAATAGGGCATATTTTCCAATCAAGCTGACGAAAACCTATTCATGAAAATAATGTTTAACTAAAACCCTGTATATTTCGAAAACAAGTCAGAAATTCAGGAAAATTATTCGAAAGTCATTTTCGTTCTCTTCTTTACAGAATCTGCATTGTGTGGACTCTTGATGTATCCCCAACAGCTGCAGGTGTTTTCTCAGATGGCAGTGGCCTGTCATCAGTCCTACCACCTTCCTGAGGGAGTCTCGGCTTAGTTCAAGAAGGTGGCTTGATAGCCAGTTGGTTGGCCCCATCATCATCATTTTTCCGTGAGTATTGCCTGAGGCACTCTCCCAGACAGATTGATGACGGTTTTTAACCTATTTCTTTGTGCCCTGCTCAATATCACCAAACGGGATTCCGCAGTCTGGTTCTGGTCCAATGAGAGTTGTTGCTGCTCCCTCTCTCGCCAGGGCATCTGCGCTCTCATTTCCCTGGATCCCCTTATGACCTGGTATCCAGACAAGTTTCACCCTGTTCTATGCTCCCAGGTCGTTAAGGTTTTGGTGTGCCTCCCAAACCAGTTTGGGAGTGGTTCCGGGTTAGTTTACAGCACCCACTCCGTGACTCTAGTCCCCTGTACCCGGCTGTACAGGTTTTTCAACGGTTGGCTGTTGTATTCTTCGGGAGAAAGCATAGGTTTCCCGAATACTGCCTGTCTTTTGTGATCCATTGCCCCTCATTCTGACAGTATGTATTTGTCCTTTTTTGTCCCTTTGTCACATTGTCTGCGGGAAAGTTATAGATTGTACACCCCCATTTTGCGCAGGTGTCCTCTCATTGGGTCGCATTCATAAACCTTGAGCAAATGCTTCCACTCGGATTTATTGAAACATACGTATTCATTTTGTACAGTTGTGAGAGAGACAAACCTATAGTATAAGCCATTGCTAACTTTTATGAATACCAACTATTGAACTGTGACCAGTGAGAAGACCCGTTATAGTCCTAACTTGATTCCTGCTTAACTTAAGCAGTTCCTCAGGTTTGTGTTTTGACGGTTCTTTAATGAATGTTTTCCCGTGGTGCATGAGAGGGGCTTTGTTCCACCTCTTTTTTTTTTGTTTTTGTTCGACCCAGTCCCGTATGCATCCTCGGATGTCCGATTTAATAACCCCGAGTGTAGGTTCTGAGTCAATATGTAGAGTTGAAGAGCCAATTTTGGCTAATGCATCAGCTTTTTCGTTGCTATCGAAGCCACAGTGTGCTGGAACCCACATCAACGTTATTTTGTTTTGTTCTGCAAGAATACTAAGTTCTTCGCGGCATTCCCATACCAGTCTTGATGTAACTAACTTTTGGGTCCATAAGAGCTTTCAGTGACGCCTGTCTGTGCATATTTTGATCCATGCATTGTGCATTTTCCTCATATTATCCTCTCGCGCATTGCAAGATACCCGTACATCTCCTCCTAGAAAACGGATGTGTTTGTTCCTATTGAGGCACTCATTTGGGAGTTTCTCCCCTCACTGTATATTCCAGCACCAATTCCTTCCTTGGTTTTGGATTCGTCTGTGTACCAGATTCTCTTTCCAGGTTTGCCCTTGATGTTGTCGTTAGTACATTCGCTTCGATCTTGTATGATCACCTCGAAGTTAATGTTGAAGAAATATCTGGGAGTCGCGGTCTATTGGTTTCATTGCGAGAATGTTACGTTCCACTATTTCCTTTATCTTGTTGTGGTCCGATCTATCACTCGTGTCTTGTTGCCTCAGAAGTCTCATTCTTTCCTCTCCCCAAACCCTTCAACTTAAAAAATGACGGAGTTAACATAACAGAATATAACTTCAGACTGTCTTTCATGTGATGGCACAGTCGGATTCCTACTTTTTATTATTTTACGACAAAAATCTCTATTGAGTGGCCTATTGGGAAAAATTCTTCATTCGTGTAGATCCGAAGATATTTGACAAGTCTGATATACCGTAACTGTGAAAAAATTGTTCTGGAATTTGTTCTAACTGTCATCCAGCTTCCATTCAACAAGAAACCCTCAGAAGTCTTGTGCAAGCTGGAAATAACAAGGGTCTTAAGTTTTAACGTGCGATCCCAAGCATGATGACTCTCCGTATGACCATTTTGGAAAACCGTTAACTTTTCTGATTCCTGGAATCGCTCCACATTGTTAATTTTTTATCCCTCAAAACTCTAGAGATGATGATAAGAAAATATAAGTTTACCTCGTATATGTACCAAGGAACACTTGTCCCTATCTAGTAGAATCTCGGCATATACATTCTTTCAAATTACTTATACAACATTATATACCTAACGTGAGTTGAACTGATTAATACGTTGAAAATAGATAAATTAATCAGTTTTTTCAGGAAAATCCTGACACAGTTTTCCGTAAGGCGTTTAAAATTACGAAAAGCGTTTAGCCTGCCATTATAACGTTCATTTTTAAACGAGCGGGCGTCAGAGTAATACTCTGAGAACCGAATGAAATTATTATTATTATTAACGATACTAACATTATTCGTGCATAGTCCAAATGACTTTTAAATTGAATTTCGAGCTGGGAGGTAGGGCGCTTCAAAAATGGAGTACATAATATGATTAGTTCCAAGATACGAAGGCAGATGGGAGCTGCTATAAAAATGCTTTTATTATATTTTCAACTACAATGGCCTGTTCGAGCACAAATTGGCACATTGTTACTCCATGTCTCGCTATGTTCGCATGGATGTTTCGCTTATGATTGTTTTATTCTCTTTGTGTATGCCCTAACTCGATTTGCAGATGCGATGGTGATTTTTATCACAAAACAAATGAATTTTCGGCCTATCAACTTTTGCTTATATTCATAAGTTCGTTTGCTGTAGGATTATTTGAATAAAATGAATGTTTCACTCATGATTCCATAATGAAGTTGTTTGAAAATAGTGGATGGGGTGTACTTCAGTGAATAGTTGAGATTTGATCAGTACTTATACCAGAGTGAATAATTTTTGGAGGCTATTAACTCCAGAAAACTTCTCCTCTGGATTGGGTCCCAAGGTGGTGCAGTTCGTACTGTTTGAAGGTGATTTCAATTGGATATCTATACAGGCCGTTTCTTTTATCATGTGGTAACATTGCTATATTCTATCTATTCCTGTTGTAGTTTCCCATCAGTATATATTATATATAGTATATTGGCATGCCTCATTTCTTGTGTTTCTATCCGTGTTTCAGCCCTTTTTTTTTTTCAAGTACGTGAAAATATTCTGAAAATCTTCATTCAAGAATTGTTCTACGTCCTTTTTAACACCAGAAAAGTAAAGCAGAGAATCGTCAGCAAAAACTTTCTGCTTATATTCACTAGGGTGATGTATAATGCAATTCGTGAGTAAAATAAATGATATTGGTCCCAATACTGAACCTTGAGACACTCCATACATGACTTCTTCTATATTCGAATTACTTTTATTATTTTTGACGTGTTTTTTCTTCTTGTAAGTAGCTCTGGAATCAATCGAGAATTTTCTCTCCAATTCCATACTTGCTTAGTTTTTTTTTTAGAGTGGTTCGATATTTATAGTTTGAAATGCCCTTTTTATGTCCAAGAAAACCACCCCTATGCTTTTCTTGTCATGAATATCTACTTTCCACTTCGATATCAAAAACTGTAGAGCTGTTTCACATAAGTGTGTTTATCTGAAGCCTGATTGTTGATGAATTAGTATTTCTATTACTATGAATGCATTCAAGAAGTTGATCATTGACGGATAGCTCTAACAGTTTCTGAATTATGGGTAGAGTATTGTTTGGACGATGTTCAGCTGCAAGTCGTGTATTTGTACCTTCAGAATGGGAATCACTGTAGATATTTTCAATACCACAGGGAAAACCCCAGTATTTCGAAATGAATTTATTGTTTCCAGAAATCTCCTATTTTGTCAAATGCCAGTTTAACTATGGCAAGATTGATGCTATTTTGGTCACACGAGTTATTTCTCAACGATGAAACAATATTCTTTAGTTCATGCATGGTGATATTCTTGAATAATAGAAATTTATTTCCACTTTCTGGAATCTTACGTAATACGTATATTATCAAATTAGTTTTTTGGACTAAACTCTCAACCATTTGACAAATGCAACAAATAAAAAATGAATTGAAGGCGTTTGGAATTTCACTGTCAGAATTTACGTGTGTCCCCTAAAATATAATTGGTTTCTTATTTTGATTTATTTTTCCATATACCAATTCCTTTGATGATCAATTTTGTTACACGATTCCTGACTTTTCTGTACTCATCCCAGAGAGATTTTGATTGCATTGCCTTTGCTTGTTTGTTTATTTTGTCCCTATACCGTATGACTCTTATGATATCTGAAAACCACACATTTATTTAATTTGAAGTTATTAAAAATTTTACGTTACTTGAAAGGCGCATGCAAGCCCATCGGACAACTGATTCAAGAAGAAAGTGTATTGCTCGCCAGAATATTGCTATTCACTGTATTGGAATTCCATGTAGACTCAAGAGGAAAAAATTGAAATTGTACCTTATTATAAGTTTCGAAATTTCTCCTGATCAGAACGTTTTCACAATCAGAATCAGCATTCATTTTATTTTCAAACAGTGTTACGAGTATATTATGATGGTCTGATATTCTGGGGAGAGTATTTACTTCAAAGTTCCAAGGAATTATCATTACTGATTACTTAATTCTTATCTCTATGCTGTCCTTTCATTTTTAATTCGTTTTTTCTCTCCCATTCCTATTGCTTCTTCTACCGTTTTTATCTTGTCGCTTTTGTTGCCTTCCTTTCTTGTTTTTTCTTCTAATATTTCCTTTGCTTCTCATACCTTCTTCATTGATCAATTTTTTTCGAGGTTCTTCTTTTTATTATTTTTATCTCTTCTTCCCTGGTCTTCTTCTATGTCTCGTAAGGTAGAATGGGAAATTTCAAATGTTGAAATGATAGTACCTACTTCATTTCGCTTTTACATGTATTCTGTTGTATGCCAACAATCATCCAATTCTCAAACAATGCCAATCATTTTTCTTCAACAACTACAAATGAAGGGTAATAAAAAAATCCGCTCGGATCAAATCTTCTAACGATCTCGGGACACCTTGACAGTTATCCCCATCCGAAAGGTTTCCAATTATCTGCCATTAGTGATATCTCGGACAAGGAATCGGTTAAGACCGAGAAAGGATAACTATAACAACACGTCACTAGTCGTAAGATTCTTAAAAAGCTTATGTAATACTTATTTAGAGCACACCTTTGGGAAAACCTTTTAAGTTTCTATCAGGGGTGGCTGTGATGAAGGGTAGATAAGGCGAAATTACTAAACCCTCAAACAGTATTCTATGCAATCGGAACCATCAGCCACTTTAGGTAATGCGATGAATATTGGCATCACGCATCGTTTCGAAGCACGTTATCATTATTGTAATTGAATTGAATTGGTCTGATTTCTGACTGTTTCAGATCTGGCACGATTACGCTAATTATATACCACTGGAATGAATTTATTTGTACACAAAATGTTGCGTTTCGTTTTCTGAATTGCTTTCAGATCTATCATTTCCCACATGGAATACAATTTAAGAAATCACATACAGGGAGTCCCTCCGGAAACTGCATTGAACAATATATAGAAAACTATAAGTGAATCAAATTTAAAAATATCCATGAATGATGTCCTATACTCAAGCCTAACCGTTTTCGAAATAGTTGTTTGAAATTTTTCTGTGGATACCATGAAAACCCCAAATCTTTCCGAGAATTTTTATCTTCTTTAGAATAAAATTATTAAGTAAAAATTTTTATGTTAAAATAATGACTTATGTTATGCACTGGAGACATTTTGTCTAAATGAAAACAATATTTTTTTGTTCATTTTTTGTGCACATCAGAATCAAACAATTACTACATCTTTTATTCTGTTTTTTTAAATATCTCTATTATTAATTACATCCATTGAATGTTCATCAAAATCTTTAAAAACATCTTCTTTCTTCAGTGGTGAGTAAGAAAGGAAACTGGTATTAACAAAATGTCGGTGCTTCCTTCAGTAATTGAATATAATATTTTGAAACGATTACGTTGAACTTAACTTTACAAATCCGAAAGAACTTGGTAAACACATTAAAAATTCTTCTGTATTGTACAAATTGTCCTCTGGACTTTGTGAACTGCAATCCAAACTACATCCATCAATGCGGTACGACAATAACTATTTATGTATCAAGTGCGTTATATAGATCCTGAAGCCCAATTAGGATATAGTAACGCTCGTGGTGCATACGAGATGATATTTTTCACGTTGTTTACTTCATTAATTTCTTCTTATAGTTTTTACTGCGTTCTGGTCGGCAACTGAGCACAAGTGAGCTTCTATGCAATTGCCATGGAAACATTGAAGAGGTTGCTAAGGGTTGTTTATTTAATAAAATTATGCTGCATTTTTGTAAGAATTGACAAGCTTGTTAGTGGAGGAAACTAAAAACGGTTGTGTTCATAATAACTATGGAGATCCCACAGAATGTGACGCTCAAAGCTGAAAAAGCGTTAGGAAATTTGCTACCTGTGAAATTCAAATACTCATACGAGAAGGAGTATGACAATTTTTTGAAATGGAAAGGTGAAAACAGAGTGAATACCGTGAATGAAACTGTCTTAATGGCATACTTCCAGGAACTGGTGAATTTATCTCATGAAAAATATTAATATTTCTCTTTTATTTTACATTATTTCAGTCTGAAAAATATAGTGCAAATAATAGTCTATGGGCCAAATACTCACAGCTGAAATCAACATTGATTGTTAAAGAAAACATTAATATACCAGCATTCAGTCAACTGATGGCCTTTCTGAAAGTTAATTCAAAAGGATACATTCCTAAAAAATCAAAGGTGTTGGAAGGTGGACAAGTATTACTTTTCAAAAGAAAGGCTCCAGATGATACTTTTTTGCTACATAAAGTTGTTCTGGAAATGGGCGATTTGAAGGCTTAAGACGTGATGAAATGGTCAAGATGACAATTGATGGTATTAAAGACAGAGGAACCGTTTTACTGGTCAAGGTACCAGAAACGTCAAAAAGTTTCACCATTGTTGAAGAAAGCGAAATAGGACTTAATTAAAAAGTACATTGCATTACGACCGAAAGGATGTGAACAACGTAGGTTTTTGTAACCTACAGAAATAATAAATGCATTGAGTTACTCGTAGGTAAAAATATTATAGGAAGTGTTCCTTCTATCATACCTTAATTTGGAAAACCCGAAAGGTTACCCCGTACATTGTCTACGCCGAACGTCGTCATGGAAAATGGAAAAGTAGTGGTACGGTAGCGGAGAGCTATATTGATGAAAGTATCTCCTCGAAGAACAAAATTGCTACAATGATAGCCCATTCCTATTCCGAAAAAGAAAATGTTAACGTTCCGAACGAAGCCCAATGCACATTGAGGAGTTTATCATCGGTCAACTCACAGAACTTCAAACTTGGTACTAATTTTTCAGAAACATTTGAAAATTGTAATTTCTATTTGAGAGAAAATAATTAGTCCCTTTTAGTCATTAATTTATTGAACTACGGAAAAAAACGTTTGGCGGATGTTATGATTCATAATGCTCTCCATAATGCCCCGGGCGTTATGAGTCTGTAATAGCAACCGTTTCCAAAGCAGTAATGGACAAGTGAAAAATAAATATTTAAAATTTGGTTGATACACTTTCAAATCAAAGAGATTCCATATATTAATTCGATTTACTATAAAGCTCTGCCACAAATTACATTCATAGGTTATTTTTCTGCACCTCCAGTGAGTTGAACTGTAAGCTAAATAATTTTCCACAAGTTTTTCCAAAGCTACATGTGCTGTTGTTCATGTAGGCATTTGGAAATTGCAAGTATAGCATTTACAAATAAAAAAGGAAATGTTCCACCTACTTTAGAGAACATAACTTAGGTTATAACTGTAAGATAATTATATAATTTCAACTTCATTAAGCTGAAATCTCTGAAACACTATAATTTTCACAATTTTATTTAGATATTTTGTACTAGCAAATATAATACTTGAATAATGAAAAAAAACAATGTTTCACCTATTTTAGTGAACATAACATAGGTTTTAACTGTAAGATAAATTTGTTTTAACTAAAATCAGTTATTTTTAGATACTTTGTACCTGCAGTTATAACACTTAAGTTAATTCTGTTCTAATAGAGTTATAATACCCAGAATATTATGTGAAACATATTAGGTATCGGAAGTATTGAATTACTTACTATAGTCTAGTTCCTAAATTGTAGATAGTGACTCATCGGTTGTACGGTTAATAATTCATATAAAGTAGGTCAAAAAATGGAACAGAAATAAGCTAGGTATATACTTTGGCTTCGAATCAAATTTTACTTTGCCACTTTCGTTCATCCCCTCCGCACTTTCAAATCCCGTAAAAACAAAAAAATGTACGATGAATCACTATCTACAATTTCGGAACTAGACTATAGTCAATTTCATATCGACCACAGTTGTTTTGTCAACAGGTTCTTTCCGGCAGAAGTATGTCGAACATTTTGTATAATCTCCAAAATGTCTTTCCTTACGTGATGGCTTCAGTAATTGCATACCTGAATTTCAACAAATTTTTCAAACAAATAGAAGATATGATTTTACTAAAGATTCTACGGAAACATAGTAGATAAGCATGTATCCCTACTAGCGGATGAAAATAATAATAATGAATTAAATATTCAAGAAATACCCTGGAATATCCCTAATCCTGAAATAAATATCGATATAATAACAGAGAACGCTCTGACAATACGCAATTTTAATTTTGACAGATTATCACGTGAGCTTGGATTTCATGGAAATAATCAATTGATCATTAAAAATTGCTTATAAAATTGACGATTTTGGGAAAGAAACCCTTCCTATGAAAGAATTAATGAAGATTTTCGAAAGGCGATTTTTTTCAGAAAGAACAAATTCAAATTTTGAAAAAGTGAGACGAAGGGAATATAGACAACATGTTTTCCAGTACGTACTTATTTTTTTTTAATTACTTAAAGTTAAAAATGTGGAAATAAAAAATTATCACAAATACTACAAAAATAAATCGAAGTTGTTAATACAAAAACAAAGTTCAATTACTATAACAGTATCGTAATAAAAATTGTCAACAACACCAACAAATTATGGGAGGTGGTGAAAGGGTTGAAGGATAAAAATCGTTCGTAATTGACGCAATTGAAGCTGAAACTCTTAAAATTATTGGTGAGTTTGTTATGAAACCTTCATCTCACATATTCAATAAATGCATGGAAAGTGGTATATGGCCATCAGCCTCCAAAAACTCCAAATGAGAACACTATAAAAAGGGAGACCAAACAAAAGTAGAATAGACCCATATCAATATTAACGCAACTATCAAAATATTTCGAAAAATTAATGAAGAATAGGTTGACTTCTTATCTGAAAATTCTATATGGAAAGCAGTTTGGTTTTGAAGAATACACATCGACAGAGGACGCAATTCTGACTCTAAGTATGAAAGTAAATGAGGCTTCAAATGAAAACAAGTCTTGTCTGTGCATTTTCATAGACCTATCGAAAGCTTTCGACACTGTGAGTGCGACTTACTTCTGCAAACATTAGAAGATATTGGTTTAAGGAATATAAGTTATTTGAAAACCGATAGACGGCAGTTCGTAAATGTAGATGATGTCCTCAATCATGAAAAAACTCTTGAATATGGTGTACCTCAGGGTACTGTTCTGTTACCACTTTTATTCAGTATTCATATAAACGGATTGTTTTCCTTGAAAAGCAGTGGTGAAATATTTGGATTTGTCAATGACACAGCAATAGTGTACGATGCTCAAAACTGGGACATATAGCAAGTAAAGAACTGGCTCGAACATGAATTATGGACGGTTCACTTTGAAAAAACTAATTATCTACATATCAGCTGCTAGGAATCGCACGTTAAAAGGTAAGACTTCGTTAATCCGTAGCTCGCACAAGTTTCGACTGGTTAACGGAAAAACCAATTTTCCAAAAAAAAAAAACGAATATGAGATCACCGGATTTTGATAATCTTGAAATCGATACTTCGCAATATACACCGAGAGAAAAGATAATTCATATTTAATTAAATCTATTTGTATCCAACAATTATCTGTTTTGAATAGCGCCGAACTTTGTAATATATGATCAATTATCATAATAATTTATATGTTTGCAGCAAAACTATATAGATTTTAATAAAAATTACAAATATTCCCTTAACCACGAACATTTATTGGTGTATACTATTCGAAAAAATGTATTCCATTAAATTTTGTTTTGTAGAAAATATCGTGGAATGATGTTTATTAAATCATTGTTAAAAGTGAAGAGATATATTCTTGGTGATACCATTTTTGCTGTCAAGGAAATTTTTTATCTTTCTCCAACTTCTAATTGTCATTATATTTCATTGATATGTAATCGATATCAATGTCTATTAAAATATTCAACCTGAATCAGAATCACTCATTTCAACCAGTATTTAGAATAATAATACTGGAGGAGTAACATATTTTATAAAAATCATTGGAGTCTGCAAAATGTACCTTTTTCTAATGGTGTAGGGTTATATAACAAAAAACAATTTCAGATGAAAAACATTTTATTTTTATACAAAAAATAAAACTTATTCGATGATTATATATATTATCATTGCGATTTTATAATTATTCCACAAAATAACTTTTAACTTGTATGACAAACATTGATTTCAAAATCACTGACTTCGGGATTGATCAAAAACACTTATAGACCTATTTATCATTTTGAATAACTTAAAAATTGTCCAACTAGTAAATACCTACCTACACCGTAGTCACCAGTCACAGTATATGGAGACTTCCTCTCCTTCATGAGGTTCTCCAGTTTCAACCAAATAATTATTCTTATATATCAATAAATCATTTTATCATTGAAACTGAGCGATGTTATATGAAAAATACATATACATGGTTGAAAATTGATATCATAACTACAAGCATATGTTAAATATTAAAATATCTACACCACTATACTTGTCCTATCGCATGTCGTTGGCGCCGATCTGAAATAAATCGCCTTATAATTTCTGTATCATAGGTAGATACCTAGGAATATGTTAATTTCATCACAAAAATAATTAGTTATCTACGTTTGGAAAAAATCTTTCTCTACCAGTAAAATTATGTTTAAAGAAAATATGCATTTTTGATCATGGGCATGATGGATAATTATGTAACTCATTTTTTCCACAATACGAATAATCTGAAAATTATTTACCTTGAAATTTTTTGTAATACTCCGCCAGCTCCCACCTGTTTAACAATTCTTCGATCTCTACTGGTTCCACCTCTCTATGCGAGTCCTGCGAGGTCCCCATTTCAGTTAGGTTTATACCTAGAAAATTTGTAACTTCAAACACTGTGTTCCTCTGATGAAAACATTTATTTCGTTATTTAGTGAATACGAATAACAATACTTTACCTATATTTCTGTGAGAATACAAAATCTAACGGCTTTACCGCGGCAACGCACGCCACGGTCACAGTCACCACTTAGCACATGTATTAACTGCTAAGAAAAAAACAATGGGTTGAGAAAGGGTTAAGAGGGAGAGGACTGGAGACGAATATATTTTGCATTCCAAACATCGCACGACTGGTGACCGTGTATTCACGATTCGGCTTCGGCTCGATCCATGTGTATGTAGATTTTATTCCGTGGAAATAAATATCGTTCACATTTAAGATAAATACCAGATCTGGACTTATAATAAATCTTGTAGTTTGACATTATTATATATATTTTAATAAATATATTATTAATATTGAACAATTTGATATTTCGCCTAAATACTACCAGATATTTCCAGGGAATATGTTGAATATCTCTAATTTTTTACGAAATATGCTTTCTTATCAATTAAGAAATATACCCTAGAAATGTTTAACTTATGGAAAGTTTATAGGGATGCTGTGCGTATTATTCCACGTGTTTATATTCAACAAACTATCATATGGACGACTATCATTTATTTCTGTCGAACTTACATGGCTCTAACAAATTGATTCGTTAATATTTAATAATCTTTTCTCTCAGTGTAGAAGTTTCTCCATATTACCTGTAGACAAACTCAAATACTTAGGTATAACGATTAATAGTAATCTGAAATGAAATGTATCTCAAGAAAATTTCAACTTCCGAGCACTTGAAAATAATATATTTTGATTTAACAAATAGTCACTTACGTTACGGCATTGCTTAGGTTGGGTGGAGCTCAAAATAGATTCCTGAAGTTGATCTTAGGAAAACCCCACCGATATTCTACAGATCTTTCATACATATAAATAAGGGGGATATACTGGATTCGAGACAACTATATTGTTTGAATGTTATATTGAAAAAAATCATGCTCGTTTACCTACCCGGCAAAAACACCTTTATGTTATTCCAAGCAAATTTGTTTGTCATCGATCATTCTCCTTCAAAGCACCCACATTTTATTTCTGGCCATATGAAAGAAATAATGAACTTCAACGTTTGAAAATAAGGTGGAAAGATTTATTTACCTAACACCAAGAGCCAAGTGTGATGAAATAGTTCAACCAGGCTTCTTCGTCTGATTCAATTTACTTTATTCATACTCATCTGTTATCTACCACGCACTGGTTTTATTTCTATAACTGTTTTTATTCCTACAATGTGTTCTTTGTAACAATTTTTGAAAAACGTGTTTTGATAACCTTTACATTTCAAAGTATTTTTACTTTTGAGATGTTCTTATTATTGTGTTGTTGTTTTGTGATAATCTACTCTAGTATTCATATTCATCCTTTTCATGTGTGCTGCTTACTTCCTATTTTTATTTTACCAACATTGTGTTGAATTTTTTTATGTGGTTAATTGAGTTAGGTATTTGTATCTCGAAACATGCTCACTTATCGCATTTTTTGAATTTTTTTAAGTTTTGTTCACATTAGTGTTTATCATTATATGATTTTATTATTATTATCATAATAATATTTTCTCATTCATTTATTTGAATAGGTTGTTCAAGCTGGAAAACATTTGTTCGATTCGATAAAACATAATTATTATGAGCAATCAAGTTGCCTTGAAACTTTGTTGAAATACTATTTGTCAAATATTCTCAAGTATATCATGACAATGTCATAAATTATTGTAACTGTCAACTACTGTTCGAATATTTTTCGAAATGCCGTTTTCCCATCAAGAAAAATGTGATATGTTAGAATCCTACTTGGTTTGCCAGAAAAATAGCTTAAGAGCACTCCAACACTACAGCAATTCGTTCCCCGATTGTGAATTACCTAATCGGCGTTTTTTTGCTGTGCTTCATCGTCGATTCAGGAACAATGAAAAAGTCTTTCAAAAGAGAACTCAAAAACGTTTTATAATATCTGAAGATACAGAAATTGACGTTATATCCTACTTTGAAGTATATCCAAATAATTCCATCAGAGATTTATCTAGAGAAATAGCTGCTCCACTGTCTGGTATTCAACGAATTCTGAAGAAACATAAGATTTCTCCTTATAAGTTAAGACCAGTGCACTAGAACCTGGTGGTCCTGAGAGACGATTGTGCCTTGAGTACCTCATAATCATCAAAATACATATATCGTACATCGTGATTTGATGTATAGCAAATATATAATAATAATATATATAATAATATAACTACGTGGTAATACTTACATGTATATACTTTAATTAAAGATTGTTAAATAATGAAGCACTAATAATTAAAAAGCAAGAAGGATTCAACTGCATTACTTTTACTATAATATGAATTCAATTTATAATTCAGTCTAAATAACACGTGGCCGGCTATGGTAATACCAAAAATTAAGAACGTACGAACAATTGAACTTCACTGTATTGCGTTTACTACGAAATAAATTTAAGTTATACTTTAGCCTCAGCAACACGTGGTGGTTATGCCATTAAATTGTAACTTATGTGAAACGTTAATACTTTTAACACTGCGCCATCTGTTAGAATACTTACTCAATCCAGTCAGCAGACACCGCCATCTGTTAGAATCGTTTGGGACTGAGAGATAATTGTGACTGTCGAATAATAAACAAATAATGCTTAGTAGACGATAGTGTGAAAACTACGAAGCATCGCACAAGAAGGAGACCGAGAACGTGTAATGTGTTCTGTCTCACTCTCTCGCCATCAACAAATAATTTGCAATAAAATAATATTGCGGCTATAAATTGAGATGTGAGCTATGCTATCTGTTAAGTTAGATCGAACTGCACACGGTATGCAAATTTGATTGAAATCGGTTAAGTAGTTTGGGAGTCTATAGCGGACAAACAACGTGACACGTAATTTATATATATTAAGATAGAATTGATGGCCGAACTGTGTTGAATGCCAAACGTGGTATCAATAGACGGGCCCAAATATGAGTTCAACAAGAAGGCGGTATTTTTGAACATTTACTCGATATTTTATAGCGCTTTATCAAATCCGTTTGTTATTTTCACCTTTACGAAAAAAAGTCAAATGAGATTTGTTGTTGAGAATGTTACTACGAAACAAAATGAATGAAAAAATATAGGGTGTTCCATTGACAGAAATATCATTTTATGAAATATTCTGAAAACGCGACTTTCAATTTTTTGTTTGTTTTCGGCATCGAGAAGGTCATTAAAAATGCTACTAGTTTGCCCATTTAACCGAATTCGTAGCATCAATAATAACGGAGTTGTTGGCAATAGTGCCGACTCAATTTGGAACACCCTGTATCCCGAAACATGCTCACTTATGGAATACGTAGCATTTTTACATTTTTTTGAGTTTTGTTCACATTAGTTTTTATCATTATATCATTTTATCATTATTATCGTAATAATGTTTTCTCATTCATTTATTTGAATAGGTTTTACATTGTTATTATCTTTGATATTGTATGATATTTTATTAGAGAAAAGTACTTGTTCAAGGTGCAATAAAATCGATAATATTGTTATCATTATTATATTACAAATGAAAACACGAATCTATCCCAACGTCAACGGCCATGCTCATGAAACAGCCGCCACTGTTGAACATGGTTGAAAAGACATCATTAGTGGGATTAAAAAAGCTTTAGTTGAGGTGAGACTGTCACACACACTGCCACAAAACCGGTATTGTTCACGAAGAATGGTAGGAAGCGGTCAGATACAACATGTAAACAGAGGTACAGAGGCGCCGATTAGCACCAGGGGGCCGATTAGTGGCTCCCCTTGCATCTTCAAACCAATACGATTCCTCGTTTATAAACCATTTATACCCTTATTTCATTACATGTTCCTGAACAGCAGAAACATGGGTCGTAATCAGGTTTCATTTGCAGACTTTCGTTGTGGCAATTGGAGTGATGTAACCATGATGAAATAACGTAAAAAATATTGAAAAAGATGTATTTCAACAAAAATTATTACAATTAAACGTATTCTCCAAATTGCTTTTGTTGAGAGCTATTGCTACACGCTTGGCTTCTAGTCAGCTGGAGGGTAGCAATACCGTTATGTATTATATTGTCCCGAACAAAGCTTCAGTCGGAGAGGGATGCTGGGTTAAAAGAATAAAAAAGACTACTTCTTACAAGTAGGAGGTCTATTGGTGCTTTATACAGTATCCACCTCAGCAGAGGTGTTAACAAAGTTGTAGCACAGCAAATAGCTAATAATACACCCAAAGTATACTTGAGGTTTACAAATGTAATAATTGAAGGTAAGTAAAGTACCCTTTTTAACCTAAACGGTTTGAATTTATACTGTAGGACAGACAAGTAGCTCGAATATTTTCTTTCCAGAAGAAGAAGTCGAAAGTGAGGTGAAGTGCTGCGGTTTCAATCAATGAGAAGCTAATATGTGCCATGCATATAAGGACTGATCTTACTTGCTGTCTCCTAGGATTTGGCAGATAGGTGTCTCCTGGTTGTTTCTCTGTAAAGTTCTAACCAAGAAAGCGTCATGCAAGTAAGCGTAAGCGTGAACTAAAGATTAGCTTCATCACCAAGGATACCAAATTCAGTTTCAGGTGTAGGTGGAGGCTGGGAACACTTAGACGGTGGATGCTGGATCTTCCTAGGTGGTAGATGTAAGCTCGAACCCTTTAGCAGACTACAGATGTGCAAGCAGAGCGGAGGAAGGAGGAGAAGCCCAAAAAGGCCTAAAATACATATAATAGCGGTATAAGAATGGGGCTACAAAGGAAGCTGTAAGCTTCTTATATGACATGGCAGCGGAGCCCTTACCTTAGGTGGTGGGTGGCCTCGTAGAAGTTAGTTCGACTATTGATTTGCGAAATCCCAAATGTAATGGTAAATTATCACCAAAGATAATATAAATTGCAAAATTATTGTCGTTCCTTTCTTTTCTGGCATACAAAAATCCACTTTATCGTGTTTATGAGCACATGCTTCCATAAAGGTTGCCAAAATGAGAAAGAGAAAGGCACATCATAACTGAGACAAAAGGTAAGTTCGATTCTCGAGTTTGGAAAGATGACAGAATGTGGCCACAGCTCGGAGGGCAGGCTGGCCAAATCGGAGCCGAAGGGATATATGAAATGAAATATAGTTTCATAGTGTTTATATCAGTTTGAACCCGTAACACCGTAACACTATTACAAAACACAAACATGACAATGGTAGAATAATCAATTACTCGTTCATGATATGTTTTAAAAACATCCTATTAAACGTGTTTTTTTGCAACTAAAACACGAAACCATTGAAACTATTCGCTAATCGATATATGGCTACAATTAGAAGTAATACCAGGATATGAAAAAAGTAATCATAATAAGACTAGGTAGTGAAACATTGAATATTTTCAAAGCCAAACATTTTTCCTCCCTGCGAACACACATTTTTCTTTTTTTAAGTTTTTCAATACTTACTCTCATACAAGCAAGGGCTTTTTTCACCTCGTCTGTTTGATTTTGTGTAAAAAAGACTCGTGAAAATGAAATGAAAAAATTAATATGACCACAATATAATACATGGAATGAAAAACTTAACGGTTTGAATTAATTGTACGATTTGTCAAATAATTGGAAATAATCCTTCCTGAATAGCCATTTTCCACAGAAATATTAACCACTCCTTGATGATTACTTATTGACGTGTTGTGGCTCCTTGCAAGGTTGCTTTCCAATGAAGAAAGAGCTATCAACACGAAGTTATCAACGTGAAGAACTTGGCATTGAAGTGAATTCCTGGCCAGTAATGATTCTATTTGCAATTTCCCTGTGATTCTGCTACATATCCCTCAGAAATTTTCGCAGACCCAACTTCCATGCTGCTTAAGTGTAACCAAGTCACCACATTAGTATTGGTATTGGTAAGTGTGAATGGTAACTGATGCCCTGCGACCTAATTAGATCTATTGTGCCCCATCTTTTTCTGCTATTTCAAGGTGTTCTCGTTTACAGAAGCCCCTCAAGTCCCAATTTCTTGAGGAATCCAAGGATTATGGGGGATCTATTCGTGGTATTTCTCCCACAGTTAGCTGGTGTGATCCCAGTATATTCAACCTCTTGTGATGTAGAGCATAACACTCCATCATTATATGGTGTGGTGTTTCTGGATGTTCTCTACAGAATCTGCAGGTGCTGTCCTCCTCTAAGCCTAGCTTCCTTAGATGTTCTTTGAGTCTGCAGTGCCCCGTCAGAAATCCCGTGATTGTCTTTAGACTAGTTTTGCTGAGGTTGATCAGTGTCTTCGATCTCGCTCGGTTGAAGTTTCCGAGGACATCTTTGACCTGCCTTAGCCCTGGAAGTCTTTGCCAGTATATGGCTCTCATTGCTTCTTCAGTTTTATTGAGGTCTTCTTGAAAGAAAGATTTTTCAAGTCCGCAGAATGGCTCTGATCCGATCAGTGGCGTTGATGCCCCTTTTCGTGCCAGGGTATCTACTTGTCCATTGTCCTCCACTCCTACGTGCCCCGGCACCCAAAGGAGGATGACCTTGTTCTTCCTGCCTAGATCATTAAGTTTGTCTAGGCATTCCCAGACCATCTTTGAGTTGATGTTATATGAGAGGATTGCGATTTCCTTGTTCCGGTATTTCCTGTCGAGGTTGAATTGAATGCACCTTTCTATGGCGTGAATTTCTGCTTGAAAAATACTGGGGAACTGGCCCATGGGTTCGGAATATTTGATGCGAGGCCCAAAGACTCCTGCTCTAGTTCCGTCGGGAGTTTTGGTTCCGTCCGTGTACCATGTTATGGTATTCTCCAGTGCTCGAAGAGATTCCATGCTCCATCCACTTTTGGTATTTAATTCCGTTCGAAAAAAATTCTCTAAACTGAATTTCCTGGTAATTTCGTCAGTTGGGAGATTGGCAAGGTGTGCACTTTTGGTAGGGGTTGAGCCCTTACGTTGTGTGCTGTCCCTTTGAGTCCGACTTTAGCCAACCTGAGGTTTGCTCCCCAAAGCAGTTCTCTTCACCATGATATGGAGAGGAGTGAGGTCCAGAATTACCTCTATTGCTGCTGTTGAAGTCGACCTCATTGCTCCTGTTATACAAAGACATGCTAGTCTTTGCACTTTCTCCGGGATTTTCTTTGTTATGGCAAGGTCGGTTCTGCCGTGCCACACTTCTGCTCCGTAGGTGATCATAGGTCTCACTATCATGGTGTACATCCATCGCAATATTGATGGGTTACAGCCCCACGTTTTTTCTGCAATGTTCGTGCACACCATCAGTAATGATTTTCTTGTTAACGATCTTTTCTACGTTTCTGTTCAAGAGTAGTTTTCAGTCTAGGGTAACCCCTAGGTACTTCACCTCTTGCTTCCATTTTAAGTCTGCTCCGTCGAGGCGAACAGCCCTTAGGTGCTGAAACTTTGTTCTTCCAGATAATGGTACCACTGTCGTTTTTGATGAGTTAATTCTCAACCCCACAGAAAAGCAACATTTTCTGGTAGTCTCTAGCTTCCTTTCTATGAGATCGCAGAGGGTTCCTTCGAATTTGCCTTTGGCCCCACGTAGTGTGGCTTCTTGCAAGGGCTTTCCAATGAGGTTAGAGCTATCGACGTGAAGTTATCAACGTGATCCCCAGAAGTAGGGCTTCGCGAAACCAAGACCAAGACTGATAAGTCTTGGTCTTGGTCTCGAAAAATTAATGTAGTCTTGGTCTTGGTATTGGTCTTGATGTTTCAAGACCAAGACGAGACTGGCAGTGGATGATATTTCGCCACACTGTTAATATTAGTTTTTATTGACATTCTATCGATATTTTTCTCGAACTCGTAGTAGTTTCGGAAATAATGAATATTCTGTTCAGTTATTTACTTTTTTCTCGTCCTGTACGGTTTAGCAGTGGATGATATTTTACCACACCGTATAATATCAGTTTTCAGTGTCATCCTATCGATATCGTTCTCGAACTCGTAGTCGTCGTAGGAATTTTTGAAAAATTCGATATTATTTATCTAACATATATATATATATATACAGGGTTATGATAAAGTAATGCACAAAATTCATAAAACGTACAACGATCACTTTTGAAAAAAATGCAAAAACACGTCAAACTGTTTTTTTTATTCCTCATCTTTTGACACAAGTTACAAAAATAACACGTCAAAGTTGTCAAAGTTATGACGTCATCAACAAATTTTTTTAATGGGAAGCTAAGAGTTTTATTACATTATGTGATAGAGCTTGTGTTTTTACACAAGGGAAAAATAGTTGCAGTAGGGCTCACATAAGAAAAACAATGAGAAAAGGGATAAAAAACGAAATAACAAAACCAATTATAAAAAGACGTCAAACTTAAACTTATCTAGTAAGAACATGTGTTCTTATAAATTGTTTCAATTGTTTTACTAAAACAACGGTTTGTCAGTGTCAGTCGTACAATTAGTGTCACCACAGTTTTATTATTATGGCTCGTTTAACCGAAAGAGAAAGGGTAGAAATTCTAATGATGGTAGGTTACGGCGATCGCCTTCGAAGTCATGAAGAAGCATGTGCTTTATTTAACGCAACACATTTTGAAAGACCTCCAATTGCTAGAAGCATAGTAAGCAGAATTGTTGCAAAATTTGATACAACGGGAAGCGTAAGGGATGCTCCAAAATCTGGACGACCAGGAATAAGCGACGATGTGAAGTTAGATATTTTGCTGTCAGTAGAAGAACACCCTCACGCAACTACAACAGAAATTGCCTTACAAGAAAATGTTAGTCAGTCGTATGTAGTAAAGATGTTAAAAAAAGAAAAACTGCACCCATACAAAGTTCATCTTGTTCACGAACTCTCAGAAGATGATCCGGACAGACGTTTGGAATTTTGTGAAATCTTCATGCGGCATTGTGACGAAAATCCAAATTTTCTTAATAATGTAGTATTTTCCGATGAGGCAACGTTTTGTCTAAGTAGTTCTGTAAATCGACACAATTCTCGCTACTGGGCTCAGTAAAATCCCCACTGGATGCAGACAAAACACACCCAGCGTCCCCAAAAAATTAATGTTTGGGTAGGAATCGTCCAGGGAAGATTTATTGGTCCTTATTACTTTCGCGGGAATTCAACAGCTGAACGATATTTGGAACATCTTCGTATGGCAGTGCTTCCGGACCTATTTGCGGCATTTCCGGATCCAAATAATGGGGACAACTTGGATCCCAGTATTTGGTTCCAACAAGATGGCGCACCACCACATTATGGTCATACTGTTCGAAGGTTTCTGGATAACCAGTTTGAAGGACGGTGGATTGGAAAACGTGGACTAATGGAGTGGCCACCTAGGTCACCTGATTTAACCCCCCCTTGATTTTTTTCTGTGGGGACATTCGAAAAGTCGGGTCTACATTAACCGGCCAGACAATTTAGAAGACTTAATGGAAAGAATTAGACACGAAATGACTCGTATAACTCCGCAGATGATCGAAAACTCTATAAATGCGGTCTACCATCGTCTTGGTCTATGTCAGTTAGTAAACGGAACACAGTTTGAACAATTCCTATAAGAAATAGTTTTGGTTTAATGGACTGTTTAGTTAATTGAAAAGTTATTATGAAACTTTATTTCGTTTTTTATTCATTTTCTCGATTTTTTCTTATGTGAGCCCTACTGCAACTATTTTTCCCTTGTGTACAAACACAAGCTCTATCACATAATGTGATAAAAATCTTAGCTTCCCATTAAAAAAATTTGTTGATGACGTCATAACTTTGACAACTTTGACGTGATATTTTTGTAACTTATGTCAAAAGATGCGGAATAAAAAGAACAGTTTGACGTGTTTTTGCATTTTTTTCAAAAGTGATCGTTGTACGTTTTATGAATTTTGTGCATTACTTTATCATAACCCTGTATATAGTTCCTTGAAGAATTGAGCTACCCTTCTCTCTAGCTGCAAATAACAAAAAAACTGATTGAGAACATATCTGTAAAAATAACTGATGTGGCAACTCGTCGATTCCACCTGAGAAAAGAAACTGTGGCTGGGAAAGTGTGAATATCTTCACGCTTATCATTTGGAGCAGGCCGGCTGGGAGCTAAAATCACGGTGTCTAAGATATTCGTACAAATGATTTCCAAATTTTGATTTCTCACCTCAGAAAACCCCGTTGGCCAAATTTTGTTTTGGAGAAATTACGTATTTTAGTAGTCAAAATTATTGAAAATAAAATTTCTTCGAAACGATACATTTACCCTTTCAATTTTGTGCAAGTACTTAATAAACACCCTGTATATTTTTGCCCACCGATTTGGGCCACTCCTTTCTTTTCGACTAATCAAAATGAGGGGGGAAATGATCAATAAATCAATCAGTTATTTTTTTACAGTGATTTTCTTGATAAACATTATGTTATAGTCTACAAAACTTTGTTGTGTAAACATCCCGGCACATAAAATGTTGCTACAATATAATAAACACCTCACCGAACTGTTATAGGCACTAATAACAGGCAAACTATTTGCGGGGTTCGAAAACAGATTATTCTTCCCCTGTATGCTTATAACACAAAATGGTTTTATCAAACGAACCTCATTAGTACTGGTTAAAGTACATCGTTGATGTTTATTCATCCAGTTTTCCATCCATGAAATGTTGCCAGTTGATGTGTCTGTCATCTGTAAAAGACACAGGGTGTAATTTTCAGCTTTCATTCGGTCCACATTATGAACCCCTTGACTTGATTGAAAGACTTCCCGCTGGTTGAGGCATTTAGAACATCTGGCACAGATACTAAGGACATTAAAAATGCTTTATGGAAATATCTTTGTGAAGGGTAACTAGTATGAAATGATAAACTGATTATCGCGATTACATTTTCGTCCTCCATATTGGTTTTTGTTTTGTCGTTTTTCAGGGATTCGTACAATTCTTTGCAACAGTTTATAAAAAAACAATAATTTTTTGATCATTTGAATGACCTGATATTGATTTTCATCAGTGTAATCTCCATTTACGATAGAATTTCTACACAAATATTTTGACATGTGGCAACGAGAATACGTCAGAATTTGAAATGTTTACATGCAAAATTCGCAGCAAAGGCTTCTTCAATGCATTGTTGGGAAGCAGCATAGACAATCAGGAAATCAAAAATAACTGACCATTCTAACCGATGAATAGCAGTTAGTTAAAAGTGGAGTTCAAGAACAGCAATTAATCAAAATCACAGGACATAACAGCGCATCTTCTATTAAACCATATCTTCAAATGGATCACACTCATCATCTGGATATAATTAACGAAATGAGAAACATGTATGATATTAAAACAACCGGTCTATCAACAACTGCCAACAATCTGTCAGCCTCTGTTCCAGCTTCATCTGTCCAAACTTCTTCATTAAATACCAATGTCTCATCTAATATAAATAGCAATAAAAAACAACCATTTGTGATAAGAAAAAGAAAAGAAAATTTCTGTATTTTCATACCACTTTAACTTGTTTAGGACGAAACTGCAGTAACGAAGTGTTACAAGTTGAAGTGGTATAAAAACATTAAAATTTTCTTTTCTTTTTTTTTTGATGATGTCCTACCATGTACTCCAAAATATGACTCGAAGAAGGAATAAAACATACTAGATATGGAAGAAAATATTCGAATATGTACATGCCTAAAAATATAAATGAACATGATTATATTACAAACATCAAGAGTAATCTTAACTCCACAAAAAAACTGAACACTTAAAAAATTCTGATAAAATATAAGAAAAGGGGACAAAACAGATAACATAAGGAGTCAGGCTCAGAAAAAAAACAAAATTAAAAATTTATCACATACGTTATTGGTCAAAAATTCATATAATGAACAGAAACTAAGTAAATATAGGATAACCTCTTGAACAGCGCAATTACTCTTCCCTTTGTCACGAACTTCCTCTTCCCTTCACTCCCACTATCTGGATGTATTTTGAAATGATACCTATAGATCAGTTCCATTGTTGTTGCGATACTAGTGGGGTATCGGAAGTTGAACACATATTGTCCAATTTCCATCTTTAATAAAATTTCACCTTCATTACCAATAAGGTATTTTGTTCTGAAAATAATGAAAACGTATTGATTTTTATGCAGTTTGAACGGAGCAAAATATAGACATTAAACAAAAACCGTATTAAATGAGTTGAATATGCATTTTTAAAATTATAGCAACCCAATTTTACGGTTGAAAAAAATTCAAACTGTTCCTGGCGGTAGAATAGGAGCTGGAACGTTTGAGTTCAAACAAATGGAATAGCGGCAAGTTCGTCGATGAAAATATTGATAATATTGAATTTTCTCTTATTGTCTCGAATTCAGATGGACAAAGAGAGCACTTGAACATTGTAACTAGGTAGGTACTTACCGTAATATTTCACTTTTGAACTAATTTTAATTCACAATTCAAAATGCAAAAAATGCGGCGTGACGATCCCGACAGCCTCAAGAATTCACATGACAATTGTTGCCCTTTGCAAGAAGTGGAACAAGATGGCCTTGAAGTTACTTGTGCAAACATGTATATTCACATATTCTCTGTGATATTATGTGAACTATTGTAAAGTTTATGTAATGATGTTTAAACCTCATCAAATTTACGGTGAATTACATTATTGGCAGGAAAATTGAGTAAATTTACTATTAACGAAATGTAATGTAATAATACCAACATTGTATTGTATAGTTCGCAATGATGATGAAGTACTTATGTTGTGATTTTAAACCCTTTTTCACAGTGTGTAGGCCAAAGAAATGCAACTTATCTGGTACCTCGGTTATAAAATACACCGGATTATTCAAGGATTTTGATAAAAGTACAGTTTCAGTGGGAAAATTGAACAGTGGATTAAGAAAACTGAAAGATCATTTCTTCATGATAAAGATTGGTTCTTGGGTATGGAAACATAAAAAAATTCGTATCTTCCATATTCATGAATGTTTTTTTTTTTCAATTAATATTATCAGAGGGACGTGGGTTCGATTCCCAGCATGGTCACTAGTCTCGTGCTAGGAATCACACGTTAAAAGGTAAAACCTCGTTAATCCTTAGCTCGCACAAGTTTCGACTTCTGACGGCTATCGTTCGTAGAGGGATGACAGCTGCTTGCTGGTTAACGGAAAAAACAATTTAACAATTTTTTATTGTAACTTTATCATATGAGTATTTTAAAAATTGTGAATTCATTGAATATTCATTGAGACCAAAAATATATCTTTAATAATTTTTAATTTAATTTTCTGTACTTCTGAATGTAAACTTCGTATGCTAACTAGTTGATCATTATAGCTAATTATTTAAATTTTAACTTTCTGTTTTATCTATCTTGAAAACTTTTCTATACTATACAATTCAAACAGCTGTTATAATTTCATCTTCAGTATTAACTAACCAAACTCACGCACAAGCAGTATATCAGTTTATAACTGATGTGAAAGCGAAGGTCAGGCTTCTGGATAAGCCAAGGTCTTCAATGTTTTTCAAGAAGACCCCAAACATTGGCTTATTCCTAAATAGCTGTAGGAGACCCCCTTTCTCCGCAGCTTTGACGTGAGCTTCTTGCTGAACGGGTTCCAACTCGGTGACAGAGTTTGGGTTCGTCCGTTCAGTGTCGAAAACTAGACCGAGTTCATCGGCTGCACGGGTTGCTGCCATGAAAAAACGCTCATATCCCAGCTTTTTTATGGTCTCATACTAAGCAGAGAAGGGGATCTGAACTCCTGATGACTTTACAGGCTCTTTCTATTCGGCAGGCACTCCAAGCTCGAAAATCCACGGCCTGGGGAGGTATAACCGTTGAAGAGACCTTATGCCTCCAATTGATGTAAGTGCCGCAGATGTATACGCAAGTTTTCCGCAGTGCAACGGACAATGGTAATGAGGAGATGCAGAAGAGAAGAGGGCTGAGGGAGTCTTCCTATAACACACCCCTTCTAAAGATAAACTGCTCTGTTTAGACTCTGACTTGACCAGATGTTATGGTGAAGTGAGTCCTCCAGAGCGACATCAGCTGTTCAATGTATCTCACTATTTGATTGGGTATGGCAAGGCATCTGAGCAAATACATGATGATCTCATGCGATGTTGTATCAAATGCCTTGCGATAATTGATCCAGAGATACTGCACGGAGTCCTGCTCGATACATCTGTCGATCAATGGATTTTCTTTGTAGCCAGCGATCCTCTCTGCTCATATATCCGTTCATACACCGAATCAGCTGCGGAAATTATTCGCATGTATAAGATGCGGGTAAACATCTTTTAACATGTGTTTGCCCATGGACAAACCAATTCGGAATATGCTGCTCCCCATCTAGCCATGAGTTAAAAACTCGTACTGGATAGTGGTGGGTACTTGGACATTATTTCCACCAATAGTTATTTAGCCCCTCTGAGCCCGGAGCAGCAAAGTTCTTCGAGCCTTTGAGGGCCCGTCAAACTTCTTCCGGAGTTATCGGATTGCGCAGTTCATTGAACTTAAGCTAACAAAGCCTCCTGCAGAAAGCTTCGAACTGCGCTAGGGCTGGAATATCTACGTTGGGAAGGTTTTCTCCCGATCAGCAGCCGGCGGGTTATCCACAACAGGTAGAAGCTCTTGTAATTGTTTAAAGAAATTGTTTAAAATTGTTTTTTTCGTTAACCAGCTGTCATTCCCCTAAGAAACTTGTGCGAGTTAAGGATTAACGAGGTCTTACCTTTTAACGTGTGATTTCTAGCACGATGAAAGGTAGGATAGTAATATGTGAGAAGTTTTATCGCGGAACTTTTCCGCGATGCTTCTCGCCCGCCTCACTTTCGACTTTTTGCGGGCACTAGCATTCGTATACTGCCCAGACAGTGCTTTTAAGTAGTAAAGAGCAAGCCTTGATTCAGTGTGTGGTGAGCTCTTCTTGAAGTTGAGGCAATTCGACGCACTGCGAGCATAAAGGGCCTATTGACCGCCATATAGTCCGCCACACACTGGATACAAGACGCGCCTACTTGATCTTAGCTTCCATTTTGTGAATGCGTCGCTCATGTCTCCCAATCAGAGGGGTGGTATCCCTTTCCTCCACTTGGGACAGGGTCTGAGCGGCGTCATACACGGCAGAGTTAATTCCGAAAGGACATCGTGAATTTCCGCATCCACCCGTGCCAGTTGTTGTGGCTTCAGGGGTTTGGTCTTATGAAGCGCCCTACGGGTTCTGATGCCTTCCGTTGGTGGTATGATGCGGGCCTCCTCTGTAGCCATCAGACGGACACGTGGCATAGCTAGCTGCCACCTCATCACCCGGCTGAGTGGGGGCTATGACATATCCTCGAACCCGAAAATGAGATACATAATCCCTCAGATTTCGGGTGGAAAGGCAGCATGCTCTGGGTGTTTGTCACACCATAAAGCATGCACTCTCGCCATGTATTCTCTTCGGAGCAATGCAGAAGTCCATCCCTTAGTATCGGTCGTTATGAGGTTGCAATCCATCATTTTGGGCGTCATACCACCTTTCCTATGACCCATTCTGAGGTGTCGGTTGTGGGGGCCTCTTCCATGTGCATCGTGAATCAAGAAGTAGGATATAGCGAGAGGTTAGCATGGAATTGTTTTTTGAAAATTGTTTTTTCTGTTAACCAAACAGCTGTCGTCCCTCTACGACCGGCAGCCCTCAGAAGTAGAAACTTGTGCAAGCCAACGATTTACATTATATACATCTGCTATATTATTTTCTGCAATAGCATCTTTGGCGGACTAGAAAGCCTTCGTAGTCTCAAGGTATCGTTGGTACGCAATTGAAATAAGAAGATCCGCTGGTATCAAGGAGTCTTCTTTGATACCAGCGTTGATGTTATAGTGAGTTTAGTTGAGACAATAATACGATCGCTTGTATGGCCATTTTTTTCACGTTCTGAGTAATAATCGATCATCAAAATTCCATAATTCTTTGCTTGTAAAATAAATGTTGACGAATTACTTAATTTTTTTTTAATTAATTAGAAGTTATTGTTTACAATTTTAAATAAATTAGTGGAACTTACTATAGTTAAAAGTAGTAGTTTCATTGCAAGAGGTGAAATCTTCAGCAGTGATGAAAGATATCAATTTCAATGTGACATATTATGTTGTAAGAATTCATGCATCGTATTACGGGTGAGTTACCGTAGTAATTACTTGTATAATTATTTAGTGGATAAAAAGTTAGTCTATACCTCACAATTCCACATAATTGAAGATTCAGAACCAATAATATTATTGAATCAAGTTTGTATCATAATCAACATAGTGTCGATATTGTAAATATCTGAAGTTAAGGTTGTTGATGAGTTTTTTTGGCATATTCAATCCGCGTGACGTATTTTTTGTTTATTGTATTCCATACCGATGAACTGTATTCAAGAATTGGTCTGACTAGTGATTTGTACATAGTGATGACAGAACTGTGGTTACGAAAGCTTGTAAAACTCCTGAGAATGAAACCAAGAGTACGAAGCGCCTTGCATCTATGTTGTATTCGAATGTTAGTTTTCTGTCCATCAATACTCCTGAATCACGGACTAGGTTGTATAGGATTATATATTCTGTGTAGGAGGACTTTTGCATCGAGTGAATAGGATATGATGACATTTTTTGACATTTACGAATAAACTTTTCACAAAACAGAATTCATAATGTCTACCTAAATCGTCCTGAAAATGTACATAATCTAAGATATTCCTATTTTCATAAACAGTTTTAGGTCATCAGCATATATTACAAATTTTTAAATCCTGAGGCAACTTTCAATGTCACTGACAAATATACTAAAGAGAATTGGACCAAGATGAGATCTTTGAGGAACACCAGATGGAACAAAACATTTTCTAGAGCTAGAATTATTCAATGCCACATACTGATGCCTGTCGGATACGTATGATGTTAAAAGCCTCAGCAAGTCGCCGTGTATACCAAAATTATCTAGTTTCTTCATCAGGGTAGGATGATTTACTTTATGTATGATGTAAGAAATCATTGAAACATGACTTGATTCCAGGATAGATTTTTCTACGGGGATCCCTGGCCTCAAAGTCACTGCAACCAACAACAAAAATGGCAATAAACAAAACCGAACGAAACAAAACAGCTAATTTCATTGTGCCTTCAGAGCAACAAACAATTGAATAATCCCAACATCAGTGATTAATGCAGATTAACTATATGGAATTGCAAAGTACACATCGCTCCCAAAAGCAATTATGCAATCTCACAAAGAGGAGATAGGTACATAATATTCCACGTATACATCAACATCGGGTTGGAGCTTTATGGCACCATAATGAAACTAAATTGTTTAAATGTTGGCAACACAAACGCTGGAGCCCCGTAAACCGATTTAATTTCCTGCAATCCAGCCGCATGACTATGCTAATTAGACTAGCAGGTGCCTCTTTCCCTGCGACCCGCAGACGAACAACTAATCACAGTTGCCACCGCAGTTACACTCCATTATTTACCCGACTGCTTTCATTGATTGATTCTGATTGGAACTACCTGTACTAAACGAGCGATTGGGTTGTGGAATCAAAGGCCATTTTTCAGTTGGGATAATCGACGTTCACGTCAAAATTATTTTCAATATAGCGAGCGAGATAAACAGGGTGTATCAACGATGTTTGGGTGGATGATTGCTCTCCTCTATTTGGGATAGAAAAAAAAAATCAGTTGTGAAAAGTACGAAGGCGTAGAAGGGACACGAGCATTTTTCTTCTAAATCCCGACTTTACCCCCGGTTTTAATCTCGGGGGGTCAATAAATGAGCTATGTATTTACGACGCCATTTCATATGGAAAATAACATGGCAAATTGCTAAGGTCCGTTCTGATCATTTTTGTCCCCTCAAAGGGATCCTTGCGGCAGACACCCATTTTCCAGGCCGTGACGCTCGAGCACAGCCTCCACCAGCTGTCACACTCATAATTTACTTGCAGTATCGATCACCGTCCTCTTACCGCTACCTTCCATCCCTAGCGAACAGTTGCGATCTCTTACTTGGAGCCTTGCGGCACAGCCATTACTAGGCTATGACTTCACACTATCCAATGCACAGGGACGCTGAGAGTGAGCGACTGCCGCAACCAACCCCACGTATTTTGAATCTCCCGCCACCGATCATTAGTCATTCCACACTAGCATCTTGCTCGTGACAGTAGATATCTACTACATACCTAGTTGGGATATAAAAATTTGCGACGTCGAGGATTCGAGCTCACGACCCCTGGCACACAGACTAAATAAACAAATAAATAAATAGAGTTTATTTTACAAAGTTATCGGTTCGGTCTACACATCATTTGGCATATTCAAAACTCCTTCACCAAATCTTGCCGTCGCCCAATAGGGTTCAGGGGAGGAAGAGGTTCGAGAGGACGCACTGAGAGCCGCCTCCCCCTTCCCCCGACCATTGCTGGCCAGAGGGAGGGGGACCGCTTGTGCCAAGGGGTCATAGGGTCCCGGCGAAAGGGCGCTAGTATCCACCTCCGCTGATGTTAGCGGAAGGTCAAACATTCCAAATAATAGCGAATGTAATTTATATAATCCATGCCTCCTGCAAAGCTTATGCATGTCGTTCGTTTGCATTCAATGTAGATACTGCTTTGTCTAAGTTTGGTCAGAGGTAGGTTGATTCGAGCTAACCCCGGAAAAGGCTGAGGCAAAAAACTGGATCGGCCCACAGACTGGCATTCAATTATAAACCGAGCTCACATAATAATAGGAATATGTACAGAGTGTACCTGCTCATAAATCCGCTCTTAGAAGAATACACACAAATAAATACTTAGTTAGCCATACCACCGTCCACACATCTAGATACATGCATGCATGATGTCATCCACTCCAAAACAAAATTATTTGAAGTCTTTGAAAGAGACATAATAGGAGAGAGAGAGAACCCTCGTAGATACAAAACCGTTCCAGCCGCTGAGATATTTTTTTGTATACACGACATTCTTTGATATCAGAATTCAAGCTCAGTAAGTATAATATATCAGAGTATACCAGCGATACATGAATACACTTTGGAAGAATAGTCGAATGTAGAAATGTACTTACCAGTGTATTTTTTGGTAAAAATTTTTCAATCCAGTTGAAATATTTAGAGATATACTTATCACTACGAAGGTGTAGAAGGGCCAACAACAAAATATTTTTCAAAGTAGTTGGCAATTGTCACTTTGAACTGGCAATTGTCACTTTGAACTGGCAATTGTCACTTTGAACTGGCAATTGTCACTTTGAACTGGCAATTGTCACTTTGAACTGGCAATTGTCACTTTGAAGTGGCAATTGTCACTACCGCACTAATCATACGAATACCGAATAAGAATGAAGCTACATAAAAGAATACCTCAATTAATGACATGACAAACTTCTATGAGAGAATTGACTATAAAAAACTAGATTCCCTTCTGAAAAAAGAAACTTGGCAAGAAACACACAATTGCAAAGAGATACAGACCGCATATAACAGCTTCATTTGCAAACTTAAAAAATATATAACCGATTCAACCAAAATAATAAAAATACCATATAAAAAAAGAAAACTAAAACCCTGGATTACAAAGGGATTGGTAATATCAGTACGTAAAAAAGATAAAATGAAAAAAATTATGCTAAAACAAGAAACAGAACAATTAAAAACAGAATACACAGATTACAGAAACAGACTAAACAATTTGATTAAACATACTAAAAACGAATACTATACACAGAAACTCAATGCCACCGAAGGAAACTCCAAGCAAACGTGAAAAATAATAAATGAGATATCAATTAACACCAAGGATAAAAAGAATGTTGCAATTATTCCCATGAAACTGACAAACGGAGAACTAACGTAAGAGAATATTGAAAAAGCAAATATTTTAAATGAGCACTTCAACATCTGTGGGAATGAAAATGTCAGAAAAAATTGAAAAACCAGATGTTACCATTACCTTCTAGAAAGAACCGTCTGTCCATACTAACCTCTTTTTGCAGCCTGTTAAAAATAATGAATTGATTGAGACAATTTCTAAGTTAAAAAATAATTGTTCACCAGGTCCAGATAGAATAACTACAAAAACAATCAAACAAATTCATAGACACATTCTTGAATCGCTCACCTACATAATAAATCTCTCATATAGCGAAGGAAAAATTCCTTTCCAATGGAAAGAATCTACCGTAACTCCCGTTCACAAAACAGGAGATAGAGGTGATCCAGGAAATTATAGGCCAATCTCTGTGATAGATAATTTCGCAAAAATTTTCGTACAAAGTACTAAAAAGAGATTAATTGGATTTTTCAATATACATAATGTAATAACCAACAGACAATTTGGGTTTATAAAAAATTACAATACAGAAAATGCTGTACTTGACTTCACAGAAAAATGTGTTGATGCCCTGAACAGGTCGGAAAAATGCTTTGCAGTTTTTCTTGAACTGGCTAAGGCTTTTGACACAGTATCTCACGACATACTTCTAGAAAAATTATTCAGGTATAATGTGAGAGGCATACTACTAAGTATCTTGTGGGATTATCTATCACAGAGAAGACAAAGGGTCAAAGTAGGTGATCAGTTAAGTGAATGGTCTACAGTGACTCTTGCTGTACCCCAAGGGACGGTGTTAGGACCAATACTGTTTCTGGTGTAAATTAACAGCATCACACATATAAAAAACTTCCAGGGTCACCTCGTCTCATATGCTAATGACACCGCCTTAGTTTTCACTAAAGATATTTGATCAGAGGTTTTTACAGCAGCTGAAAAAGGAATGAAAGATATAAAATTATGTCTTGATCTCAACCTCTTGAGTTTGAATATTGGCAAAACAAAATTTATGACTATCTCACTACATAATAATGATCAACCAGAAAATGGAACCCTTAAATTACCCAAATTTTACTGTAATCAAGATCCATGTACATGCCCTAGGATTGAAAAAACCAACAAAATAAAATACTTAGGAGACATCCTAGACAAACACATTCGATGGGATAAACATGTCCTTCACATACGAAACAGACTAAGACAACTAAAAGATATAGTAGACGAAAAAAAATATTCTTACCATTTACTACTCATCAGTAGAATCTGTTATCAAGTATTGTATTACTGCATGGGGAGGAATGTACAATAACAACCTAGGGTGTACAAATCGTACAAAATACTATTTTGAAGATAATTTTCAAAAAAAAAATATTCTCTACTGGAAAACTCTACGAAGATTCTAATCTACTTGATGTAAGAAGCCTTTATACCTACTCATGCCTTATCTGGATGTTCTTCCATAAAAATGAATATGATACCAGATCATTCGAAAATATGTCTGTGCATTTGCCATTATTTAAGAAGAGTCATTCTCAAAGATTTGTACACTTCCACGGTCCAAAACTATATAACTATCTGCCACTAGAATTGAAAAAAATTGAAAAACTAAACAAATTCAAATATTCCATAAATAAATTCATACTCACCAACAAAGAAAAAATTGATAACCTCTTTTAGAAAGTACCAAAATAACACAATACCCAACCTGACAAAATTTCGCTTCAATTTCTCCCCCGACAAGCGTCAACCATATTTCATTCACGACCCTCTTTTGAGGAATACTGCGAAGCACAACACAAGCACTCATGTGCTTAGGTTTAGCAGGCTACTCAAATTGGGGTTGAAAAGTTACATAATTGATAATACTTAGTTATTATTACTATGATTATACTCTGTTGTACATTGTCATCAATAAATTGAATTGAATTGAATTTGTCATATTTTCTATTCTCTATATCAATCTGTCTAATTTCTTCTATAGAAATTTTTCTTTTCACCGCATCTACATTCTTTTCTTTGTTTTGTTATGTTTCCATGTGCTTTTTAGTTATTTTTAGAGTGCGGCAATTTGCTTCAGTAACTATTAGTGTTAATCCAGATAAATTCAACAATTTTTCTTGTAAACCTCTACCTTGTATACCAAAAATAAATTTATCAACAATGACTGATTCTTCCTGATCACCATATTCACATGATTTCACAAATCAGTTATGAAATGATCAAATTATTCACCTTCCTCTTGAAATCTGTTGTTGAGAACAAATGTTTCATAGGCTCGACTCTTTTTTAAATTACACTTCAAATTCTTTCACGACTTTTTCAAATTTTTTCCTATCAGTATGAAAGTATTTCAACCATTTCAGGTCCTATTGAATTCAGTAATATCGCTTCTTTTATTATATCTTCTTTATCATCTCTGCCAGTTGCTGATAGATATACCGGGTGGCTACGGAAGTATTGCCTACGGAATATCTCAGATATTGTATGAAGTAGGTTTGTGAAATTTGGAGCGTCGATATAATGACATAAGAGCTAGAATTTGAGCATATTGACATGTCGAAGTTAACTTCCGGTCTGACCGGAACTAACATCAACTTTCTTATTTTAAATGGAAACCCTATTTTTTTTTCTTTTCGCTTTATTCAGCATTCAATTCCCTTTCTAATGACATATCACAAGTTGGTATCTAACCAGAAACTAGATCAGAAAAAAAATATTATTGAAATTCACCGAGTAGGCCGTGGAAGCAAAATGAAAGCCAAAATTTGAAAAGTTGGCTATGGAAACCATACGTCACTTGATAACAGTTGCTACTACTGTGATATTTTATTTTCATTCGTCGGCGTTATAAAAAGCCGCCAAAAAAAATATTGGAAAAATTGGGAAAAAAACAATACTCTGTAGGTCCATAACTCAAATAGGAACATACAACTTTTTCTTGCCTGTACTATTCAGCATAACCATTCCTTTCTAATGATATAATAGGAAGTAATTTTTTGAAATTAAATACCATTATTTTTAATGTTATTTTTGCGTATGGCGATAATCTGTTTTGTTATTTGAATAATAATAATTGGATTTTTTGGTATTTCATTTCAAAAAATTACTTTCTATTATATCATTAGAAAGGAATGGTTATGCTGAATAGTACAGGCAAGAAAAAGTTGTATGTTCCTATTTAAGTTATGGACCTACAGAGTATTGTTTTTTTCCCAATTTTTCCAATATTTTTTTTGGTGGCTTTTTATAACGCCGACGAATGAAAATAAAATATCACAGTAGTAGCAACTGTTATCAAGTGACGTATGGTTTCCATAGCCAACTTTTCACTTTTTGGCTTTCATTTTGCTTCCACGGCCTACTCGGTGAATTTCAATAATAATTTTTTTCTGATCTAGTTTCTGGTTAGATACCAACTTGTGATATGTCATTAGAAAGGGAATTGAATGCTAAATAAAGCGAAAAGAAAAAAAAAAATGGGTTTCCATTTAAAATAAGAAAGTTGATGTTACTTCCGGTCAGACCGGAAGTTAACTTCGACATGTCAATATGCTCAAATTCTAGCTCTTATGTCATTATATCGACGCTCCAAATTTAACAAACCTACTTCATACAATAACTGAGATATTCCGTAGGCAATACTTCCGTAGCCACCCGGTATATTGAAGCTTTGAATGAACCTTTCGAAGTTCTTACTGAGATATGAATCAAACTTCATTTGATCTGATTATCTTTCTGCACTCTTCATCATTCGTTTTATAGCTACTAAGTTCATCCTACCGACTGCGCCATGTAATAATATGTCACTGTTGTATTGAAATGAGTATTTGTTAACTCAACGTAACTTCAAAATAAAAAAATTGTCGTTGTGCCATTTCCTCCCCTTGATTCATCCCTGTTTCAACATGAAATTTATAATAAATATCACAATAGGTTAGCCCTCCTGCCGGGCCCTGCCCATTATTATTATCATTATCAGTATTATTATAGTCAGATAGTACATTTTGAGAATGGTCATCTACTGCGTTATAAGGTTCGTAAATACAAAATAACGAACTCTTGGTTGAAATATTTATTAATTCATAACAATCAAAATACAGTTGTGGTATGAGACCTCATCATCATATTCTTAATGCTCTGGTCCGCTTTCTTTTTCAAAATATTATGAATTTCTGAAACAAAAAACAGAAACCATTAGTTATTCAGGTGTTTGAATTGTGAATTCTGCTATAATCAATAAACAATAAACGAGTGCATTTGGTGCTCCCATTGACAAAATAAATTTGTGAAATAATAAAGTCCCGGTATATACGATGAACGATGCAGAAATTACAAGAAAGGAGATGTTAATTTCAACCTTACCGGGATTGAAAGTGAGAAAAATCAAACCATCCAAATGGTTCGTTAGTTAATTCATCACTTATGGCTCTGTAGTCTGGTGGACCAAGGGCCAACAAAAAATGGCCCAGGCTAAACTCAACGGACTACAGAGACAAGCGTGTCTGGCAATTACTGGGGCCATTCATACCACGCCAACGGCAGCAATGGATGCCCTTCTCGGATTACTTCCACTTCACATAGTTCTGCAGAGAGAGGCGTGATGGGCAACATACAGACTCCACCAAGCAGGCAGTGGTCATGAGAAGCAGCAGCATCCTGGAAGGCATAATAGCTCACAACATTCTAGAAATGCCCTCAGACATCATGCCCAAAACTATCAACCTTCACACGCCCTACGCTGTGGTTTTCCCTGAAAGAGAAGGCTGGGATCGGAATGAAACTGACCTGTGTAGGACAAATGAGCGTTGGTTTACCGATGGTTCCAAGACTTTGGAAGGCGTCGAAGCCGGAATATACGGGATGAACCCAGCAGTGAAACGCTCATTCAGTATGGGTAAATTAGCTACGGTATTCCAGGCAGAGGTATATGCCATTGAAATATGTGAAAGGGAGCTGGAAATTCGACACCACACACAAAAAACTATAAAAATATTTTTAGATAGTCAAGCAGCATTGAAAGCGCTTGAATCCAACTGCTTCAAATCCAGAGCAGTATGGAACTGCAGAGAACCTTAAACCGACTGGCACAACGCAACAACGTTAACCTAGTCTGGATACCAGGTCACACGGGCCTAGAAGGGAACGAAATAGCAGACACCCTAGCAGAAGGAGGGGCGAAATAACGTTCACTGGGTCAGAACCGGTAATCGGTATAGCACATAGCTCTGCCAAGAATTTTATATCATCCTGGGCAGACAATTAAATACTCGAGTATTGGCGTAGTCTACCAGGCCTAGCCCATTCCAAAGCATCTATTGCTTGCACAAGGAAAACAACAGTACTCCGACAAACTGCTATAGAACTCAGTAAAGCACATCTCAGAGTTATAGTAGGTTCGCTCACTGGCAATTGCAAACTCAAACACCACATGCATAAAATCGGACTTGCACAAGATGCAGAGTGCGGTCTATGCATGGAGGAGGATGAAACGGCTAAACATTCACATTTCATGTACATTCCCCGCAGCGGCCAGAACCAGATTTTCAACATTTGGCAATACAACAGTAAGGCCAGAAAACCTGGTAAATTGTTCTCCCAATGTACTCCTTAATTTCGTTAAGAGATTGGATATACTGGGAGATATATAACCATATAGTGAGCCACAATAGGCCATTGGCCGCAGTGGAGGGCCAGATATGGGCCCACTCACGTTCAAACCAAATCTAACGTAGTTAATTCAACATATTGACAGATTTCTTTCTTTAAACTCAATATTCAGTGAAGAAAAGAATTAATTTTTTATAATTTATTTCATTAACGCTTGGACAATAAACAAACTTTGACTTCGGGAATAGAAGATTCACTAGATTATTAAAATTCGTTTGTTTTGTTCCTACAAGCGTAGACTACTGATGGAAACAAAAGGCGAAAGTTCATCTTCAATAGTGAAAAGACACTCTTGAAGATACGACGTGTGATTGATGCACTTTGATTGGCAATGTTGGATATGTAACTCACCTCAGGATCTTCCTCATAAGTGCATTTACTCATACTCCAAACAATGACATGTGGTTCTGTAACACCTATGGAGTAACATAAAAATTAATAACCATTGATGGAGTTTGATTTTGTGGATAGAATTCGTTTTTAGACATGGTTTTCAAGTGACTTTAAGTGAGTACCTACGTATTTTTCAGTAAAATTATTGTTTTTTGTCAGGCAGGTACATTTCAAGAAACGCTGCGTTACTAACAAAATTAGACAACTTCATCGAAAACAACAGTCTTGCAAACGCAGTGACTAGTGACTTATCGTATCGTGGTAGATTCATTCATTTGTCTTTCTGCAATTGCATAGATTTCCTTGAATATGTTTTCCAACTGTGAAGAATTGTTGAAAGAAGGTGAAAAAGCATATTAAAAAATAAATAACAAATAATGAAAATAATGGTCTTTACATTACATCGGTTTTAACAAGAAATGAATTTGTTGAAATGATAATTACAATCCCAAAGGGATTCTCTTTGGGAAGAAGTCAATGATACCTATAAAATGCATCTGGTGAAAATAAAATCAACATCTCCTAAAAAGTTAGAATGTGCCCTGGACCCAGAACAGCCCTCATACGGGCTGAACTAGGAAGACTTTAAAGTCCCTCCTCTTATTGCTCACATTATTTTTTTTTGTTCTAGATTTCATGACTGGAGATTTGGCAACCCCATCGTAAAAGTGCTAATGAAGTACGTAAGAGGCAACTGGTCATCGCCTCAGCCTATTTCCCAAGGGATTCTCCAACATACCCGAGGGAAGTCCAAAGCCTCATCAGAAGGGGAAGCACATACACGAATGCACGAGGTGAGTACTTTCTAGAATATTTATCGGACACGAACGAGGTCATATTCCTGAATCAACCCTCGCGGATCCATTTATAAACAAGTTATATTCACAACTGTCATGTTTCTACTGACTCCTCGATGAGCACCAGTACATAAAGTTTGACTTGGAGACAATAGAGACACACTTCGAGGGATTCAGGTTGCCAAAATTGACCAATTGGGAAAGCAAGCGGAGGACCAACGATTACCCATCAAATCACTTGAACTATTCACAGCCTCGAGATAACTTCAAAATCATATGAAATTAGCTGTATTAAAAAACAAAAGAAAATCACCTTGCCTTGGTAGAATAGGGAACTAGCCAAACAGAAAAAAATTGGAAGACTTTTCAGAAGAGTTAATAGTCTGGCACACTAGGATGGCTATAAAACAACTCTTTCTGAGAACAATAAAGACAGTAAGGGGAGTACTGAATTGGCCCCCTGCAAAATGTCCCGAAAACTTCATCACAAAAGAACAAACATTTCAACGGCATCAGTCTGATCAAAAAACCAAACGGAGGACATTGATAAGTGTTTTCCTGCAGACATACTTTCCTGGTTCTGAAACATCAGTGGAGAATGATTAGTTGAGCGCTCATCTGGATGGAGTTAACCGTAAACCCAACAGGATCCACAGGAGCCTAACTAGGAAAATCTTCGCAACTCAAAAGCATCAAACCATTTGAGTCGCTAGGAGAGGACGGATTACTTCCAACTCTCAACATGACCTTGAAATAACAGAGCCCTTCTTGAAATGGCTATTCAAGGCCAGCTTCATCTACGGTTACATACAGCCTTAGAGAAAGGCTGTGATCCACATAGAAGGAGCTTTTTATAACACCTCACATGACTCCATAACCAGATCAGTAATGAAAAGGAATTTACATTTCTCTCAGCAGATTTATTGTGGTTACACAAAATTCTATAGCCTTTGCTAAGGTCACTGGTTGGCAAAAATCGTATAGTAAAGCTACACGACGTTGGATTCACGAATCAAGGTAACGCAAATGACCTGGTGCTCACCATGAGAGGCAGACCCTCTGCGATCTCATAGAAAAGGAGCTAGAGACTACCAGAAGATGGTACCTTTCTGTGGGGTTGAGAATTAATTCATCAAAAACCACAGTGGTGCCATTCACTAGAAGAACAAAGTTTCAGCACCCAAGAGCTGTTCGTCTCGACGGAGCAGACTTAGAATGGAAGCAAGAGGTGAAGTACCAAGGGCTTACCCTAGACTCAAAACTACTGTGGAACAGACACGTAGAAAAAATTGTTAACAAGGCAAAATCATCACTGATGGTGTGCAGGAATATTGCAGGAAACACGTGGGGCTGTGAACCATCAATACTGCGATGGATGTACACCATGATAGTGAGACCTATGATCACCTACGGAGCAGTAGTGTGGCACGGCAGGACCGAACTCGCTATAAAAAAGAAAATCCTGGAGACAGAGCAAAGACTAGCACGTCTTTATATAACAGGAGCAATGATGTCGACTCCAACAGCAGCAATAGAGGTAATTCTGGACCTCACTCCTCTCCATATCATGGTGAGAAGAACTGCTTGGGAAGCAAACCTCAGGTTGGCTAAAGTTGGACTCAAAGGGATAGCACACAACGTAAGGGGCTCAACCCCCAACGAAAGTGCACCTTGCCGATCTACCACCTGACGAAATTACCAGGAAATTTAGTTTTGAGAAATATTTTCGAACGGAATTGAGTGGTACTCGGACGGGTCCAAATCTCCCGAAGGAACTGGAGCAGGAGTCTTTGGGCCTCGCACCAAATATTCCGAACCCATGGGCCAGTTTCCCAGTATTTTTCAAGCGGAAATTCATTCCATAGAAAGGTGCATTCAATTCAACCTCGACAGGAAATACCGGAACAAGGGATAGTCAAGCAGTCATCAAAGCGTTGAGCTCATATAACATCAACTCTAAGATGGTCCGGGAATGCCTAGACAAACTTAATGATCTTGGCAGGAACAACAAGGTGATCCTCCTCTGGGTGCCGGGGCACGTCGGAGTGGAGGGCAATAAACAAGCAAATACCCTGGCACGAAAAGGGGTATCAACGCCACTGATCGGGCCAGAAACATTCTGCGGACTTGGAAAATCTTACTTTCAAGAAGAACTCAATAAAACTGAAGACGCAATGAGAGCAACATACTGGCAAAGACTTCCAGGGCTAAGGCAGGCCAAAGATCTCCTCTGCAACTTCAACCGAGCAAGATCAAAGTCACTGATTAACCTCAGCTATACTAGTCTAAAGACAATCACGGGATTTCTGACGAGGCACTGCAGACTCAAAGAACACGTAGGAAAGCTGGGCTTAGAGGAGAACACCACACCATATAATGATGGAGTGTTATGCTGTACATCACATTGAATATACTGGGATCACACGACTAGACCCCCTCAAAATCCTTAAATTCCTCAAGGAATTGGGGCTTGAGGGGCTGCTGTAAACGAGAACACCTTGATATAGCAGAAGAAGATCGGGCACAATAGATCTAATTACCAATACCATGAGAGGCGGACGTGACTTCCAACCTTCAAGGTAGCCCTGGACTGCAAAGAAGGTGCTGAATTTCAAGGTGCTGAATTTCAATCATAGCAAAATAGTGCTGGTTGCAATCACTAAAACGTGAAAATACCAAAGATGCAACATACTTCGACATAAGTCTGTCTAGTTTGTCTAGTTTGCACACATGTGTAGTAAAAGAAGCAGCAATCAATGTTTTTAGACTGAGCCAGGCAGTTGAAAGTAGGAATCTGATCGGACATCTGTAGACATTGGAATACATCTTCCTAGTAGCAATGTCTAAATCGTCAGTTAGGTACAACGAAAAGCAGTTTGGAGTGTTTATAAAACCACCATGTTTTCACAGGAAACAGACCTCAACTTAAAGAGGATGCATCAGTTATGGATTCACAATGGATGAAAAAACGGCCTATATGATTACTATAATTTGAACTCATTGGTGTATTGTTTTGAGAGGATGAGTTTTTCTTGAAAAGATAATTCGCGGAAACTTAATACTCTTCTAAAAAATATTCTGACGGATTCTCACCAGATTTCTTCGCCTTGTCCAGACAGTCTATGTACATTTGTGCTCCATTGGGCATGTGTTCTGGAATATTATGCTTTATCATCTCTGTATCCATGTTGAGGTTATCATAAGATATCTACAAAAAAATATCTTTACGAAAAAAAATTACCACTGACTTGATTTCAATATAATAATAATAATAATAAGTGGACTTTATTTTATTTGGTGGAGTTTAGCTCATAGCTATTCTTCCACTCAACCAAGCATATTTCAAATTAACAATGTCAAGTAAGTTTATATGGCATTTGTTCATATCGAAAGTATATCCATCCCATTGTACATACAGTGTGACCCATTTAAGATGGAAGCACCCTTATAAAACTTACATTTTTCAACCGATTGGAATGATTTTTTTTTTGTTAGGTAGATATTCTAAAAGTCTATTAGGACACCAAATATCATGAATAAATCTCAATTTCCAGGGCCAACTAATCTCATTTTTCAAGGTCAAAAATCTAAAAAAATTACTAGCGATTTTTTTAGAAAAAATCTGACTACACCACTGGATTCGCGACATTTTCAAATGATTTACATGTAAATTACGTTGGAATGCGTCAATCAATAAAAAAGTTATAAAGGAATGAAATTTGAAAAATATGCCGTTTAATCAACCCACCAATTCATGTTCAGGAATTTTTTGAAAATTCTGTATACTCCACTGGATTCAGGATGTCTTGAAATATTACTGATCACAGTTTCATCGAAATCTGTTCAGTAATAAAAAAGTTATAAAGGAATAAAATTTGAAAAATATGTTGTTCAATAGAATTTTAGCAACGTTCTTACTACACCACTGGATTAGGGGCAATATTCAACAAAATATTATTCAAATAAAATTCATGAAAAGTTTATGGGAGAATCAATTTCCTTTCATATGTATGTCGAACCATATCAATCAATCAGTTTATCACAACAAACTTTAGTGTTAATAATTTCAAATGAATCTACAAAAAAATAACTGTAAGTACATTTTTCTAATTGCTACAAACTAGCGGAAAACAATCTTTTATTCACAATCAATGTAAAAATAGAAACCAAGAAGATACCGAATTGAAAAATAAATGAGTGCAATTCATATTCTGGTGGCCTCCACCAAACTTCCATCCAATTCAATGCATTTATCATATCGCTTACGAATATTTTTTAAAGTATTCCTCAATTGTTGTGGAGTAATTGCATCGCAAGCTTGCTGAATTCTGGTGCACAGTTCCACTCGATTCCTTGGTCGTGATTTGTAAACCTTTTGTGTAACATAACCCCAAAGGAAAAAATCGAGTGAAGTAAGGTCAGGCGATCTTGGTGGCCATCCAATTAATGTACTCCCCCTTCCTATCCAACGATTAGGGTAATTTTGATTCAGACAATTCTTCACAATTCCCGCATTATGTATGGAACAACCATCTAACTGAAAATATAAATTTCTTGTTTCTGCAAGGGGAAGTTCATCTATTGCGTCCGAAAATTCATTCCTTAAAAATTGTAGGAAAATTGCGCCATTCATGTTGCCGTCGAAAAAGAATGGTCCAATTATCCTTTCATTCAGTATTCCACACCAAACGTTCACTTTTTCTGAATACTGCCTTTTACAGTTTAGGATTTTCAGTGGCCCAATAGCGAATATTTTGTGATGAAACCACTCCATTTGTTGTGAAACTAGCTTCATCACTAAATAAAATTTACTTTAAAAATTGCCTGTCATTAAGATACTCGCCCTGGGCCCATAAGCAGAATTCCAATCGTTTTTCTTGATCACCTAGTTCCAGAGTAGTTAAAAACTTTGGTTTAAATGGCCTCAATTTATTTTTCTTCAGACATCGCCTAATATTCTCCCTAGGTAAGTTTAAATCTAAGCTGGCATCCCTCAAACTACTATTTGGATTATTTCTGAAGTAATCCAATATAGTCTGGTTATTTTCGTTCCTTCTTCGTATATTGTTCTTTAAAATATATGTGGTTACTGCTCCAGTCCGATTGAAAACTTGGTTTATTTTATGTACCGTGCTGTTATTTATGGCTGGACGATTTGGGTGTCTTTCATTGAATATTCTAGTTACTTCTCTTTCACTCCGGTAATCATCACCGGAAAGATGTATAATTTCGATTTTTTCTTGAATTGACAATTGAGCCATTATCTGTTTTTATTTTGGAACACAAATTATTCAGTTCACTAATGGTGCGTAACAAAATGACAATTCATGCGCAAATAAATAGATGAGAAACTGTAAGTCACAGCTAACTTGTTTATTTCATTAATGCATTCTGAATAACAGGCAGTTAAAATTGCAACTCTCATTTTTTGCTATTCAACAAAAGGAAAAAATCACAGCTGATGTTACCTACTGGAATGATAATAATTATTATCCATTGCATATTTTTTTCGTTATAATTTCTATTGGGAGTACATTAGACTTGTCTTATATTGTTGAAATTGTTTTCATGAAGATTAACCAGGAGTTCTCTCCTGATTGTACTTGTTTATGTATCCACTCCACTTCGAGAAATACCTATAGACTATTTTTACCATCATGATTTTCAGATGTTATAATTGTACGACATTGCAATAATCACCCCAATAATTTTTTCAATAATCAACAGTGGTGTAGTAAGAACGTTGGTAAAATTTCATTTTACAACATATTTTTCAAATTTCATTCCCTTATAACTTTTTTATTACTGAACAGATTTCGATGAAACTGTGACCAGTGATATTTAAAGACATCCTGAATCCAGTGGTGTATTCAGAATTTTCATAAAATTCATGAATTCGAATTGGTGGATTGATTAAACGGCATATTTTTCAAATTTCATTCCTTTATAACATTTTTATTGATTGACGCATTCCAACATAATTTACATGTAAATCATTTGAAAATGTCGCGAATCCAGTGGTGTGGTCAGATTTTTTCTAAAAAAATCGCTAGTAATTTTTTAGATTTTTGACCTTGAAAAATGAGATTAGTTGGCCCTGGAAATTGAGATTTATTCATGATATTTGGTGTCCTAATAGACTTTTTGAATATCTACCTAACAAAAAAAAATCATTCCAATCGGTTGAAAAATGTAAGTTTTATAACGGTGCTTCCATCTTAAATGGGTCACACTGTATTTTTACATATTATGAACGACTGAATTTTTCTGAAGCATTGAGTAAGGTAAGATAAAATTAATACGGAGATTTCAATTATCCACAGTGGGTTTGAAATAAGATTGCCCACCACGGAATATCTGTTATGATAATAGATACATTTTTACTTGAACGGAAGAAAAAAATGCTCAACAGAAATATACTCTTTTTAAATTTTTTTTTTGTTAACCACCTGTCGTCCTCCTACGAACGACAGTCCCCAGAAGTCGGAACTTGTGGGAGCCAAGGATTGACGAGGTCTCACCTTTTAACGTGCGATTCCTGGCAAGTCGCTTGGCTTTGAACCCACGACCGTCAGCCAAAATGCTCAAGTGAATGACTGATTCTAACCACTCATTGTTTCTAATGTAGACAATATTAATCATAAACTAGACAAAGACAAGTCCTGAACTTGAACTGATCGAAAAAAAGCTAAATGAATTATATATCAAAGTGGTGAAAGTATTCTTATTCATCCAGAACAAATGGTCGGAGCCTGATAGTCTCTGGTTCACAAGTACCATTTCATCAAAAACCTAGGCTGGACTACAGAGAATTATGATTTTAGTCTTATTCGATTCGAAAAAAAATAAATAAGAACGAAAACAATAACTTAAAAGACAATACAATAGTTTGTTTTTTTCGCATATATTGCAAAAATTATTGAGATGACCAAAATTTGAAAAAATATCCTGAAAGAACAATATTTTTAATTTTAATTTAGAGGTGAAAATTGAACGAAAAACGGGTAGCGGCTCTAGCTATATTAACATTGACTAATAAAAAATTCCTGAACACACGATTAAACAAATTTTGATTTTTCACTTTTTTTTATTATTAGTATTAAAAAGTTAAGAATGTGAATAATGTAATCAGAATTTTTTTTTCAATAATTCTAATAATTATTTTGTCTTGTCATAACTGAGAGCTAATAAATATAATTTTTACCTTTCATTATCTCAATAATTGTTACAAATGAATGCATTGTTGTCATAAAAACAATTTTTCAATGACGAAAAACGGATTTGTTAATCAATAATTTTTTGTTACTCAATATCAAATATCAATGAACCATTTTTCTGAATAATTTTTATCACGTTCTTTCATGTTCTGAAAAAAAAAATATTAAGTTTTCATTTGCTCAATAAACAAATAATTCAATTATTGCACAATATTTTATCAAATCACTTGAAAATATTATGAAAACAACTGTACTTACGTCTTTTATATAATTTTTAAACATATTCTTCTCACGGACTTGTGCAATTTTTGTCGGCTGCAATTTTCCTTGTTATATTTTTTTTTATATGCCACTTCAAATCGAATGGGAGTAAAATTATTATATTTGGTGGTCTAGCCTAGGATTTTGACGGAATTGTATTCAATTTCTTATTTTTCAAGTATCATCGTAGGATAAAAACATTCCTCTTCACGGACAGTTTAAATGTCCAATGTTTCGTCATCTATCAATATATTTTTTTTCAAATTCGGTTCTGTCTACGAGTCTATTTTTTCTACGTTCATGCAAAAAAAATAATTTCAGTGGCGTGTATGAAAATACAAAGCGTAGTTGAATAGCAAAATATTCAAATATCCAAAATATTTAATAATCATTATTGAATTAATGTTTAGGCAATGTAGTGGAATGACAGATGAGTGCAATAAAAATTTGGTTGCACCAGTTTTTTTCACTAAATATAGTTGAATGTAGTTTTGTTTTTTGAGGAACGTAAATATCCTGAAGTAAGAGAGAAAGCATTATATACTTACAACTTCAGAGACTAGGAACAGACATAGTACGTAGCGCTGAAAACATAATAATAATAAATTAGTATATAGCTTATGGTTACCCATGCAAGCAAATGATCGAGATTGGATTCCATTCAGAAGATTATTGTCTGTTTGCTTGGACATGTAACTTTGTCAATGTCATGACTGCCCTAGTAGCCAATTACATTTTACCTAATAAATGGTTTTAGATTTATTGACATTTTTTAATTAAGAAATACCCTGGCTGAACCATTAATCAACAAATATTTTACCCTATATGTATTTTCCCACTTGTGGAGATGCTGAAGATCCAACAAATTATAGACCAACAGCCTTATCAAGCATATTTTCTAAAATGTTTGAAAATATTCTCAAGAATTATATTGCTGATTTTATTAACAAATAATATGACTTTGTTATTTATCAATTTGGTTGCCAAAAAAATAGTGGCACACAAGCGGCAGTACTACAAGTATTACAAGCTATTCAAAAAGGACTTGATACATGACACTATATGTGGTAGCTCTTTTCAGTGAGCTTAAGCAGGCATTTATACAGTTGATCACATAAAACTTTTGGTAAATTTGAGATCAATGGGACTCACGAGGTACTGTGAAAACTCATTCGGAAACTTATTCAGGAAATAGGACAGTTAGGACCAAATGTAACAACTCTGAATCTATTTTATTATTATCATCATTATCAAATACTAATATAGATGTAAAAAATGCCCAGTGACTCGAATTATCATTATCACATCCTTATCTGTAGTTTGATTTGAAAGTTATCATCTAAGTATGAGTTTGATAGGGCAAGAATATTACCTGAACTCTTTCATTTTCAGTAAATGTTCCATTTTTCATATCTTCCAGTTCTCCTTCGGATATACCAACTATGAGATTGCATTTATTATGCAACGGTTCAGACAATGATTGTAGAACAACACCCAAATCCTGACAGGAAAACCATGAATTTAATATAGGATAAAATAACTAAAACTTAGGAACTATTCAACACATGTCATCTGAAAATTCCCACAATAGTTTTTAATCAGTTTATGCAGCCACAAAACAGAAAAATAAAAAAAAAATAACAATTATGGTAGATCAGTACAGTAAATGTCGAATGTGGGAGAACAATCCAAAAAGTATCTTAAATTTAATTAAAATCAGGTGGGGTGAAGATTGGTCCCCAATGATACGTTTTTGAATGAATATATAGTGTTTGGAAACGGTGTCATATTTCAGAAATGGCCAAGAGAAAATTGATGGAAGTTTCTATAGAACGGTTTTTGATGATGCCCGATTCAATGATGATAGTGACAATGTTTTCTCAAATCAACAGTTTTACAGATATTGAGGATAAACTACATTTTCTCAAATAGAAGACCCTATTTATTTTCATTGCAACAAAATATCTGTGAACCATCTAATGTTTTTAAATGAGCTCAAGAATGAAAATTTATACAAGATGGTTTTTCATGAATACGCTCTTTGAAAATTAATTTTTTTCGATAAAGTATTGAATCAAATTGATTAACAGAAACTGAAAACTATCTGACCAAGTGCTCAAAATGTTCGCCATAATTTGCTTGATAACATTCCAGGCGTCCACAAAATTCTCTTGAGGTATTAGTTAGCATTGAGGAGTTATTGAAAGAGCTTTCCGACATATTTTATTTTGTAAGTTGTTTCAAAAAACCCGAGTTTTCAAATGTTCCCAAAAAATATCCAAATGAGTCAAATCGGGATAGCGGGCTGGCCATTCTATGTTTCGTCCAATTTAAGGTCCACAAAAGTACGCACCATAATTTCTTAATATGTACTGGAAATTCATTCTATGATTTCACATCTGAGGTATTGCATTCATAAGTCATTAAATGATGACTAATTGTTGGAATTAAAATAGTTTCTTGTGGTATAATTATTTTTCTTGTGAATATCTAGCAAAGAATTAAGAATGTGAATACAGTATTTCAAAGTTCTCAATAGTATGGGGTGGCAGCTGTGTTCTGTGTTTTTGATTGGCTTTAGATGATATTCGCAGAGTTACACCGTTATTGATGTGGAAGTGAAATAAATCAAGGAAGGCAGTTTTTACTATTTTCAGTACTGTCAGGAGGACAAGGGGGTTACCCGTAGCCGTTCCCGTCGGATAAATAGAAGGAATAATTTTAGTATTCTAATGAAACTCACCTTATATTCTAAGGCAGCATGTGTAACAGACGATCCTAGTAATACAAAAGCCAATAATACGATCAAACTCATTTCAAATGATGGATGGAGATCTGAAAGATAAATTCATTCCAAAATTGATATTTTAGAAAATGTGTGTACTTACCTACAATTGCTGTGATGCAGCAGTACTTATTTAACAAATTGTTTTGAAAATATCAGGGGGATAATATAAGACCAATATGAGTGAGAATTTATTCTGAGATTTTCTAAGTATTATTATTATTATTATTATTATTTTACTGTTTCTTAAAACCATTACAGTTTTACAACAAGGAGTTCATGTTTTGTGTCGATAGGCTGTTTACAATAAGTAGTTATTCTTACAAATAACTATTAGAGAGCTAGATATGAAAGACTAAACTAACAAAAATAAGAGAAAGAGAAAAAAAACAAACTCATGATAAGCACACAATTTTAGAATAATTAATATCCTGTATTTTTTATATAACATAAATGAGATTATTCATTGAGAATGAAAGCTCGCAGTTTCAGGATGTTCCATATATAACTTGCTATAGTTTTTGCAAGGGAAGGCGTAATATTCTCGAGGGCACATATCAAGGAAGTAAAATCTAGAAAATGATTAGAATTCGCAGGCTTCATCGTGAATATGCATTCGAACAGGATGTGATGAATTGTTTCGAGCTTATTTTGGTTGCAAACAGTACAATCATCGTGTGGGTCGATCCGATAAGTGCAACCGTTCCGCGTGAATCTGATTACGTAATTATTGCACATTCTCAGCTGGGCAATAGTTCTTGTTATTTGGATTGGTATTTTGAAAAGAAGATAACTCTTTGGATGTTTGTTAAAGGTAAAGTGAGTGTGGAAAGACATAAAGTGAGAGTTGGTGGATAAGGCAATATCCTCTTGGTGAAGTTTATCAAGGAACTGTGCTGATATCTTGTGTTTATTGAGCTTAAGATAAGCCCCATTGATGTTCGCCATGGGTTTGGCGAGACTGAACGACTCAAAAATTTGTGACACTTGTTTGGCCCATTATATCAAGTATAATCTGTGAGATAGACAAATTTTTACACCAAAAATAAGAAAAATTAAACAAGGTTTTAGGAAAGGGGGTGAAGTTACAGTTCAATAACTCTGTAGAGGAAAATACGCTGTGTAATATTCAAATTTTCATGATAGATAAACAAAAAAAAATTATGTAATTTTTCAAATACCTATAAGTTTATACTCATGCAAGGTTCATGGATATTTTGGGTTCATTTTCGATACGTTTCTATTAGCCCACTTTATTGTCCGCCTGTTTGTTTGTTCATTCATTTCAGTACACATTTTGAAATCTATTTTGAACTAATTTCGCGATGAGCTAGATAATTTAACTTATGAACTTAGATCAGAACTAGATGACAATGCAATATTATTGCATAATGTCCTAAGAAGAGAAAGGCAGACAGATGCATTCTATTTCTGAAACTGCATTAACCAAACATCAAAGTTGATGTTGACTGGCCAAATTGATACATGAGGGATTTTTAACATTGAAGAAAGAAATAATAGAAAATGGGTAATGTGGACGGTAGTTTGTAATGAAATACTAGTTCAATTAACAAGATTTAACAAAATATAAGTAGATGAAACAAAATAAAATTCAAAACAAGAAGATATAAGATTAGTATAAAACTCGTAACCTAGCCTCAAAAGTAGGGTTGTTTTTGATGATTTGACAAATCCATCATATCAAATGGCCAAATTTTACCATAGCGAAAATTTAAAATTGAAGAAATAAATTAAAGTAAATCGATGATTTGAACGATCATTTTAATAATAAAATATTCATTCAATCAACAACTTTGAACAATCTTTAAATGAAATAGGAATCCAATCAAGTTGATATGAAATAATGTGAAAACAAAATAATATGGAATAATTATAAAACTCCTAACTTAACCTCAAAATCAGTTTCGATCTCAAGGGTTTCTCAGGAATACCACACTGGATCACAAATATCATTACAATTTGTATGGGGTTATAAATCTATGTAAGCGATGATAAATCTATGTATGAGATCAGTTTAGTCCATTTCAAAAATTATGAAAAAAAGTATTTTTTGAATTAAGGTATTATTTTGAAAATCATATAGGAAAAGTACTCAATGTATGGCTTATGAAACATTTGTAACATTCAGGAATTATAAACTATGGTCAATATGGTTATCGTTACGTCTGGGGTTAACTGGTGACCTAGTTCTTCTCTCTAGCTTTCGTCCATACACGTTTGGCACCAAGTAGTTTTCGCCATCATAATAAGGATTGCCCCCACCGTTATGCACAGTGCTATGGAGCTTTCTCTAAGGCGGATCTCACGATGAGGTGGTTGATGAAGATTATTTACCTATAATCGGTGATGATCCATATCAGAACTGATTACTTTGCTACCTTACATTAATAATTTGTTGGAACCAACCTCAAGTTAGTTTTTAAGTTGATGGATGATAGTTATCTCCAATCCGCCTTCATCATCATAGCTCTGGTGCCACATCGTGAAATCAGAAATGAGGGGGGAGAGAGTGTTAACGCTATACAGATGAAAACATTATGGAAGAAAATCCAATAACTAGGCTGAATTCAGTTCAAACGAAACCGAATGTTATTTTCCTTTTTAAATAGCTGATGTCATAGTTTCTAGTGTCATTATGGCAGTGGTTACTGTACCAGTGAATTATGTCCACAAGCGCAGTACTAAATAGAAATCACCACATGGAATTCATTGACAAAAATACCCGTTGAGGATTCAGTTTTTTATTCTGTCAAGAATTTCTTCATGTATCGTCAGCTGCTTATGATTCTGAACGCAAAGTTTTTGCTATTTCTGAAGTTCTTGCCCACTTATATGGAGTATTATAGTCTTCTCTCAATTTTCACCGAACCTTACAGGATTACCTTTTCAGCATGAACCAGTGAGTAGAGAGATTTCCGTGTTGATGATGATATCGAAAATCAAATTTCAGAATCAATTTCAATTTTCGTTGTTTGCATAACGTTTACAAAAACACGTTAAGCCATGACCATTGGAATGAAAAGTTTTCACTTCATTCGCTGAATTAGGTGAAGAAAAAACTGTAGAGGGTTTAGAAACGTAGAAGTAGAATAATTATTGCATTGAAAGTGTGTCTTACCTCTTCTTGATCAATGTATACTACTTGACACGGTTTAGAAAGCCAACTGATAATGAACACCTAGAACCACATGCTTATATAGTTAGTTTTATCTTAACCAAATTCCAAGTTCATTAACATTAAATTTTATCAGTTTACGGTATAGCTTTGAACATCACGCATGAAAAATCAATGAAATTCCAAAATTAAATTTGATTATAAAAATAATGCAGATTTTCGCATATTTTCCCATACTATAGGATTGTCGGCAAACGTCGAATGGAAATAATTCAACAGCACCCCATACGCCTGGCAAAGTTTTCTACTAGAATATACTTTGCAATACTTCCTGTAGCAACCACCAACTGGCAATCGAAAAAATTATGAACGGATGGACGGATGGACGGATTTGTGATTCAGATCAAAAACCAAATTAGTCACTTTTTTGTTTCCTTCGTGATACTGGGTTAACCCTTCTGTCAAAAAATTAAATTTGATTATATTAATATATGTAAAATGTGGGTCCGATTTGCAGAAATTACAAAAGAAAAAAAAGTTTGTAAACAAAATAGTACCTATCTTTCAACCCTTTTATCTCAAAAACTGAAAAAACAATGAAGAAAAAACTAAATAATCTTCTGTGGACATATGTTTTTTGTCGAAAGTTTTATTTTGACCTGAAAAATACGCCCCAAAAATCTTGATACTGAATTTTGAAACACCATCAATGAATAACGGTACGAAAAACGATAACACTACTGTCATATGAAAGACATAGTGGTCAATTTATTTTTTTCATTAAACCTTTATTGTACTTGAACAATGGTGGTTGACTTCTTTCGAATAAAATGATGATCCACCCTGTAAATTGTGCGAGATTATCGTACTGACTAACATCAAAGAAATTTGTTATTTCCTTGCTTATTCAGAGTGTTTTACGATTTTGCAATCGAACAGATTTACATTTGAGTTATTTTACGATCTAGATAGGAGGATTTATATATCCAGTTGATTATTGGATGTTTGATTAGGTCAGAAAACTTTATGTTCTTGTTCAATGTGATACGTTATCGAGTTAATGTGAATTTATTTGAATACAATCATTTGGTTTCGGTACGGTGATATTTTACGGTAAAGAATTATATTGAAGAAATAAAAATTTGAAATTACTAGGAATTACGTTATCAGTAATGGCGCTTCTTTAGAAATTTAACGACATTCTTTTTCAACTGCCTGTTAGATCGGAAATAAGCCCAAACGTCTTTTTCTTTCACTCTGTTTATTTTTCTTGCCTATCTTATTTGGATTAAAATTCGCTATTCAATCATGCATTATTGGTATGCATTTCTCAATTAGCCGTGGAATTGCATTCTATTGAAAAAGATAGAGTTTGCTGGGACCCGAATTCGATGATAGTTCGATGCTTGGTAGGCATTGAAATTCAAAGATAATTACCCGAACAAATTTGGGGAATATTCATACACTGCAATCTCTGCAGAATAGTGCAGAATGTGTCAAAAACAAAACGTAGCATGATAAACAAAAAATACGAAAAATACCTAACTTATAAACTGAATTAATGTATGTTATGGCTAGGTGACAAGAGTATGAGAAAAAGTTCCTTCAAAAGTAGCAAGTCGTGAGTCAGTTTCGGATGCCATTATATTTTCTATTACATCCTGTATATAAAAAAAAGTCTATCGTGATCGACGAATCTACACTAATATTACTCAGGTGTAGCGTAGTAACATTTCAGCAAATTCTATCAATGCCTAGAAACCCCCTCATCCCATTGCCTAGTCCTATGTCTACTTTGCAAACGTTTTGATTAGATTAGATTTTGCCCCTATTAAGATCTCATGTTTTTTGATGTACTTTATCTAATTCAATTGAAACACTGACACAATATAATTATAATAAAATAATAATAATTTATTTATAATTAGGTGGCAATCCATCCAAGGAACATATTAAGTCATCAGGCTCAGATCCGCTGCATAGTCTGTGACCATTGAAAAGCAGGAATTGAAGCATTTCCTTCCAAACCTGACCTTCTCAAGTCAAGTGTGCTTAAGTCGAAGCCGAGGGGATTCATAATGGCCTGCAAAGATGGTGTCTTCAACATACTCGTCTATCGTAGTCGCGTAAATGCAGAGCGTGTTGTGGGGCAGCATAATGCATTTGCTGTCAGCCTGTCCAGCTGATGCAGTCTCAGCCTACACCACAAGCATAACACGGAGCTACGAGTGTTGTACTACCATCTTCGACACTCGTATGGTATATTGAGTCCGTTGTGGAGAATGAGGAGTGCCGAATCTATTGGAACTACTCATTCCCCTCTTCAGGCAAATACAAGCCAATCTTGACCATCAAAGTAAGATTATTTTTTTATAGAGTTTTTGGCTCCTGGCGAAACCAACATCGTCTGAAAAGAGGTGGAAAACCGGAATGAATATCGAGATCTACTCTTTGAACTCCGCAGGCTTTACCCAAACCATTCTGTTAAAATGGTGGTTCTGATAATAGGTGTCCTTGGCGGATGATGGACACACTACTCTCAAACCTGAAAATCATCCCGGCTTGCCGTAATATGGTAAAAATCTTAGCTGAACGAGTGCAGAAGGCCGTTCGTTATCTTTGCTTCACTTCGCCTGCTCAGGGCACATGATTCTCGGACCCAATAATCACTCACACCACGGTGTGAGGAGTGGTTATTTCATCTCTAATTTCTCTTTCATTTTCGAGTCACTAATCAGAAAATCAAATGTCCACACCACTATGCCTTACCAGATTGCATTTCTCCCAGTACTTAAAAAACACCATCCTCGTTCAGGAATATGCAAAACAAGCATTCATGCTTAGGCAATTTCTGTACAGGATTTTATAATTTTTCAACACGACTAGAATGAATAGAGTTTAATATGATTAGATGTATTCTTTTGAAAGGCGCTCTGCCTTTTATGTGTATGTGAAAGCTTCTGAAGCGTTGAGGCAGTCGTCGTGGCTTCAGTAGCCGCGAAGCAGCTTTGCCTTCGAGTGCTACCCAGTCTTCGAATTGTCCCAGCCTGATGAATCTTTGGCCACCATACTACCAATCCATATGCTATCATGGGCTCAATGGCCTATCTATAAAGGCCGCAGTGGTCATGATGGTAGAGCGCTTGTCTATCAGTCAGAGGGACGTGGGTTCGATTCCCAGCATGTTCACTGGTCTCGTGCTAGGAATCGCACGTTGAAAGGTAAGGCCTCGTTAATCCTTAGCTCGCACAAGTTTCGGCTTCTGAGGGCTCTCGTTGGTAGGGGGATTACAGCTGGTTAACGGAAAAAACAATTTTAAACAATTTTTTTCAAACAATATGATAATATTTGATTGTAGCTCCAAAAATTGTTCCTGCACATTCTTCTGAGCAGGTTAACTTCTGGTCAAGGATTACTCCTGAGTAGTTGGCCTCTTGTGCAATTGAATTATCATCACCGGTCAGAACTGGTGGCATTAATAATCTCTACCCTCTTTTTCGTGAATATAACTTTCAGTTAGTTCCTGTTCATGGCATTAATATGTTTTTCTACATTCATGCAAAAAGCAAAACTTTATTGAACTATATTGAGTGGAAAAAGAAGCTCTTTATTGCACTAGTGCAATAAAGTTTTTATTGCACTCATCTGTCATTCTACTTTAACGTGCTGTCATCATGATAAACATAAACGTTCAAACCCACTACATATTTAGCAGATATTCTGTGAGATTGCCCATACGTTTTAAACAGCTACATACCTATTCTATATTATTTAGTGTTAATGTTAGCAGTCAAGAGTTGAACACACAATGCCTTCCTGTGAATAACTCCATAATCAAAACCGATCGCTATGTTCTAAACCGTCTACCTGCATAGAGCAAACTGTACTATGACCACACCTCGTGATAACATACGCGCTCATGGCTACTATGATTTTGATCTTTATAATGCACTCGACGTGTTGTCCAACTCGGCCTAACGTCCTCGTCGGACAATTTCACGTCGAGTGCAATAAACACTTACTTTTTGCACTTGTTGCATAAATAACTATTGGAGCATTTTGTTTTTGCTCCCAGACTTTTACTTCAAATTTGCCTTTTACAATGATCGCAAGATCATCAGCATATCCTTAACAATTCATGCCTTTAGATGTTAGCCTTTTGTCGTCCATCCAGATAGCCCACATCCCCTTCCAGCTCTGTTCAAATTGGCTTGTTATCCACCGACACAGGAGAGATGGAACTCCTTTTCTTTCTTTCTTCATGAAAAACATTTATTTTATAATTCATAAGAAAATAAAAAGCTTTGACTACGTTGAAACATTTATTTACACAGTAAAATGTCCATTACATTGCCGTTGTGCTACTGAACACCATTAATTTGCCAAATATTCATTTCGGTTATGTAGTATTCCATCCAGGTCCAATTTCTTTGGTAGTCACTAACCTTCTTCTACCTGAAAAAGAAAATAAAATATTGTTATTCGGGATGTATGAGTACATGTACTGTAAATAAACGTCATGTACATACGGAAAGAGGTAATTGGTTTCATGACTGAAAATTCATATAAACATAGGTCGGCAAATGCGTCGCTCTCGGATTTTCATCAGATTATTAATGCCAAAATAATGTCTCGTAAAATTATAAAAAAAAAACAGTCGAAATTTAGGTGCAATAAAAATAGTCGACTGTTTATGAAAGTCTTGTTATATTACTCTTGATTATTTCATTGCCAAACTGGAATATGAAACTGGCAGAGTTCATAATAAGGAAGTTGAGAAATATAGCTGAAGTCGAAAGAATGAAAAAGATTAATTTGACCTGGTTACAAAAATGTCAGTAATGCCCAAAAAAGATTAAAACGAAATTAAAAAAGGCTGGATTAAAGAGACAGATGTAAAAAAACTACAGTTAAAATGTCAAAACATATTAATAACTTGGTAAAAAACATTTTAAAATCGTTTAGAGAATCAAGAGGACATATTGTTTAGACACAGGCAAACTCAAATATTCGTCGATGGAATAAAATCAGTGATTGAGATTTTCGAATATTTCTCTCTCTCTCTCTCTCTCCCTCTCTCTCTGAAATGTTTACTATGCTCTTATTTTCTTTCATTTGTTCTACAAAATTCTATTCTATTCTGTATTGATATGGCTATATTTTATAAAAATATATGTTAATTTACTCACCATGTAAATTTCATGAGGAGGAAGAGCAATTGGTAGTAACTGAGAATTTACTTACCGCATAAACTTCTTCAGCAACACATTCGGCTGCTTTCCAAGTAATTACGTGAGGTACCGTTTCACCTAAAAATTAACAATTAATATCAAAAAATATTTTGATATGAATATATATAACAAAGTGGTCCATGAAGCACCCTTTTCATAGACTTCATCGTAATAGCAATGACTAATCAGTGGCTACATTTTGAATTTTATCCAGTAGTTTTACATACAGGGTGGCTAACCAAAAACGAAACCGAGCCATTTTCAGGAACCTCGTCAACATTTTAGAAAAACGCTCAGGCCCGTCGATTTTTGATTGAAGGATTCCGGTATTTTTGATTCCACTACTTTCAACTCCAAGCAAGAGAAAGAAATACCTAAAAATTATTAAAGCTCTCACAATCATCTTCGCCGTATTCTTTAAATTTTACATTTTCTTTTAATACTTTGAGAAAAATTCAAATTGTTTTAGTTTCTTACTTACTACTCATTTGATTAAATGTTCAAACTGACGACCGTCCACTTCCATACAATGATAAAGATTTTGTTCGAAACGTTTGAAACTATATTGTAAAGAGAATTGTAAGAGCTTTTGAAAGAAATTTTACTCGATCCCAATTGCCATTTGAAAATTTTGGGATGATTCCTACCCTCGCTTGGGGGGTGACATTGGCGAATTCAAAAATATCGGAAAAAAGTCTACAAAATGTTGACGTAGTTCCTGAAAAAGGCACTGTTTTGTTTTCAGTTGACAACCCTGTATATCAAAATCTGACATTTTGGTGGTTTCAGCCATCAGCCATTCATTATTTTTACAAGCATTCAGTTTTCTACTGATAAAACTGCTTCACATCGATATTGATGATAATAATCAAAAAGATATTGATTTACTACAAATAACAGATAGAAATTTTCAGATGAATAACTATGTTGAAGTAAATAAACACAGCTAGAATCCACAAATAAGGTTAACCTGTGTTTGGATTGCCAAATGTCGTTTCTTACAGGCATGTATTCATATGTTCAAATCAAAAGTGATTCATTATTTGATGATTCAATTCAAAAAAGATGAAGTAGAGTATTACAAATTAATAACTAGCAACACAAGAATACTGTACTACTAAAAATCATAATGGTGCACATTTACAATGATGATAAAATATAATATTCATTTCAATTATACGAAATATAATATATGATAAATATAATTAATAGTAAAGGTTTAAATAATAAAAATACAATAATATTCAGATTCAATGTTTAATGATTAGGCTCAATTGAATATGACTATGTTTGTTTGTAGAGTTTCGACATTTTTAAAATCATTGTTGTTTACCCCCCCCCCCATAAAATCTTAATTCTATCAAATAATTCTATAGAAAATATTTGGTTGGACAAGAGCATAATACTATATGAATATAGTGAATATCAAAAATTATTCAGAAGTATTTTTTATATGAAAATACATGAGTACCTATCTCACTTCAAGTGTGATGCCGAGGTATCAACAGTTTTTCTTTCCATCCGCCGCATTGCTTGGTTTTCACGTTCAATTTCAATTTTGTTAAACTGAGGTAGATTTTTTTTTTCAGACTTGTCCAGTTTCGATTTTTGAAGAAGATAACCATATCATCGCAAACCCAGTTATATCGTCAAGAATTGGTGAGCAAAACATTTTGTTAATATAGAGTATGGAAATAATAGGCCCTAAAACAGTTCCCTGCGGAGCTCCAAATTGTACAATGCTTTTATTACTCAAAGTATCATCTATTTGTACAAATTTCTTTCAATATTTCAAATAGCTACTTATTAGATGCAGTGATTTTCCTCTGATCCCAATATTTTCGAAAGACTATCAAATTTGGATTTCTCACAGTACCTATCATTGATAGGCCTATAATTTGAAAGAGAATTTTTCCTGACATAGATTTCACTCCCCGGTGTCGTGATTCTATCAATCGGTTTGTTTCCATATTCTTTTCAAATATTCGTAAAATTATTATCAAAATTATCGACAAAATTTGAAATACAAATGGTATTTATCAACTTTAGATATTTCATTTATCTTTTTCGCATAATTCTGACCAATCACGAATCAAATCATGTATTGTCATGAAAATACCAGCTGTCTTTTAATTCTGACTGGTCTGTCAGCGTTTTCAACGATGTAACCATGAATGACAAAGCAAAGTTTGACGTTTTGACATAGGTAATAGTATATTATGCAACGATCATGTAATAAACATTACATGAGAGTTACATGCATACGCTATTTTTTGTACACCCTATAAATAATGAAGAACTATAAATATTATATTTATATTTGTATTGAACACAATAACAGTAATTACTCGTATTTCTATACAAAATTCTACAAAATTGTAATTGATGGTATTACCTCGGGTATAGGTGAACCATAAACATTATATTAATATCTATATTGAACATGAACATATTTTGTACTGCATTTTCTGCTTTCTCCGATATGTGAGAAGTCGATGGTAATTTTTCTGTATCGCTATGATATCAGACATCTTGATAATATAATTATCGAAGTTCAACTATATTCTACTTTTGACAAATAAAACAATTAGATAAGAATATAGGACAAACGTCAAATGCACAGTATGCTTGATTGAAAAATTATGAATATCATTATGAAACGGATTATGGGTATATAAATGAATTACTATACGGGTGTAGTAGTAGTTGAAAATGAGTCACGCGAGAAAGATTTCTCAAGTGACTTAGTACCCTATAGGTAAATGTCAGAATGACTTGAAAGTGACTTTTTTACATTTTGGTCGAAGCAGGTTGTTTGTTTGGTTGCCACGGGCTTGATACATTGTTAGCAAATGTTTAAATAATTTATAACACTTATCAATTCTACCTGCAGGAAAGAAAAGCTTTTTTGATGAAAAAAACGTATAGAAAATGGAGGAAACCGATGAATTCACGGAAGATAAAAGGTATGGATGAAAATGTTCTATTGGCTTATTTTCATATTTGTGAAAAAAATAGCCTCATCGTCGCTATGGACCAAATGCTCGAGGCTTCGCTCGACTATTCACATTTCAGAATATAGCAAACTAACGAGCTGCTTTAAAAGCTAATCACAGGGATACGAACCAAAGAAGTCCAAGACATTAGAACTACCTGAAATAGAGAAGTTTCTGAACGAAGCTCCCGACGATAAGTACTTGCTGATGAAAGTGGCTTTAATAATGGGGATTTGCGCAGGGTTGCCAGTGAGTCCTATTGTCACTATTGATCACTATTTTGAAATCGTGTCACTTTTCTCACTATTTTCGAAATTTAGTCACTATTGTCACTATTTCAGAGCTTAGAATTGGTTAGAATAAGGTGCTCGTTAGAATACCTTGCATCATTAAACATCTAAAACCAAGAGCACTTGCAATTACCAATCCAGAATACCTCCAAAAAATTTAGAAATGATAAAAATATACCTTGTACAAAATAATTACCAAACATTAGTCAAAAATAATACTAAGCGAAAAAAAAAACACTGAAAAAACGAGTAGAACAACAAAATCGACATATAACAAAATACCATATGTAAAAAATCTTTCAGAAAGACTTGCAACGGTTATTAAAGATGAACATTCAAAAATAGCGTTTGAAAATAAAACACCATTGGAATACATTTCTCTTCACACCAAAAAACAAAAACATCAAATATGGTTAACCAAATTAAGTGTGAGAATTGCCCTCAGGGCTTTATAGGACATACTAAATGTTACCTGTAACACATCACAAAAAAAGATCACAGGTTTAACTTTATGACACCCAACGTTTTTGATACGCAACCCTTTTTATCTAAAAGACTACTATGTGAAATTATTCACATATTCAAACATAACAGTGTCAATACCAGAAGGAATTGAAGGTTCAAACACAATCTTATTTAGTTTCATATATTCATGTATTTGATGTTTTTATTTCCCCTTCTTTTTTATTCCGTTTTATTAAATTTTCAGAAAAAAAAACATTTGTACTTAGCTCTCAGTATTCGTGTATGTGTTGATGTTTTAATTGTTCAAATAATCTTGAAATGTCCGTTTTTGAAATTATTTCAAGCATTTTAAGTAGAGGAAAACAAAATTTTCGTCAGTCCTCCCGAATATCCAAACCTTTATTCTCGTCGAATTTTAGTACATGGTGGCAGGTAAAACAAATTTTCCAAAAAAAAATCCGTTATTACAGAACCCTGATGATGATTTAAATATAGTTCAAAACGTTGGTCCAAAAAAAAGTATTTCTTTCCAAAGCTTAACTTTGAATGATAGGTAGAAGTTTCAGTGAGTTTTGAAGTACAATTTTCAAAGTACAGATCACTTCAATTACTTTAATCTTGATAAATATTCTTATCCTCTTTTTGTAGTATTTGTCTTGGCCTTCATTTACTTCCCATATCCTAAAAATTTCTCATGTAAATACTGCAAATGAGCTCTGGAATGATGAAGGAAAATATGACCAGCTTTCATAGAAGCCAATAAGTAGTCACTATTTCTGTGAAAATTAAGTCACTATTCTACTATTTTTCAACCTCTTAAGCGCTGGCAAAATTGGGCATTTTGAGAATAGAAAATATTTAAAACAAAGGGAAATATTTTCATGTAGTTTTGCCAGACACTAAAATCAAAAAATAGAGAAGTTTCATCATAAATGAAGAAGGATTTCCAGTCAACCCGATCAAGTTGTGTGAATAATACATGTCTTTGAGACCAAAGAATACTAGTTCTAGCCGCTTTTTTGTTTTTTACTAAAATGGAAGGTGTACCAACCAGTAAATGGAACTAAATACTTTGTCGAAGGTACCTTCAAGAATTGCAATGTTTTTAAAATCGGAGGAACCAGCGCTCACAGTGATCACTGCCTGAGAAGGTCTTCGGCGACTCTTTTGGCCAATGCAGGGGCTAACATGACTACTTTGAAGCGTCACGGAGGATGGAAGTCCTCGACGGTAGCAGAAGGATACCTAGAAGAATCGGTGCATAACAAAATACAAATTGCAGAATAAATACAAGGTTCTAATGTGTCGGCGTCTTTCAGCACTATCAGCAGCTGTACCGATATGGGATCGTCTAGTTTTAATGAACCAACGAATTTTACAATGTCTTCAAATTCGAATAAACCGTTAGAATTTTCCTTCAATTTCAATATCAATGTGAATTCTTATAATAACAATGAATAAATAGAATACTACTTTAAATATGAACGTGATTGATAGGTAATCCATAACTTTGAAAAATCTTTAGAATCAATGGAAGTCCCCTCTTGTATTTTTCTTGTTATATCAAGTTTATTAGATATAGAATCCTCGATATGAGTGATAAAACTTTCTACTTTCTGCAGCTGAGCTTTACCACCAACCATGTCGTTCAATTGTTGTGAGATCAGCACAGTGAGGTTGTTGAAATGCGCCTTATAGAATGAACCCTATAAGCTTTTGCGTTTGCCAGATTCAAAAATAAAGCAACTCGTGAAGGAACCTTGATTCCAACACTACATTTACGTATCGTAAAAAGAAGCTGTCCTTGGATAAATTCTTCGGACGTAAGGAAATGCATTTTCTGCATATTTCCTGTTGTATTGAAACATAATCCTACTTGTATAATTGTGAATTTTTGTCAAAACAAGCAGATATGCGACCCTGTCTTATACACCATCGATTTTCAAATTCGTCAATTCACAGCATCGACAGGCACCAGAATCTCCCATTATTAGTGCAACCTGAATATTGCACAGAGTTCATTTCCTAAACAGTCTGGGGGGTTACAAGATATTATTACGTTGATCATCGAATATTCTTTATCGCAAGCTCTTGTCAAGTATTCTTCCACGTGTGCCCTTTCCAATACTGCATCTTCTTCACCTTAATCGCCTTGTATCTTTTCGACTCACTTTTCAGATAGGCAGTGAGCTTACTTTATTTCGCAATGTCTATGATTTTAAACATCTTTATAGTGGGCCTTCAGAATCGAGTACTTCGACCACATGGATGAAATTGCATACTTAATCAAACTTAAAAAATACGATGGCCAAACTTTCTCTTTTATTGTCATTACCCTTCGTTATTTTTCCATTTATTAAATCCGGACTATACTTTTTGATAATAATCCCTGAACTTGGCCCGTTGGTAGAAATTCTTGTCGGCAATATTTTTTGGTAATGTTTTTTTTTTCTTGACTGGACAAAAAGGCGGACGTCACTATGGCTCGTCGTCTGTTGGGCTTATATTATTCTATTTGAAGAGAACAACTCAAAACCCAACAAGTGCCTCGGGCGCCAGTTATTTAAAGTGGTATGCGCCACTCTCCCAATATTACTTCGGAGGGAGGCCCAGGCAGCTTCAGATGGAGATACGGTATTCCAGGGGTCAAATACGTACCCGGTTAAGTACCTCCACCAAATATGAACTGTTTGATGTGTATCCAAAAATTTGTACAAGAATGAAATCGACCGCTCAGGACAGTTTCTAAAGCACCAAACGAAACTATTAAAAAAATGGCCACTACTTGTTAGGATGAAATTTCGAAAGCAGTTATGAAGAGCCCATGTATATTTAGTGGCGGTTTTTCCAAATATAACCGAGACTGGCCAATCTCATAATTCTCATAATATTTATTCATGAATGAGATGTGATGCTTATCCATAATCTCAAAAATATTCTCACCTTTTGTCTACAATGGCGGCTATTCCTACTCGCAATTTTAGGACGATTAACACTGTTTCCAGAGTTCGAAAAGACGGATTTGCTTCAAATATGAAGCATTAACCTCACCGAACCTAACCTAACCTAGTTCATTTATTCCATCGAAGCAGTTTTACGACAGCATTTTTACTTTCCGAGAAAACTCAATTTTTTTTTTTTATTTTTATTGAAGTCAACATTTCTTTGTATTCCACCCCTGATTTTTTGTTAAACCATTTTTTTTTCAACTGAACATGATGTCATGAAGTCACTTGCCAAGTTTCAGTAGTGTTACAATTCATCCTTCGGTTTTGGCACAAATTTGTCTGTGGATATTGAACTAAAGGCAGAATATTTATCATCCCAAATAAAGAAAGGAATTAATGAACGGGTGTAACCAAACCGAGAGTAGATAGTATTGTTAGGGATAACTATCTCAGAACCTGGTACCCTGATAACAAACTTTTTCATTAATTGATTCTGAAGGTGAAGCCATAAAGCAAACATGTCTTGGAAAGCTACAGGGTGGTCCAACGAACTCATGTGTAATTCGAGTAATAACAATGGTAAAATCACCCCAGGCAGGGTATAAAAATATGCTTCGTTACAATACCAGGTTACTCAAATATACGAGTGTGGGGCTTAGCAAATTACACCACTATGCATGAACAGGACCAGGAATTGTGGCGATATGTGCATTTCAAAAATGACTCACCTGAATTTTTTGCCTTTTCTAAACAATCGATGAAGGAATTGGTTTTGTTACTCAGTAATCCTTCCTCATGTTCTTTCTTCATGAGTCCACTGATTGTAAGATTAGTAGACAACTACAAGTTAAAGTAATTAATTACATACCAACTCAGACAATCTGAACAGTGGATTTTTCAATATATGTTCGCAGATACTATTTCAATTCAATTTAGAAACCAATGATGGGTAATGTGTTTTACCCCACGAGAGTACACGCTTAATTTGTTCATGATGTTCTTTCTCTGACTAGAATTTACAGTTTTAGAAAAAAAAAATCTAGTTATTTGCACCGTTGTACAGAATTAAAGCATTGAGCTATAAAGGGCTTTGTTTGAAAAAGTGTCAATACCACAAAAATCTTGAGGAAATACGTACAAGGTGCATCAAAAAGCGTATCAAAATATGACAATATTTCAATTTTTTAGATGGAATGACTCCTTTTTAGTGCCGTCATCAAAAAAGCTTGAATAAAAGTAAGGAAATTCATGTACTACCCCTATGCCTAGGTCAAAGCGATTGAGATAAATCCCCTGAGTATAATCCTCGTAGATTTAAAGCGAATGAGAAAGTGATATGGAAAAAGTGACAATAAAAAAAAAGCTATAGTTTCACATCACATGGAAAACGAAACGAAATTTCATTTCAATAATTTGTTGGCATGGCGTTCGTATCTGAAAGTAGTAGCTACTTTGTTATTTCAAACGAAACAATCCACAGGTATATTTATTTGAATCCTCATAACTTTACCTGATAATTCCCTACATCTATCTGTGACAGTTTTCACGATAAGAATTATTTTGTTCAATTTTTGTGCAAAATCTGACGATTGGAAAATAACTATTTTCAACTTGAACACCCTGTATTCCTGTACCTATTTGTAAAAATAGGACAGTTTTTTTTATATAATTTTGTATACTTTTCCAACCGACATTACATTTCAAAACAAAAAAGTTATAGTGGCGAGCAATCTCTCATGACACCCGATATGGTAAGAACTCAAATACTCAATAGTTTTTCATAAAAACCTACCCTTGGTAAAATCCATTTTGTATATTGAATTTAATACTTATACTATTTTTAACAAGCTCTTTGCGAACTCTTCCCAGTTAGATAAAGAATCCTATAAGTGTTTCCATCAGAAAAGTGTTTCGATCGAGTAACACAACCTAAATGAGTAATACTCAAATAGAACTGAAGTTAACATCTTTTCACGTTATCCTTCAAATCGTGACATTATTGCCATGTCGCAATTTTTTAAGGATACAGTAAGCACGTCAGCTAGATTTTGATATCTGTCGGGTATATATATGGCAACGAAAACCCAAAAATACTGTCTTGGATGAAATTTATAGCAATGTAAAAACAATAGTATTTCCATCGCCGAGCGGAGATTCTTCGTTGTCGATATACTCTGGTCAGTATGGCAACGCTGCATTTGAAATATCAAAGGTCAAATATGACAGAAAAATATCAAACCATCTCTGTTTGTTTTCGTCTTTGGGGTATTGGAGTGTTTTTTCGTGAATAAAGGGCAAATTCAGAGTTTATCCATCTAACCATCGTTAGTTTTCATTATTAAGCAATGGTGAAGCATTGTGAATTGTGTAAAAGACCAATTGAAGCTGGAAATCAAAATATGTCATTTCATAGGTAAGCTACTAGTGTCGAAACTATCGAGAAAGGAGAACCAAATTGGAAAAGAGAAAAATGAATGAATTATGAAGAAACATGTCAATTAGAGCACCGGCTGTTCTCGAAGTCCTGTGGAGATTATTCAATCATAATTTTAGGTTTCCATTCCATATTGGGTTTCCATTATATCTATTTTATTGAACGTCAATATTTCTGTTAACAACGCACGACACTGCCGTTGGGGGAAGATGTCCCTTACACACAAATTTTAATGCGTGTGCGGCGAGTTACTCATCTAGGTTGTGTTATTTGATCGATGTTTTTTTCCAAATCAAAACAAGGGTAACGTATGTGAGAAATATTGTAGGCTCTTATGAAAGTAATGCGTTTTCAATACTCACCACATCCAGGAAGAGAAATTGACACAATACGTAGCGCTGCAAAAAAAAAAGTTATAAAAAAGTGGCGATCATGAGATCTTAATTCGTTTAGGATTCGTATTATGTCAATCAGATATTATTTCCAACAGGTATAAACCTATTTATGGGATATGTACAAAATGTTTAGATGAAAATATACATGAAGTAGATGAAAATATACAACTTACTGAAATTTAGAAAATAATAGTACGAAGAAAGGAACAGTAAAACGTTAAAGGTTCTATTAAGAATTAGGATAATTAATTTATCACATTAATTGAAATTTTTACAAATTACTGACACTGGTGCTTTCATATACAAATTTGGAGTACCAACCACTAACGTACAGCTTTTTTTTATTTCGTAAATATATTTTTTATTCAACAAAAAAAACTTCCTTTGGTATTGATTTGATGTACAATTCAGTTGATGAAGTTACTTTCAAGTATTCAAATCACACAAGCAAGAATTAACAATTCGCAGATTAAATTTCGAGTACCTATATGCATTAGGATTTCGGAAACGGTAAGAGGTGTTCAACAAGCTTTTCTAGTTCAGGAGATATACAGGAAAAATTGAATATTTTGAAATTCTCATTTTGCCTATATCTACTTATTTTGCAAATCATTTTCAGGTACTTTCTGATAGCAACTTCATGTAGGCCATCCAAATATGAGAGTAACAATTATACCGGGTGTAACATGCCCATGGTATACCCCCCGTATCTACGTTAGTTTTGAAGGCAATTAATTGAAATTGTCCCATAAACATAATAAGCGACACTTTTTGACCTGTAAATGGTTTATTTTCACTCCGGTTTCGCCGAAAGTTATACTAACTTTCGAGTTTTAAATGGAACACCTTGTATATTATTACATTTCTGACATCTGCATGATTTTCTGAATCTGAAACCAACGATGCCACATAAGTGACATTTCAAAGTGACAATCTGAAGGAATAATTTAATTGTTTTTAAAACCTCCTTACTTTCTTAACAATAAATTAGAACAAAATAATTGTATTTTCTTATTTTATTTTAGCTGTAATTTTGTATTTATCGCATATTTCATTACCAGGTATGATTAAAATTCTTACTGATAGTACTAATAAATGGTACCACGATACCAATATGGTTCGATTTGAAAAAATTAAGTTTTACCCCAAAATCGATTGCGATGAAATTTAATCGCTCATAAAATACGCATTTTAGTATTTTTGACGTGATTTCGATTTTTTTAGCATTGGACGACTCAAATGGAATAAATCGGGACCACTATAGCACACTTAAATGGAGACTTATCCTGTTATAATTCAATATCAGTTTCAATAATAATCAATTGCAGGATGTCCCTTATTGAATCTTTGGAGATTTTTGATTGTGTTTTCATCAATTCAATTCAAATATTTCAGTTTTGCATTTTGCCATTCATTTATAAAAGTTCATCTATGTACTGGCTTTTCTAGCTTTTTCAAGTTGAGAATAAGGATCTCAGTTAACAGAGTTGAAAAATTAGACATAGCGTTAACTTCGAGAATGTAGTGAATTTTAAGACGAATCCAATCCCAGTTAATACAGAGGAAACGACAGATAGCATCCAAGGGAGGCATAAAACGATGAAGAAATTGAGGTGACAAAAAATTCTTAACTTCTGTGAGGTATTATTCTTAACAATAGAGTTCAAAGTACCTTTTGTTTTAGTATCGTACAAATTAGGCCACCCTCAACTCTTTACTCTCAAATACGGACCCTAATTTCTTATTGCATTTTTTTTGTTGTGAAGAGTTATATTTTATATTGGCTACTTTCCATATATGAATGTATTGAACTATTATCAGTATAATTTCAAAATTTGTTAAATTCCGGGCAGTTCTAATTGTAAAATGTCAACTTGTTTTTGATTCACTTCGTATTCTCTGATATCTTTCTATATCCAGCTGTTATAAAATTCAAAAATAAATAAATTTCATTCTTAATTGAAGTATAAGTAATTGAAGTTTTTATTATCCTCCCGAAATAATTCACATTTGTAAATGGAATTTGTACATAAACCTCCATTTCTGAATAACCTCATATAGTAAATCGAGTAGTGTCAAACCCGGTAATTGCTTAAAAATTTTGTGATATAAAAATGTTATTGTAAAAATAAGTTTCATGATACCTGGCTACTAGATTCCAAAAAACAACTTCTGTTAAAACTGTATCATCCTATTTTCCAACTGTATTCTACAAGAGAACAAACTTGGAACTGGCGAAAGCTTAAATGAACATTGGGTGACTGGGAATATTTTTGTTCCTCCTCCTATGAAGATTTCACTTTTTGTTTGTTGAAGAACTCTCAGTTTTGAGATGAGCAAATTTTTTTCATTTACAGGAGACTTAGGCGGTACACACTAATAATTGCAAAAAATCGAGTGAATGTATATTATGAATATTAACTTCTTGTCAGAATCAGTAGAAGTCACGAAGAGAAACATTATCAATTAGTGTTAGGTCAAAAGCGTTGTAGAAGAAATTTGGAATATTATGCATATCTTAATAGGATAATAGGATAAAAAATGTTACCTGTATCTTTTCAGACACATGAGATTTTCTTTCTTTTATTACTTGACGATCTTCCTTGGTTATATCAAATAACAGTTCGCATTGCCCTAACCTTTTTTCAGGTTCTGATTGTGGAAGTCGGTCACTGTCCTAAGGAGAAAAGAAAACTTATATTAGAAATAAAGTAGTTACTTGTAGAAGTGATTTAAACTTATAGAAAAAGTTCCATTGAACTTTATTGTAAAACCAATAATTTGTGAAAATCAACAAATTTTTGGTATTGTTACAATATTTTTGAATAATATACGCCGAGCCCACTGAACTGCCTTCATTTACTTTGCTATAGACATTCAACTACTTCATTGACTGGCAATTCGAGCAAAGTAGATGTTTCGGGATTCTTCCGTTCTCTAGATCGATCAGTACAGAAAAACATCAAAATAATTCTAAGAAAGAGGAGATTTTTACTGCGATCGGGTCCGGTTTATTTGTTATGCAAATGAATTACGTTTTATGGTCGGCACTGAACAGCGGCGTAGCTAGGGGATTGTTTTCAATCTCGTAACATTATCCCTCTCTCAATTCCGATCGTCCCGATCAAACAATGTGTCGTCTCCATTATAATGTTTGAGTCTTGCTAGGTGAACGACCTTCATATTTGCTCTCAGGCTGCGTTGAATCCTATAGACCACGTCGTTTACTCTCTTCACTATTGTATAGGGTCCTTCCCAAGACGGTGTTGATTTGGGAGGAACTCCTTTCTTACGGGGAGGGTTGTACAGCCGTACTCAATATCCTCCTTTGAATCCACCAGTATACATTGGGATCGTATCGAGTCTTTATTCTATTACTAGCTATCTTCACTAGTTTTCTCGCAGTTCGTCTGCATAATCCTGCACCTCTTTTTCTTCATGTGTCTCGAACACCAATTACAGAACAAACGAAGATCTCTCCCAAAGTTAATGCAGGCTGAGGTGAGCTTTGTGGAATCGTTCACATCGAGAATAGTGGAAGATATCGATCGCAGTTCTTTTGGTGCTCTTCTACTACTATGGAATAATGTTCTTCAATAGTCCTGTTGAACCTTTCAACCATGCCCTCAGACTGGATGAAGGGCAATTGTCCTGGTCCTGCTAATCCCAATCAATTCACAAACTTCCTTGAATGAATTTGATTCAAAATTGATCCTTGATCGAAATGTAGCTCCGTTGACACTCCACACCTTGAAAACATGTTATCCACCAGAGCTCTTGCAACTGTTTCTCCTTGATTAGGCAGGGCATAAGCTTCAACCCATCTGTTGAAGTAATCCAAGGCAACAACGATGTATTTGTAGTTGTCATCATTCGTCATCGGAAATTGTCCAGCTACATCGATGGCGATTCATTCGAAGAGAGCACCTACATTGTATTGTTTCATCTCTCCTCTCGATCTTGTCCTGGGGCCTTTGCTCACTTCACACATCGGACATCTTCGGCATCATCTTTCTACGTCCTCATGACATTGGACACAGTAAAACCTGTTCCGTATTTTTTTCAAGGTCTCATTTATTCCGAAATGTCCAACCGATATGCCGCCATGAATTTCCTCTAAGACATCACTTATTCTCGACCTAGGAACAAACATTTGGGAAATCACTTTTCTGCCATCGACTGAGTCCCATCTGGAAAACCCATTGGGCCCATAATGCCTTGAAAGCTGGTGATCGAATGGAGATTTCCTTTCAGGTGGGTCTTTTCGCTCCGCGTTCCTTTCATCTTGGAATATCTGTAACGATTGGATCACTTTCTTGGTCCTGTCTCATTTTTGTTGTTGTCCAATGGTCGTCAACTATTAATCTTACTTGGTTGATTCCTTCGCGACACAATCCGCTCACAATGCCCACAAAAATTCGAATGAGGTCTTCGGTTGTTCTTAATATCTCAAGAGGAATGGCCCTGGAGGCTCTATCATTGCTAGCCGGCATGGCCCCGATATGCCTGTCGCCCATTTGAGGACTCGCTGAAAGACCGTATCCTCATAGGTGATTGCGAACGTGGTGGCATTCATACCCTGCAGTCTCTAATGCGATGTACCAATTTTCCACATCGGTATCATGCCCTAATCTTCTGAGTACTTATTCCGCTTATCAAATATTTTATCTTATCAAGAACCTTCTCGAATGAACCGTTAACTACTGTTAATCGTTATGCGGGTTCTTCTATTGATATCGCTTGTACTTTTCACTTCCAAAGTACGTACCAAGGCATCGCTACCCATCTTGAAGTGTCCTTCGGATTTCGGTGTTACCCTGTCGATCTATGAATAACTGTACCGCTAGCTGTTCCTTGAAATGTCCCGGTGCTTCTGGGTATACCAGCTGAATTGGGCGTTTCACATCTGCTTCAAATTCTTGCAGACTGTCACCCCCAGTTTGAGTGCGCGTTTTCATTTGAGCCTTACCGTAACTTTGATGAATCTACCTATTGATGGGATCTGACTGCTGTAATATCTCTCGTCAGTGGAAAAAGTAACGAAAGAACTTTTCATATATGTTTTTTTTGTACTGTTCTATTGGTTGACTATTTGTGACGATATGGAGTACATTGTTTTATATCCTGCCATTGACGTGCTTTATTGATGTTAGCCGTCTGTCTAGCTGTACTCGTTCGTTTCTTTGGAAATTTCATCAGATTTGTTTCGTCAGGATTCAGCACTATTTTGTTTTTTGCTTTAGGGAAAGAACGACGAGTGTCTTTAAATGCATTTCCACCCGGGCCACGTCAATCGCCCTGTGGAACGACTCTGCGTATATTTCCGTGTCATCAACATAGACAGCTGTGCTCGTGTTTCCGTGCATATGAAATTTGTGTGTATATAGCGAATATAAAAGTGGGGAAAAGCTCGATACCTGCAGCACTCTTACTTTAGCTACTATCACTGCTGAGCTGTTAACGAAATCAACTCTCAGTGCTGAATCTACTGAATAACTGTTCCGAAATCAACGAAATTCACTGAAATTGACAGATTGCGTGAGCAGATAATACTATCCATTCTGAATATTTTCCACTGCCATTCTGCTGAAACTGCTGACCAACAAAAGGTAATGTGGCTTCAGTGAACTGTCATATTATTGTCTTGTCATTTATCATTAGTGGGGTTGTTTTTCCCGTTATTTATTTGAAATTCCATTTTCATAAATATCTGTTGGAATACCAAGAATATATGCCTAGTATTAAAATTATTATTATGGATTATTAAGAGAGCAAAATGTCCCAGTTTTCTCCATCTTCATCACTGAGGCAGCTTGAATCGTCTACAATAGTAGAAAGTAATTTTAGATGAAATATTTCAGAACAAGTCATTTTCAGCAGTGTCAGTAACACTGCTGACAGTACTGACAGTTGATTTCGGAATATAGCCACTGTATCATGGCCTAGTGGACATCCGGGCTACCTGGGTAGTTGAGTGTCCCTTTCGGAACCCGACCTACTCCGCCGGGATGAGTTCGAGCTTCTCTTCCAGGCTCGAAAATCTTTTTGGAAATATTTTATATACCACCTTGGCTATGGCGCTCAGCAACGATATCGGACGAAAGCTCTACTTCCTTGGTAAACTCCTGAATACAGTAGCTTTCTTTCCATCAGCCTTCAAGTTTCTGCATCCACGTTATCCTTGGTTATTTGCGGTGGTGATGACATTTTTTCGTTCTTAAATTTACTCTACTACTCTGTCTGTCTGTGGTGTGATAATCACACTCGGGTGCTGTTTTGGCCGCTGAGATGCCCACGACGTTCTTATTCGCCACTAGGTCGATTGTCGTAGGGGATACCATACTACGATAGAGGTTGCCAGGGTGTCAGCCCTATGATTCAAGGACTAGGAGATCTTGATGATTTCGACGTGTGAGAAGCGCTTTACCTGCTTGAAGAAGAAATTTGGGTGGCGTTGGGGATTTTTCCGAATTTATTTTTATTTTTCCGAGGAGTTCGAGCCCTCCGATGACGAGAGAATTTGTTCCGAATTACTGTGCTTTCTCCAACTAGTCTTCGACGACAAAGGGATACATTTTTTTTACATTATTGTATTGTCATCGTAAGTATAAACCAACATGTAAAGGTTCAACTCCTTGGGATGAGAGGAATATTTTCTCATTACCTAACTAATATAGGTACTAACATACATTGCATGTAATAATAGTCATTTATTGTTATGAGTAGATAACATTTTATACGCGAGAGAATGTTAATTTTCTTAAACCTAAAACACGCATGCAATACAACGTTTCATTCACAATCACATTCATTAAGAATGAGAATCGTTTGACGTATGCAATGTCATCCATGTGATCGAATTTCTCCATGGTGAAGTATGAAGGTCTACAAAAACATAGATATTTGGAAACGTAATAAGCTCACTGTCTATCTGAGAGGATGCGAAGAAACCCGCAGAATTGGAAAGAGCAGACGCGGGAGAATTTTTGACGAGAGCTTGCGATAAATAATATTTCATGATCAAGGTAACGATATCTCGTGATCTTCTAAACAATTTGGATAATAAACTCTGAAATATTTATGTTGCACTTATAATGGGAGTGTCTGGTGCCTGACGATGCTGTGAACTGACGAATTTGAAAATCAAGTTATGTACAAGATAGGGGCGCACTGCTCGTTCAGATACCAGATACGAAGAACGGCATTTCACGAAAATTTACAATAAGCTGATCAGAAATGTACCCCACAACCTATCGTAATCAAGTCTTTGTCGAAAGTTTTTTCAAGAGCTGCTTCATTTTTGAATCTGGCAAACGCAGGAGCTTATATTGGCCATTGTGTGAGGCGCACTTTAACAACCTTACTGGCTAATAAAGGTGCTGCTCTTACAACACTTAAACGATATGGTGGATGGAGAAGCTTAGCTGTAGTGGAAAGTATTACTGAGGATTCTATATCGAATAAGATTGATATAACAAGAAAAATCTAAGGTTTCTTACAAGAGAATACATATTCTAGAAATGTATTAAAAACTTCGACAGGCACTATGCGTTCTGAAACCGATGATAACTACTAGCTTGTTATTAGTGGAAAAGAAGTGAAATATGACAAAGAAAGAACGAAATGTCTATTAATATAAATGTTAATATTATATATTATGACAATAACTAATTGTATTTTTCATTATTCTACTAGTGGATAACATGGTATTTTATACAGTTCATAAGTGTGGATAAAACTTCAATTATTATAAGGTGATTGCGGATAAAAGCTTTCAATCAATTGATAATCATAAAAAATATGGAAATAACACTTACTTTTTCATCTGAACCTAAAGCTGATCCCATACATAAAAGAGCCATTGTAAATATCCACTTCATTTCAAATGAAAAATAACTGGAAAGGAAAAATAGGAAATAGTTCATAACAGAATTGCAGAATAAAAAAATAATAGTAAATTATGATAGCAGTTCACTTCAAAAACCTCACTGGAAATAAACTTTAGGTTAGGTTAATGTGTCTTATATTTTAGTACATCGAATCAAGTAGGGAATGAATGGACTTCTGATGTAACGTATTGTTGACGTGGACGCTTATTTGACGGTTGATATGATGAAACTGAGAACTTGGCATTGTATCCCAGCAACAACATTTCTAGGTGTTTTGATTTCGAAGATCTGTATACATCATAATAATAGTTCACTCAAATTTACATCGGGTTTCAGCTTGTTTCATTGGCAATTAATAACATTTGATGGAAATATATGATTTCGACTTTTGAACTATGGATTCTTTTTTTTATATTTTCAGTTAAATGGTACTTTAGGTATAGTAGTTGGGCTGTCGGAGTACATGGCGATGGTATTTTCCTTAAACTCTTGCCTTAAACAAGCTCTAGTCAAATCACTATTTTTTGGTATCACCAAAAGTTCTCTGTCAATTCCAATTAAAAAAACTACTTTCATAATCAAAAATGTCTCGGCTGGGGCAGTACAAACAAATTCACCTGCTCTTTCGTGAAAACTTGCGATTTTTTCGCTCTGAATCCCACATTAAAGCGCCATACTTGTCGATTTCTACTCTTTCCTCCAACAACATTGAGTGTTTCACAAAACAAGCAAGTAGTACCGTTTCTCCAGCACCTTGAACCTGTTCTGTATATCGCCATTCACAAATCCGAGGGTTTTCTTTTTCGTAATGGATTTTTGATTTATCCGCAGACAAATCTAATCTTACAGTGTTAGCAGTCGCAAGTAAATTCTCATGAATATCAATTTCTTCCATGATTTTCGCCACAGTTCAAATAAGTTTCAACAGAGGACTTCGGATAAGGATTCAGTTATGCCACCACACAACTTTTGGCTTTAAAGCTACTGAAACGTTTTTCGATCATTTTTCTTCATGTCGAGGTTCGGGACAGCCTCAGGAACCTCGTACTAGGATTGAAATTGTCCATAACCGTGGAAATATTGAGATTTTCCATAAAATACAAAACACTATGGACTTCAGTTTTTTCAGGGATTTTTGTTAAAAAATTACTACATTTAAAACTAGAGGAGGAGTGGTCGTGGGGCTAGAGCGTTTGCCTTTCACCCAGGCCACCCGGGTTCGATCTCCACTACCTGTCATTGTGCTACTGTGGTTTGGATTCCACTTGTACGTAAGCTGTATCTCCCGGATCTTTCTTGCTCGCATAAGCTCTGCTTTTGAAGTGTTATCTCCGCAAACCAAGATGATTCGTAAGAACAAATTTTACAGAAAAAGATTACCTTGCTAGATCATCCTTATCGAAAGAGACAAAGATTGATAGTATAGTGTGGTTGTTTCTTTTGTTCCAAAAAAAAACTTGTGTGTTGTTCATGAATATTTTGTTTGTGTGTCCATAAAACACTGGAATAATATTTATATTAACACGAAGAGGCAAGGAGAGCACTTTTGAAATACTGATGACCAGAAGTACTATTTGGTAAATGGGTTAAGAATAGAAGCAACTTTTCTTTTATAGATTTACTTTTGACATTACAAAGATTTTCTTATTACAACTATTTTTTGTTTACATAACAACAACATTAAATTATTCATTTTAATAACCCCCTTTAATAAAATATTTTTCGAAGTATTCGATTTTTATTTCTCTAGGACCTTGGTAATAATATCTTCCATCTACAATTTTATATTCGATGAAATGATACCTCGTATCGATAAGTTTGATATGCTTGTGATCTTGAGGACATTTTGAGATCGCTATGTAGTATGTAGATCCTTGATTGGCTTCAATTAAAGTGGTTGGTTTCGGAAACCTTATATTCATGCAAATCAGTTGAAATATTTTGAATTCATATTTCTTCTCAAACAACAGTACTTAGGGAAATATTATTCAGCTTTGTTTGATGACGAAGAAATTGTAGTCTACTTCAATTTGTGATATACAGTGATATTTAGATTGCTTCAAGAACAGCTTCTCTCCACATGAACTTAGACATACTAGCATGATGAATCATGGATCTTGCTTTTACCGTCAGAGTTCTGTTCATGTGTTCACTAACTCTGTTTTGCTGCAGGGTATAGTGAACAGTTTGTATCGCCTCTATACCTTTTTGCTTGCAAAAATCTTGGAATTCGGAAGTTTCGCACTCTTCACCGTTATCACTTCTCAATTTTTAAATTCTAGCTTTAAAATGGGCAGAGGCCATTGCTTGATACTGTATGAAATCCTTCGATGAAAGTAACGAAGTATTTCTTTCCATCCTAAGTTTCAGGTGGATTGATGCCATACATACATGGCTATGTAGTGGGCGTCTGAATTTAAATTTAACATGGAATTCCTGATGCTTTGGAGAACGGTAGTTAAGATTGTTTCCCTTTACAACAAAGTTCAATTATTCATAACTCGAACCAACTTTAACCACCACCCACCACAAACACCTCTAGAAGTTAGGTTATGTTATTGATATTGAATGAAATGCTGAGAGATTTTGCCAACAAGGTAATAAAAGTTTGTTTATCCATGAAATTTGCCTAGCTCAAAATCAGATCGATTCATTATTTATCAACTATAAAATGTGAAATAAGCGATTTTCTTTGAATTCAGAAAAATTACATATTTTGAAACTAGCGCCAATAATTATACAAAAAAACCTAGAAAAATAAAGTCCTTAGTGTTCTTTATTTTATGGAAAATCTTAATATTTACACTGTTATGGAAAATATCCATCCTAGTACGAGATTCCGGAGGCTGCTCCGATCCTCGACATGGAGAAAAATGATCGAAAAACGTGTCAGTAGTTTTAAAGCCAAATGCTGTGTGGTGGCATGACCGAATCCTTATCCAAAGTCCTCTATTTTAATTAAGACTATTAATTTTTATGGCACGCTGAAATGATAATATTTTCATATCATCGTTATCAATGATACGATAAAACTTTGAATTTAACTAGATTATTGTGCAATTTAAATAAATCGCGATGCATCAGGCGACTCGAAGCGAAGCGCCTCTTCGCCTGGCAACGTCCTCAATTATTATAAGTCGCATAATAATCTCGTTACATTTATAGCTATGAATAGTTCAAAACCTCTTACAAACAAGCACAGTAACTACAAAAGCCTTACAGAGTACATTGAAAATATCAGGAGAAATTTCACGTCTACACTATTCCTAAGGATTCAACTAGCCAAATATGCCATCCATATGAGCAGTTTTTCATAAGAATACGAACGCTCAACTATTACCGAGCAGAATTTTACTTTTTGCTATATGAAATGATACCGATTTTGAAACGGTGTAAATTACCCTACAACATGTAGTGAATAATTGAGCAGTCATTGAGGATAATATTCAAAAAAAAAAATACGAACAGTATTTTAGAAATTCCAGCTTGGGTGTATGTCATGAAAATATCTTACCTCTTCTCATTCGAAGAACACTTCTCTGCTATTCGAATTCAATGTTCAAAACAAACTGCTAATCAAACATTCAGTTATATAGAAAACGTTATCATCTGATAATATCAAAATCCAATTTCAATAAAACCTCAATTCAATTGTTTGAGAAGCTGTAAATATCATATGACCATTGAAACACACATACAATTACAAATGAAATAAAACATTTATATGGTCAACTATAGGATGAAACACAATGGAAGTTTTATGTTTTTAGTTTTAATTTTAATGATTTTGGATAATTTTTAAGACGAAACTAGCATTGCCATTATTATTCCGATCACGCCTCATCAACAATCTTGTTTGGTAAAATTCAAGCTTTATTCTTCAATTCTGTTTTGCATCTTGTTTTATTTGCAAAATTGATATACAAAATCCCAAAACTTAAAACGTATTACATAAAACTTCCATTACGGCTTAACTTCATGAGGTGCTGAAGAATATAAAAATGGTGCTCAGACAAATGAACGACAGAAACCATGGTGGTGGACATTTCGAACAGCTAATATAAGATTTCTTTTTCTTATTTTATTTTGTTATTAATTAAATTGTGAGATTTAGGAGCTGTATCGGTGGGATGAAAATATTGACTAAATCTCCGTGAAAGACGAAATGATTTAAATTGTTTAAAATTGTTTTTTCCGTTAACCAGCTGTCGTCCCCCTACGAACGATAGCCCTCAGAAATCGAAACTTGTGCTAGCTAAGGATTAACGAGGTCTTACCTTTTAACGTGCGATTCCTAGCACGTTAAAATTGTTGTTTGTGTTTCATAGCCACCTTGATAAATTATTGTTATTGAACCGAGAAGATACTTACGCTTGTCTAAACTCCATTATCGTGTTTGTATTGGTTCTTCAAAAAAAAATTTAACATGGATGGATACCCCATTGATGGTACTTTCGAATGACGTCAGAGTACCATTATGGTACCATTTGAAACAACGGAGTTTCGAGTAAAAGGTTTTGGTTTACTTTTTTGGCACGTACTTCGAACTATGATACTTTTTATATCGAAATTACGATAATGTAGATAGCATTATTTTGATTATTTGGAATAATTTTAGGGAGTTCACGGCTCTCTAGATCGAAAAATAAAACGGGTGTGCTGACGAATGAAATATCAACTATGAGGTATCATTGGATTCAGAAAACTATGCAGATTTCAAAAATGTTATTTAATACAGGGTGTCCCATTTGAAAATCGAAAGTTGATGTAAAAACCAGAAGTTTGACCAACCTAAAGCTCAATGAAGCTTCTATTGCGTTATTTGGAATGCAAACCGAATCAAGAATGGAGAAAGTATTTTCGATTCAATTTCGAGAGTTCCATCTTCCGCTGACAGCTGTTTCGTGGTTTACCAGTCATCAGGACAGCTTCATGCGAGAGTTCCATCTTCCGTTGACAGCTATTTCGTGGTTTTCTACTCATCCGAATGGCTTTATGGAATCTCGTGAAATCGAAATGAATGTACTCCAAATTAGTACTCTACAGCACCAGTTGAAGCTTAAAATGAAAGGAACTATGGAATCTAAAGTTAGATGATTATCTACTCATTGACAATCAACCACCAATGTTGTTGTTGTGTTCAACCTTCTAGTGCGTTGTGAGGAATGCAAACATAATCCAAAGTGAAGATAATGTTTTCGATTCAATTCTGAGAGTAATAGGAAAACTAATAACACTTCTCCTTTCATATATTACATCATCACCAATTTTTCAAGACACCTTAATGCTGCTATTTTTTCAATTGTGTAGGTCACAGCTTACAGAGAAGCATTCTTATCTTATATCAATCTCAAAATATGCTCCATTATAAAAAAGATCTAACGTAATCTTTTTAGAGTTTTTCTGGACCATTACTGATGCATTGTCATCTACTTTCTAAAAAACGTAATTTTTTTAGGTGTTTCGAACCAAGTCGTGTGCGGTATTGAATTATTTGTAGTTGGAACCAACCTGAGTAAAAGTCTCTGTTGACACAACTCGAATAGCCGAATATAAAAATATCAATATCTCATTTAAATTCAATCCTTTGAAAAACTGGCAACTGAATAATTGAATATTCGGCTGTGACAGAGATTTTCCATTACTGTCAGTAATTTTAATGTTCTGAAATTCCAGGACGACCTCTCATGAAATTATCCCTTACATGGCCGAAATCTTGGAACTTTTTCTCATCTTTTCTCATAGTTGTTCTTGTGATATATTAAATTATCAGGGTTTTTATCATTGATTATTTGACATATATTAGCCAATCATAATCAATATTTCAGTTCTTTGAGTCTCACTCAAACGAACCATTTACAAAAATTAAAATGAACATTTGCATTTTTTGCCAATTCTTTGAAAATTCTTTGACAGTTATTACAACCAGGTCCACGTTGCTAAAAAGAAATGTATCTTATGTATTATCTTAAGTAGTGGGTGCATTCAACATTCATTTTATTTTCTCTTGGAAATTTCATTATGCATTATGCCATGAAACCCTATTCATTACAATAAAGGTTCAAAATGTTTCCCGCTGGAATATGCATGGTGAGACTGGTGCAGGAAAATTTCTTCAATAATAATAATTCGGGACGATCTGGCATATGATGAAACTACTATGCATGCACACCATGGAATTGAAAATGAGAAACACCCCAAAAACTATACTTTTCGAAACGGTTCTATTTGGAATAAATAATTTGCAACATCGGACATTAATGATGAATATTAGACAAGTAAGCGTGTGGAAGGTTATGTGAAACCTCATCAAAAAACCGTAAATACATTATGTAACTTTTCAGTAATCTATCACTTCTTCATGTAAAGAATTGGAGATTTGTGTTTTTATGAGCAAATGATCAGGAAATTTGGTAATAACAATCTACCTAGGTTGAATCAGTCATTTATTCATGATTTAGTCAAAACAATATTTTAATGAAATAATCCAAATACACTTATTCTGTTGATCCATTCATTTGTTAAATTTTCTTCTTCACATCTTGTAGCACACTGGTCCTTTTTTTTCTTAGAACATTATGAAGTTCTGAAAAAAACAAAATAAATGGTTAATTTTCATTGTAGAGGTGCTGATACAGATTACAGTGAAACAGTTCATTACTCATAGTGAATTTCTGTATGTATCCAAATGACATCTATTTAGCAGGTGTTTAACGTCATTCTTCAAGGAAGAAGAGAATCATAATGGTGAAAAGACGGGAGGAATAATTTAAAATCCCATTTTTTCAAAAACAACATAAGGCGTTTAAAAACCGTGTGTTCCACTAATATGGTTAATTAGGAATAAAACGAATTCTGATTCGTGTCCCATACGATTATCCAAAAAAATTTTGGAGAAGCAGGAGGGAATTAAGTCAGATCGACTCTTTATTACTGTAAACCCCCCTTGGAAGCCATGCAGAGCATGGTATAAGAATATTCCTGTAGGACGAAATGAGCTCTTGGACAGCCCAACAAGCAGCAAAAGTTGGCGTGGATACAAAGAACGTTAAGATAACTAATCATTCAAAAAATGTGTGGTAATGAATCAGCACCACAACTAAGTTTTGTGACGAATTCCGATAATGTGTCAGCTGCTTGCAGCTCTCAATGCGCCTGTATCGGGTCCATCCAGTCGGTAATTCTTGTAATTTTTAATTTGTGTTGAAAATTAAATTTTTTAAAATCGTGTCTAGTACAATGGTATTCATAGTCTTTGTCAGTAAGTAGATTCTGTGATTTTCCTCAAAACTAAATCAGTACCTATTTCTTTATTCGTGAAATATTCCGTTGAATTACACTCGTGCATAAAAATGACCAGATAATTTTACATTCAAGCGTGTTATCTATGAAAATTGCACCCCGTTATTTTCATATTTTGTAACAGAACCCTCCTTCTTCGGAGTCGGGCTCTCTCGCCAAAATATGAAAAAATCGCGTGCAATTTTTAGATAACATGCTTTCTTGCAAAATTGTCGGTAATTTTTATGCACTTGTGCAATTATAACCGATAATTTCAGTCTAACAGCATGGAAATCGGATATTGACAGTTTGTTCGAAAGGACATGGCAACCTCTAATAGTGTAGGTTCAGTATTGTATAAGTAAAAAGTTTTTTTTTTCCAATACAAGTAGTAATAATGATAGTCCAAATATTAATTTGTATTTTAAGTTCTGTGAACATAAGCTGAGGAATTTTTCTTGATAGATCAACGCGGTCATAATTGTTTTTCCTATTATTGCAAATAATTCAACTAGTTTAAAAAATGCTAACAGTTTTCCCTTTCAGTGTATGAGTATTACAGACCAATCTCACTTCTTTCTAGAATCGCAAAAATATTCGAAAAAATGTTGAAAAAAGGATAATTAGTTTTTTGAACACATATAAGATTTCATCGAACAAAAAATATGGTTTCAGAGAAAATAAACCGACAGAAGATGCCATCGCCAACGTTACTGATAAGATAAATGAATCTGTTGATGAAAAATCCCAATACTTGGCATATTTGTTGATCTTAGGAAGCATTCGATACAGTCTGCCACGAGAAATTGATGAATGTGTTGGAGAGCATTGGATTCAGAGGATTATCATATAATCTATTGAAGTCACCAGACAAAGACAAGGCAATACGTGAAAATTGGCAATAGCCTTAGTACAGAAAAATTGGTTAGATACGGAGTTCCCCAAAGAACAGTACTCGGACCAATGCTCTTCAACATATACCTCAATGACCTATTCGAAATCGATACAGAGGGAGACGTAGTGAGTTTTGCTGATGATACAGTTATATTATATAAAGCAGCGGACTATGGAGTGAACTGAAAAAGAAAGCTGAGAGAGACTTTGCCAAAATAATAAGTTGGTATAATAACCGCCTGCTCACTGTAAACTTCAGCAAAACATACTTTTCATATAACTATATTCATTTTCATATAACTATACTGTTTTTATTACCTTTTTAAATTTATTGTGTTACACATTTTTATATGGCAAAGAAATTATTATTAGTATTGCATTCTGAATGATTTTTACAAATAAAATCACGGATGGGGATCGCACAATTTTCTGAATGATTATCAAAACAACAAATTTTATAATATACTCACTGCCGGATCTTTATGGTACTTGCATTGAGTCATTCTCCAGATAATCAGATATAGTTCCTTTGAATCTGGAAATAAACATAAAACACGAAAATTCAATTTAGTCGTTTGATTCATTTGAAGCTCTCTACCAGACTTTTATAACTTTGTTCGAATTCATGCATTCATGATTTTTTTCAATTTACTTGACTTAAGAAAATATGAAAGAAAATATGACATCATAGCACCGTAACTATGCCACTGTTTCACAAAAATTAAACACTATAACATCAGATAATCGCACTGATGAAGAAAAAAATTATATCTAAATTAAGGTAAGGAATCTGTGTCGAAGTTTATCGGTCTTATTCTGACTCACCCTGTATATAAATATATGAATATTTTGAAGAAGACTCACCGGATTTATTCGCTTGTTCGAAACAATCTTGGAAAAAATGTAATTGATTGCCCAGTTTACGCGGCAAATAATATTCGAGTAGCTTTGTGTTGAATTTGTGGTCAGGAGATAACTACAAACAGAAAAAGTATTAGAATCGATTAGCTTTTTTTACCTTCACTTCTATAGATATTCTGCCAATGAAATTATCATCACAGATGATTGAATTAATTAAATTGAAACTTTTTTAGGATTTGCTATTTTGATAAAGAAGAAAACTAGTCATCATTCAGGAAATGCTTTGAGGCTTATCAAAAAAACTCTAAATTCGCCAAAAAATTATTGATTTTTTAGGTTTGAAACCTTATTGAGAATGCATATCCATGAAAAAATACATATTGATCCATCAGTATATTCCTACAACTTAAACGATTGTTAGTTTATATTTTATACCAATTTTTGTTTATTTTTTAATTGAAAACAAAATCTAATGCCAAACATGAAGTTCTCATTGAACTATTTCAAATATCTAGAAAATTATTCCCAACAAACTGGTTCGTGAGACAATTAACGGTGAACGATAACTTTTTTGACGGGACTATAATCGAATAATCTTCTAAACATATTCGTGTCTGTGAAAGAATACGGGGTACCCTTCTCTCTAAGCGTTTCCACCAAGTAGAAAAATAAAGGCAAACATCTGACAGAAAACAACTACTACTACTACTAAAACAACTAATACCACGACGGACATTGAACTACATCTAACAGATATTTGTGCAACCTTCTTCCAACAAGACCTAATTGCAAGTGCTTGTCTTGTAATTAAACAGAAGATTATCCTTCATTTGGCTGGAAATGACCACCTGCAGACATGCATGGTTCGAGGTTTATTGCCTCTCATCAGTGACAGGGTAGGTCGGACAACATTATAATTGTCCTGTCCCTGCCAAATGAATAATAATCAACCGTTTAACTACTATTTCCCCGCGGATGACACTACGACCCACAACAAAATTGATCGCAGCGTCATCCGCACGGGAAATCAAGAACAAGACAAAACACTCCCAAGTGCGGATGGCGCTGCGTTCAACTTTGTTGTGGGTCGTAGTGTCATCCGTAGGGAAATATTAGTTAAACGGTTGATTATTATTCATTTGGCAGCGACAGGACAATTATAATGTTGTCCGACCCACCCTGTCACTGATGAAAGGCAATAAACCTCGAACCATGCATGGTCTGCAGGTGGTCATTCCCAGCCAAATGGAGGATGATCGTCTGTTCAATTACAAGACAAGCACTTGCAATTGGGTCTTCTTGGAAGAACGTTGCACAAATATCTGTCAGATGTAGTTCAATGTCCGTCGTGGTATTAGCCAGGGAAGTAGTTGTTTTCTGTCAGATGTCTGCCTGTATTTTTCCACTTGGTAAAAACGCTCAGAGTGAAGGGTACCAAGTATTCTTTCACATTGTTGATACCTCTCTGGCACAATACATTCGAACTTCGTTCAAAATATTATATTCGTGTCTCCCAAGCAATAAGACTATAGGCATAAATAAAATACGAATGTTCTTCATACTCACTATATTTGACACCAGGTAAAGACATAATACGTAGTGCTGAAAAAATAATAGTCGATCAATGTGTGAAATTCGTCTCAATCATGGAGAACAGTTGGTCTGAATTTCTGTTGACTCCTACAGTCAATCAATTTTTCTCTAATGTAACAAATCTATTTCCTTATGCATAGGCAGAATTTTAATTTTCTTCGTAATCCCATACTGTCACGAGACCCACTGCCAGGTTATTTGATGAGTGGCAATTCCTTTCATGGTATCGATAATTTCCAGATCTGAGTGGTATGCGGATGGAAGAGTTTTATATTCATATCCAAGAGTAAGGGAGACATCAAATATCGGTTTCTGAATTATCGTAATAAGACTTGAGTATAGTGAATTGGGCAAATGTAGATTAATTACTAAGGTATAACAAAACTACACACACTCTACGATTATGACAATATTTTGCATGAAAACACGATTTCCTTCAAGATTCATTGAAGAGTCGGAAATATTGTTGACAATAGGATTAGTTGAAGTTGATAGAATAATGAATATTTTGAATTCGTTAATTAATCTTAACATGGCCCAGTTTATATTTGGACTACAAGCAATAATCAGTCAGTATCCAAAACTAAAAATTTTGCGAAGAATAACAATGCCCAGAGGTACGAAAAAATTGAATGTTGACGACAAAGAAGATCTCATGAATAGCAGATTGGTACCAATTGATTTATCTATTGCATCCCTACTTCCTAACGTGTATAGAATCAAATGTTAATACATAAACGAAGAAATACAAGAACCTTCAAGTAAAATTTTATAAAAAAATAATGATAATATGATACCAGAAATTAATGTAACCAATGATTAGACAAAACCAAGTTGCGCCATAGGTATCTAGTACAAGTAATGATGTTGCCAAATTCATTAGTATTTATTGACCGAAATTTACACTTGTACATGTACTGTCATGAACTGATTGATTGAATTGGTTTTGATGTATTCGAAAAATTTCTAAGAATTGATTATCATATTCAGGTTATTGTTTTGTTCTTATTGGAGTAAGTGATATTACCTGCGCCTTGTCATCAGTTTCGGCAAACATTCCATTTTTTATATTGTCAATTTCCTGTTGGGATATTCCCACTATGAGCTGGCATTTGCCATGCCATATCTTGTACATTGATTGTAGAGCACTGCCATAGTCCTAATGATAAAAATAATGAGTAGGTACATTACTTAAAATTATTAGTCGTAGATCCAATCCGATCGGCTACTGGAAGGATTTTGATATCTTAGTGGAAATAACTCAACGTAGGTAAACAAAAACTGAACATTTATTTAGCTTTATTAGTAAAATCCATCTCAAAGAGCCGATGACAAATGTAAGGAAAATGAAATCATTTTGATGCCTTGTATAACCATCAGCATATTCTTTCCTGGAACCACGTGAGGTTTATTACCGAAAGACCCTTCTAGAAATGTCCATTATGTGCCATTAGCCACTTCGATTCCTCTAACCTTTCTGTGATCTATAAGCCACACTTATGCCTTGTTGAAATGTTTCAAAGCTGTATACACGTGAGTGTTTGATAGAATGAAAGAGTTGTATTTTGTGTAATACATGTAGTACAATCGCAACACGATTTTGGCCATCATAAGTGCGATACACGTGCAACTCAAGTAAGTAATAGTCTGAAATTAAAACCCTTTCATTCATAAAGTTCGATTTATTCCTTCCAGAAACTGTGTTCCGAACGTGGGACGTTGTCATGTCGGGTAGATATGGTAGCGACATCTAGCTCTTTTTATATTATTTCACAATGACAAATAAGTTGACCTGTTAGTGCATAGTGATCAACACTCTTATTCGCATCATTCGAAGTGTTGTTTTTATTGAATTATCACTCTGTTGATTCTTGGAAAAATCTAGAGCAGGTAAGCAAAACAAGTTTTTTTGTTGACAAAGAAAACTGAATAGGATAATGTGATTTTATCATCCTAAATTTTGGTGTATAAATGCTTGTCTTTCCAGAGCAGATGCAGAAGATATTGGCTCAAAGGAAAACAATTCAAGGTGTAAAATGGGGAATTGCACCTCAAAACGCATTTTTCTGTAAACTCCGATCAAGTAACACAACCTAGATGAGTAATACTTAAATAGAACTGAAGGTAACATCTTTTCATAATGTTATGCCTCAAATCATGACATTATTTGCCATGTCGGAATTTTTTAAGGATACAATAAGCACGCCAGCTAGATTTTTATATCTGTCGGGTAGATTCATGGTAACGAAAACCCAAAAATACTGTCTTGGATGAAATATATAACAATGAGAAGGCAATTGAATCGTTTATTGCAGCTTGTTGGGAGCATATAAAAACGATAGTATTTCCATCGCCGAACGGAGATTCTTCGTTGTCGGTATAGTCTTGTCAGTACGACAACGCTGCATTTGATATTTGACAGAACAATTATTTGAAGCTACCAGTGTCGTAACTATTGAGAAATGGAAATCAAATTGGAAAAGAGAAAAATTAATGAATTATGAAAAAATCATGTCAATTAGAGCATTGGCTGTTCTCAAAATCCTGTGCAGATTATTTCATCATAATTTCAGGTTCCCATTCCATATTGGGTTTCCATTATTTCTATTTTATTGAACCTCAATATTTCTGTTAAAAACGCACGACACTGCCGTTGGGGAAAAGATGTCCCTTACACACAAATCCTAATGCGTAAGATGTCTCTTACACACAAATCCTAATGCGTGTGCGGCGAGTTACTCATCTAGGTTATGTTATTTGATCGGAGGTACTAAATGTAATGTGCATTCGAGCATCATGAAGAATGAATTCTGCTTTTCCGAATACCATAATAAATAATAAATCAATTTCACAACTTTCTCATTTTTCCAACATTCAGTTGATACATGGAGTCATTTTGTCTCTCATGCGGAACATTTTCAAACTCAAGAACCAAAAACATTTGAGTAATTTTTGTTTTAATAACAAACTGAAAAAAATTCAAATGAAAAAATTATCAAATTTCGTTTTTTTGAAAGGAATTTGAGTTTGGTGCTGAAAGAGAAATATATTTTGATTCACTCTCTCGTCGATTATTTATACAAGAGCTAATCGAAATATATAAACATGTTTAACACATGTCTGAACAGACATACATTTGAAATTTGTTTAAAATAAATACTCATTGGGATTCTGATCTATGAAATTACATATCGACCTGTCATTTCCATATTTGTAACCCTTGTTCTAAGTATTTTGTTTGAGACTATTGTTCTGTAACTGATAAGAACTGTTGGGAAGTCTTCGAATTCGATAAAAGGCAGCCATTTTATACTGGTGGGGATGGAAAGAGAAAGAATAAATGAATTGGTCAGTTTGGAAGAGTTTTCTGTGAATACTGTATTCTAGTTATCATTGTGTTGATGGTCAAGTCTAGAAAATAAATTTTTTTCTCTGATTCAAGTTCAGGGGTGAAATTGATATTGAGATGGATCAAGTTTAATTTCCTCAAGAGTGTTTCTGCTATATCTGAATTGGCCTTATATAATGGATGCTTAGACAGTCATCTGCATAGAATTTTGTTATTATTTCCGTTGACTATGTAGTACAATCCAAGCTCTGCCTTGACCTAGAATAATTTTTCCATATTTTTCAATTAATAACAAAATATATTCCAAAGCTTTTGGATCTCATGGAGAGAAGAATATGTTATTTAATTCCTAAGCATACACTAAATGTTTTAAATCTCTTGACAAAAACGCCGTCTGTAATACTCCGCTCACGAACTCGCTTATTTATGAATGAATGAATTATGAACACTACAGAAAAGTAAATATCGTAAATTTCAACCTCTAACATGACTATGATCTCTAGTTCATTTGCACCATGTTACGTGGAAAAAATCAACAAGTTCTTGTGTGAGTTTTTTTATTACAGGTTGTTTTTTTTATGAATTTTCCTTCTGATGACATGATGAAGTGTGTATAATGGGATATATAAAGGTTTTCTAGAGGAAATATCAGTTCGTTAAAACATTTGAATGAAACCTATGAAAATTATTAGAAAATAAAGGAAAACGTTCTACTTTGGATACTGAGCGCTTATGAAGTATTAAATCCTAGAATTTTTTTCTTATGGAAATTCTGAAAAAAGCCTCAGGATACATCAATAGATATATTCTTGAAGACACAATTTGAAGTTTTTTAAATTTTTCTCCCTCTCTCTGCATCAAAATCATAACGTCAGTTTTTCTTTTTAAACAGAGAAATATTGTAGTAATTTCAAAGAATGTTGGTACGAAAATTCTGCTTTCTCAGACCTTCAGATTCTAGAAGTTATCGTGCATTATTTGGGGAGTTAAAATTACAAGGTATATCAATCAGAAGTATAATGATTCTGAGCGAAAGTGCATACACAAGAATTATTCCATCATTTCTGAAAATAACTATTAAGGACCATTGAGGTACACGCGTGTCCATGCAGAGTTTTCGAAGCACGTGCAATTCACACGCATTTTGTGTCTGAAAACTGCATGATAATTCACATATGCGCCTTTCACATGCGCATTTGTCAATGCTGTAATATGAATGCCGTTTGAGTTTTTCAAATAATCCCAACGTATTTTTCAATGTATCTTTATTATTTGAACTAGAACTTGTCCTATAATTCTGTGCTTGCTCACTCTGCATTTTTCACGCACACCGATAGGCTCAGGTGTGAATGTCGGGAGGCATGCATTTCTCATGCAGGGTGGGCACTCATGTATCTGAATCAGCATTCAGGGAATGAAAGAAAACCGTGTATTTTGAGTTTTCTCCACTATTCCACTGATGGAATGAACAACTTTTGTGAAATTCTTCAACTCGATCAGTTCTCGTTATGAAAATAGTTGTTGACCGAAAAATAATTTGAAAATCGTATTCAAATAACACTCACTTTTTCATCCAATGCGGCATATGTTACGGATGATCCCAGAGTTATAATAGCCAATGTTATTATAATCCAAGTCATTTCAAGTATCGGAAATCTGAAAAATAATTAAGGCTTAGATATTGTACTACTATTATGGTAGGACATAATGTAAATTAAGATATTTCCAAAGGACCCAACAAGTATATGCTGGGCCACATTCATTGAAATAATTCTGATAGCAGTATTGAGAGCTCTATTCCAAATATGCAGTATCCTTCAAAAAGTACTACGAAGGTTTCATCTATTTTTATCATATTTTATTTTATAGTTTTATTGGTATTTCAAATATGTATATGTTTTGTACACAACAAGATTGAATAAATGACAGTATAATAAATGGAAAGAAAAATATGGGAAAAACTCTTGATTATAATATATTATAGAATTCTACTTGTGCGTTAACTATTGCTTGAAACATATAAAAAATGGCATACTTAGATGCTGTCACGTGACTTTCACTATCTGTCGAAATATAATATTTTTAATGTTTGAAAAAGGAAATATTCAAAATTATTGCTTAATATTTTTGTTGTTTGAAAAGTCCCAAATTTGAGTAGATACGTAAAGTAGTTCGATGATTTTTTGATTAATAAGCATGATATCATTTCGGTATTCACAAAAATAAAATTCTATCCTAAATTCTAAACAATTTTTTTTATGAATTCCTAGCGTGGTGAAGCAGTATAAAACAGTTTTGTTGTGGTTACTTACAATTTTTTAATAAACCAGATTTTATGTAGACATTGAAAAAATACGAAAGTAGACAATCATAACCGATAACTAAAAAAAAATTGACAGATAGCGAAACTTTCGTGACTTTGCTCAAGTAGTTCATTCTTCATCTTTTCTGTAGAAAAGCTGAAAGTACAGGTGGACTTACGACATAAATTATAATTAAATGTTTTTCCTTATGACGCCAACTTTTGGAGGCTGTATTTCTTGCAATTTTCGACTGTCTTTCATTACACCAATGTTAATCATAGTAGTATTAGTGTTGATATCGAAAATGGGCAGATAAAAATTATTCGTATGAAAACATTATCTAAGCTTGCTAAATCTGTCTTTGCTACTCCGCAGGCACTGCAGCTGGAAGGCTTAGTGTACTCTCTGTGCCTTGAAATATGAAGATAGAAATATTCAGCTATTGATTTAAATGTCTTCATTTTTCAAAATGTATCCATATTATTTTTCCAATGATTCTCCTGACTGGTAAATGAGCATAGTTAATCTCTTTTTAAATTGCTCAAAAGAGCTTTTGCTAAATGGTAGAGCCTCAGACCCTATTTGATATTCATTGCAAACAACATTGTACGTCACTTGTTTCACATTAGTTGGCTTGATGAACAATACTATTTCAGGAAAGCATTGACAAGTATTTCAGCAGATTATAGGTAGATATACATATTTTAAGTAATATAAATGCTCTTACTCTCCCTTGATGAATATGCAGTTCTTAAAGGATTGATTTGAGTCAGAGAAGCAACTGAAAATGAACACTACCAAAACTTGTAGGTACGTACCTACTTATATAATTGATTTAATCTTAACTATATTCCCAATTCAATAAAATTAAATTTTACTGGTATGACAAGCTGTAAAAAATTCGATGAACTCATGCATAAAAAACAAAACTGATAGTAATTGACTGTACTTCCAAGGTGGTTTTGAAAAAATGCAAATGGTATACAAAGTTCTGAAAATTCTGAAACCAAGAGTTTCGAATAGACTAATCAAATATATCGCATGAAAACACGATAATCATATTGCGAAAACGGCAACTCTCTGCTTCAATTCGAAAAATGAATCCTGTAAAGTTATTGTGAAAGGATTATGAAAATGAAAATCGGTAAACTTATATGCCCTCAGTTGTGTTTAGAATGATTTCAATATACCCTTCACAAACAAGTTACCGATAATTTAAGCCTTATATAGCAAGAACTTGATGGATAAGAGAAAAGATCGGTGTGAATATCCCTTCTAGGAATAATGACAAGGAACCAAGCGATAAACATATCTTAAATATGTTTAGTTTTGACAATGGATTATGAAAGTATTACCATACATTCGGACCATAACTACAAGAATCGTTCGACATTTTGAATCCGCATCATGAACTCACCAATTTTTCAAAATATGTATTTGAAATGTCAGAATAAGTGCGGATTTGGCGTATCTGAATCCCTTTTTTTACCTGACCACGATAACTTTTGAATGGTTCGATGTGAAATAACGGGACATAAATTTTTTTGAATTCTTAAATTTTTTTTATGGTTTAAAAAAAATGTAATTATCTTTTCAACGATGTGACACATGACCCCCATGCTATCTATCGAGTAATCATAATGTGATTTATTTCAAAAAGTAGTATCGGTGAAACCCTCTAAACGTTTTTTTGTCTGTACGTCAGACCGTTCAAAAGTTAACAGGGGGGACTATTAAAAGCCGCACTGTATGTAATTTAACACAATCAAACGTTCAACGGAAGATGCAAAGTGTAGATGAAGTAGTTGATAAAAAAGATTTAATAAAACCGAGGCAATATACTGGCTTATTCTTTTATAATAATTATTGTTTGTACATTTAGATCTCAAATTCAGACGGATTAAAAGAAGATATTTAAATAACACAAATAACATAATAACACAATAACATAATAATGTATTGACCTGTTTCAAATACAATTATTATCTATAACTAAAAATTATAATTTTTCTTATTATTTGAAATATTAATGGTAAATTTGCAATTTATACAATTTTTGATGACAATTTCGAATAAAGTTTTTGGTGGTGACTGAACCGGAATATTTTCTGAGCTTCTTGCTTCCACGATTATTGGTGGTTTATTTACCGTCGGCGTCGATGTTGGTCCCAACATTTTTTTCACATGTAAAAATTTTTCATCTATTCAACCGTCTGCTATGTTGGTACTCTTCCATCCTCCATGTTTTTTCAATTGGGTGATATCGCCTCCTCCATTAACTAAAAGAGTTGCAGAAATTAGCCTGAAGCGATTGCTTGTACCTACACTTGCATGGTTCTGGAAGTCCAAGATACTTCGCTATTGTAACGAGTATTTTTGCTCGGTACTTATCAATTTAGAACTATTCCGGCCTATCGGTCCAGTAGTCACGTCCATATCTAACCAACCCTTCCTTGCCTTTGGAAGAGCCAAGCAGATCGAGTGAAGTTATCGTTCTTTCCCGAAGGTGAATTTGTTGAGAGAGTGTTCACGATTTTCTTTTGAAAGAGTGCTATGATTGAAAATTAAATTAATTCATCTACATCATATCGTAGAAGGTCAGTCAAGCCAAACCCACTACCTGAGAGTGTCAAGGGCAAATATCTGTTTAAAGTAATTTAGAAGTTACACTATGCTTTTGAGAATTTATGCAAGATGATTCTTTCCAAATACTTGATTATGGCATCAACCATTCGAATATACGAAAGCGTGGAAAAGCTTGCATCTCGGAATTCCGACTTGGAACGCGGAATTCCGACTTTCAAAACGGAATTCCGACTTAGATCTCGGAATTCCGACTTAGAACTCGGAATTCCGACTTACAAGTCAAGATACAAACATAGAGGAGCGACGCGACAGGAGACAAGCTACGCGACTAGCGACGAGACAAAAAACAGGTACATAGCAACGCGACAGTTATGAAACTGTCGCATGAAAACATAAGTTCGAACAGAGTGGACGAGTTTTTTTTATCAGATAACCCAACACTGCGTTTGTTACTTGCAAAGGATTATAATAGAGAATACGCTGTACTTCCATACATCTAAAAAGAAATGTGTTGAGACAATATCATTCTCTATTTCTGACGTTAAAAAAAACATTCAGATGAATTTTTTGACTATCTACGAATAAATATAAATAGTTTTAGCTAAATAGTGGAAAGTATTGCACCGTTTTCGGTGACAAAATGAACAAATTTTCTTCCCCAGCCTATAGAACCAGAAGAAAAACTTGCTGTTAGTTTGAGTTAAGTAATCAAACAAAACCTTTATCAATTAAAAGAATTAAGAAAACAATTCCGTGAGTTTATAAAAAATTAGAATTGAACCAACACCTCTTTATTTAACCATCTTTAGGAAATTTGAAATAAATCTCATTTGGTATTATAATATTGTAAAATTTTTATGTAACCACAAATTACTTCCATTTACGTTCCCACCGTCGGTGTCGTCGGTATTAGTGATTGTATCATGATTAAAGCACTGAAATATCTGCGCGGGTGCTGATATTTCATATGCGTATTTCTGAACCAAATTCTGTATTTCATTCCTAAATTGAAGTACCTTAGAGTCCGTATTTTTTTCAACTTGTGGTAAGAGGCTATCAAAATATTGTTTGTCTTGTATCAGGTACTGATAAAGGTACTGATAACAATGATGAAATTTACAAAATGCATCCTCCGTCAATAAACATCGAGTCTCGTCGCTCAGGATACGTCAGGCGTCATCGCGTAGCTTACTTCCTCACTAATATGCACACCTATACAAAAGCTGCTTTCCAATTGCCAGGTGTAGAAGCACCAAGTGGAGCTTGTTACCCCTGAACTGAACCTGAAGTGAACCGCACCTGACTTAATAAATAGGGTTTAATTGTAACATGATTTATCGTGATCTGTCAGATCACTTGAGTAGCTACCCGGAGTTACTCGGAGCTACTCCCTATGGCAATTAGAAAGCGGCTAAAATGCATTGAAATATTCTAGTCGCGTCGCTCGCCTCTTACCGCATCGCTCGTCTATGTTTGTACCTTTAGATGGAATTCCGACTTGTAAGCCGGAATTCCGAGATCTATGTTGGAATTCCGAGATCTTAGTCGGAATTCCGAGATCTAAGTCGGAATTCCAAGATCTAAGTCGGAATTCCGAGATTTTAGTCGGAATTCCGAGATTTAAGTCGAAATTCCGAGATGCAAGTCGGAATTCCGAGATCTAAGTCGGAATTTCGAGATCTAAGTCGGAAAAAGCTACGAAAAAAAAAATTATTTGTGGCCCTTCTACGCTTTCATACGAATATTTCATAAATAGTCTACATTTTTTCAATTCTTGGGCCTGATGTTGATATTGTTTTTTTTTAATTGTTATTTTGTATGATATATATTCGACTAATTTATATATAGTTCAAAGTTGCACTATTTGTGACAGTGAATGTACTGCTGGTGTATGTCTCAGAGTCAGGTATTTTTACAATAAGGATTGACTCCTTATCATCAATGTCGTCTTGTCGTCCATAACCATCTTGACAAGTTCATCCCTTATACACGCTCCAGCGATACCGAAAATGAAGATCACTTTTTGCAGTAAATAAATCTCATCAGGAGCGTCTGTTAATAAAATAAGATTTTGACTTTAATAAAATCAAAGGTTTTTGATTTTATTAGTTTGTGGCCAACACCTTTGACATTTTAAATTTGCTAAAAGTTTTTTGCATTCGCTGATGTTTTTATATTATGTTTTACTGATATCATAGATCTCAGCATAGACCAAAGTGTATAGAGAATTTCATAATAGTTCAGTCGACAGGTTTAAAAAAGTGGGGTTAGGTGGAAAAAGGTCGGAAGTTGATGAAACTTCAGGAGGTTCTTCAGGGATGGTTAATCAAAACAAGGGGGGGGGGAAACTGCAAAATTTTTGACCTCTCTCCGGTTTTTCCTCGATTACTTTTTTCTCTTACGTCCTACGGAAAAATCATATCGATACTTTTTTGTAGAGCGCAAATATAATTTTAACAGAAAAAACATGCTTGTATGTGAATTCGCTACCGAGATATGGCACGTCAAAAAAAGGTCATGTTTAAAAATTTGGCAATATTAAGTTATTCTGAAGGCATATATTATATTGAGAAATAAAGATATAGCTAATTATAGTGGGTAGGTACTCATTTGTTCAGAATTTTGTCACCAACTCTCTTCAGACTGACAATAGGCCCTCTCCTTGATTCTGAAATAATGATTTGGTCCCCATATTTCATCTGAAGACGATTTTTGACAGTTTTGCTGTGTAGTCGACGGTCTTCCTCAATCAGCTGCTGAATGGAAAACTGGCATTCATCACTATTCTCGTCGATGTATGAAAATATCACCTGCATAGTTTCGTCAACACTTGGCGATGGGCGGAATCCTCTTTCATGCGATGACTTAGGTGGATGGTAAAAGCTTGCGAGGCACTTTTGATGATACTCAGCAATGACGGCGACTAAATCAGTGTCCAAATTCTGCAACTGGCTAATGCGCTCTTCTATTTTCTTCCCCCAGTCGTCTCCACGCATCCTTGCCTTTTCGATGATTCTATTAGAAATTTCGGGTAGAGTCACTTTTCTTTCCAAGGGCAACTTTGCCTGTTTAGCTCTGAAATCATCAGTGATAGCTTCCTCACAAAGAAAAAGCGCATTGGTGAAGTCGAATTTCGCAACTTGTGACCGTCGGGTAGGTGCATGGGAAGGAGCTTTGGATGTGTCACATCAACGACGTGTAAATGCAGCAATTAATTTCTCATTGTTGTACCTTGTTTGACAAGCACTGTGCACTCTTACTTCACTCAACTCACGCAGAAACTGTTCATCTGCCGCAAGTTTCCTTTTTACACTGGACTCCAACAGTCTGGCAACTCCTCTGGCTTTCACTACAGTTAGTTCACCTGCTTCAACTCCTCCTCCTCCAACGACTTGACACCTGGTGGGGGTTATCTAAAGTTGGTGATTTCAAGTAGGAATTATAATAGCAACTACATTTCATCATAATTCTTGTATAACAAATGAAATAGGGTGGAATTCTGCATTTTGTGGCGAAATATGAAAAATTACCTATTCTTCGAAGCGACATATCTCGGTAACAAATTGACACACAAACATGTTTGAGGCAAAAAATTTGACGATCTACAAAAAAGTAAAACGACGTTTTTGCTGTAGAACGTAAGGCAAAAAAGTTATTGAGGAAAAACCACACCAAGGTCGAAAAATTTGCAGTTCCCCTCCCCCTACTTTTTTAGCACAGGGTCCTCGAGGTCCACAACTTGAGAAAATGTTAATCAACCATCCCTGAACAACATCTTAAAGTTTCATTAACTTCCGACCTTTTTCTATCTGAAACTACCTGTCGACTGAACTATAATGTATGGATAAAAGATTAAGTTAAAACATTAAGGGATCGTTTAATTTTCATCTTTTGGAACAATATTGTTTATTTTTGTGCTGACACTCGGCGGTTTTTTTGTTATACGTGGCTTTTCGTTCATAGCATAAAGCCTCTGTATTTTAACAATTTTGTTTATAAGAAAAATGTAATACCCTGTATTTTTGTGTTATACGTTATAACATAGCATTTTTTAATAACGTTCAGTTTTTGTTTTCGAGACTCGAAATTTCGAGTCTCGAATCGAGATCGAAAAATTGTCTTCGAGATAAACATCGAGACGAGAGTTTCTTTATTTCTCGTCTTGATGATCGAGACGAGACAAAAAAATGCCTTCGAGACGAGATTTCTCGTCTTCATGAAACCCTGTTCATAACCTTGGCTTTCTCTGCAAAATACTCAAGTAGAATATTTTCTGATATCATTTAAGTTGCTTTTGATTCGCATCATTTACTAAGAAGTTCTTACTGCTTTTCGTACTTGCTTCTCGACTTCTCTGTCAGTAAATTAAGAGTAACTGATTTTGCAGCTTCAGCAATTTTCGGCGGAGTGCATGCCCAGTAATTTTATCGATTTCCATTGAATTTTGACGAAAAGACATTTTTATTTTCGATGACGATGTTGAATCACGCGTTGTTCATGAAGTTAGTGAGATATGTCAAATACTGTCTCTCTCCTCGAAAAAGTGCAACTTTGCGCTTTCTTTTTGAAGCGCCAACACGGTACTTTTCGCTCGGTTGTAGAAAAAATTGTATGAAACATTCATCGGGATGTGGCATAAAATTTGTGAGAATGGATTGTTCATTTCCTGGATATTTTCCTTAAAACAAATTTTTTCAATATTTTCGTAAGGTTAGCAAATATTCCCCACTATTTCGTTGCTGAAACTACAATAAACGAAACGGAAACACAAAATTCTCACATAAAGTTCAACTCAATAAGATACAGTTCCAATGAAACGGATAATCCAAAACAATCGACAATTCTCGGGAAGTAGACTCATTCATCCTATTAAATTATAGGTCTTCAAACATATCCCTGCCCCCCATTGAAAAGTTTCTGCAGAGACACGGGCCAGTTCACCACAGGGTACCTTTTTAAACCGCAAACAAACTCCATTAAGAATGACCTGGGATCCTACAAACATGGCGAATAATGGCTAAGCCGCCTTTTGATACTTGTTAGCATACAAGATCCGCAAGAGATACTGTAAATATAGTGAAAAAGAAGCTTCTTGAAATGCAATATTCCGACACATATTGTGGTCCCGCTCGCCATTCTCTGTGCTCTTTTCAAGTCACCCACAATGGATTTAGAGATTAGGATTTGTAATTTTCTTTCACTGAACATGTTAGGTGTCCCATTAGGTTGTTACTTTTTTGTTAACGGGCTGGAATTTATAATAATATAATATATATATAATAGTCAAGGTGTGAACACAAACTTTCGAGTATCTCCTAAGCTTATAATTTTAGAGAATTTAGGAGTGTATGAATGAACTGATACGCCCCCAAAACACGAAGATCAGTATTTTTCTATGGCTATAACAGAATACTTATCTTTCCTAGGTATTTTTTATTAAACAATGAGACTACAGTCTTCAGTTTCATTTCCTTACTTGATAACAAAATGAGGAAATTGTGTTATTATTACACAATAAATCACGTTTTCTAAAGAATGTTTAAATGAAGGAAATGAACATTGTATACTCTTTAGTTAAATCTTTGTTAAATATCAGAACTTGAATCATTTGATACCGCAAAACAGGCATGTGTTATTTTATGCTAAAAATTATCGAAAGGACAACATTCTCCATATTGGCAAATAGATAATCAATTTCTTATTTCAAAACTTCTATAGATAGGATGAAAATAATGCCGTCGAATCCAATCAGTACGCAATTGATATGTTAGTTGTGTCAAATATTTTTAATACAATGAAATTTAATAGTCCAAAATACTGTTTTCAAATAATTCCGCTGTTAGTTATAGTACGTTATAGCAGTAGAAAAAGTAAGGCGTACAACGAGCACGAAATACACATATCCCACTCGTAATTACTATACAGTGAGCACGTAAAAGTTGGAACAAATTCGTTTAAAGCTTATTATGGCCATTGGAGAAAAAAGCTCAGAATGTCGATTTTCTTGTTCAGTTACGTAATTTTTGGTCTACTCATGTTTTTGACTGTTTGAGTTATGACGTAATTATAATTTTCAAAAAGAACGCATCTTCTGTGTATGGATGTTATATTTTTTTATACAGGGTGTTGTGAAGACAATGCAAAAACACGTCGATTTTTAATCCAAGGGTATATCTTTTTATCATAACCTCAAATGTCATACCTCTCCCCCCACCCCTTGGTCACTATCACCCAAACAATTTGAATGGGGAAAGTAGTAAGTGTGATACATCGTTAAAAAGGTAATTTCATAAGGAATTCAGCCATGTCAACTTTCCCTACTTTACTTTCTATTTTGGCACCCTCTTGCGGGAAAAACAACTGTTCCGAATTCCAAATTATGATACTTCATTTGCAAGCTAATTTGACATAAATTTGGTGACAATGCAGTATGGAATTTTTCTAAGGTAAAAAACAAATTGGCTTCTCCAAAATGGCGCACAAGATTCAAAATTATGGTCCGATTTGCTTTAAAATTGATAAGTGATGGTTTTCAGGGTAGGAAATTATGAATTGTTTGTCAATGCAAAAAAAAAGATAGTGGTTTCAAGATGGCGTACAAAATTTGTATTTATGGTCCAATTCGAATCAAAATTGGATTGTGGGGATTTTGGGAACAGATTTTCAGCATGACTAAAAAGAATTGAATAAAATTTAATAAAAAGCTTCTATAGGTAAAATTTTGATTCTGTTAAACACATCTAAAAATATATAATTTTCTTTTTATGGCATTTGTATGAAAGATTTTTTTAATCAATTTAATCAATTCTTTCTAGTCATGCTGAACTTGTAAAACCCCCATATGCCAATTTTGAATCGAACAAATCACAATTACAAATATCATCCGCCATCTTAGTTTTTTGCATCGACAAAAATATCATAATTTTCGACCTTGAAAATTCCCATATAATAATATTTCCGCCAATTTGTTTTTTTCCCTCAGAAAAATTCCATAATGCATTGTCACCGAATTTATGTCGAATTAGCTTGTAAATGAAGTATCATAATCTGAAATTCAGAACAGTTGTTTTTTTTCCGCAAGAGGGCGTTAAAATAGAAAGTTAGGTAGGGAAAGTTAACATGGCTGAATTTCTTATGAAATTGGCCTTTTAAAGAAGTGTCACACTTACTACTTTCCCTATTCAAATTGTTTGGGTGGTAGTGACCAAGGAATGGGGGGAGAGGTATGACAGTTGAGGCTACGATAGAAAGATGTCCCCCTTGGATTAAAAATCGACGTGTTTTTGCATTTTCTTCACATGTTTTGAAGATATTCGATCTGTTTAGTTTTCGGTGCCCCACCCTGTATGATACATAATCGTAAGTTTATGAGTGTATAACTTCAACTCTTGTAATTGTTAAATAAATAAATAAATGACACAAAACTAAATAAACCTACAAACTATTAAATTTAGTGCTCAAATTGCAAGCCATTTGCCTCTTGACAATATGCAGGGCGATGTTGCAAACATCAGTAAGGGTATTGAATTAATTTCGGTGAACTTTTGACATGAGGCATCTTCACAAAAAATCTAGTGGGGTTAAATAAGGAGATCTAGCTGGCCACACTAAAAATCCTCGTCTGCCAATCCATCTATTAAGAACACAGTATTAGAGGTATTCACGTTCATTTCGTGCGTAATGCAGTGATGCTCCCTCTTACTGGTACCATAGTGAATCGTCCGGTAGCTGAATATTTTGAAGATGTGGGTACAGAGAGCCGCAAGTGTGGGAATTATGTGATGTTGCTGTAAATCCAAATATTTCTCAACGTGCAATAAAACTTCAATGAAAAAAGGCCCCACAATTGTATTACCAACTATTCCCGCCCACACGTTGACTGTGGATACTGAGTTTGACCTTCCATCGCCCAGTAAGGGTTCTCTGGTGCTCGATAGCTCATTAATTACTTTCACTTCATTTAACTCCGACTTTGCTTATCGCCAAACGTGTAGTAGGTCATAACAAAAATAAGATAAGAAATGGGTACTACTCCGTTTTGAGGAAATTTTTGATAATTGTTGAAAAATATGATTGCTGCAATTACATGAGAAGCTCAATTTTCAGCTGTATCTTACCTCGAACCTACCTCTTGTAAATGTTGACGCCGTTCGTCAGTTCTGATGATTTGAGTTTGATGTTCATGGCCAACTTTGTTCGATTGAACAATCAACTGTATCTCCGCTATTTTTCAATCAATTTTTTATTTTGAAGAACATTGCGTGTTCTTTCGTATAATGAAAAAATTGTACAGGGTGTCATTTGAAAAATAAGTTTGGGATCACTTCCGATTAAACCGGAAGTGGTAAATTTTCGGTAATGGAGTCAAAATATAGGTATTTGAGTAATATATCGACATATCGACGTACCAAATTTGAAACCTTCATATTTAAAACTATAGAAAAATTGGTGGGCGTACCTTACCTCGTGGTCACCCGGTAAACCAGATTTGCCTCCTTGACAGCATTCGTATGGCATTTGATGTAGCTTCCTCATCTTCTATGGTGATGGTGTATGTTCCATCAGATGAGTGAGTTGTCCGACGGCTTGTCAGATGTGTCTGCTCTTATGATCCCCATTATGTCGACATGCTGAACGAAGTACCAGTGACTACGAGCATGGACTGCTTTTATAAACCATCCAGCCCTCCTCTGGTTGTCACTTGTTCCACCTTTGGTCACCCTTGGGCTTCATACGTTATCGAGTGCCTCACTATCGGTGCGTATCATCAGAAGTTCCAAGGCCCCCTTTTTTGCCAAAGGAACTCCTGGCCGTCATTAATGATGTCCTTGCTCTAGTCAATCCTTTTTCTTGCATCAGGTGAGTTTCGAAACCACGTTTTACTCGATATATTTCGTCTCTCCATCTGTAAGCTCTCACCAAAGGTACGAAGAGCTCTGTTGGTCTCTAGGTTCCTTTTCTTGTGAAAGGAACTAGCTTGTATTTTTGGGAATTAATCTTGGGGTTTTCTCTTATGCACGACATCAGTTCGTCTGTGAGGGCTAATTGCGTCAGATCACACGGGGGCGAATATAAGAAGATACATCATACATCCAGTATGTGCTTTTCACACGAAAGTACATTCACATCAAATGTTTCGTCCATATAATATATTTTTAATTTTGGTATCAGATCAGATTTCAAGGCATCAATGAGATGTAATTAATTGTTATTCAATTTATTTCACAATCAATATTTTCATGGCACAAGGATTGTAAGTAGGTATGCCACTGAGTGTCCAAGCGCAAAACCTTGTGCAAAAACTGATGTGTGTTTTGCGTGAAAGGCAACGCAAAAGGAAAATTGTCTCGAAGAACACTCTCTTTCTGATCGCTTTAAAAAAGGTTACTAAAACTCTCAAAGTGTCCGTTTCAAGATTGGTGGTGTGAATTTCGCTATTCAAAAACGAAGTCCTAGCTAGGCAGAATATCCTGCTCTTGACAATCAAGATCAAGAAATCCTGTATACGCACGGTGAGTGGCCTTTTCCACAAATTTTACTCGTGCCAATTGATTTCCTATTTTATTATTTAATACAGTCCATTGCATAAGTCTCGCACATCAAATGGAACAGTAAGTTTCCGGAATTGCAAGTGGTGGGCGGGCGAGAAACTCCATTTCGTCATGAAGGCACGTGACCAATAATCAATATTCAAAACTAATGTATGATGTGGTATATTCAACAACCATATCATTGGTCCACTATTTTTGAGATAAAACCTAAATCTGGGATGTACCGGCTTCTGCTTGGTTTATTAGACAATATATGCCATTAAATCTGCGCAGAAAAATGACTTTTCAACAGGACGGTGCTCCAGCACACTCTACAGTTAAAGTACGTGAATATTTTCAGATTTCATAGCATGTGCTGTTTAGATGAATCATTGGGAATTTTCATCCAAACTTAACTTATTTTCCAAACATATAATTTTTTTTATTTGCTAAATTTGAAAAATGCTTTTTCTCAAGAAACTGATAAAATAGTTATTTGTTTTACTAGGCATAAAAGCACAAGATTTAATCCCGCGGCTGGTGTTTCCAGCCAAGGCATTAAATCTGCTTTTCTGCCGTGTGAAACATATAATTTTTTCTCCAAATTTGTTCCAATTTCACGCAAAATCGACTTTTTCATATTTAAATTGCGTTTCATTATCAATATCCAAATAACTAAATTATTTCAACAAAGGTAACTGGGCCCTGCGTTACTATGTTTACCGCTGATGACGTTTGTTGAATTTGTTTGTTTACTGTTTACTTTGTCATTGTCAATTTTAATAACCAGTTTGATTTAAATTATTACTTGGAAAGTTGCCTAGCAACGAACTTTTTCTGCCTAGGCAGTAAAAGTGGACTTTTTCTGCCTAGGCATTAACAGTACAACTTCTAAGCCTGCCAAGTGTCATTAAAAGGCCGCTTTTAATGTCATTTGGAGAAAAATGCTTTTTTTCGAGAAACTGAAAATCGCCTTCGTCGAATAACAGTTCTGAATATTTTCATACTTTTCTTTTGTCCTCCATTACGGATCATTCGAAAAAGAGCTCTACAAAGATCATACGATATGATCTCGTCCGATTATTGTAGCACGCTCTCCCGATCATATGATAGCTTTGGAATATTCACCAGGTGGAGGCATGCAGAGATTACATTGAGCCCTCCAACATAGATTCTTTGTGGGATATAAACATATAAAAATGGCCTCGAGTATTGACAAATTTTCTTTGTTGGTGTGAAGATCAGGACATAGAAATTATTGTTAACATATTTTTCTATTTTGTGGAAATATTTGGTTCAGTAGGTGATTTGAAAGAGATAAGATAGATAAGGAATGGATGTTACTAGGTATGAATAAGATATATGAATAACAGTACATTTCAAGCGTGTCCAGAACAAAATATGCTGGGAATTAATGGACGTACCCAGAGAGAAGAAACTTTGTCAATATGCATTAAAATAGTCAATCATCAGAACACGTCCCATCTGGAAATATCAGTGATTATTTCTTTCGTCTATTAAATATCAGTCATCAACCAATCATACGTTTGTTTCCTGTTTGACAGGACCAATCAACACGCTCTATTAGCGACTATTTACATGGTGCACAATAGTCACCGACTATTCAGCATGATACTCATATCAAGGAGCCTGAGCATCTGACAGTACTCTAAATAAATACATATTAAACGTCAAATACAATCAATCGTGTTCTAGCTGAATAATTATTTGAAAATGAATCGGTTTGAAAAAATCAAAAACGATGAGATATCGAGGCTACAATCCCTGACAATACAGTGTCATTCATATGACAGATATGAAGAAATGGATTCAAGAAATAATCTTCATAAATATAACACGACCTTGATTAATTGTCGACTATTTTATTGCTGCTAAATTTCTCTTGTATTTATTAATTTTACTCGACATTATTTTGGCATTAATAATCAGAGATGAAAGCCCTCGAGCTTCGCTCTCGGGCTCTCATCAGTTTATTAATGCCAAAATAATGTCTCGTTAAATTATTATAAAATACAGTCGAAATTTAGATGCAATAAAAATAGTCGACTATTTATCAAGGTCTTGTTATATTACCCTTGATTATTACACTGAAAAACTTTCGATAGTTCTAACAACCATTCAAATTTCACCCAGTCATGATCCAAATATTACATTGATAATTCATTTTGTCTATTACATATCACTCGTCAACCAATCAAACGTTTGTTTACTATTTGACAGGGCCAATCAACATGCTCTATTAGCGACTATTTGCATGGTACACAATAGTCACCGACTACTCAGCATGATACCTATATATATCAAGTTACCTGTGCATCTGGCAGTACTCCAAATGAATACATCTCAAACGTCAAATAGAAACAATCGTGTTAAAGCTGTATAAGTATTTGAAAATGAATCGGTTTGAAGAAACCAAAAGCGAAGAGATAGACAGGGTACTCGGGGCTACAATTCCTGACAATACAGTGTCATTCATATGACTGATATAAAGAACTGAATTCAAAAAATAATCTTCATATATATTGATTGACTAATTGTCGACTATTTTATTGCTGCTAAATTTCTCTTGTATTTATTAATTTTACCCGACATTATTTTGGCATTAATGATCAGAGATGAAAGCCCTCGAACTCCGCTCTCGGGTTTTCAATTATTATAAAATACAGTCGAAATTTCGATGCAATAAAAATAGTCTACTATTTATCAAGGTCTTGTTATATTACCCTTGATAATTGGATTCAATGCAATTATCAATCACTATGACAACACGAACAAATCTTTTTCTATCTCATACACTTTAGACTTCAAATGACCCCATAGAAAGAAATCTAAAGGAGTGAGATCCGGAGACCTTGGTCGCCATCCATCCATCCATCCATCCATCCATCCATCCATCCATCCATCCATCCATCCATCCATCCATCCATCCATCCATCCATCCATCCATCCATCCATCCATCCATCCATCCATCCATCCATCCATCCATCCATCCATCCATCCATCCATCCATCCGTCCATCCGTCCATCCGTCCATCCGTCCATCCGTCCATCCGTCCATCCGTCCATCCGTCCATCCGTCCATCCGTCCATCCGTCCATCCGTCCATCCGTCCATCCGTCCATCCGTCCATCCGTCCATCCGTCCATCCGTCCATCCGTCCATCCGTCCATCCGTCCATCCGTCCATCCGTCCATCCGTCCATCCGTCCATCCGTCCATCCGTCCATCCGTCCATCCGTCCATCCGTCCATCCGTCCATCCGTCCATCCGTCCATCCGTCCATCCGTCCATCCGTCCATCCGTCCATCCGTCCATCCGTCCATCCGTCCATCCGTCCATCCGTCCATCCGTCCATCCGTCCATCCGTCCATCCGTCCATCCGTCCATCCGTCCATCCGTCCATCCGTCCATCCGTCCATCCGTCCATCCGTCCATCCGTCCATCCGTCCATCCGTCCATCCGTCCATCCGTCCATCCGTCCATCCGTCCATCCGTCCATCCGTCCATCCGTCCATCCGTCCATCCGTCCATGTGCCCCGCTGTATACTATTGTTGAGGTGCTTTTTTATTTTTTTCGAAAATCATTGTTCCAAATTTTATTCAGGTTGGCTCGTTTTTTACTCAAATAATTTGTAGCTCCCGAACTATAAGCGTCAGACCATATATAATATTAAACTTTGTTGAAATCTGCTCATCATAGAACATCTGAAAATGTGAAACAATATAGGGTGATTCATTGAAAAAAAAATGTGATATGCACTGGGGGTGCGATAGGGGAATTAACATCAAACGTGAACTATATCGTGCTTGATGTATTTTCATATAACATATAATTGTGAATCTTGACGTTTGTTTACTATTTGACAGGGCCAATCAACATGCTCTATTAGCGACTATTTGCATGGTACACAATAGTCACCGACTACTCAGCATGATACCTATATATATCAAGTTACCTGTGCATCTGGCAGTACTCCAAATGAATACATCTCAAACGTCAAATAGAAACAATCGTGTTAAAGCTGTATAAGTATTTGAAAATGAATCGGTTTGAAGAAACCAAAAGCGAAGAGATAGACAGGGTACTCGGGGCTACAATTCCTGACAATACAGTGTCATTCATATGACTGATATAAAGAACTGAATTCAAAAAATAATCTTCATATATATTGATTGACTAATTGTCGACTATTTTATTGCTGCTAAATTTCTCTTGTATTTATTAATTTTACCCGACATTATTTTGGCATTAATGATCAGAGATGAAAGCCCTCGAACTCCGCTCTCGGGTTTTCAATTATTATAAAATACAGTCGAAATTTCGATGCAATAAAAATAGTCTACTATTTATCAAGGTCTTGTTATATTACCCTTGATAATTGGATTCAATGCAATTATCAATCACTATGACAACACGAACAAATCTTTTTCTATCTCATACACTTTAGACTTCAAATGACCCCATAGAAAGAAATCTAAAGGAGTGAGATCCGGAGACCTTGGTCGCCATCCATCCATCCATCCATCCATCCATCCATCCATCCATCCATCCATCCATCCATCCATCCATCCATCCATCCATGTGCCCCGCTGTATACTATTGTTGAGGTGCTTTTTTATTTTTTTCGAAAATCATTGTTCCAAATTTTATTCAGGTTGGCTCGTTTTTTACTCAAATAATTTGTAGCTCCCGAACTATAAGCGTCAGACCATATATAATATTAAACTTTGTTGAAATCTGCTCATCATAGAACATCTGAAAATGTGAAACAATATAGGGTGATTCATTGAAAAAAAAATGTGATATGCACTGGGGGTGCGATAGGGGAATTAACATCAAACGTGAACTATATCGTGCTTGATGTATTTTCATATAACATATAATTGTGAATCTTGACTTTTTCTTTTTTTACATGTTATGACAATCAACAAATAATAAGTACCTTACCATGATGTGTTATTTCTTGAACATTTTAGTGAATATATTTTATGTGTTTATATATTTACAAATGTATATATTTTATGTGAAATAATTTTTTATTTTATTGTTGTAATTCCTTTTCACTACGCTTTGTCAATAAGAATTGCTCTTGTACAATAAAGTATATTTTTATTGATTGATTGAATATTTCAAAATGTGTCTCCCTGTATACTATTGTTGACGTGCTTTTTTATTTTTTCCTGAAAATCATTAAACCAAAAGTTATTCAGGGTGGCTCGTTTTAAATGGAATGCACTGTATAGCGATGTTACCACATAAGAGAAACAGCCTGTATAGATGAAACAGCCTGTATAGAGTATAGATAGCAAGTAAGTTATACCTATTGCGTGAAGAAACTGAGGATCCTCACTTTGAGGCTTTTCTCAATCCCTTCAGTTCAATTTTAGTGAAACTTGTCCATAATTTATCATATCCAATTTTGACCAGTGACCGATCTGATGTTTATTGCTGCTTGTTTCGATTCTATATGTGTATAGAGGATGACAAATCCCGAAATTTACCTGAACGAAAGTTGTAAGTACGCTCTCAAGGAGGGCTATTATGTCCGCATGATTTTCAATAACACAGCGGTTTTTGCTTTGACATAATAACGAGTCGCTACTGCCAAACGAAATTCAAGACCCATTATCGAGATCACCGAACACCAAACGACCTAAATGTGAGAACATTATCCACAGTTCGACGCGTCTGCCAATGAGAGCCCGCAGAGGCGTGAGGATTCACACCAACAGCATACTAAAAACTCGTATTCCGCACCTAATAATGGCCTTGTTTACACGGATAACGCACTCACACAAAGGATTATCAGGTAAAAACTGGAGTTGAAAAGATCCAACACCTATTCTCCGCAGATTTCACAGTTGGTGCTCATCCACTTCAGTTAATAGAGTTGTGATTTGAAAGATTTTCACATTAGACTCTTTGTTAGAACTTTATTGCAAAACTTGCAGATTAGATTATGGGAGAGGAATAAGAGATTATGGTTGGACCCTTATAAAAAGAATGTGTTGTGGCTAGGTGCCAAGTAGTACTCCTTTCTTGTCTAGTGTAATAATCGCCTCATTCAAAACAGTTGGATGCGTTCAAATGAACTAGCACAGTATGGTGCCTACCTGATACTTATGTTTTCGTGTGTTTATTCTTCAATGTGACATTTGTTATGCGCATTTTCTCTCGCTTTCTTCTCGAACAAAAAACTTGAGTGAAACTCCTAATATAGTTCACAACAAAAAGAAACAAAAACTACTTACCTAAACCACAAAATCCGAAATGAAATCTGTAAATTTGAATCATAATTCACAGTTTCAGAATAGAATTGAATATTATTTTTAGTTGATGTCGGATAAGTTATTTCAATGTCCGTATGGGGGAGTAGCTGTTTTCTGTCAGATATTTACCTCGTTTTTCCACGTTGTGGAAATGTGTGGAGAGAAGGGTATTTTTGACCGTAGTCGGAATTATTTCTTTTCATTTATTTGATACCTCTCCGATATACACTTTTCGTACTTTGTTCGATCTTTTGCATTCACTCGTACTGGAGTTTGTTATACCGAGGAATGAATGCTCTTTTGTTTTTCTCCCGCGGTTGGCGCTGTGACTGACTCATTAGTTTCAATCGTAGGGAAATACTATAAGGCCTTTGAATGTTATCGTTCGTATTGTGGAACAAGACGACTCTATTAATTGTTGTCTGGCCTATCCTTACATTGATAAGGGAAAAATACTCAAAACATATGCATGTATGTAGGTTGTCGAAATGAAAGATAATATTCAATGACTTCATTACAATCAGTACTTGCACTAGCGTCCTCTTTGAGGAACATTGCACAAATTGAAGTCAGATGAAATTCAATGTCCGTATGGGGAAGTAGTTGTTTTCTGTCAGATATTTGCCTCATTTTTTCACTTCGTGGATATATGTGGAGAGAAGGGTATTTTCGACCGTATAGTCGAAATTAATTCTTTTCATTTACTAATTCACATGTAAACGCAAATTAACTTTTATAAAATATTTACATTAACGCAAAACATATACAACTATTTTTCTTCATCTACTTTTTTCATCTTTTCATGTTTGAAGTTGTTGGAGGGAGAAGGAAAATTGTACCGATGGAATCATGCAAAACAGTTTTTTTTTTCACACAATATTTTTACAGATTTCAACGTTGATGATTTCGATTTCGTTTATTAAATCTCTATTTCTATTTAATTTTTTTTTCAAATATATTCAGTAAATGTTGGTTTTTTAAGAGATACCTAACTGAATTGATGACTTGAATTCGGTTGGTTGACAAGGAATTATATAAATTGGGTTTAAAAAAATAAAGTTCTTTGTGTATGAAATTTGCTGAATATGGGGATATTTATGTCAGATCGGTAGTGGAGATCCCGTAGTTCAAAATTGTTGGAAATATAGTTTAATTTTTGGCTTGTAAAGCCAGGTCAAACTTTGTAGAATATTGTTGCTCTGTGAAGAATAACAATTTTGTGTGGTTTGAAGTTTGTTAATTACATTTTTGAATACACTAACCCAGGCCGTAATGCATTATCTCATAACTCATTCTATTTATGAATTGTCTATAAGTGAAAGTTGCTTTCTCATGATTTTGCTAGGAGGTAGAAGTTTCCTGGATGTAACTCACGTGTTCATTGCATCTCATGTACTGATCTATCATGACTCTTAGGATTTTGATTTTTTTACTATTTCTATATCGAGACAGCCGTAGGTTGTTTTCTACTGGGCAATTTCTCTTATGAATGCAAATATTTTCGACTTTGGGTTGGTCGGTTTGAGCGCTAGACCGTCGAAATTCCATCCCTCGGCACCAAGCCGTCCCCAATCCCCCTAGAAGAAAACAATTGAGACAGCCCCCACGATATTAGTGGGCAGGTCCGTGAATAATTCGAGACTAGGTCGTTTTTGGTCAGAATCCACGCCTCCTGCGAAGCTTATGCATGGGTATTTCGAAATTCAGAAAGGAGACTGAATGCAGCCGGCAGTAGGTATGATGTAAAATCCTGGAAGAACCTGACAGCAAAAAACCTGGCTAAGAAATTGGTCTCAGTAATACAATGGGCTGCCCTTCACAGGCCTGGTTCTTCGTAGCGTTTGTAGAATAAATACAGAGCTTTATATAAAACGTTGTCATTCACTTTGATGCGAGTGAGATTGCTAGTCCAGGGACGTTTCGGTAAGAAAAACCTATAAAATGAAGCGAGAACTTTCTAATATATAGGTCGGAACTGAGTCAATGTCACAGATCTCCTGAAGGGCACCCCGTCAAGTGTATCTGTCACGTTTGTGATCATACGGAGCACCTTCTCCTGCATCCTGACCAGCTTCGTTGGAAGATTGTACCATAGAACATAGAAATCTATAGTCGACAGTTATGTCTGTCTCTATTATGAATTCGGTATCTCACCACAAGTTGCAGAATACAGGACAAGCGTACAACATTGCCGGTCTTATCATTTGTTTGAAAACACTGAGTTGGCAGTTTCTGGCTATCAGCGGGTCGGTTCGGCCAATCGCAGTCCCCGACCTCTGAATAACCAAATTTATGTATTTGTGGAATGTCATACGCTTGTCGTGTTATACTACCAAGTACTTCACATAGAGGTCGACTTCCTCACGATTTGTCATTGACCCTTAATCCTAGAGGAAGGAGCAATGAAAAGCGAAACCTTTTCGAGGAGATGACGATCTCGGTCTTTCCCGCATTTATCCTAATATTGTTATTCTTTATATACGGCACGGTATTCAGATCAAAATGTATTTGGACCTGCGTTGCAGCGACCACGCTTGAGATTGAAGGTGTGTATAAAGCGGTATCATACCACACTAAGTATTCATTCTCTTGGTCCGCAAAAAATATGTATGTATATAAAGAATAGCAGTTGGGAGACAATACAAGCCTTGTTGGATACCTGCCTTGACTGTATACGCTCCTGAGTGAATTTAGTCTTACCGAAAAGGATCGTTCTGTGAGATAAGAGTCGATCAATCTCACTAAGTTTGAAGGCATGCCTACCCCCAGCATTTTGCTAACCAGACTCTCGATCTACACTGTATCGAGAGCCTTTTCCGTATCCAACAAGCCCACTGTATTAAGACTTTGGTGAAAGGTCTCCTTCACTCCGCGCACAATTCGAACCACCTGTGATCTCGTATTTAGACTTCTGCATAATCCGAACTGCACGTCCGGAACAAATTTCAACCGAACATTTGAGTCAAAAAGTTCGACAGTTGGTTCGGCAAACGTTTCTGCTACACGGTGAAACGAATGTTTGAAGCATAAACACTTGAAGCAAGTGTGGTACAAACATTTGCCTCTGATATTCATTATGTATTATTTTTCTAATACGATTCAGAAACTCTTATTTGAGGAAATACGAAATAAAAAACTATTGCCAATTATAATGAAAAAATACACACCTTTTCAAACCACATGAATTCATTATCAAACCCTATCACTGCTTATGTCGAACGAGTCTACGAAACTACGAGTCGTGTAGCAGTGCATCAAATCCACGAATGTATTCCTTCCAACGTTCTAGGAATTCCTTTGACTCTGGTCAAAAATACCGACAATAGCCCGAATGTGGTCCAACGCGAACGTTGGAAGCTCGACATTGGTAGCTCGCAGGTTTGAAGGTTGACAGTCCGGATAACACTACCATTTTGAAATAGTATTGATAATTTTTGCAAGCTGGACCAGGGCTTTACGCGGAACAGGAACTAATAATAATAATAATAATATAATAATAATAATTTATTTCCAGATACAATTTGTACAATATATGAATATTCGGTATGAACATAAAAGTGTAAGGAAAATGTATATAAAATAGTACAAGATAAAGAGTACACATGAAGATATATATGTCCTAAAAATCCTTAAAAGGAAACGGTATACGGTATATAATAGATAAATAAACCTTGTGAAGGAATGTTACATAGAAACCATAACTCACCTGAGTTCAATGAAGAACTTGTCGGTGAGTATACATACCTCCATCTTTCATTTTTGTGTATGGTTTCTAGAAATTTTAAGTACAGGTATATAATTGAAGTTTTAAATCTATATAATGATGAATGTTGAAATACATATTAAAAAGTTAAATACTTAAAAACATGAAACAGCTCTGGTTGAAGAATAAAATCAAATAATATAAGAGAACATCGCCTATAAAATACAGAAATATGATTAAAGTTTCAAAATCTATAAGATGACGAAAGTTACAATACACACTAAAAGTTACATTTTTAGAAACATAAAACAGTTCTTTTAAAAAAAATATAAACAAATATAGATAGAACATCGTTTATAAAATACAGAAGCTTGTTCCATTGAAAGATTAAAAGAAGTGGCATGAGAAAGTGAGCGAGTATGAAAGGTTAGCATTCGATAATGTTGTGAATTATAGTTGTATCAGTATTTAAGATCCAAATTTTTTATTTTTTCTTCAGCAATGTCATTGATGTAGTTGATTCTTCAGGCAATACACAGAGCAATCGAGAAGCAAGGTAAGTGAAGCATCTTTGTCAAATTGACTTATTTGCTTTGGGTTTACACACATTGAGTCCTTTGTTGGTTCTGGTGTAATAATTGTGGTTCTCCTGACGATGAAGATTACCAAATGCGTCTACGCAGCTTTACAATTGGGCGGGCGGTCAGTAACACTAATATTTTTTTCACTGACGAATATGAACAGTGATGGCCCACAAACCGATCCTTAGGGAACACAAAAGACGATTGTACGCCATTGATTGAAACATACTGTAATCTATTAAGGAGGTAAGATTTGACGGATTGATAGAGCATACCTCTCACTCTTATGGAAACACGCATCCAGTGAAGCACAGCATCACTGGAAACATTCTCGTACGCTAGGATAGGTATATTAATTTAGGTCAATTACCAAACTTTCACCTCAATGAAACTCTTAATTTTCCAGAAGCCTCTCCAAACAACTTGAATTACCGTGTATCTTCCTCTTGGTTGATAATTTTCGCAGCATTTTCACTTCCCAAATGTTCACCCGCCACCCGCTAAGTTCATAAAAATCAAATTCGGCAATCAAAAACCGTTAATTATATTCGCATATGGAAACATCGAGATAAACTCTGCAACCCCTATGAATTTCAAAATAACAATGCAGAAAATTCGTCGACATAATTTAATGAAAGTCATGTTGCGTCCCACAACAAATGTTACGATGTCCAACTCAATAAACTCCGGAACAAACCTAATTGTGTTCAAAAAATCATTACAAACTTGCTCGGGGTGAAAATGTTACAAATGTCTTTATAATGTGGGTCTTTTCTGCCATCAATGGATGGGGCGGCATTTTGATGATATTCAGGGTCGACAACGAGTCATTGGCGTAGCACGCGGGTCTGAAAGAACAATGCGAAGTGAAGGAAATACTGTTACCTTCGGAAAACACAGTCTTTTGTAATTTCTGGAAATACAGGGACTCTAAAAATATTGGAATCAATTCATTTTCTTGGATGAAAAATAATTTTCTACGGAAATGTGTGAAAGCTAAAATGTACTTACATACGATTAATCTTATGCTAAACATTCAAGAAAAACTTAGCAGCCTTGTATCAAAATATGAAAACATCATATGCATACTGGCATACAAATTGCTCGTCTTTTCAATAACCAAAAAATGCTGGTGGGTATTTTGAATAGTTGCAAGCAAACAATGACGTGTTGCTGTAAATATATTCAATATTAATTTCTTTTGAATAGAACAATGAACTTTGTTCTATCGAATGCATTTGCTCTAACTGGAGTCAGTGGTAACGAGGAGTGCTTCTTGCTTTGATCGAGGGTGGTGCTGCGACTGACTTAGTATGAGTCGCAGCTTCATCCAAACAGACTCTCGGTGATTTTCGGGTTTATTAATCGTGGTGTCGAGGTAATTCTTCCTGATGTTTCGTCTACATCTGCGGTAGACTATATAAATAGTTCAGGTGAAACCATCGTCAGTTATTTCTTATGAATTGTTGAATGATGTTCATTTCTTGGTGTGAAATTTTCTTACCGAAGCCCCCGCGTGCTTGAATTAATTGCCGAGTTTATTTATTAAAAAATTCATGTACTCGAAAAATTTCTGGCAATAATTCAAGCACTTGGGAGATTATACGGGATTATTTTCCTCATCTGTCAGAATGTATGTACCCACGATAAATGTTGTTCAATTAATAGCACAAAATAGCAAACGAAATAATTCCAAAACAGGAATCAAACACACAAAATAAAGTTGAAGGATAAAAGAAGTTTGGATTCGTTAAAATAATTGAAACGATGTGTTTCCATCATCCTTATGAGAGGTGTCAGTAAAGATGAGGTACTAAAAATTGTCCGAGAGGATAACTCGAAAACGGCTAGGATTATCCCCAGGGATGTACATACAAAAAATATTCGCCTCTCAATCCTATATCACTTGGTCGAAAAATATACGGAGTGTTCCATTTAAAGAACTCGAGAAAATTTAATTCAAAAACTTCTGAATTGAAAAATAATTTTCAGTCATCCTGTATAATTTTTGTGAATGATAATGATTCAGAAATATCACTCATATGTCTGACGAATAGGATTATAATCATGACCTCCTGCATTCCATAATCTTGAGAACGGTGGTTTTTTTGGTATGCATCTGCAGATAGCATTATTTTGACAAAAAAAATTATGACTCCCAAGTGGTTGGGAGATAGTAAAGGATATCGGAGGTGTGGATGGAGACCACTAAAATGCTTGAAAAAATGGATTGAAGTACATAGAATTTCATTTGAAAAAAATGCAATCGACCCTATAGATTTTCCTTAGTTCACCCTGTATATCCGACAATAATTTCTAGATATAGACACAGTTCTCTAGTTATATTTGGTTTTTGAATTATCGTCCTAACTATCTTAGAACAGCAATCGGACTCTGACTCACTATTGCCCCACCCTGTATATTAAATTCTTGAATCAAAATCTGATGACTTGACAATGAGAAGAAACAAATTTTCTAATAAATGTTCAAAAAACATTTTCACCAACTATCATACAATGGTATAGACGAGCTTTCATTGCCGCCCTCACACGGTTGAGAATTTCGGAAGTTATTTCTCTGCAATGCCTCATGCTATTCTCTCTCAAATCTTCTAATATTGTTGATTCTCTCTCATACACTTTAGACTTCAAATGACCTCAAAGATATAAATCTAAAGGGGTGAGATCCGGAGATCTTGGTGGCCACTCTGTAGGACCTCTTCTGTCTTCTGCCCATCCAGCGACCAGGAAAATGATCACCAAAAATGCATAATGAGGAGGTGCACCTTCCTGCTGAAAAACTGTTTCGTTTATGCACGGTATTATTCGATTCTCCAACATATCCAAATATTTCTCACCATTAAATTATCATCGATAAAAAAGGTCCTATATTGTGGTCACCTACAATTCCCGCCAAACATTCTGTTTTTGAGGTCGTTGGATATGAACTTGACGGTATAAATGAGGATTCGTATCACTTCAATATCGACAATTTTGAAATTTGATAATATTCGTACGACTGATTCCTAATTCTCGAGATAACTTAGTAAGAGTTTGCGTAATTTCCATTAGTCAAACGTGTGCAAAACTGCAATAGAAATAGCTTCATCGTTGACAACCCCTAACGGTTATGCTTTTTATCGTTAACAGATCCAGTTTCCATAAATATGTTCAATAATTCCGAAACGTATTTGTGTCGTACATATCTTCCTGGATGATTATCATTGAACATACGGGCAGCAACTCTAGCACTATTTCCATTCTGGTAGTACATACAAACTCACTATTTCAATCCGTTCTCGAAGCATATGAACCATTGCTTCTCAAGAATTCACAAAAACAGAAACACCAATTGTAACTTCACAAAATGAAGAGAATATCGAATTGAAGTTCGACTAGGCAAAATAAGACTTTTTTGAAGTATACTTCAAAAAAAACACGTATGAAACGTAGGTAGCAGATTGTAAGGAAGTTCATTCAGGGTGGCTCGTTTTTAACTCAAATAATTTTTAGCTTCCAAACTACGAGCTTCAGACCATTAATGTATTCTACTATGTTGAAATCTGTTCATCATGGAACATCTGATAATGAAAAAAAATATAGGATGATCCATTAAAAAAAATGGTGACATGCTCTGGGGGTGCGATAGGGAAAGAAACTTCAAATCTGATTATGTCAAAATATGCCTCCCTGTATATTATTGTTGAGGTGTTTTTTTATTTTTCCTGAAAATCATTGTACCAAAAGTTATTCAGGTGACTCGTTTTGAATAGAATGCGCTGTATATTTGTGAGTATTGAATTTTATCTAGACCAGTACTTTCTGTAGAATTTAAAGCTATATACATGACTTATATTATACTATACAATAGGTATAGTTATAGGTATAGGTATTGTCGTCGGCAAGTATCCAACAGAAAACAACCATTGCCCTCTACGACCGTTGATTTATATCTGTTTGATACTTGGTAAAGTTTTCTACAAGAACTACTTCACAATGCAATAAATATCAAAGCTGATCATCAGCAAAGGCTAGTTCAACCCAATTGAATCAAAAAATCCTTTCAGCTTGATTGGGAATCCCTAAGACAAATATTGAAGTTATGTATTCACGACAATACCTATTGTATAGTTTTTTTGTGGAAGATTGGATTACGTAATCTACCATCTACCATAATTCGTCCCCTCTTCATGAATAGAAAGGAATCATTTATGTCTGTGTGGTTTTTGGAGTCCAAATATTCTTCACATTCGTTCACTGTATATGTTTTTTTATCTTCATAGAACTTTATTTGATGTAGACCCTGTGAACGTTTTCTTTCGCCATTCGCAAATGGTTTGAAGTCGACGCGTTGTTGAAACTCATAAATCGAGTGGGAGGATGACACGGCATATCTTGAAAAGTTGAAATAGAATGTTTTCTCAAAAATCATCTTTCTTTGTTCGAAATTTTCAAATTCTATAGACGCTGGTCTTGCATTGTTACTTAAATTTCCCCCCAACCAGAAATTTTCTTGACTACTTCTGTGGATACGACCTTTAGCAGCTTTTTTTTCAAGACGGATCAGATTTTTTTTCTAAAGATCTTCTTCAGTATCTTCAACAAAATCCTAGAACACCAACCAGTTTTTCTTTAAATAACTTTCCTATATGTCAGTTAGATATACACTATGCTATACTACACCATACTCTCTGTAAAATGTCAGCAACTGCTATATTATGATTATTGTCATTAGAAGCATTAAAGATATTGATTGATTGATTGATTGATTGATTGATTGATTGATTTGTCAGTTTTCCGCTCAAGGGTGTCAATGCTGTTAATTTTTTTCTTGTCTGTCAATGTGTAAAGTTTCAACTAGTGACTGTAGATGTCACAAGTTACTTTTCAGTTAAATTCTCGAAGATTACTTACTTCAGCTGATAAAATCTTCATTTTCTCACTTGTTTTATGATAGTATTCAGAATGAGGTCCACTCTTTGCTTCATGGTGACTGAAACTGGGATTTTCTAGCGACTTACAGTGTGTCTTTCTTCTCATGGAAACCTCCGTAATTTTTGCCGTAGAATTCTTAAAGTTGTAAAGCCGATAGAAATATACTAAATGACCTCAAAGGGATCATTTCAAGGAATATGCACTGCACGCCAGGAACGCTGAAAAATCATAGTAGGAGGCAAAATACATCGAAAATGTTTTCGGATTCGTAATTAGGAAATCGATTTAATGCAATCTACTGAATTCTTCGAAAACAATCAGTTTAAAAAAATCCTAATTGGTCTCAATTCTTATGGAAACACCTCCGTAACTTATTTTTACGTAGTATTGTTAAATTCGCAGAATCACTAGATACAGCAAATATGAACACATGATCTAATGGATTTCCATCTGGTGTTCTAGAAGGCCAACGAAAAGGTCCATTATCACCAATCCATCTGGCCTCGAGGATTTCAGTTAAAGCTTCACTTACTAAACGAAAATTATGGGGTGGAGCACCATCCGTTTTTTTCCTGATCTATTGAGTATTTGAACTCATTTCAATTCTATTTCATAAATCTTCATATGTTGTTGTATTCAAATCATAAAACGCGATATAAAAAATTGATATGGGGTTTTTCTGGTGCCCAATAATGACTGTTGTGTCTATTGAAATTTCCCTTTTATATAAACTTGGCTTCATCTGTACGTATGATATTGTCAAGGAAATGTTCATCCTCTTGAAGTAACCATTTATAGAATTCCACTCTACGATGCAAATTAGTCTCTTTCAGATGTTGGACACAGTAGAATTTATAGGGATGCCATTTTTGCTTATTAGGAATGCTTGACAATGTTACGTAGGGTAATACCTATCTTCCTTTCAGCCTCGTGTAGAGAAGCATTTGGAAATGCAGTGAAAAAACCCAAAACGGTTATGTCATTGTCATCATCATCCACTTCAGGATTTCTACAAATGATTTTTGGATGAAAGGTTCCATCCAACCCACAGTTTTGTAGTAAGTATTTTTCGGCTTTGGAAGTTGTGGATATCTTTCATGAAATACTCGGCATATTGCAATTCTATTGCACTAACCATAAATTATTAATGAATCGAAGAAATCTTACTGTACTACCACTGTTACCAATACACTTGACATTTTTTTTATCATAGTTGGTATCACAATCAGTCAAAACCACCAACAAAAGTTGGATCATTTATTTTTCCAAAACACAGCAATCAGCTATGTTGTACGGTAGAGACACTCAAAGCATATTGTCAAGGGCATATTTTCAACAAATTCAGTTATTTGGATATTAGATCGATCTCATTCAAAATGCACATTTCAAAACAGATTGATTAATCTCATTTCAATAAAACAAATCACTAGATCATAAACAATAAGCTATGAAAGTAGGTCATTAGAACAACCGCAACACGGGGACGTGTTTTAAGATACATATTCAAACTGTTGACAAATAATAACAAAAGATGATAAAAGATCATCGGCGTGAGGGAAACGGGGGTGTCGGTCGCGACGCGTAGACGGGGTTACCTCGTGAGTGGCAAAAGCCTCTCCAAGAGATATGCCTTCCAGTAGTAGTGTTTTTAAGTAAGAACCTTTGTACACCAGTTATCCGATATTTTGAGTTGATTGAAGTGCCCTTTATGTGAATATTTTCTTAGCTGGTAAGACTGCTGTTTACTTATTTAATATACGTCTTTTTTATATAAAACTTCTTACTGTTTCATTGAGGAGGGTACGCCCTAAGTAGGAAGAGCATCTTCCCTATTATCGCTTTTTTGTGACTACGTCCCAAGCGATAGGGCTTATAGCGTCCCTAAGGCTCTAGTCGCGACAATATAAATGGTAACTTTTCCTAACGAACATATCGATTTCGTATTAACTGATTTATAAATGATGGAAAACTAAATAGAAAAGATATTATTACTTTGTATAAAATAGGTAGATGTCAGTTTCTGTTTGAAACAGTTTATCTCAAAAGCGGTTAAAAATCGAAATAGGTAGTATTATTTGAACAAAGTCAATCCAAAGTTGTATGTAGATACTGAAAATATGGCTCGACCTTCATGGTATCACTTCACTTGATTTCGAATTCAATCGTCTTTGTACCAGGAAGTTCAAGATTATCAGCTTTTATAAGAGTACCTACATATTTGGTAAAAATAAATCAAAATTAATTAATGTCCCTTCAACGGTAACACTTGGATACATAAAGTTGTTGACAAAGTGACAAAGTAATCATAATACTATGTTATATACAGGGTGTTCCATTTGTAAAATCAAAGTAGCCGCTACTTTATAGAAGAAGCGGCAACGCCGCATCCTCTAAAATATTTTAGGCATATAGATCATGTTAATTTATGCATACTCTCATGTTGATGCTAATAACTTTTTTCTTTATGATCTTGTTCCAATAATTACCAGAATATTTCCTTGTTATATCTACTATGCGTTTTATCCGTGTTCAAAAAGCTTTTTTTTTTCAAAATGTCTATAATGACACTATTCCACATTTGGTTGTAAATAAGCAATTGTTTTTATAGAATGTATCACGTGACTAGTTGTGATTTCATGTTTCTCTTGTTATAGAATGAACCGATTAGCCCCTAACAATTTTCTCGCGTTGCCACAGGCAAGTGCAACTTTCATTCATTAGCCATACTGAGCCAACGAATTTCCCTTTAGTGTTTCTACCCCTCGTGTAGTTTCACTCCGGGTTACGCTCATGGCTCTAAATGACATATCAACCGTGTTTACCAATCTCGAATCATTCGAATCATTTCGTAATAGAGGGGCATGAACTTAATTGATTTTGCGAGGGGACAAACACAATGTAATTGTACGCGATGTAATTTCAGCTCTTAGCGTTTTTTACGGCATTAATGAAGTGCATTTCTGCAATACAAGTATGATGATTGTTTTCGACGTGTGATGATAAAGCATTTTGCTGAATTGATTTCTCTAACAATTTTTTCCGCAAATCGTTCAGAAAAATGGATATTTCGATTGAATAAACTAGTCGGCATGGTCATGGAAAAGCCATGACTTGAGTTCATGAAATACTCAGAACGCCCAGGAATATTGAAAAAAAAAACATATCATGATAGGCTTTGACTTTGATGTATCTGAATTTGACTTTCGATTTATCACACTCAATGACATTTTGTTATTGTACAAGTCAATGAATGTTTGGCGAAAAATGGCTTTCACGAATGGAGAAAAGAGATATGATACAAATTTATTACAAATGCCTACAATAGAAACAGTGTAAGGACATCGAAAATGTATTCCAACTTGGTTCCCGAAAGACGACCACCACATCGAAGTATGTTCAAGTTATTAGAGCACGAAACCTCACCGGGTTTGGTTCATTTGAAAATCCGAGGAAAAAATACGGAAACAGAATCGACCAAGAAACTAAACGAATGAAGTATGTTAAATTAAACATTGTATCCTTTTCAATGAAAATAGATAATTTGCAGATAACTTTGAACCCCGGGCATTTTTTGCCAATAATATGATCACATAGAAAATATTAAAAAGTGAGCATTGACTTGGTAGGTTGTTCATCAAGGAGAAAAGCTTGATTTCCATAGTAAAAAAAATTCTTTATTAGATGAGTATTGGTAACTTGTAAGATACATCATTGAATGAATCCAATCCAGCGTCTATAAGAAAAAATAAAGTTCATGATGGTGGCCGGAAGACGAAACGTCGGATAGCAAATCTGAAAAATCCAGTATATAGTAGGGGAAAAGTGAGATTTATCTCCGAATCCTTCGAGAAATATCGAAAAATTAAGCCAGAAAAAAATTTAAACTATTTTCCAAAATTTTGTTTTTTTGGATATCTCATGTACAATTACTCAAAACTACATAAGTGATAGAAAGTTTATTCAAGTAAGATATTCATAATATAAACATATAAAAACATTTAATTTTACATAGTGTGTCCCGCTTTTCATGAATACACCCTAATATCTCAGTTATTAATAAAGCGATTTTCTTGAAATTTTGATGGTGATTATATGTTAGGTAAATGAAGTATTTTGGCATAGTGAACATTTTCATCGACCATAGGCGTGCGGTGTGGAGGGGTAAAATAAACCTGTTTTTTGGGAAAAGGATATTAGGGCTCATTTTAGATAACTTTTTTTATCAGAATTAGAATCAGCATCCCCAAAAACACCCAAATTCATATTTTCGAAATCTCGAGAGCTGATTTGATTAGAAAACAAAATTAAATTCATTTTTTTTCAATAAATTGTTTATTTCTAACTTTTTATTTCAAACACCTTCTTTCCTTATATTCTGTATCGTTTGCAACTGCCCTTATACTACAATTTTGGTATTTCCGAAGATACGCACACTTTGTTACCGTTGGCTTGCCGATTTGAGTTTTTATGCAAATTAATGAAAGAGTGCTTTGAAACAAAAGTTTGACATCGGTAATCAGTTCAAAATGTCAATAAGTCAAGCAGTGTTACTTAACTGTTAATAAGATGGCCCACAACCGAAGAGTAGTTCTTACAATTGGAGAAAAAGTAGAGATTATCCGCTTATTTGGTGATAATGAAAGATCTACGCGTCAAGTTGCTGGAATACTCAATGGAAGGCATCATGATCGAGAACCAATTTCTCACGATACCGTTGCCAAAATCAACAGATTGTTCGCAAGGACTGGAGCGGTTTTCAAAATAAGACCAAGGAGGTACAATTTAAATCAAAGACACTATCCAGACGACGAACGTATCTTACCAGAATTTCGAAACAACCCAAATGGTACTGTAAGGGCAGTTGCGAGGACAATGAATTTAACGAAAAACAAAGTATGGAGATGTTTGAAACGCAACAGGATCAGGGCATTTGAAACAAAATTTCTACATACTCTGTTAAATGGTGATTTTGAACGACGGTTTGAATTTTGCTTATGGTTGCAGGGTAACTATCTTAACGACAGACTTTTTCTGAAGAACATGATGTTTACTGACAAGGCAACGTTTACAACAAACGGTGTGGTGTCTAGTCAAAATTGTAGGTTTTGGGCAGCTGAAAATCCGAATTGGGTAATTCATTGTAAAAACCAATAGAGTGGAAAAGTTAACGTGTGGTGTGGCATATTCAACGAACGGATTGTTGGCCCTTATTTCCTGGATAACCTGACCGGACAAAATTTTCTAACATTTTTACAAAATGGTCTCTATGATTTTCTCATGGAATTGCCATTAGCACAAAGACAAAACTTAATTAGATGGGGCCCCCGCACACAATTCTGGGATAGTTCGGAACTTTTTAAATGCAATTTTCCCTATGAAGTGGATAGGTAGAAATTCTCCTTTGGAACCATGGCCCCCTAGATCGCCAGATATTACCCCTTGTGACTTTTTTCTGTGGGGCATTTAAAGAATAAAGTGTATGCTATTCGGCCGCGTAATAGAGAGGAACTTTGCTTTGCAATTAGGCAAGCGTGTCAGGAAATAACTCCCCAAACTTTAAGAAAAGTGAATGTACGTTTGAGAAGAATTGTTGAAAAGTGTATTGTTTCAGAAGGTAGTTATGTTGAAAACACAAGAATCTAAAATAAAGTAATTCGTAATTTTGTTACCACTGTTACAAATAAAGAACTTATTAAAAAATAGACTTGTACTTTTTTTTTGTTCAAATCAGCTCTTGAGATGTTGAAAATATGAATTATAGGGTTTTTGGGGATGCTGATTCCGAATCTGATAAGAAAAGTTGTCTTAAATAAGCATTAATATTCATTTCTCAAAAAATGCCTTTTTTCTCTCCCCAACTTCGCACGCCAATGGTGAATGAAAATGATCACTATGCCAAATGCTTCATTTTTCTAACATAAAATCACCACCAAAATCTCAAGAAAATCGCTAATAACAGATATTCGGGTGCATTGACGAAAAAAGTGAATTTATTTTTGTTTTCTCCTCAAATCAGCTCTTGAGATTTCGAAAATATGGATTGGGGGGTTTTTGGGGATGCTGATTCTAATTCTGATAAAAAAATATCTAAAATGAGCCCTAATATCCTTTTCCCAAAAAACAGCTTTTTTTTACCCCCCACACCGCACGCCTATGATCGATGAAAATGTTCACTATGCCAAAATACTTCATTTACTTAACATATAATCACCACCAAAATTTCAAGAAAATCGCATTATTAATAACTGAGATATTAGGGTGTATTCATGAAAAGTGGGACACACTGTAAACGAAGTCAAAAAAAAATTGTTATAATAAATAAAGAAAAATTTACATAAATATAAAGCTGATCTAATATGCCTACTAAACATTTATTGGTTGACTTCTTAAGTTTGTGTTCAAACACTGTTGCGATCTTTGCGTTTTCAATCATGCGTAGAAATCTTTTATTTACATTTACACTTTTGAAGAATCGAGAATTCTTGGCCATTTTCAGATTCGTTATATTTATATGGAAGTCCAATTTGTTTCCAGTGAAATAATCATTTATGTTTTCATTCTAAGCAATAAATTCATTAAATTATTCAGGTTGACTCCCCCTTGTGATCTTCTCATATACAGCAATCTACTTGCGACTGGTAACCATTTCAGTGCATTCAGCATCACGCTGTTAGTGTTAATTTATTACAACTTGACATCACCCCTCCGATCAAATAACATAACCTAGATGAGTAATACTCAAATAGAACTGAAAGTAAAATCTTTTCATAAAATCATGACATTATTGCCATGTCGCAATTTTTTAAGGATACAATAAGCACGTCAGCTAGATTTTGATATCTGTCGGGTATATTCATGGCAACGAAAACCCAAAAATACTGTCTTGAATGAAATATTTAGCAATAAGAAGGCAATTGAAAAGTTCATTGCAGCTTGATGGGAGCATGTAAAAACAATAGTATTCTTCGTTGTCGATATAATCTGGACAGTACGGCAACGCTGCATTTGAAATATCAAAAGTCAAATATGACAGAACACCAACAAAACATCTCTATTTGTTTTCATCTTTGGCTTATTGGACATAAAGGGCAAATTCTGAGTTAATTTATGTTAAACTATCGTGAGTTTTTATTGTTAAGCAATGGTAAAGCATTGTGAAATATGTAAAAGACCAATCGAAGCTGAAAATGAAAATATGTTATTTCATAGGTAAGCTACCAGTGTCGTAACTATCGAGACAGGGAAACCAAATTGGAAAAGAGAAAAATTAATGAATTACAAAAAAACATGTCAATTAGAGCATCGGCAGTTCTCAAAATCATATGGAGATGTGGAGATTGTTCCATCATAATTTAAGGTTTCCGTTCCAAATTGGGTTTCCATTATTTCTATTTTATTGAACCTCAATATTTCTAACAACGCACGACACTGCCGTTGGGGAAAGATGTCCCTTACACACAAAGTTTAATGCGTGTGCGGCGAGTTACTCATCTAGGTTGTGATATTTGATCGGAGTCCATTTCTTTATCTACTATGTCTGATATCGTCAAATCATAATTTTATTGGAGCTGCTCGTTTTCTTTTACTATCGTCGACAAACAACAAAATATCATTATTATAACTCTTATAAGGAATATCCGTCATTTTTGTAATTTGTAAAGAAATGAAATGACAGTTATTTGGGCATTGCGTCAGATTGTAGTTGCGTCATGTATGAAAATAAGGAAGAGTAGAAGATTGGAAAAAAATAAGAAAATTATTTATGAGTTCTCTTCTTTTAAATATGTTCTCTGGTTTCTTGATACTCCCTCTTTGTTGTCTTCAAGACGGTTGAAATATTATGTTGGGCTCCAGACCCTGTTTATTTTCCAAGGGTTTTTTCGAGATTCTTTCAAACAACAGAAATAATGTAGGTAATAAACTTTAATCTCATAAAGCTCTTTCGAATCATCCCAGCATTCTCATCTAAAATACTTACCACAGTTCCTAACCCAATCTCGATAAAATAAAATCAACATTCTTCGTAATGTTCCGCTGATGGCGTGATATCCGTTCATTTCAAAAGCTGTCGAGAGAAATAACTGTATCACGATTTTAATTCATCATTGCAAGTGCTTTTTTTAAAGTAACATCCACCGTGGAATAAGGACGATAATTTCCGCTAACTTTGGAAATGAGACGCGAATTGAAAACTGATTCCAATTCCATCCGCTGAAAATTCATTAACATCTTTTGATTTGCACTCTTAGATTTTAATCGTCTTCATTGCATTAACGGTGTTACTCAATTTCGCTTTTTCGAACTGCGCTACGTCGAGCGCTTAATTTTCCCGACATATATGACTTTTGCCATCAGGAGGAATTGCATTATCAGTATGTCGGTCTTATGTGATATGAAAATCGACAGAAATGAAACCAAATTTTATTTCGTTGCATGTATTCGTTTTTTTTTTTTCATTCGCTATCTCAAAATAGAGTTGAACTATTTTTAAGTAGCAAAAAACATTTGTCGAATGTGACATTGAGATATCATCCATACTATTATTGATTTACCTTCGAGTACATTCTATTCTTTAACTATTGAAAAAATAACCCTTCTCTTTTCGACATTTTCGTTAAGTAACAGGATGAATTACACTCAATAAACCACGCCTCGTGACTAATAAATCGTGACACACGAACTGTGGCCAATCAGCGACAAACAGATTCATTACTCAACAGATGAATAAGGTAAAAGTAAAAGAGAATGTTCGTAGCTCTGTAGGAGACGCCACCACTCCCCCTCGGCCCTTATAGACTGGCCAAGGTGATGACCAACTATGAGGAGTTGACAAAAGTCACGAAAAGACTTCCGAAAAAAAAAGTCTGGGCCAGATGGAATAGACGCAATTCTGATCAAGAAGTTCCCTCGGAAAGCACTACATCAGTTGATTCACGTGATCAATGTGATGATCATAAGGCACTATTCCAATTTCCTGAAGAAAGCTATTGTAATTCCTATCCTTAAACTCGGTAATGATAGGCAAGCTTTGGAAAGCTATCGGCCATTCTCACTCCTGAGTGTGTTGGCCAAGATTGTGGGCAAAATCTTCCTTAAACGGTTTAATTCTCTCGAGGGATAGTTCAAAGGGATCTCCAGGTGGTACCTTACTCAGGATGAAAAATACCGTCCACAGGAAACAGAAGCGTTTGATCACCAAAATTGTTATTGGAATTGTTATATCCGCAAACCGGTTGTACCCCTACGTACAACCCTCAGAAGTCAGAGACTTGTGTGAGATAGGGGAAGACGTAGCCCTTACCTTTCAATACGTGCGATGCCATGCACGAGACCGGTGGCAGTGCTGAGATTCGAACTCATGCTCTTAATGGTAAATTTGATTGACTCCTCTACCTTTTGTGAAAGACTTTTGAGGTGAAAGTGCACAACAAAATGTCCGCAAGATAATATGTAAATGAATCGGGTGTTCTATATACAGACATCTATAGTCTTGGTGATCTGTTTTCTCGGGTTTCTCTCCGTGTTATGAGTTCTTGGTCCTTAGGAGGACCATTTTCACGACGTTTCGGCAAAGTCTCATTTGCCATCTTCAGGTGATATTCAATGTTTGGAATTTCGAACTAAACTGATCCACCAAGATCTGACCAAGAAAACATAACACGGAGAGAAACCCGAGAAAACAGATCACCATATTTCGTCCATGAGAATCTTCGAATTAACATCTATAATAGTCTTCTACGTACACACGACTTATCTCAGTTCGACGGGACAAATACGGCTATTTATGCGAACAGCACAGCAACATTCAAGATCACTTGGATATGGGAATGTTGTCGTATGTAGAGAGTGATAAAACAGGGATTTATGCGAGCAAAACCGAATTAATCAACATCCGAGAGGAATACCGCAAAGCAGAGGAATGAGCAGTAATGAGGAATACCATACGAGGATTCCCAGACAAAAACGGGAGATAAAAAAGATCCTCCAACTATTTCTACAGCGACTCAAATGAACATAATCGGGAAATTGAGACCTATAATGATAGACGAAAAGGTTCCCCACCACCTATAATGGTGGAGGAGAAGCCCCTTGACATAGGCAAATCAAAAAGAACTTGTGCAATGACTTGAAGGCAATTCAGGTGGAATCTCTACTATTCTATACGCACGCAGGATATAGATAACTAAGGGGATCATAGACATTCATAGATCATAGACATTAAAATCGATATAGGATTTCATACATATACTTCTTTAAGAAAGAACATTCATCTGTCTTGAACGGAATGTTCCAAGAGCTGAACCATGAAGAACAAAGGAGAACACGACCTAGAAATAACTTATACCGGATGTAACGAAATGCCAAAGACACACTAAAATTCCTTGGAAAATGTACTCGACAAAACAAGAATTTGCTGAATGAACGTTATTGTAATTTCGCAGGGTTGAATATGGAACAGGTGAGGCCATGCAGCATTGAATTGCAGCCATCCTTCATGATGCCTGAAGTGTGCAGCCCCACTTCTAGAACAGGACTGCACTAAACTCCTAGATACACCTGCACTCTGCGAGAACTATGAATTGAAGCACGCAGCCAACTTTACGGGCTGCTCAGAGAGCAAAGCTCAAAGAAAAACAGGAGGCCCAAGAACTGAGACAACAGAATACCCTCGATGAACCAACAGACACTGCACGGTTACCCTCTAAAAAAGTCAGGGTGCGACAAACCTCCCTCAGAGGCAGAAAAAATATGTTCATCGTTGATAACTATTTAAATTTAAATTTGTCTTTAATTTTTTTTGTTAAATTGTTGTTCATGAACAAAGAATATAAAAGATTTTCTTAAACGGCATAGGGGGTCGAGAAATACCTCAGGACAATTTATGCGCATTTGAGTTTTGATGGTCGTATTTGCAACAGTAATTAATATTTTATTTGCAATATTGCCTAGCTTCTACTTTGTAACAAAGCTTCTTCAGCAAACTTGGAAGAATCCAAGGATCAAATAAATCAAAAGAAATAATGCCGACTACAGCCGAAAATATCCTTCTCTTCACACATTTCCACAAAGCGGGAAAATGAGTCAAATATCTGGCAGAAAACAACTACTTCCATCTACGGACATCGAATTACATCTGTCATCCATTTGGGCAATGGTCCTCAAGAAGGACACTATTTGCAAGTGCTGATTGTAATGAAGCTATTGAATATCATCCTTCATTTTGTTGGAAATGACCACATGCATGTTTCGAGGTTATTTCCTCTCATCAGTGCTAGGATAGGTCAGACAATAATAGAGTTGGCTTATTCCACGTATGCCGGTGGTCATTTCAATTCAATGTACATATAAACAAACAGCATCAACGAGGCGTTTGATGCTGAAACATCTCGTATTTAAAGCTTAAGCAGAAATGAATTCACGTTTCAGTAATATTTTGTGTGAAAATATCGATTTGGCAATTCATAATAGTACATCAGTCAACACTATGAAAACCCATGCTTCTGTATGGCTAGTTTTCCGACTTTTGTGAGATAAAAGGTTAGTCTTTCAATGAAGATACCAGAATTGATGAATTGATTGTAATATTGAAAGACTGGGGGTTTAATATGCGGAAGAAAGCCGAGACGGAATATAAAGAAGGTGTGGTGAAGACAATCGGAGAAGAAAAACTGCAAGAAATGTACCACGTTCAATATAAAGTAAGTTTCGATCCATTTAAAGATATAGTTTTCTGAGCTGCAAGAAATGCGAAACGCAGAATTCTTCAAAAAATCTAATTGAAAGAAAAGAAAGCTCTTCTGCTTTAATTGATGAAGAACATCTGAAAATAGTTGAGTTATGGGACGAGAATACTCCCGAGGGATTGCAAAAAAAACTGTACCATTTAATAGCCGTTGAATTAGCGTGGAGAGGTGGCGTAGCGACTTTCTGTCTAATACGTTACTTTAAAGAAGTAGGCCATAAAGGAAATTCTACAAGTAAAATGTTGAAAAGAATTTCTGTCTAAAAGTATAATTTTGTTCTTGTTGTAGGTAGAATGGAATACAACCCCATATTCACTAAAACTGCACAAGGAGGCGATAAAAAGCTTAAGGACAATGAATGGTTGGTTCAGAATAATACAGAAATAAAAATTTACCCTGTAAGATCAATTAAAAAGCTTCTCAGCAAAAGAGGCAATAATATTAAATCGAATAGGTCATTCTTAACCTCGAATCCTTTTTGGAAAAGATCCGATTCTACCTGGTACAAAAATTGCCCGATAGGAATAAACAAATATCGAAATGGTCCCGAAAAGCAGCACAGACAATCGGAATCAAGAAAGCAAAAATAACTAACCATTCTAACCAATCAACAGCAGTTAGTAAGCTAGCTAAAAGTGGTGTTCACGAACAGCAATATATCAAAGTCACAGAACATAACAGCACATCTTCTATTAAACCATATCTTCAAATGGATCCCACTCATCATCTGGATGTAATTAACAAAATGAGAAACATGTATGATATTAAAACAACCGGCGCGGTCTATCAAGAACGGCAAACAATCTGTCAGCCTCTGTTCCAGCTTCATCTGTCCAATCGTCTTCATTGAATACTAATGTCTCATCTAATATGTAGCAATGAAAAACAAACATTTGTGACCTACACAAATTGCAATTTTTCTTACAACTGTACGGATACAGAATAAAAATAATAATTTTCCCAATGTACTTATATTGAAAAAATTGTTAGAAAATGTCGATGTTCATTATCACTTATAATATCCCAGGCTATTGATAATTTCGAAATAATTTGTCGTATACTTTCGAAAGCGAGTTGCCTTCGGCGTCCGGCTGTTACCTTGAAGCAACTTGCTTGAGAAAACTTTAAACAAATTTTGGGAATTTATCAATAGCTGAGGGATATTCAGTAAGAAATTTTTTTCATAGAATTGTCACTTATAATTATATCGATCGACTCATTTTGGATATTTAATTGAGTAAACGTCAAACTATGTTAACCATGGTGACTCGATTGTTCAATGGTGATAATTTACCGGGGCACTTATCAGTTAAATGTTTGTCTGATTGGCTATTTCTGGTCACTTGATCACTAATACGTAGATATGATAGGTTCAAATTACATGGAAAATATTTTCAATAAAATTATTTGTTGTTGGTTTTAAATCTACCTCATTCAAGAAATAATCTTGTCGTATATCAAACGACCTATAAATTTTAATGGATTAAACTTTCAAATTTTTTTTAGCATGATTGTGCTTTTTGATAAATAATTTCATGCACAATCATTTCAATTATTGTGCTTTCAACTATTTTCCAAGCAAAATCATGCTCAAAATATTTTAATAGTTCAATCGATTAAATTTATAGGTCTTTTGATATAACATACGGGTAATCCATACTTTTTTGAATATTTACATACTTCCCACTTTGCCCTGAAGAAGTGTTCTATAATATAGTTTGTAATATTATTATTACAAATTCCCTTATAAGCAGCGAGTATTCAATACCGTATTTTTCTTACGAATTCATATTTAAACAACATTAACCAAGATGAAATATTTCAGTAACCATAACCATAACCATAAATTTACTTATTTTAGTTATTAGAGTAGAAAAACATTTGGATCGACTACAATACAAACCAGACATTGATAATTACGAAATATGTCTATATTTAATTATCGAACAATATTTTCTGAATATAATGATGCATGGACTATATGTTTGAATCCAACTAATAGCTCAGACATACGGATACGGCAAAGAATACTTTAGATATCGGGGTTACCCCGCCATCTACCAGTCAGAGGTTGATATACAATTGAGCTTATATTTGTCGACGTTTACGTGCGATAGATATCTACTCTAAATCGCAGGAAATTTCCCGTTTTATCGTCTTTGATTCCTTGAATACTAAACCACTAGATGTCAGATAAAGCAATTTCTGTATAAACCAATTCCAGATATTATTATCCATCGGTTGTGTTTTGTTGTTGTTTAAAATTGTTTTTTCCGTTGACCAGCTGTCATCCTCATGGAAAACGACAGAACTCAGAAGTCGAAACTTGTGCGAGCTTAGGATTAACGAGATCTTACCTTTTAACGTGCGGTTCCTAGCACGAGACTAGTGACCATGCTGGGAATCGAACCCACGTCCCTCTGATTGATAGACTAGCGCTCTACCATCATGTAATAATAATAATACTTCTGCCATAGCCTATGCGGGTAGAGGACGGCTGTTACAAAACGGAAAAAAGATACTTTGGACTCGTTGGAGTTGCACTAATCTGAAATATTGAAGAAGGTCAGGTTTGAAATCCTGTATGAAGTAGTACCTACAAATGTCCAAAAGTACCCGATGAGGCATTTAGAAAATATAAATCTACGAAAACATTGGAGGACTGGATTCATTACGAGTGGAGAAATTATGTCTCGAGTGCTAATGGAAGAGAATAACTAGATCATCTATATGATGGGGCAAAACTATTGCGAATTGCTCTAAATTCTTGAATACAATTATTTCATTTCGTCCGTAACCTATCATATTCAGCAAATTGCCTACCTGAAAAAATAAGTTAAAATTTACTGAAGAGTACTTCAAAAAACGTTTCTCTCCTCTATCAAAACTGGCCGAAAACTGTATTCTTCTTGAGGTGTATCTGTTTTCGATACAAAAGAAATCTGCCAAGAAATTAGTTACGATGACATTTGCTCTCTCGGTAAGTACACATATGGCGTCCGGTATCAATCGATCTGCATTCTGATATTTCTGGATTCTGTCCTAAGAAGAAGTAGATAACGACGAGCAGGCCATTTCGGCTGAGTTGGTTGACAATTGTTTACTAATTTTTGCATAATTCCATTCCATCAAATGATCGAGAGTATGTTCAAATTATTTTGAAACAAGTTTGTCTGTCCATATGAGCCTTTCATACTCATTTGAGTCTCCATTGATGATGTCATCAAGTCCTTGGTACCTAAATTAAACGTGGATTTTTTCTTAATCTCCATATGAGCCTTCATTCTCATATGAGTCACCACTGACGATGTTGTCCTCAAAGCCTTGATATCTAAATAAATTGTGACTTATCTCGCCTGTCCATATAAGTCTCCATAATCATATGCGTCTCTATTGTTCTTGTTGTCATTGATCCAATGATACCAAAACTAATCGTGGATTTTTTCTTTTCTCCATATGAGACTTCATTCTCATATGAGTCTCCATTGACGATGTTTTCCTGAAGGCCTTGATATCTAAATAAATTTTGACTTATCTTGCCTGTCTATACGAGTCTTCATAATAATATACGTCTCCATTGTTCTTGTTTTCATTGAGGCAATAATACCAAAAGTAATCGTGGATTTTTTCTTCTCTCCAAATGAGCCTTCATTCTCATATAAGTCTTCATTAACGATGTTGTCCTCAAAGCCTTGATATCTAAATAAATTGTGACTTATCTCGCCTGTCCATATGAGTCTCCATAATCATATGCGTCTCTATTGTTCTTGTTGTCATTGATCCAATGATACCAAAACTAATCGTGGATTTTTTCTTTTCTCCATATGAGACTTCATTCTCATATGAGTCTCCATTGACGATGTTTTCCTGAAGGCCTTGATATCTAAATAAATTTTGACTTATCTTGCCTGTCTATACGAGTCTTCATAATAATATACCTCTCCATTGTTCTTGTTTTCATTGAGGCAATAATACCAAAAATAATCGTGGATTTTTTCTTCTCTCCAAATGAGCCTTCATTCTCATATAAGTCTTCATTAACGATGTTGTCCTCAAAGCCTTGATATCTAAATAAATTGTGACTTATCTCGCCTGTCCATATGAGTCTCCATAATCATATGCGTCTCTATTGTTCTTGTTGTCATTGATCCAATGATACCAAAACTAATCGTGGATTTTTTCTTTTCTCCATATGAGACTTCATTCTCATATGAGTCTCCATTGACGATGTTTTCCTGAAGGCCTTGATATCTAAATAAATTTTGACTTATCTTGCCTGTCTATACGAGTCTTCATAATAATATACGTCTCCATTGTTCTTGTTTTCATTGAGGCAATAATACCAAAAATAATCGTGGATTTTTTCTTCTCTCCAAATGAGCCTTCATTCTCATATAAGTCTTCATTAACGATGTTGTCCTCAAAGCCTTGATATCTAAATAAATTGTGACTTATCTCGCCTGTCCATATGAGTCTCCATAATCATATGCGTCTCTATTGTTCTTGTTGTCATTGATCCAATGATACCAAAACTAATCGTGGATTTTTTCTTTTCTCCATATGAGACTTCATTCTCATATGAGTCTCCATTGACGATGTTTTCCTGAAGGCCTTGATATCTAAATAAATTTTGACTTATTTTGCCTGTCTATACGAGTCTTCATAATAATATACGTCTCCATTGTTCTTGTTTTCATTGAGGCAATAATACCAAAAGTAATCGTGGATTTTTTCTTCTCTCCAAATGAGCCTTCATTCTCATATAAGTCTTCATTAACGATGTTGTCCTCAAAGCCTTGATATCTAAATAAATTGTGACTTATCTCGCCTGTCCATATGAGTCTCCATAATCACATGCGTCTCTATTGTTCTTGTTGTCATTGATCCAATGATAACAAAACTAATCGTGGATTTTTTCTTTTCTCCATATGAGACTTCATTCTCATATGAGTCTCCATTGACGATGTTTTCCTGAAGGCCTTGATTTTTTCTTCTCTCACTATGAGCCTTCATTCTCATATGAGTCTCCATTGACGATGTTGTCCTCAAGCCTTGATACCTGAATGAATTGTGAATCTTCTCGTCTGTCCATATGAGCCATCATAATCTACGTCTTCATTAACGATGCTGTCATTTCGGCCTTGATACCAAAAGGTACTGTGAATTTTTTCGCCTGCATATGAGTCAAATGAGTCTTCATTGACGATATTGTCCTTTATGCCTTGATACCTTAATGAATTGGGATCTAGGACAATTGCCCGAATATAATTTCCCGAAAGACAATTCCCCGAAAGCAGTTCCCCAAATGGACAATTGCCCGAATGAACAATTTCCCGAAACACAATTGATCGAATGTACAATTGCCCGAATAGACAATTGCCCGAAGAACAATTGCCCGAAAGGACAATTGACCGAAAAATGTATTTAAATATAGTGATACCAATAGATTTTTAATTGCGCGTACGATCATGTTGAGTGCCTTATCACTGGATATATTACGAAATATAATACGAATATAATACCAATAAAAGTTTTAACCTAATCCTGTGGAATGTTCATCGTCGACGACCACAAAAGACGATTTTTTATATTTTTATGACTTGATTGTTCCTGAACGAACTAACCTGGTGACAGATTCGCCTTTTTGCAAGGCTGGAAAATCTGTATTGTAAAATGAATAAAATATGGTCTAGTTTCTTTAACATGACACACAGTTGAAATTTATTAAGAGGGATTTTAAAATTTTTGGAGTTAATATTTTTAGTTAGTGTACCTGGAGACGATCAATGAGTAACCTTAATTATTACAGTAAGTATTAAGGGTGTTATTCTGCCGTCCTAAGCAAAAAAGCCGTATCTACAAAAAATGTGAATATGGAGATATTGGTTTCTGTAGTCTTGAAACACTATAAATTTAACTTTCTCCAAAGAAAAAATTACGTAAACTCGTTTTAAATAGCCAAAGTTAATCAATCATTTTGCCTTTAGTACCCAAGTTTATGACTTATCGTACTTAAGATGGTCGAAACTACAGATTCTCAGCTTCAGAGTTTTTGCAGATACGGCTTTTTTGCTTAGGACGGCAGTATTGTAAATCAGAGAAGAAATAATAGTATACAGAAATTTCCGAAAATATTGGATACAAATTTATAAAGTAGCGCTAAAATACATTTTTCGGACAATTGTCCTTTCGGGCAATTGTTCTTCGCGAAATTGTCTATTCGGGCAATTGTACATTCGATCAAATTTGTTTCGGAAAATTGTCCATTCGGGCAACCGTTTTCGGGAAATTATCTTTCGGGAAATTGTTTTCGGGCAATTGTCCGGAAGCCATGAATTGTGACTTCTCTGGTCTGACCATATAAACCTTAAAAATATCGTCATGAATTACCAAAGAGAATCGTGGATTTTTTTTCTCTACGTCTGATCATTCATACTCATATAAGTCTCCATTGACAATGATGTCCTTAAGGCCTCGGTTTGGTCACGTCTACTACCTTGTCATTCTTCCCCTCGTAATTATACTTTATATCGTCAATATCTGTTTATGAACATTCACCTATAATTTTTGATGTCGTATGTGTGAGTATTGATCTCAATGTATCGTTTCATTTTGAATTGTTCTCGCATCACACCTCAAATCCCTTTTTGTCCAGAAAATTCGAAGACAAGGTATCATGTTGGTTTTTCGGTGTATTACTGTTTCCAACTTCATGTATAGTTTTTTCCAATGTAGAATCAGTATTCATTTAAATTTGTTCAACTCGTTACTTAAGCAATGATATCTACATTACCATGATTATCAACTGAATTTGAATTTCGATAAGATTTAATGGTCATACGCTTACTCTAAAATAGTAACCTTAAGATATGATAACATAGTTGTCACTTTTTCTATTCCTCAAACTCAAATTCCTCTCCATTCGAATACCCGGTTGGGAAATCCATAACAATTTGATGATCCACTTTTGCACTCACGAAATCAAAAACGAGAAACCATATATCCTCCTTCTCCACCAACGAGGTTCATATGGTCTGTCAGATTCAGCGACGGTCTACCTTTACACTAAGATGACTTTTCATGCCGATGCACAGTTTTTGGAGCAAACACTTCGATGGGATTTGGTTCTAATACGAAACATACAAACATTTTCAGCGTTTATTTTGAGAGATTATGTGCTTCTTCTCAATTTCACTCCCTTCTAGACCCTCCCACTTTAAGGCCCGTCTAACTGTTACTTCCGCTAACTTATTGATTCGAACGGAGTTCGAATATATTGTGCCAGAGAGGTATCAACAATGTGAAAGAATACGGGGTACCCTCCTCTCTAAGCGTTTCCGCTAAGTGGAAAATTAAAGGCAAACATCTGTCAAAAAACAAATACTTCCCTGGCTAATACCACGACGGACATTGAACTACATCTGACAGATATTTGTGCAACGTTCTTCCAAGAAGACCCAATTGCAAGTGCTTGTCTTGTAATTAAACAGAAGATTATCCTTCATTTGGCTGGGAATAACCACCTGCAGGCATGCATGTTTCGAGGTTTATTGCCTCTCATCAATGACAGGGTAGGTCGGACATCATTATAATTGCCCTTTCCCTGTCAAATGAATAATAATCAACCGTTTAAGAAAAAGTTTCTTGCCTACCCAGTTATATCACCTCCACTCTATGTGATGGATCGACTCCGTTGAATAAATCCAGAAAACATTGCAGTAGTAGGGGACATATTCCTGGTCAACGTGTACGGCTACACAGGAAGGACATCGATAAACCGTCTGAGTTATATTAATTATCCTACACTGTGGTCTTCCCTGAAAGAGAAGACTGGGTTCGGAATGAGACTGACCCATAGGGCAAATAAAAGTTGGTTTGCCGATGGTTCCAAAACTCTGGGAGGCGTCGAAGCCAGAATATACGGAATGAACCCAGTAGTGAAACGCTCATTTAGTATGGGTAAATTAGCTACGGTATTCCAGGAAAAAGAATATGCCATTAAAATGTGTGCAAGGTGGCTGGAAAATCGACACCACACACGAAACACGAAAAACAATAAAAATATTTTCAGATAGTCAAGCAGCACTGAAAGCGCTTGTATCCAACTGCTTTAAATCCAGACCAGTATGGAACTGCAGAGAAACATTAATGGCACAAGGCAACAACATTAACCTAGTCTGGAAACCAGGTCACACGGGCCTAGAAGGGAACGAAATAGCGGACGCCCTAGTAGAAGGGGGGGGGGCGAAATAACGTTCGATGGGCAAGAACCGGTAATCGGTATAGCATATAGCCAAGAATGTTATAAAGTTCTGGGCAGACAATAAAAGACTCGAAAATTGGCGTAGTCTACCGGGCCTTGCGCATTCCAAAGCATTTATTGCTTACACAAGGAAACAACAGGACCGACAAACTGCTAGAACTCAGTAGAGCACATCTCAGTGTTACTGTTGGTTTGCTCACTGGCTACTGCGAACTCAAACACCACATGCATAAAATCGGACTTGCACAAGATGCAGAGTGCCGTTTATGCATGGAGGAAGATGAAACGGCTAAACATATTTTATGTACATGCCCTGCAGCGGCCAGAACCAAATTTTCAACATATGGCAATACAACAGTAAGGCCAGAGAACCTGGTGAATTGTTCTCCCAATGTATTCCTCAATTCCGTTGAGAGATTGGATATACTGGGAGAAATATAACCATAGGGCGAGCCACAATAGACCATTGGCAGCAGTGGAGGGCCTCATATGGGCCCACCCACGTTCAAACCTAACCTAACCTATTTTAATTATAAGAAGGCAGCTTTCAAGACCTTATCAAAAACATCTGCACTACAATCATCAGCTGCTGTAGCCATATACAGTACAGTTTTAGGGTATATCATCAGGTGCAGCAATGGCTGGGGGTTGAGGAAAATGCCAAAGATTGGAGTTGGAAACCAACAACAATTGGCCTGGAACCGACCACCTCTCTAGAAGCCACTGCTCCTCTCGAACTGCTACGTCTGGTGTTATGCAGATGCATCAAGACCTGCGCTACAATGTGATAATCAAGACAGATCTCATAAATCCCCTTGATGACGTTGAACTACAGGACAAAATAGGCTTCAACTTCTCTCCGGTTGTTGAGACCTTCGATGAAAGTGTGGATAAGGAGAACGAAGATATGTAACATTTCCTTCCCAAAAAACGACAATCACACACTTAGATCACAATATACTGAAGTACTGATAAGAATGTATACAGTGCATTCCATTTAAAACGAGCTACCCTGAATAACTTTTGGTACAATGGTTTTTCAGGAAAAATAAAAAATCACGTCAACAATAGTATACAGAGGGGCACATTTTGACATATTCACATCTGCTCTAACTTTCCCTATCGCACCCCAAGAGCATGTCCCCAATTTTTTTCTCAAATGGATCACCCTATATTGTTTTGCATTATCAGATTCTCCATGATAAGCAAATTTCAACAAAGTATAAAACATATGGTCTTAAGCTTTTGGTTCGGGAGCTACAAATTATTTGAGTTGAAAACGAGCCACCCTGAATAACTTTTGAAACAATGTTTGGCAGTGAAAAGGAAAAACAGGTCAACAATTATACAGGAGATCACATTTTGAAATATGCGTTCTAGAGACAAATATGGAAGCAATAAATCAGAAAAAGAGATTTTTTATTAAATTATTGAATCAAAATCTGACGACTTGACATTGAGAAGAAACAAATTTTCTGTACTAAATGTCCAAAATCGTTTCCACCAGCTTCCATACAATGGTACAAACGAGCTTCCATTTCCGTCCTCACATGGTTGAGAATCTCGGGAGTTATTTCTCTGCAATGCCTCATGATATTCAATGTCAATTTTTTTAATGTTGTTGATTCTATCTCTTACACTTTAGACTTCGAATGGCCCCATTGAAAGAAATCTAAAGGAGTGAGATCCAGAGACCTTGGTGGCCATTCTGTGGGATCTCTTCTGCCAATCCAGCGACCAAAAAAATGATCATCCAAAAATTGTCGCACTGGAGCTACATAATGAGGAGGTGCACCATCCTGCTGAAAAACTATTTCGTTTCTCCAACATATCCAAATATTTCTCACCAGTCAAATTATCATCGATACAAAAGGTCCTATGATGTGGTCACCTAAAATTCCTGCCCAAACATTCAGTTTTTGAGGTCGTTGCATGGGTATGCACTTGAGGGTATAAATGAGGATTCGTATCACTCCAATATCGACAATTTTGCCGATTCACCTCTCCGTTCAAACTAAACGTACTTTCATCCGAAAAACAAATTCTATACAAGAAATTCTGATGCAAGTTGATCCGTTCAGTGAGACTTTTACAAAACTCGATACTTCTATCGAAATCATCTTCGTTCAATTCATGAACTAATCTAATCTTATATGGATGAAATTTGTACTCCTGATTGTAATCCTGAAAACATTTGTACAACTGATTCTTGATTCTCAAGATAACTTAGTAAGATATTGCGTATTTTCCATTAGTCCGACGTGCCCTAAAACTATAAGCGTCAGAACATATGTATTATACTTTGTTCAAATCTGCTCTTCATGGAGCATCTGATAATGCGGAACAATATAGGGTGATTCAAAAAAATGGTGACATGCTTTGAGGGTGCGATAGGGGAAGTGAATATGTCAAAATGTGTCTCCCTGTATATTATTGTTGACGTGTTTTTTCATTTTTCCTGAAAATCATTGTACCAAAAATTATTCAGAGTGGCTCGTTTTAAATGGAATGCACTGTATAAGCTGACCCATACCTTCTGTTCATTACGGATCCTCTACCACAACAAACTAGAATTTACGTAAAACCAATTTTGCCTTGATAGCATTCCGGCCTTTTAAAAGCATTCCAGGCATTTTGAAGCTTATCTGCAATGTACATTCGTCCAATTAGTATGAGAAATGAATGGAAACAGTACCTACGTCTGAAAATAAGTATTTCAGTTATATGTGTGTGTGTCTGTGTGATTCGAAGTTGGCTACCGTTGTCGCTGTTTTTGTTTTTGTAAATCTTTGACAACCATATAGCTCGAAAACTGGTCACAGTATCGATCTACAAATTGGACTACGCATAATGAGGATGTCAGAATGAGAAAAACAATATTAACAGAGAATGAATTTTGCCTCAAAAGTATTCCGGCTCTTTAAGTCTCACAACATCGCATATCTACAAGGTTCTCACATACCTAGTGTGAAAAATTAAAATATATCGGTTAATTAGCTAGCTATACAAATGAATTTTTAGGTATACTCGTATTTTGTGACAGCACTCGGAAAACTGAATCGAACTTCTTCATCGTTTGAATTCCTCCAAACGTAGTCTAGTGAGTTTTTCAATATTTTTCTGTGGGGACAGAGATTTTTTCCTAAATTGATGATTCTGATGAATTCGATTACTCTAACTTCATCTGTGCTGGTATTTTAGTATCATTATATAGCTCAATTTAGTTTCAACCCTCAACACTGGATTCTTATTCATTATCATTTTTATAACTTATTCATACTGGTTAATCCAAACTTCAATTTTGTGATAACTGAATATACAGGGTTAAACCGCCAACGTTCAGTATCGGTTTTTTAGGTGAAAATTAATTATTTCCTTCAAAGCATGTAGCAAAACTTGATTCTTTCTCAACATACAGGGTGTCAAAGTTATTTTTATTATATATATTATACTAAAGTTAGGAAATATTTAAATCGGATTTAGGAATTCCTAAGAGCAATTTGAGTTTCACCATCCGTTGGGGTAGTAGTAAATACCTAACATTAGGATAGCTCGCTGGGTCTGCCTGGAATATTTAGGAAATATTTAGGAATTTCTCGAATTGTGTGGTTGTCGTTTTGACTGATAACACGTCGAATATGCAGAATTTTTGTTGTTAGTTATTATTTCAATAATCTGCGAGCTGTACGTTTTATAGAACATCTTGAAAGGTTCGATAGTTCATCTGAGTCTGAAAATAAAAGGCCCCGAGAACATGTAATTCATTCGCGCGCCAAAGATTTTGAGACATCGGCCTTTTCGGTAACACAAAATACGAGATTAGAGAGAATTGTGGATGGCTCGAATTTGAAAGTTTCACTTTCGGCATAAATGAATCCGTGTCCCCTATAAATCTATAAATCAGTCAATATTAACACTGCGTTTTTATGCCATGGAAAGTTTTTCAATGCAAGTTGGGGACTTAGTAGGTGTGAGTACAAGTACATGTTACCGAGTCATTGAAAGGGTAACAGCAATGGGCCGTGGTGGCGTGCGGGTTAAGCGCTCGCTTCTTAATCCTATCACCCGTTGGTGCAAGGGTTCAAATCAGCACTGAGCTCATGCATGGTATCAAACGTTTTGAAAGGTAAGGGCTACGTCTTCCCTATAGCTAGCACAAGTCTCTGACTTCTGAGGGTTGCTCGTAAGGGTGCAGCCCGTTGACGGATATAACAATTTCAACAATTTTTTCTTTAACTATATGTAACCTCAAAGACAATTTCATTAAAATTTCCCACAACGAATGAAGAGCAGTTGAGCGCTAAGAGAAAGCGGTATTTTGCTTGAAATTTCATTGTCAATAAATTGAGTAATTTCAGTTTTTCTTCTTCCGTAAAATTAGCATTTCTATTCTTTTTTTCTTTCATTTCGACCAATATGAACAATCTAAAAAACACGAAAAACCAAATCAAAGAAGGCAACAAACCAATATATTTGACAAGCACTATTATTAAAGGATCCCGCACATTCCTTATGGCAAATGGCCTTCCGTTAATTCCGCTGAATTTTTGGTATGTTGTAGTACTTGATGTGCTAAATAAAAGTGTCCATAGACACAATGTTGTAAAATGTACAGTTTTCGATATCTAGTGCGTTAAAAATGAATTTTTTCTATTTTTGCGGCTTTTGCTTATCAATCCTGGTTGGGATGTGATTTGGATGTTCGATATAACTAATTCTGAAAATACCAGATGTCCAATAATATCGAATATGTGCTCCAAAATGTTCATATCAATGCTCAGCGAGCTCTAAAAGGGGAAAACGGAAAAATATATTCTCAGAAATAACAATTCTGATCACGACGTAATTTTCATGTGACTAATGATTTTTCCTTATAAATTCAGATAATCTGGCAATGGGGTGCCAAGGCATCTTCCTCATAATGGCTCAAAATGAATGATAGCATCTCACAACCAAACGAATCCGTGAAAATGTCTGCATTTTTGATACCTGATGCTACTTTTTGAATATAATGATGGAGTCTGAGTATAGGAGACAGACTATATTTCTTCCAAGTTACATTACAGTTTACACATAATATTAACGAATATTTTCCATCCATATGATCGTTGACAACATGAATAAAAATACAATAGAAGAAAATCATTCATAATAATATTAGCAACGATATAAAATGAGAAATAAAACTTCATGTGTTTTGTACCACTTATATTTGTAACTTTAATGTTACTGCAATTTCGTCTTATATGGACCTTCTCAAAGAAGTTTGTTTATGCTCGCCATAACAAGGATTCAAATATCCAAATTCAAGTTCATTCATTTGGCCATGTGCTTATGTTGAAAATTTTTTTCATGTAATTTGAACCTATCATATCTACGTATTTGTGACCAAGTGACCAGAAATAGCCAAGCAGACAAACATTTAACTGATAAGTGCCCCGGTAAATTATCACAATCGAGTCACCAAGGTTATGACATAGTTTGACGTTTTCTCAATTAAATTTTCAAAATGCCAGTCCCTTCGAGTAGATATGGAAATAACCAAAATGAGTCGATCGATATAATTATAAGTGACAAACAATTCTATGAAAAATTTGTTTACTGAATATCCCTCGGCTATTGATAAATTTCCAAAATTTGTCTTAACTTTTCTCAAGCGAGTTGCTTTAAGGTAACAGCTCTTTGCCTTCGGCATCGGGCTGATACCAAGCAACTCGCTTTCGAAAGTATGCGACAAATTATTTCGAAATTATCAATAGCCTTGGGATATTATAAAGGACAATAAAATGAAGGAAATAAATCCCAATGATATAATGATTAATGAATAGGGTAGTACATCCAACCAATGATCAAGTAGTCAGAAAGCAGTTGACACGGTATCAAAAATGCACATAATATCACGGATTCGTTAGACTGTGAGATATCTCTCATCCATTTCGAGCCATTCTAAGGAAAATGTTTACAACATTTCAAAAATTCTGCTAATTTCACAGAAAGTCATTTCCCATAAGAAATATGCGGGGTCCTTTGGGGTTATTTCTCTTCTTTTCACTATACTTGTCAGATTATGATTAAGCATCCATTTGGTTACAGGTTATTATCGAACAGTTGTATTAATTATATATAGGAAACTTTCGAAATCAAAGTGTTATCCAGGAATTTCTTGATCAAGGATTTCTTAGTTTGGTGAAATTCGATTTAGGTTAGTATCGGATTTAGGAATTTCTTAGCCTAGGAATTACTTAGGTAGGAAGTTCTTAAAATCAGGTTGGTGAAATAGGGCGTTAGTGCTGTAATTTAAGAAAATGTTTTTTCACTTTGAAAATACTGGTTTCTTTCTTCTGATAATATCCCGTGTCCATATATCAGGAAAAAATTATATACCCAAAATATCTTCGGAAATACCTTCTGCCGCTAACTTTTGGAAAAGATGTAAATTTTGTTTCTAAGGAACAAACCTTTTGATTTTGAGGATATGACTAAAACTTCCCTCCTCCAAGACTTCATAAAAAAAATCCCTACGTGAAAATAAAAGCCCATTACTTCAATTCTAGAATGACGCTGTACGATGGACGCATGTTACAGCACGTAAGACTTAAGTTTACGCACTATCGTACAAAAAAAATATTTCAGTAGATTGATCACTTTCATTAAACACCTGTACAAATTGCCCGAAAAACGTTTGATAAATAAATACTTTGAATAAGTATCCCTGTACATTTCACACATTCAGAACACTCCTATTCGTGTGATGATCCGTGTCAAAATCTCCGTACAGTAGAATCCGAAAATGCGAAAATATTCGAAATGAGAAATAACGTCGTTGAAGGGCGAAATTGCATCATCTTTCAGTGCGTAGTTACATCATCTTTCACCGCTTGGAACCCTTGGAAGTTTGAGGGCTCGTTTCATTCAGCCAGTAGTACCCATTAGTTCCATTAGTTCCAGTAGTGCCACTGCAATTCTCAGAGTTCGTTCATGATACGATACCGAACTGAAGATTGAATTATAATTCAGGTGTTCAATGCTTCAAGCCGTTCTGAAAATGTCCCAGGTTGATGATTCCGAAGAATTGGACTATAATTACTTTACCAATGCTCGGTCGGCAAGAAGAGAACCTGCATTGACGAGGGAATTAGGTATGTAACTTGCATGCACGAAACTGTCCTAATCCACTGAACCATTTTCATGTCGCATTTTTTACAGGAGAATAATACAAATAAGAAGTCTTAATTTATAACAACATGATATAACGAAGTGTGACCCAAAAAGCGCCATTATTGAGTACTTTATTTTAATTCAAGTCTGAAGCAGTACCATACGACATACTACTTTTTTTTTACATTCTTATGATACTAATAATAATGCGTCCTTATTTTTTACTGACACAAATTAGTTACAATACACGATAACTCTCGGGAGGCGGCGCACAGAGGGGTATTTGAACAATCTGGGCGGCCAAAATCAAATATTCATTTAAACTTATTCTTAAAGAATAATTAAGTGAATTTATGACATTTATAATCATAATTTGAAGTGACAGCAAAAAATATGAGCATAAATATACACAGGGTGTCCAATTAGAGCGAAATCAGACGATATCTCATTGAAGGGTAATGATAGAAAAAACATTAAAACAGAAAGTTGTTTGATGATCTAAGGTGCATTACTGAAAAATATTTTTGTATATACAGTGTGCTCCATAAATGTAGTATGAGACACAACTTTGTTGTTTCAAATGAAACTATATTGTTTTAGATTATAGGTAGAATTAAAAAAAAATTATATATTATATATATATACTATACTTTGGTTCAACTGTTTCCGTGATATAAGAAGAAAAACCGTCTCTATCTTGACTTTTAGAGGTTATAGAGCCAAACCTATTCAATAAATGGAAAACAGTTTTCACTTTCCTATCTTTACTTTTTAAATCGATTGTAATTGATGTTGTTTTGGTGTTTTGGGAAGTTTCTATTTCTGAAATTTTATTCACATCAAAAGTCCCAAATATTTATTGATTTGAAACACCTTTAGGTTGGTTGTTTTGCGAAGCTCTTCAGTTATTTTCTTTTAGTCTTGAAATTTTTGGAATTTTGTCGCTGCTTAATCGTAAATAACTGTTATCTATTCATTACACATACATTTGAGGGCCCTGAAAAAAAAAAACACCCAATTAAGAACACAAACAAGAAATTATGGGTAGTTGTTTTTATAATTGATTTTGTGCATACGTATTCATTTCATATCAATAATTTACAAAATCGAAATGTTTCGCAAAAAATATTATTATTATTATGAAGCATAAAGCCGAAACTTTCAAACAAATTTAGAATCAATGCCGGAAAATATCGGAAAGTATAACTTTTGAATGCAAATTAAAACTAGTTTGAAATATATACTTATAAAACCAAACTATCAATCGAAGAAGCTCATTTTTAAACTAGCAAATTTGATAAAATGACAAACTGAATACACTTGCCTGGTTCTACACAATCCATAGTAAACTATACTTAAGTCTAAATAAACACAAATCAAAACACTACTTAAATCATGTGAGCTAACTATTATGCTCCAACCTAATTTGTCTGATCAAAGCCACAGCCGAAGTCCAATCCAACTGATCGTACAATTTTTTTTTAACAATAACAACAATAAAAATTTTTTCAATGAAAAGAATTAAATAGAAATTTATATTCAAATGTCTATTCAGTGCGGCTCTTAATAGTCCCCCCTGTTAACTTTTGAACGGATTGACGTACAAACATAAAAAAAAGTTTGGAGGATTTCACCGATACTACTTTTTGAAATAAAACACATTGTGATTGCTCGATAGATGGCGCGGGGGGCACATCAACTAAAAAATTTCAAAGGCCATGGGGGGTCATGTATCACATCGTTGAGAAGATAATTAAATTTTCTTTTCAATCATTTGTAAACCGTTCAAAAGTTAACAGGGGGGCACTATTAAAATCCGCACTGTATACAGTGTGTTTCACTTCCATGAATGGAAACACTCTCGTACCTTCTGTAATTTCAATTCATGAAATCATGAAATTTTCAGGATCGATAGATATATTAGAGATGAACTTTCTGCACAAAAGGGGTCATCCTACGTGATGAACACTGCGCGCCAGCAGCGATGAAACTACCCATTTTTCGGAAAGTTATATTAGGGGGCAAAATTGGCCCAAAATTCCTTCGGATTCGTGTACACCTGTTTCCTGGCAAAATTTCAGTTTTGAAAAATTCTAATTTGTTTCACTTCCTATAGAAACGCACCCGTAAATATCACGCATGATGACTCCTTTTGTTCAGTAAGTTCATTTCTAGTATATCTATCTATCATGAAAATTTCATGGTTCTACGCCGAAAATTACGAAAGATACGGGGGCGTTTCCATGAGATTAGAGAAACAAATTGGAATTTTTCAGGTTACAGGTGTATTTGTACTAATTTGGGGATCCTCAACACGAATCTGAAGGAATTTCGGACCTTTTGTGCAGTGAGTTGATTTCTAGTGTATCTAGCGATCCTGAAAATTTCATAGTTCTACGTTTAAAATTACGGAAGATACGGGGGTGTTTCCGTGAGAAGTGAAACACACTGTATATAAGTATGGATATAACAATTTAAAAATTTGCATTCCAACAACTAACAACTCAATAGTTCTCAAAGACAGTAAATAAATGAATTAAAAAAATTATAATGATTCGTAAAAACAAATGGAACTAATTGACCACTTGTGAATGAAAAATAATTTTTAATTTTCTCAATTGGTTGTTTCATTGAGATAAATGAAATGGGAAGCAAATATCATTGAGATAAGGGCAGAGAAAAACAAAATAAAAACACAAAAAAGTAAATGGGCATGGAGATAAGGATCCATGAGAGCGCAGTTGGTGAATTGGTGGAGACACCGGTGAAAAAAAAAACATGCCTCATATCTATAGGTACGTACCAGAAATGAACACGTTTTTGCCTCGGTCAAAATTTCTGATTGTAAAAATTTCATGAATACAGGAGGTCCTTTCGGGAAGCATATTTTCACCAAGTTTCTTGACAAAATAAAAACTTTGCCGGAGATGAAAATGAAGAACAAAAAAATGGTTTTCAAGCTTTTTTTTCGTTAATTTCGGGTTATTGTTGAGAAATTTATCATACAAAAGTTTTAGATATTTTAATTATTCACATCTTTTGTATCCAACCTCATTTTGTTGAGGAGGTGGAGGAAATCTTTATAGGGAAATATTGAGTCTCCAATCTCAATAAATACTGTGAGACTCTACTTATTAGGCATACTAACTAAAACCTCCACGTCTGTGTGGGTCCGATTGGCCCATTGTATCTTACCTATGTTGATATGTCACAGTACCCAATCAAATACTTTTGTGCCTTGTACGAGTTTCTACAAGTTCCATATTGGGTGGGAACTACTGTATAATTCTGGGTCGCCAGATGGCTGCGCAAAAATTGCCTGTCGTTTGCGGTCTAGAGCTTCGCAATAGCACAGTATGTGTTTCACGGTTTCTAGATCCTTACCCTATAGTCTGCAGATCAGGTCTCCATCGTATTGCCCCATTTTTTGAGGTGCTCCTTCACTGGTGCATGTCCAGTCAGGAGTCCCGTAACAGTTCTCAACTGGCTCATATTCATCGTTAATAAGTCTGCCGTTTTTTTATTACATGGTCCTTTGATATATTCTTTCCCGTGTTTGTTTCCTGGGACATCGTCCCAGTAGTTTTTGTGCTTCTCCCTAATCCAGTATTTTACAGACGCTCTTATTGTACACTTCGGTACCCCTAGCATCTGCCCTTGGTTTGGGAGCATTTCCGATTCTCTTCGTGCGAGTTTGTCTGCTTTCTCATTGCCTGCGATTCCCTGATTACAATTCTGCTCGAAAGACAGAGGTATATGTGCCCAGAGAGTAGCTGACGCTAATACTCGGATTCCTGGAGAACACTCCTGAGCCCGCTCCATTCTCAGTCTTGGAAACATCTGTGTACCAGATTTTCCCCTGTAGAATGTCCTTGAGCTGTGAGCCGTTCCATTCAGTTCTGTTTGGCCCCAGCACTCTTAATTGGTTGTTGAAGGATCACAATTCTTACGATTCTCATGTGTCCCGTTCCAACGTTCAGGTTGGGTGCGATCTGCAGTCTGGAGGCACCAAGCCTTGCCTCGCTCTGAACCACAAACTGGAGAAGTGGCAGTCCCATGGCCCCTGTGATTCCAAGACAAGCAAGTCTTTGCACCTTACTTAGTCTCGTTGCGGTTCCTCTTTGTTGTGTCTTGGGCCACCACACCAAAGAAGCATATGTAATGAAGGGCATGACCAGCGTGCTATAGAACCAGTGCAGCATATGTCGTTTCATTTCCCATTTTTTTTCAAAAGTGCGTCTGGCTATCACCAGTGAAGCTTTTTTCGATATGCTGGTTCCAGGTCAGCTTGGAGTCTAGTATTACTTCAAGATACTTGACTTCCCCTTTATCTGTATGTCGTTCCCTCTAAATCGTATGTATCATAGGCCCTCTGTTTCTCATCTGCGGGTGAATGCTGGAACCTGTACCATGTAAGGATTGACGTTGAGCCCCTCCAAGTCCGTCCATCTCATGACAAGTTTAAGAGCCTCCTGCATGCGATCTCTAACCGTTGTATTGAATTTTCCCTGTGCTAAGACCACGATATCGTCAGTATCAAACATTTTTCGATAGGATTTATATTTCAACCCAAATCGTAGAAAACTACTATCTAACCCTCAAAATCGAATGTACCCCCAGAACCCCTTCCCGAACTTTCACTGAATCGTCTTGATTCCTCTCAATAAACTCATACTTCATGCACCCCAAACTTTCCGATCACCCATATACTTGATAAGAGTTTTTTAAGAATTCGGGTTTTCAAAATCGGTTTGGCCCTGGGAGTCTATTCTGGAGATTTAACGCATACGAATTTAATGTTGTATCTCTATTCAACGAACTTCCCCTTGAACCCCATGTCTATGTTGACTTGAAGTTGAGAGACGAGTCTATCACTTCAGATGATGTGGTGCTGCAGGTTTTTCCGGGTCTGCCTGGAGCGCTGAGTAATATTTTTAGTTTTGTTTTTAAATGAATGTATCTTGTTACAACAGAGATATCTAACATTCGAAATAAATAATAACATGAAATATGATATTCATTAGTGATCTATTTGGTACCGGTAACTTTGTTTATGCCATAGTTGTTTATTATTCTGTCATCGTAATTAATTTCGTATTGCAAATTTGATATGTATTATCACAATATTCTTGGAATAACATTATTTAAATATTCTTCATTGTGTAACATTACGTTGTATGATACGTCAGGAATTGCCTCTTATCATATCTGTCTAACTGCAAAAATTATTATTCAATATCTGAAATTGTTCAAGTTTCGCAAGCAAAGGAGCACGCTGTATTCAATCAATTGAAAAAACTCCACCCTTTTCAGCTTCGTTTCTTCAAGTAAGGAATTCAAAAAATCGGAAATAATATTTCTCTACAATCATGTGTGATTCATCCTATATCCGCATCCAATTTAGTTTGGGAAGTGTCATTTTCCTGCACTAGTACAGGGAATTGTTAATGGAAACAGTTTAGAATTTGAACAACACAAATTTACCTGATATCAATACAAACATCGAGTGTAATTCGGCAGGACCATTATGAACCATGAATAAGACCTTTAGAAACATATCAATGTAAACTTTTTTATGAAACATTAAAAATAAACACATTTTTATTTGATATGAAATTATTAAAAACGCAGTTATTGAAATTCATACCAGGAACAGTGATGTCTCTGCGGGTGCCAGCTAATCGTTGATGTTGAAGTTTTCTCTTTTTCTAAACGAATTGATTGAATGATGCTCGAATCATATTCTTTTTTCAACTTGTGAATTTGGTTTTATTGATGATGAATTGCTGTGTCCTGTTATATTTATTAGAGCTTGTTCTTCAATTCCGCTTTTACCTAATTCGCTAAACGCTGCCACTCGATTTGAGTGATTTGTAATATTGACATCTATACCATGCGTTGTGCTAAGCATTTGGTCCATTTGGAAATTTCAATAATTTCAATCGGCATATTCCTATACACTGAGAGAAATCTGGAGAATATACTAGTATATTAAAAAAAATATTTTATGGTTTACTATTTCAAATTATGATTGTCAACAATTTGAACTGTAGACAGTAAAAAAAAATTATAGTAATGACATTATTGTTGTTCTTAGGATACTATATTATAGTGCTTAGACACACAGTTATGTATTAGCATATTGCACTACATAGAATTACCATATTTTATTGTAAAATGGTTCGGTATAAAATATACTAATAATTATTATTAAATTTTTCTAAACTTTATGATACATGGAATACAAATAAGCATCATATTGTAATGCATAAAAAATAGGATAAATCACGTGGATGTTATTTTGACCTTCACATTCAGTCGCCTGTATTGTGATTGGTTGTTGGTTGCTACTTGCTACCTACACCTTGACAGTCGTTTCGTCGAAGTGTTTGAGGGTGAAGGAGAAACCGAGAAATTACGCAGCAGTAGCAGTAGTCGTAGTCAGTACGCAACAGGCAACAACAGCTTTCAGATCTACTTTCAGTTCAGAGTTCAGTTAACCACAAACATATTCTGTTGCGGTGTGAATTGTCTTGTATTGGTCCTGTCCTGCTCCTCCATTGTGAGCACGTCTGCTGTTTTTTGGATACCTACACTGAGAGAACAGTTTGTTAGCAGTAAATAAATTTTCTTAAATGTTAACAAATTATGCTTTTGAATATGGCCAAACTAATGTAATTTTACTACTAATAAATGATTTGTTTGAAAATTTCAAATGAATCAGTTGTTTGATGCAAACTTAATATTTGTTAACTCAGAGAAACATATTACTTCAATATTAACTAATATTTGTTTTTATTTACTTACCTATATGAAGTTCACTATAGAAATTCATTTATTTACAATAAAATGATCACTTTGACTGTCATATAATTTGTGTTACTATTCAAGTATATATATATATATATATATATATATATATATATATATATATATATATATATATATATATATATATATATATATATATGGAACTAGTAAATAGTGGGGCTATGCAGCAAAATCAAAGAGTACTCTTTTAAGTTTGTCCAAGCTTTCGGAAATTTAATTAATCGTTTCCATCATCAGGGATAATCTTAGTTGAGGGTGTTTGACGCGATGTTATTCAACAAAAGGGGGCACATTGTACAAGATGAATTTCAATATAAAACAGGTAAAATTGGAAGGATGTCATAAAAGTTTTGTAAAAATACGTTACATTTTGATCACATAAGGCCGAATCAATGCTATTGGTTGACAATAGCATTGATTCGGCCTTATGTGATCAAAATGTAACGTATTTTTACAAAACTTTTATGACATCCTTCCAATTTTACCTGTTTTATATTGAAATTCATCTTGTACAATGTGCCCCCTTTTGTTGAATAACATCGCGTCAAACACCCTCAACTAAGATTATCCCTGATGATGGAAACGATTAATTAAATTTCCGAAAGCTTGGACAAACTTAAAAGAGTACTCTTTGATTTTGCTGCATAGCCCCACTATTTACTAGTTCCATTCCTAACTAGTCAGCAACGACTACCCTTCCTTTACTATATATATATATATATATATATATATATATATATATATATATATATATATATATATATATATATATATATATATATATATATATATATATATATATATATATATATATATATATATATATAAATATATATATGTGTTCAGATAGGTTTCCGCGGTCAGATATTTGAAAACTAAAAGTTCGGGTTGAACCGCGTCTAGAATTTGTTGAAATTCGACGTTTCGGCTCCGATTTTGGAGCCATTTTCAAGAACTGAAATAGAAAGAAATTAATAAATGGTTGAAACGTAATTCTACGCTGAGATCTCAATCTGCCTACTCCTCAGGTATAATTACGTTAGGTTTTTGTGACTTGACGTCGGGGTCTCAATCTGCCTACTCCCCATGTCTCGTCACTGGTTCTCTCTAAGGTCTCTCTAAGGTCTCAATCTGCCTACTCCTTCTCTCGAAGGAGGCAGTGCTTAGAAATTTAATAAGTTGTTGACAAACATGCCAAACTATGATTTTGGCAACCAACACCGCGATAATTGATAAACAAATGAATAAGTGAAAAAAAAACACCAGTGCATTAATTTGTCGCTGTAAAAGTTGCAGCTTACTTTTGCCGCTGTCAAAGTAATAGAAAACATTGTGGCATATGCGATTTTTAATACATGAGTTGAATTGTCATTGAAAAAATTGAGATCATCACCCCTATCCTATGTGCGCCAATAAGGAAAATAAAATTTCTAATTTTTGTCAAAAAATGCGTAATAACTACCTCTTGAAACTACCAAATTTCATTTGCATATCTGGACTAGTTTCAGAGCAATAAATAAATAGCCAATTTCTAAGAGAAACTTAAACGAAGCATTTGCGTCCAAAAGTTATATAGCAAACTGTCATTATTTTTTCATGTAGAATCACCTCCTGAAGTTTATCGCACTTATTCACTAACACCCTGTATAAAAAATCTGTAGTGGCTGTCGATACGTGAAAGTTCGTGGCTTAGCAACTAGATTAGGGTATTTTGGGATCTGAGTTGCTCCATGAAAATTTGAAAATTCATAAAAAGATACTTTCCAACCCTTGAATGTTTTGTTTCGTTCGGGAAATGGCAGTCGCATGCGGGAAAGTAACTGTTTCCGTATTTGTCAGGATAATAACTATTGCAGCCCACGTGGTTCAATTTTCTCGGAGTGGTAGATGTTACCTTGAATATCTTGAATAGAAAGAGGGGTAAAGTAGTACAGTATCAAAGCTCATATCTCGTTCCGATAGTAAGACATCGCTTTATTATGTAAAAAACTATTGTGAAGACTACGTTTCTAAATGGTATGATTGAAAGACTATACTTACTCCATGTTGAAACAATGTTCGATATTAATTTCGAACAACTTAGAGATAACTAAAAGTTGCTTTACAGTTCGCAATTTTCATTGCATGCAATTAATTGCGGAAGTTTTCAACCAATGAGACGCTATTTGACAGCTGAGTACCTACCCTTATCCATTGGTAGAAATCTCGTGCAATTAATTGCATGCAATGAAAATTGCGAACTGTAAAGCAGCTCTTATGCCTTTATAGTTCTCGTAGGTATTTAAGTCACCTTTTTTGAATATTGGGGGAAATAGTGCAAATTTTTCATAATTAGCAAGATACTATTCTCTTAGTTGAAGGTTTATTGAACGAAAATCACGTTAAACCGGTTACCAGAAGAAAGATATTAGACCTTCTTTCGATACGTCTGGAACGAAATTACTTTCAGTTTGATAACAGTATATTTTTCATCAGAAGGTTTGATCAGAGGAAATCTGTTAGGTCTTTCACTTGCAGAAATCTTCATGGACAACCTTGAACCAATTATTCCTGAATATCCATTTTTGCAGCAGTTTTTGTATAGACCATTTGTCTGGAGATACATATAGGATAAAGTTTCTTCGACACCTAGTATAGATATCGACCATCGCAAATAAAAAATGAGAGATGCATGTAACAGCATTACACCCGTCATGCTAAAAAATTGTCAAAGAAATTACTGTATGAACAGGCAACTTATGTGCATTCAACAAAGAGGTCGTCAATTCGAGCATTCAATGTAGTTTGTCATGTAGAATTCATTTTCTATGTTGGTTTATTTTCCATGAAATAAATTGTTTTTCTGTTAGTTTGATTTCTTCTACTTAATTGCTATCGTTCATATCTGAAACAACAGATATCTTTTATGATTTTTTATTGTGTTTATCGTATCATTGAGAATTAAGCTTTCATTAAGTTGATTTTTTATTAAAAATTATCAAAATCAAAACATCACAGCACATAATACATCAGTTACAAAATATAAGACGTTAGTTACTCTATAATACCCTGGATACCAATTTTATCTTAAAATCTATTTATGAATGGAATTTATGAAATTGACATGATTATTTTGACAGTTTTCAAAATTGATAGATACACTCGCACCATTCTTGTCTTGTCTTGTCTGCTGAATCTTGGCCAGCAACATTCTTATTTAGTTTGATGGTCTCTTTCATACATGAGAGTGTTTACAGAAACGTCTCCAACTTGATTTTTTCGCGCAATGGAAATCTTCTGACTCAAGCTATCTCCTAAGTACCCTCTTGCAACATTGCTCGATTCCCAACCACCAAGTTTTTGTAATTCTAATAAGTTAGACGCATTAGTATGAAAAGTTTCTCAAGATCTTCTAATACAATGACCAGTATACATAGTTGGATTTTCGAGTTTGAGATATGTACACAAGAATACCGCAAGGCTGAACGGTGCATTTTCAGTTTCTGTATGATACAAACTATTTGGAGTATGATCTGGACGTAAATCTATATATTTTTTAAATAGTGTCACAGGATTAATGTCTCCCTCAGATGTCACCGCAAAATACTTTTCCTTATGGGTTTTTAAATCAGGAATTGTGAATACTAGCTTGATCTCTAGAATGACAACATTTTCCATGAACATTTTCGTTAATTCATTGGTTCTGCAAGATCCACCAATTCCAATTAAATAACTACTTTCATCATCAAAAATGTCTCGTCTAGGTCAGTACGAACAAATTCACTAGCCTGCTTCTTTGTTAATTCTTTCGATTTTTTTTCTCTATATTCCACTTTTTTTAAATAAATCGTGTCAAAGCGCCATACTTGTCGATTTCTACTATTTCTTCTAACTCCAAACAAGCTCGTAACATATAATATTTAGGCCACAAAGATGATGGATAATATTCATTTGAGAGTTTCACGAAATAAGCAAGTAATACCGTTTCTCCAGCACCTCGAACCCGTTCTGTATTTCGCCACTCACAAAACTGAAAGTATCATTTCTCCTAACGGATTTTTGATTTATTCCAAAGCAAATTTTATCTAACAGTGTTAGCAGACGCAAGTATATTTTCAGGAATATCAATATCTGCCATGATTTTCGCCACAGTTTTCAATAAGTTTAAGACTATATTAATTTTTATGGCACGCTAAAATGGCAATAACGTGACAACCAAAGTTGTTGATTTCATTTTCACATCATCGTTAACAATGATACGATAAAGCTTTGACTGTAACTAGATTATTATACAGTTTTAATAAATTTAGGAAGTTGCATCAGGCGACTCGGCTCGAAGCGCCTCGTCGCCTGGCAACGTTCTTGATTATTATAAGTCCCATAATAATCTCGTTACATTAATACTAATAAAACAATTCCCATAGATACGTTTATCCGAAATGTTACTGATAATTTTCATATCGAAGCGTTAGGTTTGGTGAAATTCATAAACGAATTAACGACAGGACCATAATTGAAAATTGCTATCACTGATGAACGCTATACAAATATCAAGGGTGATATAACCCTGAATTGTGATTTTATTGCTTCATCAATATTTTTTATAAAAGACACAGGTTCGTGCTTGAAAAAAAGAGTTGATGATGGCCGTGTTGACACGAAACATTTGATCAAAGATTTTTGTTACATCGTTATGGTACATTTTGTATACGATAAAACTTTCTTTTTTAATTTTTCTATATTTCATGAAATGATAATTCTGTTAAAAAAAAAAACAGAAAAAGCACTTTTAGTTTCCCTTTCCGTAGAGTTTCTCTGACTAATTGACTGCTCACCATAAAAGTTATCTTTTTCCTATTTATTCATTATTATTTCTATTACGGTTTAAAATTCAGCAATGTTACCACATGATAAAAAAACGGCTTTCATTAGTTTTGTTCTTTGACTTTGCAAGCTCTCTCAATGAAAATTTGTAACACTATCATTTTTCGTGAAATGTTCACATTTTTTTGCCGTTATGTTAATTTAGCTTCATTGCAATTGGGTTTTGAAATTGAATCAACTGAGTAGGTAATCTATTGTTTTCTCAGAAAACTTACCATTTCCCTTTCGCTGTTACCAGAAATAAACAGAAATTTAATCAAAATGACAGTTTTACGTTGAAAATTAATCCAAACGTTTGAAACCTAACGTTATAAACGTAAAACTTCAATTAGTGGCCAATTAGTGGTCAGCTAGTCGGTACGAGTTCAATCTCCACCCTATGCCACGGAGCTGAAGTGGTTCGGAATCCACTTATATGGAAGCTGTAGGTCCCGGATCTCCTTTTGAGGAGTTTTTTCCGAAAAAACGCTGGAGATTCGTTAAACAAAAAACAACAAATATATCAGCTTCAATTGTGTGGGGGCAGTAGTTACATCACCCTACCTAACTGGCGGCGCACATGGGCGAACATGCAAGTGAGAAGTTATTTTCGCAAAAGTGTTCAGTATTTTTCATTTATAGACTCCGAAAGATTATTATACTCAACTGTCAAATTCCGATCAGCCCGGGCTCCTCTGGACCCATCAGGGCCCCTAGGCACCCAGCAGGCGAACCGACTCTGGATTTCTTTTTCATATTCGACAAATTTGAAAAGTTTTTGAGAGAGTATAATATTGAATGTGTTTCGTCTGAAACGCTTGTCCTATTTATTTTCTATACCTGGGATGAAATGGGTTAATGCAGATTGAATAACAACAACATGTGTTCACTCATCACATCGATCTCTCCAACAGCTATTGTTTTTGTAATTTAATACCATAAATAAATTCGAATTTCTCAATCAATCGATAAAATTGACAATTAATGAAATATTACATGGACGAGCAGTGTTTTCAAAACATGAACTTGAACGGAAAGAAGGCCCGTGTTATCGGAGTATTCATTCACAAATTATTGTTCATCAGTACAAATTATTGAGCTTCATCACAAATTATTGATCAACATGAAATATGACAAATTATTCAATTTTATTTCCATTTCAATTATACAGGGAGTCCCAGAATGAAGGGGACTTCCCTAGCCTCAAGTCTTTCTAAGACTTTCGAGATTTCATCATCAAAAATTACGGTTTTCAAGATATTTGAATGTGGAAAATAAGTTCGTGTGTAAGTTATATGGAGACTCATTGTTGAATACTTTGTTAGAAGTTGCTAGGTCGGTCGCCTTTTTTTGTTTTACTTCAGGTATTTTGGTCGAAGTTCTACTACTGGTTGACGTCGTTGTTTTCTGTCAGATATTTCCGCGTTGTGCGAATTGGCGAAAGATGGTCATTCAGACTTAGTCAAAGTTATTCGTTTCAATAGATTGAATAAATAAATTTTCATTTGAAATGTTAACTTTTTACAAAATTACCAAGAATTTCCATACCATACAAATTCAAATGTAGACTATTATCCTCAAAGTATGTATGTTGGTGCTTATACCATGTCTGAAAATGCACCAACAAAAGATGGGAAAACACTCGTGATATACGTGACGTGAAAATCTTCATTCTGAACCACATTTTGAAAAATATCAATTAATGTTATTTGGAAAATTCTTCAAGCATGAAAAACTACATCTACATTCAAATCAAAAAATAAAGTTTATCGATGCAGAAACGATATGCTGTATACAGAAGATCAACAAAAAAGCGTGTAAATTACAAATTGCACAACTATTATGTTAACATATGGTGAATAGATTCTCGGTTGAAGACAAATAGGGCGAAACATGTAGTTTTATAATTTTGTATTCAACAAAACGTTATATACGTTTCCAAAAAAAAGTTTCACCTTCCCGAACTGTACCGACAATATTTATAATTTTAATTCAGAGGTGAAATTGAGCTAAAAGCGGGTGCGTCGAATGAATCGAAAGCTTAATCAAAAAAAAAATTTCAACCGATAAAATATAAATTTAAGAAAAAAATTAGTACTATCTAAAATATCTACCTATATTTTTTTTTCTTACATTTCACATTTTAACTTTCAACATATTTGTTGTTTTTGTTGTTGTTTTTACCGTCTACGTTGATTATTTCAGAAGTATAAACCTAGATATTTTTTCCATTGTTGAAGCTACTCTTGAAAGTTTTCCTACATTACTCCAATATCAAGTAATCAGGTGAAGTATGAAGTCCATCCATAAACATATGAAATTAAGTGCAATGTTAATAACAGGAACAGAATAATTACATTATTATAAACTGTATATATTTCATGCCGAAACAAAATTTTTGCAAGTATTTTTATTAAACATTGACAAAAGTTTATACAAAATTAAGTTAGAGCTCCGTTTGAGAGCTCAATTTGATAATTAATGAACTTAAAATAAAAAAGTCCAGAATATTTTTATAGTATTTTCAATAGTTCATAAGATATTTGAACTGAAAAGTAAAAAAAAAACTTTATTTCAAGGGAATTATATTAAGAATAATAAAACAAATTAATATACAATTGAGTTAGAGCTTTGGTTGAAAGCTCAATTTGTTATTTAATTAATAGAGAATGAAAAAGACGATGTGTTCTTGTCGTATCTTCAATAGTTTATAAGTTATTTCAATAACAATGGAGAAAAACAGAATCAAAAGAGACAAGTCGAAGAGTACAATATGTTCAGAAATTAAAATGGTTTCATAATTTTTCTGTTTAAAAACGAATTGATGAACAAAAGCATAATTAATTAAAAAATTGGGTTAAATTTTTTTTGTTGACAAATTATTGTTTATTTGTGTGTTTAAATGAGTAAATACTAAAATTCTTTCCTTAATATTTATATTTCATCAGTTAAAATATTTTTTTGACAGTCTTCTGATTCGGTCGATATGTCCGCTGGAACCACTACCTGTTTTAGCTCAATTTTCACCTCTAAATCAAAATTATGAATATTAGGTACAGTTCGGGAAGGTTCTTCTTTTAAAATGATGGTTCTCATCATAAGGGTATTTGGCTGAATGATGGAGACGCTGTTCTAGAATCTAAAGATTATGCCGGCTTGCCGTAATAAGGCAGAATGCAGAAGGACGTATTTTCTGGTTCACCAGGTATACTGGGATTAATGACACACCAGGGCACCCTCCGGATGTATCAAGGCTTTGGAGACAGGGTTCGACTGGGATTTTCAATAGAATAAAAAATAATAATAAAACTCCCTTACAAACTGTCATAGACTGTATGTACCCAAAGGCATAGCATGTGCGGGTAAAGGATAGTTATAATTATTATCATTTGCCGTGGTGCTCCGGAATGACTTACTGATTTGTCAGCTGCGAAAAAATCCGGTAAAACTACACCACCACCCCGGGTGATCGGTACGCACTTCAAGCAAGCACATTTTTCTTCAACCGACAATCTCTTCTCCAGGTACAACCCAATAGGACACAATTCCAAGTTGAGATATAACCGTATTTTTTCCTATGCAAATTAAATTCAATATTTGTGGGGCAAAGTTCTTTTTATTTTTTGTAAATTCCTAAAATTGCTATAAATATTACAGTATCGTAACAAGAAAATTGAGTAAAATAGAATCGAATGACAAAACACCGTTATTAAATCAATACTTATCTAGATTTATTTTGTGAAGTTTTTAAACTGGATCAAGAAAAATTCACTTAGATGGCCATGACTTCAAATTCAGATGTATTTGTAATGGTGATATTTCTTCAAAACCTTTTTCGAAATGTTCTACAATAACTGTATTTTACTACTGGCTTAAAATCAAGTTTTTCAATTCGTCTCGTAAATAACATGTGATTCTCTATAATTTCTGATGCATGTTCAGATTTAAGAGATGCACAAACTTTTTCAACAATAACTTTTTGTCGAAAAATCCATAATAAAGAATTTTTTCACATGGTGCTTAAATTGGGGCTGACACTATATGGTAGAAGTTACAAACACGTGAATTTTATCGACATTTCAAACTGAACGCTGTCAAAAGTCATATCACGATAAACTGACAAACGTTGTGCTGATAGTGAATTATTCTGAAAAACATATCTAATTGCCACTCTCGACAATATGTAAGGAGTTTTTTCATCAGAGTTTGTTTCCGTTATTCTGAAACACCCTATATAATACCATTAGCTCAAGTTCATATTATTGACCATTTAGATTATGAAAATAACTTCCGTATTCCTTCCCAATCAAAATTCGCTGTGAGTTTCTAATCTGCGGAACATTTCATTTTCGAATGTGTTATAGAGTGAGTTAAATGTGTGGACCCGCCCAATTTTCTCAGTTGGAGGGTATATTGCATTGAACGTTTTTGTTAATTCAAATATTTTGTTTATATGCCATCGATGAAAAAGCTATGTAATCGCCACATCCAAATGGAACTTCATATCATGTTCAGTATCGTTGGATATTTGCATCTTTCGACTCTGACAGTGGCGTACGTAGGTATAACTTTCCCTGTTGCTGATTTTTTAAGAGACAAATGGACTACACGTTGAGGATTTAATACAATAATTCTGTTTGTGAACCGAAATCATATCCAATATTGATTCATCTGACAATGAATATATTTCAGTTTTTGATACTTGAAATTATTTCAACAGCTTTTTCCAGTGAAATATTTGTATTTATGAAAAACTGTTTACGCCACGGTCCGATAAATGTTGCGGCCTTCTCATATTGTCTATGATATTATTTATTTCAAGATTGTGTAAAGATAGAAATCACGTAATTATACGTCACTATTATAGAATGTCAACATGTCAGTGACGTCCCATCGAGTGTTTTCTATTTGTGAATCATCTGATTATAACAAATATTATAGATCGATAGGTCAGAAATGTCAAAACGAGCAGGACCTTGTACACTTCTTATGCAGAAAGTCAAAATATCCGAAATTCCAATATGTTGGTGAGCTCGGTTTACTGATCAAAAGTTACCATAGGCATGCAAAAATTCTGTGAAGTTTACAAGATACAGAGTGTTGAAGTTGTAAAATGTCACTTGCATACCCTTATTGACTGAAATTTATCACAGATAATATAACTTAATGATAATAGACCGGGAGATGGTGACACAGAATATTAGGTCATTTGTACCAGTATGACGGTTCTTCTGGGGTCTAATTACGGAATGACAAAAAAGAAAATAATGGTCATAGCGCTGGTACCGGCGGCCCAATCGTGTGGGCGTTAATCGAACGTGCCGGATAAATAACGAGTGTCGATTTGTTCCACAAAAATGCTTGTATTTTCCGATAGTCGATAAAAAAAGAAAGTAGGCGGTAGCGTAATACTATACTTCTCCGGTATGACTTACAGCCCGCCATACCGACACGGATACATTAATTAAAAAAAAAAACATTTCAACCATTTGTATCAGGTTCATTTTTGCGCAGCTAATCATCGTCGAGTAGCCATACCTTCCCGACGATTCCCAATTACCGCCATACCACCGCAAGGGAGTAATTTTTTATTTGCTATGATCATAAATAGAAGTCTGATCATGCCATACCTGTGGGAGGTGGCGAATATGTACAATATTTTTTCAAATTTCTAAGATTTTATTCGTAATTCGAACGATTTGTACCAGTATGGCGCCACTTTTTCCCTCTACTAGAAGTATGGCAAATATAATAATGGTCACATTGTATCATATAATTTCCAAAAATCCAAATGCCATACTGGCAATCGTCAAAATTGGTTACAATCTGGAATAATTTTTTTTATGTAGAATAACATCCAAACGAACAAAACAATGATTCCATGATGAAATGAATTATTTTACGTATTTTACAGTCATATTTTCAAAACGTGTCGAATAAAAAAGTTTTTCAAGTATAGCAGCTCTTTTCCCCCTACTAGACGTATGGGAAATATAACAACGGTCAAATTTTATCAAATACTTTCCAAAAATTCAAATGCAACACTGGTACAAATCGTTTAGCAAAAAAAATTACCTACTTGCGGTGGTATGACGGCCATTAGGAACCGTCGGAAACGTATTCCTATTATTTTATATCTTGAAATGGTGAAACAGTAATCTCATTGCGGTTTAAAAATCTTTTATTTAAATCAAATGGTAAACTTTTTTGCTTCCAAAACTTTTTTTTACCGGCTAAATTGTTTTTGAATAACATACATGACAATGATTAACTGTGCAGGTCTGATAATAATATTGACGTCAAAACACTGTCACAAAATATTAAATAGCACATATGGTGATGAAGCTGATTTTGAAGACATTTTGGGGATTTATACTTGTCGGACATAAATCAACAAATTCAGTTTTATGAATGCAAGATGTACATCTTGAAATTCGGATCATTAATCCAAATGAAAGTAGGTGCTATCAAAATGTAAAAAATGTTGCCCATCTGTTAATCCTCAAAAAATCTTCAGAATCACTACATGAGCTATTCGACATTTTCCAACTCATTAGGAGTTGTGGTAGTGTTTTGGCGTTAATACTGTTTATAGAGCTCTAGATTGGGGTGATTTTTATGCTTATGTTATTCAAAAACGTTTTGGTCAGAAACAGAGATTGTTTGAAAACGAAAATATTTGCCATTTGATGAGGATAATCATTTCTGAATATTACGAAAAAATATTTTTCAAAAGTTGCATCGCGATAAATGCCTATGTAGTAATTCACCAAGCACGCTTTTAACATTTTCAATCCTATACATTTCATCATATTCACATTAAAGTTGTCCATTCTAATGAGTGGACGGGTAGATGACGTAGTTCAAATTGAAAGTCATTGAAAAATATATCAATATTTATTGAGGCAAATAAAATTCAGTATAATTGTTATCGTTTTGTGACCACACAGAGAGTCAATAAATAAAACTTAAATACGAATTGGATGATTTCATTATTTTTGATGAAATGTATGCTATTCCTCACAAAGTTTATCAAATGAAGTATTACTATGAGGCCGTAATACCATTGGTCGACAAACGGCATACCTATATTGCCACTTGCAAATCCGATACCTGAGATCAGATATTCTTAGCTGATGTTGTAGAAGGTATAGTTCTTTGGTGGGTTTCATTTTGAATATCAGTTCTTCAATTAGTAACCAAATATGTTCACTCTCAAGCATGGTAGAGCTTTAATAACTATTCCAATGCACGAATAGAGAATCCTATTTCATATTTTGTGTCATCAACAATGATAAAATACCCTTTTCGATTGTCGAAAATGGTTGCAAACGGCTGTATCGATATTCCATTATACCTCCGTTTTTGCTTTCTTTCTGCAATCCTATGCACCAGTTCTTCGAGATTCTGGAAAATAAACAATAGTGGTTGAGTGGAAGAGCAAACACTTGTGTGAACAAGTGGTTGAACTATGCCATTTGATAAGATATAAGAAATGTGTTGAGAAAAAATGTAAAAACTATGAAAAATGTCTTATTAATAAAAGCCTTGTTTATTATTATTATTGTTGAAAAAAATATGGAATATTTTATTTTTTATGCGGAGCCCACCAAATTTTCTAGCTCGGCATGTTTTAATTTCGAAGTTTCCGAACGCAACTCAGGGCATTTGAGAAGAATTCTGATGCATGTTTAAATGCCAAACTTCGCAGTTTCAGACACCAGCCACAACGTAACACCCGATAATTTTTTAGCTACTGTAGAGAATACCATCGAGGATGTACGAACAGATTCAAAAGAGAGCCGGAGCCACAATTATCATCACCAACTTTCTGCACAACTTCCAAACTAATAAGTCTACTTATGCCAACACAATTTTCAATGAAACTAAACACCCAGACCTCTTCATTCCACAGTACGATAAAGGTAACTTGTACTGTTGCAATAGGCAGAAAGGTTTGAGGTTTGAGGTTTCTTCTATGTACTATAGAAGAAACCTCAAACCTATTCCAGTATAAAACTTCATCTTCGTGAATCTGATTTCAAACTCCCTATTACCGAAAAACCACGTACTAATTTCTTTAGGCACATCCCTTTAGATCCGACAGTGATGATTCTGGAACAGAAATGGCATGGAACGAAAAATATAACACTATCAAAGAACTTCATTTCATAGGCAGTTCTAGGCCCCTTACTTGATACCGTAATCCCAAAATTACCTTTCAAATATACATTTTTATGTAAATACGATGGATAATATTATTTGTGCAATGCCAGTTGACATTGTAGAAAAAGCATTGGACACGTTTGATTTATTCAATAATCGCCTAAAATTTACAGTAGAAATATAGGAACAATTTGATCAGGAGCTAGAAGAACTAGGATTCATATAGACCAAGGCATTTGAAGAGGTATGTCCAATAAGAGTGTCCCCAAAACGCCGGGTTCGCTGGTAGAACCAATCGTTGAAGGGCCTGGGAACAGTGACCAGAAAGGCCCATAACAAAGCCAGCAAGAAGGGCATTGGGGAAGCGTGTGAAAACAACAATACCCCGAGAAGGGAGTTCAAAAAGGAGCTGAGAAAAAGTAATAGATCTGGAGGTCTTACTGCTGGGAAATCAACTTTCTAACAGAATCTGCCAGACTCATGTGAATCCTGAGAAACGATACAGAAGGTTCCATAACAACCTTGAAGAAACCATATGGGACGAGGACAACATCCTCTGAAGATTCGCTCAGATATCTGCTGGAGGTAAACTTGACGGGCGTTGTCGTAAACGATCAACGAGCTCTGCCTGCAAAGCAGATACTGCAAGGGGATTGGCAACTGGTGTAGAGGGTTGTTACGCCCGACGCCATTGCCTGAACAGTGAATGAGTTCAACCCATATACGGCAGCAGGACCAGAAGGAATTTTCCCGGCAATGCTATAGAGTGGTCGGGATTTTCTTACTCCACTCTTGCATGGGGAACATATTCCAGGCCAGCATAGCGTTGGGATAAGTTCCAAAGGCCTGATGGAAGTCAGCAAGGTGAGAAGAGAAAAAGAGACTACACCATAGCGAAGTCCTTCAGACCCATCAGCCTGACACTGTTCCCGCTAAAAACACTGGAATGGGTGGTTAGGAGCCCTCAAGGCCCCTTCCTACATATAAGACTCCCCTAACGGTAAAATTCTACATGAAATTTCATGTGGATGATGTGACGATTGTTATGTGGGACAGACATCGCAATGCCTCAAACAAAGAATTGCTCTTGCGCAAGAGCGATGCCCGTTTAGGAAAAAAACTCGTGTGCAGAAGTGGACCACGCTCAAAAAATCGGCCACCAATTTGATTACTACAATGTAAAAATTAACAAAAAACTAGGTTGTTGCTTGAAATGTAACACATTAACAAAAAAACATTTACTGCAATATTTTGAATCCAATTTTTTTTTTGTTATGAATAATATTATTAACAATATTGAGACACATGTGTTTACATCAAGACGTCATTATCAATATTATTACCTGCGTTCATTGCTTCGGGAAAATAAAGAATCCCTATACCCATACGTAACTGATTCAGTTAATTAATAGTTGTCAACACCAAAACATGAGTTCACTGTTCAGGTAGTTAATGCAGTTTCTCACGGCAAGAATGAAAACAACAACAATACCAATTCTGTGATTGTAAGTAGAACTGTTATTTTTGATTTGATTTTGTTTAATTTCTTCAACTATTCTGTGGCTTTCTCTCCTGAAAAAGCTAATAAAAATCAGCGAAATGTGTAGATTATGAACAAATGAGTTTTATTGGTGAACAAACCGCAAACCCAGCTGTTATTGAAATTGTTGTTATTTCTGTCAAGGCTGCTCCCTTACAAGCAACCCTAAGAAGTCTTCGAGAAATTTGTGTGAGCTAGGAAAGATGTAGCACTTAACTTTTACTAGTTACTTACTAACTGCTATAAAGCTGAAACAAGATGCAAAAGTATCTCGGAAATGAATCGGTACTGGACACTTTTCAACTAATAACTAATAAAATACTGATTGACTGGAACTGAACTGAATCAAAAATTATTTTCCAACATGAAATGCTCATAGGTATTTGTTAGTAGAAGATTGTAGAACAAATTTGTGAAAAAACATGACAAAAACTGTCTCGGATTTTACTAGAATCAAGAAAAAAATGTTGTTAGAGTTGAAATTTTGAAATAACATGTATGATGGTTTTTCTTGTAAATTAATGAAGGCCAAATATTTTTCTCAATTTTTCCTACGGGTTAGGATTCTTCAGAAATCGTAGGATGTGTCTAATATTTTAGAAATAGAAGAATATGTGTCTTAGAGCAAAACAATTGCCCTGAAGACATGAATCATTTTTCTGACAGAGGCTATGGTTGCATTATTCATATATTTAGTAATCCCTGAAAATCTACTGATGGATATTTATACATAATCTGACTTAAGAATTCAAAATCATAAGGAAGCATATAACGGCTTATCGAAAATCCTTCGTAAGATTAGGTTAGATTAGTTTGGGGCTTCTGTGCCATAAGCATCTATACCGCGACCTTTGCAGATCTATTGTGTGTGCCCTCGAAATCGTTAAGAGTTCTTTGTCTAGCTCTGTCTTCACCACGATACTCCATAGGTTAGTTTTCAGAACTCCCATATATTCAGGAGCTTCTGGTATTTATTCTTCCAGCATTAGAAACCTCAGCCTTGACAAGCCCTCGCAGTGGCATAGTATGTGTGCTGATGTTCCCTCTTCTTCCTGGCAGAACCTGCATAGCATTTCTTCTGCCAGACCGAGTATGCTCATTATGTTTATTGAGCCTACTATGCCCTGTCCAACTATTATTCTAGTAGTGCTCCTTCTCTGGCTTAGTAGATATTCTGTGAATGATGGCAGCGGTTTTCAATAAACTCTTTGGCCTGTCTCATTCCTGGTGAATCATTTCACCATTCTTGAGATTTCTGCTGAATCCATGATTTGTTGCTGGTTTTTGGTAAAGCTTTTGCTATACCGCAAAACGGTTCTGGGCCATTCAGGGCCTGACATGCTTCTTGTCGAGCTAGTGAATCAGCCAATTCATTGCCTCTGTAACCTGTGTGTGCTGGTACCCAAGCTAGTGTCAGTCTGTTCTGACTGCCCAGCTCTTTTAGGGCTACTATGCATTCCCAAACTAGTTTTGAGGTCATTTGCATAGAGTTGACTGCTTTTATTGCCGCTTGGCTGTCTTAGTAAATTACAATGGTTTTTCCTGAGAACTCTTGCCTTATTAACTCCTGCTCGCAATGATGCATTGCAACGATATCCGCTTGGAATATCGTCGCATATTTGCCTAAGCTCAGTGAGATTCGTATCTTCGGCTTGGCTCCGTATATGCCGGCTCCTGAACCTTCATTGGTTTTTGAGCCATCAGTGTAGACGGCGATTTCTGCATTGATCCCTGTCCATTATGCTTATCCTGAAAGTTTTGTCAAAGTTATATCTCGGGAGGAAATCATCTGATGGCATTCTCATGATAGGGTCGTTTTCCAACTCTTCATACAGCTTGTAGTCTCTCCCGTGCATCTTGCTTATGGGCGTTTGACCTCTAAGTAATCTGCTCGTGATCGACATGGTTTCGCTTCGAATGTGCATGTGTAGTGGTAGGTTGAGCAAGTCTTCTAGTGCGGCTGTTGAAGTAGTTCTCATGGCTCCGGTAGCACTCAGACATACTTGTCTTTGCAGTCCTCCCAGCCGTCGTACTACCCCTGCCTGCTTTGTCTTTGGCCACCATACCACCGATCCATATGTTATCATAGGTCTGATGACTCTGGCCTAATGCCATGTGGTCATTTTTGGTTGTAGCCCACAATTTTTTCCGCACATTCTCTTGCACAGATTGAAGGCTACTGAACTTTTTTCTATCACTTTGTTACTTAATAAATCTAATTTCATTTATAAGAGCTGTTTTACAATAGCGCAAAATTTTTTTTGGTTACGTTCACAAGGTAGAAAAGGGTTGTGCTCACGACTAGCTTTGAAACAGGGAGATGGGGTGAGTTACTAAAATCGGAAAGATGTTCGGAGGGCGCCAACAGATTCAAATAAACAAACCCTTCGTAAAAGTTCCACTGGTAAATCGAACCTATAAAATTAAACCACAATGGGTAACCAAATAATATACAACAATACTGTACTAATAAACTTTATTTTCACTAGCTCGACCATTACGTAACCGCAACACAAAATTTTCTTTCAAGGGAAGTGATGACTCATTACCACCAATCACATCATACATCTAATTTACCGTGCACGGTTGGAGAACTCTCGCGAGAGGGGAGAAGAGTGGACACATATCTGAAGGGATGATTTTATCCAATCTCCTATACAGGTTAGATACCAAACCTATGACCGTAATTAACGAAGTACTTAGAATTAGGTACTATGAATGTTTACAATACGGGATTTCGGAAATATAGATATTGTAGTTAGTAGATATTGGCTCATTCTTAACGATGAAAGTCTGTATTGGCAAAGAGGGTGGAGTTCATAAACAAAAGCCGCTATGCGGTACTTAGCCTCTTTGAGGGTCCTCTGCAAGGTACTGGGCGGTGTAAGGCAACACCCGGGTATCAGAAGAAGGGTGCAAAGCTTCTTTTCAAATCGTGTTATACAACGGTCTAGAAATATTTTTGCAGGCCACCACAAAACGCCTAGAAAATTAATTCTATGAATATTCAGTCTATAGAAAATATGGAAAAGAGTTTACGGACTTGAACAGATGAACCAGTAAAATAACTCACCTCCGATTACCGATTATCCCCTAATAATCGTGAGACGTTGGATTTCTGGTTCCACACAAATAGTTGATACACTATCCTCTAACGAGAAAAAAATCGACAGTAGAAACTATGTAACTCAAAAGTCATACTATCGACAAAATGCTTGTGAATTGAAACCGCCTATAGCGTAAAATTAATCACCAATTCATTGCTAAGTATATCAGTGCCATTGTAAAAATGAATTCCGCTATTCTCGATTCTTTTCTAGCTTCCAACAAAAAAAAGAGGTTTCGCATTTTAACGAAGTGGCAGCAGCTCTTGGGTGTCGGTACAATGAATATTGACTTGGAGCGTATACGGGTTGTCCCTTTCATACGGAAGTTGTAAGATTTTACGCATAACGTAACAACTTTTTGTAGATTTTGATTCCATGTTAGCTTATGGTCGAAGATGACTCCTAAGTATTTTGCCTCTTGGGCAAAAGGAATTTCTATCCCGTTTAGCACAGGTGACCTTAGTCCTTCTAGTGTTTTCTTCCGTGTGAATGTGACTATGGTGGTTTTATGAGGGTTTACTGTCAGCTCTTCTTCCTTACACCACCTGTCGGTTATACTATGGCTGTTTGTGAAAGCTCCGAGACTGTCCTTGCAAATTTGCCATTTGCAATAATTCCAAGATCATCAGCATATCCTAAGCATGTATGTCAGCCTTTCTATCAGTTCGTCCATTAGGATGGCCCATACTAGGGGCGATAGTACCTCTCCCTGCGGACATCCCCTATTTGCTCTAGCTGTCAATGTTATTCCGCCAATTGTTGATATTATGACCCTGTATTTCAAGTTGGCGTTTATCCACTGGCTCAATAGGAGAGGTACCCCTCTTTTCACTAGGGCGCTTGCTATAGACTCAGTTGGTGCATTGTTAAAAGCACCTTCGATGTCTATAAATGTTGTCATGGCTATCTCTTTGTCTTCTAAGGACTTTGTAAGTAGGCTGTTGAGATCGTCCAGTGCTAAGTCTGTTGACTTGCCTGGCTGATAGGCATATTGGCGATTGCTAAGATTCATCGTAAACAAGTGAATCTCGATATAACAATCTACTGGGTGAAAAAAAAGGTTTCAATTAGCATGAGGTCAGGACACCAAGTGCCCCAGTAAAGATGCCTCAAAAATATGCTTCGTTAGAAAATAATATTAATTTTGGAGTAGATATTAGACCAAGGTCAATAATGTTTGAAACAAAAATGTTCTTAGTAGTTGATGGTCTGAAAATTTAGGGTAAGTTGGCAAAAATCAAGACGACTCAATTAAATTTCCTAGAGAGGGCTGAGGATAGCTCAATATACGTTTTGATGGTTTGATAGTGGTTTTTTACGAGTTTTAGCTGAAATATGCATCCGATAGGAAAAAATTTATACAGAAAGTGAGAATATTCGAAATATCTAAAACTTCAGTGGAAATAGTTTTTCGACAATACTTTGAAATTAACGAGAAAACGCTAAAAATGTTTTTTTGTATTTAATTTTTGTCTTCAGTAAATTATTTTTTCATGAAACTCGGTGAAAACCTTCTTTCATTTTTGTGTATTAATGAGGTTGTACACATCTCAAAAAGTTGATTGACAACTTATCAATTTTTGACCATTTTCGGTAAGTACTCCTTTTCTTCATCGAACCCTCGACTTCACGATGGTATGAAAAATGGAAAATTATCGTGTGAAACGCAAAATACGATATTTTCGTAATCGATTTTTCTGTATTCTTGGGATTATCTTATTTTTCATTGCAAATGAGCGCTGTAATTGATGAAAAGGATTAATTTTCATGTAATAATATAATGTCATTTACTTTCAATGGAAGCTGCCCGGCAATGTTTGCACCTGGCTTCATCCTTGAGTACTTAGGTCCTTGCAGTACATGCATTCGCACACAACTGATCCATCTTTATGATGAAATCAACTGAAACTATCCAGAGTGCCAGAGAAGTAATTGATACAAAAGGTCCATTTTGAGTTTGATGTTAAACAAACGGTTTTTCTTTTGCAAAAAAAGTTGCATTTATGTCATTTAATGTAGTGTAGTGAACAAAGGTATATCATTTATTTGTCAGCATTCAAGAGAAAGCTGTATTATCCATTATCAGTGTAGCTCGGTACCTACCTCACTTTCCATGCAACATAAAAACTCAAACTGTTGAGGTACTTCTAGACTGGTATGCGTTGATTTTATGGTTGCGATACTACTACTACTACTACAGTTTCGCCAGAAAAAGAAAAATGAATAGTAAAATCACTATTAGCCAACAAACATTTATTGAATCTATCCGAATTTTTTTATAAAATAATGCAGACAAAATAATAATGGCTGAAAGTGGAATGAAACTAATAGCGTCAATTCACCAGACTTTATCAAACAGCTACTGTTAAATCCTCATTTCATTTGCATAAAAGTATTTGGTGTAGCTGCGAAACAGTATTCAAATCCTTATGAAATTTGGGACTCGGTGGGTTTTTATAATTTTTGATATGATGCCAATTCTCGATGAATGTAACCATATAGCCCCAACCCCAAAAAATTAGGTTTTGCTCTGCTAGGGTGCGTTAAAATAACCCATTATTCAGAATAGACTATTTATTAACATGGGTTGGAACAACATTCCTACTTGTATTTTAAATTATGTTGAATGATTTTGTATTAAAAATAATTTTTTATGAATAGTGGCCCTTCTACGCCTTCGTACTTATGAAAATCAGGATTTTTTGAATTTAAATACGTTTAAATAACACGAAATAGAACGATTTCACCAAGTATAATAAAAAAATAAAAAAAATCGGGATATAATTTAAAAAAACGTTTTCTTGGTAATTTCGAGGTATTGTTGGAAAATGATTGATTCAAAAGATTTAGATGATTTTAGTTATATCAAACAGTCTGCAAGCCCTCGTACAAAATCTTAAGTGATAACCAGCAAGTTGTAACTTTGTATACCGTTTAAGTATGCAGATTCCGACAAGATTTTGCAGAGTGGAAACCTTGACAGTGGAAAGTTTTCTCTTGGCTTTCTGGAAAACATGTCAATTTCGCATTTATATGTAAGGCATCTAGTTTTTAAGTTGAAGTGAAAGATATTTACTAAAAGTAATCTAAACAAAAATTGTCCGACAAAAAGTTTAGGTACATCTAGTTTGTCCGCCACTATAAACGTGTCGATTTTACGACTTGTAGGTTAGCAACAGGCAGCAATCCGAGTTTTCTAGGAGCATACAATAATTAGATGAGATTTTCAATGGCACCATTGTCCGACAAAATAATAGGGATCTTCAGCAGTCCGACGCTCCAAAGATGTCGATTTGACGACAACAATGTTGGTGATAACCAGCATAGTTGTCTTGACTTTTTTTCGAAGAAATAGAGTATATAAGACAACGATATATTTGTCCGACAGTAAAGTTGGTGAATTTGTTGAAAAAAAAATGTAAAAACTAACTGAATTTTGTTTTTCATGGTAGATAGAAATCATTGTAACATACTTTTTAATTCTGAACAACTTTTTCCCAAAACAATTTTTAATATTGTCAAAACTAAAGGTACTTAACTCTAGCATGGAATTCATATTTTTTACCACTGAAAAAATTTGATATTTAATTGTTTGATTTTAGATTTAAAACCATGCAGAACTTTTTATGAAGAATAACATTTTTTCCTAAAATTAATAATAAATTTTTTTTCCATATGGTGCCGACATAATTGGTTTAAATATTTCGATCTTGATATAAATTTAGATGACGTTCACTCTGCCAGTGAATGAAGCACAATCAGAATCCGCGACAAGCGATGAAAGTGATACTTTGAGTGCGAGCGACGAATCTACTGGAGAAAAAGATGATGCATCATCTTTTTCTCCAGTAGATTCGTCATGCATGCATAATTCTTTTTTTAATAAATATTCATGTTGATTTATCATTCAAGTTAAGAAATAAACTGTAAAGCGACATTGTATTTTTATATAATTATAATTTTTACTTCTATCGCGAGAAATATTAAAATTGAAAAAATTTCAACATTTTTTGTCGGACTGGCAAAACAGTCCAATATTTTTTTCGGACAATCGATACTTCCGATAAATTTTATATTTTTTTCTCAATTGCCACTTTTGTCCGACAGCTGGTTATCACCAACATTGTTGTCGTCAAATCGACTTCCTTGGAGAGTCGGACTGCTTGCTGCCATTGAAAATCTCATTCAATTATTGTATGCTCCAAGAAAACTCAGATTGCTGCCTGTCGTCAACCTACAACCCAGTGAACCAGAATCCATCGCATAGAAGTTGCAAAGAGTTACTGCTGGGATCTGCGTCTTCGCAATGTGGATACAAAATAGAGGCACTAGTAATTATTTGCGAGTGCTTGATGTCCGCAAACACACTCTCGCCATTAACTACCCAAGACGTCGCGAAGCGTACATTTTTAAGTTTCTATAGACAGCCTCAAAGCGAATTCACAAAGCAGTGGTTGAAAGATTATAAATATTTAAATGGAATTTAAATGCACCTCTCACGGAAATTAAATGAATGTACACATTTGTAATTACTGCATTGAACTTTCGAAAGCATTCCTTTATATTTACCAAATTGATGAAATAAATGTAGATTTGGGAATTTCTCTGGAATGAATAAATGGAAAGCAATTTGATATAATTTTCAACATATTTATTAACACTAACTAATATAAAATAACATAAAACAACAAAATAGTAACATAGTCTTCAAAAGAATATATTCATATATATAACGAAAACAAACCAAAGTTTCAATGGTGGCTCATCACAGAAATCGACGCAACTGAAAAAAACTTTCTTCATTGCATGCAGCCTCCACAAACTTGAAATGAAAAGTTGAGGATAAGTTGCTGCGCTATTTCAAGGCAGTATAATTTGGGGAATACATTTAATGCGCGTTATCCTAAAGGCACTTCCTGTAAAGCCATCCCCACTACACCATTACATAATCTTCAATATTTTTACTCCTTCTCAAATAGAATATATGAGTGAAAAATATAATTATTAAGAGAACACAGCATCAGAAATCAGAAAATGGAGCTTTTTCAAAATTATAAAGTGGGGGTGAAAAAAATTATCGAATACTCTTATCAAAGAAAAGTGAACAACCCTACTTGACGGTATATCCGCATAGACCTATACATTTTTCATTTGCAAGTATTCAACAGAAAATAACTATTGAATTTTTATAATTTTCAGTTGCTCATTTTCACTAAAATCATTTTTAGCCACCCTGTATAGTTTGAGGGCATGAGAATGAATCAAAAATATCACACATCTGTCTATCAAATGTTATTATAATTATTTCCTCTATTATTTTGATTTGCATCTGCATATAGAAGCCCATATGGCCCATCAGTACATTTTTGTATCTAACCTAATCATAATCAATAACGTTTTCAGTTATATTTATAGTTGTTTGCAGTATAGATTTTCTCTGCTGCTATATGTTTATAATTTTGTTTATTTTACGAAATGAAGTCAAAAAGTTTCACTTACCTTTAGAAAATTTGCAACTTTTCTACACCAAGGGACTGAACTATGCACGAATACCTACAAAATACACAACTTTATAAAGTACCAATACAATAATTAAGTTTTGTTAGCAACTTACAATTCTATCTAAAACTAAACAAACAATAGCGCTACAAGAGCTACAACTTCATCAACTTCAAATGACAAAGTCAAAATGTCTGCCATGGGCCGGCCGTTGCCAGTTGATATCCTTCCTCTGCCGCTAGTGTCGAAAGAGGCGCTATTCACTTCTCAAAAAAGTCGCCCGATCATAATCCATGGGACTTCTCGAATTCAATAAATATCACGAAATGAATGTTACTATAAAACAGTCAAAAATATGTGTCATGGTGGTAACATTGTGAAAGTCGTAAGGACTTCTCTAGATCGCATTGATTTTAACTGCTTTTGAATGGTATTTTGCGAAATCACAAGGTCAATATTTATTGCATATCATTGTCCGCAAAGCGAAATCGCTGGTACTTATCTGTAAAATCGCATTGTTGATCCATATAGAGACATTAAATTGAATTCCCTGCGACTTACTGCGACTTCGCTAGTTGACTGGGAAATTGTGAAATCGGTTTAGAGGGCAGACAAACTAGAAGTACCTAAACTTTTTGTCGGATAATTTTTGTTTAGATTACTTTTAGTAAATATCTTTCAATTTAACTTAAAAACTAGATGCAGGTCATTACCTTACATATAAATGCGAAATTGACATGTTTTTCAGGAAGCTAAACGAAAACTTACCACTATCAAGGTTTCATCTTTACGAAATCTTGTCGGACTTGGCATACTTAAACAGCATACAAAGTTATAACTAGCTGGTTATCACTTAAGATTTTGTACGAGGGCTTGCGGACTAAAAATATTTTCGATAGGATGCATATAACTCAACCAAAAACCGTAAAAAATCACTATCTGAAAACTAAAACGTATTTTTATCTACCCCCAGCTCCCTTCTGGTACTTAAACTGAATTGTCTTTATTTTTCTCAATTAATTTACTCTATATTTCATCTTCATCTTCATCTTTCCAACCACCCACCTACCACATACTGTTGAGAATTTTTAATGAATTCGGATATTTGAAACCAGGGCCAAGGTCTATTATACTATATATAGTCAGATTACACCAACCGAAATTACAAAGTCAGAGTATTAAGAGATGCAATGATGAAACTTCCCAAGACGTTTCAAATGAAAATAGTCTGATTTGCATTCAATAATCTGCCAGTCACCGAATTCACATATTATTTATTATCTTCGTATTTGAAAAATTTACAATAGTGAGTGAGATACACTACCCAATAAACAATACATTCATCAAACTCTTTCTATCCCTTATCGGCTCCATTTGAATAACATTTCGTTTTATCAATGACGCTCGATGAATGAAATTACATCATCTTTTTTACCGCGCGATACGCCAATATAAACTGAAGGAATCGACTAGTTGTCAGTATTCTCCTCCAGTGTGTATACTAAGAAGTTTGTTCTGCTTCCGCTACCTTAGCTACTTTATATTCTCGCATTTTTAAACATCCGTTTGTTTACAACATGTCTCAAGTGATAGATTATTCCTTTTTCGTCAACCAACGTTCTGCAAGAAGACGTCCTGCATTAACAAGAGAACTGAGTAAGTGTAATGATTTCATAATTTTTTTGTGATGTCGTCTGAAAGAGCACCTTTCTAGTCTTATGTTTTTATTTTCCAATGATTTTTTTAGGTTTTGAATAGTCTAGAAAACATTGATAATGAAACATTTATACGGGGTGACACAGGGTATCGTACCACCCTGTAACTTCTGTATCTGTAAACTGATTCTTCTGAAATTTGGTACAGTTATATAAGCAACCAATTCGAATTTGATCACTTAACAATTCAATATGCCGAATTTCCAGGTTTTCTGGAAATGCATCAACTTTGTTTTTTTCAAGTAGAACACCCTGTATGGTTTTGTATATTCAAGATATACAGGTCAAAACAAATCAAAATGCTTTGTCAAATATAATTTTTTCAATGCCATTGAAATTGAAATAATTCTTTTATTTTGTCTGGTGGATAAATGTGAACTGGCCAAGGCTATTTATAATGAGTCGCACATACAGGGTGTACCTATCACGATGAGCTGAGTCGATATGGATATGGAAAATTACTGGGAGTGTTTTTCTGAAAACTTGTATACGGGAGTTTTGCGAGAAGGTCGTTTCTGTTGAAATTCCAGTTGTCAACTAGGTATTTTGGGTTATACCGGAAATGGACGTCAACTTTGTTTTTTTTTAATGAAACATCGTTTTTATTGCATTTTTGGAATTTAAGATGAATTTTAATATCTCATTTCAAAAAATCATATGTCTAGAGGGCGTCAGTTTTCAGTTATTTCAATTTACTTTGAAAATTTTTGACAGATCTTCACAAAAAATATAAATTTTTTGGTAACAAAAAAAGAGTCTGGTCAAAAATGGCCAGAATTTGCCCGAATAAGACCTGAAGCTTCCTTGATCTTTGGAAACTTTCCAAAATAATTATACGGGATACTCAGAAATTGGCGCTAAATTTGACTATTCCGAAAATTTTATTTAATTTAATTCATTAATAATTATATATGGAAAATTTAACATGATGTACTTACTACCGGTATAACTGGAAGTCGTAGATAACTGAAAATATTTTATTTTGAAACTTCCGCATAGAAATCTTCACAAAAATACTCCCAGTGGTTTCCCATATACGTTCACCTGCATGTACCAAAGAAACATAACTCTTTCCCAAAATTTTTCTGTCTATTATTGATGAATCAATTTCGTTAGATTACCTTTTGATTCAAATTTCATTTCTTTGTCTCTCTTCCATTTGGATGGACTCAATCATTAATGAATCGATAGATATATTAAAATTTGGATGAAGAACACTTCAATTTGAGCAGTGAGAGAGTGATATTTATTTTGTTATTGTTCCGATGATTTATTAAGTTTTAATTTAATGTTCGACATTTTGCCCATTTACTCTAAAAAACTATCTGGCCCTTTCCTCTGTACACTTTATGACAGCAGTGATTCATCCACACCAATCCGTTGCACTGCTCCCTGAATTCTCTATTTCAAATTCTTCTCTCCTGCATTGTAGCTTGACAAGCATATATAAACTTGGTTTTTAAACGAACACATAAATAAATTTCGAGAGGAGACAAGTCGTTAGATCGTGGAGGCCATCTGACTAATTCATTTGTTGTAATCCATTGCATCTCAACCAAATACTCTTGGACTGTTCTTGAGTTATATGAGGGAGCGCCATCTTGCTGAAAATATATTTCTCTTGTTTCCTGCAATGGCAAGTTGTCTAAAATATTCCATCTGTTGAAATCCAAGGCATTGTCATTGTTGCCCTGTAAGATTGCTTTCGAAAAAAATAGACCTATATTTTTTTCTTAATTTTTCCATCCTCACTTTTACACTAAACTTTCCTTGAAATCTCCCCTGCCTCACTTACCTTAGATTCTTTCTCGCCCATCAATATCTTCAGTTATTCCGGTTGAAGACCCCATTTTTTGTGAATCTCAATTCATCAGAAAATATTATTTCGAGAGTGGAATGATTCACTTGCGTATATTATGATCCGCCAACAACCAGTTGGCTCAAAATCCTCTGGAGATACTTCCATCATAATTTCAGGTTTTCATTCCATATTGGGTTTCCATTATCTCTATTTTATTGAACCTCAATATTTCTGTAAACAACGCACGACACTGCCGGTGAGGGAAGATGTTCCTTACAAACAAAGTTTAAGGAGTGAGCGGCGAGTTACTCATCTAGGTTTGTTATTTCATCGAGACATTTTTAATTCAGTGAACACAACAATAAGTATACACTGCTAAATTATACTCTAAAACCGTCAACTTCGAGATATAGTCTTCATTGTTATTCAGAATCATTATCAACCACTCAAATGGTTTATTAAAAGAAAAATAAAATCCAGGAATACTTTTAATCCTTATCGATGGTTGTCACTTGCTCCGATTTCTCACTCACCTCACCTGACCTTATAACTTTTCATTTCACAAAATTATACTTGCTTATCAGTTAACATAATCACAGATTCAAAATTTGTATTTGAATTCAAAAACATTGCTGTGGTTAGGTACTGTTTGAATTCCGTGATTTGAAATCCACCTGATGGACATGATGGCATGAGAGAAATCAATTTAAGAAAGTTTCATTGCGAGTTTGTAGAAAAAATACTCTTACGGTAACTGTAAAATACAAAAAAAATTACTTTCACTCTTGTGGCAATATGTTTCAAAAGATCATATAATTATCAAAACCGTACAATATTTCATTTGTTTTCCATGGCTCTTCTCAATCTCTATAACCTACTTTAAAAAATAAATAATAATCATTTCGACTTGAATATCGCTTTCTTTGATATCGCAGTTTTTTACTTTGTTTATAATAGTTGTTTCACAACAATAATCTTGGATGATGCTGTAAGATTCGCCAATTTTGGGCTGGGGTTAACTAATTGCAAAATAGTTCAGTGATATGAATATAATGAAATGTAGTTTATTAAAACATTGATTAAAACATTGGAATAAAGAATATTAATGAGTTAGCATGATTACATTTATAGCAAGTATGATGAATAATTTATTGAATTTTTGATGAAATCTACAGACTATTGGAGTGAGAAATGAAGTACATCATTGTTTTTTCTTCATTAACTTGCATCTGAATATACTGGGTGACCCATATTCAATGTGACGGCAAATTTATGTATTATCTTCAATTTGTCTGTTTGGTGCTATTACTTTTGAAATTATGGAAATAGAGCAAACATTTCAGAACAAAAGTCCTAATTTTTCTGTAAAAAAGGTTCCTACAAAATGTATGTAACCATTACGGAGTTACATAACCAAATTCATATAAACTTCCTTATAATTCTCCAACTTTGCTAATTTAAAGTCTCCCAGCCAGGATTATTGTGTATTTCGTTTCAATATTATTTAATAGAGCATGATCCAAACACGATGAAAAACCGGTAAAACCGTTATGATGACGGTGGCTCGAAAATGAGAGTTTATTATTTTTATTTGATGGAAAATTTTGGGAAGATCCGGTAGTTGTTCACGTTAACTCTCCACTTGATAGTACCCTTCTCTTCAAGCGTCTCCACCAAGTGGAAAAATAAAGGCAAACCTCTGACAGGACAATCATAATATTGGCTGACCTACCCTGTCATTGATGAGAGGCAAACTCTCGAAACATGCATGTCTGCAGGTGGTAATTCCCAGCCAATGGAAGGATAATCTACTGTTTAATTAAAAGACAAGCACTTGCAATTTGGTCTTCTTGGAGGAACGTTGCACAAATATCTGTCAGATGTAGTTCAATCTCCATCGTAGTATTAGCCAGGGAAGTAGTTATTTTCTGACATATATTTGCCTTTATTTTTCCACTTGGTGGAAACGCTTGGAAAGAAGGGTACTTTGTATTCACTGCAATATGTTGATACTCTCCACTTGAAATTTAGATTTATCAAACGGTCAAGGAAGTGAATGATTACGGGAAGTTTGGTACAAAAGACCAGGGACGGTATGTTCGAGTTCATGCGTTTGAAGTGACATAGAGCGATACAAACACCGCGCATTGAAGAGAGATATAACATTGATATCGCACGCGTTGAAATTCAAGCATACGGCTCCTGGCCAATAAGTCCGCAAAATAGAAGTTAACGTTCGTTTCTTATAAAACTTCATGAAACCTCCTCAGAATCATTTCTGATTGGCTTGATTGAAATTCAAAATTGGTAACGAAAAAATGTTCTTCTTCGACCACGCATTAATCATCATACATATCATCGTCGTCGTCAGACATTATGAGGTATTTTTTCGAATGATTTGTGCAGTTTCCGTTACTGCAGGAGATGGTCCTGTTTGTAATTTATTTACATTTAGATAAATTAGTAACTCGGTGGCCGACTTGTATCCCAGATTCAGCACTACTCGACAATCTACTGTGACTATCCATACGGATTATCCGAAACTAATCTGTGGGTAGTCATCTGTTTGATAAAACTTTTGCTAGTTGATGCACATAGCTTTGCAACATGTATTCTTGTCGAAACTTTGCCAGGTGTTGGGCAGAGGTGATGCGACCGTCGTAGGGGGCTGGTGTATTAAACTCCTAGGTATAGGAAATTTACGAAAGACTGGACTATTATTTTCCCATTTCAATTTTATGAAATCATGGACTTTCGACAAGTATGTCCAATTCCACATGTTGATATATTCATTTATTTCACATACTTAAATACTGTACTAATGAATTATTATCTGAAATTCTTCAAATTTTATATACTTAGTCCTGTAATGCATAGGAAGGTTATCTTGAACAGTCGAAAAATGCTACTAAAGTTTATCTTTCAGTAGCAGATGATTCCACATATGACTCTATGAACATCCTGCTCATATTTTCAATGAAATCAAAATAGATTCTCAGTTGGAGAAATATCAGAAAATCATGAAATAATATCAGGTTCTCAATTTGAGTATTTTTCCGAATACAACATGAACGGCTGGCATGAAAAATCCTGTATATGAATCCTCCAGTATCCGTAATTTTTTTACAGCTAAAAGACAGTACAACGCTCCCAAGGACTTGATTTCCCTGGCTGAAGGTGTACCCAATGAAATCACCTTCCCGTTTGAAAAAATCACTATCAAACTCAAAGACGACACGGAATTTGACATCAAAGGACAGGAACTAACGGCGGCTCTACAATACATCCCAACCCAGGGCTACCCACCTCTAGTTAAGTCGGTGAAGGAGTTCATGAGAAATATCCACGATGTTTCGAACTGGGAAAAATACGAGACTCTGATTACCGGTGGATCACAAGACGCAATGAGTAAGGCTCTGGAAATGATTGTGAATGAAGGGGACAGTATTCTAGTACAAGATCCTTACTATGCCGGGACTGAAGCTATTGTAAGTAAAATTCACTTTCGTATAAGTTTCATGATTAAGTATGCATCAGGGTTAAAGTGAAGCTTTGACCACTGCAATCACATCACTGCTTTGAAGTTCCGTTGTCAACGTTTCGAAACATAGCAATCTTCATGGCTATAATATGGAAAATGTAAACTGTGTAAATTTCTCGCCTATTCCAAGAGCTTCCACGTGTTGTTGATAACCCACCGGCGTCTGATCGGGTGGAAACCTTCTGGAAGAACGTATTATATGATTTACCGCAACCACTCAACGTAAATACTCCAGCCCTAGCGCAGTTCGAAGCTTTCTTCAGGAGGCTTCGGCAGCCTGAGCTCAATGAACTGATTGCGCGATAACTCCGGAAAAAGTTCAAGGGGTCCTCAAAGGCTCGAATAACTATGCTGCTCCAGGCCCTGTTGGGCTAAATAACTATTGGTGGAAAAACATTCCATGTACCCACCACCAACTAGCAAGAGTTTTTAACTCATGGCTGGAAGGGGAGCAGCAGATTCCGGATTGGTTTGTCGAGGGGCGAAGCGTGCTGATCCTCAAAAACGGAGATTTGTCTGATCCCAAGAACAACAGACCAATAACATGCTTGAACGCATGTAGATGTTTACTCTCATCTTTCACATGCGAATACTCTCCAATGTTGATCCAGTGTATGAACGAATATATGAGATCCAGTGTATGACGGTCAGAGAAGGGGGCTGCAAGGAGAACCTGCTGATCGTGAGATGCATTTAACAGCTGATGCCTCTCTGGAGGACTCGCTTCACCATAACATCTGGTCGAGTCATAGTCCACACAGAGCAGGATATCTTTAGAAACGACGTTTTTCAGGGAGACTCCCTCAGTCCTCTTTCCTTCTGCATCACCCTATTGCCATTTTCCGTCGCACTACGGAAATCCCGCGGATACAACTGCGGCACCCCCAGCAACCGCAGGCATAAGGTCACCTATCTGTTCTAAATGGATGACCTTGAACTTTATGCCTCTGGGGAGAAGGATCTTCATCAGTCTTTAAGGGTGGTGCAAGAGTACACGCATGCTGATGGATACGCTGCTCTCGAATTTGAAAATTATACCGGCTTGCCGTGATGCGGCAGAAATCTAAGCCGGACGAATGCAGAACGCCGTTATTCTTCAATCGTCAACGGATATGGGGAGTGTTTATAGGTGTTAATGACATACCAGTGCGCCCTCCAGATGTATCGGGGCTCCAGAGACAGGGCCTGACTGGTAAATTCCTGAGGGAAAAATTAATGAATGAATAAATAAATAATGACAACATGATTGAAATCAGTCATTCAATTGCTTCCAATAAATTATTCAAAAATTGTATGGAGTAAGTTATATTTTTTAAATTCAAATACGAAAGTTGCAGGGCAGCTGAATCATCCGGTATTAGTTCAAAAGTAACACAGAACAAGAAAAGAAACATTTTTGGGGAAAATACAATTACATGTTGAAATAAGTTTTTAAATTATCCTTTTCAAATTATATCCGTTTTAAAGAAAAATGGGTAATTTGATCCAATCTTTTCCTTGAACCTATATAATAATAATGTTCGTCAGCAAGTCAATTATTGCCCTCGACGACCTTCAGATTATATCTCTTAGATTTCAAGAAGAATTGTCTGGAAATTGAATAAGTATGGCGCTGGATATATTCTTCAGTATAAATGTTGGGAATTTCAAACTCAGACAAAAACGATTTTTTTATTTACTTGGGCGAACTAGTCTTCGCTTCCCCATTGGAATCGAAACATAAGTTTTGCTATAACCAGGAAAATATGCATACCCACCGAAGATACCTGCAGTATGGTTTCGGTATTATTTGGAATGACTCAAAAAAATTCTACCGCTGAAAAAAACTATAATTTGTCTAATTTTTTCCTCATTTGATCAACCTTGTATCTCGCATAGTTACCCTTTAAACTAGTAGCCACATTGTAATATAATGGAGACCTAAAATGACCTATATATGAACCCTTGTCTCCAACAAATCTACATACTTACACAAAAAGCTCCATAAAAGATTTGAATGTTCGGAACCCAACTTAATCTTAATGAGGAAATTTCAATATTAAAATCCTTACTCGAAGTTTGTATTTCAAGACCTGCTTGAAGGCATCAAAACAGACCCGACAAATATTTTTGTTCGATTTGCTTTCATTATTTTTGCTTTTTAGGTCCCCCTAAAAAGTATTTCAGGACCAATTATTATCCAAGATTGGCATGAAGTTTCGGTATCTGGAATGTATGATCATTAAACATATGAAACCTTGAACCGTAAACAAATGTATCGCTTACCTAAGCACAAATAAAAAAATCAAGGCTTTTGGCTGCTTACTAAGCGTTTCATTTTTGATATAGAACCAACTGCTTCTTATCGCAACTAGTCCTTATCGAAGTGCAAGCAATTAGTTTCTAATTAAAATATCGCGCAGGTTATTCTTGCGGATACGATATTTGTTGCACAAAAAAAATGTTCGCCTTATCAAGTTTTATATTTCATCATCACAAGTATTTTCAATGTTTCTTACCGTCCTTGAGATATTAGCAAAAGTCTAGTTTTTGGCGAGTATCATTTTATAAAATGCCTGCCAAATATTTCAGCTTTTATCTCGATGTTTTTTGTTTGTTTTCCATATATATGTCAGTGCGAAAATCCTAAATATACAATTGTGGAATTTGTTCTGTACTTCCAGATGCCTTTTACAGAATTTGAATGCGACCATTGTCCTTAAATCGGCGCATTTTGCAACATGAGCCCTTGAACTATTTATAACGCCATTTTGTGCAATACACATCGGGCTGAAACCACCTTGCGCACAGTTGAAATGCATGCTACTATCATTTCCCGCAAGATTGTCCAGCATTATATCGATAAATATTTTGAACTTTTGAAAAATGGTTTATTTTTAGAGGTCTTTCCAAATTTTCTCATTGAAAAATGCACTTTACCGGTCTCACAAACAACCATTTTGTGAGTTATTCAATTCTCTACTCAAGATGCATCGACTGTGAAACGATTTCTTCAATATTTTTTGGCAATTTTACTGGATCCGGCAACAAATTTTCAATACGAACTATGTGTGAAAATATCCTCTATTTTGTCTCGATAGATTGCTTATGAGAATCTTACGGAAAAAATTCAGTGGTCGTAACGGACAAAAGCTGTTTTTTGTTGGATGCTTGACGACGAAATTCCAATTGTTAAGTTTGCAGCTGACAGTTGGGTCTAAAATCCACTTTTCATTTTTTGATTCTTATTTTAAATGACAGACAACATTTGTTTTTTCCATTTGACATTAATTACTGTAGTAAAGGTATCTAGCTAACTTTGTTGTGCTAGTTTGAAACACCTTATCTACACATGAGACTTTTGAAGTGACTTTAGCGTGCGGAAAAAATACCTTTCCTACAAGTGTGCGTGATTCACCCTATACCCACAGGCAATTCAGTTTGAGAGGTGTAATTTTTCCGTACTAGTGCTTATTATAATTATATTTACCTACAGATCAATTTAGAGTGGATTCAATTCAAAATATGCGCCAATAATTGCGCAGTAGTGTCAAAAATTAACATCAACATTAGAAAGATAAAAGTTGGCCAACTATTAATTAAAATTTAATTTTAATTTCCCTGCATAAAATGAAACATTACAAATGAGAGGTTCATCTTCTTAGTTGAAGTTGAAGTGTTAATGTTAATTGAAGTTTAGTGTAAATTTGTGCAGCATAAATCCACTCTTAGTTGAGAGAAAATTTTTAGCACTAGTGCAACTGTCATAAACGTCAGAAAAGCCCTCGACAAGTTGAATAAAATTTCATCAGGCTGAAGTCGCATAATATTTCTGAAAAATCCTTCTTTATTTTCCAGTTGAAGCCATACAACGTGAAAGTGGTTGGAGTCGAACAGGATCGGTTCGGCATTATTCCAAAGAAATTGATTGAAGCACTGGAGAACTGTAAAAAATATACGGAGGAAGGAGGGGGGAACATGCCTAAAGTCATCTACATTAATCCGACAGGTAAGAATCACTGAAATTTTGCATTCTGAAGATGCATTTCACTTTATACTTGATGTATCAACAATAAGTTGCTATTTTAATGAAAAGAAAAGTAGTACAGGTATAACGAATTCTGCAAAACTTCAAGAAACGTCTGTTTCCGAAATTTATAAAATTAAATTCTTGGGTGTTTTACATAGAGAATACCAACTCATAAGACAAAGGTCACATCAGATGGATCTGTTCGCACAATTCGTACACAAATAAAACCCATGCCTACTTTGTGATGATAAAGTCCAAAAAACCCAAACTCACTTTGTGCACTCATTATAATTTATACGTTTTGTTTTTTTCACATTTTTGTTTCTGTTTTGATCACGTGAATAAAAGAAGTTGGGAATCATTTAAATAATTGAACTCATGTGTTTTTATGGCCCATAGGAGGGTGTGTCAGAGAAATGCAAAAAATGTTCCAATTGAAAAAACAGAAAATTCAATTCAAAGAGTTTCGAATTGATAAATCATGTTTAGCCATTCTGTATAATTTTTGGGGCATACTTCTGCAGATGACATTAATCTGCTGAAAAAGTCATAACTTCCAAGCGATTGAGAGACGGTGATTAATATTAGAGGGATTGATGGAGGTCACTAAAATGCTTCAAAAAAACTCCAATTGCATTTATTAGTATAATATTATATTTTCCTTTCTTCTAATTTTTTCCCATTCTTTTAGAGAAAAAACAAACAATTTCATTGTTTCAAAAATACTTTTTCCTAGTCTACTTCGACTATTCTGGTATAAATAGTAGGGTTCAAGTTCATAGTCAGTTTTTCAAGTTCAGGTTATTTACTTACTTATACGAAGTAATTCAGTAAGTTGAAATTACTCTGATGATGAATTGTTTTTTTTTATGTATAGTTCACAATTAACATGCCATTATTATATTACAACTCGAAGTCAGCTCAATTATTACTTGAAATTAATGATAATTCCGTGTTACAATTCTTGACTCAAAATTAAGCCATAATATTAGTAAATAGGATCTGATTTTTTCAAGTGCCATTTTTCTCAAATGTAATCTCGTCGCCACAAAAAACAACAATAATATTCTGTATCCTAGTCAGATGCATTACTTACATCTGTAAGTGACGTTTGGGTCCAACAATGTTCTGATCAGACAAAGTGAACCAATGATAACGGTATTCTGCATTTGTCCGGATAAAATTTCTACCGTATTCCGACATACTAGGTTTGATTTGGTTCTGAAAATTATCAGTCCTGGGACGTCAGGATCATGCGCAGTTGACGAGAAGTGTGCTCTTTAGGTTCATATTCGCTCACTTTTTCTCAACTGTGCATAATCCTGACGTCCCAGGACTAATAATTTTCAGAACCAGAACAAAGCTACGGTATAAATTCCAGATTCCAGAGCAGTGTCTCCATCATTGGTCCAATAATTTTTTTTTTCATTAAAATTTGTTATGAGTCAAATACTAAAAAGCTGTGTTTTTATTTGTAATGTTATTGTCTTTACAACATTGTGGATGCGAGAGATACAAATAATAACTTGAAAATAAACAATCATTCGCGACCACTAGATTATTAGTTTTCGGATATTATGTTGTTTTTAATGAAATCTCCTCATACTTGAATGAACTTTTTTTAGCCTCCAATCCATCTGGCAGAACAATTCCAACCGATAGAAAAAAGGAGATATACAAGATATGCTGCGATTACAACATTCTTATTCTTGAAGACGATGCCTATTACTTCATTCATTTCTTGGAAGAACAGCCTGTTTCCTTCCTCAGCTTGGATACGCAATGCAGAGTAATAAGACTGGATTCCATGTCAAAAGTTTTGAGTTCTGGGATGAGACTGGGTTGGGTGACTGGACCAAAGAAGCTCATACACCATATTGAAATGCACATATCGAGTTGCACTCTGCACTCAAGTGTTCTGTCACAGGTGAGTGACATACATCTATTAAGTTGATATAAAAATGCTAGCATGAGAGTTCATCGCCTCTTATTCATAAAATTTGCCGGTGGAATTCCCGAACGTTGTTTTGAGAATTGCCCCGTCTCAAATCAGAAAAATATCTTGAGAACGATTTGACACACTTCAAGGTTATTTAAAGAGCTGAAACGTTGAGTATATTCTGATCGTAGAAAGAGATAAAGCTGTGAAAGTTAAAAACTTAGACATTGAAGAAGTTGAAAGAGGCAGTTGGAAACAGTTGAAGAATTAATTCAATGATCAATTTAGGGGAGGTTTTTATGTTTGTTCTAGTGTGTTATTCAGAAAGTGGCTATTTATTTAATCTTGATATCTTGATATCCAGACTTTAATTGAAGGCTCCCGGCTTTGATCACGGGATCTCGACTTGAATCTCAAGATCCAGATTCAATTATCGAGATTCCGGCTTTAATCTTAGGATCCCAATTTTAATCTTGATATTCTAACGTTAATCTTGAGATCTCGACTTTAATCACGGGATCCCGACTTCAATCTTTGGATTCTGACTCTTGTCACGGAATCCCGGGTTTAATCTCGGCATCCCAACTTTAATCCCGAGATTCCGACTTCAACCTCGGGATTACTTCTATAAATTGGAAAAATTACATCTAGCAAAAGTGCTAACAAGAGCAAGGACATCATTGATGATGGCCAGACCGTCCTTCGGCAAAACATGAGGACTACGACCCACAATCGCTTTAGCTATACACAGCGATACCTCTATAACGTATGGGGCCCTGCTGTGGTGGCCAAAGGCAGAACATGTTACAACCAGAGGAAATCTGGCAAGTTTGCAAAGACTGGCCCTGATCGGAGTCACTAGTGCAATTCCATTCCATTGCCACATAATGGAATAAGAATGGAATGGAATAAGATTCGACGCATGTGAGATACCTTCGGACAAAATTACCCCAACCTACTCCATTGATGGAACATTCACCACCATCATTCAAGATGGAAAAGTCACACCATGGGCCCTACCAGTGCTATCAAGGGGGCACACTCGGTGAACAGATGGCTCTAAAACAAGCAGTAGGGTAGGGGTTGGCATATACGGGCAGAGACCGAGGCAAGACATCAGTCTAAGACTCGGCCCTCAAGTCTCCATATTCCAAGCCAAGGTTACAGCTATTTCTGTCTGTACAAAAAAGATTCTAAGGAGGGGTCCTAGAAACCAACCCATAGTCATTCTGTTCGACAGCCAGGCGGCAATTAAGACTCTGCGATCAGGCAGATTTACTTTAAAATTACTGGGAGACTCACGAAAACCTCAACGACCTAGGAGCTCAGAACAGGGTTAAACTCATCTGGGTACAGGTCACGAGGGCATCCTGGGGAATGGGATCGCAGATGCCCTAGCGAGAGCGGGGGCAGCAACAACTCTCACTGGACCAGAACTAGCCAGTGGAATCTCATTTGGGGTCATTAGGTAGAACCATCATCAATCTTCCTGAGAAGATGCCTCAGGCAATACTCCGGAAAAATGATGGTGATGAAGCCAACTGACCGGCTATCAAGGCATCTTCTTGAACTGAGCCAGAACTCCCTCAGGAAGGTGATAGGAATAATAACAAGACAGTGCCACTAGAGAAAATACTTGCATATGTTGGGGATCCACCCCGACTCCACACTATGCGGATTCTGTGATGAGGAGGACAGCCTCACACATATTCTTTGGATGAATATCATCCCCACAGGAAAACTCGTGAGAAATCTCCGGGAGTTCATCAGAAGAAGCGAAGCACTCACGAGATAAACCTGACAGCGGATAACAGGAAGATTCTACGCAGAACTACCTGTATTTCGGCCGATGGCCAGCCCTGCCGCATAATAATAATAATGCTTCATTTAGGATATATGACAAGAATGCATGATCTGTGTTGTGAAATACACCTAGAGCATGCCGATTTTTCCGCCCAAAACCTGAGGAGTTATGTATCTCATCTTAGGGGTCGAGGCTATGTCAGAGCACCTCCTCAAGCGATTGACGAAGTGGTAGAAGTGGCAGGTATGCCACGTGTCGGCCTAGCTGTAAAGGACGCCCGCATTATACCACCAACGGAAGGCATCAGAACCCACAGCGCACTTCATCACACTAAGCCCCTAAAGCCATGCCAAAATTCACGATGTCCTTTCGGAAGAAGCTGATATCTAACAGATGAACTCTGCTTTATATGACGCCGCTCAGACCCTGTACCAAGTGGAGAGGAGGGAAACCACCCTTCTGATTGGGAGGCATGAGCGACGCATTCACAAGATGGAAGCTAAGATCAAGTTGGCAAGACAACACGCGTCTCTTATGCAGTGTGTGGCGGAGTACGTGGCGGTGAAAAGACCCTTTCTGCCCACAGGGAGGCGAATTGCCGAAAATTTAAGATGAGGTCACCACACTCTAAATCAAGGCATGCTATTTACCATCAAACAGCACTGTCTTGGTAGGATACAAATGCTGGTGGCTGCAAAAAAGTCACTAGTGAGGCGGGCGAGAAGCATCGCGGAAAAAATGAAGTTCCGCGATAAACCGTCTATTCCAAAAGCCTTCATGTATTGTGGAAAACCCACCGGCGGAGTGGAAACCTTCTGGAAGACCATTTATAAATTTCCGCAAATACTCAACGTAGGTACTCCAGTCCTAGCGCAGTTCGACGCTTTCAGCCTGGGCGCAATGAAATGCACAATCCGATAACTCCGGAAGAAGTTCGAAGGGCCCTCAGAGGCTCGAAGAACTTTGCTGCTCCAGGTCCTGATGGACTGAATAACTATTGGTGGGAAAATTTCCATGTACCCACCACCATCTAGAAAGAGTTTTTGACTCATGGCTAGATGGGGAGTCCGGATTGGTTTATCGAGGGGCGAACCGTACTGAACCCCAAAAACGGAGGTTCGTCTGATCCCAAGAACTACAGACCGATAACCTGCTTGAAAGCATGTTATAAGATGTTTACACGCATCTTGTTCGTGCTAATACTCTCCGCAGTTGATCGGATTAATGAGCAAAGAGCGCCAAAGAATGGGGTCGCTGGCTGCAAGGAGAACCTGCTGATCGACAGATGTATCACGCAGGACTCCATGCAGTAACCCCGGTGGTATAGATTCACGATGAAGAAAAACTCAAAATCATCTCCACAAATTTAATACAACCACCAAATGTTAGTGCTGTTGGAACGATAAATGACTATCGATCAGTTCAATCAGTAGTACATGTTTCGAACCTATATAGGTTCATCATCAGCTAAGTTTAAAATTCTACAATAAAAAAAAAAAAACAGTGTAACTATCAGTAATCTAATACAATATGATATTACTTACATGGAGAGAGAATTATGTAGAAAATTGAACATGATTCCACAAGGAGTTATGTGGGCATTGACGAGTTAAGTGTTTTTAAAAATTAATTAAAAAATAGTAATAAGGGAGGCTAGGAGCCTGTATCACAATTTTTAAATTCAATGAGGGAGGTTTAGAGCCGATATCCCTGTGATTTTTAGGGCGTAACATCAGTAAGGAACTTACTTAAGGGTGAAAAAAAAATTGAAGTTAACTATTCAACGTGGAAAAGGAGAATGTCATTACATTAGTGAATTGAGAAGGGAGGATCGTCTGTCAAGATAACTCAACGTCAAAGTTGACATAGACAAATGACACGAGACACAAACACACAGAACACCGAAGGAGAAGACATGAGATCGATCTGCTCGGAATACTAGTTGCGATGTTGGATTGTTTCTTCTCCTTCTGTGTTCTTGTGTCTCGTGTCATTTGTCTATGTCAACTTTGACGTTGAGCTATCTTGACAGATGATTCTCCCTTCTCAATTCACTAATGTAATGACATTCTCCTTTCCCACGTTGAAAAGTTAATTTAAAAAAAAAAAATTCTCTTGAGAACATCCCTTACTGATGTTACGCCTTAGAAATCACAGGGATATAGGCTCTGAGCCTCCCTCATTAAATTTAAAAATTGGGATACAGGCTCCTAGCTTTCCTTATTACTATTTTTTATTTAATTTTTAAAAACACTTAAGTTGTCAGTGCCCACATAACTCCTTGTGGAATCATGTGGTGACACTCATTTTATTTCATTAATAATTTTCTACATAATTTTCTCTCCATCTAAGTAATATCATATTGTATTAGATTACTGATAGTTACACTGTTCTTCTTTTTATTGTAGAATTTTAAACTTAGCTGATGATGAACCTATATAGGTTCGAAATATGTACTACTATGAAACCATTGAACTGATCGATAGTCATTTATCGTTCTAACAGCACTAACATTTGGTGGTTATATTAAATTTGTGGAGATGATTTTGAGTTTTTCTTCATCGTGAATGTACATGTGTGTTTAAGGAAGCCCAATAAAATCTAGCGGATTGGACTTAGCAGGTTTATACTCTAAGTTAACGAAATGTGCCACGATTCATCTCAAAAGAGGACTATGCGAGGAATACGTAGAGGACGTTCAGCTCGTAGACGGAAGCATCCTACATCATCTGGATGCCGGATAGACGTATACCTACCTAGAGGTGTACAACGCCACACCCAAGTATCAGCATAGACTCCGACAGATCTGGTCATCAGAATTGTCGGGAAAGCACAAAGATGCAGCAACTAATATGCTTGCCGTTCTGATTTCCCTTACCCCATTTGGAGTAATGAAATGGACCCAGGAACAGCTGCAAAAACTTGATCTTAAAACATCCGGTCCACGCTTATACTTCCCCAGACTTCGGGAAGGCCGTGGACTTTTTTGGAGTGTCCGAACAACAGAGTAGTACTGGATAGAGCTTGTAAAGTCACCAAGAGTTCAGATCCCCTTTTCTACTCAGCAGGGATTGGAGCATTTGTTTTCAAGGCAGCAACCCGTGCAGCCGATGAACTCTGTCTCGTATCGACACTGAACGGACGAACCCAAACTCTCTGTCGCCGAGTTGGAACGATAAGCTAATGCATGGGGTCTCCTTCAAGAACATTGAAGACCTTGGCTTATCCAGAAGACTGACGTTTTCGGGACCCACTCTTTGAACTTCGCAGGCTTAACCCAAATCATTCTGTTAAAATGGTGGTTCTGATAATAGGGGTCTCAAGCTCAAAAATCATACCGGCTTGACGTGATATGGCAGAAATCTCAGCTGGACGAATTCAGAAGTCCGTAATTCTTGGTTCACTCCGCCTGCTCAGTGCACATGATTTTCGAACCCAATAGTCACTCACCCCACGGCATCGGGAATGGTTATTGGGACAAATGATCCAGCAAGCCCCTTGGAAGTGTTCGGGCTCTGGAGACAAGGCCTGACTGGGAAATTCCTAACGGATAAGAAAAATAATAATAATACCCTAATACCCTCATTGAAAAGTTCTTTTGTCGGTGGCACCACTGTTAAGGCACAAAATGAAAAAACACGTTGGTCTGCTGTATTGATATCAATTGAGCCGATTAAATTATTTATAGAGTGTTCACTTAAAACCAAACCAAATCGATGTACCTATCTATGTTTTTAATTCAATTAATGAGCTTAATCGAATTGAACAATTACGAACGAATCAATAAGTTAACTAAAAGTAATTTTTTTTTTTAGGTAATTCTGGAGAAGCTTTTCCAGCAATGGGGATTCGATGGTATGCTGGCATACTTCGAGAAAGTCAAAGCCTTCTATAAGGTTCGGTGCGATTTCGCGATGGCCTCCATGGAGAAGCATCTGAAAAGCCTTTGTGAATGGGATACTCCTACCGGAGGCATGTTCATATGGTTCAAGGTAATTGGAGTGTCAGATGTATACGAAATGCTTCTCACCCGAGGAATCAAGAAGCACATCACCTTCATTCCTGGACAGAACTACATGGCAGATCCAACCAAAGCGTGTAACTATGTCCGAGCTTCTTTCAGCAAAGCGAACCCGAAGCAAATCGACAAGGCTATGCAAATACTAGCCGAACTGATAAGGGAGGAGCAAGTTTTGCTGCGGCGAAAGTTGGATAATTTGGAAGATAATATCATAAGATAGGTTTTACCAAACAGTAGCGCAGGAAAAGTACGCTAATTTACGAAACAATATGAGGCTTGTTAGTCTAGCAGCCCAAACATTTATTACAAGTTGTTTTCTTCCACACTACAAATGAATCAAAATAGAAAAGAAATGCATGTACTCCGAAATACTTATTCAACGATACAAGCTGATTCAAAATCATCAGCCAATTCCATTAATTGGTAAATTTTGAAATAATATTTCATTTTTGACACCTGAAACATTTCAGTGAGATTTGTTGAAGTTGAAATCAGAAGAAAGCATCTGCGCTACCGTTATAGTCTTGTATAAAAATATTGATATTCTCTGACGTTTGTGGTGTTTGGTTTTGCACAACATTCGATCGATCTAGCGGCCAGAGGTGGAAACAATAATGGTTAGGTTTCTATATGAGCTGGAATTGTTCATTCAGCGCCTCTTCTACAGATGGCGGCTGTAGTAGCGTTGTTTCAGTTTGTGAATCAGTTATTTCTGATGGAGATGGTTTACAAATTGTGGGAAAGGAGTTCCTAAAGATTGATTTGAATATTTTATCATTAAGTGATTTTATCAATAAAATTTATTTTATGAAACATGGTTTTATTTCCAGAACCACATTCATCATAAGCATGAGGAAGATCTGAGATTTGTTGTTGGATGATGAATTTACCAAAACGTAACGACTTATTTTAAGGTACCTTGCATTTGTCAATCACGGTTCACTTATGAATTGTCCCAACTTCCTCAAGAACTATAATGAAACCAACTCGAGTGCCGACTTATTGATCCACAAAAGAATGACCCGTTTTCACACTAGATTTGATTTATGTTTTCAACTCATTATTATAAAGGACCTCGTATATTTCGAGTACAATCGGAAAGCTGTCTTTTCTGGTTGGGATATAATTTGGCTGCTCGGTGGCAAGAACTAGATTAAAATATATGGTCTTCGTCAGTTATATTTGGCCTAGCCATTGATACTTTTTCATACATTGCATCGCACTGGCCATGAAAAGTGATTCAAATTCGAAGATTTTCTATACACATCTACGGAATAAATCTACAATAATTTTCATTTTCGGAAAACGACATATTTTGGTTATATTTTGAAGATAAATCGAAATAATTAGTTCCAATATACCTACATGATGTCAAATATTATCTATATGTGCTCCAAAATGTTCATAAAGAGGTTTAGTGAGCTCTAACGGAAAAATGGAAAATCATAATTAAATATTCTCAGAGATAAAAATTATGGTCCCTGTTGGTGTCACTCTCGTATGACATGATGTCTCATAAATCTCGATGATGTGGTATTGAGTTTCCAATGCATCAGTTTACTCATAATAGCTCGAAATGGACGAATATCATCTAACACAGTACTTTCCAAATAAAATGAGGGAGTTTGGGTGTAGGAGGCAAACCATGAATATAATTTTGAGATGGCCTAATTCGCAAACCTACAAACTCCACGTTTGCGAATTAGGGCATCGTTTGGTCATATACTACATTTCCTCGAAAGTTATATTACACAATATAATGAAATGAAATTATTCATAATAATATTAATAATAATGATACAGGGAGGCCCACTCTCATCCAAGGCCTTGGTGAGTTGCGACACCACTTTCCTGAGCAACCGGTGCAAAACCGGACCGGCAGCCAAGGCGCACCCTGGAGGGGATGCTAGACTAACCCCTTGGTATACCCTACTACTTGGTTCACGATGGACGAGATAGAGGCCCCCACAACCGACCCCCTCGGAATAGGAGTCAAAGGCAAGGTGGTGTGGTCCAGGACGATGGATTGCCACATATCGACGACCGCGATAACAACGGACGCTTTTAGTGGACGGATGAATTAAGAGACGGTCTTCTGCATGCCGCTTTTTCCGCCCAAAACCTGTGGGATTATGTATCTCATCTCTATTCCTTGGTAATAGCATAATAACGGAAATGGCGAATAAAGGTGACGTTATTTTTGACTCAAGTGATACAGCATAGGGCTGAATGGCAGTAGTGTGATGCAGAAGAGAATAGGGCTGAGGGAGACTCCCTGAAAAACGCCCTTTGCCCTTTCTAAAAATAACCTGTTCTGTTTGGACTCTGACTTGACCAGATGTTATGGTAAAGCAAGTCCCCCAGAGCAGCATCAGCTGTATGTCCGTTGCACTACGGAAAACCCGCGGATACAACTGCAGCACCCAGCAACCCATTTGTTTTACATGGATGACCTTAAAATGTATGCCTCCGGAGAAAAGAACCTTCATCAGTCTTTAAGGGTGGTGCAAGAGTACACGCATGCTATCGGAGTTTGGGATCGACAAATGTGCCAAGGTTCATCTCAAAAGAGGACGATGCGAGGAATACGGAAAGGACGTTCAGCTCGTAGACAGAAGCATGCTACATCATCTGGATGACGGAAAGATGTACATCTACCTAGAGATGGAACAACGCCTCACCCAAGAGGTAGCTACTGTTAAAAACTATCTCCGTTGCAAGTATCAGCAAAAACTCCGACAGATCTGGTCATCACAACTGACGGGGATGAACAAAGTTGCAGTAACTGATCTGCTTGCCGTTCCGATTCTACTTTCCTCCTTTGAACTAATGAAATGGACTCAGGAGGAGCTACGAAAACTCGAAGTTAATACATGCAAGATGATGCATTTCCATAGGAGCTTGCATCCTTAATCGTCCGTTCGACGGTTACAATTCCTTAGACCCTAAAGCCGTGGACTTTTGAGTTTGGAGTGTCTACACAACAGAATGGTGCTAAATGGAGCCTGTAAATTCATCAGGAGTTCAGATCCCCTTCTCTGCTTGGTATGCGATCATGAAAAAGCAGGGATTGGAGCATTTCTTTTCAAGGCAGCAACCCGTGCATCCGATGAACTCAGTCTCGTTTTCGACGCTGAACGGATGAACCCAAACTCTGTCACCGAGTTGGAACCCGTTCAGCAGAAAGTCCACGTCAAAGCTGCGGAGAGTGAGAGGCTCCTACAGCTACATAAGGATAAGCCAATGGATGTGGTCTCCTTCAAGAACATTGAAGACCATGGCTTATCCAGAAACCTGACATTCGCTTTTCTCAGGTCAAGTGGGCTGAAGTCGGATTCATAATGGCCTGCCAGGATGGTTTCTTCAACACCCTCGTTTACCGTAGTCGCGTGATTGGTATAGAGGTTCCTGACACTAGATGTAGAGCGTGTCGTGGGACAGCTGAGACCATAATGCATTTGCTGTTAGCTTGTCCAGCTCATGCGGTCTCAGCCTATATCCACAGGCATAACGCGGACCTACGGTGTAGACACCGGTGTTGCCTTATGCTCCAGGGGATATTCAGACCGTTGTGAGCAATGAGAAGTGCCGAACCTATTGGAACTACTCGTTCCTCACCCTCAGGCAAATCCAAGCCAGTAAGCCTGATGTCGACTATCAAAGTAGGTCATTGAGTTTTAAGCTACTGGCGAAACGAACATCGTCCGAAAAGAGAAGGAAAAACGTACTAAATATCGAGATCTACTCTTTGAATTCCGCAGGCTTTACCCAAACCATTCTGCCAAGATGGTGGTTCTGATAATAGGGTCCTTGGTGAAATGATGGACACACCGCTATCAAACTTGGAAATCATACCGGCTTGCCGTGATATGGCAGAAATCTTAGCCGGACGAATGCAGAGGGCTGTAATTCTTGGTTCACTCCGCCTGCTCAGGGCACATGATTCTCGGACCCAATAGCCACTTACGACACAGCGTTGGGAGTGGTTATAAGGATAAATAATCCAGCGCGCCCTCCGGAAGTGTCGGGGCTCCGGAGACATGGCCTGTTTGGGAAATCCCTAATGGATAAAACAAAATAATACTCATAGAGTATACCTAAAGGCATAGCCTTTGAGGGTAGAGGACGGCTATTATCATTTGCCGTGGCTAATTTGCAAATTTATTATCTCGTCTCCCGGACTAAGAAATTACGGAATAAAGCCAGTAAGCCGCACTTATATTACTCTATTCTTCATTAACCCATAAAAAATCGAAGAGTTTTCCAAATGAGTTTTAAGTTTTTATGTAGACCATACTTGAATTTATGAATGATGATTTTTTCCTTAAATAATAGGGATCTGAAATTGACGGACCTGCGAATTTCACCCATATGAGCACCATTGACAAATATATTATTTACTCACTCTGGATTGATAATCTTCACCTCCAAATGATAAATTACCCTTTCGTGGCTGATAAAATCACCTTACTTTTCGAATAACTCGCCTAGATGAACTTTCCAGTAATCACCTGCAAAATTTGAGAACCATAATATACTGAAATGGTCAATCACAACCTGAAAAACTCTTTGGGAGCTCATGAGAAATTCAGATATTTTTTTCTAACTCTTGTAGTGCTATTTATGACTTCATAGGATAACATCGAAACCTTGGTTCAACGTTGAATGTTACCATCTGAAAAACTTATCAAAAACTGGCGAACAAGAACCAAGAGCGTAGTTACAAAACTTCTTATTAAATGATGAATCCATGAGACTGAGGCTATCCAATATCAGAGATTCTATGATTATTTGGAAAACTATCAAAGGTTTTCGTGATTTTTCTGCACTAGTTAATGAAAAAACTTTCATAATGAATTTTACCCTCAGAATAATTGACGATAGCACGTAGTTTTATGTCAAGCACTATTTTCTCAATTCACCAATACCTAACTGATGAAATTTTCGCTATTTTCAACAAATGTAAACAATAAAGACGCTTGGTAATGTTGGAATAGTTCATTAAAAAAAATTCCCATAATTAGATACTGTATCTCATCTGCCTCTCCAATAAAATATTTAAAATATTACTGTATTACATAGCTGGTCTGAAGTTATATTAAGTAAGTCTCATATATTTGAATCATCTGATGATCCAGCCAACTACAGAGGTATCGGCCCTGTTCTAGTAAAATATACGTATATTGTTTTTTTTATTGTGATTTTCTATCGAAATTTGATTTGTATATAACATCTACTTCCATAGTTAGCTCGTGTAGATCGTAGTTTTAGAACCAAGCAATGTTTCTTATCCACCTATCTACACAGAATGTTCCTGGTTAGTTTTCAGAATGCTAGAGAATGAAACGCAAGATTTCCATCGGTAATGTGATAAACCATTATGAAAAAGCATTTCTCTTAACACTCCTGCAGATCTGTTGAGGGCAAATGGAACATCTGGAGGGATAAAAATTGTACTAACGAAGAAATAATTTCGAGGAGCACAAAAAATCATTTAAAAGGTCAGTTTGACAAAATCTATCAATTATTCAATAACAAATCCACACGTTAGCATGATATTCCTTTATAAGTGTCCAAATTGTGCTGAAAAAGTCAATAAGCTTTCTTTGATCATATCTAGAAATGCAGAGAAAATTCGCATGAGAATTTTTTGTGGCTCACTCTGTAGAGTTACAAAAATTTTCTATAATCGAAAGTTGATTTCTTTTGATCACAAGAATGATATAAGTATCTGACTTAAAAAGTTCTGTCAACCCGTGGTGCCTTGTCCTTTGTTCACGTATTTCAGATAAAAAGGAGATTAATAGCGATGTCTTTGTTTCCGACAACGATAAACCAAAATACCACGGAGGGCATCAATGTTCGTAATAATCAGCCGTTTGAATTCAGTTCGGGTTTGGCTTCGCCTAAATATTTTTTTGCACTGGGAAATAGAGCTCCCAGATATGGGCAGCGGGATGCAGCAGCATTATCCCGCTGGAGAGTTATGTATCTCGTAGATTTATGTATAAAGTGTAATACCCGCAAAGCTCGCCGACGTTGGGACGCTGTAGTAAAACACGGCCCGGACGTGCGTGATCATATATTGCAAAAATACCCTATAATAATGGGACAATGGCTCAATGTCACGCAAAAGTTTTTTGTTCATAATTTTACGTCATATGTTATATCATATTGAGATTATTTGGCAGAAGAACTTCTAAGAATTCAACAGGAACATCTAGAATCACTCGTTCTTGTTCTTGTTTATCCCGAATGTTCTTTTTGTAGTCTTGCATTTATAGGATATTCTAGAACCTTAATTCCTCAATGCAACGAAAATATCTAGTGGAGATTTCTTGTTGTGAATTAAGGAGTATTCTGATATAAAAGAAGATTTTTTTGAGAGTTAACATTCTCGAAAGGAAGAAAGTGAAACTGGGTGTTTTAATTCTTTCCTCTGATCCGAATTCCGAATTGATATACCCTACTATAATTTGAGGCAAAATGTTGCGAAAAGTTTAATGCTAGCTACTTTACGTGTGTAAAGGCTTGTCGATGGCTTTTTCCGGTTGTTCGTGTCGTGGCCTAGGATCACAAATGTTTGGGTCCTTCATCCTTTTTCAGAGAATTCGGCTCGAAGGACCAAATATAGGATTGCGGATGTTGAAACCTTTTGAAGTAATCAGCTGTATACAGTAAGTTGATTCACGAAACAGAAAGTGATATAGAAAGAGAAACAATAATACCTATCGGAATGTGTACATAAACAATAATCACAGAAGTGATATAATCACTTACTTTTATGTGATGGAAGTAGTAACAGAATAAAAACTATAAAATATAATACAGCAAGTATGACATGCAATATAAAATAGTAAATGATATTATGAGCCTATAAATATCAGTATCAATGAATCAACGTTATTTTCCCAAGAAACATTACATGTTCATGGAAGGGATAAAAAAAAATTAAAAAATAACATGAATAAATAAGCATACAAAGGTGTGATCGATAAATATAAAACAAAAGATAACAAAAAAATCTGACAATACGTTTGCTCAAAATACAAAATACAATGTGGTTAATATAAACACAATAAACATTGAAATATACATAATTTTATCAGTTTTCAACTTATATTGAAACTATTCAAAAGTTTTAGTGGTCAAATTCATAAAATATATCACCTCAAAATTTATTTTTTCAATTTGTTTTTGAATTTCTTTAACGAATTATATGATTTTATTTCATCAGGTATCGAATTGTAATTTACTATTCCGTTATAAAAAACCGAATTTTTTCCAAACTTTGTTCTAAAATTACTAGCAGCTAACAATTTTTTTTGTCTGGTATTATGAATATGTATAGTATTCACTACAGTAAACACTAAATTTGAAGTTTTCACTTTTTTTTAACTGAGTGGATGAAACAACAAATTTTCAGCTTGTAAAGGGAGTTCAGATCTAGTAAACCATTTGGTTTATATAAATTAATTGTTGGTTCCATATAATTCAATTTATAGATACTTTTGATTGTTTTGTATTGAAGTTTCCTCAAACAATTTAAAAAGCAATTACTTGTAGTACCTCATACAGAAGCCAAGTATTGAAGATGTGAATAAATCAGAGCGAAATTGAAATATTTGAGAAATTTCAACGGGATGTAGTTTCTTATTTTGAAAAGAATTCCTATCAGAGGTGCTATTTTATTCCTGATTTTATCAATTTGTTTATTCCATGATAGCCTTTCATCTATATACGAGCCCAACAATTTAATTGTTTGCTGATAATTCATAGTTTTATCATTTAAACTAATTGGAAGAGTTGGAATATCCACCACCTCTTTTGAAATATTCATTAAAGAAGATTTGTTAAAATTAAGAGTAAATTTATGTTTTTGTAACCAAATAAAAATATTACTAATATCATTTTTAATTTTAATTGTTATTTCATTATGATTATTGGAAAAATAAATAATCGTTGTCATCTGCAAACAACGACAGTACTCCAATAAGAGTCAATTTTGATAACGAGTTAATATATATTAAAAATAAAACCGGGCCAAGAGCGCACTAGTGCGGGAAAATGACACCTCTCAAAGTAAATTGCGTGCGGGTATAAGGTGAATCACGCACGCTTGTAGGAAATAGTTATTATCCTAACAAGTACGGAAAGAGTACTATTCCCGCATGAGACTGCCGTTACCCGAACGACGCAAAGCGGAGTTCGGGTAAGCAGTCGAGTGCGGGATAGTACCTTTCCGTATAAGTAAGGATCAAGATTTTTTTTACAAGAGCATTGAACCATCTTATGTGATGCTCTTGAACAAACTTTCACGTGCGGGAAAAATTATTACCGCACTAGGGAGGGAAAAACTCACTTGAAGTGACATTAGCATGCGAACGACGCAAAGCGGAGTTCGGGTAAGCAGTCGAGTGCGGGAGAGTACCTTTCCGTATGAGTTAGGATCAAAATTTTTTCTACAAGCGCTTAAAAAAAAATTATGTAACGCTCTTGAACAAACTTTCGCGTGCGGGAAAACTTTTTCCCGCACTAGTGCGGGAATAACCCACTTGAAGTGACATTAGCGTGCGGGAATATGACACCTCTCAAACTAAATTGCGTGCGGGAATAGGGCGGAACACGCACGCTTGTAGAAAAAATAAATTACACAATAGCGAAGTCCTTCAGCCTGACACCGGTCCCGCTAAAAACGCTGGAGGAGGAGGTGGATAGGTTTCTGATGGAGGGGCCCCTATGGGTAAGCCCCTTTCACAAAAATCAACATGCATATAGGAAGGAACCTCCGACTGAATCGGCCCTCCACACTATAGTGCGAAGGAATGAAAGAACATTGAAGTTCAAAAAGGTATCGTTAGGAGTATTCTTCGATGTTGAAGGTGCGTTCGACAAGGCGAAGACGGAGAAAATACAGGCAGCGAGGCAGCACTAAGGGCCAGAGAAATGCCTCTCACGATGGTCAACTGAGTTATATCGTCGTTAACGAGAAGAAAGGTCGAGGGTCGAGGTATTCCGGGATGACCTCAGACTGGAGGCTGGAGTGGGAGGGGGCTGCCCTCAGGGAAGTAGCCTCTCTCCTCATCTATGGTGCTTAGTCATGGACGAACTACTGGACAGCCTCACAGATGGACATTTTGAGCCACAAGCATACGCGGACAACTAGTCAGCGGATGATTCATCGAAATCGTCTGCGACCGTATGCAGGCAGCCTGTAGGATAATTGGAAGATGGTACGGTGAAGCAGGGCTCTCAGTAAATCTCACGAAATCAGAGATGATCCTGGTTACCAAACGAAGGAAAAAAGATGAATTCAGGAGACCTACCATGTTTGGCAAACAGCTGGAGCTAGTACAGCAGGTCAAATACCTGGGGGTGGTCAATGACTCCAAACTTTCATGGGCGCCACATATAGATAGGAGTATACAAAAGTCGGTAGCAATCCTATGGCAACTGAGGAGAATTGTAGAGAGCAATTGGGGCACAAACCCATAGATCATGCGTTGGCTGTACGCGGCTGTCGTATGAACAAAGATCAAATATGGGTCAGCTGTGTGATGTCCAGACGCACAGAACAACACAATGAGCCAAAGACTTAGCGAGGTCTATATGTTGGCCTGTTTGTTAATAACGGGATGCGGAACTCGGTATGGGTAAGCGAAGAAGCGACGATAAGCCTTACGAAAATCGCGATGTGGTCCTAGCAGGATATTCCTATTTCCGCCTTCAGAATGAAAAGCGCACAGGATAGACTGCAATGGAACAGAGAGTTTGCCCTTACTATTCCGAGCAGAGAACGATGAGAAAAATACAATGAAGTTTCGCACGTGAAGGGTAATATGTTATTTGCTTTGGGTAGATACACAACAATTTTTCAAGCTGAAGTGTTCGCCATTCTAACCGTAGCCACGAGACAAGGGGTAAAAGAATATCACGTCAGGTCATCCTGATTCAAGCTCAACACACGAATACGGAGATGCCTTAAAAAAACTTGCTTAAACGAAGGAAGTCCAGCTGGTTCAAGATCACAGAATGATGCGCGGAAACGAGGTGGCAGACGAACTTGCTAGAACCGATTCGGCGATGCCTTTCCGTGGGCTGGAACCCATATGACTCGTATATTTGTAAAAAGGTTATATTTCAGAAGTCTATCTTTCTTTTTCCTTACATTTCTACACCACTCTCGTGTTTGGAATAAGGTGTGGGAACAGGCAGGTGGTCACAAATAAATCTACGATTGCTTGCACTGAACCTTGCCATTCTATTTGTTAGAAATGTAAACCAATGAAGAACCTTATTATTATTGCTATTGGAGATGTTATGATGTAATGGTATATTTAATGATAATATGATCATCAGCCGAAAATATCTTTCTTTCATAATAATGTTATTGAGATGTGTGCAATACCTTGTTGCAGAAATCTTTCCAGAAAAAATTGTGATAATCCTTGTTGCTAATAAATAATTCATTATCTTGTTTTTGTTGTGGTAATTATATCGGAGCAAAATAAAAACATCCTACTTTCTGTATCAGAATGCAAACAAAATAAAATATTGCTGAAAAATTGATAGACGGTTTAGGCGAAGTAATAATAGTAATAGTAATTTTATTATATTTTGTCGCCAACCGGTGCTAGCTCTGAGCAGGAACCTATTGGCAATCGTTAAAGAGCTTCCTATCGAGATAACAAAAGAATCGTTGAAGGCACAATTAAATAAATAAAACAGTCAAAACATCGGAAGACATTCATCTGTCAGTGGAAAATGGCTTGTGATAGTTCATACGGATCGTGAATCCAATGTATTGATACATAAAACAAAATAATTAAGTTGAGTACATAAGGTGTGGTATACTAGCAAATCAGCACCTATATGTTCATCGCTAAGCCTACTAATCCAGCAAATCAACAGTAGTAATTATGAACAAACTCTACTTGGGCACAAGCAACACTCTGTTGCACCAGAGCTCGCTTTTAGAGCATTTAACAATGGCCTACCTCAATCCTTATAGAAGGCCAATGTTTCTAGAATCTGTGATACAACACTGCGTAACTGGATTGCTAATATGCTTCAGAACAGACCTTTATACTGTGATAAAGTGTCAGCTTTAAGTCAGTCAGGATATGTCCTGAGGGTCAGGGTTCTTTGAAGTTTTCCTTCGCTGTGGTCACTACTGGTAGATGACTTGCTGGCAATACTCACGTTCTGGGAGGTTCATCTGCAAACGTATGCTGACGATCTGGTCCTGGTTCAAGATATACTAAAGGACTGAATGGTGTAAAAGCGAAGAAATATGTCTTAACTCCCTGGTCGTAGAACTGTTCACCAGGAAAAGGAAACTGGAACATTTGATATCTCCTTTCAAGAAATCCTAGATATGAAGCTGAATTCACATTTGGAGAGGACTATCCCGGAGGGTCACGGATATGTCGCAGAGTATGTGGCAAAACTGGGGTAATGTTACCAAAAGAAGTAGTATCTGTATGTAAGCAATATCATGACCAATGATCACTGATATGTATATCTGTAGTCTGGTAGAGCAAAGGCCAGCATGTCAGTATGTCTGTCCATTCCAGGTTGGTTAATTCCTCTTGTTCGAGTTATTCGGCTCCAAAAATTACAAATCTTAGCCTCCCATACGCCTCGCACTCGCCGAGGAAGTGAGATGAAGTTTCTTCGTCTTCTTCGCATTTGCGGCATGTGGGGTTGTCTTCTATATCTTTTAGGAATAGGTCTCTGCCTACCCTAAAATGCCCTGTTAGAATTCCTGCAAAGAGGCGTAGTGTTTGGCGGTTTTTGCCCAAGAGCCATGACGTCCTTGACTTGCTGAAGTCGACCACAAAGTCTTTCGACTACCTGCAGCTGGTATTATCCCTCCAAAGTTTGTCCAGCTCTTCTTCCGCTCTTCTTCTCTCGGCAATAGTTGTCACCTCAGCTTGTAATACGGAAGCTTGAGAACCGAGGCATATACTGATGTCATCACTCGGTCTCTACCTGTACATGCCAACTCCACCCCGTTGAGTGATATCAAGTGAGTGATATTGACATTATCAAGGATTCCACGGGTTCAAATCCCAGCGTGATATTTTTGTAGAATTCATGGGAATTTTGACCCAGCAAAATTTTTGAAATGATTTAATGATTTGCTCGAGTTTCTTGTCAATTCAATTCGCGACAATGTTCAAAAATCACTCGCGTTAACTCGACAAATTACTACGCAACAATCACACGTAACAATGAATAGTGGTGACTATCTGGTCGTAACAATAGAAAATCGTAGTGGAAATTAGACAAAAGTTATTACTATTTTCTGTATCCTATATTAATTCTCACCCTATCTCGCCTTGCAAGAATAGCATGCATGAATGGTTAGAAAATTGATTTCTTCGATTTCTTCTATAGATGTTAATTTTTTGTTTCGGATGGTGTATTCAAAAATCTTGAAGTAGCAATTTGAAGGAACACTAAGATGTTATAGCTCTTTTAGTGGAGCCACCTCGTTTTTTCCATAGTTTTTTTAGGGTTTTTAGCTTCCCAAGAAGCTGCCGACGTAGCAGGATCATTGACTCCCTCTGTTAGAACTGGGTATCCGCAGTACGGGTAATAGGTCATGCTCCATACTCGTTGAGGAGGAATGTCAGTTGTACTTCAATGCACTTATTGTTGTGATACTAGTGCATTTCGATGCTGTAAATCTGAACATGAGTGCTTTCCTAAATGGTTTCCAAGGGAAACCAAACATATCCAGTGCCAATATCCATAAAAATATAAATGAAACTTTCCACTAGTGAATAAAGGTATGGCTTATTGATCTGAAAAAGAATATAGGCGGAGGCAAGCGCTCCAATGGAAAATAAAAGAGAATGAAAAAGTTCAGCAATATATAAGCTCATAAAATATTTCCCTATTAACGTGGAGTGGTGCACTGGCGCTTTCCCAGTTAATATCTGCTGCATTCCTCGTGTACGGCCGACGGAAAACTCGCTTTGAGCCTTCCTATCATGGAGTTCGGAGATATGTCAACCACAATTGCCAGGCAACGATCCCGGTCTCTCCCATACCGCCAGAAATATTTTTCTCTGGAATTTTCATTATGAAGATATATTTGGAAAGTATCTTATGTTTATCGGTGAAAATATAAATCACTTTAAAAAAGTGCATTGTGAAAATATCAGCAAAGTCCTCTTTTTCAATTTCAGACAAGTCGATATAAATTTCCGGAAGCATCATCTGAAACAATCATAAAGCAACGAATTTGATAATCAATTCGTTGGCGAAAATGCTATCGATATTCAGGAAGATTGAGCTCTGACTTTCTTGAATCTGCGAATGAGTGATTGAATAATAATTTTGATGGGAAATTATTTCACAATGCAGACAGACACATCAGGTAAGTAAAACGAATGATTTTGACGACATTGAATTATCTCTGACATCTATTTGTACAATATTTCTTAAGGACATTATTATTACCAAATGAGATCAGGTAACTCGCCAAGAACGTCAAGATATAGACTAGCAGTATTTCAAAGGAATTTCTTAAACTTGGATTTTTATAACTAACTGCTCACTGAAATGAAACAGTTGAATGACTTTCAACTTAAACGGAAAATCAGAGCATTCTTGCTTGAGAAATGTTTGTATTCAGCTGAAGACTTCCGCAACTACTATTTCACGGATGACGATTTGTGAAAAACACTATTCAATTCCTTGCCATTTTGTTTACTGTCAATCAATTCAATTGATAAGTTGTATATGACAGTTCGTAATTTCATAATTCGTCTGCTTGTAACTTGATATCGGTTCATTTTTCACCTAACTAGATTTATAAAACTTGCTACAAACTTATCTGGAAAACATTAAAACAAATAGTCAATGATATCTACACTTACATATTTATATACTGTTTATGTCATTCAACGTTATATAACCAACGTCAAACGTCTTGGAGGCAGGAGTCAATTGCTGTTGCTGGAGGTTATTTTGCGGACTCCGCTGGACAGAAGAAAACCATCTCGAATATAATATTTTCAAGTACTGACAACTTGCAACCAATGCCGTCTCCGTCATCTTTACGCACTTAGCAATCTAGAAGTGTTTCTCTTAACAGTTACCACCAAATAACTACTCTGGACATGCCACGGCAAATAATAATAATAGCCATCCTCTACTCGCACAGGCTTTAGGTACACTCTATGAGTGTTAATGAGGGAGTATTATTATTATTATTATATTTTTTTTTCAATCCGTTAGGAATAACCCAGACAGGCCCTGTCTCCGGATCCCCGACACTTCCGGAGGGCGCGCTGGTGTGTCATTAACCCCAGTAAACATTCCCCACGTCCCTGGGGTGAAGAATAACGGCCTTCTGCATTCTTCCGGCTAGGTTTTCTGCCACATCATGGCAAGCCGGTATGATTTTCAAGTTTGAGATCAGTGTGTCCATCATTCCACCAAGGACCACCATCTAGACAGAATAGTTTGGGTGAAACCTGCAGAGTTCAAAGAGTAGACCTCGATATTTAGTCCGTTTTTTCTCCTCTTTTCGGACGATGTTCGTTTCTCCAGGAGCTGAAAACTCAATGACAAAAATCGTCCTACTTTGATGGTCGAGTAGGACTACATCAGGCGCATTGGCTTGTATTTGCCTGAGGGTGGGGAATGAGTAGTTACAATATATTCGGCACCTCTCATTCTCCACAACGAACTCAATATCCTCCGGAGCATAAGGCATCACCGGTGTCTCGTCTACACTGTACGAGTGTCGTAGATGGTAGTACAACACTCGTAAGGCCGCGTTATGCCTGTAGATATAGACTGAGACCGCATAAGCTGGACAAGCTGACAGCAAATGCATTACATTCTCAGCTGCTCCACGACATGCTCTACATCTAGTGTCAGGGACCTCTATACCCATCACGCGACTGCGTAGACACCATCCTGGCAGGCTATTATGAATCCCTCGGTTTCCGACTTCAGCCCACTTGACCTCAGAAAAGCGAAGGTCAGGATTCTGGATAACCCAAGGTCTTCAATGTTCTTGAGGAAGACCCCATGCATTAGCTTATCCTTATGTAGCTGTAGGAGCCTGTCACACTCCGCAGCTTTCACGTGGGCTTTTTGCTGAACGGGTTCCAACTCGGTGACAGAGTTTGGGTTCGTCCATTCAGTGTCGAATATGAGACCGAGTTCAACGGCTGCACGGGTTGCTGCCTTGAAAAGAAATGCTCTAATCCCTGCTTTTTCGTGATCGCATACCAAGCAGAGAAGGGGATCTGAACTCCTGATGACTTTACAGGCTTCATCCAGTACCATTCTGTTATGTAGACACTCCAAACTCAAAAGTCCACGATCTCCCTGTTGTCTGGGGAAGTATAACCGTGGAACGGACGATTTGGGATGCAAGCTCCTTTGGAGATGCATAATTTTGCGAGTTTTTACGTCGAGTTGTCGCAGCTCTTCTTGAGTCCATTTCATTACTCCAAAGGAGTAAAGTAGAATCGGAAACGGCAAGCATATTAGTTTCAGCAACTTTGTTCTGATGACCAGATCTGTCGGAGTTTGTGCTGATACTTGCCGCGGAGAGAGTTTTTAACTGTAGCTACCTCTTGGGTGCGGCGTTGTTCCATCCCTAGGTATGTACATCTTTCCGGCATCCAGATGATGTAGGATGCTTCCGTCTATGAGTTGAACGTCTTCTCCGTATTCCTCGCATCGTCCTCTTTTGAGATGAACCGTGGCACATTTGTCGATCCCAAACTCCATTCCGATAGCATGCGTATTGCACCACCCTTAAGGACTCATGAAGATCCTTTTCTCCGGAGGCATAAAGTTTAAGGTCATCCATGTATGCCTACGATTGCTGGGGGTGCCGCAGTTGTATCCGCGAGTTTTCAGACGTGCAACGGACAATGTCAGTAGTGAGATGCAGAAGAGAAGAGGGCTGAGGGAGTTTCCCTGAAACACGCCTCTTCTAAAGATAACCTGCTCTGTTTGGACTCTGACTTGACCAGATGTTATGGTAAAGCGGGTCCTCCAGAGCGGCATCAGCTGTTCAATGCATCTCACTATTTGATCGGGTACCGCAAAGCATCTAAGCAAATGCATGATGAGCTTATGCGATGTTGTATCAAATGCCTTGCGATAATCGATCCAGGCCATTGAAAGGTTGCGCTTGTACTGCACGGAGTCCTGCGTAATGCATCTGTCGATCAGCAGGTTCTTTTTGCAGCCAGCGACCCCTTTCTTTGACCCTTGCTCATATATCCGTTCATACACCAGCTTAACTGCGGAGAGTATTCGCATGTATAAAATGCGTGTAAACATCTTCTAGCATGCGTTCAAGCATGTTATTGGTCTGTAGTTCTTCGGATCAGACAAATCTCCGTTTTTGGGGATTAGCACGGTTCGCCCCTCTACAAACCAATCCGGAATGTATTGCTCCCCATCTAGCCAAGAGTTGAAAACTCTTGCTAGATGGTGGTGGGTACATGGACATTTTTTCCACCAATAGTTAGTTAGTCCATCAGGACCTGGAGCAGCAAAGTTCTTCGAGCCTTTGAAGGCCTTTCGAACTTCTTCCGGGGTTATCGGATTGCGCAGTTCATTGAGCTCAGGCTGTCGAAGACTCCTGCAAAAGGCTTCGAACTGCGCTAGGGCAGGAGTATCTACGTTGAGTGGTTGCGGAAATTCGTGAATACCCTTCCAGAAGGTTTCTACCCGATCAGCCGCCGGCGGGTTATCCACAACACGTGGAGGCTTTTGGAATAGGCGAGGAGTTTTATCGCGGAACTTCATGTTTTCCGCGATGCTCCTCGCCCGCCTCACCAGTGACTTTTTTGCAGCCACTAGCATTCGTATCCTATCAAGACAGTGCTGTTTGATGGTAAACAACACGCCTTGATTTGGTGTGTGGTGAGCTCGTCTTAAATTTGCAGCAATTTGCCGCACTGCGGGCGTGAAGGGCCTATTGGCCGCCACGTAGTCCGCCACACACTGGATACGAGACGCGTCTTGTCTCGCCGCCTTGATCTTAGCTTCCATCTTGTGAATGCATCGCTCATGCCTCCCAATCAGAGGGGTGGTATCCCTCCTCTCCACTAGGGAAAGGGCCTGAGCGTCATCATACACGGCAGAGTTGATCTGATGTCAGATGTCAGCCTCTTCTGAAAGGACATCGTTTATCTCCGCATCCACCCGTGCCAGTTGTTGTGGCTTCAGGGGCTTGGTGTTATGAAGCGCCCTGCGGGTTCTGATGCCTTCCATTGGTGGTATGATGCGGGCCTCCTCTACAGCCAGGTCAACACGTGGCATATCTGCCACTTCTGCCACTGCGTTAACAGGCTGAGGAGGGGCTCTTACATAGCCTCGAACCCGAAGGTGGGATACATAATCCCTCAGATTCTGTGAGGAAAAGGCAGCATGCTCTGGGTGTGTTGCACACCACAGATCATGCATTCTCGCCATGTATCCTCTCCGGGTGGGCTCACTGCTCTCATAGCAATGCAGAAGACTGTCCCTTAGTTCATCCGTCCACTCAAAGCGTCCGTTGTTATTGCGGTTGTCATTGTTTGGCAGCTCATCGTTCTGGGCCCCACCACCTTGCCTATGACCCCTCATCCGAAGGGGTCGGTTGTGGGGGCTTCTTTCTCGTCCGTCTAGTACCGAGTAGTCGGGTATACTGAAGGGTTAGCCTAGTATACCCACGGCCGACATCAGAGGGAATGAGCATTCCCTCCAGGGTGCGCCATGGCTGCTGGTCCGGTTTTGCACCGGTTGCTCAGGAAAGTGGTGTCGCAACCCACCAAGGCCTTGGATGGTGGTTGGCCTCCCTGCTTATTATTATTATAATTATTATGCTACTCTGACTCATTTGCAGAATGCAACAAACTGTGTTTTTAACAACTCTCGGACAACTGAAACTTTGTTTACCCTTCCGTGAGACTACTGATATCGGTGATAGTAGGTGCACAAGTCAAGAAAACTTGGAAGCTGATGACGGTCTTTTGGAATGGGTCATTCCTTGAGCTAGAAAACATACTGACCGACCAGGACCGATCGTTCGTCCAAGGCCGTCCAACGACCAAAAATTGAAATCAATCAAAAAAACTTTCAATCTCACACTGGTCGACCAAAATTTTTAGTGGATTGGAATTTCAAACATGGTCTTTGAAATCATTTATGTCCTTCTATACTTCATCCAAATCGACACCTAGGCCCAGAAATTTTGTTAAAAGTTTTTGTGGTGTGCGCAGAATCATTTAATTTTTCTAACTAAATAATTTTTTTCTTCATCTTGTCGATTTCTGCTTAGATTCCGCTTTAGATTTCATCAATCTCTGACTCAACAGTTCCCATCCTCTCTTCTACTCGGTTAGATACACCAGAAAATGGTTCTTTCAGTCTTTCTGAGTTTTCAAGGAGCTTCTCTTCTAGGTTATTTGAATTTTCATAAAGTTCTTTCCTCAAAATACTCGAATTTTCCTTAAATTCTTTCAGAGTTTCTCTTCAAGGCTTCTTGAATTTTTGTTAATTCCTTCTAAAAAATGTCCCTTCTAGACTCCTTTCAAGCTCACTGAGTTTTGTTGGAGTTCTTCTTTCAAGCTCACCGAATTTTAATGAAAACCGTTTTTCAAAGAGTCCGTAATTTCTTCGAGTTCATTCATTATCGAACTCAAATCAATTCTTTACACTTCAAATACAAATGTTTCCTTCTCGAATCAGTCCTTCTGCAAGTGTTCTCTGGTGCGGTCTCGTCAACGGATATTTCTTATTCTCCTTCATCCAGCTCTTGCGTCAGTTTACTGACCTTCGAATCCACCAGGCGAATTTTCCACGAAAACATTTTGTCTTTTATTGTATTCTACCGTGAAAAAATGTCTATTTCACAAAGAGAGAATTTATCGGTTTGTTTTCAAGTAATGCGCAAAACTGTCCAATTTGAGAAAACTTATTTCAAAAATCCTATTTCCGACACCACTGTCGAGAGCTATTCTCGAATGGTTCGATTTCAATCCTTATACGAATGAGAGAGACAAACTCGAGAACAGGACCCCTGTTCTGATCCATTTCCACCAATTGTAATATATCATTATCGCTAAACCAACTCTTTTTATTTGCAAACTGTCACTAACCAAGTATCCACTGCCAACTGTAGAACTATACGCATATCGAGTTCTTCTCGAAGACTCTTGTATATTCTTATCTCGTTCAACTGGAGCCATCTAGAACAATCCGGAACTCTGGGGCATCGGAATGCGATGATGATTCATACATGCATTGTCAACAAGCCGAGCTTGATTATTCATGCGGTCAGGTCCGGCTCCAGAATCGATACAATAACTTTGTTTTACTGGTTATTGACCGGATTATAGAATAATTATTGTATTCACTGATACATTCAACCTATTTGGAAAATTCACTGAGTACAAACTGTTTCCATATACCTCCAAATAAACACTATCAAATTGGATCCCAGCTACGAATAAATTGTAGCACAGATATGTAGAGAAATATTTTGATGGTCGAAGTCGTTCCGAAAAATTGAACATTGTTCTAGCAGTACTCAGCAGTTTCATCGAAACCAACCCAACGGGTTTTTATTAACTGCCGAGCATCTTTCAGTTAGGCTAAAGGCAAAATATCGGAGCTCACTGCATGAGAATACATTTCAAAAAACTTGTAAATTCCTTCTTATCCCTTACTATCAACAGAACAATATAAAAGGACTTTCCTTAGTAATGTGTACCTGTACCTGAGTATCTACACTAACACTATTGATGAACATACCACTAATTCAACAACGCAACGTACGAGAGAGATACTATAAATCAAACGTTACTCCTGTAATGAATTTTTCCCAATTCTAATTCGAATGGAGACGCAGGTATAGCGCACATGTCGGAATGGTCATATATTCATACTAATTGAGTGTTCATGTCAGTATCAATAAATCACATCGACAACATATTGCGGATCAACTAATCCTTGGTCACGTGTTCCGCATTATCATTGAAGCCAATGGGTTTCTTTCCCCTACGACTCTAATCCAGTTGTATTGCAGTTATTAGTTTAGGAGAAATGCCAACGACAAGGGCACTGATATTGTAATATGAATGGTGTTCTTTGGGGTATTTTTAATAAAAACAAACCTGTCGAATATGATTTTCACCGGCTGGTATCTTGATAGAAATAAGGCATGTAAATAGATAAGAACATTTTCCTACTTGAATAAAACTCTTAAAAAACAAAACCTATTGACCAAATTAAAAACCATGATTTTCAAAAGTATGAAATATCATTTGTGCATTTAATTGTTTCCTACTTTCTACATTATCATATGCATTTGTTGCAAAATCCATATGACAATATTCTCAAAGAACAATATAGGACATACAGAAACAAACTAAATCAGATTATGAAAAAGGCAAAAAATCATATTTTCAAAACCTCGTAAATGAATATAAAAATTCTCCCAAAGCTCTGTGGGAATGTGTAAACAATGTTTGTAACAAGTCGCGATCCAAAACAGTTATAGAGAAAATTCAACTACCAAATGGAGATACAGTGACCAATAAGTTAGAAATAGCCAATCATTTCAATGAATATTATAGCACTCTCGGTGAAAAATTAGCTGCTGTTATACCTGAATCAAACAATCCGCATAGAGATGACATATTTTTGGAAAACACCATATTTCTTCACCCAAAAAATGAATATGAAGTTCAAAAAACAATCAATGACTTACAATCGCCTGGGTTTGATGGAATACGCGCTGAAACATTGAAGGAAATATCATCAGAAATATTGGGACCAATAGTCTATTTGACAAATAAGTGCTTTGAAATAGGTTATTTTCCAAAAGCTCTGAAAGTAGGAATCGTAAAGACTCTTTTCAAAAAGGGAGACAAACTTTTGAGAGAAAATCATAGACCAATTTCACTAATTTCTAATATTTCAAAAATAATAGAAAAAATAATTGAATCGAGAATAATTACCTTCATGAACAAGCATTCCATTATATCAAAATATCAATATGGCTTTAGGGAAGGTAAGTCAACAGAAGACGCTATACATTGTATAACATCTGTCATATACGATGCACTGGATAAAAAAAAAACAGCACTTAGTATCTTTGTTGACTTATCTAAGGCTTTTGACACTGTATGTCCTGAAAATCTTTTAAGAAAAATGTGGTCCTTTGGGTTGAGAGGAAATACTTACAACCTGATCAAAAATTACTTATCTTACCGTGAACAAAAAGTAAATATTGACGGAGTCATTAGTAAATCACAGATGGTTACTTTTGGAGTACCGCAGGGAACAGTTTTGGGTCCATTATTATTTATTGTTTACATGAACAGTTTACTTTATATGAACACAATTGGAAAAATTTTCAGCTTTGCTGACGATACGTCGATAGTTTATACAGGAGACTCATGGGATGCGTTACAAACTGAAGTCGAGAATGACTTCAATAAAATTATAAAATGGTTTCAAAGTAATAAATTAACTTTAAACGTAGAAAAAACAAAACACCTACCATTTATCTCATATACCAAAATACTTACCAACAAAAAAACTGATTATTACAAACCCGCCCGATAATTGACAAAATTACAGGAAAAAAAATTAACATCTCAATATGATGAAATTTTACCTTGTATTTTTTTTTAAATCAAAATTTCAATGAATTTTAATGGCATATTAATTAGTTCAACCTATTTTAATCCCATTTATTTGTATCCAAATAATTTTAAGTACTCTTCTTTACATCATTACTCTTCATCTTATCATTTCGATTCTATTAAATTATTTGTAACGTACTCACGCTGAAATGTTAATATCACGTACAAGCAGTATTATACACTGCTTCTGTGATTTTCTCTGTTTATTCTCCACCAATTCGTGTTCGTCAAATTATTTTTATAAACAATATTATTATTATTATTATTATTATTATTTCATAGCACTTCATTGCAGCCTCCAATAAATTCATATTTACCTGGAAAGTGAGGCCTCACAAACGTACTAGTGTAAAGTGAAAAAGTTTATTATGTAAGTACTGTGTGGAATCGATATGATTGAAATAAAAAACAAATTAGAGATAACAGTTTGAGTTTATTCAAATAACTCAAGGCTTGTACTATAAACCTTTATTTCTATTGACAACTTGCGTTACTATCAGATGAAAAAACTCTGCACAATCCAGGTGAGGTGTACAAACCTCACATAAAAATTCACCCCAAAAACTAGTAAGGGGATATTCTTACGAAAAAACTTTTTTGCCCTTCCCTGTATTATATTAACGTATTGGAAAATGAAGTTCACACGCAATATTATTTATTCAGGAAGAGAATAGAACAATATTTATTTAAGTAACAAGGAATGTAAAGACGTGTTAACATTCGAGGTGAGCGAGTATACGAGCCGAGCCGAGGCAAAGCTGAGGCTCGTCGCTTGCCGATACATTCCGTGTTACTTATTATATTTTTACCGCTGCTTGTTGACATTTCTCAAAATTTGCCTGGATTGAAGTTTGTTTTCTTACCCTTTCTTCATGATTATTCGTTCCGCTATTTCATCCTAAGTTGCTTGTGCGCGTAACTAAGTTACCGGATAAACAGACAACAATAATATTCAAAAAGTCTCATAACCTAAAAATTTATATAAATTAAGCTGAAGGTATTACTTGTCGAAGTCAAAGTCGTTATTACCCTAGGGATGTAAATGACACTATTTACAATTGGTTGTAAAGATGAATTAGTAAACGAATAATATATATAGGCCGTTTACCTACCTGTTTTGTTGCTAAGCATATATGGACTATTTACAGTGTCGGCAGCGGGGAAAAGAATTAATTTCCTCATTTTCACATTCAGCAATAGCACCCCTGAAATGAGCGAAGCAATATTCTCACAAGTAACAAAAACACAGCTGCTAACAAATGAAATAAATAATATTTTGCACGAAATACAAATTTTCTTCCTTCAAGAATAATAATAATAGCCGTCTCCTACCCGCACAGACTATGCATTTGGGGACACTATACGAGTGTTTGTGAGGGAGTATCATTATTATTTTTACTCCGTTAGGAATTTCCCAGCCGAGCCCTGTCACTCCTCGGAGGACGCGCTGGAGTGTCACCCAGTTCCATGGGATAAGCGAGTACTTGGTCCAGAAATCAAGTGGCCTAAACCTGAACCAAGAATTACGGCTTTCTGCATTTTCCGGCTAAGATTTCTGCCGTATTTATAGATTCGAGAGCCGCCTGCCCATTATTCCACCAAGTACCCATATGATCAGAACCACCATTTCAACAGAATGGTTTAAGTTAAGCCTGCGGAGTTCAAAGGGTAAGTCTTGATATTTAGTCCGTTAGTCATTCTCTTATCGAACGTAGTTCGTTTCGTTTCGTAAGGAGCTGAAAACTCTTTGATGAAAATCGTCCTAATTTGATGGTCGAGGAGGACTATATCAGGCTTATTCGCTTGTATTTGCCTGAGGGTGGGAAATGAGTATTTCTAATAGAATCGGCACTCCTCATTCTCCACAACGGACTAAATATTTCCCAGAACATAAGAGAGTACCGGTATCTTGTCTATACTGTCCGAGTGTCGTAGGTGCTATTACAAAAATCGTTGCACCGCGTTATTTCTGTTGGTGGCTAAGACCGTGTAAGGTTGACAGCAAGGAGAGAAGGTGTTGAATGAAGGCCATTATGAATCTCTTGGTCTCTGATTTCAGTCCACTTGCAAAGGTCTTTGTTTTTGATTTTGAAGAAGATACCTTGCATTGATTCGCTTATCCTTATGAAGCTGTAGGAGTACTTTTTTGTCTCCACAGCTTTGACGTGAGCCTTCTGCCGAATAGGTTCCAACACTTCCAACTCGATGACTGAGATACGAGACCAAGTTCATCGGCTTTCCGGCCTACTGCCTTAAGAAGAAATGCTTCGATCTATAATTTTTCAAGGTCGCAGACTAAAAAGAGAAGGGGTTCTGAACTTCCTTTTGTCTAGGAAAGCATAGTCGAATTATGTAAGCTCCTATGAAGATGCATTATTTTACGTCGAGTTGTTGCTCCTCTTGAGTTTAATCCACCACTACGAAGGGGGTAGAGTAGAATCGGAACGGCAAGCATATTAGTTGCAGCAATTTTCTTTTTCCCCGACAATTGTGATGACCAGATTTATCAGTGTTTATGTGAATAGAGTTTTTAACTGTGGTTACATTTTGGAAACAGCGTAGTTCCACCCCTCGGTAAGTATAAGTCTCTTCGGAAACTTTCGTCTATGAGTTGAACGTCCTCTCCATATTCCTTGTATCGTCTTCTTTTGGTATGAACCTTGGCAAATTTGTCTATGAATATACTGGAGTTTTATCCCAACACCAAACCACTATTTTCAACACCTCGACACGTGTTTCGATCACCAAGTGACCATATTCAAGAGGAAGTTTAATGAAAATGCACTGAAATAATATGAAGAAATGATTTGGCAAATGTGTCACCGGTCCTTGGGCTATCCTACCTGCAAATTATGGTAGCAAGTCCTTTCGTTGCTCATGAAGCTCGAGAGCATCCGAACAAATAACAACAGAGCTTTTTGATTCATTTATATAATATTTAATTTGTTTCTTCCATTTTCTTTCTCCTTTCGTCACCAGAGAATGTTCAATGAATGTACAAACAAAAAAATTAGTCCACATCCACCATAGAACGGTTTTTCTGTTATCCCATCATGACTCTTTTATGATGTCATTAACAGTGGGTAATGATAATTTTACTGAAAATCGAATAGAACATTAAAGTTGAAACGAAAACAAAAGTTTTGCGGGAGATATGAGCAGTGAGTAGACATTTCCATACCTAATAAAACCGAAACGAAATTTATGTCACACAAAAAAGTTTTTATTATTTCATGAAGGGTTGTAAAATTTTTACTGTGAAATAAATTACATTTAACTGAAATTTCATGGATATGGGGAATCAACCAAATTGGTTCAAACAATCCTTGTTTCTAAGTTCCGATCCGTTCGATCGTTTCTGTCGAGAACCCATCTTTTTGTTTTCTTATGATTAGTTATTGTATTCCATAGATATCCCAAAAGATTATAAACTGGTTGAAACTATGAGTAATATATGCAGAATACTCGAAAATAATAATTGAAGGGGCAAGTGGAAGAAGGGGTCAAGTAACACTTTCTGAAAATATTCGGTTATGTCATGGAAGAAGGTGTTATGTGCATATGTAACTTGCCCCGTCAGGATTTGCTTCTATTCTTCATATCAGTGGTAGAAGGGGCTATGTTACATTAAACACCAAGGACGCTAACTTTACTTAAACACAACACATATTTGTAACATAACTCCTTCCACTTGCCCATTCAATTATCATCAAGAAGGTAACGAATGAGTCGGGTACTGTCGATGGCTGAAGTCTAGCAACGCTCACACTTGGATGAATGACTGACGGATTTTAAATTGCTTGAATTCTTGTCTGTGCATTGCTTCACACGAGGAAGAGAACCCCCTATCCGACACGGCGCATAAGGGGCCAAATGCAAGGTAGTGGGGCCCTAAACGAGGATTTGTCAACAGATAACCGAGAAGAAAAAGGAAGCCATGAGTGGAATGAAGGATTTAAGGAATGCCTCCGGCATTGCTACTAGAGCAGCGAACCCGCCCAGGGAGGATACATGGCGAGAATGCATGCACCCAGAGCATTTCACCCATCCGCCCATAAACCAAAGAGATTATGTATCTCATCTACGGGGTCGATGCTATGTTAATGCCGGCTAACGAAGTGGCAGAAGTGTCAGATATGGACTAAGCAGAGAAAGATATCAGAACTCCTGATGACTTCACGGGCTCCATCCAGTACTATTCTGTTGTGTAGACATTTCAAGATCAAAAGTCCAACAGACGATTTAGGATGCAAGCTCCTATGAAGATGCATCATTTTGCGAGTTTTTACGTCGAGTTGTCGCAGCTCTTCCCAAGTCCATTTCTTTACTCCAGAGGAGTAAAGTAGAATCAGAACAGCAAGCATATTACTTACAGCAACTCTGTTTTTCCCCGATAGTGCTGATACTTGCCGCGGAGACAGTTTTTACATCCTCTCTGAATTTCATGCATATTCCTCTTTTGAGATGTACCGTGGCATATTTTTCGATTCCAAACTCCATTCCATTTTATCCGCGGGTTTTCCGTAGTGCAACGGAAAATGTAAATATTGAGATGCAGAAGAAAAGAGGGCTGAGGGAGTCTCCTTAAAACACGCCCCTTCTAAAGATAACCTGCCGGTTTGGACTATGACTTGACCAGATGTTATGGTGAAGCGAGTTCTCAAGAGCGGCATCAGCTGTTCAATGCATGTCAGTATTCGATCGGATACCGCAAGGCATCTTAGCAAATTCGTGTATCAAATGCCTTGCGATAATCGATCCGGGCCATTGAAAGGTTACGCTTATACTGTTCCTATTCCTGCATGATGCATCTGTCGTTCAGTAGGTTCTCCTTGCCCCTCTTTCCTCAGTTGAACAGGTGTATGAAATGATAATGAGTATACGAGTGTTCTGAATATTATTACCTAATATTTTTTTTCTGTCAAGAGTAATATCCCAGTTAGTTCCTGTCTCCGGAGCTCCAATACATCCAGAGGGCGCGCTGGTGTATCATCAACCCAGTAAACACTGCTCGCGTCCGTGGGGTGGGTGAGTAATGACTGGGTCCGAGAATCATGTGCCCTGAGTATGCGAAGTGAACTAAGAATTACAACATTCTGCATTCTTCCGGCTAAGTTTTCTGCCGCACCACGGCAAGCCGGTGTGATATTTAAGTTCGAGAGCAGTGTGTCCATCATTCCACCGAGGATTCCTATTATCAGAACCACCATCTTGTCAGAATGGTGTGGGTAAAGCCTGCAGAGTTTAAAGAGTATCATTCACATTAGATTAAAATGTTTTTTAGATTTTGTATAGAGCTAGTTGAGCTCAAATGTCTGTATATAGCGATGTAGAAAGATCTATTGTGTACGCCCTCATGTTGTTCCTAATCCCGTCTAATCCCGTCCTTGTCACTAGATTCTAGATATCGGTATTTAGCTTTTCCATAAACTTGTGAGATTGTGGTTTTTTCTCTCCTAATATTGAAAACCTTACCCTTGACAGACCTTCACATTGACGCAATATGTGCCCAGAGGTTTCCTGGGCACATATTGTATGAAAATTGAATAAATACCACGAATTGAATAAACATTTGCATTCTGTTTTATCCCCTCGTCATCCAAAGCCTACTTGTTCAAAGTGTGCATTTCAAAGTCTATTTGAAAACACCTAGAATTTCTGCAATTTAAAGATGGCTTCTATATAGCAAAACATCAAGTGCGCTTTATTTTTGATATGCCTTTAATATTTTGGGATTAGAGAACAAAAACAAATATTAATCGCTCTATTGTTTTTCAAAATATTCCACATGAAGATCTATACACTTCTGCATGCGTTTGAACCAATTGTCGAAGCACGTTTGCCACTCTGATTGAGGTATTTCCAAAACATGAATTCTGAACGCATCAACCGTTTCTGCAGGTTTCGAAAAACGTTGACCTCTCAGTTAATTTTTTACTCACGGGAATAAGGAGAAGTCATTCGGTTCCAAATCAGGACTATACGGCGGATGACTCATCAAATCGTTTTGATTGCTCAAAAATGCAGTTGTTTGAGCCGATCTGTGCGAGCTCGCATTGTCGTGGTGAAGAGTGATTCGGCTTCGGCAGTTGGTTTTCCTCATTTTTTGGTAGACAACTGGCAAAAAAATGGTTGTGTACCACTCAGAATTGACTGTTCTGCGTTGTTTTAGTCGAACGGTGGCGACATGTCCATTTTTTCCGAAAAAACAAGCGACCATTTGCTTGGAAGTGCTTTGTGCGCGAACAACTTTTGTTGGCTTTAGCTCATCTTGAAATACCCATACAGTCGATTGCTGTTTACTTTCGGGCTCATACGCGTAAATCCACGATTCGTCACCTGTCACGGTGTCATAGACGTGTTTCGAAGCACCGCGATCGTAGTTTTTGAGCATTTCTTTCGACCAATCGACACGAGACTTTTTTGAACAATTTACAAATTGTGTGGGATCCAACGCGAACAAATTTTGACAGACAAATGTTCATGCAATATTGAATGTATGCTGGTCCCACTAATGCCTAAGGTTGTCTCAATCTCACGATAGGTCACATGACAATCTTTCAATATCAGTTCGCGCACAGCATCAATGGTTTCCGGAACATCAACTGATTTTGGACGACCTTCACGAAATTCGTCTTGGAGCGGACTACGACCTCGATTGAATTCAACGAACACTGGTTCTTGTTGGAGCATCAGCGCCAAAAATTTAGTTCATCATCAAGTTGCTGAGTTAATCCACATCGAAAGTTGAAAAAAATTATAGCACGAAAATATTCACGATTTAATTCCATTTTTTATCCGAGATGAATCTTTTAAGTTACTGTAAATAACACAAATAGCGCTCGGATGTCAAAACGCATTACCTAAATAATGTCAAACTTTACGATAGAGCTGTCAGTTGATAGGTTGTCCAATCGCGAAATATAAAAGACAACCCTCATATTAATTTATAATAATAATCAAACATGCTCTACCCGTCTGAAATATTTTTATCAATACAGAAAGAATTCCTCACAACTTTCCCAGATAAATCGCTATACCTATCTGTGACGGTTTTCGAGATAAAAATTATTTTGTGACATTTTTTTGTAAAACCTGACCGTTGATAAATTTAATTTTTTCCATACTGCAGATTTACAAAATATTGAAATTTGGGTCATAGCTGCATGAGGCCATTAGGTATTCTGTCGATGAACTAGATATCAGTTTCAGCATACAGGGAGACTCAGAAATAACTTCCTTTCGGGAACTTATGAAAATAACAAACTCACTTTTTTATGCACTATGTCCTATACCTATTTCTTACCATTTATAAGATACAAATAATTGTACAAGTATAAAAAGTCAAGTATAAAATTTGGTGAAAAATGTATCAAATAGCAAATAATAGCTTCAACTTTTTTGAGAAAGTTGTAATGAAAGTGTATGACAAATATGATTATGGTGCCAGTTCAAAGAATGAAAAGTTCAAATGTTTTTCGGAATTCAACTTTTCCTCATAAATGCATATTGAAAACGTATCATCCATAAGCATACAAAACACATTGAAACTAAAATTTTGTTGAAATCCCCTTTCTCTAATAAAACGACGGTTTTCTGATGCCCAAAAATGATTATTCCGACGATTGTATATTGGTAACATTTCGCAAAACTCTACTTTTTTTGGTGGATCACTCTGTGTACAGCTTGCAGCCTGATGAATTTGTATCCGTGTAAAATTCTCCATATTGATGCATGAGAATAAGCATTAAAATATCTCGAAACATTTCATTTTCCATGTCACCAGTCACCTGATTCAGTTTATTTCGCTTTCTTGAGGTTTGAGTAGATTATTGCAAATATGAAAAAAATACTGTTTTTTTTAACCCTATATTTTTATTACTGGATTGAAATAAAAATATAAAATTATTCATATCTCATAAACGGTAAGAGTTAGGTATAGGACATAGTCGATAAAACCTATTCAAATTGGTTAGTTAAATTTGAAAATAATATAATATATTGGGTATTCCATTTGAAAAAACTCAGTTTCAGTTATTTTCATAAGTAGTTCTAGTACATTTTAAATACAATAAAACTTTCACTTTTAATTTTTTTATATTTTCTAAAATAACAATTCTGTTCGTAAAAAACCGAAACAGCATTTTCAGTTTTCCCTGTATAAGTTGGGAAGGGCGAGAATCCCCGTAAATTTTCTAGGACCAATTTACTGCTCACCACAATAGTTACCTTTTTTCCCATTTAATCGTCTTTGTATCTATTACGGTTTAGAATATAGCAATGCTACCACATGATAAAAGAAACGGTCTGTATAATGAATATCCGAACATACTAATGTTTTCACACTCAATGCGCAAACTGTATAAAAAAAAAATTAGCTCATAATGCACATTCAATTAAATGATTACTTTTGCGGTCAGCTGATATCAACCGGTAGAATACGAACACATCGCTTCATGCGTTTGCGATAACAAGCCTCTGTAGGTGGCAGAAATGCGTGAGGCAGGAGAGGAGAATAGAACTAGTATTTCGAAATGCCCCGTCATGGCAGAATATCAAGAATAATAGGGACACGGAACTGCACTCGCGCCCGTCTCCCCAGGGACACGAAACGGTGTAGCGCATAAAATGATCATCCCGTGTAGCTTCATCTAGTGAAAACTGAATTTCTAATTGGGAATTTTAGTCTCCGGAGCCAAGATGAGCAGAACGAAAAAGGGGGATGCGGAAGTGATCCAATTCATTTTATTCGATAACTTTCCCCGTATGCAGATGCAATGCAGGTGTTGTTTACACAGTGCATTCCATTTAAAACGAGCCAACACCTCAACAATAGTATACAGGGGGACACATTTTGACATATTCATATTCGATGTTACTTCCCCTATCGCACCCCCAGAGCATTTCACCATTTTTTTAAAATGGATCACCCTATATCGTTTTGCAATATCAGATGTTCCATGATGAACAGATTTCAACAAAGAAGAATACATTCTGGTCTGAAGCTCATAGTTTGAGAGCCAAAAATTATTTGAGTTGAAAACGAGCCACCCTGAATGAACTTCTGTACTATCTGTAACCTAGGTTTCATAGGTATTGTTTTGAAGTAGACATACTTCAAAAAAGTCTTATTTTGCCTATATAGTTGAGTTAGTTAAAAAAAAATTGGTGACATGCTCTTGGGGTGCGATAGGGAAAGTTAGATCAAATGTTAATATGTCAAAATGTATCCCCCTGTATACTATTGTTGAGGTGTTTCTTTATTTTTCCTGAAAATCACTGTACCAAAAGTAATTCAGGGTGGCTTGTTTTAAACGGAATGCACTGTATGTTTACTCAGTTCGAGAAAATATTCGTTTCTTACAAGTATTTTAAATTCTTAAACTAGTGTTGCCATAATTATGTATTTGATTTCAGAGATAATACCATATTATATTATGAACTGAAATAGATTTTCAAAGAAAACCACACAATATTTTGGCATTTTATCGGCTATATATCTGATCTAAACACTATGTTTCCTCAACTCACAGAAATATATTTTTCATTTGGGTGACACAAATTCTACAATCAAGTAAATCATATTCTTGGACCAATTACATCAATTCTTAAACCACACAATTATCAATTTGGTTACAAAGAGCAATATACTCCACTCAATATAATATACTCTCAAACGAAATAATTATAAAACAACAATAACGTATTGTGAGTCTTGCATCAAATAAACCAAAAGAATTGGTTGAAGAAAATATAACACTCGGTTTTGTTTAAGATTTTTTGTATCAAACAAATATTTCCTTTGGAATTAAAATAAACTCTCGTTTTCTTTGAAATAATAGGTTCATTTCGCTAGGTTGAAACAACGAATTTGTTTGGCAGAAATAAAGTTTGTTTGATTCAATAATTTTTTTTTGACTTCATTAGGGGAACACCTTCATACCAGTTTCATGGTCCTTGCCAATCATCAACGAAGACTGATTCAACCCAATTCAATCAAAAAATCTTCTCAGCTTACTTGGGAATCTCTGAAGAATGTATTCAGCGCCATCTCATGATTGGCAAGGATCATGAAACCGGTACGAAGGTGTTCCTCCAATTAAATCGAGAAATTATTTCAGCTTCAATATTCAAAAAGCATTACAAAGTACTTTTTGTAAAAACTTTGCCAAGTATTATACATATATAATTCAATGGTCGTAGGGGCAGAAGTTGTTTTCTGTTAGATACTTGCCGACGACAATATCTATTCTATAGGTTTTTTGCGGAAGATTGGATTACGTGATCCACCATTTTTCATAAATCGTTTAATGGTCTTCTGTCAAGTAGTGTCGTCCACTCTTGATAAAAAATACTATCAGTAAACCGATATGCCATCAAATAAAAAAAATCTGTCCTGTTTTGGAATCGCAACTGTCATTAATTAATTTATTAAAAACATTAAACATTTAAATACAAAAATACGTTTTCTTTTACAGTTTCGATTATTATATGAAAACTCATATAGCAATCTGGTTGCTCCAATGGGTAAAATTATGGAGGATTAAAATGGTTCGAAAGGAGTGTTAGAAATTAGTGTTCATTGGCTAGAAACGACCGAATCTTGAGATGTAGTGCTGGAATTTTCAACAGAGAAACATGTAGAAGTGTTTTCAAATCGTTTAATGTTGTGACGCTTCCTTGTATATTCATTTTTGAAATGCGTTTTCATGTATTTAAGAATAAAGAAACAAAACTCTGACGTTCATGAATATGAAACAAGGAATATGTACCATTTTCATATAAATCCCTCTGGAAGGAAAATCCAATCCAATGCACCCGATCATGTGGGTCTCAAAATGTTTAACAAACTTCCAATAGATAGGTATTAAAAATATTGAAAACCTGTATTTATTCTAACGAAAATTGGAATACAGGAATGTAAGCTTTCCCGGCTGGAGTCAATATTTTGGTTGGTTTCTGGCTTTTGCCGTGGTCTTCTTTGGTTTAAATCTCCAAACGTTTCGACTGCAACTGCGGCAGTCATCTTCAGTGGCGTGGTCGAAGTACTCTTCTGGACGTATCAACTGAAACTAGAAGAGTACTTCGACCACGCCACTGAAGATGACTGCCGCAGTTGCAGTCGAAACGTTTGGAGATTTAAAACAAAGAAGACCACGGCAAAACCCGGAAACCAACCAGAAAATTGGAATGTTTTTAATCGGAAAAATGTTTTTTTATATATATATATATATATATATATATATATATATATATATATATATATATATATATATATATATATATATAATTTTATATAGAACTGAAGTGGTGGTGATGCTAGAGCAATTGCTCCCTCCCAATAATGCGGGAATATACAGGGTCTCTCATTTAAAAAACATATTTTTCCATCAATAACTATGAATATCTCTTTGAAAAAAAATATGTTATTTACACCGTTGATTTCTACGAAAAAAAAGTGTTCCGGAAATATTTTCATAGAAACGAGACATTTTTGACAGGAAAAAAGTTACAACTTTAACGAAAATGCACATTTTCGAAAAACATGCTGTAACTCAGAAACGGTGATAGATATCGATATGCGGTTTCCACCATTCAGTTTGTCATAAAATTTGACCCTCAGATACAGCCATCAGTTTTCATCTATCTAGTTTTAAAACAGGATTTTTCCTTTAAAAGTGTCCAATTTAGCCCACTCTGTTCAACTATGTTTTATTCGAAATTCGGATAGGTTAAGTTGTAAAATGGGTGTTTTAGAGAGGTGTTTTTGAAGCTGTATTTCAATGGTTTTTTTCAAGAACTTAAGACATGGTTGGTGAAATACTTATAGGTCTGATATTATTCAAGCTTTCAGGGTTCTTATTTCTCATTCGTTGGAATAATGTGAGCTTGTTTCCATTCATTGGAAAGTACTGAATGTATAGAATGCAAAAATTAGGCAGGTGAGTGAAATATGGTAACAAATGAGGCATGCCCATATTGAGAGTTAGGATGTTGATCCCATCGAGAAATTTATGAAATAATAAGACTCAAATATAGCAAAATTAGTTGGGGTGTAATTTTATCGCTACTATCGACCCAAAAACAATTAATCGTTCATCTAAAGTTCGAGTTTTCATCTTGTTATATTTACTGTCTCATTTCCGTACATGGTAGCCATTCGAACCGTGCTACTCTTGTAGAATAATTAAAAGAAGGCGAACGCATAAAACGAAAACTTGTTTCGAATTGAATTGGAAATGTTCAAATAGATCTGTCGAGCACACACCCTCACACCCACTCTGAAAATTGAATCGCAAAAGTGTGAAACTGATTTATCTATCGAATGAATTTCGCTTGCACGCGTTCCAGAGATTGTAGCACAAGAACAGATTTGTAGGTCGAAATTTGTTTCGGGATTATCAAGATTTTTTTCTTGTTATGGATGGCTATTTGCTCAGTCACTTAGCATGACCAAAATATATTTTTTCTACAAACGTCGAAAAATGACGAAGTTCGCGCATTGACAACAATATGCGAAGTGACCATTTCCCTAACATTTAGTACTGATTGTAACATATTCTACCAAACTCGTATGGGACTGCAAAGAAGAACTGAGAACTCTGTCAGACCAGAATCAAGTAGGAGCTGGTGACAGGCGACGTTCCCCCATTTTACACTGTGTTCCTTTTTTAAGGTTTGATAATCAATCCTAAATCATGAAAAATAGACGGGTTCCTGGCCGCCGCACTGTGCACTTCGTAAGGAAATGCGCTTTTCTTTTTGTGGAGAATTTTCGTGTTCTTCCGCGATATTATACTGCCTGCCGTTGTAATATACGGAAGTTCACATAAACTGAAACGCTACTAACTGATGGCATGCAATTAGTAGCGGACGAAAGGTCTCAAAGGGTTACGAAAAACTGAAATAAAGGGGAAGTGTTTTCAAATGGCATGCCGATGTGAATAATTGAAGTTTTAGTAACGAAAACACTCTGGAAAAATTTGCATGTGCCCCTTGTCTGACCAACGGTGGAAAATTGCGGGAAAACTCTGTAAAAATTTAATACAGGTTTTGCTTTATTCCAACTGCATGCCATTAGAAAGATACGTCATTAGTTCAATTAATCAATAATAGGTAAATTGGCATGCACACCAGGATTTCGCAAAATAGAGGCATGCATGACGAAAGTTGCAAAAAACACTGTGAAAATTTATGTGACTTTGTTTTGCGACATCCTGGTGTGCATGCCAAATTACTTACTATCAATTAATTATACAAATGACATATCTTCCTAATGGCATGCAGTTTGGAATCACGTAAAACCTGTATTGAATTTTAACAGAGTTTTCCGTGAAACATATACTGTACTATTGCGAAGCTCTAGACCGCAAAAAACAAGCGACCCAAAACTATACAGTTCCCACCCAATACGAATCTTGTACAAACTCGTACAAGGCACAAAAGTATTGAATTGGGTACTGTTACATAACAACATTGGTAAGATACAATTGGCCAATAGTCCTAAGTGTCACCGGAGGCAATAGCCTGACCGGTCCTACACAGAGGTGGAGGTTTTAGTGGGTATGCCTGATGAGAAGAGCCTCACAGTATTTATTGAACTTGCGAGACTAAATATTTCTCTATAAAAGATTTCATCCACCTCAGCAAAAAAAACATACTCTATTTACTCCATATAATGTTGATAGTTTCAATTATTGTGCTCACTGCAAAAAAAGTCTAGGGTAACATCTTCGGAGACTTTTTACTCTTTCAGCCCTTTTTTGAATACGGTCTATTTCTTTTCATATTGCTGTCTCGATTTATCAGGGAGGAGATGCATTAGAATCAATTTTGCCTGGCAGGTCCTCTTCGCTGGAACTCATTTTCAAAACTTAGAAGCAATTTAAAAGGAAGAAAATGATAAACCACGTGACTGTTCATGAAAACTGATAAGTTTGTATTACCAAAAATGTTTTAGCAACAAAGAGTTGTCAACACGATGATGACGCGACGCAACACTCACTTGATATTTTGTTATACAATGCGGCTTTTAATAGTCCCCCCTGATAACATTTTAAAGGTTTGACGTACCAACATAAAAAACCGTTTGGAGGGTTATCATTGATACTACTTTTTAAAATGAAACACATTGTGATTGCACGATAAGTGTCGCGGGGGGGCACATACACTTAAAATTTTTAAATGGCATGGGGTGTCATGTGTTGAAAAGATTATTCAATTCTCTTTTCAACCATCTGAACTTTTAGATTTTAGTTTTTACATTTTTTCACAATATGCATTTGAAATGTCAGAATAAGTGCGGATCTGGCGGATCTGAATCCCTTTTCTTTCCTGACCACGATAACTTTTGAATGGTTTGATGTGAAATAACGGAACAGAAAAGTTTTTGAATGGAACGAAATTCTAAAATCTATCGAGTAATCACGATGTATTTATTTTATTTCAAAAGTATTATCCGTAAAACCCTCCAAACGGTTTTTTATGTTTGTACGTCAAACCTTTAAAAAGTTATCAGAGGGGGACTATTAAAAGCCGCACTGTATAGCCTTTGAGTATACTCAACGAATGTTTATGAGGGAGTATTATTATAATTATTATTATATAATATTATTATTATATTATTATATAGTTCCACAACTTTCTGTGGTTGTTCTTATAATTATACACGCATTATAATTTTCAGGTAGTAGAAAAAACTATTCACATACCTCAGGAAGAAAAGCGTTATTTTTCTCACTTGGTATGTGAATAGCTTTTTTTGGGACAATTTTTTCACTGTTGAAACGATTTCTTCACTTCTGGGACGATTCTTGCTATTTTTGGGACGATTTTGTGTATCTATGTAGGCAGCTTTGACAATAACATGAACTTTCTATTTCATTATAACAGCGCTTGTCATGTAACATTGGTGTGTTTTTTCACTTTTCAAATCCAAAAAATGGAAATCGGTATGAAAGTTAGGCTGAAATGATTTCACATGAGATTATTGACTCTGCTGAAGCGGTTACTTATGAATTATTGTCGGTAAAGTTAAGAGAGAAGTATTAATTATTAGTCTACAATTTATTCAAAAAAAGGACCAATGATACAAATGTGACTATAAAAAATGAACCAGTGATTCTTGTATGATTACTAAGGCTTCGGACGTCCATCGACTTATGCGTTGAAAGATGTTTGACTTTTTTCACAACGTTTCAGTTGCTTGTATCCGCAATCGTTTTCCTATGAATACTGACAAGTTTAGATGATATGAAGTCTTATATAGATCTGTTGTTTCGTGCTTTTAATTTAATTTTGACGCTCGGTATACGTGGTTTCAATGAATTTTCGTTTGAACTAATGTTCCTCTCTATGAAGAAACCTAGCCTTGCCCCAAAGAATTTGATGGTGCTCAGTCCAGATATGGTCAACAATTCCCGAATTAGATGTCTCGCTTCGTCAAGTCTACTTTTTATGTTCGGTTATTCTTAAGGATAACGGTCTCGTGCATGGTCTTTCCGATGTAAGAGTCTCCACATTCACATGGGACTTTGTAAATGCAGTTTTTGCCGGATTCTGCTTTATTTTCTGGTTTCGTCTTTGTGAGGAACCTCCGTACGGTACTGCCGGATTTAAAGCTGCTCGTAATGTTGTACTTATTTTAGATCCTTCTGTTTTTCTCGGAGATACCTCTGAGGTATAGAAAGATGATGACTCGATTTTGTGATCATAATCGCCAACATAAACATGGAGTGGTTAGAGGAATTGGCTATTAGAGAGGCAGATCACAAACCTAAATTATGGCTGAAGTACGTGGATGACACCTTCATCATATGGAACTACGGAGATGAACATCTTATGAAATTCTTCTCAAGAATAAACAATATGAGGAACCAAATCAAGTTCATGATGGAAAAGGAAAGTGATAGTACCTTGCCGTTTCTCGATGTGAACGTCGAAAGAACAGACAATGGCATCCGCTCTGTTTACAGAAAAAAAATCCACACAGGACAATATCCCAACTTCTGCTCCAATCACCAAAACTCCACAAAGATAGAGTTTGTACGAACATTGGTGAAAAGAGTGATGCAAATTTGTGATAACCAGGAGTCACTGGATGCGGAGATAAACCATATCAGAAAGGACCTACGCCAAAATGGAAATCCTAGGAGAAGTACAGAAACAACTTGAAAGGACCAAGACGATCAAAAAACGACCACAGAATCAAGTTATCATTCATCCTTCTATACCTCAGAGGTATCTCTAAGAAAATCAGGAGGAAACAAGTACAAGATTAAAAGCTGCTTTCAATCCGGCACAGAGACAAAACCTGAAAAAACAGCAGAATTCAGTAAAAAATTGCATTCACGAAGTCCCATGTGAATGTGGAGATTCTTAAATCAATCGGAGAGACCAAGAGATCATTATCCGTAAGAATATCCGAACACAAAAACTGGACTCGACGGGCCTGGACTGGGCACCATCGTACTTTGGGACGAGGCTAATGTTTTTCATATAGAGAAAAATTCAGTCAGCCAATAATCGTGGAAATTAAAAACGTATGGAAATTAAATACGCCACAACACCACCATAATTACCTACACCTTAATTACACCACATCAACAGACCTATACACGACCTTTGTAGCATCTAAACTTGTCAGTATTCACCTGAAGATGACTGCAGATACCAGCAATTGAAACGTTATGAAAAAGTGAAAGAAGTCAAATATATTTCAACCCACTGAGACGATGGACGTCCGAAACCCAAGTTATCAAGTTACTACATCGTCTATACAACCTTCGAACAAATGTGATTCTTGCATATTTAATGGAAATTGTAAAATATTAAATCCATCAAGCCCCAGGAGCAAAGTTACTACTTTCTTTAAAAAAAATCAAAAGTATTGAATAAAGAGGAAATATAGATCAATTCTCGTCAAAAGCTGGAGATGATGTATCTACACCTAAATGACGAAGGTAATATAATTAAATCTAATTCGTCTTTTTGTGAATAATGTTTCTTTTGTTCGAGGTGTTTTATTTAAGGTTGCATTAGTAATTGGTTTGGCAGGTGCTTGTCATCGTGAAGAGCTCTGTTAAATGAATTTGGATGAAATAGTGATTATTATTCCTAATTCTAACACGAATATGGAAGGAACCCTTGTCTACATTGAAGAAAATGATATTTCTTTACAAAGAAAATATGTTTTGAAAATACAACCTATATAGGGTGACACTCAAAGTCCGTACGTTATTATCCATCGATATTCAGCCCTATGCTGTATCACTTCCGTTAAAAATAACGTCACCGATATTCGCCATTTCCGTTATTTTGCTATTACCAAGCAATAGCAAAATAACAGTGACGTTATATTTAAGGGAAGTGATACAGCATAGGGCTGATTATATGTGCAGTAACTTGGATTCAAATAATATATCTTGTTCAGTTATTTCGGCAGGTCTATCTGATCATGAAGCTATAAAGTGTACAGTAACCATGTACTCAAATGAAGTTGAAAATATCGTTATGGAAGAATGTATACCAAATCGAATTATGACAATTTTTATTCTAGATGTTCTGAAACAAATTGGGACCGTATTTTAATGTCCAGTGAACCATTCTTGATGTTTTATAAACGTCTTTTTGATGAGTTTAATAAAGCATTTCCAATTCAGAGGATCAAAATTAAACATAAAAAACAATGGGTTACTCAAGGAATAAAGAATTCCTCAAAAAATGTACGTTCTTTGCGTTATATCAGAAAGTTTACTAATAGGGATTTTTTTCACGATTACTTTAATAAATATCGCAGAATATATAAAAAATTGATCAAAACTGCAAAAGATAATTATTATAAGACAAGGATATCTGAAGCTAGAAATTCATCAAAAGAAAGTTGGAATATAGTTAATAATTTCAGGGGAAAAAACAGCAGAAAGCATATAGAGTCATCATTGAGTCCAAATACTTGAACGATTTTTATTGTTCTATTGCTGAGAAGTTGACCAGTTCTATTGTTTCTATGAATGATCCTTTGAGTTATCTACATGATGTTAGTATTAAGGAAAATCTAATCCTACGTGATACGGATATTTATGAGATAATTGATGTCATTAACAGTATCAAATACAAAAGAACAAGTGGTCTAGATGAAATTTCTATCAACATTTTTCAAAATCTTCCTGATAGAGCTCTTAGTGTTCTTACTGTTTTAATCAATGATTCATTTCAACATGGCAGTTTTCCATCTTTTCTGAAAACGTCCCTGGTTATTCCAATATATAAAGGTGGTGATTTTGATGATCCATCTAACTTTCGTCCTATTTCACTTATACTTATCCTAGCAAAAATTATAGAAAAACTGATTCATTTGAGAATTACGGAATTTTTGAGATCTCATAATTTGATCAACAATCTTCAATTCGGATTTCAGAAAAACAAAAATACAGCAGATGTAATATTGTCTCTTTTACACGAAGTATATTTTCGAATTAATGATGGGGAGGTAGTAGCTGCAGCTTTTTGTGATTTTTCCAAAGCTTTTCATTGTGTAAATCATGAGATACTCTTGCTTAAACTCCATCATTATGGCTTCAGGAATATGACTCTCAAATGGTTTTAATCTTATTTATCCGAACGAAATCAGATTGTAAGATATTCAGGATAATCAAAATCAAAGAATATCAATTGTGGAGTACCTCAAGGTTCTATACTTGGACCAATTCTATTTTTATTATATATAAATGACCTATTAAATATCCAGATTTCAGGTGAAGGATTGGTGTGATCCAAATTTACTATCATTCAACATAAGAAAAACTAACATGATATCTTTCAGATGTCATCTTGAAGACATTTCGTTAGACAATAAAATCATTGAAAATAAAACGACTTTGAAATATCTTGGAGTTTATCTGGATAATTCGTTGAAATTTGAAGAGCATGTTGAAATATTATGTAAAAACTCTCTTCGGGTTGCTACGCATTGAGAGTTGTCTCGAATGAATTAGGATTTTCAGTTTCTAAGCCAGTATATCATTGTCTTATTGAATCTCATCTACGATATGGTATTGCATTTTGGCGAGTTTGCTGTAGTCATCGTTTACAAACAGTCCTAATTTTACAAAATCGTGCTCTGCGATATTTATGCAAAGCGAGATATCGGGATTCATGTCGACCTCTCTTTCTTAAACATAAAATTCTTACAGTTATTGCAATTTTTATACTTGAAGCTGTTTATTTGATACAAAAACATAAATCAAAGTTCACTATTGGCAGTTCTTCCGATCATAATACCAGACAGAGTAATGATTTCAAATTTCCACTTCCTAAAAGTACACTCATCAAAAACTCGATATTTTATAATGGATGTAAGATGTTTAATCACCTTCCAATAAATATCAAAAGTATCACATCACTTTGTCGTTTCAGAAAAGATGTAAAAAATGTATTATCAGAAAAAGCTTATTATAGTCTATTAGAGCATAGTAAGTAAGCGTACAATTTGTTATTATTTTTTTGTTCCTTTGCTATTGATTGTTTCTATATCATACACAATTTGATTAATATTTTTTTCTGCTTTCATGTACTTACTCTTCATTTGTTCATAAACTTGATATCACGAGCTGGAGTTGCAGAGAGATGCGGAGATGAAGAAGTCCTTGTGTAGTGATGGATGAGCATGTATTATGTTTTGTTTCATTCCCTCATTCGCTAAGGACTAAATGGTGGTACTGTAGGTTTTTCCGGGTTTTTCCTGCAGTTGAAAAAGCAAATGCGCCATCAAATTTTCAAGTCGCCCCGGAGCGCATATAGTGGTGGTGTTCCTTCATCTGGGATGATATGCAGATAGTGGGGAGTATATACTTTATCATTAATTAATTGAATTCAATTTTAATATTAATCCAACACCAAAAAGCTTTGTCTATAAGTTTTTATAACTTCCGACAATAAAGTATATTTTGACTTTGACATTGACTTTGACTTTGTAACACGATCAAAAAGTGATTTTACGCCGGGGCTCGAGGGAATCAATAGCTCGTCCTGGAAAGTTCCCACTCCTACTCATCTTATAAAATATCACTTTCGGAACTCGTTAATTACTATTCTACCATGGACTAGGGTTGCAAAATTTTTTTCGGTATATTGCTTCTCAAAATGTTCAACATATTTGTTTATTCTTAATCTTCACTTGTAGAAGAAAAAATATAAATTTCCTTCCTTGCAGGAGAGATTGGTACTTTCAGAGAGAATTTGAAGCCGCCAATTTTCATCAAAACACTTTTTTTACAGCACACAAGAAATAATTGCTCAAATATTTTTATTACTCGTACACAAGTTTGGTTTCTTTTTTGAAAATAGCACTCACTTATTCAACCTGATTTGCACCCTACGGATGGATGACCGGCAGATATGTCATATATAGGCGGAACACACGTTCACACTTAATAAATCGATCAACGTAGGCGCTGACAAAGGCACGTGCAAGTCGCGTGCAGAAACATCCCTGCCTAGTTCGAAACAATATGTTTTCTGTATGCAAAGGGCATCACTCGGATGATTTCTCTGACAAGTACAGTTTATTGAAAGCACAATGTTACCTGCCCTCTGTATTATGGGGCACAAAGGGATCAAACAAATATTACGTGATTCACTTGACTAATATAGGAATACGGACTGTGGGTGGGGTGCATGAATTTTCGGTCTGTATGATTACTGAGGCGTTTTTTTCCATGGCAGATAACTTATTATTGTGGGACATGGAAATAAACTCAACCGTGGGTTTTGTTGGGACTAAAATGTGTGGTGGAGTGAGTATTTTATATGCAGTGTGTTCCTCTGGCACATACATTTTCACATCATCGTTGTCAATGATACGATAAAGCTTTGAATGTAACTAGATTATTATGCAATTTAAATAAATCTAGGAAGTTGCATCAGGTAACTCGGCGCAAGGGGGCCTGATCGCCTGGCAACTTCCTCGATTATTTTAAGTCGCATAATAATCTCGTTGCTTAATAATAGCTTATAAGGTTTCTATGTGACACTTGCATGTTCTAGTTATAAGATTGTGTATTGTAATTTGTGATTGGGCTAAGTGCCTGTTAATTACAAATGAAATGAAATAAAAAAAATTAAATGTTAACAAAGAAATTCTAAAAATATTATGAAATAATAGTTAATTGAATTAATCCATCAGATGAACAGATGAAAAAAAAATACGAATGAATATTAAAATTCGTTGTACACTGATTTCGCATTTTCCATTACATAGCAATTGATTTATTAGGTATTGGCCTTCTTTCCTAATCTCAATCAACAAAGGACCACGCACACTTCTTATGTCTCAAGTCTTACGTTCAAATTGTCCAAAATTTCAATATGTTGTTGATCTAGGACTTCTGAACAAAAGTTACCATGGGCACACAAAAATTCTATGCATAGTTTACGAGATATAGAGTGTTAAAGTTGGTAAAATGTCACTTTTAGGCCATTACTAACTGCACTTTATTGGTGATAATATCAACAAATTATCAGAGGTTTTCTTTATCTACACCACAGTATTACAGTTGAACAGTATAACAATATATTTTTCAAGCGTTTTTTGAACAATATGCAAGGTAAATCATGACTTTCTCAGAATTGTGGAAAATAAAAATTATTTTAGAATGAAGTATCAACGTCATGAGTAGGATCGTGCGAAAATTAAATTTACTATGTTGAAGATATCCGATATGATCGGCTGAATTCAAGAAAAAAGTATTTTTTTATATATATATATATACAGAGGAGATTGAAAAAATACGTGCTTCTAGTTTAGATTCCTTGAATTACCAGATTTGATCAATTTCAATTAAATTGACCAGTACTGCCATGTGCCATGTGGCCACTTAACGAAACGTAAATTATGAATATTATACAGTGATTTCGTGATTTCTTCAAATGCTACAGAGGATATAATATCATATGGGCTTTTGTGGGAAATACAGAATTTTTCTGTCTAGTTTTTGTTTAACATAAAAAACCAATATCATTACTTTCGAATTTATGTTTCAAATACCAATTAACTGAAATCGAATCTGTTGAAATTTTCGATTACCTAAAGGTGATAAGGTCAAAGGGAGCCTTTTTCAATGATTTAGGTATAAGAACTCTCCCCGTATTACTATTCGCATCAATCAATATGTTTATACTCTTGGTGGCTATGGTGTAAACTACATATGCCTATATCGTTATTTCATTATGTACTGACTAACCCCGTATTTTGAACAAATCCTGCCTATCCATAATCTGAGAGCACTCACATCAAGGAAAACATTTTATGACATTTTGCCAGGACTCAATTTCAAATATGCTTCAAAATAATAATGAACGATCTTATAGCATCTTCATCGTTAAACAAAAACTAGACATGAAAAAGTTTTGTATTTGATACATAACTTAATATTATATCTTCTCTGTAAAATGAAAGAAAAATCAGAAAAAGGAATCCATCAGTAACTTTTTTATACAGGGTATTTCAGTAAGTTTTGGTAATATGGTTTCGTTTATTCTTGAGTCACACTGTATACTACTCAAAATTCACGTTTTCTCGAATCGAATATAACGGCGACACATATACTTTCAATCCCCCCTGTATATAAAATGAATTTTCATATATTATGAGTTCAATCGTTCCTATCAAATATATCCAACACAGAAACATCAAATTTCATACAGACTGGAAAGATTTCAACAGATTCTAATAAAGTTTATTGGCATTTGAAACATACATGGGAAGGTGATGATATTGTTTTTTTTATGTTGAACAAAAACTAGACATACAAAAATTCTGTATTTCCCACAAAAGTTCGTATAATATATACTCTGGATAATTAACCGATCCGTTTTCTTTATACATGGTATTTCTGTAATTGTTTTAAATATTAGTCTCGTGTATACTTGAGTCACACTGTCATATTCGTTATTTACGTTTTAAGTGGACACATGGCTCAGACAACTGATGCACTGAATTAATCAAATCACGTATTCTAAAGAATATATAACAGATACACGTATACTTTCAATCCCCTCTGTATATACAAAAAAAAGTGTATATTTCAACTTCATATTTTGTACGATTCGACTATTGGCATTGATGCTTCATTCTGAAATAATTTCCATTTTCCGTAACGCCGAAAAAGTCATGATTTACTCTGTATTCTGTTTAAAAAAATGCTTGGAAAATTACTGTTGTACTGGCGAAGGGTAATACTTTTGTGTAGATAAAAAAACACTAATAATTTGGTGATATTACCACCAATAAAGTTCAGTAAATAATGGCCTGTAAGTGAAATTTTACAACTTTAACACTCTGTATCTCGTAAACTACATATAGAATTTTTTTGTGACCACGGTATCCTTTGTTCAGAAGCACGAGTTCAACAACATATTCAAATTATAGACAATATGACCGAAAGACTTTTTGCATAAGATGTGTGCGTGGTCCTTTCCTTGCACTTGGAAAATTAGGTTCCTCTCTACAGCTTTACGAACAGTGGTAATTTTTATCCAGCCTTTTCAGCTGAAGATCCTACGTAGATTGAACTCTGAGCATATATATAACCATGAATTTTGTTGTTATAGATTTCTTGTCAACGTTTCGGAATTCATTAAATCCATCACCAGGGCTCTGTAATGATATGATCAACGAATAATCGTGGTTGGAGATGAACGTGTCACTGTTTATTCTAACAGCCAGTTTTAGTGCTGAAGCAAGTTATTCATTGTTGATCTATTGGCAATTATTTCAACATGATGACTGAGTAAAATAAAGTCGTTCATACATACCTACAGTGCGGCTTTTAATAGTCCTCTCCCTGCGTTAATTTCTGAGAAAAATCATTTAGAGGGTTTCATCGATACTTCTTTTTGAAATAAAACACATTGTGATTGCTCGATAGAGGGCGCGGGGGGCACATCAACTAAAAATTTTTAAATGGTATGGGGGGTCAGGTGTCACATCGTTGAAAATATAATTCAATTCTCTTTTCAACCATCTAAAAATTTTTAGAATTTCATGGTATCAAAAAGATTTTATGTCCCGTTATTTCACATTAAACCATTCAAAAGATATCGTGGTCAGGTAAGAAAAGGGATTCAGATCCGCCAGATCCGCACTTATTCTGACATTTCAAATGCATATTATGAAAAAAAGTAGGAACGAAAATCTAAAAAATTTAGATGGTTGAAAAGAGAATTGAGTTACAGTTCGATTATTATATCTTTACCAGTGCGTCATCATCACAATACCATAATTCTTAGCTTAGCAGACAAACGTAAACGAATTTTGAATCGATCATAGCGGTTGTTAGATAGAGATGTTCGATAGAGGATGTGTGATTTCTTCGATCATAAATTGATGACGCATGGGTAAAGATACAATGATCGAACTGTACATTTTCAACGATGTGACAAATAACCCCCCAATGACAATGTGCTTTATTTCAAAAAGTAATATCGGTGAAACTCTGCAAACATTTTTCATTTTATGTTTGTACGTCAAACCATTCATAAGTTAACAGGGGGGCGGGGACTATTAACAGCCGCACTGTATATAAAATATCACAAAGAAGCAACTCAGTTTCATTTTTAAGCACGTGATACAACAATAGTTCCATTATCACACAATGCGTGAGCAAACAATGAAAAATATCACAAATGTTTGTGGGAGGTATTTTCAATAAGGTACTTAGAAGGTATGACTTCCTAAGAATACGATGTGTAGTAGTTTTAGAAACAAGGATCTAATTGGATGTTAAAAGTTTCGGCGACAACAACGTCCTTCATGGCTGAACAGACACCATTTATCACATATTAACAATTTTATAATAACTAATGGCTCATACAGGGCTATTCAAATTCGAGTCTTTGCATTGGGATCTTGGTGAAGGTAAAAGATAGAGGGGTGGTTGGATGAGGGCAAAGTTGCGTGATTCAGAGGTCAATAACTCACGTGAAACATAAAATCTGATCAAGCTTGTTTAGTTCAGGAGTTATACCGGAAAAATCAAAAATTTATACAAAATGCGAGTATAAATTATCTAGGTACAAAATATTCAATTCAAAATTCGAAATTCAAGATTATTTATTATTAAAAACTACGTACATTGCATACTTATAAGTATTTCAAATGATATACAATGAATTTGTCTCTTCTTTCTTCACTCCTGCTGTTCGGGGAAGGAAAAAGATTAGGACTGCAACGTGTTTACTGAGTGACCGTCGCCGATCACCACTCAGGTTCAGCGCCAGGTCGACCCTTGGATCCTTGGCGGGGGACACTCAGAACGACCTCCCACGAGTTTGTGGGTAGGTCCATATATCTCTCGAAAATAGTGTCGGTACCTAATAGAATTCACGCCTCATGCAAAACTTATGCGTGGAGTTGTTGGTGATTTCATACAGAGACTGGATGACTTCTAGTATTGATGTTGCTTAGTATGATGATTCTCCCGAAAAAGGCTCTCAGCAAAAAATCGGATCAAGTGATTGGACTTACTTTTCAGCGGTTGCCTCTAGAGGCCCAGTTCTTCGTAACGTTCCTGAAAGATATCCAGGGCTTGATAGATAAGTCCCCGGTGCTTACGGGGTGTGTTATTATACTCCCTGATGCGAGTGAGATTTCTCGTCAGTGGACTTCTGGGTAAGAAGTAATTATAGAAATTATTTGATAGTTGTTTGATACATGTCGGAACAGAGTCAATTTGTGATAACACTGTTTTTCAAAATTGAAAATCGGTTGAAAAATGGCGGAGATACAGTTGATTGTTCAATCGAACAAAGTTAGCCATGAACATCAAACTCAAATCATCACAACTGACGAACGGCGTCAACATTTACGAGAGGAAGGTTCGAGGTAAGATACAGCTGAAAATTGGGCTCCTCATGTAATTGTAGCAACCATATTTTCCAACAAATATTAAAAATGTGCTCAAAACGGAGTAGTACTCATAAAGAAATGCTCACAACTGCCATTTCTCAAATGACACTTCATCAATATTTGTTCTCTAGTACTAGTACGAAATTAAACTTTCTCAGAAATGAACTCATCACATCTCAGTTGTTGCGCATAAGTCTCTCCATGCGAGAAAAAAATAATATCTCACAACGGGTGTTGCATTACAGCATGACAAGACAATGTTCAATGAAAAATGGATAAATATCAATACCATAATCCCAATCCGTTTAAATTAGAAAACAAATGGCTAGAATTTGACAATTTTTTGAAAAAGTATTGTTCTTCGTCAACTATTTGAAGGTTCATATGATTGTCTGTCCAACAGTAAGTATATGGTTTTCCATGTACAGGGTGACAATATAAAAGCTTAATGCTTACAAATGCTATTTCATGAACAAAACCATATTATTATTACGAATGGCCCTTAAACTGTTACTAGAATATGAAAGTTGAACTAAAACGACTCTTAGAATAATCCTCCCCATCCCCCCTCCTTTTTTTCAGCCACCCCAACACCCTCCGTGATTTATCTATTTTATTTTTTGTAAGGAACTTCTGAGAAAATTGAAAATACTCATTTGAGTGACTAGAATATTCATGATGCGATTTTCCTTTCATTCCCTTACACCAAGGTTGTCACAAAAAAAGATATATAATTACTTGTTGTATGAGGAGAGGAATAAGAGGGAGGAGTAGAAGGGGAAGGGGAATGCATTTTTTCACCAGCTATTCAATGAGGTATAACATGTATAAATTTCTATTGAAAGTATTTGAATGTGGATGGCTGTAAATCATGTGAGTAATGGGGTTTGCTGGAACTAAGGGAGAGGGGGGGGGTTGTGAATCGTCACCCTGTACATGGGAAACTGTATACTGTTGGACAGGCAATCATAATTTGTCATTGATTCACTGATTCTCTGATATTTTTCAATTACTGTAACAAGAAATACAGGTCGGTATTTGAAAATAAAAAATAAAGGAGTCCCAATTTGTACAATACTTTGTATATAATTTTTTCCCAAATATTTGAATATTCTTCAAAATGTGGATCAAGCCATTTGCACCAAGACACTTCTTCCCATAAGATGTGCGTGGTGGTCCTTTAAACTAATTTAAAAAACTCAGATTTTTTTGCGTTTCCTTAAACTTCCAATTTTTCGGCATATTCAAATTTGGTAAATTCTTACAAAACAGTAGGTACACACATCTGTTCGAGTAGATTTTTCTGTTGAAGAATGTTTCTAATTGGATAATTCGAAAAAATAAAATTTGTTGAAAAAATTACCTGTCAAACTTGACAATTAGATGGTTAGTGGTTCTAGTTTTGAAATTTAGAATCCTTTCCCGAATCAGCAGGCCAATCGGGCAAAATTCATCCCTTGGGCCAAAGGCCCTCGGGTTAATGTTACCCTCCGGGCGTTAGGATCTATATACAGAGGCCGTTTCTTTTATCATGTGGTAACATTACTATATTCTAAACCGTAATAGATACAAAGACGATTAAATGGGAAAAAATGTAACTATTGTGGTGAGCAGTACATTGGTTAGAGAAAATCTACGAGGACTCTCGCCCTTCCCGACTTATACATGGAAAACTAAAAATGCTGTTTTCGGTTTTTTACGAATAGAATGGTTATTTCAGAAAATATGAAAAAATGAAAGAGGAAAGTTTTATTGCATTCATAATGTACTAGAACTACGTAATGATAAATTCTTAATTAAACGTAAAAAACCGAAAACAGCATTTTCATTTTTCCCTGTATAAGTTGGGAAGGGCAAGAATCCCCGTAAATTTTCTATGACCAATTTACTGCTCACCACAATAGTTACCTTTTTTCCCATTCAATCGTCTTTGTATCTATTACGGTTTAGAATATAGCAATGTTACCACATGATAAAAGAAACGGCCTGTATAACGCACTTGTATATAAATAGCTAAATTGTTTTCGGAAGTATCCAATTAGGCACATTTTCAAACAGAAAAAATCCCTACAACAGATGTGTGAATTACATCTCAACTGGTATTTTCAGATTTTACCAAATTTGAATTAGCTAAAAAATTGTAAGGTAAAAAAATCAAGGTAGGTGGAGTAGGAGATCAAAAAATAAATACTAAATTTTCATATTTTTCGAAATATTAAGAAAAGACCTAATATTTTGTAATTAATTTGAAAAAATGTCAAATTTGACACTTGTAGCCGATCGATAAAATAAAATCGTGAACGTCGTTTTGCAAACCACAACCTCTTAACGAACTCAAAGGACCCCGCACTTCTCTTATGGAAAATGGCCTTCGGTTGAATTCCTTGAAATTTTAGTGGTAGTGGATTTTCTCAAAAGCTATGACTCATACCGTAGCAGAGGACAAATTTACGTATCGGCAATGAGTGTGAGTGAGAGATATATTCATCGTCATAGCTCTTAAGAAAATCCACTACCTCTATGTTGTAGTATTCGATCACCTTCTGAAAAGTGTCCATTGACTCCACACGATTCTTTGGCTAGTTTTCGAGATACGGGGTGTTGAAGTTTGAAGTGGCCATTATTATTTCATTATTTTGTACGCCATTAAAATATTCAATAATTTTTTTTCTGGCAGTCAACATCGACAGGGTAATCTTCAAAGTAAAATAAGCCTAATCGAATACCAATATTTTTTAGACCATCGATAATATTCTTCAGTGAAACATGTAACAGAGTCTGATGAACTGACCTTTATCGAAAATAATTCAAGACCTGTAGTCTCATACTGGTCGATTAAAAATTTTTAACCATAAATGGCTCAGTAGTTTTGAGTCATACTGTATATTTCGAAATGGTACGATTTCTACAAGAAATCAATTCTGAATATAAATTAGGTCGACACCAATGCCAACTCCGTTATTATTTATGCTACAAATTCGGTTAAATGGGCAAACTAGTAGCATTTTTAATGGCCTTCTTGATGCCGAAGACAAAAAAAAATTATAGTGGCGTTTTCAGAATATTTCATAAAATGATATTTCTTTCAATGGAACACCCTTTATATTTTCATGCATTTCGATTCGTAATAACATTCTCAACAACAAATGCCATATCACCTTTCTTCCTAAAGTGAAAAATGAGTGACTTATGTGGAAATATTTAGTTCTTTCACTATAGCACAAAAAATTTCTGTTTTGGCGAATAAAACCACATGATTGTCCAATCACCCAATTTTGTTACTTATACGAATGACAATATTTTGTTACTAATAGCTAAATAAGACAGTAAAATGAAAAAATTGCGATAGGATGTGAACTCGTGAAGCCCGTGATCATCATGTCGCACCACTCAATTGACACCACTGAGCTATTTGGTATTAATGTACAAAACAATAATTTCTTTCTTAAAGTCATTCCGCTAGCCGCATTTATTTTGTGAATTAAAATATTGTTTAAAAAAAAATATTCTCAAGTATATCATGACAATGTAATTTATTGTAACTATCAACTGTTGTTCGAACATGTGATATGGTAGAATCCTACTTGGTTTGCCAGAAAAACAGCGTAAGAGCACTCCAACACTACAGCAATTCGTTCCCCGATCGTGAATTACCTAATCGGCGTTTTTTTGCTGTGCTTCATCGTCGATTCAGGAACAATGAAAAAGTTTTTGAGAAGAGGAGAACAAAAAAAGTTTTGCAATATCTGAAGATACAGAGAAATTGACGTTTTATCTCTGATCAAGTAATACTCAAATAGAACTGAAGGTAACATCTTTTTATAATGTTATTTCTCAAATCGGGCGGCCGGTGGCTTAGCGGTCTAATGCCGTTCGAAACTCCAGCATAGCGATAGTCGGTTTGAATCCGATGTAGGTACAAGAGATTTTTTCTCAAATACTCTATATCGGATCGATAGGCGACCGCATGCCTTGTTGAAAAGCAAGTGTATTGTGAGTTGTCTAGATGAAAATCTCGTCTAGTGCTAGCTAGGGGTGCACTCCGACCACCCGAGGTGGTGCTGTAGGTTTTCCGGGTTTTCCTACAGCTGGAAAGTGAATACATCACCTAAAACATCAGTAAGTCGCCCCGGAGCGCCACGGCAAATAATAATAATAGCCGTCCTCTACCCGCACAGGCTATGCCTTTGGGTACACTCAACGAGTGTTTATGAGGGAGTATTATTATTATTATTGCCATGTCGCAATTTTTTAAGGCTACAATAAGCAGGTCAGCTAGATTCATGGCAACGAAAACCCAATAATACTGTTTTGGATGAAATATATAACAATAAGAAGGGAATTGAAACGTTCATTGCAGCTTGTTGGGAGCATGCAAAAACGATAGTATTTCCACTGATAAATATAGAGGAAATAACAGCTTCCAATTTACAGTAAGAATATATACTTGTAAAGTCACGCTTACAATTGTTTCGATACACAGTGTCATCATCTGAGCTGAGTTATGAACTAAAGTTACGATACAATCACCTTCTTAAAAACTAGAACATGTATAAAATTTCACTAATAACATATTTTTCTAAGATTAACCCATAACACTGACAAGTACACAATTTTTCGACCCATTATAATGGCAGGTATGAAATTTTATTTAGAATTAGGCAGCATTTGATATGTTGTTACTAGAAAAGTAATTAATTATTGGAGAATTGTACAAGTCAATTTGGTCATTAAGAACTAAATTGTTATTATGTAAATGTTTCTTGATTTCTATGGATTCTAACATGTTTATTTTTGACCTTTAGGTTGAATATGCAAAATTTGTAGATTATGTGTGAAGCTATGATTATAGTCAATAAGATGGTTGGCATAGTTTGAATCCTGTTTATTCAATCTGTAACTTCTCAAATGCTCACTAAATCTTCAATTAAAACTGCGGCCTGTCTGGCCTCTATACTGCATTACAATCCTCACACTCAAGTTTGAAAAACCCAGACTTCTTGAATTTATCCCGTACAGACTTTGCGTTGTTAATAAATGAATATAAGTTATTGTTGGTTTTGAATGCAACATTTATATTCCATTTCTGAAGGAAACGAGATATTTTGTTTGTCTGGGAACCAAGATATGTTAGACATGCAAAACGTTGATCGGATTTTTCTTTAATATGAGGGTATATTAAATTCAGAGTTTTCTTGTTTTGTTTTTGTTTAAGCAGTGTATCTATAATTGATGTTTCATATCCGTTATTTATGGCGATCTGTTTAATTCTATTTAACTCACACTTGAAATCCGGTTCACTTTGAGGTATATTTACCAGTCTGTGAATCACAGAATGATAAGCTGCTATACCTCAAAGTGAACCGGATTTCAAGTGTGAGTTAAATAGAATGAAGCAGATCGCCATAAATAACGGATATGAAACATCAATTAGTTTATTAATTTATTCATGATGAATTTACACATATTAGATGCCTCCACGATAGAACATAGTATTTCCATCACCGAACGGAGATTCTTCGTTGTCCATATAGTCTTGTCAGTACGACAACGCTGCATTTGATATTTGACAGATCAATCATTTGAAGCTACCAGTGTCGTAACTATTGAGAAAGGGAAACCAAATTTGAAAAGAGAAGAATGAATGAATTATGAAAAAAACATGTCAATTAGAGCATCGGCTGTTCTCAAAATCCTGTGGAGATTATTTCATCATAATTTCAGGTTTCCATTTCATATTTGGTTTCCATTAATTTATATTTTATGAACATCAATATTTCTGTTAACAACGCACGACGCTGCCGTTGGGGGGAAGATGTCCCTTGCAAACAAATCTTAATGCGTGTGCGGCGAGTTACTCATCTAGGTTATGTTATTTGATCGGAGCGTTTTATCCTACTTTGAGGTATATCCAAATGATTCCATCAGATATTTATCTAGAGAAATAGCTGTTCCACTGTCTGGTATTCAACGAATTCTGAAGAAACATAAGATTTTTCCTTATAAGTTAAGTGCAAACACTAGAACCTGGTGATCCTGAGAGACGATTGGGGTTTTGTCGGTGGTTTATGAATAAATGCAGACAAGATCCAAACTTCTTTAGAAATATTATATAGAGCGATGAGGCAAATTTTTCAAATCGGTGGATGTATAATAGAAAGAATTTTCATTATTGGAGTAGACATAATCCATTTCAGTATTAATGTTCAAAGTTCCAATTGGGTAGTAATAGTCCGGGGAGAAAGTAATTATAGAGCAGATCTAGGGAATGGAAAACCCATTACAAAAAAAAGGTAAAAGCACCCCTAATATGGATCCAATCATAATCACCAAGTAGAATGCATCAACCGAAAACAAGAAAGTTTTCACATTATGGAAGAGTGACCCTAGATTAACATTTTACAAATTTGTACTGGAAGGAGAAGACCAACCAGAAGATACTGGAGGACGGTGAGACCACGGTACTATGCGAAGCAATGGAAGAAGAGTGTGGTTTGACAGTTTGAATTTTTTGCATTTTACCCAGTAAATTCATTACAATTTTTGAGGAAGAATTCAAAAGCATTCTTGTTTACGTTAGTTATCTAAGTCTGAATTTCTGTTGTTAATTGGTTAAAAAAAAAATATTTTTTCGAATTCGAAACCGGTATTTCATTTTCAAAGTGAACATTCTCCATTACAAAATTTCGTAACGTACAATCTCCATAACTTTTTTGTAAATAATTTTGGAAAAAAACACATTTTTTTGTCTGGGACTTCTTGAATTATCCATGGGTAATGATAACTTCATAACATAATATTCAAATTTCAAAAAGAATGGACCACCTTCAATTGCGAGGTTTTTCCTGTTTCTGGAAATTTGTATAAACTGGAGATTGTACACTTTGGAACTAGGCCCCTCTGTTTTGCTGATTTTTTTACAATAATTTTGGTTAATAGAGTTTCTTCTGGAATGTTTTCTTGTTATGCACATTCCGTGTACGTGGTAACTTTGGCGACTAATGATTCGAAAAGTAGCCATAGAAGGGGAATAAAATGGATGATGTCGATTGAAATATCTTCACTCGATAAATTGATGAAAAGTCAAACAATTTAACCGATTAAATTTTAAAATGTAGGATGATTTCAATAAAAAACCATATTATGAAATTTTATATTGCTTATTTATTTTCGAATCACTTGTTGGAATTCTCCAAAATGATATAAATTCAGAATTGCCTCCATAGAAATCGTACTCATTTCTAAATATACAGTATTACTCAAAAATAATGAGCAATTTATGGTAAAAATTTTTGAATCGCCCAGTATGAGAATTAATTTTGATTAAGGTCAGTTCATCATATTCTGATACATGTTTCACTGAAAAATGTTATCGATGGCCTAAAAATTATTGGTAATCGATTAGGCTTATTTTACTTTGAAGATTACTCAGTAGATAATTGAAAAGTAGATCTTATTCAAGCATCAGAATACTGTTTCTAATTAAATGAATAGAGACTGACAGAAGAAAAAGATATTGAATATTCTAATGGCGTACAGAATAATGAAATAAAAATGGCCACTTTAAACTATCTCGAAAACTAGTCATAGAATCGTGTTGAGTCAATAGACATTTTTAAGAAGGTGATCGAATACTGCAACAAGGAATTTAACCGAAGGCCTTTTTCATAAGAGAAGTGCAATACCTAACTGATGAATAATAAAAAAAATCCCAGATGATGCGGATTGTAACGGTGATAGATACTGAATATGTTTCTTGGCTGAACTCAAGCCAATATCCACATGACATGAATGCTAATCAGAAAGGATGAAATCAGTGATTGTACCTAAGTCTCAATTGAATATTCCAAAGTGTCCATATCGAAGAGTTTTGTCACCATAAGATTGGGAAGGTACAGTCGTGAAAACTTGAAAAATTTCAAGAATAGCGTAAACCAACAAGGGAAATCAATTTTCCACTTCAACCAATAATTAGTGCACAAGACCCGCAAATCTGAAGCATCTTCAACCAATAAATGAAAACGTTTTCATGAGACTTGGAATGATTCAGGCGTTTACGCTACTAGCAGAACTATTTCGTCTGAAACCCGGCGAATTATAATTTCAAACACAACACTAGAAAGTTTAATTACTTTTTTTGGTATTAGAAAACACAAAGAGACAAAAGCCCCGTTCACGCGGATTTGCGTGAGTCTACCGTCGTCTCATCCTTTGTCCTGGCGAAGTCCTCGCTTCGCGGGTGTCCTAGCAATCAGAGCGATGGAAGCGCTCTCTCCGCCCACCATCGAAGCCACGCCCCCGTAGGACGACAGACACCATTGGCCCGACTCCCACTAGCGACTCTTCCCGGCATCAACAACATATTCACAATTCAGTATCAAATCAGTACTCATTAAATAAACAGTGCAGTGCGTCAGATTCGGAGGACATCATCTGTATCCTGGAACATGCTGAACAATCTGGGCTCTGTCGGTAAGTTAGTGGGGGCACTAATTGAAGTTCAAGTCGTTAGTGATTCAGCGTACTAACGATAGGCTAGTTAAATGGGCTAAATTGAAGCTGCCTCGCCCTCATTAGGCCAATATTGTTGGCCCGCTCCGGTAGGCCATGTAATTAGGATCACGCAGCAGCCAACTTTCTCTCTTTCGCACTTTCAGTCAACACCCGCGACTCTAAGAGGTACCACTGGGTAAGAACCACCCTTCAAACGTGGTGCGTGAAGAAAAAATCTACGAAATCAGTGCGATAACAGTCGTAAGGAACGCGAACGAAGTGCGTTTCGAAAATGTCAACCCGGTGATTGAAAAACGGTAGCCAATCGTTCTCCAAAGCTATTACCCACATCATTGCCTTCTTTATCTCGTTCAGTGAAGTTTAATATTGTTGGAAAAATATTTGGTTCATAAAATTACACGCATCTGCGGGATATCGGTATCATTCAAGTAACTACGTACCTCTTTCAATGGAATATTATGTACATTTTGCTCCGTTGATAGAAAAATTACATAAATCAAAATATTGAAAGTTTCAGAAGAGCGATTTTGAATATTGTGGTTTTGTGGAGTCAATAATTACTAATGTATAATGTTTCAGTATAGATATACATTTTTTTCAATGTTTGAGTATATAAGAAACATATACCGCCGGGCCAAGTATTCGCGGCCCTGTAACTCTGTTATTTGTAGAAAAAATGAAAACGTCCCTTTTATATTTTTTCAATGGTTCATTAAAAGCCATTAAGTGACTGATTTCAATTACCCACATGTTGTCACCTGTCTTTTTTTTTCAAATGAATTAACATATTTTTTATTATAAATTATGATAGAGGCTGTGTTTCTGAGTTCAATCATATAGAATATTATACAGTTTCATCATGAAAACTTCGAGTAGTACGCGTGTCAAAAGTACTGCTAGGTCGCCAGATCTCATTACAATGGATTTTTTTCTATGACCATATCTCAAAGAATGTGTTTTTATTGAAGCCCTTACCAGTAGGTACATGACTGTTATCATAATGTATTAAATAAAATATGTCAATTACTGAATAAAAAAAAAAGTTGATATGAAAATCTCTGACAAGTGACATGTATGCAATGCGGCTCGAACATAAAAAACGTTTGGAGAGTTTCACCGATACTACCTACTTTTTGAAATAAAACACATTGGGTCGTATGAATAAACCTTGAGCAAATGCTTTTACTTACATTTCTTGAAACAGACCTATGACTTTCATTAAGTTATGAAACAGACAAATCTATAGTATGAGCATTCGATAGCTGTCATTCATACGACCTTTGTGATTGGTCGAAAGATGGCGCGGGATAAGGCACATCAACTAAAAAAATTCAAATGGCATGAGGTGTCATGTGTCACATTGTTGAAAAGATAATTCAATTCTCGTTTCAACCTTCCAAACATCTTAAGAATTTCGTTCCATTCAAAAAAAATATTTGTTCCGTTATTTCACATCAAAACATTCAAAAGTGTTCGTGGTCAGTCAGGTAAGAAAAGGGATTTAGATCCGGCGATCTGGATCCGTACTTATTCTGTCATTTCAAATGCATATTGAGAAAAAACGTAAAATCGAAAATCTAAAAGATTTAGAATGACACATGACACCAAGCTATTCAATTGTTTTCAATTGATGTGCCCCCCGCGCCAGCTATCGAGCAATCAAAATGTGTTTTATTTCAAAAAGTAGTATCGGTGAAATCCTTCAAACGGTTTTGTTGTTTGTACGTCAAATCGTTCAAAAGTTAACAGGGGGGACTAATTGAAATCAGGCACTCAATAGATTTCAATATACCATTGAAAAAATGTATGAAGGACGTAATTGTTTTTTCTAACATATGAGAAAGTTACAAGGCCACGATTACTTGGCTGAAATGTTCTGCATGACCTAAAACGAGGTTTCTTTAAAAATATAAATTTCGTGCGAGAATGAAGTATTACCTTTATTTTCGACAATACTGAAAATTGTTGTAGAAAAAAGGTAATTCAGAATGTTGTTACGTTTACATTTTTCTTATTTTTGTTACTTTTGGTAAAAATCCGAGTGCATGGTTCATAAGAAGTTCTGCATGGATATCTAAACGTAGTTTTCAATTCTAATCAACTTTTCCCTATAACAATTGTTAATATTTTCTGAAATAAAGGTACTTTACTTTTGCACGGTCATATTTTCAAGATACCTCGTATGGGACTGAAAAAACTTGATAACTGGTTCAAGGTTTCAGATCATGTAGAACTTTTATATAAAGAGAAACTTTTTTTCGTAAAATCAATAATTATAAAACAGTTTACCATATGCTGTAAACTTAAGTGAACACACTGTATAAACTCTAAACTGATATTCATCTCAGTTATGTTTGAATCAGGGGTAAATTCATCCCACTTTAGAGTTATTTCACTTTTCTATACATCTGCATTGACAAGCTGAATGTTTTTCAAAAAAATGCAATCAACAAAACCAATTTGAAAACGGGTGTACGGGTCGTTTTTTAAGCTGGTCCTACTATTACTATCTCGGAAACGGAGAGACCTACAAACTTGGTTAAATCGGATCATTTTTTTCACTTGTCAAATTTTGACATTTCTAGTATTTCAACCGGATTATTCTGGCCAATCAATCGGCTTTATACTGATAAAACTGCCTGGACCTCCATAAAACGTTGTTTACCTTTGAAATGTCAAAACTAAATAGGGTTATCTGCATCGATTTCATTGACCAGGTCATATGAAACGTTATAATGAATTATTATACTATCAAAATGAATGAAAAGTTACCTTACTATCAATGGTTATTTACTTTTCAGATTGACGAAAAAAATAATCTTTCCAGATACAACTCATTCTTCAATTTTTATTGATAATTTTTATTTTCGTCATTCAAACACGTTTATTAGGCAAAAACATTCAAACAAACCGAATTCAGATGAAATCATGCATTAGTCCTATAAAAGACTCGTGATTTCATCAATCGGTTGGTTTTCATATTTTTGCCAAACAAAGAGTTTTTGTGAAAAATTATCGATAAAATGTCAAGGTTCTCGTGCTATTACCTTTGATAAAAGTTTCTTTAATTTGGGGAGCAATAATAATATCTTTTCAGATATTAAATATCTATGGTTATTTTTGAGATTTTGGTCAAAGACTGAAATAGTCGAATTTCGTTTTTTGGGATCTACCGCTGCCATTTCGAATGATGTGGAAAGAAGAATCTGATATAAACCAATTTTCAATTCGACGTTTCGTTCATTAGATTCCATCATCAACTTTATTTTTTAAATAAGGACCTCTAGTTTTTTCCATCGATTTTTGTACCCACTTTCATAACAAATTCAGCTATGTATTGCAATACATGTGTTTCTGGACGTTTTTCTCCGAAGAAACATCATCAATATTTGGTCAAACAATTTCCGTCAGTGTAGTCTTAGAAAAAACTCAAAGGAACCTTCAATACTGTTTCATATTTGTTATAATGTTGATATTTTGAAATATTTTTTCACTTCAAACCAGTATGTTATATACTATTCTACTTCCCATTGTAACATTTGACTTTTCTGTAGATCTCGATGTAACCAACCCTTATCACTGATGATGAAGGACTAATCCTTCGAAACATGTCTGAGCTGATATGAGTCTTCTGACTACATCTTAAACCTATTAAAGATGGATTTTTGGTGGAGTTGACTGAAAGTATTTTACAAACCCACTTATATTCTAAACATAATAAAGAATTTAATGTTCTCATATTACCTTTTCTCACGTAAGTCCTTGACGGTTTCTGAATTATTACAAGTGATGGTTTCGGAATTACAAGTGATGGTTTCGGAATTACAACTGACGCTTTCTGATTAAAAATTCACTAAGCTGAATTAAAAGTTGTAGTTTCTGAATTTCATTCAATGTTTTCTGAATTACAATTTACTAATCTGAATTTCAAGTTACACTTTCTGAATTACATTTGAAAAAGGTGTAGATTCGGGATTCTCCAATATAATTAATATCAAAATTTCGTTAAATGAGTTCATCATTGAAAACATTATTTGGAAGTAAAATTTAAATAATACCTTTACGATTTATAATATACGATTTAACTGTCCCACCAATTAATTAAATTATCAATGGATCCTTCGGCAAAATTTCAACTACATTGGTGGATAGACGATATTAGATAGTTTCTTTGTTGAAAATACATCTTTTGAACATATCACTAAAAACTGATCAATATATCGTGTGGAGGTACCTTTCCGTTATGAAATCAAATATGAATATATGATGATATATCATATATCATGAAAAACTGCTAGAAAATAAAAAAAAATCAAGTAAAATGAGTGAAGCGAATGATAAATTACAATATTTTCAGCTTCTATGAAAGAAACTTCAGTTCACTCCATTGCACAACATTATATTATCATTATTTATTCTATCATGTATCACTTGGCTTGACAACGTAAATGCATTCTCGTTTGAAGGAAAAATGTCAATAAGTATAAATAAATAACGGACTATATAAATGTAATTAAAGTGTAAAATAAATAATTTCTGGATTTCGATGCTGCATGAAGTGGGATATTACGACTATGGTAGGTATGTACATATCTTAATATTAATGTCATAATAGGGTATTATGTTTGACGATCATGTGATGATGGCTATTAATGCATGAAAACGAGGTGAGTTACGACTGTCGTTAATCTTTTGCGAGTGCATTAATAGCCATTACATGATCGTTGCATACACCATTTTTGCTACGACCAAGCACCTTTATACATCATGAGTTATTTATATATATATAAATTATTATTATTAATTATTTCAAATAAATTATCTACAACAGAAAACGACTCGATTAGGATTCAAACCAAAATCGGTCAATGCTCCTATTACCCATATAGATATACAGTGCGCACCATACCAGGAAGTATTGAAAAAAAATAATATCAGAGAGTATAAATATTTGTGAGTGATCGATTGTGCATATCGGACAACCAGATATTCAATTTAAATATATGTCACGTGATCACTCGTAAGGCGGCATATTTGAAAGTATTATCTACTATGAACTGCAGTTTCATGTATGGAAAGGAACCATTAATAGGTACCTACAGGTACAAAAATTGTAATTGATAATATGTTTTGGTTTGTAATGGAATCAAGGGGTTAATTATATTAAGGTAGATTTGAGGGATTTCAAGATTTAGTTTGAAATAGTAGTTTGAGAATGTCCAAATAGGATAAAGCTGCCTTAACATTAGTGCTACAAATACAAGTTATACAAAAACCGAAGAAATTTTATTTCTCATTTTTCATAAGTATGTTGGGATCATTTTGTCCGACGGCATCTCAGATGCGTGGATTCTTATGACCACCATTACGATGAAGTGAACTCAGTTGTTGCCTCTTAATTGGACCATGAACTTTTGTCTGGAGGCGTTTAACCTTGCTTTCGCTATGAAATGCAAATGCAGAGGAGGGAGATTCAGGATCACCTCCAGGCTAATCGTCGATGTGCCGGTCATTTCTCCAGTGACTCACTAGTCTTTGGAAACTAGCCAGCTTCCATCTGGTTGTCACTTGTTCTGCTTTTGGCCACCACAGCAGGACTTCATATGATATCGACGGCCTCACAATAGCTGTGTATAGCTAAAGCTTGGCCGTCATAATTGATGTCTTTGTCACCACTTTTCCAAAATGATTTTTCCAGGTGAGCTTCGAGTCTAAGTTCAGCCTCAAGTATTTATATCTACTCTCCTGACAACTGTAGGCTCTCACCAAAGATTCGAAGAGCTCTGTTGGTCTCTAAGTTTCTTTTTTTGGTGAAAGAGAGAATCGTGGTTTTTAGGGGTTGACCTTGAGGTTCTTCCTTATGCACCACGTATGTACGTCTGTGAGTGCTGATTGCATCAGATCCGCACATATATCCATATACGATATCGCCAACTTAGCCCTGGGCATTATACTCCTCCCTGATTGGGGTCTATAAAGAGGCTGTCCTTCACGAGGTTCCACAAAATTGGGGATAGTACCTTCCTCTGAGGGCAGCCTTCCACCTCCATCGTATCCCCGAACGCCCCTTCTACGCCAAGAAACGTTGTGAGTGCAATATTTTTGTTGATAGGCGTGTTGGTACTCCAAGAAGATTGGATACTCTGAATCATTATCTTGGATATTTCCAAAAACTACTTTTTCCATCGTTTTGAAAATGAACGATGAGAGGCAAATTGATCTGAATGCCTTGGCCTAAGTAAAGGATGGTTTCCCCGACTTCGGTATGAAGACCACCTTGGACCTGCGCCAATTGTTGAATAAGTATCTGTGAGCCAGGCTCGCCCTGAACAACCTGACTAAGTATATTTTCGGTAGGTCCACTCCTCGCTGTGATAGTACATGTTGAATGGGCCGTAGTGCTCGTGATGGTGGAGTATTTGCCTCGTAATCACAGAGTCGTGGGTTCGATTCCCAGCATGGTATCATGCTAGGAATCGCACGTTAAAAGGTAAGACCTTGTTGATCCTTGGCTCGCACAAGTTTCGACTTCTGAGGGCTGTCGTTCGTAAGGGGACGAAAGATGGTTAACGGAAAAAACGATTTTGAACAACAATTCCTTCCGGGCCTGCTGATTTGGATGGACTATAGCCCATTCTACCTTCCTCTTCTTCTTGGACCTGACCTCGACTGTTGGTACTCTCTGGGACACGAGTGACACGGCTAGGTCATTTGTTCCCCTAGAGTCAGGGAAGTGAGTATCAAGGAGTATCTTTAGAGATTCTTCACCTGGTTTTTCTCCGTTTGTCTACGTGAATGATACTCCAATTGGTGATTTGGTGGATTTTTATTTGATCATATAGCTTAACTTTTTCTTTCATATCAAAATATATTTACCGTTCAGAAAAAATCACCTGGTATTTGATTGAGGTTTCCGGGGATTCGAGTAATGGTTATTAGAAAGCAATTTTTGACGTTGACTGAATAATTCGAGGAAATAAGAAGTATTCCTTTATATATTCATTATTATATGACGAAAATAAACCAAAGATTCCCGAAACACCAATAGAGCGAAGTTCTGAAATACGCAGAATATTTTGATTAAACTTGTTCATCTACCCCCTGTAGTAACATTCACCAAGACAAACGAAGAAAAACCTTCATTTTTGGTGAATGATCCTGTGGCTCGCATTAGTGTCCCAATTGGGTTCACTAGACTTTTGAAAAGATTTTGTGTAGTTGCAGTTTTTTTTTCCATACCTTCCTCTTATCTCTTTGTATGACTTATTGTATTTGCCCCACCGCTTTTAGTATGCGAGCTCTTGTGCAAAATTACGTTACAATTTTGTATACTGTTCAAGTGTGACGAGTCTGACAAGATGTCGCAGAGAGAAAACCTTGAAAGTGGTGAGTTTTCCTTTGTAGCCAAATCGACATCTTTGGAGCGTCGGACTGCTGAAGATCCTTATTAATTTTGTCGGATAATGGTGCCATTGAAAATCTCATTAAATTATTGAATTCTCCTTGAAAAATCAGACAAATATGTTCGGTACTTATAGGTTGCCCCCCACTCTAAACGTGTCGATAGCACTACTCAGGTTAGCGACCGGCAGCAATCTGATTTTTCTAGGAAAATACAAAAATTAAATGAGATTTTCAATGGCACCATCGTCCGTCAAAATTAATAAGTATCTTCAGCAGTCCGACGCTCCATAGATGTCGATTTGACGACAAAGGAAAACTTACCATTTTCAAGGTTTGCTCTCTGCGACATCTTGTCAGATTTGACACAAACAGTATACAAAGTTACAACTTGCTGGTTATCACTTCAGATTTTGTACGAGGGCTCGCGTATTATTTGTTCTATAGACCTTACTGAAGTGAGATGTGGTCCTTTTTTTCAAGGTTTCCAGCTCATTGGTCCAGAAATGGACCGCGCTGTTCTGTCTCCTTTTGATAAGAGGCAGCTTTTCTGGATTGGGGAGAGGACAGATTGCCGCTTCCTCAATTCCCTCAGCCCTTCCTTTTGTAGAATTTTGCAGACTCAAGGTTAGCCGTTAGGGAGCTTCTGAATGTCTCCCAGTCAGTATTATACTTGGATATCTGAGGGAGGATATACCTCTACTGCTTCAGAAAATACGGAAGCTTATGTTCCGATGATCTGATAGTGACGGTTCGTTGGAATTGGGCCATCCTTGGATGTATGGGCTGACCTTTGAGGTTACGCTTGTGATGACTATGACCGCGGATCTAACGCGGAAATCAAAAGTTGCTTTATTCTCCGTATTCATAACAATTATGTTTTTTCTCATTAAGAATTCTAAAATGTACTCACCTCGTCTATTTGTGTCGCTGCAGCTCCATGCTATGTTGCGCGCGTTGACATCACATCTCACTACCAGAGGAGCCCTTGAGGGCTGCATGTGCCCTCATAGGGGAAGTAGGCAGAGCTAACAATGGCTTCACTTTTACTGCCACCAAGTCTCTGAAACAAGAGTCAAGAGATGCATTGATATATAGATATAAACAGATAATATACTGGTACGTATAAATTAAAACATATATACATAAAAAATAAATAATAATGTCATAAGAATCAGAGGCTAGTATCAACATCTGCATTGTTGAAATTGTTGTTCTTGTTCTTATTGTTATATCCGTCAACCGGTTGCACCCCTACGTGCAACCCTCATTAGTCAGAGACTTGTGCGAGCTAGCCCTTAACTTTTAATACGTGTGATACCATGCACGAGACCGGTGGCAATGCTGAGATTCGAACTCATGCTCTTTGGCTCATGAAGCGAGAACTCAACCCGCACACCACCGCGGCCCAATAATATCCTACGTTGTATTTTTGTTTTATAATACCTACATATTGATATCAAAATATGGCCACAGATAATTGATTCAATTTGAAGTTCATAGATGATGGAATCTATACATGGTTGAAAAGCACAGTGTAGGAATTCTTCAGTAGTATGGACAACTTTTTTATGTTTTATTCTTATTTTGAATAAACATTTAAGTTTTATCGTTTGTGGCAATTCATTGAAGGATTTCACAGCCAAAAAATTTGGTCCATATTGGCATCTTTTTGGGCGGCAATAGTTTGTATTTATATCACTTATATGTCCAGTATTACGGATGTAGGTACATTATTTGTACTGTCGTAGTTGGATAGGTTATTTTTTATACAGGGTGGGGCACCACCCCATACGACACGGTCCCTGTGAACCAACCATTAATTTTTTTGGGAATTCCTCCATTTCATTATATTTTTATTGATTAGGCTACAAAGACAACTTTGTTATTTCAAATAGAACAGCCTGTATTTTTTTGGTCTGAATAATATAAAATTCAATTATCTTTCATTTCATATTGGAGTTTCTATATCCTAACCTGAGTAGTATTTCAGATACTGGCTTTTTCAAATACTATAGTTCTTATTTTAATGCATTGTTTGAATTAAGATAGCTTTGAAACGACATTTATTCAACTTGTTGAAATAATTCTTATTAACAGTGGGTGTGTTTTATGTTATTCCAAACATTTACTGAATTATTACCGTCGAAATGAAAACTTATCCCATTCAAGAGCGGATAGATATGATTTTAGCGATTGGTGAGTGTGAAGGGAATTGCCTTCTGGCGTCGAGGGTGTATACCCAAAAATATCCAGAACAAGTTGGTTTTCAAACGATTGCTACATGGATTTCGTAGGACTGAAAGTGTAGCTTATGAAAAGGCAAATAGACCTATCATAGAAAACCCTCATAAGAGTCAACGTAAAGATACAGGGATAAGTAGACGGAAAATTTCTAGGGTAATACAAAAATCCGAATTTCACCAGTGCCGTATTCAGATGCACCAGGAATTATATGAAATAGACTTCCATCGACGAATCAAGTTTGGTCTATGGGTTCTGGACAAGTTTAGTGAGGATGAACATTATTTGGATTCCATTTTATTTTCTGATGAATATACTTTTCATAACAAAGTTTCTCAACTTTATGTGGTTCTGCGTGATTTGTTGAAGTTAATTCAGATACATGATGCATCCAGAAGTAATCTGAACTTTCTTGTTTTTGCAGGGATAAAGGAAATGTGCGGCGAAGACTTGAAGAGGCATCAAGCCGATCTCAAAGTATTAGATCAGTCGCGTCTCGGGGGCTTGTGCGACGGGGGTTTATCCGGCTTGGGCGGTTCGCTGAGCAACGGCTCCAACGATGGAGATAAACCTTCGAAACAGAAAAGACACAGAACGAGGTTCACGCCGGCCCAGCTCAACGAACTCGAAAGGTGTTTTTCGAAAACCCACTACCCAGACATATTCATGAGGGAGGAAATTGCGATGAGGATCGGTTTGACAGAATCAAGGGTTCAGGTGAGTTTTTTAAATTTTTTTTATGTCAATAAATTTGTTAGCACCTTTTAAGATCTGCAAAACTTTCGCGAAGGTGAACGCACCGACTTCTCCGACATCTATACTTTAAAAAATATAGAAGATGGCCAGATTACAACACTATTCGATCATCACAGCTGAGATTCGGTGTTGTGTCCCTATATATTAGAATAAAATATGCTATCATTCTTGTGTAAAATAATAAATTATAAAACAAAATCTCCAGAAATATTGGCTTTTATCCCCTTTAATGTGTCTGTTCGCCGAACCAGATTTCCGCTTATGTTCAATACATCAATACTATCCACATCTCGTGCCCCACTTGCAGGCATGCTTCTATTGGCCAATTATACTAATTCACTGATTGAGATAGACTGGACGATGCCCTACAACAGACTCAGAAAATTCTTCATTGAACAATAATTATCAAACAGCTTATAATACTGAACCAGGAACCAGGTAATACAAGTATTACAAATATACGAATCTGTTTACTTATTTACGTATTTATATTCCCTACATTTCTACTGAATTCAACTGAAATTTTTTTTTGTACCACCAAGTACTTGCTAAGGAGGTTGTAGATAAAATGTTAATATAACTTTCAAGTTCCCGAAGGTTCTGCATAAATTGAAAGACCAAGCTCAGCAGAGGTCTGCGGCAGCAGTAAAACGTACATACCCACTAATAGCCAGGGGATTTCACATACAATATAAAAACAGATTATATGGCCAGCGATATTGTATGCTTGCTCAGCGTTCTGCAGCCTGCCCAAGTCTCCTTTTATGAGGTTGGACAGGATGCAGAACAAAGTACTTCGTATCATCACCAAAAGTAATAGGTACATTCGTCTGGATACGCTGCGTGAGCTTGCTGGCGTCGACTCCATCCCGATACATGTTAAAAATCTGTCAGAGAAATTCTACAAGTTTCGCCTCCCCAGGAGTACGCTAACCAGAGACCTTACCAGGCTCAGAATTGATGATACTCAGCCCCGCAAACACTGGCTTAGATCTTTCAGGAAAGACTAGAAGAACCGGATCCATAGAAAATCCCAAACGGTAACTGAAACGTACCTCGACCCTATTTTTTGCATCAGCCTTTTCCGAGGTTAGCTCGAAACAATCAGCCTCCGAGTAAACTTGGACGAAGCCGTATCTACATTGAATGCTAACGAAAGTCATGCATAAGCTTTGCAGGGTGCATGGATTATATTAATCACAACTGTTATCAGGTGGAATAGTGGACCTCCCGCTAAGTCCAGCGGAGGCGGATACCAGAGTCCCCTCGCTGGGACCGTTTGTACCCCTTGGCACAAGCGCTCCCCTCCTTTCTGATCAACAATGGCCATAGGGAGGGGGAGTCGGCTCTCCGTGCGTCATTCCGATCCTTCCCTCTCCTGAGTCCTCCTCTGGGCAAAGAATTCAGTTGTGTGGCGGAGTTATGATTATATCACCTATAATGTAGACCGAATGATAATTCTAAAATAAAACCCTTATTTATGTATTCATTTATTCTTCGCGGCTAAAGGTCCCGGGTTCTAGCGCCAGTTTGAGCTAGGATTTTTTCCATTCAGTTTCACTGATTGAATAGTTTAAATCTCGTGGATTGACTAGGGTGAGTCCTGCTCGATTTACTGTTGCGTTCAAATTACCAGTGCTGCTCCTAAGGTGGCGTATGGAGTTAGTAGCACAGCCTACCCAGAACACATAGTGGCTAATGATTTCAGCAATAGATGCCACTGTAAACGCCTAAAGAAAACAAAAATATTAGCATATACTTTGATGCTGAGCACTCTTTTCTTGATTCACCACATCGTTGTTTTGAATACATTTCAACATAACAAAACGGCTGAAGGATGGAATAGCATAAAAAGGTTCACTAAAAACATTTCTCGTGATTGAATACTCTAATCATCCAGCATTTTCCGATCTAATGTGCTTGGGATCGTACGTAGAAAGAAAGGTAAGACCCTGGTCATTCCCAGCTCCCACTAGTCTTCTGCATGAAGACCTCTGAGGGTTGCCCCAAATTTTAGAACGAATAGATTTTTCAATAACCCAACCAATTACAGAGGTATCGCTTTGGTAAGTTACTTACTCAGAGTTTCCACTAAAGTACTACTAAACAACCTTGAATCATGGACCAAAGGTGCATTAATACCTTCCCAGTCTCAAACGGGATTCCGCCATAATGTTTGCAATATAAGAAAACAATTTGTATTATCAGGAAAACCGCAGAATCGATTTTGACATGAGTCAAGTGACCACCAGTAAGTCAGAAATTGTGAAAAATTCATGACAAAAGGGAAGAAAGTGTGGTTATTTTTGGAGATAGAAAATAAAGTGCTTCGAAAAGGTTCTGAACAATTTAATTTCAATTTCACATGCAGAAAAAATCTATCTACAATAATTGAAAATTGCAATTGTTTCCTAATATTTTTTTGTTGACTTAAGTAGGGTTTTTTTAACTTGAATAAGTTTTATTGTAAACTCATTTACTCATTGAATAATTTCTTTATGGTTTGTTCTCCAATGCTGGTACGGAATCTAAAACGCCTGTTTTTACTATGACTCTTGCTGTTGCAATGGTCTGTATCTTACAACTCTGCTGAATCTTTTATAACTTTTCAAATTTATAAACACACACAATTGACCAATTTTCACGACCTAAATCAGGATTTATGGAAGAGAGAGAAAACAATATGTATTCCGCAGAATAACGTAAAAACTTCCTATACTTTAGCTTCTTCATTTTTCTTGTTTTTTCAAAAAAATGCATTGAACTAGTTCGAAGAAAAACATGTTTTAACGAAATTTAGTATTTAAAACTGACGCTAGTGATGAAAAAAGTTTTGTCGAAGTTACAAGTTTTGCACAGATGTGTAAAATTGGAAAAGCAAAAACTTTTCTTTAAAAATAATGAGTTTTCATCTAAACCGTTTTGCAAGTTATCAAGATCAGAGTTGAAATTATACTGCAAATCAATCAAGAGAATTACGCTTAGGGAATAAATAGGATCAACCCTGATACTGATTCTTGTAGAACACCTATGTTGATGATTAACTGATCAAAAACAATAATTTTCTTGCGGTCATCGTTCGAAAGTTATTTTTCCACAGACTGGGTGCAATTGGAAAGATATTCTTTCTGAGTATGTTTTATACCAATATTATTCAAATTTCCAAGATTTCCTTGTTGTACGTAGTCAAAAGCGCAACTAAGGTCACAAAAAATCCTAGTGACACTAGCACCTAGTTTATTAGACTGTATGTAGAAAAACATGTTTCATCGAAATTTATTATTCAAAACTTCTCGTCTACTGCTTCCTACGAATATTGAATTCCATTCGTTTTATACTTGGCAAGGTTTTTTGAAAAAAAAAAGTCCAAAATTTTTTCTATCCGTCAAGCGGCTGCATCTTTACGAGCAATCCTCAGAAGTCTTCGAGATAATTGTCCGAGCTAGGGTAGACAAGGCCTTTACTTTTTATCTTGTGATGCTGTTCGAGATTATGTTATTTTTGAATGGTGAATATGATTATGAAGGAAAGAATAAATTATTATGTCTATATGTATTTGGAAATTTATCAATATTGAAACGCCGTTGTTGATAACTTTTGAATATAGTACCAATTCCAGTAGAATCGGCAAAATGTTCCCGACTACGGGTTAGTTATCCATACCTCCACTAGAGCATCGTTGTGCGGCATTCTCAGTCTGTTCCCGGATAACCCCTGAAATGCGCTATCAGCGAGGGTGACATCTCAGCTTTGCTACTTGGTTACAATGTTTCACTTAGTTTGTGTAACGGAAACTGTCTACAAAGTTGTGAGGGTTTGTCCAAAGCTTTTAGAGCTTATGAAACCCGTCGGTGTCTAACGATCACTTTAATCCTGAAACACCGCAGGATTCGCAACTTCAGATAACGCTGCCTCAATTAATATAAATTGAAATTATCCGGCAGAATATAATAGATTTCGGAAAATGCCACGCAATAAAATTGCATGGAAATGAGGAAAACAGTAATAAAATTGCAATTTGTCATCAAAGATCAATTTATGACACCGTAGTGCTGAAAAATAAATTATCGATTCTTTGAAAACTATAGCAGAATCACGGTTAACACAGCAAAAATCCAATGATACGTATAACAAAGAGTATGAATAAGTTCATCAAATGAATGGAAGAGCAAGTAACAGATATAAATGAACGAGATGTGCTTGCTGACCTTCAGAAAATGTGAGTAGTACAAGGCGTCGACTATGTGGGTTATGCATTCGAAATTACAATGTTTGTTGAGGATAAACGAAGGAGTCGATATAAAATCATTTGTAAAAGTGCATGCATTTATGAACTCAATTAGTGAGAATGTCGTAGCCAGGAAGGCATATGTATTAAAAGATGCACCGGACATAATAACGTATTTATTTTTGAAGGTGGTAGCCAACTGCTATATTTTTGGATCTTGTTGAAGATGTGAATTATGCGATTGGCGCTTACATGATATCAAAGAAGAAGGAAGCGTAATGATTATTGCTATCCGACTGCGACACTGAATTCTCGACGTTTTACTGTAGCTGACAGTGAAGCAATTAGGTATGTGCGTTTAGTTAAGCAGTATTTATGAAGCGCCTCTCAGGAGTCCCCCGATTCTGACAGCGACAGTGGCGAAAACAACTGGAAAGACATCTCTTTTCAGACAATCGGGAAGGAATTCCAAGAATACAAGAAATCATTGTCAGTCCCGCTGACGGCAGACCAGCTTCTCCGACAGAAAATGCATGCCGGAATGGATGCACTGTTCCCTCCAGACAACACGAAGCCAGGAGTAATTCACATACCCCCTTCGTAGTTAGACATCAGAGAGGTGGAGGAAATTGAAGTCGACCTCACTAGGGAGAGTCCCACAGCATCAGCAAAACTCTCTGCCAATATCTGGACACAGCAGCTCCATGACCGTGTAACCACAGCACAGAGACGAAAGGAGCGGGACGACAAAGCCCGGATGAAGATCAGACTTCTGAAGAAGCGGAAGTCGATCTCACCCCCAACAATGCCACTCTCGGATAAGACATCTACACAAAGAAACCCTTTCCCGTCACCGAGCACAAGCACCGAGGTGCTGAACAGGGAGGACCTTCAGAGGTCCATCCAAATAAAGGATCAACTGAAAATCCTGGAAGATTGATTGAGGGACAGAGTGAATCGGGAGGTCGCTCTGTTCTGCAAAAAAGTACAGATCTCGGAAGAGCTGAAAGAATTCCTTTGGCTGAAGATCTGGGAAAGGGAACTAAGGGAGGTGGCGGTACACTACAGGAAAGTCTACACCGAAGAATTCAGGGAAGCCAAGGAGAGGCTAAGGGGACCTTGAAACTACTCCAAGCTCCCAACAGAAACACAAAGACACATAACAATGAAAAAGACGAAGAGGGATACCAAAAGCCCAAAAAGCCAGGCGTTGTCGGGAGACGAGGAAGGAGAAGACGCAGGAATGCCTAGGGAGGCCGAGCCAAGGCCCAGCACCAGCATAGGAATGGGGAAGAAAGATTTTCCACCCCTCACCTACCACGACCGCCAGTGGTAAGGGTAAGAGCAAAGCGCCGCTCCCTGGCACCTATCAAAGACCGGAGATGCCCTCCGATCATAATTGAGGGTACTATCAAACTGAGCTATGAAAACAAGGCAACCCTGCAGCAAAATATCAAGGGATATTTGTAATACAAATTCACAAACAAATATTTCCTGATATACGCAAGCTACCCTCAAAGCGTTGAACGTAGGTACAATGCCGAATGAGAACAGACATGGCATTCATTCTCAAGAGACTGGATTACAGCCACCCACAGATGATATCGTCCAGGACCTTGAGAGGCAAGAGCTGAGAACCTACGGAATAGTCGGAATCTCCTAAACAGACAGGAAGATCTACATTGGAAATAGTGACAGGAAAGGTACTGAAAGTTTCCTGAACAAGACTATCCGTACGGTCCCCGGAGTGATTGTCGTGCACTGGGAGATTGAGGTCAACAAACGGGAAGCCACCCAGTGCTACCGGTGCTAGCTTGGGGACATGCCCAATCGAACTGCAAAATACCAATTGAACAGGGACATCCCAGGTATGTTCTTTGTATGTCCCAAAGTGTACCGTCGGTGCAAGGACATATTTGGAGATGTCCCGCAGAGGATATCCAGAGTAGCTTGTACATCCTTAGGAATGTCCTCGAGAGAAAAAAGATTATTTGAAGAATGTTGAAAATGAGAATCGTTATTTTCAGTAAGAAAATTATGATATCTCCATATAAGAATAAAATACACTTACCAGAATGAAAATATTTCATATGTCGAATATATTATAAGATTAAGAAAGAAAATCCACATTCAAACACAAATAGCTTCAACGCTATTCTTTTTTCCAGTCTATTCATCCAGTTCATCATTTTTTATCAATGTACAGCGAATAATATGTATAACTAGGACGAGTAATGTATGCATACTAACTTTTGTGGAACTTTTTTTCATGTCCCCTCTAACTACCAGCATCGTAAACGATTTATATCAAAATAATGCATCAAGACTCAACTCATGTATTAAAAGTCGCATACCACAGGGCAATTGTCACTTTGAGAGCGGCAAATTTCCTAGTAGTTTTTTTCACTTAATCATTTGTTTATAAATTATCGCAGTGTTGGTTGACAAAATAAATGGTTTGACATGTTAGTTAACAACTAACGATTTTCTAAGTATAACAATGTTTCGATTCGGTAAGTCTACGATCGCCGAAATTAGTCAAATTGTTAATATCTGTGTGCCTACTAATACAGTTGCGACGCAATCATCAATCTGGAGACAATTTTCTACATTTTGCGATGCAAAAAGATATAAATTTGATCCATCGAAAAATTTAATGTAATATTGCAAGATTGGTCATTCAATATGCGAAAAATAAACGGAGAAGACAATAGTTAAAACAATTTCGAACACCACCACTAAAATGCTACAGAGTAAATATTATAACGAATTTAATATTGCATTTTACCCTTTCACAGAAGTTCAGTTTAATTCATCACAAGCTGCACCTAATGCTAAACGAAAATTCTACAAGCACAATCCGAAAAGATAAAATCTAGTGCATCAGCTATAAATGAATCTGAAATATTTGCAATGGTCAGATCATATGACTAAAATGAACCGGAACGACTTCAAAATAAATTATATCACAATTTGGCGTTTGAATTAGCTTGGCGTGAAGTATAAGCAGCTTACTGCAAAACCACTTATTTCGTATCTGAAATTGAAAATAATGAAAGAGAAACTGGACGTATCGAGTATAATCCTCTATTTTCGAAAACGCAAGGCAGTAACAATCAATTATGTGACAGCAAATGGATTACGCCTAATATTTTAAAGGAAAATATTTGCCCAATACGTTTGTTTGAAAAGTTAACGAAAAAACGATAAAACGAAAAAGATATACTGATGTCACATTACGAATTCAACCATTCTACATCATAAGTTCTTACTTCCAATTTGAAAAAATAGCGTAAAGTATTCGTAGTGAAAAGGTCTTTCAAACACGCGCAATTTCAATGTACTAATTTATGTCTGAAGCCATATACAAACTTTTGTGCTGCAGTAAAATGCACTTCAAAGCACTACACAAAAAAAAAAAACAAAGTTTTATTGAATCAAACAAATAAAAGTGTCCTATATGCAAGACAAAATTTTCCTTGTTTGGCTCAAGTAAATATTAAATTTGTATTGATACAAATCTTTATTTCGTATGACTTGAAAATTGTTTCGGTTGATGACCATAAATTCAAATCAAATAAATGTGAGCATTGCATTGGGAAATCCATTTTGTCACCGCAATTTATAGGCCGCAGTGGTCATGATGGTAGAGCGCTAGTCTCTCAGTCAGAGAGAGGGACGTGGGTTCGATTCCCCGCATGGTCACTGGTCTCGTGCTAGGAATCGCACGTTAAAAGGTAAGATCTCGTTAATCCTTAGCTCGCATATGTTTTGACTTCTGAGGGCTGTCGTTCGTAGAGGGATGACAGCTGGTAAACGGAAAAAACAATTTTAAACAAATTTTAAACAATTTTAAACAATTTAAACAATTTGATTGAGTTATTAGGCGGTTACACCTGCGTTTTGGGATAAATTAAATTTAGTTGAGTCCTGCAAATAAAAGTAACCAAATAAATTTGGTTGATTCCACAAATCTTTCTTTTCCGTGAAGACTAAGCACTGTGCTTTCGGTCAGCTCTGATTTCAAGCGGCAATCTGTCACCTTGCGATCTGAATACGCAAATAGCCATTATATCGGGATAATGTCCCTTATATTCAATTACATCCAATCAAGTAGGTGATGGACATTTGATGTCATATATTCACGACATTGGGGCTTATTTGACATGTCACATGATAAAACTGCATCTCTTTCCGTACAATTCCTTAGGCACTTTTATGCAGTCATAATTCGATCAAAACAGATCTAAGAACAACCAATCATACATGAATAAATGTATGAAGCACATATGCTCGATTACTTGACCATTTACTGATTTATAAGGATGGTGTATTATAGAGGATGTTTATACGTTCCATGATTTATATCTCGGGGTGCAGTTTTCATCACTCCCTTAGGGTTTGACGCGCGACAACGTTCTACCTTCCCCCACAAAGGGCAGGCTTCATTATACAGTCAAATGTCTGTTTAAATATTTAATGAAGAGTGATGATTTGAATCCAGCGTAAAAAGTTTGTGGTTCATAAAAATCTGCCTTCTTCTCGGATGAAGGGGTCTTTTTCCAGCGCGGGTGGTAATTCTGTTTGTTATCATACGATCTGATGCAATATTCTTTGCGAGAAAATTCCTATTGATGTCGAGTTGGTGTTGAAATAATGTGAGATTGGATTTATTTCCGAAATTTTGGAGGTAGTGGAAAAATCAAAATTGTTGAATGAAACTACTAAATGGTGGATCAACTAAAGAAATTTTGATCGCTTGTAAAAATATTTCGTAATTGGATACAGATCGCCAAAGGGGAAGTTAGTGAGATAGTGACCGAAGTATCACAGACGAGACGATTCGTTCTTTTCTAAATGAAGCTTAAAAAAATAAGATGGTAGTACAACACTGGTAGTACCGCGTTATGCCTGGTGGACATAAGCTGGGAGCAAATGCACTATGGTCTCAGCTACCCCACGACTCCTTCTGCATCTAGTGTCACGGACCTCTATACGTATCAACGGTAGACGAGGGTGTTGAAGACAACCCCTGGCAGGTCACTGAATCTCTCGATGTCCGCCATCAGCCCATTTGAACTGAGAAATGCGGAGGTCAGATTTCTGGGCAAGCCAAGGTCTTCAATATTCTTGAAGGAGACCCCATGCAGCTGTGGAAGACTCTTACTCTCAGCATCTCTGACGTAGGCTTTTTGCTGAACAGGGTCCCAACTCGGTGACAAAGTTTGCGTTCGTCCGTTCAGTGTCGAATACGAGACCGAGTTCATCGGCTGCACGGGTTGCTGCCATGAACAGAAATGCTCCAATCCCTGCTTTTCCATGGTCGCAGACCATGCAAAGGAGGGGATCCCTGATGACTGTATATGCTCCATCCAGAACCATTCTGTAATGCAGACACTTCCCGTTATCTGAGGAAGTATAACCGTGGAACGGACGATTTAGCATGCAGCATTTGGGTTGTCGCAGCTCTTCTTGAGTTCATTTCATTACTCCAAAGGAGTAAAGTATAAACGAAACGGCAAGCATATTAGCTTTCCCAGATTTGTCGGAGTTTGTGCGGAGCTCATCTTAAATTTGCTCCCCATCTAGCCATGAGTTGAAAACTCTTGCTAGATGGTGGTGGGTACATGGAAATTCTTTCCACCAATAGTTATTTAGCCAATCAGGCCGGCCTTCTGCATTTTATTATTATCAGTTTTATTATTATTACTTATGAATGTTTAAGTATTTTTTGTTTCTATTGAATATATATTATTCCATGAGAAGGTTAGTCCCTCTTTGGAAATATTCTATTTATTCGCCAACACTGTTTTTCATATTGTGATTTTTTTATAATGTGAATATTATTATTATCCTTATATCTCTAAATGTGGTCTTTATTTTTTTGCTCACTATACTCAATCCTTCTAGGTTATCAGGTTTCAGGTGTGCACTTCATACAGAGTGGCCGATACGATCGGTAGATTAATAAAAAATCAAATACAAGGTTCAAAACAGAATATAATTAGCGAATGGTTGCACATGTTGATATGTCAGAGCTTTGGATGAGACGAAAGGCTTGAACAATCCTACTGCCACGTCCGCAAAGCTCTGCACTGAGCATGAGGTAGATTGCAACAAATCATTCATGTGAAGAAGAAACAGCGTTGGTGCTAGCATGTTCCCCCTGAACTAACATCAGTTCTCTGCAAGTTATTCAACCTCTCTTATGGTTTGGGGATATTAACTACCTACTGGATTATTGAACAATCCCCTTCCAAAAAAATCATACCTGGCAAGTAAAAATGTATGTCACTGGCTATTTGTTATACTGAAGATCATGGAAAAAAACATCAATATAGAGCTCATGGAATATTTTCAACGCTCAGAAATTATTAATGATCGACTAGATGTGTTCCTTCAGCACGGATCATCTGATGACCGGCTTGCTTGTGTCTCACTTTAAATGGCAGAAACTTTTTGGAAAATATAGTATAGTGGAACTATGACTGTCACATGTCCAAGGTACCAGAAACTTATCGCCAAGCTTCCATCTCATGGCTTGCCCTTCCAGTTGAAGCGAGCAGGTCACCAGTTGATCTATGATGAAGGAAACTGCCACAATATCACGGGTATTGCATTTCAACGTTCTGATGGAGCTGAGCATATGATATTATCAGTGAATTTTGTCGATATTTCAGAATTAATTTGATTATATATACGTCGGAATTAAACTCTAATTATTTGTCATTAATTTAATTGTGGAATTATTTGATTCAAATCAGTACTTATATATGAGAATTTAATTTCCATTCAGCTGGCCATAATTAATTGAACGATATTGCAGTGACGTATTTTCCAGAGCAATATCCAAAATGTAAATTTCTGGCTTATCAGACGTTCTATGACTACTTTATACAAAAAGTATAAAACATATTTTCGATTAAGACATTAACATTTGTATAGGTGAAAAGGAAGAGTAGTAGTTACAACCAGGCGATCACCAACCACTGAACAGCGCGAAACATCGGGTTTAATGTTATATACAGAGAGCACGTAAAATTTGGAACAAATTAATTTGAAGCATTATATAGCCGTTGGGGAAAAAAGCTTAAACACATTCTGTGAATTAATGATGGATCGATGTAATCATAATCCGGAATTCATACGGCAATGTGTTTTCTCAGATGGGGCCACCTTCTGCTCAAATGGTACAGCAAATAGGCAGAATATTCTCACTGGACGAGGAATGGGCACACTCAATATCCTCAGATGGTCAACGTGTTGGCGGGAATAGCTGTTAATACAACTGTGAGACCTTTTTTTATTGACTATTCACTAAATGGTGACAACTATTTGGATTTACTGCAACATGACATAATTTCCGCACTTGTGGCTCTGTACCCACATCCTCAAAATCCTCAGCTACCGGACAATTCACTACGGAACCAGCAAGATGGAGCGCCACTGCATTACGCAAGATATGTACGTGAATACCTCTATAATATGTTTCTCCATAGATGTATTGGCAGACGAGGATTGTTAGATTGGCCAGCTAGATCTCATGATCTAACCCCACTAGATTTTTTGTGGGGATACCTTTAGTGAAAAGCTTACAGACCTAGTACTATTGACGAACAAAAAGACAGAATTAGGACCGGAATTAATTTAATCAACGCTGATACCCTGAGTTTCCAAGAGTTTCAATATCGCCTTGATTATTATCAAGAGGCAAACATATGGTTATGTAACATTGGGAAAAAAGGGTAAATATGACATCCAAACACATAATAATGCCCTTTTTTCATAAGTATCATCGATATAGGGTATTGATATTTGAAACAAATTATAATGACGGTATAATTCACAATCGACTTGTCTGAACTTTTAACGAATTTGTTCCAACCTTTACGTGCTCACTGTATATCTTTCTTACTTCCATCCACCTGTAGTGTAGGCTATTATGGCAGATACCTGTCAGAAAACAGCTACTCCTCTAGCTAATATCTCTACGAGTATTGTATATCAGCCAGGGCTTGTAGCCAACTGACAGAGTTTTATTTTGATTCTGACAGTAGAGCCAACTGCAAACTAGTTTCGAGGTTTCACCCGTCAAAAACTCGCCCCGGAGTGCCACGAAAAATGATAATAATCTCCGTCTTCTACTGGCACAGACGTCTTCACTTTACAGTTTGAAGGCGAGCCAATACAGACAGATTTTAGGCTAACCATTTCCCGTCCAAATTATGTCATAACGCTGTTTGATTGGTCACTTTGGTGTTACGCCGTTGAAACGGAAGGTCTAGGCCGCTCCACCTTGCGAGCAACTATTGGTTAGTATCTATTTCACACACATACAAGGATCGCACTTAAGTAAGTATGTCAAATCTGACATTGGCATCGTAGAGTTTTGACATTTTCAATAGTGAACATAATATGCAGAACGCCATGTTGTCATACAAGTGCTATTTATGTTGTTTAAGATACTTGAAACATTCTCTTGATCAAAAATTTTAAATAAATCGTGAACATTTTCGTGATGGATTAAACCAATAGCAGTTTTCCAAAATGAAAGTTCATTATAAAAATAATCCAACCTTTTGCATATTTTCCTATACAATAGTATTTTTGGCAAACGTCGAACGTAAATGATTCAGGTTGAGTGTAAGAGAGTGTACACCTGCTAACTTCCGACAGCGTCTGGCATTATGGCATAACAAAGCTGACAGAAGCGGACTACCAAACACCAATGGTCTACCAAATCAACTCCTTCCTCATCCCGTAGGAGGACAGAAGCTGGAGTCTTGCAGGGCACGGCAATATCTTCACATTTGTACTTAGTCTACATGCCGAAATTCCAAAAACGAAACACCCAGTAAAAAAAGCTGGCACTCTACGCGGACGATACCATAGCCGAAGGACTAAACGTAAAATGGGTTACAGCCAGACAGCAACAGCAAGTCAGCGAATTTGAAGTGTGGTTCAACAGATGGAAGATCGATATCAATGTCGAAATCAGTAAGGCAGATAGAGGATCCACTCACAGATGATGACTTAGTTGAAATCCCGTTCTTCCTCTAGGATAGTGTGAAGATAAGGAAATTTCGTCTTGTCCGAAATTATTCTTTCATTTACATCAACTAGGAGTCAGTATATAACGGGTCTAAAGAGCAAGGAATCAAAGGTAGGTACCCAAATCGACAACTAACAACGAAGATCTGAAGAGAGGAATCAGTTCTCGACCAACATCGGATATGGACAGACGGACCTCTGAAGCGTTAAGAGGCAATTTCAAAAAATGGCGGTCTTAAACCCGTATAGGAATACTTAGTTATAGTTCAACGATTGACTTGATGATGATTAATAACGAAATGTTGTATAGTGAAACTGATATCATGACGACAAGGCTCCGACAAGTTGCACCAAAGTAGCGTTTCTTATTTTTTGCCAGCTCTGACGACAACACACAAAAAAACACAACAAATTTAATAATTCATAATTTTTGATATTTTTTTGCCATATGAATAAAATTTCGTTACGTAACTTTGATTCTTTGTAACCAGAACTATACCTAGTTTCTAACACATGGTGACCATCCTTACCTTGGACATACTATATACAGGGTGTTAGTGAATAAGTGCGATAAACTTCATGGGGTGATTCTGCATGAAAAAATAATGACAGTTTGTTATATAACTTTTGTCCGCAAATGCTTCGTTTTCCGAGATACGAGGTGTTGAATGTTTTCTTAAAAACTGATTATTTAATTATTGCTCTAAAACCGGTCGAGATATGCAAATGAAATTTGGAGGGTTTCAAGATGTAATTATTGAGCATTTTTTGACAGGCAATTTGGAATTGTATACGGGTAATGCGCGTATACGGGTAATGATCTCAATATTTTCAAAAGGAGAAATGATACGCCACTGAGATATTTCAAACTAAAAATCATTAATGAATTCCTTGTTCAATGTGTCTTTTTTTCGTATAGCTCGCCGTTTTTATGCAAAAAATTAAACATCTTAACGCGTATTTTTCATTTCCTTAATACATTATCGAAAATTATCTAATAAAATAAGAGAAAATAACACTAATAAATAAATAGTCACAAAGCTACAACGAATGTTCAAAATGACCTTCAAGACGCGGTACAAAATTCAAGTATTCGCCTCATTGAATGTCGTATTCGCGCAAATATTCCTGGTGTATTTTTCATCATCTCACAGCCGGCTATAATTCGATTCTTTAGGTCTTCAACCTTTTCAACTAGGGTGAAATGAACTAATGACTTAAGAAAATCCCAAATCTGGAGGATTCAAATCCGACGATCGAGCAGACCAAAGTACCGTACCTCCCCTATCTATCCAACGATTTGGATATACTGAATCTAGTGATTAAGTACATTAATGCTGAAATGGGCTGGTATACCATTATGCAAGAATCATAAGTGCTGTCTCAGCTGTAGAGGAATTTCTTCAAGAAGAACAGGTAACTCTTCCTGAAGGAAGTCAAGGTGAGAGTTGCCTGTTAGTCGTTGTGGGAGAAAATATGGACCGATTAAATGATCATCAATTACCCCAAGCCATACATTTACTGATAAGTGATGCTGAAAATGAGCTTCAAAGATTCCATATGGATTTTCCTCAGCCCACAATTGATTGTTATGGAAATTTCGTAAACAAAATACCATTTGAAAAATTGGAATTTGAGCGATTCGATGAAGGATCCAATGGCGAAAAAATTATCTTTAGCTTGCACACGTTGAATATGAAACGACAATTATGCTCATTTCAATTTTAAATATAGCGAAGTTGCTTACATTCAATATGTTGGCAATTGTTCGAGTACTTGTTTCAGGTGACTCAACAATTGACTCGAGAACTGCTTCTCTACTTACGCAGTTCGTACTTCTTGAGGGCGACCGCAGTCAACCATTTGTTTCTTGAATGTACCATTTTTGCGCAAATGTTGGTGCAGAAGAGCAAATATTGTGTGATGGGGTACTCTACGTCCTGGATACAACTCAGCATACAATCGTCAATATTTTTATCTCCCCCTAAAGTTTGTTGCACTTATTCACCAACACTCTGTATATTTGGACTTGAAAGTAACTAGCGAAATGATTTTGAAGCATTTCTTATGGAAGATATGGCTGTGACGTAACTTTATTGATGAAAGCCCAACTTTCTGCTATTACGTATTACTATCATGCCTTCTACCACAATATTTTTGACAGCTCTAATCACTGAGGCGAAAATTCCGAACAATAACAAGACTTTTCCATTTGAACGGGATGGAATAACCATTCATCCGCCAGTTTCGATCGATTTTCTGACATTTTCTATATTAGTTATATGGCAACATGCATTGCTTAGGTGCATTTTTGGGTACAAATTATTTCTGAATTTCAAACATTCAATTCAGATATTTCAACGCTGACAATCGGTGTCTTCTGGACAAATTAATTGACAAAATGAACGTTACGTGCATTTATTTTCATATTGCTATTTTCCATAAACACTGATGAAACTGTCAATTCACAATCATTTGCAGTGGATGTGATACCTGTTCACATGATGATATGAAGTCAATATCGCGTTGATGGACGTATTTTATCGTCATGAAAGTAGCGTACAAAAATTCGAGATGAAATTAGTGTTTCACATGTTTCCAAATATCTACTTTTTTGATTCTGACCGAGTTTGAAACTTTATGGAAAGGAAATGAAAATTGAAGAGAATATATGTATTGAAAATATACAGGGTGGGGCAATAGTGCGTCAGAGTCCGATTGCTTGAGTTCTAAGATAACTCAAGAACCAAATATAACTAGAGAACTGTGTCTATATCTAGAAATTATTTTCGGATATACAGGATGAACCAAGGAAAATCTACAGGGTCAATTGCATTTTTTTCAAATGAAATGCTATGTACTTCAATCCATTTTTTCAACCATTTTAGTGGTCTCCATCCACACCTCCAATATCCTTTACTATCTCCCAACCACTTGGGAGTTATAATTTTTTTTGTCAAAATAATGCTATCTGCAGATGCATACCGAAAAAACCATCGTTCTCAAGATTATGGAATGCAGGAGGTCATGATTATAATCCTATTCGTCAGACATATGAGTGATATTTCTGAATCATTGTCATTCCCAAAAATTATACAGGATGACTGAAAATGATTTTCCCAAGTGCTTGAATTATTGCCGGAAATTTTTCGAGTACATGAATTTAAAAAAAAATATACTTTCGGAAGTTAATTCAAGCACGCGGGAGGTTCGGTAAGACAATTTCACACGTTTCACCTGAACTATTCATAAATAGCACTTGGGAGATTATAAGTGATTATTTCCCTCATCTGCCAGAATGTATGTACCCACGATAAATGTTGTTCAATTAATAGCACACATTTATAGCAAACGAAAATAATTCCAAATCAGGAATCAAACACACGAAATAAAGTTGAAGGATAAAAGAAGTTGGGATTCGTTAAAATCATTGAAACGATGTGTTTCCATAATCCTTATAAGAGGTGTCAGTAAAAATGAGCTGCAAAAAATTGTCCGAGTGGATAACTCGAAAACGGCTAGGAATATCCCCAGGGATGTACATACAAAAAATATTCGCCTCTCAATCCTATATCACTTGGTCAAAAAATATACGGAGTGTTCCATTTGAAGAACTCGAGAAAAATTAATTCAAAAACGAATTGAAAAATCATTTTCAGTCATCCTGTATAATTTTTGGGAATGATAATGATTCAGAAATATCACTCATATGTCTGTCGAATAGGATTATAATCATGACCTCCTGCATTCCATAACCTTGAGAACGGTGGTTTTTTCGGTATGCATCTGCAGATACCATTATTTCGACAAAAAAAATTATTACTCCCAAGTGGTTGGAGATAGTAAAGGATATCGGAGGTGTGGATGGAGACCACTAAAATGCTTGAAAAAATGTATTGAAGTACATAGCATTTCATTTGAAAAAAAAGCAATTGACCCTGCAGATTTTCCTTGGCTCAACCTGTATATTCAACAATAATTTCTAGATATAGACACAGTTCTCTAGTTATCTTTGGTTTTTGAATTATCGTCCTAACTATCTTAGAACTCAAGCAATCGGACTCTGACGCACTATTGCCCCACCCTGTATATTCTCATATACAAACATTTGTAGGTTCTACCACTTAATATTGGTAAGTATACCGGGTAATTCAAATTCGCGGGCCGCCATTGGGCCACCATTGGGATTTCGGAAACTATAAGAGATCCAAAGATGGTTGAATTGGAGCAAATTGGCCCATCTATGTGACCACCATTATGCCGTTTGAAAAGTTTCAAAAACCATTTATATTATTTCTTGCGTTATTTGATAAATGATATCAAAATGAATAGTTCATTTACGTTGCCATTTTATCTCTGCTATACGACGATGTTTTCAGATTTACCATCCGACGTTTCGTATCTTAACCACAATCATCAACGTTATTTTTACTTACCTATGGGCGTCATATTGAACTGTTAAAAAATTAAATAGAGATTATAATTCTGATACCAACGATACTTTGTTATGTCACAACCTTTTATATTTCACGAATACTAGAATATTCAAGGAGGCTCTGACTCCCTCAAAAACACTTAAATGAGTTGATTCGTTGTTACGGTATTATTAATCACGTAGTCACGTCTGCTGTCACAATTTCAAAGTGTTAATATACGTAAAATGGTTTTGATGTGATAAGTGATTGAATAATTTTTTGCCATTATGAATTTTTTACCTGTGTAGATATGGGAATTGGTAATTTTATATTTAATGTTTGTCTAGTGTTATAATGGGTCGTATAGATTTCATTCCTAAATTTACTATGAATGAGATACACACTGCTTCTAAAATTAAAATGAACAGTAGTGGTAAAATTTTGTGTTTAATGAAGAGCAATTGCTCTGTTTTGCAAAACAAAAACCATATTGAAATAATATTGACTACATGATCCTCCCCAAAAACAAATTCCATATCACAGATGTGAGTCGACTCATGCATAATACACACTCTTTGCCATATCTTCACCAAGATTCCATGAAGTGGTTCTTACAGCAAAACACCCTGATGATAGTTTTTTCCTGAGTTTTTCTATGTGATTTTCAAATTTCAATCTATCATCAATACGTAAACCCAGAAATTTTGTTTCTGTCCTATTACTGATCACTTGATTTCCTAGATGAAGTTCTTGAAGATCACATTTAAAAGTTAGGATGTTACTTTTTGATGTATTGAAAGATACTTCATCAGCATCGCACCCATCTTTCACTTCACTAATATCATTCTTAACCATTTGATGCAGTTTGAGTAATTTTTATCATGCCAAAGTTGTAGTGTCATCTGCGAGTTGGGTGAACTCTCCGGAAATATTAATTGAGGTTAGATCATTTATATAAATTAAAAAAAGTGTTGGTCCCACAACTGATCCCTGAGGTACTCTCCATTTCGTCCAGATGAATATGATTCAAACCACTGGATAACCCCATTTCTGAAACCATATACCTCCAACACAGCCGAAGGCAGGTCATCATCATTCATCTATCATTCATTTTCAAATAAACATTTTGTAGAAGGTTAAATAAACGTTGCATCATTTGATCCTTTTTCTCTTTGAAATGCAAATTGAAAAAATTATTAAAAAAGCCATCATTCTTTTTTTTACGAGTTTTTCTATTATCTTCGAGAGGGTGGGTATAACATTGAAATGGGTCTGAAGTTTGCGGGATTATCAGTATCACCCCCCTTATGTAATGGAATGACTATGGCGTTTTTCAAACATGATGGAAAAATTCCTTTGACAAATGAAAAATTTACAGCTTCTACTAGTAGGTACCGTAAGGGCCGAGTCGGGAAGATATTAGAATATTTGTAAAGATAAGTCATCCCACCCAGACGCATTTTTTTTAATTAATTGAAAATTCATTTCATCTCCACGATGTCCGTAGGCGCGAAAAAGACAGGTTCAGAAACAGAGATATGACTTAAATAACTCAGTGGATCGGTTGAGGACAGAATGTCTTTGGAAACAGTTTCTGCAACTGAACAATAATATTCATTGATATCGTTACATTCTAATTTTGTTTTTACTGAGACGGAATTGTTTTTACCTTTCAACTCATTGACAGTTGCCCAGCTCTCTTTCTGGAGTTTCTCCAAGGCGCCTTTGAGGACTATCCAGACATTTTACCTCTCGTAAATTTTCAATATTGGTTTCAACATGACGATACCCCTCCACATAATACACAGCAGTATTTGAATACCTAAAAGAAAGATTTCCAGAGAGGTGGATTGGAAATAATGGTCATGTGAAATGGCCAGCAAGGTCACCTGATCTCACAGTACTTGCGCTTTTTTGTAGGGCACATTGAAAAACCAGGTTTATTGCCAACAAGAATTCAAAAATGTTGGGAATCATCGGAGAAGCATAATTGAACAGTGTCGGTCAATGAAAAGAAGGGATATAGCAAGGGCTGTAGGAAACTTATGACGGCGAGCACGTCTATGTATTCAGGAAGAAGGTAGATATTTTGAGTGGTTGCTTTGATGTTTCAGATTTTTCTTCGTCAGTGTTGTGTTATTTCTTCTATAGTTCATTTGTAGTTAAGTTAAAGTTTTTTAAAAACTAGATGAATCAGATAATATCTCGTTTCTTTTTTTAAAGAAAACATCCTACGTAATTATTACTTTGATAATAACAGCAGATGTGACAAATAATGGGGTAAAGACAAATCGATTGGTTATTTGATGGAATAGAAGCCAACTAAATCTTTTTTTCAATGTTATGCTAAGTTGTGACATAAAAAAGTATCATATGTTATACAGCATTTGCATCAGAATGAAAAACTCTATTTCTCTAAATAAGGTCTAAAAATGATTTTTAAAAATTTCGGTTTTCACAGATATCTCCGGACATACTCGGAAATTTTAAATGTTCTTCACATTTATTTGCCCCAATTTAACCTTCTTTGTATCTCTTATGGTTTCCAAAATCCCAATTGTGGCCCTCTAATTTGAATTAGCCGGTATACTTCAAAATAGTGTACAAAAAATGAGGTCATGAATAACAATAATACTAATAAAAATATAAATAACGTAAAAATAATAGGGAAAACGGATACCAGACCATACAGTATTTTCAAACATGCTTTTTTAGATTCAGTAGATTGAGACATCGTTTTACTTCATAAGGTGATTTATTGGATGGAGGGGGGGGGAAACGCCAAAATCTGTCTTACTATAATTTCAATTGAATCAAATGACTGGGACCCAGAATTAATTACCTTTCCGACATCGTACAAGAAAGAAAATTCAGATTTGTTTCAAAATTAGTTTCTAATCATCAGTAATATTCATTATTATTTCTAAGAATGCAATAAAGTAATTTTTTTACAAAACCGTCCAAATCAGCACTGGCGGTAAATTTTATGAGTTTTCTATGAAATTACTCTCTATGTTCTCGACCAACTCGAACAACTCTTGCATTCTTTCCATAATCAAACAAATTTTTTTAGTGAGAAGTGAAAAAAATATGTTCTCGTCATAGGCGGAGGTGGCAAAATTAATAACAAACATTATTTCAATAACAACTTGGTAGGTGATGGTCGCAAAATTGGGGAACCATAAAGAATGATATTCTCTTTGATTTCACCAATTTCTGACTCTTTGAATTTTGTTCGATACAGGGTTCTGCAACAAGGACACGATTTTCCATTTCCATTATGATGATAGATAGATGAAGAAAAATTTAATTTAACTTGAATGATTCTCACTCTGACAGGAGATCCTGAAGAAGGCGTTTCAGGACCACTACTTTTTCATTACCATTTGAACAATAATAAGTATCGATTGAAATTTTCAGGATTTTTCTTCTAGAAAATGATACATGACAAAGTTTTGTCTCTCCAAAAGAAACAAAAACCTGCATTAAAAAATCCCCAATTACTATATTTTTTTCAAATATCGACATTATTGAAAAAAATATTTACGAAATCCCAAAATAAAAATAAATTTTTGACCGTATTTATCTCAAAAATGAAGGCCTTGCCATGTTCATATGAACTTTTCAACTTATAAATAACTGGATATCGGACACTTATTACATAACACCCTGTATACGCAACTTTCATGTCCTCTAATAAACTCCCAGAAAATTTTCTTCTTGGGCTGCCTTCCGCGTTGAAATCTAATTTGATCGGCCTACAATGAGAAAGGCGATCATGCTAATCTTACAAGGGCGACGTGATATATCGACTTCATCAGACGTGTTTACAACAGAAGCGGGTCAACGGATACAATGAGGGCTGGTGATAATAAAATGCTAAATCGAATTTAGTGGTGTTCCGTTTGTTTGCATGCACCTAATTCATTCCGAGTTTATTAAGACTAGGGGTGACTAGATGTTTGGACGCAGTTTCTTCTTCTTGTAGAATTCTTTTGTTACCTACCTGATGCATCTCAGTCTTTGATGTTCCAGGGGCGTATTTACTTTCGTTGAACTGTTCGAAAATTGGTTAGATTTGTTTTTTCTATAGAGAGGATAACATTGCGCGAATTATATTTCTCGTTCACACACTAGAGTTTTAAAAACTTTTAATTTGAATAGAGCAACAGCAGTTAATTATAAAATTTTACTACTGGCTACTACAATAAATTCACAAGTATTTATATCAAAATTATTCGAACTGTAACTTCTCCATCCCCTGAGGAAGTCTTGTAAGGGACAAACAAGACTGAAAGGAGGCTTCGTTTTCTAGACTGGCGTTAAGCATTTGTTCTTTGATGTCTCTTTTCTTCTATGTCTCTCTCAATATCCTCGCCATATACGCCTGGCCATATTTAGAAAATGCATCCACTATTGTCAGGAATTTTTGTACACTAGCCTGAAAGGTATCCAAGTGGCCTTCTTCTTGAGGAAGGAGTTTAAAGGTTTGGTTGTCTTAGCGAAGTCTTTTATGAACTTCCTAAAGTACTCTAGGCGACCAAGGAATTCTCTGATTCCTTTGGCAGTTCGTGGTATTGGATTTATTTCATTGGGGGTAACGATGTGTTCTAGAAAGCTGACTTCTTTTTCCAGGAATTCGCACTTGTCAACTTGTATTTTGAAACCAGTCCTTCGTAGTCGATGGAATAATTTTGTAAGGTTAACCATATACTGTAGAGAAGATAATTTGTAGAATATGTCTTTTTGTATGAAATTCCTGTTAAGATATTGCTTTGTTCATAGGTAATGAAGAAATTTTGAATGGCTCTATCGCCGTAAGAAGATGCCTCCTAAACTAAGGATATGGTTCGTCGAAAGTTTATGTTTGGGTGTAGATGGAAATATGCATGGCCTTTTTAAAATCACTCCCCAATTGTATTTAATGTTCTTGAGATAATTCTGTTACATAAATGTATAAAAGGATTATAGAAGTCTTCTTTCTTATGATACAAATGAGCCTGCATGCGACATTACTACGCAACTGCGACCGCTATGGCCAACTGAGAAATACTAAACTCATAAATACGTGATTTACTGCAACAAAGAGATGTTAATTCGCCAACATTTGGCAAACTGTTTTTGAAAGTAGGCAGACATAACCTATTCAAAGAGTATGATTTTCGATACTGAATCGATAGAATGGTCTTATTGGAGTTTTCAATCGTATCTATATTATTGTTTAGCGAACTCATATCGATCTATATTAGAATTATGCTCAATTGGGTTCTCTCCTACAAAAACATCGGTACACATTAAAAAATAAATTATCCTGTGCAGAAATAGGGATAATTGATTATTTTGGAGTCTGCTCATGAAATGTTTAACTTAAAAATTGAAATATACCGAAAACGATTAGAATTTGGTATAGAAAAGTTATTATACATGAAATATGTTCATATTTTTGCGTAGAATCTTAAAATGTAAATATATGAAGAATCTAATCTTCAGATACTGATAACATTGTCCAAGATTATAAAATGCAACTTTATGTTGATAAGGATAGGTAGAATTTCAATGATATATAGAAAGATAGATAGATAGTTAATTCATCTTTGAGATCACAATAGTGATATCAGACAAGTAAGAAAAATTTGATATAAGTATAACTTGCAGGTTTCAGTCGGTTTTAGGTCAAAAATTTTGGCATTTGTGGCACAACCCCATAGTATTATGTTATATGAAATATGGGAGTATACGATAGCATAATATGCATTCAATAACTGTTATAAACTGAGAACATCTTAAAGGAGTGCATAGTAGCCACTGTTTATTTTTTAACTTACATGATCAATATGTAGTGACCAGCTCATATCAGAATTAATGTAGGTACCCAAAAACTTCAATAACATTTCCTTCAACATTGATATGCATTGGGAGAGTATTTTGCAACCTTGAGATTATTATTACTTGATATTGGAACACCAGAATTAATAATAATAATAATAATATTCTTCGTGACAATTAATTCAGTTTTTGTCTGTTCAATTATTGAGGCGTTATACTTTGAATGGCTTGTCTAACTCGTAATTCTATGTCATCGCGGGTCATTGGGTAGGTTTCGTGAACGATGTTTTTCAAGTAACCCCAAATAAAAAAATCTAAAGGGGTTAAGTCAGGTGATCTTACAGGCCACCTAACAGGACCATGTGTTCACTTTTCCCCTAAGTCTTCTAAATGATCTTCAATTTCATTTCTGAGGAAAGTAAGGTATCTGCCACCATTCAAAGGCCCATCAAATATTATGGGACCAATTATTCGATTTCCAACTACTCCCAGCCAACGTTCTTGGAAATTTCCCTGCCAAAATAAATGCTGTTTGTCTTGCGTCCAATATCGAGTATTTTGTTTGTTAAATAAACCAAGATTGGTGAATCTTTACTCATCGGGGAATACAATTGTTTTCAGGAACTGATTATTTTGCTGTACATATTATTGCGTAGTTCCCACCTGCAATATTCCATCCTTCTTATACTATCGTCTTCGTACAAATGTTGATGTATTTGATATTTATACGATCGATACTTATGTTTTTTCAAAATTCTTCCGACACTTTCACGACTGGTATCCAACTCGGAAGCGATCTCCCTAAGAGATACTGTTTTGTCGATTTTCGCTCGCATGAGAACATTTATCTCCATGTCTTCAGAAATAATATTATGCTCAGTACCAACATCAGGCTCTCTTCTGAACTGCTCTTCGAAACGCTTGAAATAATTTCGAGCCGGACATTGTCGTTCGGGGTATCTTTGCGAAAACAGCTGTTGAGCAACAACTGGATTTTGCCGACATTCCCCATGCACTAATAGCATATCCACTTTTTCGTTTCTGTTATAAACTGGAGGCATTCCTAACTTATTTCTATTATCAATCCGATCAATTTAATAATATATTCGGTGACAATTACAGTATATCTTTTCCTTGCTCGTACAAGCTCCTAGGAGCTTCTGAGGGGTTTCCTCTTTCTGGAAACCTGGAAGATTCGTTACAAAAAAATATATATATATATATCGAAACTTCAAATTGTTATGTGTGTTACTTAGCCACCTTGATAAATTATTGTTACTGAACCGAGAAGATACTTGAACTTGTCTAAACTCCATTATCGTGATCGTACTGATTATACTGAAAAAAGTTAATATGGATTGACATCCCAACGATGGTACTTTCGAATGACTTCAGAGTACCATTATGGTTCCTTTTGAAAAAACGGAGTTTCGAGTGGAAAAGGGTTTTGGTATACTTTTTTGGTACGTATTTCAAACCACGATACTTTTTGATTCGAAATTACAATACTGTAGCATTATTTTGATTATTTGGAATACTCTGTTAGAGAGTTCATGGCTCTCTGGATTGAAAAATAAAATGGGTGTTCCGACGAATGAAATATCAACTATGAGGTATCATTGGATTCAGAAAATTATGCAGATTTCAAAAATGTAATAATATACAGGGTGTCCCATTTGAAAATCTAAAGTTGATGTCATTTTCGAAAAAAACAGAAGTTGGATTTTTTCCAAATATGCCAAAAAGTGCTTTACAGTGAGCATATTCAATGTTCCAAATTTCACAAATATAGCTACAGAAACAAAGGAAAAAAGGGCGTGCACCATGAGTCTGTGTCACACGATATATCTGTCTATTTTCAAGATATGATATTAGCCAGGATGGAGAGTTATTCCTGATTCCTAAGATAGCGTGATTCAGAGTATCAAATGCAGCTTTTAATAAATCGAAGAAGAGCTCTCTCTCCAACGTATCTGTTTTTCGAGTTTGGTATAAACATATTCGAATATATCACAGGAAGCACTTTCTGTCGATTTAAGTACCTTGTCGAAAGCCAATAGTCATATATGTAAGGAAAAGTTTGTGAAAAACTAAGAAGTCATGTTTTTGTTGAGCTTACTTATTGCCAACATGGCCAAGAAATTAATGGACTTTTCTGATTCTACCGTTTTCTGAGTAATTTTCCAAAATTACTATGGATCTTTATCGAATTACGGCATAGTCAGTAAAAAAAAATCCACATTGTGATTTGGTAGGAAACTATTTTTCGTATTTTGAACGGACGAACTGACTCCTAATTATTGGTTTCAGAATTCGTGAGTATAAAAAATGACTTATCATCACGAGTCGTTTTGCCTAACCGCACAAAATAATAAAGCACCCACCCCCTGATATTCCAATGAATCACTTCTCGAACAGGCAGATGAAACATTCGTCGGCCAGGTGATCCGAAACTAATCCATCTGCTTGATTAGCGATCCAAGTTGGCTGACCGCTTAGATTTACATGCAAGCCGCAGATACACCACTATCCTACAACCCCTACCGTAGGATCAACGGTAACTAATTAATGGTTTCGGTAAAGTAGTGAGAAACCGCTGTCAATCATGCGGATTGTGCGTTATGCAGTAATGACCTGATTGATGTCAATGACTTCACCAAATTTCGAGAATAATATGCTTAGAGGGTGACCACCTTCGCTTATTTCAGCTTTGCGAAGTTGATATGAATTGGGAGTTTTTAAACAAAATTCCATGTTTCACCACGTTCATAACAAAAATTCAATGTACTGGGTGTGTTCCGAAATAGAATAGGTAACAAACTTTGTGTTGTGTATTTACATTTATTTCATTCACCCAATACATTTGATAAAATACTAGGAAACCAGGAATGTTTGAGAGTAAACAGATTGCTACGTATTCAACTGTTAAGAGAATAACTTTTTGTAATATATATAAAATAAAACTACATTCAGCAACGTCTGCTTATCATTCAATTGAAACATAATACTTTGGGTGCCAACTAGTTCTACATGCAAAATTTTCGAAAAGTTCAGAAAATAGAAATTGCTCATGTTTTATTATATGGGTTCAATTTACGACAAATTATCATGCATTAGAAATATATTTTATTTTTGACAAGATTTGTAACTATGTTCATCTGTATCCAACTATATGACATTACAGACTATATATTTCATAATGGTAAAGCAATAAGGTAAGCTCGGGTAAGTGTGACCGTGATTTTCATTAGTTCGCATTGAATTTAGTCCTTCTGATGAACCTGAACTGATATAACAATGAAATTTTGCAGGTATTTACTTCGAAGGTCAGTCTTTGTAATACGTCACAGAAAACTGTTGAAAAACGTATTATATGAATTTTATTTATATATTCAGATATACATCTCCATAGGTCACACTTCCCCGGAAATTTGGGGCAAGTGTGATTCTGGCCAAATTTAAAGATATTAATGCACGTAAATCTCTCTTTGGGGCAGGTGTGAGTAAACAGTAAAGGAACTTTCACCACAATTTATTTGTTTCGAGATATCTTTATTCAAACCATAGTTAGGAACTTTTTAGTATTGAATTTGAAATGCCCCATTGGAAAAAAACAAAAAATAATCGTGAAAGTGAACATTTGTTGAAGAGAAACATTTACAGGTAGAAATCGAATGAGAATTTCATTGGTCCCCATCTTCTGACGAGTGGTGATGGAAGCACAGTTGTTATTTCATCCTCAGAAAGTGTATCAATGTCTTTCACATCTGGCCAGGTATATTGTTTGGCTTTCTGAGATTTCCGTATATAATTTCGTTCTATAGGTGCAAAAATATTACTGTTTAGATTGGCCAAATGAACCATGTTCCCACTTACCCCGACAGATAGGTCACACTATCCCCAATAAAATTTAATTTCGGGGTAAGTGTGACATGCAATGGAAAAATGTAAAAAAACAACTTCATGAAAAAACGGCAATCTATAGTCAGATTCATTGTTTAGGTAGAAGAAAAGTGTATAAAATGGATTCTTACCTTAGATTTTAACAATATACTCAAAGCTTGAAATAAACTCGTTATACTTGTTCGGGTTGATGAATTGTAGATTAGAAAATTAGGGAAAATATTTGGATTTCACAAGATCTCTTTGGTATTTTATATGATGGTTATGGATTCATTATGAGTGTAGGCTTTTCGTCAATAGATGGCATTGGGCTGTCGCCCGGTTTAGCGAAGATAGCGAGCAAACTCACACTTGCCCCAAATTCACACTTACCTTACTTCAATATTGGGTATTTATATATATTTTCTATTATTATAACATGCCCCTTTTTATAATAATTAACTAATTGTAAGTGAAAGGACAAGGAGATGGAATGGCTCTACTAAATCTAGAAGTTGGAAAGATTCGTTAACACGTTGAATTCTTAACATTTGTGGAAGTACTTGTACTATAAGTCAATTCTTCTAAAATTTCTGTTACATTATTTCAATTACCAGAACCACTCTGATGAGGAATTATTTCAGTTGAACGTGATGGTGATGTATATCTGAGAACAGGTGGTTGACATTTCAATAAATGTTTTCTATTTCTACGATGATTGAATAATGTAAGATCGAGGAAATCCTGTCTGACTTAAACAATCTTTGATTATTCTTGGAGTCCAAGAACTAGTAGGTGTTAACTTGAATCTGACCTGATCACCAACGTATAACTCTGGATGTTGTTTGCAAGTTCTATCGTGATAAAATTTAATTTTTTGTTTTTGCATCTGAACTCTTTCTTGGTGATTTTCAAAATTCACAACTTCAGGTTTAAGATTTGATGCTATCACTGGGAGTTTTGATATGATTTGTCTAGACATTAACAATTGGGACGGAGAATGTAGATAACATAACTCTTAGGTGTATTTCTCAGCTGAAGCAGTGCGATGTATGGATCAGTATTAGATTTATAACTTTTTCTAAGTAAATTTCTTATGATTTTCACCCTACGTTCTGCAAGACCATTAGCTTTTGGATGATATGGACTGGAGGTGATATGTTTTATACCCCAATCAGAAGTAAATTTCTTGAAATCCGTTGAACTGAAAGGCGGCCCATTATCTGATAACAATTCAATGGGAATACCATGACGAGCAAAGATAAATTTTAGATTCTGAAACACAGTTACTGAATTTGGAAAAATAATCCACAACTAAAATGTACTTTTTTCCTTGAAAATCGAAAAAATCAACCTTTTCCCAGGGTAATGTAACAATTGAACTTGGGAACAAATGTTCGCTTGAATTAGACGGTCTATATTTTAGACGAATAGGACAGTTCATCATCTGACATATGTGGCCAATAAAGAATACCTCTGACTTGATTTTTAGACCTTTTTATTCCAAAATGACCTTCATGAATTAATCGATAACATCTTTGAAAACTATATTATTCAAGACATGAATTTCATCTTTGATATTGAAATAATTTTTTATCTACTCCTATTAAGTTATATATTAATTATTCAACTGCTTTTGAGCAATTAATAGTGTCTATCAACAAACAGCGCGAGTTATAATTACTCACTGCTATAACTCACGCTAATAAATCGGAAATTCTTGGAGGTATTTACGAACCGAATATCAACGTGGCTCTGTACTCAGTACTTCTGTCCAAGCACAAGCCGGATGGGGAGTAATGTCACGTATGTCACTTGATTAATTTTGACGTTTTCAAATGAAGTTGATACCGAATTCTTATTATTGTGAATTTTGTGCTGAAAAAGATGAATTCAGATAGTGAAGATGAATTATTATGTACACCTCCAGAAATAAGAGAAATAGCTAATGTTACCATACAGAATTTATTGCCTGAAAAATCCCAAAACAAATATAAAGGTGTAAACAAAAAATTTCAAGATTGGTGTAGCAGTAAGAACATTAGGTCATCGTTTACAGAAAATGTACTTTTGGCATATTTTACTGAACTTAGCACTAAATATAAAGCATCGTCTCTATTGGCTTTCTACTCTATGCTAAGAAGCACACTCAACATAAATAATGGAACCAATATAGAGAATTATTCAAAATTACGTGCGTTTCTCAAACGTCAATCAGAGAAACCTGTAGCTAAAGTGGCAAAAACATTTACGCCAGAACAACTTGATAATTTCATAAATGAAGCTCCTGATGAGAAATATCTGGCGACAAAGGTAGATCGATCTCACAATAATTCAATCGTTTTTATCATTGTATAATTTATTTTAGGTTGCTTTAATAATGGGCATTATGGGTGCTTGTCGTGCAGCAGAATTATACTCTATGCAAATTACAGATTTAGAAGATCATGGATCTATTTTTATGGTCAGTGTACCAAATACAAAAACAAAAATTGCCAGAAAATTCACTGTTACCGGAAACTTTTATACCGTAGTTAAGAAATATTTAAATCTTCGTCCTACTGATATATCGCAAACGATATTATTCTTTAAATTTCAAAATGGAAAATATCATTCACAAAGAATTGGCATTGATAAATTTGGATCAATGGGGAAAGACATTGCTACATTTTTAAAATTACCCGACTGTAATTTATATACAGGGCATTGTTTTCGCCGCTCATCGGCAACTTTACTAGTAGATGCTGGAGGGGATATAACGGCACTGAAACGACATGGCGGTTGGCGATTAACTACTGTGGCTGAGGACTACGTTGATGATTCCGAAAAGAATAAGACAGATACTGCAAATAAAATATACAGTTCTATAACACCTCAACCAGTACCTACATCATCAACATATATGCAACAAACACAAAAAGAAACAATAAACTTGCATAATTCGTTCCCAAATATTCAGTTCACTGGTTGTTAAAATTTTACTGTTAATTTAGTAAATAAACAAAATGAATAATCACAACTAAAATATTTATAGCAATGTTATAGGTACCTATTAAGATTTGTTAATAAAGTTTTTTTGTCTGTACTTGTGTCTTAGTATTTATTGTTATAGTCGTAGATGAAGTATAGTATTCAACTTGCGGCAATGGTCATAACTCACTTGATGAATTACAACACTCGCCTGCGGCTCGTGCTGCAAACTTCATCTGCGTGAGTAATGACATTACCGCTCGTTGAATAATATACTATTACAGAATTATGCAAGAGATTTTTTGTCTTTGACCAACCATTATACCAATAGTTTTTGAGTATTTGTAAACACTCATCTTTAGAAGATTCATCAAGTAATTTGTTTTTCATTTCATCCGACACAGCAAGACTATCGAAAATCAAGTTACCGTGAATTTTCACATCTTCGTCTGAATCTGATTCAGTATCCGGCAATGGTGCTCTAGATAATGTATCAGCAATCACATTCAAATGATAAGCTTGAAGTTTCATTAACACTCTTTGTAATCTAGTAGGTACTTCAGCTAAACTTTTCTTGAACTAGCGGTTTATATTCAGTTTCCACTGTTACTATTTGTCCATAAACATACTGATGAAACTTCTGACACCCAAAAACTATCGCATAGTTTTTCTGAGACTGATTTAATGAATTTGAAGCATAAACAACAGGTTTATTATCCTGTAAAATTTCTGCTCCAAGGGCTGACTGACCTGCATCAACAGACAAGACTATTGGACAATTTACATCAAAATTTGAAAGAAAAGGAACATTACTCAATATATTTTCAATATCGTGGAAATTTTTCTCATGACAGCTGTTCCACTGCCATGCAGACTCTTTTTTCAGTAAGCTTCTTAAACATTTGGTTTTTATCGTAAATTTTTTCACGATAGAACCAATATAATTGACCATACCTAAAAATCTTTGCAATTCTTTGATATTACTGGGTGAAGGCATTTCTTGAATAGCAGTGATTTTTCCAGGATCAGGAGACATACCCTGTGAACTAGTGAACTAAAATATTACCTGAATATTTTACTTCAGTTTGTGAAAATTAGCACTTGGATGAAGAAAATTTGATATTGAGTTCTTTAGCACGATTCAAAACAGCGAATAATACGTTATCATGTTCTTCTTTTGTAAATCAAAATATAGATCGAAACACCAGGAATATTATGAAAACTTTCTGATATTGACCTGTGGAAGATTTCTGGCGATGCATTAATTCCGAACGGAAGTCGATTGAATTTGTATCGACCAGAAGGTGAATTAAATGTGCATAATAATGAATCCAAAGGAATCATTCAAAATCCACTATTAGCATCTAAAGTAGAAAAATAATTTGCTCCAACTAATTGGGATCTTATGTGTTCAATAGTCGGAATCGGAAAACGTTCTCGAAGAATGGCTTCATTAGGATTTTGTGGATCAAGACAGATTCGTAGACTACCATTTTGCTTTACAACTACAACAATTGAACTCACCCACTCTGTAGGATCTGTAATTTTCGAGATAACACCAACTTGTTCCATACGATCAAGCTCTGATATCAATCTAGTTTGCAACTTGAAGGGAATTTTTCTGGGAGGATCTATAATAGGACGTATATCAGAATCAACTGAAAGGTGACATGTTTTAGGTAAACAGCCTCAACCTTTGAATACGACTTGAAAATCTTTAAGAATATTTTGACAATTATTATTGATATTGATTTAATTGAAGCAATGTTATCATTTCCGTAATTGCATTCTAGAACACAATAACCTTTAACTGGAATTAAATGACCACTGAAATCATTCAGTTTGATTTGACTTTTTTCAATATGAATTTCTGGCATTTTGAGAGACCTCAATGTATTTTCAGACATTATATTGATTTGACAACCAGTATCTAGCATTGCTTTTACCTTATTATGATTACATAAAATATAAATATACCATGATTCCGATTCATTTTCATGATGAAAAATTCATCATTTTTTTCAATCGACCACATATCCTGGAATGATCATCAATCTTGTATTTTCCGTTTAAAATTTTACGTTTACGTGACAACAATCCGTCGTTGAAATGTCCTCTTCTTTCAGTAGAGGTTAAGAATGATTTCTTGAATGCATAACTCCAACTAATTCATTAGACTTTAGACGTAATTGGTCGGCTCTCTTCTGAGTAAGTTGTAAAGTTTTACATAGTTCCAATGCTTTATTAGGAGTCAATTTTTCTTCTCTCAATAAACATTCTTTAATATGATGATTCGATTCATTCAAACCACGCTTCATGATATCTTTAACCAAATCTTCTCTGAAAGTTCCAAATTCACATGAAAAACTTTTATTTTTCAAATCTGTCACGAATACATCAATGCTTTCTTTCTGAGCTTGGACTCTGCTGAAGAAAATATGTCTTTCCATAGTAATATTTTTCTTGGGAACAAAGTATTCTTCATATTTTTTGATAAGATCTTCGAATTGCACTGAATCAATGTCAACATTGTGTTACGTTTTTGTTAAATAATAGGCCGAGCACACTACTAAACTGTTTATTTTCTAACTTTACTATAAACAAACATACAACACTTCACTGACTAGTAAAACACTTAGATCTATACAACAAGACAACTAGCTAAATATTCCAAACACTTCTGCTTATTATCGCTTTCTAATCTTCTTAAATAATTCTCTTCATAAAAAACTCTTCTCCAGTCAAATGTTTCGCGTTTATATAGGTTCTCAAGTGTAACCAGAATCTTCGCGACGCGACGGTTCGGTTATCCCGAATATTCATTACCGGCAGCTATCTGCCTTTTTCTCGGAAACCATATTGACGATACGCGTGCAAGTCTATCCAGCGGCGTAGCTAGGGGATTCTTATCAATCTCGTAACAATTGAAAGTATTGAATATGCACATGCCAGGTTCTCCAATGAAGTGTAAAAGCATTGCTACCTTTCGATTATTATTTTCTCTATCATATCCTGACGCACAAAGATATATCTTGAAGGATCTGTACCAACTATTCCAATTATCAGCTGAGTTTCCATCTGTTAGACATTTGTTTGACTTGTCCTGTTAGTCCAGATTTCGTGGAACCATTAGTAGCTTTACGACATAGAAATATATTTTATTTTTGACAAGGTTTGTAATTATGTACATCTGTATTGTCATTACAGACTAGATATTTCATAATGGTAAAACAATACTTCAATATTGGGTGTTAATATATTTTCTATTATCATAACAGCCCAAAGTACCAAAACAACGTCAATTCAACTCAGCGCGTTTCACCAACAAAGTTGGCGTATTATAATCCTGTTCATACTACTTATCGGAGTGACTAATCACACTCAGTAACCTTTTGCCTATTCCACTGCCTACATCATACCTACATTAAATTGTGTTCCCACTCCAATTATTTTCTTCATATTCATATTCTTGGATCTTTCTGAGGCCTTCGATACCGTAAATCATGAACAATTGTTGAGTAAACTGGAATAATTATTACTGCGTTCGCGGACTAGCCCGTACATTACTTGAAAGCTATTTTATCAAGAGAACAAAATTCGTTGACATCGATGGATGTAAAAGTGAGGCTAGAATCATCACTTACGGTGTACCTCAAGGTACTGTACTTAGCCCAATACTATTCACTATTATATAACAATAGTTTACTTTCACTAGACTCACTTGGTCGAATCATAGGCTTTGCTGACGATACAGCTATACTATACATATAATGCCACTACGTGGGACGAGTTGAAAAACGTTGCTGAAAAATATTTTAAAATTATAAAAAAATGGTTTCAACATAATTAGTAAACACTCAATTTAGAAAAAACTGAATATATGCCCTTTACTTCATACAGAACAGGACTCCCCAATATTGGCCACCTCAACATTGACGACAGTACAAAAATCCCAGAAGTAAATAGTATAAAATACCTTGGTATCACTATTGATTTCTATCTCAACTGGGACGTTCACACTAAATTTTTCGTTAATAAACTCCGAGGACTATTATCATAATTCAAATATCTGAGGGATTTCTTAGATATCAAGCATTTGAAAATTAAATCTATAAAGACCTCGTATCATCTGAACTTGTCAGCCTGAAGACGATTGCGGACACAAGCAATCGAAATGTTCCTTCAAAGATATAATTGAAGACTGCTCTATTCGAAGAAAATTTAAAAAATTCTAGATTGAAATGTTGACCTTAATTTGGAATTCGACCCTCATATTTCAGGTCTAGGTAAAAAAATATCTTCCAGGTGGTATGCAGTAAGAGTTGTCCCATTAAGTTAGACTTCAAAATCGCAAGAAATGATTACTTCTCACTGGTGGAGTCTCATCTAAGATACGGCATTGCTTATTGGTGCAGCTGTACTAGTCAGCTTCGTATGCTCTTTGTTCTCCAGAAATGTGCTGTGAGATATATTCATAAACTAGTCTCGAGAAGATCTTGCAAGATCTTACTCTTCGTTAAAGAAATGTGTAACTTTACCGTGCCTCTACATACCTACTTGAAACCGTCTGTCTCATTCACAAACATCATTATCATCTCATCTTTACAGTTAGAAAGACACAATAAACACTCTGCCATATTTCATTACCCCTGCCGGAATCAGAATTGGTGAGAATAATGAAGGGAATATGTTTAACCACTTGCCACTCTCAATAAAAACAGAGCAACATAAGGTCTATTCAGGAAAGCTGTAAAATAATTTTTACTCTGGAGACCGTACTATACGGTACATGAATATTTTGAGGAAAGAATACGAGATGTTTTCTGATTTCATAATCTTGCCTGTCGTAAGATGTGACAGAAAGACCACACTAGCAAGAGTTACCGAAGCAGGGACCTTTGGAACTCATTCAGCCATGCCAACCGTCAATAATAACAGAAATTAAAAAAATGTACATGGTATGAACTGAAAAATAGGAAAACCTTCCATAAATTTTACTTCATTCATTCCAAACTACATTAATTAGAAGTTAGTCTCGAAACGTTTTCTGAAGTTCTGGAGCACTTCTGGAGTTATTTGACGGCATTCGGTACTAATACGTTGACATAACTCTTCTAACGAACCTGGCTGAGTGGCGTATATTTTGTTTTGAAATGGCCCTACAAAAAGTAATCCAAGGGGGATAAATCAGGAGATCAGGGGGGCCGTTCGATGAATCCTCGTCTCCCAATCCAGTTTCAAGGAAATCTTTCATTCAGGTACTGACGAACCGCTCCATCAAAATGTGGATGAGCTCCTGTAGGAATATAAGGTGATCTTCAAGGTATCGGTTATTGTTTTCTATTACGTCTGTTAAATTTTGATCAACGGTATCTTCAAGGAATTCCGATAACCTGTCCCCAGTTGAATTACATGGCAAAAAAATTGACCAATAACACGATTACCAAATGTTTCAACCCAAATGTTTAACAGGTCTGAGTGTAAGCATGTACTTGAAACACTATTGGATTGAAATCAGACTAGTCCCGACAATTATGTCGATGGACAGTTCCGCGCGTTGAGATAAAAACTGCAATCATCCTGAAAACAATGGAGAATTCTCCTCAATTTGGGTTATTGGAGCAAATGCAAGTTTGAACAAAATAAAGTTGAGTTTCATTCATGAGTTTTTCAATTTCACTGCCAAAAGTATTCAAATAAATTTTTCAAATGTTGGGTTTTAAATTTTAAAGGGTTTTGTTTCTTATCAACTTGTTGGAAACAGCGCCTACAAAACGTAGGGGATGGTGTATGTTAGAAGGAAAAGTACCATAGTTAATATATCTGTCTTTGTTAGGGATTAGGCACACAGTACACAAAATGTCACAGAATGACTCGAACCACCGACCTATATTTTATAATAGGTCTGTGCTCGGAACATTGCCATCTCTGTTTAACTTATTAACGTAACAGATTTGTTGTACTTTCTTATCTGTGAAATTTGTAGCCGATGTTGCCAGATTGTGAAATATAAATATATAAATTTTTAATGCCCAATTTTATTTTTCATTTTTAACTACTTGAATAATTTAAATGTTGAAATGGTGTGTTTTAAATGCAGTGTTTTATATACCTTCAATAGAAAATACTTGATTATCGTCAGATGGAGAATTCCCCATTGCTGAAAAGGAAATTTGGATCTTGTATAGCACGTTCATTCACGCTTTTGCAAAATTGTACGCGACGATCAAAATCGTCTTCTTCAAGTTCCTGAACCAGTTTGATTGTTGAACCGGTTTAATTTCATAGGGCTGGAATCTGTAAGCTTTCAAAATTCGCCCGACGGTAAGTTGACACACTCCACATAATTCGGCAAGCTTTTGTGTACTGTTAGATCTGCAACAACCTATCGGTACTTGTACTGCTTCGTTCTTCCGTGATTTACAATTTAGTATTTTTGTATTTTTCAACAAGAGATGAAAATACCCTGTTTTTCGTGAGGTGAGAGTTTTCAAATACTGGAATTCCGCTATCAGAGTCCATATTTAATATAGTTACAGAGAGAAGTTCGAATATAATCGTTAAATCGTCAAAAATCCATTAAATTGTTTTTAGCGTATTCCCATCGGGTCGCATGATAATGTTCATTTGTTTTCTCTAGAGTCAAAAATTATCACTTTCATGTGGGGTATCCGGTTGAAAAATTATTTTTTTCATATACATGAGAAGAAAAAATAGACATCATTCACTGGCTCTACAATTCTAATAGTAGCCCGTTGAAACTAATTTAGGATTTCAATTTTGATCCGTTTGCATGCCTTTCAGAGGGCACGACGAAAAGCACACTGAAAATATATTTTATATCAACATAAAAATCTTTCAATGAAAATCCACTAATTATTTTTATTATTAATGTTATAAGCACAATTTGTTGCATTCTGCAAATGAGTTAGAATAGTCGCTCCAGAGTAGTTAGTTGGCGGTAAATGGCTGTTGAGAGTAACACTCGTAGACTGCAAAATGCATGAGATGAAAGAGACGGCCTCGGTTGCAAAAAAAATTTAATTCGAGATGGTCTTCTTCTATTCTACGGAGTCCTCCAAATAACCTTCAGCAACAACAGTTGACTTCCAACCTCCAAAATGTTTCATGTTGGTTATCCCTTCTCCTGAATTTGCTAGAAACGTTGCAGAGGATCGCCTAAAACTGTGACCTGGGTTAAATGTTCTAGGTTAGATAGGCCTAAGTAGGTAGCGATCTCTGCCGTCATTTCACCAAATGTGTTCACGCCTATGCACTGAACAGGGCTCATGCCTTTTTTTAAATTGATATGAAACGACGATGCGTAGTGGTAGGATTCCGTAAATTTGCATACTTTCTACGGAGCTTCAAAAAGGTTCCATTATTTATGTCTTCAGATATAACAACGGACCTTGAAGTATGGTTTTTGGAATCGGAAATTTTCACAATAAATAGGTTTCCTTCATCTCAAATATCGTCAAGCTTTGCGAATAGCACCGGTTAGAGCAAAAATGATATCATATCTACTTTAATCATAACCTATATCTCATCAGGGGATTGGATATGTCTTCTTTCGTAAACACCAGCGCTTTATGTGGTCGAAAACCAACATTTTGCTTTTTTAGGAAAAATCGCAACTTATGAAACTTGCCTATGTCCAGGTTTTGTTTTATTTCAACTAAACATTTCACTATCGAGTAACCTGACTATAGGGTACTGGATTTCAGTACCTCACGGAAAAATACGCCAAAAAAAACTCTGCTTTGAAGCTTTTGACCCATTTTTCCTTAAACCAGTTTAAAAATTGGTTGTAATTCTGTTCGTATCTTTCTCCTGATTTTCTAGGTAACAAGTCTGAATTTACGTCATCTGGAAGCTTGCTTGTATTGAAACAAATTGAAAATGCAGAATCTGTCATTTCGACTATGCTTCGACATAGAACTTTGAGGCCTCAATGTATTCTTGGTTGTTATATTAAATCTTTGGTACCACTTCAAAACACTTGACTCAGCTAAGTGTGATTATTATGTGGATTGATTTTGAGAAATGTATAGGGTGAATATATGAAAACATCCCAATTTTTATTTAATTCCAATTAACAAAAAACTGCGAAAACAAGACGAATAGTTTGATTTAGATTCGATATTGAAATCTACGTTAGTTTGGATAGTAATAAATAGGTCAAATCAATGAAATAATGTACATATCAATATTGAGGGAAAGTGGATAAAATGCACGATCGTAGAAAAACATCTTTCGCAACTAGACATTTTGTAATTTGGTATTTTTACGTCAGGTAAGGGGTTGTAACCCTTCAAACATCTCCATTCCTGGCAAGGACACATTGATTAAGTAGTAAAAATTATTTTCTTGTGTTAAGAATTGTTCTGCATAAAAAATGTCCACTTTTACCATATTTTTGGTAGAAAATGTAGACGAAATATAACTGAAAATAATGTTGCTCCTCACCCTAGCAAAGTTATGGGAATATTTTCATAAACAATCCACCGATCTGTAGTCAATATTCATATGACGACCAGAACACGGGTTTCTAGCCGTTTTTCCAGAGGCATTATTTTTTTTTGTTTAATGTGTTTGTTAACCATAAAAGTGACCTTCCTGTGTAAATGCAAAGGGTTGTTCGGGTTAACTGCTCGAGTCGAAGGATAAAAAAGTTGTTATATTCCACGAGAACATGTGAAAACCACACAAAACGTATAAAATTGTAAAAATGCAGGTAAGATACGGGTTCTTTTTAAAAAATTACTGAGTCGGCGATTAATTTCTCCAAATAACTTATAGCAGGTGTGGAGTCGGTAAGAATGATAATGATAATAATAATAATAATATTAATACTCCCTCATGAACAATCAAAGCATAGCTTGTGCTGATAGGGGACGGTTACTATTACAACTTACAAAAAAAGAATCGGTTGATAATTTTTCTAGTACTGAATTTTGTTGGTCAAATGTTCAATATAAATAATGATTTTGATCTAGAAAAATGTATTTTTGCTCGTTGAAAGAAGTTTGGCTTGGTACAGATGTTGCTATAAAAACAATTTTTATTGTCAGGAAAAAAAAGCGTTGAGAAAAAATCTATATTCATACCTAGTGGGGCTGAGATATTTTTCCATTCCTTTAAAAATATTTATCAGATCTGATTCAACGTCTGTCACTGTATTACCCAGAATAATATTCATTTTCATACTGACATACATAATACTTTTCTGTGACCAGTCGAAAGCATTCCACTGCATCTCGTACGATATTCTTTTGTAAAAAACTATTACTGGTATAGAGGTAATTCAGCTTCAATTAAGAAATTATTAATCATCACCAAGCAGTTAAGATCAACGGTGCCTGGTGAAAGTTTCAAACGACCAAGCATGGCATTCCACAAGGGTCAGTTTTGGGCCGTCTCTCATTTATCATTTATGTATATGACTCTTACGGTAATATGATGCCGTTTGAATCGCCCCCCTTTGATAACGCAGCCACTTTTATTCTGCCGAATAATATTAATGATATGTTACAGATTCATCTCAACGAGATAACTAATAGTGCTAATGAGTCCTTTCATTTAATAAGTTGAAATTATCGTAGGAAGATGCCAGATCTCTTCTAATAATCAAATCATCTCTACTTGTGAAACTAATCGAATTTAATTACTTGGAATTTCATATAAGCAAATATACTAAAGTGGTTATTTCTCTGAAATACAAATGACACTTTCCGAAATCCATATGATACTTTCTGAAATGCAATTGACTATTCTGAAATTCAAATGTTGTTTTCTGAAATCAAGTTGATCATTCTGAAATACAATTGACGCTTTTCGGATGTTTTTTTTATCAGTAATGAATGCATTTCAAAAGAATCTTCTGGGCCAGATCTCTGAAAGTACCTCGTTTGATGTATTTGGAAAAAACTGAGCTTTGGAGATGGACTCAATAGGTTGGAAGTAGTGAAGAGACTCTTTGTTATAATTTTTTTATGATTTGCACGGCAATTGTACTGAAAAACAGTGCGAAAATATGTCACATCATTGCTCATTGTTCATCAGGTTTCTTGTTAAACTAGTAATTGACAACACGCCAGCTATCTTTACACATATACATAGAATTAGATAAAAAGTTGTCGTACGCTGTTTTTATTATTTATCCATTGTTGATTTTCTTCCGTCCAGTACTTTAAATTTTTAGAATTAGCTGTTCTATTGGTTGTGAATGTTGCCTCGTCACTGAACAACATTTTTTTCAGAATAATTCGCTTAATTCAGATATCCTTCTTGAATTTGTTCAGAATTATTTCGTCTCTGTCTTTGTACAGTATAACTAATCTTCAGAAATTTTTTACAAACAGCTCCATACTGATTGAAAATTTTGTTTACTCGTCGAACTGTATGAAGTACGAAGTTTCACTGTTTAATTATCTGAAATACTTCTTGAATGAAACCAAGATTGTAAATATTCGGAATAACTGTCAACCACCAGAGAGAAACTCCGTGAAAGATTAAAACAGGCTTACACAAATGTTACCCCAAACCAATGATCGAATTTTTACGAAAATTAATGTGAACGCACCATCATCTCAATCCACTCCTTTGTTTTAGTTCATTTATGTTATTAATATTGGTTTTTATTGGTTATTGAATAATGATCACTATATTTTTTGATGTGGAGATGTGAATTCCATTTGACAAAGAAATTGCAGTGTTCTTATGGACATAACTATCTGTTTAAAAGAAACAGAATTTGACATTATGTTGAATAACTGCTGTTATCTAACAAACTTGACTGCTAACGACCTAAAAGAGCACTTTAAACGAGATTTTTAAAAAGATTGTGATTTATATGACGACTATTCGAAATATTTAGATAAAATGACAAATTTTTCTTATGCTATATTTCTGTTGAAGAAAATAATTTTATCGTGAAATTTCAATCACACCCATTCAAAAGCATTACAAATCGAGTGGAGTCGTCAAATTTTATTTAAAAAATTCACTAGTATGTTTTTTGTATTTTTGACCTTGGAAAAAACTCGAAGTAGGCATTGAAATTTTAATTTCTATTTCGAATTATTATCACTCGACTGGAACTATCGATTGAAAAAAAAACTTCTGAATAATAAATAACAAGTTTTAGAGAGGTGGCCCGATTTCAAAGGGTCACTCTGTAAGTTCCATGACATAACTTTTTGAGAATTCTAACCTTTCACAGTCCAAAAACTAAAATTGTCAATTCAAAGTAATCTGTACGAGTGTAGAAGGGTAATTAATCAATTTGGCCCGATAAGTTACTGCAGTCTTTTAACGCAGTAACTCATCGGGCCAAATTGTTTCATTGTCCTTTTACTCTTGTACAGATTACTTTGAATTAACAATTTTTATTTTCAGACTGTGGAAGGATATTACTGCCAAACAGTTGTGTCAGTGAGGGATATTATTGCTGAACCTTCAACAAACATAGAAGAATTTGTGGTTGGAACAGCAGAAATAAGGAATTTTCCAGTCGGGTCCTGTCGATACTACCGGCGGGCGCGCTGGTGTGTCAATAACCCCAGCAAACACTCCTCATGTCCGTAGGGTGAGTGATTACTGGATCCAAGAATCCTGTGCCCTGAGTAAACGGAATGAACCAAGAATTACGGCCTTCTGCATTCTTCCGGTATGGTTTTCAGATTCGAGAGTAGCGTGTTCATCATTCCACCAAGTACTCCTATGATCAGAACCACCATTTTGACAGAATGGTTTGGGTAAAGCCTGCGGAGTTCAAAGAGTAAATCTCAATATTTTGTCCAATAGATTCCAATAGATTAGGCACTTCTCATTCTCCACAACGGACTCAATATCCCCCGGAGTATAAGGCAACACCGGTGTCTCGTCTATACCGTACGAGTGTCGTAGATGGTAGTACAACACTCGTAGGGCCGCGTTATGCCTGTGAATATAGCCTGAGACCGCATAAGCTGGATAAGCTGACAGCAAATGCATTATGGTGTCAGCTGCCCCACGACACGCTCTGCATCTACTGTCAGGGACCTCTGTACCCATCATGCGACTACGATAGAACAGAAGATTTAGTATACAGGCTCCTATGAAGATGCATCATTTTGCGAGTTTTATACGTCGAGTTGTCGCAGTTCTTCTTGAGTCCTTTTCATACTCCAAAGGAGTGAAGTAGAATCGGAACGGCAAGCATATTAGTTGCAGCAACTTTGTTCTTCCCCGACAGTTCTGTTGACCAGATCTGTCGGAGTTTGTGCTGCGGAGAGAGATTTTAACAGTAACTACCTCTTGGGTGTAGCGTTGTTCTACCCCTAGGTAGGTATAGGTCTTTCTGGTAGCCAGATGATGTAGAATGCTTCCGTCTACGAGCTGAAAGTCCTCTCCGTATTCCTCGCATCGTTCTCTTTTGAGATTAACCGTGGCACATTTGTCGATCCAAAACTCCATGCGTGTACTCTTGCACCACTGACAAGGACTGACGAAGATTCTTTTATCCGGAGGCATATAGTTTAAGGTCATCCATGTAAAACAGATGGGTGACCTTATGCCTCCAGTTGCAGTTGTATCCGCGGGTTTTCCGTAGTGCAACGGACACTGGCAGTAGTGAGATCAGAAGAGAAAGGGGCTGAGGGAGTCTCCATGAAACACGCCCCTTCTAAAGATAACCTGCTCTGTTTGGACTTTGACTTTACCAGATATTATGGTCACTATTTCATCGGGTACCGCAGGGCATCTAAGCAAATGCATGAAATGTTGTATCAAATGCCTTGCGATCCAGGCCATTGAAAGGTTACGCTTATACTGCACGGAGTCCTTCGTGATGCATCAATCGATCAACAGGTTCTCCTTGCAGCCAGCGACCCCCTCTTTGCTCATATATCCGTTCATACACCGGCTCAACTGCGGAGAGTATTCGCATGTATAAGATGCGTGTGAACATCTTATAACATTCGTTCAAGCATGTTATCGGTCTGTAGTTCTTCGGATCGGACAAATCTCCGTTTTTGGGGATTAGCACGGTTCGCCCCTCGACGAACCAATCCGGAACTCTTGCTAGATGGTGGTGGGTACATGGAAATTTTTTCCACCAATAGTTATTCAGGCCATCAGGGCTTGGAACAGCAAAGTTCTTCGAGCCTTTGAGGGCCCGTCGAACTTCTTCCGGGGTTATCGGATTGCGCAGAAAGCTTCGAACTGCGCTAGAGCTGGAGTATCTACGTTGAGTGGTTGCGGAAAGTCATGAAGTTCTTCCAGAAGGTTTCCACCCGATCAGCTGCCGGCGGGATATTCACAACACGTTGAGGCTCTTGGATTAGGCGAGAAGGTTTATCGCGGAACTTCATGTTTTCCGCGATGCTTCTCGCCCGCCTCACTAGTGACCCTTTTGCAGCCACGAGCATTCGTATCCTATCAAGATAGTGCTGTTTGATGGTAAACAATTTATGGCAATTTATTATTATTATTATCTAAAGAAGGTCCTTTGTCGGGTGGAAAATATTCAAAATTTTGAATTATATACCCCTGTATATTATAAATGGTGTAGTGAAGACCTTTGATAAAGAACATGATCGCACATCAATGAATTTTTCCAAGGACTTTATTCAATAAGACTAGTTCAGGCCCCTTCAAAAAAAAAATTGCGTGGTTCCAAAGTGAGCGAGGACCTTCTCACAACACCTGTAGATTCCACTTCTGTTCCGGCATCGAATAGATTTGCATATAGAATAATCAAAGAGTTGCAACGACTTGCATATCATATTTTCCAATACATCCACCCTCGTTTTTCTAACAAAGATGGGTCGGATAAGCCCACGGCAATATTGCTATTCTAACAAATGGTTAATATGTTAACGTTATTGCCGCGGTAAGCCGCCAGGAAGTTAATTTCGGCCGTGCTGGCATCATTAATCCCTAATGGGGCGCGGTTGATGTATGATCGGAGTTGGCCCTGCTAGCTTTCCTGCCTTGTATCACGCTGTGCACTCTCCCTCGGCCGTGCTTTATTGTGAGCAGGATCCCGCTGGAAGAAAATCAAAGGTCATAACTTCTGAGTGAGCCACATATTTATTTAGGATGCGTATTATGGCTCATCCTCGTTTTAGGTACACGGCACAGATAAATTCTACAACGGGATTGGTGTATCTTATGGGGATTTCAGCGAAATATGATACTGTACATTGGATTTGACCAGAATCGGAACGTATTCCAGTGCAAAATTTCGAAAACCTTTAGCGGTTGGTATACATAAAGGGAGTCAATTTGAAAACTTCCCACCCTTAATATCTTCCTTCCAGTGAATAATATAAGGAATCGAAAAAACAGGTCAATATTATTTTCAAGGAGGACATTTTCAAGGAATATTTGAAGCCCTCGTGGTTCAACCCCCTAGGAGGGGTACATGTTACCCTTAGCATCTTAAATAGGAAGGGGGTCAAGTGGCACATCATTTTGATTGGCGTTCAATTCTTTTTCCAATGATACTCTGACTTTTTATTTTTTGATAAGCAGTTTCCGAAATAAAGCGTTCTAAACTTAGAAGTGTAGGTGGCACACTTCCTACCCTTGAATGACAGAAATGAATTTATCACGCGTGAGATGTTTTATTTGTTGGTTATTTTCCCTTTACAAAATTAAATTTAATTTGCGGGAAAGACATTGCAAACATGAAATCTACTTACGCTTATCTTATAAACTGTTCGAAATGTCATCCATTTTGCTCTAAACAGTAATAAAGTCTGTTTTCGAACCCTCCAACATTACGGAAAACTTCACTAGGAATGGAATGGCATGCTGCTGTAATTCGTCTTTTAAGTTCTTCAATATCAGAATGTTGTGTTTTATAAACAACGGATTTAAGATGCCCGCGAAGAAATAAATCTAAAGGAGTTAAATCCGGTGATCTCGGAGGCCATTCAACTGATGCTCCCCTTCTGCCAATCCATCTATTCGGAAATCTTCCGTTCAACCACTGTCGAACGGGAGGAAAATAATGAGGTGGAGCACCGTCCTGCTGGAAATGTAACAGATCCTCTTGCCAAAAGTTATTCTGCATCAATTTGATTTTATAGCTCGTGTGCTATAAGAGGATCGATAGTATCTTCAAACATTTCAAGGTACAGATTGCCAGTCAAGTTTTGTTCCAGAAATAATGGACTTATAGTGGCATTTTCAATAATACCAGCCCAAACATTAACTTTTTGAGGGAGTTGTGTTTGCCCTTCCCAAAAAATATGTGGGTTTTTGTCACTTCAATAGCGACAATTTTGTCTATTAATATTGCCATCCAGAAAAAATTAACACTCATCGCCGAAACAGGTGTTTAACAGAAGATTAGGGATGGTATTGATTCGACGAGACATGGTTTCACAAAACTTTATTCTTCTATCATAATCATCGTGGAGCTCTTGAAGAATCTGCATTTTATATGGATAAAATTTTATGCATTTTCAATGCTTTCCTTACAGTCTCGCGTGATATTCCCGTCTGTTCTGATACTGATCGTAAGGAGCCCGTGGCTCTGCAGCAAATGTTCCCAAAACTTCAATTTTAGCTTCTTCATTCAGAACTCTAGGGTGTTTTTTTTTCATTTGTCACTGAACAAGTTTCGTAAAACTTATTCACCAAATCAAGCACTTACCGGTGACTTACATTTCGATGTCTTTCGTTAAAAAGACATTCCGCCCTTCGTGTGCAGTTTCTTTCTTGAAGAAGTTAAACCAATTTTACACTTTTATACACTTATTGAAGTAATCACTTAGCAGTCCAACCGGTAAAACTGTATTCACAATACTACCACATCGTTCAAATTTGCCAACAATGTTTGAGAATTGAACGCCAGTTAAAACGATGTGCCACTTGATCCCCCTTCCCATTTAAAATTATAAGGGTAACATCTACCCCCACGAGGGTTACAAATATTTCTTGAAAGTGTCCCCCTTGAAATAAAATTGACCTGTATTTTAGATTCCTCATATTGTTTACTGGAAGGAAGATATTGAGTTTTCAAATTGACACCCTGTAAAGGGTAAACCTCGATCAGCTGAATCAATATGTATATGAGAAACTATTGGCAGTATTTCTATAAAAATTTGTTTTGAGGGATCCAGTTTTCAGTTTTTTCAATTTGTTAAAAAACGTTGACAGATGCAGCCCTTCACAAATGACAAAAAGAGTCGGATCAAAAATCGCCAGATTTTGCCTGGATAAGACCTGAATCTTCCCAAATCTTTGGAAACTTTTCAAAAAAATTATACACTGTGTAACTCATTTTTTCCAATATCAACCCAAGTAGGGGTAGTTTATGCTTACAACCTATAAGGTAAGAGCACCAATAATTGACACTACCAGACAACGACTTGAAAAAAAAAAAATTGTGGTAATAATTTTGATTGTAAACATGTTTTGTATATTTTACTGGGTAGTTAATACTTTGATGATACAGTCTAGAGTCTAGTTTTGAGTACAGAAAAATAGGGAATTGACGAAAAATGTATTTAAAAAAAATTTGATCAAAGTACCAGGTATTGACACAATTTTTGTTTTATGTGCCAATGATTAATACACCAATAGTTGACACGAAATACATACAATATATATTGTTTCACTAATAATACAGACATGAATTGAAGATTTGGTTTCGTGCTATGCCTCGAATATTTCTTTGTTCCTCGAAAATAAAATCAATTCTGTCCCCGGAATTTTTTAATTCTGACTGGAATCGTTTTTTAATGGTGTCTGCGAACTTAATGGTGAAAACATTATTTACGATAATTATACATTTTTCACACTGAATACAATAACAATGAATAAGCTAGATGAGTGACTCGCCGCACACGTCTTAAACTTTGTAAGGGACATCTTCCCTTACCGGCAGCGTCGTGCGCCGTTTACAGAAATATTGAGGTTCAATAAGCAGAAATAATGGAAACCTAAAATTATGATTGAATAATCTCCACAGGATTTTGAGAACAGCCGATGCTCTAATTGACATGTTTTTTTCATAATTCATTCATTTTACTATTTTCCAATTCGGTTTCCCTTTCGTGATAGATACGACACTATGGTAGCTCACCTATGAAATGACATATTTTGGTTTCCAGCTACAAATGATTTGTTTAACACATTTCACAATGCTTTACCATTGCTTAATAATGAAAACTAACGATAGTTTAACACAAATTAACTCAGAATTTGCCCTATATTCATACGAAAAAACACTATAATAAGCCAAATTCGATAACAAACAGAAAATGTTTTGTTATTGTTCTGTCAAATATCAAATGCAGCGTTGCCGTACCGATCAGACTATATCGACAACTAATATCTGTTTAGCGATGGAAATACTATCGCTTCACGGACGTTTCAATTGCTTTCTTATTGTCATATAAGTATTTCATCCAAGACAGTATTTTTGGGTTTTCGTTGCCATGAATATACCTGGCAGAAATCAAAATATAGCTGACTTGCTTATTGTATCCTTAAAAAATTGCGACATGTCATTGTCATGATTTGAGGTATTACATTATGAAAACATGTTACGCAGATGACCTGTTCGTCACCATTAGGGGCAGACATGACGTAGTAATCTCCGATCGCATGTAAGTAGCCCTAACCACAACCAAAAGCTGGTGCGCGCAAAGGAGTAACTCAATATTGATCCTAGCAGTAAACAGAACTCACCAGGAGGTGAAAGTATGAATGAAAGCCCCAACCCTGAATGGGATCCAATTAACATTTTCCGAAGAAGTAAAATACCTTGGCGTTATAATCGACCAAAATCTGACATGGAATAGCCAAATCAGCAACATTATTTCCATGGCTATAGCGGCAAGCTGGACATGCCGCAGAGTCTTAGGTAAGACAAGGGGTCTGAAACCAAAAATATTGATCATATCAAACGATCATCAAACCTATGGTCAACTATGCCTCACTGGTATGGTGGCCAAAAATGCAACAAATTTGCAGCGGTTAGCTTGCTTGGAAACCACAGGAGCAATATTTACGTACCCTACTGCAGCCCAAGAGGCAATGCTAAACCTTCCGTCACTGCACCCACGTGTAATGAAAGAAGCAGCAGAAAGTGCCTTCAGACTTTACCACAAAAAACTCAAAAGCAGGATATCTGATCGGACATCTAAAGATTTTGGAACACATCTCCCTAAAAGCCATGGTTAAACCCACAGATATAATGCCGATCAGGTTCGACTTCGAGGTTCAGTTTGAAATAGCCCTAAACTACCACCAGATTTGGCAAAGGATGCCTCAGTGTGGTACACAAATGGATCTGAGGGATTGAAGTGGGCGTTACAGGGTCAAATTTGGGGCTCTCAACCATCTTTCAAGCAGAAGTACATGCTGTAGAGATTTAATTCCAGGAATGCCTTGAAAGGGGCACCCGAAGGGCAGAAATCTATAGCCAAGCAGCACTGAAAGCTCTGAAGTCACACACTTGTGAGTATGAGCTGCCTTGGGACTGTAAACAAACCCTGAGACAACTAGCAGCAAAAAAAATCAGGTAACGCTGATGTGGGTGGTGGGTAACAGGTGCATCAAAGTCAAAGGGGAAGCAGACTGCCTTGCCAAAGAAGGGGCAAACACACCACTTCTCGTCCAGAACCCTTCTGGGGACTCTCTAGAGCCCACTTAAGAGTTTCGACGCTGGGAATTCGATTAAATGAAATCTCACTGGAATAATATTCCAGGATAAAGACAAGCGAAAAGGATAGGGAGACTATCGCCAAGGAAAGCTGAACATCTCGAGTTGGTCAAAAAACACTTGAAATTGGTAACGAGTCCTCACTGGGCACTGTTCTCTGGAGTATCACCTCAAAAAGATGGGCAAGTAAGAGAGTGGTATTTGCCGCTGCTGCGAGAACTTCGTGGAAACTGCAGAACATCTCCTTTGCAAATGCCCAGCGCTCTCCTGCATGAGGCTCAAATTCCTGGAAGGGACATTCCCAACACCCTCCTACATCAGGAATTTAGCTCCCAGGTAACTGATAAACTTCGCACGAAGTCTCAAAATTCCTGGTCTTGAATAGATAAAAGGTCACGCACGAAGGACCTTACAGGTCGAGGTGCTTTTGAGGCTGCACAGTCTGCACGACCCCCCTACAATCTACAATCTTTCATTTTTATAATTTTTAACATCCCTCTTATACCAAGGGAGATATTCTAAGTTTGATTGATGCGTTTTAACCAAACCCGGTTTTTACTCGTTGCTTTTCCGGGAGATCAAGGAAAATTCGACAATAGATGCTCATGCGCAGTGGTCATGATGGTAAAGCGCTAGTCTATCAGTCAGAGGTACGTGGGTTCGATTCCCAGCATGGTCACTGGTCTCGAGCTAGGAATCGCACGTTAAAAGGTATATAAGACCTCATTATTCCTTAGCTCGTACAAGTTTCGACTTCTGAGGGTTGTCGGTCCTACGAAGATGACAGCTGGTTAACGAAAAAACAATTTTAAAAAACAATTTTAAAAATTTAAAGATAGCCTGATATGGTACACATAAATCATCAAGTCCTCCTGCATAACACGGAGGAGGCAGGGAAGTGAACCCAAGCAGAGACGTGCACTCACAGCGTCTACATAACATCGTAGGGCCTGTGCAAGCAGGCGCGAGTGAGTTTTGCTGGATACCCCATAGAAGGGCAGGACAGAAACCCCAAAACCCACCACTAGACCCAATATTACATCCTAACCCTTGCGGCTTAGGAATGGTTTTAATATTGATTTTATTTATTTATTCGTTTTGTGAGTTGTATATATTTTATTGTAAATTTAATGTTAATAAACTTTTTTGGTTTCTGTTTTTGGGTGCGTTTTAAGAAGAAACATGGAATAAATATTACGTTTTATTCAAAAATTGGCCGGTAACCATATACCCCATGTCCTAGAACTTTTAGTCATGAAGTTATCTTATCTCATCTAAAAAAAATGGGTGCAACTGGAAGATCCAAACTTGAAGGTGAAGTCCCGTTGGTTGTTCAACAGGGTGTTGATTTCGGTAAACTATTCGAAAGGGCTTGTTATTATCTTTAAACCTTGTTTTCGTTGTGGTACATGAAAGCTCTGTTATAAACTTGGTATATCATATCAAAGTTGTCAGTATAAAAACTTTCATTCATCAACTTTCCGTAGAATGATGAATGAATATCATAGTGGTATGATGCCCCATATAAAACCATGGAAACACAATTATGATTTTTTTCAGACTTACAATGCCAGTCTGAGCTAAATGCATGAATGGAATGGGCTAGTAAACCCATTTGCGGTACATCCTATAAAATGTAAGACAAAAAAACGCGATAATCCCACACCTGAAACGAACAACAAAAAACAATCCTGACTGTTCCGGAACCGAAAGTCAGCACCCCTGGGCAATCGTAATATTTTATGATATAGCAGGCTAATCGGGCTTTAAATGTGCCGTAAAAGTAATCGAAAGTCGTAAACTCCAAATCCGCTATCGGAATTCATGGCGTAGGTAGTCTTATTTTTGCAGCCGGATTTGATCTTTCGAAGTAAAATTGGGAATGGAAAAGGGTGAAAAGCAATTGTAGTGAAACGTTCAGGCGAAGTACTTTTCCATTTCGTGTCACCAAGACTGCTCGCAATTGTTTTTCTTCAGTACTTTTGGATCTTGAAATAATTCTAGGATTTAAAAAAAACAACTTACTGTTTTTCAGTATATGAAATACAGACGGTTATATTTGAGTGTGTTCTTTCTTATTTTCAAATAAATCCTGAATGTATTTTTTTAGTTTATTGATTTCACCAAAGATCTTATTTAAGAATGAGAAATGGTAATAATTTCTGTATTGCCACCACGACTACTATTCAGCACTTATTCTCTAGGGTATTGGGCTTAGTAATTTCTTATAATTATAAGTTTCCCTTTTTGCTTCAACAACTTTGAAAAAGATGTAACTTTTTCATCTCTTTGTAAGTATATCATGGTCCCTGGGATATTCATACAGTGTTATCCATCAGAAATAGAACCAAAACTGTAGAATACGAGTAAGCATTTTTCTATCAATCTTAATTTTTTTACTTCAATCTCCAAGCGATTTGTGGTAGAAGCGATTTTTTACTGAAAATCTGACTACGCCACTGGATTTGTGAACTTCCTTGACCAATGTTTTTTTTTATGGAATTTTCATGGTTTTTAATTATAATGACTACGAATCCAGTGTTGTAGTCAAACTTGAAAACAAAATTGCCTATTGAACTTTTGACGTTTTTGGCAATGATAAAACCATAGGGTGCCTTGGAGATGCAAAAGTTTGAGATTGATTTAAAAATGCGTTTTCTACAGGAGCGATTCCATTTTAAATGTGTCACAGTTGTATCAGATCGAAGATGGATTCTACTGAATCTGAAACATGTATCCCAATAACATGTATCTCAAATAATTAAAAATTGTTTCTTTTCAAATGAAAACAACCTACTAAAGTTTATCTTTCAGTAGCAGATGATTCGACACCTGACTTTATAAACATCCTGTTCATATATTTTCAATGAAATCAAAATTGTGGAGATGACTGTGAATTTCTTACTCATAAATGTATACTCCGGGAGGATGTGACAATATTTTGTGACTCATTTCGCTATACAGTTCGATTATTGTATCTTTACCCATGCGTCATCAATTTATGATCGAAGAAATCACACATCCTCTATCGAACATCTCTTTCTAACAACCGCTATGAGCGATTCATAATTCGTTTACATTTGTCTGCGAAGCTAAGAATTATGGTATTGTGACGATGACGCACGGGTAAAGATATAATAATCGAACTGTACTTACTTCATAATTATTATTTTTGATATTGACATTGGATATATCTCACTAGAGAAAATCTTTCAACGAGCCGATACAATAGTAAGAACATGAAAATTTTAAATTTTGCAAAATTCTTGAATTGTTAACTGATTTAGCTACGAACTAAACTTTGCAGACAGCTTTTAATAACTTGTCAATTATGAAGAAGGAAGCTTTGTGCTCAATATTTTTTATAATTTTGAATTGAGAAACGCCTATGTAATCTATGAATACTATGCCCAAATGATGATACAATGACATCCCGATCTCGTATTCCTCATAATTTTCCCTTTTGTGCTCTACAACATAGCAGCGCAAAAAAAAAATATCCAATTCGATTAATTTTAAACAAACCAGTGTGAACTCTGATGAGCTCCAAAGATTCGATTTAGTCTGAATGAACACCCTCAAACTCGTTCGAAGATAACTGACTTTTTCTTGTATACCGGGTGGATCGAAAATAGGGGTAGGGGTTAACGTATACCTCTATTTTTGATCTACCTGTTATACAAAAATAAGTCAGTTAACTTCGATCCAGTTTGAGGAAGTTATTTAGTTCGGATAGGGGATGGTATGTCATATATTATTCAATGCTGATAACGTTTCAGAGTTATTTCACATTACAGGGTGAGAAAACGGAAACAGTCAAAGTTTCTTGAAAAAATGTGTTTTTTTCAACCCTGTATTCCGAAAAAATCGATTAATTTTCATGAATTTTTTATATAACGTATGGTTTGAGGAGTCGAAGATATTATCATCAATATCAGCTTAGGTCTCCGGACTCGTTTGTCGACAATATACTTTTGAATGTATTCGAATTTGATTGATTCCCCATACACTCCATTCGAAATGGGCTATTTCCGAGCAATAATTCTTGCGGAAAGATATTCGTTGAAGATTACTGCGGTACCTATTCCAAAAATGCAATAAATCATATATACATAATGAATAAAATGTCAAACGATCTCTCAAGGAAACCCGGACATATCATTTGGTAAGATTCGGAAATTTTATTTTGTGTCTATGAAGAGGGATTCGAGATCTATTTAAATTAACTTGAGTGTAGAGACAAAGGTTATTGTTCAGTAACTGACTTCTTATGTATAAATCTTCAATTGTAGGGAAATTTGGGGAACCAATCCAGAGATTATACGCTGGCTATACACGGACCAAAGATCCAATATGGTCAGCTGTATGGTGGCCAAGCGCACAAAGTAGCACCATAAAGCTCAGTAAGGTCCAGAGGTTGGCCTGTTTATTAACAACGGATGCAATGAGAACCGCGGTATTGGAGGTACTGTTGAGGCTACCACCCCTTCCAGTCTGGATTAAGAAGGAGGCAATGACAGCCCATTTGAGGATGCGAGACTCGGAGGTCTGGGTAAACGAAGGAGAGATGATAGGGCATGCGAAAATCGCAAAGTGGGTGGAGCAGGAGATTCCTATTTCCGCCCTCAGAGTTAAAAGCGCACAAGACAGACTGCGATGGAATAGGAAGTTTGCTCTTACTATTCCGAGAAGAGAGCAATGGGAAGGAAATACAGTGGAGTTTCGATCAGGAAGCCTATTATGTTACAAGGACGGTTCGCGTCTGACCGACAAACAGGCTTCAGGCGCAGGCATCTTCCTAGAAGAAAGATGTATACAAAAAAGCTACGCTCTGGGAAGATACATACAAGTTTTCCAAGCTGAAGTGTTCATCATTCTAACCGTAGCTATGCGGCAAGAGGTGATAGAAGGGCCCGAGTAGAGAATTTATATCTGTTCGGATAGCCAGGATACAAAGGAAGTCGAGTTGGTATGGATTCCTGGTCACAGAGGGGTGCCGGGAAACGAGGTGGCTGACTAACCGCCAGAACCGGTTCCGAGGCGCCGTTCTGTGGGCATCGCAAATCAAATCTCTTCTGCCATGGACGATTGGGCGGAAAGAGAACTAAACGAACTCTGGAGGTACACTGCCGGATGCAGACAGTCAAAAGACTTTGTGGCCGACAATAGCAAGTCAAGGATGGCGTGGCTCTTAGACAAAGATCACCAAACACTACGCCTCCTTGTAGGAATGCTAACAGGCCATAAAACTAGGTAGACAACCGTCACTAATGGGTATAAAAAACAGCCCCACCTGCCATATGTGTGAAGAAGACAAAAAAACTTCGTCTCACTTCCTTGGCGAGTGTGAGGCGTACAGGCGGCTAAGATTCGAAATCTTCAGAATTGACAACAAGAAGAACCCATCGAATTAAAGTGGACGGACATACGGACCTTCATTAGAAGGTCACATAGATTCGAAATGGAAGACTAGGAGAGGCAAGGAGAGCGGAGAAAGCAAAAAGGGCCCATCCAGGCCTATTTGTCTGGCTGCGGCAGCGGCCTCCCCATGATTACTACAACTACTTCCCTGATTTCTCCAAACACTTTGACAAACAGATGCTGGTATACCATTCAGAATTGACCGGAACTGTGGCGATATGTCCATTTATTTCGAAAAAACAGGCCACCATGTTTCGAAGTGGTTCATGCGCGAATAAATTTGTTTGGACTTGACTCGTCTTGAAAGACCCGACAGTCGAGAGCTGTTGAGTTTCGGATTCATAGATCAATGATTCGTCGCAAGTCACGATCTTATAGACGACTTTTGAGGAACTGCAATTGAATTTTTCTAACATTACTTTCCGACAATCGACACGTGCCTAATATTAGGTGATGGTCGAATTATGCGGTATCCAACGAGAACAAATCTTTGTGATGGCAAAATGTTCATGCAATATTGAATGTATGCTAGTGAAACTTATGAGCAAGTATGGCTCAATCCCACGGTATGTCACATGACGATCTTGCAAAATCAGTTCACGGACAACATCAATGTTTTCTGTTACAACAGCCGATTTTGGACGACGTTCACGAAATTTGTCCTGTAGCGAAATATGATCACAATTGAATCCGGAAAACCAGCAAAACACGGTGGCTCGAACTGGTGCTTTATCACCAAAAATTTGAGTTTATCGGCACCCTGCTATTGATTTAACCCACGTCAAAAGTTATGAAAAATCCTGACACGAAAATGTACATGATGTAATCCTTTTTTTTACCGAGATGAATGAAGTGTCTGTAAACAACACAAATAGCACAAATGACAAAATTTTCTGAGAATGTTCACCATAAAATGTCAATCTTTACGATAAAAATGTCAGATTTGATATATTCATATCAGTGTTGCCATATCTCAAAACATATGTAGCAATTCTCGTGTATGGTATAAACTGGGTAAATTTGTTCCAAAAACCAGAAACTTGGCGTGTTTGTAAGAAATTGTTTTGATCCATATCACATCCAAAATCATTTGATATCTTCCAGTTATAACAGAATTAGTGAAAGTGCATTTATTCATTATAGCAAAAAACTCGCGTCCGCTACGCGATAAGGATAAAATCTCGCCAACAAAACTCGCTCCTTCCCCAAACATAATGATATGCAATACTGATTTCCGAAAGTTCTTATGCCTGAAACGATCAAAAAAATCAACTGCGATATATAAATGGAATCCCGTAATTGAATAATGGAAGAGGCCTGAGCTAAAAGTAGCATTATCGAACGGCCTCGCCCGTATTCCTTCAATGTAGTGGCTCGTTCGTCCTGGCAACCCTCCTTTCCGGCGTTTGATTCTCCCAGGATTCATCCTCCCTCCACGCCAACCGAAGTTCAGGAGAGAGCATTCCATGACTGATGACTCGATTCATTATGTTAGCCGAGACCCGTTTCGAAAAAAAATTCGCCGTTTGGCGGGATGGCTGATGGCGTCAAACGTGAGGATTCCCTTGGATACTTCGCTGAACGGGTAATGAATTCAAAGCGATTTATTGGTGTTCGTCGAAGTTCATTGTTTGAACGGAAAACTGTTTTGGGAAAAGGCGACGGCGGGTGTCGTGCTGGCTTTGAACGCGAGAACGCTTCCGATTACTTTTCGAAGGCGGTTGATGGGCCGAAAGCGAGCTATTCATGGTCGTCATTGAAAAGGCATGTCTTCCTTCTAATTTGAGGGCGAAGAGTATAACTTTTTCGAATGAGTGCGAAAAGGACTACACACATAAAAAGGATTTCTCAATTCAAGAAAAAATATTTATTTACCTAACTTTAGATTACTAGAAGAGAATGAATATTCTTTATTTTCCACTTGTCTATTACTGCTTTATAATACCTTGGCAACGGTAGCTATTATAGAGGACATTATGAATCATAACGCGCGATAAATGTTTTTTTCTGTAGTTCAATAAATTAATTACTCAGAAACATAAAAAAGGAACTAATTATTTTCTATCAAATAGAAAATACAATTTTCAAATGTTCCTGAAGAATTAGTACCAAGTTTAAAGTTCTGTGAGTTGACCGATGATGTGCATTCGGTTTCATTCGGAACGTTAACATTTTCTTTTTCGGAAACGGAATGAGCTATCATTGTAGCAATTTTGTTCTTCTGAAGATACTTTCTTCAATATAGCTCTCCGCTACCGTACTACTCTTCCATTGTCCATAAAATTTTAGTGTTTCAAAGGAAGCACCACCTTGAACAAGAATCGTTGACGATGTTCGGCGTAGACAATGTCCGGTGTAACCTTTCGGATTTTCCAAATTAAGGTATTTCGCTATGATAAAAGGAACACTTCCTATAGTATTTTTACCTACAGGTACATGCATTGTGTAAGTTAAAAAAAAAACTACGTTGTTTACTTATATCCTTCTGGACGTAGTGCAATGTACTTTTTAACTAAGTTCAAGGCTCCCATTTCGCTTTCTTCAACAATGGTGAAACTTTTTGAGGTGCAGGTCTTGGTTTCTGGTACCTTGATCAGTAAAACGGCTCCTCTGTCTTCAATGTCATCAATTGTCATCTTTTGACCATTTCATCACGTCTTAAGCCTCCAAATACGCCCATTACCAGAACAACTTTATGTAGCAGAAAAGTATCATCTGGACCACTTTGTGATTTCATTTATTCTATCCAAGCCGTTTTACGATAGTCTTTTTACTTTCTGAGAATACTCTAATTATTTTTTTATTTTTATTGAAATCAAAATTTTTTTGTGTTTCACCCCTGATTTTTTGGTAAACAATTTTTTTTCAAGTAAACATGATGTCTAGAAGTCACGTGCCAAGTTTCATAGTGTTACAATTCATCCTTCGGTTTTGGCACAAATTTTTCTGTGGATATTGAACTACTTCAGATCTTGACATTTCCTTTCATCTTGGTTTACGTTCTGGTTCAGCTTTCTTCACTCACTCAGAACATAGTTTTTGCCATTCACTAGACGATGGTCTTGAAAAGAAAGAGCAAATCAAATGAGATTGCTCGTAAACGAGTTACTTATAAAACAATCAATGATTGGATCAATCTTCATTCCGTTTCTGATTCAATAAAATAATATTCTTGGATCACCCCGCTTCACTCAAGTCTACGTGGATCGATATCAAAGAGATATTTAATAAATGGAAAAAGATAATAGGAAAGTCAGCGAAAGTGTTCGGTGAGTGACACACCATTACTTGTGCAACTGGGGCGGTAAATCTCTGCGGACAGTGGATTGCCGGCATGCCAGATGCGGAATGTGAACCAAAGGGCGCTAATGGTGTTGGATTATTAACGTCCATACATCTCTCCGCAATGGATAACCGCTGTCATGTGGCTCTGGGGAGTTCTGTTCCTTCCCTGGAGGTGGGCCTCGTGAAGTGTTGAAGTTTGTGGATTCTGGTGTATCGAGTACGGGTCTGATTTTTCCATCGAAACACCACTATTGTGGGTTAGCTAATAGGTCAGGAAAGCAGTTGAGATAGTTAGGATTACATTATTATAATCTATGAGAGCGTTATAATGTAGAATTGAAAGATCCCAAAGCTCAGTAACAATAAACTGGAGAACTGGATTAGATAAGAAATAACTTTGAAGAAATGGAAATGAGTCAAATAATATCTTTTTCTAATTTTGACATATAAAGTGACACTTTTCAAAACTGACGTGAATTTCATAACGTCCAACTTTTCATCACCAGTTAGGAAATGTTTTACTTTTCCTAACTGATTAGGAAATAGTATATTACATTACTAGTGCGGAAAGTGACATTTTTCACACGAGTGCGAAATATTGTGGCACGAGGCGTAAGCGTAATGTACACTATTTTTCCTACGACCACAATAATTTTACCAATTAATGTATAGGAATATTTTGACGTTTCACACAAATTTTTCAAAGCCTGCTTCTTATATACAATAAATAACTAACAAGACGATCACAAGATTGCCTGACTAAAGTAGAGATTTGATGTATGGAACTATTTAACGAAAATAAACATAACTTTTGAAAATTCCTTGCTTTATTTTGATGATTCAGCATGCTTTCAAATGGATATTTGTTTAAATCAAACTCCAAGAAATATAGATGATATTGATCATGTCCAAGAAAATCGAATGATTAGTCCGACTACATTCTGACTTCATTTATTTTTAATAATTACTTTTAAATAAGTACAAAATATTTGAAGCAATCTATTTGAAAAGTATAATTTTTTTCAATATCATAATGAAAAAAGGTACTCGAGGGCGAGGATCGATCCCGCGTACTCTTCGTCAGAAGTCAAATAAGTCCCTCTGCTTTACGAACTGACCTAACGGACCGTGCGGAGTTACTTTTCGCGCCAGTGTGGAGAATATTTCGCACGCTTGTGATATAAGCCTCTTTCCGTGTAACTATACAGTGCGATATACGTTACTTTCCCATGTGGTCCCATATAAAAGTTTATAAGAATTTTTTTTATCTAAATTATAAACACTACCAATGCAGTTTGTGCAGTTTGTTATGTCAACTCCTGATGTACTCGTAGTTTTACTTCTTGAATTTGCCGCCGTTACATTGTGTACTATAGTTGCTCCACATAAAATATCAGTAGAAATGCTTTTTTTGTTTTCTATTGAGTTTTCCACATATTCTTCTGCGACGCTGTTGCTCTTCCAACCTCCATGTTGTTTTTTTTTTAAGAGTATGGGCCCATAATGTGCTAGTGAAGTGGCTGAAGACCTCCTAAAGCAGTGGCCAGTAAATAAAGACATAGCACTTTCCATTTGTAAATTTAACAAAAATCTCAGAAAAGAACCCCCTTATTCTCTCCTTAATTTTAGGCAGATATCTGACAGAAAACAACTACTTCCCTGGCTAATACCACGACGGACGTTGAATTAAATCTGACAGATATCTGTGCAGCGTTCTCCCTAGAATCTGGGAGACAGCCACTAATACTTTCTGTAACAAGTAGCAGAATCCTGCCCGAAATGATCAAGGCCTTGGTTGGTTGGTTTTGAGGCTGACGAGCCAGACGCAGGGTTTACCCGTGAGGGTGACCCTTAACACTGAGACCAACTGGGGTCTATTGTATTCTGTCGTCAGTAGTTCCTAGTTGAATAGGCCCGTGTCTTTTATCAGGTTTAGTAATCTATTCACTAGGTGTTTCGGATTCATGCCTATTTCTAGGTTGGTCTATCCGAATATTCTGTAGCGCTTGTTGTACAGCGCGTCGCATTCGAAGATGATGTGGGAGGCTGTTTCCTCCTCGTCACCACAAAGTCTGCACTCCACGGTTTCTCTGTTTATTCCCATGGTGTGCAGGTGTTTCCTAAGGGCGCAATGTCCGGTTAGTAAGCCGGTAAGTATGCGTATCTTAGGTCTGTTCAGGTTGAGAATATCAGCCGTCAGTGTTTGGCTTAAGTGCCTCACCATGGCTGTGCTGTGTCGATGCCCTTCGATTTGGTCCCAATATGTTCTGAAGGCATTCCCATACCTGCTTTGACTTAATCTGTACTGAATTCAGAGCTTTTATTGCGCTCTGGCTGTCAGAAAGAATGTAGATGTGTTTTCTTATGTACCCACTGTCTAGATTCATCTGTATGCATGTCCTTATGGCATGTGTCTTAGTTTGGAATACTGTGGTGTTGTTGCCAAGTGGAAGTATTACGTTCCTATTTGGCTTCACTCCATGTATTCCTGCTCCAGTTCCTATCTCTGTTTTGGAGCCATCTGTGTACCAGATGATGTTGCCAGATGAAAGTGATTCTACTCCCGAGTCCCATTCGTCCCACTTGAGCTGTGTTCTGAATGGTTTTTCGTATGAGTATTTAGGTAACATGTAGTCTGATATCATTTCAAGTTCGGTAATGTTGACTACATGAGTAATTTTGGTGTGCCCAATTTGTGGTTGGGATCTCCAATTACCTGTTTGTATAAGTCTGTATGCGCTCATCCTTGCCTCTCCCATGACTGTGATGTCCAATGGTGGGAGGTTTAGGATGATTTCCATTGCAGCGGTCGGAGTGCTGTTCATGGCACCCGTGATACACAGACAGGCGAGCCTCTGAAGTTTTCCGAGGTTAAGTTTTGCCTGTCTTTGTCTCACTTTGGGCCACCACACCAGCGAGCCGTATGTGATTCTGGGTCTTATGATTGCGGTGTAAAGCCAGTTCATGACTTTCGGTTTCAGCCCCCATGTTTTTCCAAAAGCTCTTCTGCACATCATAAATGTTGATTTGCTCTTGTTGATTACATGTTGCAGATGCATGTTCCAGGTTAGTTTCTTGTCAAGGAACAGCCCTAAGTATTTAACATGATCAGCAACTTGTAGTGTTTCGCCAAAGAATTTGGGTAGTTTCATGCCTCCCAAAATTCTTTTGCGTGTAAAGGGAATGAGCGTGGTTTTGCTTGGGTTTGCCCTCAGTCCTTCCCTTTGGCACCATTCCTCAATGGTCCTCAGTGCGTTTTGCATTAGCTCTGAGGTTATTTGAGCGTGCTTCCCCCCTGCACGATGACTACTATGTCATCCGCATAACCTTGGGTGTAGTATCCCTGGTTGTTTAGAGATTCCAGCAGTTCGTCTACTACCATATCCCACAGTAGGGGTGATAAGATCCCACCCTGTGGGGTTCCGCTGGCAATTTCCAGCTGCGCGGATTCTTCGAACATGTTGGTCTGGGCCTTCCGATTTTGGAGCATTGAAAGTATCGTCAACGCTTCTCCTCCTGGCCGCTGAGACCATGCTTCAAGGCCTTGAATACTTACATACCGGTTTCGAGGTGTATTACCTCTCTTCAGTGCCGGGTAGGTCCGTCAACATTTGCAGTCGTCGACGTCCTTGGTCATGCCATGCCATTCACTGATTCTTGAAATGATAATCTGAAGTAGATGCGGAGTCTCGTAAGAAGACAGTCGCAGCGCCACCTCTAAAAAACCTCAGAAAGCACTCCAAAGTAACTCGGGGTAGAGTTTAATTTGAAAAAATCAGACAAAGTCTGATAGCTTCAGGAGAGAGACAGAACTTCAGCAAAGAAACCCCTTATTCTCTCCCTAATTTTAGGCAGATATCTGACAGAAAACAACTACTTCCCTGGCTAATACCACGACGGACGTTGAATTAAATCTGACAGATATCTGTGCAGCGTTCTCCCTAGAATCTGGGAGACAGCCACTAATACTTTCTGTAACAAGTAGCAGAATCCTGCCCGAAATGATCAAGGCCTTGACTACTTACATACCGGTTTCGAGGTGTATTGCCTCTCTTCAGTGCAGGGTAGGTCCGACAACATTTGCAGTCGTCGACGTCCTTGGTCATGCCATGCCATTCACTGATACTTGAAATGATAATCTGAAGTAGATGCGGAGTCTCGTGAGAAGACAGTCGCAGCCCCACCTCTAGAAAACCTCAGAAAGCACTCCAAAGTAACTCGGGGTAGAGTTTAATTTGAAAAAAATCAGACAAAGTCTGATAGCTTCAGGAGAGAGACAGAACTTCAGCAAAGAAACCCCTTATTCTCTCCCTAATTTTAGGCAGATATCTGACAGAAAACAACTACTTCCCTGGCTAATACCACGACGGACGTTGAATTAAATCTGACAAATATCTGTGCAGCGTTCTCCCTAGAATCTGGGAGACAGCCACTAATGCTTTCTGTAACAAGTAGCAGAATCCTGCCCGACATAATCAAGGACTTGACCACTTACCTACCGGTTTCGAGGTGTATTGCCTCTCTTCAGTGCAGGGTAGGTCCGACAACAATTTTAACAAAAATCTGTTGTGTTTGATATTTGATGGGCGTAAGTTAATATATTATCGAATAATATTGATGAAATTTGGCCCTTCTATATCCCACGCAGTGATTACAAGATGAAGTTTCTCAAGAGTAACGAGTTTTAATGACAAGGAGAGAATTTAATTTAGTTTGACGAAAATCCAAGATATTATTACGAATTTATAGGTTTACTTCACATCAATTATTAAACTGAAACATACTTTTCCAGGTGTGGTTTCAAAACCGCCGAGCAAAATGGAAGAAAAGGAAGAAGACAACAAATGTATTTCGTACACCTGGTTCTCTCCTACCCTCTCATGGACTTCCACCTTTTGGTGCGATGGGTGATGGTCTATGTGGATCCAGTATGTTCAGCACCTCTGAACCCAGATGGGGTGTTGCTGGAATGGCAACAGGTTGGTACAAGACAATTATTGTGTAATATTACTTTTTTATTAATTTCATAGCAGTTCGTTTGGTATATTCATCAAGGCATTCATGTCAATGTTTTATTTCCACATTTTTAAATGTCATTCAAAATATTCAGGTTTATCGGAATTTGAGTAAACATCATTGATGATGGTTTTCAATGGTACACCCAGTATATTTTCCACATACATTTTGCGAAAAGACAACTGTAACGGATAATTCGGTTCCTACGGTCCTATCGAGAACAAAATCTAAAAAAGTGAAATAATAAAGTTGATTCCACTTCTTTCAGGTCTGGGTCAGTTGGGCCAAGGATCAATGGGTGGATTTGGCCAGTCTCTAGGTCAGCTCAACCAAAGTTCCGGACTGAGTCCCGCTCTACCTATAAGTACAGCAAGTACTGTCTACCAAGCCCATTATGGACTTAATTCCTTAGGTGAGTATGTAGAGAGTAAGGTAAAATCTAATTCAATTATGAAGTGGCGTACCATTGCATATTCCCAATGCACAAATAAAATGTTCTCTTCTAGATTTTTTTCATTAAACATTACAATGCAAAAGACCCCGCTCAAACGTTATGGAAAAGTCGTCTATGTGGGAATGGTCCTAGTTTTGATTATTGTTCAGGAGAAATCTTCCTTATTTAAAGTTACCACTGCGCTACAGTCCAATAAATAATAGTTTCATAGATATTTGCCAATGAAATTGGAAAATAAATTATGAAAATACATAGCTTATTTACGAAGGCGTAGAAGGGTCAACAACAAAATATATTTCAAAACATTTCAAATTGCAACTTTAAAGAAAGAATTGTCACTTTGAACTGGCAATTGTCACTGGCATCTGACAATTGTCACTTTGAACTGACAATTGTCACTTTGAACTGACAATTCCCATTTCGAACTGACATTTGTCAATTTGATTCCTGACAATTGTCACTTCGATCTGACAATTGTCACTTCGATCTGGCAATTGCCACTTTAAACTGGCACATTTTTTGCCAACTCCATAAAAAATATTGTTTTACAATCAGATTCAAAGTGAAAATTGCCAGTTCGAAGTGACAATTGTCAGATCAAAGTGACAATTGTTAGTTCAAAGTGACAATTGCCACTTCAAAGTGACAATTGCCAGTTCAAAGCGACAATTGCCATTTCAAAGAGACAATTGCCAGATCAAAGTGACAATTGTCAGATGAAAGTGGCAATTGTCAGATCAAAGTGACAATTGTCAGTTCGAAGTGACAATTGTCGGTTCAAAGTGACAACTGCCACTTCGAAGTGGCAATTCCAAATGTTTTGAAATATGTTTTATTGTTGGCCCTTTTACGCCTTCGTACTTATTGGTGTTGGGTCAATTGTCGCATTTTTGTTACTATTATTATGATATTTTATGATAGTACAGGAGCCCATTCAATCGTTTAGAAAGGTCACATGAAAAACAAAAATACGATACCAATAAATTGTATTTTGCTCATTATTTTCCTATATTCATTATTGGACTTTAGCGCAATGGTAACTTTTCAGTGGTAATATCCCGACAAAATGCAGAATTTTCGAAAATACTTTCGCCTTGCTGGCACGAAAACTCTGTTGCTTAGAAACACCACGAGAGCTTGCTCGAGTGGTGTTTTGTACAGCAACACAGTTTGACATTATATTATGGACTAAATGCGTATTGCAATAACGATTCATCTTGTGTAATCAATGTCAGTTGAAGAGTTGAACCGTCGAACTGACGTTCCTATATTTACCGTGATTGTCGTAACTATGGAAATGTATACACAAGCTAGAAGCGGAACACCGTTTTGAAAATACCACGAGCTGGAGGAAGTGTTTTCAAAAAGTCCTGTTCTCATTGGTTCGAATTGAGAAAATTATGGCATTTGATTAGTTTATGAGGAAAATTGTCATCAGGAATATCTACTTCCTCCAAACAATGTAAAAAATTCAGACAAATCCCACATAAGTAGATCACTTTTCCATAAAGTTTGAGCGGGGTTCTTTACTCTTACATTCTCATATTATCGTAAAGACAAAAATCTTGATTCTGCTTCCTGAATAATACCACAAATATACTCCACGTCAGTTTATAAACGGTGAGAACAATTATTGAAATTTTTATCAATAATGTCTCTAGTACCTAGGTACTACGAACACAGGAATAAAATACTGGATTGTTGTCTAGTTCACAAGCGAAATTTGCCAAAATTCTATGTGATTGAGGTTAGGTATATCTATCTATTCTGATGATTTGTCCATTTTGTTTTGTTTATACTTATTTTCGTTAAGTTAGTTCAGAAATATTTTTTGCTATTGTTGTATAATACCATACAATAGAATTCGCCATTACTGCTAGGAGGAAAACATTTTTATTTCTGACCGAAATATTCTGAACTCATATCGTCATAGTTACGCTAGCAATAAAGAACCATATTTTATTTATTCACGGCAAATAATAATAATGGCCGCACAGGTTATGCCTTTGGGTACACTCTATGAGTGTTTATGAGGGAGTATTATTATTATATTATATTATTATTTTTTTTAATCCATTAGGAATTACCCAGACAGGGTCTGTCTCCGAAGCCCCGACACTTCCGGAGGGCGCGCTGGTGTATCATTAAACCCAGTAAATACATCCGTGGGGTGAGTGATTACTGGGTCCGAGAGTCATGTGCCCTGTGAAGGCAGAGTGAACCAAGAATTACGGCCTTCTGCTTTCTTTCGGCTAAGTTTTCTGCCGCATCATGGCAAGCCGGTATAATTTTCAAGTTTAGGAGCAGTGTGTCTATCATTCCACCAAGGACCCCTATTATCAGAACCACCATCTTAACAGAATGGTTTTGGTAAAGTCTGCGGAGTTCAAAGAGTAGATCTCGATATTTAGTCCGCTTTTCCTCCTCTTTTCGGACGATGTTCGTTTCGCCAGGAGCTGAACTCAATGGCGAAAATCGTCCTACTTTGATGGTCGAGGAGAACTACATCAGGCTTATTGGCTTGTATTTGCCTGAGGGTGAGGAATGAGTAATTCCAATATATTCGGCACTTCTCATTCTCCACAATGGACTCAATATCCCCTGGAGCATAAGGTAACACCGGTGTCTCGTCTACACCGTACGAGTGTCGTAGATGGTAGTACAACAATCGTAAGGCCGCGTTATGCCTGTGGATATAGGCTGAGACCGCATAAGCTGGACAAGCTGACAGCAAATGCATTATGGTATCAGCTGCCTCCTCGACACGCTCTACATCTAGTGTTAGGGACCTCTATACCCATCACGCGACTGCGGTAGACGAGGGTTTTGAAGACAACATCCTGACAGGCCATTATGAATCCCTCGGTTTCCCACTTCAGCCCACTTGACCTGAGAAAATCGAAGGTCAGGTTTCTGGACAACCCAAGGTCTTCAATGTTCTTGAAGAAGACCCCATGCATTGGCTTATCCCTATATTGGTTTAGGAGCCTGTCACACTCCGCAGCTTTCACGTGGGCTTTTTGCTGAACGGGTTCCAACTCGGTGACAGAGTTTGGGTTCGTCTGTTCAGTGTCGAATACGAGACCGAGTTCATCGGCTGCACGGGTTGCTGCCTTGAAAAGAAAGGCTCCAATCCCTGCTTTTTCGTGATCGCATATTAAGCAGAGAAGGGGATCTGAACGCCTGATGACTTTACAGGCTCCATGCTGTTACATAGACACTCCATACTCAAAAGTCCACGGCCTCCCTGTTGTCTGGGGAAGTATAACCGTAGAACGGACGATTTGGGATGCAAGCTCCTATGGAGATGCATCATTTTGCGAGTTTTTACGTCGAGTTGTCGCAGCTCTTCTTGAGTCCATTTCATTACTCCAAAGGAGTAAAGTAGAATCGGAACGGCAAGCATATTAGTTGCAGCAACTCTGTTCTTCCCGGACAGTTCTGATGACCAGATCTGTCGGAGTTTGTGCTGATACTTGCCGCGCAGAGAGTTTTTAACAGTTAGTAGCTACCTCTTGGGTATGGCCTATTACTTCCGCCACTGAAAACAATTTCTTTTATTATATGGCTGGAGCTTCTGTTCACTGTTGTCGAGGTACCTGCCTCTTCTAATGACAAAGTAGACAACATACGCGCCTTTTTATTCCTTAATTCGATGCCACCGTGGAACTTTTCCAACCTCCATGTCTTTTTAAGTTAGTCATACTACACAAAAAGGCAAATGAGGAAATAATTACTTTATGCATTAAATGTTCATTAGGAGCGTTCTCAAAAAATCTCATGACATCTTTAGGAGTTAAAATGGCAGACTTTTTCGGCTTATAACTCTTACTCTTCCGTTTCAAGAAAGCCTTTAGTTCATTGAACTTGGTGATATCTCGTTTCTCATGTATAGTTACCATCGATTTCAGCATTATTTAGACCATAAGAAATTCGGACTATACGTTTCTGCCTGCAACGAATAAACACAATTACCAGTTCTTGAAAATATGCCAGAAATACAGTTTCAGTGTCATCTTTTTGCATAACATTTTTTCGTGTCAGCCACTCCAGATTTATCTTGTATTCTTTTTGGTATACGGCTTCACTTTTCGACAGAATTAATGATTCTTCTGCTATTTCAGCTCTTTTTAAAATATCCTCCATTATAATTGGGTTAGAAACGTTTTCAACGCAAACACAGCTTGATAACAAAGTTGAAAGTTCTGTTTATAAACAAGTAACATAGCAACAACTAAACTCCTATAATCAACGGTACCTGATTCAAATATAGCGGGAAGTTATTTATTGTAGCATTTATTCCGTTAAAAAAATTAACAAAATATCATTGAAATCCGTCAGAAATCAAATTATCATGTACCGCGGGAATTAATGAGCCTTAATAATTGCTGTTCCTCGGTCCAGAGGCCTTCGGGACGCAAACTTTGCCATTGGTAATTATTGAGGCCCTTATAATTCCCTTGATACATAAAAAACTATTCCTGCCGCGGAAGAAAAAGCATTATTTTTCTCCTTTGGTATGTAAATACCTGACTTGTAACGTAAATCCTGATTTGAGAAGTTTTTTTCTGTTTTGATCTGTCAATGAGGTTTTTTTTTAAATGTTATTTCTAGTAGGGCTATCCGTCACTTGATTGACATTTTGCCGCCATGTTTTTTGTATCTATTTTCTCTTTATAGTATACATTTTTTGTATCTTTTATATGTTCTGGCAGTGCTCATGGAAGTTTCCGTGATGTATCCGTATCATCGTTACAATAATACTTCCAATTACGATATAATGAAAATAAATTCGTGCCTCCATTCTCCTGCTTGATGCAACTGTACAAGATGTTGCATCTGTTGAAATGTGCGGTATACTAATAGAACTTTCAGTAGAACTATAGGAAATAGAAAAGCGCAAACATGGAGTAATCCACTTACTTAATCACCACGAAGAAAAATCTTGGCAAACAAGTTAACGTTAAAATCTGTTTGACGAAGTAATTAGAACTATCGAGGAGTATTTCAGTAGCAACTAGCGACGATGCTCCTAATCACTGCTAATTGCACGTATTGTATTGTGGTTTAGTCCGCATAGCTACTTCCCTGACTCTCCCCCCTTCACCCCTGCTGTTTGACCGTGGAATACCTCAACGAGTTGTTACTTTCGAACAGAGGTGTCAAAAGTAAATGTTGTGTGTGGGTTTGTTTGACTTATATACGCTTGGTAAATGTTTGAAATTACGATATAAATGGATCTTGAACCAAACTTTTGTGTGCTCGAAGTTTGAAATGGAAGTGGACAAGAGAGTGCAAACGCATAGATTATCATCGGTTCATTTAGAAATCATTTTCTTGGAAAAAATTTGAATTTTTACTCGCTGAAATAGTTGATGAAACAATAAATGTGTTTTGAATTACTTATATTCATGCAGATTACTCGTATTCGGTATGAATTATACAGGGTGTGCAGTCAAGGTAGCTACAAATGAAAAGCTCCTTTATTTTTCCTATTTGGGAAAAATCATAAAAAGTTCCGCATGATCTTCAACCCAATTGTGATTAACCAAATCTCAAAGTTTGTCAGAGTACTAGAACCATCGTAGGCTATGCTCAAGTCGCTAACCTTTTATGTTAAATATCTAAACAAAAGTTTAAAAATCCACATGCTATGCTGTCAATAGAATAAACCGGATAACTCCTAATTATGTAACGATAAATGGATAAGGCAGTATCCATCCAACCAATAATCGAGTACTTTGGTAGGAGTTGACATGTCTTGAGAGGCTTGATTTTTTCTTTATATTGTTGATTCATGATTGTGTTATGATGGTTGTAATACCAGTACAGTAATTTTCGCCTTCACCAAATAATTCATTTCATCCTCGATCTGATTCATGATAGTTCAAATGATTTCTTGCAATTATATTATATTCACTTGAACACATTCATTTGAAAAAGCTACTGTATTAGCGAACCATGTCGTGAATTCAAAATAAAGTTTATGAAGTTCAAATCGTTTCCGTGTATTCCTACAAATATATTACACAGGGTCCTGCAGCAAGGGCGCGGTCATCCATATCTCCATTTTGGTAATAGATAGATGGACCATTCAACGAGAAAAATGATACTATTTCCTGAGCTATACAAATTGAAAATGATGTCATTCACACAGGGTGTTCAGTTTTTTCTGGGCGGGTCCCAACTTTGTTTTTTTAAACGACAACCAGTAATTTTTATCAGTTTTTCGATTTCTACATGAGAAATAAAACATACTCTATATGGATAATTTTTTCGAAAATATTGACGGTTTTAGAGATTTTTTGCATGACAGCTTTTTTTTCCCAAAATTCGTCACTCATTCTATTTGAAATTATGAAGTTGTGTCAAGTCCTATTGTGATGAATTTTTGGTCAAATTATGTACGTTGATGACTCTCTCAAACGATATATCAAAAATCGACCTGTGATATACAGGGTGCGAAAAATAGCTTGGCAAACATTGTAAATAAAAATGTGCAAAATCTTCCCTATTTCAAATAGAACACCCGGTATATTATCGATCCATACGAAGCGCCAACAAGTGCTCTACAAATTTCATTTTGTATTCCCTATGGTAAAAATCAATAGTTTTTTCATAAAAAAGCACCTTTGTCGAAAACGGAAATTCTTCCTTTTTCTTCACCATAATTTTTTTACGGCTAAATCCATATTTGACAACTGCGATCGAGAGATAGTTATGTGAAACACCTTCAAATTCCCTCATCTGTCCAACCCCTTCTTGGAAATATCGCTCCATGCCTATTACCCGTTTAAAATAAACAAATTGTGAATTCGACCACCACTCTGTTATTATTTTCATTCACATTAAAATGTATTTTTTGAAATATTTACAATAATTTCAATGATAACCTTTCAAGGAAAACCGAATAAATTGATTCTTTGAAAGTCAATTAATTTGGCAGGTCAAAATATTTACCTACCTGCCAGTATTATAAGTATTGAAATCTTTAGTGAATGCCAGTATAATTATTGATATCTTTAGTGAACTTTGCTGTATTGAGAAGTTTCGGTTTAATTTAATCAAAATGTTGTTTTCAAAAACTGATTTGATTTATATTATTTTCATATTACGTGAATCAGACAGAAATTTTTTAATGGAAAGTAAAATGTATTCTCAACGGATCCACATAGAAGACATCCAGATGAAAGATCATTCCAAAAGGTCCTAACTAGATTTGTAGAAACTGGTTGTATCAATAACTCCAAACATGAGCGCATTAAACCAGATAATAATGAGGATAATGAATTGAGAGTTCTTGCTGTTGAAGAAGATCCGCATAGGAGTCAACGGCAGATTGGTGAAATAGTGGATATAAATGAAAGATCAGTGCAACGAGTTTTGAAGAAGAATCGCTGTCATCCATACCATATTCAATTACATCAAGAACTACTGCATACAGATTTTGAGAAAAGAGTAAGATTTTGCAATTGGGCCATAGAAAAAATTCGCGAAGACGACAATTTTTTCAATAACATCGTGGTCAGATGAATCGACATTCCATATAGATTTATAAATCGACATATTTACTATTATTCTTCGACTGAAAATCCCCACTTATTAAGACACAGGTGGTCAATTAGTGTCTGGGGAGAAATCATTAGAGAATATTTTATTGGTCCATATTTTTTTGAGGGACATCTGAATGGAGCAATGTTTCTCAATTTCTTACGAAATGATTTACCAGCTTTGTTAAAAAATATTCCTCTTGATCTTCGCCATAGAATGTGGTTACAACATGATGGCGCTCCTGCTCTCTATTCGAGAGAAGTGAGAGATCATCTAAATGAGGCATTTCCCAATAAATGGATTGGACGGAATGAACCTGTCACGTGGCCCGCTAGATCACCCGACCTAACAAAACTGGATTTTTTCTTATGGGGATACATAAAAAATATTGTTTTTGTTGAGCCACCAACTTCTTCCGAAAATATGCGACTTCGAATAACGAATGCTTTTCTCAGCATTACACCAGCTGTCTTGCGCAGGGTGGAACGGTCTTTCGAACAAAGAATTCAGCTCTGTATTCAAGAAGATGGAAGACATGTTGAACATATTTTGTGAAAGTTTTATTATTAACTTTCATTAAACTATCCCTATAACAGTTTTGTAATTTGCCAGTTGACAATTTAACTAACTAAATACTTGAAATTAATTAATTTATTAATGATATTTAGAACTTATTTTTCAGTCGTTTCAAATGAATTTTGTGGTAAAGAAAGTCTTTGAGACTATAGCGAAGACATAAGAACAATTGTCATTTTTCAACAAAAATGCTTTTTTAAGGAAAACTGTTGATTTTTACCATAGGAAATATTAGATGAAATTTGTAGAGCACTTGTTGGCGCTTCTTATGGATCGATAATATACCGGGTGTTCCATTTGAAATAGGGAAGATTTTGCACATTTTTATTTACAATGTTTGCCAAGCTATTTTTCGCTCCCTGTATATCGCATGTCGATTTTTGATATATCGTTTGAGAGAGTCATCAACGTACATAATTTGACCAAAAACTCATTTCAATGGGACTTGGCACAACTTCATAATTTCAAATAGTATGAGTGACGAATTTTGGGAAAAAAAGCTGTCATGCTAAAAATCTCGAAAACCGTAAATATTTTCGAAAAGAATATCCATATAAAGTACCTTTTATTTCTCATCTAGAACACTCGTCCCGTCCGTGAAGTGAGTGATTACGGTGTCCGAGAATCAGGTGCCCTGAGTAGGCAGAGTAAATCAAGAATTACAACCATCTGCATTCATACATTTTTGTCGCATCACCGCAAGCCGGTATAATTTGTAGACTCAAGAACCGCGCCCATCATTCCACCAAGTAGTAATGGTTTTGGGAGTTCTGGGGAGTTCAAAGAGTAAGTTTCGATATTTAGTCCGTGTTTCCGGACTTGTTCCTACTCGGTGATAGAATTTGGGTACAACGTCGAATACGAGATCAAATTTATTGGCTGCACGGGCTGCTGCTCTAAATAGAAATACTCCGGTCACAGATCATGCAGAGAAGTCCTGATGACTTTACATGTTCATCCAGAACAATTCTGTTATGTAAACACTCCAATCTCAAAAGTTCATGGCCAACCCATTGTCTGGAGAAGTATAACCGTGGAACGAACGATTTGGGGTGCAAGCTCCTACGAAGATGCATAATTTTTCAAGGTTTTACGTTGAGTTGTGGTAGCTCCCACTTGAGTCCATTTCATCACTCCATAGGAGTAAAATAGAATCGGAACGGCAAGGATATTAGTTGCAGCAACTTTGTTTTCCCCGACAGCTCTTGTGATCAGATCTGTCGGAGTTTATGCTGATACTTGCCGCGGAGGGAGTTTCTCATAGTAGTTACTTCTTGAGAGCGGTGTTGTTCCATTCCTAGGTAAGTATACGTCTCTTCGGCATCAAGATGATGTAGGATGAATCGTGGTCGATCCCAAACACAGAGTAATAAGATCCTTTTTCAGGGGGCATATAGTGTGAAGTCATCCATGTGAAATAAGTTATAGAAAATAAAATTTCTTCAACTTATTTCAATGGTCTAAAACACGGTGCTCGGGAGCACAGTGCTTAGGAGCACAAAAGTACTCTGAGTGCTTTCACGAGCACTAAGCACTGTGCTTTTGGACAGCTCTGATGGATACAAAGCCGTAATATGCACTGTCTTATTAAAAACTATTTTTAACTTTTTACAAAACATTTCTCCCATTTGGAAATCTGTCATTATATGGTCAACATTGTCCTCATTACTTAGTAGATGATCTATGAGTGTAGCTGAATCTTTTGATTGCCTTGTGTTTTTCTTTATCAATTGATTTAGGGCCATTGATGTATAACGCCCATAATTTTTCGACTGTAGCTACAATCTAAATTCAAATTGATATTGAAGTCACCAACTATAATGATAGTTGACTTATCCGATACTAATTCTTCAATAATTAATTCTAAATATTCTAGAAACTCTGCATGGGAAGAATTTGGTGAGTGATAAAGAACACAAATCGTGATCCAGTTTTCAAATAATATCACTTTTATCGCTAATATCCATAGATTCATATTATATGATCTACTGAGAATATGTCGAAAGTAAATCCCTTTCTTAACATATATTGCTACTCCCCCTGTGTGTCTACTATTTGAGTTTGATAAAACTGAGATATAACTATCAATGTTGAGTTCACGGATACCTCTTTCATTGGTTATGTGGGTTTCAGATAGACAAATGAGCCATGTATTATACTGATGAACACAGTAGACTATGTTATCTACATTTTTCAATAGGCTTTGACAGTAAACATAGATATGTGTGTGACAAAATCATACGTGTTAGACCTTGTATTCTCTGATTGTCGAATGTTATCAGGTATTTCAATCATTAGCTCTCGAAAGCTATTGTATCTTCACGTGGGGTTTCTTTTGATTGGTCCAGAGAGTGGTTGAAACGTGTGAAATGAGTATTTCGTGGCCAGAAACTTGTATACTCGTTCCTTCAACTCTTGATCGATTGCAACCATGATCGCTTGATTATCAGTCATCACAGTTCTCGTTATAAGCTTTTTCATATTTCCTTCGTCATTTTCAACTTTTTGATGTCTTTTTCCCCTCCCTTTTTTTATCACAGTGTACACATCTTCCGAAATCTCATCGTGTGTATTTTCCGTCAGGTTTATTATTTCATTTGTTTTAATTTGTGTCTGGATTTTCAGTATCTCAGCTGATACCTGATTTACTGAGACAATGGTAGTCGGTGGCTTAGCGGTCTAATGCACAGGCCGTTCGAAACTCCAGCATGTAGCCCGATGTAGTACAAAATAATTTTTCTCAACTACTTTATATCGGATCGATAGGCGACCGCATGCCTTGTTGAAAAGCAAGTGTATTGTGAGTTGTCTAGATGCCAATCTCGTCTAGTGCTAGCTTGGAGTGCACACTGACCACCCGAGGTGGTGCTGTAGGTTTTCCAGATTTTCCTACAGCTGAAAAGTGAATACATCACCTAAAACATCAGTAAGTCGCCCCGGAGCGCAACGGCAAATAATAACAATAGCCGTCCCCTACCCGCACAGGCTATGCCTTTGGGTACACTCAACGAGTGTTTGTGAGGGAGTATTATTATTATTTATTATTATTATAATTGGTTCCCCCTGTATATTGGAGTTCCCATCGTTCACACAAACTGGTCATGGCGAGGTTCTAGGCATTTGCCTTTGGTTTTTAATGGTCTCCTTTTTTTTGAATATCGTTCTTTTTGCTGGTTTATCAATATCTAAGTTTTCACTTTTTGCAAAATTTTAATCATTATTTGTGTGCTTCCATTTCGTTTCTAGAAATGAAATTTTCTTATGCAATATCTGGATCAGTTGTTCTTTATCGGCTATCATTTATCGGAGCAGCTCGTTTTCTTCCTTGAGGTGAGAATTTTCCCTAGTTTTCATGTCCATTGATGCTTGAGTTATTTCATATCGGCGGCACTCTGCGTTTTTTGTTCACTTGATTGCTTGAGACACGCAGGATGAAAAACGTCGTTACATTTTATTTCGTTACAACTTTTTTTAAGCAAAGTTTACACATGTATATCTCATTTTCTTTGGGAGCAAGCGACACAGATCTCGTACCGCCCGCTATAATAACTCTTACATGCACATCAGTTAACATATTGTTATGATGTTACTGTGAAATTAATGTGGATCTGAAATACCTGTATTTTGTGAATACTACTGAGTAGTTACTTCGTATTGAACTCGAAATCGCTGCTTTTCACTTCAAAATCAATCTCATAAATCACTATTTACTAACAAAACTGTATTGTAAATTTAATTACCTTAACTCATTTTGGAAATAAATTTGAACTGAGTTGAATTGAATCTCTGAAAATATATTACTATGATTTTCCTTCCTTCTTCAAAGCTAGTTGAGCCTTATTTTAAACACTTTGGGGCACACATTCAAATGTAAAAAATTTAGGAGTATTGTACATGGTATACTCGGAATTAGTTATTTAGGTTTTTTTCAAAATATACTAAAAATGTGTCGTTTCCCAAAAATAAAAATAATTATATAGTTATTTCGTATCATGAATACACGTATGGAATTTTTTGGAATTTGAATCTTACTGTATGGCCAGTGTGGAGCAGTGTATGAAAAATTATCTAAGGATGACTACTGGGCCCAGTCTGCTTCTGGGCGCTAACATTCAAATTTCATCCTTATCAGAAATGAGAGCTTTCGATGATGATTTTGTTGTTTTGGATAGTTTCTATTCCTTGAAATCTAGTCACACCAAAGGTTCCAAATATTTATTGATTCAACTTCATTTGTTCTTAAAATTGGTGAAAAACGATACCTACCGCATTTTCAAGTTCATACGTGTTATGCTACAACACCCTGTATTTCAATCAGAAAGCGATTGAAATGATTTATTGATGATAACATATTATTTCAATCGCCCTACAGATTTTGTCGGTATTAATCCGAATCACCCAGTGTATTGTCCTTATCATAGCTCTTGTGAGTTCTGATAAAAGGAATATGAAAGGTAAAAATGCGTTAGAAAATTTCCAAAAAATGTGTACAAAATATTTATTCAAAGAATTTTACAATGCTCGCACTCATCCCAATTAACACAATGCAGAAGTAATAATTGAATACTTAAAAATATTAAACACTGCCTAAGTAGGTATTAAATTTTTATATCTATAAGTTAAGTACTGTATTTAAAATAGCAATTAACGGTTGTGATATTGATGAAATTCTTTTCGGGAAATTGTCAAAGGAAGTTCAGTATTTTTCACGCAGATGAATAACCGATTTAGTGTAAAAATTCGAACGAGTTCGAATATATTGTGCCAGAAAGGTATCAACAATGTGAAAGAATACGGGGTACCCTTCTCTCTAAGCGTTTCCACCAAGTGGAAAATAAAAGGCAACCATCTGTTAGAAAACAACTACTTCCCTGGCTAATACCACGACGGACATTGAACTACATCTGACAGATATTTGTGCAACGTTCTTCCAAGAAGACCCAATGGCATGTATTCTGGCAAGCTTAACGTAGATGGCGCAATTGTTAGTGGAGGTCACATTGGAGTAGTTGATAAGTGCATAACGGACATGAAAAGTTTATTCCTATCATAATCGAGTAATGTGAAAGAATAAGATTTATAGCCAGTAAAAAAATTTCACCAAATATAGACAAGTTAACCTACAAACTGACGTTTATGCACCGATTCCATCCACTAATTTTTGTATCAACTGTTCTTTACGGACGGAAGTTTTTGCTTTTCTTTTTTTCAATTCATAAATGAGGCTTTTTGCACCTAAAGGGCCGTTTTTCTCCGTAACAACAACTAATTGAAGTGTTATTGTCTATTATTACTTGTTATTACTGTCACTCATGACCTCCACTCACACTAGCGCTCTCTGGCGGGAGCGATATCGTCCATGCCTGCCAATGCAAGTGCTTGTCTCGTAATTAAACAGAAAATAATCCTTCAATGTCCGTCGTCGTATTAGCCAGGGAAGTAGTTGTTTTCTAACAGATGTTTGCCTTTTATTTTCCACTTGGTGGAAACGCTTAGAGAGAAGGGTACCCCGTATTCTTTCACAACCGATTTAGTGCTAACAAGAATAATATTTAGATCGGTTTTTCTTTTTTGAAATATGCCATGTTAGTTATCCGTGTGGAGTTATTGAATAAAGCCCCATGGTGAATTTTATGAAGCGATTAAAAGTTGGTGGATGGTCTCAAATATAACTCAGTGAAATATCATCATGACTGTACATAAGGAATACATTATTATGATGGAAAGATTTTTTGAAAGATAAACAAGAACAAATGAAATTGATAAAATAATAAATAAAATGATCTGAACAGTAATAACATCATATTAACTTCGAAGAAAGTAAGTACCTAGTAGTTTTTTCAAATCCCAACTTCGGCTAGTTTGGAATGCGTCAAACCACCCGTGGATTGTGGATTTCCTACAGCTGAAAACGAAGTACCCCGCTTAAAATCAGTAAGTCCAGAATGCCACAGCAAATAATAATAAGTTGACAGGAAGACCAACAAACACCCAAGCCTCTGGTGAGTAGTGACAACCCCTAGCTGAGCCAATGACGCAAAATCAGACCACCAGATCATGCGCATCTAGGCGTACCTCAAATAAATAATGCCTTCAACTCGTTTGAGGTCAAAAGTGTAGGAACCTGCTCTTTTTGAATTTGGCGCCTCGAAGTGAGTTGGTGATGGTTATGTTAGTATTTCATTAAATATAACCAAAATTACCAATTTCAAAGTTGCCAACTTGGTTTTCCTCCAATGACGTATACTCTCCCTTTTCTCAGCCACCTCCTTCTCCAAATGACCACTTATTCCATAACCCCTTCCTGTATTAATAACCCTGGCGGGAAAAGAAGGCTGCCACTCGGGTTTTGTCTTTATTCGAAGGAAGATCGAACTTATGTTACGATTATTATGGTAAATAATTAAATTGTTTTTGGAAGCCCTAAAAATTGATTTTATTAAAACCTTTATCAACGCCTACCAAAGTAAGGTGGTGGGGCCAAAAACGATGGATTGCCAATGAACAACGGATGCATTGAGTGGACACATGAATTAAGGACGGTCCCCTGCATCGTTATGAGAGCAGTGAGGCTTCCCGGGGGAAGACAAATGGCTAGAATCATGTGAGACAAACCCAGAGTATGACGTCTTTCCGCACAAAACCTTAGGGATTAAGTAACTTATCTTCGCGATCGAAGCTATGGCATCCTCAGCCGGAACGAAATGGTTGATATCCCACGTGTGGGTCTGGCTGTAAAGGACGCTTGCATCATACATTCAAGCCCCTGAAGCCTGGTACAAGTGGATATTCACGAAATTCTTTCAGAAGAGACAGACATCTGGCAAATCAACTCTGCCGTGTATGCCGGAGAGAAGGGATACCGCCCTCTGATTGAGCATGAGTAGCGCTTACACAAAATGGAAGATGAGATCAATTCGGCGAGACAACTAGCGTTTCGAATTCATTGTGTGGTGGACTGCGTGGTGGCAAATAGACCGTTTACGCCGACAGTGCGCCGAATTACCGCAAAATTAAGATGAGCTCACCGCATACTTCAAATTAAGGCACGCTGTTTCACTATCCAACAGCACTCTCGATGATATAAAATTGATGATGGCTGCAAATGAGTCACTGGTGAGGGCGGGCGAGAAGCACGGAAAATATGGGGTTCGGGTGAAAACCTTCTCGGAGAATATTCATGAGCATTTGCAATCATTGTAGCGCGGTTCGAAGCTCTCTGTAGGAGGCTTCTTCGTCATTTAGAGCTCAATAATCTCCGCAATCCGATAACTCCGGAAGAAATTCGACGGCCCTCAAACACTTGAAAAACTTTGCTGCTCCCAGGCCCTGGGTTGAATAACTTTGGCCGGAAACAATTTTCAAGCACTCACCATCATCTCGCAAGAGTTTTCAACTCATGGCTAGATGGAGAATAACAAATTCCAAATTGGTTTGTCGAGAGGCGAACCATTCTCTTCCCCAGAAACGAAGACAGACCAATAATATGCTTGAATATCCGCATCTCAAACATGCGAATACCCCCCGCAATTGACCCGTTGTATGAAAAGACATATGAGCAAAGATGGTCAAATAATGGGGTCCCCGGCTGCAAGAAGAACCTGCTCCATCGACGTATCACGCAGGACTACTTGCAGTATTAGCGTATTCTTTTGATTGCTTACATCGATTACCGCAACATCGCATGAGCTGCTCAATATGTATTTGCTCAGATGTCTTGAGGTACTCCACCATAAGATAAAGACAAGTCAGAGTCCAAACAGAGCAGGTTATCTTCTGCATCACACTATTGTCATTACCCGATGCACTAAGGAATATCGCGGTACCCCCAGCATCTGGAGAAATACAACTCTTTTATATGGACGACCTCAAACTTTATATTAAGAGAGAAAACGATCTACATTAGTCGTTAAGGGTGAAAGTACACGCATGCTATCGGATTTAGGTTCAGGATTGACAACTGTGCTCCCAAGAGGTTACTTCGGCTAAAAACTCTATCTGCGGCAAGTATCAGTATACGACAGATCAGGCCATCAGAACTGTCGGGGAATAAAAAAGTTTCTGCAATTAATATTTTTGCCGTTTCGTGTTTACTCTGCTCCAACGGAGCAAAACTAGGCGTAAAAACTCGCAATTTTCGTCTTCATAGCAACTTTTTTTTGTTTTTGTTGTTTTTGAAATTGTTTTTTCCGTTAACCAGCTGTCATCCCCTTACGAACGACAGCCCTCAGAAGTCGAAACTTGTGCGAGCTAAGGATTAACGAGGTCTAACCTTTTAACGTGCGATTCCTAGATTCATCATAATATATCGTCTGTTCTTCGAGGATTTTTGAGTTTAGAGTATATGGATGGAGCATGTCATCGGGAGTTCAGATCTCCTTTTCTGCATGTTCTGCGACTATGGAAAGATTGTTTAGACTTATTTGTCTATTTCCATCTTTGTCACTACACTCCAGATATTACACCTTAGCTCTCCCTACTTGCGAGGTTGCGGTTTTTCCTCTCCTAATATTGAAAACCTCTGCCTTGGACTGACACATTATGCTTGTTTTTGCCAATCCGATGCTGTTGATATGTTTAATTATATTTATAGTGCCCTGTTAGTCCAACCATAATCCTGGGTACTTCTATTCTAACTTAGCAGATACTCAGTAGAAGAAGGCGATGGTTCTTTAAAGAACATTTTTGTCATTCCAATTCCTGGCGCCTTGTTTCCAACATTCATGAAATCGAATCTTTATCCACGTGTTTTGGTGAATTTTAACAGAGCTGTCGCTAAACCACAAGCGGGTCCCGGGCCAATAAAAGCAGTTCTTGCTCCTTCTCGTACTAATGAGTCAGCCTATTCATTGCCCTTATACCCGGTAGGTCGTGGTACGCAGGCTATGGACAGGTTTTTATGATTGCCCCTTCGAGTTTTTTAACTTGGTTCAATAGCTGCTTGGCTCTCAGAGTTAATAGCTATAGCTATTGAACCTTTGCCTAAGTAAATCTTCTGCACAATGATATATTCCTGCAATTTTTGCTTGGAATACCGTAGCTGGTTTACCTAAAGCTCAGCCCACACCTTCTTCGGTTTCAGATAGGCATATTGTTATGTCCTGTAATCTTCATCAGTTGCTGTTCACTGATCCACTTTTTGCGACACTACTTGACGGAAAACCATTGAAGAAGTATGAAAATTGGTGGATTACGTAATCCAATTTTCCGCAAGAAACCTATAAAATAGGTATCGTCGTCGGCAAGTATCTAACAGAAAACAACTACCGCCCCCTACGACCGTTGAATTATATCTGTTCAATACTTGGCCAAGTTTTCTACAAGAATTACTTTGCAACGCATTTTAAATATCAAAGCTGAAATAATTTTTCGATTTAATTGAGGGAATACCTCCGTACCGGTTTCATGGTCATTGCCAATTGAATCGATAAAGCCTTTCCGTCTGATTGGAAATCCCTGAGACAAATACTGAAGTATGAATTTAGCGCCATTTCTGGGCTCCAGAATTGAAATGCAATCATCAATCATCAGCGAATACTAGTTTAGTTGTTTTCTGTTAGATACTCGCCGACTACGATACCAATTGTATAGTTTTTGGAAGATTGGATTACGTAATCCACCATTTTTTATAAAAAACTAGAGACTGCAGTTGCCGTCGCTGAATGGTTAGTAATTTTCACTTTCTTGGTATCAATGCCAGCCTCAGATTTTAACCACATAAAAATTGCATTTTTCCCGACATGGCAATTTTTGTACCACCCCTTTGACTCTGGATGCTTTAGATTCGCATTAAAAAATAATCTATCAGCTTTGACAGCATTACCTCTTTTTTGGATCAGTTTTCGATAAAGACGAACAGGACATACCTCAGGTTAGAAAGAATTATTAACCAGCAATTTGCTATCTGCCAATTTCTTGGATCCTCCTTTGGTACTCTTCGAGAACAACTCTATGCGACCTGTGAATCCTCCTTTGCAATATTTTCCTCCGCGAAGTATTTTACACTAGCTGAACATCCTTCCCCACTTCGGCAGGCCAATTCTCGAGAAGAAACGTGGAAAAACTTGCGTTGAAGACATGTCAAGAATTCTATCATAATTTTCATTCGATAATGCTGCAGAACTCTCTCAGACAGACCCATTTGTATTAGCTTCATGTGCAAATCGAGCTTCTACAAATCCAATATCGGAAAATGGATAGAATTTAATCATCAATTTAACGACGCTTTGCTTATAATCTGCTTCATTCCTTCTAAAAATAATAATAATACTCCATCATAAACACTCGTTGAGTGTTCCGTGGCCGTAGCGCTCCGAGGCGACTTACTGATGTTTTTGGTGATGTATTCACTTTTCAGCTGTAGGAAAATCCGGAAAACCTACAGCATCTTCTCATATTGAATGCATATTCTTGCAATATATGAGCCAACTGTTCAATAGTTAAATTTTCTATTTTGTGAGATATTTCTATGAACTGTTTTCGTACACCGTACACAAAACCAAAGCAAAAAATGTAAAGTTGCACTGAAGATAATTGTTGACAGGCAAAGAGCCTACTTGGCAATTTCAGTTTCCTACTGGATTTTCTGAAGGAAAACGTCATGTTATAATTTTTTATATTACTTTGGTGTGGAATTTACTTACCGAATCTCCCACGTTTTTGAATCACTGCCTGGAAATATCTCCTCGAAAACTCATGCTCTCGGAAATATTTCCGATATCAAATCAAGCACCAGGGAGATTACTAGTGATAATAACATACAAAGTAATGTTTCCCTTTGCGCTGTTGCAAATATTCGGATGTTCCACAGATCGTTTATGTATAATGGACAGAGAATTGGTCCAAGTATACAACCTTGAGGAACTCCACAGTTAATATTCTTGAATTCTGAATATCCTGAATTCCCTGCTGTTTGATTTTGTTTGGTCAAATAAGATTCGAACCATTTACCCCTCTTTCCTCTTTAGTTTAATTCTAAATTAATGGTTTCGTGAAAGAGCAACGTTTTTCTAAAAAGAATAAAGGCACTATTTCTATAAGGTATTGAAATAAAATACTCTGAGATCCTCTAATTTTTACGAACTATCAATATTCGCTTTGCACGTGAGAAGAGGTACGGAGAAACTACAAGTCAGACTGGACAAACCATGTCATAAAATTGTTGAACAAACAGAGAATGTTTTATCGAAGAAATGTATTTACTCGGAACATCAATAATTCATAAGTATTTATTACTTCGCGTCCAAACGTTATTGTAACAGTTGACTTTGTGTGGCAATGACGTGTTAAGTTATTCTTCAGGGAGGCCTCTTCGAAATTGTAAATATACAGATGAATTTTAACGAAGTCTTCAGATGTCTCGCATATCAGCTAATCTTTGGCAAATTTAATGTTAACTTTGGAAAACATATGTTCCTTTTATGGAAATTGGATTTATTTTTGAGTGTAATTTTATATACAGTGCGGCTTTTACAAGTCCCCCCCTGTTAACTTTTCAACGGTTTGACGTACAAATTTAAAGAATAATCGTTTGGAGGGTTTCACCGATACTACTTTTTGAAATAAAACACATTGTGATTGCTCGAAAGATAGGGCGGGGGGGCACATTAACTAAAAAAATTTAAATGGCATGGGGGGTCATGTGTCACATCGTTGAAAAGATAATTCAATTCTCTTTTCGACCATCATTATACCATTTCATAGGTAAGCTACCAGTGTCGTAACTAACGAGAAAGAGAAACCAAATTGGAAAAGAGAAAAATGAATGAATTATGAAAAAACATGTCAATTAGAGCATCGGCTGTTCTCAAAATCATGTGGAAATTCATCCACCAATTTCAGGTTTCCATTTTATATTGGGTTTTCATTATTTCTATTTTATGAAACCTCAATATTTCTGTAAGCAACGCACGACAATGCCGGTGAGGGAAAAGGCTATCGTTATCTTCGTCTATAAAAGGTCTCTCCATCAGAATAGAATAGAATAATTTATTCGTTCTTTATGATAGGGGATAGGTCACAATGATCAGGTTGATATGTCAATGTACAAATGACAAAATCAGAAGATAATGTTCGGAGGTTCAATAATGAACACAGTCACGGAGCAACCAAGTTGTGACATGAAATTGGAAATAAGTCACCTATATTCACTAAATAACAATTTATATACATACACAGACACCTACAAACCCTTACATTCAAACACATGTTCACATAGACCCACATAACATCTAACATTATAACGTCTTAAGATTATAAAAATAGGTAGAAGAGAAAAAGAAGTTACAAATATAAAAATATAATAACAACAAAAACACACAAACTCAAAGTAAAATGATATGTTTAATTTTTTGTTGATCTGAAATTGAGGTATTCCGTGGTGTAGAAACTGTGGTCCGTTAAAAAGAACCCGAGTTTATTTTAATAACTTTAATGGCTTAGTATCTTTGATGTCAGAAGGTAGGTGGTTATTCAACTGATTTTGGAAAGACTATACCACAAGTTTTTTCAATGATGTGCCTCTATGTTCCCTAAACTATTTTCAAGAAGAAATAAGGGTTATTTTCTAAGAGCTCAATACTTATTTTACTAGCAATCTTTGATCAAATTTAGTATTGAGAATTTTGTAGTTTAATTTGAAATAAACCTGGCGCATTCACCAAATTCTGGGTTTGTAGAACATGTTGATACCATCAAATTTTCAGACTGATTTGCTCATTGTGAAAGTCCCTGCACAATTCAATAACAAAGAAAAACATTTTCTTTTTGGGCTATTTTGTTTTCTCAACGGTCAGTGTTTATTTCGAATCGATATTGTTTTATGACTTGTCATAAATTTTTTTTATGTACATGGTCAAATAAACTGCTCTACTGTACCTACTCCAATCTTACTTTGTTAACAAAGAATCTAGCACGTAATTATTGTCCGAATGATACAGTATGAAAAATAATTTTTTCTCCAAATGGATATTAAAATTGACAATGACAAAGAAATAAGAAAAAATTATATGTTTCACACGGCAGAAAAGCAGATTTAATTCCTTAGCCTTGTGCTTTTATGCCTAGTAAAACAAATAACTATTTTCTCCGATTGACAGCAAAAATTTATTTCGCTGACACATATCAATCAGCAAAGTATTACTTGTTCTGCCCAGGCAGCAAAATAAGGACTTTCCTGCCTACGTAGCAAAATGATTATTCTCAATTGGAATAAAACATTTTGCCAAAAAAAATTCAACTGAATATTTTTTGCCACCTCCCTTATTTCTGGAGGAGTAACTACTTTTAAGTCGCTATCACTGCCCATAATATACCGATATTTTTCCACAATACTGTCAGAAATTTCATAAGTTGTCAAACTATAATTATTATGGACATATACATTTCCATAGCAACCAACCATTCCAACAATTGCGAATCCAATGAAATTTTGTTTCAATTCATCACTACAGGAAAAATAAAAAGAATGTGGGAATTGTTATAATTTGCAAATACAATATCTTAAATATATCATTATAAACAATCGGAAAAAAAATGATATGTTCAACTCTGCAAAGTAGTTTACGTTGGTATGTGGAAATATATATATTTCCACATACCAACGTAACTACGCCACTGGTTTACGAAAATTAAAAATTATGACGTTGATAAACCTTGATTAGTGTACCGAGTTTGGTATATTTTGCTTCAAGAATTTTGAAGAAAAAAAATAAATCTAATTTTTTTCGTACTTTCGACACCCTGTATCTCAGAGGGGATGCATTTTAGGACATACCTTGATAGGAACTCCTCACCTCGAAATGAGGTGAGGAATCTGTAGTTGGATTTTGTCGGTCTTATTCTGACTCACCCTGTATATACAGTAAATCTAAAAATAATAGTGAGCTGCAACGATGTAAGATCCAAGGATCAGTTCTTGGACCTCGTCTTTTCTTACAATTGCCTAAGTAATCATACTTATATGCTTACGATACGACGGTCAAAATTTCAGCAGACAATCTAGAAAGGCTGGTGCCACCGATATCGACAAATTCTCAATATGAGAAAAAAACAATGACCATTCATTTCCATCTTAGAAGGGACATGACAATTTTTTAACAACAACATAACCATAAATCCAACAATGGACTAACCCGCTTTTTAGCCCTACCGAAAGAGTGAAGTTCTTAGGTTCCTTATGTTTAGTGGTAATATTTACAGGTAAACTTTTGGGACAGTCCCAAAAGTTTATTCGTAGCACCTTGATATAATTTTTGGATTTGTCATATATGAATTCACCCAGTCAACAATATATATAGGAATAATATAGGAATTCCAAGAGACGATAGCTTGATGCACAATATTTGAAAACACGTGGTATAGAAACCATTCGATTGATCCAATATATAAAAGAGTTCACAAACTTATTGTTGTCAAGTTGTCGATGAACATAACTGAGCAGATGACATGACACAGATTCGATAAATATGTTTATTCTGAACCCATGCTGATACTCACACAAAAATTTAGATATTGCATTATTCTTCAGTAGCTGAGGTAGCTGAGGTATCTGGCAGTGGAGCTTCTGGCTTGCATTGGACAGACGTTCGAGGCCTCAATACGGAAGAATATTTTTTCTCGAGTACATGGGTCTCTTTAGGCAGCCACGTAACTTGTAAAGCAAGTGTAATGCGAGTTGCCTGGTTGCTTGAAGTGCGCACCGACCACCCAGGGACCCTGGGGTGGTGCTGTAGGTTTTCCGGGTTTTCCTACAGCTGAAAAGTGAATACACCACCGATACATCAATAAGTCGTCTCGGAGCGCCACGGTAATTTATAATAATAGATGTCCTCTACACGCACAGGCAATGCCTTTGGGTACACTTAATGAGTGATTATGTGATACCATCGGTATCCCAAACTTTGTTTAAAACAACAATTTCGATTAATCAATGATACTGATACAAAATATAATTGGTTACTGCACGTAAAACGGTTTTTTGCAGACATAGGCAGTCTGGATGCTTGGAGCAACCTAAATAATATCAACATGAAATCTATAGATCAACTGTTATCCAAATATTACACACACTTACAGAATTTGGATATTTCTATCGCCTCCCGTTTCCAGTTTTTGACCATATAACCTATTTGATACTACAGTACTAGTGTCCCTAGTAGGTACTTATTATTGAAATTACCTATTCAGGTCACCCGCACTCTTGCTTAAATGCGCATGGCAACTGACTTCGCACGATAAAATTCACTATAAATGGCATTGCATACAAAATTGATCCAAACTCAGTATGTTCTGTTTGCAATACGAACCTAAAGAGACACTTATTCATATACTCTTCGATTGCCCCATTTATAATGTAATGAAACAAAATGTCCCGTGTCTGCAGGATATTGATTCATTAATTACCTCCTTTCGAAATATCACTATTACTAATGCAAAATCAATCACTGGAATATTCTCAAGCTCCGTTAATTCAACCTATCCGAATAATCCAACATAGGTCACACACAATATATAATCTCTTTATTTAAGACATGCTTTCAAACCCACTGTATATCTTTTTTATTTGGCCTCAATGTTGTTGCTATTAGTTTTAGATTACATACTAAATCATGATGTTAATTACATACTATATTTTTGCCTCACTTCTATTCATAGCTGTAAACCTTGTTTCTGAAGCAATTCAATGTATTGCATTTTTTTCCATAAGGAATGTACCAGTCAGGCCCTGTCCCCGGAGCTCCGATACTACCGGAGGGCGCGCTGGTGTATCATTAACCCCAGCAAACACTCCCCACGTCCGTGAGGTGAGTGATTACTGGGTCCGAGAATCATGTGCCCTGAGTAAACGGGGTGAACCAAGAATAACGGCCTTCTGCATTCTTTCGGCTAGGTTTTCTGCCGAATCACGGCGTGCCGGTATGATTTTTAGATTCGAGAGCAGCGTGTCCATCATTCCACCAAGGACCCCTATTATCAGAACCACCATCTTGACAGAATGGTTCGGATAAGGCCTGCGGAGTTCAAAGAGTAGATCTCGATATTAAGTCCGTTTTTCCTTCTCTTTTCGGACGATATTCCTTTCGCCAGGAGCTGAAAACTCAATGACGAAAATCGTCCTATTTTGGCTTGTATTTGCCTGAGGGTGGGGAATGAGTAGTTCCAATAGATTCGGCACTTCTCATTCTCCACAACGGACTCAATATCCCCCGGAGCATAAGGCAACACCGGTGTCTCGTCTACACCGTACGAGTGTCGTAGATGGCAGTACAACACTCGTAGGGCCGCGTTATGCCTGTGGATATAGGCTGAGACCGCATAAGCTGGACAAGCTGACAGCAAATGCATTATGGTCTCAGCTGCCACACGACACGCTCTGCATCTAGTGTCAGGGACCTCTATACCCATCACGCGACTGCGGTAGACAAGGGTGTTGAAGATACCATCCTGACAGGCCATTATGAATCCCTTCAGCCCACTTGACCTGAGAAAAGCGAAGGTCAGGTTTCTGGATGAGCCAAGGTCTTCAATGTTCTTGAAGAAGACCCCATGCATCCTTATGTAGCTGTAGGAGCCTGTCACACTCCGCAGCTTTCACTTGGGCTTTTTGCTGAACGGGTTCCAACTCGGTGACAGAGTTTGGGTTTGTCCGTTCAGTGTCGAATACGAGACCGAGTTCATCGGCTGCACGGGTTGCTGCTTTGAAAAGAAATGCTCCAATCCCTGCTTTTTCATGATCACATACCAAGCAGAAAAAGGGATCTGGACTCCTGATGACTTTACAGGCTCCATCCAGTACCATTCTGTTGTGTAGACACTCCAAACTCAAAAGTCCACGGCCTCCCCGTTGTCTGGGGAAGTATAACCGTGGAACAGACGATTTAGGATGCAAGCTTCTATGAAGATGTATCATTTTGCGAGTTTTTACTCGCATCGTCCTCTTTTGAGATGAACCGTGGCACATTTGTCTATCCCAAACTCCATTCCGATAGCATGCGTGCACCACCCTTAAGGCCTGGTGAAGGTCCTTTTCCCCGGAGGCATAAAGTTTAAGGCCATCCATGTAAAACAGATGGGTGACCTTATGCCTCCGGTTGCTGGGGGTGCCGCAGTTGTATCCGCGGGTTTTCCGTAGTGCAACGGACAATGGCAGTAGTGAGATGCAGAAGAGAAGAGGGCTGATGGAGTCTCCCTGAAACACGCCCCTTCTAAAGATAACCTGCTCTGTTTGGACTCTGACTTGACCAGATGTTATGGTAAATCGAGTCCTCCAGAGCGGCATCAGCTGTTCAATGCATCTCACTATTTGATCGGGTACCGCAAGGCATCTGAGCAAATGCATGATGAGCTCATGCGATGTTGTATCAAATGCCTTGCGATAATCGATCCAGGCCATTGAAAGGTTACGCTTATACTGTACGGATTAATTTATTATTATTATTATTATGAGGGAGTAGATATTATTATTTGCTATTATTTTCACAGATTCTTTTATGGTCCTGAGTAATACTGCTCATTCCTACCGTATTTGGGTGATCCCGACATTAATGTCGGTATCATGAATTTAAAGTCATGATCCCGAGATTTTCAGCGCCTTCGTAGTATGTTCAAATGTACTTAAGCAGAGAATCTAGCACGTATTTATTGTCCAAACGACATAATAGCAACACTGTAACAGAATTAAGCCCGAATTTCATCGAAATGATTCATTCCAGGTGATAGTATGATGACTTACTGCAACAGCGGCGGTGGCGGAGGGGGAAGCGGCAACGTGGGGAACGGCGGCTCGCCGCCTCCTCAAATCCCGTGCTCGAGCGCAGCCACCCCACCAGTGGCGTCGGGCACCTCCCCCAATGGCGAGGAGGACGACATTTGGCGCGGTCACAGCATAGCCGCTCTGCGGCGGAGGGCCTCGGAGCTGAACGCCGCCATACCCTCTTATCTACAGATCAACTACGATACGCACAATAACGCTCCTGTATATTAGTTTTGTAAACTTTATGTTTCGTGGACGTAAGTATGGATTCATGTGTAGAACTGGTATGCATTACGGAACGTGCGCGTTTTTTTTTTTTCATATATTGTTTGTTGTTTATTGTTCCTTAGATGGTATTTTGTTGAAACCCGACGACCCATGTGAAATAAGTAGGTATAGATATGAAATGAATCGGTTGCAGATTCAGATATGTTAGTATACAGTGTGCTCCACGTAACTGTGAAACAAAGCAAATATCCAAAGATTTATTTGCATTACAATTTCTCTGTCATTGAATAAACACCAAATTCTTTATCGAATGCAAGTCATTTAACAAAACCCCAATCAAAAATGTTCACAGAATCAGTTCCATAAAAACTGGTTGCTAAGTTTTATACGGGGTTGCCCAACGAAGTTGAAAAAAATTCAATTCAAATGTTGCAAAGATTTTTGTATTTCATATATAGTAAGCTCGGGTAAGTGTGACCGTGATTTTCATTAGTTCGCATTGAATTTAGTCCATCTGATGAACCTGAACTAATATAACAATGAAATTTTGCAGGTATTTACTTCGAAGGGTCTTTGTAATACGCCACAGAAAACTGTTGAAAAACGTATTCTATGAATTTTATATATATATTCAGATGTACATCTCCATAGGTCACACTTCCACAAAAATTTGGGGCAAGTGTGATTCTGGCCAAATTTAAAGATATTAATGCACGTAAATCTCTCTTTAAGGCAGGTGTGAGTAAACAGTAAAGGAACTTTCACCACAATTTATTTGTTTCGAGATATCTTTATTTAAACCATAGTTAGGAACTTTTTAATATTGAATTTGAAATGCCCCATTGGAAAAAAAAAACAAAAATTAATCGTGAAAGTGAACATTTGTTGAAAAGAAAAATTTACAGGTAGAAATCTAACAAATCGAATGAGAATTTCATTGATCCCCATCTTCTGACGAGTGGTGATGAAGCAAAGTTGTTATTTCATCCTCAGAAAGTGTATCAATGTCTTCCACATCTGGCCAGGTATATTGTTTGGCTCTCTGAGATTTCTGTATATAATTTCGTACTATAGCTGAAAAAATATTACTGTTTAGATTGGCCAAATGAACCAGGTTCCCACTTACCCCGACAGATAGGTCACACTATCTATCCCCAATAACATTTAATTTCGGGGTAAGTGTGACATGCAATGGAAAAATGTAAAAAAAAACAACTTCATGAAAAAATGGCAATCTATAGTCAGATTCATTGTTAAGGCAGAAAAAAAGTGTATAAAATGGATTCTTACCTTAGATTTTAACAATTCACTCAAAGCTGGAAATAAACTCGTTATACTCGTTCGGGTTGATGAATTGTAGGTTAGAAAATTGGGGAAAATATTTGGATTTCACAAGATCTCTTTTGTATTTTATATGATGGTTATGGATTCATTATGAGTGTAGGCTATTCGTCAATAGATGGCATTGGGCTGTCGCCCGGTTTAGCGAAGATAGCGAACAAACTCACACTTGCCCCAAATTCACACTTACCCGAGCTTACCTTATACTGAATATTATTTTTTACCCTTTTGTTCGATGGTTTACAAGTGAGAAAAGCTTTTTATTGAAAAGGTTATTTCAATTTGTCTGTTTCATTATCGGTCTTTACGGTCTTCATCCCTGAGAAAGAATGGAGTCAGAAACGATTTATTTTTCAATTGATGAAGGGGTGAATGAGTGTACGAAGATAAAAATAATTAATAAAAATATTCTTAAAGTATTAAATGAATGAACAGTGTATTTTCCATCATTTTTGGGCAATTTTGTTCATTTCCACCATCAAAACTAACGAATATTTTTGTGTGGTATTATCTCAATATTGAAGTATACCATTTACTTAGTTAAACGACTATCTCACTTTTTTTTTTATTTTAATTTTTGTGTGAATAATTTCACAAGAATGTGTTTTCGCCGAAAAGAAAATTATTTAGACAAAAATTAAAAAGTGAAATAATCGTTTAACTAATACGATAAGGCCATACAAAAATATTTGTTCGTTTTGATATTAAGCAAAAATGCCCAAAAACGAGGGAAAATATACTGTTCATTCATTTCATACTGAAAGAATATTTTTTTATTAGATATTTTTTATCTTCCTGCACTCATACATTCCTTCATCAATAAAAAATATCGTTACTGACTCCCTTATTTCTCAGAGATCGAGACCCTTAATAGTTGCGTCAGATACCCAGTGGTATGATATTGGCATGCATGCATCTCCTTGGCTCGTATCCAACCTTATGGAAACATACGTTCATACGGGTCATGCTACGAAAGTTATAGGACTATCCGATGTTTTTCAAAATTTTTACGGATTTTTTAAATTTACTTTTCGTGACTTTTTGCAACATTTTTTGAGAACGGTTAAGGGAAATTTTCTTTTCATTATAATTTTTGATCTATCTAGCCTTCAAGGGGCGAAGTAAAATTTCTGAGAATCAAATTATTTGACGGTATGATGTTTTTCGCTATTTTAATGGATTTTTTTCCATTTAATTTTCGCAACTTTTCGCAACTTTTTCCGAGAAAGAGGAGATCCCTTCGACCGATAAACTCATATAGCATTAAGGGGATTAGGGAAAAGTGGAATTTTCCGAAAGAAAAACTCTACGATGATCCGATATTTTCCACTATTTTTTCCGATTTTTATGATATCATCTGATCAAAATTTCCTTTCATTATAATTTTTGATGTATCTAGCCTTCAAGGGGCGAAGTAAAATTTCTGAAAATCAAATTATTCGATGGGTTCATGTTTTTCACAATATTGATGGATTCTTTCGATTTTATTTTCGCAAGTTTTTGCAACTTTTTTCGAAAAAAAGGGGTCCGAGCCGTCCTAATGACATTTTTTTACATAATTTTCCACATACGGAACCGTCAGGTAATTTTCGGAATTCCTACGGGTTCTTTCTCTAATCTCCAGATGAATATGAATGGGCCGCAGTGGTCATGATGGTAGAGCACTAGTCTATCAATCAGAGGGGCGTGGGTTCGATTCCCAGCATGGTCACTGGTCTCATGCTAGAAATCGCACGTTAAAAGGTAATACCTCGTTAATCCTTAGCACGCACAAGTTTCGACTTCTGAGGGCTGTCGATCGTAGGGGAATGACAGCTGGTTAACGAAAAAAAAACAATTTTAAACAATTTTTATAATTTTTTTTTAATAGGGGATGGTGAAATATTCCCACATTAAATTCTGCAATGGTCCGATGCATTTCACTATTTTTGCGGATTTTTCCAATTACATTGTTGCGAGTTTCTGCAACTTTTTTCGAAATAGGTCTGAGCTGAATCCATTGGAATTTTTTCAAAATTTCTACGTGTTCTTTATCTAGCCTTCTGGGAACGATGTAAAATTTCTAGAAATACGACGAATTGATGATTTTACCATTTTTATGGATTTTATCGATTTAATTTTCGGAAGTTTTTTCAACTTTTTTCGAGAAAAAGGGGGTCTGAGCCGTCCTATCGATATTTTTTTTTTCCACGTACGAAACCGTCTGGTATTTTTTTTCCGAATTCCCACGCGTTCTCTCCCTAGCCTTCAGGGGAGCGGGGGAAGATAAAATTTTCCGACATTAAATTATTCAATGGTCCTATATTTTATTCACAATTTTTACGGATTTTTTCGATATTATATCCTAGAGTTTCTGCACCTTTTTTCAAGCAGGAAGGGAGTCCGAGCCACTCGACCAAAATTTTCTCTTCATCCTAATTCTCACATCACAATTTTTATGAATTTTTTTCATTTTTATTTTCGCGAGTTTTCGCAATGTTTTTCGGGAAAAAGGGAGTTGTTTAGTCGATTTCAAGGGCTTTTCAATTATGTGCTGCTGGACCCCAATTCCCTACTCAGTTTATAGGGATTGTTCACCCCTATACTCGAAGGTTGAAAAGGCGACGTTCATGTCAAATTTTTGTTGGGTCACCCTATATGATATCCTGTACATAATGCTTACAAAGTATGAGAAACTCCTGGGGCACACTGTAGCTATGTGAACATTTTCTATTTATGCAAGAAGTTGAATGATAATCGATGGAGTGTGATTGTATGAAATGTTACGAATTTATTATAATCCTAATAGAGAGTTGACAGTAATCCAAAAATATTTCAACATTCAAGTTTTCTTCAATGTAGGTAATATCATCATGATTTTGGTTATCAATTCTAATGGGCACAATTTTAAAACTTTATCAGCAATATTAATAACCTCTTCAATATTGTTTCTTGGAGTTCTATAATTCTATAGGTTATATAAAAATCAATATAGGCCCATATCAGGAAATTGAAGCAAACTTTTCATATACCAATTTGTATTTCAGTGTTACTTTGGACATAATTTGTTTTATTTCATCAATTTTTATGTATACGATGTAAAATAAAACATGTACAAATTGTTGTTCGTCATAGGAGGGTAACTTTAAATTACTGGTTGAACTAAGTGTATTTCTAGATTGTAGAGAATATACCGTATACCATATATTGTACTAACTGTATACGTCAAAAGAATCCGAGCTAATATCAGCAATACATTATATAAAATATCGATACAGTGAACTTGCCAACTATTTGCTTTCAGTTCATGTTTGATTTTCCCCAAAACATTTCCTAACCAGAGACAGGAAAACGTTCCTACACAAAAGACAAAAACCATTTCACTGTTTTTGTATAAATATTTATGCCCCCTGCTATTTTCAGTCTCTCTAACTGTAGGGGATATGTCGGGTAGTGCTGGTCCAAAGCCCAACAATTATTAGCCCCATTAGCTTTTGTAAGGGTAAACTTACGAAAACTTTTTCAGTAAAAGATTTCCAAAAGATTCCTGACGATTGCTTGTACTGGCAGATGGAAGAACGTAACCAGTATTCTAAATCACAAGAAGCCAATGAAATAATTCTAGTACTTATTCATTGTCGATTTCTTTCATTGGACCCAACACAACAATACAAAATTGAAGGTTTTGGAAGAAGTCCTGTGATTTATGTTTGATAAAATTTATTAATAAATCACATACACATTTCTGAACAAACCAAACGAACTCAAAATTCTCTTTGAAATCAGGCTGCAACTTTTTTTAATAAAATTCATTGTTCACAACCACATTACTGTAACAAACACAGGTACACCCTCTGGACATTCCGGGGACATCTGCTGGTCACCAAAAAGGACCAATATGAGATGTCGCATGATAAATTTGGTTTCGAGGACATCCCTGGGTTGTTCTAGCTACGGCATCCACTGGATATCCTCTGCGGGACATCCCTGGAAAGTCCCAAACATGTGCTTGTACCGATGGTACAATTTGGGACATAAAAGGGACGTAACTGGAATGTCTCTGTGTTGTTAGGATATTGGATGATTTGTAATGAATTTTTTGCTGAACATTCATTATTTCGAACATTTGCTTGAAGTTCCAAAAATTTAAAAAGTATATTTTGGACCATTCAAGCCTATTGTTCAAATTGAATAACTCTAGTAGAAATCCAGCAAAGTTTATCAAAACATCGCAAGTTCAAACTACCCTTTGAAGATGGTTGATTAAAATTTTCTCTATGCTGGCATATGAAGAACATATTTTGGGTAAGCCTAGTCTACTGTTTCAATAAAATATCTTCACCAGAAACCCCCGGTCAGCAAACTACCCTTGGGAAGAGGTTGATTAATTTTTTTCTATTTTGGCACAAAAAGTATAATTTGAGCAATTCTATTCCACTAATTCAGTGAAATACCTTCACAGGAAACCTCCAATTAGCAAAGTTTTTCGAAAACTTGCAAGTACAAACTTACACTTTGGAAGCGGTTAATCAAATTTTCTATATGCGGTGGCATAAAAAGTACACACTCCGTTTACTCCGAAGTTCGCCATAGTTATGTTATATTTATTTTTTCTTTCCTATTTGTGGCAGATGGATGGAATTCAGGTTGGCCCAAATTTTTAGTCAAACTGAATTGTTGCTTCTCATCAGACAAAACACTTTTTAAGTTAAGGCTGGACTATGCAACGTCAATCAATTAACATTACAGAATCATAAAAATATAGATTTCTATGATATTATAATGGAACTAATAAATGTACAGAACTGCAGACATATCTACTTAATTGGTCTTTTCCTACACGCTTATAATATATTATTTCATTCATTTGAGGAACGTCATGTCAGGATACTTCATTTCAATACGGGGGCTGATTGTTTGGAATAATATTCCATCTCCCCAACATATTGACTTGCTGATATTAGTTCAGAACTAGAACTCATTGTCATTATTTTTCACTTATTGTATTGTATAATATCTCAGAAGAAAAGGCAATGATCTATTCAAATTCAAAACTTTTAGTTTTTATATTTATTTACCAACGCAATTTTTCGTGTCGTTTTATAAAATGTATATCAGCTAAGACACGGGAAGTTAGCCTGGAGAAATTAGTTTTATATTGACGAAATCGTACTACTTAATTATAATTTGTTTATGGAAGATGTTTTGTGGAATGTATTATTAAAAATGTTATCTGAATGTCATTCTATTCGTCGTTTTCTTTCAGCCTCTCCATACAACACATTTAACGTAATTTATACAGGTATATACCACGATGAGCTAAGTCGATATAGGTCCTTCATAAAGTTCGTATCATATGGGAAATACTCTTAATTATAATTCAATTTGAAATTCGACTCAGGCGTTAGGTTGTGCTTTAAAAAATATGGAAAATGACCTATCATCGGATGTGGTCACGTAATCTCGCTATCTGTCAAAATTAATATTTTTTCAAAGTAAACACTGAAAATAGGCTTATTTATTCGAATTTCAAAAAAATGTACGGAAAAAATTTGTTAATTTTTCGATTTTACACCTACATCTCGAATTTGAACGTTCTATGGCATCTTTCACTTTTCGGCATTTTTTGGTTATTACGAAATTTCTGGAAGATTAGGTAATTTTCCATATTTTTTAAAGCACAACCTAACGCTCACGTCGAATTTCAAAATAAATTATTAATAAGAGTTAAATTGTTTGCATCAACCAAAATTTTCAAAAAAAATAACTTTAAAATGGAGCCCTTCTGTCATATGATTTTTCGAATAAAGTTGAATTGAAATTGGTAAATCTTCGGTTAGAGTGAGCATCCGAATTTCGAACCAACTTTTTGCAACTTACATAGTTTGGTCTCCTGAAAAAAAAATTCAAATGAAAATTATGGCGGTCACAACTATTTTCGAAGATATTGGCCAATTTTGTTGTGAAAGTGGTTTTAGGTGGCACTTTTATTGGAAACTGTTGTATTTCACCATTCAGTATTCATGTTCATTGCACTGTAAATTATGAGAAGTTACCATGTGAAACATAGAAATAGGGGAGTTGTTGATATGAATGTCATGATAGAAAAGACAATAATTATCGTTTGAATAAAACCTTACATCCCAAGTATTTTCCCTTAAAACATATCAGAAACAACTATTATTTTTCCAAAAAAGTAAGTCTTTTTCGAAATATAAACAAATCATAGGAATTTCATTGTTGAAACACTAAATGTCTGGTATTTTTTGTTCATGCAATGTTGGCAACAAGATTGGTGTTGTTCTGGTTTCGACGGGCCTTGTATAGGTTTTAAGTAAATTTAAATTTATCGGCAGGTTGTGTCCCCTTCTTTTACGTTAAGAAATTAGGTCCTTGGCCGGAAACGTTGGCAGACAGAAGAAATAAGAGATTCGCCGGAGGTAATTATAGAATGCGAGCGCAGTGAGCATCTGCTTTGATATCAATTTTTCATACTAATTAGCGATCGATTACCAGCAACTTGGATAGCTTAGTAGGTTAGTTAGGTTAGGATAGGATCGGTCCCTTCTTCAAGAAATTAGGACAATGGCCTTCAGATTCGAGTTCAGGATTTTTTAGTCAACATATCAGCTAGATAGAATTTCTGTTGCATACAAACGTTTATGACTAAAATTATTCATATTGACTCACAAATAAGACAGTAGTTTTTTGTAAAATCTCACTTTTTCTAATGTGACCTTAAGAAAGCATATTTTTGAAAAGTACCTCTTACTATATATAGTATTTTGAGGAGAAAATGTCGCATAGTATATATTTTTCATAGAGAGAACCACAACATCAATTGTTTTTATGGAATAATTGAAAACCCTGTACTTAGAGATTGATTTGAGGGAAAATTAATACCACTAATAAACCGGGTGGCCCCGAGGTGAGGTACGCCCTCCAATTTTTCTATAGTTCCAGAGATAGAGGTTTCAAATTTGGTACGTCGATATATTAAGTACTCAAATACGCATATTTTGACTCCATTACCAAAAATTCACCACTTCCGTTTCAACTGGAAGTGATCCCAAACTTTTTTTTTCAAGTGACACCCTGTACTTTCATTTTTCGGAAGAACACGCAATTGGTGATAACACTGATCATCAAAATTGAAACTCGATTGAAAAATGGCAGAGATTGTTCAATCGAACAAAGTTGGCCATGAACATCAAACTCTAATCATCACAACTGACGAACGGCGTCAACATTCACTAGAGGAAGGTTCGAGGTAAGATACAGCTGAAAATTGAGCTTCTTATGTAATTGCAGCAACCATATTTTCCAACAAATATAAAAAAAATCCTCAAGACTGTATTGGAGTAATGTCGGTACCTCTAATGGGAATATTCAACCTAAATTTGAAAACCTGTGTTTTCCCAGAGTTGTGGAAGACAGCTCGAGTCTGCCCAATATTAAAAAAAGGAAATTCTAGCGATATCAGAAACTATAGAGCAATTTTTCTCTTCGAGATATGTATGTACAATGTTATGTACTCTCATGTTTGCAAAGTTATTTCGCCCACTCAACATGGCTTCGTTCAACAAAGATCATTTATAACAAATCTTGCATGTTTAGATCAATATCTCTGTACTCATCTGGACAAACAAAAGCAAGTTGATGTTGTGTACTTAGATTTTCAAAAGGCTTTCGATCAAATTGACCATTTCATTCTTCTAAATAAATTAACAAAATTAAGTTTCTCTAGACAACTGCTAATTTTAATGAAATCATATCTAGTTGAAAGAAAACAATTTGTAGAATATGAATATTTTAAATTTGCTTCATACGCAGTTACGTCCGGCGTGCCACAAGGTTCCAATCTGGGGCCTCTTCTGTATTTAATTTTCATTAATGACTTGGCAACCTCTTTAAATATTCCTAGCTTACTATTCGCAGACGATTTTAAATTATATTATAAAGTTGATGACATTACTGATTGTCAGCGAGTACAGTCCGAATTTGACTCAATTAAACTTTGGTGTAACGATAATCGTCTACAACTGAATGCGACAAAATGTAACATTATATCATTTACAAATAAATCGAGCACCTTGATATATGATTACGCAATCGACAACAAAATAATCAACCGCGTACTAGAGATGAAAGACCTTGGTATCACATATGATAGTAAACTTACATTTAACACACATATGAAAAATACGGTTGCAGACGCGAATAGGATACTCGGTTTCATTTACAGAAATAGTAAAAACTTCAAAAATATTGCCACATTGAAATTGCTGTATTTTGCTTATGCCAGATCCAAGATAGAATATGGCTCTTTGATATGGAACCCAATCTACGATTACCAAAAAAGGTCAATTGAAAGTGTACAGAGAAAGTTCCTAAAATAGTTATGTCTAAAAGTCGATGGACAATATACTGTAAGAGGTATCGATCATAACATTTTGTTGTCGCGGTTTGAAATGATATCTTTGGAAAAACGAAGAATTATACTTGGTACAAAATTCTTGCATAAATTAATTAACAACAATATTGATAGTAGTGTTCTTCTAGACGATATAAATTTCTTAGTACCTAGAATAGGAGGCCGACAGGGTTTGAAATTTTATTGCGAAGTATCGCGAACAAATGTTATGATACGATCACCTGTAAATTTCATGTGCAGTAGCTTCAACAAAATTTGTAAGATTTGTGATATTCATTTTGACCCTTTGAACACTGTTATATCATGTATAGTTAATAACTTATAATAATCGTGTTGTATTCTCACGTTATGATTTTTGTTAGTCAATTCTATTTGAATTTTTTCATTTTTTTCTCTCGTGTATTAATAATCAGTAATCAACTATATTTTTCATTTATTCTTTACTACGAGATACTTTTCTCACGTGCTGTCGCTTAGAAGATAGTATGTAATTATAATAACATTTCCTGTAACTGGGTACTCCTGTTGTTTTTTTTTGTTAAAGTGGTGAAATGCTGATTTCATTAGTATCCAACCTCAAATGCATTGACTTACTATATTGCGTAGTTAGTTCAATATAAGTTTTGGTCAGATGAAAATTGAAATGTAATGCTGAAAATATTTAATGCCACAGGGTGATTCACGAAAAATTCACAATACATTTTTTAAACAATAATTCAACATTTGCACCACACAGAACTCATTTCTTGAAGTTTTAAAACTTGCTCGTTCACAATTTCGAGTTTAAAGATTTCGCTATCGTTACTTTATATAACAATCCATCAAATAATGATAATGCTAGCAAAATCTTTTTGCCACAGATCTGTGAACGTGAAAGTACTAACTTCAAAAAATAAATACTCTGTGGCGCAAATGCTAAATAATTGAGTGTTTAATTTGAGGTAAAAAACTGATGATATCAGCATTTCTCCACTTTAACGTTTAACGCCCTGTATCTGGGATCGGATGTAGAAATCATATCTCTCAAGACGTTATTAAAATGAATATATACTGAGAAAATGGTTATGTTTGAACGGGGAAATTTTAGAATACAGAGTAGTCATGGTGTTTTTTTACTTATCTCAAAATAGAATACCTTTGGACCACCTTGTATATGTTGAACCCTACAAACATATATTATATTAGTGGCAGTAAGGGCCGATATTATAAACAGTTTTTGAAGTTAACTTTAATATTAACACTCAAAGTTAACTTCAGCTTTGAAATGTCAGTTTTATAAAAGTACCTTTGGCAGTGCCAGTTTCTTCATATCAAAAGATAGGTATCACAAAATTAAACAGAATATTATATGTTGTGTCCTGCAATGGTCTGGCTTCTTGAAAATAACAAAATCAAGTTATTGAAAGCACTCCTCTATTAATTTTTGTCTCATAAAATTGCGATACTTACTGATTGTGTGAATTGTTTTTATTATTTTCTGATTCTACAAATACATTTTCATCATGTTCTTTCTCTCGTATAAAGTTAACTCATACATTTCGAAGTTAACTACAACATATGACGTCATTCCACAAGTTATCTCCTAATTCTGTCAAAATAGTTTTATAATACCGACCCTGAGTCTCTTACAAATCAATCCATAAGTACAGGGATCCTTAAAAAAAATTGTTTGATCTATGAATCACCCTGTATAGAAAATGTGTACTACGCGATATTTTATCATCAAAATACTATATTGAGGGGTAATTTTTGAAAATATGCTTTCCTATAAGGTCACAATATATAAAATGAGATTTTACAAAAAAGTATTGTTATTCATTTGTGAGTCACCCCGTGAATATGACTTTAGTCATTCGTATTCCACCTTTGTATTACTGAAACAAGTAGTGAACGTGTGTACGCAACAGAAAGTCAATCTAGCTCGTAAGTTAACAAAAAAAAAAAAAATCTGGGTAATTTTCAGTGTCAATACCCCGTATCTGCGAAACTAGTCATAGGATTGAGTAAGGATCACTTTTGGTTACCAGGTCGAGTACAACCACATAACTACCAAAGTCTCAGAAAATTTTACCGGTCGCCACTTTACATAAGAAAAGTGCGGGGACCTGCACCTTGCCTACTAGACCCCCAAAAATACAAATCTTGTTGCCAATATATTGCAATGACAAAAAATACCAGACAGTGTTCAACAATGAAATTTCTATGATTGGTTAACGTTGCCAATGAAGTGCTGAAACAAAGTGATTGAGGGCGTGTGTGGTGTTTTGATTGAAAGAAAAACAAATTTTGTGTATTTTCAATAACAGAAATTCAATCTGTCAAATGGTGAAGTTTCACAACAAAATGGGCTAATATCTTCGAAAATAGTCGCGACTGCCAAAAATTCTATTTGGATTATTTGTTCAAGAGACCAAACTTGGTAAGTTTCAAAAAAAAAATGATAATACTTCAACTGAAACGAGCCCCTCGGAAAACTCCCTGTATACACATCTAGGCTTTTCAGAAATATACTCCCAGTAGTTTCCTATTACCTACCAATATATATCGACTAAGCTCATCATGAAGAAGTTCATGAGTTGGGTAATAAAAATTGAAAATATAAGTAGTAAGTATATCAGTACTTCTTTTTCAATCATGAAGTAATGTGTAGTGACATGATCACTCTTCTTTTAACAGAATACGTAGTACCTAGGTACATTTTATTTTCACATGGAATGTTATTCCTTTAAAATTTAAAAAATATATCTCAAATAGTGGTAAAATTTCGTTAATCGGTAGCTACTTACGCTAACAAAAAAATTGGAAATGTAACTTACGTATTTTCTGGCCTCCTGAACAAAATTTGGGAGATACACGGGCCTATTTTTGGACACACGTTCCTACTGCGAAAAAAAAACAGTAAGAACACTCAAAATGCCTCATTATTTTCTCCAGCACAATGTACACACACGATTTTAACCTTTTTACCCTTTTTTAAAATGAAAACGGCATTTTTAACTACCACAAAAACACGAAGCTAATACCAACTCCCAATGTTTACTAAATTTCGTTCATGTCACAGCTTCGAATTCAGTCACCGCCGACTTATCATGCAAGTATATTTTTTCAATAGCGTGCCTAGTACGTAGCTACAGATTAATACCCTAAAAACTACTTGATATCAATTTAATTAATAATAGGCAAATTCAACCTTATTTTGAGAACAAAACTATGCCTGGCTAATAGTTCACTAGTGGGATCAGTAAGACCTACCTTATACAACTTATTTTCAAACTTTGAGCACCAACACATTTTAAATCACTTCACAAACCACAAGTGTCAAATACTAATAATTCGAAAGGCAAATACACTGGATAAATTCATGGACTAGAGCGACAAACTGATGCACAGGCATAGTACTCGCAGTTGACAGGTAAGGTATGTCAGTTGTTTTAAATCTTTCAAAATATTTTGGACAACAGTTCTATGCGCAGGAAATAATGAAAGGTTTGTTTTGGATCTTTATTCCTTTCACAACCGGTAGTGACCCAGTGCAGAGCAGTAGCGCATTAAAGTTAAGGCCTGCTCAACCAAAATTCGTCAGAACTTAACTTTGGACGGTTCTGTGACCACTTCAGCTTGGAACTAAAACATGCCGATAAACACACGTGATTAAAAACGTCTTTGATAGAAAACGAGATGGAATGAAAAAATCCGGCTAACGTTCTGATAGGCTACCACAGACTCCGCTTTTATCTGACGTGAGCCAGATGCTCCTTTGAGAAAAAATGGGGGATCACTGATATCAGACATTACATTCGCTACCAGTTCTATTACATGGTGGTAAAGCCTACAATAAAGGCTGAAACAATGGAAGTTTCATGTTTTTGGTTTTCATTTTCGTAATTTTAGATTTCCTTTTTACACGAAACTGTCATTGCCATTATTATTTTGATCAAGTCCCCACAAACAATATTTTTTTTAGAATTCAACCTTTATTGTTCAATTCTGTTTTGCATCCTGTTTTATCTCAAAACTTGATATCCAAAATAGCAAAACTTAAAACATAGAAAATAAAACTTCCATATTGTGTCTACGGCCTAACGTATACTAGGTACTTTGGGATGGTGGTGTAAGACACATCAAAGAAGGACTGTGACAAGACTAAGCAAAGTCAAGATATCATAGGAAAACAGGGGCCAAGTATACAGGGTGAGTCAGAACGAGACCGACTAACTTCGTACACAGATTCCTTACCTCGCTTCAAGGTGAAGAGTTTCTATCAATGTACATCCTAAAAGGTATCCTCTCTGGAATACAGGGTTGTCGAGAGTCCGAAGCTTTTGTAGTTTAGTGTCCTGAACAAAAAATCCAAATAAAATTTTTGGCGTTATCTAGCAATTTCGGAAATATAGGCCCATTTTCAAGCGATGATTGGCATTTATAAGCAAACATTTTTACTTCGAAAAAAACACCGATTTGTACAATTTTTTTATTAAAAACCGCATAGCTTATCCAAAAATTCAACCTTTTCTTGAGATCAAAAACAACACAAAACAAATCTATACAAAATGTTTAGTGAATTTATTCATGTCATGTCAGGGTGATAACTTTGATCTCTGCATATTGGCACGTTCAACTTTTCGAGCCATTTAACTTCATTATAAATAGAAAAGTATTTACTCACATCTACAGTTACCAACTTGATATAAATAAAATTCACTAACCATTTTGCCTAGATTAGTTGTTTAGGATATGGTTGAAGGAGAAGGATAATTATTTTCATAAAAATTGCCGTTTTCCATTAAAAAAATGTGAAATAGGTCTATTCGGGTGTTTATATTCTGCAAGTGATAATAAGGATGGATTTCGATTATTTTTGCTATATTTTTCGCGGTAGGAATGTGTGCTAGATAATGTCAGTCGTCATTTAAAAATAGAACATTATCACTGAAACTACTTGAGACCGCCAAAAATATTGTACAAAAATAAAAATGATGATGAAATTATTTGCCTGAAGTTTGTGGCAACTCAATAATGAAGCAACAAAGACTCACCAACCAACGCAACAGTGCCACTGATCTTCATATGCTATAGCCGTGAACGTTTTTTCCCACGTTTCATTCGACACAAACACGTAATAATTCAAAAGATAGAAATGAAGCTAAAAATAAGAAGAGTCCTAACTGATTCTGGAGCGGTAGAAGCAAAGTTTACCGGGATATCTGTGAAATGAATACGGGGTACACTTATTCTCACTAAGCATTTCCACCAAGTGGAAAAATAAAGGAAAACATCTGTCAGAAAACAACTACTTTCCTGGCTAATACCACGACGGACATTGAACTACACCTGACAGTTATTTGTGCAACGCTCTTTCAAGAAGACCCAATTGCAAGTGTTTGTCTTGTAATTGAACAGAAGATTATCCTTCATTTGGCTGGGAATGACCACCCGCAGACATGCATGTTTCGAGGTTTATTGCCTCTCATCAGTGACAGGGTAGGTCGGACAACATTATAATTGTTCTGTCCCTGCCAAATGAATAATATCAACCTTTCAACTAATATTTTCCCACGGATGACACTACGACCCACAACAAAGTTGATCGCAGGGAAATCAAGACAAAACAATCCCAAGTAGCACAGACTCCGGAAGAGTAAACTGTACAGGACAATTATATTATTGTCCGACCTACCCTGTCACTGATGAGAGGCAATAAACCTTGAAACATGTATGTCTGCAGGTGGTTATTCCAAGCCAAATGAAGGATAATCTTCTGTTTAATTACAAGACAAGCACTTGCAACTGGAAGAACGTTGCACAAATATCTGTCAGATGTAGTTCAATGGCCGTCGTGGTATTAGCCAGGGAAGTAGTTGTTTTCTGACAGATGTTTGCCTTTATTTTTACACTTGGTGGAAACGCTTAGAGAGAAGGGATATCCCGTATTCATTTTACATTGTTCATACCTGTCTGGCACAATAGTTTCGAACTTCGTTCGGAATTTTACAATTTGGGATATCTGTGTTAACATATCACTGATTTTGATGGACGATGTATCGTCCTAGTTGCGCGCTAGAGGAACAGGCAGTTTTTTTGTTAGCTGCTCCATGAGATGCCACACACGTGAGGTATACAGACAATCCCACGATGATCTGAATACGGATAAGGTCAATTGGACCCCGTTATGCAAAAAGGAACCAACTACTTTTAGGCAAAATGAGATATGCCGTGTTTTGGAACTCAAATATCGTTCTTAAGGTTCTGCAGTTTGTTTCTTAAGGTTATAATTCGATAGAAAAATCATTAAATAATTAAAAAGGTCATTCTTTAAATACAATATCATTTTAAATAATCAGTAGACTACTTTTTTTCTAATTTTACTCTGAATTATGTTTTTGTCGGTTGGTTCTTTATTGCATAACGGGGTCCAATTAACCAATACCTTATAAATTTAATCAAAATTCCACACAGCTGATTTCGCGCATGAAGTAGTCAACACTGTTAGCTTATATTATCGCCGTACGATTATCAATTCTTCTAGTATTTGTATTACATCCGTATTATTTTCGGTGTGAAAAGTACTGTATACACGGATAATACATAAATCAAACAGTAAGGATCAAGGTTGTTGAAGAAAAAAAGGTAAGGGGTAGCAATAGTAATTGACTCTGACAATACGTGCCGATAGCTTAACTAGATGCTTTTGAACATAAGTGATATTGAAGGCATCTGCAACCTGCCTTATGTTTCGTTGGGAAATTCAAGTCAGGCATCTACTTTAAAATTTTCCAAGGTGGTAACTTCCGAGTTGGATGATTTTGCTCTGGACTAATGCATTTCGATTCGTCAGATAATTGAAGCCCTTACAAGAAAGTTCACCCTCTGGATCAAACTATGCACTTAAGGGCCCGTTTTATAGGTCCAACTTAACTACGGATAGACTACTAATGGTTCAGAATGTGAATGATTTCCATTAGATAATCTTGTCAGAGTTCCCATTCTAAACCATTAGTTAGCCTATCAGGAGGTAACTTGTACCTATAAAACTGGCCCTTAGTCCATCAGTAGTCGAAGTCAAAATACACGTTAATGACAGAACTTGTATATCTTCTCTTCATTAACTAGATACACAGTGTAGGCCATAATATCTGCGATCTATGAGAAACAATTTCATTATCAGAGTTACTGGGATAGTTTGTGCATATCGAAAAACCTAATAATCTATTTTGACATGTCATGTAACCACCAATATGGCTGCAATTTTGAAAAATTCATTACCAATGCGCTAAAACTAGGGATATTTTTGAATATTGCAAAAAAAATTATTTGAAAAAATGACTCTGATAAATTTCAGGAAAATATACAAATTTAAAAATATATATCTTGAATAATTGAACATCACATTTTTTAAATGTTTTTTGTTGGTAAAAAACTGTTTTTTTTTTCGAGTCCACCAGAGCAAAAGCAAGCTGAGTCATAGTGAAAAATAGTTTTTTCTAGCATTTGGGAACAAAGCTAGGAAGTTTTATTTTATTGATTGAGTTTATGATTTCTAAAAGTTATTATTTGAAACCAATAAACGTTGTTTTATGAATAACAAAAATATAAAAAAATTTATTGTATTTTTTTTAATTATTTGATTATTTCAGAAAGATATTTAGAATTTTGCACATGAGCCTATGATAATTAATTTATTAAAAACTTTCAAGAGACTGTTTTCCTATCTTTAATAATAATCCCATTTTTGCCAATATGTAATGAATTTTTAAAAAAATGTTCCGTATTGGTGGTTTGAGAACAACTATTTGAGTTTTTCCAAGAACATTTATTGATCGTCTGAAAGTTTGTTGTAAGTTGCTAAAGCACTAGATACAGAAATGAATGTCATTTAATAGTTATTTATGCAACAAGTGCAAAAAGTAAGTGTTTATTGCACTCGACGAGTGCAATAAACATTTTTTGCACGAGTTGCATACAACATTTTTTCTACGTTCATGCAAAAAGTAAAAAATTATTTATTTAGGTGCGGCACTAGGTGAAGGAAAATGAAATACGTAATTTAAATAGATAATTATTACTATCGATTTCATCACCATCATCTAGTTTTCCATTAATATTACTCATTTTAAAACTTTCAGTTCTGTAATTGTCAGAATTAAATTTTGACTGACGTTTATATAACCACAGTTGCATTATAAAAGTCAAAATCATAGTAGCCATAAGCGCGTATGTTATCACGAGGTGTGGTCATAGGACATAGCGGATCGGTTTTGATTATAGAGTTATTTTCGGGAAGGCATTGTTTGTTCAACTCTGACTGCTAACATTAATACAAAAAAAATATAAAATATGTAGCTGTTTAAAACGTATGTCCAATTTCACAGAATATCTGCTAAATATGTAGTGGGTTTGAACGTTTATGTTTATCATGATGACAGCACGTTGAAGTAGAATGACAGATGAGTGCAATAAAAACTTTATTGCACTAGTGCAATAAAGAGCTTCTTTTTCCACTGAATATAGTTTAATAAAGTTTTGCTTTTTGCATGAATGTAGAAAAAAGGAAGTTATTTGCATTTCTGATATTAGTCAGGTAATTTTGATTTTTTTTATTACAGTTACTTTTTTGTATTCGTAAATTATTTGTCAGTTTGTATATAAATTTTGCTCTTTCAAATATTATTGTTTTATAAAATAATGAAGTCGAAGTATCCTTTCTCAAGTGGAAACATGAGGTAAACATCAGAATTCTATCAGAAAACTATTACTTCCCTGGCTGATACCACGACGGAAATTGAACTACATCTAACATATTTGTGCAACGTTCTTCCAAGAAGAACCAATTTTTTTATTATTTAGTTCTTCATTTTTGAGATTTACGAGCCCTAACAACTATATGTTGGAACAAGCAGTTACTCTGCGAATAAAATGCCAGTTTACCGAAATTCTTTTATTCTAATTATTTTTAGTTGTTAATATAAAATATACAACATTTTTTAAGATGGATGGAATTATTTTTACCGCTTAATTATATATTTCATATATTTTATGTTGATTATTATTTAATTACTTGTTTGAAAATCGAAAAATGCTGACAACTAAATATTGGAGCATGTTCTGTTTCTCACATTTAGTGAGTTTTATAGACGCAAAGAAGGCTTTGAAATGAAACATACGAGTAAATGTGTTGTCAACAAAGATTGTCACGCGTCATTTGAGTACTAATATTTAAAGTAAGTTGGTAGTGTCAGTTTTATTAAGAGTAAAATACCATAATGGTACGTGGAAAACCTACTGATACAAAAGTGCGAGAAATTATTATTAATCAATAACAAAAAGGAAAAACAATGCGTGAAATTTCCAGTGAATTGACTATAGCAACAACTACTGTGTTTAATGTAATAAAAAAATATGGTGAAACTGCCAGTATTGATGTTCGCGGTAAAAGCTCAGGCCGTCCAAAAGCTGTTTCTCAAAGAAGTATGAGACATTTAATTAGAATATGTAAGTCGGGAAGAAGAAATACACTACGAGAAGTAACTGCAAGGTGGAATAGACAAACTGGGATGAATATTTCCAGAGAATGCTGTCGCAAATATATCCACAAGAGCGGTCTTAGTTTTTTTAAGGTATGTACTTCTTTGGGGTATGAGTTTTCTATTTTTTACTTACAGGCTGAAGAAAAACCACTGTTGACGAAAACTCAAAAAAGGAAGCGGTATATTTGGGCCAAATCGAAGCTTTCGTGGACCAAACATGACTGGGACAAAGTTATCTATAGCGACGAAAGTAAATTTGATGTCTGTGTGGGAGAAAGTGTGTTATTCGGGACAAAACAGAAGCATTCCATAAGGACTGCCTCAGAAGGACTGTAAAGTTTCCACAGGGCAACATGGTGTGGGGTTGTATGTCGGCCAAAGGGTTGGGAACTTTACACTTTATTCAAGGCATAGTAAACGCAGACAAATACCAAGATATCCTTGAACATTCGCTTTTACCAAGGGCAGCAAAGTTATATCCATCCGGAGATTTTATTTTTCAACATACGGCTAAATCTACCAAAAAATGGATGGGACAACATGACATTAAGGTTTTGTCACATCCCTCTAGCAGCCCGGATCTTAATCCAATAGAGACAGTTTGGCACAAAATGAAACAAATACCTGAGAAATAATCCTCAGCGTACTTTACCACAACTACGTGGTAAATTGCAAGAAATATGGGATAGTTTCACCCCTGAACTCTGTGAAGGGGTAGTTAATACAATGCCTAATAGAGTTCAGGCTGTTATTCGAGCTAAGGGTGATGTTACGCCTTATTAATTTCTATTTTAATATGTTGAAAACCATTCGTTCCAATATTTAGTTGTTAGCATTTTTCGCTAATCAAACAATCAATTAAATAGTAATCAACATAAAATATATGATAAAAATGTAAAAATAATTCTATACATCATAAAAAATGTTGCTAATTTCATATTTAGAATTAAAATCAATTACAATCAAAGAATTTCGGTAAACTGGCATTTTATTCCAAAAGTAACTGCTTGTTCCAACATATAGTTGTTAGGGCTCGTACCTTTAAATTACCTTTCTTTAAGCAAGTGATGAGATATATTTAGTTCGTTTTACCTCTTATAAATTGTATGTTTCTTGGGAAATGAAGATATAACTTATAAGTGCGTATCTTGTAATTAAACAGTAGATCATTCTTCATTTGACTGGGAATGCAGACATGCATGTTTCGAGGTTTATTGCCTCTTATCAGTGCCATGGTAGGTCGGACAACATTAAAATTGTCCCTCACGAATGTTTTCTAACAGACCTTTGCCTCACTTTTCCAGTTGGTGGAAACGTGTGGAAAGAAGAGAACTTCGACTTTGTCGATTTTATTCGTTTCATTATGGTGATACTCTCTGGCCCATATTTTCAAACTCTGTTCGAAATGATATAGTTTTATCAAACTAAAATGTTTAATATCTATGCCCTATAAAGTTTTTTTTGTAACTCCAATAATGAAAATGTTTCCCGAATGTTGCAAAATTATGGCCCACCCCAAGCAATATTCTATTTCAGGAACCTGTGTTGAAAGAAATGATAAACAAAATATAGTCTGCAATAATTATAATTACATCAATGTATAAATAAAAGCCATACAGGATTGAGCAGAAGTATTGAGCAATCGATCAATGAACATGAAAAATTAAAAAATATTCAGTGAGGGGCATTATTGAAGAAAGGAGACTTTTGCTCAACCCAGTATATATTTACAGAACAAAAATTTAGGAAACTAATAGAGAAATGTGAAAATATAAAAATAGAAAATATATCACAATAATTGATCTTGAACAAACGATTCCTTGTACCCAAGAAATTAGAACGAGAGATCAGTGGTAAAAGTTATAAAATACAAAACGAGAGGTGCACAGTTATATGCTGTACAGTAGGTATCTTTAATTATAAACTTATATACAATTTGACTAGTTCTGTAACATTTGAATATGGTCAAACAGTTATATATTGTTTTGATAGATACATAATAAATTGGTGAATAAGAAATCAATCAGTTTTGCTAGAGCTAGGTCCTATTAAATATTGGCTATCATTACTAAAAACCTAATTTTTCAATTTGTTTCTGTAAAATCGATAAATAAATGCAATAAATATTCTCAGGAGAATTCAGAGTTGGTTTCATGCATGATACCATTTGTGAATATGGTTATGAAAACCTTCACTCTAATATCATTGTCAGTTGGCAAGTTTTCTTGGATATCCATAATTTCGAATAACCACCAGATTTCGTCCATCTAGCATCTTTCAATTTCTTGATTTTTGGAAATTCAATGATAATTTACAGGTGTTCAGATATGCAGACCATCGATAAACCTTTCTTATTAGAACAGAATGACTATGTATCAGCATTTGAGGCATCCTAAATTAGAATTTCTTCTCTGATTATCGCAGACCGACTTGGTTGTACTCATATGTCTAGGTAACGGCGGAGGAGCTAGGTTAATTGGGAAAATCATGGTTAATATGGTTGGTGACATTCGATTGGTCGGCGTTTTGAATGCTAACATAAATTTGTTAATGTACAGCATTCTCAACATTAAGAACCAAATTTGGAAAATTCGACATCACGGTAAGGACGAGTTATTCTAGACATTTTTGGTACTTGTTTATGTTGTAGGTTAGCGGTAGATTAGAAAATTCGAGGGTGAACTTATTTTGTTCTGAATTAGTAATAGTATAATTAGAACTGAAAATAACCAATCATTCAATTATTGCAATAACTCAAAATCTCAATATCTCTAATAGAATCATTCGATTGATTCAGATCATTCAAATGACGTAGCGAACTCTATACTCTGTTTCCTATTCCAAGAGAATTGCAACAAATAATTTAAGCAAACCTAAGATTTTTCATCAAATAATCCAGGAATTTCATTTCAACTTTCATCATTTCCGCTCTAACGAACGTGCCAAGCGCATGCCACGTGACCACAGAATAATGCAAAAGAACTTCTTCTTCTTCTCCTTTGGTATTATTCTGTGACGTGACCATCAAATGATGGTGGTTATTCAGAATCTGCGAACCATATGCATAAACTGTTGGCAAGAGTTTATTGTTCCACTTATTAGGGAAAGTGTGTTTGAAGTCCGTCAAAAATAGTAATAAACCCAAATGTGAATGTGAGGTTACTTATCTTTTGTATTTTTCGTTTCTGGAAGGAATTTCTACATCCCTCTTATGTTTTGTTATGTGAGATAAGTTGAATTACGAATCCTAGTAAAACCTTATCTCAGTTTTTGCTTTAACAACTGACAGAAAATTACTGAAGAAGTAGGTATCTGCCAGATCACAGCCTTCTCAATTCTTCGAGCCGTAGTGAAAAAATCGGTAACACCGCACGGTAATCAATTTGACGACCGACTCATTTATTCATTAAGATCAATTTTGCGGCTCATTAGGAAAATTAGGAAAAATACATAAGAGAATGAATTTGTAGAGAAAAAAACGTCGACTAATGTCATTGTTCAATTTTTTTCATCACAAATTGGAATCGCAAATTATTCAATTTCTTAGAAACGTAAAATGGTCAAGTTCGGTTTTTCTATACCCTAAAAATTCACATTAAAAAAAAATACAATTAATTTCTGATGAGTATCCAAACCATAAAGATGATCTCTGATTTTTTCAGATTATTCATTCGAAGTCATACTCATGAAAATAATATGTTATTAGAAGGTACATATACTGAATGTGCCAAACACAGGTAAATTATTTCAAATGAATATATAGTAGTTTTCCCCAACACCCATGATGTACTTCCGATCTTTTTCAGAATATTTTCAAGTTGTGACCACCTACTCAATTTTAAATCAAAAGGAAGAATCCATTTCATTGCTCATTGAATTTCAACTAATTATTACCAAGGTAAACTTGGACCTGTATTTCATTCAAGTTATTCTCAATCAATGCTCATTACAATTATAATTTTGCAAACCTAATAGATAGAAATAAAGTTAACTATCAGTATTATGAACTTTCCCATCATCAACTTTAAGTTTTTCGGCATATTCGTTAACTAATTGATGGTAACCGTGGATGATATCTGATTTTTTTAACTCTTCCACTAAATTATTATGAACATCTAAGTAAACATTTCTCACGTCTGTTACAGGGGTTAATTTCCAATAATGTTGCCGGTTTCGAAAAATATTTTGGTACATTCGGGAAAATTGAAGGTATATCAACTTTGGACGTTAAATTGTTTCATATCTGATGATATTAGTATGAATCACACATTAAACAGAACTTTGAGAGGGGCTTCAATTTTTACGAAGTATTGCAAGAATTCACTTCTTTCTCAATTCCTAGCCTTTCGAGAAAGAAAATACTGAGAAATGTTATTTGAGAATCTTTCTGTATTAACGACTTGGCAGATTGGCATAAATAAAGTAGAAATTCCCTCCAAATGCAAAAAATGGAATACGTCGATAACCTCACAATCACATTTGAGTTAAACACTATTCTTGATGGGCTTTGAATACACTATTTAACATGAATCGTGCCTAAATTCGCAATTAGATTACAAATAATTCACGAGTGTTCTTTTCACATATTCGCACTGCATAAAGGAATATTTCTGTTCCATGGTTGTATTGGATGATGATTGACTCCAAATCCGTGTTGATTTTAAATGTTTGAGTGTTTTGAGGAAACATTCGATAGGAAAAATAAGAATACGAATAATTTTGGTTTGTATAACGTGTTTTCTTTTTTTTTGAAATTCATTCAACGTTCAGTTGCATATTCTGACTGGTTGAATTCTAGGGGGGCCATGCCTCCCCTCCGATCCACCAGGGAATTCACCCTAAATATCTACTCAACTTATGTTTTAACGACAATACAATGACTGATTTCGTCGATCGTCGGGCGCGATATCCGTGTCAAATTTCTTCACCATGGCTCGGAGAATTAAGATGGTGTGGATGGATCATTCAATTATGTAACGTCACTAGAAACTAACCCCGGTTTGGCCCTAAGATCAGCTAAAGAACATTATATTTTGACACAATCCATAAATATGCACCTTTGAATATGATACTCAAAGTGCCTATTTCTCCGTATTTTTGCGGTTAGGGTTCCAAATTCAGATTCGTCCACGAGTTTGTGGATCCCTTTTTTTTTTGTACCCACGCGCCGTGGTGGCGTGCGGGTAAAGCGTTCGCTTCTAAATCCAATCATCCGCAGGTGCATGAGCTCGATTCCCGACGAAGTCACCAGTCCCATACATGGCATCACACGATGAAATGTAAGGGCTGCGTCTTTCTCAGCTCGCAGACGTTTCTCAAAGACTCCTGAGGGTTGCTTGTAAGGGTGCAGCCGGTTGACAAAAATAACAATTTAAACAACAAATTTTTCAACGAGGCGGCTGTAGAATTCTAAAGCAGGTACAAGAAGTTCAATATCTTCAAAACATATTTCGTGATTCCCTTGACTCAGAGCATGTTTTGCAACTGTTCTTTTATCCTGGTTTCCTTGGAGCTTTACGTGATACCGATATATATCTTGCTACAAGAGCATGTTGTGGGTTTTGCAGATGATAGAGGATCTATCCTATCTTTGGCTGTTCTGAGAATCTGCTGAATATCTGCCAAAGTTTGTAATTTTTTCCGATTATGTTTGTTACTCAAGGAATATAGGGCGAGTATGCCCTTGCAACCTTTTGCAGTCCATGTGAATTAGCCTGAGGAAGAAAAAATCCTGAATGTCAACCAAATCTAAAACCCTATCTATCAAATATATGAAGATACTGATATTCAAAACAGCAGACATCACGCGCCAAAAACCATATTAACCGATAATACGACAATCAACCCACCTCCGCCTCCATAACCCAGACATAAGTATTAATTAGGATCTTACTTATAATTTCTTATGTGTATCTTGTTTATATCACCAATAATCTCATTCTTTACACAATGAAGTATTTTTTGATTTGATTTGATCGTCAAGTCAGTCTCCTAACAACAACGAAAGAAGCACCTTAAATAAATAAATTAGCCGCTCGCGTTAGCAAATGATAAGAAGAAATTACAACTGACGGGCTCAAAACCTGATTAGTTATTCTAATGGCTGAGAAAGGCTTAGTCAATTCATACTCTTTTGATTCAACTTCTCCATTCCAACAAAAAAAAAAATATCATTATTTGGATATTGACCCTAAAATTATGGTGTCATCTATAGTCGAATTCAAATCTAGAATAGAGGGTGGACTTTTTGAATCAATATATTTTGAATGAGGGAAAGGGTGGCAGCGTTGCTAGACTGCCAATAAAATGGGGTCGTGCTTCCATGGTAGCTTTATCGCATATGTTTGGCAACGCCGCCCGGTCTCTCCATGAGAACTTCACTGAATTCTGGGGTTGATTTTGGCTACAGATAGTTCGATTCAATCACAAACATAATTAAGTTGTTAAACACGGTAAGTCAAGCTGAAATCCTAAGACTCTGGAGCCAAATGATATTGTTTTCAGAAATCGGTGCAAGTATACGACGTCAATTTGCAGTACATTTTAAAGAATAATGATACAGAGTGCTTGAAGAGAGCGTGACGTTACAAAGTTATACAGGGTCCTGCAACAAAGGCACGGTCTTCCATATTCGCCCCGGAGCGCCCCGGCAATTTTTTTTTATCCGTTGAGAATTTCCCAGTCAGGCCCTGTCTATGAAGCTCCGATACTTCTGGAGGGCAGGCTGGATCATTTACCCCAGTAACCACTCCCAGCAGAGTGTCCATCATTCCATCAAGGATAACCATTTCAACAGAGGTCAAAGAGTAGATCTCGATATTTAGGCTGTTTTTCCTCAGCTTTTCGGACGATGTTCGTTTCGCCAGAAGCTGAAAACTCAATAACGAAAATCGTCATAGTCTGTTGATCGAGGAGGACTACATCAGTCTTATTGGCTTGTATTTACCAGAGGGTGGAGAATGAGTAGTTCCAATAGATTCGGCACTTCTCATTCTCCACAACGGACCCAATATCCCCCGGAGCATAAGGAACACCGGTGTCTCGTCTATACCGTACGAGTGTCGTAGATGGCTGTACATCACGAGTGTCGTAGATGGTAGTACAACACTCGTAGCGCCGCGTTATGCATGTGGATATAGGCTGAGACTGCATAAGCTGGACAGGATGACAGCAAACGCATTATGGTTTCAGCTGCATCACGATACTCTCTGCATCTAGTGCCAGGGGCCTCTATATCCATCACGCGACTATGGTAGACGAGGGTGTTAGAGATACCATCCTGGCAGGCCTTAATGAATACCTCGGTTTCCGACTTCAGCCCTCTTGACTTGAGAAAAGCAAAGATCAGGTTTATGAAGAAGACCCCATGCATTGGGTAATACTTATGTAGCTGCAGAACACTTACTCTCTGCAGCTTAGACATATGCTTTTTGCCGAACGGGGTCCCACACGGTGACAGAGCTTGGGTTCGTCCGTTCAGTGTCGAATACGAGACCGAGTTCATCGGCTGCACGGGTTGTGCTGCCTTGAAAAGAAATGCTCCAATTTCTGCTTTTTCGTGATTGCATACCAATCAGAGAAGGGGATCTGAATTCCTCATGACAGTACCATTCTATTGTGTCGACACTCCAAACTCAAAGGTCTACGGCCTTCCTGTTGTCTGGGAAAGTATATCCGTGGAACAGACGATTTAGGATGCAAGCTCCTATGAAGATGCACCATTTTGGAAGTTTCCAGAGTCCATTTCATTACTCCAAAGGAGTTAATAAAGTAGAATCGGAACGGCAAGCATATTAGCTGCAGCAACTTTGTTCTTCCCCGACAGTTCTGACGACCAGATCGGTCGGAGTTTAGGCTAATACTTACCGCGGACAGTTTTAAAAGTAGTTAACTCTTGGGTGTGAAGTTGTTCCACCCCTAGGTTGGTATAAGCCTCTCCGGCATCCAGATGATGTTCTGTCTACGAGCTGAACGTCCTCTCCGTATTCCTGGCATCGTACTCTTTTGAGATGAACCGTGGAACATTTGTCGATCCCAAACTCCATTCCGATAGCACGACCCTTAAGGACTGATGAAGATCCTTTTCTCTGGAGGCATATAGTTTGAGGTCATCCATATAAAATAAATGGGTGACCTTATGCAGTTATATCTGCGGGTTTTCTCTTGTGCAACGGAAAATAGCAATAGGGAGACGCAGAAGAGAAGAGGCTCGAAAGAGTCTCCCTGAAACACGCCCCTCCTAAAGATAACCTGCTCTATTTGGACTCTGATTCAACCATATGTTATGGTGAAGCGAGTCCTTCAGAGCAGCATCAGTATCATTATTATTGATTCTGCCACCGTTCCATTGACTTATACCTGTTTCTTTAGCAATGGTTCTAGTACTGGTATTGGAATCTTCAATCACAAACAGCAATTCTTCAAAATTGTGTACTTCATTTCAAGTAACTACTTCTCGATTCTACCGTTTCTTCGAAATCCGTCTAATAATCTCTCAGATACATTTTCAACTGAGTGCATAATTCCTCGTCATCACCACCAGAGAAAGACCAACTCAACACAATATTTTAACAAATTAACAATAACTTACACTATATGACAGATGGCTGCTCAGGATTGAAAGATAATGAAAGGTTGAATCTTGTCATGTGGAAAAATACAGGTTTTGCTATTTGAAATGATAAAGTTATAGGAGTTCAAATGTGTGGTTAGTGTATATGAAACACATTATGTAATATTTCGCTCACCAAAGCCAGAGTTGAAAGGCATTTAAGTGACTGGTCAAAACTTTGTATACTTACAGGGATACTTGAGCAAAGTCAACTTATGTTTTCCAAGGAATCAAATGAAATCACATTGACATACATACTTACCCAAACAGATTTCTGAAAAATAAATCATTTGGCAACAAGATTAAAAGGCGTTCCGATTGACCAACTCTGTAGATGTTATCAATTACTATTAGATACCAAATCAAACATTAGGCTTCAAAGAATATTTTTTTGTGACTTTTGTGTTTTTAGAACTGAATTTCTGATGGAACAACTCGTGAATCAATGTCACTTTTACTGTTCAAACTTGCCCATTCATGTAAACTCATTGGCAGTGCTGTTCGTCTATGGATATTGTCATGGTGCTATACAGATTCGAGATTAATTCAGTGCAAAATGATTGATTCCAACAAAAAGTTCGGTATTGTGCAATTACTATGTCATTCAGTTACAAAGGTGTATATTTGGAATATTCAGTCTTTCTTACCAGAAGAACCTTCACCAATAAACTGGTTAGTTACACGTTCAAAAATTACATCTTTCTTGATATAAATAAATGCATTAATACTCTGAAACATTTGGTATAACATATTCGATAACAATTTTCGCAGACCAATACATTCACTTTCGAATGTAACCGTGCAAATTCAGCTTCACAGGAGAGTGAATGTAAAAACTCATCTTAACTTGCTAATAGCAGGATTTGATAACATGATCTGCGAAAGTAACCCTTTTCTAGCTGGGTTGGGGCGGCACCAATGGGGCGTTTGGGTGGAGGGCACTGACCGGCCTGCTCTTCGGCTGTTCTGCCCGCCTCATTTCTATGGCAGTTCCTTGCAACACTTCCATATACTCTTTTATCAGTGTTGCGATTTGAAAGGCCTGTGCAGTGGTTAGAATAACTTTGCTTTGTTTGCGATCACTGCCGGTTATAATCATGAGGCAATTGAGTGCAGGAGCGTAACTCAATATGCTGGCATACTCGTAGGTGCACAGGGTATTACGGGACCGATGTTCTAGTAGGTGAAGACCTTTCTGATCCACAGCAAGCCACAGAACCCTGGGCCAATTGGACGTGAAAGATTGCTGAAAAACACATTTAGCATTATAAAAAATGGTCTACCGACAATAAACCATAACAACTCTAGCAGTACTCTCACTGATAAGATTGCTATCGACAATAAATAATTTGCAATTATTAGCAACTCCGTAAATGCAGTAGAAATAAATATGTGACCATTGCTTAGTCAGCTGTGAACTCACGAATTATTCCAAAAAAATTCTTTGCAACCTCCTAAAAAAAACTCAATATATTATATACAGTGAGTCCAAGATAAGGTTGTCTACCATGGGGATATCGGAAACGGTAATAGATACAGTTGAGGTTAAATGGAGAAAGAGTTGCGTAACAGAAAGGCCACGAATATGGAAGTGAAAAATTTTCTAAAATATTTCTGATTTTTATTTTTTGTGGTGTTATCGTCAGAACTGGAACAAGATAAGAAATACTTCTTCGCAGAAACTTTTTATAAGCTATCTTTTGATGACATCAGTTTTACTGTCTGACGTATCGTTATCGAACCCCGAAAACCCCTCATACCAATTTTGAATGGAAGGAACCATAATAACATATTGCCATCTTCAAATCATAAACTTAACCAAATGTTCATAATCTCCGACCCCAAAAACTCCCACGTATCAATTTTGAACAGAATCGGACCTTAATCACAAAATTCATCAGCCATCTTGAAGCCGCAATCGTAAACCCATGAAATTTGACAGATAGAATCGGACCATAATAAAAAAACAAGTCCGCCATATTGCAGTTTCCATCATGAAATCATAAACTTGAAAAATTCATGATCTCCGACACCAAAAATCCCGAATATATCAATTTGTAATAGAATAGGATCCTATTTTCCGCCATCATTAATTCATAAATTTTTATGAAGATAGACTCGGACCTTAATCACAAAAATCGTCTGACATCTTGAATCAAATTTCAGGCAAGTTAAATAAAAACTTATAAAAAATATCAGAAAAAAATATCAGGAAAAAATTGACTGATATTGGATATATCAAATTCAAGTACACTACGTTGTTTCTTCAGACTTAAATTAATTTTCGCACCCATTCAATTTTTTTGCGTTGGGTAACAAATATCCATTCATTTGTGAAATATTCAAACATCAGTCTTTCAAACAATAATTATACGCTCGCCATACTCTATTCTGCTCGTTACATAAAACCTTAAATTTAAAACTCCAAATCCGTTGACAAGTCGACAATTTATCCCCTCGATTGTCCAGAAGTGAATTGGTTATATCAATGAAAACAACAAACAAGTAAATGACTCATACAGATGTCATAATCTTATTCAAAAGATTAATGATATATATAAACCAGTCTATCTATCTAAATATGCAATTTACAACCCCACTTTTGAAATAGTGACATAAAATGCTAAAGGAGATCAATTTAGACTGTTTATATAAAGAATCAACCAACATGTTTTCCAAAATTTGTCGTGTACCTAGCCCATTGTTTAACGCAGTTACAATACCCTTTATAGGGCAAAAGAGTGGCGTTTTGAATACCACCATGAAATTTTGATTGGAGTTCACAAAAGGACCCAGATTGATAATAAAATATTCTGTTTTTTTTTAAAAAAAAAAAGCCCCAAACTTCTGTGGGACATTGTTATCCCAAATTATGCCAAGTGCAAACATTATTTCTCGAAGAAATCTGTGAATGAAATTTTCGCAACTACTGGAACTTAATGTGATCAAAATCTAAATATACGAATAATAAAATTTTGAAAATGCCAAGAAGATAGAACATAATGTGTAGATTTAAGTACAAGCTGTAAAAAAACAAAATTTAATAGTTACTTTTTATCTATATTTTGTTTTATTTTGAGAAAGATCTTCCTAGCCGAAATCAGTATGTGAAATGTGTATGAATGAATCAAAAATCACGTAGAAAAACCCTTTTGGACTCACTTATTTTTTATAACCCAAATACGGGTGATTTGCAAGTATAATTTCAATGAGAATCCAACTTATCTCAGTTTGCACATAAAACACTCGTTGCATGAAAACACTGTTTCAGTTATTATTTACAGGCATAAAATAGTCGTTAAAAGTCAAAATGAAAAAACTAAAACTTTCTCTTGGCTCTACAGGGCCAAATATGTCCCACTTTGACCAGTTTCACAGCCCCTTATCAAACAGTAGCTGAAATAGTCAAAGCAAGCGAGATCTGTATTGCAGAGTCCTAGGCATCTAGCAACATATGCGGGACACAAATTTCCCTAAGAGCGTTTGTCGGGGCATGAGTGGGACAATAGGTTAAAAAAGGGTTAAAAATATACATGGTTGGTTTTTGTTTAAAATCACGAAGTTGTATTCCTCACCAAATCTTAGTGAAAGCTTATTGTCAGACCTAATATTTTCGATATTAATTTCGGTAAAATTCCGTTAACTAATTGCCACAAGCTACCAACAATTTTTTTTGAATCTCACGTAGTTTGGCTTCCTGAAAATTTTCGGCGTTCCCAACTGATTTCGGAGATATGGGCCAATTTTTGAGTGATGACAGGCATTTTTTAGGACACATTTTTACCGCGGAAAAACACTCAAAATTCTCCCTTCTTTAAACTAACACAATGTACACACCCTAATTGACCTGTTTCACACTCTTTCTTTATTGAAAACGCAACTTTTTAGGGAGAAGAATCATCCTTCTTTTATGATCACATAGCCAACAAATCTCGGCAAAGTGCTTAGTGAATTTTATTCATGGTTTCTGGAAAAAACGAGTGAATAATTTCCTATTCATGTTGCCTGGAAAAGTTGACAAATAAATACACTAAGCATTTTACATAAATGTGTTGTTTTCATGTATTTGAAAGAAAGTTGAATTTTTTGATAAACAATGCTGTTTTTAATAAAAAATTGTGTAAAACGGGTGAATTAGATTGTGTACATTGTGTTAGTTTAAAGAAGGAAGAATTTTGAGTGTTATTCCGCGGTAGAAATGTGTTCTAAAAAATGCCAGTCATCACTCAAAAATAGGCCCATATCTTCGAAATTAGTTGAGATCGCAAAAAATTTCATTTGGGTTTTTTGTTCAGGAGGCTAGTTGGCAGCCTGTAGCTAATAGTTAACAGAATTTTACCTCAATTTCAAACTTTTTTAACAGAATACCCCTCAAAAGCAGAGCTTATGCGAGTAAGGGAGTTCCGGGAACTACAGCTTACTTACAAGTGGATTCCGAACCACTTTAGCTTCTTGATAGGTGGTGGAAAAGTAACATGGGACGACTGGATGAGAGACAAATGCTCTAACATCACGACCACTTTGCTTGTGAGGATATAACTTTAATAATAAAAACTGGTATGCATGGGTTATAGCCTGTATGTAAAAAATAATAATAATAATAAAAATACACATGAAACAAGTGAAAATTTACACTCACCATGACATCAAATATTGTTGCTTTATGCAGTGGCCAACTTTGAATGAGGTTAAGGAAAGCTTGTTTTGCTTCAGATGGAGTCATTCCTCGCAAAGACTGATGGTGCATTTGTACTCCTTCACATGGCAAAACTGGAACCATACGGGCGGGCAAACAATGAGCAGCTATAGGCCTGTAATCATGAATAACTTCTTCCAAGTCTCCAAGTTCCAACTGAGCTTGGAGTGCAGTGAGCATCATCTGAAAAATTACACTGATCATATAGGAACGGAAGCACTTTTTTCGATACTCACAGCTTCCTTATCTGTAATCGGAAACCGATCGGTTCTCAAATCGTGGAGGACTTGATGATACAGAAGTTCTTTTTCTACTGGGTCGTTCAAATTTATAAATATATCCATAAACAAATGTTTTTTGAAGAGGAAGAAGTGGTGCTGAGGTCTGGCTCTCTTTGCTGTTCCAGTACTGTTGGCAGCAGTTGCAGCAGATGCTGCTCTATATCTTTCCCATTTGGCCATTACATCGGCCACCTTCTCTTCAGCAGCCAAGCTTCGTTCAGAATTACCGAGAACTTCATATATTGCATAACCTTGAAAAAATGTTCTTATGAAAAACTTACGAATAACTTTTTTACCAATTAAAAATTATCAAGGTATACCGAATTTACTTCGTAGAGTGGTTTGACATTTAATACATTTGCTTCCTGATATAGCCTATCGTTAAAAAAACTTAATTTTTTTCAAGACAATTTTTTTCAAAACAAGAAGAGGAAGAGGGGCGTCAGAAGGAAAATCAAGAACGAGAAAATGAAAAACAAAAAGAAGAAACACTTCGGTTGGATGGAAAGAAAGAACGAGACGAGGCACTCCCGAAAATTCTCGAAGAACAGAGAAAAGAGCGAGAAGATGAAAAACAAGAACGAGAAGAAGCACTCCAGAAAATTCTCGAACAACAAAAGAATGAACTAGAACAAACAGAGAAACAAAGAAAGACAGATTTTCAGAGAGTTCTAGAAAATCAAAATAAGTTCTTCCAACATGTTTTACAGAAAACCGAAGCACAAATGGAGGAACTGAAAGGAAAAATAGAGGAAGACGTCAAGAAAATCGACAATGAGCTTAATAGGAAAGTGGATACAGTACGAGAGGAGGTAAAGGGACTCAAAAACCAGATAGCTCTACTCAAGAACCAAGATCTCCGAGACAGGGTTGCCACATCAGGAATTTCCGTAAAACCACCGACTTTTGATGGACAGTCCTCTTGGTCCATGTATCGCCGACAATTTGAAGCTGCAGCAGTGGCTAATGGATGGGGTGAAGAAGAAAAAGCTACGGCACTTATAGTAGCTTTGAGAGGGCCAGCTTTAGGGAAGTTGCAGACGATACCCATTGAACGGCAAAATAAATATAAAGACCTGATTACTGCATTAGAGTTGCATATGGCTATCAACATCGAGAACAACTGTATCGGGCTCAAATGAAAACGCGCTCTTAGATATCAGGTGAGAGTCTGCAGGAATTTGAATCGGATGTGAGACGCCTAATCCAGCTGGCTTACCCAGAAGCACCGGGAGATTTCAAGGAACAATTAGCGATGCAGTTATTCATAGATTGACTGAGAGACACCGAAATCCAAAGGACTCTGCGATTAACACACTTCGAGAGAAGTAGTGATACCTTGGTACGTTCTCTAAAATTTGAAGAGGCCCTCAACTCCTTGAGCCCGAAAGTACGAGCGGTTTCAATAGAAGAGCCCTAACAACGATCAAGCGCAGTTACCAGTTTATTGGAGAAGGTTCTAGATACGATTAAATCTTAGTATTGTGCTCGGCTTATTATTTAGCAAGTCGTAACAGTATTAATGCTCTCAGGCATTCGTTAATATTCATGACATGATCAGACCATCGTATATGTTGATCAAAGTATTATTTTGATAATACTTTTTCAACAGAAGAACACCCACATAGTTTCATGTGATAATTTGCAGACTGTAATAGTAAAAAAATTATTGAAGGTGTTTGCTTCATCTTGTTTAATTGTTATTATTTCAACAGTCATTGGAATATTTTTTATTCGCTTATTCGAATTTTTTTGGGGACTGTTTCATGGATAACTATCTAATTTTTTCAATATTTTTTTCCTGTTTCTATTATTTAATTTTAATATTTTATTTCAATAGTTTTCCCATGGTTGAATTCCAATAAACTTATGATGGCAATAATACATGATTGTTCTCCTATTTACATGTAATGTTTCTTGGGAAAGAAAATTGATTGACATAGTATCTTGTAAACCATGATTTTTCTCTTTATGATTGACTAATTTGAGATGTCTAAAAACCCTGGTGTGTCGACTGATTAGATTTTGTTTAGTATTTTTTGAACACAAAACAAATGAAATTGTGGTCTGTTTCTGTAATCGGATCCAGAGATGGCACCTGGTCCTCGTGTCAATATTCCAGGGACATAGTGATTGTGATTGTTGTTAATTGAATTTTACGGAATGTCAATAAAGTTTTTGAATATTATTCTAAAGTAATATAGTGTCCATACTCTAAGTGGAAGACCAAATTTTTTGGAAAAATAACACCACACAAATTGTGTTATTTTTCTAAAATGATCTAAATACCGTTTGAAAGTCAAAATTGTTGTGGCAGAATAAAAGAATTCGTAGTGCTATAGACTATTAATATGAATAATGTGACCATAATTCGTTTTTGTGTGGATAAAATCCTGAAAGATGAACACAATAATTCATTTATATCTAGTACCGAAAGCACAGCCGAAAGTGAGTACCACTTAGAATCCGTAACATACTTTGAATCCATTTTGAAACTCACATTTTATTTCTAAATTCTCCATGATCTAATTAACAATACTTTATGGCAAAAATTTTTTCAAGTTAATCAACTGGGTGCGTGTTGTTATACCCTACTGTTTCTTTAAATCTTCCATAAGTTCAAGTTGTGAAAGTCCGTGATAAAGTAAATAAAAATCATCACTCAATTTTGCATATATCATCAAGCTTGTTAAGGTATTCATTATTTTACCATTCGTTTTCGTAAAATATTTTCAGTGTTGTTAGATCATCCAAAAAATATTAATTTTCTGTCGAAAAAAATTGTACAAACAAGAAATATCTACACTATTACATAACATTAACAGTTTTCGAAATAGTGCAAGAACATTGTAACACACAACTCATCACACATATCTCAAAAAGCAATTAAACTGCGCAATACTTGGAACATCAGTTCATGAAAATGTCCCTTAACAATAAAACCGACGGTGGCGGTTCACGTAGGTATCGTGGGATATTTGGAAAACAGACCACTTGTTTTCTCATAATCAAGCTAGCGAATGTCCAGCGTTTGATTCTACAGTTTTAGACAGCAGGCACACTGAGCAACCGTGACCGATCGTCCGCGATCGTCCAACTACGACCAAAATTTCTATCACGTGTATTCTTAGCGGATAACTCACACTGAATGATCGTCGGTTTAAAATATCATGTTTGAAACTTCAATCCGTTGAAAATATTGGTCAATCTGTGTTTGAAAGTTTTCATTGATCTCTTTTAATTTTTGGTTGTTGCTGGACGGTCGCGGACGGACGATCCTGGTCGGTCAGTGTGATTTCGAGCTTACAGGTATGAGTCGGCACACCAGGGTTTTTAGACATCTTAGACTAATTCCTAGTTACATTATTTTCGATACATTTCATATAGTTATCATAACAATTTTCGCTCGTTATTTTACACTGTTTCCTAAGTTCAGTGAGAGTTGAAATATTCTTCCAGCTATTACTATTTTCGAAAGTTTTATGAGCTTTTTTCTTCTTGGATATCAGACGTTTCAAGTTAATAATCCAACAAGGAAATATTTGCATCGAGATGATGTGTAGAATTCCTCATAGAGAACCCCGCACTCTTCATAGGTGAAATGGCTCTCGGTGAAATTGTCTGAATTTTCAGTATATTGTAGTATTCGATGTACTGATTGAACGTGCAGAATCGCAAAGTTCGTTGATGGATAGAATTACCGATTTTTAACTCGAATCTATCCATCAACGAACTTTGCGATTCTGTGCGTTGAATCAGTACATCGAATACCAAAATTTACTAAAAATTCAGACAATTTCACCGGGAACCATTTTACCTATAAAAAGTGCGGGGTCCTTCAACAGTCACCTTTTTCTATCACTTTCAAGTTCAAGAACATTCCAACGCGTCTTATAATACAATATAACTAACAAGAACAAGCGTTTTATTGTCTGCTAAAAACTTCACGAATAAAATACAATAAAAATAATAGTTACCTTTGGCATCTTGGTACAACCCAATCTTATCTCTCACATCTTCGAGAACATCTTTTGCGGTAGCAGAGGGATGAAACTCTACAGAGTGATACTGTCCGTCCATGAAATGAAATCTTGCGTAAACCGGTCTTCTGTTTATTGTACACAAAATTTCCTCCCTCGAAGGCGGCCACTGTCTCCTTCTAGTTCCTTGAGTTTTTCCCAGACACTTTTCCGCGAATCTCGCGTATTTTCCTTCTTCGGTAACAAAATCAGAACTGCAGCGTTTCAAATGTGCGATCAAATATCTGCGAATCGCCTTGTTCGGGGGAAGAACAACTGAGCAGGCGAGTGATAGAAGAGCCCAATGCCGCAGATTGATTCTGGAGTTTGGATCGGGATGGTCTGTGGTCTGTTTGACCAGCTGCAAATATAGTTCGCACAATAAAGACTCTTTCCTCATGCACCTCTCGAGAATTGTTTGCAACAGAGTAACATGTTCATCTTCCACTCTTCTGATAGTTTCTCCTAAAAAAAAAAAAACATTTTTGAGTTATGAATCAAATCGGAATTCTTTGTTGGCGCCGGTGAAACCAAAAGTGCTACAGAATTCGTTTGAACCTCCGTTTTTGATTTCGTACTTTGTATCGGTTAATTTCTCTCAAAAATAGGGGTGCGCCATCTCCCAGACTCACCCGGTATATGCTACCGCATGTAAATATTCCGATCATAAAAGTAAGTGGACAAAAATTGTCCTCCATGGCTTCAGAGGACGAAGATTGAATTGGTTCAAGACATATCTGAGTGGAAGGACCCAAGTTGTGAAGTATTGGGTTTAATAAATGTGGTGTACCGCAAGGTTCTGTTCTTGGTCCTATCCTATTCTTGCTGTACTTCAATGACCTTCTGAATAAAAAAATTGAAGATGTGTTCACGGATTTTGGAGATGGCAGATGACACAACAATATTGTGGCCTGAGAAGATTTCAAATGACTTTTATAGCAAAATGACTTTTTTGTAATTTAAATATTATGTCTAGATGACATGAACAACCCCATACTATCAGTCCATATGTCATTATGCTGTGAAAAATGTCAAAATGAGCTACTCTCAAACAGTATATTGTTATTATGTTGCTTATTGTTGTCTTATTGTATATCCACGTGGTAGGCATCAGGCGCTTTGATAATTTGTTAATATGCGGTAAGAAATTAATACACTCCGAGAAGCTTAAATGGTTCATTATTTTCAATATTATTTTTTGTTGAGAAATCTAAAGCTTTAGTTTTGTCATCATTTATAGAAATATTGTTATAAAACTTTCGGATTCGTTAGCGTTGTAAAGTAGATTGAAAGGCTTAGTGCCACTTACCAAAATGGTGGCATCATTAGCATACATAATCAGAGATTCATTCGTTAGGTTAAAAGGCATATCATTGATGTAAATAATAAATAATACAGGACCAAGGACTGGATCCTGATTTTGATAAGTCACTGTTAAATTTAACACGTTGTTGGCGGCCTGCAAGGTAAGATGTGAATAGATTTCAGATCTTAAGAATATCCTGGTTTTCGAAAATATCCTTCAATTTAAAAAAATAAACGATCATGAATTGATGTTTGAAAATATAGAAATATCAGTTTAAAATCTCAATTTACAAAAGCCATTGATTATGCTTATAGTACAAGACTGGGGTATTTTGTAGAAGATAAAAATATTTTATAAGGCCATCACCACGGCTTCAGACTCAAAAATTCCACTGAAAGTCCTCTAGGATAATTCTGTAATAATATCTACAACTACCTCGATAACAAATAAACTCCTATTACCCTATATTTTGACCTCACAAGAGCTTTTGATGAGGTAAATCACCATTTGCGTTTGGAAAAAATTAGCGATTTTGAGTGAGTGGTGCCGCCAATGATTGGGTAGCAAATTATATGGGAAGAAGAACACAAATTGCAGTACACAACCGTAGTCAGTCAGATCCAGCCATATTACAAATGGGAGTGCCACAGGGTTCAATTCTCGAACCCCTGTTTTTTGTAATATTCATGGCCGATTTTAATATAAGTGCAATACTGCAAACAATACAGTCATATGCTGATAACACCCATCAACTGGTTTTCAATGAAGCACTTTTGAACTTCATAAGATTTAAAAATTCTACTAATGGTGCACACACAACGGTCTTATGGTCAACACTAAAAAACATTTCACATGATATTCCAAAAAAATTTATTCTCATGATTTCAGTCCTCTAATAAAAATCGATCACAATACAGTTGCAGAAGTTGACCATATGAAATGTCTAGGCTTAACTGTCGCCCAAAAAATGACATGGAAAAAACACGCAGAACACGTTATTTACAGACTGAGTAGCATTTCTTTTCTTTTGAGACAACTAAGGTTAATGGTCTCGTTGAATGTTTTTAAAACAGTATACTATGATTTTGAGCTATCGATTGATATTTTTCTGTAATTCAGCACACACAAAAAACATTCATTATGAAGAAAAAAATGGTGTCTGGTGAAAGCACCTGCCCAAGAACACTGCAAAAAAATATTTATCAAGCTTGAAATCCTGACTTTAACGTGACTCTACATTTACCTTGTAATAAAAATTGAAAATGAGGAATCAAACGAGTAACATGACACATACACACAAGACCCGTAATTAAAGGCCACAATAATTTACGTCTGCTGTTCTAAAGACTGAGTGTTAGATATTAACACATATATCAAGGTATTGTTTATTTTAATCCCTTCGTAAATATATTTGGATCAATTCCGAAGTATCATAGGTTTAGATTTACATTATATAATTTTTTATGTCAATGTCAAATTTATGTTTTATGTGTGAGTAAAAGTGAATGCTAGTATTTTACATTGTGACTTTTTCCCTTTTGACTAGTATGATAAGTAACACTGCTGTTTGTGACTACTCCAAAGATGAATGAAGATCTATCTATCATTGATCAGAGAAAATTACTCAAACTGCTCCTGATTGAGAGAGCCTTTTATGATGTAAAACAATATTCATATGTATTCTTGTGTTCGTATATTCAACAACTTGTGATTGTATTTTTCTATTGTAAAATCACATTTCTTATATTTTTCCTTTAATATTTTTTATCTTTATACTATCATACTGTATTAGATGTTATGATCTGACAATGAAGAATATTTTGATTTGATCCTTTGTGGAAACACATGCATTTTTTATTTAAATTGAAAGAATTTTCTCCTCACTAGTTGGGAAGTACTCATATTTGACCACCTTTTTAAAGTTGTATGTTCACCCGTTAAAACGATATTGAAAGTTTGGATGATGCGTTCTGTGATTGGAGAAAAATAAAATGAAGAAAGTATCAAAACTCTTTCATCTGAATACAGTAAATATTGTGACTTGTATTATATCTTTCAATGGTAAATGTTATAATCAAAGATTCTGGGAAATTCATAATCAATAGCTGTAAAACTTGAAAAAAAATTACCACTCACCATTTTGTCCCAATCCGGCATAAGTTAAAATTATCTGAAAAACTTGCAACATAATTTGTTCATCAGCCTCTGGAATCCGGCTAATACTCTGCGGCAACTGTTGCCGACTGAACGCCCAGAAAGCATAGTGGAAACCTTTATACGTTTCGCCAGAATCACCTCCGTGCTCTTGTCGCAACTTATCCAGCTTATGTTTGCTCAATCTACGAAGAGTATTCCTGAGGAAACTCCCTGAAGTATCAGTCGGTTTTCTCAAAATATCATGGTCGACTAATGCTCTCCTACAATTGACTAGATTATGATACAGTCTCACACGATCTTCATTCGTAATTGATTTCATTTTCTTCAATGGAGTTTCGATTTCCGTGAGCCAACCGGCCAAGGACGGACAATAGCTGGCAATCAAAGACCCAATTTCGTTTTTTTGTGCGGTTTCAAAAACGTAACACTTATGGTTGTTGTCGTTTAAATGTCTTTGGAGGGTTATCGTTATGAAACTATCACTAGGATCTAAAAGTATACTTTCGACATCTTGGTAAAGGAATTCGTTGAGGACAAATTTGTCATCGTTTTTTATCAACATTATGCCTTCACAGTTGATACCCAGGGTTAGGGCATTTCCATATGACCAATAGCCCCGATATGTAACCGAAAACATTGTGGTGCCGTACAAGGGATACTGCATCACACAGGATAAATAGAGAGCTTTAGCCGTCAGTTCTGTTCGATTTGCTCCGTACTGCCTATGAGCTTGAGCAACTATGGGAACCTTAAAAAAAAGATAATTTATAATCAAATTTTGTTCTGATAATAAGCGAGAATAGCAATTTCTTACAAAAATAACATTATCTTCTTTGGGATGAGAATAGAATATCTTTATTTCACTATAATAATGTGTTTATTCAAAATAGATATCAGATATACAAACATAAATATTCAGATATAAATTAATAATAATAATATTTCTAAAATATAAATATATAGGATATAAATATTTGAATATAATGTATAAGTTACAGCCAAATGGTTTGGTGGTGAAGAGACTATATTATACACACTTGCAATTAAAGTTGTTATAAATAAATACAATTGAAATGGTTAGCACATTAAAAACAATTTGGTTTAGTGAGTATGAGACGTCGAACTACCTTCTTCAACACATTTCAGATATTCCTGTAGCGAGTAGAAAAAACTATTTAGTAGGAATGATTTCAAAGACCTCTTGAAGCAGTACATTTAACATCTTCAATAAATTCTTCACGTAGAATATTGTAGATATGGTAATTCAAAGTTATTAATGGACTTATTGAGTCGATATCTTGGTATAGTATATCCAAACTCCTTTGAATACGATTTCATAATTCTCTATATAGTGCGGCTTTTAATAGTCCCCCCTAGTTAACTTTTAAAAACCCGTTTGGAGGGTATAACTGATACTACGTTTTGAACTAAAACACATTGTAATTACTTCATAGATGGCGCTAGGGGGCACATCGAATTGAACGTCAAAAGAACGTGAATATTCCCTTCTGCCATCCATTCGACCAGTAATCTAGGCCAAGCAATAGATATATTGTCCTTGACAAAAATACTACCTGGAAGCCGCCTGTGCCATCCCATGCAGGACAGTCCGTAGTTTATTCCCACTATGTCCTCAATTCGAAAATGTAATTTTTTAATTTGTTATAAACAATAAACGACAAAAAATCACGTTTTTTTATTGTAAAATGGAAACTATTGAAGCAGTCTTAACGGTGCAAAAGGATGAACTGTAGAGCATTGAATTCCGAAGAGAATGACGGATCAAGCAATCCGATCGGATAATTAGAACCGGAGAAAAGCGGGAAAAACCGGAAAATTGTATTTTTTTTGTTAAATTTATAACTCTACCCTTTCTTAATATTAAGAGCTGAAATTTTGCACGATAGTAGCTATTGACGTGCGCCTTATGTGTGCAAAACCTGGATTCAGTGGGATTGATACTTTTCGCACAATCCTCATTTGAATTTTTTTTTTTAATATTTTCGCGGAGAGCTGGATGCGTTTGAGGTCGTCTGATTTAAATTTAAAAAATAGATTTGGAAAGTAGACGTGAGCAGTAACAAAACGTCTATTCTGATTTTTCGATAAAACGCGTTTAAGTGTGTTAAAAACTAGTGAGAACATGAGGGAAAACGACCGACCGCGCGTAAGCGATCGAGTGGAGGGGACTGTGCGAATCAAGGAGAAACGTTTATATAGTCCGGTGGGAACAGCGCCGAAATCGCCTGTTTTAAAGTCTGCCCCATTTTTGCGGTATATCAGAACGGGATCTATGCAGGTCGATTCCTTATGTCTTTCCTCATATGAAATGGAAATCTACGACACGCCAGCTTGGTCGTGACAAAAATTACATGGAAAAAACGAAATACCGTCAAACGATCTCGAAAATGTTTGGATGTTGGTGGTGGACATTTCGAACAGCTGTTATAAGATTTCTCTTTTTTATTTTGTTTCGTTATTACCTAATTAAATTGTGAGAGAAAACCTAACTGTTATTACTCACTAACATTTAAAACAAGGCTTTGTGCCTTCGAGATTCAGGAGCTCTATCGGTGGGATGAAATATTGACTAGAGCTCCGTGAAAGTCGAAATGTCAAATTATTGTTTGTGTTCCATAGCCACCTTGATAAATTATTGTTATTGAACCGAGAAGATACTTAAACTTGTCTAAACTCCATTATCGGGTTCGTATTGGATTTACAGAAAAAAAGTGAATATGAATTGATATCCCATCGATGGTACTTTCGAATGACGTCAGAGTACCATTAAGGTACCATTTGAAAAAACGGAGTTTTGAGTAAAAAAGGGTTTCGGTTTACTTTTTGGCACGTATTTCAAGCCACGATACTTTTTAAATCGAAAGTACGATACTGTAGCATTATTTTGATTATTTGAAATAATTTAAGGGAGTTGATGGCTGTCTAGATTGAAAAATAAAATGGGTGTTCTGATGAATGAAATATCAACTATGAGATATCATTGCATTCAGAAAATTATGCAGATTTCAAAAATATAGTAAATAACAGGGTGTCCCATTTCAAAAACCGAAAGTTTGTCATTTCCGGAAAAACCATAGGTTGGATTTTTTTCCAAAGGAGAAAAGGGCGTGTCACACGGTATAATTTTCATATATTAGAGATGTTCCAACTTACCCATACATCCTCTCCTCTTGTTCGACTTATTCTGTAGGGAAGAAATGTGTCAATGTCCGTATAGTATTCAAGTTTATTATTATCTTTCGGATTTCCTAAAGCTACCTGTGCTTGTAAACCAGCCAACTGCAAAGCCACTTTTTCTGTAACCGGAAAGTCATCACACTAAAATTAAAAAATAATATATGAGCTAGCTTCAGCAATTCAATTTAAAATAGTTATATTACTTTAACGATACTGTGTACAGCTTGAGCATAGAGTAAGTTGACCTCAACTGGGTCTTGACTCAGTTCGCGACTAGATTTGAAAAGTCTCCTTTTGAAAATAAATCTGTTTTCTCCACCACTAACGGCTTGCCCGCTTTTTCTGCCTAGTGACGACAAACCACCATGCGGCATCAATTTATTTTGATTCCTTAAAACACAATATAAATTATTATTCAAAAACATTATTTCCCACAACTTCACATGAGCTCATTATTTTAAGTTATTTATTGAAGAAATAACTCCCATTCAGAACATGTTCTGGTGTAAGGAAGTTTGAAGGTACAATAATTATTAAAAATAGTAAGCAATTTCAAATTAACTTACCTAATATTAAAAAAAAAATTATGATTTTTTTCTATTTGTATGAACATCATTTCAAATAATAAATCTTCTTTTGAATTTCTGGAAAACGATTTTTTTTTTTCAATTTTCATTTGTTATGGTACTTTATTGAATGTTTCTATGGAACTGAAAACTGGGTTCGCTTTTCCTTTGTTTGAATGAATATTATCGAAATGAAAGTGGTACAAAATCCAAGTATTTATTCTTAGTTATATTGAATGCAAATTTAGCTTTTTCAAATTTAATAAGTTGGTTCAATGTCATATCATTGGTGCTCCTTTATAATTCTGAGGAATGTGTATTCCAATATTTTCCAAATATTACTTTTATTGCTTCATTCATTAATTTGTAAATAATTCCTCCTTGTTTTTGACTGCAGAATGACCATACCATTATCATATATCTTATTCGAGAAATAATATGTGCGCTATATATCAACAACTGAATGTTTCTCTCAGAAATTGTATTCTTCTTATTGTTCCTATCAGAGGAATAATAGAATTTTTGATTTTTTCTATATGACTCTCAAAATTTAAATTATTGTCACAGAAACACAATCACTTTTCAGTTCGAGAAATCACCAATTTTCACAAATTGTTTAAAAATAGGTAAACAGACCGCCAAAACGCCATATAAACACGTGTAAACTCAAAAATCTTTGTCCGTGATTCGTAGTTTTCGATAGTTGGCGCTGCGATCTTATTTTCTTTTGCCAATTGTAATGTTTTTGGGATGCATATGGAAATTTATCAAAACCAATATTAGCAGTGATAAAATCAACCAATTGAATTTTAAACAATTTTTAAAAAATAAAAAAAAAAATCAAGAGTGCAATTGGACGATAATTCGAAATATTTTTTCAATCACCTCCTTCAAAAATAGGTTGTTCTTTCCATATGGTCTGGAAAAGTACCATTTTCAATACAATTATTAATAATTAAGGCAAGAAGTAAGCTCACTAGATCAACAATATCTTTCAAATTGTTTGAAGTAATCTCATCTTAACCAGGTGCTGCATGGGATTTGAGAGTCATAACTATTTTATAAGTTTCTTCTGAAACTGGTTAAAAAAAAATAATATTGTGACAATTTTTTTTAATATATTTTTGAATTATTTTTTTCTCATTAGTTCCAATGTTATCAATTACTCGCCACATTTTGTTTGGGTTGGTTCCAGCTTCTTCAAATTGTTTATTTGAATTATCTCTCTTTGAATTTTTACAAGTATTTATTTAATTTTTTATCTTTAAATTCGATATCATGAGGATTATTTTTCAATCTTTTATAATAATTATCCCGGATCTTCATTTTGTTTATAACATTTTGTGTGATCCAATTATTGTTTTACCTTGCTCTGAATTTTTTTAAAATGCTCGACTATGTAATTTGTAACCACTAGTTATAAATATGCTTTTGTATTCATCGACAACACAATTTGTCTGTAATAAATTTATATTCATGTCACCTAGAAAATAATGCGTTTATAAATCCCTGTAATATGATTGAACATTTTGAAGAGTTTCAAATAGTCTTTTTTTTTCGTTTCTTTGCCATACCATCATGTCACTCATTCAAAAAATAATTGCATGAAATCAAGCACAATTTCTTAGCAATAAGATATCTTTTTGAGAATACTATCTAACTTTAAAATATTATCTGTGAACAAGTTCTTAAATAATGCCATGAAAAGGAGGTCTATGGTTGTGCATTCATCAATTTTTTTTTTCATACAATTAGAAAAATACTTATTTTTATCATCATACTTACAATTCCCATTGAGCAATTACATCATACAAATAGTGATGAGCTCTAACATGTTCTTCGCCATCAGGCCTACTCTGATAGATGGCCCATCCATCCAAATGCCTCAAACCCAAACGCTCTGCTAACTTTCTAGCAGCATCTCCAGCTGTATCCGTGGGATGAACGTCAATAGCTTTAGTTCTGCCATCAAGAAAGAAAAATCTACATACGATCGTTCCCAATCTCTTCATAGCCTACAAAGTGATGACAATATTAGAAATTCTTATCATCTTACCTTTTCAATCAATCAACTTTACTTCCCAAGAAACATTACATGTTTATAGAAAGGATAAAAAAATTAATAAAAAACTCAAATCCAAAAACTAACATACCTAAAAATATTCTTTTGATTGTTCTATTTATATATTTTCAATAGAACTGATGTTGAAAGAAGTAGTGAAATGAATACTCACAGCGACTTCTACTGAGGAAGGTGGATGTTCCCTCACTGTCACCTTGTTGTTATTACAATTGTCCAAGCACCATTGCACATACTGACTTATTCGGCCCGGTTGTGTTAGGTTTTTCTTCAGGAAAGACAGGAAGTACCGGAATAAGAGCTTCGAAGGTTGGAAAGATACCACGCATAAACACAATAGAAGCCAAACTCTCTCGGTACCGTCCGAATTTGGGTTATTTGTAGCCTGTCGGATGCACTGGACGAATACTTCGTCTCTCAGTTCTTCTCTTTCCAGGGCATAACCGATAATTGACTGAATTATTTGAAGTTCTCGTTCTCCGCTGACTTCTCCTCTGATGTACTTGTTCAAGTCCTTCAATTACAAATGATAAGTAATTTTTTTGACGACAGTAGTACATGGATATTACGATAATTATGGCAAGTCATACAACACAAAACATATAAAAAAAAGAAATTCAACTACACAGAGCCAGTAATAAAAGCAACAAGCAACCATTTTCATTGGGAAAAGATTCAAACTCAAAAAAAAAACAGCTTTTTAATAATTTTCAAAAAACAAATCTACTTACTCTGAACATACTGCATGCTATATTGATGTTATCAGGATCATACAAATGCACGTGAGAGTTAGGTATCGTGTTTCCTTTATAGAAAGTAACCATTTCGTACTTTGGAATCATTTCTGAACTCTGTCGTTTCCTCGTCAGAGTGGCAATAATAGTTCCTTCAGGACTCCTCTCATGAGAATTGAAGTAATTGTTAGCAAACTCGACCATATCGTGATGAAGGTCTTCGGAATTTGATAGTTCTTTTTCATTGTTTTCGTTCAGTTCCTGTAATTTTTTCTCTACTCGGAATTTTCGCCTCTGTTCCCGATCCACATTGTTTTGTGCGTCTTGCTGCTGCTGTTGTTGGTTATCATTGCCAAATCTCCAATTTGGAAGCTAAAAGAGAAAGAGAGTTTTTTTCTCAGTTTGGCATTCTTACTAAAACTTTCATGATTACGAAAAACAAGAACCAACTTGATTTATAAAACTGATATTTTTCATTCAGAATTTTATAAAAAGCATAAAAGCTATTTTCTAAAAAATACTACCAATGTCACTTGGTGATGTAAATTATTAATTCTATTATATAATACGTAGAGTATGGTTTAATATAATTTGTGATATAAAATGCAGATAAATAAATTAGATGAAAAGCACGTAAATTAGTTACATTAATGTTACGTAACAGGCATGTGGCATTTATGGCCGACATTCTACATAAGTGATATACACTTTATGTATATTCTGTTATGTAATATTAATATGAATTTTATATCATTGTGTTCGCTAAGTTAGTTATTCAGGATTCAATTTACTACAGGAGAAAAGTTATTAATTCTCACTAACCAATCACCAATTTGACCTGGATTTGTGCGCGATTATATTGGTGACGATAAACCCATTGAGTTTATGTTGTTAGTTGCACGTCAAGTAGTTACATTAATGTTACATAACAAGTATGTAGCATTTGTGGCGGACATAAGTGATATACACTTTGTTACATATTATCTGTTATGTAATATTAATATCAGGATCAATTTGCTACAAGAATAAAATAAAATATTCTCACTAACCAGTCCGCTGTTTGACCTAGAAACATTTGGCGTGGGTTTAGGAGAGTCCGAAGCTAACCTGGGTGGAGCGGGAAGAGGTGGCGGTGAAACACAAACAGGTACAGGCTCTTCTCTGGGAAGAACAGCCTCGTAAATAGGTTCATCAGTTGTTGCCTCCACCTGTTCAGGTATTATCACCGGAGGTTCCGCATTGGCTTGGAACGCCGCAGGCGGTGGTGGTGGTGGCGGACCTGTTGGTTCGGGTAGGGTGGGGAGACCCATTTTAGGTGGTGTAGGTTGTTGCAGTTCTTGTGCTAATCCCTCCAGTTCTTGTTGAATGACTGTTTCAAGTTCGACGTCCAAATCTTCGACGAGTTCGTTCATTTTTTCTCCAATTTCATCAATTATTTGATTACGACTATTCGGATGAACGTCGGAAAGGAAGGCAAAGAGGTTATCCAGGTCGACCGATTCTGTTGCACCTTCAGGTCTACTATGTTTGAGGTGTTCCGCCATTTGGGATAAAGCAGCTATCTCTTGCTCAGCAGCTCTAAAAATACAGATGTTGATTTGTAAATGTAAATTTCAAAAGTGCAATAGTAGGGAACAAAACTGAAAACACATTTAAAGTTAATTTTGTAGGAAACTAGTGCTATCCATCTTTTGTATGGCTACGAGAGTACAGATCAAGTTGTATTGCCGGATTTTATTTTCGGACGAGTCTATGTTTACAAATATGGGATTATTTAATCGACAAAATACAAGGTATTGGTCACAAGAAAATCAAAATTTATTGCGGGAGGGTAACTTTCAAGTGCGGTTTAGTTTCAATGTTTGGCTTGGAATACTCGGTCGTAGAATCATCGGTCCAATAATATTTGAAAGACCCTTGACTGAAGCTAGATACTTAGGATTTCTGCAAAATGAAATTGAGAACTGGTTAACCGAATTACCTATCCATTCGCGATAGGGAATGTATTTCCATCAGGATGGAGTAACTGATTATGTACCTGCAACAGGCATTCGAAGAAAACGTAATTTCGACGTATGGTCCTGTGCAATGGTCTCCAAGGTCACCTGATATGACACCTCCTGATTTTTTATTTTTTTTGACCATTTCAAAAATATTGTCTATGCAACCGCCGTTACAACCCGCGAAGACCTGAAGTAAGAGGCGCAATTGATAGTATAACGGCCCAGCAATTAGCGAACGTTCTTCAAGAAACAGCTATGCGAGTTCAGAAGTGCATTGACGATAATGGACAGCATTTCGAACAATTGTTGTAATATTTTGTGTTAATTTTTTGTATTTCAAAGCCACCTTAGTAACTTCTTACTATTAAATTAGAACATAATAATTGTATTTTCTTATTTTCCCTTAGCTGTAACTGCAATTTTGATTGTATATATCGCACATTTTATCACCAGGTATGAATAAATTCCTTATAAAGAGTACTAATTAATAGTACCACGGTACCAATACGGTTCCATTAGAAAAAAATTGAGATTTACCCAAAAATCGATTATGATGAACTTAATTTGCTCATAAAAAAGCAATTTAATATTTTTGACGGGATTTCGATTTTTCTAGCATTATACGGGTCAAATGGAATAAATCTGAACCATCATGGCACAGTTGAATGGAAAACTGAAAATTGAATTATCAAAAATGTTAACGTTTGAAATGTCACCCATGTGATATAATTGGATTCAGAAAATTATGCACATTTCATAAATGTGTTAATATACAGGGTGTTCCATTTTAAAATCGAAAGTTGGTATCACTTCCGGCGAGACTCGAGGGAAAAATATATCATTTGTAGGTCAAAAAGTACCGCTTATTATTTATATAGGATATCCCAAATTTCAATCAATTACCTTCAAAACTAACGGAGATACAGGGGTTGTACCATGATCCTGTTACACCCAGTATGTCTTGAGGTGATAAAGCTGTTTCTACTATTAAATAATAATTATTGTTGTTCCATTTCTGGAGCAAAACAAGCAATACTACTCAGAGATAAACACTCATTCAATTCTAACTGTAAATACTACAGGTCCTTTCACAGAGCCAGAAAAAATGTCTAACACCTCAACCGGTAGAGTAGTTTTTTCGTAAAAGAATAATTCACAGACATTATACGAAACTTTCATATATATTAGTACAGGAAAAAAATGAAAAACGGTACTCACTTTTCACTTTCCTCCAAATCTACATCATCCTGCGAAAAGAGAGCGGGAGGTGGAGAAGGAAGTTCACTCAGCTGATGTTCTTCCATCAGTCTGCGAGCTTCTTCTGCTTCTCTCGCTTCCCTCTCCCTTCTTTCTATTTCCCTCTGTTTTCGCTCTTCCTCTAACTTCTCTCTCTTCCTCATTTCCTCCTCCACTCTCCTCATTTCACGAAGAGCAGCTGCCACTTCTCTAGCAAACACTCCCCTCAAGTGGCTTTGTATGACGACGGCCGCTCTCCTTTTCCTCAAAAATTCTATTCTCATCTTCCAACCTTTGTAAGCGTGTTGTATTCGCAAACATGCGTTACGCATTTTAGCGTATTCTTTTCTAGCAACATATCGTCTATATGTCTTTTGAATCAATATTGCACGTGTTCTGACTAGTCTATTCCTGGCCTCCTCCAAGGGCTCGTGAACGTGAGACCTCATGAAAACTTTGGTTTTTCCTAACTGCCACTCTGTCTTTGGTACATTATGACTATCTATGAGATTCTTGCAAGCCCTAATCATATCAGGTGGAAGTCGGTTTTTGGAAAGACAATGGTATCGAATCACAAAATCTTCAAAACTCATATGGATCGGGAATCCTTCTTTGCGAATTCTTATAATATCCAACATTCCTAAGTATTTGAGCTGATCTAACACTAACCGGTCATCATAATCGTCTGGAAGTTTGTGTTTATTTGGTTTTATGCAACGCACATACCAAGGCGTAGTAGACTGTAGAACATCGACGAGTGCCTGAAGTTGATGTCTGAAGGTATCAGAAACGGTGGGTTTTCCCTTGCTGGTACCTCTGGATACTGTCGATACGCCGTTAGCACCGTTCCTCAGTGTCAAGGTATTAGAAATGTCTTGATAGATGTACAGATCCTGTACAAATTCGTTAATACTTCTAGAAATTATGTCAAAGAACACGTCTTGTTGAACATCTCGGTTCTTATCCACGAATCCTTTGGCATTATATGTTACACAGCCTGCATAATGTTTGACTCCGAATTCTGTTTCCCATTTTCTTCTATCATCACCTATTGATGAAAATTTTAAATTAATTAATATAATGACAAGGAGACAAAGGTTTTCCATTATCGAATTTCAAATGTGAATCGCAGTAATCTATGTCTAGGAGCAAATAAAGTTTCTACTAATTTCTTGCATGAAACAGTAATGAGTAATCCACTTTCCAACGCTATGACTTTTTATGGATGAAATAGAGATTATTCATATCATATCGCCAAAGAAAGCTTAACAGCTTCTTGAGTTGGACAAAAGATTCGAAGATGGTAACAGGACTTCTCACTGGACACTGCCCTCTGGGGTACCACCTCAAAAAGATGGGTGAATCAGAGAGTGAGAACTTCGCAGAAACTGCAGAACATTTGCTGTGCGAACGCCCAGCGCTGTTCTGCAAGAGGCTTTCGTTCTTGGAAGGGGCCTTAACGCCCTCCGATATCACGAACTTAGCTCCCAAGAAACTGATAAACTCTGCAAGAAGTCTCGGAATCCCGGGCCTCGAATAGATGAAGAGTAACGCACAAAAGAACTTATAGGTCCAAGTGCATGTGGGGCTGCACAGCCTGTACGACCCCCTTACAATCTACAATCTGCAAATCTACAGTTTTTCGTAGTTCCTCTTAATTTTCAACAAAAAACGCTAGATGGCACTAGTGTTCTGCTCCAATGCTGATTCCACAGGCATCTCTTTAAACAATGGCCAAAATCAATGAAAAAGTCACCATTTTCTGCCAGAACATCAGTGTACCGGAAGAGCTCAAAGAATTTCCCTGGCTCAAAATCAGGGAGAGGGAGCTCGCTAAAGTGACGGAAAAATAGACGGAAGAGGCCAGGGAAGACAAGGAGCGTCTCGAAGGCACCCTGAGGCTGTTGAAGGCCCCAACGGCAACAATGATCCTGAAAGGATTCCAGCAGCCGTAAGGCTAAAACGGTCAAATGGGTCCCCCCCAGCTTAGTCGAGCGGCCAATCCAGACACAGAATGCCTTGGAGGTGCTTTCGGATGACAAAGAAACCCGAAAGTAGGAAAATCAACCCCAGCCAAGAGCGTGTAATGATAATCCCCCCCTCAGTACGAAGGGGAAAAAAAGGTGCCACCCCCGGTGCAGGAGAAAAGCCGAAAGTGCTCTCCAATCATCATAGAGGGCTAGACGAGGAATGCAAAGCCACCCTCGGCAAGAACATCAAAGAAAGCCTGATGAACAAATTTACGAATAAATCCTCGCTGATATATGCAAATACAGTCGAGGGCCATAACGCACTGAAAAGTATATCGAAGGTCGCCGAGGTGGAATTCCACACTAACACTACCCCGGGGGAGAAGCGTCATTCTTTTATCTCAAAAGGATTAGACCACTGCCCATCCCCTGAGGAGATAGGGATGGAGTTCGCCAAACAACGGCTGAAACCTATGGAATCTTCGGCAGTACTGCGGAGGTGGAGGAGGGCACACCCTGCAATCCAGAGTGCGAGGTGAACAAACTGCACGTCAACGAGCATGACTAGCGAATACAGAAGCCGCTACCCAGACAAAAATTTGTAGAGGCCCCGCCGGTGAAGACCAACGTCTGGGATTAAAATAAAAGGAGACAAAGAAGAACAAGAAGGGGTAGGCCGTTGAATCCCTCCCCAATCTCACACCACGTCCCGAAAACCTACAAATTCGAGCCAGCAGAGCTATTCAGGAGCTTGTCAACATTGACAAACAGCGAGAAATTAATTTCCTTCTGGGAGATCATGGACAATATCCAAAGCTACGACCTATAAATGCCTCTTAATGTATTTAATCTCATTCGCATGCATAATATCGACGTGATGCTCTTGTCCGAGACGAGCATTCGTCAGGAACATAATCTGCACTTCAGGGGATTCACCGCCCTAATGCAGTAAGAGGGGGGGAGGAGCTGTACTAGTTCAGTCCATAGATTATGTGGGAATACAACTCGATTCTGGGGTGAGGTGAAGCGTGAAAACGTGGAATTTTGAGGTTGATTCAGGGCTCTGGACACCCAATGTATGCAGGTCGAGTTTGTACGGTACCTGGAGATACACCTTAACAAAAAATTGGCGTTAGGTAAACATGTCAGCTTGGCAGTCCAACGCGCCGCGGCAGCAGTTGAAGGAACGTACCTACTCAAGCTAAAGATGGAAACTGAAGAATCGATTTATAAGCTGGTTATCAGACCAACGATGACCAATGCATGTACAGTGTTCTGCAGCATTTCCAAACCAAACATGTTGCGTTTGGAAACGATGCAGAACAAGATCATCCGTATTGTCACTAACGGTGACAGATACATTCGGCTAGACAACAGTCTGATGAATTTTACAGACACTTTATCCTTGGAAGTGGGTTGACCAAGGATATGACAACTAAAATCCGTGTCAACGAACAACTGAAACACGGGCTCATCTACAGGCGTCGGACATTTTCCATGAAAATGAAAATCTATGAACAACTCTTTCTGGGACGAATCTTCAAACCCGGTTTTTTCTCGTTGCTTCTCGGGATGTCGACGAAAACTCGTCAATGGATGGCCAAGATACTCTGATGCTTTACCCGTAAACTAGCAAATCCCCTGCATAACTTAAAGGAGGCCGGAAAGTGAAACCGAGCAGTGGCGTGCACTCACAGCATATAAGGCCTACATAAGATCGTAAGGCCTGCGCAAGCAGACGCAAATAGGTTTCGCCAGCAAGCTGGATAACCCAGAAGGGCAGGATACAGAACCCAAAACCCCAAATGAACCCAACACTACACCATCCTAACCCCTGCAGCTTGATGTAGTTTTAATATCGCTTTTATTTATTTAGATGTCGATTTGATCTGTATGATTTCATTTATTGCAAATTAATCTTTATAATGAACTTTTAGGCTTTTGTTTTTTTTAAGTAGGAAACTAAAAATTCCAAAAAAAAGTCGCCAAACTGAAGGCTACTGTTCACAATCACGTCACGATATCCGGCGACACACTGATCTGAAAGGGTTAATTATTTGAATTTAAGTGTTACTATGGGTTGATTTGAAATATTCAACCAATAGTAATGCTTTCAGATTATCGTATCATTGGAAATTGTGACTGAACGGTAGTTCCAAGTGGTGGAAAAATTATTCATGTTCAATAAGTCTTTCCAGTTATGTGGAGGTCAATACCTTTAACGTATCTCTCATGATTTCCAAACTCGGAGTGCAAATTCGAAATATAAGATGCATCACAACCTCGAGGTAAATGACACTGCTCCGATAATAACCTCAAGATGCAGCGAGGAGGCTTTTCCAACAATTCCAGACACAAAGTATTGTCAGTAAATGAGATGTGATCAAACTGAATTTCTTCCTGGGAATACTGAAAAAATAAACAGTTTGTAATTCTCTGGCTGATACTATACAAGTATTTTACTCACAATTTCCTGCTCCAATGCAAAAACGTAATGATTAAAGAATTTGTGCAATTTCTCATTGGTGTAGTTGATGCACAACTGTTCAAAAGAGTTGACAGCAAAATTTTCAAATCCGAAAATATCCAACACACCTAAAAATCTTGTAGAATCTTGTCCTGGATTTGTGCAATTGTTTATATGGTTTATCAGCCACGCAAAGGTTTTCGAGTATAATGCTTTTGCCATAGCATGACGATTCTCTCTAGCCTGCAAAGTAAAACTTGTATATATATCAACCAATCAACAAATTGTGTTCGTTATCACTTACTTCTTGCAGCTTTAGAGGAATTTCTGTTATATTACCTCTAACGTTGATCTGCCTCAACAAAACGACTTGTTTGATATTTTCTATTTCTAATCCTAAGAGTTTCGATAAAATTTCAACAATATTTTCATCTTCTTTGGTAAGTTGACATCGCTCGCCATCGATATCCTCGAAAGTTAAATTTCCTAACCACAAAATTGCCGATAATGTTTGGAATATTCCACTACACTTATTCGAAGGTACTTGTAATACATTAAAGGCTAGTCTTAAGCTATCCAGTCTTCGCGAATCTCCCTCTATTCTGATACAGTCAGACTGGTTTAAATAATTATAAAATTTGGCTTCTTTCAAATGGAGTTGGTTTGCAAATTCACTGTTATGCTAGAAATAAAATAAAAAGTACGTACGGTGAATTTTTACTTTACAAATTTCATATTTAATAACTCTGAAGAAATTTTTTACTATTGAATATTCGATATCAAAATGTATTTGCTGATAAACTGTCGTATGTACTTCATTCTTATTTGGAGTTACATTTATGTACTCAACACATTCCAAACCCTGCTAAGAGTTTTGAAGGGATTTGTGAATGAAATATAGTACACCATCATTTATTGAATTGAATAAATTTTTCCATTAGAATAAAATAGAAATTTATTGATCCATAAAATACCACAGTTACATTGTGTTGGACCTGTCCACTATAAAGCGTTATGAAACGTCAATACAAGCATGTGTAAAATGAAGATTAAATACAATAAATATGAGAACATTTTCAAATATTTTTGTTATAGAAAACTGAACTCGTTAAATTTGGAGATTTCTGTCCAAGGAATTAATTTTCCCAATAAAACAGTTTTCATGGAAATTGAAAAATGTATTCGTTCATAAATCAGGCCCGTCATTTATATTACTGCCGAATATACCGGTAGGAGTTGATTCTATAAAAAAAAAATCGGTAAAATGTTATTATTAAATATACTTATAAACATAAAATTAGCATTAAAGAGCTCATATGGGAATAATATAATTCAAAACTTCCCTCAGAAATGTTTGGCTAAGTTTGTTTTTGGTATGTATACTACAGAGAGTTTGCTAATCTAAGGGGCACTTCACACTTGTCAATTTTTTGAAAATCCTCTTGAAATCAACATTACAAATATTTAGGCAAGTTAGGACAGTTTATATTTATTATATAGCCTGGAAGTAAGAAAAATCCTTCAAACTCAAAAGCAGTCAGTTGAATGAAGCCCAACATTTCATTATTCGTCATATTTCTATGATTCTACGGTATTAGGTTCTATTTCTAAAACGTCTCCGACCTGAAAAAACAACAAGATTTCAAAATGTTGCATCGAACATATCTTGGGCTTTCAGGACCTTTCAGTATTCTATCTACCACAGGTCAACTTGGCTAAACATTTCAGAGGGAGGTTTAAGAAATATTTTCCAAAAATACAAACATCCACATGTATAAGTTACACCTAAAACAAACCCAAATCATACTGATATATCATTTTAGAGTTTTTCGGTAGTCTATCTATCTAAATGAACTTGGCTAAATAACTTTAAGGGGTGTTCAGGAGAATTTTTGAAAAATCGACTAGTATACTTATATGTACAGGGTGTTCCAAATTAAGTCGGCACCATTGCCAAATTCGTTATTTTTGATGCTACGAATTCGGTTAAATGGGCAAACTAGTAGCATTTTTAATGGTCTTCTCGATGCCGAAAACAAAAAAAATTGACAGTCGCGTATTCAGAATATTTCATAAAATGATACCTACTTCTTTCAATGGAACACCCTGTGGATTATGGGGATGGACTAGAAATGGATTATGTCTACTCCAATAATGAAAATTCTTTCTATCATCCCACGATTTGACAAATTAGACTCATCGCTCCATATACTATTTCTATAGAAGTTTGGATCACAAAATAAATGCGGCTAGCGGAATGGCTTTAAGATGGAAATTATCTTTTTGTACATTAATACCAAATAGTTCAGTGGTGTCAATTGAGTGGTACGACATGATGATCACGGGTTTCACGAGTTCACATCCCAGCGCAAATTTTTCTTTTTATTATCTTATTTTGCTATTAGTAACAAAATATTGCCATACGTATAAGTACCAACATTGGGTGTTTGGATAATCATGAGGTTTTATTCGCCAAAACAAAGGAATTTTTTGTACTAGTGCAAGAAATAAATATTTCCACATAAGTCGCTCATCCACTTTAGGAAGAAAGGTGATATGAGCTTTGTTGTTGAGAATGTTATTACGAATCGAAATGCATAAAGAAATATCAGTTTATGAAATATTCCGAAAACGCGACTGTCATTTTTTTTTGTTTTCGGCATCGAGAAGGCCATTAAAAATGCTACTAGTTTGCCCATTTAACCGAATTCGTAGCATCAAAAATAACGAATTTGGCAATGGTGCCGACTTAATTTGGAACACCCTGCATATAAAATATCTCTTAGTATATTAATTCAGATATCTTCAGTAGGGTATATACTGAGAATAAAGTTGTCTTCTTTCCAAAGCTTTTTTCTATTTTCCATTTTGTATAGGTATTGTGTGAATATATCTTCAGTATCTCGTGAAGCATGAGGATTATGAAAAAAATGTTTCAAATGAAAGTTATACCTTGTTACTTATTATAACAATATTTTTAAATATACCGAGTATTTCTTGAATGCGGGAAATCAAAAAACATACATTTTTTGTAAGGGACCACCCTGTACAATTTTTCACCGTTGAACTGAGCAAAATGTTTTACATATCGTGATATTCTTTTGCTAAAAATTTTGTGGCCTCGTCAAGTCGTTGCTGGAAGACAAAAAACCTTTGTTTTCATTTGTTTTTCTACATTCATGCAAAAAGCAAAACTTTATTGAACTATATTTAGTGGAAAAAGAAGTTCTTTATTGCATTTGTGCAATAAAGATTTTATTGCACTCATCTGTCATTCTACTTCAACGTGCTGTCATCATGATAAACATAAACGTTCAAACCCACTACATATTTAGCAGATATTCTGTGAGATTGACCATACGTTTTGAACAGCTACATATTTTATATTATTTTGTATTAATGTTAGCAGTCAGAGTTGAACAAACAATGCCTTCCCGAGAATAACTCCATAATCAAAACCGATCCGCGATGTTCTAAACCGTCTACTTGCATAGAGCAAACTAAGATGCCTAAAAACCCTGGTGTGCCGACTCATACCTGTAAAACTGTAGAATGAAACGCTGGACATTCGCTTGCTTGATAATGAGAAAACAGATGAAATCGCGGTCTTTTTTCCAAATATCCCGCGATACTTCGTGAACCGCCACCGTCGGTTTTCTTGTTAGGGTGAATTTTCATCAACAGAAGATTCAAGTATTACGCACGAGCATGAAATATATCTTTCAAATTTACAGAATCACTGTCTGCAAGCAGCTTTATTAGTTATATTTTTGACTCATTATTAACTTTTATTTTGCTGATATGCAATTTACTGGATTAAATAATAATCACACATTTCACATAAAAGTATTGAAATTCAGCTGCATGGCAATTTACCATTAGAACCTGTCAATCTTGGGCATGTGCCTATCTGACATCTGCCCAACATGCGCATGCGCAAGTATCTGCGCCATTGTATCAGAGTTTTCCTTTGAAAGCTCTCTATAATAAAGTATATATAAAGTTATAATTTTGTAGCTTATTTTGAGTTTAATTGCTTTTCAGAAGTGATATGTTTGATGAGTTGTGTGTTACAATGGTCTTTCGCTATTTTAAAAACTGTATGTCATGTAATAGTGAAGATGTTTCTTTTCTGTGCAATTCTTTCTCGACAGAAAATTTATTGGATGATCTAACCACACTGAAAAGATTTTATGATAACGAATGGTAAAATGAGAAAACCTAAACAAGCTTGATGATATATGCAATATTGATAGATTTCAGTAGAAGTGGTGATTTTTTTTTACTTTGTCACGAACTTTCGCAACTTGAACTTATGAAATATTTAAAGAAACAGTAGGGTATAACAACACACACCCAGTTGATTGAATCGATTTGAAAAAATTTTTGCCATTTTTATTAGAGCATGGCCAGTTAAGAAATAAAATGTAAGTTCCAAATTGGTTCCAAAGTATATTTTAAAGATTTTAAGTAGTAGGTACTCACTTTCGGTAAAATACAGAAAAATAAAGAAACGAACATCATTAATAGTCAATAATATTGCACTACGAAATTTTTGATTCTTCCACCACTGTTTTGACTTTCAAACGGTATTTACATTATTTTTAAAAAATAACACATTTTGTGTGGTGTTATTTTTCAAATAAATTTGGTCTTCCACTTCGAGTATGGAAACTATATTGCTTTAGAATGATATTTAAAAATTTTATTGACATTCCGTCAGGGTTTTTAGGCATCTTAGAGGAAACTGTCTGTACTGTGACCACACTCATGATAACATACGCGTTCATGGCTACTATGAATTTGATTTTTATAATGCAACTGTGGTTATATAAACATCAGGCAAAATTTAATTCTGATAATTACAGAATTGAAAGTTTTAAAATGAGTAATATTAATGGAAAACTAGATGATGGTGATGAAATCGATAGTAATAAATATTTATTTAAATTGCGTGTTTCTTTTTCCTTCATCTAGTGCCGCACCTAAATAAATAATTGCTTTTTGCATGAACGTAGAAAAAATGTTACATGCAACTCGTGTAAAAAATGTTTATTGCAATCGACGTGTTGTCCAACTCGGCCTAACGGTCTCTTCGGACAATTTCACGTTGAGTGCAATAAACACTTACTTTTTGCACTTGTTGCATAAATTACTATTTTCTACATTCAAACTTTATTGAGCTATATTTAGTGGAAAAAGAAGCTCTCTATTGCACTAGTGCAATCAAGTTTTTATTGCACTCATCTGTCATTCTACTTCAACGTGCTGTCCTCATGATAAACATAAACGTTCAAACCACATCTCATGAATCACTTGCAAACAAACTCAGTGTTGCAAAACAAATATTTCAGCCTGAAGAAAATGTACAGATACCAAGTAGGTACTAGTAAGTTTACGGAAGTAACAAATCAAAAAGTGGATTTAAAAAGTACTCCACTACGAAATATTCATATTGAAAATTGCACAAATTGTTTATTCACTTTCAACATTGAGGGAGAAAATAAAGTTTGAGTTAAATTGTATGTAACGTATTAGTTCCTGTTTCAATGAAAATCAATAGTAATAATTAATTATTTAAATTGTGCACTTCATTTTCCTACACCTAGTGCCGCACCGTAATAAATCTTTTTTATTTTTGCGTGAGCGTAGAAAAAATGTTGTATGCAACTCGTGCAAAAATTGTTAATTGCACTTGTTGCATAATTAACCATTTTATCATAGCGTTTGTGATGGTCTGTTTTGCCGAAGATTTTCTTTCTTTCGGCAATAACAACGACGCAAAATTTTTGAAAAAAATACGTCCCTATATGAAATATTTTGCTTAGTTCAACAAAGAAAAAATTTACAGTGAGGTCCATTTAAAAAAAAACGCCTTGTGTTTCCCCGCTTTAAGGGAAAACTCCAAAATGTTTTTATACTAAGCAACAAAGTAAACCATATAACTTTTATTTGGGCCATTTTTTCATACTCCTCATCATAGGCGAGATACTCCTTAAACTAATGGGCCACCCTGTATATTGTGTTCAAACTTTATTGACAAACATGTCTACAGTCATTCTCTATTCGATCAATTAAAGTAAAAAAGGTGAATTTATTTTCACAACTGATACTTCTGGCAACTTGGCCGTCAAAAAAAAGAGGTTGCTGAAAACACGGCCGCTAAACATAACGGTCGCTAGAAAAAACACGGTCGCTAACTTCATACCGGAATATTATTTTGGACTCCACATTTTCAAAAAACTGATTGTCGGAAACAATTCTATCAAACTGGACATTTTCAGCTTTCAAGTTATTCATGAGTTAAGATATAATGCACTTGTTCCACTCAATGAGTAAGAAAACTGCAATAACCAGAGTATTTTATAGAATACCAGATAATATATCACATAATGACACTTTCAAAGACCCTCTATATATCAAAAGGAATGTCTTACTTTTGCTTCTTCAACCAACTGATAAAACACATGATAGTTTCTCTCCCCTGACCCCTGAAATGTGATTCTAGATTGCTCTAATAAATAGTCTTGAATAATACAGCCTGCTATCATCCATCTTGAATCGAAGCAGACTTGCATGAATTTTCCAAATCTGCTGGAATTATCGTTCCTCACTGTTTTGGCATTACCTGAAACAAAGTAAAATCATGATGATCCGAATCAAGTTTACATTGTCACAGGAATTCTTTTCTTATATTTTAGAATTCGGACTTTTCTGAACTGAAATCTTACCTGAACCGAAATATATTTTACCAAAATCGCATTTGCAATGTTTGAATAACTTCAAGTTTCATTGTCCTTTCTGGTTATCTATAAGCCATTGACAGGACAGGTACAGAGAGAGCACCTGTCCTAGTAGAAAGCACCTGCTGATCTATTCATTGTTTTTGTATCGTTAGTCCCGTTGATGCAATGCACAACCAGAAGTATATAAATTTTGTTCCTTTATCTTAAGAAACTAACACGAAGAGAAATCGTTCGTGAGTGATTTTCGAAATTTCTTGAAATTAAATCATTAAAATTAGTATTTCAACAATGCTTTCAAGTAGTTTCCAACGTGGAAATATAATATTAAAAATGAGATTGACTCGAATTGGTTTTTATGCAGAACTCTGAATACTGAAAATTAATTTGTGAAAAACTACTTCTCATTGAAACATCAATAATATGTAAGTTCTTATTGAAATCAAAATTCCATTGCACATAAAAAATTAACATCGGCAGACGTATTTGTGAGATGGGCAGACTAATTATTTAAAGATACGGCCAATGACAAAAAAAGTACTCAATTTTTTTTGAGTATAATTATATGAATTTTTTGTTTCTTCAATTATCTACTTATGGATTAGTTTCATGTTCGACATAAGTACAGTAGTTGAACGTTTATGTATCTAAAAATATGCCGTTGAGGAAATTTAGAAATTCCTAGTATTTCCGCAGGTATACTTACGCAAACAGAAATGTTTAATGTTTTTTTTTGCTTTATTTGATGAGAAATATTAAAATTAGTATCATATTCACATTGCCACCTTTGACCATCATCATCAACTTTATTTTATCCTATGGGCACATTATTTGAATTTCACGAATGATAATACCATTTTTTAGGCCAATTTCAATGATGCATAACATGTTATTCTTCGCTACCTTACAACTTATTCAAAACACTAATATTTTTTGGTTGACCCTATATTAATGACAATCAATCGATTTGTTGTAACGACATTATCTGTAACGTCTGCTGCCTTTCAATGTAATAATAAACGTAAAATGTTTTTTTCAAACCAAGAAAATTAAATTTTAATCCAAGAATGTTTTTTTAATCAACTAGTGTATCAATGAGCGAGTGCGTTAATGTTCCAGATCATTAATCGCATTTCAATATACGAGTTGATTACAATATTTTTCCTCCGACCACTTTTGTTGAAATAAAGGAAATCTTGATTCGAACATTTTTAATCAACGAAATGAACAGTCCGTAAAAACTCTATTGAACGTTAAAACTCATCTTTTAATTATCTGATTAGTAGTGGCAAAATTAGATAAACTGAAAGAAGGTACCAAAAAGTTCATCTGTACACTTGCATTTTACGGCTGCACTACAAAATTATACATTAATTAATAGGTGTCATTAATGATCGATTTCGATTGCAATGAAGAACATTAAGCAGACATATTGATACGAGGTCAACGGAAAAAAAAGATTAATAATTATGAAAACGGTTTCAACATGATGGTGCCCCCCACACACTACTAGAGCAATACGTGAAAACCTAAATGAAAATTTCCCAGATAGTTGAATAAATTGTAAATGACGTTTTGGTGAAATGGCACGTTGAATAACAGTGTTTATAGCATACAAAAATTTGGTAATGTTGAAGATCTTAGGGCGAGCATAATTGAACAATATCGGTCTGTAAGAAAGGATATAGTAAGGGCTGTAGAAGATTCAGGACAGCGAGCACGTCTATGTATTCGGCAAGAAGGCAGAAATATTGAGAAACTGCTTTAATGTGTTAGGTGTTGTATCATTGTGTTATTTTGTTAGTTCGTGTATAGTTGATAATGAAACACAATGGAAATTTAATGTTTGTGGTATTAATTTTTAATTTAATTTTTAACACGAAACCGGCATTGCCATTATTATGTTGATCACGCCCTACAAACAATCTTGTTGGTAATATTTTGTTATTTTTCAATTCTGTTTTGCATTGTGTTTTATTTGTGAAAATAAATCCAAAAACTCGAAAGTTATTACATGAAACTTCCATTGTGTCTACGGCTTAAGTGACGAAGATTTTTTAAAATAATGTTCATTAAATTGTTTTCATATATTTACTCTCTTGCTTTAAAATAACCAATTTTACTTTTATTACTACTTTGAAAAAGTAACAGCAGACGTGACAAATAATGACATAAAAAAATTGTCAAGTGGTATTTGACGAAGTTTGGACCAACTAAAAAATAATTAGTTTTTTGAAAAATTCGAAATTGTAATGTATGAAGTACAGTATGTAGAGTATTGTAACAATAACAATATCAATAATATTAATTGCGTGTTTACGTTTGAAATCGTTATTCATAATTTGTTGTTGAGTTTGCGTTTATTGAAGAGTTTAATCTTGTTGTTGAGTCTAGTTTGGGTTGTTTATAGTATCAAACAAATGAATTTCGAAAAGTTATGTAACAGAAATTAATTCTTCGAAAGGTTCCCTGAAGTTTCGTTTACTGAATCGATAGTAACAACCCCCACATATCGTAATACCATAAACCTCAAAATTGAATATCTTAGAAACGCAATATACAAAGTTGAAAAAACTTCCATAGATGAAAGTCATTAGTCGACCTTCTCAAAATGGTATGAATAAAATTAGGTCCAAATTAACCGATCAGTTTTCGAGATATACAATAAGAACATTATGAATGAGATAAAAAAATTCAATTATAGAGGTATTTTCCAAAATTTGTAAAATTCATATTTCAGATAGAGTTAGTGAGAAACAAAATAAGTTTCAATCGACTAAAATGGAGTGAAACTATGATGTCTACCAAAATATGACTTGTTTGATTTGGAATATTTAGTGCTAGAAAAAAATTCCAAAATCGATCTTTTTGACTATGCCCCACCCTAATGTACTATCTTTAATGAGATTATAATAGGACAAGTAAACGAGTTCCGAAAAATACATTTTTTTCCTGAATTTGTTTTATTTCGATCGTTATTTTTTTCTATGTCAATCCTACCCAACTACGTTTTTACGAACTTTGACCGCTTATATCTCAGTAATGACATATACAAAATCATTTAATCTTGCACATTTTTCTTACGGCCCATACTTCTACAACATAATACAATTTCAGCCAATTTGACCGAGAACTAATTTCCCACATGACATGCGGGGAAGGTGTATGGCATATGTGTACCTCGAACAGCTGGTTATCCTCATTTCTCAATTATCGGATTCATTATTCGAATCATTGATTCCGAGGATAGGAATGGGTGTACCGCAAAGATAAATTCTGGGTCCGATACTATTCATGTTGTATGTTTAACTAGGTATATAGATTTTGTAATTATTTTTCTCGAGTCATCAAACTGGAATGTTCTCTGCCAACATTCAACCTCTAAAACTTAATTTCCGGACTAAGGTGTGGTGTCTGAAGTTGTTAGAGTATGGCACAAAATATATTATTTGCCCAAGCACGCATATTACACTATACTGCAAAAGTATCGGGCTGATAATCTCGAAAACTACTTTTTAAAGATTGTTATGGGGCAACGTTAGTATCTATCTATTACTCTGAAATATGTGTACCGATTATATAGGTATAAAAACAGGCCAGTTTCAAAAACAAATGATCAATTTCATGTACCATTTTCTAGCAATAGTGTCTTAGTGGAAATAAAGTATTATTATTATTATAATACTAACCGAAAGCTTCCAGAATAGTGTTTGCCTCCAAAATTTGCTGTTCTACCCATGTTGACACACCACTCGTGACAGAACAGAGATACTGTAGGATGAATCTGGTGGATTCAGTTTTTCCAGCACCGCTTTCGCCGCTGATGACAAGACTTTGATTGTTGCGACCTTTGCCAGGAATATCCGCCTGTAAAGAGCTGTACGCAGCTTCTGCCAATGCGAATACATGAGGTTCAAGATCTCGAAGTTTCCTACCACGATATTTGTTAACGTATTTCTGAAACAAAATAAGTCAATTGTAAAAACGGATTTTTTTCAAGCCCCATGTTAATTTTACAGTATAATATGAGGAGGTGGGTTGCTGATGAATGAAAGAACCATGACCTTCGAATGAACTGTAGCTTCCAGAATAATCCATCCGAAGTGTATCAGAGTGATACGTGTTTCTTCTACATTTATATTTCATCAAATTCTATCCATAAAGGTTGAAAATGATATTTCTGCCTGACAGATACTAGTCAATTTGCAAATATACATAAAAAAAATATTCAACAACAATACTCTCGCAAAAGTATCCCACAATTGGGAATATCGCACAAGAAGGTATTTGATTGGTATAATCAAATACTGGTCGTGGGATTAGCCAGGAGAGTAGTTGTTTTTTAACGGATATTTGCCAAAATAGCCTACACTGTATCGTTACCTAACGATCTCCCAAAAGAACTCTGTGCTTTTTTCTGTTCATTTATTCAAATAATTTATACCTTCTTTCCATTCGTTCCAACGGTGTTTTTGATTATTACAGGATGTTCATTTTTGTGGGAACCAGAAAGAAAAATACATATATATCACTTTATGCTCTCAATCGTTACTTTCATCTATTTGATACTTTTTGATTCTTCTATTCCAATCTCCAGAGTGATTCTAGAGATAGTTCACATGATTCACAAACACAAGTCGTCACTCAACGGCATGTTTCTCATTATGTAAATCATCTATCAGCGAGTCTCAAGCGATATCAAAGACATCAAAGAATCGAAACATTTCAGTAAGAAGGTTTTAAATAGACAATTTCACACGATAGATTGGTACATAGTTATTCATGTTACGTTTATATACAATAAAGTGCGGCTTTTAATAGCCCCCCCCCTTGTTAACTGTTAAACGGTTTGACGTACAAACTTAAAAAAAACGTTTGGAGGGTATAACCGATACTACGTTTTGAAATAAAACACATCGTGATTGCTCGATAGATGGCGCGGGGGGCACATCAACTTTTTTAAAATCATAGGGTGGTCAAGTGTCGCGGAATTCAAAAAAATGTTGATGGTTGGAAAGAGAATTGAATTATTTTTCCAATGATGTGACACATAACCCCCCATGCCATTTAAAATTTTTAAGTTGATGTGCCCCCCGCGCCATCTATCAAGCCATCAGAATGTGTTTTATTTCAAAAAGTAGTATCGGTGAAATCTTTAAAAAGTTTTTTTATGTTTGTACGTCAAACTGTTCAAAAGGTAACGGGGGGGGGACTAATAAAAGACGCACTGTATAATAATAATAGTTGTAATTGTATGTTCAAGTATTTATAGTCCGGGAGCCAGTGACAAAGAATATTGGGATGCATATTCATTATAATATAATCAAAATAGTTACCTAAGTTGAAATTTTGCTTTAATGTATAAATGTAATTTTGTTTTTCATATAAAAGGAGACAACATTTCATAAGTATGTATTAACTAGATACATCGAAAGTGTTTGCAAATATTTTCTTCACGATCATTGCAGAATTAGTCGAATCTGAAATCATATTTTAGAAATATTCAATACACCAGTTGTCACAAATTTGAATCAAAAGTCCCGTGGCTCAGTGGTAATATTGTCGACCACTATTCGATTGTACCCGGTTTTTTGCTTTTAGCCTTTTCCGGGATTAGCTCGCAATAATCAGCCTCACACGAACTTAGACAATAGCAGTATCTAGATTGAATGCAATGAATGACACGCATAAGCTTCGCAGGAGACGTGTATTATGTCACCTACAACCCTCATGAGCTCTATAACTCGACCAACCGCCAACATCAGCGGAGGCGGATGTTAGCGTCCCCTGTCCGGGACCCCAGGCACCCCTTGGCACAAGCGCTCGCCCCGTCTCCCCTGCAATGGGGTGGAGGGGGAGGCGGCTCTCCGTGCCAGGGAGAAATGGGGGTGTGCAGTCGAATTTTAGTAGATCCAGTGTTTTCAGTAGATTTTAATAGATTTTCACGATCCTAGGGTGGTATTCCGTGTACCATAGAATTCTATTGTCGACAGTTATGTCTCTTTCTCTCCCACGAATTCAACTGTAATGTCATCTCACTTATTGTGTCGACTATAGAATTATATGGTACACAGAATACCACCCCTAGGCTTATCAATATATTTTATGGCCATTTACATGAATTCTAGCCAATTGGTTACTGACACCTAGTGGTAGGTAAAAGAGAGAACTTGAGCTCATTTGAAAAATTGACAGATGGCACATTATGTTGAACTGGAAAAAAGTTCAACTATTTTAATATTTCTCCAATAGATAGTGCTGTGTTATAAAAGTGTTGAGATGTATACGGATTAAATATCATGTATGCCTTTAAAATTGTGTGCTGTATTTTATCTATACTTAATATCAATAAATTTGTTAGATTTTGGATTAAATAAACAAAAGAAACGGTTTGAATTGTAAGCTGAAATTCTCGAACTTTAATAATTGTGTTAGTTTCGTTGCTAAGAGTGGATTTTACAGAACTTGAAACTGAGTTTGTACAATAAATTATTTAGACTGGTTTGATATAATCGGTCTTATCACCTGTTACCAAACCTTTGATTCACCTAACACTACATATTATGATGTTTTGGTCAATGATAAATTGATTTGCATTCAAATAATTTTCTCAAAGTAATGTCATTGTAACATTGTAACTTGTAATGTTGCTTAGCGGTCCTAAGTCAGTGTTGCCGCTCCAGATCTTTTTTTGTACTAGACTGTCCTTCAAAATTGTACTAAATGGTACGAAATCGAAAAAAATCACAGAACACAAAAATTATGGGAATACTGCAAATTATCACATAATTCTTGTGACTTTGAACTTTATTTTATGGTGTAAATAGAAAATTATTGAAAATTCATTAGTAATTCATGAATTTTAGGGTAATTTTTGGTAAGTTTCTGCCTGTTGTGATAGTCTCATTAGATAAATGAATTGAAAACAAAGATTTTTTTTTTGTACTAGATTAATGAATTGTGTTGACGTACTTAAGTGAATGAAATGTACTAGAAAAGTACAATTGTACTAGAAACGGCAACTTGCAGTGAACAATCATAGACAGCACTGAGTTTCGTAAATTTTCCGATAGGTGGAAGTAGCGGTAGATTTTTAGTAGAATTGTTGGTGATATTTAGTAGATTTTAGTAGTCTGCGATCCTAATGTTGGTAGAATACAGTCATTAGTAAACGGTAACCCTGCTCCGTGCGTCCTCATTTCACCATCGGACATCCGAGCCCACGTGGGGTGAAGAAAGAAGATGCTGAAATTTGTTTTGAATTATAGAGCTCTGCGGAATTGAAATTTTTAATTGTAAAAAATAAACTTTTTTTTTTTTTACTAGTTGATAGTACGCTGGTTCAAACCACGTAGGGGGCAAATTTTTTTAATTTTTTTGTTCAAAATTCAAACACATTTATTGATGAAAACTTTCTAAAGTGTTTTACACATCAATATTTCAGTAGTAGTATACCTATAAATAGTTCAGAGGAACCCATCGTTAGTTATTTCTGATGTTATTTTATTACCGAGTAACTAAGTTATAATAAACTATGGATTGATTAATTTATTTATCTCAATAAATATTTCTTCAGTTATTCAAATATATATTTTATTCATACTAGTATTTATATTACAATATATCCATTTCAGAGGAACACCCATATCGGAGCGTAATGCAAAATGATTTACGATAGGTTATTTCCTCCCAGATGAAAATTTGTAGGCAGATTGCTAATACATTGCTGTAATTGATAAAAAAAAAATCAGCTGGCATTAAGTAGAAGGAAACCTCGTCAAAATAGGCGATAAATGCTCCCGCCTAACTACTGCGTTGGAGCTTTCAAATTAACAGTTGACGGTCTTTCCACCGAGACAGCTGACCTATAAACTTATCCGTAGTTGCATATAAGCTACCATCAGGTGAATTTTTAGCTGAGAGGATATCATTGAAAGAATAATTTTTTTTTCGTGTTCGAGCGACCCGCTGTTAAATAACACACCATCTTATAGTCAGCTGATCATTTTCTTTCTTCAAGATATTGAGTTAGTTAGCGACAATTCAACAGGTTTTCAGGTGGGATGACATGACTGAATGTATATACAGGGTTATGATAAAGTAATGCACAAAATTCATAAGACGTACAACGATCACTTTGAAAAAAATGCAAAAACACGTCAAACTGTTTTTTTATTCCGCATCTTTTGACATAAGTTACTAAAATAACACGTCAAAGTTGTCAAAGTTATGACGTCATCAACATTTTTTTTTTAATGGGAAGCTAAGAGTTTTATTACATTATGTGATAGAGCTTGTGTTTTTACACAAGGGAAAAATAGTTGCAGTAGGGCTCACATAAGAAAAACAACGAGAAAAGGGATAAAAAACGAAATAACAAAACCAATTATAAATAGAGGTCAAACTTAAACTTATCTAGTAAGAACATGTGTTCTTATAAATTTTTTCAATTGTTTTACTAAAACAACGGTTTGCCAGTGTCAGTCGTACAATTAGTGTCACCACAGTTTTATTATTATGGCTCGTTTAACCGAAAGAGAAAGGATAGAAATTCTAATGATGGTAGGTTACGGCGATCGCCTTCGAAGTCATGAAGAAGCATGTGCTTTATTTAACGCAACACATTTTGAAAGACCTCCAATTGCTAGAAGCACAGTAAGCAGAATTGTTGCAAAATTTGATGCAACGGGAAGCGTGAGGGATGCTCCAAAATCTGGACGACCAGGAATAAGCGACGATGTGAAGTTAGATATTTTGCTGTCAGTAGAAGAACACCCTCACGCAACTACAACAGAAATTGCCTTACAAGAAAATGTTAGTCAGTCGTTTGTAGTAAAGATGTTAAAAAAGAAAAACTACACCCATACAAAGTTCATCTTGTTCACGAACTCTCAGAAGATGATCCGGACAGACGTTTGGAATTTTGTGAAATCTTCATGCGGCATTGTGACGAAAATCCAAATTTTCTTAATAGTGTAGTATTTTCCGATGAGGCAACGTTTTGTCTAAGTAGTTCTGTAAATCGACACAATTCTCGCTACTGGGCTCGGGAAAATCCCCACTGGATGCAGACAAAACACACCCAGCGTCCCCAAAAAACTTATGTTTGGGTAGGAATCGTCCAGGGAAGATTTATTGGTCCTTATTACTTTCGCGGGAATTTAACAGCTGAACGATATTTGGAACATCTTCGTATGGCAGTGCTTCCGGACCTACTTGCGGCATTTCCGGATCCAAATAATGGGGACAACTTGGAACCCAGTATTTGGTTCCAACAAGATGGCGCACCACCACATTATGGTCATACTGTTCGAAGGTTTCTGGATAACCAGTTTGAAGGACGGTGGATTGGAAAACGTGGACCAATGGAGTGGCCACCTAGGTCACCTGATTTAACCCCCTTGATTTTTTCTGTGGGGACATTTGAAAAGTCGGGTCTACATTAACCGGCCAGACAATTTAGAAGACTTAGTGGAAAGAATTAGACACGAAATGACTCGTATAACTCCGCAGATGATCGAAAACTCTATAAATGCGGTCTACCATCGTCTTGGCCTATGTCAGTTAGTAAACGGGACACAGTTTGAACAATTCCTATAAGAAATAGTTTTGGTTTAATGGACTGTTTAGTTAATTGAAAAGTTATTATGAAACTTACGTTCATTTCGTTTTTTATTCATTTTCTCGTTTTTTTTCTCATGTGAGCCCTACTGCAACTATTTTTCCCTTGTGTACAAACACAAGCTCTATCACATAATGTGATAAAAATCTTAACTTCCCATTAAAAAAATTTGTTGTTGACATCATAACTTTGACAACTTTGACGTGTTATTTTTGTAACTTATGTCAAAAGATGCGGAATAAAAAGAACAGTTTGACGTGTTTTTGCATTTTTTTCAAAAGTGTTCGTTGTACGTTTAATGAATTTTGTGCATTACTTTATCATAACCCTGCATATATTTTCTTCGTGCGTGGGAGGCTACCGCCGCTCATCCCACCCACGGAACCACAGCTGACGTTCACTACGCTTTATAACATAACTTTCTGATGCATTCTACCAATTATCGCTTGAGAGGGAATAATTGACCAAATTTTCACCTGGCTCCTGGACTATTAGTATTCCTCAACAGAGAAGCCAGCGGTTACGCGTCAACGAAATCTCTGACTTATGAATCCAAATCTTATTCATTTATTGGTATTGATATCCTCCATTTTAGACTTGAAAAGTAACTCGTAAGCTGTTGGATCACACACGTCGTATCGTGAAACAACTAATTGGTAATATGTTTGAAAGGTATCAGTTATCATATCAACTAGCAGAATCCTATCACAATCACGTACATATGGTCCCAATCCCACATTAATCATAAGCGATAAAAAATCTGCGGAGTATCATTCAAAATGCATCTCGAAAGCGGAGTATCATTCAAAATGCATCTCGAAAGAGGACAATAATTTTTATGACAGCTAATAGACATTCTCTGTATATAGTCATGTATAAATCATATATACACAAAAAAGCTGACACAATTATTACTACTCGGAATGAAGAGTTGCGGAACTGGCTATCAAAGAAGTTACATTTTCGATGTACTTGAAACTTATTCTGAATCCACTATCACAGTGTCTTTCAAAAAGAAAAGGCTCAGAGAAAATTCATGAGAATTTTTTCAGGATAGTTTTTGATGACGCCCGATTCAATGGTAATATTGACAATTTTGCCAAATTAACATTTTTTCAGATATTGAGAGTAACTCAATTTCTTCAATTTACCATTTCTATAAAAAGTGTATTCAAAAGATATAGTTGTGGCCATATAATGAGATTTGCTGATGATACAGCCATTCTGTATCAAACTGATAGTTGGAAAAAACTTGAATATTTAGCGAAAACCGACATGAAAATCGTAAAAAATTGGATGGGCTATAATTTACTAACAATCAATTTCGAAAAAACTGAATTTACATACATGAACAGAGACTTGTCATATTATGACACTAATAGTCAATGAATATTACAAAATTGAAGGAACAGCTAATAAAGAAAACTTTACCAGAAATATCAGATATTTACTTTAAAATTCGAACTTTGAAATACATGATAGATAAAGATAAATTCGGAACGGTCTACCATGCACTGGTTAGTTCTCCACTGAATTATGGTATCAAAGGGTGGGGTGATGAAATGAATACCGTCTATTTTTTGAAATATCAATATTGGAAATTTCAATGCAAGAAAATCCAACTCGTCCTGCGAACTCGTATTTTTATCATTGAAATTCATGATCCCAAAAATTATCGGTATATAATCATACCACTATTACCCCCGATAATTCAGTTGAAAATATAATATTCTTTGACTTTTTTTTGTCAACTGGTGGTCTGCCAATCCAAAAGATCTAAATACATTGGGGGTCGAGTGATACCTAATTCAAAACGTCTTTCAATTATTTATATAACAGAAAAATTCCGTATGAAAATATTCATCCAAAACACAACGGCGGTACATAACGTGAGAACTCTCATATTAGGATCCTTCGTAAGCTCTAGAAAAATAAAAAATATATTTTTTGGTAGGTTAATGCAATCTTCGAAATAAATTCAAATGACAAGGCAGAGAGCAACACCAAGTTTTATTGGATCCCAGCAAAATTGAGAAAATGATCTCACATGTCATTCTGAGAAACAAAGCACTTCAATAACAAAACAACAATTTTTTATTTCACTAGAGCTCGGTAATAGCTTATCTACCTGTCAGGAATGTGTCTTTAATACAAAGGAATCAAAATATCTTGGAGTCATAATAGACGCCAAGCTGACATGGAAAAAGCAGATTCCTCATCGCACCAAGAAGGTCACATGCTCGAAATGACACACAAGACCCTACACTGGTTATACACGACAATTACTCGCCCAACGATAACGTGCAAAGCCATTGTGTGGTCGCCACTGTCACCAGTTATACTGAAGAGAACGACCAGAAATGATCTAGTCAATGTTCAAAGGCTGACCTGCTTGGAAATGATAGGTGTCATGTGAACGACACCAACTAGAGAGAGCTCTTGAAGTTCTACTAGGATTGCCACCTCAACACCTGTACATCAAACTTGAAGCCATGTGTACTTCCTACATACTCGAACCATGGACATTTCCTCATCTGGGATAAGGCACAGAAAAGCTGTCCCATCCTACTGATGGAAAGGGACAACTGAACTTCAGAAAAGGCCCAAATATTGTCATCCCCACGGAGGAAGTATGGAATGACATAGGATCGACGGTGTTTGTTTGGTTTAAAATTTTTTCCGTTAACCAGCTGTCATCCCCCTACGGACGACAGCCCTCAGAAGTCGAAACTTGTGCGAGCTAAGGATTAACGAGGTCTTACCTTTAAACGTGCGATTCCTAGCACGAGACCAGTGACCATGCTGGGATTCGAACCCACGTCCGTCTGACTGATAGACTAGCGCTCTACCATCATGACCACTGCGGCCCATGAGACAATTGAATCTCCACACACCCGGGCTTTCGAAAAAACTCAGAAAAAAGGAAATTCTCTTTCTTGGGAGACGAAATCTCAAGCCAGTGACAGGGTACTTGACGGGAAACAATCATCTGAACAGGCACATGGCCCTCATCAGGATTATGGATGATCCACTCTGTAGTTGGTGCCTGGAAGAAGACGAGACTTCGTCACACCTCCTCATAGAATACCCTGAATTGGTACACCAGAGGAAGGCAGTTTTCGGGGAAAACATACTGAACTCAGAGGACGTCAAAAATATTTTTTAATTAGGCCAGGGAAGCTGGCATGGCCAGGTGAACCCTGACACGTGGCTGCAGAAATGGTCCATGCGAAGATGACTACCTGCGGGGGTTTAAAAACTCGCCCACCAGTTCCAGGAAGTAAATAAGAATTAGAGGATTCACATATAAGAGTTCTAACGTTATTTTTGTCTGAAATTTTTCTGTTGTAAGTATATGGTATTGAAATACGTTTCAGTTTATTGTAGTCAAAAATCAGGTTATGAAGTACCATTAGACAAAAAAAATACAAAGCATAATGTCAATCCGTTCAAAAGTTAACAGAGGGGTTACTTTATGGACAGACTTTATAGCTCACTCTATATTCATTCCTCTACCTTTAAGCCATAGCATGTCATGACTCCTTTCAACAATAAAGAAAAACATGAAGTACCCTACTGAGAACACAAATAAGTGTCATTACTGTTTTGTAACAAATCACCGTTATCTACCAGCGTCGAAGCTTACATCAAAATGCAGATTCAAACTTCCATGTTTAGTATGAACATTGTGATGAATTTTATGTTCCAACGCCCAATATCAAATGCGTGTTGCATGCACGCTGATAAGTCCGTGGGGATGTTGTATTTTTCATCAAATATCAACAGGTAGATGGAATGTGTGGTTTCTGTGGTGTAATGGTGGTCGATAACAACATCCGGATATCCTTGAGATTGCAAAATATTATCAAACAGGAACTATGTTATCGCGTTTGCTTAGTTCTATTGGGATTTTACAATGTACAATATCTTTGGAAAACTACTGAATGATTTCAGGGCATTTTTGAATGAGTGTTAATGAACGTCGCTGAAGCTTCACCGGGTATTTAGAATAAAAACCATGATTACTATAATAACCAAAATGAGAATTGATTAAAAAAACTTAAATTTGAACTTCGTAGTCTATCGTGGAACACAGTACACGAAACTGAAGATGCTGAAACTGCAGCACACATATTCGTTCCTCTCCTAGAACATCAAATAAAAAAATGCTCATACTATCCTCGACACAAAGACTGACTGAGGAAACCTTGGATGACCCCAGAGTTGAGTTCAAATGTTAACAAACGTGATACCATCCGAAATAAATAAACCCATACTCCCCCAAAAACAGTGTACGTGAACGGAGAATATACTGATGACACCTCCAGAATTGCCAATTTAATGAATGATCATTATATATCAGTAGGAAAGAAATTAGCTCAACAAATCATCCCTGACTTGCTGCACCACAGAACGATTCTCTATCAAATTCATTCTTTCTACCTGCAACAGACCACCGTGAAATCGGAAACATAATTGACTCCTTGAAGAAAAATAAAGCAACAGGAATAGATGCCTTAACAACAGAAACTATCCAAAGAATGTCAGCTCTCATATCTAAGCCACTAGCTCACATATTCAACAACAGTATGACGCAAGGTGTATTCCCAGCAGTCCTGAAAACATCGGTAGTTTTCCCGATATATAAAAACGGAGATCGACAACAAATCTTGAATTATAGACCAATTTCTGTTATGACCAATTTTTCAAAAATTTTCGAAAAAATTCTAAAAACACGACTAAGCAATTATTTGAAAAAATATAATTTAATTTCCAACCAGCAATACGGCTTCCAAGAGGGTATCTCCAGCCAAGATGCCATTTTAAAACTAACATCGGAAATGTATTCTGCCCTAGAACGAAGTCAGCCGTCCCTATGTGTTTTCGTGGACTTATCAAAAGCATTCGACACGGTGAGTCATACTCTCCTTCTCGAATCTTTAAAGAATATTGGATAATAGATTCGGCACGTCTCATTCTCCACAACGGACTCAATATACCCCGGAGCATAAGGCAACATCGATGTCTCGTCAATACCGTGAGAGTGACGTAGGTGGTAGTACAACACTGGTAGCGCCGCGTTATGCCTGTGGATACGGGCTGAGACCACATAATCTGGACGGGCTAACAGAGAATACAATATGTTCTCAGCTGTTCCACGAATTGCTCTGCATCTAGCATCAGGGACCTCAATACTCATCTTGGCAGGTCATTATGAATCCCTCGGTTTCCGACTTCAGCCCAATTGAACTGAGAAATGCAAATGTCAGGTTTCTAGATAAGCCAAGGTCTTTAGTGTTCTTGAAGACGACCCCATGCATTGGCTTATCTTTATTTTGCCATAGGAAACTCTCAGTTTCCGCAGCTCTGACGTGGGCTTTTTGCTGAACGGGTTCCAACTCGGTGATTTATTGGGTTCGTTTGTTCAGAGTATCGAATACGAGACCGAGTTCATCGGCTGCACGGGTTCCTGCCTTGAAAAGAAATGCTCCGATCTCTGTTTTTGGTCCCGAACCACGAGGACAAGGGGCAAAGTATTATTATTATTATTCCGATCTCTGTTTTTGTTTTGGTCCCGAACCACGAGGAGAAAGGGCAAAGTATTATTATTATTTTGTTAATTACAGGGTGATGAGTCCCTCATGCAATATTTCCTAACTATTTTAGACGACAGTTTAAGTTCAGTTAACCAATTATTTAATGAACTGTAATCTCTTATCACCCGACCAACATGGTTTCTTCAATAACAAAAGTACAGAATCGACTCCATGGAATACGAGAACGAGTTCATTGGCTGCACGGGTTGCTGCCTTCAATTGAAATGCTTCAATTCCTGCCTTTTCATGATCGCATACTAAGAGGAAAAGGGGATCTGAACTCCTGATGACTTTACTGGCTCCATCCAGTACCATTCTGTAATGTAGATACTCCAAACTCAAAAGTCCACGGCCTTCCCCAGGGTTTCATCGAGACGAGAAATCTCGTTTCGAAGGCACTTTCTCGTCTCGATCGAGAGTCTCGAAAACAAAAACTGAATGTTATTAAAAAATTCTTTAACATATTTATAACACAAATACAGGGTATTCAATTTTTTCTATAAAAAAAGTTACGTTAAAATACAGAGGTTATATGCTATGAACTAAAATTCACGTATAACAAAAAACTGCCGAGTATCAGCACAAAAATAAACAATATTGTTCCAAAAATTGAAATTTAAACGATTTCTTGATGTTTTAATTCAATCTTTCATCCAAACATTTAAAATTTACCTAGGTACGAAAGGTGAAAGTTTAAAATTGTTTCTTCGATCGTGAAGAAAAGAATGTACCAACACCTGCAACAAACTCATTTTTTATAATCGAAACAGTCGTCTGTTGAAAAAAAAAATATCGATATTATTCAAATTATTTAATCTCAATTATTTCTCAGCATAGTTTTTTATTTTCTCTTTTCTGGCGTATTTAGAGCTGTGAGTTATTGCAGCACATATATTTTTTCGAGACCGAGAAATTTCGAAATAATTTCTCGATCTCGAAAAATCTCGAAATGTTTTTCTCGATCTCGTTCTCGAAAAAACCCATTAGTCTCGTCTCTATCTTGTCTCGAAATCGATACAAGACGAGACGAGAAATCTCTCGTGAAAGACTGGCCTTCCCGTTGTCTCCCTGAATCCATTTCATCACTCCAAAGTAGTAAAGTAGAATCGGAATGGCAAGCATATTAGTTGCAGAAACTTTGTTCTCCGTTTTTGAGGATTAGCACGGTTCGCCCCTCGACGAACCAATCTGGAATCTGCTGTTCCCCATCTAGCTATGAGTTGAAAACTCTTGCCAGATGTATTTTAATGATTGTATTAATCCATAAGTGAACCATAGCTTGAGATTTTTGCTGATATTATTGTAAAGGAATTTTTTCTCTCGATGATATATATTGATGGTTTATAAAAATTGTTGAAAGGTTGGTTAATTTCGTAATCATTATACAAGGTGATTCATTGGGAAATGCGCATACAGTTAGGGTACATGGAAGACACCGAGGTCCTTCTAAATAACCTATATTTTATGGGTCTATCGTTCTTTATAACCAAGATACAGGGTGATTTATTGATTTTCCCCATTTTTTCAATTAATCATAACTTATGAACCACCCTATACATTTTTGTGATATTTGGTTTGTATGTTCTTTGTCCACAGTAGTGTCGATCAACATAATGGGAAAAAGTCTTATTCCAGGTCCGGCCTTAAAAAAATTAATAAGTAGGTTTCGAGTCGAAACAACATTATGTATATCAATATTTTAAAAGATTCTTAACAAATTTGGAAAGAGCAGGAAAAAATAAGTAAGACTAAAAGTATTTGGTGTTTCCGCATACAACTTTTTTACTTATTAACTTGAGTCAAATCTAGATGTTTCGATAATGAGGTGCCACAAAATTTAAAAAAATAAAATTTCTTCCCCAAATGGTACTTTTCCAGCTTCAATCCATGTAATCATCATCTATTTCTTTTTCTCCTGATTCCTGGATCCCCAACCTTATTGAGAAACGAGAGGACATGTCCGTATTTTGGACAAATTATTATTATCAATGAAGAACTTTCAAACACCCTGTATGGTTAATAAAATCATCATAACATTTGTTCATTGCGCTACATTTAGAAAAAAATTATAAAAATGAGGAAAAATGCCCATTCCGAAAAAAGCATAACTTTATTTTAAACAAAAATAACGTTGCAACAAATCTACATTTCAATAAAGGTTAAAAATCAAAAAAATCAAAAAACTAGAATTTTCTTTATCCGCGTCTAATTACCTTTTAGCTAGAGCATATAGATAATTTCTCGACTCTTCTGATGCATTCTTGATAATAATAATGAAATCAAGCAGTCTGTACGTATTGTTTGATTATGTAAATAATACACTTTAGATTTGATATCCCAAATTGTTTTAATTGCCAAGTTGGCTGATGTCAGAGTACAATTTTGACATTAGTTGATGACTTTGTACTTGTGTTGTTACGTTATTTGTTAATAACAGTTATTTCCTACCTAAAATGCCGCACCAATTTGATAATAATGAATATGCAGACATGTTGTATGTATATGGATTTTGTGATGGTAATGGAAAAGCTACCCGATAGTCTAGTCAACAAGTGCCATTTAGACCAACTTTTTTCAGCAGTCTCCGAAAATTATGATTGAGGTGTCATTCGATTCGGAATGACATCCAGATGATTTTTGAAGAAAATGAAGTTCCGCATGAAAAAATTGTAAAAGTTATTACCAATTAACTAAAAAATAAAGATGGCTTTAGTATTTTGTAAATATCTCAGAAACTAATTAAAATTTTTTAAATCTAAAAACAGATTCAAAAAGAGGAGGAAATTTACTAAAAAAAAGCTCAATTCCCGGAATTGTAGCATCAATATTTATAATTTTCCCAGAGGGATGAAAATACGGCCGAAAACGGGTACTCTGGCTCGGGCAAGCCACACCCACTTTGGACACTTTAACAATAAAAATTATTTTAAAATACTAAATATGAAAATAAAAAATTGGAAAAATTCAGGCACTAACTGAATAGATTAATGAACAATAATCCGCTTGAAAAAAATTTTTATCACAATTTTTCAATTAGTTAATCAATAGTTAATTAATAATTTTTTTCTGCTTGAACATGAACATTGCAAGTGTGATAATTGTTAAACTATAAATTTAAGATTTTTTTCCTCTTTTGGAGCAATTCTTGAAAGGCTTCAGAATAGAACCCCGTTGGAAAAATTAAAAAGTTTTTATTTTTCAGTTTTTTATTAACAATTTTCGTTGTTGCAAAATTAAATACTTAAATTAATCATTGAAAAAAAATTTTTTTTTTAAATATTATCAATAATCCGTTTTTATGTTATCAGGAACTACATAGAAATAATTTTTTTAAATTTTTATCTCTAATTGTTTAAAAAATTGTTATAAACAAATGCGTTGTTTATAAGATAATTGAAAACTTTTTTATGGAATTTCAATCTTTGATACAAATAATGATTTTTAAAAGAAAAATTGTTCCATAAAAAAATTTTTTTATTGCTTGAAAACGCATTTGTTAATTAACAATTATATTCTCCCGCTTCTAATTAATATTAAGGAACCATTTTTTTTTAAATCATTATTTGTCTTTCTTTCTGATATAAAAAAAAAATCCATTTTATTTAATTTTTCATTGTTTATGCAATAAACAATTTGTTATAAACAAATAAATTTTTACCTTATATTTTTTTTTCTATTCTAATATCTGTCACAAAAACAGACATGATTTTTTTTCTTTTTTAAATTTTTTTTTATTATTTTTCATTTAATTTTTAAATATAAGTTCTCTCTAACTTCGTCATTCTTACCTGGTCTTCATCCTTAAAATTATTATAATTCACAAACTAATGGAGATACGATGAAAATACTTAAGACTTATTTATTCTCCATTACATAAAAAACAAATTTAGCAGAAAAGTTTAGTTGTTACTTATTTATTTATTGAATTTATAGCAATTGATGTTGAAAAATACTTAGGGAAAAATTTTTTTTTTGTTTTAATGCTTAAAAATCTTATCAACTATTAAAAATATGACTACTTCATTCAAGTATCTTATCAATTATTGTTCATTACTCAACATTTTTACCTTTTATATATTAATATCACTTTATTATACTTCAAATTCTGAATATTACCATGTAAACAAAAATTTTTTGCAGAGTTCATTAGCCTAAGTGTTTTTGAAAGGAAGAATGATCTTTAAATTGATTTTCATTTAACAAAATTTATTAATAAGTAGTTATTAACATTTACAATATTTTTTTTTTTTTTTCATTTCATTGTACATTCTGTTTATTTTTTGAAACGTTTCTTTGATGGTGGCTCATAGTCTACAGTTTCTTCTTGTCTCATGTTTTCATCGTTCTCTTCGTTCTCCAGCAAAGTTTCCACAAATATAATAATTTTAAGGATGAAGACCAGGTAAGAATGACGAAGTTAGAGAGAACTTATATTTAAAAATTAAATAAAAAATAATAAAATAAATTTTTAAAAAGAAAAAAAATCATGTCTGTTTTTGTGACAGAAATTATAAAAGAAAAAAAAATATAAGGTAAAAATTTATTTGTTTATAACAAATTGTTTATTGCATAAACAATGAAAAATTAAATAAAATGGATTTTTTTTTTATATCAGAAAGAAAGACAAATAATGATTTAAAAAAAAAATGGTTCCTTATTATTAATTAGAAGCGTGAGAAAATAATTGTTAATTAACAAATGCGTTTTCAAGCAATAAAAAAATTTTTTTAAGGAACAATTTTTCTTTTAAAAATCATTATTTGTATCAAAGATTGAAATTCCATAAAAAAAATTTCAATTATCTTATAAACAACGCATTTGTTTATAACAATTTTTTAAACAATTAGAGATAAAAATTTAAAAAAATTATTTCTATATAGTTCCTGATAACATAAAAACGGATTATTGATAATATTTAAAAAAAAAATTTTTTTTCAATGATTAATTTAAGTATTTAATTTTGCAACAACGAAAATTGTTAATAAAAAACTGAAAAATAAAAAATTTTTAATTTTTCCAACGGGGTTCTATTCTGAAGCCTTTCAAGAATTGCTCCAAAAGAGGAAAAAAAATTTAAATTTATAGTTTAACAATTATCACACTTGCAATGTTCATGTTCAAGCAGAAAAAAATTATTAATTAACTATTGATTAACTAATTGAAAAATTGTGATAAAAATTTTTTTCAAGCGGATTATTGTTCATTAATCTATTCAGTTAGTGCCTGAATTTTTCCAATTTTTTATTTTCATATTTAGTATTTTAAAATAATTTTTATTGTTAAAGGGTCCAAAGTGGGTGTGGCTTGCCCGAGCCAGAGTACCCGTTTTCGACCGTATTTTCATCCCTCTGGGAAAATTATAAATATTGATGCTACAATTCCGGGAATTGAGCTTTTTTTTAGGAAATTTCCTCCTCTTTTTGAATCTTTTTTTAGAATTAAAAAATTTTAATTAGTTTTTGAGATATTTACAAAATACTAAAGCCATCTTTTTTTTTTTAGTTAATTGTTAATAACTTTTACAATTTTTTCATGCGGAACTTCATTTTTTTCAAAAATCATCTGGATGTCATTCCGAATCGAATGACACCTCAATCATAATTTTCGGAGACTGCTGAAAAAAGTTGGTCTAAATGGCACTTGTTGACTAGACTACGAAGAGAATATGCACGGCGATTTCATGGTCGGCGGTTACCTAGTGACTTTTTCTAATGTGTTTAGTTACCTTAGAGAACACGGTAAATTTCCAACTGTAGCACAAAATGAAAGTTACGAAAGACGATATATCGATTTGGAGCAAGATACTCTTAATTTTGTACAAAATGATCCAAAAATTAGTTCGAGAAGAATCAGTAACGCCATTAATGTTCCTCAGTCTACTGTTTGGCGAAGAATAAAAAAAATCGTCTACATCCGTACCATTTACAGCAAGTTCAGAGGCTACAAGCAGGAGATGAAATTGCTCGATTGACTTTTAGTAGATGGGTATTACAAAATAATAGGATCATTTACAGATGTTTATTTAGCGATGAATCTCAATTTACCAGAGACGGTATTAATAATTTCAGGAATTCTCATGTGTGGGCCGAACAAAATCCGTTCGCCATAAAACAAAAACATTCACAAATTAGGTTCTCCTTTAATGTTTGGTGTGGCGTTATTAACAACCGATTAATTGGACCCCATATCCAAAGTAAACACTGGACAGGACCTTCTACGGAGAATTGAGGACGCTTGCGACGAACTGAGAAATGACCAAGCTATGATTATAGAAAGCTTACTCCAAGAGCACGGAAATGTATTGAGCAAAATGGAGGCAACTTTGAACAACTGTTATTAGTTATGTTGTTTACATTTTTTTGTGTCTAATTCTTTTCGTTTGACCTAATACAATTTGTTGCAACGTTATTTTTGTTTAAAATAAAGTTATGCTTTTTTCGGAATGGGCATTTTTCCTCATTTTTATAATTTTTTTCTAAATGTAGCGCAATGAACAAATGTTATGATGATTTTATTAACCATACAGGGTGTTTGAAAGTTCTTCATTGATAATAATAATTTGTCCAAAATACGGACATGTCCTCTCGTTTTTCAATAAGGTTGGGGATCCAGGAATCAGGAGAATAAGAAATAGACGATGATTTCATGGATTGAAGCTGAAGAAGTACCATTTGGGGAAGAAGTTTTATTTTTTTAAATTTTGTGGCACCTCATTATCGAAACATCTAGATTTGACTCAAGTTAATAAGTAAAAAAGTTGTATGCGGAAACACCAAATACTTTTAGTCTTACTTATCTTTTCCTGCTCTTTCCAAATTTGTTAAGAAACTTTTAAAATATTGATATACAGAATGTTGTTTCGACTCGAAACCTACCTATTAATTTTTTTAAGACCGGACCTGGAATAAGACTTTTTCCTATTATGGTAATCGACACTACTGTGGACAAAGAACATACAAACCAAATATCACAAAAATGTATAGGGTGGTTCATAAGTTATGATTAATTGAAAAAATGGGGAAAATCAATAAATCACCCTGTATCTTGGTTATAAAGAACGATAGACCCATAAAATATAGGTTATTTAGAAGGACCTCGGTGTCTTCCATCTACCCTAACTGTATGCGCATTTCCCAATGAATCACCCTGTATACATCTCTTCAGTATCTATCTTAGAAATTCCTAACAAAAAATTAAAGAATTATTTCCTTTGCTTTTATTATTTAATTTTTTATATTTGATATGGACTAGACGTGCGTTTTGCCAAACGAATTCAATAAGGAGCTGAGAGCTCAAAAAAATCTCAAATCATTTATTTGTTACTTTAATAAATCTGCTAATCTGAATGTTTTTCCAAATAATCTTCAATTATCTCAAATAATCTTATATAACAGAAATAATATTTGTTACCTAGCAATTCATTAGGCTGCTAAGAGAAAATAAACAAACATAAAAGCAAACTGATATAACATACGGTCCAAAAATCTACCCTTTTATAGACAGCGGTTGATGAATTATCTGTAACAGTATACGAGATCGCCGCTAAAACGTTGGCATTCTCGCGGTGTATATTAGGGGACACTAATTCAGTAAACAGGCCTACTAAGTATATGATTACGCACTTAGAGCGTTACACCTCGATTTAAAGAGCCATTCAATCAATGAATTCAACTAGAACAGAGCAAACATTCATCAAGAAAAGGATCTCGAGATATTTCTTACATCCTACAAGTCGTGGGAAATTTGTTTCAGTCACGGTTCATAATTGCTCTGATTGTTATTTTCTATTGCATACCAGTTTTCCCACATCACCACGCACCAGAAAACAAGACAATATACATAATTAAAACAAATAATATATTTCGTCGCTTAATTTTGATTTTGATAGAAACAAAGGATCATAGTTTTCATTGGCCGACTTCTCATAGAAAACCGGGTTGGACAAAATTATTTTTGAGTAAAGGCAGGTAAGTAAAAGTACAAAAAATAAGAGAGTAAAGTTAGAGATACAGGCCTACACTGCCGAAGAGTCGATAAGGTCAATTTTTTACAAAAAAAATTCAGTCCACGGTTATGAAGTGCACAGAAACTTCTGGAAAACAGCAAAGAATAGATGAAAAATGAATTCAGTAAGTAAGTTTATTTCAACTAAAGTTATTTACTATTGTTATATGTATTTTTATATTTCATTGCTCGGCGTATATTCTTGTAGGAGCTGTTAACTGAGGTTCCATTATATGTATTAATCCTCAAGTTGCTGCTTTGGAGAATATACATTTAACGGAACTGGCGGCCACTCAGGTTGAAAGAATCTTGTCTACAAGGGTGGAGCACAGTTCTTGGCGTTAACACATCATCCTACATGATTTCCATGAAGTTATTTTTTAATAGTATTTTTCTGAAATCGTTCAAGAATGCCCACTTTCTCGGAACAACTTCAGGCCTCAAAATACGCTAATCCAGTATTTTAGTCCGTTGCTAAGCAACGAACTTTCCCGGACCGTTTTCGGCACTAAACTGTACGGGAAACTACTTTCCCGTATCGTAAACGATCCGGGAAAATTTTTGACGGCTTGTATACATTTTAGACAGTAAATGAATGCACGCAAACAATAAGTATAATTCCTTAATTTATGATAATGCTGATTGCGATTTCAGAAAAAATAGTATGTGTACCTCGTAGTAAAAGCACATTCCCAGACTTCTATGCTTGTTGGCCTCGGCTTATCGCCTCGGCCAGCAATTTACATTGTCGTCCGGGAATGTATTGCTTTTACTACTAGATACACAATATACTATTGCTGAAGGTCCAACAAAAAAATGTAAACGTTCTCATGCCTCACTTATACTTTGATAATAATAAACAATATGCTTCAACAAACTATGTCCAAAAACATAAACTTCAAGTATATGCTACAAAACCAAAATAACAATTTTGATGATTCTAACCACAAACAATTATAATTCGCAAGTGAAATCAACATTTCGACATCTAAAGAGTATCCGAATTATAATTGTTAAATTTTTTCGAATGTGAACTGTAATTCACAAGTAAAATTGATTCAAAACTTGAGTTGATCGAAATATGAGCAATTTCACTAGTGAAATATTTCAAAACTTGCCCCCCTGGACAAACTCTCACCTCACGAAAAAAAAAACAGTATTTTCATCCCTTGTTGAAAAATATGCTATTTGTTGCGTAGATAGCTGTGATTTCAACTCTGAATAACTCTTTCAATTCTAAAAATTTGTTCTAAATAACCTTTTTGGATAATAGCGAAAATAAGGATAGTTGGTAAATTTAAAGTTTTCTGCAATGCAAAAAAATTTTTGAGGATTGGTATTTTATATCAAATGGATAATAAACGGAGTACACTTTTAAAAACACACTGTACTATTTCCACACTCGACTACTTACCTGAACTTGGCTTTGCATCGTTCGGGTAATGGCAGTCGCATACGAGAAAGTTACTCTTTCCGTACTGGTAAGGATAATAACTATCATAAGATTTTTATCAATTCCCGTGATTCCAACCGTAGTCGCTAAAAAAAATTAAGTCGTAACGATCACCCTCGTCTAACGCCTAGGGCATACGGTGGATCCCCGGCCCTTTTGGGCCGACAGTCATGTGCCCTGAGCAGACCAAGTGGTCCGAGGATAACGGCCTTGTCCATTCGCCCGACTAAGATTTCTGTCGTCTTTCGGCAAGTTGATGTGAGTAATATTCATTCTAGAGTGGCTAATGATCACAGCAATCAATGCCACTATAAACACCAAATAAAAAAAATAAATACAAAAATGTGTTCTCTAGAGTACCGTGTCCATCATTCCCCCAACGACCCCTGTGATCAGAACCACTATTTTTTTTCTCTCTGTGTTTATAGTGGCATCGATTGCTAAGATCATTAGACACTATGTGTTCTGGGTAGGCTGTGTTACTAACATACGCCACCTTATAGGAGAGCACTGTTAATTTGAACGCAACAGTGAATCGTGCAGGACTCACCCCAGTCAAACCACGAGATTTTAAGAATTTGATCGGTGAAATAAAATTGAAAAAATCCCAGCTCTGACTACGGCTCGAACCCGGGACCTTCAGCCCCGAAGCCGGACGCCATACCACTATTATTATTACTATTTCAGAAATATATGAATAAAGAACATTGTTGTTTTCGTCAACTGGCTGCACCCTTGCGGGCAACCCTTAGAAATCTTCGAAAGAATTATGCGAGCTAAAGACGTAGTCCTTGACTTATAACGTATGATAACATGCACAGGACCGGTTACTACGTTGGGATTCGAACCCATGCTCTTACTGATAAGTGAGTTGCAAAGGGAAAGCTCTGCCTAAGCGCCACCATAGCCCATAAAACTATGAGTGATCAGTTGACATGGTAAATAGAGAATGAAAAAAAAAAAACCCGGCTTCGCATACGAGTGTATTTCAGCTCGAGTAGTATAGTTTTTAAGTGGTAAGACTTCCAATATTTATTATAATCATGCTTTCAAAACATAAAGTTGAACTCTACAAATGAAAAAATCAAACTGGCCACTTAACACCCCAATATAAATTTTATTATTGCTCGTGCTTCAAACAATGTATGGATCCGCAGAATAAGAGGTAGGTACCTATATCTATTGTATTTCAATGTCGACTGTTATCGTATTTCAGACAAAACCAAACACGTGGCAGATGTTTTGAATTTTTAATCCTTGAAGGATCATTGACAATTCAAATAGTTACCTGTTTTTTTCCGTCAGATGGTCAACAGATGGTCTGTGTTGAACAATGTTTAGTAGCCAAATTGAAAATTGAGATCAGTACCTACCTACCTCTCAACAATAACACTAGATTTCCATTATAATTTTATATATTCATAAAATGAAGAAAAAAATATCAACTGTTTTCATCAACTAGGAAAGATTTTGTGTTCTGTGAGGGTAATCGAAGATTTTTGTTTTAAAATTTCACAGTTTTCAAGTGACCAATTCTTTCAAGCTGCACCAGGGTCGATGAGGAGGGATACTGGGGAACAGCACTTTTCCCCTATTCATTAAATTTTTTTATGTAAAGAACAAAAACACCGTAAACATTTGTCATTTTTCAAGATATTCATAAAAAAAATTAAAAAATATAAAATTTGTCAACCATCTAGGAAAGGTTTTGAGGACTGTGGCTGTAACCAAAGAATATCGTTTTGAAATTTCGTCGATAGAAGTGACCATCAATAATTATTTCAAGCTGCACAAGTAGACCGGGAGATGGTGACACAAAATATTAGGTCATTAGTACCAGTATGGCGGTTCTTCAGGGGTCTAATTACGGAATGACAAAAAGAAAATGATGGTCATAGCGCTGGTATCGGCGGCCCAATCGCGTGGGAGTTAATTGAAAGTGTTGGATAATATTTTCCGATAGTCGGCAAAAAAAGAAGTAGGCGGTAGCGTAATGCCATACTTCTCCGGTGTGACTTACAGCCCGCCATACCGACACGAATACATTAATTTAAAAAAAAACAATTCAACCATTGTACCACTACCTGCCCTACTCTTATTTCTGCCAGTTTGTCTAAAACGTTCGACTACTCTTTTGATGGTAGAGCGATGAACATGGAGTATTCTTGCGAGTATTCATAATTAGTCCATCTTCCACAAGAGCAACAGCTTTCCCGCCATTTTCCTCTCTTAAAACCATGGTTGAAGTTCTTTTAGGTATCTCACTGTCAAACTGACATTGGTCCAACAACAAACAAAGCCACCTCTTCAAAAAATTATATTTATTAAAGCCCACGAGCTCCTTACGATCAGTATCAGAACCGACGGAAATGTCACGCGAGACTGTAAGAAAAGCATTGAAAATGCACAAATTTCATCCATATAAAATGCAGTCTCTTCAAGAGCTCCACGAATATGATTATGATAGAAGAATAGAGTTTGGTGAAACCATGTCTAATCTTCTTATGTTATGTCTTTCTCGCAAGTAAAATTTTATTTTGTAAAAGGAAAAAGCCAACAAATAAAACATCCCACTCGTAAAAAATGTATTCCTGTCATTCAAGGGTTGGAAAGGTGCCACCTACTCTTCCAACCATTTTTATTAAAAGGCGTCAATACAATAATGCATCTCAGAACAGGCAAATTATAATTACCTGTGTAAGTTTAGAACGCTATTTTTCGGAAACGGCTCATCGAAAAAAAAAATTCGGGCATCATTGAAAAAAGAATTGAACGCCAAAATCCTAGGCGTTGAACCAAGAGGACCACAAATATTTCTTGAAAGTGTCCTTGAAAATAAAATTGACTTGTTTTTTCGATTCCTCATATCAATCTACTGGGAGATATTGAGGATGGGAAATTGCATCAAAACAAAATTGTTATCATTAATTTTTATCGAGAGGCGATCAAATCTAATATTAGTTGTTTTAGGTCGCCACAATACTGTTGGTTTGATCCACGTCAAAAGTCATTTGTAAAGAACACAAAAAGCACGTTCTATAAGTATGTTCATGAAAATTGTCAAACTTTACGGTGACAAGGTCAGATCTGACATATTCACATCAGTGTTGCCATATCTCGAAACTTGTATATACTCGTATATACTTACATATTGAAGAATCCATCATAGCCATTATGAATCGAGCACCTATTATTAGTATTATTGCATCTGCCAACAGTAAAAGTTGTAGTGGAGTATCAGAAACCACAATAGATAAATAAACCACTGCATAATAAAGACAATGCTCAAGGATACCGGTTTTATCACTGATAGCTCGGTATTTTTCCATGTACGTGTTCGTATATTTCCTGGACATTATCAATAAACCAGCTTTCAGGCGAAATTTCAAACCAAATGATAGTGTCAGTTTTTTTATTGTTTGGTATATTGAAATTTATCATAACTACATCGGTACTGACCTTCTCAAACTCGGTATAGTGGAGATGCAAATATCTCTTGTTGGTGAAAATTTATCATTTCCTCGAAACATGTTTGGATTATTTGGAGATCTCCAGCCTAATGACGTGTAATCTCTGCTGTTTGAATTGATATTTGAAAACACTTTAGCGTGTGGGAAAAAAATTCTCACATTAGTGCGTGGGAATAACATTTTCCAAACTGAATCACATGCGGGTATAGATAGGGTGAATCACGCGTACTTGTTTAAAAAATCCATTGGATAATTGTACCCATTGACCACTCGAGTCGTTTTTTTTTCTCATTACATATTAGAACAATCTCACCAAGAAAGACACTTCGTATGATATCTTCATTTGATGTAATTTTGAGTGCTCCCAAATACTAATTTCGGAAACTTCATCGAAAATCATCTCTCTTTTTTTGCATCCCAATTTACGGCCTATCAACTTTGTCTACTTTATCACAGGGATAACATATTCATTACAAACACTTTTTTGAAGAGCGGTGTACTCGATAGAGAAATTGGGATTGGGCTACTGTTTTCTATATTCCCCTTTATCGACTCTTTAGACCGCGAGATGGCGACACAAAAATTAGGTCATTTGTACCAGTATGGCGGTTCTTCTGGGGTCTAATTACGGAATGACAAAAAAGAAAATGATGATCATAACGCTGGTACCGGCGGCCCAATCGCGTGGGCGTTAATAGAACATGTCGGATAAACAAATCTATGGAACACGAAAATCAAATATTATAAAGACCGAAATATGAGGCACGGTGCCCTGATGGATATTGCCAGAGAATTTAATATAGACTAGCAAGTGGTGGAACAGAAAATAAAAAATCTGCCAAGTCAGCTATCAAGAGAATTGAAAGAAATAAATGACAGTAATAATAATAAATAATGACGTCTTCTTCATCAAACATTTTCGTTTCGACTGGTTGATGAACTTTCTGTCTACTTAGTGTGGACAGGTGCAGTCTTTTCGATTTGTTGATCGACAGCGTCGATCGACAATGTCGACTCAGTGAGGACGCGGCTTTACAGCTCGCCATACCGACACGAATACAATAATTCAAAAAAAAAACAATTCAACCATTTGTACCACCAGGCTAATTTTTGCGCAGCTAATCATCGTCGAGTAGCTATTCACGGAAATCACCTTGCCATACGTTCCCGACGGTTCCCAATGGCCGTCACACCACCGCAAAACGACTGCTATTGATGACAGATTCCTTCACGTGAATACTCTGCGGGATCATCATTTAACATCAGTGCAGTCTAGAAATTAACTTAAAGAGCTCCGAGGTACAAATATTAGCGTGAGGACAGTTCGCCGAAGATTGAAGGACTTTAGTTTGAAAGCTTGCAGACCAGCAACTGGACCCAAATTACTTCGGTATAACCGAGTAGCTAGACTGCAATTTGCTACTGAACATTTACATTGGAACTTAGGGCAATGGAACAATGTTCTTCTTACTGACGAATCCACATTTTGCTTACATTCTCCAGATGGACGCAAAAGAGTATGGAGAAATAATTGAAGAGTGCACGTTCAGTCCCCGTTTGAGTTATGGAGGAGGTTCGGGCAGGAATAACCAGGAAGGCCTGCACTGAGTTGGTGGTCACCGATGGATCCTTGACGGCCCACCGATATATTGAGGAGATATTGAGCAATTACGTTGTACCTTTTGGTGGATATATCGGCGATGACTTTATCTTGATGCTGGATAATATACAACAAGGTTACACAAGGTACACAATACCACGCGGAAGTAGGTATTAACAAAATGAACTGGCCAGCATGTTCACCTGATCTCAACCCCATTAAGCATGTTTGAGACATGCTTGGTAGGCGAGTCAGAGATCGCGAAGTAGTTCCAGCTACGATAAATGAGCTTCGTTTAGCAATTCAGGAAGAATGGCAAAATATGCCTCAAGATGCTATTCGTAACCTAATTGACAGTATGAACCGACGTATGCAGGCAGTAATAAGTGCTAGAGGTGGTAATACAAAATATTAAGCTGGAAGTACGTTTCATCAGGTTATTTAAGTTACAATTGAATTGGTTTGTTTTGAAGTTTGATTTTGAATTTTAATTGAGTAGGTTTGCATAAATAAATTTCGCAATAATTGCCTATTATTATAAATAGGTAAACTGGCATTATGGCACAATGAGCAAAGCCATCTCGTCAAAAAATAACATTTCCTAAAATTTGGTAAACTGTTGTCATTTCTCTCTTAAAAATGAACTAGTGCACTTAAAGGCATGAACCAAAAAACAAAATGTTGAAAAGATTTGGTTCTTGACAAAAATTGGTATTTCGAAAGAATTTGACAACGAAATTATTCCACAGGATGATAAAATTAGGGTTCAACAACAAACTCTTAATTAACCCTTCTTAATGACTAATAAACCATCATTTAACGAAGGACTGAATGTGCAAGTTAAAAGTAATAATTTTATCTACAGTTTGATGAAAAAATTTTGAAAATTGAACTGAAGATAAAAAAATTATGAACCTCAAATTTTACCAAATATTAACTTGTTGCGTTTATTTTGCATGTGAATGTATATCAACCACCGTGTATAAAACTAATTCGAAAAATAAAAACATTGAATAAATACAATAAAAAACGTATACTCACTTGCGTATAAATGTCAATGTCCTTATAGGGGTTGACTGCCACAAGAATTGTGCCGGTGTATGTCTAAATCTAATTAAGGAAAACAATAGGTACTTGTTTGTATGTGGCAACCGACTACAATGATACCTACAGGTAAACATTTCATTCGGTTTGCCGTGATTGGAATACACGGGAAGTTGATTGCAGAGGAATCATGGATATGCAATTCAATATTCTAGATGCGACTGTTAGATATACCTCTATTGAATCTATTTTTGATTCAATATTTGCTTCGGTTAATTTACTGTCACTTGACATGGCATCACCAAATAGCCGAAATTTTTTTGAATATGGAGAGGACTTTGTGCGCTTCAAGTTATCTAAGTACTTATACAGATCTTGGAACTCGTATAACACAGTGGGGGCCATACCGATTGCAGCATATGGGAAACATTTTTGTTATCAGGGTTACAAAAAATACGTTATATAGGGGATCGTTTCTGCATTTTGGCAAACCTTATTTTGACATATGTCATGTGACTATCAATATCGAGGCAATTTGGAAAAATTGATTACAAATTGGCAAAAGTGGGGTTATTTGTGAAGATAGCAAAAAAGTTATTTGAGAAAGTTGTTTATAATTTGATTTCAGGCCCACATGCAAAATTTGAAATATCGATTCGAAAGAATTGAAAATTGCAATTTTTTCCAAATATGTTTTTATCGATAAAAAACTCTTCTTTTTTTGGTATCAACTAAATTTTAGGGATCATTATAAACTAAAGTAATTAATGAAAAGGCACTTTGTAGGTTTGTTCTCAAATAATAGGGCAAAATTTCAAAATCCAGTTTTTACCATTACCCCTGCTGTTGCAATGGTTCAGATCTTCCAACTTCGTTCGGTTTTTCAGAAACTTTTTGAACTTGAAAAGTCAACATAGACCACTTTTCTCGAACGTGATCAAGTTTTGTGGAAAAATATGAAAAACAATAAGTATTCCGCAGTTCAAGATAGAAACTTGAAATTTTATAATTTATCTACTTCGTTTTTATTATTTCCTCAAAAGTTTTCTCATTTTCATTGCATCCATCAAATATTTTTTTCAATGAACTGAAAAAGAAACAAATAATGTTTTATTTTAGGATCAAGAACAAACATGCTGAGGGCAAGAATCCTACATTAATTAACAAATCATAATCATCATCATCCCTAAATTACTTAATTTCAACAAAAATATAATCACTTGAATTCCACATACATCTACACCTTCTCGCTCCATATAGAACATTGTCCTGAACGATATTTTTGTATGTTGTTAGAAATAAAATCAAATTAGCCTTGAAATGAACAATTTGGTCGACTGATTTGTAAATATCAAAATAAAATTTGCCTTGATTTGTGGCAAATAGTAAATAGTGAAGAGTTTGCGATAGTTCTATTTACAAGACGTACACAGTGAGAAAATTTCATTCTTTTTCAAAATGCCACTTGCACTTACAAAACAAGTATCAATTGATTTTGATGACAAAAGTAGTAGAGAAGTTGCCGAATTATTTAACCAGAGGTATCAAAGTTCTACTGTGTCAAGAGTTTTGAGGAAATTTAAAGAAGCTGGTTCTATTGATAATTTATTGAATATTCCCCATGAAAAGAATGTTGCCAATGAAGAAAACGGTTTGAATATATTATAAGCAGATGCCGAGAATACGAAAACAGGCGTTGCTAGAACGTCCATTAGGTGAATTTTGAAAAAGGAAAAATTTTACGCTTATCGTCCCAGATTTGTGCAAGTTTGAAAAGACCGAGATTACGATTTTTGGTATGAATTCTGTGCCTGACTTCAAGGTTTAATTGAAGATGATCGAAATTTTCTTGAAAACGTTTTATTCACGGATGAAGCCATATTTACTTCAAATGGACATATTAGCTCCCAAAATTGTCGGTGGTGGGCAACTGAAAATCCTCATTCCATTGTGCAATAAATAAAAACCAAAATTAGTTCAAAGTTAATGTCTGGTGCGGGATATTTCAATCTAAAATCATTTGGCAATTTTTTTCTAGACAAATCCTATATTCCCGAAGATCTCACCCCCTAGATTTTTTTGTGGAGATATTTGAAAAATAGTGTTCACAAGTTCATGCCCTTCAAAGACACACACCTTTTGGAACAGTGCATAAAAGATAGCGTAGCGTTCATTACCCCCTCCTAGCTAGCCTGAATATCGTCCAATCCATATTTCACCAAATTCACTATCCAACCATGGTCTGATTTCTGATGCTGAGTGGAAATACAGTTGAAAATACAGTTTCATTCGCTTAGACAGTGGGAGATTCTCCAGGAACTCCGACAATTCAGTTTATAAAAAAATTGAATATCTTCGGGATTGAAATATCCCGCACCAATCATTAACCTCAAAATCATATTGGTCTTTGCATTGCACAATGAAATGGGGATTTTCTGTTGCCCACCACCGACAATTTTGTGAGCTAATATGTCCATTTGAAGTAAATGTGACTCCAATTAAAACTTGAATCCAAACACAGAAATAAACCTAAAATCGTAATCTCGGACTTTAACTTGCACAAATCTGGGTCGATAGGGATAGAATTTTTCCTTTTTCAAAAACGCTAATAATATATTCAAAGCGTTTTCTTCATTGTCAACGACCTTTTTATGGGGAACGTTAATAAATAATCAACAGAACCAATTTCTTTAAATTTTCTCAAAACTCTTGACACAGCAGAACTGTGAATATTCTGATCTGGATGCCTCTGATTGAATATTTCGGCAACTTCTCTACTACTTTTGTGTAGTACTTCCCCTCATATCAAAATCATTTCAATCTTATATTGTATTGTAAGTCTACGTGTCATTTTGAAAAAGATTAAAATTTTCTTACAGTTTACGTCTTGTAAATAGAACTATCACAAACTCATCAGTATTTATTATTTGGCACAAATCAAGACACATTTTATTTTGACATTTACAAATCATTCGAGCTAATTTGACTTTATTTCTAACAACATCCAAAAATGTCGTACATGTAGGTATGTGGAATTTGAGCGATATTTTTGTTCAATGATAACACTTGAAATTAAGTTAATTAAGGATGATAATGATTATGATTCTAGCCCTAAGCAGTCTTATAAATAAATATTGTGTTCCTTTTTACTTTTCATGTTTGTTCTGGTTCCTAAAATAAGACATCAAGTATTTGTTTTTTTTTTACTTTATAGAAAATAAATTATTTGATGGATATAAAAATGAGAAAATTTTTGGGGAAATAATAAAAATGAAGTAGATAAATTGGAAAATCTTAAGATTCTACGTTGTACTGCGGAATGCATATTGTTTTTCTTATTTTTCCACACAAATTGATTACGGTCGAGGAAAGTGGTCTATGTTGACTCCTCAAGTTTGAAGTTTAAAAAAATACGACGTTGGAAGATACGAACCATTGCACCCGCAGGAGTCATATTAACAACTGGTTTTTGTAATTTTACACTACCATTTGGGAACAAACCTCACAAGTACCATTTCATTAATTACAGCTAGAATTCTGAGTTTATAATGAACCCGAAAAATTTGTTGATACCAATGAAAACATTTTTAAAAAATGCGATTTTCAATTTTTTTGAATAGATATTTCAAATTCCGCATGTGGGCCAGTAATTGAATAATAAACAACTTTCTCAAATAACTTGTTTTGCTAATTTTACAAATAACTACACTTTTGCCAATTCGTAATAAATTTTTTCAAATTTCCGCCATATTGGTAGTCACGTGACATCCAAAATCGATTATTAGGTTTTCCAATATGCATATATAAACGATCACATATAACGCATTTTTTTTTAACTCTGATAATAACATTTTTTCTCATATGCTGCAATCGTTATGGCCCACACTGTATATTAATTAACAAAAGATAAAAAAACAAATATGGTACAGCATTGATAAGAAAAAAAAGCTATTGGCAGAATAGGAGGTAAGTAGCTATAATTTATCAATAATAAATCGACATTTTTTTGTTTGTGATTAATGTTCTAACTTTACTATTTTTTTTCTTTTGACCTATCTATAAAAGCGATCATTATTTGTATTATAATAACTCATCCAAGAGCTTTGTAACTGCATTCGTTCAAATTAAATTTAAACTTTGGTCTCACATCAAAAAATTTGTAAATTTGAATATAATAAAGCACATTTTTGGTAAGAATTGATAATTTATCATATTTACGAATTATTTTTTAAACAAACCACCTCCTAATTTCTGTTCCTTGCTAGGGTGTTTTCACACATCTTTGTCTACGACCACGTTCCTAGATCAAGCATTCATTATGAGTTTACAAGAGTATGTTGGCCCGAGAAGTTTATAAAACTGGGTGACCTACAATGCCATATGCATCATGTTTTTCTTGTTCCTCACGATTTTATAAACCATCAATGATTCCAAAGTGATTTGTAACTGCACAAAAAATGATGCAGATGTTGCCGGACAAAAACGTTTTTAAACATATGCTGATGAGTAAACAGCTCCTTGAAATTAGATCACCAGTTTTGCGGTGTTCAATTTATGCGATCTATATATGGAAATCTAATTCTGAAGAATGGTTAGAAAGTTTCAGAATTCAGTTTCTCTCAAGAAATATTTCCCAGTTTGAATCATTGGTCAAAGGTCCCCGCACGAAAACATATGGGAAATTGGCTGAAATTGTTAAAGAAGCATAGGTATGTCGTAAGAAAGATGTGTAAGTTTAAATGATTTTGTGTGTGTTGTTTCTGAGATGATAAAAATAAAATGTATTCCTTGAATTGATCATACAAAATGGTATAGGAATCGTTAACAGATTAAATAAAGTACAAAGTACAGAGCCCACAAAAAATGGAACATCTACATATTAAAAAATAAATAGGCAGGTTTACTTTAAGAACAACTACTACATTAAAATAGGTACAAAACTTTACATTCTCTGAAGAAATTCGTTCACACAATAAAAGCTTCCTTTCAGCAAATATTGTTTAACTTTTTTTTTTGAAGCCTACGAAAGCTGATATTTCCTTAAAGTCTGAAGGCAGACAATTATATCGAAATCATAATGCAAAAGAGATATCTATGGAAGAATACCTTCTTGTCACCATATAACTTTCTTTCATGGCTCTGGTCATGACTCTCAGAAAGATACATGTTGAAGTTGACAATTATTGTCAGTTGAAGCAGTATGACATTGATTTTGGGGTTCCTCAAGGTTCTATATTGGGTCCCCTCATCTTCCATCTATTTATCAACGATATTCCTAATCGTATAAGCACAGATAATATAGTTCTGTATGCAGATGGTGGTGCATGTGAAGAAAACGGTTCTTTTCCAGTAGAAATAGGAAAATTGAGATTTCACGTTGGCGTAGGTGATGAAATAATCGAATCATCAGATAACACCAAATTTCTCGGTACTTATATCGATGGTAACATGACCTGGGAGTCAGGTATAAACCATGTACTTACGTAAGAAAGTTAACAGTGGGTACTATGCAATCAGACAATTGACCAACTATTAAATGTTTACATTGCCGTTGTATATTCCCACATTTCTTACAATATTGCCGTCTGGGGTTGCTCCACAAAACTCAAAAAGATACTTATTTGCCAAATTTGTCTACCAAAAAGGGTGTTTCGCCTAATCTCTGAAATACATTATAGATAATCTTGTAGGCAACACTTTATTGGGAAAAAAGTCATGTGCGTACCTTGTATTTATATTTTTTACAAATGCATTCTGTTGTTCAAAAATTAAATAAAGAATTACAATCGAAATTGTGACTTTCATGCATATCTTACTACACGGTGAGTTGAAACGGCTTCAGAGACATTCGACTTGTCAGTATGAAAATTATCCATCACATAAGGAAGCTTAATTAACAGTTGTTTTTATAGCATTGATGCGTATTTCAATCAATGATATATTTATTTTATGGAACTGTTATTATTATTATTTTTATATTCTTCTCAAAATATCATTATAATCTTTTTATGTATAAATGTAGACTGTACGTATGTGTGTATTTGTTGTCTGGCGTATCCTATATCATTCTTATAATCGTAAAGAATTTAATTTTTTATTATTTTATTATTATTCAAAATTAAAATCCACCATCATTTGGGTTTAGTTTAAACTTGTAATTTTTCGAAATACTTTGATGAGCGGGGACTTTCAGGAAAGATATTTCATTGAAGAGAATATTTCGAGCAATCATAATCTGTTTCAATAAAATATCTTTACTGGAAAATATCTGTGAGAAAAGTTGCTGAACCGAATTTTTTCTATGGTTGAATGAACAGTTTGTTTCAAGCAATCCTGATGAACTGTTTCAATAAAATATCCCCATTGGAAACAACTGGACAGCGAAGTTTTAAAAAAATCACAAGAAATTAGTAAATTTATAAGAGGGCTAAACCAAATGTTTTCTATGGTGGCACAAAGAGTATTGTTTCTACTGGCGTGCGGAAAAGGAAAAAATTTGTTTAGTTTTTAGGAAGTAAACTGACATTTAAATATTCGAAATATATATTTCTATGGTTTTTGTTGTGACACTAAGAGTATTATTTGGGCCATAGTCTACCATTTCAATGAAATATTTGAAACTTCCCGATCTACATAGTTCTTCGACAAATCGTAAGAAGGTACAAACTACCGTTAAGAGGAGGTTGCTCGAATTATTTTCATGGTGGCTCAAGAAATTTATTTCGGGCAATCATAATATACAATGAAATATATTTTCACTAAAAATCCCTAGTGAGCGAAATTTTTTGAATAATCACAATAGACCTTTCCAAGGACTATGAGAAATTACTGAAATTAGGAAGTATATATATATATATACACTAATATCACTTAGGATTTTTATTTATTTTTTTCTGACCACCAGTTTTTCTATACTTTGAAAAAAGGGGTTTTGTGACGTCACATTCATCAAAATTGAACTTGGCAACATCGTATAAGTTGTACTCCATGGAATCTCAAATCATCATTACATCTGGATTGTGTTCTATGATAGTTGTCATTTGACACCAGATAGGTTTGCTAATCGGTTTCACTGAGCAGATCAGTAACAACTGTTTTTCTCTGTTCAACTCATTTTCTTACCTTATGTGATACAAGATAGATGCTAGTAGATCAAATCTGTATGCTGCAAACTAACAGACTCTTGAATATTTTATTTCCTGAGGTTAATGCGGTTTTAAAATTCAAAGTTTTGTTGTTTCTGTTAAGTAATTTCTGTATTCCTTATAACCGTGAAAATGTCTAAAATGTGCTTTGTATCCAGTTGTCTGAACACCAGTGAAAATTCAAATAAACTATGTGTTCTGTGGTAATAACAATTTTTGTTCCATAAGAACTGTTATTATAACTTGCGGTGTTGCCAACAATAGTTTTTCATCAAAAGGCAGGTTCGTTAAAAAAATGTTAAAGTTATGAATAATATAAAAAATTGCTTTTACGTAAATTTTTTTGATGCGTTGATTCAGTGACAGTTTTAATTACTTATCGATGGCTTATAATCAGCTAGTAGCTATATTTTATGGGAGAACGATACTCCCTATTTCTGAACGTGGATTATGGTATGTTTCCGATGAACGTGACGTCAGAGGCACACTTTGAAATGTGATATTTTTCTTAAATAAAAAAAGTAGAGTGGCACTCGTTGATAAATATGCATTTTAGACTAAGTATTAACTACCGATTGAAACGAGTTTTACAATAATTTTTTGTAAATGTAAAGGTCTATTATAAACTACCCTTATGAAGGAGTTAATATACATTTTTTCTACGAGTGGCACGAAAACCTCATCATACACAACTCAGTTTCAGAGTTTAGTTAGAATGTTTTCGTAGGTAGAAAATATTTTAGTTCAATTCAAATGATCATATTGTCTGATTCTACGTATAGTTCTGTCGAATATTCGTCTTGAATTTTTTATGTCAAACAAATACTATTCACATAGTGACTATGATTCATAATCCGCTAATAATGCCGTTATTTCGTAATGGTATACTTCAATCACCATCCACAAGCTTACTCACAATATCAAATAAAGATTTTATTCAGATATTATCATCGATTTACCTCGCTTTCTTTGTACAATAAATGTCAATGTCACCGGTATGAGGTAACATTTTAGAAAATCGAAGTAGGAATTCCGACACAGGTATCGAGAAATGATGGGTGTTGAAAGAGAGCATTATGTTAGTCACAACCTCAAAAGCGATATTGGACATTCCAATGATAAACGGCCGGAACTCTCAATTCCTGATGACTCATGATGTTCTTCACAGGGCGATTTCTCGATGACGCTTCATTGTCGCCAGGCGGTATGATCTAACATAATTATTGACAGAAAAATGTTATTCATGATACAAGTTCGTAGAGTAGGTCTTTTTTGCAAGAGCGTGAACTTTGTTGAACGAGACATAGCCGAATTCAACGAAACACAAAAAAAAAACTCTATATCATACGAAGGTTTTCCTACAACAGTTAATACAGTGCATTCCAGCCACCCTGAATAACTTTTGGTACACTGATTTTCAGGAAAAATAAAAAAAACACGTCAACAGTAGTATTCAGGGGGACACATTTTGACATATTCACATTTGATATTACTTCCCCTATCGCACCTCCAGAGCATGCCACCAATTTTTTTTAAATGGATCACCCTATATTGTTTCGCATTATCAGATGCTCCATGTGAGCAGATTTCAACAAAGTATTATACATATGGTCTGACGTTTATAGTTCGGGAGCTACAAATTATTTGAGTAGAAAACGAGCCACCCTGAATGAACTTCTGTACAATCTGTTATCTAGGTTTCATAGGTGTTTTTTTGAAGTATACTTCAAAAAAGTCTTATTTTGCCTAGTTAAGTTTGAATTCGATATTCTCTTCATTTTGTATTAGTATCATTCTACAATAACGATTACCTATCAGGTGACGTTACAATTGGTGTTTCTGTTTTTATGAATTCTTGGGTAGCAATTGTTTATACGCTTCGGAACGAAAAAAAAATTGAAGATGGCCCTCAGCCACCATTTTGAAACTTTTGGCTTTAAATTTTTCATGAAAAAGTAGGTTTTTATCTCCTATTAAAGCCCTCCAAATTTAGTTGCGATATACCAGGTGGTTCAAAAATTAGTAGGGGGGGAACGGACTTTAGACGGGCACTGTACATATACAACATAGTCCAGGATGATGCCGGTTCAGATCATGAGCTGCGAGCGTAGTATCTCAAGTCCGGCTCATTATAGACATGTCAAACCCTACTGTCATACAAAGTTTTTTGTTCTTGCTGTGGAAATTTGCGACACTAAGATTATAATGAATAAATCAATTGTGATGTGAGTTGCCTAGATGCAAATCCCGACGTCTAGTACTAGCTTGAAGTGCGCAACGACCACTCGGGGTGGTGCTGTAGGTTTTCCGGGTTTTCCTACAGCTGAAAAGTGAATACACCACCGAAAACATTAATGAGTCAAATATAATAATAATATCCGTCCTCTAGCCGCACAGGCTATGCCTTTGGGTACACTCTATGAGTATTTATGGGGGAGTATTATTATTATTATTAATTAAAACTTTACTAACCATTTTGCTTAGATTTGTTGTTTATAAAATGTACCTAGGTATTTTCCGAAAAGTAAAGAAATATAAAGGGTGTCCAAGAACGGTGAGCACATTTTACCGAAAATTACTTTGGCCCAGCAACCGTTTTAACACCAGATACCGAAAGTAATCAATAAAGCAGGATCGTACAAAAAAGTTAATATTCATATCGAACGCAGTAAATCTTCTCTTGTTAACTGTTTCTTGCAAAGCAAATGAATGAATCAATATGAAAAAGGATACGTATATTCTGTCGTGCTCGTATCTCACTCTGAGATTTCGGTTGATAAGTTCTTCATCCAGGACGGTGAGTCTTGTCATGTCAGGTACTCCATCTTCTGGCACTGTCCCTAGAAAAAAATCATTATGAGCATTAGGTATATTATATTAATGAAGAGTGGTCGATGATAGAAAACGCACAACTCATCATCCATTAGCAAATCCAGATCAAGTTACGGAATAAAAATAGTAAGAAATCACAGAGGCGCACCCAGCCATTTTGTGATAGAGACACCCTAGATAAATTAGAATAAATGTTACTCTTCTTTGAGCTAAATTTACTAAAACACTCGACTTGGGTAGGTAATAATTTTGGTCTTGGGGGGCAGCTACCCTCTTAGATGCAAAAAAAAGTAATATACCCTCTCTCAAACAAATGCATGCAAATTAATCTCCATCACTTCAGCTCACCAATCGAAGTACAAAAAGACATTGAAAAATTATAGCAGTCGTCATATAAAAGTTCTGAAATTCAGACCCAAATATTAGTATTCAAAACTTATCACGCAGCTTCTGATATTCTATGAACTAGGTGACATCATTTAGCCGAATGTGTATTGGTTTATGAAATTATCGAACAATTTTTTTCTTCTTCACAACACATCTGTTCGTTCCACTTCTTCCGAAATACACTAACAATCATCTGCAATAAGTATGAGCACAATAAAAGCTATTTCAAGATATAAACGAGCGTGCACATTTATTTTTAACGGAAAATGTAATCAGCACCTGGATGCAGCTGATGGTTTGCCTTTTCTCTTCGAATAAACATTGACCTGTTATAAAAATTAATTGAGAGTTCAGTGGAGGAAACTAGTTTCTTGACGTGTTTTTTGGGTTATTTTACCTGTTTTGCCTGATTTTACATACAATTTGATGCATATAATTGTGGCCTTTTCTTATCGAATTGACCACCATCAATTAGGTTGTGTCGCTATCTTGCAAGAATGTCTCTGAAAGGTTGTCTTCTCTCTGGATAGATACTTCTCGTGGTACAAATTGTTTGCTGCCCCTGCATTTTTCCCGGTTTGTACAAAACAGACTATCATATCCCATTTTCCATAATTATCATACTTATTTCATTTGTTTGAAAATTGAACAAAAACAACGAATCGAAAAGCGTCTTTTCCAGACTCTTGGAAGATTTCTAAAATCTTACCTTTGCCGAAAGTGTCAGAGCCATCTTCACATAATGATCTTCGTCCAATAAACTTACTACCTGTTTGTTCTAGAGTGATAGAAAAAATTATGAATTTTCAAACCAGAGAGCACTTAGAATCCAATCGTATTTTCGTAGCGGATATAGTTGTATAACATCACTACTCAAAATCACCGATGATAATTTTTTGGCCGCAGATGGTGGAAATACAACAGCACTGTTATTGATTGACTATTCGAAGGCATTTGAAACCATAAATCATGAAATCCTCCATGCTATTCTCAGATATAGTGGTTTTTCAAACAACGCCCGAAATCTGCTAAAAAGTTACTTGAGTGGTAGGAAACAGTACACTGAAACAAACAAGGGTAAATCTAACCATGGAGTTGTGGAATGTGGTGTGCCGCAGGGATCCATTCTGGGACCATTGCTTTTTTGTATCTATACTTGTGATATAATTTCCCAGCTTCAGTACTGTACTGCACATGTATACGCCGACGATACTCAAATTAATTTTTCATTTAATAATAAAAACGTAATTGATGCAAACATGATGATTAATGAAGATATAAATCAATTGATTTCATTATCTAAAGCTCACAACTTGAAAGTCAATGCTACAAAAACAAACTTACTTATATTCAATCGTAAACGCGAAATGATTGACAATAACTTGAAAATTAAAATAGATAATGAAGAAGTCAACGGAATTGAAGTTGCTAGGAATTTGGGAGTGGATATGGATGTGAACTTCAGATATAAAAATTATATCAAGCAATGTATGCAGAGAAGTTATATGAATCTTAAATTACTATATCCAAATAGGCACTTATTATCAAAGATAATGAAAACAAAATTAACAGATATTTTGGTATTGAGTCACTTTAATTACGGAGATATTTTATATGGGCCATGCCTAGACAAAATTGACACTAAACGTATTGAACAAGTACAAAGAGCATGCCTCCGATATATTTACGGTATTCGCAAATATGACCGAATATCGTATAAACTTAATGAAACAAAATGGCTCACAATGGCAAATAGAAGATTACTACATTCAGCATCCTTATTCCATAAATTAATTATCAAAAAAAACCCACCATACTTATATAATAAAATAAAATTCAGAACTGACGTTCACACTCTGAATCTGAGGCACAAGGGACTAATAACGCCGCCCCGTCACCGCACAACTCTCTTCCGCAGATCATTCAGTTATAACATAGCAAAAATCTATAACTCTATACCGCCTGCATTCAAGTCAATGTCTATTAGTAGATTCAAGAAAAATTATAAAAATTTTCTTTATTTACAACAAGCCTCAACATATGATCAGTGATATTGCTTATTATATAACATTCCTTTTTCCCTCTCTTTCAACATGATTTGATTTCTTAATTTTTTTTTTTGTTTTTTTTTTGTTTAGCTGTTTATTTTGGAATTTAGGCTGAAACTAAGATCAGCAGGCCGTCAGGCCAACGTTGTTTTCAGTCTTGTTTTGGGCTGAGATATATAATATATATCTATATATATATATTAAGTAAAGATTGTAAGAAGAAAGCTCAAAATAAATTATTAAATATTTTTTTTTTTTTGTTTTCGTTAGGAATTACCCAGTCAGGCCCTGTCTCCGTAGCCCCAACACTTCCGGAGGGCGCGCTGGTGTGTCATTAACCCCAGTAAACACTCCCCACATCCATGGGGTGAGTGATTACTGGGTCCGAGAATCATGTGCCCTGAGTAGGCGGAGTGAACCAAGAATTACGGCCTTCTGCATTCGCCCGGCTAGGATTTCTGCCATGTCACGGCAAGCCGGTATGATTTTTAAGTTTGAGAGCAGTGTGTCCATCATTCCACCAAGGACCCCTATTATCAGAACCACCATCTTGACAGAATGGTTTGGGTAAAGCCTGCGGAGTTCAAAGAGAAGATCTCGATATTTAGTCCGTTTTTCCTCCTCTTTTCGGACGATGTTCGTTTCGCCAGGAGCTGAAAACTCAATGACGAAAATCGTCCTACTTTGATGGTCGAGGAGTACTATATCAGGCTTATTGGCTCGTATTTACCTGAGGGTGGGGAATGAATTATTCCAATAGATTCGGCACTTCTCATTCTCCACCACGGACTCAATGTCCCCCGGAGCATAAGGCAACACCGGTGTCTCGTCTACACCGTACGAGTGTCGTAGATGGTAGTACAACACTCGTAGGGCCGCGTTATGTCTGTGGATATAGGCTGCGACCGCATAAGCTGGACAAGCTGACAGCAAATGCATTATGGTCTCAGCTGCCCCACGACACGCTCTGCATCTAGTGTCAGGGACCCTATACCCATCACGCGACTGCGGTAGACGAGAGTGTTGAAGACACCATCCTGGCAGGCCATTATGAATCCCTCGGTCTCCGACTTCAGCCCACTTGACCTGAGAAACGAGAAGGTCAGGTCTCTGGATAAGCCAAGGTCTTCAATGTTCTTGAAGAAGACCCCATGCATCGGCTTATCCTTATGTAGCTGCAGGAGCCTCTTACACTCCGCAGCTTTTACGTGGGCTTTTTGCTGAACGGGTTCCAATTCGGTGATAGAGTTTGGGTTTGTCCGTTCAGTGTCGAATACGAGACCGAGTTCATCGGCTGCACGGGTTGCTGCCTTGAAAACAAATGCTCCAATCCCTGCTATTTCATAATCACATACCAAGCAGAGAAGGGGAACCCAACCAGTGTGAGTTCTCTGATGAGAATTAAAGGTTCAATTTACCCTAGATAAAGTTCGAAGTTAACTGACATTATTCAATTTTATACAGGGTGGTTCAAAAATAGGGACATGTCAACCCCTTGTTTTTAAGATCGGATAGGGCAGAGCATGTCATATACAGAGTGGGCCATCAAAAACGAAGCAGCGGCTCTGCAGATTGGCAGAAGCGAATTATATAAAAACGAACGGACACATCAACTACATTTTCGAGGGGGACATCGTTCGCCATGAAATGCACCCGAAATACATTCCATCCCTCGGAGCTATGACCACTACCCCCAAATTTTTAAATGACAACTTATGGCAAGTGATACCTCATTCGAACGGTATTATCCTTCTTAATATCAAACGACAAAAACAAATTATTTTTTTCGATTCGTTTTCGAGATATAGGAACTTGAAGTTGGGAAATCACTTTTTATTCTCTCAATCAATAAAAATAAGATCTACCAATGCAACTGTTAAAAGATTTGAAGAAGAATTAAATGATTTAACTGTTTAACAACAAATAACATGCAATTCCATTTGAAAATATTTCATAGAAAAATGCGTTTTTTTTTTTAATAAATACCCTGTATTTCGAAAAAGAATTGGTTAATTTTCAAAAATTTTTTATATAAAGTACGGTTCGAAGAGTCCGAGATTCTATCAATATTAGCATCATCAGCATCAGCAGCATATCAGCATATCAAAAAGTCAGAAAATTTAACCAAAAACCATTTTTCATAATGATGGTGTGGGGTCTTTTCAATGAATTTGATAGTGTTATCTATTTTGACTGTTATATTTCTTGAACAAAAACGGCGTTAATAAATACAGGTGTTTATTCCCCCAAAATTCCACCCGTATTATCTGGTTCGAATTTCAGTAGATAAACGTATTACTTACATCACTAGTACAGGATTTTATTACTTCATACCTACTTCACCCGTATGGCCATATGGACTCTCATTTTATTTATTAGTGATACTTTTTTCCGGAAGAATGCAAAAAGACTTTTTGTTGGAAAATGTAAATTTCTCAAACTGATGGAATTTCATGAATAACATTTTTGTGGGAAGTTAAAAAACCTGTAAGTAGCTATTCTGACAAAGCGCTCTATTGTCTGATGCCGGATGTCCTAATTGCTAATACACAGAGAATTATCTTTAGTATGATGATAAACCAAAATCGTAATGACGTGATGGCATGGAAAAACCGTAATATACAGTTCGTTTCATTTATCATGTTCTAACATTGCTATCTCACAAACCCTAATAGGTAAGGTTAAATGAAAGAAATGTTTATTATATGCTTTATCTTCAAATTGAGGATGACACATGATCTTCAAATCATTTGAAAATTTAACCATGAATATTTCTAGAGAGAGTTCGGTGTCAACTTGAGTGAAACCAAACTGTATCATTATTCGATATTTTCAATAATAAATTAACATCCGCTTATATTCCAAATGCCAAAATATTCACATTTTCCAAATTTTTGGAAAACGCTTATTGTCGCGTTATTGTCACTTCAGCGTGCCACAGAACTTAATATATTCTTAATTAAAACTTATTTAAAACAGTTGCGAAAATCTTGGCAGATATTTATTTTCCTGAAATTTTACTCGAGGCTGCTAACACTATATGATTAGATTTGCTTCCAGATAAATCAAAAATTTATTACGAAAAAGAATACCTTCAGTTTTGTGAGTGGCGAAATATAGAACAGTTTCAAGGTGCTGGAGAAACGGTATTACTTGCTTATTTTGTGATACTCTCAAATGAATACTCTCAATCATCTTTGTTGCCTAAACATTTTATGTTACGAGCTTGTTTGGAGTTGAAGGAAAGAATAGAAATCGACAAGAAAAAAAGTCTGAATTTGTGTTCGTACTGCCTCAGACCACAGAACCACAGCCGTCTTAGGAGATTAAGACGGCTGTGGCAGAACCAATGAATTAACGAAAATGTCCATGGAAAATGTTGACATTCTAGAAAGCACGCTAGTAATCACAATTCCTGATTCAAAAATTCATAGGGAAAGGTTTTTTGCGGTGATATCTGACGGAGACGATAATCCTGTGACATTATTTGAAAAATATATAGCATTACGTCCAACTCGTACTCCACATAGAAGATTGTTCGTATCATACAGAAACGGAAAATGCACAGTTCAGTCTTGCGGTATTCATTTCTTTCCTAAAATACCTGAGAAAATCGCTACACATCTCAAACATGAGAATCCAACTATGTATACTAGTCATTGTATTAGAAGATCTTCAGCAACTTTTGTTGTTAATGCGGGTGGAGCCATATTAGATTTACAAGAACTTGGTGGTTGGGAATCGAGTAATGTTGCAAGAGGGTATTTGGAAGATAACTTGGGAATAAGATTTCCATTTCACGAAAAATGCAAGTTGGAGACGTTTCTGTAAACTGTCTCATGTACGAAAGAGACCATCGAACTAAATAAAAATATTTTGCTGATCAAGATTTAGCGGACATGCCCATCATTTTGGTGCGGGTGCAGGTGTATCTATCAATTTTGAAAACTGTCCAAACATTTATGTCAATTTTCATAAATAGATTCTAAAATAAAATGTATTCAATCTTTTGTGATGTACAGCATAACACTCCATCAATATATAGTGTGGTGTTTCTGGATGTTCCCCACAGAATCTGCAGGTGCTGCCTCCTCTAAGCCTAGCTTCCTTAGGTGTTCTTTGAGTCTGCAGTGCTCCGTACGAAATCCCGTGATTGCCTTTACACTAGTTTTGCTGAGGTTAATCAGTGTCTTCCATCTTGCTCGGTTGAAGTTGCCGATGAGATCTTTGGCCTGCCCTGGAAGTCTTTGCCAGTATGTTGTTCTCATTGCTTCTTCAGTTTTATTGAGTTCGTCTTGGAAGTAAGATTTTCCAAGTCCGTAAAATGGTTCTGGCCCGATCAGTGGCGTTGATGCCCCTTTTCGTGCCCGGGTATCTGCTTGTTCATTGCCCTCCAATGCGACGTGCCCCGGCACCCAGAGGAGGATCCCCATGTTGTTCCTGCCTAGATCATTAAGTTTGTTTAGGCATTCCCAAAACATCTTTGAGTTGATATTATATGAGCTCAACGCTTTGATGGCTGCTTGACTATCGGAGAGGATTGCGATTTTCTTGTTCCGGTATTTCCTGTAGAGGTTGAATTGAATGTACCTTTCTATGGCGTGAATTTCTGCTTGAAAAATACTGGGGAACAGGCCCATGGATTCGGAATATTTGGTGCGAGGCCCAACGACTCCTGTTCCAGTTCCGTCGGGAGTTTTGGACCCGTCCGTGTATCATGTTATGGTATTCTTTCCCAGTGCTCAAATGGATTCTATGCACTATTGGTATTTAATTCCGTTCGATAGAATTTCTCGAAACAAAATTTTCTGGTAATTTCGTCATGTAGGAGATCGGCATGGTGTGCACTTACGGTGTGTGCTGTCCCTTTGAGTCCGACTTTATCCAACCTGAGGTTTGCTCCCCAAGCAGTTCTCCTCACCATGATATGGAGAGGAGTGAGGTCCAGAATTACCTCAATTGCTGCTGTTGGAGTCGACCTCATTGCTCCTATTATACAAAGACATGCTTGTCTTTGCACTTTCTCCAGGATTTTCTTTGTTATGGCGAGTTCGGTTTTGCCGTGCCACACTACTGCTCCGTAGGTGATCATAGGCCTCACTATCATGGTGTACATCCATCGCAGTATTGATGGGTTACAGCCCCATGTTTTTCCTGCAATGTTCCTGCACACCATCAGTGATGATTTTCCTTATTAACGATCTTTTCTACGTGACTGTTCCAGAGTAGTTTTGAGTCTAGGGGAAGCCCTAAGCACTTCACCTCTTGCTTCCATTTTAAGTCTGCTCCGTCGAGGCGAACAGCCCTTAGGTGCTGAAACTTCTTCTAGTGAATGGTACCAATGTGGTTTTTGATGAGTTAATTCTCAACCCCACAGAAAGGCACCATCTTCTGGGAGTCTCTAGCTCCCTTTCTATGAGATCCCAGAGGGTTCCTTCGAATGTGTCTTTTGCCATAATGACTATGTCGTCAGCATATCCAAGGCAAGTGACTCCGTTCCCGGTTAGTGTTCCGAGTAGTTCGTCTACTTCGAGACTCCACATCAGAGGTGATAGTACCCCTCCTTGTGGGCATCCCCTGTTTGTGCTGATCCGAAAGCAGATATCGCCCACTTTCGTTTCAGCAGTTCTTGTAGCCAGCATTTGGCACATCCATCTGGATGTGGTTCTGTCCACTCCATTACCATTACCATTATAAAGTAACTAACGTATTATATTCTGTAACTTATGTATCATGTGTTGTTGTGATGCCATGATGTTAATAAGTTTTAATAAAAGTTTAACTTAAAGGAAGCTTAATTTTTAATGATACGAAAAGTATTTAAGAAGGTTGGCAGCGTTCTTACGGAGTAGGCAGTACACGAACGGAAATAGACAGGGTACTTATTAGAAAGTAAAAAATATAGAATCGAATGTATGGCATCGGAAAGAGCATTTATGTAGGTGAGGGTGTTGTACTTTTGATCAATCGTACCTCTGATTTTCCTCGCACTTGTGGTGCTAATCAAATAGCATTCTCTCTAGTGAAAAGCATTCCTACTAGGGAGACCTTCGAACATGTAGTGGCTGTTAGACCTTTAACAGGTGAAAAGTTCACCTGATGTAGCTTCAACCACAACAGGGTGGTGTTCCTCTGACCAGCTCAACGGTACGCGTTTCGGCAACAAAGTTAGCATTCTCAGAAGCTCAAAGCTAACTGAACTACTTATGATATTCTAATCCTATTTATATTACATATCTAAGTGGATAATTATACTTGTTATCTTATTTTAGAATTGACCTGCTCAAATCTATCTTCTTCCTACTTTGTTTTGGATTCAGTGACAAATATTCTTGAAGATAAGACTAATGACTTCTTTATAAAGAGGAGAAGCCTTTACTGGACCATGAACTTGAACAAGGAGCTGTGATACTGGGCCCTCATCCGCATTCATACTATTTTCATATTTTCCAGACTCTCGAATGCATCGAGAAGTCTATGAATCATGAACCTGTCTGATTAATTTCAAACTTGTATTATCAAATCAGTAGCCGGAATCAAAGCATGTTACGCCACACTCGATTTTTATGGTCTTGAAAAACGGATATAAGGAATATGTTTTTTGAACCGTACTTTCATGGCCCTTCAAGTTTGTCCCACATACTTCCCGTAGTCTTTGCAGCTAATTTCATACATCACCGACTTTTCTTCTTTTCTGTTTTATCTTCGGGTGTACCAAGGATCTGTTATAGCTTAAACAAGGTTTTGGATACTTCTTTCATATTAATGAAAATGCTGTTGAAACCCCGAGTAACTCAAGGTTCGTCTAGGATAACGATATATTTCGAAGGGTTACGGAATTTTTTCTCAAATCCTTGTTTCCTAATAAGTTTGTCTACTCCTCTTTCCTAGCTCGCAAAAGTCTCTCGAAGACTTCTGAGGATTGCTCGTCCGGATACAGCCGACTGACGAAAAGAACAAAAAACAAACAGAATATTTTTTTTTTCCTCTAACTTCTTATTCTTTGTTTTTAGGAATGAAAGAACACCCCGAACTGAAGAAAACCCGTGCAATAACTGGGGCATTGCAAGCGTTATTACAGAGCATAGCAGAGGTTTTGATCAGCGCGCAGAGGTAACGATTCTCCAAGAAGAACTATCAGAGGCACCCAAGAATGAATACCCATTTCCAGTAACTGGAGAGCCAGAAATGGGGCGAGTGTCAGCCAGCAGTGATCAGAGCCCCAAGATTACAATCCTAGCGGACAACAAAAGCCAGCCCAGAACCGTCTAGATGATCAGAAGTGTACTTTCAGTACCATTGGTACTGGAGCTACCACGTCTTAAAGTCTTGCATAACGATGAGGAAGTAAGAGAATACAGAGATCGGTGGGATGCAAGATTAAGGAGCTGTCAGATACCAACGGAGCTAGCCCAAAATGAAATATTGCAATTCATGCAATAAAGACATCACCATCATCATTGAAGTTGTCAATTTTTGGTTTGACACCGCTCTTGCCAATCTTGCCATATAACAGCGTCTGAGTATCTGGTCAATATAACCTCATCTACTGCCGATTAGGGCTGAAGTGCAGCTTTGGTTACGCCAAATCAGCAAGCCGGGCCATCTTCATCAAAAACAGCTTTTACCCAGCTACCATTTTATTATCCAATGGTGCAGCCGTATCATTACACATACAAAGCAGATTTACCGCTGCTCACCCGCCGAAGTCACTGAGATCTCCAAGTCCTTGACCAATAGAGGAGGGACCCCAGCAACCTCTATATCTTTTTCTGCTGCCCAGTGAAGCACTGCCCTCTGGAGACCTATCAACGTGGAGAAATATCGCCGTCTGCAGTAGTTTTCAAACAGTACTGCATACCCATGTGCAGACTAGATTCATCCAGCCTACGTTTGATAAGTGACCGTTCGTGGCCAGTTATGGGCGAAGATTCGCCGGCTGTCAATCAGTCTGCCATATAATAGCACTGAAGTCCCTACGGGCACCCATCGCCGGCGCCGAGGGCACTTGGTGGACCCCCGGCCCAATGCAACAAAAACCAAGCCAGAGCCGTCTACGAGCAACCCTCAGAAGTCTTCGATCTACTTGTACGAGCTAGGGAAGACCTTAACCCTTACCATGCAAGACCGGTGAATGCGCTGGAATTCGAACTTACGTATCCACCGATTATTGACGAAACACACTGAAAAAGTACTGACGGTTTAGTCAGTGAAACCCAACTGCTATTGGCTGGGAAGAGAATTGGCCAAGTTTTAGAGTTGTCGCGTGACGAGACTTTGGAAAAGCCTCGTGATCGTTTCCTTCCTAGGTCAACTACTAACCAATATTCAAAAACCAGAAATCAGACTGAAATGGCTATCGAAAATAGAAGCCAAGACGTTTACCAGATAGTGAGAAAATGAAATAAAAATAATTTCGTACAGTTTTAGAGTCGAAATAGTTTCTTCACATCTGGAAGCTATGAAATCCAGCGTTCAGTTATTAAATATATTAGAAAGCACCAGCCCTCACATTTGGGGGACTTTAATACAGAGTCCTCGAACGCCATCAACTATACGAGAGGAATTTACAACTTCTTCTTGAATTAATCATAAAGTTTTTATTAGGAATTTAGAGTCATATCTTCCTGAATAAAATTGATAGAAACAATAATTAAGTGCCACAAAGGGAACGACTATACCGGGTGGCAATGAAATTTATTTCGTGACGCCATCAAAAATTAAATTTTTAGGAATAACTACTAACGTATGACTATCCAGGCATATTTTAACCCTTCATAGATTGAAAACACTTTAGAAAAAATACAAAAACACTACATACCATTCTGAATTTAATGATGATGGAAACGATAAAATAAATCCTTCTTTGACTATATTCTTTTTCAATTACTATACGCAGATAACTTTTTGAACAATTTTTTATGTACTCAACTTCTGTATTCCCTAACTCCCCCCATCGCCCTCACCAGCGCTGGACACGGCAGAAGTCTAACTTCGACACCCTGATCGAACTATCAGTGGACTTTTTCAAAAATCTTGTTTTCTGTTGGTATGAAACGTATGAAGCATATTTGAGGATAAGTTGTATTTTAGAATGCCACAACTTCACCTATAATGACTATCTGAATTAGAATAAATAGTTTTTCATACGGTAGGTATGTTGGAAACATTTTTTACGTAAATTATTGGTAGCATAAAGTCACAATTTGAAAAAATAATAACATTGGAGAAAGCCAGATCGAACTAGACATTTAAACTGAAAAATGGGCCCCAATTCTAAGTAGAAATTGAATTGAGTTGAAAATTTTATACCAGTTAATTTTAGCTAATCAGATGCCTGCATTTTGACATGTTGCTATGACAATAACCTAATTTCTTCGAAAATTTCCCTGCGTAGAGGGAAATTAATAAGTGGAAAGGACTAGGCACACAAATATAAGGGGGATTCTAGGTATCTGCAGAATTTGCTGAAATTTCAGTATGTTACACTGAAGGTATTGTTACGTTTTGCTAAATAATAGGCCGAGCACACTACTAAACTGTTTTTTTCTAACTTCACTCTAAACAAACATACAACACTTCACTGATTAATAAAACACTTAGATCTATACAATAATACAACTAGCTAAATATTCCAAACACTTCTGCTTTTTATCACTTTCTAATCTTCTTAAAAATTCTCTTCATAAAAACTTCTCTTTAAAAACTTCTCCCAGTAAAATGTCTCGCGTTTATATAGGTACTCATCGTGTAGACTGGATTATTCGCGATGATTTCGAGAATACTCAAAACGGAAAACTTCTACACATTTCCAGGAATTGAGCGATGACGCGGCAGCTCCGTTATCTAGACTATTCATGCAGTACAGAAAACGATCCATCCAAATAAACACTTCTTGGAACTGATTATCGATGAGGCGCCCGCGGAATGGACTCAGCGGCGTAACTAGGGGGCTTTTATCAATCTCGTAACATTATCCAGATATAAATATCAATCTCGTGACAGTATATTCGATTAATAATTGCATGCTACGCGACCCCGATAACAATTGCATTAGTTGATATACAGAGTGAAATAGGAAATTGAAGGGGGTTTCTGGGTATCGAAATAATCTGCTAAAATCCCAGTATGTTATACTTTAAGCAAACGAGAGTAATGAATGCATGCTACGCGAAAACCATATCAAATTCATTCTTTGATATACAGGGAGTAACAGGAAATAGAAGGGGGTTTCTGGGTATCTGATGAAATCTTAGTATGTTTTACTTGAGGTAAATGAGAGTAATAAATGCACTCTACGCGAACACGAAAGCAATTAGTTGATATACAGAGTGTAATAAAAAATATAAGATTTCTAGGTTTCGAAAGAATTTTCTAATTTCAGTATGTTACACCTGACGTATAATAGATATTTTGTTTCCTAATAGCAATCCTCGATGAGATCAATAATAATATGAGATGATTTTTCGAAAACTATTTTATTGAAACAGTAGAAAATGATTGGACATAGCATATTCATTGAACGATCATTATAGAAAAAACACAAATCAGCCCCCAGATCGAAGGTATCCAGTGGAGATGTTTCATTGAAATTGTGAAGTATTATTTCAAACCGGGTTTTGTTAATAAAAATGAACTTAAATATATTTCACCAAATGGGAATCAACTTTCTTTGAGTGAATATAAACTGGGATGAGAGTACTTTTTCACATTGTTGCATAGGTTGTGTCCAAATGATTTTATTCTCTAGTTATGATCGTTGATATCACCAAAGTTGCCTTAATGGCAAAGCAGTATATATAAGAACAAAAATTCAAATGTGACAATGGCCGTTCGAATTATTATAAATCTGTCTAATATAATATAAAAGTAATTAGACCCTGTATATCGACGAATGCAGTTGCCATCGTGCTCGCGTAGTAGGCAAAAGTGAATATATACGTCAGGTGTAACATATACTGAAATTAGTGAATTCTATTGATACCTTGAAATCTTTTTACATTTTCTTTTACACTCTGTATATAAACTAATTGCTATCGTGTTCGCGTAGAATGCATTTATTACTCTCATTCACCCTAAGTATAACATACTGAGATTTCAGCAGATTCTTTCGATACCCAGAAACCCCCTTCAATTTCTTATTACCCTCTGTATATCAACTAATGCAATTGTTATCGGGGTCGCGTAGCATGCAATTATTAATCGAATAAACCTTCGGTGTTACATACTAAAATTTCATCAAATTCTACCGATATTTTCTATTACACTCTGTATGTCTACTAATGCAATTGTTATCGCGGTCGCGTAGCATGCAATTATCAATCTAATATACATTTGGTGTAACAAAAATTTCAGCAAATTCTATCGACACCTAGAATCCCCCTTATATGTGTGCCTAGTCCTTTCCCTCTGGCTTCACAGCAGTCATAAACACAGTGGTGTAAAATATTTTTGATAGATAATTATTTATACCTTAATTATATGTACATTTTATTAAGTGTTATTTACTTATTTAAACCACATTTTAATTGAGCATAGGCAAATTATAATATTTGACAACAAATCCCAGTATAATAAATGAAGGTGCCGCCGATGTAATTCATTAGCGTCCGATAGAAGTAGACCTTAACTTTTTTCCCTTTCCTGTAGTACTATCAAATTATGTGATTTTGGTAAAATATTTGCTTCTCTATTTAATTATTTAAACCACATTTCACTAGAGCATTGGGAAATTAAAATATTTGATATCAAATCCGAAAAAAAAAAATCGCAATTCGCTGTTGTGAGACAAAGCCTTAACAACGGCCTGCTATGATGTACGTTACATGGATAATGATATGTCACCTAAGTATGTCACCAATTTCATTTCTATTTTGAAGAAGTTTTGGTATAAAATTTTCTTACCGCATCTCCCGCGAGCATGAACTAATATTCCGGAAATTTTCCTCAGTTGTGAATTTTTTAAGAAAATTCGCACTTTGAGATAATTTCTGGAAATAATTCATGCTCTAGGGAGATTATAAGTGATAATTATCCACCTAGACGAATAAATTGCGCAACTTTTAAAGTCAATGGGAACATTTTTAATGAGTGAGCGATTAGTACAAATTCTGAAAAACATCTAAATTGACAGCCTTCATCATTAGTACTTAGTTGCCAGATATAGAAATTTTTCTCTCTAAAAATAGAACAGATTATATCAGTCTCTATTCTTTCGAGTAAAATAATCAAATATGTATTGCTCGTTTACTTTTCGACTTCCAGATAGTTTTATTGGTATCACTGATTTACTTCTGGACTATTGAGGATGAACCTAGTTAAATTTGCCGACTTAAAAAACGAAGTTGTTGCAACATTTAAGCTTTTACGTCACGAGCAAAGAGTAGGGGTATGGCGGCCGAAGGAAAATACAGTAGTATTTGACGATTTGAAAAACTAAATGTACAGTTATTTGCCAGCTCAAAAAGTTTAATAGGAACAAAAATTATCATCATCAATTTTCATTAGTTCGATTAACTTCATATATGAACCCAATTTCTCTCCTCTTCTTCAAAATTATTATTTTACTAGATTCGACAATTTTACCAACTACCATCTTAGCAATTACATTCAGAACCATTTTAATGGATTCTCAGCACAATCATATTTGGTATTTGGAATTTATTTGCAGCTCTCCCCTTTACGATTGCTAAGGGGTGGCAAATAATAATTCAAGACTAGTTTCTTACACAAAACTAATTTAGAGAATAACGCTGGATTATTTAGCTCGTTGTGCTCGTTTTGGTCTACGCTCAGAGAAATAGTTTGGCTCAAGATACTTCAATCATTAATGCGGGCGAGTATACGGGTTAAATATTGAAGGTCGGTGGGTAGGTATATAATTTCGTATGAAAATATTCAAGATACTATGTAGTTTTAGGGTTATATCTAACAGATATATCGGGTGACCACGAGGTGAGGTACGCCCCCCAATTTTTCTACAGTTTTGAAGATACAGGTTTCAAATTTGGTACGTCAATATATTATTCAAATACGCATATTTTGGCTCCATTAACGAAAATTCACCACTTCCGGTAAAATGTCTACCAGTTTCTCCCACACACAGGCGACATCTTTTCTGAACGTTTTTTGCCGACTTAATTAGTTCAATAGGAGTGAGAAAAGCAAAACTTTGCATCACTACCGCTTCCAATTCGTATCTAGAATTGGTCGGCGATTTAAAAATAAGATCTTTCAACCTTCCCCAGAGATAAAAGTCCACAGGCGTTAGGTCCGGTTGGCTATCCAATTATTACCAAAATTTGCAGCCAGAAAGTTGGTGACAATTGCAGGTTGTGAGGCGAAGCCCCGTCTTGTTGAAAATAATTCATAACCAAGGGGTTCAATATTTTCCCTTAAAATTTCTACATACCTACCTCTGAGATGTGAGAGTGCCATTATAAATGAACGGGTCGATAATTCTACCCCTGAAAACACCTGCCCACACGCTGGATCCAAATCTTCCTCAACTTGTCTGCTTCAAAATAGAATGAGGATTTTGTTGTAAGTACTCAAGTATAAGAATTGTAACGATTGAAAATGCCGGTACTACTCACATAAGATTCGTCTGTCCAAATACAATTAAACGAAAAATCACGCTTTTGGTTACAATTTTCCAGGAACTATTGGCAAAAGTTCATGCGGCGTCCAAAATCTCGTGGTCTGAGTTTATGAACTCTTCTGGTCCTGTATGGCTTGTATTTGTGCTTTCTCAAAATCCGCCTGACGTCAGTTCTTGGTAGGCCTGTTGATATTTTCAAATTTCGCATTGACATTTTGAGATAATTTTGGCCTTTGCTTTTCAAATTGACCACCATCAATTAGGTTGTGTCACAATCTTAAGGAAATGTCTCTAAAAGGTTGTCTTCTTTCTGGAAACCTCTATGATACAAATTTCTTGCTGCTTCTGCATTTCCCCCGGTTTGTATTTAATAAAACAGACTATCACATTCCATTTTTCATAATTATCATACTTCATTGCGAGTTTGTTGGAAAATTGAACAGAAACCACGAATTGAAGAGCGTCTTTACTGCTCAAATCAAAATTTGACATCTATAACAGTAAACATTTGCATTCTGTTTTATTACCGCGTCGTCCAATGCCTACTTTTTCAAAGTGTGCATTTCAAAGTCTACATGAAAAAACCCAAAAGCTCTGTATTTCAAAGATGACACTAGCAAAACATCCAGTGTGCTACATTTTTGGAAAGTTAATTTTAAGCTCTATTGAAATATGCAGGAATATATAGGGTATCTCGTTTAAAAAATATATTTTTCAATCAATAACTATGGATTTCATTTGAAGAAATAAATTACTCACGCCATTGAATTTTACGTAAAAATGTGCTCTGGAAATGTTTAAATAGAAACAAGAAATTTTTTACGGGAAAAATGTTACAGCAACTTTTTGAAAATGCACATTTTCGAAAAACATGCTGTAACTCAGAATCGATATGCGGTTTTCACCATTAAGTTTGTCATAAAATTTGACCCTCAGATACATCCATCAGTTTTCATCTATCGAGTTTGAAAACAGGATTTTCCCTTTAAGAGTGTCCAATTTGGCCCACTCTGTACAAAGCCATTTGTGTCTTCTATGATTTTGTTTTTCGAAAACTCACGCCAATAGCACCCCCTCTAATGACTTAGACGTGGGGTTAGGATGAAGACAAGAGTTAGGTTAGGTTGTCAACTGTTCCGTTCCGGTCACAATAACCACATGAAATGTTCTGTAGTGTGTTAAAGTAGTACAGGAAAGATCAAGACAATTCGGTGAATCATCAAGTTGAAGGGCAAACATTGTGAATTTATTGAAAAATTTTAAGAAATGGAAAAATGTATGGAATCAAAATATACCTACTAATATACTTAAAAACCTGACACTGATATCTTTCAAGGAACGATTCATATCGAACATTGCACGTAGATTCAACGAAGTGCCTTTTTGCAGACGTGTAAAATTTCAAAGTCACAGGCATTGACTAAGTATCTTTGACTCTTCAAACAATGCTACAAGATTACTTACTCTCCAAGACAATAATTCAACAATTCAAATATTTCGAAACAAGGATATTTACATAAGAAATTCTGAGCTGGATATTGAAATTTATTTCAAATTCTTTCTTACAATTCCGTAACAAAGGGTTTTTTATTTGAACATTAATTTCTGAACATAAAACTTCGAGCCCAATTTGGTTACGTTAGTACGGAACGCCCTGTATGAATACCGGGGTCACAAAACTTCAGTTATGAATGTTATGACTACCGCAGGGCAAGGAACACCACTTTATAAACAATCGATTCAAGACAGTCATTGTTTGCAATAATAGGATAAACACATTTTTATCTTATTCAAGTTTACGACATAAATCAAATCAAATGAAGTTGTCGGTAAGGCAGTGGTGAAGAATTATACACAAGTAATACACAAATTAGCAGCGTAATAATACTTTTTCAGACCGTCAGATTGGTGGAAGGGTGTTAAATGTAATTAGAATATTCGACAACTTCCGCAAATGAAAAAAACGTCCATTTAAATGAAAATATATAGAACGGCAACCAGTGCCGGTTTTAGCACTACCGCCACCTTGGGAGAGCTTTCTACGGCGCCCTCCTCTTTGCCACCCCAATTTTCATATATGAAAAAATGATAGAAAAAAAATAGATAATAACAATTTATCTGAATTAGGTTGTTGCTTTCTATTATGTAGCATTTCTGTCAAAAAACGCTTTCATTAGGACATCGAAGTAATTTTTTTTCGCAATTTCATTTTCTATTGTCAAAGTTGCCAAGATTGTCAATGTCGATTGAGATATTGTTTATCGCAGATTGATTTCTATCAGCCTAAGATTAAAAGAACTCCATTCTCCACTGGCTACCGTAACAGGTATAGTGATCAACATTCTCAATAGTGCGCAATAGTGCGTTCAGGTAGAGTTTTTTATGTAGTGATCTTCATTCTTTACTGAAACTTAAAATATAGACAGATAAGAACAAAAGGATTTCAGGCTTGCCAGTTTATCATACCTACAACAAAAAATCCTTCATACCTGGTTTCAATCACTGAATTAATTTCAACTGGAGATCAGAGTTTGACGGGGTCCGGGTTTTCGGGAATATTTTATATATTGTACAAAAAAGACCAAGATTCTGACCAATCACTTAACTGTTCAAACTTTTCATTGAATGAAATTAAGGTCCAAAAGACAGTTGAAAAAAGAAAGCTGAAAAATTCAACTTCAAATTTATTTTCTAGGCTCATCCTTAATATGTCGCATTCTTGGATTTGAATACAGTTTCAAAGTTGAGTTCTTCCGCCATATTTTTGTTATGGTGCTTTCAAGGCCCTTCTATTCACAATTGTTCTCACAGCACTACGAACGTAGCAATAATAAAAATATGCACTGGAGAAGTTAATAATTGTCCGGAGATGATCAGATCATGCATTGTTGCCTATTTCACGAGGGTAAATAGTTTTAGACTTTACTGTTGTTATCCGTTAAATGGCAATATCATGGAAACTTTTCCTCGACAATCGTCGATGATTCACCTATATGAAGTTAGCGAGACAACTCTGAAAAAAAACTAATAATTAATTATTCTATAATTTGTCGCTAATTAGTTGCAGAGAAAATAATCTCTCTTTTTTCTAAAAAATATGTGATGCTTTCCAAGAAAGCATTTACCGGGATTTATTTTCCATTGATTGCAGAGATTTACTACCGACATTAATCTGGAAAGGTATGTCACAACCAATGAAACCATAAAGCTTAAATCAAATACGTTTCAACTATTGAGCTTGACTGGTGGCTAGTGGCCTCATAAATGTCCACCCCTGGTTCAAAAGCGAAATAATTTGCCAAAATCCTTTGATACTACAACCGAATCATCCATTAAAAATTCACATCGAAAACGATTGTATAAAAATTGCAGCCCTGTATCTCATATATCCATGCTTCATTATTATGTCGTTCTGAATATAAACCAGAAAATAAATTTTCAGAGACGCATTTTTCATCCTTTGATGTAAGTAATTGTCCCAGCCACTGATAAATAATATATTTTGATTTATCAAATACACTATTATCATAATTTCATCATTGTTGTATTCAATCTTCATTCATCATAATCATTATCCGTTTAACAATACGGAAATTTTCGATTCAAATATAAATTCGCAAAATTTCGAAAGAGTAAAATATGACACCCTTGCGCATATACTAATATTTCGTTTCTGGCGCCACAACCGTTTCTGTTTTCACACCGGTTCTTGAGGCGTATAAATATTTTCAAATTAACCATAAAAATAAAACCAATAGCAGAGCGATACACGCAAAAATAGCGGGATATTTAAAAAGATTGCCGAGATTTCAGTTACTTTCTGGTAATGAAATTGGCGAATATCTCATGTTTTATCCCACAATTTTTCAGGTAAAAGTCGATGCACCAGGATTTCTAAACATTTTATTGAAAAGTTAATGTTTGTTGCTGGGGCAAAACCGAGGGCAGAACGTTTTACTATCTGGTATAGGAAAACTAGATATCATTACCTAATTAACTAGTGAATATACTGCAGATTCCTCAAAACGACTGTCCCACAAAAAAAACACTACCTCGATTACCCCCATTTCGCCGACAGTCTCCATTGTATACCCACATAGCTATTAGATGTTTTTCTTTACTCGTAATGTCAAGACTAATACAAATACACCATATTATGTTATTGATTACAGCTTTCCTTCTCATTAATTCGCTGCCCATTCATTTTATTTGTTGTCAAATGACAAAAGTATGTTTTCTAGAATTCGCAAATAAACAATGGAGCAAAACTCACTCTTCGTGTTTGGGTATGAAAAAGGTTGTTTGTTTATTCGAAACCCACTAGCAGCGGATCATCAATAAATGAATTGTTCGAAATTAAAACTGCTGATTTAAATGTTCAGATCCATTTTTGAAATTAATGTACTTACTTCATTCTCCTCTTTCACGAAGTGGTTTGATGATTCCGCTGTTTAAATTTTTTGGAAATCACCCTGTCACTAAACATTTGTCACAAAAAAAGTTATAGACATTGCTATTTATTTCAGCGTTTCTACTTTAATGTTGTCAAATCCAGGTGTTTTTTCGATTTCAATCATTTTATTACTGAAATGACTTCACTTTCATTTGTTGGGTGGAGATACATTGTGTTGAATTGTGTGAAATCTTGGAACAAAATATGCGAAGAAAATTCGTATTCAAAATATTTATGTTTTTTTCAGATAACATGCTTCACCATTACTTAATAATAAAAACTAACGATAGTTTTACACAAATCAACTCAGAATTTGGCCTTATTGACGAAAAAACACTCCAATGAGTCAAAACAAACAGAAATGTTTTGTTGTTGCAATGTCAACTATAAAATGCAGCGTTGCCGTACTGACCAGACTATATCGACAACGAATAATCTCCGTTTGGCAATGGAAAAACTTTCGTTCTAACATGCTCCCAGCAAGCTGCAATGAACGATTCAATTGCCTTCTTATTATTATATATTTCATCTAAGACAATATTTTTGGGTTTTCGTTGCCATGAATATACCAGACAGAATTCAAAATCTAGCTGACATACTTATTGTATCCTTAAAAAATTGCGACAAGGAAACAAAACATAATTTGAGGGATTACATTATGAAAAGATGTTATCTTCAGTACTTATTGAGTGCAGCTGGTTGACGGAAAATAACAATTTTAACAAAAAATTTTAACAATCACTCATCTAGGTTGTGTTACTAAATCGGAGGAAATTAGTGAGTTGAACGTGTTCAGCCGAGTGTACAGCCCTCTAGATTGAAAAGTAAATGAAAGCGACAAACGATACATGGTTATATTCATGTCATACGGAAATAAAAAAAAGTGAAAATTTACCAGGTACTTACTTCCCAATTAAAATTCGAAAGTTTATGTAACTTCCGGTAAAACAGGAAATTTTACTCCATTATCTTTAAAAACAAAAAAGTTTTGGCACCGACCCATCTTACGCAGACACACGGTATACGGTACGGGGAATTATAATCCACTTTGTAAACGGAACATTGTCTTGGTGTTTCTGGCATTGAAAATTGAAATAGGAGTCTTTCTTTATCTTCTATAATCTGCTTTTTCATTATTGAGAGCCAATTCTTAGACAAATTTTAAGGAATTCTTTAGGTAGGTACCAAAACATCAAATAATATGCTCTCAGCATAAAATTAAAAGCTAAAAGCGGTATCCAGGTGTAGATTTGTTGCCATTCCAATGCAAATTTCGTCACTCTAGCAAACATTCGTAAACCCCCAATTTTGAAACCAATGTTGCCATATCAAAAAATATTAGTGAAAATTGAAAATCTACCCTTCATCAAATGGCGAATCTCCCTGTAAATGAACTTAGCAAAGCCACCTACCAGAAAATCGATAAAACCCATTCCAGTAATAGTAGAATGGGTAAGTAGGTAACTGTCGAGAATATGTCATGAATAAAAAAAAATTGTCGCGTTTTAATTTTTTGTTAGTAACTTTTCCGACAATTTGAAAATGGTCGATTTTCACGATTCAGAAGGTCCTAACATGAAAAGTTCTTGACACCCTGTCGAATTTTCTTCGGATTCGTGTTAAGAAGATGAAACTACGTACCACCACTTTTTTTTATCAAGGCGGAGCCCGGCAAACTTACTTACATTCACCCTTTTTGAACGTCTATCTCATAAAAATAAGCATTTTAATCGGATCAAAAATATATTAATGAACGTGCTTCCAATTTAAATGGACCACACTGTATATTTTATTTTTAACAAAAAATTTGGAACACTTCTAAAAATACAGATTAACGAATGAAACTGGTGAAAATAATATGAGCCAATACTAAGCACCCACCCTATACTTAGCTAAAGAATATTTAGTAGGTACAAAATGTACAGAGTACCTATCTAAATATTCTTAAAAACTACCTAAGTACCTACCTACTTGACATTTCATCCCACTGTTGATTAGAAGACTACTTTATCACTCAATAATGAATGTACAATTTACTTGCTTACCTATAGGTATATGGTTAAGTTCATTGGACTAAGTAGTCAAAATAAAATTGTGAAGACTTTAGTGCATAAATACAATACTTATTAAGTAAAATGCATGCAATAAAAATAAATAGTTTATATAAAATAGTTAAAACTCCTTCCCCATTCTGAATTTTCCAAGTATGTAGGTATATAGTCATTCAGTAACATGGGTTATGGATATCCAAAAACAAAAATCAGTAACACATACTGTTTTATTAAAGAAGAAATGTTTGTGAAAACTAATAATGAATCATATTCACCAAACACAAACCCGTGCAAAATGTCAAAACCTCCCTTATTCAAGGGTGGTAACTCTCTAACCACTGTTTTTGAAACCATTCTCACCTATAGAAGAAAAGTCGAGCTCAACCATGATTACTGCTTATTTTTTGAACATTACAACACTAATTTTCATTCACAAAAGTTAAATAATATTGTAGGATACAGGGTTGTAGTACAGAATACGAACAACCCACACGAAAACACGAACAACACAATCCAATAACAACATCAGTAGTAAACTGAAACTGAATCTGAAACAATCAGCAATCAGCGTCAACTGCGAAACGCGAAACCAGAAAACTGGGGAACTGCAACTGCACTGCATTCGGTCAGTGACAGCTGGCGGATGGCAGAAAGCAGAGGGCGATAATTCCTTTCCACAACACTTCCCAATAGGCAATCCGCATTAACCAATCAGAACTATCCTGGACAAGGCGGTATATTTGAATCGATGCTAAGGCGGTATAGTATCCCAAGTATTCAACTTAGATAGCAAGGTTAGTTTGGTTAGGTTAGATCATGTTCCCTTCTTTTTTCAATTTTGAGCCATAAAAGAGGAGAACATGGGGTGGGACTCTGTAACTTATATCGCCTAGCGAAAGCGAAGCAAAACGAATGAAACAAAGCACACGCTATAGGCATCTGAAAATAAGAATGCAGCGCCACGGTGGGCAGTCATAGAACTATAAATATTGACATTGGAGTTTGGTGTTGTATGGATTGTGTGTGTATTTGTGTTATTAAAATTTGATTTTATAATGAATATAAATGCTTTAAAGGAAATTTCAGGCTTCCATAGTGAACGAGTGTGTTACGGTATATTTTCGTTTTTATATCATCATTTGTTTCAATTCAGTGTAGTCATACTGAAAGTAATCAGAGGTTAGAAGACTAAGAAAATATTACATGTGAACGGTTTAATCAACATTATTACACTTCTGGATTCTAATAGGGTAAAATTCCGTTAACTAATAGCCACGAGCTATCAATATAATTTTGGCGGTCTCAACTAATTTCGGAGATATGGGCCTGTTTTTGAGTGATGAATGGCATTTTTTAGGACACATTTCTACCGCGGAAAAACACTCAAAATTCTTCCTTCTTCAAACTAACACAATGTACACACACTAATTGACCTGTTTCACACTCTTTCTTTATTGAAAACGCTACTTTTTAGGAAAAAAACTCATCCTTCTTTTATGATCATATAACCTACAAATCTAGGCAAAATGGTTGGTGAATTTTATTCATGTCAAGTTGGTTTCTGGAAAAAAAGTGAGTGAATATTTTCATGTTGAAATTAAATGCATAGGAAAGTCGGCTGTGCAAATATGCAAAGTTCAAAGTTACCAACTTGACATAAATAAATTCACTAAACATTTTACATAAATGTGTTGTTTTGATGTTTTCAAAAGAAGGTTGCATTTTTGGATAACCATTGCCATTTTTAATAAAAAAATAGTTTAAAACGGGTGAATTAATTAGAGTGTGTACATTGTGTTAGTTTGAAGAAGGAAGAATTTTCAGTGTTTTTCCGCGGTCGAAAATGTGACCTAAAAAAATGCCATTCATCACTCAAAGACAGGCCCATATCTCCGAAATTAGTCGAGACCGCCAAAATTTTCATTTTGATTTTTTGTTCAGGAGGCCAAACTATGTAAGTTCCAAAAAAAATTATGTTGATAGCTCGTGGCTATTAGTTAACGGAATTTTACCGGATATTTATCGATGGTCGATGGATTCGAAACGGATATCTTCCAGAAAATATTCTACAGATGAACATTGAATATCCGAGGCCAGCCTGAACGAATATAAATATCAAGCTGAATTTTCATTATCGATGTTTCTTTCCTCTCTTTATCAAACATAAATTAGAATGTTTTGAAAATAGGTAGTCGGTTTCTTCAGAAAATATTCTACGGATTTCGGTCAAGTCTTAGCGAAAAATATAAATGAATGTGTATATCCAGCTGAATTTTGAATATCGATGTTTTTGTCTCTCTTCAACGCATACCAATTGTATTTTTTTCCTAGACCGTAATCTGTCTGGACTTTATATGAACGTCCATAAGATGTTCATTCATTGATTCGAAATGGATTTCCATTAGAAGATATTCTACAGAGATGGCTACGAATATCTGAAGCTAATCAATATCGATATATTTAAATAGTTTCCGTTATTCCTAAATGATAATCTTATGCGGTTATCCCTAAAACATATCTTTTGGATGTTTGTGAACAATGTCTTATGGACATCCTTGTGGATATCTTGTGGATGTCCCTGAACAACATCTAATGGATATTTGTGAACAATTTCTCATGGATATCCTTGAACGCTATCTTCTATGGATTTCCCAAAAGGATATCTTATAGAAGTCCATCTTCGTCCACTCAGAACATCAACCGGAGCTCCATTAAATATCCACCGGATATAACTGAATGTCCTTTGGATACCCCAATATACAAAATGAATGTCCAATGGATATCCATCGAATGTCCGTGTGTTGACTGGTTAGAGTGTACCTGAGGATAATGTAATTGATCTTTAACCGCATAAGTGAAAATACATAATATGTACCCTGCATTTTTCAAATGGCATATATTACTCCATCAAAATTATTACAGAACCAATAGAATACGACCTTGTGTGCCTTGTGATAGAAACGCTAGTGAAAGGCAGAAAGGCACATACGTGAATTGTCATATACACAGTTTAAATGCATAAGGTTGTAAATCACACGTACTTCAAACACCCAGTATGGGCACGCATGTATCTGAATCGGTTATGGTTTCGCCTTTTGATACTCATTCAACGAATTTCGATGTATGCAGTTTTCAAAGATTATATAATAAAAATCTCGTTTGCAGAAATTATGTTATGGACATTTCTCAATTATATGGGACATCCTGACCCGTAGACAGTGATCGCAACTTCCATTTTGTCCTTTCACATATTCTTGTACTGTATTTTTATGTGAGTATTATGTTATACTTCTATAACAACACTATCATTTATGTTGAATTATTATTTCTTTATCTCGCATGTTACATTTCCATTTGTGCTTGTAATTGGTTGAGTGGAAGAATATAGCTCTGCTAAACTCCGCCAAGTAAAATAAAGACCATTTATTATCATTATATTACGTACATATTTAGAGTTATTATCAGCTTGAGTATTGAAGTGTCCTCTATGACTCCATATACTGCGATTGTATTATATAATTGCATGCAAATCTGAAAGGATTGAATGTTCGTGATCTTACCTCTCAAACTGAATACGCCCCTGTTCTGTGTTCTTACAGTTCTCAGTTCTGTGTTGTTCTGTACTCAAATGTCAAATGCCAAGGTCAACGTTAACGTTGTCAAATTAAAAAAGTGAACACGAAAAAGTTCAAGAGTTTTCACATTTTGCTTATGTTGTCATTACACTTTTAATTTATTTTAAAATTTCTACAATACTAGCAGGATGAAAACTAGATACAATACCTACGATATAGTGTGTATCATCACCGAACTTCAAAAGTATGTTTATTTCTGATATCTTTAACCTCAAATTCTTCAACAACAGCTTAAAATTGTTTAAAATTATTTTCAGGTATGTTGGTATGAGGGTGAATAACGTTTATGATATTGATAATAAAACGTATTTGATTAGATTACAAAAAAGCGAGGAAAAGCAGGTTTTACTTATTGAATCTGGTAATCGTATCCATACAACACATTTTGAATGGCCAAAGAATATGGCCCCATCAGGATTCAGTATGAAGGTAAGTTTTGAACCTTTCTCTTGTAGGTGTGTATTGTTATTGAGCCCATACAAATATCATATAGTTGATTGTGTGTTGGGAAAATGTTATAGCAGTATATTCCCTACTTACCTATTTCTGAATGATATGATGAAAGTTCCACTAAAGCCAATAAGAGAGAAAATATACTTTGCCTTTGAACAGTTACTTTAACTAATCTCTATTTCAGATGAGGAAGCACCTCAAAAATAAACGTTTGGAATCAATTAACCAACTGGGAAGTGACAGAATAGTTGATTTACGATTCGGTTCGGGAGAAGCAACTTATCACGTGATCCTTGAGTTATATGATCGAGGAAACATAGTTCTTACAGATTATGATTATGTTATTTTGTATGTTCTACGGCCTCACACTGAGGGTGACAAAGTCAAGTTTGCAGTCAAGGAGAAATATCCTCAAGATAGAGCTAGGGAAGTTGGTATGATAACCAGAGAAGAAATAACGGAGATTTTGAATAATGCGAAAGTCGGAGAGCAACTCAAAAAGGTTCTTGTAGCAAAGCTGGGTGAGTCTACAAATGAGTTTTTTTGTACTCGTGGATCATCCATGAGTATCACTTGGGATTACTGAGGTACAGAATGATTAATCAATAAAAAAAATTTGAATATAATTTTTGACTTTTCCCACTCATTGAATTTTCTTCAGTTATACAGTCACACTAATTATTAAATTAATAGTACATCAATCATCTTTATTGTCCCAAAAAACTACATGAATCCTGTAACAAATGTAACTAAACATACAGGAAATATGAATAATGGAGTACTTACTAAGAAATTAAATGTTCTCTACTGATCAACATGCATACTTAAAAGGATGAAGAACTTGCACCGTAGTCGATTTATCCACTGAATATATTTTGCAGACACTGAAGAAGATTATGGTTTCAATGGGAGATTTTTGTGCATATCAAACACCTATAAGTTAGTGGAAGTACTGGTTTTGTTCATGATTAACTAATTTCGTAAAGATCACAGTAAATTATTAGTGATTAAAACAAGATTGTTTTAGTAGAATGTACTATCATGAATAAAAAAAGTACTCAACATATGAGAATTCCAGTATTAAGAGGAGTATTTGAGTAATAATACCACCAAAAGTTGATGCATGACAGGATTATCATAGCATTTATTTGATTTGAAAAAAAATTGAAAATTATACCTATCATGTAAAATAAATGAAAAATTGATCCTTGCCCTTAATTAATATAGAAATTATGTCAAAGTTTCATCAATTTGAACTTAATTAATACACCTGAGTACTTGGGATTGAGTAACCATAGTGTAAAACTACTTCAGAGATACTTGATGGAAAGAAAACAAAAAACTTACTTCAACCAAATGTTATTAAAGTGGGTAAATGTAAAGCATGGAGTTCCTCAGGGTTCTCTCCTGGGGCCTCTGCTTTTTCTGCTCCACGTAAATGATATCACAACTATCCAACAAGAAATACTCAAAATTCATGTGTTCCTAGAACTAATTATTGGAGAAAAATTAACTTTTCGTTTCACAGGGATTCATTCTGTTTATTAGAAGAAAAACATCTTCCTGAGACTATTAAACAATCCACACCACTATTAAAGTTCAAACACGAACTGATAAAACATTTGAAATCCGATTATAACACTAATTGAAGAAAAAAATTCTTCATTCCGTTATAATTTGTAATCTTAGGTGTTTGAATATATGTGCTGGAGATTTTCATGATAATGATATGTGCTTATGATGTATACTGTAAAAATATCACCCAAAAGTCACATCTAAAGTGAAATTTGACAGACTGTAAAGGATTTACTGTTATTAATTATTCAGGTGAAGTTCTTAAAGCTGTGTACACGTAACTATTCTTCTTGCGATTGTAATAAATTTCACTTACACGAAATACAACTCTTTCATTGAATTAATTAATCAAACCTTAATATTCAGATTTTTTTTTAGATTATGGTCCAGCTATTATAGAACATGTTCTCCTGGAACACAATATCAGTAACATGAAAATAGGAAAAGGTTTCGAGTTGTCTGAACATATTGATGAGTTAATGGCCGCTATTGAAGATGCTGAGAGTATATTTCAGCTATCAAAAAAAGAGCATGACAAGGTATTAATTCGTGTACTACATGTTATTTACACTCTTGAAAATTGAACTATTTGGCTACTTATCAATGACTACTGAATAGAAGTACTGTCCCTCTACAGTACCTATAATATTACTATCAATTTGCTCTCTCTTCATTTGTTCCAATTTTAGGGATATATCATACAGAAGAAAGAAGAGCGCCCCGTATCAGATATCAATGTTGAAAATGTTTTTTATTCTAACCAAGAATTCCATCCGATGCTATTCAATCAACACAAATTAATGCCCAATGTAGAGTTTACTACATTCAATGAAGCAGTAGATGTTTTTTTCTCATCATTGGAAAGCCAAAAATTAGAATTGAGAGCTGTTCAGCAGGAAAGAGATGCAATGAAAAAACTCGAAAATGTCAGGAAAGATCATGATCACCGACTGGAAGCTTTGGGGCGCACGCAGAATTTAGACTGTCAGAAAGCAGAACTCATCACGAGGAACCAGACATTAGTAGATAATGCAATCATGACTATTCAGGCTATATTGGCTAACCAGGTGAGGTCGTTTTCCATGTTTAGATCTTTCTTGATTCATACATACATACATACATACATTTTTATTTGTCTCAAGAAAATTTACATTTTATAGACACGTCCAAACCTTAACCTAAATACTATTGATGAATAAAACAATTTGTAGTGCTGGTATATGATCGAAGTTGACAATAATTGTGATATGGAATCTACAAGATAAAATACATTTCAAGGGATGACTAATTATGAATTTATAAAATTTAAAATGTATGAAATGTATAAAACGTAAAATGTATAAAACGCAAAATGTATAAAAAATATAGAGTATGCATAGTGTAAAATGTATAGAATATCAAATGTATAAAATATATATATATAATGTAACAATAAAATTGGGGAATTTTATTCAATCACTGTGATTATCCATGAACAAATGCCGATTTTCAGCGATCAATTGAGTAAATTCTTGGAAGTTGTAAATACAGTTACTAGATAAGATACATTTCAATTTGGAATTGAATTTTTTTGGAGGTAGATCTCGAAATTGAGATGGTAAGTTGTTATAGAGTCCCGTGTCAATTTTGGTTGTTTTATGAAGCCTTGTTTTTGGTTCAACTATTCTGTTTTTGTACCTTGTATCATATTCATGTATCTCTTCATGAGTTTCATAGCATTCAATATTATTTTTAATATATATTAATTTGTGGTATATAATTAAGGCATAAACAGTCATTATTCCTAGAGCCGGAAATAAAGGTCTACAACTAGACTCCCAATTTGACTTTGTAATACATCTTATGGCAGACTTTTGTAAAATTAGTAGTTTAACTATGTGTGTTTGAGCTGCGTTACTCCAAGATAAAGTAGCATACTGGAGGTGTGAATGAAATAGGGAATAATATGAAGTTAGTGCTGCTGTTTGATTTACAAGGTCTCGAACTTTTTTAATAGCAAAAACAGCCCTGGAGAGTTTAGTACATAAAAAATTCACATGTTGTGACCACTGGAGGTGACTGTCAATTTGTACACCTAGAAATTTCACATTTCCGTAAGTTGCTTCGTGATGAGCAGTATTATTTACCCTACAATCAAAATTTAGGCATACAGTTTTGCTCTCATTCAATATGAATTCATTGCTGGCGAACCATGTATGTGCTTGTTGTCTGACCTCATCCTGGGCTATTTTGAAATCTTCATCCCTTTCTATACTGATTGTAAATGTAGCGTCATCTGCGAATAGTACAGATAATCTGTTATGTGAAGCCATATTATGGGGTAGGTCATTAATATAAATGAGGAACAGCAGAGGTCCCAAAATTGAACCTTGAGGTACTTCCCTTTCAATTTGTAGAAATTGACTTTTATTATTTTGGCACTCCACTCGCTGTGTTCGGTTGGTCAAATACGAAGTAAACATTTGTTGACAGGTTCCACGAATGCCATAATAGCTCATTTTGTTTAACAAAGTTGAATGATTGATTGAATCGAAGGCACATGTAAGATCAGTAAAGATACCCAGACAGTGTTTGTTTTTCTCAAAACTTTCTTCAATAAATTTAGTAAGAGACATTATAGCATTGGCAGTCGAGATTCCTTTCCTAAATCCATATTGTTCTGCTACGAGTATACTGTGAGTATCTAGATAGGATGTTAAGTCATTGTACATTTTTTTCTCCAAGATTTTAGAAAATACTGGAAGTATGGATATCTGCCTAAAACTATTTGTTATAGATGGATCTCCTTTTTTATAAGCGGGTAGTACCTTTGCAATTTTTAATTCTGAAGGAAAATTGCCTTGTTCTAGACAACGGTTTATTATGTTACATAATGGATCCATTACAAAATTCACACATTTTTTCAAAATAAAAGTTGATATTCCATATATGTCTTCAGTATTTTTATTCTTGAGTCCCATAATGAGTACTCTGATATCATCGGGTGTAGTTGGTGTGAAAAACATAGAATTGATAAAATTCCTTTTCAGATTATCCAATAAAGATTCGGCACTAATATCAGTTTTGTCTAATTCTAGAATAGCTCTCGTCGCATTACTTACAAAATGATCATTTAGGTCATCTACTGACAAGTCAGTAGGCTGAACTATCTTTTTTTTTCTTCCTGTTTCACGATTTATAATTTGCCATACCTTTTTATTATAATCTTCTGATTCTTTCAATGATTTGTCATTGTAAGCTTTTTTGGCAGATATTAAGATACGATTGTATGCTTTTTTGAAATCTATGTAAATTTTTTTATTTTCTATAGTTGGATGTCGTTTAGAGAATGTATGAAGAAAGAGAAGATTATTTTTAGCTGTTATTACTTCATCTGTGATCCAATTCTTTGTTTTATATTTCTTATTACTAGGGGGTACTGAAAAAGATATATCATGATAATATAAGAATGTATTATGAAAATTAATGTATTTGCCTTGGGCCGATGTGGAATCGTATACTTCCACCCAATTTTCCCTACTTAAATAACTTAGAAATGTGTCAACTTTATCTTGAGTGTAACTTTTATTGCTAGTAGTATGAAGAGTGAGTTGGAAATCCTTGGAGAAACTTAAGAATTGGCCATTATGATCAGACAAACCTAGTTCTAGAGTGGATATGGTAGAATATTCAAAGTTGACAAAATAATTGTCCAGGCAACTACCTTTATTGTTTTGTACTCTGGTATTCTCAAAAACAACCTGATTCATACCAAAAGTTAGGAATATTTGTTTAATTTTGTCTTTCCTAATATCTCTATTGTCTAAGAAATTTACATTGAAGTCTCCAGCACAAAGGACTTTTTTTGTAGTATTCTTATTGTAGGATTCGACATATTCAAGTGCTTTTGATAATATATTTAAAAATTGTTCAATATTGTTTGTTGCAGGTGATCTATAAACTGTAATTACAAACAAGTTTAAATTTCTTACATAACATGCTGCCAATTCACAAATTTTCTCGACAGAAAAACTTGTAATTTGATTTAATTCATGACAATCTAGCTCGTCCCTTATATACAGTGTGCCCAAGATAAGAATGAACAGCATGGGGATATCGGAAACGGTAAGTGATACGGGGTCGATTAAATTAGAGAAAAGTAGCGCATTTATGTGCCTAATAATATGCCATTTAGAAAGTTTTAATATTCCGAGTAGTTTCGGAGATATCCGAGAAAAACCGAAATTTGAGAATTTCGTTTTTATTTTCTCCTAGCTTTATTTTCAAAGGAAATGTAAAACAAATAGCACTTTGCCATGGCCACTTTTTGAGGACTACACGATAACGTAAGCAGAATTTTTCTGCGACGTTTCGTCTTTTAGAAAACATCATCAACTTTGTATTTTTATATGGGCCGAAACTAAAGTATACCCTGTATACGACTCCATATTTCATTGTGAATACAGCAACGTATCAAACAATATGATTTCGGAACAATTTCTCGCGCAAAATGTAATTTAGTGATTACTTAATATGTTTTTCTTCAATTTTAGATAGTAGGCGCTGGAAAAAATGACACATATTGTTCCGTTGTCATAATAATACTGTAGTTTGGTAGAATTTTTGACACATTTTCGTTCCTACTTTTACATCTCGCTACCTACCTAATTTGTGTTAAAAATGGAAAACGGCAGCTTTTCGAATACTGAAAAATTTGATATGTTGTCATGTTACATTGTGTGCCAAAGAAATTGTGTTGATGCTGAACGTGCGTACTCTAATAAGTATCCAGAGAGGCGACAACCTGGTAAATCAATATTTAGACGGTTAGTTTTTAATTTAAAAGAATACGGATCATTTAAAAAACCTGTGGTTTCCCGACAAAAGCAATCTAATGAAGAAAGTCAGCGTGATGTGTTACAGGCCGTTGTTGAAAATCCTGAGATATCTACTCGCACCATTGAAGATAATACCGGAGTTGCCAAATCCACCGCTCACTTCATTTTAAAAAAAAAATAAATATCATCCTTATAAATTTAGGATTTGTCATGGACTCAGGCCAGGTGATGATGCAAGGCGAAGAACCTTTTGTGAATGGTACACTAGAAAATGCCAAGACGATGAAAATTTCCCTTTCAAAATAATTTGGTCTGATGAAAGTATGATCACCAACAATGGCATTTTTAACAGGCGGAATGTTCATTATTGGTCACAACAAAATCCGCGGGTACACAAAGTGTCCAGACACCAACATCGTTTCGGTTTTAACATGTGGGTTGGGATTCTCGGTACGAATGTAATTGGGCCTTTTATCTACCGAAACAATTTAACAAAAGAGCGGTACATAAATTTGTTAGTAAATGATTTGGAAGATGCTCTAGATAATTTGCCTTTAGCGGTTACTCACAGCTGCTGGTTTCAACAAGATGGTGCTCCAGCACATAACGCTATAATTGTTCGTGATTATTTGAACCGTCGCTTCCCAGGACAGTGGATAGGTACTCATAGTGATACACCCTGGCCTGCAAGGGCCCCCGACCTAACCCCACTAGACTTTTTCCTTTGGGGACATATCAAGAATCAAGTGTACTCTAATCATAATTTTCAAAATGAAGAAGATTTGCTAAGATTGGTAACTGCTTCCTTTAACAATATTTGTCCGAATATGTTAACTCAAGTTTTAAATTCGTCTGTGAGACGAGCGTACTTGTGCTTAGAAAATAACGGCGGGTTATTTGAACACTTGTTATAAGTTTCTGTTTGTTTCCTGTAATACATATCAGCTCCTTGTTATTACATTACAATTACATTTATAAAGTAAACTTTTGATTTGGCGACTCATCTTTGTATTCAACAACGCAAAAATTCTGGAAAGTGGTAAGTTTAAATTTAGTATAAATAGGACTAATCAATTTATTTCATGTACCAAAATATGTCATTTTTTCCAGCGCCTACTATCTAAAATTGAAGAAAAACATATTAAGTAATCACTAAATTACATTTTGCGCGAGAAATTGTTCCGAAATCATATTGTTTGATACGTTGCTGTATTCACAATGAAATATGGAGTCGTATACAGGGTATACTTTAGTTTCGGCCCATATAAAAATACAAAGTTGATGATGTTTTCTAAAAGACGAAACGTCGCAGAAAAATTCTGCTTACGTTATCGTGTAGTCCTCAAAAAGTGGCCATGGCAAAGTGCTATTTGTTTTACATTTCCTTTGAAAATAAAGCTAGGAGAAAATAAAAACGAAATTCTCAAATTTCGGTTTTTCTCGGATATCTCCGAAACTACTCGGAATATTAAAACTTTCTAAATGGCATATTATTAGGCACATAAATGCGCTACTTTTCTCTAATTTAATCGACCCCGTATCACTTACCGTTTCCGATATCCCCATGCTGTTCATTCTTATCTTGGGCACACTGTATATACTTGCGCCTCCATTTTTATGAATAGTACGACAGTAACAACTCACCATCTCAAATCCATCGATATTATAACAAGAATTTTCACTTGTACTTAACCAATGTTCCGTAATACATATGATTTTCAAAGATTTTTCTTGCATGGAAAATCTCTCTATGTCCAGTATTTTGTTTCTGATGCACTGTATGTTTAAATGAAGCACAGCGATAGATCCTTGTGTCCGAGTTCGGAACGATCATGAGGTACAGATGAGTTGTGATTGTGATCCGAGTAATGTTTATCTTAAATAGACAAGAAAATTACGACTGGTCAGTCAGCTACTATCATATTGTAGGAAAAAACCGAAGCTATTAAACTTCCTACTGACAAAATAAACTCATACAAAACTTTAAATTGGTAAACCACCTACAACTAAAAATATACCAGAAATAACAACCTCAGTGAGTTACCCGGAGCGCCAAGGAAAATAATAATAACTGTCGTCTATCCGTTCATGCTGTGCTTTCGGGTACACTTTAAGAGTGTTTATGGGAAATACTCTCTACTGTTGAATATTAATAATAATTAACCGGAGTGAAAGCAGCAAAACGACTTCGCCAGAAAGATTGGAAGCGCTATGTTTCGATAAAGTTGTGTTTGGGTAGCGGTTGCGTAAGGGCATTCATTTTATTACATTTATTTTCGTGTACGTTGTTTGATATCTTCAGATGAACTTGCTGGGGAGATGAAAACTTAGCTTCAAATCACTCAACCAATAGCTACAAAGGAAACTATTTACCTACGTGACTAATGATTTGGGCTTCCCTTATAATAATGTTGAAATTTTATTTCATTAAAAAATCATACATTGAACACAGATTAATTTCTAGTAAATATTATTTTGTAGCATTAATTTGGCCCCTTTCCACCACTATAGAAATAATGAAAAACATGTTTATGACTTGAATTGACATATGGCTGGGTTTTCTTCACGAAGAATAAAGAAATATGGAATGTTGAATATAATGAATATGAAAGTTGATTTTGTAGCGTTCATTTGACCTCCTTCCTCTTGTTAGGATTTTTTTCACGAAAAATTAAATAAGTTTTTAATGTGAAAGTTTATTTTGTAGCATACATTTGAACCCCTTCCTCACTTGTTATTATTTTTTTGATAAAATAATGAAAAATGATGTATTCTGTATACACCTAAAAGACAAATAATCTAACTATCTATCTATCTATCTATCTATCTATCTATCTATCTATCTATCTATCTATCTATCTATCTATCTATCTATCTATCTATCTATCTATCTATCTATCTATCTATCTATCTATCTATCTATCTATCTATCTATCTATCTATCTATCTATCTATCTATCTATCTATCTATCTATCTATCTATCTATCTATCTATCTATCTATCTATCTATCTATCTATCTAATCTATCTAATCTATCTAATCTATCTAATCTATCTAATCTATCTAATCTATCTAATCTATCTAATCTATCTAATCTATCTAATCTATCTAATCTATCTAATCTATCTAATCTATCTAATCTATCTAATCTATCTAATCTATCTAATCTATCTAATCTATCTAATCTATCTAATCTATCTAATCTATCTAATCTATCTAATCTATCTAATCTATCTAATCTATCTAATCTATCTAATCTATCTAATCTATCTAATCTATCTAATCTATCTAATCTATCTAATCTATCTAATCTATCTAATCTATCTAATCTATCTAATCTATCTAATCTATCTAATCTATCTAATCTATCTAATCTATCTAATCTATCTAATCTATCTAATCTATCTAATCTATCTAATCTATCTAATCTATCTAATCTATCTAATCTATCTAATCTATCTAATCTATCTAATCTATCTAATCTATCTAATCTATCTAATCTATCTAATCTATCTAATCTATCTAATCTATCTAATCTATCTAATCTATCTAATCTATCTAATCTATCTAATCTATCTAATCTATCTAATCTAATCTATCTAATCTATCTAATCTATCTAATCTAATCTATCTATCTATCGAATACGTTGAATGAATATGACCCCCTTTCCCCGCACTAGAAATAATGAAAACAATGTGTCGGACTTCGATGGACATTTTGCTGGGGTTTTTTGAAATAAATTAATGGAAAATTATTGAAAGTTGAATATGAAAGTTGATTATGTAGCATTCATTTGACCTTTTCCCACATCAGCAATAATGAAAATAAAATTCCGACCATATGGGAAACTTTTCAACTAATGGTTTCTCAAAAAATTTCAATCCACATAAAAGTTGGTGCATGCAATTAGACTATATATGAGCATAACCGTTTTTGTCAGTGGCGTGCGATTAAGCGGGAATCAGCCGATATTTTAATTTCACTATGGAGTAAAGTAGCATTACTATACAAAATATCGAAAAATGTTATTGAAAAAAGTTGTTTGTAATTGAAAAATATTTTCATGTATTCAGTTTATGCTAATTCAGTAATTTACAATATGAAAATTGTTGTCGATAATTCCCATTAAAAATTGAAGCCTACTCATTAAGACGTTATTGAAATTAGTAATTGGCAGACTAAACTGAATAACTGAGTATTATGATTATGTTATTTGAAATTTTTCTGAATTATCCTATCACTTTTAAGAATATTCTTAGTTATCTTGAATGCATATTTAGATTTTTCAAATTTAATAAGTTGGTTCAATGTCATATTGTTGGTGCTTCTGTATAATTCCGAGGATGGTGTACCCAAGGTTTTTCAAATATTACTTTTATAACTTTATTGCTTCGGTCAGAGGAATAATTGAATTTTAGATTTTTTTCATGTAACTCTCAAAATTTAAATTGCAATCATCAGACCCAACTACTTGTGTTTGTCAAGTTCAGTAATAGTTCGGTTTTGAATTCTTATGTTTAATTGGATATTTTCATATTTTTTTGTTTAAATATCATATACACTTTAAATTTTGGACATTTTTGGATGTGTGATAGAGTACAGTATCATCTGCAAAAGAAAAATGTTTATCAATTAAGTTGATATTCATAATGCTATTCAAATAAATCAAATGAAGAATTGGTGCCAAAACGGAACCCTGCGAAACTCCAATTGTTGATACTTTTTCGTAAATTTAGTATTGGTCAATAAGTACATATTGTATACGATTTTGAAATAAATTCAATGCATGTCCTCTAATACCCAAATTGTTCAAGATGTCTGATAGAATTGTATGATTGATAGTGTCAAACGCATTTTTAGATCAATGAATAAATAATATTGCAACACCATAATTACTTGTAGGTATCTAAAGTTTCAAGAATATTACTCATAAAGTCAGTCACTTCTGCTTCGGTATTGGAATTTTGTTGGAATGCTTATTGAAATTTATCCAGAACTAATAATAATAATAATAATAATGTTACTCAACGTGCAATCTCTACGTAGCAAGACCGATGAACTAACCATACTTTTAGATAGTCTTAGTTCGCCTAGGCTTGTCTTGCTAACCGAACATTGGCTAAAAATTGACGAAATAATCCACATACCCAACTACCACATTGTAACAAGCTTTTGCAGAAAGAACTTCTCTCATGGCGGTACTATGATTCTCACTCATGAAGAGTTACTTGAAACCTCAGATTTTGTTAGCCTTGACAATTACAACGATATGCTGGTTGAAAAAGAATTCGAATTTTGTATAATATCCAGCAAAAAACTAGCTTTGGTACTACTCTGCTTGTATCGTTCTCCCCAAACTGATGGTAACATTTTCTTCATAGAAAGACTTGAACTTCTCTTGATTAAATTTACTCCCCAAACTTCTTTACTATTAACGGGTGACTTCAACATTAATTTCGAAAATTCCAGTTGTCCTCATAGTTCATCTATAAAAAATCTATTCGATTCTCTAAATCTTACAATGCATGTACATGCTCCGACAAGATATTCCCAGTATTCTTCCTCTATTATTGATTATGTATGTTCTAATATCGCCAACACGTCTTGCAATGTGGTAAATGCTGGTATATCTGACCACGAGGCAATCCTATTCACATTCCCTGTTTTAGGAACAAAAGCTATAGTGACGCAACATTTTGGACGTATTTACTCCACGAATAACTACAATAAATTCGAAACTTTGAACTCCGCCACCCAATAGAATACTTCACTCAATCACGACGATCCCTTGACTGATTTCCACACCAACTTGGTGCATAACTTTAACATCAGGGTTCCCACAGACCTGGAAAACCTGGAAAACAGGGAAATCAAAAAGTGTTGGAAAAATCAGGGAAAAGTCAGGGAATTTTAGAGTTTTGAGCAAAAGTCAGGGAATTCAAGGAATGTATATGGATAACCAAATCGATATACATAATTCCGTATCAGTTGATTTCAGATAAAAACATTAATTAAGCTGTCCCTGTTGTCTTATTCATGAATTTTATATTTCCTGGTCTTTTGTTGGTCACTGCTCTTTACTCGCACATGATTGGTAGAAATTTGAATACGCCTACGACCTACGATGTTTACTTCTACCTCGTGAGTTTTCGGTTTCCATTTGTCAGAAGCGACGATATCGCTCCCGCCAGAGAGCGCTAGTGTGAGTGGAGGTCATGAGTGACAGTAATAACAAGTAATAATATACAATAACACTTTAATTAGTTGCTGTTATGGAGAACTACGGCCCTATAAGTGTAAAAAGCCTCATTTATGAATTGAAAAAAAGAAAAGCAAAAACTTCCAGCCGTAAAGAACAGTTGATACGAAAATGAGTGGATGGAATCGTGCATAAACGTCAGTTTGTAGGTTAACTTGTCTATATTTGGTGATATATTTTCACAACGCATGAGTAGTAGTCCCAAGTGTTGTTTTCATTTGTAAGTGCAAATATTCAGTCAATTGTAGATAAGATGAAATATCGTACATTATTTTGGAAAATGTAGCAATTGTTCATTCCTCAACTTAACCTAAAATTACATTGCACACCACGCAGGCGCAACTAAAATAGTTTTGATTGGTCCATGCGAATCGCCTATTGGAAAGTGTTGTGGAAAGGAATTCTTGCTTGTCGGAATGCAAAATATGTTCCCTTTTTTATGTATGATTCGAGGTTCAAGGAAATAGTAACGTCAGAGTGTGGTAATGTTTACTTAATTTTTTCTTGAATCGTTAATTTCGAATTTTTCACGGAATGGAATATTGGTGGTTGTTTGCAGCATTGAAATACCTTTTCCATGACTTTTAATTTTTAATATATTATGAATTAAATTTTGATGAACACGAGTTTTTCATTCACTTATTTGTATTAATCACTCTATGAAAGGTGACTTCTGGTCCTGAAAAAAGTTTGTGCATGGTAAGGGAAAACCTGGAAAAGTCAGGGAAAATTTTCTCGCTTCCAATGAACAAAGCCTTCCCTTGTCGTCTCATTAAAAATGAAAAACACAGAAAACCTTGGATAACTAAAAGCCTGCAAATCTCCTCTAAAAACCTGCGATCCCTTCATCATATCAGAAAATTTGTTTCGCCAAATAGTTTGTTTCTCCCATACTTTAGTAAATACAGAACCTTATATAGGACTACTATTCTTGAAGCTAAAAAAGATACTTTAAAAACAGATTATTGGAATCAAACAATAAACAAAAGGAGAGCTGGGCAATAATTAATGACCTAAGAGGTGCAAATAGTGCTTCATCCAATACCAGCATACCGTCTTGTAATGAGTTAAATAAATATTATAGTACTGTCGCCTTGAATCTATTAAAAGCCATAGCAGTCACAGAAGACCCCATGAACTATATGAGAAATGTAACGGTCCATAACACCTTCTTTTTTACTCCCACTGACCGACATGAATTGAAAGAAGTATTCACTGAAATAAAAAACAAAAAGGCATCTAGTTGGGATAAAATATCTATAAAAATTCTTGAACAACTACCGAATAGTGCATTGGATGCTCTAGCTGAGGCAATTAATATATCTTTTGAGAAAGGAACTTTTCCTTGCTATTTAAAAACGCTGTTGTTATTCCAATTTATAAAGGGGGTAATCACAATGACCCCAGCAACTTTAGACTTATCTCTCTCCTACCCACTCTCTCCAAAATCATGGAAAGACTTGTTAAAAGTAGAATTCTATCATTCACGAATATAAACAATATAATATCAACTACCCAATTTGGTTTCCAATGTAACAAATCCACCTCAGATGCCACATTCGAACTGCTCGAGCATCTTTACCTAAAGCTTAAAGACAATGAAGCCGCGGCAGTGGTTTTCTGCGACTTATCAAAGACTTTTGACTGTGTTGATCCCAGAATACTACTGAGAAAGTTAGAAAGATATGGCTTCCGTGATGTGTTTCTGAAATGGTACGAGTCTTATCTCTCCAAACGTTGACAGGTGGTCTACTCTAACGGTCTAACCTCTCAAGAGTCTTCTGTGAATTATGAAGTACCACAGGGCTCTGTCTTGGGCCCCATATTATTCCTGCTATATGTGAATGATCTCGCACTACTGGATATTGCGGGTAGATTCACCTTATTTGCAGATGATACCACCATTCTATGGCATAACAAAGACACTCGTCAATTGAATGCAATAGTAGAAAGTGACATTCTCAAAGTTAAGAAGTGGTGCGACTCCAATCTTTTGTCCTTCAATGTAAATAAAACCCACATCCTCACCTTTAAATGTTGGCTAAACCCGATTACAATAGGTGATAAACGTCTACACGAATCCTCTTTGGCCAAATTTCTGGGGATAAATATTGATAATAAGTTGACGTTCATGGAACATATTTCGAGTTTATGTACTAAAATAGCTAAAGGCTGTTATGCTCTCAGAGTCATATCGAAAGAACTCGACCCGACCGTGGCTAGAACAACATATTTTGCAGTTATAGAGTCCCACCTGAGATATGGGATCTGCTACTGGGGGAACTCCGATAAAGCATCGCTTAATACGGTATTTATGCTCCAAAAAAGAGCTGTTCGGTATGTCTGTCGGGCTGGCTTCAGAGACTCATGTCGGCCACTATTCAAATCACACATACTAATGACCCTTACCTCCATATGTATACTAGAGACTGGGTGTTTGATGTTTAAAAAACATAAGTCAAACAATAACTCCATAAGAAATTCTCGTTTTCCGACTAGACAGATTGGTAATATTGATCTCCCGAAGCCCAACACTACACAAGTTAAGAATTCACTAATTTTTAACTAAAAAAAGTCTTCAATCATCTACCTCAGAACATCAAAAATCAAAATTCAGAAAGAAAAATCAGGAAAAGTGTCAAAGAGTTACTGTTGGATAAGGCATACTACACTTTGGACGAGTTTTACGATACGCTTTAAATCTAAAACTCTTTGTCATGACTTTGTTGCCTCTTAAGTGTATCCTAGTATTGTATATTGGGCAGGTTCAGCGCATATAGACGTATGTTTTACTTTTTTGTGATGTATTTGTTTATACACATTAATTTTGTCTCATCTCATTTTCCTCGACTAACTTTTATATTTTCACTTTTACTTTTTATATTGTTTTTATGATTATTTATGACACTTTGTCAATAAGAATTTATTCTTGGACAATTAAGTATTAACTATTATTATGACTTACAGGAGTTCTGCGATGATGATACTGTGATAACATTTTACTTTTTTTGTATTTGTCGACTTGTTTTTATGTAAATTGTAATACGCTTTGTCAATAAGAATATTTTTTCTTGGACAATAAAGTATATATTGATTGATTGATTGATTGAATAATAATACTCCCTCATAAACACTCATTGAGTGTACCCAAAGGCATAGCCTGTGCGGGTAGAGGACGGCTATTATTATTATTTGCCGTGGCTCTCCAGGGCGACTTACTGATGTTTTAGATGGCGTATTCACTTTTCAGCTGTAGGAAAACCCGGAAAACCTACAGCACCACCTCGGGTGGTCGGTGTGCACTCCAAGCTACCACTAGACGAGATTGGCATCTAGACAACTCATAATACACTTGCTTTTCAACAAGGTATGCGGTCGCCTATCGATCCGATATAAAGTATTTGAGAAAAAATCTCTTTTACCTACATCGGGCTCGAACCGACTACCGCTATGCTGGAGTTTCGAACGGCCTGTGCATGAGACCGCTGAACCACCGGCCACACTCTTTAAAATAATTAGAGAATGAGGTTATAAATTCAGCAATGCCAGTCTCTAAGGATTTTTTTCTGTAGCTATAGTTTATTCAATTGTACCACTGATCTACTTCCATATTGAAACAAATTAAAATTGTTAGGTGTCATGGGAGGATATAGATGAGATGGTAAAAGATGCTGCAACTAAAGGAAATCCTATAGCAAAACATATAAAAAAGTTGAAGCTTGAGGTTAACCACATCAGTTTGTATTTAACGGATCCCTATGAAGAACTTAATGAAAGTGATGAATCCGATACAGAAAATGCTGATAAAATACCACCTATGATGGTTGACATAGATTTGGCACTTTCAGCATTTGCGAATGCTAGAAGGTGAGTTTATTATGATTGAACAATTTAAAAATATTGAAAATATACTTAGAATTTATTTGAATAACCTTTTTTTAATTTGCGTAAGACATATTTCAAGAAACCTTGACTAATATTTTTCCTACCTTGTACCTCTTGTACTTTATTAGTCTATTCATCCTTATAATTTGTGATGTTTTCTATCATATTATGTAATTGTTATATTTGGCTTGATTAGTGTTGAAAAAACATTTCTATTCTATTAGCGGTAAGAAAGAAATTTCCTGTTGAAATGTGAAACTTCAAAATGTTTCCATAGATATTATGATCAAAAACGTTCAGCAGCAAAGAAACAACAGAAGACCATAGAATCTCAGAGCAAGGCTTTGAAATCGGCTGAAAGAAAAACGAAACAGACCCTGAAGGAAGTTCAAATCATTACAAACATAAATAAGGCAAGAAAGACTTACTGGTTCGAGAAATTTTTCTGGTTTATCAGTTCGGAAAATTATTTGGTAATTGCTGGAAGGGACCAACAGCAGAATGAGCTCATAGTTAAGAGGTGAGTACATTTTTCATGGATTAATTTTAGGAAATGTTGCATCCTTACAATAATTTGTCAAGACGTTCTAGAAATAGCCTGCCTGATTCACAAAAGCAGACATTCACTACTACTTATGATTTTTTTTTAATTTGGCATATCTGTATAGGAATAAATAAATAATTATAGTTGCCTTTCAGTTAGTTATAGGGAGTCTAGTTCAAAACTAAAGTATCTCAAGTGTTACAAGGAGTGGTACTAACGGTTCCAGACCAATTTGTAACAAAACTGGTTATATGTCTTTCTTCTTGAAAGCTTATTGAGATATGTAAGTCACTGAAGTGGGGTCCTGTTTCATCAATAATGATTTTAAAGCAATCAAGCAAGAAGTAAAATTAATTTGCAATTTTTTTTTTTTTATGAACCATGATTTGTTTTCTAAGTAGAAACCAGTTATTATCTGATTCTATCACTATTTTGTGTACATAGTTTTCCGTTAATTTTTCATTCCATCGATGAAGGTAAACGATATTTTTTCTGGAACATGTATCTTTATTTGGAAAATCAGGAAACTCATACTATTACGTTATAAAATTCGGTATTATTGATACCATTGTTGTATCAGCCAGTAATGTATAGAAGAACCTTTCAATCAATTCCTGATTGAATTTACTGTACATGTTTTCCAGTTACCACAGACAAATTTGTACCAAAACTGAAGGATGAATTGTAGCACTATGAAACTTGGCACGTTACTTCTTGGCATCAAGTTCAGTTGGAAAAAAAAGTTACCAACAATCAGGGGTGGAACACAAAACAAATTTGACTCCAATTTAAAAAAAATATAGTTTTCTCGGAAAGTAAAAAGGCTATCAGGAAACGACTTCCATAGAATTAATGGAATCACAAAATAGTCCTGTAATACTTTTAGTAGGCTAGGTTAGGTTAGGTTAGGTCAGATTAGGTTAGGTTCGGTGAGGTTAATACTTCATATTTGAAGCAAATCCGTCTTTTTGAGCATTGGAAACGGTGTTAATCGTTTAATTATAGATTTTTTATGCTTTGATTATTGTTATCATGTAAGTAATGGATTTTCTATTATATCATCCTCTTGAAAACAAGCAACAAATACGTTCTCGGGTATGACTGATTATGAAGGATTATCTTCTTCTCAAAAAAATCAATTTTGTTTCAGGTTTTATGTTAGTTGGTTTTTGGCATTCAAACTTATGTGAAACAACTCTTTCTTTAAGTTTAATTTTACCTCCAACTAATCTACACCTGACGTTGTTTTTCATGTCACTTTCAATCTGAATCAAAGAAAAAATGTACTGACATGAATAGGTAAAACTTCCACTATTAACATTAAGTACCTAAAAAGTAAACTTATTCTTGAAAAAAATCACTCTAAGCAAACAAACACAAAAAAATAACAACCTCATTCGATCCACATAAATTACAAAAAATTTATCCTTCATCAAATATCAGATAGACCTATGTTTATTACGTGTACTGCAGTAACATATACTTACTAACATCAAAATGATGGCAACAATATACAAAACTTCTGACTCCGGGTGAATCTTGCTCTCTTCATGATTTACATACTTTTTTTTTATTTATTTATTTTATTTAATCATTATACATCCAACAGGCTAATAGCCCAATGACAGGAGTATTTTACATGAATGAGCTTAACGCTAATTACCATTTAAGAACTAATAATCAATTTGGAATAACCCTAGAAATTTCTTTTTTAAAAGCATGCCAGGACAAGAAAAATATATCAGCATTGACAGATTGCAAATTATTGTAGCATCTACACATATTCGAAAGAGGGCAGTAATAGTGGTGTTGCGAATTAGAAACAGCTAGGTGAAAAGTAGTATTTTGTCTAGAGGTAATTCTTGGGACATTAAAAACGAATAATTAACAGAAGATTCGGAGAATCTATGCCATTATTAACGAATTTGTGTAGAAAAGCAAGATTTGCGATCTCTCTCTGTTTTCTTAATGAGTACATATCAAATTCCACTAACAATAGGTTATAATCATAGCCTCTCTCAGGATAAATGCCATATTTCTTAAAATAATCTAATTTTAAAAACTTTTTCTGGACAGCTTCCAGCGCATCAACATATTTTGTAAAGTTGGGGTTCCATATTATGACACTACAATATTCCAGCTTGCTTCTGACCATTGCATAGTAGACACTGCGTAAAGCATCGAAGGAATGGAATTCTTTAAAATTCCTGATGAGGAAACCCAAATTACGAGTGGCCTGTCCAATTATGGTATTGATATGATTCACAAAATTGAGCTTTTCAGAAACACGTGTTAGTTGTTGAGTTGATATACAGTAATTGAAACTAAGAGGAGCATTTATGCGAGAAGACGTCATTATCTTGCACTTAGTGTAGTTCAGGAGTTAAATTTTTTTCTATGCACCAATCATTTAGGGATGATAGATCTTTTTGTAAAAGTTCACAATCTCGAATATCATTGATCTCACGGTAAAGTTTCAAATCATCGGCATAAAGAAGAGTTTTTGAGTTCAGAGTATCACAAATGTCATTGACAAATAAAAGGAACAAGAGTGGCCCCCGATTTGAACCTTGCGGAACTCCCGATGTCGAAACAAATGTGAAGGATTTGACCCCTTCATATTCCACAAACAACTTCTCATTCTGAACGATTTCATTAATTGTTGCAATTTAGAGGAGATACCGAAGTTTTTTAACTTGTCTGTTAATCGATGATGAGGAATTTTATCGAAGGCTTTGCCAAAGTCCGTGTATACCACATCAACTTGCTTTCTCTCATCCAGAGAACTAGATATAAATTCTGTCAATAAATTGATGGGTGTAGCCGTTACTACGTGGTAGGAGATCTTCATAAGAAAAAGAAAAGAAAATTTCTATGTTTTTATACCACTTTAACTTGTAAAACTTTTTTACTGCAGTTTCGTCCTATATGGACATTCTCAAACAACTATAACAACAATAGTTGTAATAGTTGTTCTTAAACAACTATTACAACAATAGTTGTTTGAGAATGTCCATATAGGACGAAACTGCAGTAACAAGGTATTACAGTTAAAGTGGTATAAAAACATAGAAATTTTTTTTCTTTTTCTTATATAAATTCTGTCATTATACATAAGTTAGTGGTCGTACTACGGTGCTTGACAAAGCCATGCTGAGATTGGGATATCATATGACGAACATGATTATAAATTTCATCGGCAATAATGATTTCAAATAGTTTAGAAAACAGATACAGTTCGATTATTATATCTTTACCCGTGCATCATCACCACAATACCATAATTCTTAGCTTATCAGACAAATGTAAACGAATTTTGAATCTAATAATGAATTATGGTGGATTACGTAATCCAATCTTCCGCAAAAAAACCTATACAATAGGTATGGTCGTCGGCAAGTATTCAACAGAAAACAACTACTGCCCCCTATGAATACGAATACTTGCCGACGACCATACCTATAGTATAGGTTTTTTTTCGGAAGATTGGATTACGTAATCCACCATAATTCATTATTAGTTTTATGATCTTCCGTCAAGTAGTGTCGCCCATCTTTTATGAATTCTGAATCACTCATAGCAGTTGTTAGAAAGAGATGTTCGATAGAGGATGTGTGATTTCTTCGATCATAAATTGATGACGCATGGGTAAAGATACAATAATCGAACTGTATTAAAGGAATAGGCCTCTAAGGTCCGAAAGGAACAGTAAAAACAATTTTTTGGGTGCATTCGTAGTTGTATTCAAACACTTTGGCATAATAAACAATTTTATTTTTTTTTATCAATTTTTGACGCAGACTTCATACACAGTACGAGAGCAGAGCACGCTATGAGCGACTGTTGTAAAGTGACGTCATAGCGGCAGATGAGTTCGCATTGTCGCATGCCTAGCTAAACGATTAAATATCTTGAAAACTATAAGACGTATTGAAGAAAATATTTAACCATATTTTTTTATTTTTAATAGAGTGTATTAAACACAGCTAATATACTTGTGTTTACTTGTTAACTTCAGAGAAAATCAGTGCATGATATCATATAAGATTCCATAATTTTTTCCACTCCAAATACCCGTGGGGAGAGAATATTCACACGACTTGGTTATCAACTCAAATAATTCCTTTAGGACAAACTTCCACATAAAAAATTCAAATGGAATTTCACTTCTTTGAGAGAGAAAAAGTTGTGGTGTATGCACTTGACAACACTCTTGTTCTTTGCCAGAATAATTCAATATCCTTACACACCTGACACATTGATAATTTCATACGAACAACATCATTCAATACAACTCCAATCCAGTCTAAGAATTTTGAAGGCTCTACAATAAATTTCTACTCACTTGTAGACGAATACTCACAGCTGAATGTATTATAATCTTGAATTGTCTTTTACTATGAAATTTCTGAATAATAAACTAAAATTTTCGCAGTAAGAACAAACAACTTTGCAAGATAGTGGGTTAAAAATGTCTACAACAAGCTGTAAGCTGGGACTTTGAGACACTACGCACGCAGCTCGTGATCTGAACTGGCAGCATATTTAAAAAACTGCTCCAAAAGTAGATCCATTGTTGGTTCAGATATCATGGTGAGATGATCCTGGACTTTGTTGTTTATACGAAATGAACAGAAAAATTAATCTTCTTTCGTTTCCGACAGTCAGGGGGTTCTGAAAATCTCGCGGTTCGACAAAATTATTCATCGTTTGAAAAAAATTAGTTTTTGAGTGGCCTCTGAGTTATTTTTTTTATGTTCAACAACAGAAATGTAGAGTGTGAACCTCCGCTTGACATTGCATAGTTTTTTTGGCGTGTATAATTGAGACCTGTCTCACTACTCCTAAATCATAGCATAGGGTCCAAAGAGGGTAATGGTTCCTGTTTTAGTGCATTTATTCTATTTATCTATTATTTTTGCATCATCCGTAGACAACGGATTATGTGACATGGTAAAAAAAACATTTTAGCTACTCAGATACCCAAATGTTATATTTGCATGAAAAAGTAAAAGTCTTCAGGACCAAAATGCACTTTTATTCTTCCTTCATTGGTAATTTTTACCAAAATTATGACAGATTTAACGCTTGGCACTGCCGTAACTTGCAGCGACGGGTAAACGCGAGTCTGAAATTTGATGTCGGCCTTCAATCACGTTTTCTGAGAAAACAGGCTCATTTCGTAAGGATCGTTCTTGTAGGCAATTGAATGATCTTCGTCCCTATTCAAACCATTTCTTTATATACTTCATAATTTCCAAGAAGACAACCAAAAATATAATTCTTTCAAATAATTTTTTTTGGTTTCACAGATTTTTGGTAAACAATTTTTCTTCTTGTTTGCCATGCTTCCAACTACTAGCATGCTCAATTTGGCGGTGCTACAACCGATCCTCGTCTCAAAAAATAAGTGGACTGGATTAATGGGTCCGTTGTTCCAGGGTATTATGATTTTCTTTCTACGTTTTAGGTACATGAAACCATCTGATATTTATGTTCACGCTGATATACATGGAGCTAGTAGTGTCATAATTAAAAATCCCAGTGGACTGCCTGTTCCCCCAAAAACCCTCAATGAAGCTGGGACAATGGCAATATGCTATAGGTAATTTTCAAACATTGAATTCAAAAATCATTAATACTAATCAATGTTCATCGAAGTTGATCCAATTACAATAAAAAGTAACATTGAAGTTCCTCATACAAACCTATTCATTTCGCATATTTTCAGTGTTGCCTGGGAAGCAAAAGTCATTACAAATGCGTATTGGGTGTGGGGCGAGCAAGTTAGTAAAACTGCTCCCACGGGAGAGTATTTGACGACAGGTAGTTTCATGATCAGAGGGAAGAAGAACTTTTTGCCACCGTCACATTTGATTCTGGGTCTGAGTTTCCTCTTCAGGCTGGAAGATGGTTCGGTGGAAAGGCACAAAGGAGAGAGAAAAGTTGTTGGTACTATCGATAGTAATGATTCACATGGTGCTACAGAGGCCGAACTGGAAAAAGATGAAGTGGAGGTTGAAGTACTAGATGAAAGTGATGGTAAGTTCATACTTTGTCAAGACAACAATATAGTCTTTTTTTTTTCTTATTTGAAATTTTCATATTTTTGTCCATTATTCTCTCTGATCGGATGCTGATGCTTGCTCAATTGTTAATACCCAAACTTTCGCCATATTTTTTGATGGGTTGTTGATCAGCTATAATTTTTTTTTATTTCAGATATTTCTCAAGCCGGTTGATGGCTTTTTTCATGACCCTTGAGATGACAGTTTATTAGAATTAACTCTGGTCTTGAAAAAAGTTGCAGAAACTATAAAATTAAATCGAAAAAATCATTAAAATTGGTGAAAAATTGTGGAATAATTTAATTTAAACAATTTTTACCCCCGTGCAGAAGGCTCGAAAAAAACTCGTAAGAGTACTGAAAAAATCTCCGACGGTTTCTATTGATCGTGGAAAGTTACGAACAAACTCTCAGTCAAGGGGCTTCTTGAAAAAAGTTGGAAAACTCGCAAAAGTAAAATAGGAAAAATCCTTGAAAATAGTGAAAAATATCGTAAATTCGCATAGTTTATTTGCAATAAATGTTATCCCCTGTCCCCCTGAATTCTAAACAGAGCGCGTAAGACGTGGGAAATTGCTGCAAAACTAGTGAAAATAAAATTGGAAAATCCAGAAAAAATAGTGAAGAACATATATCACGGTATAAATTAATTATAAATAATTTTATTTCTGACTGGGATATAATCTTATATTGTCTTAGTTACGCTATCAATATACGTGAATTGAAAATAAAATAAGGAATGCTAATTTGTGTGTATATTTATGAAATGAAAACTGAATCATATTTTATTCAGTCACGTCATCACAAATAGTGAATGTACAATTTTGAAATGTACCATGAAAATTACCTCCGCCACTGGAAGGTCCTGCCTCTTCTAATGGCAAAGTAGACAATATTCGCGCCGTTTTATTTATTTTGTCGGAAGCTCAAAAAAATCGTTCACCTTTAGGACGCAAATACATATAAAGTCTTAATAAAGGCAAAGCGGAAACTATTTTTCATCCACAACTGTAAAGTTCTTCGATACAGCAGTTTTACTTTCGGGTACGTTCACTACCATAACGGAATCCCGGTCTTCTATACCCGATATCTTCATATTCAAAAGTTCCTAACTTCTGCATCCTTCAAAATAACCCATAATCAAACAACCTATAACAAAAAAGGGAAATAAATACACACAAAAAGGAAAATAAGAAAAATAATTGCCTTGTGCAATTTGATTTAGAAATATGAAAACATCTTTAGGAGATGAAACGGCAGACTATTTCGGCTTATAACTCTTACCCTTCCGTTTCAAAAAAGCCTCTAGCTCATTGAACTTGGTGATATCTCGTTTCTCATGTGAAGTCACCATCGATTTTAGCATTGACCATTTAGTCCATAAGGAATTCGGACTATACGTTTCTGACTGCAAGGAATAAACACAATTACTACCAAATCTACTGAAAAACATAGAAAATATGACAGAAATATCTTTTGGCATAACATTTTTCCGTGTCGGCCACTCCAGATATATTTTGTATTGTATTGTAAAAATTGACAAAAAAATTGAAATTAATAACAATAAACTGAACTCTTACATCTTCAAAACAAACTTAACGGATCACTATACAGTGCTTTTATCCATTGGTCTTGACACCAGTGATAAAATAAATTCTAATAACATGAATGAAATTTCTATAATAAACCACAAAAAATTGATGACCCTAATTAAAAATGTAAACTGGCAATTCTGATGATCCAGAAACTGCCTATAATTTCTTCATCAACATAATAAAGGAATGTTTGCATTCGAGCATCCAGGTGAAACTAGTAAAACATAAAGGAAACACAACTAGACTAAAACCATGGATGACTCAAGGACTACTAAACCCGATTCATCATAGAGACTCCCTTAAAAGAAAACGAAATAAATACTATACAGAAGAAAATCGACAATCGTACAAAAATTATAGAAATTTCCTTAATAACTCAATCAGAACAACTAAACAAGAATGAGAACAAAAAGTATTTAACCCCTTCACCACACAAGTAATTTATTTCCTAGATGCGCATTTCGATAACAAAGTTATCTTCATCAGTAGGAATTACTAAACTAACTGTAAATCGGTATACCAGTCTTATTTATATCAAATAATTAATTACCATGGGTTAATCCGTGTACCAGGAAGTGACCCTCCTAATGGGCAGGTGAAACCCCAATAAACAATACAACAAAAGCACTTAATTATCCTTTTACAGGTATCAAGTCGAATAATTTGGAATTTAATGGCAAGGGTTTCGAGCCTCTTTTTCTAATAGCAATACTCTCATAACAATCTAATTTTCTGTTATCATCAACAGGTTTTAATAATTTTAAATTTTGGATATTAATTTTGTGATGAGTTTGTAATAAATGATCCGCAACACTCGATTTATTTTCTCGCGAATATTTTGCATGTGCCAAATGTTCGCGGAAACGAACATTCGTAGATCTTTTGGTTTGGCCATAATATACACTATCGCAGTTTTGACAGCTAATTTCATAGATTCCTGATCTCTCCAAAGTTGGAATTTTATCTTTCGGATTACCTAACAACATTTGGAGATTGTTTGTACTACTATGTATCAGCTGAAGGTTTGCGTCTCGGAAAATAGAGTTGAGACCCCTCGTAAGCCGTGTATCGTGTGTAATTTTAATGAACTTTTTTCTGTCTTTAGGTTGCTCTAATGTGGTTATTTGTCTTAAGGACGTTCTGAACTTTTTCTTTTTCAACTAATTATCTACCATTTTCGGGGAATAACCATTACTAATGGCTATTTCCTTAATGGTTTTTATTTCACGTTGAAACCGTTCAACACTGAGTGGAAAGCTCAACGCCCTGTGAACAAGGAAATTGAAACTCGCCATCTTGTGCTGAATGTGGTGGTTGGAATCCACGGGTATAAATCTGTTAGTGTTGGTTGGCTTTCTGTAAATATCTATTTCTGAGAAACAAGAATATTATAAAACAAAGATTGTAAATTCTCATAATAATATAAAAAAACTTTGGAAAAACATCAACGAAATTACTGGGAAATATCAAAGCGCATCAAACTTTACTATCCTAGATGAGCAAGATAAAAAAATAATCTCGGAAAAAGGAATTGCCAATCATTTTAATGAACATTTCACGAGTATAGGAACAAAAATGTCAACAGAACAATAATTCACGAGATTCTCTTTTCCTGCAACCTATAACAAAAAATGAATTAATCAAAATCATCTCAGAATTGAAAAATAATACTTCTCCAGGACCAGACAAAATTTCTGTCGAAATAATAAGGAAGTACCATCCACATCTAGTTCGATACTGTGAATCATAGTATGCTATTTCAACGATTGGAAAACTCGGGCATAAGAGGTCTTCCTCTCGACTTAATTAAGAATTATTTAATCGGCCGTACACAAATCACGAAAATTAATGACACATTAAGTGACCCTCTACCGATTTCAATGGGTGTGCCACAGGGGACGGTATTGGGTCCAGTTTTCTTCTTACTTTATATTAATAGCATGTTTAATTTGAAAAACATAAATGGAAAACTCGTCTCCTATGCTGATGATACCGCTCTTGTAATCATAGGTGAAAACTAGGAAGAAACATATAAGAAGGCAGAGGCTGGACTAGAATCAATTTACAGTTGGTTAAGTGAAAGTATGCTCAGTGTAAATATTAAAAAAACTGAATTTATAACTTTTTCACTCACTATGAGAGATCAACCTGAAAAAGATAATATTCAACTGCATGAATCTGCCTGTACAGATCACTCCAACTGTGCTTGTTCAACCATCAAAAAAATCAATAACATAAAGTATCTGGGTGTGACAATTGATCAACACATCCGTTGAAATGAACACATTAACCATACTACAGCAAGACTTCGGAAGTTAATACATAAATTCTACCAATTGAAACATATTTTGAAAAACAATAATAAACTAATGGTGTTTGATGCCTTGGCGAAGTCCATTATACGCTACTGTATTATTGTTTGGGGTGGAACCTTCAGAACTTCCCTCCATTGCCTAGAAGTTATACAAAACACTCTGTTGAAAATATTGTTCAATAAAAACAGGTGGTACAGAACAGAACAACTTTACGATGAAACAGGAGTCTTGAATTTCAGGCAGTTATACAGCTACCAGTGTCTTATCTGGAAAAAATATCGCACATTTCCTCCAAAAATATATGAACACCATACTCGAAGAGCAACAAAACAGCCAATTTCAATTCCTTTATGTAGAACTTCGATAACACAGAAATTTGTAACCTATTATGGTCCAAAATTTCACAACTTATTGCCCACTGATATCAGAAATACTGAAAATAAAAATAAATTCAAAAATAAAGCTAAATCTTTTGTAAAAATACATTATGAAGATGTCCTTAAATCAATTATCGAATATTATATTGAAAATTATTCAATCATTATGCCAACATGCACTTAGTTCTCTCTTCCTCATGCTCAAAAAATCAGTTGATAAGGATAGTTTGGAATTTCGATTATTCATTGTAGAAATTATTGTAGAAACTCTTATAAAATGTATATTATGAGAATGTCCCACAAAACAAGCTATGCTTAGGTGGCTTCTCTTATTTATGAACTTGTAAATATCTAATTGAATTGAATAAACTCTACCAATTGGTGTGCGGCTTCATTTTTCGATGGAAATAACGATTATCTTGCTTTTTCAGCTTAATTCAAAATATCCTCCATCATATTTGGGGTAGAAAACATGTTTTTAACGCAAACACAACTTGATAACAAAGTTCTGTTTATAAACAAGTAACATAGCAACAACCTAGCAAACACAAAACTATAATCAATGGACCTGATTCAAATATAGCGGGAAGGAAATAAAATTATCTATGTACCACGGGAACTAATGAGCCTTGATAACCTCAGGCAATTGCCATTGGTAATTAAGGCCGTTATACATGAATAACTATTAACTTTCCGCACGCCTAAGTTAAGCTGTTAAATGCATAATTTCTATTATCTACGTAATATTTGCATTTGAAGCACAAAAAAATTATTATGAGAAGTGTGGATTTTTTAATTTTATTATAAAAAAAGTTATTTCCGCTGTTTCTTTTCAATTGTACTTCCGTAAAAAAAAGTTATGATACAATTTTGAAAAGCGTGTTTTAAACACTAGTGTGGAGTGCAGAACTCGTAATGTTTTCTGGATGTTTTGACCTTTAACTATCTAAAAAAATGCTCTGTTTTTCTTACTTCTTATTGATAACTGAGTAACTAATTTTCAGAAAATGAAGTTAATGAAGAAATTGATGATTCTGAAAGTAAACGTGACTCTAAGAATATGAATTCGAATAGTTCCTCTGATAACGATGGTGAAAATGTTGAGTTTCCAGATACTCATATAAAAATTGAACACCTAGCGGAATCCAAGTATGTTGCTTTAGTTTGAGTTTTTTATAATTGTAGTTGAATCTTTACAGGGTAAATATTTTGACAAAATCTTCTACAGTAATGCAGGAAACGGACAATAAAGATAATGTTATTTACCTTGGTGATGACAAACCAATTTTCTTGAAACCGAAAGAAAACCAAAGAAAAAGGGGAGATAGTGAAACTAGTTTCAAGAATCAGAAAAACGAAAAAATGGGTAAGTTGCACTGATGAATTTTCATTAATATGAAACTTACTGTTACCTTCATTTTGTTAGTTGACTTCAAAGAAGATGCAAAACAACAGCAAGCTAAAAGAGGTCAGAAGAGCAAATTGAAAAAAATCAAAGAAAAATACAGAGATCAAGACGAGGAAGAACGAAAGCTGCGAATGGATATTCTACAGGTTTGTTACATACATTCTTGTTTCACCTAAAATTTTTTTTTTTCAATTTCTCAAAAATTCTGATAGAAAAAAAATCAAGATAATTTCTTTCCTGAATGTATCTGTTGGATCCAGTTGCCTCTCAACTTGATTTACGAAGAAACAATGCGAAATTATTTGCTACAATTCACATAATCTTAAGTCATAATGTATTCCCAAAAAAATAAACATATCTCTCTCCTCTCTCTCAAAGAACTTTATGAGGAAACCTTGTCAGTAAGGCATAATTTTTTATTGTTAATACTAGGAGTTAACAGTTTGTGATCGATGATTCAAGTATTCTAATTATTTTCTGGCATTTCGCTTTACTCTGTATTTCATCTTTGAGCTTATATCATTTCAAAACATTTCGGACTAGTCATCAGGTACATCAAAGGACATGAAGAAAAATAAAAAGGGTAAGGATGGCCACTCCGGTAAAAACAAGAAATTAGAACCAAAAATTCCGAGAACGTTCACTCCTAAGGAACCAACTGAAGATGGCGGAGACGATGATGAACCAGTCATCCAGGCCGACGTTGATATGATTGACACTCTTACGGGAATACCAGTATTGGAAGACGAATTATTATTCGCAGTTCCAATTATAGCTCCATATAATACTCTTTCCAATTATAAGTAAGTTTTATTAATTTCTATAAAATTTTCACTTGTATTTGCACCAGAGGTTTGTATTTTATCGGGCAAATTTGGGTTGTTTAATGAGAAACTGTTGCCAAGCAGTTAGAAGAGAAAAACTGTCAACTAATAAAAACGCGACTTAATTCGCTAACTGCTGCCGCTCGATTTGAGTGATTTGTAATTTTGACACATTCGACATCTATACATACCAATGTGTTGTGATGAGCATTTATTCCATTACGAAATTTCATTAATTCCAATCTGCACATTCTTTTCTTCTTTGGTGGTGGAATTTGGTGTAAGAAATACTCCGTCCAAAGTTATAAAAGTGTCTCGTTTTTCCATAAACTTTTTAAATAAATGTATTGTGCAAATATCTTCTTATAAAAGATTTGCATTTGCTGTCACGTAATTTATTGTTACCGTCCTGTCTCGTTTTCGAAAATAGAAGATTATACTCGATACGTTCAGTTTCTGTTCCATTATTTTCAATTTCAGATACAAAATAAGTGATTTAGCAGTGAGCTGCTTCTCCTCCGCGCCAAGCTAATTCAAACGCCAAAAGGGGATATAATTTCTTTTTAAGTCCTTCTGGTTCATTTTCGTCATTGATTTCGACACTGAACGGACGAACCCAAACTCTGTCACCGAGTTGGAACCTGTTCAGCAAAAAGCCCACGTGAAAGCTGCAGAGTGTGACAGGCTCCTACAGCTACATAGGCTTAAGCTAGTGCATGGGGTCTTCTTCAAGAACATTGAAGACCTTGGCTTATCCAGAAACCTGACCTTCGCTTTTCTCAGGTCAAGTGGGCTAAAGGGATTCATAATGGCCTGTCAGGATGGTATCTTCAACACCCTTGTCTACCGCTGACACTAGATGCAGAGCGTGTCGTGGGGCAGTTGAGACCATAATGCATTTGCTGCCAGCTTGTCCAGCTTATGCGGTCTCAGCCTATATCCACATGCATAACGCGGCCTTACGAGTGTTGTACTACTATCTACGACACTCGTACGGGGTATACGAGACACCGGTGTTGCTCCGGGGGATATTGAGTCCGTTGTGGAGAATGAGAAGTGCCGAATCTATTGGAACTACTCATTCCCCACCCTCAGGCAAATACAAGCCAATAAGCCTGATGTAGTCCTCCTCGACCATCAAAGTAGGACGATTTTCGTCATTGAGTTTTCAGCTCCTGGCGAAACGAACATCGTCCGTAAAGAGGAGGAAAAACGGACTAAATATCGAGATATACTCTTTGAACTCCGCAGGCTTTACCCAAACCATTCTGCCAAGATGGTGGTTCTGATAATAGGGGTCCCTGGTGGAATGATGGACACACTGCTCTTAAACTTGAAAATCATACCGGCCTACCATGATGCGGCAGAAAACTTAGCCGGAAGAATGCAGAAGGCCGTTATTCTTGGTTCACTCCGCCTTCTCAGGGCAGATGTCTTTCGGACCCAGTAATCACTCACCCCACGGACGTGGGGAGTGTTTACTGGGGTTAATGACACACCAGCGCGCCCTCCGGAAGTGTCGGGGCTCCAGAGACAGGGCATGTCTGGGTATATCTTAACGGATAAAAAAATAATAATAAAGTTTATTCAAAATTCATAAAAAGAAGTATGTACATCAGCGTGTAAAAAAGGTGAATAAACAGTTCAATTATACTGATGCAGTAGATTTTCTCTTTTCGGGTTGTGCTTATAGGATTTTACGTTTAGCAATACATGTAGCTCCGGTGAAAGGGATAAATAAAATATTGAATTTGTTATAATATTTATTTTGTAGCATTTTAGCGGTTGTGTTCTGAATTGTTTTAACTTTCGCTTCTTTGTAGTCTTCTCCGTTACTTTTTGTTATACTGAATGCTTGCAATATTACATTCAATTTCCCGATGGAAGTATCTGGCTCAAATTTATATCTTTTTGCATTGCAAAACGTAGAAAATTGTCGCCAGATTCATGATTGCATTGCAGGTGAATTAATAGGCACACAGGCATTAACAATTTGACTAATTTCGGGACTCGCCGAATCGACTCATTGCTAGTGCTAGTGATTGTTGGCAAACATGTCAAACTATTTACTTTGGCAACCAACTCCGCGATAATTGATAAACGAATGAAAACCTCTATTGCATTTAACAGGAATCATCACCACTTTTGCCGACGACACTGCGATACTGTACTCCGATGAATTATGGGACAAACTCAAAAGAAAAGCAGAGTTGGAATTGAACATAATTTTTGATTGGTTCAGTGAGAAAATTATTTACCATGCCCTAGTAGAGTCAAGGTTGCAATATGCAATTCTCAGCTGGGGTGGAACAGTACGCGCGCACCTCAATCAGCTAGACGTTGCAATCGCACGCGAAGTCAGTATTTTGCGTTCTCAGCACAGTCCGCAAAATTTAATTTCGCGGCCGTTACCCATAGCAACGGTCGCGAAACCAAACGTCACTTCCAAATTAACAATTGAAAATTAATGTAAATAAACAATTCAATATAAACTAATAATAATAATAATAATGCAAAAATAAAATAAAACTAAAATTGATCACAAAGTTGTAAATTAAGTGCCTTCCTGTTCATAGAAACGTTTTTCTCTAACAGATAGATTCCAAGAAAAATTGAATGTCACCATTGATTTTCCTCTAGAGGGATTGGACATGCGTAATTATGCAGCAGACAATGTAGCTCCTTGCCGTTATAGTCTGTATGCATTGTCTAATCATAGTGGGACTACCTATCAGCCTACTGTAAACATCCATATGCAAAGACGTGGCATGATTATAATGATTCAATTGTGTCCCCAATTTCACCAAAATCCCTTGTGAGCAGTGATTCCAAATTTGAATATCACTTCCAAATTTGACATTTCTAAAATACTACAAAGACAAATACCAACAAATACATAAGTACTTATATTATTTAGAACGAATATTAATATTAATGGTACAGTTTGTATTATTACTTATATTTACTCCAGAAGTTGAAGCAACTACATCTATTGTTTCTGAATAATGGTTATTGCCTACATTCAAACTAGATTCTCTATCGCCAGAAATTGAGTTGGAAATTTGCTTCTTATTTTCGATAGAGTCTTCTACATATACTTCCGCTACTGTCGTGGACTTCCATCCACCGTGACGTTTAAGAATTGACATATCAGCCCCAGTATTGGCGAGCAGCGTGGCAGAACTTCTCCGAAAACAGTGACCCGTGTATGTTTCAGGATTTGGAAATCTGAGATACTTAGCAATTAATTAATTAATTAACAGTAATCATAACCACTTGACGATGCAATCAGATCATTTATCAGTTATCAGTGTGAGAACAAATGTGGGTCAACAATCAATATACTTCAAAGGAATAATGCATTACAATGAATTGCCAAAATCTTTAAAATCCTATGGTAAAATGAGATTCAAAGTAAATTTGAAAAAATATTTATTATCATGAATTTTATAAATATATGAAAATTAGAAATAACTAGTTAGTAATTAATTTAGTTTAGTTGAAAATGTGTTCATTTTTGCCGAAATAAATGATATTATTATTATTATTGTTATACTAGGCATTTTCCCAACAACTTGTATGGTGCACTTTCCGTTTACGTATCTCAAGAATATACAACGATTATTAACAATAAATTTTTATGAAATCAATATATTAGTAACAGTGAAAACACATTTCTTATCCGTCTTGGTATCAGGAACGGTTACTGTTAATACAGCATTCTCTTCCTGAATATCTTCAATGGGCAATGTTTTCAGACCATTCTGTTTGTCACACCAATCTTTAAACTCGCCGTAACATTTTTCGTACTGTCATTTAGATTTTTCGGGTATTGAAACGGAAAGCGCCGAATTTACAACGGTTTTTAGTTCAGGAGTGGAAGGTACTGAAATATCGCTATCAGTATCAGACATTTTGACTTTTGTCAAGAACTGTCAAAATATTTTGTATATATTGAAACATCATTTCCATAGCACACGCTGACATTGTTGAATAAATTGAACTGCTGTTGATTTTAGAGCAATAATACATTTATTTACAATCATCTTGTTTAATAATTTTAACGATTGCACGAAAAATAGTGTGTATGCCATGGCCGCAAATCTTTTTAACGACCTCAAGATTATGTTGCCTCGGCCGCAAGCGGCCTCGGCGATAACTGTTCTTTCGGTACGTTAAAAAGGTATTTCGCGGCCTAAGCATACAAATAGGTAATCTGAAAATTATATATAACAAAAAACGGACGTACCCATCAAGCAGCCTCTTTTCAGAAACTTACATGAGCCGTCTAACTGCAAACCCCGCCAAGTGCAAAAATACAAAAACTGAGATAGCGCTGTTATTCGATAAACAATATTAATATATCCACGCTGTTCAAATATTATTGCTCGAAACCAGCCAGTTTAATCATTATTGCGTATGTACAAATTAGTTTACTTTCAATCCATCGCCAACTGCAGACTTGTTCATTTTCAAAAACCTCCAAGTACGTGTGACGAATAGGAAAGCCATATTTTTGTCATGTGACCACGTGTTTTAAGTAACGGCTGTTTCCGGCATTTTGATTATACCTCGTCGCGTTATAAATCTAAAAAATTGATTAAAATGTTTCATATTTTTCGAAAATTATTGAATATTCTGAGGACATTGCACCTAATAATTTAATCTGTACAGCTTCATAATCTCGTTTTTTTAGATTCAAAGTGAAACTTACTCCTGGTACAGCAAAGAGAGGAAAAGCAGCTCGTACAGCAGTAACTATGTTCATGAAAGATCATTCTATTACCCCGAGAGAGAAAGATTTACTGAAAGCCGTGAAAGATGAACAACTAGCAAGAAACATTCCAGGGAAAGTGAAACTTTCAGCTCCAAGACTTCAGAACCTCCGAAAAAACTAATATTGATTTTCTCGAAGTATATGGGTATACATACTTGATACGATATTAGTTTTAATAAAATTGTTATAGTTACTATTTATTGTTTCAATAAAAAACACATGAAGTTGTTGACAAATCTTTCAATTTGGTTTTGATAAGGAATACTGAATAATTTTGATACCATCAAAATACCCTTTTCACTATAGATATTAACAGGGAATATCGGATAGAAGACAACCGCTTAGTGGGCTGACAACACGGCGGATATTAAAATTTTTTCATGTCATTGATTTTCGCCACATAAAATAAAATACAGTATGACGTCATTGAGGTGATAATAATACTGATTGTAATCAAGCAGGGAGTCCAACCAACAGAAGTGTTTTCATGATGATTGACAATACGTTTGATTCACACCAATATTTTACTTTTTCCATATCAAATCTTAATTATTTGATCATGATAGTATCGAAAAGAAATAATTCCGACTAAGGTCGAAAATACCCTTCTCTCCACACATTTCTACAAAGTGGAAAAATGAGGCAAATATCTGACAGAAAACAACTACTTCCCCCTAAGGACACTGAATTACATCTGTCATCCATTTGTGCAATGGTCCTCAAGGAGGACACTATTTCCAACAAAATGAAGGATGATATTCAATGGGTCTATTACAATCAACACTTGCAAGTTAAAAGAAATTAATTTTTGATCGCTTTCAAAGTGACTTAATGTCATCATTGAATGAGTTTCTTTCTAGAGGAGTTGATTTATGACAATACAAAAGTGAATAAGCAAAAATATTAGGACTGTTAATTTGAAAAGTTGAAAAATTTCACTTTTCATCAAGTATGACCATTTTTTTAGCATATTTGTATTTTTTTGATCATATCCCATAGGACACATTTATGAATAGAAAAAAAAAATCCCTTCACCAGGTCCTTTCAGATTCGACCAACTTTGGATTATAGTAAGCTCGGGTAAGTGTGAATTTGGGGCAAGTGTGAGTTTGCTCGCTATCTTGGCTAAACCGGGCGACAGCCCAATGCCGTCTATTGACGAATAGCCTACACTTATAATGAATCCATAACCATCATATAAAATACAAAAGAGATCATGTGAAATCTAAATATTTTCCCCAATTTTCTAACCTACAATTTATCAACCCGAACGAGTATAACAAGTTTATTTCAAGCTTTGAGTGTGTTAAAATCTAAGGTAAGAATACATTTTATACAATTTTCTTCTACCTAAATAATGAATCTGACTATAGATTGCCGTTTTTTCATGAAGTTTTTTTTTTTACATTTTTCCATTGCATGTCACACTTGCCCCGAAATTAAATGTTATTTGGGAATAGTGTGACCTATCTGTCGGGGTAAGTGTGAACCTGGTTCAATTGGCCAATCTAAACACTAATATTTTCTCAGCTATAGTACGATATTATATACGGAAATCTCAGAGAGCCAAAAAATATACCTGGCCAGATGTGGAAGACATTGGTACACTTTCTGAGGATGAAATAACAACTGTGCTCCCATCACCACTCGTCAGAAGATGGGGATCAATGAAATTCTCATTCGATTTTTCAGAGTTCTACCTGTAAATTTTTCTTTTCAACAAATGTTCACTTTCACGATTATTTTTTGTTTTTTTTCCAATGGGGCATTTCAAATTCAATATTAAAAAGTTCCTAACTATGTTTTGAATAAAGATATCTCGAAACAAATAAATTGTGGTGAAAGTTCCTTTACTGTTCACTCACACCTGCCCCAAAGAGAGATTTACGTACATTAATATCTTTAAATTTGGCCAGAATCACACTTGCCCCAAATTACCGGGGAAGTGTGACCTATGGAGATGTATATCTGAATATATAAATAAAATTCATAGAATACGTTTTTCAACAGTTTTCTGTGTCGTATTACAAAGACTGATTTTCGAAGTAAATACCTGCAAAATTTCATTGCTAATATTAGTTCAGGTTCATCAGATGGACTAAATGCAATGCGAACTAATGAAAATCACGGTCACACTTACCCGAGCTTACCTTAGCCGAAAAATTGTAAGGTTGACAAATTACGAAAAACACCAAAGTAGTGGTTCTTACTAGTTCAAATTTAGTAGGTGATATAAAAACCGAAAAAGAAACAACATTTTTGAAATATTGAGAAATAACCTGTTATTTTGTAATTTCTCAGAAAAAATGTCAAACTTGACAGGTTTAGCCCATGGATGGGAAAAAATCGTTAACATCGTTTACGATTATTTGCAAAGCTCAAACTGTTCATTAACTATAAATTTTCGATTCACATTTTGTTTCCGGCTTTTAAATACCGCAATAGTACATCTTATCTAAAAGACGACACGAATTCATTTATTTGACCTGCACAGCTTTTGATTTCGAAAATACAGGAGATGCAATGGTTTGGGAGTGGGATTAAAACTTCTGAATGTGTGAATCAAATTTCATAATAACATTGTTTCAGGGAAATCACTCCTTAATGGTTCAACTCCATTTATCGAACAGCAATAATTTTTTTTCTGACTGGGATATTATAAGCTTTTACCGTCGTAGTAACGCTATCAATAAAGAAGGGTTATAACACCCTTGAGACATTATAGATTCTATAATTCCCTCTGCCTCTAAATAAGAAATGCTAATATATAAAGTGTTTTTTGACTTGTCATGGAAAAACCCCCGTATTTTCGACGTAGAATCATGAAATTTTCAGGGTCGATGGAAACAGTAAAAATTGAGTCACTGCACAAAAAGGGTCATCCTACGTGATAAACACTGGACGCCAGCAGCGGTGGAACCACCGATTTTCCTGGAAATTTACATTAGGGCACAAAATAACTGGCCCGAAATTCCTTCGGATTCGTATTCAGGATCCCCTAATTAGTCATTCATAATCTGATCAAGTAACACAACCTAGATGAGTAATACTTAAGGCTCAAGTACGCGGGGTGAGTTTACAAGCCAGATTTTTCACAAACAGCTCGTAAACAAGTCCAGTGTACTCGATGCACTCGCTCCGTTAGCTGCTTGTAAAAACGCTCTGGAAAAAGTTGAACTGCCGGCGACTTTACACACCACTCGCCGGCTTTTGAGCATGCTAACTTGTAAACTAGCAACGTGTACTCACAGTAGCTTGTGCATGAGTGGCTAGTAGCATTAGTCTTGATGATGTCGGAAACGGAAAGTGCACAAGAGAAACGTGTGGGTGAAACCGTGGATAGGAAGACGTACTGATTACGGTTACTGATTACGGTGCATCAAATATTTAACTAAAAGAGCTGAAAAACGAAAATCCTGAGGCTTACAGAAATATTTCGAGAATCACAGGTAAACAGTTTGATGAACTATTGGGAATGGTAGACGAAATGTTCTCAAAACAGGACACTTCATTTTCACAACAGGATCCTATAGGGAAACCACCAATAGTTTAGCAAACTTTCACAATAACCTTCTAACAGCAGACGACAACAGATATCTTCCACACGCCAGCTAGTTGGCTATTGAGCAAGTGGGAAATTTTGTGTGTACTCGACTACTAGCCACTCGCCGACTCGCCGGCTTTTTACAAGCCGGCTTGTTAGCTTGTAAACTCGCCCCGTGTACTTGAGCCTTTAAATAGAACTGAAGGTAAAGTCTTTTCATAATGTTTACCCTCAAATCATGACATTGTTGCCATGTCGCAATTTTTTAAAATTACAATTAATAAGCACGTCAGCTAGATTTTGATATCTGTCGGGTATATTCATGGCAACGAAAACTGAAAAATACTGCCTTGGATGAAATATATAGCAATAAGAAGGCAAATGATTTGATATGTTCATTGCAGCTTGTTGGGAGCTTGTAAAAACGACAGTACGGAGATTCTTCGTTGTCGATATAGTCTGGTCAGTACGGCAACGTTGCATTTGAAATATGAAATGTCAAATATGACAGAATAACTCATTGAAGTGTTTTTTCGTGAATAAAGGGCAAATTCTGAGTTGATTTGTGTTAAACTATCGTTAGTTTTTATTATTAAGTATTGGTGAAGCATTGTGAAATGTGTAGAAGACTATTTGAAGCTGGATATCAAAATATGTCATTTCATAGGTAAGCTACCAGTGTCGTAACTATCGAGAAAGGATAACCAAATTGGAAATAAATGAATTATGAATAACAAATGACAATAGAGCATCGGCTGTTCTCAAAATCCTGTGAAGATTATTCCATCATAATTTCAGGATTCCATTCCATATTGGGTTTCCATTATTTCATTCATTGAACCTCAATATTTCTGTTAACAACGCACGACACTGCCGTTGGGGGAAGATGTTCCTTACACACAAATTTTAATGCGTGTGCGACGAGTTACTCATCTAGGTTGTATTATTTGATCGGAGATCTGATGCCTACTACCCTTAAAACTTACATCACATTCAAATACAGATTTTCAAAAATAAATTCAGTTTTGGGAGTTCCTCTGATGAAATGTAAATTACTCCAAAAAAGAATCACTTTGTTCAACGCATTTGATTTTGTTAACACAACCGCCTCCTTATAAAATTCTGTTGTCTACATAGGTATTGTAATTTGCATAGTTCACTTGAGAAAAATTATATCAAATTTCGGATTAGGTAAAACTTCGTGAAATTATGTTCGAATAAACAGACTCTGTTGAGTGGAACTATCTGTAAGTTTGATTTATTTACTTAAACACAGACATGATTTGTCAAATTTGTTTTATAATTATAATAACATGTTTTGATATGCTGTGGCTCGTATCAAAACAACCTTCTTGACTCAGTTTGTTCGATTACAGATTATTGCAAAGAATTATGAAATCTGGTCAGAAATTTCATAAACTGTGCTTTTCAATTAAAATGAGTCACACGTTTATCTCCGTTCGTGTAATTTTTTTTCGGCAAAATCTAAATACACGTCATTCGTATATTTAGTGGGACACATTCTGACGTCAAAACAGGCTCATATATTTTTCAATAATTGATTAATTGAGTAACCAACATACATTATTCTAATTATATGTTACTCAACCCCCTACCCCTACCAACCCTACCAAAACATTCTCAAGTAGGAAGTGGGGTCGAGTAACACCTCACTTGGAAAGTCTTTCAATGCTCCATTCAACCGTGTTCAATTTTTTGGTAAAATTTTTCGAATTTTCACTCATTTACTAAGAAAATTCAAATTTTCAATAAGATTGTGATTTTATTAAGGGTGCACATTCCACATTCTAGCATCAAAATACCATTCTGACACCTACCTGACACACAACAGCCATCAACTTGAAAATTTGAAGATTACCGTAGCGCATTTACATCTCAAAATTGTAAATTTTTTCCAAAAACGAAATAAAAGAGACTGCCAAAAAGTTACCGAAGACACCATATAAACTCAGATGGAATATTCAAAATGATCCCCATTCGTGATCATGCAATATTAAAATCGATATTCCTCTTAGGTTGTGAAGAACTTCAATTTTTGAATTTATTTCCCCTTATTAATAGATCTGGCCTCTAGAGAAATAAAATATAAACGCCCCAGTGATTACATCAATACAATCAATGCCAAAAAGCAGATTCATTGCCGTGATGGTCATGATAATGAGCGCTTGTCTCTTAACCTAAGGGTCATGGGTTCGATTTCCAGCATGGGCATCGGTCTCGTGCATGGCACTACACGTTAAAAGGTAAGGGTTGCGTCTTTCCTAGCTCGGACAAGTCTTTCGAAGACTTTTGAGGGTTGTACTTTTAAGGGTGTGCAGCCGGTTGGCGGAAATAACAATTTTAACAACAATTTTAAACAATTTTAACTCTCTGCGAGGGGCTTCTAGTATACAGAGACAGGCCTGTCTGGCGAACACTGGATCTATTAGCACCATACCGGCGTCTACAACTACCCCCTAGATGCACATAACATACATAACGTACATAATTGTGCATATTGCTAGTTGTACACAACAGTCTTATACGGAAAGTAACAAACCGCTGGCTGACCTAATACCATCCTGATTCCAGAGAGAAAGAAAAATGGGTCCTTCAAAAGGAAAGCTAACTAAGTATAGATGGTTCACACATGGTTCGAAAACACCCTTAGTAGCTGCGGAATGGATGCATACAGTACAGAGATTTCAACCTGCCTAGGGTTCTATGGAATCGTATTCCATCCCGAAATTCACGTCATTATATCTCACAAACAAATCAATCACAATTTGTTGGACGGTTAGCAGCTTTGACATGGCTCTTGTCGATCAACGTCCAAGTTAGTATGGAACTCTCCACAATAGGAGAATCATGTGTCTTGATTAGTCGAAGTGAACCAATTATTACGGCCTTCTGCATTCGTCTGGCTAAGCCGGTATGATTTTCAGATTCGAGAGCAGCGTTTCAATCATTCCACCAAGTAGTACCCCTACGATCAGAACCATCATTTTTACAGAATGGTTTGTGAAAAGTCTTTGAAGTTCAAAAATTAAGTCTCGATATTTTGTCCATTTTTCCTCCTCTTATCGGACGATATTCGTTTAACCCGGAGACGAACGAAAATCGCCCCAGTTCAGTGGTCGCGGAGGAGTATATCAGGCTTATTGGCTTGTATTTGCCTGAGAATGGGAAATGAGTAGTTTCAATAGATTCCGCAATTCTCATTCTCCACAAAGATTGTCGAAGATGGTAGTACAACACTCGTAGCGCCGCGTTATTTCTGTGGATGTAGGCTGAGATTGTATAAGCTGGTCAGAACGACAACCAATGCCTTAGGGTCTTGGCTGCTCCACGACAAACTCTGCATCTAGTATCAGGGACCTCTATACACATTACGCGACTACGGTAGACGAGGATGTTGAAGACGCCATCCTGGCAGGCCATTATGAATCCCTTCCACTTGACCTCAGAAATGCGAAGGTCAGGTTTCTGGATGAACCAAGGTCTTCAATGTATTCGTAGCTTTGGCGTGAGCTTTTTTCTGAACGCGTTCCAACTCGGTGACAGAGTTTGGGTTCGTCCGTCCAGTGTCGAATACGAGACCGAGTTCATCGGCTGCATGGGTTGTTGCCTTAAAAAAAAATGCTCCAATTTCTGCATTTTTATGATCGCATACTAAGCAGAGAAGGAAATTTAAATTCCTTGATTTCACAGGCTTCATCCAGTACTAATCTGTTGTGTAGATACTCCAAGCTCAAAAGTCCACAGCCTCCCGTTGTCTGGGGAAGTAAAACCGTGGAACAAATGATTTGGGATAGGAGCTCCTAAGAAGATGCATAATTTTGCGAGGTTTTACGTCAAGTTGTCGCAGCTCTTCCTGAGTCCATTTCATTACTCCAAAGGTGTAGTAAAATCGGAACGACAAAAGTTGCAGCAACTTCTTGTTCTTCCCCGACAGTTCTGATGACCAGATCTCTTGGAGTTCATGCTGATGCTTGCCGCGGAGAAAGCTTTCAACAGTGTTTACATCTTGGGAGTAGCGTTGTTCCACCCCTAGGTAAGAATACGTCTCTCTGGCATCCAGATGATGTAGGATGCTTCGGTCTACGAGCTGAATGTCCTCGTCGTATTTCTCGCATCGTCCTCTTTTGAGGTGAACAGTGGCACATTTGTCAATCCCAAACTCTATTCCGATAGCATGCTTGTACTCTTGTACCACCCTTAAGGACTAATGAAGATCCTTTACTCCTGAGGCATATAGTTTAAGGTCGTCCATGTGAAATAGATGGGTTAGATGGTTATGCCTCCGGTTGCTGGGGGTGCTGCAGTTGTATCCGCGGGTTCTCTGTAGTGTAACGGACAATGGCAATAGGGAAATATTAATAATAATCTTTATTGACACAAAAAACATTAATGTTTATAATAGGGTTCTAATCATCTAATTAAAACAACAAATAACAAAATTCGAAGAAAATATTGCGACAAAAAAAGTAGGGTTATCAAAAGCATTATTGTAATAAATGTTTCTTCAAATGTAATTTGAAACAATTCAGGAGAGAAGAGGGCTGAGGAAGCATCCCTGATACACGCTCCTTCTCAATCTAACCTGCTCTTTTTGGACTGACTTGACCTAATATTGTGGTAAAGCGAGTCCTCCAGAGCAGCATCAGCTGTTCAATGCATCTCACTTTTTAAGCAAACGCATGATGAGCTCACACGATTTTGTATCAAATGCCTTGCTATAATCGATTCAGGCCATGGAAGGTTAAGCTTATACTGCACGGAGTCCTGCGTGATACATCTGTCCATCAGCAGATTCTTCTTGCAGCCAGCGACCCCCTTCTTTGACCCTTTTCGTGGGCTAATCTTAATAAGTATTATTTATAATAATATTTCTTTTGTTCTCATGTGTCATGTGTATTACTTGTCTCTTTTTATAACTATTTTCAAATCACTAATTTCAGTTCTAAAATTTTGGGTAGAACACAGCATATTTTGGACTCCGAGACAGTTGAATCAATTGTGAAATTTATTTCAGCTCTTTTATACAGGTAGCTATTAACTTGAAGCATTCATGAATTCCCAAACCCGTCGATTCAACTGGTATCTAGTTTCGATATATTACTTTGAATGATTAGATCGGTTCGTCACACACGTACTCCTTAATCATCACTATGGATGGGAGTACAACGGAATCATTTACGGCCATGTTGGTATGGCCGGTAGGTACACAGATTGTTGGTAGTACCAGAAAATAATCAATTATGGAACAGACGAATGAAAGAAACGTATGAACTCAGTGGATAGGACGGCTTCCTCATCCTGACCAGAGGAACACAGAAAAAGCCTCTTGGCCAAGGAAGACTGAAAATCAGTGAGATTTTAGGGAAGAAAATAAAAAGTTGTCGCGTTCATTGTGAGGCTGGTGTTGGTTTTCTAATGCAATTTGCACATTAATTTTGGAGTGGGAACGAAATTTAAGATAGAAATCAGCATTCAGTGATAGTGTCAGAATTTCGATAGAATTCGCTTTTATTCATGTATGCGTTGTGAATTTCAAAACAGAGTGATTCCTAGACGATACTACTTATAAAAGAGAGTTTAGCTGTTATTTCCACAACTAAACCCTACCAGAACAAAGCATTTATCTAGAAATTGGCTCCAGTAACGAATAAACCTTAGTGAAGAACCCAAGTTGGTTCAAGGAGGCACGCTAAAAACTAAATTCACAATTATTTTGTGTTGTTTATTTCCTCAAAAGAAATATTTTTTTTTAAACTCTGTGTTTGATTTGACATTCCACTTACACCGAACCACAATAATTGAAATCAGTAATACTTCCAGGCTACTTCGAGCATCTTCCCTGGGATCCACAGAAGCAATATTCACGTGCCCTACTGCAGCTCTAGAGACAATGCTAAACCTTCTGCCATTGCACCTATCTGTAATGAAAGAAGCAGCAAATAGTGCATTCAGACTGTGCCAGACATAAACCTTAAATCTGGAAACCTCCCTAGAAGCCATGCCTAAAAAGACAGTTATCATGCCGATCAGGTAAGACTTCGGAAGTGCAGTTTGAAGTGGTCATAAACAGCCACCAGATTTACTCAGAGAACGATCTTCAATTGGTGATGGATGCCTCAATGTGGTACACAGATCGATCCAAGATGGACGAAGGGGTTGGAGTGGGCGTTGTAGGGTCAAATTTCAGGCATTCGAAACCTCTTGGTCCTACCAACCATCTGCCAAGCAGGCACAGGAATGCCTTGAAATGGGCACCCGAAGGGCAGACGTCTATGTACTATCGGCTTTGATGTATAAAACCTTCACACAAATGTACCTATAGTAGAATCGTTGGAGATACTTAGAAAGAGACTCGAATAGGATGTCCAACTGCATGAAAGGGCCAACCTTCCTGTCCATGCTATAATGGACATTGCTAGCATTGCTAGAAATCTGCGTCCGCAACTCCTACTTTCAGGAAAAAGATCGCCTCTACTTTCAAATTGACGAACTCCCCATGAGCTCCCCATTCATTATCAGCGGTGATTGCCAACGCACATATGGAATGGTTCGAAAGTCTGGCCATAAAAGAAGCTAAACACACGCCTAAACTTTGGCTAAGGTACGTTGATGATACATTTATAATATGGGATCACGAAGACCATCACCTCAAAAACTTCCTAGAAGACATCAATAAAATCAGGAAGACCATTAAATTCTACATGGAAACGGAGGACGACGGCGTCCTCCCGTTCCTTGGTGTCAAAGTCGAGAGAGTTGGAGGCTCCATACAAACATCAGTCTACAGAAAAAAAACCACACCGGACAACACCTGGGCTTCGATTCAAACCATTCGACATCAACCAAAAAAGGAAACGTGAAAACTCTCGTGGAAAGGGCAGGGAACATATGCAGTAACAAAAAAAATATTGAAACTGAACTCACCTACATAAAGAGAGACATGAAGCAAAACGGGGAATCCTGGAAGATGATCTGAAACAATGCAACAAGAAAAACAAGGATCAACAACCAAGCCACGTTGTCCTCTTGCCATACATCAGAGGCGTATCGGAGAAACTAAGGAGGATATGGAATAAGTACAACGTCAGAAGCTGTTTCAGATCCGGGAACACATTAAGAAGCCTTCTAACCAAAACTAAGCCTGACAATCCATACGAAAATTAGAAAAATTGCATTTACCAAATATCCTGCGTTATATCGGAGAGACCAAAAGACCGCTCAACGTTAAGCCTTGTTCATATCCTCGCGAATTTCGCAATTTTTCTGGCTCCCAGTCATGCCGGACCAATCGTTGATGCAGAACCATGTCGGCAGCCATTTTATTCGCAGAAAAATTGCGAAATTTGCGAGGGTATGAACGAGGCTTTGGGGTAGATGAACACAAACGCTGGACTCAACGAGAGAAGTCGAAGTCGGGAGTCGCAGAACACGCATGGACAGAACACCACCGCATCCTGTGGAAAGATGCCGACAGGTCAATTCTAGAAAAATACAAACGATAAAGGCCACGCTTACCTACGGCCACCTAATTAGCCGGTAGTCCGGTTGACTACCTCAGGATATATATTCTCCTCATTACTCTGGCTGTTAGTTTGACAATTGATAACGATCGGAGATACTGAACCGATTGAGACGTCGTGCTCATAGAAAAACTCCAGACAATGGAAGTCCGCAGTGAAAGTAATCAACTCACAACATTGTCTAAAACTTTCAAACATTCGCACGAAGTCTCACAATCCGGAGTCTTGAACAGAAGAAGCGTCACGCACAAAAGACCTTGCAGGTCTAGGTGGTTGTGAGGCTGCACAGCCTGCACGAACCCCCTACAATCTACTCCTTCGAGCGAGTAGCACGAACCTCACATTCTTTCGGAAAAGTAACTCCAGATAAAAGAGCCAGTAAGCCTCGAGCAAACAGATAGCTGGCCATTCTTTTAGCTCGGTTATAACAACACTAATAACCAAAAATCGGGGTTAATGCATCATTCTGCTTTCTGTTTAATTTAGTATGCTTCTCAAGCGACATACAAAGAACCCCGGTTCCAGAGACTTTAGTATTCTCTGAGCAGTAGAGTCAGTGAATGAATCTGCAGGCCAAGGAGTCAGAGAGGACTTTTAGGTAAAACGAATATAAGCCTGAAGCCTAAGGGGAACTCAATAGGATATAAACCGTCTGAGGTAGAAAATAGGGAAATATCGACAAATAAACTAAGTAACGTTAATTGAAACTGTTTACATTATTTAATCATTAAATAATTGGTATTGCTGATTTTTCCAAATGGCAACATGGCTCGTCGGGTCAGGAGAAAATACTATGTGTCTTCAGACAAATTTCCTTTCAAAAAACCTCAAAATGTTACCATAGATCTTTCAAAATGACGAATCTTTGAAGTTTAAAATAAGATTCAATGCAGCATGATAGCAGTGACTAACCGGTGACATCAAAATCATTGAGGTTATCATTGATATCAGTTAATGCATTCATGATTTTGTTGGTCGCAAGGTACTCGATGCATTTAAATCTCATTTCAGGTTGTTTTCACCAATTTTTTTTGAGATAGAGTTATCTGTATAATAAGTCGAAAAAGACTTATTAACATTGTTTTTATTCGTGATAAAAAAAATTCCACTCCAACTGCCTTGAATTTATTGAATTATTCTCTAGTTTGAAGACTTTATATTCACCTACGTTTTATTGTTGAGTCAGTCTATGTAACATCGATAGATCAGCAGAAAATCATTATAGTGGAGTTCTGCAAAATAATAGAAACCGGTTTTGTGTTCAACTATGAAATTTCTCAATATTTTTTTCTGTATTTTGACAGTACATAAAAATTGTTTGCTATGATACTTAGGTGCATGACTATATACGTGTATTTTCGTTGGTATAAATTATTTGATTTTTTTTTTCTTTTTCTTTTCTTTTTTCAACCACTTTAGCAATTAATCCAGCAATTTTTTTATCGGAGATCTTGCCGCTTCCATATTCTATCAGAGCGATCATGATTGATGATAATGGAAGATTTCATCGACAGAAAAAAATCCGAGCGATCGGGGAGAGCAATTTTTTCATTAAAGTTCCTGCCGCTTCCATTTGTCGGATTGTTCATGATTAAGAATGAAAGACATAAAAAAATAACCGAGAGTTGAGGGAGAGTTAGGCTCAGCAATTTTTTATTCAGGAGTCCTGCTCTTACCATATTCCGTCAGAGCGTTCATGATTGAGAATAATGTAAGATTCCATCGACGGAAAAAATTACCGAGAGTTGGAGGATAGTTGAACCCAGCTTTATTTTGAATAACGGTCCTGCTGTTTTTATATCTCGTTAGATTGTCCATGATTGAAAGTAATGGAAGATTCCATCGACAGAAAAAAATAACCGAGCATTGGAGGAAAGTTGACAATTTTTCAATCAGAAGTCCTGCTACCTCCATATTCCGTCATTAAGTTCATGATTGAAAATAATGAAAGATTTAAGTGATTACTTCCACTGCGGACTTCCTGGCTGGAGTGTTTTTTTACACTTGATAACGATCGGAGATACTAAACCGATTGAAACGTCGTGCTCTTAGAATCACTCCAGACAATGGAAGTCCGCAGTGGAAGTAATCAACTCACAACATTGTCTAAAACTTTCAAACAAAAGATTTTATTGTCAAAAAAAATTATCAAGCGTTGGGGAAGAGTTGAACTCAGCAATTTTTAATCAGAGGTTCTGTTATTACCACCATATTCCATCAAAGCGTTTATGATTGAGGATAATGGATGATCTAATCGACAGAAAAAAAACTACCGAGCTTTGGGGGACAGTTGGACTCAGCAATTTTCTTATTAAAGGTCATGCCGCTTCCATACTTTGTCTGTCAGATTGTTCAAGATTGAAAATTGTGAAAGATTCCATCGACAGAAAAAAATAACTGAGCGTCATGGGAGAGTTGGGCTCAGAAACATTTTTGTTAGAGATCCTGCCACCACCAATCTCTCAGAACGTTCATGAAGGAAAATAATGAATGGCTCCCTCGAAATGATTTTGCTATTGAAGAAGAATTATTAACAATGTCATCGTTAGATTCGACCTATGGATCGTCGAGACATATTCGCTTGCATGCAGAATGAATTTCAAGAAAACGCATTAAATTAACTATTGACAGTAAATTAAAATCAAAACAGTAGCTTACAAAATCAACTATTTAAGAAGATGTTCCCCATATCTTAGCCAGTGGTCTAAATTATTAGTATAGAACTCCATAATCCTTCCACATTTAAATTATTGTTCTACCATTCTGTTTTTTCTCAATCAAAATAAAATAAACAGACTACAAAAGATGCAGAATCGTGCTATGCGAATAATTTTACAATGTTCGATAATAACACCAATAGCAAATATGTTGCAAACCCTTCAATGGCTACTAGTGAAGAAACTCTTCGAGTACCAAACACTTATTTTTATTTTCAAAATCAAAATTGGATATTCACCTGTATATCTACAGAATGAATTAACTTATGTGGCTGAAATACACGAGTACAATACAAGAAACAGAAATAACATAAAAATTGAAAAATATGAAAAAATAGTACACATATAATTCTTTATTTTATAAAGGAGCAGATTGTTAAATGACTTCCCACAAGAAATTAAAGAGAGAGGTTCGATAAATACATTCAAAAGACGATTGATGAATGAAAAATTAGTATATTTTTATGTATGACTTTTTTATGTAACTTTTTACTCATACGTGTGAATTTTTAATCAGACTGTTTGTATTTTTTTCATGTTAATTTTATTTTGTTCGTAAGGTGACATTGTATTTACTATTGTAATTGAATTAGTTTTTCAACTAAATAAGGAGAAATATATATAAATATAAATTGTCCAATAATACATATATAGAAAAACACTCATTTGATCCTTATTACCTAATAAATATTTCTACAATTTCACAGATTATTTTCAAAGGTAACTTGTATTAGGTAGTACAAGTCAAGAAGTCGTGAAAATATCACATATCACACAGATGTAATGTCCTATAGGAATAATAAATGGGAAGTGCTTTTGGCCGGTGATTGTGAATTCATTGTAAAAATAAAAAAATTCTAGATGTCGGATTAAAAATGGCGAACTAATTTTGAGGATTATGGTCCGATTTTATTCAAAATGGGTTTGTTCGGGTTTTTGCAGTCAGATATTATGAAACCGTTGTCAAAATATGAGATTTCAAGATATCGGCTCTAAAATGGCGGACAAGTTTTGATGATTTTAATCCGATCCTATTCAAAATTCTTGGGGTCGCAGATTATGAAATCACGGTCAAGATTCGAAAATTCAAGATTCTAAGAAGTAGTGACTTTTTGTCGAAGGGATTTTTTTTTATCCTCAATCATGAACGCTCCTACGGAATTAGGTGACAGCAGGACCTCTGAATGAGAAATTACTGAGTTCAACTCTCCTCCAACACTCGATAATATTTTTTTGTCAATGGAATCTTCCATTAGTTTCAATCATGAACGCTTTATCAAAATAAGGAAGAAGCAAGACTTTAAATAAAAAAAGTTACTAAGTCCAACTCTCCCCCAACGCTTGTTAATTTTTTTCTGTCATTGGAATCTCTCATTATTTCCAATCGTGAACGCTCCGACGGAATCTGGTGAAAGCAGGACTCCTGAATAAAAAATTGCTAAGTCCAACTCTCCCCCAATGCCCGGTAATTTCTTTCATTTAACGGAATCTTCTATTATTCTCAATTATAAATGCTCTGACAAAATATTACAAAAGCAGGACCTCTGAATGAAATAGTTCTGATTCAAACTCTTCCCCAACGCTTGGTAATTTTTTTCTGTCGATGGAATCTTCCATTATCCCCAATCGTTAACGCTCTGACTGAATTTGGTAGAAACAGGACTCCTGAATAAAAAATTGCTAAGCACAACTCTCCCCCAACGCCCTGTTACTTCTTTCATTCAACGGAATCTTCTATTATTCTCAACTATAAATGCTCTGACAAACTGTTACAAAAGCAGGACCTCTGAATGATATAGTTCTGATTCAAACCCTTCCCCAACGCTCGGTAATTTTTTTTGTCGATGTAATCTTCCAGCATCCCCAATCGTTAACGCTCTGACGGAATTTAATAGAAGCAGGACTCCTGAATAAAAAATTGCTGCGTCCAACTCTCCTCCAACACTCGATAATATTTTTTTGTCAATTGAATCTTCCATCAGTCTCAATCATGAACGCTTTAACAGAATATGAAAGCGGCAAGAATTTGAATAAAAAAAGTTGCTGAGTCCTACTCTCCCCCAATGCTTGGTAATTTTTTTCTGTCGATGGAATCTTCCATTATCCCCAATCGTTAACGCTCTGACTGAATTTGGTAGAAGCAGGACTCCTGAATAAAAAATTGCTAAGCACAACTCTCCCCCAACGCCCTGTTATTTCTTTCATTCAACGGAATCTTCTAATACTCCAACTATAAATGCTCTGACTTTTCTATTATTCTCAATTATAGATGCTCTGACAAAATATTACAAAAGCAGGACCTCTGAATGAAATAGTTCTGATTCAAACCCTTCCCCAACGCTCGGTAATTTTTTTTGTCGATGTAATCTTCCAGCATCCCCAATCGTTAACGCTCTGACGGAATTTAATAGAAGCAGGACTCCTGAATAAAAAATTGCTGCGTCCAACTCTCCTCCAACACTCGATAATATTTTTTTGTCAATGGAATCTTCCATCAGTCTCAATCATGAACGCTTTAACAGAATATGAAAGCGGCAAGACTTTGAATAAAAAAAGTTGCTGAGTCCAACTCTCTCCCAACGCTCGGTAATTTTTTTCTGTCGATGGAATCTACCAGTATCCCAAATCGTTAACGCTCTGACTGAATTTGCTAGAAGCAGGACTCCTGAATAAAAAATTGCTGAGTCCAACTCTCCTCCAACACTCGACAATATTTTTTTGTCAATGGAATCTTCCATTAGTTTCAATCATGAACGCTTTATCAAAATAAGGAAGAAGCAAGACTTTAAATAAAAAAAGATACTGAGTCCAACTCTCCCCCAACGCTTGTTAATTTTTTTCTGTCAATGGAATCTCTCATTATTTCCAATCGTGAACGCTCCGACGGAATCTGGTGGAAGCAGGACTCCTGAATAAAAAATTGCTAAGTCCAACTCTCCCCCAGCGCCCGGTAATTTCTTTCATTCAACGGAATCTTCTATTATTCTCAATTATAAATGCTCTGACAAAATATTACAAAAGCAGGACCTCTGAATGAAATAGTTCTGATTCAAACTCTTCCCCAACGCTTGGTAATTTTTTTCTGTCGATGGAATCTTCCATTATTCCCAATCGTTAACGCTCTGACTGAATTTGGTAGAAGCAGGACTCCTGAATAAAAAATTGCTAAGCACAACTCTCCCCCAACGCCCTGTTACTTCTTTCATTCAACGGAATCTTCTATTATTCGCAACTATAAATGCTCTGACAAAATATTACAAAAGCAGGACCTCTGAATGAAATAGTTCTGATTCAAACCCTTCCCCAACGCTCGGTAATTTTTTTGTGTCGATGTAATCTTCCAGCATCCCCAATCGTTAACGCTCTGACGGAATTTAATAGAAGCAGGACTCCTGAATAAAAAATTGCTGCGTCCAACTCTCCTCCAACAATCGAACTCTCTGACGGAATCTGGTGGAAGCAGGACTCCTGAATAAAAAATTGCTAAGCCCAACTCTCCCCCAACACCCGGTAATTTCTTTCATTCAACGGAATCTTTTATTATTCTCAATTATGAATGCTCTGACAAAATATTACAAAAGCAGGACCTCTGAATGAAATAGTTCTGATTCAAACTCTTCCCCAACGCTCGGTAATTTTTTTTGTCGATGTAATCTTCCAGAATCCCCAATCGTTAACGCTCTGACGGAATTTAATAGAAGCAGGACTCTTGAATAAAAAATTGCTGCGTCCAACTCTCCTCCAACACTCGATAATATTTTTTTGTCAATGGAATCTTCCATCAGTCTCAATCATGAACGCTTTAACAGAATATGAAAGCGGCAAGACTTTGAATAAAAAAAGTTGCTGAGTCCAACTCTCTCCCAACGCTCGGTAATTTTTTTCTGTCGATGGAATCTACCAGTATCCCAAATCGTTAACGCTCTGACTGAATTTGCTAGAAGCAGGACTCCTGAATAAAAAATTGCTAAGCACAACTCTCCCCCAACGCCCTGTTACTTCTTTCATTCAACGGAATCTTCTGTTATTCGCAACTATAAATGCTCTGACAAAATATTACAAAAGCAGGACCTCTGAATGAAATAGTTCTGATTCAAACCCTTCCCCAACGCTCGGTAATTTTTTTGTGTCGATGTAATCTTCCAGCATCCCCAATCGTTAACGCTCTGACGGAATTTAATAGAAGCAGGACTCCTGAATAAAAAATTGCTGCGTCCAACTCTCCTCCAACACTCGATAATATTTTTTTGTCAATGGAATCTTCCATCAGTCTCAATCATGAACGCTTTAACAGAATATGAAAGCGGCAAGACTTTGAATGAAAAAAGTTGCTGAGTCCAACTCTCTCCCAACGCTCGGTAATTTTTTTCTGTCGATGGAATCTACCAGTATCCCAAATCGTTAACGCTCTGACTGAATTTGCTAGAAGCAGGACTCCTGAATAAAAAATTGCTGAGTCCAACTCTCCTCCAACACTCGACAATATTTTTTTGTCAATGGAATCTTCCATTAGTTTCAATCATGAACGCTTTATCAAAATAAGGAAGAAGCAAGACTTTAAATAAAAAAAGATACTGAGTCCAACTCTCCCCCAACGCTCGGTAATTTTTTTCTGTCGATGGAATCTACCAGTATCCCAAATCGTTAACGCTCTGACTGAATTTGCTAGAAGCAGGACTCCTGAATAAAAAATTGCTAAGTCCAACTCTCCCCCAACGCCCGGTAATTTCTTTCATTCAACGGAATCTTCTATTATTCTCAATTATAAATGCTCTGACAAAATATTACAAAAGCAGGACCTCTGAATGAAATAGTTCTGATTCAAACTCTTCCCCAACGCTTGGTAATTTTTTTCTGTCGATGGAATCTTCCATTATTCCCAATCGTTAACGCTCTGACTGAATTTGGTAGAAGCAGGACTCCTGAATAAAAAATTGCTAAGCACAACTCTCCCCCAGCGCCCTGTTACTTCTTTCATTCAACGGAATCTTCTATTATTCGCAACTATAAATGCTCTGACAAAATATTACAAAAGCAGGACCTCTGAATGAAATAGTTCTGATTCAAACCCTTCCCCAACGCTCGGTAATTTTTTTGTGTCGATGTAATCTTCCAGCATCCCCAATCGTTAACGCTCTGACGGAATTCAATAGAAGCAGGACTCCTGAATAAAAAATTGCTGCGTCCAACTCTCCTCCAACACACGATAATATTTTTTTGTCAGTGGAATCTTCCATCAGTCTCAATCATGAACGCTTTAACAGAATATGAAAGCGGCAAGACTTTGAATAAAAAAAGTTGCTGAGTCCAACTCTTCCCCAATGCTTGGTAATTTTTTTCTGTCGATGGAATCTTCCATTATCCCCAATCGTTAACGCTCTGACTGAATTTGGTGGAAGCAGGACTCCTGAATAAAAAATTGCTAAGTCCAACTCTCCCCCAACGCCCGGTAATTTCTTTCATTCAACGGAATCTTCTATTATTCTCAATTATAAATGCTCTGACAAAATATTACAAAAGCAGGACCTCTGAATGAAATAGTTCTGATTCAAACTCTTCCCCAACGCTTGGTAATTTTTTTCTGTCGATGGAATCTTCCATTATTCCCAATCGTTAACGCTCTGACTGAATTTGGTAGAAGCAGGACTCCTGAATAAAAAATTGCTAAGCACAACTCTCCCCCAACGCCCTGTTACTTCTTTCATTCAACGGAATCTTCTATTATTCGCAACTATAAATGCTCTGACAAAATATTACAAAAGCAGGACCTCTGAATGAAATAGTTCTGATTCAAACCCTTCCCCAACGCTCGGTAATTTTTTTGTGTCGATGTAATCTTCCAGCATCCCCAATCGTTAACGCTCTGACGGAATTTAATAGAAGCAGGACTCCTGAATAAAAAATTGCTGCGTCCAACTCTCCTCCAACAATCGAACTCTGACGGAATCTGGTGGAAGCAGGACTCCTGAATAAAAAATTGCTAAGCCCAACTCTCCCCCAACACCCGGTAATTTCTTTCATTCAACGGAATCTTTTATTATTCTCAATTATGAATGCTCTGACAAAATATTACAAAAGCAGGACCTCTGAATGAAATAGTTCTGATTCAAACTCTTCCCCAACGCTCGGTAATTTTTTTTGTCGATGTAATCTTCCAGCATCCCCAATCGTTAACGCTCTGACGGAATTTAATAGAAGCAGGACTCCTGAATAAAAAATTGCTGCGTCCAACTCTCCTCCAACACTCGATAATATTTTTTTGTCAATGGAATCTTCCATCAGTCTCAATCATGAACGCTTTAACAGAATATGAAAGCGGCAAGACTTTGAATAAAAAAAGTTGCTGAGTCCAACTCTCTCCCAACGCTCGGTAATTTTTTTCTGTCGATGGAGTCTACCAGTATCCCAAATCGTTAACGCTCTGACTGAATTTGCTAGAAGCAGGACTCCTGAATAAAAAATTGCTAAGCACAACTCTCCCCCAACGCCCTGTTACTTCTTTCATTCAACGGAATCTTCTATTATTCGCAACTATAAATGCTCTGACAAAATATTACAAAAGCAGGACCTCTGAATGAAATAGTTCTGATTCAAACCCTTCCCCAACGCTCGGTAATTTTTTTGTGTCGATGTAATCTTCCAGCATCCCCAATCGTTAACGCTCTGACGGAATTTAATAGAAGCAGGACTCCTGAATAAAAAATTGCTGCGTCCAACTCTCCTCCAACACTCGATAATATTTTTTTGTCAATGGAATCTTCCATCAGTCTCAATCATGAACGCTTTAACAGAATATGAAAGCGGCAAGACTTTGAATAAAAAAAGTTGCTGAGTCCAACTCTCTCCCAACGCTCGGTAATTTTTTTCTGTCGATGGAATCTACCAGTATCCCAAATCGTTAACGCTCTGACTGAATTTGCTAGAAGCAGGACTCCTGAATAAAAAATTGCTGAGTCCAACTCTCCTCCAACACTCGACAATATTTTTTTGTCAATGGAATCTTCCATTAGTTTCAATCATGAACGCTTTATCAAAATAAGGAAGAAGCAAGACTTTAAATAAAAAAAGATACTGAGTCCAACTCTCCCCCAACGCTTGTTAATTTTTTTCTGTCAATGGAATCTCTCATTATTTCCAATCGTGAACGCTCCGACGGAATCTGGTGGAAGCAGGACTCCTGAATAAAAAATTGCTAAGTCCAACTCTCCCCCAACGCCCGGTAATTTCTTTCATTCAACGGAATCTTCTATTATTCTCAATTATAAATGCTCTGACAAAATATTACAAAAGCAGGACCTCTGAATGAAATAGTTCTGATTCAAACTCTTCCCCAACGCTTGGTAATTTTTTTCTGTCGATGGAATCTTCCATTATTCCCAATCGTTAACGCTCTGACTGAATTTGGTAGAAGCAGGACTCCTGAATAAAAAATTGCTAAGCACAACTCTCCCCCAACGCCCTGTTACTTCTTTCATTCAACGGAATCTTCTATTATTCGCAACTATAAATGCTCTGACAAAATATTACAAAAGCAGGACCTCTGAATGAAATAGTTCTGATTCAAACCCTTCCCCAACGCTCGGTAATTTTTTTGTGTCGATGTAATCTTCCAGCATCCCCAATCGTTAACGCTCTGACGGAATTTAATAGAACCAGGACTCCTGAATAAAAAATTGCTGCGTCCAACTCTCCTCCAACACACGATAATATTTTTTTGTCAGTGGAATCTTCCATCAGTCTCAATCATGAACGCTTTAACAGAATATGAAAGCGGCAAGACTTTGAATAAAAAAAGTTGCTGAGTCCAACTCTTCCCCAATGTTTGGTAATTTTTTTCTGTCGATGGAATCTTCCATTATCCCCAATCGTTAACGCTCTGACTGAATTTGGTAGAAGCAGGACTCCTGAATAAAAAATTGCTAAGCCCAACTCTCCCCCAACGCCCGGTAATTTCTTTCATTCAACGGAATCTTCTATTATTCTCAATTATAAATGCTCTGACCAAATATTACAAAAGCAGAACCTCTGAATGAAATAGTTCTGATTCAAAATCTTCCCCAACTCTCGGTTATTTTTTTCTGTCGATGGAATCTTCCAGTATCCCCAATCGTTAACGCTCTGACTGAATTTGCTAGAAGCAGGATCTCTGAATAAAAAATTGCTGAGTCCAACTCTCCTCCAACAATCGAACTCTCTGACGGAATCTGGTGGAAGCAGGACTCCTGAATAAAAAATTGCTAAGCCCAACTCTCCCCCAACACCCGGTAATTTCTTTCATTCAACGGAATCTTTTATTATTCTCAATTATGAATGCTCTGACAAAATATTACAAAAGCAGGACCTCTGAATGAAATAGTTCTGATTCAAACTCTTCCCCAACGCTCGGTAATTTTTTTCTGTCGATGGAATCTTCCAGCATCCCCAATCGTTAACGCTCTGACGGAATTTAATAGAAGCAGGACTCCTGAATAAAAAATTGCTGGGTCCAACTATCCTCCAACATTCGATAATATTTTTTTGTCAATGGAATCTTCCATCAGTCTCAATCATGAACGCTTTAACAGAATATGAAAGCGGCAAGACTTTGAATAAAAAAATTTGCTGAGTCCAACTCTCTCCCAACGCTCGGTAATTTTTTTCTGTCGATGGAATCCTCCATTATCCCATTATAAAAAAGTTGCTGAATCCAATTTTGTTCTGTCGATGGAATCTTTCATTATTTCCAATCGTGAACGCTCTGACGGAATTTGGTGTAAGCAACACTCCTGAATAAAAAATTGCCGATCACAATTCTCCCCCAACGCTCGGGAATTGTTTTCTGTCGATGGAATCTTCCATTATCCTCTATCGTTAACGCTCTAACGGAATATGGTAGAAGTAGGACTCCTGAATAAAAAATCGCAGAGTCCAACGATCGGTAATTTTTTTCTGTCGATAAAATCTTCCATTATCCCCAATTGTTAACGCTCTGACGGAATTTAGTAGAATAAGAAACTGCTGAGCACCATTCTCCCCCAACGCTTGGTAATTGTTTTCTGTCGATGGAATCTTTCATTAATCTCAGTCATGAACGCTCTGACAAAATATGGAAGCGGCCACTCTGATAAAAAAAATGCTGGATTTATTTCTAAAGTAACTAGGGTTGGCTAACTATTTCAAAACAAAATTTGATTATTAAAATAATCCAGCCTTTCGTAAATTTTCCTATACAATAGGATTGTCGGCAAACGTCGAACAGAAATAACTCAACAGCCCCATACGACCGCCGAATCACGTCTATCCAACGCCTGGCAAAGTTTTCCTACAAGGATATACTTTGCAATCTTTCTGTAACAACCACCAAATGGCAATCGAAAACATGTGACATCTGCAGACCGGTTTCGCGATTCAACTCGCTCGTCAGTACAGACTCGGTCACAATATGTTCTTAGTGGGTGCCGGAGTTATCGTAGTGCCTGTTAACAAAACCGAGTGGAAATCAATTACATATTGTGACCGAGTCTGTACTGACGAGCGAGTTGAATCGCGAAACCGGTCTGCAGATGTCACATGTTTTCGATTGCCATTTGGTGGTTGTTACAGAAAGATTGCAAAGTATATCCTTGTAGGAAAACTTTGCCAGGCGTTGGATAGACGTGATTCGGCGGTTGTATGGGGCTGTTGAATTATTTCTGTTCGACGTTTGCCGACAATCCTATTGTATAGGAAAATTTGCGAAAGGCTGGAGTATTTTAATAATCAAATTTTGTTTTGAAATTTATTGCCTTTCGTCAAGTACTCAAATTCCACATGAGAAATATTTAAATATTTCTCATGATGCAAATTTATTTAACTATTTATTTGTTATAAGAGTCGAGATTGACATTTTTTATCTCAATGTTTTTGGCCGTAATTCTTGGTTCTTTTTGGCTACTTAAGGCACATGATTCTCGAACCCAGTAATCACTTACCACTCCGGATATATTGGGAATGAGGGGGAGTGTACATGTCAGATGAAATATATGGCTGGCTATCTTGTGGAATATTGGCAAGATTTCAATACAGTATATACATAAACATTTTCTTTTTTTGAGAGATTAAAATGTCCTGTTTTGTGCGTACATCGGGTACATTTTAGACTCAAGAAGGTATGTTTGAAGTTCAAACTGTTGATTTTGTGCAATAGAAGTAACTCAAATGAAATTGTTTAATAATAATAGTACTCTCTCATAAACACTCATGGAGTGTACCCAGGGGGAGTAACATCCTGTGCAGTTAGAGGACGGCTATTATTATTATTTGCCGTGACGCTCTGGTGCGACTTACTGATGTTTTTGGTGGTGCGTATTCACTTATCAGCTGTAGGAAAACCCGGAAAACCTACAGCACCACCCCATATGTTACATACTTCATGGTGGGGACTGTTGGGGACAATTGGATCCGCTAATTTTGACCACTTGCTGGTTCGAAATTTTACCTTGCTCCGATCCTGTTCATATCTCGTACTTACATATTATCGCGACCAGTTCAGTACACAATTTGTACAAGTAATCAAAAATTTGACCTATGAAGATAAAAAGGGTCTATAATTTTATTGTCGAACCGTTCTGATCTGATTCTATTCCGGTGATTTCAGTGTCGCTTTGGCTGGACATTTGAGAAATTGTCATTTTCTGTCTACCTAGTTCGAAATTAATATGCCGGAAGATATTGTAGTGACTGTGGAAATGGGCAAAATTCGTGGTGCGGTAAACAGGAATTACCATGGAGGAAAGTTCTATGGATTCAGTGGAATACCGTATGCAAATGCTCCAACTGGCGATCTACGTTTCAAAGTGAGTTAAATTTTATGTATATTGAATTTGATTACTAATAATCATAGCTGTTGTGATCATTGCTACCCAGAATTGTCTCAGCAAGATTTGCAGTAGAAACTTAACAGTAACTTCAATTATTATAAAACCCTTCATTTGAGTTGGTTATCTCAAGAACATGTGATATATTTGCTATTCGGTGTCCGCAGAAGACCTCACAAAACACTGTTGAACAAATTATAAAAAACTTCAAAAACTTTGGATCCGTTAAAGCAAGATTGCAGAGAATCAAGCCAATTGTTGATGATGAAGATATTGAAATTGCCATTTTGGGATATTTTGCTATTACCAAACAATAGCAAAATAACGGAAATGGCGAATAACGGTGATGTTATTTTTAACGGAAGTGATACAGCATAGGGATGAATATCTTCGAGACAAGTTGCAAGAGACCCAGGATTGTCAAAAATCTCAGTACATAGAATACTGCGCAAACATGAATTTCACCCATATATGTTCTCCATAGTTCAGCACCTGAAAGTAACAGATTTCCCACGAAGAGTGAGATTTTGTGAGTTCGTTTTAAGAATTTCAGACCCGTCGGAATTAGCTAATTCCGAGATACTAAGTCGGAATTTTGACGGAATTACCTTATTCTGAGATACTGACTTGATATAATAATAATAATAATAATAATAATAAAATCGTTTATTTTGCATACATAGTCGATTAATAACATTTACATGACATAATAATAACTGAACTTATTAAAAAGGAGCTGAAAACAATTTAAAAAAGATCTAGTTCAGCCCCTTCCAATTCTATAACAAAGAAATTGTGTAAGTTCGCTTGCGAGAACAATCGTTTAAAACAATAATCGAAATCAAATGAAAATTATCTTGAACTATCCTAATTATAATTGATTATAATTGATGTACCCTCAGGACGTAACAGAAGAGATATATAAATTTGTAGCATAGATGTATATACAGGGTGTCCCAAACTTGATGGCCTATTAGACGTTTCTGGAAAAAGGGACGTAGGATTATTCTGAAAATTTGGTTTCTTGGATAATCAGATCTGCTTTATCGATCTAAAATATATCCAACGCTGCGGCGTTGTAACAACTTTGATATTTTAAATGGTATACCCTGTATATTATTGAATTTTTTGCTTTGCTATTGCTTTTCGATTATTTTCATATGATACTTCCCCATACCTATCTCCAGTGGTTTTCGAGAAATTCAATAATTTCCTTATTTTTTGTACGAAACATAGCTTCAATTAAATGTTTATTGCTGCATTATTTGACTACCTAGAAAGCTGAGATTTTGAATGTGGTTTGACAATGTCCTGTCTTTTAGTATAACCAAGGGAATTCGGACTTCATTATACAGGGTCGTTGAAAATTTGTAATTTTACCGATACATACTGAAGTAGTGAAAAGTACATTATTCAAATGGAACACCCAGTATATTAGCAAATATCCTGAAAGACAATTGAATTTTCTTTCAATTGATGAATCATGTTCCTATACTTACCTAGAGAGGCAGGTTTCCGAAATAAAAGCGGGTTTTCTATAAAAAATGGATTATTTTGCCATATTTTGTATTGGGTAAATATGAAATGTCATGAAACGTCATTACGATAATTCGAAAATTAGTACATTAATAATAATACGTTTGCGCATTCAGTAACGTAAATTTTATTAGAAAAGAATCAAAGTGGAAGACAATAATTATTCAAATGAAAATCTGATTATTTTTGTGGAATTTGTCCCATATTCTTAACTGTTCGTTGGATATTGATACTTTTCATTTATTTCTATAGAGTCTTTGCCAAAACCAAAACTTGGCAAAAACTAATATTGCATGAGCCGTAAAAAACAGTAACATTAATTTGATTTAATTCATCTCCAGTTATCGGCTTGATTTGATTTCTTGGCTCTTCAACATTCCCGTTGAATATGCATTATAATCCATTTTGTATACTTCTTTTTGACAAAAACACAATTAAATCCATTGTTTATCAAACCAATAGATTGTTTTGCTCTTTTCTGATCACGGCAGACTACAGATTATTTCAAATGGGAAATATCACCTATTTCGAATCGTTATACTGGAAATTGAAAATGATAGTAGTGTGCCGTGAATAAAATTTACGTTAGTGAACGCGCAAACGTTTTATTATTAATGTACTAATTTTCGAATTATCGTAATGACATGTTCCATGACATTTCATATTTATCCAATACGAAATATGGCAAAATAATCCAAAATAATATACCGGGTGTTCCATTTCAAAAAAGTCCTTTTCACCACTTTAGTATGTATCGGTTAGATCACAAATTTTCAACGACCCTGTATAATGAAGACCGAATTCCCCTGGTTATTACTAAAAGACAGGACATTGTCAAACTACATTCAAAATCTCAGCTTTCTTCGTAGTCAAATAATGCAGTAATACACATTTAATTGAAGCCATGTTTCGTACATAAAATTAGGAGAATTAACGAATTTCTCGTAAACCACTAGAGATAGGTATAGGGAAGTATTATATGAAAATAATCGAAAAGCAATAGCAAAGCGAAAAATGCAATAATATATAGGGTATTCTATTTAAATTTTCAAAGTTGTTACTTTTCGATAGAAGCGGCAACGCCGCAGCGTTGAATATATTTTAGATCGATAGAGCAGTACTGATTATCCAAGAAACCAAATTTTCAAAATAATCCTACTTTCCCTTTTCCAGAAACTTCTAATAGGCCATCGAGTTTGGGACACCCTGTATATATACACATATATATGATATATATACATGCACACATATATACACACATATACACATATATTTGCAAGTCTAAGACAAATTTAGTAGTTCTTTCTTTAGTTTTGATTAAAAAACAGTAAACTTGATGGATTTCAATGGCAATAACAGTCGGTTATAAAGAGAATATATATTTAAAAAAAAACATCTGCGAAAAAATTGTCTCGGAATTAGCAAAAATATTTTTTTTATCAATAGGTGTCCCTTCCATGCCTTCGTATATAAGCGATACTTATGCTAATGCTTCTGTGATGCCATTGTTTGCCAACATCAACTTTTTTGTGATAAATAGACTTATTATTATAATTTTGGAGACTCCTCCATATACCTCATTTTGTTCTTTTGAGTTCTTTTGATGATTTATTTAATAAGATTAATGAAATAATGGAGCGGGGCTACCAATCTAGCTAGTTTTGTGTCAATCTAGTAAATGTAATCTCCTCAATTGAACCGATTAATATCAAGGTTGCTCGTAATTGGGGAACATCAAATGTTTTATCACGGCTCGTTATTTTCATTATTCATATTCATGTACTGCAAATTTAGGAGAACTGATTGAACTGTTTGAATGGACCGCAAGAAGCTACAATAATTTTTTTTTTTATGTTCTGAATAGCAGGAAAAGGAAAATCCTGATGTGCTCATCGTGAGAGCCGAGTGAAAGTGGGTAAAAAAATTGTTTTTTCCGTTAACCAGCTGTCATCTCCTTACGAACGACAGCCCTCAGAAGTCGAAACTTGTGCGAGCTAAGGATTAACGAGGTATTACCTTTTAACGTGCGATTCCTATCGCGTTAATTAGGAAGGAATTGGTTTTCTTATTGAATTTATGCATGCTGTATACCTCAGGGAACAACCTCCGAGGCAGGGAGTCATATAGCTTTGTCGTTTGTTGTACGAATGAGCCCTGGGAAAGCAAGGAAATTGATGTTCGGTATGTCTCTAAAGTGACGTCAAAGAAATGTGAAGACTGAGCTTGAAGGACCAGTCGCAATAAGATCGCTAATTTTGAAAAGATTAATAATATTTCAGAAGAAGATCGTCCCTGAAAATTACTATAAAACAGAGACAGATCGCCAACTTTTCTGCGGTGTTCCAACTAAGTAAGTCAGTTTATAAAGTTTTAGTGTGGATTTTGAGGCTGCACTCTATACATGATAATAATAATGATAATATTTAGTCCCAAGCAGAGAGGAGGGATAACGCCTCTCTGATTGAAAGGCATTCACAAAATGGAAGATGAGATCAAGTCAGAGGGACAACCCGCTTCTTGTATTAAGTGTGTGGCGGCCAATAGGCCCTTCACGCCCGCAGTGCGGCGAATTGCCGCAAAATTGAGACCACACACCACACACTAAATCAAGGTCTGCTGTTTACCATCAAACAGCACTGTCTTGATAGGATACGAATGCTGATGGCAGCAAAAAAGTCACTAGTGAGGCGGGCGAGAATCATCGCGGAAAACATGAAGTTATGCGATAAACCTACTCGCCTGTTCGAAGAACCTCCACGTATTGTGAATGACCCGCCGGCGACTGATCGAATCAGTGGAAACGTTCTGAAAAAACATCTCCAAATTTCCGCAACCACTCAGTGTATATACTCCAGCCCTAGCGCAGTTCGAAGCTTCGTCAGCCTGAGCTCAATGAAGATGATAACTCCGGAAGAAAATCAACGGGCCCTCACAGGAAGAACTTTGATCCAGGTCCTGATGGGCTAAATAACTATCCGTGGAAAAAATATCCTTGCACCCACCAACATCTAGTAAAAGATTAAAACTCGTGGCTAGACAGGGAGCAACAGATTCCGGATTGGTTTGTTAAGGGGCGAACCGCGCTAATTCCCAAAAACGAAAAATTTGTCTGATTCGACGAACTATATACGGGCCGATAACATGCTTGAATGTATGTTATGAGATTTTTACCATCAACTTAAACATGCGAATACTCTTCGCAGTTGATCTGGTGTATGAACTGATATGTGAGCAAAGAGGGTCAAAGAAGGGAGTCGCTGGCTGCAAGGAAAACCTGCTCATCGCAGGAGGCCATGCTGTATAAGCGTAACCTTTCAATGGACTGGATCGATTATCGCAAGGCACTTGATACAACATCGCATGAGCTCATCAGGCATTTGCTCAGATGCCTTGCGGTATCTGATCAAATAGTGAGATGAATTGAACAGTTGATGCCGCTCCGGAGGAATCGCTTCGAGTCAGAGTCCAAACAGAACAGGTTATCTTCAGAATGTGCGTGTTTCAGGGAGACTCACTCAGCCCTCTTCTCCTCTGCATCTCACTACTTCCATTGTCCGTTGCACTACGGAAAACCTGCGGATACGACTGCGGCACCCCCAGCAACCGGAGGCATAAGGTCAACCATCTGTTTTACATGGATGACCTTGAACTTTATGCCTCCGGAGAGAAGGACCTTCATCAATCCTTAAGGGTGGTGCAAGAGTACACGCATGCTATCGGAATGGAGTTTGGGATCGACAAATGTGCCACGGTTCATCTCAGAAGAGGACGATGCGAGGAATACGGAGAGGACGTTCAGCTCGTAGACGAAAGCATCCTACATCATCTGGATGCCGAAGAGACGTATACCTACCTAGGGGTGGAACAACGCCACAGTAGCTACTGTTAAAAACTCTCTGCGCGGCAAGAATCAGCACAAACTCCGACAGATCTGGTCATCAGAACTGTCGGGGAAGAACAAAGTTGTTACAACTAATATGCTTGCCGTTCCGATTCTACTCTGCTAAATTGGAGTAATGAAATGGACTCTGGAAGAGCTGGGACCACCCGACGTGAAAACTCGCAAAATGATGCATCTTCATAGGAGCTTGCATCCTAAATCGTCTGTTCCACGGTTATACTACCCCAGACAACGGGGAGGCCATGGACTTTTGAATTTGGAGTGTTGGTCATTCCCAGCCAAATGAAGGATAATTTTCTGTGTAATTACGAGACAAGCACTTGCAATTGGATCTTCTTTGAAGAACGTTGCACAAATATCTGTCAGTTGTAGTTCAATGTCCGTCGTGGTATTAGCCAGGGAAGTAGTTGTTTTCTGACAGATGTTTGCCTTTATTTTCCACTTTGTGGAAACGCTTAGAGAGAAGGGTACCCCTGTATTCTTTCAACATTGTTGATATCTCTCTGGCACAATATATTCGAACTAGTTCGAAAGTTTACAGATTTCTTTTCCCGGAGACTGTACTGGTTGGGAGTGTTTTGTCTTGTTCCGTGCGGATGGCGCTTCGATCAACTTGGCTGTAGATCGTGGTGTTATCCGTGGGGAAATATTAGTTAAACAGTTGATTATTATTCATTTGGCAGGGACAGGACAATTATAATGTTGTCCGACCTACCCTGTCACTGATGAGAGGCAATGAACCTCGAAACATGCATGTCTGCAGGTGGTCATTCCCAGCTAAATGAAGGATAATTTTCTGTTTAATTACGAGACAAGCACTTGCAATTGGGTCTTCTTTGAAGAACGTTGCACAAATATCTGTCAGTTGGTATTAGCCAGGGAAGTAGTTGTTTTCTGACAGATGTTTGCCTTTATTTTCCACTTTGTGGAAACGCTTAGAGAGAAGGGTACCCCTGTGTTCTTTCAACATTGTTGATACCTCTCTGGCACAATATATTCGAACTAGTTTTAATGTTAACTATTGGAACTACTCATTTCCCACCCTCGGGCAAATACAAGCCAATAAGCCTGATGTAGTCCTCGACCATCAAAGTAGGACGATTTTCGTCATTGAGTTTTCAGCTCCTGGCGAAACAAATATCGTCCGAAAAGAGGAGGAAAAACGGACAAAATATCGAGATGTACTCTTTGAACTCCGCAGGCTTTACCCAAACCATTTCATTTCATTTCATTTATTTTCAGTCACAAAAGAATAAAATACAGTAACATAATTATACAATACACCAATGTGACATTCTGTCAAAATGGTGGTTCTGATGATAGGGGTCCTTGGAGGAATGATAGACACACTGTACTCAAACTTGAAAATCATACCGGCTTGCGATGATGCGGCAGAAAACTTAGCTGGAAGGAAGACTCCGCCTTCTCAGGGCACATGACATGTGCGGGTAGAAGACGCGGCTATTATTATTATCTGCCGTGGCGCTTCGGGGCGACTTACTGATGCTCTCGGTGGTGTATTCACTTTTCAGCTGTAGGAAAACCCGGAAAACCTACAGCACCACCCCGGGTGGTCCGTGCGCACTTCAAGCCAGCACCAGCCGTCGGGATTGGCATCCAGGCAACTCACATCACATTTGATTAACAAGGCATGTGGCCATCTAAAGAGACCCGTGTACTTGAGAAAAAAGATTCCGTACCGGAGCCTCGAACGTTTGTCTGATGCGAGCCAGAAGTCTCACTGCTAGATACCTTAGCCACTGGACCACCGACCACCGACCACAGATAAATCTCAATAATAAATAAACATTGAAACATAAATGATCAGAATCGAATTATGCTAAAATGGTACTTTGGCGACAATAAAATTGTCAACTGTAAATATAACGATTGGATCTTATCAGAAATCACACTTCTATAACGTTAGAATGTAATATCAGTAAAAATATTAACCAGAAATGCAAAGTATATCGAAATTATCAGAAAGTTATTCCATCAAATTGGTTTATTAACAGAAACAAAATATATCAGAAGTGTACTTGCCCAGATTCGAAATTGATTAAATCCGGATTTCATCAGACTGGATTCTGTATACCTGGAATTCATCAGATACACATGAAATGCACCTTGTGCATAGCGCTGTTGCCACGCTGCATAATAATTATCACTTTGAAGAGACTGAAAATAATGTTGTAATTCTGTTAGGTCAAAGAAGTGAAATTGACGGTCATTATTGAGTAGAAATACTGGCATAATTTGGAAGAGTTGTTATCAATGTATGTTTTTATTTGATTCTTTTATATGACTCTCGTCTTGTGATGAACTGAAAGTAATAATTATTCGTAATAATAATAATATATTCATTCCCAAGAAACAACCTGTGTTTATAACAGGGGACAAAAAGTTTTCCATTACATAATATGTATAAGCCAAAGTATGTATTATCCTATTAATATACGGAATGTACAATCTGATGAAAAATGGTTTCATATGGTGGAGTTTTACTTTGTGCAGTCGGGAGAAGTATGGATGAAGCTGTTTCATGGGATAGAGTTTAACAGTTTCTTTATTTGATATAGTTCGGTCTAACAATATGTGTGCTCCCTAGAGACCCCTTTCATCTGTCATTTGAAAAGCAAGAGAAATATATTTTATTAATTTTCGACAGGCTCCCGTACCTTGTGAACCATGGACAGGAGTGAGGGATGGCACCAAAGAGGGCGTAGGATGCCCAACGAAGGATATAGTTGTTGGTATCCATACTGGAGGAGAAGACAACTGCCTGAATTTGAACATTTATACGAGAGAGGTAAGCGAATGTAATATGAAATCAAATATTTCCATGTTTCTTAAAATTCTCCGCTCACAAAATAAAATGCCTCTTTTAACACGTGTATCATAAATAACTATTTTCAAGTTGAAATTTTATTAATGACACAAAGTATATACAGGGGGTTCCTCAGGGAACGGCATCGATCAATATCTATATAGGAAATCATAGGTGTACCGAATTTGAAATTTTGGGAGTTCACTATTGTTGATAAGTAATATCCGGCTAAAATATTCGGTGGTACCGGAAGTGACCCCAACTTCGTTATTTTGAATGGGACACCCTGTACATTATCAAAGTTATAGATTTTACGCATGGTTCTACATATTTAATGTGTAATATCCTAAACCCAAGTCTAACCGTTTTTGAAATATTTCAAATTTTACCGATTTTTTTTATTTTCGATTGTGTATCGATTATTTCGTAGGAGAGGACCCAGTTCAGCAAAACTTTGATATCAATTCGATTAGAGTTATACAGGGTGTTCGCCAGGAACATTGAACTGCCAAGACTCTTGAAAATTCAGTTCCCTGAATGTATGTTGATTTGAGTGACTCCAATAATGGCAATCATGTCAGTTGAAGACACCATTCTTTGTGAATTTAGCTTCGTCTGTCCATATAATATTATCCAAAAATAATTCGTGCCCTTGCGAAGTTAAAATAAATTCACAAAATCTTACTCTTCGTGGGGCTGAACTAGGGAGAACTTATATAGGTAAAATTTATGTTTGTGCAGTATTCTATGTTCTGAGTTTTTTAACAATCCTGATTCTCTTGCAACTTGTCTCAAAGATATTGTTATATGCGGCAAAATATCCCAAAATGGCAATTTCAATATCTTCATCATCAACAATTGGCTTGTTTCTCTGCACTCTTGCTTTGACGGATCCAAAGTTTTTGAAGTTTTCTATAATTCGTTCAATAGTGTTTTGTGAGGGCTTCTGCTTCTGCGGATATCGAATAGCAAATATATCATCACAAGTTATTGATATAACCCTATTACATTTGCCATAAATGATAAATAGATTTAAGTAATCTTCATTCTAATAATTCAAACGAGCCGGCATGATTGATTACAATGACATTTCCTAGGCAGTTGATTGTTTCCAACGCATCCGCGGACACCATGGCCAATTGAGAATAATCAATATTAATAATAATAATAATAATAGCGTTTATTGACCAACAGTTTCCCATTTACAAAGCAATTTTACAAATGATAATATGAGAATAATTAGTAGCACTAATTTATAAATATGAATGAATGACAATCACAAGTCCTATTTGAATAGAAAAATAAAAACAAATAAAATAAAATAAAAAATACTAAAATTCAAAGATGTGCACGAGATTTATTCTTGAGTTCAATAAAAATTTCCTGTGTTTTGAACTTGCTATGTAGCTTTGACTTTTCTTTAATAAGCTTCATAACCTCGCTTGGATACCAGACTGGATATTTATGTTTAAAATCTTTGGAGAGTGGAATGTGCGTATTCATGATTTCATAAAAGTTTTTATAGAAACATTCCACAGCAACGTTAATTTCAGTAAAGTTTTCTAAAAAGTTCCAATTACTATATAAGAGATCATTTATAAAGAACGATAGTCTGCTCTTTTAAAATTGTATTTTCTGTTGTTGATATTTGTACTGAAATTACGCCTTTTGTGAGTTCAATGAGCTCAATGGAAAGAGATGGGTGATTGAGATCTTCATTTCCTAATGGTGAAAAGTCACGGGTTACTGCACAATTGACATTACCTACTCATTACAAGATCTAGCAATTTATCATAGTTGTTTAAAATGTTGTTATATTGTTTCATATTTGAGAAGGCCAGCAAATTTGAGATTGTAAGAGTTTACGCTCAAGAAAACGAGATTTTCTGGAACTGAGACATGTTAATTCGTCCATATTTCGAAAACTGTTCAGATAACCGCATTCAAAGTTAGCTTATTTTGTTCGTTTGACATTTCACTATCATTTATATGAAAATTCAATACCGCACAGCACTTTTTGTCCCTAACTCCCCGCCTATTTTGTCGAAAACCTTGTGGTCTAGTTCTTTCCCTCTTTGTCATGCATGGTACTTCTTGCACTTATCTTCGAGGCGCAGCGTTCCCAAACATTTCAAATGCAAGGCTCGGACGTCAAAAGGTTTTTTTAATTTCGCACTGTATAACTCTAGAACTAAAAACAGGAATTGATCAAAATTTTCATGATGGTTTAATTTTTGAGTACAAAATAGGTATTTCGTTTTTCTAATCGGTCTTAACAGTGGTTCATTATATCCATATATTTAAGGCACATTTCTTTAATAATATCATGTATCATGGTTGTAAAAGTAATCGACTTCAATATTAAAAGTCTCAAAAACTAAATAAAAGAAAAATGTCAAACTTTGCGGGATTGAAAAATAATATTTCATTTATACCATACCTCTTTTTAAACCCTTTCGTAAAAAAATCTTCTGCGGAAAGTACAACCAAAAGTGAATGAAAATAAATCATGGAAACCAAAGTAAAATCCCTTTCAAATTACATCTGAAGATGAAACCTGTTAGCTTTGTGGAATCAAAACATGTACGATCTCAATGTTGAGAGAGCAATTCAATAGGAAATTATAACGTCTTCATTTTCCAACTTTTCCAAAATGGAACACTGAGGGGACATATGAAACCCACACAAACCAACAAATATTCAGTTTTATATAGTAGATTATATCGAAAGAGTTTTATTTAATTTTTATACAAAACATCTAAATTTCATAAAATATATCTGTTAGCTTTGTAGTATCAGAACACGTACCATCTCAGTGCATCTCTTTTCTGACATTTTCGAACTCCAGCGCTATCATTGGAAAATCATAAAGGTATATTGTGTATTTACTCCCTTGTGAATGGGCTATGATGAAAATTGTATTCAGCAGAATCATCAGGAATAGTAATACAATAACAAATTTTCATTGCAAAATAAATCAAAATTAATATTTACCTTGTAGTTCGAAACTCTTGGTAGTACTGTACATCTCAATATCAGCAATTTTGCAGGTATGTTCTGATCATAATTACTTCAATGTAACCCTTCTGGTATCACATGTCAATAACAAACCATTACTAGATGAATGGTATAAAAGCTGACCACATATAGATTATTCGTTAGTTTACTCTGGAATTGTCTTTGGATAGTGTCAGTAGTAGTAGTAGCAGTTAGAAGGATTAATTAGTTGTCCGTATTGTGAAACAGTCAAGAAAAGTAAGTATTCGTAAAATCATAGAAGGAACTGTTTTAGGTAAGTGTCTTCGATATTATTTGTATAAAAATGTGTCCTATATATTTTACTTCTTTAATGACATAAGTGCAAACTTGAACGTAAAGAAGTACTAACAGTATCAACTATATTGTTTGTTCGAATTATGTCAAAGCTATTGATCACAAAGAAGGTAAGTGTGCTTTAGGTAGTTATTCCTGTTATATGAAATCATTATCATAATTGAGAACTATTTTATAATTTCAGGTCCGAAGGTGCTCGATAGAAAGCATTGAAACGAAGACTAATTTCAAGTAATTATCGTAATTTTTCAATGGATTCTTACTACAGTCCTCAGCTCACTAAAGATTTCATTTCACTTCCTTTGAGCGGTCCTTACGATAGGCAATCGCAGGAACAAGTGCCATATTCTACTTCTATGCACCAAGCGGATGCTGCTCCGATAGAGATTATGGATCTCGATTCGCGGAAAATTATTCTTGCCGTTGCTACAACGTTACAGCAAAAATCGTTCGGAGGGGCGGACATTCGAAGATTTTTTTCCTGCTGGAACGAAGATGATCTCCAGTCGGAGAGCTCTGTAGAAGAGCCATCAATGTACGAGCGACCCGGTGGAACCGATAGTACTGATCCGACGTCGGGTGTCAATCACCTGGAAAACACGCGGTCCTCGCAACACGATCTCATTGAACACAACCCTATCTATCGTGCCGTCCCCGATTCAACGAGTATTTCGGCCAATAAAGGTCATGATTTGGCTTTATTGGGAGACGACAAGACAGTAAAATTCTCCGAAGAGATGGAACTAGCATGGGATGATGTTAAAAAATGGCTAGATGTCCAGAAGAGAAGTTCTGACACATCAGATGGAACAGAGAACACCAAAAAGACAGTTGTTATGGTCAATGAAGCTATTTTGGGAGACGAAAAGACAGTAAAGTTCTCCGAAGAGATGGAACTAGTATGGGATGATATTGAGGAATGGCTAGATGCTCCGAAAAGCAATTCTGATACGGCATTAGATGAAAAAAAGAATAGCGAAGGTCCTGTTACATTGCCTGTAGTTCTCGGCGAACCTAAGACATTCAAATGCGAACCCTGTCAAAGAGTTTTTACCAAGGCGTGTTACTTCAAGCAACACGTTAGGGCTTCCCACAGCGGGGAAAAGCCCTTTAGATGTGGGAAATGCGGAAAAAAATTTGCCAGTGATGATGCCTGCCAAAAGCATATGGAAAAGCATGTGGGTGACAAGCCCTTCAAGTGTCATGTCTGTCCTAGGCAGTTCAATTATAATATCGACCTGACACGGCATGTGTTCATACACGAGGGTAAGAAACCTCACGTTTGCGAATCATGTGGGACAGGCTTTGTGAGGAGGGATCACATGATGACTCACATCAAGAAGCACTGCAAAAAACACCGTCTAAAACAACAATCTGTGTCAAATCCCGGTTGCTGATGCCGTACTGCTCGATTTCTTTATTTTATCTTTGTTAATTCAATAAATTTTACGTTTTCGAATGAAATCTCGATTTTTTAATTTAATTTTGTTATATATGTTTGTTGATGTAATGTAAAAATGTCACCTAATTCTCTAACACCTCAAAAATCCATGTAGCTACAAGTATTCACCTTAAAAGCTATAAAAAATATTTCTAGGTTAAACGATTTTGTTAAAGAATTGTCCCAAAAAGTGAAGTGTCTACAGTCTAGATTTAACAATAGCATCTTGATTATGATTAAAAAACATGTATATTATTACAGCTATACATTGTCAACAAAAAAAGTGTATGACTGAAACTATTGCAAAAAATTGGTATAGTTTTTGTAGTCAGTCCACGCTACCTACTTGATAACGGTTGCTTTCTCGATCAACATTGTTGCCACGACTGATGATTTTTTACAGTTCTTGGTTCATTCAGCATTGTTACCATAGTTTTGTTCTGAAGATCTAAACAGTTGATAATAATTTGTTGTTAAGGTCTCGTTAATGTATCTACCAACATTATTGAAGGCTCTCTTTGCTAAGATAACTTCGTGTCTTTCAATCAATGAAGTGAACACTTGACCTTCATTATCGACCAAAATTAGAACTTCAGAGAGCACGTTGTCGTTCTTGTCTTCTTTGATACCCATTATTCTCAAAGAGTTCGACCTATACTTTTCGTCAGCTTTCTGTCATGTCATGTATTTTTAATGATTTGTACGTCTTCCTTAAGTTGGGTTATTAGGTACTTCGCCAATTTGCTGTTCCATACTGTCATTTTTTTTTGCTAATTTTGTTCATATACACCAGTTTCATACACATCCCATGTATGTATAACGGATGAACAATATATGTTGAATATGATTTGATTGAATGCCCAAAAAACTTCCAATAGATGTACATTATTTGTATTATGGGCGTAGATGGTATGCCTATATTTGGTAAAATGGACCTCCAGAGTATATCGAAATACACCCTTCTTGATCTCACGCCAGCTCATCTGCTACCGATACTTTCTCTCTCTTCTTTTCTCTTTATTCTCTTCTGTCACTAATTTCCATTATATCTATTTCAGTTTCCACTCTTCTATCTCCAATTTCAGATTAAGTGGAAGATCAGGAGCTTCCTCGGGAGCAACCTGAACTTCGCCTATCCAGAGAATACAGATTACACCAAATGTCCTGAAAGTAATGAAAAATTCTCTAGACAAAAGTATCCTGTCGTACATATTAAGATTATTATCACAATGCTTAATTTTCTGTAACAAAATAATCGACACATTATTCATTTTAAAAACTGTTCAGTGGATCATGTTGTCATTTTTTATTTTTCACAAAAAAAAAATCTTCATCGACGTTGTTTACTTCATAAATTTCTTCTCATAGTATTCATTGCGTTCCGGTCGGCAACTGAGCTCAAGTGAGCTTTTATGCAATTGCCATAAAAACATTGCATTGCTAAGGGTTGTTTATTTAATAAAACGACGCTGCATTTTTGTAAGAATTGACAAGCTTGTTAGTGGAGGAAACTAAAAACGGTTTTGTTCATAATAATTATAGAGATCCCACAGAATGTGAAGAGAAGTACGGTAGCGGAGAGCTATATTGAAGAAAGTTCCGAACGACGAATCATCGGTCAACTCACAGAACTTCAAACTTGGTACTAATTTTTCAGAAACATTTGAAAATTGTAATTTCTATTTGAGAGAAAATAACTAGTCCCTTTTTTATGTACAGTTATAAATAAATCTTTTCTGAGTAATTGATTTATTGAACTTCAGAAAAAAAAATTTAGCAAGCGTTCTGATTCATAATGCCTTCGAAAAGACCCCGGGCGTTATGGGTCTGTTAATAGCAAACGTTGCCAAGGTATTATAAAGCAATAATGGACAAGTGAAGAATAAATTACATTATACCAAATTTGCAGTCGATTCGGGAATCTTTTTCCATAAGAACCTTGTAGGGTCCTTTGGCATTCCTAGGAGCTAAAAGCTTATATAGAGTGGTTATGGTGTATTGGATAGTTTCTATTTCTTGAATTTCACTCTCACTAAAGGTTCCAAATATTCTTTTATTCCATCCAATGGTAGTTGAGTGAGGAGAGTTTTTAACTGGGCGACCGACCACTCTATATACCACGTTTTGCGCTTGTAACAATATTTCTTAACTTCAAGACCATTTTTGAGCCACAATAGCATGATCGACCAGCAGGGATCGATCTTCTTATTATGAAGTCACAGAATTTTTCAATATTCCAAATTTTTGTTGTTCAATTCTCATATCAGGTACAGTGGATTATCACAACATTCATTATTTTTTAATTTGTGTACCTGACCGTAATAGTTGAAACTGATTGCAAATTACAGTAATATCAAAACATAAATTACTTTCCAAATTGTGAACTTGGATAACTATGACATTCCATAATATTTATATTAAGAGTGTGTTATTATTTTTTTTCGAAAATGCTACGAATCTTGGAAAAATATCTTGTTTTTACGGAAGTGAAACTATTTGTTTATGTTTCAGCCCCAACCTAGCGGCGAACGTAATTTCAGCGTACTTCAGAATAGCAAATTGCTCTTGCAATAGATTAGTGTTATAATTAATACCTTTGCCTCAATATCTTTGCCTCGGCGAAAGCATGATATGCACATTTCAAATTGCACCTCGATAAAAACACAAAAAATATTTTATTTTGTTCTCGTTTAATTTCTTTCACCTCCTGTTTTTTCATTCCCCCATCGTCTTCACTCAATTCTGGTAACAAATGAATTTTATATCGATTGCAGTTTGCAAATTTTTTTAACAGTTATTATTTAAAGCCCTCTGATGGATTTTCTACCACATTTACTATGACACTCGAAGATTTTTTCTCATTTGTATTTTTAGGGTATCTTTGACACCTCCAATTTCATGTTTTTGAAACGGTTGATTCGAAAGAGGTTCCCAATCGGGAAATATCCACTACTTGGTCATTAAAATTTCAATACGTTCGGTTTCAGTCAAACGTGCCATTTTCGAACAAATATGATTCACACCAACTGTTATTTTTGTCATGTTGTCAAGATCATTCACTATAGGACAAATAAATTATGCGGTGTTGTTATGGAGCAAGAAACTTTCAAACGTAACTTGGACTATTAACTTAATGGACTGAAATATTTTGGTATAATTTATGAGAAAATAATTTTCAAAATTCGATAATTTGAGAGCTGATAAACTTAAAACATGATGTGCTATGTCAATTTTGTTTAGAATTTCGAGAAAAAGACAACTTTGTTTGATGATTACTTTTTGACTGGGGTCCAATTCTCAAATGTCTACAATCCTTTGTCATGCGACAAAATATGTCCATCGCCTTTCTCGAATGTGCATAGAAAAAAGTTGGAAATATTTTGTCGCATGCGACGAAGGGTGATAAACTTAAATCTTCTGTATGTCAACATGAATTGCTAGCTATCTTACTATACGAGATGATCAACATGCTGATATGCATTCAGAAAATATTGCTGGATTATATGAACTTGTCACGTATCCAATATCCAGACGCTAAAATTAAAGGAAATAGTCTTACCCTGAAGGGCAACAGTTACACAATCTGCTGAAAATTTTGGTCGATCAGTGTGAGTTTGAAAGTTTTTAATGACCCCTTTCAATTTTTGGTCGTTGCGGACGGTCGATGCTGATCGGTCAGTGTGATTCCTAGCTTAAACATCTTTATTCTTTAACCACTTCCGAGTAACTCAACCTACCCCATCCATTATTACCATTACTAACTACCCATACTATTTTCTGATTTCTAAATCATAAATCAAATCAAAATATTGCTGGATTATATGAACATGTCACGTATCCAATATCCAGACGCTAAAATTAAAGGAAATAGTCTTACCCTGAAGGGCAACAGTTACACAATCTGCTGAAAATTTTGGTCGATCAGTGTGAGTTTGAAAGTTTTTAATGACCCCTTTCAATTTTTGGTCGTTGCGGACGGTCGATGCTGATCGGTCAGTGTGATTCCTAGCTTAAACATCTTTATTCTTTAACCACTTCCGAGTAACTCAACATACCCCATCCATTATTACCATTACTAACTACCCATACTATTTTCTGATTTCTAAATTTTTTTTGGGCACTGTGAAACGTAATGAGTGATCAAACGATACTTTTCTATTTTTTGCAGCTTTACAATATTGATTCGTGTTCCAACAGAGGCGTAACTACATTTTGGTCTACTCGGACGTGGTTCTTCGTATAATTTAGATTAAAATTCCTTCCAGATCAGTTGTTCAATTATGATAAGATCTGTTTCAGAAAAACACATTAAGAAATGAATTTCCTCCACAAACTTGAACTCAATCTCTCAATCAATATTTGCCTTTTAGTTCGAAACTTTTAGTGGAACTGTACATTTCAACATCAGCAATTTGATTGTTATAATTGAAGAAATGAGTTTTCAATCAAAATTATCCTAATGTAACCCTTTCGGTATCTTTCAGTTAAAAACTTTTGGTGGTACTGTACTGATGAAATGGGGTACTAATTAAAATTACCCCATCATAACCAATCCGGTATCAAATCAATAACAAACCATTAATAATTGAATGGTATAAAAGCTGACCACATACATTAAACGTCAGTTTACGCTGAAATTGTCATTGGATTGTATCAGTAGTGTCGGAAATAATTTATTATTCGTCTATTTTGTGAAAGTGTCAAAAGTAGTGTTCGACAAATCATAGAAGGAACTGTTTCAGGTAAGTGTTTTCAATATTATTTTTATGAAGATGTAGAGAAGAACTTTGTACAGTATCAAAATCTACGCTTATTATGTGTTCGATTATTTCAACTCTACTGACACACTGAATGTGTTAAGGTAAGTGAGATTTGATCTTGCGTTTGGTAGTTGCTCCTGTCATATGGAATCATAATCATCACTGAACTAATATATAATTACAGGTCCGAAGATAGGTGCTCGATAGAAAGCATTCAATTTCCAACGAAGTCTAATTTCAAGTAATTACCCTAACGGATATTTTTCAATGGATTCTTACTACAGTCCTCAGCTCATAAAAGATCATGTTTTCGATTTCCTTTCACTTCCTCTGAGCGGTCCTTACGATAGGCAATCGCAGAAACAAGTGCCATATTTGATTTCTGTGCACCAAGCAGATGCTGCTCCAATAGAGATTATGGATCTCGATTCGCGGGAAATTTTTCTTGCCGTTGCTACAACGCTACAACAGCAAAAATCGTTCGGAGAGTCGGACGGGAGTATCCAGAGCAACAATCTAGAGGATGACAAAGCCAAACCTGACATTCGAAGTTATTTTTCCTGCTGGAACGAAGATGATCTCAAGTCGGAGAGCTCTGTAGTAGAGCCATCAATACACGAGCGACCGGACCTCTCGTCTGGGACAGAACGGCCAGCTCCCAGTGGGACCGACAGGAATGATTCGACATCGGGTGTCAATCACCTGGAAAACCCGCTATTATCGCTCCCCCAAGTGACGCAAGCAATGGCCACCAATTTGAAATATCAATACAGCCTCATTGAAGACAACCCCAACAGTTATGGATTGGCTATGGTGGATGTCATCGTCCCCGCTTCAGCGAGCCTACTTTCTCTCAGTTCGACTTCAGTTAATGAGGACAACGAAGCTCATGTATTGGCTATATTGGGAGACGAAAAGACAGTAAAGTTCTCCGAAGAGATGGAACTAGTATGGGATGACATGAAGGAATGGATAGATGCTCCGAGAAGAAATTCTGAAACGGCATTAAATGAAAAAAAGAATACCAAAGAGCCAGTTACATTGCCCGTAGATCTCGGTGAATCTAAGACATTCAAATGCGACCCTTGTCACAGAGTTTTCACAAAGGTATGTTACTTCAAGCAACACATTAGAGCTGCCCATAGTGGGGAAAAGCCCTTCAGATGTGAGAAATGTGGAAAAAAATTTGCCAGTGAAGATACCTATCGGAAGCATCTGGAAAAGCATGCTGTGGACAAGCCCTTCAAGTGCCATGTCTGTCCTAGGCAATTCAATTACAATATCGACCTGACACGGCATGTATTCATACACGAGGGTAAGAAACCTCACGTTTGCGCTTCATGTGGGACAGGCTTTGTGAGGAAAGATCACATGTTGAACCACTTCAGAAAGCACTGCAAGAAACACCGTCTAAAACATAATGAGTAACAATCTGCGTCAAATCCCGGTTGCTGATGAAAAATTTACTTCGGATGGATGTGAAGAAGACGAAGCGGTAGACTGGAGATGCTTTCAACCCATACTGCTCTATATATTCTTTTATGTGAATTCAATAAATGTTACGTATTAAAAAAATCGTTTTTTTTAATCCCTGATTTTGTGGGCTCATTCACTCGGATACTTGTTCATTTTCGACTGAACTGGTCTTCACCCAATGTTCAATTATCTAGTCCTACTTCTGTTATATATGTTTGGTGATTTGGTGTAAAAATGTCACCTGAATCTCTAACAACCCCAAAAGTTATAAAAATCCGTGTATCTACAACTTTTTCTTGAAAGCTATAAAAAAAATCTAGATCAATCGATTTTGTTAAAGAATTGTGCCAAAAAGTGAAAAGTAATAAGGCTGTTTACTACAGTCCAGATTTTTTTGCGTCAAATCCCGTTTGCTGATGAACAATTTACTTCGGATGGATGTGGAGAAAAAGAAGCGATAGACTGGAAATGCTTTCAACCCATACTGCTCTATATATTTTTTTATGTGAATTCAATAAAAGTTACGTATTAAAAAAAAATCGTTTTTTTAATCCCTGATTTTGTGGGCTCATTCACTCGGATACTTGTTCATTTTCGACTGAACTGGTCTTCACCCAATGTTCAAATATCTAGTCCTACTTTTGTTATATATGTTTGTTGATTTTGTATAAAATGTCAGCTGAATCTCTAACACCCCAAAAATTATAAAAAACCGTGTATCTACAACTATTTTCCTTAAAAGCTATAAAAAAATGTCTAGATGAATCGATTTTGTTAAAGAATTGTGCCAAAAAGTGAAAAGTAATAAGGCTGTTTACTACAGTCCAGATTTTTTTGCGTCAAATCCCGTTTGCTGATGAAAAATTTACTTCGGATGGATGTGGAGAAAAAGAAGCGATAGACTGGAAGTGCTTTCAACCCATACTGCTCTATATATTTTTTTATGTGAATTATGTGAATCTGTGGGAAATTAATAAATGAAATAGAATCGCTCAATTAAAAAGAGTAATGACTTGTAATTTCATACTTTATCCTAATTTCCAGAAGATCTTGACCCCATGTAGTTCTACTTTAACTTGTAAGTTCAAGATTTCTATGAGCTCTTTCCATACTGAAAAGCTCAATATCTATTTATTTGCATCCAGAATTCCACTCTGCAACCATGTCTCGACAGCGATAATATTTTCAAAACAGTTAACAGCTTAACCATTACCAACAACAAATGTATAAGTAACTGAAACTATTACAAAAAATTGGTATAGTTTTGGTCGTCACGCTACTTGATAACGGTTGCTTTCTCGATCAACCTAACGTTGTTGCCATGATTGACGATTTTTTTACAATTCTTGGTCCATTCAGCATTATTTTGTTCTGCAGCTCTCAACAGTTGATAAAAATTTTCTGTAAAGGTCTCGTTAACGAATCTACCAAATTTCTTGAAGGCTCTTTTTGCTAAGATAACTTCGTGTCTTTCAATCAATGAAGTGAACTCAACAATAACAGTTCTAGGTTTTCCTTTACTTTGAATCATTTTAACAATTTCAAAATATATTTTATATTTCTCAGTGGAAACACTCGACCTTTATTACATTATTGATTACAGCTAGAACTTCAGAGAGCACGTTGTTGTTCTTTCATTCTTTGATACCCATTATTATCAAAGAGTTCAACCCTCCGATCAAATAACACAACCTAGATGAGTAACTCCCGCACACGTCTTAAACTTTGTAAGGGACATCTTCAATTAGCCAAAAAAGTCAAAATGATAAATTTTGCAGATAGGACCTTTCATGTTAGTTTACGAGTAATTCAACCCACCCTATCCGTTACTACTATTACAATCAACCGGTAGGATGGGTTGAGCAAGGAATACGTTTCTGTCTTTTGCAGCTTTACAATAGTGATTCGTGTTCCAACAGAGGCGTAACTACATTTTGGTCTACTCGGACGTGGTTCTTCGTATAATTTAGATTAAAATTTCTTCCAGATCAGTTGTTCAATTATGATAAGATCTGTTTCAGAAAAACACATTAAGAAATGAATTTCCTCCACAAACTTAAACTCAATCTCTCAATCAATATTTGCCTTTTAGTTCGAAACTTTTAGTGGAACTGTACATTTCAACATCAGCAATTTGATTGTTATAATTGAAGAAATTAGTTTTCAATCAAAATTATCCTAATGTAACCCTTTCGGTATCTTTCAGTTAAAAACTTTTGGTGGTACTGTACTGATGAAATGGGGTACTGATTAAAATTACCCCAACATAACCAATCCGATATCAAATCAATAACAAACCATTAATAATTGAATGGTATAAAAGCTGACCACATACATTAATCGTCAGTTTACGCTGAAATTGTCATTGGATACTATCAGTAGTGTCGGAAAGAATTTATTATTCGTCAATTTTGTGAAAGTGTCAAAAGTAGTGTTCGACAAATCATAGAAGGAACTGTTTCAGGTAAGTGTTTTCAATATTATTTTTATGAAGATGTAGAGAAGAACTTTGTACAGTATCAAAATCTACGCTTATTATGTGTTCGATTATTTCAACTCTACCGACACACTGAGTGTGTTAAGGTAAGTGAGATTTGATCTTGCGTTTGTTAGTTGTTCCTGTCATATGGAATCATAATCATCTCTGAACTATTAAATAATTACAGGTCCGAAGATATAGGTGCTCGATTGAAAGCATTCAATTTCCAACGAAGTCTAATTTCAAGTAATTACCCTCACGGATATTTTTCAATGGATTCTTACTACAGTCCTCAGCTCATAAAAGATCATGTTTTCGATTTCCTTTCACTTCCTCTGAGCGGTCCTTACGATAGGCAATCGCAGAAACAAGTGCCATATTTGATTCCTGTGCACCAAGCAGATGTTGCTCCAATAGAGATTATGGATCTCGATTCGCGGGAAATTTTTCTTGCCGTTGCTACAACACTACAACAGCAAAAGTCGTTCGGAGAGTCGGACGGGAGTATTCAGAGGAACAATCCAGAGGATAACAGAGCCAAACCTGACATTCGAAGTTATTTTTCCTGCTGGAACGAAGATGATCTCAAGTCGGAGTGCTCTGTGGAAGAGCCATCAACGCACGAGCGACTGGACCTCTCGTCTGGGACAGTTCACAGTGGGACCGACAGGGATGATTCGACGTCGGGTGTCAATCACCTGGAAAACCCGCTATTATCGCTCCCCCAAGTAACGCAAGCAATGTCCACCAACGCCCCCACTTCTAATTTGAATTACCGACACAGCCTCATTGAAGACATCCCCAACAGTTATGGATCGGCTATGTTGAATGTCATCATCTCGGATTCAGCGAGTCTACTTTCTCTCAATTCGACTTCAGTTAATGAGGACAATGAAGCTCATGTATTGGCTATATTGGGAGACGAAAAGACAGTAGAGTTTTCCGAGGATATGGAACTACTATGGGATGATATTGAGGAATGGCTAGATGCTCAGAAGACAAATTCTGATACGGCATCAGATGAAAAAGAAAATACCACAGATGATACGACATTAGGTGAAAAAGAATCCACCAAAGAGACAGTTGATGTGGTCAATAAAGCTCATGAATTAGCTATATTGGGAGACGAAAAGTCAGTAAAGTTCTCCGAAGAGATGGAACTAGTATGGGATGACATGAAGGAATGGATAGATGCTCCGAGAACAATTTCTGAAACGGCATTAAATGAAAAAAGGAATATCAAGGATCCAGTTACATTGCCCGTAGATCTCGGTGAATCTAAGACATTCAAATGCGACCCCTGTCAAAGAGTTTTCACAAAGGTATGTTACTTCAAGCAACACATTAGAGCTGCCCATAGTGGGGAAAAGCCCTTCAGATGTGAGAAATGTGGAAAAAAATTTGCCAGTGAAGATACCTATCGGAAGCATCTGGAAAAGCATGCTGTGGACAAGCCCTTCAAGTGCCACGTCTGTCCTAGGCAATTCAATTACAATATCGACCTGACACGGCATGTATTCATACACGAGGGTAAGAAACCTCACGTTTGCGCTTCATGTGGGACAGGCTTTGTGAGGAAAGATCACATGTTGAACCACTTCAGAAAGAATTGCAGGAAACGTGGTCCAAAACTTAGTAAGGAACGATCTGCGTTAAATCCCTTTTGCTGAAATTTACTGTCGCATCGGATGGATGTGAAGACGAAACGAGAGACTGGAGAGGTGTAAATCCTCTCAACCCAAATTACACAATTTTCTTAAATGAACTCAATAAATGTTGCTTATTTGAAAATGCATTATATTTTGTATTCGAACCTTGACAATTTTAAAAAAAGCCTTAGAACCTAATATTCGTTAGCAAAATTTTATTTTAAATAATTGCTTATTGTCCAGAAACTCATAATAAAAAAAGTGATATAAGACCAGTTGTTGATGTTGCATATAAGGACTAGGTACAGTAAATAAAACAACAATTATAATGATCAATTAAGAGATTGAGAACAGTATCAACTTACTGTTACAAGTTGAATAAATTTAACATTACTAATGAAAAAAATTCAACTAAAACTATTACTGAAAATTGTTACAGTATTGATAACGGTTGCTTCCTCTATCAACCTAACATTGTTGCCATGTGACGAATTTGTATCACTTGGTACAAGCAGCATTATTACCAAAGTCTTATTCTGCAGCTTTCAACATTTGATAAGAATTTTTTGTCGAGGTCTGGTTAACATATCTACCATAATTCTTGAAGTGTACTTTTGCCATAATAGTTCTAGGTTTTGAAATATTTTGACAATTTCGAATAAATTTTATATTTCCCAGTGGAAACACTTGACCTTCATTACTTTATCGATCTCAGTTAGAATTTCAGAGAGCACGTTGTCGTTTCTATCACCTTGGATATTATTCACCAAGAGTTCGACCCATACTTTCCGTCAGCTATCTCTCATGTATTTTTAATAATTTGAACAAAAACTTTTGGTAGTACTGTACTGATGAAATGGGGTACTAATTAAAATTACCCCAACATAACCAATCCGGTATCAAATCTATCCATTCCCAAACCATCTTTGAGTTGATGTTATATGAGCTTAACGCTTTGGTGGCTGCTTGACTATCGGAGAGGATTGCGATTTCCTTGTTTCGGTATTTCCTGTCGAGGTTGAATTGAATGCACCTTTCTATGGCGTGAATTTCCGCTTGAAAAATACTGGGGAACAGACCCATGGATTCGGAGAATTTGGTGCGAGGCCCAAAGACTCCTGCTTCAGTTCCGTCGGGAGTTTTGGACCCGTCCGTGTACCATGTTATGGTATTATTTCCCAGTGCTCGAATGGATTCTATGCTCCATCTACTCTTGGTATTTAATTCCGTTCGGAGAAATTTCTCTAAACTAAATATCCTGGTAATTTCGTCATTTGGGAGATCGGCAAGGTGTGCACTTTCGGGAGGGGGGGGTCCAACTTAGCCAATCTGTGGTTTGCTCCCCAAGCAGTTCTCCTCACCATGATATGGAGAGAAGTGAAGTCCAAAATTACCTCTATTGCTGCTGAAGATGCAGAGAAGAACTTTGTACAGTATCAAAATCTACGCTTATTATGTGTTCGATTATTTCAACTCTACTGACACACTGAGTGTGTTAAGGTAAGTGAGATTTGATCTTGCGTTTGGTAGTTGTTCCTGTCATATGGAATCATAATCATCACGGAACTAATTTCCTCCACAAACTTAAACTCAATATCTCAATCAATATTTGCCTTTTAGTTCGGAACTTTTAGTGGAACTGTACATTTCAACATCAGCAATTTGACTGTTATATTGAAGAAATTAGTTTTCAATCAAAATAATCCTAATGTAACCCTTTCGGTATCTTTCAGTTAAAAACTTTTGGTGGTACTGTACTGATGAAATGGGGTACCAATTAAAATTACCCCAACATAACCAATTCGGTATTAAATCAATAACAAACCATTAATAATTGAATGGTATAAAAGCTGAACACATATACATTAATCCTCAGTTTACTCTGAAATTGTTTTTGAATAGTGTTAGTAGTGGTTAGGAAAGATTTAGTCGTCTGTATTGTGGAAGAGTCAAAAGTAGGGTTCGTTGAATGAGCTGTTTGAGGTAATTCTTTTTAATATTATTTGTATAAAACTATCTCCTATACATTAATTCAACTGATCAAAGAGTATATTTGAAGGTAAGTGAGATTTTATCTTGCGTTGGGTATAGTTGTTCCTTGTTCCTGTTATATCACTGAACTGAATTTTGTAATTACAGGTCCGAAGATAGAAAGAACGATTTCATTTTCAAGCAATTACTTTATCGCAAATTTCTCAATGGATTCCCACCACAATCAGCAGTTTACTAAGGACCTAGTTTATAGCGAACATTTTTGGAACATCCACTCGCCACCTCTGTGCAGTCCTTACGATAGACAACCGGAGCTAGTACTTCCATCGATTCCTGTTTACCAGACAGGTGCTGCTCCAAGCGAGATCGTGGATCTCTATCCGCAGGAAATTTTTTTCGCTCATCCAGGAGGAGAATTCCAAAATGAAAAGCTCAACCAACATCCCGTTCTTACAATGCCCATATTGATTTCCACGTCACATCAAGAATCGTTCGAAGAGGTGAATGGATGTATTAACGAACCAGAAAATGGAACACTCCAGGTTGATATTCGGAATTATTTTTCCAACTGGAATGTAGATGATGAACTCCAGTATGATAACCCTGAAGAAGAATTAAGCATGCCATATACATCCGAACACCAGAATCCCACGTCGGACTCAGTACAACCAGCTCCCAGTAGAACCGACATTTATGGTTTTCCGTCAGAAGTCCATTACCCGGAAGACCAGCATTTGTCTCCCCAAAATGCAGATGCCATCATCTCTGATTCCAGTTCGACTCCAGTGGGTTTGTTCGACACAACTTATGGAGTCGACGTGAATGCTCCACAAGCGATGGCGGTTAATTACTTCCCAAATGATGTCATACTGAGTGAGTTTGTCCTCCCCCATGTGGCGCAAACAATGGCTGACAGCGCCTACACTGGTAATTATGAATACCAACACGGCCTAGTTGAAGAAAACCTTATCAGTCATGTGGTGAATGCCGTCAACCCCAAATCAGCGGTTCTAATGCTCTCTTCCAATTCGACACCAGTTATAGTTGATACAACTCATGAATCGGCTGTGGCGGTAGATGAGAAGACCGCAACGCCCTCCAAAGACGTGGAACGAGGATGGGATGACGTTAAAGAATGGCTAAATGCTCCACCTGGATCTTCAAGAAAGAATGAAGCCATATCGCTCAAATGCCACCCCTGCCAAATGGTTTTCACAAAAGCATGTTACTTCAAGGAACACATTAAGGCAATCCATAGCGGGGAGAAGCCGTTCAAATGTAGACACTGCGGAAAAAAATTTGGCACTGATGATACCTACCAGAAACATCTGGAACAGCATGCGAGGGACAAGCCTTTCAAGTGCGGTGTCTGTACCAGACAATTCGGTTACGATATCGACTTGAAACGACATATATCCTCGCACATGGTTAAGAAACCTCACGTTTGTCCAACCTGTGGGAAAAGTTTTCTGAGGAGAGATCACATGATGACACATCGCAAGTTACACTCCAGGAAGTCCAAGTCTGTGTCGCTCATGAAATATTTACTATCGCGGTCAGTTCGAAGGGCATGAAGAATAATTAGTGCGAGAGTGACGAGGTGGTTTATGGTAATGCTCGCATGCTATATTCCACTAACAATTTTCTATTATTTAAAAAATAATTCAATAAATGTTTATTATTAGAGAAAAAAAACCTTTTATTTTATTCAGATTTTTAAAACTGCTGTATCATCATTATACGTTATAATTTTCCTACAGCCCTGAACAGAGAATAGACCATTAAGGAATAATTTTAAAATTTTTGGAACTAGAATAGTGCCACCTCTAGCGTAGAATTGAAAAATGCATCATCTTGTTTATAGAACATTCCAGTTCATGTCAATAACCAGTAATTTTCAACTCAAATCAATCCTGTTATTTTGACCAGTCGGATTCTTATGCCAAATATATTTAATTTTGTTTAGTTTTCGAGTTCCTGTTTATAAGGGCTAGGAATCGCACGTTGAAAGGGAAGACCACGTTAATCCTTAGCTCGCATTTTGTTGCTACGTCTTGCTATGAATGCCACGGGTGGTCTATAAATACAAGCACCCTCGTTCTTCGAGAGATTTTCTAATTCAGCCGACGCCGACGTGAGATTGATATTTTGTCGAGTCGCGTCCGTACTTTTACTGTTTTCCCGTTAAGAATAACCGTAAGCAACCCGCACATTATATTTCTTCAATATTTTTGCCGTTAGAGTGAGTTAATCAGAAATAATGAAGATGTTGAGTGGATGAATATATTTTGGTATCTGGGAACTTTTAACGAATTTGTATAAAACATCAAAATCAAGACCTTCAACCTTGCATAGTGTTCATAAGTCTGCGAGCTGAACTCTCGTGAAATTTTTGTATAAGTCTCTCGTCGTGGGCCGTAAATAAAGCTGTTGGTAGAAACAAAAGTATTGCTTTATAGGTTATTTAAAGCACACCCGTCACAGATGCTCCGAACCGTGTATTTGCTAAATTACTTGTCACTCCGAATACAAATCAACCTTATCGGAACACGTACAGCCCCTCCAAAGTTGGTCAGTTAGAAGTGAGTTAGATGAATTTCAGTTGTGTGTTTGAAATACCCAACTAGTCATCGTATCTCTTCTTTTATTTTTACATCATCTGATATTCTTGGATTTTCAATCGTTAACAGCATAATATTCATAACAGTTTTCTCATTTTCAGTTATCGGTCGTCTATGTATCACTTTGGATTTATCCAAAACCAATCCAGTTTGACGTAGAATCGTTTTTTTTGCATAAACCAATGATTTTATAGAAGATATCTTTTTTTTATTCTTGAAAAATCATCAGAACCAAAAACCATTGAAAATTCATACAATTGCGTTTGATCATTTGCACAAAATATCATGAAAAAACTGAAGGAATCAAATAGATTTCCCGTTTCATCAAGGTAGTTTTTGGTAGTGATTGATCCTGATATATTTCAGATATTTGTTACCTTCAAATTCTTAGTAATGTTCACATTTGTTCTAGCTGCCAATAGAAGGAAAACCAAAAAATCCTGTTATGGTATTCATACATGGGGGAGGTTTCATAAGTGGATCAAATAGGAGAATGACCGCGGGCCCAGACTATTTGATGACGGAAAATATTGTCCTTGTTGTCATCAATTACCGCACAGGTGTATTAGGTATGTACACATTCCAACGAAGTTTCCAGTAGTCTGTTGATATTTTTGAAAAATTGGAAGACTTCACGTCTTCCGGATTTTCCAAAATTTATGTCAATTTTCTATTCCACAATGAAGGTTATCTGCGCAAGTATACCGATGTTTCTGATCTCATAGTTGAATTGAAATTGTCAGAACGCACGTTACATTTATGAATGCCCCCAAATTTTTCCAAAGATTCAAATAATAGTACACCAGTGCAATTTTATTTGAGAAAGTCTCGTGGTTCGTCAAAGGTGCACTGAAACATTTCAAAGGATCTACCGTTGAATGTTCAAAAAGTCAGAAGGTGATTCCAAGGAGTTAACAAAAAAGAGGTTGAAATTGATCTGTCCCAGATAGATGATTGGGTGTCACGAGTGGTGGACAAGAAATTTAACGAGGAAGTGGGTACCATGGAGGAGAGGATGAAAATTCCATACGAGTCTTTGACATTTCACAGAGATACACAAGTGGAAACTTTGAAACCTCTAACATTTGATGACCAATCTTCATGAGAACTAACAAATGGTTTTAGGAGGAAATAGCTATCAGCACATAAATATTGTGTCTACTAGATCAAGCATCAACCACGATTGACATATAGGTCAGCCATACCACAATGTCTTTGAGCAAAGGACGTATGTGCTACTCCTATCGCAGACTGTGATTCATACGAATATTTTCTTGATATCAAATTGTAATATCCGTCAACCGGCTGCACCCTTACGAAGTCAGAGACGTATCCCTTACCTTTTAACGTATGATACCATGCACGAGACCAGTGACCATGCTGGGAATCTAAACCACGCCCCTGTGATTGAGAGGCAGGCGCTCTACCATCACGATCACTACGGGCCATTGAAGTTAAAAATTGCACATTGAACAAACATAAGAAAGCATTATGGTCTGGACCACCGACCACCTGTATATTATACTAAGACATTCAGATTCGTAAGGGAGCTTCATCAGGAGGTCACGAAGATTTGAGAAGGAAGCCTAGGAGGAATAATTTAGATTTGTGGAAGACTTGGGATAGCGAAATGGGCCCATGTACTTGCCTGGCTGCGATAGCGGCCTTCCCCAATTACTACTACTACTAGGGTAAGTTCAGTTCAGCGAATATTCTTCTACGAGCGAGGAGCTAACGAATAAGCTATTGGACTCATAATAACTGAACTTTTTCAGCGGAGCTGCTAGGTGAAAGAAGTCCAAGGAGTCCAATGGGAGAAAGGTCATAGTCCACAACAGTGGCGTACCCAGAATGATATTTTGGGGGGGGGCACACGGATCTAAAATTTTTTTCTGGTCATTTTCAATTAGCTTACAAACTGTGAGAGAAATAGTGGTTTGTCTGTAGGGGTTCGGGGGGGGCTGTGCCTCCGTGCCCCCCCCCTCCTGGGTGCGCCACTGGTCCATAAGCTACGAAGCGAAGTGAATATCTCCGAGCTCAGGAAGAGAACAACATCGTCGTTTCTTCAGAGGAGACTTTAGAAGCTCGTCCACACCAAGAAAGAGACCTTTAAATTGTGAAAGAGGGTACTTTTCCCTAAGATCTTGTTTTCGACATAGAGATACGAACAAAGTTTGCTTGTCCATGGCCGCTTAGAATATCAAAAATGCACCCACAGATACACAAGCTTCAAGATCTTTTTCGAAAATCTGTGAAGCAGATAATAGATAGATCCTATTACTTTGGAATTGTCAATATTGATTGCGGAAATAATGGATGAATATACTTTGAGCAAGAAATCATGAAAAAGAGCGATTTCATCCATTGATTGATTTTGTAGATGCATTGTTGAATGTCTCCTTAATGTCGATACATTCGTAATGGCTATCTCTTTATCCCCCAAGAATTTTATGAGTTACCTGTCAAGATCGTCCAGTACCAATTCCGTAGACTTGCCTGGTTGATACGCATATTGGCATTAGCGTTCGTTGAGAGGATTTGTTATACCTATCCTGTATCTATCTTGTACAGTTCTGACGTTCTGGTTTGTAGAACTTCGGTTCTAAATACTTTCTTCTCGAATATGTCGTGACTCATACAATACAGCGATCTGTATTTTCATAGCGTTTAGTTTCTGATGTTTATCTATTATTTTCAGGGTTCTTGAGTCTGGAAGATCCATTGTTGGAGGTACCAGGCAATGCTGGAATGAAGGACCAAGTATTTGCCCTGAAATGGGTACAGAAAAACATCCATAACTTCGGTGGAGATCCAGAAAATGTCACTGTTTTTGGAGAAAGTGCTGGAAGTGCGGCCGTACATTATCTACTCCTATCACCTCTAGCCAGAGGTAAGAAGCACTAAAGGATGTTCAGTACCCTTAGGCACCACTTAGACTCCAAAAGCCACGGAGTCTATCAACCATCTTCATACCTTGGCCTAAGGATGGAGGTTCAGGAAAGTTCGCAATCAACTACAAAATAAATCAAAATGACCCAAACGGTTCGGATGCGGTCTCTATTAGAAATATTCCGAACTAACATAACTTTTTTCAAGTTATTCAACATCTCTCATAATCTGGGGGTATTTCCGTTAAACTGGAAAAAACAAAAGTACATCTAGTTCACAAAAAAGGACAAAAGACAATTATTTTTTGCTTTGTGGATTTAACTGAAGAAAATTCTGTATTACGAGGAAAGGATGTACTGATATTGAGTAAGACAAGATCGGTGGTAGATTTTTCCTTTTTTTTCAGCTGAAATAAGCAAATCTATATTGTTGAGTCACCTCGGAGCGCATATGGTGGAGGTGTTCTTCCTCATTTGGGACGATATGCAGATAGTATTGAGTAAAACCATTGTACTTGATTATTATAAATATAATTCAATTCAATTTTAACGTTATCCCAAAACCAATTAAGCTTCGTCTACAGGGTGGCCAATCGAGAACGTACCGTAAGGCATTACAGGATGGGAAAGAATTTTTTGGTAAAATCCAAAAACGCACGTCATGATTGTTTGTCTGGGGGACACATTTTGACGTATAAAGCATAGTCAAACCTTCAACACCCTGAATGTCATTTCAAATAGGAAAAAGGGTCAAGTGGGGCTTGTCTTCCCCTATATAATGCTGCATAGTTTGTGGAAATCAATCCACTCTTTCAGAAAATATGAATCGTTGAAACTCCAATAATGATGTGTGACAAAAAAAGTAAAAATCGATTCAATTGTACTTTAAAAGTTATCGTAAGTATTATTGAAATGAATTGGCTATTTCTTGCCGATTTGCAGATTTTTTAGGCTCATGTTAGTCATGTTAGTGTTAGCCACAAAAGGCAATTGGCCGCAGTGGAGGGCCTGATATGGGCCCACTCACGTTCAAACCTAACCTAACCTAGTGAGTACAAAATTATGGGGTTTCTTTCTTTACGTTAAAATTAGGTCAAGTAGTTGCTAGATACCTGTCGTGGTTAAAATGTTTAAAAATTGTTGACTATGAAATTTATCATTATGGTGTAGTCAATTGCAGAAAGAGTGGAAATTATTGAGCTTTTTTAAAAAAACAATTAATGTGGAAATCGGGTCGCGGAGTTGTTTAACCAACGTCATTATGACCAACATACCTCTGGAAAATTATTCCCGAATTGTTGACAAAATTTTCCAAATCAGGCTTGGTTCATAAGAGAAAGAGGCAGCTGAAAATCGAGTACTAAATGAACAATTGACCATTGCGACGGGTGCGTCTCGTACTTAGCATCCAACGGGTAGTAAAAAAATACAAATTCCATCATTATAAAATTCGCTTAGTGCACGAACTAAATGAAGACGACTTTGATAGTCGCTTGCAATTTTGCGAAGTTATGAGTAAGCAAGCGTTAAATAATGGTAAGTTCCTATTTGATGTGTGTTTTTCAGACAAGTGTTCGTTCTTCCTAAATGTTCTTGTGAATCGCCACAATTGCACTAGAAGTTAAATGTGTGGTCTGGTATTTTTGGAGATTTCATTGCAGGACTTTTTTTCCTTCCTGGAAATTTTATAGGCGATATGTAGCGATACACTACAAAATGCCAGCTCTAACAAATATCATTGAGAACGATCCCGCATACAATGAACAGAAACTGATTTTCACTCCCAAAATGTGCCATTATTTGAATGACACGTTTCCAGGACGATATATAGGACGACGGGGCCCAATTGAATGGCCACTTCGGTCACCCGACTCAAGTCCTTTGGATTTTTTGTGGGGACCCATGAAAAGCATTGTTTACATAACAGCATTAGACACAGAAGAGTTTCGAAGAAGAATTATTAACGTATGTCGCGAAGTGACACCGCAAATACTCCAGAATGTATACGACAACGGTTTACTAACTCCTTACGCCACCTCAAAAGCAGCACTGTTAATTTTTAACGCAATCGTGGAGGATTATTCCCAGTCGGCAACAAGATTTAATCATGCATCAGATTTTCACATCTCAAAATGAAAATAGCTTGTCCCGGTTGGAATTCGAGCATTTACTTGACTAATAAATAGTAAAATTGAATCGATTTTTGCATTTTTCGTCAAACATTTTTGTTGGAGTTACAACGCTCCATATTTTCTAAAAGAGTGAATTGATTTTCAAAAACTATGCAGCACTGTATAGGGAATGATAAGCCTCTTATAATGAGGTATTACTTTGCTTCCCTTCACAATTTTTTTTCTACGACCGTGCATTTTTACCTACTTTCCCGCACGCATTTTAGTGCGGGAAAAATATGTTCTCACAGTTTTTTATTGATTGGAATATAATTAAAATTGGGATACTTTTATATATCGACACTAGACATTTCTCGAAATCAATTCACATAACAATCAAACTACGCTGAGTCAAGTGGTTTGGTGTGGTAACGACAACCAAGGTTAGGTTAGGTTAGGTTAGGTTTGAACGTGAGTGGGCCCATATCAGGCACTCCACTGCGGCCAATGGCCTATTGTGGCTCACCCTATGGATATATTTCTCCCAGTATATCCAATCTCTTAACGAAATTGAGGAGTACGTTGGGAGAACAATTTACCAGGTTCTCTGGCCTTACTGTTGTATTGCCAAATGTTCTGGCCGCTGCGAGGCATGTACATAAAATGTGCTTAGCCGTTTCATCCTCCTCCATGCATAGGCGGCACTCTACATCTTGTGCAAGTCCGATTTTATGCATGTGGTGTTTGAGTTTGCAGTGGCCAATGAGCAAACCTACTATAACTCTGAGATGTGCTCTACTGAGTTCTAGTAGCTTGTCAGAGTCCTGTTTTATCCTTGTGCAAGCAATAAATGCTTTGGAATGGGATAGGCCCGGTAGACTACGCCAGTACTCGAGTCTTTTGTTGTCAGCCCAGGATGTTATGACATTCTTGGCAGTGCTATGTGCTATACCGATTACCGGTTCTGGCCCAGTGAACGTTGTATCGGCCCCCCCTTTTGCTAGGGCGTCCGCTATTTCGTTTCCTTCTAGGCCCGTGTGACCTGGTATCCAGACTAGGTTAACGTTGTCGCGTTGTGCCAGTCGGTTTAAGATTTCTCTGCAGTTCCACACTGCTCTGGATTTAAAGCAATTGGATTAAAGCGCTTTCAGTGCCGCTTGACTGTCTGAAAATATTTTTATTGTTTTTCGTGTGTGGCTTCGATTTTCCAGCTCCCTTGCACACATTTCAATGGCATATACCTCTGCCTGGAATACCGTAGCTAATTTACCCATACTGAATGAGCGTTTCACTACTGGGTTTATCCCGTATATTCCGGCTTCGACACCTTCCAAAGTTTTGGAACCATCGGTAAACCAACGTTCATTTGCCCTACATAGGTCAGTTTCATTCCGAACCCAGTCTTCTCTTTCGGGGAAGACCACAGTGTAGGACGTATGAAGGTTGATAGTTTTAGGCATGATGTCTGAGGGCATTCCCAGAATTTTGTGAGCTGTTATGCCCTCCAGCATGCTGCTGCTTCTCATGACTACTGCCTGCGGTAGACTAATGGCCGCTTGGTAGAGTCTGTATGTTGCCCATCTTGCCTCTCTCTCCAAACCTATGTGAAGAGGAGGTAATTCGAGAAGGGTTTCCATTGCTGCCGTTGGCGTGGAGCGAAAGGCCCCAGTAATCGCCAGACACGCTTGTCTCTGTAGTCCGTTAAGTTTAGCCTGGGCCATTTTTTGTTGGCCCTTGCTCCACCAGACTACAGAGCCATACGTGATTATTGGTCGTATGACGGTCAACCAAGGTCACCCAGACGTCAAAGTTTCAAGTCGAAGCGTTGTCGAAGTGACAGAATCTGCATTTTTCAAATTATTTTCAATAAAAGCAATATTTTAATGCATTCGGCGGGCGAAGAGCCCCCAAAAACAACTTTAAAGGCCGCAGACGAGGTGGATTCAGACCTGTTACCTCACTCAAGGTACGAATAGCAATACAATCAATTTTTGAACTGATGGTTTAGGAAAAAAGGAGTGAATAGCTTCAGAGAAGAGGTTTTTTGGCGTATATTTTGGGGCTGAGTAAGGTACTGAAATCGAATACCATATGGTTGCGTTAGTCGATGGTGATTTGTTTAGTTAAAATAAAATAAAACCTGGACATAAGCAAGTGTCATAGGTCGACATAGTTCCTAAATGAACAAAATGTTGGTTTCCGACCACATAAAGCGCAAATTTTTACCGAAGAAGACATATCCAAGTTTATGCTTGCCCATGGAGGTGATATATCTAATCTTATGATTAAAGTTTGTACCATTTTTGGGTAAAACTTTGGTTTACTGGAAATTGGTTATGAAAAAAAAATTAACATCGCGATTTTGTAGTATAAGGCGATTCTGATGGTACCATTTTTGTTTTGCGGAAATGTATTGTTGCCAAGTTTTGGTCACTTCGTATTACTGGAAATCTGATATGGAGATGAATCGAATCTGAAATTATACTATTTCATCAGGTGGTTTTTGCTATTAAACTTTTACTTTGCGGAAATGCGCTGTCGCCAAGTTGTGGACGCGGAAAATTATTCAGAGACGTTTCATAGACATTTTTATTGTAGAATATGAATATGAATCTTTAGTCGAGTCAAATAGTACCAATTATTTTTGTTTTGCGGAAATGTGCTGTGGCTAAGTTGGTCACTTCAGATTACTGGAAATCTGAAGATGGGTTGAAATAGACATTATACTATTCAATCATCCTGTTCGTTCTATATTTTGACTTTTTGGAAATGCGCTGTTGCCAAGTTATGAACAAAGGGAATCATTCAGATGAGCTTTACAGAAATTCTGATAGGAGAATATGAATATCAATATTCAGCCGATTCTGATGGTAGGTATCTACCGGAAATGCGCTGTTGTCAAGTTGGTTACTTAGTATTACTATAGATCTGATATGAAGATGGATCGAAGTGGACAATATCTTATTCAATCCGGTGAATCTGCAGCGAAATGCGTTATAAGCTATGCATGCAGGAAATCGTTCAGATAAATTTTATAGACATTTCGGTTGGAGAATATTGAATAAATATTTATTTCAATCAACCTAAACTTAAACTAACCCGACCAAACATAACCCAAACTAACCTGACCTGAATCAAACTCAATTTGAACCACCATTAAATAATATTATATGTGGAAAAATTACAAAAAAAAATCGCCAGTGGCATAGATTTCAAATCATGTTCTACTTAACATAACCTAAATTAAAACTAACCTTACCCAACATAACCTCAACTAACCTGGCTGGTCTGAACTAACCAAACTCAAGCTAATCCATCACAATATTATATAACAAGAAATTGGTTCTATACATGAAATCAATTCAAAAACATAAGTTCATAAATTTCTGAAATCGCTATATAATAAACGAATGACAGGCGGAAATTAACGCTTCGAAAGGTTCAACTTTTTTTTTCCATCTTCTCCTTAAGTACATGCAGAGGTCGTCAGCAAAGTTCTATGTAGGCGATATGAGAATCTATCAGGTTATTAAATAATTTATATATAAAACATATATCAAAAAATTTCCTCCCCATTTCCGAATGTTCCAACTTGTTAAATCTCAAATTTTTTACATGGGGGGTATGCTAAGTCTCTATAACAGAAGATAACGCGAGCGCGCACCTTCAATTTTTTTCTCTAACATTTATGTAGGAACGCTAGAACGAAGTGAATCCATTATTTTTTTCTCTTATATTTATGTAGGAACGCTAAGTCTCTATAACACAAGACAACGTGAGCGCGCGCATTCATGGTTTTTTTCTCTTATATTTATATAGGAACGCTGAGTCTCTATAACACAAGACAACGCGAGTGAAGCGAGCGCGCTCGTCCGACATTTCGCAAATCCGCTCGCGCGATTATGTTTTTTTTCTCTTTCTATGTTCTCTTTTCTATGTTGCGAGCACGTGCATTCATGCCAAACATAGCTGAAAGTGTGAAATACCCACTTCACATAATTTGAACTCAAAGTGAGATTGGTTTGAAGGAACAGAAATAGTTTATTCTTGTTTTAACGTGTTCCAGTGAATTTCCGCAAAGTTAAAATATAATAACAAGATTTATCTGGTAGTATAATATTCAGAAATGTCCCATATTAGATTTCCAGTAATGCAAAGTGACGAGAACTTGGCAACAGCATATTTCCGCGAAACAAAAATGGTAATAGTAGAATTGCCTGAGGACACGCAATTGCGACGTTCAGTTGTTTTGTCCATACCAAATTTCCAGTAATCCAAAGTGACCATAACTTGGCAACAGCGCATTTCCGCAAAACAAAATTGGTGCTATTGGAATTTGCTGAGAGCCCAAAATCCCGACGTTCAACTGTTTCTTTCATATTAGATTTCCAGTAATCTGAAGTGAGCAAAACTTGGCAACATTTCCGAAAAATAAAATGGTACCGTTAAAATCGGCTCAGGGCCTACAATCGCGACATATGCACTTTTTTCAAATATCAGATTTCCAGTAATCCGAAGTGACCAACTTGGCAACGGCGCATTTCCGCAAAATAAAAATGGTACCATTAGAATCGGCTGAGGTCTCACAATCGCGATGTTCAATTGATTTTTCCATATCGGATTTCCAGTAAACCAAAGTTCAACCCATTTTTGCTCTAGTCGGTGAACTTCGCAGAGCGGAGCTAATAAAAATCACGCTTGACGATATTCAAGATGAAGGAAATGTAATTATTTTGAGAATATCCGATTCTATTAACTGAACTCAAGATTCTTTGTTATATCTGAAGACATAAATAACTATAAAAAAGCAAATGCTCTGTTCAGTGCGTAGGCGTGAACACACTTGGTAAAAACCGGCAGAGATCGATAACTACTTAGGCCTACCTTACCCAGAGCGTTACACAGGTCACAGTTTTAGACAATCCTCGGCAATGTTTCTAACAGATTCAGACGAACGGATAACCAACATAAAACGTCTTGGAGGCTGGAAGTTAACTGCTGTTGCTGTAAGTTACTTTAAGAACTCCATAGAACAGAAGAAAACCATCTGGAATAAAATTCTTTTATCCGTCATCTTCATGCACGTTGCAATACACGAGTGTTACTCTTAACAGCCAGTGCAGTAACAGCCAGCTATGTGCTTTTCGAATCTTTATGCGGTCGTAGAAAAAATAATTAATGTTCCCAAGTCATGCAAAGCGTCATCCCCACCCTTGATTGTTTGCCCGAACTCCGCTTCGCGTCGTTTGGGTCAACGGCAGTCGCGTGCGGGAAAGTATTACTTTCCGCACTTGTTAGGAAAATAACTATTTCCTACAAGCGTGCGTGTTCCGCCCTATTCCCTCACGCAATTTAGTTTGAGAGGTGTCATTTTCCCGCACTAGTGCGGGAAAAATTTTCCCGCACGCTACTGTCACTTTAATTGAGATTTTCCCGCACTAGTGCGGGAATAATTTTTCCCGCACGCAAAAGTTTGTTCAAGAGAGCAACATAAGATGTTTCAATGCGCTTGTGGAAAAAATATTGATCCCAACTCATACGGAAAGGTACTCTCCCGCACTCGACTGCTTACCCGAACTCCGCTTTGCGTCGTTCGGGTAACGGCAGTCTCATGCGGGAATGGTACTCTTTCCGTACTTGTTAGGATAATAACTATATCGATTCCTTTTTTCAGGTTTGTTTCACAGGGCGATAATGCAAAGTGGTAGTGCTCTGAATCCCTGGGCTCGGGGCAGAAGGAATGCCCTCGACATTGCCGAAGGGATGGGATATACAGACACCGACGAAAAAACCATATTAGGAAAACTTCGTGAGGCCAGTGTAAAAAGCATAGTGAACGGTTTATTCAAGAATGTGCAAGTGAGTATTTCAAAAAACATCGCATGTGGTATGAGAAATCCTAATTATTAAACAACTCTTTCGAAGAGTTACCCCTTTGAATGACTCAATGAGTATTCATAACTTGTATGAGCTGGTGGAAGAGAAGTCAACACGTTCACTGCTCATACAGTACTGTCTAACGAGAAAGTAGCAGCCTGGCGTATAGGCCCTCATTCACCCTTTCTGTCATCCACTGTTCTCCACATATCTACAATATCCCCCCTAGTCTTCTTTTTCGATCCTTCGTGACTTTGGGATGAAAGTCAGTATGTCCGTAAACTCCAGGTAAAGTAGTTCCTCTGGTAGGAGTTTTTCATTTCCAAATATTTCAAATCTCAATTTTTTAAAAAAATTTCATCGTCACATTCCCACTTGCGGCAAGTAAGGATGTCTATCAGTGATGGTTGTCTGCCTAATTTGTTATGTCCTGTCAGTATTCCTATAACGAGACGCAGTGCTTGGCGATTTCCCCTAGGAGTCATGTCATCCTTGATTATTTGTTGGGCCGGTCACAAACTCTTTCGACAGCCAGCAGCCGGTAGTATCCCTCCAAAGTTAGTTCAGTTTTTTTTTTCGCCCAGTTATTAGGTACAGAAGAGGTTTTACTTTCTCCGATTCAGCTAGTTTCTGAAGAGCATCTTCGCTGATCTTGATGTTTCGTATGGCAGATGGCTCTGAGCGCTGCCTGGCCATCTTAACAGATATACATTTTTTGTTCGGTCCTTTCTTTGATCCACGAGTTTATCTAGAAGTTCATCCATAACTAGGCACCATAGATGGGGGAGAGGCAGCTTTCCCGAGGGCAGCCCCTCCCCTAATCGGCTTCCAGTCTGAGGCCCCCTTTGGGGTTATTTGAATAACTTTCTCGTTTGCAACGATACAATCCAGCTTATCAGCGAGCAAGACGTTTGTTTGGAAATTAGTGCTGCCTGTATGGTCGCTGTCTTCGCTTTGTCAAAAGCGCCTTCCACATCAAACAACTCAATTAATGTCACCTCTTTGAACCTCAATGTCGATCTCCCCTTTCTATAATAATAATGATAAGAATTATAATAAGGATTTTGTTACTGTCTTGAGGATAAATATCACAAAGTGTTAAGAAGGCCTCTTCCATGAACTTGCTTGTACCCCTAGAAGAAAAGCTCTGGGCATCCTCGGAGCAAATGTTCTGCAGCTTCAGTGAAGTTCTCGGATTGTTTAATTGTTTTAAATTGTTTAAGAATTGTTTTTTCCGTTAACCAGCTGTCATCCCCCTACGAACGACAGCCCTCAGAGTTCGAAACTTGTGCGAGCTAAGGATTAACGAGGTCTTACCTTTTAACGTGCGATTCCTAGCTCTCGCTCTCTCAGTCTTCTATACCTCAAAGAAAAGTGTTCAGTGGGAAGTGAAACTCAAAAAGCTATTTAGTTTCACTTGTCGATATGCTCACTAGCTTTTTCGTTCATGCTGGCCCTTCATTCTAGTGATATTTAATTCAATCGATCACTCAGCGTTGAAACTCTCCTGTCAAGAGGGCTCTGAAGAATTCACAAGTTCTGGGCCATTAAATTGTGTGTTTTTCTCATTCTTTGGCAAGTCAGTTTGTTTTCTCGTTGCCTCTAACACCTCTGTGACCTGCCAGTGGTCTCAGGGATTGTTGCAGTTTTAAGTCAGGTTAGACTACCAAGTGTATAACTTCAGAATTGGGCTGCTTGGCTACCTAACACTGTATAGGTTGTTTCCAGGATCAGTGACAGCTGATAGGTTGTAAGTAACGTATGATAGGTAACGTATTGCATGTGAAAAGTGACAGCTGGCCGTGTCACGTAATATCGATTGGTTGATGGTGGGTGCGAGCGGGACTGGAAAAGAAAGTGGTGGGAGTGAGCTCAAGTACCACAACATCTACTACTGTCCAAAAAAGAGCCTCGTCGGCGATGCTTCGGTTACAAGCTTGCTCACTTCTTCGGAACACAGTATCTGTCTCTATTTTATAGATATTTCCATAGACGATGCTCTTCTGAAATGTCTTCTATCGTTCCATCCGTCGAGATCAGTCTTCATTTTCCTTTGTCATTACTGCCAAATATCGATTTCACTTGACTTGTTTCACTAACGAACTGTGTTATGGGACTTCCTGCCTCGAACCATGTTTTCTGAGGTATACAGCCTGCATAAATTCACACGTTTTTTTTTTCGGGGGAACCGAAATTCAATAAACTATGTTATTTCGTAATAAATTTATTTCTTTGAAACGATGTTGGGGTAAAAGATATACGTACAATTTCTTGAGGTTTTTTGTTATTCAAAATGATAATGTCTGTGTCGTTTGTTTTCATTCTCCCATCTCAGATCTGGAAAAGAAATTGATTCTAAAACCTCATACAAATCAATTTTTTTTTTCAGGATTTTGACCCTTGCAATGTTCGACCCTTTGGACCAGTTATCGAGTATCCACATGAGGGAGCATTTCTGACGGAAGACCCTCTCGTAATAATGAAGAGCGGCAGGAGTCACCAGATACCAATAATTATAGGATATAACTCTCTGGAGGGCATGTTTTATGAATTTATTCGTAAAACAGCGCAGTCTGCTATACCTAAAAGCCTTGAACGCGATGTTTCACATGAATTGAATATTTCACATGATGATTCGCTAGTGCAGGAAGTGGCCAAGAAGATCAAGGAGTTTTACTACAAAGGCGCCGAAATCTCCGAAGAGGATATAAGAATCAAATATTTGGTTAGTATCAGAATTATGAAAATCCGCTGGCATACAGCAGCTTATTCGACAAGAAATTTCTCAGCTCTTTGTTTTGTTCTTTGTTTCTTTCGTCTTCCGTGTAAAATGAAAAACCAAAGAGCAAAGTAGATAGTAGTAGCGGGTACTGGGTCACTTCATAAGGGATAATGATTGCCCCACCCATTCTAATGATGGCCGCCAGCCACTCACGGCCAATCAGACGGCTTATAGGTGGTACAACAAAAAAAAGTTGCCCCACAATTTATTTCGATTACTGACTTCCATATTCGGGTGTATTCTATAACATTCCACACTTTAAAAATGCAAATTTGGAGATATTGTTCAAAATTAATGGAATTTATTACTTTTCTGCTGATAGGCTGCTCAGATTTGTTCAGTCAGGGTGTAGGTAAGGTTTAACTAATGATTGATCAACAGTTAATATGGATTACATGACTACTAAACAATATATGATATGAGCTGACTTGATTAGTTACGATAGAAGGGCGTCAGTTTGCAAAACAAACTGTAAAAACGATTAACAACTTCATTCACTCTGGAAATTAAAACAATAAGCTGAAGGTCGAAAAAAAAATTTGTTACAGGCTACAAATTGCAAACAATATAGCTGAAGGTTACAATAACGTGAAATTGAAATGATCAACCGAAGACTGGAATATTGCTAAGATTTAGCAATCTTGTGTTTGAAAATGTCCCGTATCAATTGAATGTTGAAAAAATGAGAAAGTTGTAAAATCGATTCTTTGTTTATGCATGCTCTAATACATAATACATTTAGTACGAAAACTATGCGTTTTGAGGTTGCAATTCTCCATTTCACAATTTTACATCTTGAATTGTTTTTCTTTGAACCAATATCTTCTGAATCTGCACTGGGTCCATCAAGTCGTGCTGCAGCTTTATTCAAAATAAGCCTTTCCCCTACACTCTGGTGAAAAAATACCTGTTTTGTATACATACTGTCAATTTTTGCAAGAATTATCAGAGTGATAACTGGAAGGAATAAATAAAACTGTTCTCTTTGTTTCGTTTAATTAAAGTTTATGTTCCGCAAGAGGGGCTTTATAACTGAAACAGTTAAGGTAATTTGATTTTTTGGAGGCCACATTTTAAAAAATAGGTGAAAACAGAACCTCTCTTAGATTGCCATGACTTCAAATCCAGATGTATTCGTCAATGCTGAACAACGTTTTCATATACCATTTTTTGATCATTTCCAAAATGAAGGTACTTTACTTAAGGTTCAAAATCAAGTTTTTCAATGCGCCTCGTACATTACGCATGTTTTGCTTCATTTTGTTGGAATAACTTTTTGTTGAAAAACCTATAATAAAAAAGTTACCCATATGATGCGTACTTTGGGGATGACACTGTATATATGGAATACCGGTTGGATCCGATGGGATACATGTAGACGGTGTTGGTATTTCAATCTACCAGTCAGGTCGTAGATAATTGTTTATTTATTCATATAGTACACTACAGAATGACATAAAATTCCAAATGCTACATAGGTAAAACGGTAAAAATATTTAGACAATAAATAACATAAAAAATTAACATAAACATAAAAACTAGGTAATACACAAAATGAAAATATATAAATATAAACAGTGTGCCCCGCTTTTCATGAATACACCCTAATATCTCAGTTATTAATAATGCGGTTTTCTTGAAATTTTGGTGGTGATTATATGTTAGGTAAATGAAGTATTTTGGCATAGTGAACATTTTCATCGACCATAGGCGTGCGGTGTAGGGGGGTAAAAAAGCTGTTTTTTGGGAAAAGGATATTAGGGCTCATTTTAGATAACTTTTTTTATCAGAATTAGAATCAACATCCCCAAAAATCCCCCAAACCATATTTTCGAAATCTGAAGAGCTGATTTGAGGAGAAAAAAAAAAATAAATTCACTTTTTTCGTCTCGGAATCAGCATCCCCAAAAACCATTTAATTCATATTTTCAACATCTCAAGAGCTGATTTGAATAAAAAATTATTCAACTCTTTTTTCAATAAGTCCTTTTAAGCAAAATTCAAACCGTCTTTCAAAATAACCATTTAACATGGTATTTCATATTTTCGAAATCTCGAGAGCTGATTTGATTAGAAAACAAAATTAAATTCACTTTTTTTTAATAGATTGTTTATTTTTAACTTTTTATTTCAAATGCCCTAATCCTATATTAAATTTCAAACACCTTCGTTTCCTTATATTCTGTATCGTTTGCAACTGCCCTTGGTAGAAGATACGCACACTTTGTTACCGTTGGCTTGCCGATTTGAGTTTTCATGCAAATTAATGAAATAGTGCTTTGAAACAAAAGTTTTTGTTTGACATCGGTAATCAGTACGAAATGTCAATAAGTCAAGCAGTGTTACTTAACTGTTAATAAGATGGCACACAACCGAAGAGTAGTTCTTACAATTGGAGAAAAAGTAGAGATTATCCGCTTATTTGGTAATAATGAAAGATCTACGCGTCAAGTTGCTGGAATATTCAATGGAAGGCATCATGATCGAGAACCAATTTCTCACGATACCGTTGCCAAAATCAATAGATTGTTCGCAAGGACTGGAGCGGTTTTCAAAATAAGACCAGGGAGGTACAATTCAAATCAAAGACACTATCCAGACGACGAACGTATCTTAGCAGAATTTCGAAACAACCCAAATGGTACTGTAAGGGCAGTTGCGAGGACAATGAATTTAACGAAAAACAAAGTATGGAGATGTTTGAAACGCAACAGGATTAAGGAATTTAAACCAAAATTTCTACATACTCTGTTAAATGGTCATTTTGAACGACGGTTTGAATTTTGCTTATGGTTGCAGGGTAACTATCTTAACGACAGACTTTTTCTGAAGAACATGATGTTTACTGACGAGGCAACGTTTACAACAAACGGTGTGGTGTCTAATCAAAATTGTAGGTTTTGGGCAGCTGAAAATCCGAATTGGGTAATTCATTGTAAAAACCAATACAGTGAAAAAGTTAACGTGTGGTGTGGCGTATTCAACGAACGGGTTGTTGGCCTTTATTTCCTGGATAACCTGACCGGACAAAATTTTCTAAATTTTTTACAAAATGGTCTCTATGATTTTCTCATGGAATTGCCATTAGCACAAAGACAAAACTTAATCTTTCAATTAGATGGGGCTCCCGCACACAATTCTGGGAGAGTTCGGAACTTTTTAAATGCAATTTTCCCTATGAAGTGGATAGGTAGAAATTCTCCTTTGGAACCATGGCCCCCTAGATCGCCAGATATTACCCCTTGTGACTTTTTTCTGTGGGGGCATTTGAAGAATAAAGTGTATGCTACTCGGCCGCGTAATAAAGTAATTCGTAATTTTGTTACCACTGTTACAAATAAAAAACTTATTAAAAAAAGACTTAAACTTTTTTTTTTGTTCAAATCAGCTCTTGAGATGTTGAAAATATGAATTATAGGGTTTTTGGGGATGCTGATTCCGAATCTGATGAGAAAAGTTTTCTTAAATAAGCATTAATATTCATTTCTCAAAAAATGCCTTTTTTCTCTCCCCAACTTCGCACGCCAATGGTGAATGAATATGATCACTATGCCAAATGCTTAATTTTTCTAACATAAAATCACCACCAAAACCTCAAGAAAATCGCTAATAACAGATATTCGGGTGCATTGACGAAAAAAGTTACTTTTTTTTTTTTCACCTCAAATCAGCTCTTGAGATTTCGAAAATATGGATTGGGGGGTTTTTGGGGATGCTGATTCTAATTCTGATAAAAAAAGTTATCTAAAATGAGCCCTAATATCCTTTTCCCAAAAAACAGCTTTTTTTCACCCCCCACACCGCACGCCTATGGTCGATGAAAATGTTCACTATGCCAAAATACTTCATTTACCTAACATATAATCACCACCAAATTTTCAAGAAAATCGCATTATTAATAACTGAGATATTAGGGTGTATTCATGAAAAGCGGGACACACTGTATAGTAGGAGTGTATTCTCGATCGAACTTTATAAACTCTACTTGGGAATTCTCAATATTTCGCTAATCTTTATCAGCTTCATCAGGAGAGAAAGCTACAGAATATATTTGATTTATATTTGATATATTTGAATAGATTTGATTTCGTCTAATTCTTTCTTATTAAAAAAAGTTGTTTGTTTTTAAGTCAGATTCCTCACCTAATTTCGTGTTGAAAAGTTCCATCAAGGTATGTCCTGAAACGCATCCCCTCTGAGATACAGGGTGTCAAAAGTACAAAAAAAAATTTATTTTATTCTTTTTCTCCAAATTCCCGAGGCAAAAAATAATCAAACTTGGTACACTAATCAAGGTTTATCAACGTGATAATTTGAAGTTATAATTCCTAATTTTCGTAAACGGCGTAGTTACCTTGGTATGACAAGTGAGCATTTGACATCAGTTAGGCTCATCGATACTCAACTTAAAAGTCATAACATTCCATGTACCTAAAATTAAAGGTTTTTGAGAAAATTGAGAAAAACTGAAGATATTTCCTGAGTAGCAAAATAATTTCCTCTGTAAAATAATCTCATAACACTTATTTCTCACAACATATTGGAATATTTGTCAACCTCCTCAACATTTTTTAATGTTGGGTGAATCGGAAACATAGTACGGGTTATTCAGAATGAGACCTAACTCAGTGATTACATGACATCAATTTCATCAAATAATATAATGAATGAATGACTCACCTGTACTATGTTTCCGATTCTTTCAACATTAAAACATGTTTAGGAGGTTGACAAATATTCCGATATGTTGTAAGAACTTAGCATTATGCGATTTTTGCACATGAAATTATTTTGCTACTCAACACATCTTCAGTTTTTCTCAATTTTCTCAGAAATCTTTACTTTCAGTTACATGGAATGTTATGATTTTTAAGTTGAGTATCGATGAGCCTAATTGATGTCAAACGCTCACTTGTCCATTCACTTATCCAAAGAAAATATGAAGGAAAATATTTCTACATACCAACGTAACTACGTCACTGGTTTACGAAAATAAAAAATTATAACTTCCAATTATATTTTGCTTCAGGAATTTTGGAGAAAAAAATTCAAATTTTTTTTTCGACACCCTGTATCTCAGAGGGGATGCATTTTAGGACATACCTTGATAGGAACTTTTCACCTCGAAATGAGGTGAGGAATCTGCAGTTGGTCTTATTGTGACTCACCCTATATATGTTTTCGATTGTGTTCTTATTCACCTATCAGACCATAGTTCATATGGAACCATTGAAAAGCTCATTGGATGAGCTCTTAGAATACGAATCTATATACAGGGTGTTCCATTTGAAAAAAATAGTTTCAACAAGTTTGATTGTTGTTTCAGAACACCCTGTATATTGTAGCGGCCTTCCAATATTATTTATGTTTTGGTGTATAGCTCGGTTACTTGTATACCCATATTCTCTCATTGACCTCTTATAATGAGGTTCATTTGAATTTTTTTTCTCGTCCCTGATTTTTCGTTGAATTCTATAGTGAATATCTTGGCAACGTTGCATCCGATTCCTAAAAATAAAAATGATTTGTGAAGCTATCTTGAAGCAGATTCTGAAAATGAAAGAATATACAGCGTGAAACATTTAAAAAAGATACCAAATGATGGCCCAAGGATTTATGGTGCAACCTGTACACTCGAAAATTATTTCAAAGAGCGTCCAATAACTTTCGATCAGATTGGTTCCTCAATTTTCATTGGCCTAGCAGCAATGATCCGAGCGAGGATAGCTGGGCCACCCTGTATCTATCGTCATATAACTTGAAAGGCCATTTTCCCTAATTCGTCTACTCGTAGATGGACTTGAGAGATGTCGAAACATAGTGGTGTCTCTCTTGGTTTTGCTATTATTATCCTTTTAATCGCCGCCTACGCTGAATTTACCATGGGACTGATCTTATCCTGACTCTTGCTGAGTATGGCCCTCAGCAAGTTTCGTTTGGATGGGGTAATTAATTATTTATTTCCCTATTTCTTTCACAACGTTCCTCTAAGGATATGATGAAGCCTTCTATCCTGATATAAAAAAATAATACATTCATCTCAACAATTTTCTTTTGTTTCAGCAATTTGGTGACATCGTCATGCTGCATGGTATCCAGAAGGCAGCTCGTTTGCTGAAACTTCATGGAACCGCTCCAGTTTATGTGTATAGGTTGAGTTTAGAAAGTTCGCTGAATCTTTGCAAAAACATGTGTGTGACGAAGTACCCCAAAACCTTCATATTCATGACAGTTTTGAATAGGTTATCACCCTGTTATTTGGGAAAATTAGTTGGAGGTTTAACGAATAAAATTCCTTACGACGATATTGAAGGTGTATGTCACGGAGATGATTTGTGTTACCTTTTGAAACTTTCGTTTTTTCCATCTGTATCTCTTGGTAGTGAAGAAGATGGTTACATTCAGAGATTTGTGAAATGCTGGACGAATTTTGCCAAATATGGAAATCCAACACCTGATAAAGACCCAGTTTTCGATAATGTTATTTGGAAACCCCTAGAAAATGAGAAGTTGGATAATATATTCGACATCAACAAGGCTATCACAATTACTGAAAACTGGGAAAGTGAGAGGATGGCATTCTTGGACAAGCTATATGAAGACTACGCGAAGTAAAGATTTCAGTGAGGCCATATCAAAACAAGATTTATTCTCATAGATATTCAAGACGAGACCTCTGAATACAGTATAATTCCAAATACATCTAAAAACCCACATTGTGAAGCGACTAACAATTTGTCTGTAACCTGAAAAACAGCAGGAATATATTTTCACATTTTATGAGTTTTTTATTCTTATTTTGTTTTCACCTAAACAGATAGTTAACATAAATGAATAATTCAATGTTCACGCCCATCAATACACTTGTTTTTCTGTTGTTACATTGTTTATTTTTCCAGAGTCGACCAGTGAATTATTATTGTCTGCAACCGTAGTAACACTGTGGGAGTTTTTCTAGATCCATTAAAGTTATTACTCAGTGGAAGCAGTACCTATATCCATGGGACTTGTTTCGAATCAAGCAGCTTGACCAAAGTTAAATATAGGTAACTTTCACACTCATTTGGGACTATGGGAAGCGTTGAATTAATAATGAAATGTAGTAGTACAAGTAGTAGTAGTAGTTATTTGGGGAGGCCGCTGCCGCAGCCAGGCAAGTAGGCCCACATGGACCCTTTTTGCCATCCCCTGTTTTCCACATATTCACATGTCCACAATTCCTTCTCTTGGTCTTCCTCTTGTCGGAGTTTTTCCCTATCGCATAATAATAATAATAATAATAATAATAATAATAAACAAAACCGGACCGGCAGCCATGGAGCACCCTGGAAGGAATGCTCATTCCCTCTGATATCGGCCATGGATATACTAGGCTAACCCCATGGTATACCCGACTACTCGGTTCTAGACGGACGAGAAAGAGGTCCCCACAACCGACCCCTTCGGATGAGGGGTCATAGGCAAGGTAGTCTGCCAAACAATGACAACCACAATGAAAACGGACGCTTTGAGTGAACGGATGAACTAAGGGACAGTCTCCTGCATTGCTATGAGAGCAGTGAGCCCGCCCGAAGAGGATACATGGCGAGAATGCATGCACTGTGGTGTGCAACACACCCAGAGCATGCTGCCTTTTCCTCACAAAATCTAAGGGATTATGTATCCCACCTTCGGGTTCGAGGCTACGTAAGAGCCCCTCCTCAGCCTGTTAACGCAGTGGCAGAAGTGGCAGATATGCCACGTGTTGACCTGGCTGTAGAGGAGGCCCGCATCATACCACCAATGGAAGGCATCAGAACCCACAGGGCGCTCCATAACACCAAGCCCCTGAAGCCACAACAACTGGCACGGGTGGATGCGGAGATTCACGATGTCCTTTCAGCAGAGGCTGACATCTGGCAGATCAACTCTGCCGTGTATGACGCCGCTCAGGCCCTGTCCCAAGCGGAGAGGAGAAATATCACCCCTCTGATTGGGAGACATGAGTGACGCATCCACAAGATGGAAGCTAAGATCAAGTTGGCGAGACAACACGCGTCTCGTATCCAGTGTGTGGCGGACTACGTGGCGGCCAATAGGCCCTTCACGACCGCAGTGCGGCGAATTGCTGCAAATTTGAAACGAGCTCACCACACAATAAATCAAGACGTGCTGTTTACCATCAAACATCACTATCTTGATAGGATAAGAATGGTGGTGGCTACAAAATAGTCACTGGTGAGGCGGGCGAGGAGCATCGCGGAAAACATGAAGTTCCGCGACACACCTCGCCTATTCCAAGAGCCTCCACGTGTTGTGGAAAACCCGCCGGCGGCTGATCGGGTTGAAACCTTCTGGAAGAACATTTATGAATTTCCGCAACCACTCAACGTAGATACTCCAGCCCTAGCGCAGTTCGAAGCCTTCTGCAGGAGGCAGGGTGGTGCTGTAGGTTTTCCGGATTTCCCTACAGCTGGAAAGTGAATACAACAACGAAAACATCAGTAAGTCACCCCGGAGCGCCACGGCAAATAATAATAGCCGTCCTCCACCCGCACAGGCTATGCCTTTGGGTACACTTTATGAATGGAGGGGGTATTATTTTTTTATTTTTTTTTATCCGTTAGGAATTACCCAGTCAGGCCCTGTCTCCGGAGCCCCGACACTTCCGGAGGGCGCGCTGGTGTGTCATTAACCCCAGTATACACTCCCCACGTCCATGGGGTAAGTGATTACTGGGTCCGAGAATCATGTGCCCTGAGTAGGCGGAGTGAACCAAGGATTACGGCCTTCTACATTCGCCCGGCTAGGATTTCTGCCATGTCACGGCAAGCCGGTATGATTTTTAAGTTTGAGAGCAGTGTGTCCATCATTCCACCAAGGACCCCTATTATCAGAACCACCATCTTGACAGAATGGTTTGGATAAAGCCTGCGGAGTTCAAAGAGTAGGTAGATCTCGATATTTAGTCCGTTTTTCCTCCTCTTTTCGGACGATGTTCGTTTCGCCAGGAGCTGAAAACTCAATGACGAAAATCGTCCTGCTTTGATGGTCGAGGAGGACTACATCAGGCTTATTGGCTTGTATTTGCCTGAGGGTGGGGAGTGAGTAGTTCCAATAGATTCGGCACTTCTCATTCTCCACAACGGACTCAATATCCCCCGGAGCATAAGACAACACCAGTGTCTCGTCTACACCGTACGAGTGTCGTAGATAGTAGTTATGCCTGTGGATATAGACTGAGACCGCATAAGCTGGACAAGCTGACAGCAAATGCATTATGGTCTCAGCTGCCTCAAGACACGCTCTGCATCTAGTGTCAGGGACCTCTATACCCATCACGCGACTACGGTAGACGAGGGTGTTGAAGACACCATCCTGGCAGGCCATTATGAATCCCTCGGTTTCCGATTTCAGCCCACTTGACCTGAGAAAAGCGAAGGTCAGGTTTCTGGAAAAGCCAAGTTCTTCAATGTTCTTGAAGAAGACCCCATGCATTGGCTTATCCCTATGTAGCTGTAAGAGCCTGTCACACTCCGCAGCTTTCACGTGGGCTTTTTTCTGAACGGGTTCCAACTCGGTGAGTTTGGGTTCGTCCGTTCAGTGTCGAATATGAGACCGAGTTCATCGGCTGCACGGGTTGCTGACTTGAATAAATGCTCCAATCCCTGCATTTTCATGATCACATACCAAGCAGAGAAAGGGATCTGAACTCCTGATGACTTCACAGGCTCCATCCAGTACCATTCTGTTATGTAGGCACTCCAAACTCAAAAGTCCACGGCCTTCCTGCTGTCTGGAGAAGTATAACCGTGGAACAGACGATTTATGATGCAAGCTTCTATGAAGATGCATCATTTTGCGAGTTTTTGCGTCGAGTTGTCGCAGCTCTTCCTGAGTCCATTTCATTACTCCAAAGGAGTGAAGTAGAATCGGAACGGCAAGCATATTAGTTGCAGCAACTTTGTTCTTCCCCGACAGTTCTGAAGACCAGATCTGTCGGAGTTTGTGCTGATACTTGCCGCGGAGAGAGCTTTTGACAGTAGCTACCTCTTAGGTGTTGCGTTGTTCCACCCCTAGGTAGGTATACGTCTCTCCGGCATCCAGAAGATGTAAGATGCTTCCGTCTACGAGCTGAACGTCCTCTCCGTATTCCTCGCATCGTCCTCTTTTGAGATGAACCGTGGCATATTTGTCAATCCCAAACTCCATTCCGATAGCATGCGTGTACTCTTTCACCACCCTTAAGGACTGATGAAGTTCCTTCTCTCCGGATGCATAAAGTTTAAGGTCATCCATGTAAAACAGATGAGTGACCTTATGCCTCCGGTTGCTGTGGGTGCCGCAGTTGTATCCGCGGGTTTTCTGTTGTGCAACGGACAATGGCAGTAGTGAGATGCAGAAGAGAAGAGGACGGAGGGAGTCTCCCTGAAACACGCCCCTTCTAAAGATAACCTGCTCTGTTTGGACTTTGACTTGACCAGATGTTATGGTAAAGCGAGTCCTCCAGAGCGGCATCAGCTGATCGGGTACCGCAAGGCATCTGAGCAAATGCATGATGAGCTCATGCGATGTTGTATTAACGGATATATGAGCAAAGAAGGTCAAAGAAGGGGGTCGCGGGCTGCAAGGAGAACCTGCTGATTGAAAGATGCATCACGCAGGACTCCGTGCAGTATAAGCGTAACCTTTCAATGGCCTGGATTATCACAAGGCATTTGATACAACATCGCATGAGCTCATCATGCATTTGCTCAGATGCCTTGCGGTACCCGATCAAATAGTGAGATGCATTGAACAGCTGATGCCACTCTGGAGGACTCGCTTTACCATAACATCTGGTCAAGTCAGAGTCCAAACAGAGCAGTTTATCTTTAGAAGGGACGTGTTTCAGGGAGACTCCCTCAGTCATCTTCTCTTCTGCATCTCACTACTGCCATTGTCCGTTGCGCTACGGAAAACTCGCGGATATAACTGCGGCACCCCCAGCAATCGAAGGCATAAGGTCACCCATCTGTTTTACATGGATCACTTTAAACTTTATGCCTCCGAAGAGAAGGACCTTCATCAGTCCTCAAGGGTGGTGCAAGAGTACACGCATGCTATCGGAATGGAGTTTGGGATCGACAAATGTGCCACGGTTCATCTCAAACGATGCGAGGAATACGGAGAGAACGTTCAGATCGTAGATGGAAGCATCCTACATCATCTGGATGCCGGAGAGACGTATACCTACCTAAGGGTGGAACAACGCCACACTCAAGAGGTAGCTACTATCAAAAACTCTCTCCGCGGCAAGTATCAGCACAAACTCCGACAGATCTGATCATCAGAACTGTCGGGAAAGAACAAAGTTGCTGCAACTAATATGCTTGCCGTTCCGATTCTACTTTACTCCTTTGGAGTAATGAAATGGACTCAGGAAGAGCTGCGACAACTCGACGCAAAAACTCGCAAAATGATGCATCTTCATAGAAGCTTGCATCCTAAATCGTCTGTTCCACGGTTATACTTTCCCAGACAACGGGGAGGCCGTGGACTTTTGAGTTTGGAGTGTCTACACAACAGAGTGGTAGTGGATGGAGCCTGTAAAGTTATCAGGAGTTCAGATCCCCTTCTCTGCTTTGTATGCGATCATGAAAAAGCAGGGATTGGAGCATTTCTTTTCAAGGCAGCAACTCGTGCAACCGATGAACTCGGTCTCGTATTCGACACTGAACGGACGAACCCAAACTCTGAAACCGAGTTGGAACCCGTTTAGCAAAAGCCCACGTGAAAGCTGCGGAGTGTAACAGGCTCCTACAGCTACATAAGGATAAGCCAATGCATGGGGTCTTCTTCAAGAACATTGAAGGCCTTGGGTTATCCAGAAACCTTACATTCGCTTTTCTCATGGCAAGTGGGCTGATAGAGGTCCCTGGCATGTTGTGGGGCAGCTGAGACCATAATACATTTGCTGTTAGCTGGTCCAGCTTATGCGGTTTCAGCCTATGTCCACAGGCATAACGCGGTCCTAAGAGTGTTTCACTACCATCCATGACACTTGTACGGTACAGACGAGACTCCGGTGTTGCCTTATGCTCCGGGGAATATTGAGTCCGTTGTGGAGAATGAGAAGTGCCGAATCTATTGAAACTACCTACTCATTCTCCACCCTCACTACCAATAAGCCTGATGTCGCCCTCCTCGACCATCAAAGTAGGACGATTTTCGTCATAGAATTTTCGGCTCCAGGCGAAACAAACATCGTCCGAAAATAGAAGGAAAAATGGACTAAATATCGAGATCTTCTGTTTGAACTCCGCAAGCTGTACCCAAACCATTCTGTTGAAATGGTGGTCCTGATAACAGGGGTCCTTGGTGGAATGATGGACACACTGCTATCAAGTTCAAAAATCTTACCGGTTTGCCATAATATAGCGGAAATCTTAGCCGTACGAATGCAGAAGGTCGTAATTCTTGGTTTACTCCACCTACTCAGGGCACATGATTCTCGGACTCAGTAATCACTCACCCCACGGACGTGGGGATTGTTTACTGGGGTTATGATACACCAGCGCGTCCTCCGTTTGTATCGGAGCTCCGTAGACAGGGCCTGACTGGTATCACCTAAAAGTATGAACGAAAATGTCTGTAATGACTTTCTTACAGGAGATGCTTGAATTTATTCGAAAAACAGACATTTTTCCATTCTTTATTCTTTTTAGAGTATATTATTATAATAGAATAATGATCACTAAAATTCTGTTTTGGAACCTTTTGTCTATTTTCCACGTTTCACGTCAATTGTTTTAAATTCTTCGATATTTTCTTATTCGATGAATAAGCCACAAAAATTAGTTCTGTACTTTCTTCAATCTCTGAGTAAGTTATTTGGCTGGACATGAGCCATATAAGTTATCTAAATAATCAAATCTCGACAAATCAAGCGCATCACAAATAGTGGTTTTCGCCTGAGTTGAGAGTACCTGTTGATTTCCATAAATCAAGGAAGGATACGCAAGATGTATTTGCTTCTTCGTATATTTCTCAAATCGTGAATCGGAATTGATTGTAACTCCAAGTCTTTTGAATTCATTAGTGGCTTGTGATCTGTTATCATAGTCTAAGCAACAAGTGCTTTTCAGGTCAAAATTTTTTCGCCTTTTCGATTCGGAATGGCATGCAAATAATTTTTGAGAAAATGCTAAGGCCGCTCGCAAAAATTGCAATAGTTATCAATTAAGTGAAAAAAAAGGGGGTGTGATTTTTCGTCAATATCTCAAAAACTATTCAAGATAATTCAAATTTGAAAAAAGATTCGAAAAGAAGAGTTCATTTCCGAAAAAAAAGTTTCGACACGCGAAACTCTAGGACCAATATTTTTAATTTGTTGGTAAAAAAATATTTATCGCGATTCTTCAATAAATTATCAATTAACAATTTTTTGTAGCACGAACATTAACATTGCAAGTGCGATAATTATTAAACTATTAATCCGATAATTTTTTCCTTTCGTGGAGCTATTTTTCAAAGGTCTTAGAATAGTTCACTGTTGGAAAAATAAAAAATTTGTTAATTTTCGTTTTGTTTTTAACAATTTACTAAGGTGAAAAATTACAAAGCTTTATTAAACATTGAAAAAAATTATTTGTTTCAATATCTATTATTATTGATCCGTTTTCGTATGATCAGAAGCTACTTAAAAATTATTTTTAATAATTTTTATCTTCAATTGTTTAAAAAAAATTATAAACAAATGCGTTGTTTATGAGATAATTTAAATTATTTGTGTTATAACATAATCTTTGATGATAATGATGAAAAAAAAACTTTCAAAAAAAATTTTATAATAAATAAATAGTTGAATCAGTGCTTCAAATTTTGGCTTAACTTGTTTTTTAATTAATAAAGAATAAATAAGTCTAATATTTTTTCTTTATAACTTCATTAGTTAAAAAGTTACATAATAACCAGTTCAGAGTGGTGTAATTAAAGATAACAGAAAATTGAAAATTCAATAACAACTATAAATACATATTTTTTGTTGTAAAATTTTACATGGTTGGATTTGTTTTTTTAATTAAAAAAAGAAAAAAAAATGCAGAGATAATTCATTTGATCATAACAAATTGTTTATTGAATAAACAATGACAATTTAAATAATAATCGATTTTTTTTAATATCAAAGACCAGGATAAATGATGATTTAAAAAAAAATGGTTCCTTAATTTTTCTAAAGGGTGGAAAAAAAATTTGTTATCTAACAAATATCTTTTTCAGCCATAAATATTTAAAAAAAAAAAATCATTATTATCATCAAAGATTTTGTTATAAAAAATTAATTTAATTATCTCATAAACAACGCATTTGTTTATAACAATTTTTTAAACAATAGGAGATAAAAATTATAAAATCATTTCTAAGTAGCTTCTGATCATACTAAAACGGATCAATAATAATATTGAAACAAATAAATTTTTTTCAATGTTTAATAAAGCTTTATAATTTTTCACTTTAGTAAATTTTTAATAACAAAACGAAAATTGATAATTTTTTAATTTTTCCAACAGTTTTTTCTATTTTTAATTTTGATATTTAATATGTTTAAATAATATTTATTCATCAAAGGTCCGAAGAGGAGGTGGCTTGCGCAAGCCGGAGTCCCGTTTTCGGGCGTATTTCAACCCTCTGGGAAAATTTTAAAAATTGGTCTCAGAGTTCCGCAAGTCGGAAATGAACTCCTCTTTTTGAATCTTTTTTCAAATTTGAATTATCTTGAATAGTTTTTGAGATATTGACGAAAAATCACACCCCCTTTTTTTCACTTAATTGTTTATAATTATTGCAATTTTTGCGAGCGGCCTTAGCATTTTCTCTAAAACTATCTACATATCATTTCAAATCGAATGACACCTCAATCATAATTTTTGGAGAAGGCGAAAAAATTTTGACCTAAAAAGCACTTTCTTAGACTATCATAAGAGATTCACTAACTTTCTGCCGTTTTACTTTCGATCTAAAGAGAATAATGAGAATTTATTGGGATTCAGCAGTAGACAATAATCACTAGCTAACTCAACAAACGATTAAACCTCATTGTTCATTAGATTGCATGCATTTTCTACAGATAGTCAGATAAAGGTGAAAAGCTGTAGTAGATTTGAGTGTCATGGCCTTAATTAAAGGTGAATGTTACAAGATTTCAGAAAACGTTTAATGTTCGACGAAGAAACTATGAACAACAAGGGACCCAAAATAGAGATTTGAATAATTAGAGTTGATGTTATTTTGGAACACTGTTTCGTTTTATATATAATTTTCAAGTAATTTAAAAGCATTCTGATAATCCCAAATAATGTAACATTGCTTAAAGAAGACCATCATAGTTCAAAGTGTCGAAGGCCCGACTAAAATCCAGAAGCATGATTTCAGAACAAAAACCCTCATCTGTGAGTAGCACGAGCACACAACAAAAACCCTCATCTGTAACCCCGATAATGTCATCCACGATGTGTAGCAAAGCAGTGGCGCAACTATGATCTTTGCAAACCCCAAATTTGTTTCAGACTTCAGTTATTTGTTTTGAGGCAATATCATAACATTTTTTATCGAAATTCGTCGATGATTCATGTCAAGGCCAGAATATTATTGAATTTCGCCTCTTGTTGTTCAATAGGCAGGGGCTCGGCACTTACTAGTTGATTGACTTTATTTATTTTCTGGTTTGAATGCACAAATGGTTTTGACGACTTCGTCCATGTTCTGACGTGATATTTGCTGCTTATACCGTATGAGTATCATAGGTGAGAGTATATCACTCGTAGTGACGCGTTATGCCTGTGGATATAGATTGACATCGCATAAGCTTCACAGACTGACAGCAAATGCATTATGATCTCAGGAGCCCTAAGACACGTTCTACATTCTTGTGTCTTGGACCTTTAAAGCCATTACCCAACTTTGGTAGACCAGGGCCATTATGAATCTCTTGGTCTCTGACTATAGGCCACTTGATTTGAGGAAAGCAAGGGTAATATTTTTGGATAAGGAGAGGTCTTCGATGTCCTTATAGAGTTGCTGGACTACTTCTGTCGTCGCAGCCTTGACGTGAGCATTTTGCTGAACGGGTTTCAGCTCGGTGACATAATTTTGTACACCTCGCTCATACGAGACCACGTTCATTGGATGCATGGACAGCCACCTTGAAGAGAAATGCTCCGATCCCTACGTTTTTATGGTCGCAGACTGAACAGAGAAGGGAATTTGAACTCTTGATGAACTAAGAGCATATTATCATCATCATTATTGCTATAAAGTTGAACTCTGACAATCCGTTGAGACGACGCAAGTCCGAGTGTACCTAATCATGTTGCTGCATGTTAACGTCTACAACCTTCAAACAAATATTCATGTATCGTATCGTGAAACTCACACTTTGATACGTAATATCACTTAAGCAATGAATGGTAATATTTATATCAAATTCCTGCCACTTTTCACACTCTCCATTCGAAAGACTTATGGTATATATAGAATGGAAAAAGAGACATCACCATCAGTTTCAAGTGTACCTACGTCTAATAAAAATCATAATGTTCAAGCTGTTAGTATTATTATCTGCAATTTTTGCGATTTCCGCTGCCAGAACAGGATATTTGGGAATCGGCCATGGATTGGGGCAATACGCAGCTCCTGTAGCAGTATCCTCTCCAGTTGTATCAGTAGCATCTCCATTGAGCTCTGCAGTTAGCACCCAATCGAGAGTAGACATCAGAGCGCCCTCTGCTGTTGTTGCAGCTGTTCCAGTTGTAGCTTCTACGATTGCTGTCGGTGGATATTATGGTTTGGGATCGAATGGTTATGGGAGAACAAGTTATGAATCATATGGAGGACACGGATATGGGTTTGGATCTGGAGTGGGATTAGGTCATTAAATGATAACTTGTTTCGGTGGCGTTCTTGAATAAATCAAAATTCATGATGTTGAAATAACTGTGTTGATTCTTTACACTTGATGCATGAGGGTTTCTGGGGTTCCATAATACTGTTTTTCAAACTATTGAATATTTAAATAGCATAGCTCATCCAAAATTAACTGAACGGACTATGCGCTTTATCAAAACTCTGGCCTGTCAAGATGACTTTTCGGTGGATGTGCCATAATAAAACCAGTCTCCAATGTTTAACTCTCGTTTTAACATCGAATTGTCAGAGTGACACTTCAGCAGTAATATATTCACTGGTAAGAGTAATTTAGGACAAATGTTATTCAACATAAAACCCAAACGAAATAATGGAAGAAAAATCGGGTATTTATCATGAACTCGAATGTGGAGGATATTCAACATCCATGTAAAATAGGCAGACATTTTGATATCAGATACCATGAACATTATATTATGTTAGATAAAAAATCAGCTCTCTTCCTTTATTATACTTGTGCGGATGATGTCTCCATTCATTTGTGCTTCGTTTGAAATGATAAAAGGAAATAGTATGAGCTCTAGAAAACGGTTTTTCAATATTATCTCGATGTTTCGCTTCAAGTCTCTAAACTAATTTCGAAAACCGCTATGACCTTGAAATAATGTAACTCTTCTGAATTCATGAATTTCCACTTTCATAGTTCTTAACCCTTAACCCCAACATGCCCACTAGATCAGTCAGTGTATACCCTGATTCTATATACAGGGTGAACTATGACCGCCTACAGAGCACACGACATACAATGGATGTTCGTTTTACGTCCAGCTTTTGCAGAAACCTATATACTATCAGGTAGACAAGTAGCACTAAAAGCTCTGAAGTTACACACTCGTGAGTCTGAGCTGATTTGGGTCTGTAAACAAACCCTGAGACAACTGGCAGCAAACAATCAGGTAAACCTGATGTGGGTGCCAGGTCACAGGGGCATCAAAGGTATCTAATGAGGAAGTATACTGCCTAGACAAAGAAGTGGCAAACACCACTTTCCGAGCCAGAACCCTTCTGTGAGCTCTCCAAGGCTCACTTAAAAGGAGAGTTTCGATACTGGGAAATTACACTGGTATAAAGTACCAGGACAAGGACAAGCAAAAAGGCTAGTGATCCTATCGACAAGGAAAGCTAAACAGTTGGACAAAAAATACTTGAAATTGGTAACGGAACTACTTACTGGGCACTGCCTTCTGGGGTATCACCTCATGAAAATGAGCAAGTCAGAGAGTGATAGTTACCGCTATTGCGAATGCCCAGTGCTCTTCTGCAAGAGGCTCAAATTCCTGGAAGGGACATTCTCAACACCCTCCGACATCAGGAATTTAGCTCCCAGGTAACTGATAAACTTCGCACGAAGTCTCAGAATTCCAGGTCTTGAATAGATGAAGGGTCACACAGAAACGACCTTGCAGGTAATAAAAATAAAAAATTTGCAGATAAATATGAACCCAGGAAAATCTACACGTCAAATTTCCTCCGATATGAATACTTGTCATACAAGTGCTTGGAAACAACTCAAAAAAGCTGTTTCAAATGTTACAAAATACACATATCTCAAAAATTGCTTCCAGGTGATTCCGAAAAGAAGACCTGATATCACTGTTTTCCTGGATAATGTAATTTGTATAGATGAAAGTACTTTTACGAATTGTGGAATATTTAACATAATAACAATTTTCCAAAATTTCAAATTTTTTCGGATATCTCCGGATATACTCGAAATTTCAGAACTTTCTCAACGGCATATTTTCAGTCAGGTAAATATGCAATTCTGTCCCAATTTAACCATCTTCGTATCTCTTATTGTATCCGAGATCCCAATGGTGAGGATCGAATTTGAAACATTCTGTATACATACATTCCACGAGCAATTACAGTTTTGAATTTGCTTTACGAGTTTTCAATAGGGTTTAAACTCATTTTGGTACTTCAGAAAAGTGTGGTTGTAGAAGTCTAAATAAATAATTCAGAGAGTTATAAGGGACATTATTTCTTGAAGTTATACTGAAAACACTAAAACATGGAAGTTCTACCTTTGGACAATCAACTGAATTCCACAATGAATCTAAATGATCAAACCATACAGTATACTTCATTATTTTATTGTCCCCAAACAGAGCACATTTTGCTCGCTGAGTTATAACAAAATGTTCTGTGCCATTGTTAATTATTATTCAATTACTGTCATGTAAACTATGAGATTCTCTCACTATTCAGTGGATCAGCGGTCTAATGCACAGGCCGTTCGAAACTCCAGCATAGCGATAGTCGGTTCGAATCCGATGTAGGTACAAGAATTTTTCTCAACTACTTTATATCGGATTCGATAGGCGGCCGCATGCCTTGTTGAAAAGCAAGTGTATTGTAAGTTGTCTAGATGCCAATCTCGTCTAGTGCTAGCTTGGATTGCACACCGACCACCCGAGGTGGTGCTGTAGGTTTTCCGGGTTTTCCTACAGCTGAAAAGTGAATACATCACCTGAAACATCAGTAAGTCGCCCCGGAGCGCCACGGCAAATAATAATAATAGCCGTCCTCTACCCGCACAGGCTATGCCTTTGGGTACACTCAACGAGTGTTTATGAGGGAGTATTATTATTATTATTCATCACGTTTGCGGACAGTAGATGAAAACGGCACGTTTGTGAGACCAGTCACTAGTTCTTCCAATTCATCATTAACAACGTTGATAGTTATCGCTAGTTGGTTGCATCCCTTCACTCCCCCACGATGACTCTGAAGGGATATGGTAGATTTTTTTCTCTCATAATTATGATTTAGTTATCTCATCATAATGAGTTAAGTTATTCATTATAATTAAGAGATAATTCAATTCATCATAAAAACTTACGCTATTTCATAATTATGAGGTAACTGAGACATTTTATTATTTACTTACTTGCTTTTACCATTATTCACTTTTTTTATGTTGCTGGCGTTCGTTAAATATAGCCTGATGATTACGTGATACTAATCAGCATTCATCAGCATCTGCTCGATCTTACAAAACCGAACTCATCCAAGATCGACAGTTAATTGTCCTCAATTAGATCATAGAGTAGGTATATAATATATTGTTGTTATAAAATTGTTATATCGGTCAACCGGTTGCACCCCTACGTGCAACCCTCAGAAGTCAGAGACTTGTTCGAGCTAGGAGAAGACGTAGCCCTTACCTTTTAGTACGTGTGATGCCATGCACAAGACCGGTGGCAATGCTGATATTCGAACTCATGCTCCTACGGATGTTTGGCTTATGGAGCGAGCACTTCTGCTAGCTCGTCTCTGATTTTATTTGACTGATGGCACGTTTAGTAGAAAAAAATATGATCTGAATAAAAACAACCAAGATCAAATGAAATATTGTGAAAATTTGCATATAGCGGTTCAAAATATTAGGAACGTCACTGGGTTAGTTAGTTTTTCGATTGAAAAAATTAAATTATGATTTTCCGAACAATCGACCCCATTGTTCCGATATTAAAAGGAACTGTTCAATAGTTTGTGGTTATTCTCTGAAAAACAAATGAATAAAATTGAACTGAACATTAAGCTAGAAAACACACCAGGATCGACCATCCGCGACCGTCCAGCAACGACCAGAAATTTGAAGGGATCAATACAACTTTCAAACTCACAATGATCGACCAAAATTTTTAACGGATTGGAATTTCAAACATGGTCGAAAACCGATCGAAGACGATTATTCAGAGTGAGTTATCCGATATGAATTTGGGTCGTAGGTGGACGATCGCGGACGGTCGGTCATGGTTGCTCAGTGTGCAGGCTGCCTAAGGGTGGGACCATTTGAAGTAACGCAATAAAATATCCTGAAAAACTTAAATAAATCCAGGCATTGAAAATCTAAAATTGAATAATAACTCAATCGATCCTAATGAAACCTACATGCATTTTTCCTGCTCACAAATACCTCGACACTCGCAACGAACAAAGACGTAACTCATATTTCAGGAGAGCCGATATGGGTAAAAATTGTGTAATTATGTTATTTGTAATATGAAAACTGTGAAAGTTTTTAATTACCGTGGCTGCTGAATTTGGTATTCGTTATAATTGTTTATTATTAAGTTATATGAATCACATACGGATCATTCTCAATTTTTGATTATTCGAGATTTAGACCTAATTTTGACAGAAGCTTTATCAGAGGAATGATGAAGGTGACAGAGGAATGATATTATGGTTTGATTTTATATAATTTAATAATTTCCAAATGTCATTATTTTTTCTTTTAATTTGTGCTGAATGTCTTTGACTGTTACAACAATTCAACAATGTTCCATTGACTAATTCTAATAACGATCCCCGCTTGAAAATCTTCTTCACGTCACTTTGCAGACGATATTTCTTCAATAATTCTCCCGACAGCATGTGTTTAAAAAGCCTGCTTTTCTTTCGTACGCTTCAGATTTTTGTATTTATTCTTCAATTGATCATCGATAGCCTCTGCAAATAGTGATCGTTTCACAACATCAACCTTGTTCTTGTCATGTGATAGCATTTCTTGAACCCTAGTTGCAGGAGTTGAAACTTCATACTTGGTTTGCTTCTTTTCCTTTCTTTTCTTATAACGTTCACACTTCTTTTTGTACTTTTTGGCTCTTCTTTGAAGATTTTTGATCAATTCGTCTTTTTGTCTCATTTCTCTACTTCTCGCTTTTCTGTTCTTTGCTGCCCTTCTTTGTCCTTGAACTGTTCGAAAACTTTGAACAGCTCGAACCTCAATTTCTTCATTTTCAGACAAAGGAGGGGTATTCACTGTGATATACTGATTTTCTTCTATCTTCCTTTTTCTGTAGCTTCTCGAATGTTCTCTCCATATTTTCCTTTTCATGCGCTTCTCTCTCTCAGTCATTTGATCAACTGGTTTCACAATTTTCTTAGCTTTTTTCTTCAGATATTGGTCCCTTTCTTTTTGCCTCGGTCTATTTCTACCTTCAGGATCTTGCTTCAGCCTCTCATATCTGCGTTTTTCAGATTCTCGCTTTTTTTTCAACCTTTCTGCGTTATCACGTTCTGTTCATATTTTGGCCATTACTTCTTATCTGAATACAAAAAAAAAATTATTGGTGCTAAATATTGATTTGTTGTAAAAGTATTGTGTCAATCTATACTGAATTCACTAGTTTCACTGAAACTGTCACTTTCAATAGTATGAGCAGTAAAATAATTGTAGATCCAATGGTTTTAAATTATGCTGCCAGAGTTGAAAAGACTACTGCAAATGTATTTGAAATAAAAGCCAATAAGCAAGAAATTAAGAAATGAGAAAGGTAATTACAGTTGCAGCATCAAACTGTCTTCGTGAACTGTAAACAATTATCAATGTTCACTACAAACAGGAATTATGTTATAGTAACATAATTCCTCTGGATACTCATCATTCCTCTGTCTGACAAGGAGCCAGAGGAATGACGACAGTGGAATGACGATTTTCAATGTTTCCTGAATTAATGCACCCTGCTCTGATTCCATAACCTCACAATTTGCTTAAGGAAATACACGAGAATAATGCGAAACTCTCTTTAATGTTTAAATGGAAACTCTACCATTAATATTCCTGAAATAACTATCAGAGGAATGATATTTTTGAGTGTGACTTACCACGATTTCCTTTTAAAACCACTAATAACAAACAACTACGACAATTACTTTTATCAACAACCCTAGTTTCTAACTTGTGAAACATCAACTTGCCTTCTGTAACAGACACATTTGAAAGGTCGTCATCTACTATACAGTTAGTGAATTTTAAAGTTATGGCAGAGGAATGACGGTTGAAGTTAAGGACATTGATTCTCACTAAATTTACTGAAAATCTAAAAAAGAACGAATAAAATAATTTCCAAAGTTTGTTTGCTGTATATTCAAGTGTTTTCATTAGTTATTCACCTCTATGAAAGATACCAGTGTCTAGCTAGTACACACTAAATTATACTCTACCTTTGGTACAGTGACAGTCCAGAGGAATGATTTTTGATCACTTTGCTTCAACAAATAAAATACTTGTCGAAATTTGTCGAAAGTTTCTGAATGGGTATATCGAAAATGTATGTTTGAATGGTATACCGCGATAACTCGTGTCTAAAAGTTGGAATTTTGACCCATTACTGAATTTTTTTTTCAATATTTATGTCGAAATACAACTTTTTTCAAGTAGATTTCTTCGTAACTACTTGGTCTAGAGATACGGCTTTTTTATCGTCATCATCGGTTTTTTAAGCTGTACACTAAGCTACACCTATAACTGAAAATAGCCGTAATTTTAGTTACGGCTTTGTTCGTTAGGGGTATCGACATAATGAAATAGGAAAATCAGCATCCGTTAGCATTATTATGACTTACCGAATGAAGAATGAAGAAAATGCTCATACCATAGCTTTATCTCTCTCATAACTCAACAAAATTAATACGTCTGTTGAGAAATCCGAGTAAAAGCATCTGCTCAAGGTTTATGCATACGACCCATTATAATTGATGATTTATCTCATTATAAAGAGATAACTTAAGTCATAATTATGAGATTAAGGGACATGGTAGAGCCATACTTCCCTCACTACGCAGTAGCACCAAAAACGATAATGACAAAAGTTGTTGGTTTAAGTGGCCTGAAAACTCTCAAACAAGAGGGGGAAACCGCTAGGGAATTTTGGGTATTAGTGGCATTAGTTGGGTATTAGTCGGGAATTAGTGGTATTAGTTGAGAATTATTGGGTATTAGTGGGCATTACTCGGGAATTAGAGGTATTACTTGAAATTTTTTGGGTATTACTGGGCAGTAGTCGGGAATTAGTGGTATTATTTGGGTATGACATGGGAATTAGAGGAATTATTCGGGAATAAAAGGAAATTTTTAGAAATCATAATGATGAAAGAGTATAAGTTAAAACTCAATGAACTCACAATGAAGCTATAAATGTATGACAACTACGACAACAAAGTATTTTTTATATGTTGGGCCAACTCAATGAATTCACTTCGATCTTGAATTCAACTGGTGTATGAGAATTGCACGACAAAGAGTATATTTTAAAGCTTTACTAATTGTAAAAAACCTAAGATCAGAACAGGATTAGGAGTAGAAAGAGAATTGTAGTAAATTTTTCCATTATAATCTTTACGAATTCAGAAATAGGAGAACTTTTCTAAATCATTTATTTTCAACTGCTACAGTCACCAAGGTAACAACGTGTTTTGACTCAAATGCAGAAGAAAAATGTCAATGTGGATAAATGTTTCCCAGGGGAAAAATGTATATGATTCTTGATCATTTTATTTTGGATTAATTCAATTCCGGCATAAACTTAACAACTCGCCTCTCAATTCTCTTAACAGAAAGTTGTTTTTAAAATAATTGTTTTTTCCGTCAACCAGCTGTCCTCCTCCTACGAACGGCAGCCCTCAGAATTCGAAACTTGTGCGAGCCAAGGATTACGAGCTCTTACCTTTTAAGTGATCATTTCTTAACCAAATATACAGTGTGTTTCACTACTCATGGAAACACCTTCACATCATCCGTAGTTTTTGACGAAGAATCATGAAATTTACGAGATCGATACTCTAGAAATGTTCTCACTGCACAAAAGGGGCCATCATACGTCATATACACTACATGCCAGCAGCGATGGAAAATTAAATTTTTTCGAAAAGTTTTATTAGGGGGCAAACTTGTACCTGAGTTCCTTCAGATTTGTGTTTAGGATTCCCAAATGACTACCAATACACCTTTGTCCTGTAAAATTAAATAGAAAATCCTAGTATAACAAGTGCGTGCTCGGATCCATCTATAGCAAGGAAGTTGAGGTGCTTAATGGTTGATATGCATATAGGAGTTGATCTTTGGGCATTATGTTTAAACTATAATTATTTTTACAATAACTTTTTGATAATACGACCTAAGTGGATCCACCTATAGCTCGGAAGTTGAGGTGCCTCGAGGCCTAGTGGTTGATATGCCAAAACTTTCATAATTTTCGTATTATTTCTTGAACTATCGTTACTTGAGGAAAAAATCATTCATATTTTTTGTTCACCTGTTCAAATGTTATGAAAATCTTCATATAAAGTTTTTTGTCAAGTCAGAAATATTTTGAAAAGAACAAATCAAATGCTACAGGATGCGCAAAGTTCATCACCTTAATGAAAGGGATTATGGAAGGAAAGTACGATTTGCGAAATGGTTAAGACGTAGAAATAGAGAAGTTCGAAATATTTTTAAAAAATAATATGGACGGACGAATCAAAATTTACCAACAATGGTTGGTTTAACAGAAACATTCATTATAGATGGAATAATACGAATGAACATTTACATAGAGAAACCAATTTCCAGGAGAGGTTCGGAATAAATGTTTGGTTGTGAATTTTGGGAACAAACATACTAGGTCATTTCTTTTACGATGAGCATTTGAATGGTGAAATGTATTTAAATTTTTTATCCAATGAGTTTGATGGCTACTTAGATGAATTGCCATAAAGCACCCGCCGTGAAATAAAATATTTTCAACAAGACGGTGCCCCTCCCCATAATGCAGCAATATAAGGGAACATTTAGATGCAATATTCCCAAAAAAGTGGATTGGAAACAATGGGCCAATTGCCTGGCCAGCTCGATCCCCAGACCTTACTCCTTTGCATTTTTTTGTCTGGAGATACATAAAAGATAAAGTTTTTTCGACACCTAGTACCGATATCGACCATCTCAAACAGAAAATACGAGATGCATGTAATAGCATTACAACCATCATGCTAGAAAATTGCCACAGAAATTGTATGGACAGACAACTAATGTGCATTCAACAAAGAGGTCGTCAATTCGAGCATTTAATGTAGAATTCTTTTTCTTTATTGGTTTTATTTTCTTCCACAAATTCATTATGAAATAAATTGTTTTTCTGTTTGTTTGATTTCATCTCCTCTTAAGTAAGTTTATTTCTGGGGTAAATTGCTATCGTTCGTCTCTGAAACTGCAGAAATCTTTTATGAATTTTTATAGTATAAATACAATTTTCATAGATACATTCATTCAAAACGTCACTGATAATTTTTATATCGAAGCGTTAGCTTCTGTGCAATTCATAAACAAACTAACGACAGGACCGTAATTAAAAATTGTTGTCACTGATGATGCTAGTTATTTTATATGAAACGTTATGAAAATGTCGAGTGTGATATAACACTGAATTGTGATTTTATCGCTCTATCAATATTTGTGATGAAATAGACAGGTTCGTATTTGAAAAAAATAGTTGATGATGGCGGTGTTGCCACAAAACATTTCATTAAAAATTTATCATTACGTAGTTCTAGTACATTTTGAATACAATAAAAATTTCCTTTTTAATTTTTTATATTTTCTGAAATAACAATTCTATTCGTAAAAACCGAAAACAGCATTTTCAGTTTTTCCTGTATAAGTTGGGAAGGGCGAGAATCCCCGTAAATTTTCTATGACCAATTTACTGCTTACCACAATAGTTACCTTTTTTCCCATTTAATCGTCTTTGTATCTATAACGGTTTAGAATATAGCAATGTTACCACATGATAAAAGAAACGGCCTGTATACTATTGTTGACGTGTTTTTTATTTTTCCTGAAAATCAATGTACCAAAAGTTATTCAGGGTGGCTCGTTTTAAATGGAATGCACTGTATTTATTCAAACTAGTAATCTGCTAATGTTCAAATGTGTGTATATATTTGAGGTTTAACTGTCACCTACATAAATATGAAAATATCGAACTTGTAGAAAGTTGATATTGATAACCCGAACTTTATAAGTAAGTGCTCCTGGTTTGAAAAAATCTTTTTTTCTCGTTCTGTAGATACTTCTAATGTTCCACTAGAAAATGTATAAAACCCAAGAAACCCACATGCGTATACAATACCATGCCCTTGAACCGAATGAGAATGCATCATCACCAAGAATAATAATAATGAAACAGTTATTTTTACATAAATCAATTTAATCAAGAACGCCATCAAAACAATTCATCATTTAATGACCTAAACCCACTCCAGATCCAAACCCGTATCCGTGTCCTCCATATGATTCATAACTTGTTCTCCCATGACCAATGGATCCCAAACCATAATATCCACCGACAGCAATCGTTGAAGCTACAACTGGAACAGCTGCAACAACAGCAGAGGGTGCTCTGATATCTACTCTTGATTGGGTGCTTACTGCCGAGCTCAATGTTGGTGAGGATACCCCAACAACTGGAGAGGATACTACTACAGGAGCTGCGTATTGCCCCAATCCATGGCCAATTCCCAAATATCCTGGTCTGGCAGCAGAAATCGCAAAAATTGCAGATAGTAGTACTATCAGCTTAAACATTATGATTGTTATTAGACGTAGGTACACTTAAAACTGATGGTAATGTCTTTATTTCCATTCTATATATAATAAGTCTCCGGAATGGAGAGTGTGAAAAGTAGTAGAAATTTAATACATTCATTGCTCGGGTGATATTATGTATCTAAGTGTATGTTACACGAAACATGAATATTTGTCCTATATTTTCCACATCAATGGAATATATGGAGACATGGGCATATGGACCTCGTCGAATTCATTCATTTTATTTATTCGGCACACGTTCTTGAACATTGATTGAATGATAGCAAGATCATATGAAATAAACACCAGAAAATGTATACAAATTAAGAGAAACTCATCAGGGTACAAAAATACGCTAGTATGATTTCTCAGGAAAATATTAAAGTTTACGTTCCTAAATTCTATGTTACACCATTCACTAGTAAGAGTAATTTAGGAAAAATTTTATTCAACACTAAAACTGAACTAGATGAATAGGCCAGGCATTGTAGCCAAAAAGAAGGTGAAGTCCAGTTTATTTCTGGAAAGCTGGAAACAGTTTTGATCTCTTCATTTGCATGTAAAAAGGAATTTTCATTAGGTGACAGGTACCTTCTAGCAGTACCTGTGGTGTCTTATTTATTATCTAACTCAACTTGAAATTACAATGTTGCCTCATTAAACAACAGATTATATAAGTTGACTGGATACGCCAATTACAGTCAAATAATTGGTAGATTATTTCAACAAATTATAAAGTAAACTGTTAGGCATTGATACACCATCAATATTCATAATTTCATTTCCATCAGGCTCTGTAGTGGCATATAGATTCGGTTGACAAGGTCGTTCATCACGATCTTGTATGGACCTTTCTACGAGTTCCACAACTTCGGTCATAGTCCACGGCGATGTTTAGGGTTGTACAGTCAGCGATGTCGATTGCGATTCCTCCAAATGAGCTGGCTACGTTGTACTGACGCATCGACGCATTAGATCATGTTCGATGTACAGTACTGTTAGCGCATACAGCACACTTTCTGCACCAGTAATTTTCTCAATTTCTGGATGATCTCCGGTGACCCCATCATCAATTCCTCAGAGCACTTCCTGTCTTCTGCTCCTGGGTGCACATGTCTGATGTCAGTCTTTTTTACCATCCTCAGACTCCAATATACGCTTCAGGATCCCTTTGTCCAGGGTAAGGAAGTTGAATTGGGCTCAATGGGTCGAATAACTTGCTATTTCCTGATACGATGTTCTTTGGTTACTCTGCTTCCAGCCGAAAACGAAACCAGGGTCTAAATCCCTCTATTGGTTTTCCTGGATCTTGTTCTGTTCCATTTCACTGTCGTAGCTCTATAAGGTCCCTACTCCTTCTCCTCCGCTCGTCAGTAATGCGAACAGTCAAATGGGCATGGTCTTCGCGATAGAGCTTCTACATTCTCATGGCTGATCAGTGGAGGGTGTCATTTCTCTATCTTTTGGAGCCAATCCTATTTGCCAAATCAAGGGCCGAGTGAATCGTAGAATCTGCTACCGTGTCTAGAGTGTACTCTATTTTTGGGAGAGGTTGATTGTCCTTTTTCGTCAGATTGTTCATTTGACGATGATCTACGCGAAAACACGTTGGTTTATCTTTCTCCTCTACCAGTACTATTGGAAAGGACCAGAGACTGTCGGATGGTTTGATGACTCCTTCTTTTTTCGTATTGTTGACTACATTGTCTGAGCTTCTGAGCTTGGTTTGTCTACATAACAGAATGGTACTGGATGGAGCCTATGAAGTCATCAGGAGTTCAGACCCCCTTCACTGCTTAGTATTCAACCATGAAAAAGCAGTGATTGAACCGTTCCTTCTCAAGGCAGCAACCCGTGCAGCCGATGAACTCAGTCTCGTATTCGACACTGAACAGACGAACCCAAACTCTTTCATCAAGTTGGAACCCATTCAGCAAAAATCCCACGTTAAAGCTGCGGAGAGTGAGAGTCTCCTACTGCTACATAAGGATAAGCTAATGTATGGGGTCTTCTTCAAGAACATTACAGACCTTTGCTTTTTCAAAAACATCACTTTCGCATTTATCAGGTCAAGTGGGCTGGGTCGGAAACCGAAGGATTCATTATAGCCTGCCAGGATGGTGTCTTCAACACTCTCATCTAATTCAGTCACGTGATGGGTGTAGAGGTCCCTGACACTAGATGCAGAGCGTGTCGTGGGGCAGCCGAGACCACAATGCATTTGCTGTCAGCCTATGCAGTCTCAGCCTATATCACAGACATAACGCATCGCTACGAGTGTAGTACTACTATCTTCTCTTATGGTATGAACGAGACACCCGTAGGGAAGTACAAGCCAATAAGCATGATAAAGTAGGACGATTTTCGTCATAGAGTTTTGGGCTCCTGGCGAAACGAACATCGTCTGAAAAGAAGAGGAGAAACTGACTACATATCGAGATCTAATCTCTGAACTCCGCAGGCTTCACCGAAACCATTCTGTTGAAATGGTGGTTCTGATCATAGGTGTACTTGGTAGAATAATGGACCCGCTCTCGAATCATACCGGCTTGCTGTGATGCGGCAGAAATCCTAGTCTGAAGAATGCAGAAGGCCGTAATTCTTGGATCACCCCGCCTACTCAGGGCACATGATTCTCGGACCGAGTAATCACTGACCCCACGGACCTAGGGAGTGTTTACTGGGGTTGATGACATACAAGCGTGCCTTCCTGATGTATCGGGGCTCAGAAGGCAGGGCCTGACTGGGAAATTCCAGATGAAAAAAAAAAAAATAATAATAATAATTCATGGTCACCGGGTAATAATCAACATTCATTATCCTCATCGGCACAAATTCATCAACACGCAACAAGGTCTTCTCTAGTGCAATTCTCTAGTGCAGAAGCTTGGGCTCGAACATTACCACGTTTCCATTGCTCGCACCTCTATCCAGGCGAGCCTTCAAAATGGTTTCAGCCCTCTCAGGTACGCTCACATCCTCAGCCAACAGAACGAACCAATAATTTCTTTACTTTTCCCATATAGCACCAGCTCTTCTCCATTTATACCTACGTCTTTGAAATCAAGTTCGAACCCTCTGGAATTCATTATGTTTATTAAAATGATTGCCTTATCCTCGGTATCTGCTACTAGAATTAGTTCAGTTGGTAGCTCACCAAAAAATCATACAAAAAATTCAGCCTAAACTTCAGACAAACTTGTAGTCCCACATTTAACATTTAACATCATATGCATATACCGCTGTATTTTGTATGAGAGGAAAAACATTGATAAATTCAAAATAAATTCATCAAATCATAATTATGACACCACAAACTCTGATCATGTATATGTGTTCCCAGACACAAAACCGGAAAATAGTTTCAGATATATTGGATTAAAAATTTACAATAAACTTTCAATATCCATCAGAAATATATTGTTCTTTAGTTATTCCAAAAAAACAATAAAATGTTTGAAAACACATGCTACTACATTGTGAAAGAATACTGTTTTCATTTGTGCCGTCTGTGTTTTATTATTTTACTTATGACGAATATTATAAGATTATATCGTCATAGTTACGCTATCAATCAAGAGTGTCATAACACCCTTAAGACATTAAATATACAGGGTGCCCGTATTTCAAGCTCCACCATGGGGATCTCAGTTATTAAAAAAGATACGAGGTCGGTTAAATTAGGGCAAAGTTGGGCGTTTTCATGCTGAACAATTATCTGAAAGAAAATTTGATGTGTGATTTTTAGTTTTTAAATTATTGGAAAAAAACGGAAATTTGTAATTTTCGTTTGTATTTTTTCAAGCAAAAACCAAAAGAACTAGACGTTTTTAACTAGAACGTTCTTGATGCACTTTTTTACAAAGAATCTAAATCTGTCATCGTATTTTCCAAAGCGTTCTTGATGCCAGAGTTACAACAATCAACTCTGGTTTTTCTCATGAGCGCCATATTGGATTTTTGCCTTTTTAAAAAGTATTTTTTTTATTACAACGATGTATCACACAATATGATCGAATCTTACATGCTGATCAAAATTAGGAAAAAATCGTTTTTGCGAAGAGTACTTTGGAAAGAACGCCAACAATTTTGTTTAACAAACTAAATCTTGATAGTTCAATTAAATTTGGATCTGGAACGTTCACATTCACATTAAGCTTACCTACTTTAAAACTAAGATTTTGAATTAACAACGACATGTATGATAAGTTAGAAGATTATTCTTCGCAAAACAAAACAAAGATATAAAAGATGCTCGAATACTCCACCTTCGACTTCTAAAACCAATTCTACTCGTTTCCTCAGATTCTGAATAGCTCGCGATATGTCCTGTCTTCTTATCTTAGTCCTAATAGTGGTGATTATGGTTCTTCTCAGTTCATCAGTATCGATGGGTACGGTTTTGAAAACCAAATCTTTCATAGTTCCCCATAAATAATTATTCAGCGGAGAAACATCAGGTGACCGCGCTGGCCAACATGTCTCCGTTGTTCGAAATCACCTTACCGGGAAACATTTCTGACAAACACTCAGCAACTCTTCAGCCGGTTGAGACGAGTGTTGTCAACGTAATCCGTAAGGAAGGTCCTCAAAAAATTTAAATAACGATCTGCATTCAGATTTTCTTCATAAATGTATGGGCCAATTATTGTGTCGTCCAATAAACCGACCCATACATTTGCGTCGAAGCATACTTGCGGCCGCCGTTCTTGATGTCCATGTGGATTCTCAATGGACCAAATGTGTTCATTGCGTCGATTGAATATGCCCATGTTTGTGAATTTGCATTCATCCGTGAATATAACATTAAGTAAAAAATTTGGATTTTGCTCCAACTGGTTCATTACGAATCTACAAAAATCTACCCGTCGACCAGCATCTCCGGGATGGAGAACTTAGGTGATGTGAATTTTGAATGGACGATATTTGTGCTTCTTCAGTATCCTCCACACCACTTGATGCGATATGCCAAGATTTGTTGAAACGGACCGATTATCTTGAACCTAAACGAAAAATATTCAAATCCTGGGTAATTTTTTTTCTATTTCACTCACCGCTTGCAAAACTGCTATCTCATTTACATTCTCTCTATCGTTGAACCTTCGTCTAGGCTTTACAAACGAACCATAATCGGCTAAATTTCTATGGAGCAATAGAAAATAATTCTGTGCTGGTTGCTCTCTCTCTGGATACTGGTGGAGATACGTTTTGGACGTAATTTGCGCATTTCGATGAAGCATGTCACGCTTTTCTTCATTTGAAAATGGCATTAAAATTCAAAAGTTTTGCTCCAATATTCAACTGTACTGTCAAAATTTAGTTTGTTTAACGAAATTGTTGGCGTTCTTTCCAAAGCACTAATCGCAAAAACGATTTTTTCCTAAATTTGATAAGCATGTAAGATTCGATCATATTGTGTGATACATCGTTGTAACCAGAAAAAAATACTTTTTAAAAAGGCACTCAAACTCAAGAACGCCTTGGAAAATAAAATGATAGTTTCAGATTCCTTGTGAAAAAGTCAGTTAAAAACGGCTAGTTTTTTTGGATTTTGCTTCAAAAAATAAAAACGAAAATTAACAAATTTCCGTTCTTTTCCAATAATTTAAAAACTGAAAATGACACATCAAATTTTCTTTCAGATAATTGTTCAACATGAAAACGCCCAACTTTGCCCTAAATTAACCGACCTCGTATTTCTTATAATAACTGAGATCCCCATGGTGGAGCTCGAAATACAGGCACCCGGTATGTGTGAATATATTTATGAAATGAAAACTGAATCATATTTTATTCACTCACGTCGTTACAAATAATAAATGTACAATTTTGAGATGTGCCCTGAAGATTACTTCCACCACTGGAAACAATTTCTTCTTTTGTATGGCTAGACCTTCTGTTCACTACTGTAGAGGAACCTGCCTCTTCTAATGAAAAAGAAGACAACATACGCGCCGTTTTATTCCTTAATTCGATGCTATCCTCCAGATAACCCTTCATCACCGTGAAACTTTTCCAACCTCCATGTCTTTTTAGGTTAGGTTGCTCCTGCATTAGCTAGAGCAGTAGCAGAAGTACGACGAAGGCAATGTCCCGTATAGGAAGATGGATTTGGTAATCCCATATACATTGCGATTTTTCTGTCGATTTTTCTTATTGGCTGAGATGTACATTTATTTTGTCGAAAGCTCAAAAAAAAATGTTCAATACCTTCAGGAGGCAAAGACATATAAAGTCTTAATAAATGCAAAGTGGAGAACTGTTTTTTTCATCTACAACTGTAAATTTCTTCGATACACCAGTTTTACTTTCCGGCACGTTCACTACCATAACGGAATCCCTGTCCTCTATGTCCGATATACTCTTATTCAAAAGTTGCTGACTCCTGCATCCTCCAAAATAATTCATAATCAAAACATCCTATAACAAAATAAATGGAAATAAATACACACAAAAAGGAATATGGGGAAATCTTAAGCAAATGGTGACCAAAGCGATTATTCTGAAATTTTCACAGATGTTAATACCGTATAAAACGAAAATAAGTTAGAAAAAACTTGCAGAAAGGAAAAACCCATAATTTTTATATTAAAATTTCAGCTAATTGGCATAAAATTCGTTTCATTAGGTATGTCAAACCTCAGATGTCAAATCGTTAGATGTCAATGTCACATCATGAATAAATTCACTGAACATTTTACATAAATATATTGTTTTGATGAATTTGAAAGAAGGTTGAATATTTGGATAAACAATGCCATTTTTATAAAAAAAAATGTGTGAAACGGTGAATTAGGGTGTGTGCATTGTGTTTTAAAGAAGGAAGAATTTTGAGTGTTTTTCCGCGGTAGAAATGTGTCCTGAAAATTTCCAGTCATCACTCAAAAATAGGCCCATATCTCCGAAATTATTTGAGACCGCCAAAAATTTCATTTGGATCATTTGTTCAGGAGACCAAACTACGTAAGTTCCATAAAAAATTTGTTGATAGCTTGTGGCTATTAGTTAACGGAATTTTACCAAAGTTACCGAGACAATAGGAGTTGATCCTTGTTGAAACGGATAATTATTTCCATCCTAATACTGTATTCTTTCATCCTGATGCTTAGTGTGCAATATTGAGAGATCTAATAGACATGTTCAAAGTAAGTGAAAATTGTTTGAAACTACACCCTTTTAGGAAATTTGTAGGTCTGTAACTCGCAAATTGATAATTTCCGCGGATTTTTTTTATGAACTATAGTTTTTTAGAGTATTTCACAATATATGAGAGAATTTCAGAAAAATCGCTTTGCTGACCATTTGCTTAAGTTTTACCCATAATTTTATGATACTCTAAAACACCCTTCATTCGGCGAGTGATTGACTCGTCCTATACACTTTGTAGTGTCACAAAGGATAATTAAAATATTTCTATTTCTTTAGTACATATTAGATAAGAGCTGATTCATACCCAAGATCTAAATAAGAGCTCTTGATTCCCGACTAAAACATTTCATATGAGAGAAAACCAGCATTGGCCCGATGACCACCCTCAAAATACTCCGGGTTTCCGGACTATAAAAGGCTTCAGGTCAGTATTCATTCTCATTTGCATTTAACCTGCAGGTTATTTACAAGTTTTTGAAGAAGTTATAAAAGAATGTTTGGGTTGTCGACGAACTAGTATAAATATAAATTTTGCTTAACGAGAGAATAATTACATGTATGGGTGTAATGTCCAAGGATGGAACTATGAACGACTCTGTGGGACAGTTGAAAATCAGTATTTTCTCGATACCTTATGCGGTGTAATCAGTCAAATTAACATTCCCGTGATCATCAGCAGTCGTCTTGAAAAATTTCAAAAAAAATAAATACATCTAAGTATTTATTATATATATTCAAGTAAATAACTGTAAGTACTTACCAGATAGATACATAAATAGTTTATCATTCCTTTCTGCTACAGATTCTGTAGATGGGACAAGTCATACATATAAATATGAATAAAACTTAATAAAATAGAAGGTGTATAGGCGCTGTGGTAAGTGATTAGAACAAACAGGACATTGAAAAATTGTAATTAATTATATCAACAGATAATCATGGCCCAATGACTGGATAAAAATATTAATATAAAAAACTATTTCAACAAATATAAAAAACTATTTACACAAATACAAAAAGCATTTACATCAATATAAAAAAAGGAGGGCACTACTGATATAAGAACATTTTAAAAATTACAAAAACGGTCTCAAATTGCTTACTTCAAGTGTAAATTCATCTACCGTGTTAAAAACATTTTCCTGAAGTTGATTTTTTTTTTAATTTTCAAGTGGCAGGTATTTCATATCAGTTGGCAACACATTGTACAAGCGGATGGCAACAAATTTGGCAGAGTATTTATATTTGGTATGGTAATGTTTTTGGGTAGTAATTTTATTTTTACTCCTTATATGTTATGATTATGCATTTCTGCTCATATTTGTAGGAATCCTTTGTTCTCATGAATATGTATTTTCAAAATGTACAAACTGGCAAATGTCAATATTTTATTTTGTCTATAAGTGTCTCTACAGGAATTTCTTTATTCCAAATTAAATATCAATCTGATGAGTGCTTTTTGCAGCAATGTTTTGGTAAATAATCGAATGGAACTTACCATAATATACTGATATCAAGGATTTTGTATCCAACTTTTTCTTCAGAGATTTTATTAGGTTATACGATCGATTTGATCTTTTACACGTAAAATCTATGTGTTCTTGCCTCCGATCAAATAACATAACCTAGATGAGCAACTCGCCGCACACGCATTAAGATTTGTGTATAAGGGACATCTTCCCCCCAACGGCAGAGTCGTGCGTTGTTAACAGAAATATTGAGGTTCAATGAAATAGAAATAATGGAAACCCAATATGAAATGGAAACCTGAAATTATGATGAAATAATCTCCACAGGATTTTGACAACGGCTAATGCTCTAATTGACATGTTTTTTCATAATTCATTCATTTTTCTCTTTTCCAATTTGGTTTCCCTTCCTCGATAGTTACGACACTGGTAGCTTCAAATGATTGTTCTGTCAAATATCAAATGCAGCGTTGTCGTACTGACAAGACTATATCGACAACAAAGAATCTCCGTTCGACGATGGAAATACTATCGTTTTTACATGCTCCCAACAAGCTGCAATGAACGGTTCAATTGCCTTCTTATTGTTATATATTTCATTCAAGACAGTATTTTTGGATTTTCGTTGCCATGAATCTACCCAACAGATATCAAAATCTAGCTGACGTGCTTATTGTATCCTTAAAAAATAGCGACATGGCAATAATGTCATGATTTGAGGGATAACATCATGAAAATATGTTACCTTCAGTTCTATTTGAGTATTACTCATCTAGCTTATGTTACTTGATCGGAGGTTCTTGCCATATGAAAAGCGAGTCAATCATTGTTCCCAAAAATTTTGTCGAACCGACCAATTGTAAAGATTCGCTTCGGAAACTGAGATTGAGGTCATGTAGACTTCTAGACGAGTTCGCAAATTGTATAAATACTGTTTTATTCAGGTTCACAATAAGTCTGTTCTTGTCACACCAGTCATTGAATTCAATCATAACTGAATTAACTGACTGTTTCATAGCGTCAGATGTTTTGCTTGATAGAAGACGTGTCATCTGCGTGAAGATAGGTATATTTTTCCATGACTTATATTTGTAGGAAGACCATATAGTAGGAATATTAGTGGTCCAAGAACGCTACCTTGAGGGGTCCCCGTAATTACGCTAAACGTATCAGATATTAGGTACGTTATTTTGCTTCACTTGTAAACATTTGTTCGTCAGAAAAGATACGGGCAACTGATTGATATTTCCTTTAATACCCATTTTGAAAATTTTTTCTTCCACAAATTTGACGTTCAGAATGTCGAAAGCCCTGTTCAAGTCGAAGAATACTTATAGCTTTCGCATAGCATTTTAGTGAGTGATTCAAATCTCCAACGAGTACTCGAAAATCATCCTTTAATTTTCAAAACGATCCATTTGTGCATCGTTCCTCGCCAACACAATAATTGCAAGTGCTTATTGTGGTAATATTTCGAGAGCTAGTGAACTCTTCGAATAACGGTATGTCTGTACGGATAGAAATCCTTATAGTAATGAGTCATAGCATGCTGAGTACGGTAACCATCGCCTGGCGCGCATCAGCCCTGCACGTCATCAACCCATATACCCTTGAAAGTGTAAATAAAATCTAAAAAAAAAATGTTGCTGTAAGCTTGAAATTTTTATACGATTTTGTTCATTCATTGAGAAGTTCAAAAAAAAATTGACAGGCGTTTTTGATGAGCACAAGTACCTGACAGGTGAACCGGAAGATGTGTAGTATATGAATTAAAATAAAAACTTTATTCTGTAAAGTTGAAATTTTTATATGCGTTTGTTTAAGCGATTTTATGAAGGTACGTAAAATGACAGGTGGTTCTGGCTAGCATAAGTCCTTGACAGGTGAGGGGAAATATGCTGTGGGAGTGCTAGTAAGAGGCATAACGTGAAAACTCAAATCATTCATGCAAATTACATTATGTGAACTCGTTACGTATAATACGCTCCCCCTCACCTCCCGGTCTCCCCTACTACTCGACCGCTTCAGATGTTTGCAAGAATTTTTCACCCGTTTCGCAGCATTAAAGCGCAAAATAAGAATATACGATTTGTGGTACTATTACTTCTACTGTCAAAATTAGAGAAATTGAAATCGGAAACTCACTAGAGCATCCAGACACGCTGCAAGATAGTGCAAAAAAAATTAAAATTGCAATTGTGCCAAAACTAATAATCCGACAGCGCCTGTTTTGTTTGTTTTGCGGTTAAAAAATATATGGTGAGTTTCATTTGGAAAACACGAGAAAATAAAATTGATAAAGTTCAGAATTGACAAATAATTTTAGGATGGATCGGATATATCACACATTTATCTATCAAATGGTATCTAAGTTATTTCCTTTTAAATTACTTAATCGTGACGAAATTGAGTTTTTTGGCATACATCTGCAGACGCAAAATCATAACGTTCAAGTAGATGGAAGAAAGTTATTAATATTGGATGGGTAGATGGAGGATAGTGAAATGTCTGAAAAAATGTGCTGATATAGGTACATGGCATTTCTTGAAAAATGCACTTGACCCTGTAGATTTTACAGAAACAAGATTTTTTTCACAAACTTAGCTTGATAGTTCAAATTACATTTCTTCGAATTATTCATGAACGGTTCTGAATAAGTTCACGTTATGCCTCTTGCATTCCCACAGCATCTTTCCCCTCACCTGTCAAGGATTTATGCTAGCCAGAACCGCCTGTCACGTACCTTCTTAAAATCGCTTAGACAAACATATAAAAATTTCAACTTTACAGAATAAAGTTTATTTTAATACATATACTACACATCTTCCGGTTCACCTGTCAGGTACTTGTGCTCATTCATTTTTTTTAACTTCTCAATGAATGAACAAACTCGTATAAAAATTTCAAGCTAGGGGTTGATGACGTGCAGGGCTGATGCTCGCAAGGCGATGGTTACCGTACTTAGCATTTTAACATGCACTGTATACGTACAATGGTGTTGGAGCAGATGTGGTCCAATATTCTACAGTATTCTTAATTCGTAAATGTGAAGTTGTGGAAGTTTCCAAAAAGTTTAATTTGTTTAATCAAATGTAAATGTACAAAAACGCACACATGAAAAGTTAGGATTATTGATAGATAATTGTATTGTCAATGTTCATCCAAAATCGTTCTTGTATTGACGTTCATGTTGGTCCAATATTTCAAGTCCACAAAGCATCAAAATGCAATACCAAATATACAAAGCCCACTGCTCATTTGGATCAACCTTGGATCCAAAATGGACATCCTTTAGATGTCGTGTGTTGTATGGAGAATTATTCCATACCTACCCAAAATAACAAAAAACCTATCAATTTCCATCCTTTATTCATCAGTTCTTATAATATCGTAACTGATTATTATACGATTTCTTCTTATCAACCCGAATAAGAAAAAAATTATTAGAAATTATATTGTGAGCACGTTTTGTATAGAACTTCCGATCACTCGTTAGTTTGAAATTTGACCTTATGCCACCTCTGATAATGTTTCATATCTTGTTCACTATATCTAAGCTCAAAAATACCAGATAAGAAATAAATCAATTCTGACCCAATAATTTCATTCCAGTGTTTTCGGTTCTTGCCCCGGGTGAATACAAAAAATATTATCTATTACCACTATTCCGAAATGAGTAAGCCGGACGATATTGTGGTGACCGTGGAAACAGGAAGCATTCGTGGTGGAGAACACAAGAACTACCATGGAGGAAAGTTCTATAGTTTTAGTGGAATACCCTATGCAAAGGCGCCAATTGGTGAACTTCGATTCAAAGTGAGTGAGTGAAACGTAATTTTTTAGCTCAATGAAATACCAAGCGGAAACTATAGCAGCCGATGATGATTGTCAACTTAGGTCTATGAGAACAAAAAATAGTTTTCCCCTTCACCACATTATTAATTTCATTCCTATATGCGCATTTTGTTAACAAAGGTAACTTCATCAGTAGGTTTACTAAACCGGTTCAGTAATTCTACTGGCTTGGTACACTAATGTTTCAATGTTTTTCCTTCAGGAGTTTACGAAGGCGTAGAAGGGCCACTATCAATTTTTTTTTCAAATCCTGACTTTAAAGTCGGACTCCCGACTTTAATCTCGGACCCCCGACTTTAAAGTCGGACCCCCAACTTTAATCTCGGACCCCCGACTTTAATCTCGGACCCCCGACTTTAAAGTCGGACCCCCGACTTTAATTTCGGACCCCCGACTTCAATATCGGACCCTTGACTTCAATCTCGGACCCCTGACTTTAATCTCGGGATCCCGACTTTAATGTCGTGATAACTCAAATACGTTAGGAATAAGCAGTTTGAAAAATGCTTACGTATATATTATTCCACGCCATAAAAAAAGTTACAAAAAGACTGGCAAATATCAATTTTTAACTCATTATTAAAAGTATCTGTGGAAATTATAGCAAATAATAATACTCCCTCATAAACACTCATTGAGTATACTCAAAAGCATAACCTGTGCGGACAGCTATTATTATTATTTGCCGTGGCGCTCTGGGGTGACATAAAGATACGTGGGATTGGGATACAGACAACTCACAACACATTTGCTTTACAAGTCGTGGCTGCCTGAAGAGACCTATTTTATTGAGAAAACAGATTCTCGCGTATTGAGGCCTCGAAGGTTTGTCCAATGCAAGCCAGAAGCTCTACTGCCAGATACCTCAGCTACTGATGAATAATGAAATATTTAAAAGTGATTGAATTTTTGTGTAAGCATCAGCAAGGGTTCAGAATAAACATATTTATTCAATCTGAGTCATGTCATCTGCTCAGTTATGCTCATCGACAACTTGACATCAATAAGTTTGTGATCTCTTTTATATCGGATCAATTGAATGGTTTCCATACCATGTGTTTCCAAATATTCGGTATCAAGCTATCGCCTCCTGGAATTCTTATCAATATCGTTGACTGGGTGAAATCATAGATGACGAATAAAAAAAAATTACTGTTTATATATCTAATAGAAAAGACATCACAAAATTATTGTTGTCGAATCGTTGATCAAAATAATGGAGCCAATGACATGAAGCAATTTCGAAAGATGTTTATCCTAAATCCATGCTGATCTCATACAACAAATCAACAGATTAGATGTTGAGATTAGTTAATTTTGGTCATTTGTAAGATATTTAGCTGGATTATTCACGTAGAGTATAAAAAGATGCTGTCCTAGAACTGATCCTTGAGGAACACCCAGTTACACATCACTTATACATTTGATCTCACATCGTAGCATCTCATTATCATTCTTTGATTTGCCATACATTATTTCTCCCATAAGGAATCCCATAAAATATCTTGATGCCTAATATTTTAGAATACACCGTATCAAAGATGTCTACAGATTTTATTTCTGTCAAGTTGTTGATGAACATAACTGAGTAGATAACATGACGCAAGTCGGGGGTCCGAGATTAAAGTCGAGGGTCCGACTTTAAAGTCGGGGGTCCGAGTTTAAAGTCGGGGGTCCGAGATTAAAGTCGGGGGTCTGAGATTAAAGTCGGGGGTCCGAGATTAAAGTCGGGAGTCCGACTTTAAAGTCAGGATTTGAAAAAAAAATTGCTCGTGGCCCTTCTACCCCTTCGTAGGAGTTTGAAGGAAAAAAAAAATATTTTTTTCGTACTTTTGACACCCTGTTCCTTAGAGGGAAACTCTTTACTTTGAAAAAAGATAAGAAATCTTTGTACGAAGTGTGTTGGTCTTATTCTGACTCACCCTGTAGGATAATTTCAAAGCGTCCAAATTTTGGGTCTTCTTATGTTTCATAAACTACCGCCATTGCAAAGTGGAAAACAACATTTTTATGGTCCTGGCGATAACTGAATATGAAATAAAGTAGTTTCCTTAAAGTTTACCTCACTACCAACAAACTGTATAAATATAGAATCTATTTATTTTTTAGACTCCCGTTTCTTGCGAACCATGGACTGGAGTGAGGGATGGCACCAAAGAGGGAGCAGAATGCCCTTCAAAGGATTCGATTTTTGGTATTCATAGAGGAGATGAAAACAACTGTCTCAATTTAAACATTTACACGAGAGAGGTGAGCGACTGTAACTTAAAATCTAGTTATTTAGTTTATTCTTTTGGCTTTGTGGTGCAAAACGTATAGCACATTTCTATCAGACTTTTGTAGAATTAATGATTCCTCGAACTATTACTCAAAGATTCAGTGTTAACCTAAATATATTCAAGTTTTTTAAATCATACACGAATTTGGAGATCATAAAATGACATTTTTGTGTCAATTTCGAATTCATCCATACACCCACAAACACTCATGAATTAAAAAGCCTTATTTAACGAACTGAAAACCACAAAGCTGAAGGGCCGGAAGAAATCAAAATGGAAACTTTGAAAACCGTTGTGTCATATATAGCTGAGCCACTCACCTATATTTTCAATATGGGTATTGTTACGAGATTGAAGAAAATCTCTCAGTTTAAAGAGATCCAAGTGTTTTATTAGTCATTGAAGTAGTTGCATGTTTATAGCGAAGTTAATAAATACAGTTTAGTGTACTCCAAGTATTATTTAGAAATATCGTAACAGTGGTGTCTGAAGTAGGATATTAGTAAAAAGCAGAAACTGTTTATAAACCATTTATGGCGATTACGAGGAGTACATCGTATGAATCGATACGATGGGGGACATTGTAAGATTTATCCAAAATCAATTTGCGAATTTGGAAAGAAAGGCGCCAGGAGAAAATCCAAGAAGAGGAAAAGGACACCAAGATAAAAAACGAGAAGAGGAAAAGTGGCGCCCGGGAAAAAACAACAGGAGGAAAAGCGGCACCAAGAGGAAAAACAAAAATAGGAAACGCGACGGTTGGCTGAAAAGAAAGAACGAGAAGGGGCACTCCAGAAAATTATCTACGAACAGAGAAAAGAGCAAGAAGATGAAAAAGAAGAACGAGAAACAGCAAAACAAGAACGAGAACAACAAAAAATGGATTGAAAAAAGGAAAATAGATTTCCAGAAAGTTCTTGAACATCAAGACAAGTTCTTCCAACATGAATTACAGAAAACCGAAGTACAAATGGAGAAACTGAATGAAAACTTCAAGAAAATTCACGATAAGAGAGTGGATATAGTGTGAGAGGAAATGAAACGATTCGAAAACCAGATAGCTCTCCTCAAGAACCAAGATCGTCGAGACAGGGTTGCCACATCACATCACCGACTTTTGATGGACAGTCCTCTTGGTCCATGTATCGCCGGCAATTTGTAGCTGCGATAAACAACGGTTTGGCCCAGTTACTAGTTCATTCAAGAAGGTTATGGATGTGATCAAATCGTTGATGAGTGGAATCAGCACTAAGAAGAACAGGACGAACTATAGATCTGGAAAATTGGGACATCTCATTAAAGACTGCAGGGTAAGAATGACGTTCGCAATCACCTGTAAGGACAAGGTCTTCCAGCGAGTCCTCAAATGGGCGTCAGAAAAAATTTAAATTTGCCAGCATGCGTATGCCGGCTAGCAATGATAGAGCCCCCAGGGTCATCCCTGTTGATAGGCTAAGAAGATCGAAGATCAACTGAATTTCACAACAATGCAGATGTCTTATCCAGAAGACCTTGTTCGGATAATTATTAGCACTGTGCGCGAATTGAACATCGTGGGGGAATCAATCAAGAGAGATATGGTTGACGACAATTGGACCACAGCAAAAATGAGACAAGACCAAGAAAGTTATCCAAGTGTTGCAGATATTCTGAGATGGAAGGAAAGCCGAGTGAAAAGACCCACCTAGTAGGAACTTTTCTTTAAAAGGAATTGTGGGCACAATGGGATTCCCTGAATGTTGAGAATGGTCTATTTAAGAGAGCTTGGGAATCAGCCGATGGTACGAAAGTGATTTCTCAATTAGTTGTGCCCAGGTGAATTGATATGTTCCAAGAAATCCGAGTAAAAGCGTTTGTTCAAGGTTACGCATATCAAAAGTGACAGGGGAATAATGTTACGAGATTGAAAAAAGTCCTTTAGCTACGCCGCTGTTAAGTGCCGTCTATAAAACGTTACTCATTTGCATGAAAAATAAAATGACCGTTTCCTGAAAATGATTCCTCTACTTGTTTTCGATGTTTTTGTTATACTGATCGTTCTGGAGAACCGAAGGACTCCGAAAAATCTACTCTGTTTTAATTGAGTATAGACGGCGACACATTTCACTCGGAGAGGAAGTTTTTGGAAGATTCAACTAGTTTTGTAGTCAGTTGTATATCTTAAAGAGATCCAAGTGCTTTAGTAGCCAATGTAGTAGTTGTATTTTGATAGCGAAGTTAATAAAAACAGTTTAGTGTGCTCGGAGTATTTTTAATCATTCCTCACTTTTCGAAGTTCTTTGAAGGATTGTTGAAATCTAGACTTCAAAATTTTATAAAAAACTATAATAGAGGATTTTTTTTAACAATAAATATTTCTCAAATATCTCAAAAGGTATTTTGAGAATCGTTTTACAACCATGAAACGTGTAGAGAATGCAAAAATCTACAAAACGATGTTTTATGAGATTGGATTGGTGCATTTTCTACTGGGAAAACTCGGAAAAACTTCTTAAAATAGAACAGTTTTCAAAAATTCTCAATTTTTTTAGTTTTAACGCTGTATAACCAACTTGCGGGAAATGATTAATGATAACATGTATTTCAACTGTACGCAAGATGGTTTCTGTCCGATATGTAGTTTTGGATAAGAATTTTTCAGTTTATTCAATTCTATACAACAGTTTCATTGATTCTAAATTGATTTCTTCAATACTTTTTAAGACATTTGTAAAAACCAAATAAGTGGTAAATTTTGAGAATTTTAATTGCTAACCTTTATTGGTTCGCCATTATATAAATACACAAATTTATCGTTCACATTATTTCTTCAGTCGAACATTTGTTCTAGCTACCAAAAGAGACAATGAATAAAAATCCTGTAATGGTATTCATTCATGGTGGAGGTTTTGTACTTGGATCGAACAGAAAATTGACTTCCGGACCAGATTATTTGATGACTGAAAATATTGTTCTTGTTGTCATCAACTACCGATTGGGTGTATTCGGTAAGTATATTTACAATTGTGCACAAAAAGTTTACGCTAGAGAAAATGCAAAATACATTGTTTCCTGGATTCCAATCACATGTACCATCACCTACGCAAGAAAGCTCATCTATTGTTTTCGTTGCTGCTTTCTGCTGATGAAATGACATGAAGATTTGATTATATCTGGTCAAAGTCGAGTTATTCTAGAAAGGACTTCGGATAAGCATTCAGTGATGCCACCACCAAATTTTTGGTTTCACAGTAACTTCCACTTCTCAATATCAAGGTTACAAAAGTCTTTGAGAAGTCCGTTCTAGCATCAGAAAAGTGGATAATGGTAAAAGCAAATGAAACTCAAAACTGTAGAGGGATTTTTAGGGTTTTTGTTTAATGATTGCGCTAAACTCAAAATTCCTGTCACATTCTAGAAAAGACAATCGCTTATCTCATGCTTGAAAATATTTATTGTTAAGGACATGTACCATATAGATGAGCGAATATTATAATTTCTCGATAGTTTTGCTCTAAAATAAACAGCTATGTTCACTGCCCCTATTATCTATTCCCATATTATTTCTGAAAGTTTTATAGCCATGCTAGGTATATAAGGCTGATGCCTAATGCACTTATTTGGACTTCACTGTACAAATAAAGTTGTTTCAACTACCGTTTCACCTACGATTCACTGGTCTCTAAGTCCCGATGTGAAAGTTAATTATTATTATGGAAAAGTATTTTATCTACACCAAGTCAAGCCTCTGCCCTGTCTATATTTTCATTCATCAAAATATTCATGTATGCATATGAAATTTAGTCAAAATAACGTCTAAATGTAGAATTCCGTGGCTAATATCCCGATAAAATTACGTGTAGGTAATGAGAGTTTTTCTTAGTTCCAACAAAATACCGTGTGACACACACTTATGGGTACACCCCTCCTTTTCTCCTTTTGTCAAAAAGTGCCGTCCAGTGAGCATATTCAATGTTCCCAATTTCTTACGTCTTACGTGCGATTCCTAGCACACGGTGTATTCCAATTATTACGAATCCAGTGACACCAGGTTTAATAGGATAATGAAAAATGGAGGCAGATATATGTCCATGGAATTTCCTCATTTGCCCAGTTAGTTAACTAGAAACTTTTGACCTCCCTACTGTATTCTAATTTCAATCACACTCATATAAGGAAGTTGTTTTATCCATACCTCCGCAGCCGTTTGACACAAATCCATCAGATTCTAATTTTATCCACATTAATGCAATTTCTGTAAATGTAACAGTTAACGAAAAAAGTTGTTCAGAAAACTAGGTTGGAGTGCAATATTTCCAAAACCTTTGCATACTTTGATATCAAAAAATGAGTCTCCATTCAAACATGACCAAAACTCAGAAAAGGAATCTTCTAGACTTACGTATTCCAATTTTTTCAATTACCTATTCGTGCTTGGATGCAAGGATATATTTGGTAATGAAATACTCAACACATGATTAACAAAAAATGTATTCATACATTTATTTATGTATTGCGAGCAAGTAAAACTGTTCAGTTATGATAGGAAAAACGAAATTAATATATTTAATCACTTTCAGATTCAGAACTGTCACCAATGTTTATAATAATGGGTTTAATAACCATATCACAAAGGACATTTTCTCGTTCATACCATTTTTCAATGAGTGATTCAGTGTGTGTTGATGGAATGGGTTTATTTTCGTTTCTTATTTTGATGTAAGTACACCGTTTTTCGAGATATTTTAAGTGCATCTGCAACTCTCTGAAATACAGTAAAGAAAAGTTATGACATTTTTTTTGTGGTTTTAATTGTTACTGAACAGGTGAAAGTGGTAAAAAAGGTCCACCATTCGCTCTTTCCCTTTCAATACAAATTGATGTGCTTGTGAATTAGTTACAAGCGTAATCTAAAAAAGAGTTAAATATATTGTGGATGTTTTTACCTGTATTCATAGATTTAGGTAATGTTTATTTCTCTCATCAGGATTTTCACTCTATTAATAACTGTTGTGTGAATATCCCGACAGTACGGGATTATAGTCACAAATGTCAATTGTGAGGTTGGAAATTTTAAAGAATATTTGAGAATAAAACACATTGTATTGCACTTACTTTGGAAGTAATGATTCCAAGAGACGTTTAACTTTGAAACAACAGTTTTTATAATATATTCGACTGCAAAACAAAGTAAAACTGGCTACAAAGAATACCCCAATGACAGAAAACAATGATGCAATTGATGGTACTACACTAGTCAATACAATGTTTGGCAACTTTAGTTGAAATGTAAAACACTGTCGGTTTTATGGCAATCTCTTTTCACTACTTTGAGTTTTAATCGATCATCACAATACCATAATTCTTAGCTTAGAAGACAAATGTTAACGAATTTTGATCCGCGCATAGCGGTTGATAGAAAGAGATGTTCGATAGAGGGTGTGTGATTTCTTCATATCATAAATTGATGACGCTTGGGTAAAGATTAAATAATCGAACTGTATATATTGATACCTACCTACCTCGCAAAACATAGGATCTAATAGGTATATTATTATTCTTTTGTTACTAAAATATCAAAACATCACCTGATGAACTATACGAGAAAAGTGCACATTAACTATGGCAACGCAGGACTAGTAAAGATAACTCATAATTTTGGGAAAAAATCTACCATGTCTCTCTGAGCCATCGTAAGATACTCTCTTTCAAGTGAAGGTAATATTTTTAGCAAGGGTACAGAAAATTTCAAATCGGCTTATTTATACTCCATCGCACTTTATTTCGGTCTGAACGGTTTGAGTTATTACGATATCATTGTTGAGTAATATATTCGCACTTGTTTCTTACGTTAAATAGTATTTTGATTAAAGGACCGTGAAAACAAATGGAAAATTGACTCTCGGTCAAATAAGCTGCAATTGTATTGTTTTAGTAGCATGGATCGTAAGGAAAATGTGTAAGTTTAATAGTTATTTATGTATTTATGCAAAAAGTGCAATAAACAATTTCTGCACGAGTTGCATAAATTTTTTCTACGTTCATGCAAAAAGCAGAAAATGATTTATCAAGGTGCGGTACTTAGGTGTAGGAAAATGAAATGCTCAATTTGAATAATTAATTATTAGTATCGATTTGCATTGAAACGTATAAGGCTACGAACAATTTAACTCAAACTTCATTTTTACTCTCAACGTTGAAAGTGAAGGAACAATTTTTGCAATTTTCAATATGAATATTTTGTAGTGAAGTACTTTTTAAATCCACTTCCTAATTTTTTACTTACGTAAACGTAAAAAATAACATAAAATATGTAACTGTCTAAAATGTATTATTGCCAATCTCACAGAATATCTGCTAAATATGAAGTGAATTTGAACGTTTCTGTTGGTCATGATAACAGCACGTTGAAGTAGAAAAACTGTTTTGTTGGTCCTAACAAAACAAATTCAGGATGTAAATGTTTTTATTGAAACTCGTTAACATGTCCAATTATAATATCATTAATAATGATAGAACATTATGATTTATACGGGTCATAGTCAGAACAAACAAGTCATATTTTGGTAAGCATCATAGTATCTGTCTCTATAGTCGATTGAAACGTATTTTGTTTCCTGATGACTCTCTCTATTAGAAATATGAATTTTCAACATTTTTGAAAATACCTCGTAACGAAAACAATTGAAAGATCGTTTTTGACAACGAGAAAAATAATTCATTGGTACTGTTGATTAAACAGAAGATGAATTAACTCTGTGATCGAAACGGTTGTTCAATTAACTTTCATTTAGAAACAGGGTACTTACGTTAAAATTTCTTTTGGTCATTCATAATGTTCTTACTGAATATCTATCTCAAAAACTGTTCGGTTAATTTGGACCTAATTTCACTCATACCATTTTGAGAATGTCGATTATTATCCAAGTAAGTTTGGAAAATTCTTTTTGTTGAGTTTCTTAAATATGCAATTTTGGAGTTTATGGTATTAGAATATGTGGGGTTGTTACTATCTATTTAACAAAACTTCAGGGAACTTTTCGATAAATTGAATTCTATTACATAACTTTACGAAATCAATTGGTTGATACTGTAAACAACCCAAACTAGGCTCAACAACAAGAGTGAACTCAACAATAAACGCAAACTCAAGAACAAATTATGAATAACGACTTCTATGACAAAAATAATAAATGAACATTTTTAGAATTTTTTCTACTGTTGTAGATAACATTAACCAATTATTTTTAACAGTACTGTGACAATAACAATATCAATAATCTTAATTGAGTTTTACGTTTGAAGTCATTATTCATATTTTTTTTGTGTAGTTTGGGTTCTTCATATATCAAACAATTGAGTTTGGAAAGTTTTGTGATGGAATTTAATTTATCAAAAAGTTTCTTGGCGTTTTGTGTAATCAATAGTGACAACTCCTCATATCGTAATACCGTAAACTTCAAAATTGCATATCTCAGAAACGCAACATACAAAGTTGTTAAAACTTCCATAGATAATAGTCTATATTCTCAAAATGTTATGAGTAAAATTAGATGCAAATCAAATAAACAGTTTTCGAAATATTCATTAATAACATTATGGAGTTACCCTGTATTAAAATGAAAGTTAATATCAAACAACTGATTTCATCATGAAGTGACTTTTTCCTTTGTTCAAACAATAGTACCAATGAGTTATATTTTTGGAGTCGAAAACGATCTGTCAGTTGTTCTTATTAGGTACATAGTGAGCTTTGCACGGACTGGTTATCAGACATTTCAGGAAATGCTAGTTGAAGTTCTAGAAAGTCACATACTTTTTTACTGCCTCTCAAACATGTACTACAACATAAACTAGTGAGGATTATTCCAGCGAAGGATCTAGAAATACAAGACGAGATAAGCTGTACGGTATTATTTGATCCAGAACGGTCAAGACTATTGATTTTTTTATTTTCCTGCTCACGAAGAGTATTCAATAAGAATCCTAAGAATTCGGAACAATCCTCTTGTTGTCGTAACGAGTATCTAGTAGACTTCAAAGACTCCAGGAAATCGATTGGTGGAAAAGAAGCTGAATTCTTGCAAAACTGCAATTTCACAAACAGGGATTTTAGATTGGTGAATAAGTAGGAAACGTTCTCGTTCATTTTTAAAATCTCGTTCCTGAAATTCTTCGTCATGAATAACACTTGTAAAATGCTATTCATGTAGCAAGTGTTTCCCAAATTATCTAATCCAATTTTCTTCACAAAATTTTCAGGACAACTCTCTACTGATTCGTAAGGAAGTTTGTTAGATTCTGCATCGTATCCATCTCGCAAGCTGCAATCAATTCTTCCAAGTGAAGAAGGGTTTTGTAGAGGGATCGATTCGGCTCGTGCTCGATGAAGTTCTTCCGCTGAAAGGGAACAAGAACCACGAGGAATGTAACTCATATATGGGGGGCAGGAATGACCAATCTCCATTGACCGCACTGAAACTGAAGAAGATAGATCAATCAATTGCGAATTAACCTTGATAAGAGACTGATGACAATGCACAGCTCTTGGCTTTTCTCGAAGAGATTTTAGTTCCGTACTGAAATGAGGGCCATGCATGATCTCATCAAAATTATGCGGTGGAGGAATAGTTCCAAGAACCGAAGCAGCATTACCACGTTGAATAGCAATACTAATTCTTTCTATCAAAAAAGTGGTAGAACGGATATCTTTCGTTGCTTGGCCCAATATCCTTCCGAATTCATGAATAAATAACAGAGATTCCGGGCCATAAACACCAAAAGTTTCAACCGCTACTGGATGAAACAAATAATTGTTACCAAGCATTCAGCCAAGCACCCGACTCCTTGATCTTTACTGCTTTCAGACGAGCCTTATCGTATACACTTGTAGATTTCAGAAGTTTATCAGTTATGATGTTCAGAAGAGGTCGGTCCCATATCCTTTGTATATTCCTTTTATCTCTAGAAGGATCAGTATTAGTTGCGGCATGCCAAAGCGATTCACCTTCAGCATAAAAATCGTCTTTGATATTGGTAAATATAGAAGGAAGGATGGCATCGATAAGAACAGAAACACTATTGACTGACGACAGAAAAGCAGGTAAAGCTAAGGAAGAAGACGAACGTAGCCCTAGTCCGCCAAGGTTTACAGGAAGCGTTGCTTGGAGCCATGAATCATTATTGAAATAATTGTTTGTAATATATTCCGTCATGTTACGGAGTAAATTATCAAGTTCGTCGAGCTCTAACTGACTTGACCAAGTGGGGGAACATCGGAGGGCATACATTAGTTTTGGAATTGCCAAACAATTTTTCAAAAGAAATAAAGCGACGTGTTTGGGAAGTTCATTCAATCTAGTTGTCAGCAATTGGAGTGATTCCCGTTTTCCTCGAAGATGTTCTGAAAGTGAATCTTTAGAAAGAGGCGCACCCAGGAGACTCCATTCAGACTTATCCAATGATTTTATGGTGATGATCAACTGTATTGTCCAATATGCGCCAATCTAACTAATAATTATAAGACAGTGAGTATAGCCGAGGCACCAGTCAATCTAATAATAATACTGATGCTGTTCACACATGACTCAACCTCTGGCAGAAGCACCAAACTTATACGAAGATTCGAAATGAATGAACACCTCAATCTAGCAGACCACAATTATAATCTTTATGCGGTTATTGTTCACTGTGGTTCCGGCGTTAAATGTGGCCATTATTACGCATTGGCAAAAGATAAAACGAACTGGTTCAAGTGTGACGATAGTTGTATTACCAAATACTCAGGCGATATTTTGGGTTTATTGGATCCTCTGGAGACACCCTACATTTTATTTTATGAGAGAGACGACATTGGCAGATCATGATCTTCAGATGATGTGGTGCTGCAGGTTTTTCCGGGTTTTCCTGCAGCTGAAAAAGCAAGTGCGCCACTGGAATCAATCCCCCGGAGCGCCAATTAATTTTTGATGTTTTATATTTATTGATTACTTTTATGTTACTTCACATTGTAATTTAGGTATAAAAATAAACATAAAAGCAGTACGTTAACATTACACAAAAAAAGGTACATAGGTATTTTCCAACATTTTTTAAATTAATATTTCAAACAGAGAGAGTTATCAAGAATCAAAATATGTTTCAATCGACTAGAACAAACTTGAACTATGATGTTTTACCAAAATGTGACTAGTTTGTTCTGGAATAGTACTAGAAAAAAATCCTTAAAACGAAATTTTTTACTATAGACCCTCATCTTCCATCATTATTAATGAGATTATAATAAGACATGTTAACCAGTTTTGATAAATACATTCACATCCTGAATTTGACTTGTTTCGACCAACAAAACTTGCACATTTTTCTTCTACAACATAATACAATTCCAGCCAATTTGACCGAGAGCCAATGTCCTATATATTTTCGTGCGGGATCCCTTCACCTCACAAGTTAACTTCAATCATAACGTGTTGTTGAATAATTATAGTAATTGGAAAAAACTGAACATCACGGAATGCAAACGCAGCACTTGACTGGTTGGAACACTGATTTTCATTTCTGGCGGATATATGTTTTCAAGCAATCTCCGCCCAAGTGTGCCTGTTTGAAATCATCACATGAATACGATAGAAGAATTCCTAATTAACAGTATCCAGTTGTAATATCAATCATTATCTTAGGTCAGGTTAGCCGAGTGGTTAGAATCAATGCTTTTCAATCATTCTGGCTTGCCGATCGTGGGTTTAAAGCCCAGCGACTTAAATTGGGTGGCCTATGACACTCTGGGGGAGCTAGCCACTCGCGTTAGCAGCGAAACGCTACGAATTATTTCCAAAATACAATGGCTTCTAATATCGGGAAGAAAAAGTTATAGTTCATGGTAAATTATAGTGGACGCAACAAAGTTAAATTAGATTAGATTCGTTTGGGGCTTTCGTGCTACTAGCCTCTAATCCGTGACCTTTTCAGATTTATTGTGTGTGCTCTCGAAATCGTTTAGCTCTGTCTTCGTTACAAGACTCCATAGGCTTATTTTTAGAACTCCCATGTGTCTGGGAAATCTTGGTTTTCCTTCTCCCAGCGTTAGAAAGCTCAGCTTTGACAAGCCCTCTTAGTGGCATAGTATGTTTACTGATGTTTCCTCTTCTTCCTGACAGAACCTGCATAGCATTTCTCTTGCCATAACAATTATTGTACTCGTATGTTTATTGAGCCTACAATGCCCTGTGAGAAGTCCTACTAATATTCCAGTAGTGCTCCTCTTCTGGCTTAGTGGATATTCTGTGAATTTTGGCTGCGTTTGTTTGATAAACTCTTTGTCCTGTCTCATTCCTGGTGAATTATTCCACCTCTCTTGAGATTTCTGTTGGAACCATGATTTGGTCATTGTTTTAAGTACAGATTTTGCCATGCCGCAGAACGGTTCTTGGCCATTCAGGGCCTTACTTGTCCTAGTGAATCGACCTCTTCATTGCCTTTATCCCCTGTGTGTGCTGCTGTCCAGCTTTTTTAGGGCTTCAATGCAGTACCAAACAAATTTGGAGGTAACTTGCATTGAGTCGACTGCTTTTATCGCAGCTTGACTGTCGGAGTAAATGACAATGTTTTTTTTTTCCGAAAACTCATGCCATATTAGCTCTTGAGTGCAATGATGTATTGCGATGATTTTCGCTTGAAATATCGTCGCGTATATCCCTGAGCTCAATGAGATTTTTATCTTCGGCTTGGTTCCTTAAATGCCGGTTCCTGAACCTTTATCAGTGTTTGAGCCTTCCGTGTTGTTGTTGTTTATTCACAAATATGCCTATGCAATGAAATGGAATAATACGATACAATACATAGTGATACATTGGTTCAATAAGAGGAGAAAATTATAAAATATTATCTGAATAAAAAGGGACTTGATGAGTGATTGAACACTTGTTTCAAGTACAGAGAAAAATACATGACAATTAGTGGTTTGTAGAAATAAAAACACTAATACTAAAACAATAATACAATAATTACAATAAGTAGAACAATAATACTATATAAAACCCTCGAGTACAAAAGGAAGATATTGACAATTATTTGTAAATATAAAAACAGTTATAGGTAATTAGTACAACGGGTAACAGTATAAAATTAACTATAAAATAGGTATAGCGCCATTAATGATAGTCTTATAAGCAACACGATCGAATAAACTGGGTAGAGGGGTACATATTTAATTTCAAGAAAGTTAGTTAAAAGTTTGCGCGGGTTTGCGTTGATATACATTTTCATTTGGTATAAAGTTATATAATTTGGGGGCAACGTATTCATAAGACTTCTGCCCTAGTGCTTTTTTCATAAAGGGAACTACATAGTTGCCTTTTTGTCTTGTTTCGTACTTGTGAAAAACACTCTGCTTTTTTATTTCATTTTGATGGTAATGAAATATTACATTTTGTGCAAACAAATTATTTTTAGAAATCTTTTTTGTACTACTTCAAGAAAGTTGATATGTGTCTTTGAAGAACATCCCCAGGCAGAAATTCCATATCGGATATGGCTTTCTACAAGCGAATGATATAATATTTTTAGTTTCTGTGGGGTAAGATCTTCTTCAATACTCTAAACCTGAATAACATACAGTTTAGCTTTTTAATAATGAAGTTTATGTGAGAAAACCACTTCAAGTGACGATCAATCATCACAATGACTAATGAAAAAGTTCCATTTGGTGTTGTAAAGTCTAGGCTTTGGAATGTTGGTATTGTTGTTTTACTAAAACTTAATGTGAGATATTAGGTTTTATCAGGGTTTAGGGTGAGTAGCTTGTGATCAAACCAGTTCTTTATATGAACGAAATCATCCTCAACTTTTGATTTTAAGTCATCCCATGAGTTACTTGAATATATTAGAACAGTGTCATCTGCAGAGGCGAAAATATCGCTCGAACTTTGAATCAGGATAAGTCGTTAAAAAATATGTTAAATAAGACTGGTTCTAGAACTGTGCCTTGCGGAACACCGTACTCAATGTTTGATATGTCACTCTGAACACTACCGACCCTTACCGCCTGCTGTCTATTTGAGATATAACTCTGGAATAGTTTCAATTCGTTTCCTCTTATCACGATATCCACCAGTGACTGCAGAAGTAATTGGTGACTGACCGTGTCGAATGCCTTACCTAAGTCGAGGAAAATACTTAGGCATGGTTCACCTTCATTGAGAGTGCTATGAATTTTGTTAGTAAGAGAAATCAGCGCGTCTTGTGTCGAAATTCCTTCTTTGAAGCAGAATTGGTTATCCGAAATAATGTTATATTTTTTTATGTAGGAGTCTAGACGTTTCTTAATGATTTTCTCAAATAACTTGTGTAGACAGCGATTTCCGCGTTGATGGGAGGTCCCTCCTTCCACGCACCCCTGCCTGTTATATTTGTCTTCAAGGTTTTGTCGAAGCTATATCTGGGAAGTATGCCATCTGATGACATTCTTATAACAGGGTTGTTTTTCAGCTCTTCGTATAGCTTGTTGAAGTCTCTCCAGTGCATGTTGCTTATGAGTGCTTGTCCTCTAAGCAACCTCCTCGTGACTGACTTGGCTTCGCCTTGAATGTATATCTGAGTCTGATTACACTTGAGGCAACTATCTGACCGATACCACGAAGGACTACATCTGACAGATCTATGTGCAACATTCCTCTCAGAGGATGCAATCACAAACAAGTGCTTCTTGTCATCCTACGGCAGAGAAATTATCCCTCATTTAGTTTAGTTGGTGGTGACCACCTGCAGTCATGTAACAGAAAATATAAACTTATGTACAGAACAAAAACGTCTTCTCAGAAAATTCAATGCACCTTGGTTGACGAATGCCTTGCTGAACTCTATAAACAAAAAAACAGAATATATAACGAAGCTCAAAGGAACCCACAATATCTCAATTTAAAACTTGAATTCAAAAAATAAATTAATGAAAATTGATGCAAATTGATGGTAATAAAAATTGTTCGAAAAATCTATGGGGTATAATTCAGCAAATAAGTAAGATCAAAAAACAAAAGGGTACTATTGAATAAATTGAGAGTGTAGATACAGAATAACTACTAGTGGAAAAAATGATATTGCCAACGAATTCAATAACGAGTTTAGCAAAATAGGTAAAACATTATCCAGTAAAATCGTTAAAGATGAAAACTATAGGGTAGAAAAAAAAATAACACCCAATACTTTTGTGTTCACACCCATCACAGCAGATGAAGTACACAGAACTATTTTTGAATTGAAAAACGGTAATGCAGCAGGAATAGATAATATCAAAGCTGAAACACTGAAGCTCATCAGTCCTTACATCACGCAACCTTTAACACATCTATTCAGCAATTGTATAGAGTATGGAATTTACCCAAAAGTTCTATCGTTACTCCTATATTCAAAAAAAGAAATGTAAACAATATTAATATTTATCGACCCATATCCCTCATTACACATACAGTGTGTTTCACTTCTCATGGAAACACCCTCGTATCTTCTGTAATTTTTGACGAAATATCATGAAATTTTCAGGATCGATAGATACACTAGAGATGAACTTTTTGCACGAAAGGGGTTATCCTACGTGTTATACACTGCTCGCCAGCAGCGATGAAACCACCCATTTTTCCAGAAAGTAATATTAGGGAGTAAAATTGGCCCAAAATTCCTTCGGATTCGTGTTCAGGATCCCCAATTTACTACTAATTCACTTGTCTCCTGAAAAAAATTCAGTTCTGAAAAATTCAATTTTTTTTTTCAAATACTTCACGGATGATGACCCCTTTCGTGCAGAGAGGTCATCTCTAGTGTATCTATCGATCCTGGAAATTTCACGGTTCTACGTCAAAAATTACGGAAGATACGGGTGCGTTTCCATGAGATGTGTAACAAGTTTGAAATTTTCAAGACTGAAAATTTTTCAATAGACAGGTGTAGTAGTAGTAATTCGGGGATCCTAAACACGAATCCGAAGGAATTTTTGGCCAATTTTGCCCCCTAATATAAGTTTCTGTTTTCGTGCAGTGTATATCTCGTAGGATGACACTTTTTTTGCAGCGAGTTCATTTCTAGTGAATCTATCGATCCTGAAAATTTCATGGCTCTACGTTGAAAATTACGGAAGATACGAGGGTGTTTCCATGAGAAGTGAAACACACTATATATTGAAGATTTTCAAACAACGCCTTGTTAGTTATCTGAATGAATTCAAAATATTATCCAAGCAGCAGTATGGGTTCAGAGAAAAAAATCGGCACAGGATGCTGTAATCGTCCTAACTACAAAAATAAACCAAAGAGCCTCGAAGACAGCAAGCCGTGTTTGTGTTTATTCACTACTCACTACTATTTAATCGTTGCACAGTGTCTAAAGATGGCAATGGTTCCTGCTTCAGTGCAATTATTCCGGATTAACTGAAATGTCTGTGATTTTTGCATCCTACGTAAAAAAACGTAGTTGGATTATGTAACGTGGTAAAAACAACCATTCAGGTACTCAGATACCCACATTTTATAATTGCATGAAAAATTAGAAGTCTTCACAACCAACATACACTTTCATTTTAAATTTTTTGATCATTTTTAGCAAAGTTATGACATATTGAACGAAATTAATTTTTTTTGGGTTTCACCCCTCGATTTTTGGTAAACAATTTTTTTCTTGTCTTGACGGTTCCAACTACTAGCATGCCAAATTTGGTGGTATTACAACTGATCCTCGTCTCAGAACTGAATAGACTGTACTACTTCCATTTGTACTACTTCCATTGCATAAAAAATAATGAGAAACCATATCTCCATGGTTTCAAGTCACTAGGTTTTGATTGTTTTGTATCTACAATCGTTTTCAAGTGATTCCCACCAGGCAAAAATTGAAGCGAATATCTCTTGAACAACTACTTCCCCTTACGAACATTGAATAACATCTGACATCTATTCAATAACAGGCATTCCCCAATGCAGTTATGACATATATCTTAGAAGTTCGAGATATTATAGTTGTTCATGAGAATCTATCAGTTGTCATAAGGAATTTCTTACCTGTCACAGGTACAGAAAAAATTTGTATTCGTCGAAAGTGCCTTTGAAGCCGGGTCCATACCGGATGTTTTGTTTGGGATATGCAGACATTGTATCATATTTGAATAAAATTGTTTAGACTTCCACTGCCTGCAAAATAAAGAGAATACTTGAAAACTATTGTAGATACAAACAATCAAAACGTCGCGCGTCGTGACCATGGAGATTGATTTTTCTTTCTTTTTCAGGCAATGGAAGTCCAAACAATTTCATTGAAAATAAATAAGTATTATTTTTCAGGGTTCCTGAGTTTGGAAGACCCAGTGTTGGAGATACCGGGAAATGCAGGATTGAAAGACCAAGTATTTGCCTTGAATTGGGTACAAAGAAATGTTCATCACTTTGGTGGGGATCCAGATAATGTAACTATTTTTGGAGAAAGTGCTGGAAGTGCGTCCGTACATTATCTAACCCTATCACCCTTAGCCAAAGGTTAGTTTCGAGTAGGTGTAATGAAAGCAATGATTTCGAAATCATCTTCAGGCAGCTATAAAAGTTAAATTCTGGAGTTGAAATAAAATTAAATCTTTTTTTCTAACGGACTGATAAAATACCAGTTGAAAATATAACAACCATAAAAGCCATACAATATGGCGCTATAGGCTGAAAAAGTCATCGGAAATTCAATTCAAGATGCCATTCATAGCGCCCTCGGGCATTATAGAGGTTTGTACCGTTGCACAGTGGGCTCACAAAGCGATTTTTTGGCAAAAACTCCTGTTTTTATAAAAACGTCTCAAAAATTATTTCCTTATTCATTTTATTCATTTACTTCCCACAGATACAATTTCAAAATACCAATTTGATTGTTAATAGTTCATAGGCGTACGCCATTCCAGAAATCATCCTCAAAAATACGGAAAGGCTATATCATTGTTTTCTCTATAAACAATAGTTTTATGAAGTCCTATGCGTTTTGTTGCTTCAGTGATGAATATTAAATCGGAATTACATTACAAGCAATAGTGAAACATAATTTCCCAATTAATAGCCAGTGCCGTAGAATAATAACTGAACGAAATAATGTTCACAATTTATCAATACGGTTTTTAGTTGAGAAATTTACTACATATTCAAATATTGAATCACAACCTGTAGAATTATAAAAAATAATTGAAACTTCAAAAACTGTAAAATTAGAAGGTTTATTGGCATTATTATCAACAAAAAGGTCCATGGGTTAATCTAGTGCTTTCGGAAAAAACACATGCCCTTGTCGTTTTGGCAAGGTTTTGAGACTTGAAATGAGATAGATGATACACGAGATGATACAAGGAGTCTATTCAGAAGATATTAAATTGTGTTCATTCTAGAGGTTTTTCTCGAAAAAAGCTCTCTGTAGTATTTTAAATTCCATGATTACTTAAGTAGGTACATTAAAACAATATACGAAAAAATGTTACGGTGTCGCAAAATAAATTTTTTACAAATTATTGTAAAATATAAAGTACAGCCGGTTCCAAAAAAAGGTAGAACAGTGAACAGTGAATAGCAACACTGACTATTTCCATTATGAACGTGCATTCAAGCCGACAGAAGTCACAGCTAGGCCCAAGTAAGTTCTCTATTAAATTTTTTGTTTGTTTGGAATTGTCAGTACTTGAGATTTCTATGAATATTCTAAGAAAAACATTTACTACTTATACCTATTTCAAGTCAAGACTGAGTCCCGTTACACAAACCCTTATTTTTGTAGTACTGGCTAAAATTTCAGCCCAAAGTCCATTCGTCAAAATTTGGGTTCGTTTATATCAAGAACGAATCGAGATTTATAAAATTACGTGATGAGCGTGCCCGGCAGTTTTAGAGGTTAGAATATCTCTACCGTTTTTAGAAATGGAACATAACCTATAAAAAATGCCCCACAGTTAATTCTTGTTTCTTTTTTTGATATATTGCCGGCGATGAAAAATGAAAAAATTAAGCGAAAACGAAGCAAAAGAGCTGTCACATGTCAAATTCTCAGATCGGTTTCGAATCGATCCTAATTCTGTCAGGAAAACCTTGAATATATGAATCTAAAAAACGGTACACAGAACGAACTCAGTCTTGTGTATACATAGCAAATGGTAGATAGCATTGATATGGAATGTATCCAGTTCTATAAGGGCATTTTTAAGAATAAAAGGCAAAATGTCATACAAATGCAAATGAATGCAGACATTTTTTCACAGTTATAATTCTGGAAGTATATAATTTTGAAGTATATCAAACTCTAAGTGGAGGTTCATTAAGTTTTACTCTGACGAAATCAAAGTCAATGCACTTTTTTGAGTTTCTACACTCCGAGAATTAATTTCCTACTGTCCTTGAGTCATTTACTGAATTACTTTTAGATATCCTTTTCTAGAATGTACTTACTTACCTTCCTGTCTTATATCCATGTTAAACTCAATTCATAGTTCAAAATAAACCAAGTGGAAAACGCTGTCAAACTTCATCAAAATATAGAATAAAATGTACATCACAAATCTCGAAATCACAACATAAAAACAAATCCTTGTTTACGCTTGTTGAACAATATTTTTTTTTGTTTCTTGCAATTTCACATCTACTAGGTTGTTAACTTCAAGTTAACACTAAATATACTAGCAATAGAAGCATTTCACATTGAGTCAATTTTGGCCAAAAATATGAGACGAGAGCCGTCTGTGCGTTGCCAAGGTGTTATAAAGCAACGATGTACAAACTGAAATGCCATCAAAGAAACATAATAGCTATTTATGATGAATGTTGCCCGATGGGCGTTAGAATCCAGTAACGCTCGTGGTACATACAAGATTTTATTTTTTGCGAAAAATTTATCTTAAACGATGTTTTTTACTTCATAAAATAATTAGTCCCTTTTTTATGTACAGTTATAAATAAATCATTTCTGAGTAATTATTTCATTGAACTACATAAAAAAACATTTGGCGGGCGTTACGATTCATAATGCCCTCCATAACGCCCCGGGCGTTATGGGTCGGTCTGTTAATAGCAACCGTTGTCAAGGTATTATAAAGCAGTAATGGACAAGTGAAAAATAAAACTGCCATAAACTTCTAAATAAACTACATCAATTATACGGTTGCACGGTTGCTATAGTATGGAATATGTAACGCTTTCAATAAATTTCTGCATGACAATTATATATCTTTTTCTTCTGTATGGAATCAGAATTAATGCTATAACTAGGTATTTTTTTTGAGTTGGTAATTAATGATTTTTCTTTTAAAGGTTTGTTTCATAAGGCCATCATGCAAAGTGGTTGTGCATTGAATACTTGGTCTCGTGGCAGAAGGAACGCCCTTGATATTGCCGAAGGGATGGGATATACAGAGACCGACGAAAAATCCATATTGGAAAAACTTCGTGTGGCCAGTGCAAAAAGCATAGTGAATGGCTTATTCAAAAAAGGGGACGTGAGTATTTCAAAGGTGGTGATGGTGTTGCAAAATAATGTACTACTATTATATACCAAATACTGATATTTTGATGGATGCTTCATTTATATCCGATTGAATGTTGACCTGGTAGACTTGTTTCATCATGGACGGATAATCTCATATAAATGTCGATGGACTTAAAAGAAGCTGAATCTCAGATATTAATGAAAATATCAACGAAATTGGTAGAATATACATTTGATGAAACTTCGTGAGGTGGAAGAAAGGTATTGAACACACATCTGGTGACAATATCATGAAATAACTCATGACTGAATTAATAGATATACAGAGCATTCCATTTAGAACGAGCCACCCTGAATAACTCTTGGTACAATCAATTTCAGGAAAAATAAAGAAACACGTCAACAATAGTATACAGGGGGACCAAGAGCATGTCCCATTTTTTTTTAATGGATCATCCTATGTTGATTCGCATTATCAGATGCTCCATGATGAGCGGATTTCAACAAAGTATAAAACATATGGTCCGAAGCTTATGGTTCAGGAGCTATAAATTATTTGAGTTGAAAACGAGCCAATCAGAATAACTTTTGAAACAATGATCTGCAGTAAAAATAAAAAGACAGGTCAACAATTATAGAGGAGGCCACATTTTGAAATATTCGTTCTAGGGACAAATATGGAAGCAATAAATCAGAAAAAGAGATTTTTTATTAAATTCTTGAATCAAAATCTGATGACAATGAGAAGAAACAAATTTTCCGTAGTAAATGTTCAAAAACGTTCCCACCAACTTCCATACAATGGTACAAACGAGCTTCCATTGCCGACCTCACATGGTTGAGAATCTCGGGAGTTATTTCTTTGCAATGCCTCATGATATTCTCTCTCAAATCTTCTAATGTTGTTGATTTTATTTCATACACTTCAGACTTCAAAATGACCCCTTAGAAAGAAATCTAAAGGAGTGAGATACGGAGAGCTTGGTGGTTATTCTGTGGGACCTCTCCTGCCAATCCAGCTACCAGGAAAATGATCATCCAAAAATTGTCGCACTGGAGCTGCATAATGTGGAGGTGCACCATCCTGCTGAAAAACTATTTCGTTTTCAAATAAATTCATATCCTCCTCAATTGCCCTATTGATGCACGGTATAATTGGATTCTCCAACATATCCAAATATTTCTCACCAGTCAAATTATCATCGATAAAAAAAGGTCCTATGATGTGGTCACCTAAAATTCCTGCCCAAACATTCAGCTTTTGAGGTCGTTGGGTATGAACTTGACGGTATAAATGAGGATTCGTATCACTTCAATATCGACAATTTTGCCGATTCACCTCTCCATTCAAACTAAACTTACTTTCATCCGAAAAACAAATTTTATACAAGAAATTCTGATGCAAGTTGATCCGTTCAGTGAGACTTTCAGAAAACTCGATAAGTCTATCGAAATCATCTTCGTTCAATTCATGAACTACTCTAATCTTATATGGATGAACGGTTATGCTTTTTGGCAGCAGCTCTAGCACTATTTCCGTTCTGGTAGTACAAACTCACTATTTCAATCCGTTTTCGAAGCGTATAAACCATTGCTTCTCCAGAATTCACAAAAATAGAAACACCACTTGTAACTTCACCTGATAATCGTTATTGTAGAATGAGACAAATATAAAACTAGGCAAAATAAGAATTTTCTGAAGTAAACTTCAAAAAAACACCTATGAAACGTAGGTAACAGATTGTACAGAAGTTCATTCAGGGTGGTGGATCGTTTTCAACTCAAATCAGTGGCGGATCATAGGCGAGGCGCACGAGGCGCGCGCCTCGTATTTTTCCAGGCAGGGGGCGCCAAACAAACAGGGCAAAACAAAGTCAGAAATAAAAAATGAAACCTTCATGCCTTTTCATTGAACTTCAATGAAAACTGGGACAACTCACTAGCAAGTATCGATAGTTTTTGGCTATCGGAAACTATCGATAGTCTTTACCGATAGTATCGATAAAATAAAACTGAAGTTGATGTAATTTGAAAATGTTTCCGTTCCCAAATTTTTCACAGAACTGTCAAACTATTTCGAATGAAATCGGTAAAACTTGAAAAGACAAGAAAATAATAAAAGCACACCAAAATTATTCAGCTAATACGTCATATAAAACGTGACAGGTCATAACTCATATGTCATCAGTCATATTTCATTTGTTTATTTGAATATTTTACGATAATTTTTGACTTGTTTCTATTTGAAATTGTTAGTTTTGTAATAAATTTGACCATCACTTCTAAATCAAAAATATGGATAAGGTAAACAATTCGTTATGAAAAGTTCAATATAAAAGAAGTATAAACACATCAAACTTATTGAACCACACGAAAATATCGAGTTCTCTGGAAAAACTCAACGAGTATAGGTGAAGTAGAAAAGAATGATGCAAATGATGCAAGTACTTCCGCAATTTCTACACCAGAAAAAAGAACCAGAATTGTTAGTTAATGCGACATGGAATATTGATTATCAACTCGTTCTTAACTTGCGTCGTATTTGACAGCACTATCGATATGTCGATTATTTATTGAAAAATTTCGGAAACTATTGATAGTCAAAATATTTGTTTTAACGCTTAAAATTTTGTTTGTATCTTCGGGGTATTTCATACGGATTCTTGACATATTCTTAGGTTCACGATCTCACTACTCAGTACTTCAGTAGTTTTCATTCACTTGGTTCAAAATGTTACTTAACTATACCTTCAGAACATGGCGTTTTATCATCGAATATACAGTCTGTGTTTTTCAGTTGATACAAAAATTGAAAAATTCGTTATGTTAATTTATGAAGCTTTCCAAGATGAGTAAGCTACATTTCAGCCATTGCAAAAAACTATCCCACTTTGATTAAAAACGTAAGAGGGATTTTTTTTCAAAAATTCTATTGGAAAAACTTGTTCGGAATTACCTCAAAACTCCTAATTCCAAATTTGGTTGAACATAAAAAATAAAAAAAATCGCCCCAAGTCGCAGTCCGAAAAAGTAATCATTATTGATACATAATAAAGAATCATCAGCTGGAAAGTTTATCACAAAAAAATTTCAAAGCACTTTTTATCGAAAAGGAAGTCATGGCAAAACTGAACTTCGATGATGTGATAAATGACTTCGCAAAAAAAAGTCCAGAAAGGTTCATATTCAGACTAGACTTTTGTGTGATACATATTTTTCAATAATTTTTCATCGTCATGAAATGTTTTGTTTTCCATTTTTTGTTAGTTGACAGCAGCAGCAGCAGCAGCAAATTTTATGTAATGAATTCGTATAAAAAACGGAACCCGAGAAAAACTGTATTCGTTTCATAAATATATGTCCTGCTGTGAAGGCACATAGAAGGAAAGGGGCGCTGAAGTCAATTGCGCTTCAGTCTGCCGAAGATCATGATCCGCCACTGACTCAAATAATTTTTAGTTTCCGAACTATGAGCTTCAGACCATAATGTATTCTACTTTGTTGAAATCTGTTCATCATGGAACATCTGATAATGCAAAACAATATAGGGTGATCCATAAAAAAAATGGGGCATGCTCTGGGGGTGCGATAGGGAAAGTAACATCAAATCTGATTATATCAAAATGTGCCCCCCCTGTATACTATTGTTGACGTATTTTGTTGGTGGGAATTTTTCCTTGGGTCCAATTATTCACTCGGTAAAACTGGGTGTAGGAGGGAAGGAAAATAGAGGATTAGGAAGTTTAAGCTATAAAACAATTTCTTCATTGGAGAAGGACCAGCTAGCCGAAACCTAGCAACCGTTACGGAGTTTTTTGAGAGTTTCTCAGTACCATCCGAGAACATACACGCCGATGTGTATTAATAATAATAATAATAATAATAATAATAAGTACAGTGTATACCCAGTATTTAGAAAAAAAAAATTATCCAATGTACAATCTTTTTGTTTTTTTTAAGTAACAATCGTAAAATTATAAAAGGGTATTTATTTTCATTTCTATATTGGATTAGCATGAACAGTCAAACAGTGTTATACTGGTATTATACTGTTCATGAACCTTTTATTGATAATATATAGAACTGACTTTTTCCATCTTTTTTAACGTTCTAGCAAGTGCAAAAATACATGTTTCCAGACTGTGCACTACATTTTTCCCAAAGCCATAGCATCAGTAAGGGCGAGAACAAGCTGAATTACAGGAAAACAAACTCTGATATTGAACCAAATGACCGTTACAACAAACTCTACACGAACCTACACAGGCGATCACGATGATTCTTTCAATAGTTTGTATTCTGAAACTTTTATTACATGTGTGAGTTTCATGAACAAGAAATGTAATGGAACTATTATTGATTCTTCGATTATTATCGAATGGAATATGTTAAAACAAACGTGGAAGCATGAACTTCCCAATAACATAATAATAATAATACTCCCTCATAAACACTCGTTGAGTGTACCCAAAGGCATAGCCTGTGCAGGTAGAGGGCGGCTATTATTATTATTTGCCGTGGCGCTCTGGGGCGACTTACTGACGTTTCAGGTGATGTATTCACTATTCAGCTGTAGGAAAACCTACAGCACCACCTCGGGTGGTCGGTGTGCACTCCAAGCTAGCACCAGACGATTACATATAATCCATCAGAAAAGTAAAATCTCAAACTGAAATTGACTATGAATTGAAAGTATCGAACAAATAAAATCCAGTAAAGATATTCTAGAAAAGCGAAATGGTTCAGAATTAATTTTAAAGAAATCGATAATAATCGAACGAGAAATTTGGAAAATCAATATATTGCAGTAACGGATATTCAGCAAAATCTAAAAATTCGAGAATCATAAATGATCGTATCGATCTTTCGAAGAACTGAAATTCGAAGAACAACAACAAGAATATAAAACTGTAATACCGTCAAAGGAGAATGACAGAAAATGGGAAGACAGATATTTGACCAAACCAGCAAATAAGAAAATCAATATTTTGTAGAAGTGGAAAAATATCGGAACAGAATATTATAAGAATTAAAATCGTCGAATCCATAGAGAACAAGACCTAAAATTTCCATATTGAAAATAATCAAAAGAATAAATAGTAGAATCGAAAAGGACAGAACCGAAAAATATCAGAATTTACAGAGTGGATAGCGGATGGCTGTAGTCTCTCAGAGATGGAGCAGCGTGCGGTCAATATTACAACCTAACCTAACCTAACCTAACCTAACCTAACCTAACCTAACCTAACCTAAAATTTCCATATTGAAAATAATCAGAAGTATAAATAGTAGAATCGAAAAGGAAAGAACCGAAAAATATCAGAATTTGGAGAGGGGATAGCGGATGGCTCTAGTCTCTCAGAGATGGAGCAGCGTGCTGTCAATATTTCTAAATTCTAGTATCGGAATTGAAATCTGGTTCTACTGTTTTCGCGTATGATGCTTTATTGTTTCTTATAAAAACATATTAGATGAATTTCAATTTGGATCATAAATCATTTCTATCCATTCAATTCTGCTGTTTTTAAGACCTATAAAATGTTATTCTGAAACATAATTGATTCTCCATTTTGTTGGTTCTACATATTACTGTTTTTTTCATTTATCGATATTACAAAAATAATTCTGCTATTCTATGGCACACCCACCAGACGAGATTGGCATCTAGACAACTAACAATACACTTGCTTTTCAACAAGGCATGCGGTCGCCTATCGATCCGATATAAAGTATTTGAGAAAAAATCTCTTGTACCTACACCGGGCTCAAACCGACTACCGCTATGCTGGAGTTTCGAACGGCCTGTGCTTTAGACCGCTGATCCACCGACCACACTCATCCTATCATTTTTGACCCTTTTTATTAATTGAAAATTGTCGCAAAAAAGGCTAGTTTCAATTTGGAGGATTATCAAAATTGTCAATACTAGAAATGGTGATGAATATTTCTAGCATAATTTCTTTTGATTGTTCCACCTCAAATAATCCAACTTTTGATATAATACTCCGTACATTGAACAACTTATTATTTTCAGCGTTATGATGCCTCTTGGATTCGTCCTTTTGGCCCAGTTATCGAGTACCCACATGAGGGAGCGTTTTTAGCGGAAGACCCTGTTGCAATAATGGAGTCAGGCAGGAGTCACCAGATACCAATAATCATAGGGTATAACTCATTGGAGGGCATGTTATATGAAATAGTTCGAAGGGCAAATAATGATGGTCCTCTAGCTAAGAGCCTTGAATCCGATGTTTCATACAAGTTGAATATTTCACATGACAGTGGGTTGGTACAGGAAGTGGCCAAGAAGATTGAAGATTTCTACTATGACAACGCTGAAATTTCTGAAGAGAATATAAGAATCAAATATATGGTAAGTATAAAAAATGCCATCGGATGAGATGCTTCCCAAATGGAGTGTTGGGGAGAAATTTAAAACATTTTTACCAGGCAGAGTGGCTTCAAAAAATGGTCCTTCAATTGATGCAATTGATACTTTCATTTGAATAACATTCATTCAAATAAAAGCAAAAACAATCCTGTTTCTCGTTCTATAGAAACAAACTTTCAAACAAAATAAAAAAATCAAAGTCAATAAATATTTTTTTGAAAAAAACTCAAACAAAATTTGCTGTCATACTGATGTTCATGGGCCGTAATGGTCATGATGGTAGAGCGCTAGTCTATCAATCAGAGGGACGTGGGTTCGATTCCCAGCATGGTCACTGGTCTCGTGCTAGGAATCGCACGTTAAAATGGAAGACCTCGTTAATCCTAAGCTCGCATAAGTTTAGACTTCTGAGGGCTGTCGTTTGTAGGAGGATGACAGCTGGTTGACGGAAAAAACAATAAAAAACAACAAAAAAAAAACAATCAATATAAAAATATGCAAACTTGTTAAATTTGTTATTTTTAATTCATTTTGAATTTTTTATTACTTATTATTTATGTTCATATTCAATTTATTATCTTCCTTATACCAGAACTTGTTCTGTTTGGAAGGTGTATATTTTCAATAATTAAATAAATAAATAAAAAAAATTATTCTCTATAAAAAGTTTTGCATGATCTAAACCTTGAAAAAGTACCTTTTTCTACAATTGCAATTTTTTTCAACACTTTTCCGTAAAATACTGAAACGGTATTTTGATATTGAAAAATTGCATACTTTTGACACACAAATACAGACATCTTAGTATACTTTTTTTGGCAGTTATTTTATTAATTTGTTAATTCTGTGCATCATAAATTGGGTGGGGTTGAGTTGAGTAGCTAGAGGAAAAAATATTGCATGCAACACGTGAATAAAGTGTTTTTTTTTCTCGCAGAAATTGCCGCACTCCTCCTACGGCAGCGTGCGTCAATATTTCCTACTCGTAAATTTTTTATTACGACTTTACTCACTTGTTACATAAATAACTATTATTTCCGACGATGTTGAAAATTGTTATGGGAAAAAGTCATTTACAATTGAAAACTACGTTCAGATATTCATGAAGAAGTTTTTATGAACAATGAGTTTGTTGCAGAAACTCATTATTTTGGGAGAGTTTCATTAATTTAAAACTTAGAAATATAAGTTGAATTTAATTTATCGCGAGAAAAACAGTGCTAGAATTTTTACGTCCACCCTGTTAGGCTAGTCAGAGTCATGTAGAGGCGTTTCGTCGGCGATCGACGAGTGAGTGCTGATAAAAAATGGCTTGACATATATGAAAATGAGTTCTCTTCCCGCATTCTACGTGTGTGACGATGAAAACTGATGGAATCGAAGAAATCCATTCTCACCATTTCAGAAGTCTCCAGAAAGGGCCCTTTCATTCACCGAAAGAAAACCTCCGACAAAACCACAAAGGTTAGAATTTTAGTGCTGTCGCTTGTTGATCGAAATATTAATTGTTTATCAAACAAAAAAAAACTCATCAAATGCTAGTGAAATAACAAGATGAAAGGTCCATTTCATCTCTGCAGAATTTTGAGTTCATCGATCTGCAACAGAGTTAAAAAAATATACAAATAAAAAAATTATTGTACATAAATGTGATTCGATATCAAAAATTATTATGGAGAAAAATTATTTAAAACTGAAAACTAACCCAAGATATTTAATCATATTCTCATTCTTGACAATATCTACAATATTTTTAATAATGGCATTTTTCAGAAAACTAAATTTTTCATAAAAAACAGGTATCTGAACGTAGTTTTGAATTTTAAACAACTTTACATGATACTTTACTCCTTCATGAAATTTATATTTTTTCAGAAACCTCATATAGGATTGAAAAAACTGGTGGTTGGTTTAGGTTTCAATCATGCAGAACTTTTATAAAGAAAAACTTTTTTTTGTTGAATTAATAATCAATACGTTTTCCATATGCTGCAAACTGTTACGAAAGTCTCGTTGAGCTTATTAACTATTATTAATATTATTATATTGTTTTTTTCATGACTTTATGGTCAATGGGAATATTTCCTCAAATTTTCAGGTTTTTACTGAAAGAAGGGCCAAACGATCGAAGATAAAAAAATGTATAATTTTTTGAATCATGGAGATTGTACTTTTCGGAATAAAAACTCTCACACAAGCTGCAACATTCACTGCTTAGACAATATCTAGCCATTTGTAACAGATCGTCAAGTGGTGATGGGTGCTGGGACATTTCTTCAGCCAATATGTATTCAACCCATCTGAGCCCAGAGCAGCAAAGTTCCTCGAGTCATAAGGGGCTGCGCAGAACATTTGCGCATGCTGACAAATCCTCCTACAAAACGAGTCGACCTAAGCTAGAGCTGTAGTATCTAAATTGAGTGGTTTCGCATTCTTACAGATGTTTATCCAGAAAAACAGAAGATTTTCATCAGGCGGGTTACTCACAACACTTAAAGGCTCTTGAAAGAGGTGAGGTTTATCGCAAATCTTGAGGTTTTTCAAGTTGCTTCTCGCTCGCATCACCATTGATTTCTTTGCAGCCACTAGCATTCGCATTCTATCAAGAAAGTGCTGTTTGGTGATTAACAGCATGCCTTGGTTAAATGTCCTAATAATGCCGCTATTGGTCCTATTTATCAACACAAATTGAATACTGAAACACCGTTGTCTCTCCGATTCGAACTCAACTCCCATATTTCATGCGTCGGTCATGATTTCCAACCAGAGAGACGACATTATTCCCCAACATTTGAGACCTAAGGGGCCTTATTTATGGCGATGTTGATTTTTTTGGTGTTAGCCTCCTCTGAAAGGACATCGTAAATATTTGCATCCAGCGGTATCACATGATGAAGCTTCAGGGACTTTTCTGGATAGTGAAGTGGTGTATTCGGAATAGCCAATGCACCACCTCTGGAATGAGTCTACTCCTACCATGATTGAATTGGAGCCAAAAAAATTATCTGCTATCACGACCCGGTTATTTTCGAGTTGGACAGCCGAGAGAATATGCTCCTTATGGACAGGAAGATCAACGATCTGGTCAAGGAACTCACTGACAAGGTGTGGCAGGATGAACTGGGAAGCTACAAACTCTATGTACAGACAATGAATTATTGATTCACAAACATTTTGCAAGAACTGCAGTGTTGTTTCCCTGTTTTCTACAGCCGAGGACAGAATGCAGAGTAAAGTATTTCGTAAGGTTATCAATAGTGATCGGTATACATTCGTATGGTTATTCTTCGGGAGGTCTGCGAAGTTGACTTCGATATATATTAGAAAGTTAATCTCCTCTAACCTCCATGAGTTCTTCTTACCCAAATTTTCAGGGTATAATACGATTTTTTTTATGTTCTAATTGCTATATTTCATTAGCGAATTTTTTCGTGAAATTTCGACTCAGCCACTGGATTCAGCATTCTTCATTTAGGTGAATCCTGAAATTTTATTTGAAAATATTCATTGGCAACAAAGCTATAACATTATTAATTTTGATAACATGCCAATATTTTTGAATATTTCAGACAAATTCTGAGAATCGGCAATACTGTCAACACAAACGTAGATCATTGAGGTTTCTGATAGAAATTCGCTTTCATAACACAAATTGTTCTCGAGTTATAACATCTAGAATGGTATTTTTGGAAAAAATTTAAAATCCATAACGTCGAGAATCCGGCTCCTCGAGATATCGATTATTGTACAATCAACCAAGAACTTTCGAATGAACTGAAAACTTTATTTTGATTTAATTTCCAAATTTTACGATGGCTAACAAATGACATCGATAATACAACATTGAGTAATTTTGGTCCTAATCAATAAATTTCAAATTTTTGTTGCTTCCACCAAACCACCATTCATTTCAATACATTTTTCGTATCTCTTTCGAATATGTTTTACAGTATTTTTGAGTCCTTCTGGTGTTATTTCTCTACAAGCTTGACGTATTCTTTCACACAACTCCTGTCTATTTCTTGGGCGGGATTTATAGACTTTTTGTACAAGAAGACCCCACAAGAAGAAGTCAAGTGGGGTCAAATCGGGGGACCTTGGTGGCCATCCAATCAATTCACTTCCTCGACCAATCCAGTGACGAGGAAACTGTTCATTCAGCCATTGTTTAATAATTCCAGCATTATGCACAGAGCATCCGTCTAATTGGAAATGTAAGTTTATTCGCTCAACAATAGGAAGATCATGAATAGCATTCCATAGTTCAGTTCTGAGAAATTCCAGTAATTTGATGGCATTTATATTTCCTTCGAAAAAAAATGGGCCAATAATTCGTTCATTTAATAGTCCGCACCATACATTAACTTTTTCCGAATATTGTCTATTGCAGTTTATAACCAAATTAGGGTTTTCGGTTGCCCAAAAATCTTGTGTTTTGAGATGAAACAACACCGTTAGTCGTGAAAGTGGCTTCATCGCTGAATAATATACATTCTAAAAATCGTCTGTTACTCAGGTATTCTCCTTGTGCCCACAAACAAAATTCAAGTCGTTTATCTTGATCTCCGTCTTCCAGGGTATGCAAAAATTTGCGTTTGAATGGTTTCATTTTGTTTTTTCGTAGGCATCTCCGTATATTTTTCCTTGGTAAATTCAAATCTAGGCTTGCCACTCTCAAACTGGCATTGGGATTATTCCTAAAGTAATCTAATACAACCTGTTCGTGTCCAATCCTTCTTCTCACATTATTCCTCAAAATATTCTTCGATACAGCGCCCGTTTCATTGAAACTTTTATTTATTCTGTGCACTGTACTATTACTGATAGGGGGGCGATCTGGATGTCGATCATTGAATATTGTGCACACTTCTCTTTCACTCCTATCATTGTATCCAGTAAGACGCACAATTTTCTTGCAAAGACAATTGTGAAGCCATAACGAAATTCAGTCCTATTGCAATTGAATATTGATCAATACCTTTCTCACATTCGAATTGAGACTCAATCTGTCATTGTCAGGACTTACTTTTCTTTTATTCAAATAACTATTATAAATAATAATGTCATCACAGCCTACCTTTCTCGAGTTCGATACATTTTAAAATTTTTAATTCAGTAATTGTATTTTGACACTAGCGAATGAAGAGAGAAACAAAATAACTTTATGGAAGAAATCGGATAGCCTGTATGAGTAAATAATACCAGAACCCAAAAACTCTGACAGTATCTTTCAAAAATTGTTTTTAAATAAATTTTTATGATAAGCTGTATTTTCGACTTCATTACTTTATTCCGAATGTGTACTAGTTCCTCGTTCCTAGATGTTATAACTCGGGAACAATTTGTGTTATGAAAGCAAATTTCTATCAGAAACCTCAATGATCTTCTACGTTTGTGTTGACAGTATTGCCGATTCTCAGAATTTGTCTGAAATATTCAAAAATAATGGCATGTTATCAAATATAATTATGCTATAGCTTTGCTGCCAATGAATATTTTCAAATGAAGTTTTAGAATTCACCTAAATGAAGAATGCTTAATCCAGTGGCTGAGTCGAAATTTCACGAAAAAATTCGCTAATGAAATTTAGCAATTAGAACATGAAAAAAATCGTAGTATACCCTGAAATTTGGAATATTTTGCAAATGTTTTGTTCAAATGTAGACTTTTTGTTACTCTTCCTGCTGAAAAAAAATTGAGTCGGTTGGAAATTGTAAAAATATGTTAATGGAATTTCAGGAAAATGTCAATTTTATCTCCTAATTTTTTTTTATTTGTCAACAGATTTCGATGAAATTACAGTCAGTGATATTTCGAGACTTCCTGAATCCAGTGGTGTAGTCAAAGTTCTGATAAGAGTTTTGAAATTGGATTGGCATATTTTTCAAATTTAATTCCCTCATAACTTTTTTATTGATTGACGCATTTCAACGTTATTTATATAAGAACCATTTGAGAATGTCGCGAATCCAGTGGTGTAGTTAGAATTTTTCTAAAAAATCGCTAGTAATTTTTTTAGATTTTTGACCTTGAAAAATGAGATTAGTTGGCCCTGGAAATGGAGATTTATTCATGAAATTTGGTGTCCTAGTAGACTTTTAGAATGTCTACCTAATGAAAAAAAAAATCATTCGAATCGGTTGAAAAATGTAGATTTTATAGGGGTGCTCCGGTCTAAAGTGGGTCACACTGTATGTCTGTTGCAAACTATCAAGGTGTTTGTGAAATTCTCGCCCTTTAGCCTTTTCACCCAATGTAAATTATTATACTATTATTTTTTATTGTTGTTAACTTCTATCGTCTTAAGTTAAACCATTCATCTCAACAATTTTCTTTTGTTTCAGCTATTTGGTGACATCACCTTCCTGCATGGTATCCAGAAGACAGCTCGTTTACTGAAACTTCATGGGACTGCCCCTATTTATGTGTATCGGTTGAGTTTAGAATGTTCGTTGAATATTTTCAAGAGTTTATGCGAGTCAAAGCACAGCAAAACCTTTCTTGTCTTGAGAACTTTGGCTGCGTTATCTCCCGGTTATTTGGGAGGATGGGTTAGAAGTTTAGCGGATAGAATACCTCGCAGAAAAATCGAAGGTGTATCTCACGCAGACGATTTATTTTACCTTTTCAAACTTTTCATTTCTTCATCTATAACTGTAGGTAGTGATGAAGACAAATACATTCAGAAATTCGTGAAATGCTGGACGAATTTTGCCAAATGTGGAAATCCGACACCTGATAAAGACCAAGATATCGATGACGTTATTTGGAACCCCCTAGAAAATGAGAAGTTGAATAATATATTCGACATCGACAAGACTATCACAATAACTGAAAACTGGGAAAGTGAGAGGATTGCATTTTTGGACAAGCTACATGACGACTACGCACAGTGAAGATGACTTTTGAAATCAATAATGATATTTCACTATAATTTTTGAATATTATAGAGCTTTGAAATGAAACCGAGAGGAAACTATAGATATTCAAGTGCCATTGATTGTTAGATCGTCACGTTCCTAATATTACTGGACTAGTTTTTTTATTTGAGTTAGTTACCATGACAACAAAAGTTATTGAATAAATAAGTTTTTTCTACCACCGTGCATTTTTAACCACTTTCCCGCACTAGTTCAGGAAAGTAAAATATGTCAATTTAACGTTATTATTAAGTATATTTCGTTAATATCTCGTGTATATTACTATTCCAACTATAGTCTAGGATAGAAAGAAGCCTTTAAAAATGGTAGAAAGTGAAAGAAAATTATAGTAGAATGAAACCCATTGGAAACGGAAGACTATATGACAAAAATCAAAGGAAAAATGAATTACGGGCGATCTGAGATCGGGTAGTAGGAGGGGGTGAGTTTTTAAGGGTAAAATACGGTTTATCTCGATTTCCGGCAAAATTACACGTTCTATAGAAAAAAGTTAAATGGCAAAGTTGTAGGTAATAAAAAGATCTACAACTTTTGTAAAAACACTTTTTTCACATAACCTCAAAATTTATGTGAAAAATTTAAATAACCAAGTGTTTGGTTTTTTATTCTTAACTTTTACAAAAAAAAAACACCAAATTTGGTGGAAACTTACCTTTTTATGTTCCAAATAGGTACACTGTAATTTTTTTGAATTGAAATAATGATTTTTTTGCCTAATTTTTACTAAATATCGAAAAAGCACCCTAATTTTCAATCTCACGTCAAAATATCGACTTTTTAAAAAAGTTAGTGGGCATTTTGTTCGTTGAAATCTCTACTAAAGGGGATTTTATCTGAAAAATGTTACAAAGTAATGCAATTTTTTTTCAGTCAAAAAGTTGATTTATCAAATTCTAATTACATTTATGTAATAGAAATATCACTTATCCATTATTTTTTGTCTCTTTGACAGCATTTCTTCATCGATAGATTGGATAAACCTTTCCGATTCTAGTGCATCTTCGCAATCTTCAAGGCCATTACCGTCTTCGTCTCTAATATTATTTCATCCTTGCGTTGGTTCTTCATCCATAATTTCATCGGAATCATTAATTTCCTCCTAGGATTTTTCTTCCACATTGGAGCATTTTTCCGAACCGTGACAATTTGAGCATAAACTTGAACAACATTTCAACGTGTTTTTGGCAGCCACATTTCAAACTGTTACATCCAGTTTCACAGCAGTAGCAAATAGTTTTGGGCAATATTTCCAGGATTTAATCATTTTCTGTAAATCTGGGCATAATACCACGTTGATACTGCTTCCAGCCCCAATCTGTTACCGTCAGTTCGTTATTTTGCTGCACCTTCTGTGGGTGGGAGTTTTGCCAAAATGAAAGATGATTCAATTTTTGCCAATTGATATTTTTTAAATCTTAATTGATTCAGTGTTATACTATAATTTTTGCACTTATGAATAGATTTGATCAATTGTTATCCATTTTTTCAATATCTTCTTTGCGATGTTGGATTGTTTCTTCTCCTTCTGTGTTCTGTGTGTTTGTGTCTCGTGTTATTTGTCTGTCAACTTTGACTTTGAGCTATCTTGACAGATGATGGGGATGATCCTTTCTTCTCAATTCACTAATGTAATGACATTATCTTTTCCCACGTTCAATAGTTAACTTCAAAAAAAATTTTATAAGTCCCTTACTGATGTTACGCCCTAAAAATCACAGGGATTCAGGCTCTAAGCCTCCCTTATTACTACTTTTATCTTTTAATTAATGTATTAAAACACTTAACTTTTCTTTTCAGTGCCCACATAACTCCTTGGGGAATCATGTGGTGACACTCATTTTATTTCTTTAATAATTTTCTACATAATTTTCTCTCCATGTAAGTAATATCATATTGTATTAGATTATTGATAGTTACACTGTTCTTCTTTTTATTGTAGAATTTTAAACTTAGCTGATGATGAACCTTTATAGGTTCGAAACATGTACTACTATGAAACCATTGAACTGATTGATAGTCATTTATCGTTCTAACAGCACTAACATTTGGTGGTTATATTAAATTTGTGGAGATGATTTTGAGTTTTTCTTCATCGTGAATATCTTCTTTGTTTGCATCTTTTCCATTGGTCACTCAGGTATATAAATTATTTCAAAATAGCAATAAATAGGCATCTACGCATATAATTTGAAGGTTTTAAAATTTTGTACATGTCTTATTGAATATTGACTTAATTAATTTATTTGATTGTTAATAAATTATAATACTATATTTCAATTTGTAATTTTTTTGTTTATCGATGTTACTTGGAATCTTACGTTTTTCGAGTAATTGAAGTTTGAAATTTAATGAAGAGCTGAAAATTGTAAATAATGTATAAAAAAAAACTCGGAATCGAGTTTTTTTCGTTTTTTGCATTTTCTAAGAAAATTTATCAGTGTATATGTTTTTTTCCACCATCGGAAAAAATAGATTTCAACGAACAAAAAGCCCACCAACTTTTTTAGAAAAGTCGATATTTTGACGAGATTTTTCGATATTTAGTCAAAATAAATATTTTAATTCAAAAAAATTACAGTGTATGTGGAACATGAAAAGGTAAGTTTTCACGAAATTTTGTGATTTTTTTTTGAAAAGCTAAAAATAAAAAAACAAAAACTTGGTTATTTGAATTTTTCACATAAACTTTGAGGTGATGTGAAAAAAAAAATTTTATACAAAAGTTGTAGATATTTTCATTACCTACAACTTTGCCATTTAACTTTTTTCTATAGGACTTGTAGTTTTGCCGGAAATCGAGATAAACCGTATTTTACCCTTAAAAACTCACCTCCTCCTACTTCCCGACCTCAGATCGCCCGTAATTTATTTTTCCTTTAGTTTTTGTCATATAGTCTTCCGTTTCCAATGGGTTTCATTCTACTATATTTTTTTTCTGTTTCAAAAATTATCTACCCTGGACTATTAAGGTAGGTTTCAATATTTAATCCAACCCAGACAATTTTTATTGTTTTCGCAATTTTTTATTAATTGCAGTGAAACCAAAATTTTATAAAGCTAACCTTATGGACGTATAAATGAATAATGGACCCAGTTATTTACATCTCCAAGTGAAGTCGCTGAAAGGCACCATCCTAAGGTCCTGCTTTGAGTTGGGCGTTGTCATATCGACTCTGTGATCATTCTTCATCAACCGACAATACTGGCTTAAACTCAATTGCCAGCGAATTCCAGTCAGTAACTGAACATTTCGATCCGTTTATGAAATTAAACTCAGCATTATACATTCCAGAATCAAAACTAGCGAAACTAATTTGAAAAATCGGTGCGAACTTTGTTGCGTTTGGATCAAATAGTAAAAGAAAAATAGATAGAGACTAATAATGGTGCTTTACTGTTGGGTTTGAAAGCAATAGGTACAATTGTTCTAACAACCAGAATCTCAGCTTTGATAAGTAAGTACATAGATTGTTTACAAATATTAGACTGACGTTCATATTATTTTTCATTGGTGTCAAAGTGGGTATCAAATTTCTATACATACAAAATGAAATGGTACTGAAATTTTGTTACTTTATATGAAAGCAATCACATATGGGTATTTTAGGAACACATCAGATAGTATCTTACAAGTTTTTCATATATGAAATTTCACATATTTTTGTTATTATCAATACCTATATTAGTTAAATTGCGTGCGCCACTGTCGTTGGAGGGTAGGCGAACCGAACGGCTTCAAAACAAACTGTATTGCAAGTATAGGATTGCTGAGTCCATTATTAATTTATACGTCCATGGCTAACCTATACATTTCTAAAAATCAATCCACGTAACAATCAAACCAAGCTGAGTCAGGTGGTTTGGTGTGGTAACTAACATGTCTAAAAACCCTGGTGATTGCAATGATTCGATTTTGTTTTCATCTTTTCGGACGGCACCACCTGTTGCATTACGTCCTAGTTCCTGATTCTCCGCTACGCTGTGCTTACATCGCTGACAGAAAACTGTTAGGCAGCTTACGCATAAAGGCGTTTTGCGTTCACGACTTTTATTTTTATTCTGTTATCTTATTGGTTTCTTCAAAAACTATTGAAGCTGTCATACATTTGACATTATTATTATATTAGTCTGTTGAGTTCCGTAGTCATTTTAAATTTCTGATATCGTTGTGATATAATTCGTGTAGTTATTGTAGTTTCGGAAAGAGTAGGAAATATGAGTGAATGTCGACTTCATACAAAATTCCCACAGATGGCTTATTTAAACATGATAAAAATGAAATATCCATTGAAATTTTTCCGCGGAAAGGTCATTTTCACATTTTTATTTTTTTAAAGTATGCTATACTAATTTTCAAAACACAAACATAATTCATTGGAATCGTATTTCATTGTATCTTTTTGGTTGAAATGCACTGTGTTAAGACGAGAATACTTCAAACATATAGTTGTAGCAATTTATGAGTAAAGTAATCCACAAAAATAAAAAAAAAGTAAATAGTATTCAATAGACATGCAATCATTTTGAATGGCAAATGACAGCTCTCTCGTAACAGTGAAGCAAATTTTGCGACGTTGCCAATTTGATTCCAGAAATATTCAATTCACTATCACGAGATATTTTATGAAAAATGAGTAAATATACCAAATTTTTCAAACATTAACTTCACATTCAAAATGTTGGTACCCAAAATGTTTCCAAATGAATGCAGACTGTCAGAATTTAAAGAACGTCATAGAATCATGAAAACTATTTTTGCATGTGCGCGAACAAGTATACACATGCGCGCGCACATGTGCGTTAATATGCGCACACGCATGCGTAAGTAATGTTATTCTGTAAACGCAGAGATAAATTCAGCGTTCTGCTTCACAAAAAATTGACAGCAACAAAAAATGTGCACTATTATCTTTAGATTTATGTAAAGCTTTTGATACAGTTGATCATAAAGTCCTATTGAAGAAATTATACAGTATTGGCATCAGAGGCAACATTCATCACTGGTTTGAAAATTTTTTGAATAATCGACAACAGTATGTTTGCATTGAAAATAGTTATAATCAATATAGAAAAATCAGTTATGGTGTACCACAGGGATCTGTTTTGGGACCTGTTCTTTTTTTAATTTACATCAATTCTATTTCATTTTAGTATTTAAAAGGATCTCTAAAATGTATTCACAAACTTCCCCATCTTGAACCAACAAAAAATTTGTACAAACCAAAAAAAATATCATACTTGGAATCTCTTTACAAATTATCGGTATGTTTATTTATTCATTCAAGCCGATTCAAAATAAAATATACTGGTTACAGAAAACAAAGTTATTCATAAACACTTAACAAGAAATTTCAATGATCCACATCCCAGTAAGGCAATATCTGAAATTGGAAAGAGGTGCATTTTGCATGATGGTGTCATAATTTATAATCAATTACCTAACCGTTTGAAAAATATAAAACATCTATCGAAGTTCAAATTACAACTGAAAGAGTTTTTCTTAGTTTCTTAATTTTTTAGAATTTTATCAGATTTGACAATTTAATTTAATTTGTATTCATTTATCCTATATACATACATATTTGAGAGGTGATATCAATCCTTACCTCAATCCTTTATTTTTACTTGTATGAAAAATGGAGTAGATACGTAGCAAGAAGTTTTTCTGGAACTGAAGCAAAACCAGATATGGATGAGTTCCAGAAACACCGAAGAAGCTTTCGAATAATCCGAATACCTCAATTGGAAGATCTTCAAATTTGTTACTTATTTACTTGGCAAGGCATATAATAAACATAAAAACGTGTTCATTAATATTCCTTAATCCACTGTACGTTTACACTGAGGGAGACTGTCATGATAAATCATATACTTGTCAGCTGAAAGTAGTTTCAAAAGCCTTTTCAATAATGTTTAATCATATAGTACCTACATCTTAATAATTAAAATATTACCCACAATCATCCAGTACAAAAATCAAGAATAATACAAATTCTCTAAAAAGTTCCATATTATTTCTCAACAGTAACATTTGTTTTCCACTGTCGTTTTCGCAATCTGCAGTTGTATCCTTTTTTTGCTCTAGTTGAGATGTCACTGTATATCTCAAGATCGGGTACTTTTCCATCAGCGTGGATTTCGAATCTTTGGAGAAGGTTGGCCAGGAACATTTTCAATAAAATATTTGCCAATGTTTTTCCTAAAAATAAAGATATAATCAATTCATCTCTTACATAATGGTTTATGCAGTTTTACTACAGTCATCAGTATCATTGAGAAAAGATTGGTTTCAAAGCAAACAATTGTGAAAATGAAAGAAAAAATTGTGGGTTAGAGTAATAATTCTAGAGCAATAATATACGAGATAGACGAACTATATGAACAAATTTGAAACTGAATCAATATAAAAACACTAGCTGCAATACACAGCGTTACCCGGGTAAGAATATGTCTTTGATAACTCCACTTGAGTTTCTTTCTGGTAGGTTCTAGAACGTTCGAGGCTTTTCTCCCTCATATTCTAGAACTTTCCAGAGAGTTCTACCCACTACCCTTCTATAACCTTTTGAAGTCTCCGTTCCGATTCATTCCACGATTTTTTTGGACTTTTATCTCTCATGGCTGTTGAAGATCATAGAACATTTTAGTACATTCGAATGAATTTTCGAACATTCTAGAGTATTTTAGAACATTCTCGGGCATTCTATTTTATCTAGATCATAGATCGTTTTGAATAATTTCAGAGATTTTTCTTCATTATAATAAAGCCTTTAGATATATCTGGAATATTATTTATAATTCAGCTCGTTTCTTCTATATTTTTCTTCTTTCCATAAAATCCAATCTCTTTCTATCTCTTCAATGAATATTTCTTGATGCTCCCCAATATACACAACAAGTAGCAACTGTTTTTGCTGTCGCTAAATTATATACAAATCGAATGAAATAAATCTCACCTACAAATAATAGTTATTCATATACTAGTGTGTTATGTTGAAAATAAATCACGCGAAAAAGATTTATATAAATTCTCAAGTGACTTCGGTAACATAGCACACGAGTGGCATACAATGTTTTATCCAACAAGTGGAAGAAATCGTTTTTTTATGAGATAATAATCAATAAGTTTTGTGATAAAATCAAAGCTACTTGCGTCTCAGTACCCTATAAATGTCAGAATGACTCGACAGTGACTTTTTTACATTTTGGTCAAATCAGGTTGTTTGTTTAAATAAATGTTGGCACTCGTCAGTTTTCCCTGCATAAAAGAAAAGCTTTTTTCAAAAATTTTTTCATAGAAAATGGAGGAAACCGATGAAAATTTCGTTCCTGATGATATCCTTACGGAAGCGAAAGAAGCAGTGATGCAGATTTTGCCAGAAAAGTCCCGAGATGATTATGACAAGGAGTTCAAAATGATTGAGTCTTGGAGGAATTCTTGGCTTATTTTCTACATTTTCAAAAACAAATTGCCCTATCGTCGCTATGGACCAAATACTCGATGCTTCGCTCGACTATTCACCTTTATAAAAAAATCGACATTTCAAAATATGGCAAACTAACGATCTCTTTGGAAAGCAAATCACAGGGATACAAACCAAAGAAGTCCAAGACATTAGAACGACCTGAAATAGGGAATTTTTTGAACGAAGCTCCCGATGACTAGTATTTGTTTGATAACTTTGATAATGGGGATTAGCGGTGCTTGTAGATGCGATGAATTGGTCAATTTGAAAATAGAAAAAATTGAAGACAAAGGGAAATATTTTCACGTAGTTTTGCCAGATACTAAAACCAAGAAGTCTGTCTTGAAGTTTCACCATACTTGAAGAAGGGTTTCCAGTCAACCCGATCAATTTGTGTAAAAAATACATGTCTTTGAGACCAAAGAATACTAGTTGTAGTCGCTTTTTTGTTTTCACAAAAATGGGAGGTGTACAAGCCAGTATGTAGGAATAAATACGTTGTCAAAGATACCTTCAAGAATTACAATGTCTTTGAAATTGTAGGAACCAGCGCTCTACACCGGTCACTGCATGAGAAGTTCTTCGGCGACTCTTTTGGCCAATGCAGTGGCTAACATGACTACTTTGAAGCGTCACACTGGATGGAAGTGCTCCATGGTACCAGAAGGATAACAAAATACAAATGTCAGAAAAAATACAAGATTCTAAGGTGTCGGCGTCTTCCAGCACTATCAGCAGCTGTACCGATATAACTCACTAGTGAGTTATGGAATATAACACAATAGTGCCGAGGCAAAGCCGAGGCTTGTTGCTTGCCGAGGACGTTAACAGTCGATACATTCCGTCGTTTTTCCCAATGCTTGTTGATATTTCTCAAAATTTGATTGGATTAAAGTTTGTTTTCTTACCCTTCCTTCATGATTATTCGTTGCGGTATTTCATTCTAAGTTGCTTTTGCGCGTAACCAAGTTACCGAATAAACAGACAACAATAATATTCAAAAAGTGTCATAACCTAAAAATTTATATAAATGAAGCTGAAGGTATTACTTGTCAAAGTTAAAGTCATTATTACCCTAGGCGTGTAAATGACACTATTTATATTCCGTTGTCAAGATGAATTAGTAAACGAATGATATAGGTCATATACTCGTTTTGTTGATAAGCATGTATGGACTATTTACAGTGATGGCAGCGGGAAAAATAAATAACTGGTTTCCTTGAGGAACATTTTGACCTCAAATCAACTATTTTTTGTGTTTATGAAAATAATGTGCCCAAAACATTTTTAGGTGCTTTTTCACTCTCGCAGTTATATCGCAAACAATTTTCTTACGTAGAAACAAGTAAATTTTTTCTATTTGTCAAAAGAATACATTTATCTCACCTATACATCCTCTTGGACCGGCACTGAAGGGTAAGTATGCGTAAATGTGCCTATACTTCACAGCTTCTGGAAGAAAATGATCAGGATGAAAGTGTTCAGGATTGGCCCAATGGGTTGGATCCCTATGTATATTGAAAATGGGTACCACTATGGCAGCTCCTTTTGGCAGCGTCCATTTATCTGAAAAATTATTGGAGGCGTAATTTGAATGAGCGGTGGTTTATCCTCAGTATTAACTAAAGCTTGAGAACTTTATTTCGAAGAAACTTGAACTTCGTCGAAATTATTCCTTTCATTCAAGGAGATATATTGTCAATGGTTTACTACTCGACACAAACCCTCTGAAATATTATGAACGATTCACTGTGAGATATTTTAATTGATGGATATCAATATATCAATATTAATTATCCAGAATCTTGAGATGAAACATCTTATACTATCTTAAAAATGAAGAACTTGTTCATTGTAACGCGAATGTGCTACTGTTCATAGTAGATATGGGTTAAAACATATTATTTAGAATATCCTACAGTGAATTTTTCACAATATTGATAAAACGATGCGTAGTTGATTTGGTTGATATACCCATTCGAAATAGTTTCGTCACATTGGCCATTTGGAATTTTTGAAAAGTGAACCTCAGCACCCTGAATAATCGAATCTATTGAATTTAGACCGTTAGTGCAATGAAGGCATCTGATCAGCATCATGAGATCTATAACATATAAAAAAATCAAGCAAATTCACCGAAAGCCAATTTCCCATTGATGCGGTGCGGGGTCCTTAACGAAATTTTCATTGCTGGGACTCCTCCAGAGCTGGTTGAGACAGTGAATACTGCTTTATTATAATTAATGCCAAAGAAATCAAGAGAAAAGTACGAAAATACATAAACGTTTTATGGATTATGGCAAGAGTAAAAACACGAGTTCTCAACAACAACACAAACAAAACAATCTACATATTCAAAACTACGTTCTTTATTGAAACGGTAAGCTCAAGGTGTCAAAGAAATCTAAGATATTAATAAACGAAGAAATTGAAAAATTTATCCAGGAAGCTCCAGATAAAGAAAATTTAATAAGGAAGGTAATTTACAAGGTTTTAATTTCTATTCAGATTACACATTTATTTATTTATTAGGTGGCTTTAATATTGGTATTTCTGGGGCCTGTAGAATGGATGAGTTAGTCCGAATGACTCTACACAATATAGAAAACCAAGGTCATTTGTAATAAATCAGATGTACTTGAATGTTTATCGAAAGACCAGAAAACATGAACAGTGACTGATTTTTCTTTACCTAAATATCAAAGCGGAAAGGGTTGTAGACAAGTGGTAGGAATTCATCAATTTGGAAAAACGCCTAAAATAGTTGCTACTTATTTGAACTTGGTAAATCCGATAGAATATACTGGTCACTGCTTTCGTCGGTCTTCTGCAACAATATTGGTTGACTCTGGTACCAACATAACTAGTTTAAAAAAGCATGGCGGATGGAAGTCATCAAACGTTGCTGAAGGATATATCGAAGATTCGCTTAACAATTAGGTTGAGGTGGCAATTAAAATTTTTACAGTACGGAATATTCAACAACATAACCCTACCACCCCGCATGTTCTCCAAAATGTTTCTCATAGTTCTAATAATGTTCCTTCAATGTTCAATAATTGTACTAACTGTCAAATAACTATAATTTAAAAAATTCATCTTAAAATGTATTTTGCAATGTATTGATGTTTTCAAAATATAAATTAATTCCTTATAAACAACGAATTTTCAATCATTTTTGTAGAACACTAACAACTGTTAGGAAATATCATTTCCTTACAGTAAGGAATAGTATATTGTGTATCTAGTAGTAAAAGCAATACATCCCGGACGACAATGTAAATTGTTGGCCGAGGCGATAAGCCGAGGCCAACAAGCATTGAAGTCTGGGAATGTGATTTTACTACGAGGTACACATACTATTTTTTCTGAAATCGCAATCAGCATTATCGTAAATTAAGGAATTATACTTATTGTTTGCGTGCATTCATTTACTGTCTAAAATGTATAAAAGTCGTTAAAAATTTTCCCGGATCGTTTACGTTTACGAAAAAGTATTTTTTCTGAAATCGAAAAAAGAATGCCCACTTTCTCGGAGCAACTTCAGGCCTCAAAATACGCTAATCTAGTATTTTAGTCCGTTGCTAAGCAACGAACTTTCCCGGACCGTTTTCGGCACTAAACTGTACGGGAATAGTTATTATCCTAACAAGTACGGAAAGAGTAGGTACCATTCCCGCATGAGACTGCCGTTACCCGAACGACGCAAAGCGGAGTTCGGGTAAGCAGTCGAGTGCGGGATAGTACCTTTCCGTATGAGTTAGGATCAAGATTTTTTCTACAAGCGCATTGAAACATCTTATGTAGCGCTCTTGAACAAACTTTCACGTGCGGGAAAAATTATTCCCGCACTAGTGCGGGAAAAACTCACTTGAAGTGACCTTAGCGTGCGCGAAAATTTTTTCCGCACTAGTGCGGGAATATGACACCTCTCAAACTAAATTGCGTGCGGGAATAGGGCGGAACACGCACGCTTGTAGGAAAAGTACTTTCCCGTATCGTAAACGATCCGGGAAAATTTTTGACGGCTTGTATACATTTCAGACAGTAAATGAATGCACGCAAACAATAAGTATAATTCCTTAATTTATGATAATGCTGATTGCGATTTCAGAAAAAATAGTATGTGTACCTCGTAGTAAAAGCACATTCCCAGACTTAAAATTACATTGTCGTCCGGAAATGTATTGCTTTTACTACTAGATACACAATGTACTATTCCCGTTCAGTTTAGTGCCGAAAACGGTCCGGGAAAGTTCGTTGCTTAGCAACGGACTAAAATAATAGATTAGCGTATAAGTTGCTCCGAGAAAGTGGGCATTCTTGAACGATTTCAGAAAAATATCATTTCTTTAAGAAATTTTGTCAGGAGTGTCAAAATTTCCTAGCGATTTGCGGAAAATGAATTTTTCATTTAAAATACAGACAAAATCAGCACTCGGACAAGCCGCCTTTTTCGCGAATCACATTGAGTGTTCTTCAGTGCTCACCTAAATTATAATCTTCAACTGTTCTCTTCAAGATATATGGGGCGATCGGGAACAATCTCAATACATCTTTTATGCACATGTCCAGATATTCCATTCTATGAAGTTCGTCCAATGTTAACTCAGTCGGTTGATCTCCTATTATTGACCTGATTTCTTCTGCAGCTTTTTCCTTTGAAATGCTTTCTTTACAATAATTATCAATTATTTACGAGTATGGGATTTCTACATATTTGGTCGACGTACCTGATATTCGGGATACATTCCAAAGCAGACAGCAGCAAATGACGTTATTATAGAGAAGGTGTCAGCAGACTGAAAATATTAACACTTTGTTTTCATCAACATTTATTTACTAAGACAGTAATTGATCTTTTTTGGATCACAAAACTTCCCAACAAACATCGAGCAAAATTTGTCCTTATACATCAAAGCAACATCATTTTCCTAATATCGAAAAAATATATAGTAAACTGAGAGTCGAAAGTTGAAATATCAATGAAACATTTCGCTCACTAGCCAGGTGTTGATGAGTAGGAAAAGAAAATCAAATTTTTGCATGCAAGGCTCGTCTATCATTTGAGTAGGACTGGCTGGATATCAGGGAGGTTGATGTGGGTGGATTATTTTCAGACCAGGAGCTAGTGACAGGTGACGTTCTCCCATTTCACACTGCATGCCTTTTTGAGGCTTGATAATCAACCCTTAATTATGATAAATAGACGGATTCCTGGCCGCCGCACGTGGGCACTTCATAAGGAAAGGCGCTTTTCTTTTTGTGGAGAATTTTCGTGTTCTTTCTCGATATTATACTGCCTACGGAAGTTCAAACAAATTAAAACGCTACTAATTGATGGCATGCAATTCGCAGCTATCGAAAGGGCTCAAAGGGTCACGAAAAACTGAAAAAATTAAAGGGGACTTCCGTGTTTTCAAATTGCATGTAGATGTAAATAATTGAAGTTTTAGTAACGAAAACACTCTGGAAAAATTGGCATGCGCCCCTCGTCCGACCAACGGTAGAAAACTGCATGCCTTCAGAAAGATACGTCATTTGTATAATTAATTAATAGTAGGTAATTTGGCATGCACACCAGGATTTCGCAAAATAGGGGCATGCATGACGAAAGTTGCAAAAAACACTGTGAAAATTTATGTGACTTTGTTTTGCGAAATCCTGGTGTGCATGCCAAATGATCTACTATTAATTAATTATACAAATGACTTATCTTTCTAATGGCATGCAGTTTGAAATCACGTAAAACCTATATTAAATTTCTACAGAGTTTTCCCGCAACTTTCCACCGTTGGTTAGACGAGGGGCGCATGCCAATTTTTCCATACTGTTTTTATTACTGAAATTGCAATTTTTTACATCGGCATGCAATTTGAAAATACGGAAGTTCCTTTTAATTTTTTCAGTTTTTCGTAACCCATGAAAGAGCCCTTTTGGCCGCTGCGGATTGCATGCCATTAATTAGTAGCGTTTCAATTCGTTTGAACTTCCGTATATTACAACGGCAGGCAGTAGAATATCGCGAAAAAACACGAAAATTCTCCACAAAAACAAAAGCGCATTTTCTTATGATGTGCACACGTGGGGATACCAGGAACCCGTCTATTTTTCATGTTTTACGGTTAACTATCAAGCCTTAAAAAGGCATGCAGTGTAAAATGGGAGAATGTCACCTGTCACCAGCTCCTAGTCTATTTATGATAGATTTCAGTTTTCCTTCTATATCCCCGAAACAGGAAAATTCGTAATAGTTAATCATTTCGTTCATGTGATAGAGCATTCAAATTAATTGTCTTCCTGTGTATAGGAAACCATATACTGCTAGACCGTCAGTCATATGAATAATATGTTAATGATGTAGACCACCGATTTCATATATGCTAGATAAAGCATTCCCATCTAGAGGTGAAAGCTTTGTTTGGCTCAATAATAACGCAAACAATTGACAGTTTTCTTACGCAACTAGGGAACACCAGCCCACTAGCTCACGGTCACATGACACCACCAGTGGCGGTTACTTGAAAAGGAATGATACGCAATAACCACTGTTCACAAAATTGACTGCACTACTGCTGCTAATCTGATAACAAACCGTAAAGTTTTTACATTTCCTTATTTTCCTTCGTGTTTCCCGCCTAGATGTTTATCGGCGAATCACTCAAGCCCAATATTTCTCGCTATCCTGCGAACTGCGCAACTGTAACAGAACCTCCACGAACCGCCACTGTTGAAAAACAAATTGGTTGCGTTATTTGTGCAGGAATAATTAGCATAATTTTTGTATCAGCCAATGGTCTGCGATATTTGCGTAGGAAAAATCTGAATAACTTTGCATAAATTTGCATTGTTTAAGGGCCACTTTGGTTTTTTTAGTTCTCCCTCTATTCATAAGAACTCGTTGATGTAGGCCAATACTTTTTTTGAAATTTTTTCCAAGTAATTGTAGCTGCAGTTATTTTTTCAGTTTTGACGGATTGAATGAAATTCAAAACGATGTTATTGATATATATTTGTTTCCATTATTATTGTTTTGTTTCATCAAATCGGTGGTCATGATCCAATAGACTTGATTTTTCTTTGAACGGTACTTTCATGGCTCTTCTAGCTAGACCCGCAGCTAAATAGACCCCACACTTTCTTTTTCCTTCTGGCTTATCTTTGGGAGTACTCAGGATCTGTTGTAGCTTATACGAGGTTTTGTATACCACCTTCATAAGGAGGGTGTTGAAATTCTGTCGAAACCCCGAGTAACTCAAGGTTCGTGTGGGATAACAATATATTTAGGAGGGTGTTCATATTTTTACAAATTCGAAAAGTTACGAAGGGTTTAAAGAAATCCATGTTTCCTAATCAATTAGTCCACTAAATCCACGGAATGACCCTTGGTAAATATGTCACGAATAGTCGGGCAACAACATTCTTATTTGTATCGTAACTTTTGTACTCACCTCCGTAGATTCATGGCAACGAAAACACAAAAATACAGTCTTGGATGAAACATAATATATCAATAAGAAGGCAACTGAAACGTTCATTGCAGCTTGTTGGGAGCATGTATGAACGATAGTATTTCCATCGACGAACGGGGATTCTTCGTTGTCGATATAGTCTTGTCAGTACGACAACGCTGCATTTGATATTTGACAGAACAATCATTTGAAGCTACCAGTGTCGTAACTATCGAGGAAGGGAAACCAAATTGGAAAAGAGAAAAATGAATGAATTATGAAAAAACATGTCAATTAGAGCATTAGCCGTTCTCAAAATCCTGTGGAGATTATTTCATCATAATTTCAGGTTTCCATTTCATATTGGGTTTCCATTATTTTAATTTTATTGAACCTCAACATTTCTGTTAACAACGCACTGCCGTTGTGGGAAGATGTCCCTTACACACAAATATTAATGCGTGTGCGGCGGGTTACTCATCTAAATTATGTTATTTGATCGGAGGTACTCACCGCTGGTATAAAAGTTATCAGATGATTCACCAAGTCTTCGGGACTGATAACATCTGGATTATTTTCCACAAATTCCGAAAGTCTGTCAATAATTGGGACAAATTCTTTATTCCCGTCTCTTTCCAATAACTTCCGTCTTTTCCAGGAATCAATCAGTGCCTGAAAATATATTAAGATTGAACACTGAAGCAATTGCAGAAAATGTAAGTTTATTGAAAACTCATGGGAAGAAGCAGTGTCAAAAGCTGAGACTAATATTTCTATTTTGAAGAACAACAATGATTTTGATCTTTTGAGAATAAATTTAAAGAGATCAAATTTCATTACATTCTCATGCAATGATACCAATCAACCTAATAATATTAAAAAATTCATAAATCGAAATATAGGTATACTTAATAACAATAAACATTATGGAAAATTCACTTGTAAATGCCAAGAAGGCTTAAAAAAATTGATTTTATAAACTATATTGAAATATATATTGACAAAAATTTCAAATGAAACACACACACACATCACAACTTGCAAAAAATTGAGAATGTCTTTGCAAATTTCGATTTTTGCTCTATTACACAGATGAGTCAGTTATCAAAATGCGCTTCTAGAAGTGAAACTTCTAGTGTAGTAAAAGAAAAAAATACGATTTGTTCTCATTGAGTGACGCCACAGAGGTCCAGTAGCCCATTTTTCATACACAAACAGGGTATAATAAATGTATCCTCATGAAACAACTATAATAGTACCACATAAAAACCAGAGAAAAGAGAAAGAAATAGTGACATCAGTTCTAAATGTGGTTGGATCTTGAAACTTCATTAGCATAATTAATAGTCGAACTTACTAGTGAAATGTATTTGTATCTATTTTACATAAAAATGTTTTCCTTCTTATAAACACAAACAACCTCTTTTTTAGTAACTTCCATTCCGCGGTAAGTTGGTCACTTGGAACTGCGCTGCCTAGGTACTATTAAAATCCAAAGATGAACAAAAACTAATTGGGACCCCCTCGACATTTCTTCGGATTCGTGATCAGGAGATGAATCTATTGAAGTTAAGTAATTTTTTCATTTTGAGGAGGAGCTCGATAAACTCACCTTTGTCTACCAGAATGTTGATATGCTGTGGTCTATTGGTACAGACGTTGTGAAATTTGTTGAATCTATTACAGAAAATAGTAACTGGAACTTTTTTCCAAGATTAACAGAAAAAACTTGTGTTCCAGTCAATTCTTCATTATTGGAAAGTCGCTTCATTAGCCAAGTATTTGCCTCAAAGAAATCTGCGGTATCATGTACAAGCACTCCATATTCAATCTCTCTTCATCCCCTCTCATAGTCTGGATACTTTCGGTTGGGTGCCTTTTGAATAGTTCAAGACAGTATCCTCTCAAACTTGTATCTTCCAATATCTGTAGAAGTACATCATATCAAATGCTTTCAAGAGGTCAATAACATGAAGTGTCCTTGGTCAGAGCAGAAGATATCTTGGAGATAAGCGCTAATAGAGAATCTTCTTCTGATACCATCTTCCCAAATCCCGTATTGCTTGTTCGATAAAATGTTGTTTCTCAAGATATGCAGATAACTCCGATATGAATATGGCGAAAAACAGACAAAAATAGGAACCAAAGTCAAACTCCTCAAACAGGAATGTTAACAACAGTACCCAATCTCAGAAAGTAATCAACGAATGTGTTGTGAAACCGCATAAAAACAAATATCTTTCTTATTGTTGGAATGAAATACTTACTTCTTGTACGAACTCATGAGTTATCGCGATTATTTCATCTGATTTCTTCTTCATTGGCAATCTATCGAAAATGAAATCGAAATGGAGCCACGCTTTGGTCAGTCTTGAGTATGCGACATCCAGTATTCTGAAATTTGAAAAAATGTACTTCATATACAACACGGCATGGCTTTATGAAAGAAAAATATTTTTTCAAAATCCTTGGATGGCGGATTTCGATAAAAGAAATTGAAAAGACCAAGAGAAATCATAAGATCATCAAAATGTAAAAATTACATAAAATTAGAATTATTTATGAAAGGAGGTGTGTTATTAGTTTTTGCATTGATGCATTTGTCTTATCAATTGTTTGATCTCATAGGATGCTTCATTGTAATACAGGAGTTTGTTTAAAACCTGATGTGTGCGGTATCAAATTAATCGTAATAAAATGCCCTTTTTTCCTGACCTGACGAGTCACCATGCAGCCATTGGAAAAAATATCATAAGTACCTAGGAAAATACCAATTTCGAAATTAAATAGCAAAACTAGTAAAGATATATTCCTCAAAAAATTTTAGGACATTAGATTTACCGTTTTGCAATCAATATTACTGTTATCTACAGTATTTTTTAAGCAAGTATGTAGCTCAACTCTAAGATGGGGGTGGCAACACTGCCCGTCAGGAGCAGCCAAGAGTAAGGACTGGGACCAATCTTTGAAACCAGTTATCAGCCGTGAGCTTTTTCTGGCATTTTTCATCTTACTGCCAATGACCAGTCTCTGCAGTGAATCTCATTATACCAACACATAAAATAAGCAGGATGCATGGATTCTGCTCGAAATCAATTTAGTATTTACGGACCTGCCTGGTAACATTCCGGGGGCTACCTCAAGTGTCTCCCTCTAGGAAAATCAGTGGTCGGCTTGGCGCTGCAATCGAGAAATGGACTATCAAACTGACTGTCGGACTGGCTGAAGAAATGCCTTATTTGTATTCTTTAGGGCTGATAAATTGTAAAACACAGTTGAACAAAAATTTAATCTTGTGAGTTTTGTACTGGAGAGGTATTGGGGTAGATTCCACGCAGAGTTTTTATCATGAAAATGCATTTATATAGTTACATCCTAATACGCACGTCACAACTCAAAATGAGCAGATTATGAGATAATACCGTTCCTGACATCATATCTTTATTAACCACATGTATCTTGGAGAGAAATGTAGGTATACATGATAAAACGTTTCATATTATGTTTTTCACCGGTCAACTCCAACTTTTAGTACGAAATTTGTTTGTGCTCATTCTGAAAAATCTTCATCTTTGTTTTGTCATAATTATAATGACTTTCTTGATATTCTAGTAAACACACTCATCATTTTATACTCTTTGGCAGTTCTCAGAATTAAGATGCCTACCCTCCATATTTATCTCTACTCACTCAACTATGGATCGGGAAAACTTCGAGAGCCCTTTCTGCTGGGCGTCCATTATTTGGCCTAAGATTGCTTCTGAAAAAAACACAATGATTAATCAAGGTTTCGGGAAAGAAATTATTGGGAATAATACACCAGCACATGCAAAATAAGGGAACGTGCAAATTTCACACAAAATTCAACATTATTTTTCCTGGAACCCTTTGATATATTCTAATGATTCTTCACGATGATTCTTCATTCAAATTATCGATTGATTCTTCAGAAATGCAGAGGTTGATGCCACTTTTGTACTATTTTTTATTTATTTATTTTTTTGTAACGAATCTTCCCTATAAGCTTGTGCGAGCAAAGAAAAGATCCGGGACTGATGGCCGTGCTGGGCTTTGAACCCACGACCTTATGCTTGTAAGGCGAGCGCTCTACCAAACGACCATCACGGCCCATTTGCCCTTATATCATTTATTGCAGCTAAATTCCAAAAATTTTATTTGTAAATAAATTTGCAATGTTTAGTAAAGGTTAATCTACGGTCCAGGTGTTCTGCCAGGTACCGCATTGTGACGGATGCGTCATTCTCAGTTCCCAGAGCCCTGAATCCTCCTTGAATTTCAACATTTTCACGTTTTACCCTCTTGGTGAAATTCATGAGCATATACCAGACGATCTCCCTTTCCAGTTGATCTTTTACCCATAAGGCCGCCTCATTTGAGGTGGCTTCCTGCGCGTAGACCGCGGTATCGTCTGCGTAGATTGCCGTTTTGGTGTTTTCATGCATTGGGAAATCGTACGTATACAGGGAGTACAAGAGTGGTGACAAGCACGACCCTTGCGGCACTCCTGCTTTTCTCATAGAGGAGCTGGTGTCGTTCACTTTAATCCTGAAGGCTCTGTCGACCAGGTATGAGTCTAATATTTTTACCATGTGGCCAGGCATGCCTGCTCGTAACATCTTCATGACGAGGCCCTCGATCCAGACTGTGTCGAATGCTTTCTCGATATTCAGCAGGACTATTACTGTCTTGCGATCTCGACTGAAGCCTTCCTTCACCTCGTGGACAATCCGGGCTACCTAAGAGGTCGTTGAATGACCCCTCCTGAAGTCGAACTGTTCCTCTAGGATGAGTTACAGGTATTCCTCGAGATCGCTAAATCTCTTAGCAGCGTCCTGTCCACCAACTTGGCTACCACACTAAGCAGTGAGATGGGACGGTAGCTGTCGATTCTCGTATCCTGTTTCCCCGGTTTGAGGATAGGGATGATCTCTGCCTGCTTTGGGCATATCGGGGAGTGCTACCACCTGATTATAATATTGTTAATGTATATATGCTGGACAAAGGACTTCCTCAGGAGATTCTGAAGCAGAGTCACGTCGATCTTGTCGATCCCAGGCGCTTTGTTCCTGGGGAGCCAATTTATAGTTTCCCTTGCCTCCCCGAAGTTCGTCATGAGCTTCGAGAAGGTTCGGTTATCCATTGGGATCTTGGGTGTGTCCCTGAAATCCTTAGCTCCCTTGGTTACATCAGCGTACTCCTGAAATACATCCGTTCCCGCCCGCAAAGCACTCCGGAAATATTCCCCAAACATCTCCGCCTTCCCTGGATCGGTCATCGCCTGCCTTCGGCCGTTCTCCATGGCAGGGATGACATTGCTTTTCGTGCGAAGCCGCTTCGTCATCCGTCACAAAGAACCGTCGTTAGTGTTCGAGTTTCTTTCAAGCCTCATCCCGGTGCTTTTTTATAAGTTGGTTCACCTCCCGCCCCAGGCTCAGCATGTTTTCACGATGAACTGGGTTGCGGAAGGTTTGCCACTTTTTTTTTCTTGATTTAAGTCCAGAATGAAGCTAGGAAGGGGATCTCTGTCCTCTCATACAACCCCCTTCCTGGTGGACTTTCCCCTGGCTTGTTGAATGATTTCGATCCACCTCTGAGTTTCGTTACATTTTTGTAGATCACCAAGTCGAGGATCGACGGGGCTCGGCCGTTCCAGAGGTAGTGGGTGGGCATGTCTGGATGATCTAGTTTCACCCCGTCAGGGCAGTCCCGCCTCATGGTGGTAAATCCTCTGAATTTGAGTGTATGTTCCTGCTGGATGCCCGTCTCGAACAAGAGCAACACGTCAATCTTATGTTTGCGAATGAGATCAGATACAAGGTGATACTCGTTTCTGATCCCATTCACGTTGAGCATGCATACATATAGTGGCATTCACAGGCCGTAGCTCTGAAAATTATCCGTGACTCTCCAAAAAGCCAGGAATTTTTCACTACTTGTCTGGGCCTCGACAATATCATTCATGACCCGAAGTAGGCCTTCTGTGTCTACTAGTTCTTGGATAGATTGTTTTGAATAACAAAGTAAGTAGCCAGGCTGTGACTACAAATTGCGAAGATTATCCAACCGCTGTATCAGTTTTACTTCGAGAAGACAAAATCCAAGCTGAAGATGCTCACCGCAGTTGTAAGCGAAACGTCCAAGGGAAGCGCCTCCACGGAGGTGAACCGACCACGACCCGGAAACCATACTTCTTCATTCTACTTCCGGCCGTGAAAGCCTTCATTCTATTTAATGTAGACCTCGCACTCCTGTGTGCACGATGTGTGCATCCCTCCGCAATTAGAGCAGAGGGCGTATTTCTAAGCTTGGAGCAGTCCCTGGACTAGTGCCCTTCCACGCATTTCATGCCTATTGCTGTTTGATTGAGCATGTCCCTAAGCCTGGCATCGGTAGCACTGGGTGGCTTCCCGGTTCTCTTAACCTCCCAGTGCACTATCACTCTCGTAACAGCACGGATGGTCTTATTCAGGAAGCTCTCCCTGACTTTCTTGTCCGTGTTGACGATGAAGAGCTTCCTGTATGTGTAGTTTATGCCAACAATCATGTATGTTTCTAGCCCTTGGTGCTGGAGATCTACTGGAGGGATGTGATATAAATTCTTCAGGATGAAAGCGTGTCGTTTTTCCCCCGGCATCGTATAGGTGTGGAATTCCACCTCCGATGCTTTGAGGGTACTTTTGAGGATGGCGTGGTCCTCTGCTGTACCTGCGTAAATCAGTGAAGATTTATTCATGAATTTGTACAGCAGATTTCCCTCATTAGTTTGCCCCAGGGTAGCTTTATTTTCCTCATTTAGTCTGACAGTACCCTCAATAATAATCGGAGGGTATTTTCTTTCCTTCAACTGTGCCAGGGGCTGTTACTGCTTCCTTGCTTTGGCTTTCCCTTTTGCGGGTGGTGCTGGAGTGGAGGTCTTCCTGTCTGGTAGGGGTAGGGGTGGATAGTCACTCCTGCTGCTTGGTCCTGCCTCCTGATCGATCTCCCGAGGGGTGTCCGGCTGCTCCTCATCTCCCGACAACGCCTCGAACGCATTCTCCGTCTCTAGAGGGGAATCCTGAAGGTTTAGAGGGGCCCATTCAACTTTCTAGGTTTCTGGAATCCCTCATCATCCTCAAATGTTGGTGATCTTACTGGAGCTTTCAAGATTCTCAGCATCCCCTCTAGGCGCTCTTTCTGCTCCCTTTTATTGCAGCCACTAGCATTCGTATCCTATCAAGACATTGCTGTTTGATGGTGAACAGCACGCTTTGATTTAGTGTGTGGTGAGCTCATCTTGAATTTGCGGCAATTCGCCGCACTGCGGGAGTGAAGGGCCTATTGGCCGTAGTCCGCCACACACTTGATATGAAACGCGTGTTGTCTCGCCGACTTGACCTTAACTGCCATCATGTGAATGCGTCGCTCATTCCTTCTCATTTTGATAGTTTCATTTTTAATGTTTACTTGTTCAATTGGCTATTACTCTTTACATGATATTATGTAAAGTAGTAAAATAAATTATCTATCTATTTATCTTTCCCAAAGATTCTGAACAGTGGAGTGCAAGTTATTTCGAACTGTTCACTTCAATCCTTCAGTCAATCCATACTTGTTCTATATTTTTTATTCTCACCTCCAACTATGTCCATAGCACAACAGATTATCAGGTCGTGTATATTGAATGTATCCTTGTCTACATAATTTTCTAATTTTTCCATGCAAATATCAGTTTGTTTCCGTATGATGCCGACGATACTAGACACGAACTTCAAATCAAACATGGGCTGCAATATTCTTCGATGAATTTTATATTTTGGTTTTATCCCTAGAAAAAACGTATTATATGCAACAGATTCATACTCGATCAATAATACTACTAATAATAACATTTTCACTATATTGAAATATACTAGTTGTTCAATTCAACATGAGGATTTACTACTCACCGGAGGCGCTGATAAGACCGTCTCCAACGTAATTTTCCAGGATTTCGTAAAGCTCGTGCTTATATCCGAATTTAGAAGAAGACATAATTTTCTAGAAGAAGAGAAATTCATACTCGTCTTTTGATTTCTTGACTACTCACCTCAAGATGAACTGGATTTCTCAAACCTATCAATAAGTACGGCCCCAACCATAATCTAACTGGTTCCTTGCCATCAACCAGTTCAAATATGGAACTAATTCTGTGAAGAGTATCTGGAAGAATTTAAAGTTGGTTTCATTCGAGGTAGTTAATTTTATGAAAACAGACTGATTTCACATTGCAATTTATTTTCATTTGTTTTTCTATAAGGGCATTTTGATGAGTTATCAAAGTAGTTCCCCAGCCAACACAAATACATTTCTAAGATATTGCTGCGATGCCACTTCTTGCCCTGCGACTCGCATCGTTACGTCACACAGACGTCCCAGAGACTCACTTTTGCCACACTCATGATGCATGCTGGTGACCTCTATACGATGTAGTTCTGAGACGTCTTTGCGATGTAGTTCTGAGATGCCGCAAAGGTGCCTCCTAATAACATATCTGGGATGTAGCAGAGCGACATAGCAGCGATTTCTTCACTGATATATTCAAGAGACGTCAACGTCTATGCGATATTCCAGACAGAAACAACAAATAGAAACAGAAAATATATTTTCAATTTGATAAAAAAATAAATATAACAAAAATACAAATAAAAAAGTCTTCAAAAAATTTAAACATTCAGACACAACATTAACAAAGTAAAAAATCAAAAATTAACAAAGTAAAAAATGAAAATAAATTAAAGTCAATGCTTTGGTTCCTTTTCCTGTCGATCCGTCGAGCCTTTGTTTGGCATGCCTGAACCAATTGGAACAGGCTCTCCGTGAAGGCTCATTACCACATCTGGAAATCAATAAAACAATGTGAGACCACTGAAAGCTACCATGCCAGAGAGTGAAGAAAGAAATGATGGAATCCCACTTTGTTGATACTCAACAACGATACTCACCTTCAACTTTCAATTTAGGTACACTAAAATTCGCAAATGTGATCAATCCAGTTGGAAATATCAGAACATGAACAGTACAGAAACCATTCAAAGCGACAAAACTAAATATGGTTATACAATACAGTAACAGCCGGTCTAGCAGTCGTCTCCCGCTTTCAGGTTGGCCAACATTGAATAAAATCTGTGTTGCCAACTTCTTGCCAACTTACCGCGTTACTTCAAAATAAACATTCCACATAAATTGAGGATTCGCCTTTCGTCCGTGGTGGAGAACAGATGGCGTCCTTGTGGTCGGCAGTCAAGTGAATGTGTGTGAAAGTCCTATTATCGCCTGATCTGGATCTCAATAAGTATAGATTTTGATATCTTAATAATGTCGCAGTATGATGTCTATGGCAAGTAACAATTTGAAATCGCAGAGACATCTAAATCCATCTATCACTAAGTTAGATATCACAGGGATGTCGCAGTGTGATATCGCAGTAAAGACAACAATAAGACATCGCAGAGATATCTATATTCGGCTATTATTGATTTTGATATCTAAGGGATGTCGCGGTGTAATATCGCAGGAATGTCAACGATATGATATCACAAGCACATCTATATCCCATTTTTGACGATTTTGACATCCCTGAGATGTGGATGTTTGCCCAGTGTTGACTGTTTTCAAGATGAGATGAAGATCTAGACAGCCGTATCTGAATCATCCTGTATATATGAAGTACTGCTAAATTGGAATTACCCTGTATATGTAATGTTTATGAAGTAGATACGGTTTTCAGTACTCACCTTCTGATTTGCAATAAAATAAAAGAGCATTCCCTATCAATGGCAATCCTCTTGGTCCATTAATTTTGGATGCTGCTGCATAGAGTTTTCTTCTGGACCAATGGTATTTTACCAAAAATAATATGATTATTAACAACAACCCGCAAATAAACGTGGAAAACCTACAAAAACAAAGTATGTGAGATATTGCGATGTCTTTAGGTCGGAGGGTGTACATTTTAGGAAAAATGTTAATGAGAAAAAAAATCTTATTCGACCCCAGGAATTCACCCTTGGAATATTTGGATTGTCTTTGGAAACACTTTGTATATTCTTGAATTAATTCGCATTTAAATATCTGAGTAACTGAAGAAACGTTCTGAAAATGAAATACCTAATAAATATCTTTATTTATCAAATTATCGGAATTTTAGTCCATATTTTTACGATTGAGAAAAATTTAATTTGTCTGAGAATAATTTGATTTTGTTTGTTGAACTCATAATAATTATTTATGTAATAAGTGAATATTTGATAACACGGCGTGCACTATTACATACAGAACTTCATCTGCTGACTTCTATGAATATACACATAGTTTTCAAAATCCAAAATCAGTGATTTTGAAATTACAGATTCGTTTGAGTTATTCATTATGAAAAATATTTCACTGACATTACAACAGCAAATTATTCATTTACTATCAAATACACACTGCTGTCAATTGGATTATGATTATGTAGTGAAATCTCTGAAAATGGGTAATTCTAATGATAGTTTTCTTTCAATTCGGAGGGTGAGGTTTTGTAATTTGAATCAAATTGTTTAATTTTGAGTACTTGCATCTTTTCTTATAAATTTCAATCATGCCAACCTTTCATAAACTTTACATTTGTGATCGGAATGGAGTTTGGGATCGACAAATGTGCCGCACGGTTCATCTCAAAAGAGGACGATGCGAGAAATACGGAGAGGACGTTCAGCTCGTAGACGGCAGCATCCTACATCAACTGGATGCTGGAAAGATGTAGGAAAGACCTAGGGGTGGAACAACGCCATACCCAAGAGGTAGCTATACTTTCAAAAAGTCTCTCCGCGGTATCAGCACAAACTCCGACAGATCAGTTCATCAGAACTGTCGGGGCAGAAGAAAGTTGCTGCAACTAATATGCTTGCCGTTCCGATTCTACTTTACTCTTTTGGAGTAATGAAATGGACTCAGCAAGAGCTGGGACAACTCGACGTAAAAACTCGCAAAATGATGCAACTTCATACGAGTTTGCATCCCAAATCGTCTGTTCTACGGTTATACTTCCCCAGACAACGGGGAGGCCAGGGACTTTTGAGTTTGAAGTGTCTCCATTACAGAATGGTATTGGATGGAGCCTGTAAAGTCATCAGGAGTTCAGAAATCCTTTCTCTGCTTAGAATGCGATCATGAAAAAGCAGGGGTTGGAGCATTTCTCTTCAAGGCAGCAACCCGTGAACTCGGTCTCGTATTCGACTCTGAATGGACGAATCCAATTTCTGTCACCGAGTTGGAACCCGTTCAGCAAAGAGCCCAAGTCAAAGCTCCTATAGCTACATAAGGATAAGCCAAAATGCTGGGGTGTTCTTCAAGAACATTGAAGACCTTGGCTTATCCAGAATTATGAAATTTGATTTTCTCAGGTCGAGTGAGCTGAAGTCGGAAACCGAGGGATCCTTCATGGCCTGCCAGGATGGTGTCTTGAACAACCTCGTCTATCGCAGTCACGCGATGGGTACAGAAGTTCCTGACACTAAATGCAGAGCGTGTCGTGGGGCAGCTGAGACCATAATGCACTTTCAGTCAGTCTGTTCAGCTTATGTGGTCTCATCCTATATCCACAGGCATAACACGGCACTATGAATGTTGTACTGCCACCTACGACACTCGTACGGTATTGACGAGACACCGGTGTTGCCTTATGCTCCGGGGGATATTGTAGTCTAGTCAACAAGTGCCATTTAGACCAACTTTTTTCAGCAGTCTCCGAAAATTATGATTGAGGTGTCATTCGATTCGGAATGACATCCAGATGATTTTTGAAAAAAATGAAGTTCCGCATGAAAAAATTGTAAAAGTTATTAACAATTAACTAAAAAAAAAAGATGGCTTTAGTATTTTGTAAATATCTCAAAAACTAATTAAAATTTTTTAAATCTAAAAAAAGATTCAAAAAGAGGAGGAAATTTCCTAAAAAAAATCTCAATTCCCGGAATTGTAGCATCAATATTTATAATTTTCCCAGAGGGATGAAAATACGGCCGAAAACGGGTACTCTGGCTCGGGCAAGCCACACCCACTTTGGACACTTTAACAATAAAAATTATTTTAAAATACTAAATATGAAAATAAAAAATTGGAAAAATTCAGGCACTAACTGAATAGATTAATGAACAATAATCCGCTTGAAAAAAATTTTTATCACAATTTTTCAATTAGTTAATCAATAGTTAATTAATAATTTTTTTCTGCTTGAACATGAACATTGCAAGTGTGATAATTGTTAAACTATAAATTTAAGATTTTTTTCCTCTTTTGGAGCAATTCTTGAAAGGCTTCAGAATAGAACCCCGTTGGAAAAATTAAAAAGTTTTTATTTTTCAGTTTTTTATTAACAATTTTCGTTGTTGCAAAATTAAATACTTAAATTAATCATTGAAAAAAATTTTTTTTTTTAAATATTATCAATAATCCGTTTTTATGTTATCAGGAACTACATAGAAATAATTTTTTTAAATTTTTATCTCTAATTGTTTAAAAAATTGTTATAAACAAATGCGTTGTTTATAAGATAATTGAAATTTTTTTTATGGAATTTCAATCTTTGATACAAATAATGATTTTTAAAAGAAAAATTGTTCCTTAAAAAAATTTTTTTATGGCTTGAAAACGCATTTGTTAATTAACAATTATTTTCTCCCGCTTCTAATTAATATTGAGGAACCATTTTTTTTTTTTAAATCATTATTTGTCTTTCATTCTGATATAAAAAAAAAAATTCCATTTTATTTAATTTTTCATTGTTTATGCAATAAACAATTTGTTATAAACAAATAAATTTTTACCTTATATTTTTTTTTCTATTCTAATTTCTGTCACAAAAACAGACATGATTTTTTTTCTTTTTTAAAATTTTTTTTATTATTTTTTATTTAATTTTTAAATATAAGTTCTCTCTAACTTCGTCATTCTTACCTGGTCTTCATCCTTAAAATTATTATAATTTACAAACTAATGGAGATACGATGAAAATACTTAAGACTTATTTATTCTCCATTACATAAAAAACAAATTTAGCAGAAAAGTTTAGTTGTTACTTATTTATTTATTGAATTTATAGCAATTGTTGTTGAAAAATACTTAGGGAAAAAATTTTTTTTTTGTTTTAATGCTTAAAAATCTTATCAACTATTAAAAATATGACTACTTCATTCAAGTAACTTATCAATTATTGTTCATTACTCAACATTTTTACCTTTTATATATTAATATCACTTTATTATACTTCAAATTCTGAATATTACCATGTAAACAAAAAATTTTTGCAGAGTTCATTAGCCTAAGTGTTTTTGAAAGGAAGAATGATCTTTAAATTGATTTTCATTTAACAAAATTTATTAATAAGTAGTTATTAACATTTACAATATTTTTTTTTTTTTCATTTTATTGTACATTCTGTTTATTTTTTGAAACGTTTCTTTGATGGTGGCTCATAGTCTACAGTTTCTGAATGAACTAGTCATATTTTTAATAGTTGATAAGATTTTTAAGCATTAAAACAAAAATAAAATTTTTCCCTAAGTATTTTTCAACAACAATTGCTATAAATTCAATAAATAAATAAGTAACAACTAAACTTTTCTGCTAAATTTGTTTTTTATGTAATGGAGAATAAATAAGTCTTAAGTATTTTCATCGTATCTCCATTAGTTTGTAAATTATAATAATTTTAAGGATGAAGACCAGGTAAGAATGACGAAGTTAGAGAGAACTTATATTTAAAAATTAAATAAAAAATAATAAAAAAAAATTTAAAAAAGAAAAAAAATCATGTCTGTTTTTGTGACAGAAATTAGAATAGAAAAAAAAATATAAGGTAAAAATTTATTTGTTTATAACAAATTGTTTATTGCATAAACAATGAAAAATTAAATAAAATGGAATTTTTTTTTTATATATCAGAAAGAAAGACAAATAATGATTTAAAAAAAAAAATGGTTCCTTAATATTAATTAGAAGCGGGAGAAAATAATTGTTAATTAACAAATGCGTTTTCAAGCAATAAAAAAAATTTTTTAAGGAACAATTTTTCTTTTAAAAATCATTATTTGTATCAAAGATTGAAATTTCATAAAAAAAATTTCAATTATCTTATAAACAACGCATTTGTTTATAACAATTTTTTAAACAATTAGATTTAAAAATTTAAAAAAATTATTTCTATGTAGTTCCTGATAACATAAAAACGGATTATTGATAATATTTAAAAAAAAAATTTTTTTTCAATGATTAATTTAAGTATTTAATTTTGCAACAACGAAAATTGTTAATAAAAAACTGAAAAATAAAAACTTTTTAATTTTTCCAACGGGGTTCTATTCTGAAGCCTTTCAAGAATTGCTCCAAAAGAGGAAAAAAATCTTAAATTTATAGTTTAACAATTATCACACTTGCAATGTTCATGTTCAAGCAGAAAAAAATTATTAATTAACTATTGATTAACTAATTGAAAAATTGTGATAAAAATTTTTTTCAAGCGGATTATTGTTCATTAATCTATTCAGTTAGTGCCTGAATTTTTCCAATTTTTTATTTTCATATTTAGTATTTTAAAATAATTTTTATTGTTAAAGTGTCCAAAGTGGGTGTGGCTTGCCCGAGCCAGAGTACCCGTTTTCGGCCGTATTTTCATCCCTCTGGGAAAATTATAAATATTGATGCTACAATTCCGGGAATTGAGCTTTTTTTTAGGAAATTTCCTCCTCTTTTTGAATCTTTTTTTAGATTTAAAAAATTTTAATTAGTTTTTGAGATATTTACAAAATACTAAAGCCATCTTTTTTTTTAGTTAATTGTTAATAACTTTTACAATTTTTTCATGCGGAACTTCATTTTTTTCAAAAATCATCTGGATGTCATTCCGAATCGAATGACACCTCAATCATAATTTTCGGAGACTGCTGAAAAAAGTTTGTCTAAATGGCACTTGTTGACTAGACTATTGCGTCCGTTGTGGAGAATGAGAAGTGCCGAATCTATTGGAACTACCCATTCCCCACCCTCATGCAAATACAAGCCAATAAGCCTAATGTAGTCCACCTCGACCATCAAAGTAGGACGATTTTCGTCATAGAGTTTTAGGCTCCTGGCGAAATGAACATCGTCCGAAAAGAGGAGGATAAACGACGGACTAAATATCGAAATCTACTCTTTGAACTCCGCAGGCTTGACCCAAACCATTCTGTCAAAATGGTAGTTCTGATCATCTGCTCTCGAATCTGGAAATCATTCCAGTTTGCCTAGATGCGGCATAAAACCTAGCCGAAGAATGCAGAAAGCCGTAATTCTTGGTTCACTCCGTACGGACGTGGGGAGTGTTCACTGGGGTTAATGACGTACCAGCGCACCCTCCGATTGTATCAGAGCTCCGAAGATAGGGCATGAGAGGGGGATATTCTTTATGGAAAAAAAAATAAAAATAAAAATAAGCTTATTGTCCAAAGAATAACCTTAATGGCGACGTAAATAAATGAAATATATAAATATTATTCCTAATTAAATGTATAAAAAACATGTAGTCATTTATGAACAGAGCACAGACACATTAAGAAATGAATAAATAATAACAGTCTAATTTCAAAAACCATCACAATATATGAAAATTAAATATGGAGATATGCAAGTGGAGGAATTATTTTTAAAAATTGTTTTCATAAAATTCCTGCAAACTACTTATAATAGGGTCTTTTGCTCTCGTAGCTTTTTTGAAATTAGAGGCCACACTAATATTCTTCAAGAAATTGGTAGATGATTATGCATTTCGAAACCATTGTAAACTATTGATCTTTAACGAGAGATGATGTGGGTATAGGGAGACATCGGTCTAACGTATGGCATAACTAGATGTTACCAAAGAATATTTTTATTTATTTTCATTTATCAAGCAAACTGATGCCATAAAAAAATGGCATTTACTTTCAAAATTTTATTTTGACTCCCGTTTTGCTCTTTTTTGTTAAAAACACCAATTGTTGATGAGAATAAATGAACCTAGACAAAAAACACATGGGAGAAAAGATGAAAACAATTCTTCTCTCAGAAGCCTTCAATATCATCAATGAATATTTTAATGAACAGATTCCCATCAACTGAAATAATTTATCATAACTATTATGTATATTTAGCTATTTTAATAATTTATTTTCTCGTAAATGATTAGAAATAGTCAATATAAAAATGAAGAATCAAATTTCAGTCCAATAATCTGCCTATGACTATTGAAACCTTTTAATAAACTGTAGGTACCCACTTTGGAGATAGCGTAAAAGTAAATTCTTTAAGACTTCTAATAAAAATCAAATTCATACTTCCCGAACAAATTTTCAGAAATGTGCAGAATGAAACCTTCGCAAAACTACCTGAAAGTCCACTCAACTCGTATCACCCTACACGTGTTATAAAATTTTATTCGTTTGAAATAATCAAACAGGTTTCAGTTTTGATATGAATTTTCATTTTACTAGGGAAGGGCCTATTCTATATTAACTGTTGTTAATGGATACAAAAAAATCACTCTCACTCACATTTCAAACTAGGTAGCACTGTATCTAGGACACTGAAGTTACTGAAACAACGCTAGAAGAATACCTAATACATACTTTATATATTTCAAAGACGGTCGTTTCTAGTTTCACATACTGAATTGATATGTGTACACGTTATTAGATTATCCAAAGTCGTTTTGCAGTAGAAACATGGAATTGTAGATAACATGGTTCCACGAATATAGTTTAGTTTGAATATCTCTGAAATGCCCCATAGCTATGAGGATGACTGACCAACTCTCATCCATTGCAGTTAATGCAAATAAAGTTTATCCTTCTGCATACCGAGACTACATTCAAAGTAATACGAAGTTGACATTTAGAAGTTTCACTTCTTTTTGGTACAAAAAATGTATTTTCCCAAAGGTACAAGAAAAATATGTCCAATAAATTGGACATGAGGATGAGATCACTCCTAACTTTGAAGCACAAAAATAGATTAAATTTTTCGCAACAAAATGTTGATTTCAATTTGCTACTTAAAATTTTACGTCATACAGCACTTTTGAGATTAGTTGCCACCGTTGGTAGTTGTAAAGTATTCTGTTACCATAGAAGGAAATCTATTTTCACCAGCAATTGTTATCTTCTGGCGTGAAAATTTCAACATATAGGATTTTTCAATTGCTGCAGATTTGTCCCCAATTTTTATTATTATATTAAATCTTGATTACAAATCATGTATTTCCGGATTCAGCATTGAAATTTTGTGTATTTAGTGCGAATTCCAAGTGAATCTAATGATTCAGTATTTCTCTTGTTTTTTTATGAGACTTTTATTGTGTAATAAGTATTTTGTTTTCAGCCGAACGACTTGAATTCCACCTGAATATACTAATTTCATCATTCTGAATCGATTGGCGTTCACAGAATTATGGATTTCTTCCATCGTTCTTCCAGAGTTCATTTGTAGTTAAGATGGGTAACTTTCGGCAATTTTTTTTATTATTCGGATTCAGTCAGTCTTGATAGATTCTCAAATTGAAAAAAATCTTGAATATTGAATATTACATTACTTGACTTCAATCATCTATGTGAATCTCTTGAAAATATGAAATCGGCTGGCATTTTTTTAATAAAACACCATTTTACTGAAAATATTCTGAAATTTGATCAATTTATTATGAAAATTTATTTTTGTGTTGTGATTCAAGATCTACGGAGGCGTCGAAGGGCCAAAAATAATAAAACTTCGCAACTCAGAATTAGTATAATTCCGCGTTCGCAACTCAGAATTAGTATAATTCCGCGTTCGCAACTCAGAGTTATTATAATTCCAACTTCACAACTCGAAATTAGTATTACTCAGACTTCGCGACTTGGAATTAGTGTAATCATTCCACGTGTTGGCACTGACATTCTAGTGGAAGTGAGAAGAAGGATGAGAGGATTTTAGATGAAGAAAATTCACTACTATTCCACAATATGCCAATTTTAATGTACTGGAGTTTCATCCCAACACCAAACCGCTATTTTTACACCTCGACACTTGTTTCAGTCACCAAGAAACCATGTTCCGGAGAAAAAATATAGAATCAGTTAATATTTTCAATTGAGCTGCCTTTGGACTGCTATTGAACTCATGGCTCATGATCAAATTGTTTCAAATAATCGAGATTATACTAGATTTATATGCACTGCATTTTACTTTTTGTCTACTCGACTTCTTTGTTAGCTACCTACTAATTTTGAGTTGTAAAGTCGGAATTATACTAATTCCGAGTTTTGAAGTCGGAATTATATACTGATTCTGAGTTGTAAAGTCGGAATTATACTAATTTCGAGTTGTGAAGTCGGAATTATACTAATTCTGAGTTGTGGAGTCGGAATTAGGCTAATTTTGAGTTGTGAAGTCAGAATTATACTAATTCTGAGTTGTGAAGTCGGAATTATACTAATTCCGAGTTGTGAAGTCGGAATTATACTAATTCCGAGTTGTGAAGTCGGAATTATACTAATTCCGAGTTGTAAAGTCGGAATTATACTAATTTCGAGTTGTGAAGTCGGAATTATACTAATTCTGAGTTGTGGAGTCGGAATTAGGCTAATTTTGAGTTGTGAAGTCAGAATTATACTAATTCTGAGTTGTGAAGTCGGAATTATACTAATTCCGAGTTGTGAAGTTGGAATTAGTCTGATTATAATTTTTTATTCTTTGTGGCCCTTCTGCACTTTCGCAGGAATCAGCTTATTGAGATATATTTTAGGGATGTTTGTGATTTTTAGAAAAATGTGAAATAACAATTTTCGAAAGTTCGATCACGCGAGGGAATTTCTGGCGTTTTATCCCTTTTTCATGCTAAACCTCTTATCTGAGCATATACAAATCATATATTTTCGGAATCATACATCTTGCGTATATAGTGCGAATTTCAAGTGAATTTCATGATTTTGTATGTTTCATTGTATTATCGTCTTTTCCAGAAAGGCTACAAAAATAATGCTAAAAAGAAGAATATCATCTAGAGAAAAATGTTAGAGGAGTCCTACTGTCCAACACGATACAATAACCTATAAGGAAGTTTAATAACTTATATTATGCACTTAAAATATTCTACACCTATTCTGTTGTAACCATCTTTGCTATTCTAGTTCTTATTTTAACACTGATCTTAGCCTCTGGGAACTCGGGGCTAGAAAGAATTGATCCTAGGTACGGTCTGATTACCGTAAGAGGCGACTAAAAGATCATATTCGCAAGAGTTACTAAGCAGGGACATCTAGAACCTATTCGAGGGGAGCCAGATGGTGCCTCTATGGTGCAACCCTGGGTGCGGAGACGGGCACCTAGGAAAAGGGAACCAGAGGAGCTGATAGTATGAGGAAAACTCAAGGGACCACCTATAAAGGAAACCAAAACAGGAGATTGAAGCCAACCGTTGGCAACACTGACCCGTCTCCTAGTTCCACTACTAAGTACGTTGGTGTATTATATGGACTTCAGCACTTAATACGATACTACTCATACCAAGTACTGGATTTTTCCGAGTCCTATGAATTTCAGTTGTTGGGTCCTTTACCCAGCCAACACAGATACATTTCTAAGATATTGCTGCGATGTCAGTTTGTGACCTGCGACTCGCATATTTACGTCCCAAAGACGTCCTAGCGACTCACTTTTGTCACACTCATGATGCATGCTGGCGAAATCTAAGCGATGTAGTTCTGAGAAGTCTTCGCGATGTAGTTCTGAGACGCCGCAAAGATGCCTCCTAATGACGTATCAGGGATGTAACAGAGCGACATAGCAGCGATTTATTCACTGTTATATTCAAGATACGTCAACGTCTATGCGATATTCTAGACAGAAATAACAAATAGAAAAAGAAAATCTATTTTCATTATGAAAAAAATAATATAACAAAAATATAAATAAAAAAAAAATCATCAAAAATTCAAAATTAACAAAGTACAAAACAAAAATAAATTATTTAAAAACTAAAAGTCAATTGCTTTGGTTCCTTTTCCTGTCGAGCCTTTGTTTGGCATGCCTGAACCAATTGGAACAGGCTGCTCCCACATTTTTTTCGTTCTCTCCGTGAAAGCTCATCACTACATCTGGAAATCAATAAAACAATATGAGAGCACCGAATGCCAGATAGTAATGGGACATGGAATAATCCAGACAGTAATGGAATACTGAGTATAATTTGGCACCATTGAACAGCTCTAAATTTTCTGATTTCAAATATACAGGTCGTATTTTTCAGATCATGCCACTATTGGCATCTCGATAACGGTAAAAGATACCAAGTTGGTTAATTTCATGAGCCATTTTCAAAAGATTGTTGTTCAAAGGTAATGCTATGTTTGAATCAGACGGATAAACAGCAATATCTACACCCATTTCCTCAATTACATCGTGGCTCAGATCCCCTATGTGGGAACATTGTTCCTATAAAGAGTCTGCAAAGATGTCACGATTGTGCTCCGGGAGTGGGAGTGAAGATTAATGATATCTTGATCGCTATCCAGAACATAGTCCAAAATATCAAAAGCGTTCTTTATCAAACGCCTTTTATGTCGGTATGAAGAACTCGAAAAAAAAAACATTCAAAGTAAAATAGAAATAATGGAATCTCACTTTGTTGATACTCAACAACGATACTCACTTTCCACTTTCAGTTTATGGACACTAAAATTCGCAAATGTGATCAGCTCCAGTTGGAAATTACAGAACATGAAACGGTATACAAAGCATTCAAAACAACAAAGCTTCGATCTTCGATCGCATCGATGAAAAGATCCCTGCTAACATTTCATGCATGTACCAAGTACGTCAAAATCTGACTCCCATAGATGGACCAAAGACCTCGCCGAGTGGTGTATTTGTCAAACTCATGCTGAAATCGAATAGAGTCCTCCTGTGTATCATAAAGTGAGATCGCCGGCTTTTTGTAAATCCAGGGTACATCCTATAAAGATTTTCCTTAGAGGTCAATGTACCGGTTACATGCTGATGGGAGGTACCAAGAATATGCGTTCTATGCATATTTTTTCATTGAATGCTTTCTTTCATTGGTGAAACTAGTGCCCATTTCTTGTATCATCACCAAAAGAAGATTTCCAAAAGATACATGGAATAAATGAGCACTTGTCTCACCAATGAAATATTCTGAAAAGTAAATAAAAATCGAATCTTGATGGAATAAATATTTTATAATATAGCCATAAGAACAAACACAATGATCGAAAAACGAATATTACATTCCACAAAAAAACTCCTTATGAAAACTAAAAATTACTTGCTCTTGCATGAAAACTATATCAAAATGTAATTCAGTATTATTGGACCATAAAAAGCAAATTTTAACGTCTTTAAAAATATTTCAATAAAAACAAAATAATAATAATAATAATTTTATTGCTTCTAAAAACGGGTTTACAGCAAGAAGTATGAATATAAAAACAAAAAGCACTTTATATAACGACTTTAACAGTCTTTTGCCTTCTAAATAGGAAACGTAAATCGCCAGATGGCAGTGCGAGTTCGCACGATAAAATAAATCCAAACTCCGCCCTATTTATAAAATGACGATTGCGGTGCGGTACAGTACCGGCCGTATTTAATGATTCCGTGCTCGTTCTTCAAAATTACAAACAGAGGTTCAAACTTGTTCATTTTCGATTTTCGTGGTAGCCTGAAAGTTTGCACGTACATTTCAGATCATTATTATATATTGGATTCCAGTTATAGAATGTATCGAGAATTGAAAAAATATTCCAGAAAAATGCAAAATCTGAGAATGTTTAGAAGATGAACCGTTCACAATAACTAGTTTGAAGAGCCGCCGGTCGAAACTATTTCGGATTTGAGAGATAAACATTGTTTAGGAAAATAAATTGCGGAAGAGATGTGTGGTTATGGTCCGATTCGATTAAGAATTGGTATGTGGGGCTTTTCGGGGACTGAGATTATGAATCTTTTGACAAAATTGATGAATTCAAGGTGGCGGAAAAGTTTTGCGATTGTGTCCGATTCAGTGTTGAGAGTTGTTGGTGGACGAGTTCAAAATCACTGATTAGCAGTTTTTGGAGTAGAAGATAATAATTTTTCTTTAAAAATTTGGGAATTCAATTTTATAGAAGATTGGTATTTTGGGGTTGTAGACAACGAATTTTCATCAATTCAAAATGGCAGCATCAATATAACTATAGGTTTTGTGATCTAAGGTCGTATTCCTATTCAAAATTGTCACATGGTGTTTAATTTAAATTGTTTTAAAAACATGAACAGGGTCAGAAAATGAGATGTGTTATTCAGAACAATAAAAAATTGAGATGTCAAGTATCTGAATTGAAATGGATCTTTCAGATGTTTTCTTTCAAGTCAAGTCCTTTCACGATATAATTTTTCTGCGTCAAATCAGAAGGAAGGAAAGCTTTTGTGATTTATAGTATAATTCTAAAAAGAATATACCTATCTTATCTAGAACTTTTTGGAGTAAATTAGATTTCTTCTCAAATTCAATACCCTAATCATGAAAAATGGTGGATTACGTAATCCGAAACTTCCACAAAAAATCCTATACGATAGGTATGGTCGTCGGCAAGTATTTAACAGAAGACAACTACTGCCCCCTACGACCGTTGAGTTAGAGCTGTTTAATACTTGGCAAAGTTTCCTACAAGAACTACTTTGCAATGCATTTTAAATATTAAAGCTCAAATTATTTTTCAATTTAATTGAGGGAACACCTCCGTACCGGTTTCAGGGTCCTTGCCAATCATCAACGAAGGCTAGTTCGACCCAATTGATTCAAAAAATCCTTTCAGCCTAATTCGAAATACCAGAGACAAATACTAAGTATGAATTCAGCGCCATCTCTGTGTTCCAGTTTTCCAAATTTTGGTATGCCAACTTGGCCCTGATAAATGGGATAATGCAGCCCCGTGAGCTCTGGTATAAAACGAAACATGTTCTGTATAGTCGATCCTCTTACCCCCAGAGAATTTGGCATCCAATCACTTTTTATCAAAACAAATTAAACAAATCTAAACACTATTGTACACAGAAAAAGTAACTATTAAGTCTTGATGATAAAAACAGACCGACTAGGAAAAATAATACCCCAACCTGAACAATGAAAGCCGTAACAATCCCCTGCATGGTATTTGGTTTCCATTGTAAAAGTCAATGTTTCGTTTGTCTACCTTGCCGCAGTGCCCCATCGAAACATTCATGAAAAACCCAGTGCCGCTTTTCCACTTCAACGGAACATCAAAGACGCCGCCCAAAAAATTTTATTAGAAAGCAATGAAGAGTAGGGTATATAATTAATTTCTGGTAAAAATTTGCCACATATGCGAGATTCTCCCTAAATAGCCGTCACGAAGTGGAGACTATATTTGCTGATAAATGTAAGTAAATATAATCCAAGATTTTCTTATTTAAATATTTTAGATCATTCTCCTACCCTAAAAACCCCTAAACTTGTCCGGAGCCATTTCAAATTATTAATTTCTGACAAAAAATCATGATCTCCGACTACAAAAATCCGTAAACCTTTACCAATTTAGAATAAAATCAAGCCATAATTCAGAAATTTCATCTGCTATTTTGAAGCACCTTAAATTTTGAAATGTTGGCAACAAAATCATGATATTTCCTAACCCAAACGCTCTTCACAATCAGCAATCACAAAACCCGTCCAACATTCTGTTTTTTTCCTAATACAAAAATGTTATGATACATTATCCCCCAAGTGATGAACACCTGCCGAATTTGGAGTCGACAGACTTGCGAGATTTGACATAGTGTACACCCGCACACAAAAACACATATATACAAACAGATTAAGTTGGATAAAAACTGGTAATGGTGAAAATAAAAGTATTTCAAAGTTCCATTCGACCAATGAGTTTTACCTTTTCCCGATCCGACCCTGTTCTTAAATTCACACTGACTTCATAATACTCTCACTTTTCCTCACCGTCATGTGGGAGGAGCATCCCGAGGTGCGGGTCATTTAAAAGAAATTCATTTCCAATTCAGAATCCAGATTTGTAAAAAATAATTGATTTTCACCAATTGACTGTTAAAACGAACCTTCATTAGGGGGCGTCCATAAATTACGTGAGGTGTTTTTTTTAATTTTCTGCCCCTCCCTCCCCCCCTGGTGAGATGTCGTGATATTTTATTCAACCCCCTCCCCCATCTCCCAATCTCACGTGAGATTTTTCAAAATGTGAGTTTCTTACGTAAACGTGTTGGATTGTTATTGTAAAAAGAAAAAAACAAATTTGCTTCGTGCTTTTATTTACGACTAGTTATGACTAGTAATCAATGTTGCTGAGAGTTTAATTATTTGACAGTAAGTAAATGTATAACGTCGAAGTATGAATGAAATTATTTTCTATTGAACGAATTAGTGAATGATCTTTATCGTATTACGATTACGCTTAAGATTAAATCTTATGCATGTACAATCTGGATTAAATGGACCAAAATAGTATAATTTTTTTTTTGTTTCAATCAGAAAAAAAATTGCGTGATATTTGCCGAGACCCCCCCTCTCTCCAACGTAAGATTAGATGAGATTTGACTCGACCCCCTCCCCCCCTTAAACACCTCACGTAATTTATGGACGCCCCCTTAGTTATCGTGGGCATAATTAGAAAATTTCCATTTCGGATGAAATAACGCAAGGTAATCCATTTCGCGAAAACAACACATTCTTGTAAAATTAGAAGTTGAAGCCTCAAAAAAAAAAGGGGAATGACTTGTAACTAAGTAAGTGTAACTGTAATAAAACCATATAAAAATATTCATTCGTTTTGATGGTGGCGATGAACAAAAATGCCCAAAATTTAAGGGAAATGTGCTGTTTATTCATTTAATACTTGAAGAATATTTTTTTGAGAATTTTTATCTTCATATACTTTCACATCCCTTCATCCATCACAGACAAAAAATTGTTTCTGATTTCCTTTTTTCCAGGGATGAAGACCCTTAAAAATGAGTTAATGAACACATATTCATTTATTTTACCTGTTCAACCTTTATTGCTTGGTATGGCGAAGCCTCGAACCTCCGTTTGTGCAATATATGATGCTCCCTCATCACAATTCACAACACCTGGAACCCTGGAAGAAACAAGTTTTGGCTTGCACTGGCAATAAAAGTGTATTGCAGAAATCAATTGAAGTTTGTGTACCCACCTTCCACAACTCTGAGGTGAGATCTCTATTCTTTGGTTTTGGCGTTGGACAGAAACTTATGCATGTTTGGAGTACCGGCCTCTCTGAAAAATAAAAACATACGCATATCCACTCATTTTTTAATTAGAGATGGAAAAAAATATGAACAATTAACAGAAACCGATAATTAGACTCACCTTTCTATAAAAATTGAACATTAAACATGGGCCGTGATGGTCATGATGGTAGAGCGCTTGTCTCTTAACCTAAGGGTCATGGGTTCGATTCCCAGCATGGTCATCGGTCTCGTACATGGCATCACACGGTAAAAGGTAAGGGCTGCGTCTTCTCTAGCTCGGACAAGTCTTTCGAAGACTTTTGAGGGTTGTACTCTTAAGGGTGTGCAGCTGGTTGACGGAAATAACAATTTTAACATTTTTTTTTAACAATTAAGGAAATCAGCAACAGCACATAAACAATAAGATTGATTGGCAAAGCGATGATGGCGATGAGCTGTAAGCTGTCAAGTCAAATGTCAAAATGCCAAACAACAAATATTCTAGCATTTCCTTTTCATGCAATCGTAAGTATTTAGCCATATAATGACTTAAATATAACATATTCAATCTTATCCCGTTTCCTGATATTGGTTGTGAAGGATCGAGGGAAACCTCATTGGAACTTTTTCAATGTGAAGGTGAGGTTTAACGCAGATTTAGAAAAGAAAGTTATATTCTGTCGATTCACATTTGATTACCATTTCAATGACTCGCATAGAACACAAAAAATATGAAATTCTATATATCGTGGAGAGTATAAAATATCCGTATGTTCATATCCTATAGGTACATTGTTATCTGTAGAGCATATCACATAGATTTATATTGGTACATACACAGCATGTACTTAATGTTACGTCTCATGTATATAGCATGACATTGTGAGCACAAATGGCCATGAGAGGTTTGTATCCAACTTTACATCCTATATAGGTACATCGCATAGATGTAAATGAGTACATCTGTAGTACGTACTCAAGGTTGCATCACGTATCCAACTTTACAGCAAATGAGTACATCTGTAGTACGTACTCAAGGCTACATCCCGTATACATCGATATCATAGCATTGTTAACAGGGAAGAAAGGAGTCAAAGAACTAGAACTAAATATGGTTATACGATACGGTAACAGCCGGTCACGCGGTTGCCTCCCGCTTTCAGGTTGGCCAACATTGCCTACAATCTGTGTTGCCAACTTCTTGCCAACTTACCACGTTACTTCAAAATACACATTTAACACAAATTGAGGAATCGCCTTTCGACCGTGGTGGAGAACAGATGACGTCCTTGTGGTTGACAGTCAAGTGAATGTGTGTGAAAGTCCTATTTTCATCTGATCTGGAGATAACCCAATAAAAATATAGTAGCAGAGATATCTAAGTATAGATTTTGATGTCTAAATGATGTCGCAGTATGACAAGTAACAATTTGACATCGCAGGGACATCTGAATCCAGCTCTCACTAATTTAGATATCACAGGGATGTCACAGTGTGATATCGCAGTAATAACAACAATATGACATCGCAGAAACATCTATATCCGGCTATTATTGATTTTGATATCTAAGGGGTGTCGCAGTGTAATATCGCAGGTATGTCAACGATATGATATCACAAAGACATCTAAATCCCATTTTTGACGATATTGACATCCCTGAGTTGTGGATGTTTGCCCAGTGTTGACTATGCATGGGCTCCACCCATTGAACATATAAATATGTTGATCTGTGTCTTTCTGAAAAAGGAAGATACTCCGTTATATAATCACTTACCATTTCTACCAATATTGTCTAGGTCTAGGCATAACATGGAAAAATAGGTACACGAAATCTGGATTCATTCAGAGTTTAGGTACGTCTATCTGATGGGCAGTCCGATACTGAACTAACTCAAGTTCCAATGTTTTATTCATTACATTTTGTTATCTCACATCGTTCCGAGATAACATTTAATTATTCAATTGATACGCCGCTGTTTTCCAAGGCTAGAAGGCTTCTCATGTATAAATCCGTATTGCCGAGTCTACGAAAGGTTCGGACTCTTTTCTTCGAAAGTAGGTGTATTTGCGCTAATAAAACAACAAAACAAACAAATATGTCCGAGCTCATAGTGTCGCTTAGTGAAGGTACATTGTTGGGTTCTGTCAAAAGTGATTTCAACGGCAACAACTTCTGTAGTTTTCAAGGAATACCGTACGCAAAACCTCCTCTCGGCCAGCTGCGATTCAAGGTAAGCACCGACATACATACGTAACATAACGCGTTACGCACTAAACACAGAACACCAGTAAATTATTGATAATTAGACCAATGTGGATGAGGGGCAGATCGGATAACTTCGGAACACGATGTCAAAGTCAAACAGTCACGCGTTTGTTCAAATCCTGCTTGACCTCGTCTTCGATTCTCTGGTTCACTGGAAGCTATTACATTCACACTCACAATATTCGACGATACGATGATCAAAGCTGTTTTTTGGCGTACCACTTTTTCAAAATTATTTGGTCCGTTTTAAAAACTTTGCGTTTTTGCGTTGAAACAATGACGGTATAGACGAAATGTTTCAACATATCGTTTTCGCGATAGTCAAATCTATGGCGTAAAATTGAATAAGGTTTTAAAACATTATTGAATGCGGTTTAACGCCAAAAATCAGCTCTGAAAGACTAATGGTGTGGACAGTAAAGTTTACTTGCACCGCACTTGCATCGATTTCAAGGAGGCGCGTTTTAGTAGAATCACACGTGTATACGTTAGCTTTCTTAAAACTGCTTATTAACAATTTATGTGAGTAATTTTGAGTTTAAAGTCGGAATCCCGACATTGAAGTCGGAATCCAAGAGATCCAGTTCGAATACCGATTGATCCAACTTTATTTATATTCTATTCTATTTTCAAAAACTCGTATGTTATTTTCACTACTTGTTCATAGGCACCTCAACCCCCTGAAAAATGGAAAGGCATTCGGGACGCTACAAAAGATGGAAGCGAATGTTACGCAAAAGGTCTTAGTGGATACATAGGTTCTGAAGATTGTCTAGTCCTCAACGTTTTTACGAGGGAGGTAAGAATGTCTCATGATATTGCTTTAGAAAGTGAAGAGAAACATGTTATGCAATAGGTAACATTTTTTATATGATGTAGTCCCCAATTTTCCCGAGTACGGAAGGTATCATTCATTGCTAACTAATCCTATTGAGACAAGATTAACCATCAGATGACAAATGATTTGGGAAGTATACAGATTTTTACGATGCTTCATTTGGCAGGAATTATTTTTGAAGTTTTCATAAAGTTCTATTACTGAATTCAGATCATATTGAAAGTTATGTACCTGTTTCGATTCTAGCATATCTTATCGTTCGAAGAAGTTTGTGCAATGCACTAACCTTTGGAAATGAGGGGTTTGAGTTGGCGCTTACCCAATCCGAATAATGATAAAAAATAATGTACGCAACAAATAGTTATTTAAGAATGTAAAGACGTGCTAACATTCAAAGTGAGCGAGTACGAGCCGAGGCAAAGCCGAGGCTTGTCGCTTGCCGAAGATGTTAACAGTCGATACATTCCGTGTTACTTATTACTTTTTTCCCGCTGCTTGTTGACATTTCTCAAAATTTCAAAATTATTCGTTCCGCTATTTCATTCTAAGTTGCTTGTGCGCGTAACTAAGTTACCGAATAAACAGACAACAATAATATTCAAAGTCTCATAACCTAGCAATTGATATAAATGAAGCTGAAGGTATTACTTGTCAAAGTCTCCGATCAAATAACACAACCTAGATGAGTAATACTCAAATAGAACTGAAGGTAACATCTTTTCATAATGTTATCCCTCAAATCATGACATTACTGCCATATCCGCAAGATTTTAAGGATACAATAAGCACGTCAGTTAGATTTTGATATCTGTCGGGTAGATTCATGGTAACGAAAACCCAAAAATACTGTCTCGGATGAAATATACAGTGCCCATCTAAAGTCCGTTCCACCCCTACTAATTTTTGAACCACCTGGTATAATGCAAAGAAATTTGGAAGGCCTAAATAGGAGATAAAAACATACTTTTCCATGAAAAAATCATAGCTTAAAGTTTTGAAATGGCAGCTGAGCGCCATCTTCAATCACTTTTTTAAATAGAACACCCGGTATATCATTGCATGATCTGTTATGGATAATCATAAGGAATACAACAATACCAAGTTTGATGCTATTATCTCCAAAGACTACGGAGATATCGCCTATTCTTTTATCCATAAGTCAAATGAGTGTGAGAGAGAATTTATTTTTCCGAACAGAAAAAGTTTCTCTCTCCCACTATGCGCATGCGTCCACTACGGACAATGCGAACTGACTGCTCCTTAAAGTAGCCTTTCGATGATTGCGGCCGCGACTTAATGCGGCTGCGACTGGCGACCAATGCGATCTGTCGCATCTGTACCCCCTTTTCGAGAGCTGCGACTTTGAACGGCACGACCTGAACGATTCGGTATATCATCAGTTGCTTGTTGACTTTCGATATGTTCAGTACAATTAATTCTAATGATGAGTTGAGATATTGCAAGTTATTGCTGGAAGAAGAAGATGATGGCGATGTAATCCTACTTCACGTATTGGTGACTGAGGAAAAGATAAAAGCAATTAAGGAACTATACAAAGCACGTACACGTGAAGGTTCATACAACGTACTCATTGAATGGCATTTAAAATATGATGATGAGGAAATCTTTCAAAAATACTGCAGACTAAATCTAGACCAATTTAATTTTGTTTCCTTCATTTTTGCTGCGATATTTTTCCAAATATTATCCCTTATAACATTTTCTCGATATGCAGAGAGGCTGCTTTCATAAATTGGTCGATTCTTAGCCACATATTCAATTAGTTAATCACTTAAAAATGTAAATTCTTGCTTCTCAATGCATGCATCCATTACGGACATTGCGAACTGACTGCTCCTTGAAGGTAGCCTTTCGATAGTCGCGGCCGTGCAACCGTTCCGACTGATGCGACAATCCGACCACGACAGTGCGACAGAGACGACCAAGGCGATCATAGGACTCTACTGCTCAAGGAGCAGTCAGGTCGCATTGTCCGTAGTGGGCGCATGTATTGAGAAGCAAGAATTTACATTTTTTAAGTGATTAAAAATAAAATGGCCTCGTTTTAGAGTGAAGATGATGAAATACTATTTCTTACAGTGGTGATTTTAAGTCCACAGGAACCAAATTAAGTACAAAATTAAATTGGTCATGATTTAGTCTGCAGAATTTTCGAAATATTTCCTCAAAATATTTTAGATGCCTTTCAATGAGCACGTTGTATGAACCTTCACACGTACGTACTTTGTATAGTTCCTTAATAGGGATTTCTAATGGCTTTGGACACCCAAATAAAAAGAGACGAAAGTTCTTAATTTTTCCATCCTTGTTGCCAGGGGCGCGCTCTGTGATTAGTTACCATAATGGCGGGGAGTTTGAATGACATGACAGCTACAGTTGAAAATGACATTTTATTTATACTCCCTGACCTTATATTAACCAATCACAGAGTACATTCCCTGGCAAGAAGGACGGAAAAAGTAAGAACTTTCTTCTCATTTTATTAGGGTGTCCAAAGCCATTAGAAATCTCTATTGCTTTTCTCTTTTTTTAGTCACCAATACGTGAAGTAGGATTCCATCATCATCATCTTCTTCTTCCAGTTATAATTTGCAATATCTCAACTTATTATTAGAATTCATTGTACTGAATACACCGAAAGTCAACAAACAACTGATGATATACCGAATCGTTCAGGTCGTGCCGTAGAAAGTCGCAGCTCTCGAAAAGGGGGTACAGATGCGACAGATCGCATTGGTCGCCAGTCTCAGCTGCATTAAGTCGCGGCTGCAATCATCGAAAGGCTACCTTTACACACGAATCTTAATGCGTGTGCGGCGAGTTACTCATCTAGGTTATGTTATTTGATCGGAGGTCAACGTCAGTCATTATTACCATAGGCTTGTAAATGACACTTTTTACATTCCGTTGTGAAGATGAATAAGTCAACGAATGATATAGGCCATTTACCTGTTTTGTTGCTAAGCATGTATGGACTATTTACAGTGTCGGCAGCGGGATAAATATTTTATGTAAAAAGATGACCTGAAAATGAAAGATGTAGTTCAATTTCTGTGTGGGCAAATCGCTACAAAACTCGTTCATTCACTAGACATTACAGGTTAGTAAAGAGAGTGAAAAAAAACAAAAGTAAATGAGTGAGCTGAAAGAAAAATTCATGAAAATTACAATATAATAAAAATGTTGTTTTGATATTGAGAGCAGTCCTTCATTTCTAATTAATTGTTGAAGTGTCTATAAATTCTGTTGAATAAACGAATAATTTTCAAAGAAAATGGCCAAGCCAGGTAGAGAATCGGAAGTAAGCAAGAGAGATAAGAAGACGAAAACATTGAAGGAGTGCAAAACACGTTCTGCTTTTGTGGAACAAATCGTTCGACACTCGTTATTCATCCGACACGTTCGATTAACGCCGACGTGATTGGGCCGCCGGTACCAGCGCTATGACCATCATTTTCTTTTTTTTTATCATTCCCCAATTAGACCCCTGAAGAACCGACATACTGGTACAAATGACCTAATATTTTGTGTCACCATTTCCCGGTCTAATACTAACAACATGACTTGATGGTCTGATGAAATCATGTCATGAACTGCATCGATATTTTCAATGGAAAATTCACCTCTTTTGAAACTTGCAATCCAATGTTTATGGTCGCATACGAAGGACAGTGATCGCCAAGGGTACTAGCATATTTTTTTAAGGAGAATTAGCTTACCTCTTAACTTTTTGAATATAGATACTTGATGATGGTAACTCCAATCCATTTATTTTCATAATTCCGGTCGACATATTTTTTTTCAAATTTTATTGCGCAAAACTGGTTTGACTTTTCGACGTGAAACTTTAAACTGACATTTCTAATAAGTTATTGATTGTTGCTATGGTAATGCAATTGTATTGTAATCCATAGAACCAGTCTGGGTAACTAGATATCAATGCATCCTTGTAAAATATACCTGTTGAAATTTAATTTTAAGATAGCAGCGCGTGTCTCACAAAATCTTTATATCTTTGTCTATCATTATCAAAATTATAATAAAATTGCTATAAACAAACTCCGAGAAATACTATATTATATGTGAGAATAACGTCAGAGTGGAATAACGCGAACTATGATGAGAATAACTTTCATTATTATTGTCGACGCATGTCATCTGCGAGGACTCTGGTAATGATATTACACATTTCTAGTGTCTCTGGTATTCAGTGTCATCTGGTATTGAGGCCACGCTCGGCAAATCTCTTCGCAAACAACGAAGTGCTTGAAGTAATGAAAATATTTCATCGTACCCTTGAACTACGTGTACTTGTTATATTTTTTCCACATTCCGTTTCAGAGTTGTCCAATTATTTGTTTGTTGAATTACGCATAGTTACTATTATTTTTGTCCCTTATACTATTCGAACAGTGCAATTGAGCTTCTATTCTATTCCATTCTATTCAGAGAGGGTTTCAATACACTGAGACCTGAAAGGTCTATTGTATCCTTTTCTGCTGCCCAGCCGTTTAGGATGTCTCAACGACTAGAGCAGTTTCTTCCAGTCCTATGGCTTATAAAAAGTTCAGGATGTCGGAAGGCTTCAGGTTAGGCCCCCCTTTTTTATTTGATGATCTCCAAGATACCATACCCTCGGATTTTGCAAGGTAATACATTCTGAGACGATGTTGATAGCGGTTTCGTTCTCATCTGCCTCACAAAATCAGCTTTCTTCTTCCTCTGTTGAAATTCCTGTTAGTATTCTTAGTTGTTTTAACTTTTACTGGTGCAGTCATTTGATCTCCTCTGGTTGTAGTTCCCATTTGTATCTTGGCCTGCCTCATCTACTGTGATTTTATCTAGTATTGGGATCTTTTGTTATCTAATTCTTTTTCGAATTCATCAAATATTATGCTGCTATGTATTCCGCAGAGTGGTTCAGGTCCCAGAAATAGTGGTTCAGGTCCCACAAATAGTGTTTCAGTTCCTTTTTTTCAAGTACATTTGCTATCATTAACCTCCACTACAGTGTGTCCCGAAACTCATAGGGGGCAACAGTGTTATTCTGACTAGTTCTGGTTAGAACGTACTAAAATTTGTGTATTTAATTTTTTCGTGCCCAGTTAGTTTACTCTGGTTAAAACAGAATAAAAAATTACTTATCGCAAATTAGTTTTTGATTTTCCAGCGCTTGAGTGTATATTTCACCAGGATATTTTTATTGAATAATATTTTGGTGTATGTTGTTTGAGAGTAATGTTTTCATTATACTATGAAATTTTTTTACACATATTGCTTCAATTCAATTTTCATTATTGAAAATAATATATTGTTGCTTTCATTTTGAATAACTTCTCTACGGTTTTAACCTCAGCTGCTACGATTCTTACAACCTCTAATTCATAAATATATCTACTTTCTTGTGTAATCACCATTTTTTTTATTAAACTAATTTAAAAAGCCACTTAAAATTCATGAACAACAATTTTCGTATTCAAATTAGTCGCATTACCTTGCATTGGACACGTTTATATCAGAAGCTCAGATTTAACAAGTATGTTCACCTACTACCTATTCAAACAATGCAATTGACCTGACTAATTCGCTCAAAAATTCAGTTATACAGTGAGCATCGTAAGTCTAACTCGTTACTGCACTTTTGTTAGAAAAATCGCCGAGACACGATTTTTGATTTCTACAATGTACATTTTTGGATGGATAGTTTACCCCTAATTTAATCCCTTACTTTAGCTTGAGTCACGAATGTTCCAAAACTGACTAAGTACCTAAAAAACCTGCGACTCATCTAATTCTTCTGGCAGTAATAAAATAGGAAATGCGCCTTTGGTAAGGACTCTATCGCAAACTACCTTGAATTCATTCTTGTATTGTGAATCACATACGAGGTATGATTTGTGAATTTGATCAGTCGATTTTGTATGTAGAATTTGATTTAACAATTTCTCAAGCCAAAGTATTTCCATTTCGGGATCTGGTATGGAACGTACTATTTGCCATTGCCAAATGTGCCATAATCGTTCACAATAACAAATATAGCTATTTATGTACCAAGTGCGTTATATCCTAACGCGTTAGGCGTTAGGATCCAGTAACGCACGTGGTGCATACAAGATTTTATTTTTCACGAAAAAATTATCTTAAACGACGTCTACGTTTACGTCATAAATTTCTGCATGCAATTGCCATGTAAACATTGAAGAGGCTGCTGAGGGTTGTTTATTTGATGCATTTTCGACAAGCTTGTGAGTGGAGGAAACTAAAAACGGTTGGGTTCATAATAATTATGGAGATCCCACAGAATGTGACGCTCAAAGCTGAAAAAGCGTTAGGAAATTCACTGCCCGTTAAATCCAAATACTTATGCGAGGAGTATAACTATTTTTTGAAATGGAAAGATGAAAATAGAGTGAATACCATAAATGAAACTGTCCTAATGACATACTTCCAGGAACTGGTGAGTTTATCTCATGAAAAACGTTATTTCAGTCCGAAAAATATAGTGCAAATAATCTATGGAACAAATACTCACAGCTAAAATCAACATTGATTGTTGAAGAAAATATTAATATATCAGCATTCAGTCAACTAATGGCCTTTCTGGAAGGTAATTCAGAAGGATACATTCCTAAAAAATCAAAGATGTTGGAAGGTGGATAAGTATTACTTTTCACAAGAAGAGCTCCAGATGATACTGTTCTGCTACATAAAGTTGTTCTGGTAATGGGCGTATTTGGAGGCAAAAGACGTGATGAAATGGTCATATGACAATTGATAACATTGAAGACAGAGGAACCGTTTTACTGATCAAGATACCAGAAACCAAGACCTGCACCTCAAAAAGTTTCACTATTGTTGAAGAAAGCGAAATAGGAGCCTTGAACTCAGTTAAAAAGTACATTGCTCTACGACCAAAAGGATGTAAACAACGTCGTTTTTTTTAACCTACAGAAATAATAAATGAATTGAGTTACCTGTAGGTGAAAATACTATAGGAAGTGTTCCTTCTATCATAGCGATATATCTTAATTTGGAAAACCCGAAAGGTTACACCGGACATTGTCTACGCCGAACGTCGTCAATGTTTCTTGTTCAAGGTGGTGCTTCCATTGAAACACTAAAATTACATGGAAAATAGTAGTACGGTAGCGGAGAGCTATATTGAAGAAAGTATCTCCTCGAAGAACAAAATTGCTGTAATGATAGCCCATTCCGTTTCCGAAAAAGAAAATGTTAACGTTCCGGACGAAACCGAATGCACATTGAGGAGTTCATCATCGGTCAACTCACAGAACTTCAAACTTGGTACTAATTTTTCAGGAACATTTGAAAATTGTAATTACTATTTGAGAGAAAATAATTACCTAGTCCCTTTTTTATGTACAGATATAAATTAAACTTTTCTGAGTAATTAATTTATTGAACTACAGAAAAAAACATTTAGCGGGCGTTATGATTCATAATGCTCTCCATAACTCCCCAGGCGTTATGGGTCTGTTAATAGCAACCGTTGCCAAGGTACTATAAAGCAGTAATGGACCAGTAAAAAATAAAACACTTTGCGGCCTGTTGAATATCATTTCTATTTCTTCAATGTTTCTATAGTTTTCAATATTTACCCTGTACTATAAATGCAATGTCAAGTTTGAAGAAAAATGAGGTTGAGTTGAAAACGTCACAGAAGTAGTCAGCAATTTTCATAGTTTTTTGATTGAACCAGCCAAATATTGACCTTTTGAGAGACACTGTATAGACTTGTGGTCAGCAACACAGCCCTCTTGAATTCCACGTAGGAGTGTAAGTGTTTTGTGATCTAAACTAGTTAAGAGAATTGATTGAGTTGAAGCAATTGTACCTCAAGATGGAAAATGTGGAGACTACATTATAAGTTCAGTCAGACAGAGTACTATTATACATAAGATAAGGAACAACATTTGTTAAAATGAAGTGGTGTCAGAAATAAAATTGGGGATATTAAAAAGTGTGTGTCTCAAAATATTTTCAATCTTGCAGATTTCACAAAAAACCGCCAAACCAGTTATGTTTTGGATACATGGCGGTGGTTTCACTAGTAGCTCTGGCAATTCGGACTTATATGGACCAGAGTTTATGCTGACGGAGGATATAGTATTAGTTACTTTCAACTACAGGTTAGGTCCTCTAGGTGAGTGAAAGAATGACAAATTATCGTGTGTGTATATATAGGGTGTTTATTAAGTACTTGTACAAACTTCCGATGGCAACTCAATATTTCTCTATAAAAGATTTCCTCCACTTCCCCAAAATAATAAAAAATTCCGATGGTAAATCTTTGACTAATTTCAAGATAAAAAGTTTTAATGAACATATGTCCGCAAAGACCGTAAAACTCGTGGTGGTGTGTGGCGGTGGTGTTCGTATGTCCAGTTGATAAATTTGACTTTGTCTGTGTTAGAGTTTCTACTAGAAAATTCAAACCTTTTCTGATATGTACAGTTTATATTCCACCCAATTCAACATATGATGAATATGACGAATTCTTTGGATTCCTTGAAGACTCTGTCGAACTGAATATGGCAATCATCATTGGGGACTTTAATATCAGTGAATTACATGACTTCTATGATACTGGACGCCTAACGAACTTAACCAGTCGCCTTGTCAACTTTTTGAACTTTTATGAATTATCACAACGCAATTACGTAAGCAACAACAATAACAGGTTACTAGATTTGGTTATCTCCCCGGATGAGTCTGTTTGTGTAGAGGAACTTAACGAAGACCCAATAGTTCCTATAGATCTTCATCATCCAGGACTTGCAGTGCAACTGTCATTTAGTACCTACTGGTAATGTAAAAAAAAATTGTTTCATCTGTTTTCATTTACTTGGTGAACTAAACTGGTCCCAAGCTCTACTTGATCTTGATAGTGTTGATTCTATGTGCACAAAATTTAATGATTCCCTGCACAACATTATTACCAAATGTACTCCGCCGTTCAAATGTAGATCACGTAGGTTCCCTGTGTGGTTCAGCAAATGTACTATTAATAAAATCAAATCCTAAAACCATTATCTGAAAATGTTAATAAAAACCAAATACCTTTTCTATTTAGAGCGAGAAAAAAATGTTAGAAACTTGATTAAATTAGGCATAGCAACTATATAAGTTATACGTAGAGAGATCTGAAGAAATGCTCAAACAAAACCCTCGCAGGTTGGAACTATATCAACTCGAAGAAAAATAGATCCCGCAGACCAGGTGAAATAATAATAATAATAATAATACTCCCTCATAAACACTCGTTGAGTGTACCCAAAGGCATAGCCTGTGGGGGTAGAGTACGGCTATTATTATTATTTGCCGTGGCGCTCCGGGCGACTTACTGATGTTTCAGGTGATGTATTCACTTTTCAGCTGTAGGAAAACCCGGAAAACCTACAGCACCACCTCGGGTGGTCGGTGTGCACTCCAAGCTAGCACTAGATGAGATTGGCATCTAGACAACTCACAATACACTTGCTTTTCAACAATGCATGCGGTCGCCTATCGATCCGATATAAAGTAGTTGAGAAAAATTCTCGTACCTAAATCGGACTATCGCTATGCTGGAGTTTCGAACGGCCTGTGCCTTAGACCGCTGATCCATCGATGATTCATAACAATAGCAAACTTTTTTCATCTCTCACAATAGTTAATAGTTTCGCAGTTCACTTGAGTAGTGTTTATAGTCAAGATTATGGTAATACAGTAGATATAAGTGAACAGTCAATGATGCCAAGTTACCACTCCTTAAAACTTACACCCATCACTAAGGCACACATTCATAAATATTCACATAAACCTTCTGGCCGAACCACTACATATTCTCAATATTGCCTTATAAAAAAATTATTATCCCAAGATTTGGAAATTATCAAGAGTATGTCCTATTTTTAAATCCGGCAATATCAGCCATGTTGAAAACTATAGACCAATAGTCATTATACCAGTTTTCTCAAAAATATTCGAGATTAAACCATCTGACCTTATATACAATCATGTCCGTTTTTTGTCTAATTTTCAGCATGGCTTTGTCAAGGCTAGAAATACTGCATCTAACCTCTGCAATTCAGTAAGGCATTTGATCGTGTGTCGCATCCTCAACTACTGAAGAAGTTGTCAAGCTTTGGTATATCTCCAAATATTCAGTTGCTACTTAATTCATACCTAACTGAACGGAATCTATATGTTGAGTGTGATGGAATAAAATCTTCCTGCTTCACAGTATTGTCCGGTGTTCCTCAGGGGTCAAATCTTGGTCCATTATTATTCCTCATATTTATTAATGATATCGCTTGTCACATTCGGTCCAATATACTATTATTTGCTGACGATATGAAGATTTTTAGAGAAATAAAGGATGAATTATGATAATTATTATGTATCTATGAATTTATATTTTTTGCAAGATGAATAAGGACGATTTATTATTCTTATTATTAATTCAATGTTGACAGAAATAATCTAACCAGTAGAGTGAGTAAAAGAATAATAAGTGCAAGTAGCCACTTACATAAGTAGTCGAGTGAAATTGACGTTGTTGTGGTGTTTTGGGTAGTTACTTCCTCTTGGAGAGATACGATGCCTCAAATTTTTTTACCACAACCTCGTGTAGAGGTTGAATCAAGAAGAAGTCTCTTAGTTTATTGTTGCGATAGAATCTTACCATGTTATCATGTCATTTTCATTATTTCAATTAATTTTTATATTACCTTCTTGTGTACAAATTTTGCAAACGATTTTAAACTAGCTCCTCGATGAGCTCGATACTTGAAACTTCAAATATAGCTCTTAACTGAATGGCACTGGGTAATTATTGCATAATATGTGAATAATAATATGCTATTTTGAAATGAATTAGCCTTTGATTAATATGTTTAACACGATTGTCATTCAGAAATTCAGATTTGTCAAATCTGACTATCTGAATGACAATGCCACTAATATATAATATAATATAAGAGAAAAATATATTCTAGAGAGAATAAGACTAACGAAAAAGAAATCTTTACAAGACCAGATAAAAGAAACACAGTCAAATCTATTAATATAGGAATGATTATGTTGAATGAATACCAATTGCAAATCAATTAATAATCAAAGAATAATTGAAAAACACAAAATGTATCTATTTTCAAATTACTTAGTTATTGATTTTTTTTACTCGAAAGCTATTAGTTCTATATGGGTTGCCAATTTCACCTCCTAATCAAATAATCGTTGTACTGATTAAAATATCCATATTTACCTCTTTACGAAAATATCTAATCTCCAAAATTTAAACTTTCTGCATCAACTCGGATTTTAGAAGAAAAGTTTACTTCCGATCATTCTGGTGTGATAACCCTCAGGGGTTGAACTGAGAATTTCTTATATCCCATACCTCTCATAATTTATAAAAACAAATCGCCTGAACTTTTTTTGCTTAGAAGCACCCTGTTATACTTTCGAAAGAAAATTTGACGATAAATTGAGTGTTGATACAGAACATAGCAAAAAATTAGGTTGGTATTGTAATTGGATTATAATGATGCAATTTTCACCTCATCTTGATGATGAATTCGTTGGTACCATATGTCAGTGAAGATGATGTACGGGAGGTTATCAGGGACAAAATTGAAAATAAACATACTTGTGGTCCAGATGGCATCTCTGGACATGTGATCAGAAAGACTGCGCCTTATATCATAGCACCCCTTTGTCATATAATTAACGTATCTTTTCAGCAAGGACAGTTTCCGACGCGAATGAAACATTCCTTGGTTTCTCCAGTCTTTAAAAAAGGTAATACCCATAATATGGAAAATTACCGCCCTATTGCTGTTTCTTTATCACTGTCAAAGGTATTCGAATATATAATGTTGAAGTTTCTACATAACTTTCTGAATATAAACAATATTCTGTCTCCGAATCAACACGGATTTCGATCTAACTATTCCACTACAACAGCAGTTGTTTCTTTTTATTTGAACCTTTTAGAGTCTGTTGAAACTGGTGAAAATCCTACTGGGATTTTTTGTGGCCTCAGTCGCGCTTTTGACTGCGTACAGCACATAAATCTTTTATAAATCTTTTGGACAAATTGAATAAAATTGGTAGTAGAGGTATTCAGAATGAAGGGTTCGTATCATATCTTTCAAATCGCACCCAGACTGTCAAAATACAGTATTCGAACTTTTTATTCTGAGAAGAAAAGTAATGATATAGGGGTTCCCCAAGGATCAGTTTTGGGATCAATCATCTTTATTTTATATATAAATGAGTTGCCATCTGTTTTGCCAAAATCATTCACTTGTCTGTATGCTGATGACTCTTCCCTATTATTTAAATCAAAAGATTTGACTGAATTGCAGTATAATATCCACTCTGATCTTGACAGCTTACAAAACTGGTTTAGTGACAACTCTTTGTATTTGAATTCATCTAAAACGAAAGCAGTATCTTTTCATACTGCTCAAAATAAAAACAATTCAGACATGAGTATAACAATTTCCGGTATCGAAGTAGAACGATCCGATGGTATAAAATTTCTAGGTATATCTCTTGATAGCAGGCTCAATTTCCATCAGCACTGTGAGGATTTCATTAAAATACTCAATAAGCAGTGTTATCTGCTGAGAAATCTGAAAAGAATTCTGGACAACTCTGGTCTGCTTTTATATTACCACGGGCAGACACAGTCTAGACTCTGCTATGGGCTTATTGTTTGGGGAAATTCTTCACATGCACATAATGTTTTCTTAACACAAAAGAGAATCATCAGAACCATTGCAAATGCATCACAAACAGTATCATGTAGAACATTATTTAAAAAGTTAAATATTTCACCTCTCTCGGGTTTATATATTCTAGAAGTTTTGCTGTACATTCGCAAAAATCAGAGACTTTATAAACAGAATAAATCCTTCCATGATTATCACACTCGCACCAAGCATGATTTCCACATACCGAAAACACGGTTATCCCTACGACTCAACTCATTTGAGTTTTTGGGACTGAGATTATATAATGCTCTTCCAGAAAATCTTAAAAATATAACCCAGGAACAACAGTTCAAAAATAAAACGAAACGACTACTATTTGAAGTCAGTCCATATACAATTGATGAATGATGATTTTTTTTCATATTTACAGAAATAAAATGTCTATACTTTTTATCAATGCAGCTCTTCTGTATTCACTTGATTATTTCATTGTTCTAACGTTCTCTAATTGTTATTTATTGCTTATTGTATGTAGTGTGTTTTATTTATACCTATTGAAATATACTGACTGTATTGACTTGTCCAATTGCTTTTTAAAGCTCTTTTTTATGGATTAATAAAGACTAACTAACTAACTGAAAATTCCATACCTTCACTTTCCATGATTTTTTTGATGTTTCAGGGTTCCTGAGTTTGGAAGATACATCCTTAGAGGTACCAGGTAACGCTGGCCTGAAGGATATGGTGATGGCGTTGAAGTGGATACAGAGGAATATACAACAATTTTCTGGTGACCCTGATAATGTTACAATTTTTGGTGAAAGTGCTGGTGGAGCTGCTGTTCATTTACTCATGCTGTCGCCGATGGCAAAAGGTGAGTCATAGTTTTTTCTAACAGTTGTATTCTTAGCCCACATAACACTAGCTTCTTATAATCCTCGACCTTTTTACTATTTCGGTTCTGGATGATTATAAAGAGACAAAACGATCACAAAACAAAATTTTATGAGATCTGTTAAGCTAAATATTGCTGAAATTTGCCTGACGTTTTTGTCTTAAAAAATGCGCATTGAGGAACTAGAAAAATGTTGAAGAAACTTGAAGCATTAATATACAGGGTGGGGCAATAGGGTGTCAGAGTCCGATTGCTCGAGTTCTATGATATCTAAGATTATTCAAGAACGAAAGTGAACTGAACAACGTTGTCAGAAACCAGAAGTTATTTCGAATTATTGAGTTTTGAAAATCCAAACTAAAAAATGAGGGGGTTGACAAAAAATCAAGAATGAGTAAGTTCATCCAGGCTAAACTGAATCTTTAATTCTCATCACAGAACTCATTCTGGTTGGTTTGAAATCAATCGACACCCTGAATCTCAAAAAGTTGTCATATCAAAAATTGAAGGAATTTAATCGAAAGCCATTTTCAATAAGATTGGTGCGGGGTCGTCTGGCAGATAGTTCTCTAGAGAAATTTATCTAGAAACGATAATTCGTTTTGGATACTTATCTTGGGGAAGTTCATTCAGAACCAACTATAATAATCTACTCCAAATCTCATCTATTTTTACCGTCTACACTCACCAGTTTTTCAGAAACGAACTTCCTTCAATTTCAGATTTTCAGGTCTCTTTCACAAAGCAATATCGCAGAGTGGATGCGCCACCAACATGTGGGCAGGAAGTGCAAAATACGCCATTCATCAGATAGGAGAAGCATTAGGAGTACATACTAATGATCAAGAGCTCTTATTGAAACATTTAAGAGACGTATCTGTCGAAGAGTTGTATCGTGCTACGGAAAAATTGTCGGATGTGAGTATGTGTCAACATAATAAACAGGGAAAAAAGTCAATGACATTTTCAGAGCTTGTGTTAGATAACCGTCACAATCATAATGGTATTCCATCGTAAAAGTAGAGGTGCAATCAGTAAAATATTCACAAAAATGTATTTTAATGAAGAATGGATCCACTAACTTGGGAATTATTCCAACTCGTATTCAAATATCTCACTCTTGCCTACTTTGTCATACTGCGACAAAGTTTGGGGAGAAAAATGTCACTTCCAGCTTATTCCTTTGTCTGAGCAAGGATTATGGAAATCTAGCCATAACTGACCAAAAAAAAATTTTCAACATGTTCGACGCGATTTTTTTTAATTCATATTCATTGGCACAACTCGTAACATCATACACCACTTCTATTAACAGACATTTGTCTGACCTCAGCTTCCAGTAATTTCAGTCCAATGTCTGAGATTATCTTACGCGCCATCTGATGGATTTTGACAGGAAATCCCCGTTACCATTCAAATGATGTTTATCTGAAATCATACCAGTTTTTTATGATGAAGCCCTCCATCAGAGTTTGATTTGATGGCAGCATATGGGTTTGAAAAGGTGGTCCTGAACGCTCAAAATGTTGAGATGTGGAGCGGCTGGGAAAGAATTCCTTATATTCGTGGATTGAAGCAGTGATGGGCCCCTTTTCAAACAAAACAACAAAATAAATAATTTAAATATGGGTGTATCGAAAGTAGAAAAATTACTATGAGAGATTACTCAAATGGTAACGGATGCTATTTCATTTTCGGGGAACTCGGGTACATCTAGCGACAACTTTCCTCGGCACCAATTTTGCCTGATCTTTAGAACAGGCTGTGGTGATCGGAAATGGTAGGAACTAGTTGTCGCAGTAGTCAAAATTGGCTATTTTAGAGCCATGAGAAGTGGCTGTTGTGGGATATGGTAGTCACTGAGAAGTGGCTATCCTGGGAATTCTTGCGTGATTTAGCAAGAATTTTCAGAACTACCAATCGCAGAAGAGAATTTGCTGCAGTGGAAATTGGTAGTCTTATTAATTGGATGAAATCACAGAAAGTTATATGGGTGTGACAGTAATGGAATCTTGGGGATTGATTGGCAGTAGCAGGAATCGTAAGTAACTGGTGCTGATTTCATGAGCAGTAGTTGAAAGTCATGGCAATAGGTTTATCAGAATATAAAACAAAAATGGCTTTGTAGGAAACAACTGGAACTGGTGAACACGAGTACAGGAGAAATGTAAAAAAAGATGTTGAGGGAAGTGCGTAAAGGGAGGAGCTATGAAACAATCGGAGACATCCGTGACAAATTTTCTTGGCACCCATTTTGCCAGACCTCCAATTACCAGAATAGGCTGTGGTGGACAGAACTAGTAGAAACTTGTTGTCGCAGTAGTCAAACTTGGCCATCTCAGCATCGATGAGAACTGGCTGTTGTGGGATTTGGTAGTCATTGAGAATTGGCGGCCCTGAAAATTCTTGGGCATGAGTAGGACAACATTGGGTGAATGTTTTAGCGAGAATTGTCAGGACTGCCAGTCGCAGAAGAGAATTTGCTGCAGATGAAATTGGTAGTCGTAATAATTGGATGAAATCACTGAAAGTTATATGGGTGTTACATTCATGGAATCTTGGAAATTAATTGCCAAGAAAGTCGTCAAAATTGGCAGGAGCAGGAATTGTAAGTAACTGGCGCTGATGTCATGAGTTCTAGTTGAAAGTCATGGCAGTTTATCAAAAATAAAGCACAAATGGCTTCGTGAGAAACAAAAAGAAGAGGCTCACATCGGAGCTGGAAAAGATATTGAGGAGAAGGCGTGAAGGAATGAACTATGAAACAATCGTAGACATCCGGGACAACTTTTCTTCGCACCAATTTTGCCAGCCCTCCAATTACCAGAATTGGCTATAGTGGTCAGAAGTCCTGGGAACTAGTTGTCGCAGTAGCCATGGGAATTGGTAGTCACTGAGAAGTGGCTGTCCTGGGAATTCGTAGGGGGATATTTATTGAAAATAAAATAAAGGGCATTTAATAATTTTATTAGTTTAAAATATCATTTAGAGTCACGAGTCAAATATTTCTGATTTCAGCACCTGATGATAGGACTACTCCGACCCTTTGGACCTGTGGTCGAAAAACCATCCAACGGAGCATTCATATCGGAAGAACCCTCGGCCATCATGAAATCTGGAAACTACACCAAAGTCCCATTGATAACTGGTTGCTGTAATCGAGAAGGAATTTACGTGTACGCTCTCTGTATTACTGGGAAGAAAAACACCGTTTTGGTTGATGAAACGGTGGTACCCCGCTCCATGAATTTGAGGGTTGGAAGTGATATTTACAAACAGGCTATAGAAGAAATCAAACGGTTTTATTTTCGTGACAACAATAATCCATTGACAGAGTTGGACAACATTTTTAGGGTAAGTACTAAGAAATCTGATAACCGTCTTCATGTTATGATTGATCACTCATTGGTGGTTGAAAATTCTGGACAACCAAAATAAAAATTCCGGACAACCAAAATGAAACTTCTGGATACCGAATTCCAATGTTTTTTAGGTATACCGTAGGAATCAGTTCTGTCTCCAATTGTTTGTGTTTCACATCATTGATCCTGATATTATGACATTGAAAGGTGATACCTACTTACACAACAAGAAAATAAATAGTTCTTTTTCTTCCGAGGATAGTTTGATGCCAGACACGTGTCCTTCCAGGGAACGGTTCAAGTATTCCTGATGGTCATCACGTCATTAGCCAGTGAAGTAACAGCTTCTCAAATGAGAGGAGGACCCATTCCTTTATGATTTTGTTTATACCCTACAATTAAAGTTAGTTCCTTCTAGGGAATTTACGCGTAGATGAAATTCAACAATTTATCTTAATTATACAGTGTGTTTCGCAATTGATGCTGATCCTGAATGGCGATATTCTTGGTTAATTTCTGGAGAAAATCTTCACTTCATTTCTGAGATACAGGGTATTGAAATATAACAAATATGATAATGATACTCCAATGTGTTTAATTTTTTGAATAATATTATTTTTATAATTGTTCTCTGGCTTATCATGAATAATGTTTCTTGACTTTTTTCCGTCCAGCGAAGAGTTTCCTACTTAAAAAATAAATTCATTGAGACTGAGAAAAAATCGCATAATAACAAGGAAATTATTGCATTTTATTTTTAAATCAAAAACCGTCCTCCGAACGGAAAAAGTCGGAACCATGTTTATGTAAAAATAGAGGACGATTATAAAAAATATGTATTTGACAAAAAACCAATAGCGTATCAATATTTAGATTGAAAACATTGCTGAGCATGATTACAGAGACGCCGCTGATGCAAACTGAAAACAAATGCATATTCATCGAAGAGTTGACGCCCTTCAGGATCGGCATTCAATTATGAAACACCCTGTATATATACAGTGTCACACATCAAGTTCTCAACATATGGAAGTCAAATTTTCATTATATTTATTGTTAAATAAAACTTCCATATGTTGTGAACTTCTTGTATGACACTGTAGATTCATCAAACTGTCTGATCAGCTTTTAAATGTAATATATTTTTTTAGTTATATACCGACGCTGGGTTTCAATATGAAGTATACAAGACGGCCAAACTCCGACTGGAATCCAATGCAAATCCTATATATTACTACAACTTTTCTCTAGAAACGGAATTAAATTTTATGAAGAAACTGTACGGAATAACCGAACCAGGTGAATTCACTATAGTATTACCCATAACACCTTATTAACTGGAATCACGAACAGACATTGACACAGATATTAAGAAATTCTGAATAATTTTCTGAAAAATATGCAGGTGTTACATTTATCTTGTGCTATCTTGGAAACCGCAATGAGTACTTATTATTATTCAACTCAATGGTTAAGCAAGCATTCGATAGTGTTTGATCTTGTAATTTATAAACATGCTTTCTGGAAAATATTTGTCACCCTAGTAATTCTATTTTCGAAAACATTTTGAAATGCCAATTAGTTGTAAGACAATAAAGTTAGAAATGTATGACAATTACACTAGGAATACTAGGATTCACAAAAAAAAACATTGGTTTTGTCAACTAGAAAGAGATAAAATTCGAAAAAAATTGCTGGTTGATTCTATGAAAAACTTTTCATATACCCAAAATATTTTCATAAGATTGACAAGCCATATAACTTAACTATTTTCTCTCCTCTCTCCTCTCTCCTCTCTCCTCTCTCCTCTCTCCTCTCTCCTCTCTCCTCTCTCCTCTCTCCTCTCTCCTCTCTCCTCTCTCCTCTCTCCTCTCTCCTCTCTCCTCTCTCCTCTCTCCTCTCTCCTCTCTCCTCTCTCCTCTCTCCTCTCTCCTCTCTCCTCTCTCCTCTCTCCTCTCTCCTCTCTCCTCTCTCCTCTCTCCTCTCTCCTCTCTCCTCTCTCCTCTCTCCTCTCTCCTCTCTCCTCTCTCCTCTCTCCTCTCTCCTCTCTCCTCTCTCCTCTCTCCTCTCTCCTCTCTCCTCTCTCCTCTCTCCTCTCTCCTCTCTCCTCTCTCCTCTCTCCTCTCTCCTCTCTCCTCTCTCCTCTCTCCTCTCTCCTCTCTCCTCTCTCCTCTCTCCTCTCTCCTCTCTCCTCTCTCCTCTCTCCTCTCTCCTCTCTCCTCTCTCCTCTCTCCTCTCTCCTCTCTCCTCTCTCCTCTCTCCTCTCTCCTCTCTCCTCTCTCCTCTCTCCTCTCTCCTCTCTCCTCTCTCCTCTCTCCTCTCTCCTCTCTCCTCTCTCCTCTCTCCTCTCTCCTCTCTCCTCTCTCCTCTCTCCTCCCTGTCCTCTCTCCTCCCTGTCCTCTCCCTTCTCTCCTCTCTGTCCTCTCCCTTCTGTCCTCTCCCTTCTCTCCTCTCTGTCCTCTCCCTTCTCTCCTCTCTGTCCTCTCCCTTCTCTCCTCTCTGTCCTCTCCCTCTAATAATAGAAATATTTCTTGAAATCAACGAATTAAATAAATTACCGATTACCTTTTTCCAAGTATGTTCAAAGCTGCAGAACATATTTCGAATTCTCACGTACTTTTTTTTTATTTATCCACTCCTGCATGATGATAGCACACCCACTCCCAGTGATAAAAAATACAATCAATTATTAATTGAGTTCCGTTCTAGGTGTTTGCCACGCAGAAGACATCGCTTACCTTTTCAAGAGCTTTTTCACGCCGGATATAGAGCCCGACAGTGCGGAGCTTTCAGGAATTCTCAGGATGGTCAAGCTATGGACGAACTTCGCAAAATATGGCGACCCAACTCCAACAAGCAATGATCCGTTACTACCAGTGAAGTGGTCACCAATTACTGCAACCTCATTCGAAGTCCTGGATATCGGTAGAGACTTAAAAATCCTGCCCGAACACCCCGAAAAAGAAGCTATGGACTTCTGGGATAGGATGCATAGGATCAAGCCAATTAGTTCAAAGCTTTGAATGTGGAATACTACTAGACGTAATAAAGGGTGCTGTTCTGCTTCCAATTGAAATCCGTTCCTCTTTTCCATAATACTTATTTCTATGTAAAATTTGACCTCATCAAATGAATAATCTAAGGCAACTCTCGCGACTGATTGTCGTGCAAATTAGCAGTTACACTTATACATAGTAGAGAGAGTTAATATGCAAGCATGGCGTGCATTAGGAACTCTTCAACTTGTAGTAACATTGTAAAGATACAATTTGACTACGTTAACTCAATTTTTTGGGCGTCGGATTGTTATAAAAAAGCTGTGGAGAAAGTAGGAATTTTTTTTTAGAGAAAATTAATTCTAAAACAAAACTGAAATAATAATATAAAAAAATTCTTCAATTTAATTTGATGGAATAAATCTTCAAAATCTCGTGGCAGAATTAGGGTAAGTCCTTCCAAGATTTATTGTTGCCTTCAAATTAACAGTAAAAAATACAATAAGAGAATAACGAATAAGTTCTCTGGGTCGGTTCACTGTGACACAGCGGTTCATTTGCTTTTACAATCCTGAAGAAACCCTTATCCCTCTGAAAACCAGTCCTTGAAAATCTTACTGATCCATGAATTGATAACTGATTATCTAACTGGTGATAATATTATTGTTCAATATCCTGCTAATTAGATAATTACTTCGAGGATTTTCAGTAGATAGAGCTATGAGAGTTCTACCCCATTTCTTATGGGAAATAACTTGTTAAACACCAAGGTTTATTTTGCCAATTTTTGTCCGCCGAGAGCCGCCAAAGATCCTCGAAACGGCCAGGGCTGGGGAACCGAGATGAATAGATCAGACCTTGGTGTTTTCCCATTTCATTTCCCATAAGAGAAGACGTGGATCTCTCGTAGCCATATCTACTCTTTTCAGATATAATCTAGCCACTGTCTGAAACACCAAGCTACCATAAGGATTCAAGCTAAATGAACACCACACTCTATCCAACTGCCGTTATCAGCTCTATGCCGTCATCAGTCGTTCTGTTACAGGAGCTGATTCAGGCCATTATTACCCTTTTTTCCTAAAGATTGAATGAATTGATTTTATTAACTGAGGGTTTGATTTTGTGGGGGTGTGGGGAGCTTCGTTTCATGATATGGTTTTCTGGAGTTTTAATTGTTCAATAATTCATTCACAAAATTGAACAAATTTCATTCAAGACTGCAGTAACTTATCGGGACATATTGATTTATGTCATTCTTTACTTGTACTGATTTCTTTGAATTTACATTTTATTTAGAACGAAAAAGGTTCAAACGCCTAAGAAACTGATTTCAATTTTATTATATTTGTGTGATAAGAGCCTCATGAGTTATTTTGGATAGTTGAATAGTTTTGTAGATCGAATAACGTGCTCGAAAGAGTCTACCTGAACATAAAGGTTAGGACTATGTGTTATCAACAATATAAACTTTCTAACACAACTGGAAATATGCAATCTTGAATTCTTGAATACAAGTCGAACTGAAAACTCTAACACGTTTCAGGAAATCTCAAATTTGCGGTAATAATAGTATGTAATATTCTTATAACGAAACAAAAATTACCATACCATGTGGGTAGTAGAAAGGGAGTGGCACACGTCGAAAGTTTCTGTTCGAGACAATATTTGTCCATTTCAACAAGACTTCATGGATCCAGTCAATATGCGAGAGAGAGAGAGCGCATAGTATTGAAATGCCGATTGAACTTCCGTATTTCTATATTGTTGAACACAAAAAATTATTTGAACTTGCGAATTTTCCTTCACACAACAGGTAAATTCCAAAAGTTTTCGTGGTATAAGCCAAGGAAGTAAATTATTTTTATACATTTTATTTGGTCCTCGCATGTATGTTATTTCTCTTGTCCTCTGAAAGAAGGGGACATTACCAAATTCTGGTAGAAAACTCGCGTTTGTGACTTTCACGTACCTAACAACAACGGAAAAACCATTTCTATTTAAAGGCATAAATGAAATAACTGAATATGAATCAAAATAGTTATAATATATTCGAATTCATCTGTACAACAGTAGGTTCAATAATAATACATAAATAGTACAGTACAGATTCATACAGCAATGTGAAAAATTATTTCAAGTAGGTAATTTGTTACTACTCCAAATATATCAAATAAACCTTTCTGCGATTCATTTATTAGCTGAAACAAATAGCGATAAAAACAGTACGCAGGAAAGTACATACTAAAACAAGATCCGAATATTAATAAAATTTGAAGTCGTCCAACTCGAATAAACATCATTATGATATTATTCATGTGATCTGTGATATGGAATAATTTTTTTCTTCAAATAACCTGGAATACAGATTCTGTACAATTCCATATTCTCAAAACTACCAAAAGTTGGAAGGTTTATGAGGACCTTCTTCTCTGTTGTCGGATTTGTTTGATATGATTCAATACCCTTCACCATATTTGATATGAAAATAGTCATTTCCTACAGAAGTAGAAAGGGCTACAAGAGTTTGTCCTCATCTCTTATGAAAATGTTCATGGGAAAAAGAATACAGTTAATACGTACGGAAAACTTACTTTTCCCGCCCACGACTACCACCGTCACATGTCAAAGTCAAAGTAAAAATATACTTTATTGTCGGAAGTTATAAAAAACTTATTGACAAAGCTTTTTGGTTTTAGATGATGTCGGCTATTTAGGGGAACACGCGGCTATTAAGAATAAACACGGCTATTCGTAAAAAACAAAGAAGTATGAGCGGATATGTTGTCATAGGTTACTCAAAATTGAGATATCTCGATTTGGGTTTTCTTCTACTACAGGCATCAGTGCATTCATAGTTGTTCACATATAAATAAAATGAATTTAATGTTGAAACAAAATCTATATGAACGATGAGGTATACGAATGACTTTATGCTGTTCATGAAATAATCTTCCTGATAATTCCTCGAGCCATGGCTCTTGGGAGTTATTCAGATTATTAATATTCATATGTTCTCATCAAATTGTCGAGATACAAGGTACTCTCGATAGAATTATGAAGGGAATGATAGTCGGCTATTTCTACCTACGATTATTCAACAATTATCCTGGTGAATAAGAATCGGATGTAGAGCTAATCAGATCAATTGATTTTCAAATTTCCAAACAAAAAAATCAAGAAAGGAGCCGAAGGGTATTTATTTCCAGTCTTCTACTATTGAGATTTGAAAATATTTCCTTTATTACCAGATACTCAAATGAAAATTCTTTTTGGAATAAAATTTTCCCTATTTCTACGAGAAGACGAAGACGAGAGTTTATGAAGAAAATATTTCAGGTTCATGCAGCCTATGATTGTTCTACAAAGGAATACTGTTCTCTCCAAGTACTCAACATGTCTAGGCAGTAATATCCTTCATGTGGACATTATTTATCAGTTGGTCCATCAAAGAGTTCATAACAAAAGAGACGAGGCCCAATAAAAACAGCAAGATTTATCTCAACAAATCATCGACCATTTCTCTAATGAATTTTGTATTCCGTTATATCTTGAGATGTTTATAGGTAGTTTTTGGTGAAGTTATTATTTTGAGGAGATTTCATCTTGTTGATCTGAAGTGGTTAGGAAAGAGTAGTTACTGGGCGACTTGAGAACAACCCCACCACTTCCACTTGGGGTTCCTTCCCCCATTCTACCATTAACCAAGCATAGCATATGAAGCTCAGCACTCCAACAGTCCAACTCAAGACATGTCGTAGATATACAAAGCCTTTCCAAAATCATACACTATTTTTGGCAAAAAATCACTAGATTATCTTCTTTCTCATTGAAACAATAATATTTACCAACCAAAAAGTCAGTTTCATTGTAACCCAAATGTGTTCATATTTCACCCCTTTCGTATACCTGTCATCACTGAATATCGAACAAACTTCAATCACTTTTGGAATGTCTGTGTGCTTCACTATTATTACTATGATCTTTCTCGGAAGGAGGCGCATCATGTCCCTTCACTGTAAACGTGACGTAATATCGTTTGTTCTGATCTAGACGATCTGTGGGCAGTGATATAACTTGTTTGTCAGTCCCGTGACTAAGCTCCAAAGTGACGGCTTTTTTCGGGTTTATCGTTGGTAGAAATCCAGTTCCTGGTTTGCAGTTCACCGAATTGAAGCCTATTTTGGGGATAGAATGGTGGTCCATCCTGGGCACTGAAAATTAAATCATTGAATTAAACACGTTGCGAGTTCAAAAAACAAGAAAAATATCTCTCTCAACCCGTATGGAATACAAAATCATAGAACCTTCACTACCTTCACTTCATTTATTGCTATTGCTTCTGCTGCTGCTTTTGTATATTTGCTTTGTTTTAAATACCTCTGCGCCGTCATCAGAATTAGAGATAACTGGATCATGACGTACAGTAGCCGGATTCATGGATTCCGGCTAACACCACGGACAAAAAAAAGTCATTTATGATTAATATTACTACTATTCAATTGTATAGCGTGGGAAATGCATTCCCTACTGAACCTGCAATTGCGCAACAGAAGTTATCACCTGAAAACAGTTTCTCTCCATCACCAACGACAACAAAATCCCTGGGTACTACCGCTGATCGAAACGAACAAAGTTCGAGTGTGTATTTCGACGAGTTCAATTCAATGAAAACAATTATTTAGTAAAACCGAAAAGTACCTGTCCCTCCACACAAGCTGCTCAAGCGTTGACTACAACCCTCAAATCAATAATTAGGTGATGTTTTTAGGTTTTTCCATTTACAATTTCTCACTTATAATAATTGCACGAGGGGTTTATATTTTATTTCGTAAATTTAGGTTGTTTGATGAGGAACTATTGCCTAGGAATCGCATGTTGAAACATAAGACCTCGTTAATCCTTGGCTCGCACAAGTTTCGACTTCTGAGGGCTGTCGTTCTTAGGGGGACGACAGCTGGTTAACGGAAAAAAAAATCCAGTTAGACGAGAAAAACTGTCCACTATTAAAAACGCGACACCAAAGGTAGAGCGTTTTTAGGTTGAAAGCTTTTCGAGTCAAATTGCTGATGGAAACAGTTTAGAATTTGAAAAACACAAATTTGTCTGATATCAATACAAACATCGGATGTAATATGGCAGGACAATTTAATGAATAAGATATTTAGAAACATATCAATGACAAGTTCATTTATGAAACATTAAAAATAAACACATCTAAATGTATAATAATTACAAACGCAGTTATTGAAATTCACACTAGGAACAGTGTTGTCGATGCGGGTGCCACAGCTACTCGTTTCTGTAGTAGATGATGAAGTTTTTTTTCCAAACGATCTGGTTGAATGATGCTCGAATCATACACTTTTTTCAACTTGTGAATTTGGTTTTATTGATGATTAATTGCTGTGTCTTATTTTTATTAGAACTTGTTCTTCAATTCTGCTTTTACTTAATTCGCTAACTGCTGCCGCTTGATTTGAGTGGTTTGTGATTTTGACATCAATGCGTTGGTCTGAGCATTTAGTCCATTTGGAAATTTAAATGATTCCAATCGGCACATTCTTCCAAAAAGGATTTGGTGTAAGAAATACTCTGTTCTTTGTTATCAAAGGGTCTCGTTTTTTCATTAACTTTTTAAAGAAACATTTTGGTTAAATATCGTCCTCTAAAGTATTGGGCGTAATCCATTTGCTGTAACATAATTTTTTTTATCGCCTTGTCTCGTTTTCGAAAATAGAGTACTATACTCGATAGGTACGTCCAGTTTCTTTTCCATTATTTTCAATTTCAGATACGAAGTAAGTGGTTTTGCAGTAAGCTGCTTCTGCTCTGCGCCAAGCTAATTCAAACGCCAAAATGTGATTTAGTTTTTTTCTAAGTCCTTTCGGTTCATTTTCGTCATATAATCTGGACATTGTTTCAACTACCGCTTCTTTATAGTCTTCTCCGAAACATTTTCGCATATTTAATGCCCAATCTTGCAATATAACATTCAATTTCTTGATGGATGGATATATGTGGCTCAAATTCATATCTTTTTGCATCGCGAAATGTAGAAAATTGTCTCCGGTTGATGATTGCGTCGCAACTATATTAGTAGGAATACGGGTACAATCTGACTAATTTAGGCGTTCCTAGACTCACCGAATCAACTCATTGTCAGTGCTTAGAAGTTCAATAAGTTATTGACAACATGTCAATCTATTTATTTTGGCAACCAACACCGCGATAAATGGACCTCTTAACGGGCTATGAGAAAACTCTGTAATTAGAAAGTAAATATGCTAATATCACTTGGGATTTTTCATTTATTTTTCCTAACCGCCAGTTTCTCTATAATTTGAAAAAAGTGGTTTCATGACGTTACGTTCATCAAAATTAAACTTGGTAACGTTGCATAAGTTGTACACCATGGAATCTCAAATTATCATTATATCTGGATTGTGTTCTGTGATAGTTGTCATTTGATACCAGATGGGTTTGTTCGTCTGTTTCACGGAGCAGATCAATAACAATTGTTTTTCTCTGTTTAACTCATTTGCTTACCTTTTGTGATAAAAGATAGATGCTAGTAGATCAAATCAGTATGCTGAAAACTAACAGATTGTTGAATATTATATTTTCTGACATTAACCTCAAATCCCAAATATAACCAAAAAACAAATGTATGTGTTCTGTGGTAATAATAACTTTTGTTCCATAAGAACTATTATTATAAGTTGCTGTGTTGCCAATAATAGTTTTTCATCAAAAGGCAGGTGCGTTCAGAAAATTCAAAAGTTACAAATAAAATAAAAAATAGCTTTCACGTAAAATTTTTTGATGCGTTGATCCAGTGACAAAGTTTCAATTATTTCTCGATGGCTTGTAATCAGCCATTAGCTATATTTTATGGGAGAACGATATTCCCTATTTCGGAACGTGAATTATGGTGGGGGATGACGTCAAAGACACACTTTGAAATGTGATATTTTTCTTAAATAAAAAGAGTAGAGTGGCACTCGTTGTTAACCCTTTCGCCAGGGTTGCCAGCGTTTCAGAGGGTCAAAAATAGTAGAATAGTGACTTATCTTTCACAGAAATAGTGACATAATATTGACTCTTTCGTCTAAATAGTGACATTTTCCCAACCAATTTAGGAACTTTTATGAACGCTGGTCATATTTCCTTCATCAATCCAGAGCCCATTTGCAGTATTTTAATGAGAACTTTTTAGGACAAGACAAATACTACAATAAAAGGATAAGAATATTCATCAAGATTAAAGTGATTGAAGTAATCTGTACTTTGAAACTCACTAAAACTATTACCTAACATTCAAAGTTAAGCATTGGAAACAAAAACTTTTTTTTTTGGGCCAACGTTTCGAACTATATCTAATTCATCATCAGGGATTTGTAACAACGGATTTTTTTTTGGAAATTTGTTTTACTTGCTACGATGTACTAAACTTCGACGAGAATAAGTTTGGATATTCAGGAGGACTGATTACGAAAATTTTGTTCACCTCTACTTAAAATGCTTGAAATGATTTCAAAAACGGAGAAAGATTCTTTGAACAATTAAAACATTAACACATACACGAGTTCTGAGAGCCAAGTACAATTTATTTTTTCTGAAAATTTTATAAAATGGACGAAAAAATAAGAGAAAATTAAACTTCAAAGACATGAATATATGATTAACTTCAAACTAAAAAAATTTGTGTTTGAACCTTCAATATTCCTTCTGGTATTGACACTGTTATGTTTGAATATGTGAATAATTTCACTGAGTAGTCTTTTAGATACAAAGGGTAACGTATCAAAAACGATAGTTGTCATAAAGTTAAAACTGTGACCGTTTTCTGTGAATTGTTAACATTTATTTTTTTGCATTTTTTTCGTGATCCACTATTCTTGTACACAGGTAACATTTATTATGTCCTATATAGCCCTGAGGGCAATTTTCACACTTAATTTGGTTAACCACATTTGATATAATATCTAGGGGAATGTTTGTTTTTTGGTATGAAGATAAATGTCTTTCAATAGTGTTTTTATTATCAAACGCTATTTTTTTAATGTTCATCTTTAATAACCCCTGCAAGTTTTTCTGAAAGATTTTTTACATATGTTATTTTGTTATAATAACATTTCGATTTTGTTGTTCTATTCGTTTTTCCAGGGTTTTTCTTTAGTATTTTTTTTACCAGTGATGTTTGGTAATTGTTTTCTACGAAGTATTTCTTCATCATTTGTAAATTTTTTGATGGTATACTGGATTGGAAATTGCAAGTGCTCTTGGTTTTATATTTTTAATGATGCAAAGTATTCTAACGAGCACCTCTATTCTAACCACTTCTGAGCTCTGAAATAGTGACAATGGTGACCAAATTTCGAAAATAGTGAGAAAAGTGACACGATTTTAAAATAGTGACCAATAGTGACAATAGTGACTCACTGGCAACCCTGCCTTTCGCTCATACTGTACACTGTAGTGTACCAACATTTAAATTCGTCTAATGCAGGCGGGTCTTTCACGAGTTTGGCTACCGTGATGCTCTAAGTGGATGTCAAAGTAATGAACAAACCATATATTTCACCATCTTTCACCGAAAAACTCAACTTGTTTATGAATTGAATATAATAGAGTTGCGAATTCATGCAGTTCTCTGTATTGACCTAAAAGAATAAACAATGGACAGGGTAGGTTACTTTCCACAAGCTTCAGGATTTTTTCTGTTACTAATGAAGTCACTTCGCAACTGTTATGGAATAATTCACGTCAGTAGATGTCACTGGTTTCATGTGAGAACGTCAAGAAGTGTCGTACACTGTAGTAGACACTGTGAACAAACGGGATACGGGTATACGGTACACGGTCTGACACGGTACACATGATGACACATGCTATCGACTTAGCATGTGTCAATGCTTGGTCTAAGTACAGAGCTCATGCTACAGCTCTCTGTGTACCAAATAAACAGATATTGGACTTTCTCCACTTCAGGTTATATGTGGCAGAATCCTTGATTTTGGCTGGTAAAATAAAAAACAAAAAAAGAGGAAGACCCAGCTCATCTCAGGATTCTCCACTTACTTCACCGAATGAACCCCTAAAAAAATACTGAATTTAGACCAATCCCAGAAGTTCGTCTTGATGGATGCATCTTCCTACATTTGATGAATTAGGTTTTGCTTCAAGATACAAGTTTCCTAGCTGCAAAAGCCGAACACATATTATGTGTTCCAAGTGTAAAACACATTTATGTATTGCAAAAAAAAACAAAATTGCAATTTTCTTTTCCATTCATAATGATTATTTGAAAGAATTTTCCTTTTAGATCCTTCAATTTTTTTTTGTACTGATATTCAATAGAAATTCATATATACTGTCTCTTTGTCTGTTATACCCCTTTATTCATGCTGTACACTACAGTGTACATGCTATTACAGAAAAATGTGATGAGTTGAGAATTTGCATTTTTCACCATAAATCTTAAAATAATTCATAATGCTTCTATTCCAAAAATCAGATTTTTTCAATGAAGAATGAAAATTCATGAGCGAAAGGGTTAAATAGACATTTTAGACTATTAACCATCGATTGAAACGAGCTTTGCAATACATTTTTCTGATTTTTTTTTGTAACGAATCTTCCAGTTTTCCAGAGTGAGAAATCCCTCAGAAGCTCCTAGGAGCTTATGCGTGCAAGGAAAAGATCCGGGACCGATGGCCGTGCTGGGCTTTGAACCCACGACCTTATGCTTGTGAGGCGAGCGCTCTACCACACGAACATCACGGCCAAGGTCTTTCGAGAAACAAATGAATAAGTGAAAAAACCACTGGTGCATTTGTCACTGTGAAAGTTGCAGCTAACTTTTGCCGCTGTCAAAGTGATAATGGACCATATCGGATAAGAATAAGTTTGGTAGCACATTTGGTGTTCTTGCATTGGCATCCCTGGATAAGTAATTTATTCCAAATCAATCACTGGATATTAGATGGCGCCCCATAAAACATAGTGGCGGTAATTTTGAAAACAAATTGAAATTCGAAATACGGTGGCAGCTCCATTGAACAAATGTTTTTCATTCGATTAGCAAGATACAAAAACAGGTATGAGTTGTTAATATATGCATTTGCATTAATTGAATAGAAAAATGTTCAACAGCTTATCCAAAACGCTATGGACTCGAAAACTGGAACTATTCCCAAGAACTTTCAATCTTATGACTTATTTCCTGGACAGGAAGCAAGATATCACTGACAGCATCGACGTGACAACTCAATTGACATTGAGCAAGGGTGCCAATAAAGAGAAATTGAATGGGCAACCAATTTGTTCCTTATCGAATATGGTCCATTGCACTGTGGCATCTGCGATTTTTTATACATGAGTTGAATTGTCGTTAGAATAAGTGAATTATAACTCACAATATGCAGCACAAGGAACTCCAGTATACGCATGCACGGCATGCATACATTTGTTAGTACTCCTCGTACACAGCAATGGGTTCGACTGCGTTGCCGGAAGTCCCCGCATGTATTCGGCGCCGTTCTTCTGCAGCTTCCGGAGAGCTTCGTAGAGGAACTTCTCGAAGCTCTTGAATGTGTAATCTTCTGCGACGTAGCGTCCCGCACCGACCGTCGAAGCGCACGACTGATGGTACGTATCTATGGCCCTTTTGACCAGTACGGCCTCGTTGTGTTGGCCGGCTCGTATTTGGTGGCGTTTCAGTTCCAGAAGTTGTTGGAATATCTTCCGTTCCAGGTGGTATCTGGATATTAGAATTGAATTCATTAAACTCGATTTTTTTGAAACAGAGCTTTTATAAATCCACAAAGTATTGAGTTTTCGTGGACTCGATACTTACAAAATGCGAGAAATGTTACTCGATTTATTTAAATGGATTGAATTGGGAGTGCATGTAAACTTTTAAAATTTTGGTAAACCTCAAGGGATAGGTTTGGGGCCACTCAAATACGAGTCAATGCATTGGAATCTCGGTAACGGTAAAAGATAGAGGGGTAATTGAATGAAGGGAAGGTGCATATTTCAGAAATCAGTTATGCGAATTAAAGAAATCAGATCTAGCTTCTTCAGTATTGGAATTAAACAGGAAAAATCGAAGATTTCAAAACTCGCCTTCTGCCTATATCACTTAATTTTAAATATTTTTTCAAACTCTTTGCAAATTAAAAGTAACTTGTGTCATCTATAGAGTCACTGATTCAAACTTATTTTGGAACGAACTATGGCAAATTGTAACTTTTTGTTAACTATCTAAATGTACGAATATCCCCTCTATCTTTTACCGTTACCGAGATCCCAATGCATAGACTTGAATTTGAATAACTCTGTATATACAAACTCCAAAGGGCAAATCTTTGAATTATTTCAGGTTGAAAAGTTCATTTGAATATTTATCCACAAATGTTCCTTTTCGGATATACGGAGTATTAAAGTTGGAATTTTATTTAAAATTTTTGTATATGAAAAAAATTAATCTTTTGAACCATATTCGCTAAACGGGTTTCTTTGAGGTGGAACATCAAAATGTTGTATTAATTTTTATGTAAAACTTAGACGGTGCTACGCATGCCATCATTATTCAATTTAATTTGCCCCAACTCTTTTGACAGTGAACTTTCGGGATTATTTTATATTTAAATCTCATTTATACAATTTTTTCAACAAAAATGGTATATCAGCTCCATAACGCTAGGGGCAATCGTTTTTGATAGATTTGAAACTGTCTGCATCGTTGCAGGTTATGGGGAAACTCAGACGCAAGATGAAGTTGTTCATAACTTGACAAAAACTGAGTGTAGGCAAAAAATTATTTCGAAATTTTCGGTTTTTCCTGTATAATTCCAAAAGCAAACAGGCCAAGATTTTCGTATCAAACACAATTGTACTTTTTGACATGCAATTATGCCACTTTGACAAAAAAAATCAAAGACATACGTTCCTATGATCTTTGTGTATAGTAGACGCTAAAAACAGACGTAAAACAGTAGTACGGATTGTGACATCGAAATTTATAAAGAAAAGTTCATGAAAGAGAGCTAATTATTGATGCTGACACACATTGAAAGTTTTTGTTTTTGTTTTAATTCTTTTAATTTTGTGATTTCCCTTTAACACGAAACTATCATTGTCATTAATATCCTGTTCACGCCCCAGAAACAATCTAGTTTGTTGAAATCAATCTTTGTTAGTCAATTATGTGTTGCATCCTGTTTTATTTCAAAATTTGATAACCTGTATTGTAAAACTTAAGACGTATCACATAAAACTTCCATTGTGTGTACGGCTTCACTAAAATATAAATAAATAAAATAAATAATAAACTCAGAACATAACCTACAAACTTGTAAACATCCTATCTTCAAGAAGTGAAGAAGTGAAAAGTCAAGAAACTCGTCAGCGATCTTGAACTCCAGAAATAAAGTTATTTATAAACAATTCTTTTCACTATTTTTGAACGAGAATTATTTGTAGAACATTCAGACACTATTTGTTGCAAGTTCCATCACGATTTTCCAAAATTTTCTATAGTAAAACTGTTTGATAGTTCAAAATAGTTGACATACTTTAAAACAGGACACTCAACGAATACAGAGAGTGCATTAATCAGCAAATAAAGAATACGGGATAGAAAACATACCTTCTAATATTATTTTGTATATTCTGAGTCACAGAAGTCATATTCACTCCTCTTTCCGACATATTTTTCCATCTGGGGATCCTGGTGCTCCTTGGACTCGGTTCGAACCCAGAATCAATCAAATTGCTACTCTCGTAATCGCTGCCTGCACTCTTGGATTCTCTCGCTCTAGACCTCTTCTTGACTCTCCTTCTATTCTTCGTTACTCTCCTCGGCTCTTCTCCTTCAGAGAAACTATCTCTCTCATTATCACTGTAGACGGATTTGAGAAGTGGAGCTGACATATTCGATTCGCATCTAGTAGGCTCGTCTAGGCGATGTCTGACATCGCTGATATTCGGCAGTGATGGAACACGATGATCTAAGTTGGTATCTCTGTTGGTTTCGTTCAAGTGCTTGTCGCTTTTCGATAAGGTACTTTTGAAGAGAGGTGTGGGTATTTTACTGCGCCTAGTCCTCTCGTTCTCATCAATAACTGTCTTTGGTTTACGCGACCGGGACTTTCCTTCCGTTACGGGGCTCTTTCTAGGTCTCTGCCTATTCTCTTTGGACTTCTCGAGCTGTGTTGCTTCTTTTTCATCCAATATCCGAAAACTCTTGTGAGTTCGCTCGCTCGCAGTTACCACGCCTTCATCGGATAAACTACTCGAATGCTGCCTCTGATCTATCACATGTTCATCATTCTTCGTTGTTTTGCGTCTCTTTCTAATCTTTTTGGTGTCTTCTTCTCCTAAATCTTCCACTGCATCTATAATTTTCGCAGTGTCCAGTACTAAGCTATCTTTGAGCTCTATTATTTCACTTGGTTTATCCGCTTCTGCCAATTTGGATTCCTCAACTTCATCCTGAGCTTTTTCCCCCACCGGAACTTTTTTTTCGTCGACAAGAACATTTCCTTTATCGATACTTATTGTTTCTTTAGGATCCTCTATGTTTCCCACCTGCTTGTCTACAGTAACATCTAGTTTTTTTTCAGCTTCCAGAGTATTGTCTTCTAGCTTGCTAATACTCACGTTTTTTCCAAAATGAACCTGTTCGTTCTCCTCCACCATAACTTCGTGCGTTTCTGTATCTCCTGCAACGGAGTTTTCAGGGATGTGCTTATTCACATCTTCTCCAGCTGCGATTTCAGTTCCTTCCAGATCGAGACCATCGTTTCTTTGGATCTGGACCTGTTCTGCAATATCTGCGTCAATGTTGTTTTTATTTTCATTGTCCTCAATTTTTTCATTGGTTTCTGGTTCAACTTCATCCTTCTCTAACATTTCGGGACCATCTGAAGGAATATTCGCTTTCAACTCAGTTGGTACTTGTTCCCCACTTTCAACTCGTTGTTGAGTCGCATTAGAGTTATCTTGATCTTCACGTTGTTCTGGAACCTTCTCTTTGGTATTCGTACCAGTCGCATTTTCTCCAAGAACGTTTTTGCTTGTTAGGATATCTTGACAGGCTTGCTCTTGTACTTCAGTTGTTTCGAGATATTTGGGGGGAGAATGCACGGATGCCTCAACGACTAGTTCTTTCTTCTGCTCTTCCATATCCTCGCTTGTATACGACATAAGAGACTGTTGGTCAAGCCTTGCTGTTTCCTGCTGGTTCTTCACCCCAGTAGTGGTCTCCTCCTCCGATATCGTTGTTTGAACTGCTGCAAACTTTTTATTCTCAATCACAGTGTCCACGGTTTCCTGTGAGGTATTTGTGCTTTGGTCTCTTAGAGAGAGTTTTCTCGACTCTTCACGCTGGATTATGGTTTCAGGGCTGGACGTTTCATCGAAAGTCCTACGAGATTCCTGATTAATGGCTTGCTTTGCTGACTTGTCTCTAACCCTGCTGTACTTGGCGCTTTTAGGCCTTCGATCCCTTTCGGTCACTTTCGTGGAAACTGCCCTTTGGTTGGTCACATCTGCAGTCTCGCGGTCTTTATCGATGACGATTTCTTCAGTCTGGTGTATATTTATTTCTGTTTTGCCATTAATTATTATTTCATTGGTGTAGTCCAGTCGACTTGATGACGTTTTTTTCGAACTACTCCTGACAGAAGTTGACACGTTTTCATGTTTCGAAGATGACTTCTTTTCGCCCGTCCTGCTACTAGATTTCTCTTTGGATTTCTCCGTTTCTCTGTTTTTATGTTTTGCAGAATCCCCTTCGCTTCCAGATAAAGAAAACTTCCGTCTTCCATATTTATAAGACAGTTTCTTCCTGAGCATTTTTCGGCCACTATGACCGCCGTCTCCGTTTTCTCTTTCGCTGTCTGAACTGCTTCCACCCCAGAGGGTTATGTCATCCCTTATCTGCAAGTTCATGGCGGCGTTGACTGGTTGATGTCTCGGGTCCCCCAGACGTGTGGCTGGAATTCCGCCTTGCAGCTGCAGATATTTGGCGGTTGATCTGAAGCCTCTCTGGAGTGCACAGTCCAGTGGAGTCATGAAGACGTTCTTGGAGGTCCTGAGGACGGGGTTGATTTGGGCACCAGCGTCAAGGAGTATCTGCAACGAAAGTGTTTTTAATAGGATAGAATATTAATTCATAATTCATGATCAAAAACATCGAATGTGATATACAGTCTTTCCATGAACTTTTGAATGGATTGACATTCTTCTTTGATTTTTTTTGTCAAATTTTAGTTATAATCGCTTTCAGATTACATTAAAAAAATTATATTTTATCATTGTTCAATGGCATGGGGGGGTCGAGTATCACCTCATTCGAAACGTATTTCCATTTTTTGTACAACAGCGAGATTTTAGACAAAAATATTCATTCAAAACAAAATGGTGCACATAATGTTGGAGCTCTTTTATGAGGATCCTTCGAAATAGATTGCTCTTAACGAGCTCTAGTCAAATGAAAAATTTCATGGTATTTACAAAAGTGCTGCGTCCCTCAAAATGACAGGTTATTGGCATTTTCGAAAAATATTCAAATGATAAGGCAGGCAGAGTAATACGTAACTCAATTTATTAAAACTCAGCAAAATTGAGAGAATCATCTCCCATTGGTACATTGTTTTAAGAGACAGATTACTTTGTAGATATAAAAAAATATTATTTCATTCTACTAAAGCTCGTTGATAGCCCTCGATTCCAAAGAATTTTCTCATGAAAGTTCTAACATTGTACTGTATTTTTTTTATTGAAATTCTTTTCTGCAATTCTGCTGTCGAATAGAGAATTGAAAGATTTTCGAATGAAGTATCACTACCCAGACGGCACCCAATATTCCTGGAATATGCCTACAACAGCCTATTTTCCAACAGATATTGCAATATTCCTGGAATATTCCATGAATATTTATTTGATCTTATACACATTGAGAATATTCCTGGAATATATTTTTACGCATATCCATGAGATATTCTCCTTGAATATTGCTGGTATATTCAAAAGGCATATCAAGCAGAAACGTTAGTTTTTGAATATTCTGGGAATATTTTTATATGTTTTGTTAGAAAAATATCAAAAGTTTCTGGAATATGTATTAAATAAATACTGAAAAACCGCATGCATTTATAAAAACTTTTTAAGTTTCGTAGCCAAAATGACCCATTTAATTAGTTAGTTTATGAAGTAGTACGTTTGAAGTTTGAAGTAGAATTTCAACCAATCAAATGTTTCGGTTATCTACGCTCGACGCCGGAGACTGACAAATAATGCTGATTGGCGCTGCGATCAGTTTATGGATATTTGACATTGTCATCTGTAATTGTCATTTGTCAATCGTCAAACGCGCTAAGAAAATGAAATTTGTTTAGTTTAGATGTTTTTAGTGAAAGTGAAAGCTGAAAGCCCTCGTATGGGTGGAAGTGTTGTAGTGCTGTTGAGACTATTATTACATATTCCAGAAAAAGTTGATAGAAAATATCCGCAGTTGAAATCACCCAACGACTCAACGACTCCTGGTAAGATAATTCGGAATTTAACTCATTCTCCGAATCTCCTTATCAAAAACTCCAAAATCTTTTCTGTTTTTAGTTTTCATTCGTTAGTATAACAAATAATATATTTTTCCAGGTAATAATTTGCAACTATCCAGCTCGTGTCAGTTTGTAACAGTATCAGTGGGCTAAGAAAAGGAAGTGAATGCAGTAACTCGGATCTGTCGAACTCAAGAATCTATTTCACCGCAGCAAAACAAAAATATTTATCCTGTAAAAGTAAGTAAATCTCTAAATTGTATATTTATGCATTTTTTTCCTTTGTTTTGTAGAAATTCTACTGAAAGTCCTATGAGACTTCTGAATATGTTTAAGGCAAGTGCCACACAAAATGCAGAAATGATAACGGCTATAAGAAATTCTAAGAAAGGAAATAATATCCAAGATAATCCAAAATCAGTAGATATCGATATCCCATCATAGTCTTTCATAATAGAGTTGATGGAGTTGGATCGAAAACTTACTGACAAAAACATAGTAATTTTTACTTCCTTCACGATTACTTTGATAGTGCTTGTTGTTAAATTGTTATTAGTGCACTATAACTGAAAAGATGTAATAATTTTATTTATAGATGACAAAGCTTCTTCATGTTGGACGCATCAGTGTATTAGGAGATGTATGCCTCAGTTAGTTGACGATGATGTTTTAAGGCACCTTTAGCTAGGTTGGAGGAAATGGAAGGAAAAAATTATCTAATCTAGATATGGCTACTTTGATAAAAGGTAAAAATATACCACAGAGAATCTCAGATGACGTCAATTTGAATTAAAATTTACCTTCACTTAATTTATATCATGTACTTAGTTTAACATATAAAAAAAACTTTTTTCTCAATGTTGACCAACTGTTCTCGAATATTTAATATTTTTTTCGGTATTTACATAATCTGCATTCCTATGTGTAATAAGAGATATTGTATATAAAAATAAGAGGCTTGGTCAGGCAGGTACTTCAATTAAATTAAATTTTAGACTAACCTTACCATAGTGTTTTTACAATATTTTAATGTCAAATATTATGTATTTACTTGCATCATTTTCAAGTATTCCCCCTTTATAAAATGTTGCAAATATCAATATGATTAATTATCAAAATAAATATAATTCATCAATTCTTTTCGATAATATATTGATGGTATTTTTAGGGGTATGTAAGAAAATCCCACTCGCATAGCAATTTACTGAGAAGTCGAAGAAAAACATGCTATTTTACGGCTCTAAGCTACTGAAGGTTGCAATAGGACACTGTAAGTAAATTATTGTACAATGAGGCGTATTTCCTTCTTATTGTTTTTTTAGGATCAAGAAAAACAAAGAAAGATCCTGAAGAACTGAAAAGTGCAATGAGACCGATTTGAGTAATTTGTGTTAGTGTCAATGCAGATCTGAATTTCCAAAGGTCTTGATAATTGCCAAGAGAGTGTATTAGAATACATATGTATGTTGTTTTTGTCGTTTTGCAATAAATACTTTTTTGTGTATTTAATTTTTTATTCTCATTCAACTTTTCAGAATAATAACTTCCGTAACTGACTGATTCCCAATCAAATGGCTTGTGAAAACTCTGCCAATGAATTACCATCACAAAGATCGTGAAAATCTGCTTTACAATTGAGCTTACACAGCTAGGTTAATCGACAAAACTGCGCAGAAGAATGTATTTTCAACAGGAACTCTACAGTTGAGATGCTTGATTTTCTTGATCATCTGTTTTCTCGTAAATGAATCGTAGAATATTCAATGAATTCATGGACTCTCAGATCTACTGATCTAACACCATGCGATTTATTTCTATAGGAATATTTGAAATCTGAGGTTTACATTAGATAAGATAATGTGCTGTCCAAGTTCCACCAGTTATTGAAAACCGTTCATTCGTTTCATTTTGTTATTTATAGTAAGTAAGCTCGGGTAAGTGTGAATTTGGGGCAAGTGTGAGTTTGCTCGCTATCTTCGCTAAACCGGGCGACAACCCAATGCCGTCTAATGACGAATAGCCTACAATTATGATGAATCCATAACCATCATATAAAATACAAAAGAGATATTGTGAAATCTAAATATTTTCCCCAATTTTCTAACCTACAATTTATCAATCCGAACGAGTAAGTTTATTTCAAGCTTTGAGTGTATTATTAAAATCTAAGGTAAGAATCCATTTTATACACTTTTCTTCTGCCTAAACAATGAATCTGACTATAGATTGCCGTTTTTTCATGAAGTTGTTTTTTTTTTCATTTTTCCATTGCATGTCACACTTACCCCGAAATTAAATGTTATTGGGGATAGTGTGACCTATCTGTCGGGGTAAGTGTGAAACTGGTTCATTTGGCCAATCTAAACAGTAATATTTTCTCAGCTATAGTACGATATTATATACGGAAATCTCAGAGAGCCAAACAATATACCTGGCCAGATGTGGAAGACATTGATACACTTTCTGAGGATGAAATAACAACTGTGCTCCCATCACCACTCGTCAGAAAATGGGGATCAATGAAATTCTCATTCGATTTTTCAGATTTCTACCTGTAAATTTTTCTTTTCAACAAATGTTCACTTTCACCATTATTTTTTGTTTTTTTTCCAATGGGGCATTTTACAATATTAAAAAGTTCCTAACTATGTTTTGAATAAAGATAGCTCGAAACAAATAAATTGTGGTGAAAGTTCCTTTACTGTTTACTCACCCCTGCCCCAAAGAGAGATTTACGTGCATTAATATCTTTAAATTTGGCCAGAATCACACTTGCCCCAAATTTCCGGGGAAGTGTGACCTATGGAGATGTATGCCTGAATATATAAATAAAATTCATAGAATACGTTTTTCAACAGTTTTCTATGGCGTATTACAAAGACTGATCTTCGAAGTAAATACCTGCAAAATTTCATTGTTAATATTAGTTCAGGTTCATCAGATGGACTAAATGCAATGCGAACTAATGACAATCATGGTCACACTTACCCAAGCTTACTTAATTCATTTTTTGATTTCATATCATTAGCTTTGAAAAATATGTTTTCAAGGAACTGAAAATCAGTCAGTATATCTGATAGGGGCTAAGTAGGTTTCAATGGGAGCCCAAGTTAATGATAAATTCAATTTTGATTTTTTTTTTGAAAAATTACAAATAAAGATTTTTTCTATTTGTTGGGTAGTCCTTAAACGATACTGTACAGCGACGACTAGGGGACTACTGATTCATATTCCTAAGGTGGACCAATTAGACCAACACCCAAAATCCATCAGACCTGTCAGCCTGATATTCTTTTTACTGAATAGCTTGGAGAAACCCAGGCATATAGGGTGTGGTTATTAGCAAAACTCTCCTTTAATGTTCAAGAGTACCTTATGCCTACCAGGCCGCCGGCAAATTGTTTGTGATTGTTGTTAAAATTGATATATTCGTCAACCGGTTGCACCCCTACGTGCAACCCTCAGAAATCAGAGACTTGTGCGAGCTAGTGGAAGACGTAGCCCTTACCTTTTAATACGTGTGATGCCATGCACGAGACCGGTGGCAATGCTGAGATTCGAACTCATGCTCTTTGGCTTATGAAGCGAGAACTCAACCCACACACCACCGCGGCCCATATGAATGAACAGAAATTGCCTTCATCATCCATGTCTCAAGATTGAGCAATACCTTTCATTCTTTTCATTCACTACTTTCATTTGAAAAGAAACAGAAATAACATCCACGAAATTCGAAGTAAATAAAATAATCTCCGCCTATGGTCGTTGTATGAGAACAAAACGACAAATTCTTTCGAATTGCTTTCAGTTTTTTTCGTTCATTCAACCGACTTTGTGAAGACTATATCTACAATAAGTAATTATTTATGATTCACCTATGTATAATATCAATATCACTGTCTCCTTTTCCACGAAAGAGCGTTTATTTTTTTATTCTTTAATTTTTGTCAATCCCGCCAAATTGTACAGCAAAAATTGTGAATTCACGAAAACAGCTTCATGAACAATATAATAATCAACTTACACATAGGTATAGGTGACAAAGCCTATTGAATTCATATTTGGAAATCAAATCTCACACTCCCTGTAATCATCAATTATAACAATAATTATACATTCTGCAATTTGTTTCTTTTTTATTAAGACTAAAAAGTAAAAAAAAAATATTAATTTTTTTAAGCTAAACGATTGACTGGCACATCATCTATTTTTGAGTTCGATATAAAATCGTGGCGCGTAGACCTCTCCATTTGAGGGGTATCCTCAATAATCGCGCAACGATTTTCTAGCAAACTCAAAAATTCGTGATGTGCCATTAATGCGATTGTTGAAACTAGACAGTAATAAACAGAGATATGCCCATTTTTTTTACTTTTTAGTGCAAATTTTTAATAAAATGGTTTAACTTGAAAAAAAAAGTATGAATTTTATTTTTTACTTTTTAGTCTTAACACATACCTCACCCACCCCACACTTCCAGTTTTTCATAAAATTGTATTGTCACCAGAGCAAATTATATATCTGAAAACCGCATGTTGATATCTGTTTTGATTCCAAAAAGCTATGAATTTACCCTCTTTACACCCCTCACCCACCTCTAGGCACGTTTTTTATAAAATTATGTTGTTACCAACCAGATCAAATCATAAATCTGAAAACCGCATGTTCTGATCAGTTTTCTTTCAAAAGTTCTGAATTTACCCCCTTTATACCCCTCACACACCCCTTACTTTCGTTGTCATAAAACTGTATTGTGTCATCAGATCAAATCATAAATCCGACAACCACATGTTCTTATCTGTTATATTGGTTGGATATTAAAGTTCTGATATATTTACCCCCTTTATACCACTCACACACCCCTTACTTTCGTTGTTTTTTTCATAAAACTGTATTGTGTCGTCAGATCAAATCATAAATCCGACAATCACATGTTCTTATCTGTTATTGGTTGGATATTGAAGTACTGATATATTTACCCCCTTTATACCACTCACCCACGCCCCATACTTCCGTTTTTTTTACAAAATTGTATTGTCGCCAGATCGAATCATAAATCTGAAAACCGCATGTTCGTATCTATCTGTTATTTTGGTTGGAAATTGAAGTTCTGATTTATTTGCCCCCTTTACACCATTCATCCACCCCCTTCACCTATTTTTATTTCATAAAATTATATTGTCAGTAGATAAAATCATAAATCAGAAAACCGCATGTTTGTATCTGTTTTCAATCCGAAGTTCTGAATTTACCCCCTTTGCACCTCTCACCCACCACCTACCTCTGATTTTTGTTCATAAAATTGTATTGTCACCACATCAATTCATAAATCTGAAAACCGCATGTTCGTATCTGTTTTGGTACCAAAAAAATGAATTTATCCCCTTCACACCCCTCAACCACCCACAAAATTTTTCATAATATTGTATTGTCATCGCATCCACACTACTGTGCCAAATTTCATTAAAATCGGTTTGATAGACAGACAAACTGCTAGGCTCTGTGAAGATAAAATCGTTCAATATAAATCATCCAAGAGTAAAAAAATTATACATTTCTTATTTCAAAATAATCTTTTATAACTCAACAACTACGCCAATGCGTTCAATATTGAAGCTGTTTCACTGTTCCCTGTTTTTGCTTGTTGCACAATATAAAAAAGGGTGCTATGACTGTCTGTCATTCGAACCCGAAAACAAAAGATATTTGCGAGCATTTCTCAGTTCCTCACTTCGTTTCTGGCACTGTTTTCGGTATTTATGTGTAACCAACGAATTTTTTGAAGTCGAGTTTCGTGAAACGTTATTTTTTTCTATAAGTAAATGGTGGGGTAGTGTCTGTGAAATATGAATATGTGATAAGTGGACAACAGTTTTCTTCGAGATGAATTCCCACAATGTAGGATGCAGATACACGGGAGCATGACAAGGTAAAACCATTTGGTGATTGTAGTTTTCTGTATGATCATTGTAGTTTCATCCGGCAAATTGAAACACACTGAAAGAATCGCTTTCAAAAACCAAGTTATTCTCAATCAGTAGTAGTTTACTGCTTTAGGCTTCATTTTTTATTCACTTTTGTAAAAACTGGAGAATAGTAGGTTCGCTTTTGTTCTTTTCATAAATGATTCCCAGCAGTCGCACATTCAAGTCTATTTATCCAAAATTTGTCACCTCTCAATTGAGCTACTATTTTGGACGGTCTTAGTACCGTTCTAGCTTAGCCAAAATATGTCTCGCAATTTCTTTAAATCTTTAGATCGTTCCGAGGTGGTTGTTTGTCTCGAAGCGAAGACATTTTGAACCTCTTCATCAACAAATTAATGAGTATGTTTGAAGAGCTCTTGGCTCTTTATACGCTTTCCATTTTCCTCTAGAAATGTTCATTACTCAGTGATAAAGCCCATGTAAACAAGTAAATTGAAATTTGCCGTTTGGCGTTGATCTGCGGGTAAAAATCTAATGTGATCATGCGCTTTCAATGAATTTTTATATCCACCCGTTTTCCAGGTCCAATGAGAAAGGTACCTATCAAAAAACGGCAATTGTTACGTTTCAACCAATTGAATGAAATTGGCCTTAAGGAGCACGACTCAATTATATGACTAGTTTTTAAGATACAGGGTGTAGAAGTTGGAAATTGACCATTTTTTAGATAGCATTTCTCTTAGAAAAACATCTGAAATGTAAAAGTTTTGCACGACTAATATTGTTTACCTATAAGGGGTTACTTTGATAGAAAATACTGTTAGATACAAGGTGAGTTGAGCATTATTTTAAACGAAATTCTTGACTTGCCCTAATGAAATGGATATGTGACCAACCAAGTATCAGACTGAATGTTCATCATTTTATTTTATCATATTTGAAAAATTAAAAAATTTCTCAAAAGATCGCATATTTTTCGGTGGCTTTTTGAATATCTTGATTTTATATTTTAAACTTTATGAATACTTGACTACAAACCATTCAAAAAAACTTCTTGTCCGAAATTGATATACAGTGTGGAGCAAACGTTCTGTGATGTTAGAATTGAGAAAAAATAGATTGAGGATGATTTTCTGAAAAGAACATTAAGTAGGAAATAAAAAGTTGAACTAAACTCTAAAACTGAGTTGTTTCTAGTGAGGTGTTCTTGGCACCATAGAAAAATACGGGTAAAAACTATCAACAAGATTTACGTAGTTTGGTCTCCTGAACAAAATATTTTTGGCGATCTCAACTAATTTTGGAGATATGGGCCTATTTTTGAGTGATGAGTGGAATTTTTTAGGACACATTTCTACCGCGGAAAAACACTCAAAATATTTTCTTATTTAAACTAACACAATGTACACACCCTAATTGACATATTTCACATTCTTTCTTTATTGAAAACGCTACTTTTTAGGAAAAAAAATTCATCCTTCTTTTATGATCACATAACCAACATGTCAAGTTGTTTTCAGGAAAAAAGTGAGTGAATGATTTCCTATTCATGTTGAAATTGAATGCCTGGGAAAGTTGGCTGTGCAAATATGCAAAGTTCATAGTTACCAACTTGACATAAATAAATTCACTAACATTTAACATAAATGTGTTGTTTTGATGTTTTTAAAAGAAGGTTAAATTTTTGGATGAACAATGACGTTTTGTTGATAGCTTGTGGCTATTTGTTAGGAGAATTTTACCAAAATACGAATCAACTCCCTCGTAAGGGGAGTTTATACCTGCGATTTTTTGAAAAACTTAGCTCACTAGGGTTTTAGTGAAGATATTTCATTGAAACAGTATATCAGGATTGCCAAAAATGAACATTTTATGCCACCATAGAGAAAATTTGAGATCAATTTAAATTACCTAACTTTGCTAACTGGTGGTGTCCCCTGAAGGTATTCCACTGAATTAGTAGAATAGGATTGCCCATAATATACTTTTTTGCTACCATAGAGAACATTTTAATCAACTCGCTTTCTAAGGGTAAGTATGCAATTTTTCGAAAAACTTCCATGACCGGGGGTTTTTAGTGGAGATAGCTCATTGAAACAGAAAATTTGAGTCAACCTTCTCCTAAAGGTGGTTTGTACTTGCAGTTTCTCGAAAAAAACGAAATATGAAGATATGTCATTGAAATATTAGTCTAGGATTGTTTAACATATACTTTTTATAGGTACTAATATAAAAAAAATATTAATCAACCTCCTCCAAAGGTTAGTCTGTACTTGCGAATTTTCGAGAAACTCTGCCAACTGGGGTTTCTAGTGCACGTACTTATTTCCATGAATTACCTAGTAGAATACGATTTTTCAGAATATATTTTTTTGCGATTATAGAGAAAATTTTAATCAATCCCCAAAATTAGTAGTTATATTCTGTGAATATCAAGTCGATTGAGGAAAACAAAAAATTGCTAGAAATAAGTTCCATGGGGTAGACCCCTAAAAATCGTAAAAAATACAAAATTATCAGATTTACTTGAAATTGCATATGCGCATATGTGTTCATATAAAAAGAAGGTTGAATTTCACAATAATCATTAGGAAAATTACAAAAACAAAAGTTTTGGAGAGAAATTACCTCTGTCAACTTTAGATGAACTGTTCAACTTTAAATGAACTTTTCAACTTTAGATAAACTTTTCAACTTTAGATGAACTTTTCAACTCGAGAACGGTTAAAGTTAGAACAATTCTACGAACGCCAATCGATTCAGAATAATGAAGTTAGTAAACTCTGTGAATTTAAAGTCAATCAGCAAAAAAAAAAAATACTCTAAAAAAGTCCTTAGGGTTATACCCCTAAAATCGTAATAAATAAAAAATCATTGGATTCAGTTGAAACTGCATATAAAAAAACGGTTGAATGCAACGAAAATCATTAGGAAAATTACAAAAACAGAAGTTTTGGAGAGAAATAACCTCTTTTAACTCTAGATGAACTTTTCAACTCGAGAACGGTTAAAGTTAGAACAATTCTGCGAACGCCAATCGATTCAGAAAAATGAAGTTAGTGAACTCTGTAAATTTAAAGTCAATCAGCAAAAAAAATACTACAAAAAGGTCCGTAGGGGTATACCCCTAAAAATCGTAATAAATACAAAATCATTAGATTCAGTTGAAACTGCATATGCGCATATGTGTGCATATAAAAAACGGTTGAATGCAACGAAAATCATTAGGAAAATTACAAAAACATAAGTTTCGGAGAGAAATCACCTCTTTTAACTCTAGATGAACTTTACAACTCGAGAACGGTTGAAGTTAGAGCAATTCTGCGAACGCCAATCGATTCAGAGTGATGGAATTAGCTGTCAAGTTTTGGGGTTGGTTCTACTGGCAAGTGAAAATCCGGATGATTTTTTCTGTTCTGTCTAATAATCTTCGATGGCGGCTCGTTGAAATAACGAATATTATCACGAATTGAGGTGATTAAGTAATACATTTTTTCAGTTTTAAAAAATCACTGAAGCAAACTACTCTTATGTGGGACAGATTTGAAATTTTTCTTTGGTTGCACAAAAAGTATGTTTTGGGCAATCATAAGCTAGTGTTTTAATGAAATATCTCCACAGAAAGTCCCTCCCAGCTATTTATTTTTTAAATTACAACTATAAACTACCCCCTTTGCAGTTTTCTTTCAATATCACAAAAAGTAATTTTTGCACTTGAACGTAAGCTGTAGGTTTCGGATCTCCCTTGCTCGCACATGCTCTGCTTGGGGTTTCTGGGAGATTCGTAAAAACAAAATTCACAAAAATATATGAAAAATAGTGTTACACTTTCTCAAAAAATGTTTCATACACGTACCATGGCCAATTCCTACTCGTTTTACACAGAAAACTTATCCTCATTGCCATGATATATACTTTTCTTGAATTCGCTAAGTCCAGTTTGAAAAAAGTTCAGTGATGTTTTTATGTTTCAGGTGAATTCCAAACGACCAATAACTACTTGAGAAGGGTGAGTACCACCACCTTAAATTTTTTAATATTTTCCGTGAATCTACGCCATACCGGCGAGTTCAAATATCTCAGGGGCAATCGAGGGGAAAACATCTAGCTAAAATGTGTACAAGACTCAAAATATTTAAAAGACTCGAGACTCAAGGTTGGGACTGAAAAGACTGAAAATCAAATCCAAGTGATCCAATCAAGCCTAAGACTGACATACTTAGCCGATGACTGGAAGACTGAAGCAAAGATTTAAGGAAAGAAAATCCTCCTCGGGGGCAATAGAACATAACCGGGTAATTCCATTTTTTTTTACATCATCTATATCTCTGGAAGTACTGTATATATTGTATATAGCAACAAATTTCAATAATCATTCATTTAAAAATTAGATATTAGTGCTAGGTCGTGCTTTGAAAAAAAATGAAAAATAGCCTAGTCGGATAGGATCACAAGATCTTTCATATGTTATTTTCTAAGAAGAGGCGTATTTGTTCGGATTTCAAAGCACTAATTATTAATTTCCATTTTTATACCACTGTGCCAAATTTGAAAGTTCTATCGCAACTCTAGGTTTCCTCCATTTTTTATAGTTACGGAAAGCCTGGTGTACTGAAATACTACTAGCCTCATCATACCATTCAATTTTGATCACTGAATATCGATAAAAACAAGATTTTCTCTGAAGAAATGAGAAAACCGTTTCAAATTTCTATTATTATTGATGTATCGTTGAGCATTTCAGATAGAAATTTATTTCAATTGATTTTTGTTACTCAGTACTTACTTAACTGATGCCAACCAAGCGTATTATTGAGAGGTTCATCGAACTTGGTTACCTTTCTAACCAACTTTTAGGATCATCTGAATAATTTTAGGCGATTATTTGAAAAAATGTAATCGCTCAAAACTTCTTGTATAAAAAGTCCTAGAATTTGGTTTGATATATAAAAAAGTTCGATAATTTTTTTTATTAAGGAGTTCGAATCGATTCAAATCAATTTCTGTCCAAATTTCTCGATGATACATTAGAACTTAGTAGTTATGATGCAGCTAGTGGTGAAAAAAAGTTCAATTGAAATTACAATAATTTTAATACGTCAGGAAGTTCGTAAATATAAAAAAATGTCAGGAATTAAGAGTTGCAATAAAACGGTCTAATTTGGTACAGATGTGAAAAATTATAAAAGAAATAACAATTTTTAGTGATTTTTCTCAATCAAACAAATAAGCCATTTCAAGCGATTATTTAAAAAAAATATTTGTCCGTGTTCTCTAGTATAGTGGTTGTTCGTAAACGTCATACCCCTCAAATTATACAGTTTACTCGAATTTGTGAGATGTCCTAGTGCTGAAGTTGAAGAGTTGACATCTTTTAAAAGTAAAAATTATCTTTGAAAAACATCTTGGATTGAAATGTTTCGCTCTACTAATATTGATTACCCACAGGGCATTGATTTTAGTCAGGTTTTTATGGAGAATATTGTTAGATACAGATGAATCATATGAATCCTGATGTAGTTGATGAAGACAGATCCACATCTTGTCAAAAAATTAGCAAATTGTATTCGTTTGTTTTCCAAATTTAATGAATGGTTTGAAAATTAAAAGGTTCATTTTATTGATATTGATTTATTTCTATGAACATTTGCCATGTTGTAGTACTGGAACACCATTCATAAAATAATATTTTTTATTCGAATGCAGGGGTTCCTGTGTTGAAGAAACTACTGCAAGCAACAATCGAATTTTTGAAACACTATGTTTCGAAAACTGTCCTATATACAGGGTTCGCCATATGTCACGTGATCACTGGCACGGTGACAAATTGAGAATACTTACTACGATCACATACAAAACGTGGGATGAGATGGCAAGGTAGCAAAGAAGTAACTTTAAAAAGTTGCCGATAATAAAATGTTTATTCAATATTTTCCGATTTCTTTACAAATCTCAATTTCTTCACTTCTGAAACGAATGGCCACATTCTCATTTTGATTATAATGCCACCACTTTCTCATTTTCTGTACACCAGATAGGACTGAATTTGAAAAAAATGGTTTTTGTCAGAACGCTCGATGTTAAGGCCGATTCAGATACATGCGTGCCCACCCTGCATTTCTGACCATGCATGTGAAATGTACGCCTGTCGATGTTCACACCTGTGCCTGTGGGCGTGTGTGCAAAATGCGGGGTGAGCACGTGAGGACGTGTTCTAAGTAGTTTAAATGATGAAAGATACAGTAAAAATAATACGAGATCATTTGAAAAACTCGAATGGCATTACTCCAGCATTGACATAGTGTTTCCTGACCATAATCAAGTTTCGATGATAATCCACTCAGCATATAAATTTCTCAACTATACGTCTCTTCACTTTAATGCACTATTTTCAAGTTCACGTTGTGAATTTGGACGCTCGTGAACGATTTTCATCGAGAGTTGATTAAATTCTAAAAAATAAGATGTTTTTGTATTATATAATCACAAAATAGGCGTAGAATTTTAATATAACTGTTAGGTATGAACCAATGTAACAGCGAGAGTCCTGGCAATAACATTTTCTTCCAATCTACTTATTGCTTTCTGGGGTATAGGAAAGGGAAAAGAGCTGTCATTATCATCGAAATACAAATATTTCTCTTTAACCAAGCTATTTAGAAGGAAAACATTTGAGATATTTTTATAAATTCTAAGCAAATTTTCGAAATAACTCTTTTCCATATCTTGCTATCTTATCCCACTTTTATCCCTTTCATAGGAATTTGTTCAGTTTGCCTCCTTATCAGTGGTTATATGACATGTGTCACAATCGATTTTCAGATTGTCAGACCAAAAATAATTCCAACACTCTAAATAAACTTGTTTTCTTTATGTTACATACTTTACGGCCAACACTGTATAATAAGGATGCCAGCATCTACACCAAACCAAAGTTTCAGACAAATTTGCGGAGAGCCATTTTACAAAGAAATAGTGCGTTTAATCAATGAGACTTCGACAAGGAGTAAACTTGCCGGATTAAAAAAAATCTGTTCAACCCCGTAAACTACGGAAAGTTATCATTAATTATTTATAAATGACCCATATTCGCATGTTGAGTTTGAGTGATCTGGAGATATTTACCAAGGTAATTTTATAGAAGTCGTAAACCAAGTCCTTGGAAGTTCCATCAACTACCTAGAAGAAAGCCTCTGTCTATTTTATTATCCATTAAACAAACTTTGACAGTACGTCGAGCTTTCAAATGAGTTTACTTTGGAACTTGTATTCATCGATCGTCTGTTCCGAAACTAGGGAAAATTTAAATGATGAAGGAAATAGTTTTAATGTACCAACTAGCATACCGGAGGTCCCAGAGCTTTCAGGTCAGCAGAATAGTAATAATAAATGTTGTTTATTGAACTAGAACTACATTCAATTCAAAAGGCTATCTACCGAGGTCCTTCTGCCAAGGTCAGCAGATATTTCAGTAATTTGATAAAAAAAAAGGAAAAAATTATGTGTCTTTGAAGACCATAAGCTCTTCCATATAGCATAGCACAATCAACTCCCTGGAAAACAACTACCAAGAATCCATCCTATTTAGATGAAGGAAATTTACTACTATTCCACAAAATACCAATTTGAATGTACTGGAGTTTCATCCCAACACCAAATCGCTATTTTCACACCTCGGCATTTGTTTCAGTCACCAAGTAACCATGTTCCGGAGGAAAAATATAGACTCCATTAATATTTTCAATTGAGCTACCTCTGGACAGACGCATCTGAGAAATGCGCTAACGAAACGTATTTCTGCAATTGTCATCTCCTTAAATTTGTACACGTGAATCGAAAACACTTTATAGTACTAATAATGATAATACTCCCTCATAAACATTCATGAAGTGTACCCAAAGACACAGCCTGTGCGAGTAGAGGACGGCTATTGCTATTATTATTATTTCCCGTGCGCTCCCGGGCGATTGACCATGTTGTAAAGTCGAAATTATACTAACTCCGAGTTTTGAAGTCGAAATTATACTAATTCTGAGTTGTGAAGTTGGAATTAGCCTAATTCCGAGTTGTGAAGTTGGAATTATACTAATTCTGAGTTGTGGAGTCGAAATTAGGCTAATTTCGATTTGTGAAGTCGGAATTATACTTATTCTGAGTTATGAAGTCAGAATTATACTAATTTCGAGCTGTGAAGTAGGAATATATTTTTTTATTCTTTGTGGCGAAGGGCCACTTCTACGCTTTCGTAGATATCAGACATTTTGATAATATAATTATCAAAGTCTAGCTATATATTCATACCTACTGATTTTGACAAATAAAACAATTAGAAAGGAATCTTGGACAAACGTCAAATGCACAGCATGCTTAATTGAAAAATTATGGGTTTTAATCGATAAAAAATCTTGTCGTCATGAAAAATCTATGGATCTCGTCATGAAACGGATTATGGGCATATAAGTGTATTATTATAGGGTGTAGAAAAAGTAATATAATGACAATATCTACTCAATTTGAAAAATTTATCAAAAATAGATGATATGGACACAACATTCAACAGAGATGAACGGGAGCAATCCAGGGATTCTATGTACATGTTTATACGTAAGGGTGTTTTTAATAAGCCGAGTAGTGTCCCATTTTCAGGATCCAAATCAAAATTTGGAAAAACGTTCAAAAACGACGGTTTTGATTTGAGTAGGAACTCATTCTTAGCTTTATTCACCACCACAGCTTCAATCCTGTAGCTGGGGGATGAACAACCCCTTACAATTTGAATTGAGGAAAGGGGTCATGCAGTACTTCTTTTTTAAGGTCTCATCGAGTTCTTCATGACCCTATAAATTCGCCTCATTATTTTCATCGACAACGAAATGACAGCTTGTCAAAATCTTAGAAATTAGACTACTGTTTTCTATTGTGAAAGTCCTCATGTGAGTAACGATGGCTGCGAAAACCTTTCAGAATGTATTGATGTATTGTTGATTTTATGAAAAATAATTTCAAGTAAAAATATGGCTATTTAAATTCAATAATTCCTGAATTTAATATTGCAAAATATGTGACGTCACAGCGGGGAATGCGGGGTCATAAAAATGTGACGACCTGCCACAAAAGCCAAGGGACGGCTCCCAAAATCATGAAATTTATTTCACGTAATTTATGGATGGCCCCATTACTACTATCTTCTGAAAAGTCACTCATAAATTAGTTGTCAATATAAGTGGAATAGTATTATAACAAACTCAAATTTATATACTATTGCAGGACATTTAAGTGGGAGAAAGTATTGCAGCTCCTGTGATATTTGGAGAAGTTGATGAATCTTTCTACTGTATTTTATCTTCGAAATGAATATCCTGTTTTAGGTTTCATGTTTTTCGAGTGTGTTATAAAAATGATTCAGTTTTTAGGAATTGTACCTATAAATGATCTGACGTCAAATCACCAAAACTACGCCAATTTCACTCGCATCGCGTTTCGCCAACAAATCTGACATCATCAGGGGCTCACAGCTTACTCAGCTTACTCAAAACAGTAAGCTTTGAACTCCTGAAGATGCCATTTTGTTGTTGAAACACACGCCGAGTGAAATTGGCGTAGTTTTGATGTTTTGGAAAATATGTATTTATTAGATTTTTTAAATGTCATTACCTTGCACATATCTGCATTGTCATTCAAGGCAGCCATATGTAGGGGACATCTTCCGTCGTTGTTCCTAGCATTGACGTGACTGGGTCTCATTTCCAGAAGCCACTTCACCAATTCTCTCCTTCCTGATGCAGCAGCGTCGTGGAGGGGAAGATCGCCCCTTGCATTTCTTAGCCACAAATTAGCACCGTGTGTTCCTACAAAATTGTAAATTTTCAAACATTACATCGAAGAATATAAAACCTTGAGGGTTGACATACGAATATCCTGATATCGTGAGATCCAAGAGGAAACTAGTATGGAAGTTTTCATCATTTCATAGTTGTTATAAGCTCAAAAAATTAGTTCATGATCTTTGGGTCAGCAAAGTTAAATAACAGATATAATCCATCAAGTTAAGTTTTGAGCCAGGAGAACAGTTACTTTTCTTTGATAACTCGCCACTGGCATTCCTATTGAATGAAATAGGATGAAATATTTGACTTTTCACAACCCATATCTGAATTTCCTCAATGGAAGGTATCTCTATTGACGGACGACATTTCTAGAATTTGTTGAACAATGGAAGGTTTTTGCTGGATAATCCTTCCTTCCTCAATCAGCAATATATTTTCTTAGAAATAAACCTATTCATGAATTTAATTTTGTTGGTTTGAACGTGAGTGGGACCATATCAGGCCCTCCACTGCGGCCAATGGCCTATTGTGGCTCACCCTATGGTTATATTTCTCCCAGTATATCCAATCTCTTAACGAAATTAAGGAGTGCATTGGGAGAACAATTTACCAGGTTCTCTAGCGTTACTGTTGTATTGCCAAATGTTGAGAATCTGGATCTGGATCTGAAGCCGTTTCATCCTCCTCCATGCATAGACGGCACTGTGCATCTTGTGCAAGTCCGATTTTTTGCATGTGGTGTTTGAGTTTGCAGTGGCCAGTGAGCAAATCTACTATAACTCTGAGATGTGCTCCACTAAGTTATAGCAATTTGTCGGAGTCCTGTTTTTTCCTTGTGCAAGCAATAAATGCTTTGAAATGGGCCAGGCCCGGTAGACTACGCCAATTCTCGAGACTTTTATTGTCTGCCCAGGATGTTATATATGTGCTATACTGATTACCGGTTCTGGCCCAGTGAACGTTATTTCGGCCCCCCTTTTTCTAGGGCGTCCGCTATTTCGTTCCCTTCTAGGCCCGTGTGACCTGGTATCCAGACAAGGTTAAGATTGTTGCGTTGTGCCAGTCGATTTAAGGTTTCTCTGCAGTTCCATACTGCTCTGGATGTAAAGCAGTTGGATTCAAGCGCTTTCAGTGCTACTTGACTATCTGAAAATATTTTTATTGTTTTTCGTGTGTGGTGTCGATTTTCTAGCTCCCTTGTACACATTTCAATGGCAGATACCTCTTCCTGGGATACCGTAGCTAATTCACCTATACTGAATGAGCGTTTCACTACTGGGTTCATCCCGTGTATTCCGGCTCCGACGCGTTCCAGAGTTTTGGAACCATCGGTAAACCAACGTTCATTTGCCCATATTAGGTCAGTTTCATTCCGAACACAGTTTTCTCTTTCAGGGAAGACCACAGTGTAGGGCGTGTGAAGGTTGATAGTTTTGGGCATGTTGTGAGCTATTATGCCCTCCAGCATGCTGCTGCTTCTCATGACCACTGCCTGCGGAAGACTAATGGCCGCTTGGTGGAGTCTGTATGTTGCCCATCTTGCCTCTCTCTCCAGAAATATGTGAAGAGGAAATAATCCGAGAAGGGCTTCCATTGCTGCCGTTGGCGTAGACATGCCCCATGTTTTGCCACATATTCTGCGGCATGTAAATAATGATAGGCTAGCCTATCGGAATGTCTTTTCCAGATCCAATTTAGCTTTTTATCTAGGGTTATTCCCAGATATTTTGCTTCACTCGCAAAAGGAATTGTTACACCATTGATGAAATGAGGTATCAAATCGTCAAACTGACAGAAAAGTGCAAAATTGAGATATGCCGGTTTTATGATTCATGCATTTTTCATATATCAGCATAACATGCATATTGTTTCTGTTGGATTGGTAGAATATTACTTTGAAATATTACATATGGAGAACTATAATAGCCTTAACTTGTCACCAACTCTCGTTTTTTATCTCTACCCTAAAATATTCAGAAATGAAATACGCCCCTTCGTGATAAGGGGGACGAAATGTTCCAGCTTCCTTTTTCAGGTGAACGGTACTATGACCATTTTGTGAGGGTTAATGGACATTTCCTCCCTCTCACACCATTTATATATGGTGTCCAATAAATCCTGAAGGGCGTAGGAGATCGTCTCTTCGGATTTATCGTCAGAATATGCTTGAAAATCGACCTTCCTTAGAGAGAGAATGGCCAGCAGATCATCCACCAGCATTGACCACAGCAGAGGGGAGAGAACTCCCTCCTGAGGGCAGCCCCTGGCTGGTTTGAAGCTGACACTTTTCCCCTGTAGAGAGGTCGTTATAGTTCTGTTATGAAGCATAGTTCTTATCCTATCACATAGTATTGGTTCAATTCCTCTAGAGACAGTGGCCTGATATAAGGAGTGAGGAAGTAGTGCATTGTTAAATGCTCCCTCTATGTCAAGGAATGCGGCGACTGCTACCTCCTGGTATTCCAGGGCGTCACTTACCCCTGAGACAAGGTTGTTGAGGTCAAGTTCTGTTGATTTTCCAGCCTGGCAGACATACTGGTGAAAATTGAGTGGGTGCTTTGTTAATACACTACACCTCATTTAATTTACATGATAGCCTCGACATCTCTTCAAAGTTCAAATACACTCACTATCCAAACTTCTCTCCTCTCTGATAGAAAGAGGAAAATTTCAAAATAACTCACTATCCAACCATCATTATTTTTTGAAAATCGTATAGCCAATTTGAAAAGTAGGGTATTACAGCCGGTTCTTGGCCTCCCACCACCACTTTGACCTCATTAGTGACCTTCCATCAACCTTCAGGGTCTGTCTGGTGTATTGTGTGGCCATTGGCCATGACTTTGAGATGTGCCCAGAATGTAGGAATTGTTTTCAATGCATGATCTAATCAGTACAGTTGTTGTAGAATGGGCCAATCTAATTTAGAAGATTCATCCAATATTGAATGGTTATTCTATTAATGTGAGGTTAGTCAGATTTGATAATAATTCACGTATATTCAACTGAGAGCGGGTTATACAAAACAAGTTCACCAACAATTCAACCAAACTTAGTTCGGTTACTATCAAATTAGAAATTTCATTAGCTAATCCCTAACAACTAAACTCTGTTTACTTGAACTGTTGGTGAACTTGTATTGTATAACCCGCCCTAACAATAAAAATGTAACTTTTTCGCCCGAACAGGTAAAATTTGTCTTCTCCCATCAATCTTTCGTCGACCTACTTACAACTGTTCTGATTGGTCCATGCAAGTCGTCCATATGAAGTCTAGTCGAAAAAAAAAACTTGTGTTTTTTGATGTCTAATTGTATTCAGTGTTTGTAATAGAGATGACATCAGTACTTAATAGTGCGGAGACATTGCATACACTGTATTGAAAATCGTGGCTGGAATCTTTTTTTCTTCTAATATACATAATATATTTTTGTACTCCACGAGTACTCCATTTGTCCTCTTTTCGAAAGGTGTATAGAAATACGGATAAAGACTTGTGAATGTGGCATTACTGAACAATACAGATATCTAACGATTAATGTGATCTCATATTCCTTCCTGGGATGGCATCCCTCTCCTGATATTGTGAGGTGGCGATGTGGGCTTCCATTGGAGATTACTGAACACTTGTCCTCAAACTCGAAGCCTTTGTACTAATATTCATGCATGACTTACATGTGTTCTCTGTCACAATCAAGTTTATAAAAATTCATACAAAAACCGCTGAAAACAAATGAATGTGACCTCTATCATCAGTCATTTTTCAGTATACCTGGTGACTTCAAAAACAGTTCTGGAAATGAATTCTTGATGAGGTTTGTCATTTTTTTTGTGGCTTTTTTAAAACACAACGTGTTTCAATCTTCACTTTTCACATCTTCTTTGTTCATTTGACTATAGAGTAACATAACCTCATTTCTCCTCAGGTATGTTCACAAAGCAAACATTTCAATGCAAAACAATTATTGAAAATTATTTATGTGGGTCACGACGAAATTACATTTTCTTGAAAGATAATTTTGGGCAACAATACGTATTTATCACAGCCAGCATCTTCATTCATTGATTTGGCCACGATCTCAGGGGGAGGGGGCAAGTCATCGTATATTGATCCTAATTTCTAATTATTCACATGTTATCATAATTATTATCGAATACTGTTCATTTGTTGAGTAGGTCTACTTTGAATTTTGATGGTTTGGCCAAATTTTCTAAGAAATTCCAGGCTCTGTACTGACCGGCATTAGGTTCTAGTGGTGAAAAGGATGAATGGCAAAGCTTTCAAATTCAGTTTTGGTAGTCAAGTCATCACACCCCCTTGTCGTCAGTCTGAATAGGTATCCAATTTATCTCCACCCGGTCTCATTTTTCCAGCCTCTATCAAATTTTATAAAGTGATATTTCAAAAATGAAATTGCCTGAATTTCAGACATTTTACAAATCACTAAATTTTCAAACTGTAATGTCTATACACTGTGAAAGAACCCCGCACTTTTCTTAAATGAAGTGGCGACCAGTCAAGTTTTCAAAAACTTTGGTACTTTGTTGTACTAGACCTAGTAACCAAAAGTTTCAATCGTTTGATTAGTTTTCTAGATAGGGGGTGTTGAAACTGAAAATTGCTCAGATTCGGATTTAGAAATTGAATTCCTATTGCATGCACACGTTCATTACTTGATTTAATAACGCAAAGGTGAATATGGCTAAAAATTTTCATATTCATTGGGGGACTCACAATTGAATGACAGTAGTTTTTTGTGAAATCTCACTTTTTCTACTGTGACCCCAAGGAAACATATTTCCAAAAAGTACCCCCAATGTAGTATTTTGGAGAGAAAACATCGCGTAATACGCATTTTTATACAGGGTGTTTCATAGAGACATCCACAATATTAAATAACTTTTTCAAAAGAATAATTCAGTTTCCTGTACTTATGGATTGATTCGTAAGCGAGTTAATACCACCAATATATGGATGTCGGTGAGGTCCAAATATACACGGTGGTATATTTGTCGAAAGGGATTCTATTTTGAAATAAGTATATACAAAAACCATTGACACTCTTTATTCTGAAATTTCAAAATATGTCTGCGGTCATCACTTTACATAAGAAAAGTGCGGGGTCCTTTCTCTTCTTATATGTAGAATATTACCTATTAATTTTACGGTCTCGAATTGACCTTTGGCACAGCCACAGTGAGCAGGACTTCTTCCTTTTCGGTCTTGTCTGTTAGGGTCAGCTCCATGAGCTAACAGCAGAGCAGTTGCATCAGCATGTCCTGGAAATTTGAGTTGAGTTGAATGTAATGAAATGGACAGCGTTCTTATGATATTTTTCAGCAGTTTTGTGGTTTCTCTGGTACCTCTCAAGCTGTGAAAACCTAACTGAGATAACACAATTTGAAACCCTTTATATCACAATCCATGTTATATAGGGGGTTGGGTCGAGGGTATATTTTCTATTAGCGGTATTCGACTGTCATCATAGAGAAATTTTAGTGAATTCCACAAAATATTTTTTACGTAACACAACTGGAGATCCTTTAAGAAGAAGATAACTCACAGTTTTTTAACTCGTTGTGTTGAAACAAATTTGACAGCATAATAAGTACAGTACATACATATTGTAAATTTGGAAGATTTTTTATATCCTCTCTATTTATCAATAATTTTCTACATACCCAAAGTCACTGCATAATGGAGCGCAGTGCATCCGTTGCTATCAATTACATCGATGGAAGCGCCACATAACGTCAAAAGCGTATCCATACAGTCAGTATGTCCTCTAGAAGCAGCACAATGCAAGGCAGTGAGTCCATCTTTATCGGCCGCCTCCACATTTGCCCCGGCTCTGATAAGTGCGAGTACAGCTCTGGCTGAACCGGCACTGGCAGCCCAGAGCAACGGTTGTCGTTTGTCACCATCGGCAACAGATACAACGGTGTCACTGTGAGACAGAAGCGTCTGGAGGACTTGGAGGCCCAGACTGGAATCTCTATCCTGCAAAAAGTAATGGAGTATTCATATCCACATCGAGAGAGCAGTATTTTTCTGAAATTGGTATGGAAAAATGGGAAGTGTATTATTTGTTTTGGTGATCGTGGATATATAACTTTTGCTGTGACGAAAATGATTTTGAGCATTACTTCATAAAATTGAGAGAGGCATTATAGTGTCTTAACTGAAAAAACTTTAAACGGTACATGACAGATACTTTCTATTTCAAATCCATCATTTATTGAACACAATCTGCTGATATCAATGATCTGTCGATAACAGACTTTTTCAACAACCGCTGGTCAAAGCAGCCTTTGACGCTGTCAGATCTCATGTCATTTTGTGCTCTACAGCGGAAATATTGAAGACACGCTGGCTCACCATAGCTTTTGTTGAAGACGAACCTTTTTTTGCATGATGCCAAATGATGACGGTGAATTCATAGTATTCTGAGTAGACACGGTGGTGAAATGGCGTGAGTTTAAATTTTCCAGATCATAACACAACCTCGCAGCTGGTTCTGATTGTGCACGGGTTGTTGGAGGCCTTTCATCGGATTCTCAACACAGTCATGGTCCTGCTGGATATATAGGAGGCCTTAGATAATGTTTAGATCGACAAGATGTCAAGAATAGGCATGCCTTCGACTGTTGTGAGGTTTATCGATTCATACCTCACAGGTAGATCTTTTGTGGTAAGATCCAACAGCAATCTTTCATCGGGGTAAACAGTCGAAGCAGGGTTTGTGCTTGTCTTCTACTTGTACCCTCTATAAACTCACGATTTCCCGCAGATCGAGAGAATGGATGCGGCGATATATGAGAATGACATCGCAATACACGCGCATTCATTCTGAAAAGTGACTCCTGCAGCGCAGATCCATATTCATTTGGATTGGGATGGCGTGCGTACATGAAAAGTGATAAGCTGTGTCCACAATACGCAGTCGGTGGTTGGTATGGTCGTCGACAGTCAGTATACAAAAATTACTACCGACTGCAATTGAATACGGCCACATGAAAATGCCTAAGGCTTATCTTTGACTATAGCTACAGCTTATTGTGAATACAGCTTTAGGGTTGATGCGGCCAGAACCAGTCAAGGACAAAGTAGCGAGCGAGTCGAGCTCTTGAGGTTGCTTGTGGTACAACTCGCCAGACGTGCGACATTCCACAAACACATAAATCTGGCTACACAGAGGGTGGAGGCTGCAATTAATTCACCCTCCGATAGACAGAAACTCAAAGCTGAGTATGGCTAATAAACTTTCGATCTACAAACGTAGTTACTTACAGTGACCCGTATATTCGGTTAGTTACCCTGCAGGAGATCATTTGAGTTAACTCAGTCTCGACATACCTGTTGGAAAGTTGTCATAAGACTTCTATACCCAAAAGCCCTGTGATGGGGAACCTCACTCTCATTAGGGATTATGAAAATGCCCCCGGGAGCCTTGTCTATATGAAAACTCGATAACGGAATGATTTGAACTGCAACCCAAGATTTACTCGTAATCGCCTTACTATCCACCTTCGTATGATACGATTTGTCACTTGAATTTAGACATGTGAATATAATAAACTTTAAAAAGAAACTGCGGCAATTCTTGCTCGATTTTTCTGCTGAAGATTGAAAATTAAATTTTTTCTATATTTAACTTTTTAAGCACTTATCCTTTCTGTACCAAACTGTTGAATAAGTACTGTATATCAGTTATAGATATTGATATCCATGTTAATTGTTACTCTGTATCATCCTATCAACGGATGAACCTCTAAGGTTCGTCTGTTTGGATAATAAATAAATACATAAATAAATGAGTAAAGTCATCAGAAGTTCGGATCCTATTCTTTGCATAGTCTTCAACCACGGAAAAGCAGGGATCGGAGCATTCCTTTTCAAAGCTGCAGCCCGTGCAACTGATGAATTTGGTCTCGTATCCGACACTTGAAGTGATGACCTGAATTCTGTCACCGAATTTGAACCCGATCAGTGAAGAGCTCACATTGGAGCTGTGAAGACTGAGGTACTCCTGTAACTACACAAGAATGAGCCAATGCATCCCCCAAGAACATTGCAGACCCTGATGGCTTATCAATAAATCTGACCTTTTCCTTCTCCAGGCCAAGTGGGCTGAAGTCAAAAACCGAGAGATTAATAATGGTCTGCCCGAATGGTGGTCTACCGTGGTCACGTGATAGGTATAGAAGTCCCAGACACTAGATGCAGAGCAGAGATCCTGAGACCGATGCATTTACTGTCATACTTATGCGGTCTCAAGAATGAGTAAATGCAACTTATATCCACAGGCATAACGGGGTTACGAGTGTTATATATTCATATACTTCCACCTACAACACAGTATAGACTAGGTACCGGTTATGCCTTATGCTTCTCGGGGAAACTGGGTCCGTTGTAGAGAATCTTTTGGAACTACTCAAGCCCCATCCTCAGGCAAACACAAGCCAATAAGCTTGATGTAGTTCTGCTCGAGCAACAGATCAGTACGATTTTCGATAGAGATTTCAGCTACTGGCAAATCCGATATCGTTCAAAAAGAAGAGTATAACCGGACTAATTATCGGTATTTACCCTTTGAACTCCGCAGGCTTTATTCAAACCACTCTAATACAACAGTAGTTCTAATCGAAGGGATACTGGGTGGAATGATGGACATGCTGCTCCCGAATCTGAAAAGTATACCAGCTTGCCATGACGTGAAAAAATCCTAGCCGGACGAATGCAGACGGTTGTCATCTTTGGTTCACTTTGTCTGCTCAAGGCATATGATTCCCAGGCCCAGTAATCAATCACCCCACGCGCTTGGGAGGGTGTTTACTCTGGATCAATCGGTGCTTCGGAGACAGGGCCCGACTGGGATATTCCCAAGATTAAACGACTTTATCCAATACTTCTGGAAGGTTTGATCGATATCATCGTTTTAATCAAAAACATATGAACTAGTATGATATATTTCGTATTTAATGGATGAAATACGGGTTCAGAGAAAATAATGTGGAAATTATTTTAAATATTTTTTCACACGGTGAACTTTTCTTGTTAGTTCGAGGGTATTAAAATGTATTGTTATCACTCACCCCCCCACACATTTGAGCAGCATAATGGAGTGGGTAGCCACCGTGGACATCTGGAGTGGAAACTGGTGCTCCCGCTGCCAAAACAGCCCTAAGGGCAGCTGTTTCACCGCATACTGAAAAAAAAACACTTGATACATTCAAGAAATTCAATGAAATAATAATTTGGATTGAGCGGGATCTGTACAAAGGACTCCTACTCTATATTCAGTCCGTTGAATGAGTAGGATCATTACAGTTTATGACTTTTTTTTCACTTAAAATGACAACATTTTTATTCTCAAACTACTGAATAGTTTTTGAGAATAATTACAACTGGAGTCATCAAATATAATAATATAATAATAATATCTTCATTTCCATCGATTTATATACAAATAAGTATTGGAAGATTTGCGTATTGAAACTATGGCTCTGATAAAATCTTGTCATGAATTGCATTGATATTTTCTGGGACGGACACAGAAACAGGCCTTCCTCTTCGCTCTTCATATTCAATGGAAAATTCACAGCTTGTGAAGCTTGCACTCCAATGTTTCACGTTCGCGTACGATGGACATTGATGGCGAAAGAACTAAACAAATCTTCGTAAATCTGCTTACCTCTTAACACCTGCATTTGGCAGGTACTTGTTGATCCTTTTTTTCAAATTTTAGTACTTACTAAAGAGTTAGTGATGGTTGCTATGGTAATGCAATATTTTTTCATCCACGGTACTGCTCTGGGAAAACTTTTCGAAAAATTCTCGTATTATATCCATTTCTCTAGTTGTTGGGAGGACTGCTGTAATTTACATTTACTCAAGAAGTTGATGTTTGATGAAATATTAGCTGAAACAGTTTTCTACATCTAGAAGTTATGTATTTCATCATATTGTGAGCTGACACTGAAGGTTATAGGGAACTCGTTCAAATAGAATTACCTATCACAAATTATGTTATCCTACAATCACGCAATGTACTAGAATCGTCTCTGTGTAAAGGATACTTTCCACAACTGTAGAGAAGGATCAGCACATACATTAGACTAGAACTCTTTGAGAAAAACAAATAATGCAAATGTAGCTCCCATACCGTCATAGTTTTTCACACTCGTGACTCATAACGAGCTGGACAAAATCGATAGAAAATGTAAATATTCTTTGGTGTAGTTGCGGCCAGTTTTGTCAAGGTCGTTGGAATTGATTTTCCTTTCTTTCAGTGCCTATGATAGCATCTGAAATATAACAGGAAACTTATGAATAGAAGTTTATCCCTGCCTAGGTTGAATTCATTATTGGTTCATATTATAAATTTTTTTCTGGTTGTACTCCCAGAAAGGAAATTCCTCCTATGTTCAGAGAACATCGTGAGAACCAATAAAAAATGGATATTCGTTGAATGAACGAGCATTGTGAAAGACCTCTTCGGCAAGTTTCCAACGTGAATAAACTCGACTAAATTTGGAACGACTGATTATATATATACTTTGTCTTGTAATAGTCATCTACGTTACAAGTCCGGTAAATACATTTTTACAGTACGAGTAAGATGTTTCCGGACGAGGCGTTGACCTAGTCTGCAATTTCAAAACGAGTACTGAAAAAAATTTACCGGACGTGTGACGTACGACATTTTATTTGGTACTGTTTGCAAACAGCAAGAAACGTGAGTAATTATTATAAAGACTGTTTATTTCAAGTGCGGCGAGTGGTTTTGAAATTTTATTTGAATGTATTGTAACGAGATTGATAAAAATTCCCTAGCTACGCCGCTGTCAAGTACCGACTATAAAACGTAACTCATTTGCATAAACAATGAGCTGACGCGCCGCAAGCATTTCTTCTTTCACTCAGTTTCTAGAAGTGTTTATTGGGGTTGTTTTCTGTACTGAATAATCTAGAGAACGGAGGTACCTATCCCGAAAGGTCTAGTCTGGACAAATAGAGTATATAAGGCAACACATTTCACTCGGAAGGCAAGTTTCTGTAGAAGTTAATAAGTGTTTTGAATATTAAGCTAGTTAATAGGAACTAAGTATTTTATTGGTCAGAGAAGTAGGTGTATTTTTATAGCGAAGGTAATAAAAACAGTTTAGTAGTGTGCTTGGCGTATTATTTAGCAAATTCCATAACAGTGGTGTAGGAAGTAGGATATTAGTAAAAAACAAATTATTTATAAACTTTATAGTGAATACGAGGAGTATTACGATAAAGAATACAAGTTTTTTTGACAGTGCGATGGGATAACAAGATTATTATAGTGAATGGTGATGTGATGATAGCTTACTTGTTGATTTGGTGAGTGATTTTCTACAGTTTCTAAAAGCGATTTCAAGCAATCTCTTTCTCTTACTAATTCTTCATACATTTTATTTTGAAAATTTGGATATATCTACTTATCTTGGTAAAATTCCGTGAACAAATAGCCACAAGCTATCAAAAAATTATAAATGAAATTTTTGGTGGTCTCAATATCCACAGAAAGTGAATGATAGGAGAGGAAATTTTGTAGACTATATCATATCTCACTTTTTTCATCGAGGGTAACCTAAACGCTGGCAAGTATCTAAAGCTTCATCAAAATCAAATTATTTGGGCAGTTCAAATTCCTATTGATTTTGGGGACATTTGGTTTCGACAAGTTGGTTTTTCAGGTAACAATGCACGGCAGTGTTAGCAGAGTGTGGTTGAATGCTAATTATGATTGAATATATGATGAAATAGATTAAAATATAGGAAATGATCTGACTCAAAATATTATTTATTTAACAACTGAATACACAAAACAAGTATATTATAATATCACATGATAAATCCCCACTTCATGTGGTATTGGTTTAATGTACTCCCATCATTCTATTACAAGTCAACAAGTGTTCACCAGACAGGCCCTTAGTCAAAGCACCTGCAACCATATCTTGGGTAGCAATGGTCTGAACATCGATATCTCCTTGTGCTTGTCTTTCTCGAACAAAATGATGCCTCATATCGATATGTTTGCTTCTCGGCCGATATCCCGAATTTTTGCTCAAATCAATGGCACCTTTATTATCACAAAATATTGTGATAGTAGATGGAGAAGTTGGTATTATTTCTTTGAGCAAATTCTTTAGGAATATGGCTTCTTAAGTTGCAAAACTGAGAGCCATATATTTGGCTTCTGTAGTCGATAATGCTACAGTTGTCTGTTTTTCTGAAGACCAACTGACAGCTCCTCCACATAATGTGAATATGTAGGCAGATGTGGATTTTCTGTCCTCTACGTCACCAGCCCAGTCCGAGTCACAGAAGCTAACTATATTTTCACCGGAGTTCTTGAAAGTGAGTTTCAACGTTGAAGTTCTCTTCAGATATCTGAAAAGTCGCTTAACTGCCATCCAGTGAGCTTTCCCAGGATTGTTGCTGGACCTTGCCAGCTTCCCCACTGCAAATAAGATGTCTGGCCTTGTACATTGTGCTGCATACATAATGCTTCCAATCGCTTCCTGATATGGAACGTGATTCATCTCAATTTTCTCCTCTTCGGTTCTTAGTTCGGTTCTTGGTGAGAATCTGATTTTGATCCAAAGGAGATTTAACCCCGTTGCACTCACTCATGTTAAATCGATGAAGAATCTCATTGGTGTAATTTTCTTGATCCAAGGTATAGTAAGCTCGGGTAAGTGTGACAGGTTCATCAGATGGACTAAATTCAATGCGAACTAATGAAAATCACGAACTAATATAACAATGAACTTTTGCAGGTATTTACTTCGAAGGTCAGTCTTTGTAATAGGCCACAGAAAACTGTTGAAAAACGTATTCTATGAATTTTTTTATATATTCAGATATACATCTCCATAGGTCACACTTCCCCGGAAATTTGGGGCAAGTGTGATTCTGGCCAAATTTAAAGATATTAATGCACGTAAATCTCTTTTTGGGCAGGTGTGAGTAAACAGTAAAGGAACTTTCACCACAATTTATTTGTTTCAAGATATCTTTATTCAAAACATAGTTAGGAACTTTTTAATATTGAATTTGAAATGCCCCATTGGAAAAAAACAAAAAGTAATCGTGAAAGTGAACATTTGTTGAAAAGAAAAATTTACAGGTAGAAATCTGAAAAATTCGAATGAGAATTTCATTGATCCCCATCTTCTGACGAGTGGTGATGGAAGCACAGTTGTTATTTCATCCTCAGAAAGTGTATCAATGTCTTCTACATCTGGCCAGGTATATTGTTTGGCTCTCTGAGATTTCCGTATATAATTTCGTACTATAGCACTGTAAGTTGTTTGAACTGAACCTTTGTTACATTAAATCTGTATTGTTCATTTTTGTTAAAGATTTTCTCATTTGCGGAATAATCTGAAACAGATGCATACTGAATATATTGAGCATGTTCACCATATTCATTTCTGCTAGAAACTTGTATGTACTGGTGATCCAGATAATAATCTGCTTTTTAGCCTATGCTGAAACGCATGTATTACCACTAATAAAAGGGTGTCATTTCCTCGATCAACAATGTAAGAGCCATTAATACACTAGGTCACAAGCGAAGGAATTGAATTAACCCATTTCAGGTGTTTGAGAATCAGAGCAGGTAGTTCGGTAGATTGAGGTCACCCAGATTGATTATATCATTCATGTAAGCACTACACCAAAAATAAAAATCTGCTTGTGTAGGGGAAAGCGTGGATTGTTTCCTATATGATGAGGGATTTAGATATGGTCCGAGAGTTGAAATAAAATCAATACAGATTGTCCCAAGTAGATTAAAAATGGGGCTTGTGGGCTTACAAACCTCTACAGCGCGACCTATTCAAGTATATTGTGGATGATCATATGTTATTTTAGAGTTCCTTGTCTACTGGACGCCACAGATTGAACTTCAACTCTCCTACGTTTTTGGGAGGTTGTGGTTTAACCCATCTTCTTGAAAGAATCTACATACAGGGTGACCCAGGGGTGTGTGTATGGTCCATAACTTTTTTTCTAAGCAAGCTATCAATTTTTTTTTTTCAAACGATTTGTTCAACAATGAGCACATTCTTGAAATATTTTCTTTGATATACAGGATGGCCCAAATTAAAATACGCAACTGATTTCTGTTTTTTTAAATGGCATCCCTCCGTTTTGTTACATTTTTGGATTTGCCACTAAATTTTCGATATAACGCACCTTGGTTTCATAAATTTATCTACAGTAGTTTTTGACTTATGTCAATTTATGTGTCAAAATAGAGTCGTGCATGGACCCACAGAAAAATTCATAACTTCAGAACCTTTCAAGATAACTCGACCTTCTTTTTCCATACGATTCCTTAAGCTTCAGCGCTTCTTTTGAAATTCAGTAGAACTTGAAGTCAATGTTCTACCGCCTACTACGATTTTTTTTAATAACAATTTAGAAATGGCAATAACTCGATTTCTTCAGATGCAACACCCTGTATTTTATTTTCACCATTGCATGGCATTTTTCAACAGATTTTGGTCGATATATGGTTTGTGGGGTCTACTTTGTGAAGTCTGCGAAATATGTTGCAAAATAAGAAATGTGGATGAGGAATCTGGTCGGCTGCTTTCGTGAAATTTGACACATCCTTGAAATTATAAAAAGAATTTGTTTTGAAATTCTAATACAAGCATGAGTACACCAAGAATATAATTCTACTAATATTTACAAGAACAGGAAAGAGTAATTAACAATATAACATTTAAAAAATTTAGGGATAGGCTACCTATAAATGCTCGAATAGGTCACCATCATGTTCCACACAAGTTGCTAGTTTCTTGTAAATGAGTCCCGAACTCTAGCAATCATTGCACCATCAGTTGAACGGAAGGCTTCCATGAACCTATTTTTCATATCATCTGCAGTAGTTGGACGATCTTTGAAAATCCAGTCCTTCACGTAAGAAATCTAGAGGCGTAAGGTCTGGGAATCGCGTGGGCCAAGGAATAGGACCTCCTTGGCCTCTCCAACGATTAGGATAGGATTGATCTAAAAATTCTCGTACAATCCTATGGTTATGTACTGGCGCACCATCGTGCTGCAACCACATTGTTCTGCAGGTATTCAATTTTTAACATTCTCGGAAGATGTTCGCGAAAAAAATGCAAATATCTTTCACCATTCAGCACATTGTCGAAGAAGTAGGGTCCAATAATGTGATTTCCAATAATTCCTCCCCAAACATTAAGCGACCATCGCTGTTGGTGATCAAGTGTCCTCAACCAGTGAGGATTTTCGACTGCATAATAATGCATATTATGTTTGTTGACCGACCCGTTGTTCTTGAAACTTGTTTCATCAGAAAAGTATTATAATCCTCATCAAGCAAGCAATTCATTTGAATACTAAACGCAACTCTATTTGCAAAGTAATCACCATAGGGTGGAATTTATGTTTCAATATTATTCTGTTGACACTACTTTGTGAAAAATCCGCTGCTATTTCCCTAGTGCTTACGTGAGGATTTTCTTGTAGCATCAATAAAACTTGCAACTCATATATTCTACTTGCCAATAAAGGATTTCTGTCAGCTTCGCTAATACAGTAGACCATATTCACTAATTCTTCGCGAGTGAAATTCAGTCTTAACAATTCGACGTGTACAATTATTGACAGTACAAGAATATATCAAATTTTACGAAAGCGGCCTGCTAGATTCCTCAAAAACCATCCACATTTCATATTTTCAACATATTTCACGAACTTCACAAAGTATACAAACCGTATATCAACGAACATTTGTTGAAAAATGCCATGCAATGGTGCAATAAAATACAGGGTATCGCATTCGAAATAGTCGAGGTATTGCCATTTGTCAATTGTCATTAAAAAAAATCTTACATTGACTTCAAGTTTGACCGAATTTCAAAGGAATCGTCTGGAAAAAAGAAGGTTGAATTATCTTGAATGGTTCTGAAGTTATGAATTTTTTGTGGGTCCATGCACGGCACTATTCTGACACAAAAATATAACAAAAACAGAGGGTTGCAATTAAAAAAACAGAACTCAGTTGCGTATTTTAATTTGGGATAGCCTGTAAATCAATGAAAATATTTTTAGAATATGCTCATTGTTGAACATATCGTTTGAAAAAAAATCGAATCCATAGCTTGCTTAGAAAAAAAGTTATGGACCATACACACACCCCTGTACGTCTGTTTCTGTCAGTTTGATGTTGTCTCGGATGTTGTTTATAAACTTAACGAGTGTACAATGCCCTGTTAGGAGCCCAACCATGATTCTAGTGGTTCTTCTATTCTGATTAGTAGGAACTTAGTTTGTCTCATGACAGACACGTCAAATCAACGTAGTCCGAATCAGGGAGTGTTCTTCATTTATTCTTCGTAAAATCGTTCAATAACAGAATATCTCAACTGAGATCGTACAGACTATGAGTTGCTAGTTGATTTCAAAATAGACCAATTTTGCGTGGAGAGAGGTACTGATTCTAGCAAGCAAAAACAAAATCATTCAAATTTACTGAATCACCGCCCGCAAGCAGTTTTATTCGTTACATTTTCGAATTACTCTATCATTTTTGTTTTGCTGATATGCAATTTACTGGAATAAATCATTATCACACATTTCACATGAAAGTATTGAAATTCAGCTGCATGGAAATTCTCAATTATTAGAACCAGTCAATCTTGTGCCTATCTGACCGACATCTGCCCAAATGCGCAAGTATATGTGCAATTGTATGCAAGTTTTCCTCTAAAAGTTCTTTAACAATAATAATAATAAATAAGCAGGGAGGGCCAACCACCATCCCAGGCCTTGGTGAGTTGCGACACCACTTTCCTGAGCAACCGGTGCAAAACCGGACCGGCACCCATGGCGTACCTTGGAGGGAATGCTCATTCCCTCTGATGTCGGCTGTGGGTATACTAGGCTAACCCCCCCGGTATACCCTACTACTCGGTTCTATATGCACGAGGAAGAGGCCCCAACAACCAACCCCTCCGGATTAGGGGTCATAGGCAAGGTGGTGTGGCCCAAAACGATGATTTGCCAAACGATGACGACCGCAATGACAACAGACGCTTTGAATGGACGGATGAACTGAGGGACAGTCTTCTGCATTGCTACGAGAGCAGTGATCCCGCCCGAAGAGGATACATGGCGAGAATGCATGCTCTCTGGTGTGAAACACACCCAGAGCACAAAATCTAAGGGATTATGTATCCCACCTTCGGGTTCGAGGCTATGTTAGAGTCCCTCCTCAGCCGGGTAACGCAGTGTCAGAAGTGGCAGATATGCCACGTGTCGATCTGGCTGTAGAGGACGCCCGCATCATACCACCTAAGGAAGGCATCAGAACCCGCAGGGCTCTTCATAACACCATGCCCCTGAAGCCACAACAACTGGCACGGGTGGATGCGGAGATTCACGATGTACTCTCAGAGGATGCTGACATCTGGCCTGTATGATGCCGCTCAGGCCCTGTCCCAAGCGGAGAGGAGGGATACCACCCCTCTGATTGGGAGGCATGAGCATTAACAAGATGGAAGCAAAGATCAAGTCGGCGAGACAACACGCGTCTCGTATCTAGTGTGTGGCGGACTAGTTTCAAATTGGTTTCAAAGTATGTTACAGATTCTAAGTGGTACTCACTTTCGGTACTAGATATAAATGAAATATTGTGTTCATCTTTCTGGATTTTGTCCACACAAAAACGGATTATGGTCAAGTAATTTAGGAAAATAATATAAAATAATCATAATAATCATTAATAGTCAAGGGTAATATAACAAGACCTTGATAAATAGTCAACTATTTTTATTGCATCTAAATTTCGACTGTATTTTATAATAATTTAACGAGACATTATTTTGGCATTAATAATCTGATGAGAGCCCGAGAGCGAAGCTCGAGGGCTTTCATCTCTGATTATTAATGCCAAAATAATGTCGAGTAAAATTAATAAATACAAGAGAAATTTAGCAGCAATAAAATAGTCGACAATTAATCAAGGTCGTGTTATATTTATGAAGATTATTTCTTGAATCCATTTCTTCATATCTGTCATATGAATGACACTGTATTGTCAGGGATTGTAGCCTCGATATCTCATCGTTTTTGATTTTTCCAAACCGATTCATTTTCAAATAATTATTCAGCTTTAACACGATTGATTCTATTTGATGTTTAATATGTATTTATTTAGAGTACTGTCAGATGCTCAGGCTCCTTGATATGAGTATCATGCTGAATAGTCGGTGACTATTGTGCATCATGTAAATAGTCGCTCTACACACGCTCTATTGTTGATTGGTCCTGTCAAACAGGAAACAAACGTATGATTGGTTGATGACTGATATTTAATAGACGAAAGAAATAATCAATAATATTGCTCTACGAAATATTTGATTCTGCCACAACTATTTTGACTTTCAAACGGTATTTAGATGATTTTAGAAAAGTAACACAATTTGTATGGTATGGGAGTATGGAGACTACGTTACTTTAGAATGATATTTAAAAAGTTTATTGACATTCCTTCAAATTCAATCAACAACAATCACAATCATTGTCCATGGAATATTGACATGAGAACGACGCGCCATATCTGGATCCGATTACAGAAACAAACCACGATTTCATTTGTTTTGTCTTCAAAAAAATCTAATCAGTCGATACACTAGACATCTTAGATCAATAATCAAAAAGTTGTCAGTTAGACTTCACGTTTTTCGAATAGTTATTACCATGGTAATTTTGAAAAAGGCGCGTTTTTGAAAGTGCAATAAGACACTTAGATTAGTAGGGTAAATAGGATATAATTAGTAGTTTAGTAAGCTTTGAGCTCTATGTCAAATTCATAAAGAGGTCTAGCAGGTGTGAAGGTGTCAGTGGCACGTAAAGTGTGATGCAAATTCGAGTTTTCTCACATATTAGAGAAATTTAAAACGATTATCGAAATACTGGTGGGGAGAAATCCCAAAATCAACTAAATATTTGAACCACTCATGCTGTATTAATATACTCACAATCGTCCAAGTGTTTCTTGAGACCATCCAGTTTCCTTTCGATCTTGTCATATTCATCCTCAGTTTTAATTTTGCGAGTATTCTTAGACATCCTTACAAGTATTTTACACACTCACTTGTTCAACAAATCCAAACTATTCTGGTGCGTTCTCAATTTCACGGAAATGGGATTTATGATGAGATGTCCACTAAAATCCACTCTATATGCTTCAAGGTATTTCACCGACATGCAAAATGTACATTGTTAATTGCTTCATAACATTTTCATGATAATGCTTTCATTCAAATTTTTCATGCACCGATATAAAGCCTATTTAAATGCCGAAGTGAGTGGACTTGCGTGTGCTCCGGAGAGCGTTATAATGGAAACTATTTTTGTTCGAGAAACACCGGACCTTGACATTTGATTTTATATACCTGGGGAAAATTAGTCAGATTTCCAAGGACATGTCCAGTGGGTTGTTTCCAGACGGAAAATTTGCTATCTTTGGAAATTATCGCCGTTCTTTTATGTCCAGAATTAGGTACTTTAAATCTTGTGATATGACTGTTGCCGAGGTCGGCAGTATATTCAGGGGAAATCTTTATTCACAATCGTACACGTAATGCCTAACCAATCAAAACTAAAATAGTATATTTGCAATAGGCGATTCAAGACAAGCACTTGCAATTGGGTCTTCTTGGAAGAACGTTGCACAAACATCTGTCAGATGTAGTTCAATGTCCGTCATGGGATTACCCAGGGAAGTAGTTGTTTTCTAACAGATGTTTGCCTTTATTTTTCCACTTGGTGGAAAAGCTTGGAGAGATGGATACTCCTTATTCATTTCACTCGGTTAAAGTGAAGTATTTATTAAATATTTGCTATTCTATGGCTTTATTTTTAATTACTCTGTTCGTTTTTGGTGCCTAAAGTTAATTTATTAGGTCCTCGGTTCCTCGCTTTAGAGTTCATTTGTGCGTTTACTTTATTTATTATTATAAGAATATTTTGTTTTATTAAAAAATTATTATATTTATTTTGTCTTCCTGTGTTTATTTTATTATTCACTCTGAGACTAGTGTAGAGCTGGGCATGCACCTTAATTATCAATAGTATGAAAACTGAAATACAAAAAATACTTATTGTAATATTTCTGGATGTTAATCCACAAATGTAAGGCTCATCTGTTTCATACCAAAAACAAGAGGGAAAATTTTAAAATACATTTGGGATTCAAATAGAGGCGAATTTAACGAAGACTTGACAAATACAAAAAAATCTCTAGTATGAGGATAGGTAGGTATGTTGTTTGCATTTCATGAAAGACTTATAACATGTTGGAAATTGAAATGAGATGAAGGCAAATAAAATATTCAGGACTTGATCAACCAGATTTGAAGAAAAGGTAATTGAAGGAAACGGCCATAGCTTTTCTAAATTTACCGTCAATTTCTACAATATTGGATAACTCGGAACATGGAGCTTCTAGTAGCAGAGCAAAGAGACTTTTGACTACAACAGACATGTGTCAAAAGTAGCACTGCATGTAAGTTTTCTTCATTCTATATGTTATATTAAGTCAAATTGATGTCTTTATCTTTCAGGAGAATGTCCCGTCTAGTAATTTTCATGGAAATAGCGAAAACGCAGAATTAGAAGAGTGCAGTAAAACAAGATGAACTGATTGCTAAAGAAGTTTTTGGTGAAATGTCACAAGCTGATTCTTCGCAACTCGCAACTAAATAGTTTTACTCGCACAAGCTCCGAAAACCTGTGTGCTGTGTGATTCGTAAAAACAAATTTTACTGGCTTTTGAAAAAACTTGTAATTTTAGTTAGAAGATTTTTTATGTTTCATATGTTACCTGTTAATGACTAAATTCACTAAAAATTTCGCAAAGATTTGTTGTTTTTGATGTTCTTAAAATTGAATAGTTAGATAAACAATTTAAAAGTTGTGTGAAAAGGGTGGATTAGGGTGTGTACATTGTGTTAGTTCTCACAGTAGAAATGTGTCCTAAAGATGCCATTCATCTTTCAAAGATAGACCCATACTTCCGAAATAACTTGAAACCGCCAAAAATTAGTTCCACAGTAGAAATGTGTCCTAAAAATACCATTCATCATCCGAAGACTCAACACCGCCAAAAATGAGTTCCACAATAGAAATGTGTCCTAAAGATGCCATTCATCTTTCAAAGATAGACCCATACTTCCGAAATAACTTGAAACCGCCAAAAATTAGTTCCACAGTAGAAATGTGTCCTAAAAATACCATTCATCATTCGAAAATAAACTCATACTTCCGAAATAACTTAACACCGCCAAAAATTTGTTTCACAGTAGAAATGTGTCCTAAAAATGCCATTCATCATTCAAAGATAGACCCATACTTCCGAAATAACTTGACACCGCCAAAAATTTTATTAATTTTTGGTTCAGGTGGACAAACTAGGTAAGTTCCAAAAAAAAATTATTAGTTTGTGGCTACTAGTAAACGAAATTTCACCCATTTCGGAAAACTTCACCGGAAATTGACCGGCAAGCTGCTGTTATTCGTCTTTTAAGTTCATCAACATTAGCAGGTTGTGTTTCATGAAAATCGAAGGGAGTTGAAACCGGTGATCTCGGAGGCCATTCAACTCCTCCCCTTCTGTCAATCATTCTACCCGAAAATCTCCCGTTCAACCACTGTCGGATGGGAAGAGAGTAGTGAGGTCAGTCTTGCTGCACATCAATCACCTACTGCATCAATTTGAGTTTTTAAATCGTGAGTTATAAGAGGATCGATAGCCTCTCCAAACAAATTAAGGCACAGTCAAGTTTTATTCAAAAAATAAAGGACCACCGAAGGTGTTTCAAGATTACATATCTGTTTACTGTTCTCTGTTTCTTATTGACATTCCACTGCAACTACCAACCTCTATTCCTCTTCCGTATTACAATTATCTAGTTAGTTAATTTTTTTCTTGTGTCCAAAATGGACAATGACAAAACAGGCACTTGTGCCTAGGTTGTCCCTTTTAGACAAAAAACTTTACTAAGACAAAAAAATTTAAACTAATTTACATGATATGAACTGTAAAATTCCAGATCGTATAAATATATTTATGCGGGTTTTCATTACTCCAATAGCGATCATTAACATTGCCATCTTCCCGTCTGTTTTGGTACTGATCGTAGGGAGCTCGTATGGGCTCTGAAGCAAATTTTCCAAAACTTCAACTTGAGTTTGATTTTAGTTCTCTACGGTTATTTGATTTTTTATTTTTCACCGAAACGGTTTTCTAAAATGTTATCACCAAATCAAGCACATAAAGGTAATACTTAATAAGCCAACCCAATGAGTAGAACTACATTAAAATTCCTATCACATCGTTGAAATTTGCTGAACAATTTTTGCCTAAAACGAAACACTAGATTTTTTCAGCAGAAGTAACAAAAAAGGGAGGCTACCTGTGGATATTCATCGCAGGCAAATTCTTTTTTAAATTAAAGGCCCATCAAAATTATGTGCAATTTGACCCCCCTTCCCGTTGAAGATTTTAAAGGTTTGAACCACGTAGGCTATAAATATTCATTGAAAGTGTCCCCCTTGAAAATAAAATAACCTATTTTTCAAATTCTCATATTATTCACAATGGTGGGGGTGGGAAGATTTCAACTTGCTTGCGCTCGTACTGCAATTTTTTCAAACACGTGAAGAATAAGTAAGTATACGAAATCCTACATAGCTGCAGTAGAGTTCTTCCAGACGTTTCTCAGGATTCTTAACGCCTTAAGGGCCTTGGCCAACAATTTGAAAATGACCTCCGGAAATGTATCGCTTTTACTACTAGTTACACAATGCACTATTTCCTTATAGTATCACCTGTAGCCCAATGAACAACGGTGTGTTTCTCATTATCCACGGCATTGACGTCTGCGTTGTTGGCTAGTAGAAATGTCACCAGTTGCATATTGCCGGCGATGACAGCGAGGTGGAGAGGAGTGAAGCCATCTTCATCTTTTCCATCCAACAAGTCAGGGGCGGCCATGACCATAAGGTCCGCCGCGTGGGCGGCGCAAATGTTGTCGCTGGTGCAGCAGTAGTGGAGTGGAGTTTTTCCAGTTCGATCCCTGTCGTGAAGTGAAGATTCCTGGAAAAATGTATCAGAATTTTCAAAAGGAATTTTCAGTTATCGAAAATTATTGAATGCTCCCACTAAACATTGAAAATTATTACAACATATTGCAGCAAGTATGAATGTTTATTTACGTTTGTAATGAATTTATGCAAGTTTACTGTGAAGCTGTTCATTCCAATATTCAAAAAATGAGAAGTCACTACAATATCTCTTCACAAAATTTATAAAAATGAAATTACAGTAGTTTTCAAAAAATTGTCTTTTCATAAACTCTGATTTACTGATTCACGTTGACTGCAATATCGCATTTGCACAATTCACTAACTCCAACACAGGTATCAGTGCGAAGTAACCAACGAATCCTGGGGAGGCCCTGCCGCAGCCAGACAAGTAGGCCCCGATGGGCTCTTTTTGCTTTCCCCGCTCTCCACATAAGTATCTTGCCTCTCCGAGTTTTCATTTTCTTTTTGGAGTTTTTCAACTTCGAAGATTTCGAATTTTAGCCTCCTGTACGCCTCACGCCAAGGAAGTAAGACGAAGTTTCTTTGTTTTCTTCACACATATGGCAGGTGGGGCTGTTTTTTATACCAATTAATGACAGGTGTCTGCCTAGTTTGTTATAGCCTATTAGTATTCTTACAAGGAGGCGCAGTGTTTGGCGATCTCTGCCTAAGAGCCACGCCATCCTCGACCTGCTAGAGCCGGCCGCAAAGTTTTTTGACTGTCTGCATCCGGCAGTATTCCTCAAGAGTTCATTTAGTTCTCTTTCCACCCAATCGTCCAGAGCAAAAGAGATTTGACTCCTTGCGATACCTAGTACTGGCTCCGGCCCACAGAACGGCGTCGCGGAACCAGTTCTGGCAAGTTCATCAGCCACCTCGTTTTCCGGCACCCCTCTGTGACCAGAAATCCATACCAACTCGACTTCCTTTGTTTCAGCTCATTTCTTCAGAGCGTCTCCACATTCCTGTACCAGGACTGAACTTGGCTTTGGATGGCAGATGGCTCTGAGCGCTGCCTGGCTATTAGTTCAGTCGACAGGTAGTTTCAGATAGGAAAAGGTCGGAAGTTAATGAAACTTTAAGATGTTGTTCAGGGATGGTTGATTAACATTTTCTCAAGTTTTGGACCTCGAGGACACTGTGCTAAAAAATTAGGGGGGGGAAACTGCAAATTTTTCGACCTTGGTGTGGTTTTTCCTCAATATCTTTTTTGCCTTACGTTCTACATCAAAAACGTCGTTCAACTTTTTTGTAGATAGTTAAGTTCCCTATGAATTTGTAGCCTCAAACATGTTTGTGTGTCAATTTGTTACCGAGATATGGCGCTTCGAAGAATAGGTAATTTTTCAAATTTCACCACAAAATGCAGAATTCTACCCTATTTCTTCTGTTATACAAGAATTATGATGAAATGTAGTTGCTATTATAATTCCTACTTGAAATCACCAACTTTAGATAACCCCCACCCCTGCTTGCCCACCAGGTGTCAAGTCGTTCCTCCCAAGGATAAAAGAGTGTCGGGCCGAGGGGAGTGTGTGATCAGCTACAGCAGTAAAAAGCTGGAAAACAATAGATGTTAGAACAATGCTCCTGTGGAACTGCGGAATGCAAACGATGAGCCAATATTCAACATAGAAGGCTGAAATTTGTCTATTCTACCTGCGCTACCTAGACCTATTTGTTTTCGATTTTTGAGGTCATATTAGATCACTTTTCATTTTATTCTTTCAACATGACTCTATTATTCATTAATTCCAAGAAGAAATCTAAAAAAAGTTAGTATAGAAGGGTATAAGTAGAATAGTCAAATTAGGTAATAAGAAAATTAAAATTAGGGATTGGTAAAAATGGGACAGATAGTGTTTATATAAGATTAAGTTAGATAAGTACCATTAGAAACATTCAGCTCTTGAAGTGAATAACTTTGTTAGCGAAAGGAGCATCGAGTGTTAGTGACAGTTTTGGTTTTTGTGTAATTTGCACGCAGTGAGTGGTTGTGATACCACTCCAGCACCGTTTGGATTGAGGAAGAAGAAAATTTGCAGTACCTACATGAAGAATACCTCCCTCTCTGCAGTAGTGGCCCCGTTTCTCACACCAAACGCTACTCCTCAGCAGATTAGCGACGCTGGAGAAAAGTTCCTGGTAGCAGTTTATGGAGGCAACATTGACAGAGACAATCTCGACGACCTAAGGTACCAATTATTCATGCGATTAGTGACGAAGGCTAAATTATTACTAGCCAGCTTACCATCAACAAGGGAAGCTGCCAAGTACCACTCCGCACCAGCAATTATCTCCTCCCATCAGTATGGGGCTGGAGCCCAACCACACGAGAGGTACTACAATCCCCACAACCAGAAATGCTGCGCCGGATGACATCCTCCATATTGTTTCCTGCAAGTGCAGCAGGTCTTGCGGAGCGGAGCTTGCGGCTGCAAGAAAGCAGGTCTCCGATGCTCAGCAATGTGCAAGCACTGCCCAGGCCACTCCTGTGAAAACGCCCCCGCAACTGATTTGATCGAGGAAGACTCACCAGAAATATTGGACGAAAACGACGACAGCGACATCATTGACAACCTTATCGCTCAGGAAGACGACGAGCTGTTACGAGCAGACCCAGCGGCTAAGAAATCTCGGCAGGAAATGTAATGAGTACAAATGAGTATCTACTCACTATGATTAGCTATAATATCTTTATTGCTCAATATAATATATGCCTTGAGAATAATCAATACCAAAATGATGTGAATAGTTATGGTTAGCTTTCATCAGAAAGTTAGCTTTTGAGAATTGGGGTTGGGTGGGGAAAGGAGGAGTGGGGTGTCCAAAGTTGGTGACTTCAACTAAGAACCATAATTACTACAACATTTCATCATAATTCGGGTATAACAGATGAAATAAGCTGTAATTTTGCATTTTTTGTCATTTCATAGCAAACTTCGAAACATGACCTTTTTTTGACGTGCCATATATCGGTAGCGAATTCACATACAAACATGTTTCTTCAATCAAATTGTATTAATTTACGCTCTACAAAAAAGTATCGATATGTTTTTTTCGTAGGACGTAAGAGAAAAAAGTAATCGAGGAAAAACCGGAGAGAAGTCAAAAATTTTGCAGTTTTCCCCCCCCCCCTACTTTTTTCGCACAAGGTCCTCGAGGTCCAAAACTTGAGAAAATGTTGATTAACCATCCCTGAAGAACCTCCTGGAGTTTCATTAACTTCCGTCTTTTTTCCACCTAACCCCACTTTTTTCAACCTGTCGACTGAACTATATCCGAATAGATATAAATTGTCTGTCTCTCGTATACCTCTTTCTTCCAGGAAGATGCCTGCACCCGAAGCCATTTCAACACAATATCAAGGATCAACACCAAAAATTTGTCTACCGAACGTTCGGTACAGCCTTCATGGTACTTAGATTTAAATAACCGTAAATAACATGAATTAATCTGACCCTTCTAATAAAAAAACTGATGGGGTGGTAGTTAAATGTAAATAGCCGTAAATATCATAAATTCGTCTGACTCTTCGAGTTTCGACACTTGATGAAAAAACTGAAGGGGTGATAATATTTCAACAATTCAGTATAAAGTGCATGTCTGCAGAATGCTCAGTACGGTTTTCGCCAGTATTTCTGCCTTTTGTTATGGATCATTACCAACAATTTGATATGTAGTTCTAGTCAGCAAAACGAATGGTACGGTTATTACGGTATTTTATTTATCAAAATATTATGAATAAATCTGACTCTTCAAGTTTCGACCCCTTTGACAATGTTGACAATCATTTCAGTAATTCTGTCTCATGATATGGATCATTCCCAACAATTTTATAGGAATGCAAGTTAGCAGAACGAATGCTGCGGTTTTTACGGTATTATATTTGTCAAAATATCATGAATATACCTGACTCTTCAAGTTTGGACCCCTCTGACAAAAAATCTGTAGAAGTAACAATGATTTCAGATATTTATTTTTTTTTTCGTGGAGTGGGTCATTACCAATAATTTAATATTTAGTGCAGGTCAACAGAACAAATGGTACGGTTTTTACGGTATTTCATTAATCGAGATATCATGAATACACCCGACTCTTCATGTTTCGACATCTCTGAAAAAAAAAAATTCTGAAGGGGTGACAATTCTTTCCCTTCCTTATAATGGATCATTTCCAATAATATGGTATCACTGTCTCATAGTCATAGGAGTTAGCTGAATTGTGACATCGATATTCAAAATGAATAATAACAAGCGTTAAAATTGATTTCTCGCATTACAATTGGTAATCATTTTCTGTTACAGTTTTTACCTTATCCAACATGATATTTTTGATGTTTTAGAATTCGTGGTGGATGAGAATTCGTTGCTAACTTCACACCGATAACCCAGGTACGGATATCAATTTGGCGAGAGTATCACAGATTCTATAAAATAAGTATAGCAATATGAAAAACATATTTATTGTATTTTCTGCATTCTATTTTTCAAGATTATTCTGTTATTTGGATTAATGTATTTTCCAGTTTGTTGCTGGGAAATTATGTTTTTAAAAAATCGATAATTGTTTTCTATAAGATTCTTGTTTGAAGTACCTATTTCTTGATTTCTAAGCAACACAGATTTCGTGCCAGCAAAGCGAAAGTATTTTGCGAAACTTCTGCATTTTGTCGGGATATTATTACTGAAAAGTTTAGTCATGTGTTAAAATGTCCATAATAGGTGTGGAATTATATTGAATTAAAAAATGAATTCTTTGAAACAACAAAAATATAAACTTGTGCAGTTTAAAAAAAACAGTTTTTTTCCCGAAATATCGGTAATTTTTGAAGCACTTAACATGTTCCCCGAAAATCTGCAGCAGTTTCATATTGTTTAATGGGCTGGTAGATAACGATGATGGAATATTCACAGTAAACTAGACGAGACCTCTTAGGTAGTCGAATGTGTCTGATGATCAGTTTTGTGTATTACCTCGGTATTCCGAAACCAACAAAATACATCCGAGGTCCTATTCCATTATTCCATGCACACAGTATTCACATTGAAGTTCATTCACAAGGATCCACGTGTTACATTCTACTACCTTACACAACAGTTCGAGAAACTTTTTATAACAGTCAGATCAACTTTTCTAGTCATAGTTTCATAATAACTTGACACACAAATATTGTTTTTCAGCTATTCAAAATATTGCACATTTTTTCACTCACTCCAGTCGACTAAGACTGTTATACCAAATTTCCCCGAAAACAAGCGGCAAAGTTGCTATGACAATGTGAAATCATTATTTTGGAAGTGCATTCAACCGCAGGGGTAACTTTGTGTCAAACATGCAATGGTAATTCTTTTACGATGGATTCGTCTATTGGCTTCTAACCAGAAAAGATGGGTATATCCTCCTTGAATTGATCGGGCAAAATTTCATTTTCAAATTAGAGATTCTTCATGAGCGATTCCAATGTTTCAACGATGCTACACAACTTATTTTTTCAAACGATTTTATCTACCAGGTGCCGTCTTATTATGTGTACTTGAGATCCAATCAAATAGTTTAACGTTACCTCTTCAATAGAAGAGCCAAGAAGGATAGTTAAAACCGATAGAAGTTGGATAATTCTTCTACCGTGAAAATACAATAACATTCTATGGTTTTGTCGAAACTATGTTGATCAATATAAGTTAAAACGAAAGTTAAACAACTACAATTATTAGAGCTGACGTTATAGTTTTCGAATAAAGTATACAAGATTTTTTAAACTTCACACCCTTAATATCTTCCTTCCAGTAAACAATACGAGGAATCTAAAAAACAAGTGTATTTTATTTTCAAGAGGGACACTTTCAAGGAATATTTGTAGCCGTCGTGGTTCAACCCCCTAGCAGGGGTAGATGTTACCCTTAGAATTTCAAATGGGAAGGGGGGTCAAGTGGTACATCATTTTGATTGGCGTTTAATTCTTTTTCCAATGGTAACCTGACTTATTATTTTTTGACCAGCATTTTCCGAGACAGCACTGCAGCAATTCTAATATAGCTTGTAAGGGTAGGTCAGTTCTTTCATGAAAATGGATGTCTTCTTCCAGTTTCTTCCTGATATTGCTAAGGGCTTTTTCTACGGGAACATTGGTGTAAAGGCTCTCCACATCAAAGCTAATGAAAAATTTTTGGTAGTGTCTACAAAATGCTTCGAATTCTTGACGAATGAACCGCAAGGATTGCAGGATCGATAAGAGGTATTTCCCTAGATTATGGGTCGGTAAGTTTCGGGAGCTGGTGATTGGTCTCAATAGCATGTTTGGTTCATGGATTTTTGGAAGACTGTGAAGATGAGGTGGTTTTCTATAATGTGACATCAGATGTGTTCGTTTCTTATCTGGAATGAAGGTTTTTCATTTCCTAAGAATGGTATACATTTTCCTTTCTGTCGTGGAAGTTGGATCATTGCGTAGTAGGAGTTTGTAGTTTACTGTTTGGAGTGCAGCTTCCATTTCATCATGTTACGTCTTGATGTCCATTATGACTCTGGCATTTCCTTTGTCTGCAGACTGGAGACTTTTGATGGTGGAGTCCATTTGCAGTGTTTTTAGAGCCCTCTGTTCTCCAGCACTGATGTTTTTTCGCTCCTTCCTTCACTTTCCATCTTAATTGTTCTGCCTTCTCTTACTCGATAACTCTACCGAAGGGGACTGAAAGAACATTGATGGAAAGAGCGATGCAAATTTTTAATAACTAGGAGTCACCGGATGTGGAGATAACCCATATCAAACAGGATCTATATCAAAATGGATTCTTTGGGACGAGGTTAGTGTTTTTCATAAAGAGGAACATTGGTGCAAACAAACATTATCGAAGCAATTGAAACGTTGTGAGAAAGTGAAAGAATTCATAAGTTTCATCATGAAATAGTTATTTAATCAACTAGTGTATTAATGACGGCGATTAATGATCGAAATATTTCAAGGCGTGAACGAAGCGAGCGCGTTAATGATCGAGATCATTAATTGCATTTTAATATACGAGTTGACCTTAATCTTGTTGAAATTAAGGAATTTTTGATAAGAAGATATTTATTCAACGAAATGGTACAAAATCTATTGAACATCAATGATCATCTTCTAATTGTTTGAATACATTTATATTAACATTTGTAATGGTAGAATTAAAGAAACTGAAAGAAGGAACAAAAAAAGACATCTGAACTTTCACATTTTACGAAATTACGAAGAATCATGCCTTAATGACAAATCGACAATAATTAGAGGTCTTTAATGGTCGATTTCATTTGCATTGAAGAACATCAACCAGACATGTTAATTCGAGGTCGACGGAAAAATATTTGAATATTTCTCATGTGGAACTGGGAATACTTGACGGAAGGCAATAAATTCCAAAATGAAATTTTGATTATAAAAATAATCCAGCCTTTTGCTTTCGCCTTTCATAGATGGCACTGTTGGTTACATTCTTAGTGGGTGCCGGAGTTATCGTGGTGTCAGTTAACAAAACCGATTAGAAATCAGTTACATGGTGTGGCCGCGTCTATACTGGTGAGCGAGTTGAATCGCGAATCTAGTCTGCAGATGACACATGTTTTTGATTGCCAGTTACAGGAAGTATTGCAAAAAAGTATATTCTTGTAGAAAAACTTTTCCAGGTCGTATGGGGCTGTCTGTTCGACATTTGCCGACAATCCTCTAGTATAGGAAAATATGCGAATGGCTGAATTATTATTATAATCAAAACTTCATTTTGGGACTCAAATATATTTCATCCCATTGAGATGATGGACGTCCAAAACCTAAGCAGTATACAAGTTTTCACATCGTCTACGACCTTCAAACAAACTATATTATTCGTACTTTTGAGACTTTTCAGTCTCAATAACGTAGATTTTGACATTTTGATGAAGTTTTTGAACAAGCCTGCATTCAAACACTTCAAACGTTCAATCAGTTTTGTTTCTTCATCCATATTGATGTTTTTTTCTTTGTTCCTCCTGTTAAAGCTCGAAACGCTGCTTTAATAACGAGGAGTGTAATCTCGATTGAAGCAAAAAACGAATAAATGTGGACCCAAAACAGTATTCAGTGAAGGCATACGTTGTAACATGCAATTGAAGAAAAATTGAAGCTCAAGAGGAAAGGCAAGTTGTAAAGAAAGTTGAAAGTGAAAGCGCACAAGTGATATTTAATTGAATAAAGCTCTTCTATTTTGTAGTTCGTCAGCATATCCATATTGGGGAGACAAGTCCCCTTTTCCATGCATACTCTCCAATCACTAGCCCCATTTACACAAAACATTCTGCTACTTTCCTACTCTTCATTAGTAACCTAATTGATGAGTAACGCACTAGTTTCTGCCGAACAAATCAACCTACGCATGCCTAACCTAATCACGAAGGCATACTAACCTGATTTTGTATGATTTTTCTGACGCCGTCGACGTTTCCCTGTTGAGCGGCGTACATAAGCGTCGTGACACCTCGGACGCCACGTGCTTTTCTTCGACGACGTTGTTTACCGTTGAAAGACGCCGTCGCAACTCTCGCGGACTTTGGCGGGTTACTCATGGTAGGGTGTCGAGACGCGCGACGTCCACGTGCTCGACGACGCCCCACTCCCGGTCTCTCGACCATGGGTTTGGGGTGGCGAGGCAGGCGTCATTTTGGATCCTGAAATTGATGAGATTGTTTATGTAATTACTAAATTGGGGAATAGGGCATCTCTTTCTCAAAATGATATTTTATGTAGATTGATGAAAAAGAATTGCAATGGCCTTAGGTCAGAATCAGATTGCGAATCAGAAATTAATCATATTCTGCAACCATCAAATTACTGGTGGGCCATAGAATAGCAAAATTATTTTCGTAATAACGATAAAGGAGAAAACTGTTGATATGTAAAACCAATGAAATGACAGACCAATTGGGTAGTTATCGGAACAACTTTTTAAAATACTTAAAAACAACGAAATGAAATGTATAGAACTCATTTGAAATCCGAAAAGAAACGTATCTAATGTGTATTTGTGAGAACTAATAAGCATCATTCGCGAAAACCGTAAGAACCAGTTTTCATATATCTGTATACCTATTCGTTAAGAAATGGAAGTAACTGAAATGAAAAACTGAGTAATCGCAAAACTCGATAACCTTAGCTGTGTTCATAACATAAAATTTTCAAATTCAAAAACAAAAATTTTTTTTTGTCTTGTAGTTAACGATAAACTATTCAACTTGCTGTATTATCTCCTAGATAGCGCTGACTTGTGGCCGTTTGACAAATCGAACCATGTCGCACGAATATATAACAATTCGTTCATTAAGTATGTTCCTTTCAAAATGTTTAAATTTTTTTGATAATTCTGGTAATAAATTCAATGTCAGCATTGCCATTTTGGTAAAATCAGGTGCTGATACATAAATAAAAAGGAATGTAATTCGGACATCAGAATTTATTTATATTGACCGCACGCTGCGCCATCACTGCGAGAGTTTTTAATATGTCAATTTAATGTCTTTTGATATATTGATTCAACGTTTTTTTTTTATTCTGTAACGATATTTTATCGATTTTACAAAATTTTGTTTTTGTGATTTGCCTGTTTGATCGAATATCCGTCACATTTTCGTTTATTTTCATTTTATGGTATTACAGATTCAACTTCTTTTGATTTTCAGTACATCGAATTTCGATTCTTCTAAAATTTGATGTGATCCTCTTGGATTCCGGTCTGCTTTGTTTTTGATGCAAAATTGTCATTTAAAGGTTTGGTTCCACAAAATTATTTTTCAATTATTTTCCAGTTTTTGAAGTGATTTCTCATCCAGTTCGGTTCTCCAGTTTATCGTTACTGAACTTTGTTGGTTCGATACTTTTGATTCATAGACTGATTCAGTTCTGTATTTTTACCGTTCTGACAAATTATATGTAATCAAATCACTCAATTATTCATTGTGAATTCAAGAGTGAAAAATATACAGAAGGAGTTGTTTTCTCATGAACATTAACATGACTTATATGAAGTGGAAAAAACTATTGAGAATAATTATCTAAAATGTATATAAAGTAGGGTCTTTCTTACCAGAAACAATATGGTATGGCAGATTTCATGCAATGAAATCTTACTTTGAATCGAATTTTTCGGCATTAATCGGTTCGAGAGCATATTGAAGTTGAAATAGAGAACAAAAATTAAAAAAAAAACAGGTGAAAAATTAACAAATAGTAAAAAACAAATCTTTTGGTTTCCGGGATTGTTTTTCTTATTTTGTTGAGAATTGGGACGTAAACAAGAAAATGAAATTAATTCATCATGGAAGATATCGTCGGCTTAATGTGTTAACCTGCCAGTCCAATTCGAGACAATTCATTAATTGTTATATATACCATGAAAAAAAGAAAAAAAAATTAAATGATTGCGAAAAACAGCTAAGTTATTAGTAAACGGATATTCAGTGATTCTTATTGATGCGTAAAACCATTCTATTTTATTCGCAGTTTTTTCCATCCTTTGAAAATTTTACTCAAATGGAGTTAGCAGGTTAACACACTAAGCCGACGATATCTTCTATGTGGAACTGGGTGTACATGACGGAAGGCAATTAATTTCTAAAATGAAAATTTATTATAAATAATTCATCTTTTCTCCCATTTTCCTATATACTATAGGATCATCAGAGAACGTCGAACAGAAAACATCGGTGTCTCGTCGAAGATGGTATTAACACACTCATAGCGCCGCGTTATGCCCGTGGATATAGGCTGAGAGACAGCATAAGCTGGACAGGCTGATAGCAAATGCATTATGGTTTCGGCTGCCCCACGACACTCTCTGCACTAGTATCAGGGACCTCTATACCCATCACGCGACTACGGTAGACGCGGATATTGAAAACACCATGCTGGCTGGCCATTATAAATCCCTTTGTTTTTGACTTCAGCCTTAGTCTCTGACTTCTGAGTGTTGCTCCTAGGGGTGCTACCGGTTGACGGATATTAGAATTTTTACTATTTTTTAGCCTACTTGACCTGAGAAAAACGAAGTTCAGGTTTCTGGATAAGCCAAGGTCTTCAATGTTCTTGAAGAAGACCCCATGCATTGGCTTATCCTTGTGTAGCTGTAGGTGCCTGTCACACTCCGCAGCTATCACGTGAGTTCTTTGCTGGCAGAAAGTTTGTTCGTTCAGTGTCGAATACGAGATCGAGTTCATCGGCCGCACGAGTTGCTGTTTTGAAAAGAAATGCTTCAATCTGTGATTTTTCAAGGTCGCAGACCATGCAGAGAAGGGGATCTGAACTCCTGATAATTTACATGCTCAATCCAGAACCATACTGTTATGTAGACATTCCAAACTCAAAATTCCACGGCCTCCCTATTGTCTGGGAAAGTATAACCGTGGAACAGACGATGTATCAAGATGCATCATTTTGTTAGTTTTTACGTCGAGTAAAATTGGAATGGCAAGAGTATCAGTTGCAGCAATATTTCTCTTCCCCGAGAGTTCTGATGACCAGATCTGTCGGAGATTATTCTGATCCTTGCCGCGGAGAGAGTTTTCAATAGTGGTTACCAGTTGGGTGTGGCGTTGTTCCACCCCTAGGTAAGTATACGTCTCTCCGGCATCCAGATGATACAGGATGGTTTCGTCTATGAGCTGAATAACCCTCTTAAAATTTTTCGCATCGTCCTCTTTTGAGATGAACCGTGGCATATTTGTCGATCCCAAGCTCCATGCTTGTACTCTTGCACCACTGACTCCCGAGGCATATAGTTTGAGGTCATCCATGTGAAATAGATAAGTGACTTATGCCTCCGGTTGCTGAGGGTGCCGCAGTTGTATCCGCGGGTTTTCCGTAGTACAACGGACAAGGGCAATAGAGGAATGCAGGAGAGAAGAGGGCTGGCTGAGGGAGTGTCCCTGAAACACGCCCTTTATAAAGATAATCTTCTGTTTGAACTCTGAATTGACCAGGGGTGGGATTCTGTAACTTATTTCGTCTAGCGAAAGCGAAGCGAAATGATTGAAATGAAGCACGCGCTAGGAGTTTCCGATGTCCTACTGCTGGTGTTATGGTGAAGCAAGTCCTCCATAGCAGCATCAGCTGTCCAAAGCATCTCACTATTTAATCGGGTACCACAAGGTATCTGAGCAAATGCATTATGAGCTCATGCGATGTTGTATCAAACGCCTTGCGATAATCGATCCAGGCCATTGAGAGGTTACGCTTATACTACACAGAGTCCTGCATGATAGCTCTGTCAATAAGTAGGTTCTCCTTGCAGCCAGCGACCTCCATCTTTGCTCATATATCCGTTAATGCACTGGATCAACTGCGGAGAGTATTCTCATGTATAAGATGCGGGTAAACATCTCATAACATGCATTCAAGCATCTAGCCATGAGTTGTAAAAAAACTCTTGCCAGATGGTGGTGGGTCCTATGGAATTTCTTCCACCAATAGTTATTGAACCTGCCTGAAACAGCGAAATTCGAGCCTTTAAGGGCTGCTAGATTTATTTCAGGGTTATCGGATTGCGAAGATCATTGTGCTTAGGCCGACGAATCCTCCTGCAGAAAGCTTCGAATTGCGCTGGGACTGGAGTTGCCACGTTGAGTGGCAGCTTGAATTCAAATATTTTCTTCTAGGTTTCCTTCCGATCAGCCACTGGCGGGTTATCAACACGTGGAGGCTCTGAAATAAGCGAGAAAGTTTATCGCGGAACTTCATGTTTTCCGCGATGCTTCTCGCCCGCCTCACTATTGACTTCTCCTCAGTCGCCAGCATTCGTATCCTATCAAGACTGTTTGATGGTAAACAGTGTATAGTGAGCTCGTCTTGATTTTGCGGCAATTTGCCGCACTGCAGGCTTGAAGGGACTATTGGCCGCCATGTAGTCTACCTCACACTGGATACGAAACGCGTGTTCTCTCGCCGACTTGATCTCAGCTTCCATCTTGTGAATGCGTCGCTCATGTCCCCCAATCAGAGGGATGGAATCTCTCCTCTCCACTTGGGACAGAGTCTGATGGGCGTCATACACGGCAGAGTTCATCTGCCAGATGTCAGCCTCTCCTATGGCAGTTGTTGTGGCTTCAGGGGCTTGGTGTTATGAAGCGCCCTGCGGGTTCTGAGGTTCTGATGCGGGCCTCCCGCTTAAGAGGAGCTCTGACATAGCCTCGACCCTAATGATGACATAAATAATAATACCTTAGATTTTGAACGGAAAAGGCAGCATGCTCTAGGTGTATCTCACACCACAAAGCATGCATTCTCGCCATATATCCTCTCCGGCCGGCTCATTGGTCTCATACCAATGCAGAAGATCATTCCTTCAAAGTGTCCGTAATCGTTGTGGTCGTCATCAGGTGGCAATCCATCGTTCTAGGCCCCACCACGTTGCCTCTGACACCTATTCCGAGTGGTTTGGTTGTGGGGGCCTCTTCCTCGTGCATTTGGAACCGAGTAGTAGGGTATACCGGAGGTTTAGCCTAGTATACCCACGGCCGACATCAGAAGGAATGAGCATTTTGCACCGGTTGCTCAGGAAAGTGGTGTCGCAACTCACCAAGGCCTTGGATGGTAGTTGGCCCCCCTGCTCATATGGTCCTGCTTATTATTATTATTAATACCTGTTACTTTCCACCTTCTACTTCTTTGTTTTGGATTCAACATCCTTGAAAATTAATAACTTATGATTTCTTTACTGTACTATGAATGCGAACTAGAGGCTGTAGGGTATTGGTAGAACAAAAACGTCTTCTGAACTTTGTGTTACAGGAATATTGCTACAGAAAATAAATCTTTTGCCGAGTAAATTGAGAATACAGTATGAGTTCGTTTCACTTCATCATTCTTTGGAGTACATGTTCATGGACTCTGAACAATGTCGTATGATAAACCCTTTTAGGAAAGAATATGGTTATTTCCACACTTTGTAAACATTGCCAAAAGACATCCTTCTCATCCCCGACTCGTAAACAAGTTAAAGAAAACAGTTCCGAAATTCATAGGAATCGTGATTGAATATTTGATGGTTTTTCAACATTTTTTATTCAGTGAAAACTTGCGTCACACTTTCCCAATGGTAGGAATGTTTCAAACTAAACAATACTGCAGACATCATTAGCAATTCACCAGTAGTGCACAATATTACTCTAATCCATAAAGTAAAAGTACATTAAAAGCTGTTTGCAACGTTCGCGTGAGACGTCCTCTCCACTTTCATGTAATCGACGCCTGTTTTATATCGTGGAAAGCTAGCACGAAACGCTTTCCATTTCCAGATTTTCGACGGAGTTTCACTTCGTTCCTATTGTGTCTGCCAACATGGATTCGTCCTTTTCATGTCATCAGCTTTCATTCTCGCTGAGTTTTACGACAGTTATGGGAACTTAATTATATATCAGTTCTGAGTATTGGTTGAAATGTTGATGAGTTCGATGAGAAGTCGTGAATGTGAGGAAAAAAAAGATTGGTAATCTTTTTCCCGATAATTGTACTGAAGTATGAGAGATATAACTACTTTCCACCACAATATAGGAACAGTGTTTCTCAAATGGGTATTGCAAGTGAGTTGCTTGTGGTGCTGTTAAGTTTCCTTGATGAAATAATAATAATAATAATTTTCTATAAACACTCGTCCTCTACGCCTGTACGTAGAGGACGACTATTATTTCTATTGGCTGTGAATACCAGAGCGACTGATTTTTGGTGGTGTATTCATTTTTTGACTGGGCAACTCACAACACACTTGCTTTTTAACAAGGCATGTGGCTGCCCATCTATATACAGTTCCCCCCCTTAACTTCTAAACGGAACAAGCAATCCAGGTCGGGTAAAATTTATGTAAAAAGGTACCACGTTTACTACTTTATGACATAAAAATTATTGTGGTCACGTGGCCTAGTGTCAAAAGGGCACCATCAACTTTTTTTTTTCAAATGTACCAGCTCTCCTTTCACTCAGCGGGGCCAAAAATAATATGTAGACATTTATTCAAGAAAGTAGATCTCGATATTTTGTCCGTTTTTTCTACTCTTGTTAGTCGACTGTCTCAGTATCTTCCAGTGTGTCGGAGATTCTAGTATTAGACTAATAACCGCGCGTTGTGTCTGTGGATATATTCTGACACCTAAACTACATAAACTAACAGCAGACCTTAGAGCAGGTGTCGCCTTTAGTACGAGGATTATACCGACTTCGGTACAGTAGAATAGTGGAGACGTCATTCTGGTAAGGCATCATGAATTCCTCCTACTGCAATTTCAAGGTCTTCGAAGAAGACCACATGCATTGGTTCATTCTCAAATAGCTGCAGCGTACATGCACTTTTTCCCCCAGGCATATAGTTCAAGGAAATCATTTGAAATGAATGGTTGATCCCATACCTTCGGTTGCTGAAGATGTCGTAGTTGTTGCCACGGGCCTTTCTTAGTGCAGAGGACGAGGGTGAAATTAGGTAGATAGCATGAGTTTTATGGGCAGACGGTTCAGTAATAGGATCCGTTTAAAGGAAGTCTAGCGAAAGAGGATAGTCTGCTAACCTATACCTTTCTCACACTCTTCTTGTTCAGAACGATGCTCCTGAGGTATGCTTGCCGTATTGCTCCTTCGATGTGGAGCTTCGATTGTCTCATGCCTGGGGCCTTTTCCCAAGCATTTTACTTCCAAGATTGTTTTCATTATTGGAACGCTCCGTGATCTAGAAACTCCTAGGATTGGTTCTTGTCCAATCGTTGATCTTTTCGAACCTTGTCTAGCTAAACAATCGGCCTGTTTGTTTCCGCATTCCAGATGACCAGGATCAAAAGTAGCTTTCCATTATTGACGGTGGGCAGCCTTTGCTATCAGTGCATTTAAAGCCCTAGCAGCGAACTGACTCTGTATGATGATGTCGTGGTAGCCTTGGTCGATATTTTCTCTTACACAGCCGAGTATGGTAAAAACTTCGGCCTGAAATACAGTGGCAAAATTTCTCAGGGTGTAACAGAGTTCCACTTTTAAAAATTGCCCTTATTCTCCGGCGCCGGCTGACTCACGCATCTTCTAGCCATCTGTTTATCAGATGATCACAGTGGTCGGGATCAGGTGGTGCCCAATCTGCTTCCATTCCTTTCTTTTGATAATGACCACGGCTTTTCCATACATTCCCTGGCTCCGCTATTGGTTGAACCCACTCAAGGGAGCAATGGTTTTGCGTGCCTCATGTTCAATGGAGAGGTGCCGGAAAGGCAGTCCTGGACTGTCTTCAGGGTCTTAGTGAGTCGTCCTCAAGTTACACCTGATTGGGTTCCTGACTTATTGAATGCTGTACCTTGCGATGACTGCATACGTAATTTTTGAGCGTATAAGAATCGTGTAGGACCAATAAAGAATCTCAGGGATGAGCCAAATGATTTTCTACATGCCCAGAAAGCAGCTGTGGCTTCACCGAGCTTTTGTTTTGTTGAGACCTCCTAGTAAGTTAGTTCCTAGTATATACAACCAGCTCTGCCTTTTTGGGGTTCATACTCAGCCCTACTAATATATCCCATTCATCCACTCCATTGAGGAGCTCGTTGTATGGTCCCCTCGCGAGGTTGGATCCCAAATTATCAACCAGGATACCAATGTCGTTCGCGTAGGTGTGAGCGTAGTAACTCAGGTCTTTGATATTTATAATTACAGGACACCAAAGGACATAGGGACAAGAGTCTTCCCTGCAGACAGCCTCCTATGGGTTTGACCTTGCTAAAGCTACTCCTGAAAGTGGCTCTGGCTAGTCTTTAATTTGCTTTCTCTTTATCGATCAGTATACCTAGGGTGGCATCATCATGATCTAACCCAGCCTCAACCCTACAGACGAGTCGATGTAGGGCACGATGGAGGTCACTGAGCGAATTTAGCTCTAGTACTTTCTTTCCGATATATCTTTCCACTAGCCCCCTCTTGCCTATAGAAGAAAATACGTGAGGTTGATGGCTCTGAGCTCTTTTATCTGAGTGTAATCAGTTTTACCTGGCTTGGGAATGAAGATGACTTTGGATATCCTCCATACCTTAGGAAGGTAACGTATCCGTATTCAATGCAGAATTTATTCTTAACGAGACTATGACAGAACAGAAATACAAATTCATTCCTCAGATATGGAGTTGATATAAGCAATATGAAAAACAAGAAAGAAAGAGCAACTGAAAACGAACGAGTAGAGGTACCAACATGTGTGAGATTTCGTTGAGAATTTGTTAGCGAACCAGGAAATACAAATGAAAATGAAAATGAATAGAAAGATTGATGAATTCAATGAATCAAAAACGTGATATGATGTGTAACAAAAGAGAATAGATACATTTATTTATTTAACAACGTATACAATTACAATTGTTTGGTGCAAGTCAAGAAAAATGGAGTATAAAATTATGTCATTATGTCGTCAGCAAGGAGATTTCTCCAATAAGATAGACAGATTTACAGTACAAGATAAAATCAATACATTCACATGGTAAAATCAAAATTTACAATAAAATCCTACCTACATTTAACAATGTGATATATATAATGTATACTCATACATGCTCATACATTTATATACATTAGTTCTGTGGCAATAAAAGTGAATAAATACTTATTATGTGCGTTCTTATGAAAAAGGTGTTCTGATAAATTCTTCGACGGTATAAAAACAGTGTCGCAATAAAAAAAGTCCTGAGTTTGTTTTTAGAACATTCGGGACGGAGATTTTTCATGTCTTCAGGTTCGTGATTATACAGATCCAATTGGAAGAGTTTCTCTAACACTTGTTCAGTCTCAATCGAGGTATGACCAGCCGATTACAGTATCTTCGTTTTTGTGAATCTCTAAAAGTGTTTTGTAGATGTGAACTGATGGAAGAGACATCACTCCACTTTTGATAAATAGGGGTTTGCAGCTGTCCCTAAGCCCAGCGTTGCATATTATTCTCAATACTTTTTTTTGTAGGATGAAAATTTTTATTGCGTGTGAGGAGTCATACTCTTATTTCGAGTAAAATAGGGCAAAATACGTTTTAATTAGTGCATCTGTACTCATCATGGTGCGTAGTTGTGTAAAAGCGATAAACTTTTTGATAGTTTGCCTCTGAGATCTTCAATGTGAGCTGACCATGAAAGATTGTCATCTAGATTATAACAAGTAGTTTGACACTGCAATTGTCTGAGATATTCATTTTAGATGAGAATTAGATTTATTTTTATCATTATTTATTTTAAGTTTATTCGCTAGGAGCCTTCTATTCTGCTGCTCTGGATTCCAGAATCAATTGTCTATTGTCTTTGTTCCTCGATACCAATGACGTGCCGTCAGCGTATTGTATGCATTGTACAGGTTGCATGAAGAAGTTCAAATCATTCACGAAAATAAGGAAGAGCAGAGGGCCGAGTACGGAACCCTGAGGGACCCCATGTTTTATTGGTGTTGACCATTGACCATTTTCAGAGACAATTTGCTTTAGTTTGCCCAAATATGTTTCAAAGATTCCGAGGGCAACTCCCCTCACACCATAAAATTCCATCTTTTCTAGAAGCATGCCGTGGGAGGCACAGTGGAAGGCTTTCGAGAGGTCACGCAAGGTAATAGCAACATGTTCCCCTCTCTCAAGGCCTTCCACTATGTCCTCGACTATCTTTAGAAGTGCATCAATTGTAGAAGTTCCAGAGCGAAAACCACATTGTGCATCGTCACGTAGATGTTTAGCCGAACTAGTCTATTTTTCAAAAGAATTTCCAGAATTTTGCCCAAAATTGGAACAACTGAGATTGGCCGGTAGTTGTCGACTAGTTTTGGATCCCCTTTTTTGAAAATGGGAATTATTTTATAAATTTTGAGGCATTCGGGAAATGTACCAGACGTGAAACATAAATTGAATAATGTGGTTAATGGTTCAATAATTTCTTCAGCGACTGCTTTGATATAACTATTCAACTCATAGTAGTCCAAACAGGATCCAAACAGAGATTTGATAGACTCTCGCACTGCTGGTGTAACGGGTGTGAGGAAAAGAGATTCGCATGGTTTCAGTTTGCTATTTAGAATTTTTAGATGCACATTTTTTGAAACCGACAGCGAAGATATAATATTTTCTGCCATACTCCCAAAGAAGAGACTGACATCTTCAGATGATATATCACTTTTTTTGTGGTTTGTTAGGGTTGAGTTCATGATTTATAAGTTTCCAAGTGGTCTTAGAAATATTACATAAATTTTTTTGCTTCATTTAGTTGTGTTCTTTATTGTTTCCTCAGTTCTCAGAATATCAATGAAATAATGAATGAAATAATCGAAAACAGTCGCAATAGGAAAACACCAACCAAAAACAGAGGAGATCAATAGTTATTTATGTATCAAGTGAGTAAAGTGATACTTTTTTTACGAGTAGGAAATGTTGACGCACGACGCCGTAGGCGGATTGCGGCAATTCCTACGAGTAAAAAAAACACTTTACTCACGTGTTTCATACAATATTTTTTCTACAACTGTCAAAAAAGGAAAACCAACCAATGTTTTTATACTATTTATTATCTACTTTTCATCCTCATTCAATTTATTTCAAATTAACAACGCAAAAAAAATAAACCACAGAAATACAAAAAGTGTACTTTTTTAACGCTTTTCTGTGTAATACTGAAATCGTAATTTGATATCAAAATATTCATATACTTTAGGAATTCAAAACTACACAAAAAAGTGCACTTTTTTTGACAGTTGTAGAAAAAAGCTATTTATTGTATATAAATAGTATTACACTGAAAGAGTGGTAATAATTACCTTCTATTCACCTTTTATTACATAGTTGGTAATAAATTATCATTTAAATCTTTCAGAAACTCGTGTATTTAGGTAGGTATAGAAATTTGGAGATCTTGATATTGATGCATTTTCCATAATATCAGTATATCAGGATAAAACTATATATATTTCTGTTTTGAATCTGATAAGTTGGCAGCCCTTCTATCAATTTAATGCGCAAATATATCGTGCTAGAAAGTCATTCGTGTTAATTTGACCTCGTTACTGACCCTGACAAACAGTTGACCCAGATTATAGTGACCAATTTCGTTATCGGTAAGAATCACCATGACAAGAGCGCGAAGTCTGGGCATTTAAAAGGGATGATGTAGTAAAATATTCCACGAACGACTTATCGAATTAGTTTGAATTTTATTTCTTTTTTTACAGTCTACAGTTGAATTAGCTCAGCTTATTGCAGTACTGATATCTACTCGAAGTAATTTGTAAAAAATAATGTTATCACGAGTCTCACAGGTTTTGGGAAAGCTTATGCGAGCAAGGAAAATCCGGGGACTACAGCTTACGTACAAGTGAATTCCGATCCACTCGAGCTCCGTGACAGGCGGTGGGGATCGAACCCACGACGCCTGGGTGGGAAGCAAACGCTCTAACACTACGACCACTTCGATTTTAAAAGAATAAACTGACAGTCATTAACACGCAAACTGAAAATATAATTGAATAGCATATCCTGTGAATACGAGTATTGCTACTTACGTTTTTTACATCGTAAATTTTGACCTTTTCAATGGTAAACATATCCAGAATGGTGTTGTCGATTGTGGCTAATTTAATGACCATGAGAAATTCTGCCGAATAGAACTTTAGGAAATACATAGTCGAACTATACCTTTCAGGTATGCTAACATATGGAAAGTTGCATTTAACCCCATCTTAAGGGTAGTTTATACTTGCGATTTTTCGAAAAGGTTGCCAACTGGAAGTTGCACGTGAAGGTATTTCACTCAATCGATTCAGAATTATGAAATTTGTATACTTTGCGAATAAAAAATCTATCGACAAGAACAAAATATCTTTCGATAAACGTCCTAAAAATCATGAACTATAGAAAAATCATCAGATTCCCTTAAAATTGCATATGCGCATATGTGTGCGTTTAATAAAGGCTGAAGTTCACGAAAATCAATTGAAAAATTATGAAAACAAAATTTTGGAGAGTAATTACCTCTTTCAACTATGGATGAACTTTTCAACTCGAGAACGGTTGAAGATAGAGCAATTCTGGGAACGCCAATCGATTCAGAATAACGAAATTAGTATACTTTTTGAATTTCGAGTAGGTAGACAAGAACAAAAAATTACTTGAAAAAAGTCCTAAGGCGTGTACCCCTAAAAATCATGAACATTAGAAAATCATCAGATTCACTTGAAATTGCATATGCGTACATATAAAAAACGGTCGAATTCAACGAAAATCATTGGGAAAATTACAAAAACATAAATTCTGGAGAGAAATTACCTCTTTCAAGTCTAGATGAACTTTTCAACTCGAGAACGGTTGAAGATAGAGCAATTCTGGGAACGACAATTGATTCAGAATGATAAAAAGATTATACTCTGTGAATCTCAAGTCGATCAACAGAAATAAAAAATTAGTCGAAAAAAGTATACCTACGTGGTAGAAACCGTAGAATCACTTACTTGTCTTTTCACCCCTATTTTACAATAATCGATTGTTTTGGAATCAGTTCTATTGGCAAGTAGATATCCAGATAATTTTTCTATTCTTTTTTATAAATTTTGATGGCGAATTATTGAATTAGCGAAAATTATCACGAATACTACTTATAGATGAAAAATATATATTTTTTTTATTTTTTGCAAAATCACTAGAATAAACTACCTCTATCTGGGAGCGGATCCGAATTTTTATTAGTGGCTCAAAGAGTATAGTTTTTCTAAAAAATTACAAGTAGATATAAACAACCTCTAAGTATATGGGGGTGGATTTCCTCCAGAGATATCTTCTTCGCATTATGATTTTGATATTCGCAGTACAAATCTGAAATCAACGAAATATTACATTTTGACCAGCAAACTATTTTTTCTCTTCATTTATGCGACCGAAAAAAAATGTTGAATTGGTGTCTTCCTTACAACATTATTGAATAACTTTCGATTGAATAATTAACATGACTGTTGGACACAATCAATATACCTAACGTGAAAGCTATTTTTAGAAGTTGGTTATCATTTATCGAGTATTGCACCTGTGAATAATCTAATAATAATTCCAACGAAATTTTACAGGTTGAAATTAATACCACGAATGCATTTCATGAACAAATTTAACTCAAATAGGGATATATTTCTCAATGCGAAGTATAGTCACTTTGTAGGTACCTACTTACCTTCAGCCATACATCACTATTTCGAAGGGTGTAAAAAACAGTAAATATACATTGGAATTTACGAGGTAAACATCACGCACCACCACTTGATCGTTCCCTTCAACTGTCAAGGGGTAGTTTTGTTTTGTTTGAATTTTGTTTTTGTTGCCTTGGGAACGCTTCCTTTTATGATATCCTTTGCGCAATAAATCACGTCGCAGCTCTTCTCCAGTATTCACATTATGGCAAGCATCACTTCGTTCGTGAATTAATATGTGATTAATTTTAAATTCAATCGGTTTTATGTAATTTTGAATATTGTGATTACGTTATTTTGAATAAATTATTTTGTTTTTGTTTGGTTAGCTGATTAGAACAGCAATGTTTATATGACGAGGTGGCCGAGTGGTTAAGGCGTTGGACTGCTAATCCAATGGGCTCTGCCCGCGTGGGTTCGAATCCCATCCTCGTCGTTTTTTTTTTAATTTTCGCTACCTCCAATTCATCAATATTTTTTTTTGATATCTTAAAATTTTGTTATTTTGCTCCTAACAGTCATGAAGAGACGAAATAGTCATTAAAAACTCCAGCAATGAACAAATTAATACTCATATCTCAGATCATTGCATTGTTAGTTGCAATATTGATCTGAAAACTGAACGAAAATGATTTTTTTTATTATTATTATTAGTATCTTAGCTTTGGAAATTTCAATCACGTTGATTTTCATAATGATTTACCAAATTCACCTTTTCACGTAATACATATAAAGGGTGATTCAACAAGATTCCCGTGGTCGATTGCTCCGTTGTCAATCACTATTTCGATTTCTTATATCTTTTTTGCCAAACGGACCATTTAAGACTATCTTCCAAAATTATTGTTATTCATACAGGGTGGGTGCACCATTGAAGTGTGACTGACCAAAGTTGGTCTTTTTCAAATGAATCACCCAGTATATTTTCATATATTCCGATCCGCTGTTTCATTGGCTGCTCAACGATTTTTTCAATTTTGGATTCCGTTGCGGCGTTGCCGAGTTATCTAAAAAATATGTATTTTGCAGACTTCCTTTTTAAAAATTTTCTATTTCACGTTTCGAAATATTTAGTGGGGATAATTCGGGAATCGATAGTCGAAATGGTGAAGTTAATGGTGAATATAGTAAATATTGTATAATATATACAGGATGTTCGGTACAACAATACAAACTTGGCCATTTTCAATAATTTCATAATTTATTATCATTCATATCAACTTCTTTTTGATGACTATTCAATTTTTATTCTTGATGTCATGTGCCTAAAACAACCCGTTTCCGAGATATTGTGGTTTTTAAAGGAAGTGTTCAATGGCAAATCAACAATCCCGGATATTTTCCACCTACATGTTTCTTTACAGAAAATACTGACACTGAATGCCGTTTTAATTATTTTATCCTTCTTGAAAAATTATGAATAACTAGCATAGCAAAACAAATTTTGAAAAGTAATTGATTTTTCTAGTTTAGGTATATTCAACATATACTGGGTGTTTCATTTGAAAAAGACCAACTTTGGTCAGCCACGCTTCAATGATGCTAATAATTTTGGAAGATAGTCTTAAATGGTCCGTTTGGCAAAAAAAATATAAGAAATCAAAATAGTGATTCACAACGGAGCAATCGACCACGGGAATCTTGTTGACTCACCCTGTATAGGACAATCAATAGAAAATATGTTTGTAACAAATATACTAGTAGAAAACCGAGTATGTCATAACATGGAAGACAGTCCGTAGTTATAGGTATTCTGTTAAGTTTTGTGCACACATAAAGTACACACTATTCAATATTTTCACGGGAAGGGCAAACCCTACATCTTGAAAAATAACAAAGTAATGAATTTAAAAAAAATCGAAAATTTATTCGGTTTTTCCAGTTTTTCTTTGTTAATAATGATCCGATTGTATCGTACAAAATCACATTTTGTTTGTTTTTTAATTCTCAACAATATCTTTCATTGGAGCAACCAGATTGCTCAATGAATTTTCATTTTAACACTAACAATTTTTTTTTGTATTTGGTTGTTTATAACAAATTAATAAATGACAGATCAAAGAATAGATTTCGATATTATGTCCGTTTTTCCTCCTCTTCAGAAGATATTTTTTCCAACAGTGGCCAAAAACTTAATGACGAAAATCGTCTTCGTCTGTTGATCGAGGAGGACTACATCAGGCTTAATGGCTTGTATTTGCCTGGGTGTGGGAAATCAATAGTTCCAATAGATTCAGCACTTCTTATTCTTCACAACGGAGTCAATATCTCCCGGAGCATACGGTATAGGTTGGAACCACATAAGCTAGACAGCAACCTCTATACCCATCATGCGACTACGGTACATCAGTGTGTTGAAAACACCATCCTGGTAGACCGTTATGAATCAATCCCACGGTTTCCGACTTCAGCCTACCTGACTTGAGAAATGCGAAGATCAGGTTTCTGGATGAGCCAAGGTCTTCACTCTCCCCAGCTTTGGCGTGGGCTTTTTGCTGAACAGTTTTCAACTCGAAGACAGAGTTTGGATTTGTCCATTCAGTGCCGAATACGATACCGAGTTATCGGCTGCACGGATGGCTGCCTTGAAAAGAAATGGTCCAATCCTTGCTTTTTAATGATCGCAGACTAAGCAGATAAGGAGATCTGAACTCCTGATGATTGTACAGGCTCCATCCAGTACCATTCTGTTATTTAGATATTTCAAGCTCAAAAATCCACGGCCTCCCCGTTGTCTGGAGAAGTATAACAGTGCAACAGAAGATTTAGGATGCAAGCTCCTATGAAGATGCATCATTTTGCGATATTTTACGTCGAGTTGTCGCTGCTCTTCCGAGGTCCATTTCATCAGTATAAGGGAGTAAAATAGAATCTAAATGGCGACTCTATTAGTTGCGATAACTTTTTATCCCCGACAGTCCTTATGACCAGATCTGTCGGAGTTTATGCTGATACTTGACGCGAAGAGAGATTTTGATAGTGGTTACCTCTTGGGAGAGGCGTTGTTTCACCCCTAGGTGAGTATACATCTCTTCATCAAGATGATGTAGGATGCTTCCGTGGTAGTTTTCCTGGAACACGCCCCTTCTAGAGATAATCTGCTCTGTTCGTACTCTTTTACCAGATCATATGGTGAAGTAAGTCCTCCAGAGCGGCATCAACTGTCCAATGCATCTCACTATTTCATCGTGTACCACAAGGCATCTGTCCAAATCATATCAGAATATAACTACAGACTGTCTTTCATGTGACAGCACAGTCGATATCTAATATTTTTTTTAAATCACTTATTTTATGCTCTATTGATCTATTGATTGGTGTAATTAACCCGAATATAAATAAAGAGGTCCAAATATGCAATCCATTGATACATATAAAAAATCAAGAAATACTTTTTCTAAAACCCCGTTTATATCATAATTAGGTATATGCTAAAGAAGAACGATGAACAAATATTTTATTTCAAATTAAGAATAACAGAATTTCTCGAAACTTATGATTTAAATAATGGTAAATTGTTACATTCGAGCAATTATTCAAAATTATAGGAATATGCTCGGGAAAATTTCGTCCACATAATGTGCCTGCCCCCCCACTCATCTCATCGTATGCAGCCCCTGGATGTGGCATTCAAGTCGCCGTTTAAGACATTTCATGCTCAAGAAATTTCCAACTGGCTCAGATTATATCAAGGGCGAGTGGTGACCACTTATTGAGTAGGAGAACTTTTGGAAAGGCGTATGCAAGAGCTTCCACCATGGAAACAGCCATTTATGGTTTTAGGAAAACAGGAATGTTTCCACCTGAAACATTTTCAGAGAACATGACTTCGCAGCAGAAATCAGTGGAACATCTTGTGAAGAAACGGTGGCAAGAGAAATAGCAAACAGAGCAAAAGGAAAAAGAAAATCAAGTAGAACAAAGGAACAAAACGCCCGAGAAGCAGATAATTCCTAAGGGCGTTTTCACACACAACGGCAAAGCCTGTGCCGGTGACGGTGCCGGTGCTGGAACCGGTTCCTGACCGGACAACAGCGTATTTCACACAGGCCGGCATATCGGTGCCGTTATCTGTTTTAGTATTCGTTGAATAGTGCAGGAAGAAAGATGTGTGCTGTTACTGCTATTATGAGCTAGTATTTGATCAAAAAATAAATAACACCTATTTTTTGTTGTTCCTTTTTGTCCAATTGTAGAAAAGTGTCTTATAAGAACGCGTATATTTCCTTCCACGCCTTTTCTTTTTCATTCCTGTCTTGAAACAATCTGGAGTCTTGTCCCACAAACAAGGCTTCCTTTCTACGACTTCAATAAGGGTTACAACATCATATTTGAACAATTCTCTAATTTTTAGTAACAATGTACAATCCAATACAAAATACACAATTGCTATGAGGACAACTACGATACTAAGCGATATAAACAACACGTATCAAAATATCTACTCTCCGTCACCGACATGTCAGAACCTGTGTGTGTGTGTGTGTGGACACACGTACATAAGAAATCACAGCAACCGACAAATCGGACACCGTTTCGTCTTCCGATTGTCGAGATCCCCGCCGGCTGCATAAATCGGAATCGGCGGTCGTACCGGCAAATAGGTCGGACCGGGCTATGTGTGAAAATTACAATATGATTACATTGCATTCGATGCCGGCACCGTCACCGGCACCGGTTTTGCCGGTGTGTGTGAAAACGCTCTAAGAAGCAAATAACTCCGGCAAATCTAATGCCTGCACCCTCTATAACAAAAAATATTTCGCAGAAAAAAAAATCCAGAGCTGGAAAAGCAGTTGTTGTCACTAGTACACCACACAAAAACGAGTTGGAATCAAGCATTGAAAAGAAAAACTTACCATCAACATCTGGTGGTAAAAGAAATATTTGCAAAACAAAGTACAACAGAAGGAAAACAAGTCCGTGCCATCCTCCAAGAAAGGAAAACCGAAAAAATCAAGCCCAGTTACCTTGAGTTCCTCAGATTCAGGTTCAGATCCAAAATATGATGACAACTGAGATGGCGCTGACTCTGCTGGAAATTTCGCAGAAGATGCAATTTGCATGTTCTGTGAACTACCACTCTCTGAGAATGTGACGGGTGAAGAATGGGTGAGATGTCAGGGATGTAATAAATGAAGTCATTCAGCTGAACTGCTCCAGTTTAAATAAAGGCAATTTTTTTCGTTAGGAATGGTTTGGATAAAGCCTGCGGAGTTCAAAGAGTAGATCTCGATATTCAGTCCGTTTTTCCTTCTCTTTTAGGACGATATTCGTTTCGCCAGGAGTTGAAAACTCAATGACGAAAATCGTCTAATTTGGGGTAGGTACTCAGATTTTTTTTTAAATGCAGTTCTTTCTTTAAATACATTTTTTAATTGCCTTTATTATCCTGAAGTCTCAATAACAAACTGAAATACCATATAATGTAAAAAACTTCGTTGCCTTTGATATAATAATTATTTTACACGCATATTAGACGACTTTCCTCTACCTCGTAATTCTACAGAAAAAGTAATTTTCATTCTAATAATTCAAACGAGCCGGCATGATTCATTACAATGACATTTACGTGGCAGTTGATTGTTTCCATTGCAAAGAATACGAGATTTTCTGGAACTGAGACATGTTAATTTGCCAATATTTTGAAAACTGATAAATAACCATATTGTTTAAAAAATTGTTTAAAATTGTTTAAAATTGTTTTTTCCTTTAACCAGCTGTCATCCCCGTACGAACGACAGCCCTCAGAAGTCGAAACTTGTACGAGCTAAGGATCAACGAGGTCTTACCTTTTAACGTGAGATTCCTAGCACGAGACCAGTGCTAGGAAACGAACCCACGTCCCTCTGACGATAATAGACTAGCGCTCTACCATCATGACGAATCGAATGAGAATATAAAATTGGGGGGGTTTCCATTTGAAAAAATTGACTTAAAATATTTTTTTCAACTGGATCTATATCATTTTCTGGCGAACGCATGTAATTGATATAAAAATTCTGCTGAACTTGGTCCTTTCCTACGAATAAATCGATACACAACCGAAAATAAATAATCATGTCCAAATATAAAAAAATATTTGTCGGTCTGCAAACGCAAATTTCAACTTAAAATTTTAAATATTTCGAAAAGGGTTAGATGAAACATGTTCAGAATCATGCGGGCCACAATCTTCAAAATATTTTAACCGAATAGAATTTATCAACAATAATGAACTGTCAAATTTTCAAATTCAACCCATCTATGGTTTTCTATATATAGATCGATGCAGTGCCTAGAGGGACCCCCTGTAGAATATCTGAGCAACCTGTCATCTCCTCTCAAAGAGAAATCGCAACAATGTAACATTCCTTGTTTTTTCATGCCTGTTTCACAATTAACGACTGATCTGTCAAGTTTTGGGGCGAGTTCTAGTGTCGAGTGAATTTTTTCTGTTCTGTGATGGATGATTACAAAATGGTGGAAATTATCATGAATATTAGTATTTTTTTTCTTTGAGTAATTTGACACTTCCCAACTCCAAATGAACTTGCCAACTGGAGAACGGTTGATGATCAATAGATCAACTATGTGAGCGCCAATCGATTCAGAATGATGAAATTAGTATAATTTGTGAATTTCAAGTTAATCAGCGGAAACAAAAATTCCTCGACAAAAGTCCTAAAAATAATAAAAATACGAAATAATCAGATTCACTTGAAATTTGCACTACGTCTAAATATATTAGTTGCATATACTCAGTAACAAGATTTAGCATAAAAAAAGGCTAAACCGTTTGAAATTCCCCGCGCGAAATAATTTTCGAAAGTTTTTATTTTCCATTTTTCAAAAAATCGCAAACGTCCCTCAAATGTATCTAGACGAGTTGATTCCGAATTATGAAAAAAAAATTGGGGGGAAATTACCCCTGTGAATTTATCAACTCGCGAAGGGTTAAACATAGATCGATTCTGCAAACGCCAATCGATTCAGAATAATAAAGTTAATTGATGATGGAAGAAAGTATATTCATAATCGTGATTTTTTTTTTAATTTTCAAATGGTTTGAAGATGTAAAGCTGCGTATAGTGCAATTGGATGTTCCTAAGGTTCCGTTTTTGTACCTCTACACTTTCACAAATGCTCATATAACCAAATATACATACGACGATGACAATTCCAGGAGACAATGTAGAAAGGCTAGTGCCACCGACATCCACTAGTTCTTAAAATGTGGACAAAATAATGACCGACAATAAAATTTTCATTACAAGAGGGACATATCATCAATTCAAGGAAATGGACTAACCTGTTTCATAGCCTTAGCGAAGAAATGAAGTTCCTATGTCTTAGGATCAGTGCTAACATTGTCAGACAAACTTTTTGGGCATTCCAATTGTGGGAAACTCCCAAGAATTTGCGGGAAACTCCCAAGACTTTGCGGGTCCCTAAACAAGCATGTTGTCCAACTCGACATGAAGAACATAAGTATGTATGAAGTCCCAAAAGCGAGATAATAATGTTTTTTTTCGGCGACCTAGACCTAGGAGAGACGTTTAGTAAACCTACGCTATTCAAAAATTTTTCATTTGTTCGATGGTCAAATGGGTTTTGTTTAGTCTAGCTAGAGCATTCTCTATTCGGTGTCATCCCAAGTTAGTCTGTTATCTAAATGAAGACCTAAGAACTTCACTTCTTCGCTAGAGTTATAAAAAGGGATAGTCCATTACTTGGATTGGTGGTAATATATCTTTTGAGATGGAAATTGATGGTCATTGATTTATCTACATCGAGAATTAGTCCAACATTGTTAGAAACTTCGAAATATTGAGGAGAAAATAAAAACTGAAAAGTTTTTCTCAACCTCGATGTTATTTCCAATGAATAGAGAATAGAATATTTATCACATTTTGACAATTTATTCTGGAATTTATTATATTCTTTCAACCGCAATGCGTGGATATTAATGAACCCAGTGGCGTCGCCTGGGACAAAACTGGAATGTTGATCCATGGAAGCTAGGTCTTCGTTATATAAGGATACTTCAGATGCTCTTCCCCAAACGGTCACTGAAAATTCGAAGCATAATTAATTTTGTATAGATAGAAATAAACAGTCTCACACAAACGGCTTGCTGCCTAATCTCTCGAGCCCGGAAGAACTAGATTAAGCCGTTCCACTCTCTCACTTCACAATTTGTAAGCGTCGTGGGATGTTTCAAAAATCCCCTTCTTCATTACCAGATCTTAACGTGAGATGAAGGACGAAACGTAGGCCTTTCATCACATTAACACGTATCAAGGGTGGGAAGTTTTCAAAATAACACACCGTAAATTGAAAAACAATCCACAATTATTGAATGATTTTCATGCGCAAAAAAACTGTTAGGATTACAAAAAAAAGGACGCCTTGGTTGACAGAAAATTTGAAAGTTATAATGGGCCTTCGAGATCAAGCTCTTGTGAAATATTAAATGAGTAAAACTGAGGTAACATGGAATGACTATAAAAGTCTCAGGAACACGGTCAATATGGCTATCAAATCAGAAAAACGTGCCTACCTAAATTGTCAATTTAAAAGAAACTCATCATGCTTCTGGCGAACCTTGAAAAATTTAAATGTAACGGATGGTAATGATAGCGATATGTGTGATTTAGAACCTGCAATTTTGAATAATTTTTTGTAAATGGTGCACCTGAGGGACCCAATGGTACTATTAAGGCAAATTCCTATGTAGGGAAAAAATTACCGCGGATGAAATTGAGAAAATTATTAGAAAAATGAAATCTAATGCCATGGGATGTGATAAAATCAACCTCAATATGATTTCTATAGTCACTCCACAGTTATCTCCTTATCTCACGTTCATCACCAACAAATGTCTTGAAACTGGAGACTTTCCTTCGTCCTGGAGACACGCTAATGTTATTCCGATCCCTAAAATTACTAATCCTACCTCAGTGGCTCACTTTAGGGCCATCAGTCTACTGCCTACTTTAAAGTAGTAGCAGCACAAATCAGGGAGTTCTTGAACAAATACAATTTACATTCCCCCGTCCAGTCTGGTTTCAGGGAAAACCATAGCAGTACTACTGCTCTAGCGAAAGTGGTTGATGATATATTCATAGCTACAGATAGGAAAAAATGCACAGTTCTGATCCTACGAGACTATAGTAAGGCTTTCGACACTATTGAGCACACCATTATTCTGTCAAAATTGAAATATTATGGCTTTGATGAAATAAAATTGAACATTTTTCGAAATTATTTAAGTAATCGGAGTCAGAGAGTAGTGATAAATAATAAATATTTTCTTAAGCTGAATAGAGGAGTACCTCAAGGCAGCGTGCTGGGACCTCTTTTATTTATATATGGAACACTGCACTATACATCAGTACGCCGATGATACCCAACTCTACCATTCATTCGATTTTGAAGATCTAGAAGAGTCTATTGCAAAAATCAACTCGGATATCTGTAGAATTGAAAATATATCACATGTTGCGCCTCAACGGAGCTAAGACTAAATTGTTGGTATTTGGTAATCAGCGTGAAAAAGTTATCACACATCCACAATTTGCTATTTCAGTAGGTGGAAACGTTCTCACACCCAGTAACTCATCCAAAAACTTGGGTCTGTATATCGACTCAAATTTGAGGTTCGGGACACATGTTGGAAATCTCCTACAGAAATCAAGCTAAAATCATTATTTCTCAACCGCAATATTCTCAGCCAGGCAGTGAAATTGCAGCTATCTGATTCTCTTGTATTGAGCCAACTATCATATTGTAATATTATATATACTGGCCGGCCCTCTTGAGCAGGGATAAGAGAAGGTTACAGAATATACAGAATTCTTGCCTCAGATTCACTTTCAACTTAAGGAAGTATGATCACATCACAAGCGCCATGAATGAATCGAGCGTTACCATGCTGGCATATTATGCCTCATTCACAAAATGAAAAAATTTGATTCTCCTGCTCATTTAATTGATAAATTGAAATCAGGTGGTCAGGTACACGACTGTCCTACCAGATATCGTGATCTGTATACCGTGCCCAGACACAGTACGTCAATGTTTGAATCATCCTTCAGTTATATGTCAGTCAAATGTTTCAAAATGGTCTCCACCCCTCTCTAAAAACTATCCAAGACACACAGTGTTTCAGAAACAGTCTCAAGAAGCATATTATTAATAATAGATAGTGATCGAATCTAAAGAACCATACTTATTATATGATCAATAGTTAATGACCGAACACTGAAATTTCCTCATTATATTTCATTGCACCTATAATTTAACATTACTGGGTAATTCAAATGTATATTTAGAAGTGTATATCGATGGGATGGTTACGTGGAAGAGCAGCTTTGCTGAACGGCGCCATCCCGTTATAATTCTCATTATCCTATTTGCTTTAATGAATAAAGACACATTATTATTATTATTATTATTAAGTGATAATAGTAATAGCCCACACCCACACAGGAATACCCATGAACGATTTCAAAAGGTTTAGAAATTATTTTATTGAACTTGTTTCATGCGTGGCTCGCCCTGTATATGGATTTGAAAACTGCAACTCACCGTTTCCCTTGTATATTTCCAATTTCACAGTACCGTTAACCGTTTCTTCGGCTAGAGCGATACATTTTCGTACGTAGTCGCCCTCTGGTGAGAACCAAAAGCCATTGTAAATATAGTCCGACAGACGGTCACGGAGACTTTGCTTCACCCTGTAGACTTCCTTGTCCAAGCAGAAAACCTCGATATCTTCATGAGCTTTGTGTAGAATGTATACGCCTGGAGTTTCGTAAACACCTCTTGACTGAAACAAATGATGTCATGACATGACGCTGAAAATTTGCACAATAATAATAGTAATTTTAATAAATTATTTACCATTTACAATAAAGCTAGAAATCTCTTTAGTTTTAGAAAGAAAATTTATAGAATATTCCATGTTCCAAAAACATCAAAATATTATTTTCTTTTTCCTGATGATGTACAGGGTGGGTCAAACTGGAGAAGAAAAGACCTGTTTTCAAAAAATTAAAATTAATGGCATATCGATTTCTATTATTGTTCCTGAGTAACGATATATATGCGTAATTTATTTTTTCAAATCATATATCAAAAACTATTAATCGAAAAATTATATTGACAACCTCTATATTTCTGCATATTTCAATAATGCTTGAAATCACCATTCCAAAAATCGAGCACACTTTGTTTTGCTAGAGTCATCTTCGAAAAATACAGAGTTTATTCATGTAGAGTTAGAAACGCTCACTATGAACAAGTAAGCTATGGACGACGCAGCAATAAAACAGAATGCAAATGATTACTGGTAGCTGTCACATTTTGATTTGATCAGTGAAGATGCTCCTTAATTCGTGGTTATTTGTTCAATTTTCAAACACCTTTGCAATGAAGCATGAGAATTATGAGAAATGGGATATGATAGTCTGTTTTATACAAACCGGGGGAAAGCAGAGGCAGCAAATAATTTATACGAGAGAGAAGACAACCTTTCAAAGACATTTGGCAAGACTACAATACAGCCTAATTAATAATGGGCGATTTCAAAAGAAAATGGCAAAATTATATGCATCAAATACGGATAGGGAGTTGAAAGAAATGGTCGTTTTAGAACCTGTTGAAAATAATCACAAAACGTCAACGCTTAATTTAAAAATATCGACAGGCCCATCAAAAACTAACGCTAAGCAAATTTTGAAAAAGCGCTAATTCAAGTCATACAGGACCAGAAGGGCCCATAAACTCAGACTAGGGGATTTTGACCGCCGCGCCGCATGGATTTTTGACAGTAGTTCCTGGGAAATTGTAACCAAATGCTTGATTTACGTTGAATTGTGTTTGGACAGACGAAGCTTATATAAGCAGTGCCGACATTTTCAATCGCTTAAATTATTTTACTAGGAGCAGAGAAGTCAAGTATGTAATTTGGATTTAATATGTGGGCAGGTGTTTTTCGGGATAGAATTATCGGCCCGTTCATTTATAATGGCATTTAAAAGTTCACGGCAACAATCTAAATCCCTTTGTTAATGAATTTCCGCTAATGAATGAAAATATATTTCCAGCAAGACGAAGCTCCGCCTCATAACACAGCAGTTGTCAACAATTTTTGGCTGCAAATTTTGACAGTAATTGGATAGCCAACCAAGGACCCAACCGTTGGCCGGCCAGGTCACCGGACCTAACGCCTATGGACTTATACTTTTGGGGGAGGTTGAAAGATCTCATTTTCAAATTGCCGACCAACTCTAGACACGAATTGGGAGCAGCAGTGATGCAATGTTTTGCTTCTTTCACTCCCATTGAACCAATTAATTCGGCATTACAAATGTTCAGAAAAGATGCGTGTAGAAGAAGCTGGTAAACATTCCAAACACTTTCTCTAAGGAATTATTTTGTTCATGTTTGTTTTCTTTTATAATTGTTCGTCTTGGAGTTTCATTTATCAGTAGTAGATTTCTCAGAGATCAGTTTTATTGAAACTATAAGTTTCAGTTACTGTTGTGAACAATTTTCTCAATATTTGATAGCTACTAGTGAACACTACTGTCTTTCTGTTTCATCACTGCATTGTCCAAAGCCTACTTATAAATATATGCGTTTCAAACTCTACATGGAAAAACCCAAAAGATGTGCATTTCAAAGATGACTCTAGCAAAACATCAAGTGTGCTGTAATTTTAGAATGGTAATTTTAAGCTTTATTGAAATATGAAATATGCAAGAATATACAGGTAGTCACATTTGATTTTTTTTTCTCGATTTATAACTAATGATATATGATTTGAAAAAATAAATCAGTCACATCATTGAATTCTATACGTAAAAAAGTGTTTGAATATGTCTTCATAGAAACAAATAATTTTAGACAGGAATTTTAAGAAAATGCATATTTTTGAAAAACATGCTGTAACTCAGAAACGATAATATTGATATACGATTTTAAGCATTAAGTTTGAAAACAGGACATTTCCTTCAAAAGTGTCCAATTTTGGCCCACCCCGTAAGATAATTTGTTCCTCTTCTGAATCGATTCGTCCCACATATATAACACTTGGCTCAATATAACTTCCGTACTGAGCTATAAATTATTATCAATATTAGCTATTATTATCAATAATGCGGCTGCCGTCTTTCTGGATATTCCAACAAATAGCGCTGACATGCCGTTTTTGAATTTTAATTCAAAATAATGAACCCTTGTCATATCTCGTTTTTCTTCGTTAGAAAAAGCTATTTTGGTTTAGTACGCGTTAACGATTAGTGAACGAACAGTGAAAATCAAAATATTGGATAATTTAAAACATAAACGAATGAACTAAGATAGCCGGCGTGCACGATGCACCGCCACTTTTATAAAATGCATGTTTTTTTAATATACCCTAGAGTTTAAAGGATGACAATTCAATTATATTATTTATTAACCATCCACTTTTATGTCATATTTTGGGTTTAATGCAATGCGTTATTGCAAAAAAGTTTGTTTTTAATCATCACATGAGTTCTTATGGAAAATACCATTAATATGAATTTTTCGAATGAGTGCGATACACCGTTAATTTTGGGAGATTACAAACTCTCATAAAAAATCCAGCGACGTATTTATGGTCGCGGACGGTCGATCCTGATCGGTCAATGTGTTTTCTATCTAAAGATAGAATAATTATAACGAGGTAATACCAAGCTTATTTGTCAAAAAATATTTTTTGGTTATACTTACTAGCATAACTATTCATGATTTAAGTTTGGAATAGCCTAAGTATACGACTTTTTTATTTTTTAGTACTCTTCGCAAAATATCTGAATTTGGTCATATTTGAAAATAGCACTTTTAAATTTTTCCGTACATAGTACTTTAAATGGCATAAAGTTGTTCATGTGACCCCTAACTAAGGTTTACGAACACAAGATTGAAAATATTTTTTTTGGTATGCACTTGTATTTGAAAGTAATCTGGGGGCACAGACCCTCCAACTTATTGACCAGAATGAATAGGATTTTCACATTCTAACCCTCAATAAGAGAGATAAAATTCAATCCACCTTTTGAGTGCACCACCCCCCTTTCTTCAAACCCACGCTCCACCCCTGGTCGATGACGAATACGCACATTAATAACACGTGATATTTTCGTTCAGTGAACATTTTCGTTACGTAGAGGAATAAGCTCAAATCATTGATTCTTCTAAAATATTAATTACACAGATTGACTGACATCATTGATTAACTATAAATACGGCCTTTGACTAAGTTCTACTGAATCTTGGTTTATTCGTTACTACCAGTAGCGGCTATTACACAATTATCAAGTCACTAATACGGAATTTAACTATTATATAAATTACCTGTTGGAATCTGTAAAGGTTTCACAACATCCGGCGCCTAACTCTGGTTCCCCATAATCTATATTTAACTAACTTCCTCCAGTTATTTCCTTTTGCTGATAGTTATGAGATATCCAGAGTAGCTCCTGCCAAATCGATAATCACTCTAAAGCTCTTCATGTACTTATGACCTAGCCTCTGAGCAAAGCACCAAGCTTCTCTAACGAATCAAGAAATGGGCCCAGTAAAACTTTACTTTGTGACGTGCCGCAAGGATCAATACTGGGTTCAGTTATTTTTCTTATATTCAGGGTGAGTCAGAATAAGACCGACAAAATCCGACTACAGATTCCTCACCTCATTTCGAGGTGAAAAGTTCCGATCAAAGTATATCCTAAAATGCATCCCCTTTGAGATAAAATGTGTCGAAAGTACGAAAAAAAAAAAGATTTTTTTTCCAAAATTCCTGAAGTAAAATAGATCAAACTCGGTACACTAATCAAGGTTTATCAACGTGATAATTGGAAGTTATAATTTTTGATTTTTGTAAACCAGTGGCGTAGTTTCGTTGGTATGTGGAAATATTTTCCTTCATATTTTCCTTGGACAAGTGAATGGACAAGTGAGCGTTTGATATCAGTTAGGCTCATCGATACTCAACTTAAAAGTCATAACATTCCATGTACCTAAAAGTAAAGGTTTCTAACACCATCTTATAGAACAAAAAGAGTAGTTATGAGATCATTTAATTTGTTTTGTTACCTCAATTCAAATAGTCATAAAAAAATTAAATGAAATCGCGAATATTTGATTTTTTCCAAAAATCTTCGAAAATATTTGGAATATTTCAAAGCGGCTTTTAATGAGCACAAAATTTCGCAAATTTGCCTCCATTTAACCGATCTCGTATGTCCTCTACTTTCCGAGATCCCAATGATGAAGCTCGATTTTAGGGTTCATTTACAGTTCGATTATTTTATCTTTACCCATGCGTCATCAATTTATGATGGAAAAAATCACACATCCTCTATCGAACGTCTCTTTCGAACAACCGCTATGAGCGAATCAAAATTCGTTTACATTTGTCTGCTAAGCTAAGAATTATGGTATTGTGATGATGACGCACGGGTAAAGATATAATAATCTAGTCCTAAAATTATTAATTTTTGTTCATGTAGTCTTTGAAAAATGAAATACCTTTACGAAAAAATTAACTAAATAAATACTTGTATTTTTGTGAAATTTTATTTAATTTTTAGATGGGAAAAGTGCCATTTTCAACCCTAAAACAATTTGATGGATTTTTGACACTAATGACAGTTGATCTCACTACTTGGCACTTTAATCAGCAAACGAACCTCATTTCGTTTGGCAGTTTATAAACATTTTCACCATCATATTTGAACTTCTCTCTATAACTCAAATAATTAATATGGACTCTGATAACGAAATTCAAGTATTTTATAAACAACATCTATCGTGAAAAAAATAGCATTTCATACTCGAGATGGAATACGTTTTTTTTGTTCGTGAGATTGCCATACTCGCTCCGCTCGGCTTCGCTCGTGGACAAACTCTGACCCCACGAAATATACTATTTTCGGTAATTGACTAATTATATTTTTGTTTCAATATAAATGAAATATGTACCTTCAATCCTATGAATCGGTTCTCAACAATATCAATTCTTCCCACGCCATGCTCCCCTCCAACTTTATTGAGAAATAACAAAATATCCACCGGGTTATGGATTCTTTCATTATCAGTTTGAACCACAACTGATATTCCTTTCTTGAAATGCACTTCAATCCAAATAGATTTCTCAGGGGCTAATTTTGGATCTTTCGTCATCAGGAAAAGGCTAGCTGGAGGTTCAGTATTCGGATTTTCCAAAATTCCGGATTCGAAACTGGTGTGCATCAAGTTGGCGTCCATACTCCAAGGAGCTTTTGGCGTTGCTGACACTGGGATGCTGTTTTCACTGGCATATTTCAGAAGATCCTGCCTCCCTTGAAACTGCGCGATGAAATCTTCCTGTCTCCATGGTGCAATAATCTATCAAAATATGCAAAATGGAGAGATTGTTAGTTTTGTGTACATCTTTGACATTATTTCATTTGAGTGTTTTTGCCCACACTATCATCATCCTATTGACTGATGATAAAACTTCATGAATTTGCAAAAAAAATGTTATTTCACAATTAAACCTAATCCCAAAATCTTTTACCTCCGTCGCCCTATTGATGACATTATAATTTATTTGGTAGGGAAACTCTATCATCTCTTTCTCTCTAGAAGGTGATGAATTGAAACATTTTGAAATATTTAATCATAAAGAATTATGGGAACCCCAGTCGAAGAGTAAGTCTATATACTTTTATAAATTCCTGCAGTCTGTAAGGTCTTTAACAATTGTGGTCATCACCATAAAAAAGTTTTGAACAGTTGATTGTTTCGCTAGATCAGCAATAAACAATATGAATAGAAGTGGTCCTAGATTTGAACCCTGGGGAACACCGGAACTAGGGTACAAAAGGGACTGGAAGCTTGAAGCTTTCACATTCTACCATTCTACCAAATAAATAAGTTGTTACAAAAGCACGCTAAGTTGGTAACGCAAGACTTTTTTTCTACAAATCCATGTTGATCATCTTATATAACATGTTTGATTGAGCCATACATAAATATTTCGAAAACTTTAGAAAAATTACTCAGCACAGAGATTGGCCTATTATAGTTCTTTAACAATGTTCTATCACCTTCTTCAAAAATTGGACAGACGTGGGCTATTTTTTATACTTCGTGAAAAGACGTTTTCAATATTGAGTTGTAGATGTTGGCGTAAGGAGTAATGAGTAACTATTTCCCGCTGCCGACACTGTAAATAGTCCATACATGCTTAGCAACAAAACAGGTAAATTTAATAATTTATCTTGACAACGGAATGTAAATAGTGTCATTTACATGCCTAGGGTACTTATTAATTACTTTGACTTTGACAAGTAATACCTTCAGCTTCATTTATATCAATTTTTAGGTTATGAGACTTTTTGAATATTATTGTTATCTGTTAATTCGTTAAGTTAGTTACGCGCACAAGCAACTTAGAATGAAATAGTGTAACGAATAATCATGAAGGAAGGGTGAGAATTCAAACTTCAATCCATGCAAATTTTGAGAAATGACAAGCAGCAGGAAAAACGTAATAAGTAACACGGAATGTATCGACTATTAAGTTAGGTTAGGTTTGAACGTGAGTGGGCCCATATCAGGCCCTCTACTGCTGCCAATGGCCTATTGTGGCTCACCCTAGGTTATATTTCTCCCAGTATATCCAATCTCTTAACGAAATTAAGGAGTACATTGGAAAAACCATTTACCAGGTTCTTTGGCCTTATTGTTGTATTGCCAAATGTTGAGAATCTGGTTCTGGCCCCTGCGGGGCATGTACATAAAATGTGTTTAGCCGTTTCATCCTCCCCAATGCATAGACGGCACTCTGCATCTTGTGCAAGTCCGATTTTGAGATTGCAGTGGCCAGTGAGCTAACCTACTATAACTCTGAGATGTGCTCTACTGAGTTCTAGCAGTTTGTCGGAGTCCTGTTTTTTCCTTGTGCAAGCAATAAATGCTTGCACGCCAATACTAGAGTCTTTTATTGTCTGCCCAGGATGTTATAACATTCTTGGCAGAGCTATGTGCTATACCGATTACCGGTTCTGGCCCAGTGAACGTTACTTCAGCTCCCCCTTTTGCTAGGGCGTCCGTTATTTCGTTCCCTTCTAGTCCCGTGTAACGTGGTATCCAGACTAGGTCAACATTGTTGCGTTATGCCAGTCGGTTTAAGGTTTCTCTGCAGTTCCATACTGCTGTGGATGTAAAGCAGTTGGATTCAAGCGCTTTCAGTGCCGCTAGACTATCTGAAAATATTTTTATTGTTTTTTGTGTGTGGTGTCGATTTTCCAGCTCCCTTGCACACATTTCAATGCATACACCTCTGCCTGGAATACCGTAGCTAATTTACCCATACTGAATGAGCGTTTCACTACTGGGATCATCCCATATATTCCGGCTCCGACGCCTTCCAAAGTTTTGGAACCATCGGTAAACCAACGTTCATTTGCGCTACATAGGTCAGTTTTATTTCTAATCCAGTCTTCTCTTTCAGGAAAGACCACAGTGTAGGATGTGTGAAGGTTGATAGTTTTGGGCTTGATGTCTGAAGGCATTCCTAGAATGTTGTGAGCTATTATAATGCTGCTGCTGCTCATAACAACTGCTGACTGTTAACATCCTCTGCAAGCGACAAGCCTCGTCTCGTACTCGCTTACCTGGAATGTTAACACGTCTTTACATTCCTTGTTACTTAAATAACTATTATTAAATTATTGAACCTAATATGTCGCACGACTTGTAAAATGTGTTGCATACATTCAGGCAACTGTCAAGAAGGACCATGCAGTTGATTCAGTCAGATCTTCGCATATTTTGTTCTCAGCTTCACTGACAAAGTTTTGGTATGCTTCATTCATTTGCATTTTCACTGGAGCTCATTGCTGGAGATAAAATGATGTTTTAAATTTTCCATAGTTTTCATGAGATTGTTCTTTTTCCCGATTCGTTTTCATAATGAGCGTATAGTAAACCAGGGCAGATATCTACGAGTGCGATCCATTTTTGAAGGAACAGTTACATCAAGAATGTTTTACACATCATTGAGATTCTGACATGCAACATTTACGTTATTTTGGTCTACTAATGAGTTGGTTCATTACCGGAAAATTAACTTTGATGATGAAAATGCAAAGCAGTAGTTCAAACTTTCACCAAGGCACTGCGAACATTAGCCTAACGGCATCTTTTAACAAATTCCCCATCTCATATCGTAATATGAATCTGTATGTTGTAAATATCTATCACTATTCAAACTTTACTATCAGAGATCATCCAATGAACTCACCTTCACTTCAGGCCACAGTGAGTAACAAGACAGCTCAAACCGGACCTGGTCATTACCTTTTCCCGTCGCTCCGTGTGAAATAAACTCGGCATCATTCTCTTTGGCACATCGGATCAAACTCACTGAAATGCATGGTCTGGCCAAAGATGTTCCAAGCAAATAGCGAGATTCGTATATCAGGCCAGCTTGGACAGCTGGCCACACATAGTCTTCAACGAAGGATTCTCTAACGTCTTCGATTACCACCTAAAATGAGAAAAAAATATTGTTCAAGTGCGTCTCTAACTCGCACTAAATCAACATTTTGCGGTAAAATATAGACGCACAGTAAATTCAAAAAAATATTCTTCGAACGAAAAGAACGAAAAGAATTGCCTGAATTTTGGATGTTGTTCAGAGGAAGTCTTGCTAATCAAGTCACCATTGCGCCAAAGTCCAATAATCAATAGTTTGGTAACAATACTGGGAAATAAATACTGAAAAATACATAGTTTTTTGGTGTTGGGTTGAGTGTCGTATTTTTATTTTTCACGAGACCATCATAAACGTATCGGATCACTTAAAAACGTACGTTTGTTTTTGTTCAAAACTAATACAGTGAGTATGCTTAAGTTGGCTACATATGGGAAACTTTTTTATTATTGATTTTACGAAAAAAAGTTATTCTTCATAAAAAGTTCTACATAGTCTAAAATCCAAGATACAATCATCAGATATCAAATTTTATCAATCTTATACGAGATATGTCAAAAAATATGAAATTTTCTCAAGAGTAAAGTAACTTAATATTTCAAATCGAAAATTTTTATTATAAAAAGTTAGTTAGAGTTAAAAACTGTGTTTTAATATGCAATTACATCCTTCTAATTGGAAAAATATTTTTTCTGCAAATTTTTCTCAAATTATCAATACCGAACATTTATCATTTATAATTTATTACAAACATGTTAACCTTTCCGGTCTCTATAGAAATTAATAAGCAAATTTTCATAAAACTAAATTTAAATGTAATATTGATAATTTCAAAAAAAATTGTAAAAAAAATCTATTTGGAAGGATGTAATTGCATATTGAAAAATAGTTTTTAATTCCGAACAACTTTTCATAATAACAATTTTCGATATTGTGAAATACAAAGTTACTTATACACTCTTGGGTAAAATTCATATCTTTTGACATACCTCATATAAGATTGATACAATTCAATATCTTTTGTTTTAGACCATTCAGAACTTTTTATGAAGAATAATTTTTTTCGTAAAATCAATAATAAAAAAGTTTTCCATAAGCAGACTCACTGTATATCTTAAAAATGTTTGGTTTTCTGAAAACGTCAGACCCAACTTAACCCGGGGCCAAATCAAACCGCAACTCTGTTTTTCAACTTACTTTAACTTCATTATTAGGTATATTGTATGATAGCACAGTAGCCCATTTCATCGTTTAAAACGTCCCGTGAAAAACAAAAATGCGACAGTAGACCAATAAACTTGGTATGCATTTTTAATTAATAATTTTCTAGTATCATTGGCCAATATCTCCGAAACTATTCATTGTTGGACTTTAGTGCAATGGTAACTTTTGATGGGGAAGATTTCCTCTCTATAAAAAAATTCAGGCAATTCAGGGTCCTTTGAGACAATGTTTGTGTCGCAGACTTGTATGTAATTTGAAATATATCAACCGACATAGTTCTTTTCACAGTTTTCACTAACCTTGGCTGCTCCTATTTTCAAAGCCTTTTGTCTGGCCTCTTCGAAGTTTTCATCCTGTCCAATGTTAGCCATATAACAAATAACCTCGTAGTTTTTGTCCAGAAGCCATTTCAGAATACAAATCGTATCAAGACCGCCCGAATAAGCTAGTACAACCCTGGGTTTGCTCATCGCATTCGGACGTTATCGCAGAACTGTTCTGGTGTTGTTTGTAATTCACAAGATATCAGATCCAATTACAAAAAAGTCTGATGCAAGCACAAATTACGTACAGCATTGCCAAATCAAATAAATTACTTCCTAGTCGAGGAAAAACGTAATGAATACATGAGTATGAATCTCGGGGGCTTCAAAAAACTTATACAGGACACCCGGTTTCGAGCCGCAGTCGGAGCTGGGATTTTTTCAATTCAATTTCACCGATTAAATTGTTGAACTCTCGTGGTTTGACTAGGGTGAGTCCTGCACGATTCACTGTTGCGTTCAAATAAAAAGTGCTGCTCCTAAGGCAGCGTTTGGAGTTAGTAAGTAATAACAGCCTACTTAGAACACATAGTGGATAATGATCTTAGCAAACCTTTGCCACTATAATAAACACCTGAAGACAAAAAATACATGAATCTAATAGCTGGATGTTTTACACATAAGCTAATAATACCCCCCGCATAACTTGGAGGAGGCGGGGAAGTCTAACACCCACAGCATTTAACCGCCTACATAACACCGTATAGGGCCTACCTTTGGGCAGGTGTGAGCTGGTTTTTCCCGCCAGCTGATAGCTCAGGATGGCAGGAGTAAACCCCTCGCCGCTAAATGCAATATAACTCCCTCCTACCCCTCTGTGGCTTAGTGATAGTTTTAGCATTTTTATATATTTAAGTGTTGTTACGTATTTATTCATTTTTACTGCAATTTGACTATAAATAATTGGATTTTGGATTTTGGACTACAGGATGTATAATTCAGATACTCGTGGAAATGTTTCCTATACGAATTCAGGATATTTCCTCCCTCTATCACCATTTCCATAGTGAACTAGCACCACTTACCGAAAATTAAATGAGGTACTGGTCTGTCTTGTGCGATGGTACCTGAAAAATTTAAGAGCTGCCCGTGATGATTTGAACAATTTTTTCCATCGAAACGCCACAATTATGGAAATGTATGAACACAGACCATGCTGTACGTATTTATTCATTTTTACTGCAATTTGACTATAAATAATTTTTTTGGATTTTGGACTACAGGATGTATAATTCAGATACTCCTGGAAATGTTTCCTATACGAATTCAGGATATTTCCTCCCTCTATCACCATTTCCATAGTGAACTAGCACCACTTACCGAAAATTAAATGAGGTACTGGTCTGTCTTGTGCGATGGTACCTGAAAAATTTAAGAGCTGCCCGTTATGATTTGAACAATTTTTTCCATCGAAACGCCACAATTATGGAAATGTATGAACACAGCCCATGCTGTACGTATTTATTCATTTTTACTGCAATTTGACTATAAATAATTTTTTTGGATTTTGGACTAAAGGATCTATAATTCAGATACTCCTGGAAATGTTTCCTATACGAATTCAGGATATTTCCCCCCTCTATCACCATTTCCATAGTGAACTAGCACCACTTACCGAAAATTAAATGAGGTACTGGTCTGTCTTGTGCGATGGTACCTGAAAAATTTAAGAGCTGCCCGTGATGATTTGAACAATTTTTTCCATCGAAACGCCACAATTATGGAAATGTATGAACACAGCCCATGCTGTACGTATTTATTCATTTTTACTGCAATTTGACTATAAATAATTTTTTTGGATTTTGGACTACAGGATGTATAATTCAGATACTCCTGGAAATGTTTCCTATACGAATTCATGATATTTCCTTCCTCTATCACCATTTCCATAGTGAACTAGCACCACTTACCGAAAATTAAATGAGGTACTAGTCTGTCTTGTGCGATGGTACCTGAAAAATTTAAGAGCTGCCCGTGATGATTTGAACAATTTTTTCCATCGAAACGCCACAATTATGGAATTGTATGAACACGGCCCATGCTGTCATACACATACCCTTCTGCAGTGTTGTTTCATGTTACGATCATAATATTAGTTCATAGAGATCCATATTTCATAGGAATAAGACTCACTTTCAGTTTAGTATTCAGAAATTAAATTACTTGTTTGCTGAAAGGAAAACATACTTAATGTTATGTTATGTCACCCATTTTCAATATTATTCTTAATTAATATTATTCATATTGCTGGCCCTTATCATAGAACTGAAATTCTCGAGGGCATTTGGAGGAGAAGGGGGCAACAGAATTTGCTGTTTTCAAATTACAAAGATATACCTATCAAGAAATTCCTTAACAAATGACAACGTTGTTCTCGACAAATGGCGAGAAGGTACGAAAAACATCTAAATAAAATATACCATAAGTGGAATCAAGGTCATCGTCAACAAATTCCTACTCGTTAAAGTGTTTGTCGAATTTTAAAAGATTAATATTATTTTGCGTATACTGCGACACATGAATTTGAGGGTTCAAATCCGATTGCTTGAATACTTTGAATTGACAATTTTTATTCTCAGGCTGTGGAAGGTTAAATTCCATTTTACTATGTGAAAGAATAGGGATACCCTTCTCTCTAAGCGTTTCCACCAAGTGGAAAATTAAAGGCAAACATCTGTCAGAAAACAACTACTTCCCTGGCTAATACCACGACGGACATTGAACTACATCTGACAGATATTTGTGAAACGTTCTTCCAAGAAGACCCAATTGCAAGTGCTTGTCTTGTAATTAAACAGAAGATTGTCCTTTATTTGGCTGGGAATGACCACCTGCAGACATGCATGTTTCGAGGTTTATTGCCTCTCATCAGTGACAGTGTAGGTCGGACAATATTATAGTTGTCCTGTCCCTGCCAAATGAATAATAATCAACCTTTTAATTAATATTTCCTCACGGGTGACACTACGGTCCACAACAAAGTTGATCGCAGCGCCATCCGCACGGGAAATCAAGAAACAAGACAAAACACTCCCAAGTAGCACATACTCCAGGAAGAGTAAACTGTAATAATTCGAACAAAGTTTGAATAAATTGTGCCAGAGAGGTATCAACAATGTGAAAGAATACGGGGTACCCTTCTCTCTAAGCATTTCCACCAAATGGACAATTAAAGGCAAACATCTGTCAGAAAACAACTCGAGGGCCCTAGTGAAATAGACTCAGGAAGAGCTGCGACAACTTGACGTGAAAACTCGCAAAATGATTCATCTCCATAGAAGCTGGCATCCTAAATCTTCTGTTCCACGGTTATACTTCCCCAGACAACGGTGAGGCCGTGGACTGTTGAGTTTGGAGTGTCTACATAACAAAATGGTACTAGGTGGAGCCTGTAAAGTCACCAGGAGGTCAGATCTCCTTCTCTGCTTAGTATGCAATCATGAAAAAGCAGGAATTGGAGCATTTCTCTTCAAGGCAGCAACCCGTGCAGCCGACGAACTCGGTCTTGTATTCGACTCTGAACGGACGAACCCAAACTCTGTCACCGAGTTGGAACCCGTTCAGCAGAAAGCTCACGTCAAAGCTGCGGAGAATGACATGCTTCTTTCTCAATAACATTGAAGGCCTGTGGCTTATCCAGAAACCTGACGTTTGATTTTCTCAGGTCAAGTGGGCAACTGATGCCATAATGCATTTGCTGTCAGCTTGTCCAGCTTATGCGGTCTCAGCCTATATCCACAGACATAACGCGGCGCTACGGGAGTTGTACTACCACCTACGATACTCGTACGGTATTTACGAGACAACGGTGTTTCCTTATACTCCGAGGGATATTGAGTCCGTTGTAGAGAATGAGAAGTGCTGAATCTATTGGAACTACTCATTCCCTACCCTCAGGCAAATTCAAGCCAATAAGCCAGATGCATAGTCCTCCTCGACCATCGAAGAAGTACGATTTTCGTCAGAGTTTTCGGCTCCTGGCGAAACGAATATCGTCCGAAAAGAGGAGGAAAAACGGACTGATTATCGAGATCTACTATATGAACTCCGCCGGCTTTACCCAAACCATTCGGAAAAAATGTTGGTTCTGATAATAGGGGTCCTTGGTGGAATGATGAAAACACTGCTATCAAGCTTAATAATCTCAGCCGGACGAATGCAGAAGGCCGTAATTCTTGGTTCACTCCGCATACTCAGGGCACATGATTCTGGGACCTAGTAGTAGTAGTGGTTACCGGTAGTATCGGAGCTCCGGAGACAGGGCTTGACTGGGATATTCCTGAAGGGGAAAAAAATCAGGGAGGCCAAATATCATCCAAGGCTTTGTTGAGTTGCGACACCACTTACCTGAGCAACCGGTACAAAATCGAACCGGCAGCCAAGGCGCATCCTGGAGGGAATGCTTATTCCTTCTGATGTCGGCCGTGGGTATACTAGGCTAACCCCCTGGTATACTTAAGACACCCTTCATAGTTTGCTTATATTAACAGTATCAACAAATTTCGTTAAAATATATGAATCCTTATTTCATACTGAATAAAATCTAGACACACATTTAATTTTATCAAATTTTAAGGACCGTGTTATAATGCACGGTACACTAAAAACATTGTTACGGTTGCAGGACCCTGTATTATGGTATCCTTTGACTGACAGCATTGAAAGTTTAGATAATTTGTCATTGTGAAGAACGTGTAAGTAAACGTAAGATTATCTCACCACCTACTGTCAATTTTGACAGATGCTCATCAGAAATGTTGGAATGTTCATTGCGAAAATTCAAATTCTATTTTTTGAAGAAATATCTCCGTTACTTGCAATTATTAATGTTTTGAAAATATTGTTACTGGGGATAATAATAGGGTGGGGTATTGCGTTGGAATGATCCTGTGGCAGTTTTTTGAAATCTATACGAGTAGAGTTTCCCAAAATGGATGACAATATAGATAAGGAGTGTTACCAGTATTTGGAGATAGAACTGTTCTCAGAAAAATTCGTTGATAGTATTATTGAAGAAGCTCAAAGTAAGTATAGGAAAATATTCATTATCAACATATGTTCTCGGAACTTTTCATCTAGATTTTACCAGAGTAATTATTTAAAAAAAAATGTAGAAATAACTTTTTTGGGCTCTGCCTTAAATAAAATCTCAATTACTTTTTGGGATACTTTTGAATCTTCAAATTCAACAATTTTAAAACACGAACTTTTCGATTAAAAAGCACAAAAATGCTTCCTTCTTTTTCAGGCGCTAGTGTTCCTAATTTCACGATTACTAGCATCAAAAACAAAAAAAATGTACCTTTTCTTATACTTAAATACGAACATAACTTGTGTAATTTTTATTCTCGCGTATGTTGGACACTTGGAATTTGTGCCACCGACTATTCAAATATGAGCAATGCACGGCCGTTCGAAACTCCAGCATAGCGATAGTCGGTTCGAGCCCAATGTAGGTACAAGAGATTTTTTCTCAAATACTTTATATCGGATCGATAGGCGACCGCATGCCTTGTTAAAAAGCAAGTGTATTGTGAGTTGTCTAGATGCCAATCTCGTCTAGTGCTAGCTTGGAGTGCACACCGACCACCCGAGGTGGTGCTGTAGGTTTTCCGGGTTTTGCTACAGCTGAAAAGTGAATACATCACCTAAAACATCAGTGAGTCGCCACGGCAAATAATAATAGCCGTTCTCTACCCGCATAGGCTATACCTTTAGGTACACTCAACGAGTGTTTATGATTGAGTATTATTATTATAATATTCACAAACCTACTACAATTAATAACAGTTTATAAACATAATCAGAAAAATAGACTAGAAAGAGCTTATGAGCTTCCTTACAAGCTGGCAAAGTGTCGACAAAAAGAAGGGGGCATTTTGTATGACTTATAAACGACAAATCGTGTTTGGAAGTACGTAATCGATTTTCAAGATTCAAAAGGGCATAATCCAAAAATAAACTGATATCACCTCGAATTTTCTTTGGATTCGTGTTCAGAAGACAAAACGTAAGTCGAATATTTTTTTTTTTAATTTTGAGACGGAGCCCAATAAACTTATCTTTATCAAAAAAAATGACATTGGGGGTCGATGTGTTTTGAGAACCCTATTAATTATCTTTACAATAATCTTCAAATTTCACAATTCTGACCAATACTTATAAAATGAGTTGAATTTGGCAAGATAATACAAGTAATTTCTGCTTTGTGATTGGTCAGATTATGTGAGAATTATAAGACGGATGAAATGAATAAATTAACAAATTTTGTACAGGCACAATAGAGAAAGAAACTCAGGAAAAAATCGACAGCGTTTTGTCAACAGAACTTTATGAGTTGAGAACTTCCGTATATTCAACAGAGTACTTCACTTTCATCGACGACCACAAGGAGCAGTTCACGTCTTGGCCTACTATCGAAACGTTCACCATCAAATTGGGCGCTTCGAAAATAAACGAGTATCTGTCCTCTTTTCCCGTGGAAGAAGAATGGTTGTATGCGATATATTTTTTGAAAACCAAAGAGGAACACGTTTCCAGTCTCTACGAGTACGAGGTAAAACATTTTGTTGAGTCAAAGTTCATACAGTATCTGAAAGAATATATCTTGGGTATTGTGGTTCAATGCGAGCGTAAAGAATACTGCCGTGTTAATCATATAAGACGTATCTGCAGTTTGTATTTTCGACATGTTTTCAAGAAAATCGTGTTTTCCTATTAGGTAATTGGAAACTTTTCCATATATGACATTTTTCATAAGCTCATAATATCGGCCAATTCTCGAATTTTTCCATTTATTCCAATTAGAATAGCTGTAAAAGGGCTTCAGACTTACCTAAACTGACAAACTCAATTTTCAAAAATTTGTCAGATACGACCTTCTTGCTTAACACGGCAGAATAGCTTGCTAAATATTGAGAGAGCATTACAATTTTTCCTCGAATGGCTTGAAGGGTGAACTCCGCCCTTTTCAGGTAATTATCTGTGAACAATCTAGAATGGAGACAATTTTTTTTATAATTCTGTTGGAAATATCCCAGTCCAGATTCAACCGAAGGGCACGCTGCAGCATCATTAAACACGCGTTCGATTGGATATGCTAACGAGGTTATGTTGTTGACTCTGACTTCAAAAGTCCGTCCAATACGGTAGGAATCGATCAACCTTACCATGTACGATGGCATGCCAGCTCGCTGCATCTTGGAGATGAGACCCTCAACCCAGAGAGTGTCGACTATGATAAAAGGCCCCTTTCGCCCTGTGTACAATTATGACCGGCCGAGAGGTCGTATTGTAACTCCACATCGGGGTGCCCTCCTCAGGCTCAACATCCATCACAGAAGAATATTGTCCACTACATCCAGCAGCGAGATGAGTCGATAGCATTTTGTGGCCATCCTTACCAGGTTTCTGAATGAAAAATACGTTGGGATCATTTGACAAACAGAAACGTTCATACTACTCCAGCATTGACAGAATTATTACAGAACCAAATAAAAGACGACCTTGTCATAGAAACGCAAGTGAAGAGGGCACTTATGTGAATGGTCGTGCAGTTTTCAGGCACAAGGGTGAAATGAAAAATACACTATAGCGACAAGTATAGCGTATGAATCGCACGTGCTTCAAAAATTAATAAATCAACTGAGAATTCCGAAAATTTGAAAAATTATTTGTATGTGGAATAATATCATTATTATTATTTTTATTATAATTATTATTTTAAAATTTACCTATTTAAATTTTTTGTCATTGTTTTTATATATTCAAAATGTGACCAATTATTAATTTTTACTATTTTTCTTTCTTTGTATGTATATATATTATGATTTTTCAGTATTTTTATATATTATGATATATAATTAATTATCTTAATTAATGTTACATAATCATGGACAAGTTTTAAAACTTATTTGATCATGTTTCCATGAAATATCAATTACTTTTTATTATATTTGAAACGATGTATTTGTCATTTTTAAACAAACAAATAAATAAACAAATAAACTGTTATTGTTTTTCAGGCTATTTGGTCACTACCAACAGAATTTTTTCCCATAGCTCAAGTAACAGCAAGTGTTTTCTTTACGATAGAAGTTTCCAAGGTGTTACCAAAAAATTGTCCTGTCAAGGTACATTCGTTACGTATATTGATATTCATACAATATTCCTATAGTTCACTTGAAAGTTTGATTTTTTCACAAAAACCATAATTTAATTCTAATGAAATGTTCAAGTGGTAGAAAAATCGTACTCAAGTGAATTTTATCCATTTCTAGTCGTGCAATTAACTTGTTATTTGGCAGGAGTTCATAATTCCGGTGACAATGCATTATGAAATTTTTGTTTGAGAAAAAGCAAAACGGTGGCACCAAGATGGCCCATGCAGTTTTGTGATTAACTCGAAATTTTCATGTGAGGGTTTCCAGGGTCGATCGGGATTATGAGCTTCCTGACAGAATTCAGAAATTCGAGATGGTGGATCTAAGATGGCAAACGAATTTTGCGGGTCTATTCAAAATTTATGTAAAGGGGTTCACGGGAACGGAGATAACAACTTTTTTGTCAATATTTATAAAATAAAATAGCAGCTTCAAGATGTTGAAGAGGGTATTGTAATTATTTTGCCCAATTCCATTCGAAATTGATGAGTGGGCATTTTTGGGGTCGGAGATCAATATCCAGTGGACCGACTATGTTGCAATATAGTTTGGTCCATAACTTTTTTCTGCTGTTAGACAGAAAAAAAATCAACTTGCAAAAAACCCTACAATACTGAAGCCCCTTCTGGAAATAAACCGAATGAGGAATCATCCAATTAAGTACAAAAAGAAAAAAAATCAGACTGAAAGTGAAAAAATATATAAAGACTAGCTTTCACTCGACAACCATCTCAATTATATCAAAATTGCAATTTTTCGCATTATTTTAGTTAACAAGGGAAAGGAGTATTCACCAGTTCACTGTGTGTCTCTCATATTCACATTGTTTCAGGTCACATATAGGATGGAAACAAACCGCTATAGACATAATGCTGATGTCTCGGTATTCAATGAGAAATGGTTGATGTTTATCCTGGATGCAAAGATCAATTTTGTCCAAAAGGTGCATTTTTAAAATTGATATTCAAAATTGTAGAGTTTAAGAGCAAATACAAAATATTTCTGGTAGGGGCACAATCGTGTTTTTATTATATTTACTCTAAAAAGATGATAATTATTGTCTTTGATGTCTGTGAAGTTTGAATAGAGAATAGATAGTGTTATGAGATCGGGATTCGTTACTGCAGTAATACTGTAAACTAGCTGTAACCGGTCCTGCTCTCCTTCTCTTCTTCGGAATATTTCGTCATTATTTTCTTGCAAAACTCTCCAACACAGAGGTCTTGATGAAATTGTAAAACCTAAAGTTGTACTCGTAGATATTTCAAAAGCCGGTCCCTTTTCCCTTGAAAATATTCCATGGGTCCACCCTATTTTTCTTCTACTTGTTTTCCTCTTTGTCGTGATCTTTCTCTTTGTCGTAGCCTTTCTCTTTGTCGTAATCTTTCTCTTTTTATTCTGCTTTATATTCTTTTGTTTCTCCTTACGCTAACTTTCTCAGTTTCTTTTCGTCGTGTTTCATATTCTTGTCTGTCTCTGTTGTTTCTTTCGCTTTAGTCGCTCCTTAGCTCTTTCTTCCATTTCTTTTCGACAGATGCATGGCACAGGACTCTCTGCAGAATAAGCGTTACCTTTCAATGGCCTAGATCGATTATCGCAAAGCTTTTGATAGTATAAGCTCATCAAGAATCAATTGCTCAAATGCCTTGCTGTACTCGATCGAATAGTGAGATGCAGTGAACAGCTGATATGGTCAGTCAGAGTCCAAACAGAGCAGGTCATTTTTAGAAGGGGGCGTGTTTCAGGGAGACTCACTCAGCCCTATTCTCTTCTTCATCTACCTTTTGCCATTTTCCGTTACACTACGAAAAACTCGCGAATACAGCTGCAGGACCCCCAGCAACCGGAGGCATAAGGACACTCATCTGCTCTACACGGATGACCTCAAACTAAATGTCTCTGGAGAAAAGGATCTTATCAGTTAAAGGGTGGTGCAAGGGTACACGCATGCTATCGGAATGGAGTTTGGGATCGACAAATGTGCCACGGTTCATCGTTCATCTCAAAAGAGGAGAGTATCTCGTTGACGAAAGCATAACATCACCTGACCTGGATGCCGGAGAGACTTAATTAGGGGTGGAACAATGCCACTCCCAAGAGGTAACCACTATTAAAAACTTTCTCCACGTCTCCGATTCCAGTATCAGCATAGAATTGCATCCTAAGTCGTCTGTTCCATGGTTATACTTTCCCAGAAAACGGGGAGGACGTGTACTTTTGAGCTTGGAGTGGCTATACATAACAGAATGGTACTGGATGGAGCCTGTAAAGTCATCAGGGGATCCCCTTCTCTGCTTGGTATGCGATCATGAAAAAACAGGGGTTGGAGCATTTCTTTTCAAGGCAGCAATCCGTGCAGCCGATGAACGCGGTCTCGTATTCGACACTGAACGGACGAACCCAAACTCTGTTACCAAGTTGGAACCCATTCAGCAGAAAGCCCACGTCAAATAAGCTGCGGAGAGTGTGAGTCTCCTACAGCTACATGAGGATAAGCCAATGGGGGCTTCTCCAAAAACCTGACTTTCGCCTTTTTAGGTCAAGTAGACTGAAGTCGGAAACCGAGGAATTCATAATGGCCTGCCAGGATGATGTCTTCAATACCCTCGTCTACCGTAGTCGCGTGATGTGTTTAGAGGTCCCAGACACTGTAGTGTATTCACATTTCAAATAAGCTCCATGTAAACAGTGATCAATGCATGCTTGCAGCATGTTCACCTCGTGATCGCCAATCCTCGCAACGCTATTGGTCGATAGAATATCAACCTGACACGACACCAAATGAAATGTTTTTGCAGAGATGTATAGCTTGGCTGCGTTACAACTATTGAAGCTGCGTTTAGTTTGAAGTTGCCGCGGTGATTTATTTTTGTGTTTTTTACATTATTGATTAATTATTTCAAATATTTGTTTTGGTGTACAGTTCTGGGTTGGTTTTGGATGACGTTACATTTTTAAATTCATTTCATAGGGTTAACAAGCGTAATGCGTCTCTATTCTAGTTTGGCGTTCACGTGCCTTTGTTGACATCGTACGTATTTAAAATGTGAATGTACTATAGATGTAGAGTGTGTCGTGGAGCTCCTGAAACCATAATACATTTGCTGTCAGCCTGTCCAGCTTATGCGGTCTCACCACAGGCATAACGTGGCGCTTTTAGTGTTGTATTACCATCTGCTTCGACAGTCGTACGGTATTGACGAGACACCGGTGTTGCCTTATGCTCCGGGGGATATCGAGTCCGTTGTGGAGAATGAGAAGTACCGAATCTATTGAAACTACTCATTCTCCACCCTCAAGCAAATACAAGCCAATAAGACTGAATTAGATCTTCTCGACCATCAAATAGGACGATTATCGTCAGAGTTTTCGGCTCCTGGAGAAACGAACATCGTCCGAAAAGAGGAGAAAAAACAGACAAAATATCAAGACTTTATTCTCTTTGAACTCCGCAGGCTCTACCGAAACCTTTCTGTTAAAATGGTGGTTCTGATCAATGGGGTACTTGGTGGAATGATGGACACGCTACTCTCTAATTTAAAAATGATACCGGCTTGCTGTGATGCGGCAGAAATCTTAGCCAGAAGGCGGTAATTCTTGGTTAACTCCGCCTACTCAGGACACATGATTCTCGGGCCCAGTAATCACTCGCCCTACGGACGTTGGGAATGTTTACCAAGGTTGATGACGCACCAGCGCGCCCTCTGGATGTACGGGGCTCCGAAGACGAAATGTGCCATGATTTGTTATTAAGTCAAGACTATTCATCGATACATTGTGGGAGTGAATAAGAAATTTGACTCAGTTATTATATTTTGCATAAAGAGTACTACATTATCTGTACATTGATGAATAAAAAAATTGACTAGAATGTTTAACTTTTGAGTTCTATTGTTGTTAGAAATTTGATGTTAATTTTTTTTACATTTATTTGTTTAAAATATCCTCATAGGAATATTATGGGATTGTCATTTTAAAGAAAATCAGCAGAGATTAAAGTCTAGACGAAAACATTGAAAATTTAGCACAAAACTTAAAAAAAAGTAAAACTTTGAAATAATAAAAATTTTGCTACAAATTTTTCCTTACAAAAATATATGCATCACATTATTATTCTAATTTGGCTCAAAGAACGTGGCAACTATATTAACTTGATGTGAATTTTTGTTTTTTTTAAATCAATCACCCAGGTTTTCGGAGAAATCCCTTCAAAAGCAGAGCTTGTGGGACCAAGGGAAATATGGAACCTATAGATTACGTAAAAGTTGATTCCGAACCACTTTAACTCAGTGGCAGGCAGTGGGGTTTGACCCGGGTCGCCTGGTTGAGAGGCAAACGCTGTAACACCACAACCATTTTGCTACATGTACATTCAGACTTCCTTATACCAAAACTTGTTCTGACTGAAAGTAATTTCTTCAACAAATAAAATAAGTCTTAACAGAATACCAGTCTCTCATTGTTAATGATTTTCGGAAAAATCATCCCGTGAAGAAACATTGCTTCGTTGATGAAATTTTCTCAATTGTTATTTTGTGTTTCATTCTGATTTGTATGTTAACTCCTTTTTTACTGCTTTCAAATTTAAATGATAAAATTATTTTCTTCTCAACATTTTTTTAGCCTCATTTATATGGCTGATCGACGTGTTACACGAGTTAGTATGTTAAAATAGTCGACTCTGTTGTGACACACACATATTTAAGGAATAAATCAACTGATTGATTTATCATCTTCCTCAGGTAAAATTCGTAGATCAACTTGTAGAGGAACTCGTCAAAATCCATTAAATATCCCACTTTTTCAGTCATACCTATATTTAATTACTAGTCAAATAATTGAATCACACAATAAAAACATTAACAAAATTGAAGTGAAGCAAACATAAGATATTTTGTATAAAGTAAAGTATTTCGAAAATATATCTTGAAATCAATAAATTGTTCCTTACAGTACTAAATGTTTTGTCAAGCCTTGAGGTCATCAGGCCCAGATCTGAAGAAATTTATGAAAACCTGAATATCGAGACTTAGTATATCTGTCCTTTATGTCGACGGACAACTTTTTTATTTTTGAAAAAATCTGTGATTTTTTTTTAATATCATGATTTTGCAATGTTAGGGGCATTGCACGGCAATGTATTTGTCCAGCAAAATAATTTTCGCTTTTTACATATTTACGCCAGCAATTTTTTGCGGTGGTTCCAAAAGAAAACTTTCCACCTATCGAGAGTTTTCGCAAATAAAAAAGTTGTTCCACTCGACATAACAAACAGATATGCAAAGTATAAACGTTTAGGCTTTCATAAATATTTTTAGGCCTGGGCTTGAAAACTATTAACCAAAAATATATAGAAAACAACAAAAACTAGATACATCCTTACATAATTATTCTGAACATTACACCAACAACGTTTGAATAGGCTTTTTCCCGGGCCAGGCTTCTTTCGCGTACTTTTTCTTTTTTGGTTCCATCGAATCTGCTGTAGGAACTTGTTGAGGAACGAACGGCGTTGGATTCGCGAACGACTGGCCCATATCGACCTCTGGTGCAGGGTTAGGTAGTACCATACCTAGCCTGGAACTCAACGAACTGTATAAACCTATATTACTCGATCCTACATTATGTGACTCTGGAGGTAAATCATTGTACAGGTCTGGCGTCGTGACGTGGGGATGGTGCAAGGTCTTGGGAATTCTAAATTCATTATTGGTTATGCCTATGCTCTCTCCCAGTTTGGCGCGTTTGGAAGTTGGCACGACGGTGGTTTGAACGAGGTTTCTGAATCTACCGACGCTCGGGTCGATGTCTTCCGGATTGATGACTTCTTCGTCCTCGTTGAATGAAACGTATTGACGTTTACGTTTTCTGTTAGCGGATCGTTTGTCTGTATCGTCACTGATGCCCAGCATCGATATTCTTCTGTTGTGGGCCGTGTTGAATTCCGTCAGATTCTGTAAAAGTACATGTTTTAAGTTACAAGCTATTTATTTTCTATTTATTTATTCATTGCATTACATTTCAAAATAAATAATTGTGGTCGAAAAGGAATATTGATTCAAACTGTAAAATAAATAGCTTTAATTTTTTTTATGGAACTTACGTATTTTGGTCTCCTGAACATTGAAATTTTGACGGTCTCGAATCATTTTGGAGATAGCCCATGTTCCTACCATGATAAAACAGTAGAAACAGCACAGTGTACACCCCTACCGGTTTTACACTTTTTTTTTCATTGAAATCGCATTTTTTACCGAAAATATTTACCCTTCTTTATACAGCTACAAAAACACCAATTATTTGCTACCAATAACGAAATAAAATAAATTAATTCAAATTTGAAAAGTTGACGGTGACTGAATTCCAACCTACCAACCTAACATGAAACATGAATGAAAATCACTGAACATTTTGGTGTCATGTGCCGAAATTAGTTTAGATTTGTTGTTTTTCGTAGTTGTATGAAGGAGGATAATTTTTTTTATGAAAAATGCGGTTTTTATAAAAAAAAAACGTGTAAATCAGGTAAATTAGTGTGTGTACATTGTACTCGTGAACGTGTGCTAGAAAATAGACCGTAGTTTCGAAATTACTTGAGGAGACCAAAATAAGTAGGAAGTTCAATTTTAAAAATTTTTCTAGCTGGTAGCTACTAATTGACGGAATTTTACAGATTTTAAATTGAGAGTTATAATGAAAAGCTTTAATTTTCTCAGTGAAAATGTCATTTGAATTCATGATGATAATAAAAGCAAATCTTGCTGTGAAATAGTAGTAGTACGTTATTATTCCCAATAAACAATTTTGGTTACAATAGGGATGGATATAAATAAAAGTAATAACAAAATAATTATCCTAACTTACTCGACAGTAATACACAAAAGTATTACAAGTAAAATTATAACAAAAAAAAATATTTTTTTATTTCTCTTGAAAATCGTCACTTTTTTTAATTTTTCATTTAATTTGGAAGTGAGTTGTGAATTACTATACCACATTTTACATAAATTTGTTGTTTTGATGTTTTTAAAAGAAGGTTGAATTTTTTGATAAACATTGCCGTTTTTAATAAAAAACTAGGGTAAAACGGGTGAATTAAGGTGTGTACATTGTGTTAGTTTAAAGAAGGAACAATTTTGAGTGTTTTTTTGAGGTAGAAATGTGTCCTAAAAATGCCATTCATCACTCAAAAATAGACCCATATCTCCAAAATTAGTTGAGACCACCAAAAATTTCATTTGTATTTTTTGTTCAGGAGGCCAAACTTCGTAAGTTCCAAAAAAATAATGTTGATTGCTCGTGGCTATTAATTAACGGAATTTTACCAAAAGTTACTATGGCAAAGTGTCAAAGGTGTAAAAATATCTTCACAAAATAAAAATTTATAGAACAAAAAAAGCATTTTTCCCCTTCACCAAACAAATAATGTTTGTTATCTTCATCAGTTGGATTTACTAAACTGTAACTCAGCAAAGCAGTCTTAATTATATGGATTATTTATTACTCTGAACTAGTATTATGTACCTTGGGGTAGGCCTACTTATAACCATACCTGATGGCCAGGTACAATCACACCCCTTTATGCCAATAACAGGTATTTATTCCTTTATCAGTATCAATTCAATTAGCTTAGAATTGAATGGCCCATTATTTTTTCAAGATGTTCTTGTTTATGGCAATACTTTTATAACAATCTAATTTAATGTAATCTTCAACTGGTGTTAATAATTACAAATTTCCAATGTTAATTTTATGGTGTTTCTAATAAATGATCAGCAACACAATTCATTTTGAACCTACTCACTGATCAAACCAGGCACAAATCTATGACTTTTTTAAATCCCACAACCATACTTACATCTAATTCTGTCTCTGTTTCCGGTAAACCAAGTAACCCTCCTTCCGACTCCTCCCCAGCTTTCTCAATTTCATCTATGATAGGCCTTATTCCCGACTGTGGTCTCTCTCTTATTATGTAGTTTCTAGTAGACGCCCCAAAGTGAAAGCCTGAATCGATTGGTAGCTGTGTCGGCTTGTATGCTTCTAAACGTAGTGTTCCAATGTAAGTTCCATGAGCTGAAAATTTCTCAATGAAATTGATTTACTCAAAACAAACTATAATACTTACTACTTCCTAGGTCCACTAAGAACGCTCTGTTCAAATGTTTATGCCATACAAATGCGGAATGAACTCTGGAACAAGAAGCATGATCAATACAAAAATCATTCATCTGGGAATTCCGTCCGAACAAGTAACATTTCTTTTCATCAATCATCAATTTTTGTATCAGCTTATCACCTTTCAAAACATCTAAATGTAATCCAACTGGAGGTTTTCCAGCCCTGAAAATGCAAATCAAAATTAACCTCACAAACTGGTCCACCGAAGTTCAACAAAATGAATTCGTGAAACTGATGTGATTCTTACCAGTTGGGTACCTCATAGTGGTTTGCCATGTTTATATCGGTAAATTATCATAAACCTTTCACATTTTCCTATATTTACATGATATTTAAACCCAAACAAAAATAAATTACAAACAGTGTTACCACCACAGAACACCTACATTACACATACACCTTACATGATACGCAAGAATTCCTATCAACTACACTTCCCCATAGGCAATCCGCATGGTCCAATCAAAACTCTATTTTAGTTGCGCCTGCGTGGTGTGCAATGTAATTTTAGGTTACGTTGAGGATCAACTAGGATATCAAGGTCCAGTTTGGTTAAATTAGATCATGTACCCTTCTTTTATGGCTCAAAAATAAAAAAAGAAGGGAACTTGATCTAAACTAACCAAACTAACCTTGCTATCCAAGTTGAATTTGAATACTTGGGACTACTATATTGCCTTAGCATCGATTCAAATATACCGCCTTGGCCAGGATAGTTCTGAATGGTTCATGCTGATTGCCTATTGGGATTGGGAAGTGTTGTGGATAGGAATTCTTGCACATGATACAAGATACATGTTTACTTGAATGTAAGTGTTCTGTGCATACTTGCATAGATTTATGTACGTGTTCTGTAGGTGTAGGTCCTTTCGTCTGCACCGAGGTTTAGTGTAGTCTGCACGACATTACAATGGATTGTGTCAATCCAATTTACCAATCAAAACTCGAATCGTGTGTAAACTACTTCGAGTGTAAGCACAGATTATTCTATAATCTGTGGTGTGTAGGATGCAATCGAATGAACCTTGCACCATACATGTATGTAGGTATGTGTTTTGTGGTTGCCACATTAGAGTAACCACAAAACATATTCTGTAGCTCTGTGAGAGAAACTAAAATAAAAAAAGGGATGAGTAAAAAAATCGTAAGGGAAAGTTTGTTCATGAGTGCTAAATAAGATTTTTTAATGCACTTGTACAAAAAAATCATCATCATAGCTCATACCATATGGAAAGCTACTTTCCCGCAATCGAATGCTTGGAAGTGATAATAATCAAACAGACGTCGTACGATTCATAATTATGAGTTCTGTGAAAAGGTTCTTGTCAGATGTCACGGTTGGATTTGGTGTCTGTCACTTGTCAGTTTGGAATTGTAGGTTAAGGTTAGGAGTGTAAACTGTTTTGTTTACCCTCAGGTGGAACATTTAAAAATTATTTTATTGAATATTGGACACAAAATCTTTTTGTAAGGAAATGAAGACTGTCAACGGTGATCCAGCAACTAAACAACCGTTGGTAGTAGATGTGAACGTATCAAATCTTATTTTGACGCCACTAACTTGTGCTTCTCTTATAAACGAGGTGCTAAAAGGGCTCTTGTATCAGAAATGTCAAATTCCCTATCCATATAGTTGGATGAAGACGGTATTGGAGAAGAAAAGACATAAAACTGAGAATGAACAACCAAATAAGCCAATAAACTTCCCTGCTGCCAATCACTATCGCGTTGTTTCCACTGCTTATGAAATATTAGAGCGTGTTATGCAAGGAATCATACAAGAGTTCCGTGAGAGTGTATCGACTATCAATGAAGTTGTGATTGTATTTGGTACAACGCCACAGTGTCCAAAAGAAATATTTACAATAAACATTTCAGCTTTAGCCTCCAGAGATCATTTCGAGAGGAATCACATTGCTGAATCGAATAAAGTACAGCCAAAAATATTGAGGGAAATATTCTTATCTCAGAGTTGGTTGGATAGCATCGAGACATCTTCAACATGTACAAATACTTATGTGTACTTGAAAAAAGATATCAGGCGCAGCAGTGAGGAAAGTGCTTCTCAGACCGTTTTTGTACCTGTGAGACCATTAACGTTTTCGTCAAAAGTGAAACATGTTAGGATTAATTTGTGTTCGGATAATCATAGGAACTCGGATAATTGTTGTGAGAACTTACAAGTTTTCTGTGATGACAATGAACATACTGGTTCAACACAAAAACAGTCGGGAAGTAGTGAAAGTGGTGAGAAAAATATTGGTTGGTATCAGTTCAAAGACTTGATTAAAGGATTCAAAGACTGTTTTATAAATAAGAAATCCGCTAGTGAACTTTGGTAATGAATAATGATTACCACAATAGGGCAATTACTCAATTACTAGACTTTATTTTGTTGTATCATACTTCATTTTATATTATGTAAGCTTCGAAATTCAATTGAGGCTGATTCAAAGAGCTTACAATAAATTATATTTTTATAATTAATTAAATGAAGTGATTGAAATACTTATACTAATGATATTTGCATAAACATGTAATTTTACTGGAAACTTTTGAAATTTTTGATCATTAGAAAAGCTGAACAGGAGATAGATTGTTTTTATTATTTTTTTTTCAATTTTGGATACTTAGTTTTTAAGATTTTGAATGCAAGAAAATAACCTGTGTTGAATGTCAACTTTTTTTTCCAGTAGGTATTTTGAAGAGATAACTCAGATAATTTTTATGTCATATTTTTTATTTTAATTGAATATATATTATGAATGAAAATTGATAATTTTCATGCCTAGGTAATTTTAGTCAAATAGGACTATTATTATGTGGTGTTGATTAGTTGACAAAATGAAAAACACAAGTGACGAAGGAAATTCATTCTGTCAACTCCATACTCTACAATGTTTTGTACACTACCTCTAAGTTTTGTTAGCTGGCGTACAGTCAGTCCTAGGTAACAAAATCACTTTTTTGTCTGAATATTATTGAATGTTGTTGGTAAGTTGTACGTTACAAGACTGCTATAATTATGTTATAAAGAAACAATAAAAAACATTTTCTCCTGAATTGTTTATCATTTTCAATGTGGGCTATTATTCAAATCTCGAGAACCATAGAGATTGAAGGGCCAAATCACTTGAAAGTTTAGTTTTATGAAGTAAGTATAGATACATACCTACATGTTGCTTTTTTGACATTATATCATTTGAAAAAAAATCAATTTTTTTCAATTGGTGCCCCTTTTTGCCTATTTAAAGCACGCCTCAGCGAGTGCAAATCGAACTTTCAAAAACGCGCGTTTTTTAAAGTTACCATGGCTACATCAATAACGCGAGAACCGTGAAGTCTAATTTAATGACAATGTTATGATTACTGATCTGACAGGAGTACCTTGTAACGTCCAATGAAATATTACAAACAAATGCAAAACTTTTATTCAGACATTAACGAAAGGTATACTGATGTGACATCATGAATTCAACCATTTTACATTATAAGTTTGTATGATTTCAAAGTACACCAATTGAAAAAAAAACGTAAAATATTCGTGGATAACTGACCTTTCATCAAACACTTGCTTTATTTCGAGCACTCCGGCTGCGCCGTCGTACTCGAGAAATCGCGCGTGTTTGAAAGACCTTTTTATCCACTTATACTTTAATATACTATTTTTCATCTTCATTTTAGAATATTTAGTTTTTAGATTGATAATTATCTCAACCTCATTCTGGTCACCTCTATCAAAAATATACAACTTGATGGGAAGTATTTAATTGAAGAATTTTTATGTTTTCAATGACTAGAAATTTACACGATTTTAAATAGAATTTTCAGTACTAATATCCCGACAAAATGCAGAATTTTTGAAAAATACTTTCGCCTTGCTGGCACAAAAACTGTGTTGCTTAGAAAGACCACGAGTGGTGTTTTGTACAGCAACACAGTTTGAGTGCCTGGCAAGGTGAAAGTATTTTGGAAATTCTGCATTTTGAAGGGATATTTGATCAGAAAATTTCACGAATACATTATATTATGGACTAAATGCGTATATTTACCGTGATTGTCGTAACTATGGAAATGTATAAACACAGCTAGAAGCGAAACACCGTTTTGAAAATAGCACAGGCTGGAGGAAGTGTTTTCAAAAAGTCCTGTTCTCATTGGTTCGAAATGAGAAAATTATGGCATTTGATTGGTTTATATAATATGAGGGAAATTGTCTCTGCGTGAGAACAGGACTTGTTGAAAACACTTCCTCCAGCCCGTGGAATTTTCAAAACGGTGTTTCGCTTCTAGCTTGTGTATACATTTCCATATAGTTACAACAATCACGGTAAATATAGAAACGTCAGTTTGACGGTTCAACTCTTCAACTGACAGAGATTACACGTGATGAACCGTTCTTGCAATACGCATTTAGTCCATAATATAATGTATTCGTGAAATTTTCTGATCGAATATCCCTTCAAAATGCAGAATTTCCAAAATACTTTCACCTTGCCAGGCACTTAACTGTGTTGCTGTACAAAACACCACTCGAGCAAGCTCTCGTGGTGTGTTTCTAAGCAATACAGTTTTCGTGACAGCAAGGCAAAAGTGTTTTTCGAAAATTCTGCATTTTGTCGGGATATTACTACTGAAGAGTCTCTTATAAGCCCCAATTTCTTATGAAGAAAAATATTGTTGGTACTTAGTTGAAACGATCGATAGATGCTTTGGCAAAACAAAAGACTATACGATTTTTTCATAATATAAATGAATGCATTTCATTCTTTAACGCGAAAACTATTCACCGGACGAAAAAGAGTTAAGAGACCATTTTTAAGAGAAAGTTGAAGACAATTACTAAAATATATAAGTATTTGAAAAATAATACACAGTGGCGTATCATTGTTATTTTTGTTATATTTCAACACACCCCCTGTATCTCAGAAATAAAGCAGTTGTGGACCTAAGTTCAGATGAAGAATTTTTCTTGAAATCATCCAAGGATTAGATAATCAGGTCATAAACAAACGCAAGGAAGAGAACTGTGCCTAGCACCAAATCCTGCGGCTTTTCACTGCCTACCTTGTGAATAGATACTATTTGCTTTAGGATTAGTATTCAATTCGCCGTAAAGAAGCATATTCGATTATCTAAATGCTGGCAAGCAGCGAAATAATTATTATGGTTCGTCACATGCAAGGTATTATGCTGGCAATTTGCATGGTTTCCAAGAGTCACTTGCATTAACCTACAAATATCTGAGAATGCACGGGTCCTATTTGTACCGAACGAATAAAGCACAGACACACTCGCCAAGGACGCCTCATCCTTCTATCGTGCTTGAAATATTTACTATGCGAAGTATTTTTTATTATTTATCATTTTATCATAGTTTCGGTCTATATACTAAAAGTAGTTGGACCCAAAAAAAATACTATATTTTAATTTGTTTGGGTCAAAATGCTTTATATGCAGAAACGAGTAAGAGTACAATATTTTAAACAGATATACTTAGGGGCATCTTTTATTGAAATCGGACTAGAGATGTTTTAATAATTTGAGGTGTTTCAGCGAATATGAGGAACAGCCTTGATAGAAAAGCTCGTGCATTGTGTACGATATTCTCCAATGGGCCAATCGAAATTTACACTGGTTAACTATTTTGTTTTCTTTGTCCTTCAATACAATAAGTATTCTAAAATAAGAACTCTGTATGGTGAATATCGATACCTACTTTATTTATTTTGTCCTAGAATGCTGTAATAAGTAGCAAAGGGGTTTCTCCTCATATGTGATATGTTTACTTTGAATAGAAAATTTGGCTGTGTCCGAATCCATTTCACCACTTTGGATGAGTAGCGAGTAAGATGGAATCAGCAAGCATATATATTTATTGCAGCAACTTTGTTCATCCTTGACAGTTATGATGAGCAGATCTGTCCGAGTTTATTCCGATTTCTTGCCGCGGAGAGAGCTTTCAACTGTGGTGTCCTTTTGGGAGCGGCGTTTGTTTCATTCGTAGGGACCATTTATATTATTATTATAATTTTAATATACCTACCTACTTTTTTTGTCATTGTTTTTATATATTCAAAATGTGATCAATTATTCATTTTAGTATTTTTCTTTCTTTGTATGTATATATTATGATTATTCAGTATTTTTATATATTATGATATACATCAGTACTTCTCACAGCGCACAGAACATAGATATAATAATAATAATAATAATAATGGCCGTCCTCTACCCGCACAGACTATGCTATTGGGTACACTTTATCCCTGCTAACATTTTAACATTTCATGCATGTACCAAGTACGTCAAAATCTGACTATGACCTCTTATTTGAACTCCCGTAGATGGACCAGAGACCTCGCCGAGCGGTGAAAATGTCATGCTCATGCTAAAATCGGATAGAGGTCTCCTGTATATCATAAAGTGAGATCGCCGGTACATCCTAGAAATATTTTCTATAGAGGTCAACAACCAATATACCGCGGTTACATCCTGATGGGACGTACCAAGAATATGCGTTCTATGCATACTTTTTTATTGAAGGCTTTCTTTCATTGGTGAAACTAGTGCTCGTTTTCTGTATCATCACCAAAAGAAGATTTCCAAAAGATACATGAAGTAAATGAGCACTTTAATAAAAACAAAAAACACTAACGACTTTAAAAAGGCGTTAATGAACACATATTCATTTATTTTACCTGTTCAACCTTTATTGCTTGGTATGGCGAAGCCTCGAACCTCCCTTTATATATCATGCTCCCTCATCACAACACCTGGAAGAAACAAGTTTTGGCTTGCACTGGCAATAAAAGTGTATTGCAGGAATCGATTGAAGTGTGTGTTCCCTTCCACAACTCTGAGGTGAGATCTCTATTCTTTGGTTTTGGCGTAGTCCTAACCAGGAACATGAGTGAGCCAATTCCTCGGACAGAAACTATTTCAAAATCCTAGTTATAGTCTTTCCAAGTCGTTCCACCTATGGACTCAAGTTTTACATCAAAAACGAAATATAATTTAGTATCGGTATAACACATGCATGTTTGGAGTACCGGCATCTCTGAAAAATAAAAACATACGTATCCACTCATTTTTTCAATTAGAGATGGAAAATATGATGAACAATTAAGAGAAACTGATAATTAGACTCACCTTTCTATAAAAATTAAACATTAACAAAATGAGTAGAATAAACATAAAATTGATTGCCAGAGCGATGAGCTGTAAAGTAAAATGTCAAAATGCCAAACAAAAAATATATAGCATTTCTTTTTCATTCTCTCATAAGTAGCCATATAATAACATATTCTCGTTTCCTGATGTTGGTTGCGAAGGATCGAAGGAAACCTAATTGGGACTTTTTCAATGTGAAGGTAAGGTTCATCGCAGATTTAAAAAGAAAGTTATTTTCTGTCGGTTCACAGATTACATATAATCCATCAGAAAAGTAAAATCTCAAACTGAAATTGACTATGAATTAAAAGTATCGAACAAATAAAATACAGTAAAGATATTCTAGAAAAGCGAAATGGTTCAGAATTAATTTTAAAGAAATAGAAAATAATCGAACGAGAAATTTGGAAAATCAATATATTGCAGTAACGGATATTCATCAAAATCTAAAAATTCGAGAATCATAAATGATCGTATCGATCTTTCGAAGAACTGAAATTCGAAGAACAACAACAAGAATATAAAACTGTAATACCGTCAAAGGAGAATGACAGAAAATGGGAAGACAGATATTTGACCAAACCAGCAAATCAGAAAATCAATATTTTGTAGAAGTGGAAAAATATCGGAACAGAATATTATAAGAATTAATAACGTCGAATCCATAGAGTACAAGACCTAAAATTTCCATATTGAAAATAATCAAAAGAATAAATAGTAGAATCGAAAAGGACAGAACCGAAAAATATCAGAATTTACAGAGGGGATAGCGGATGGCTCTTTTCTCTCAGAGATGGAGCAGCGTGCGGTCAATATTACTAAATTCTAATATCGGAATTAATTCCCATCCCATCACATCAGCTGTGCTTGCATATTTCGTTTGTAACAGGAAGATTGGTGGCAACTTGTATGATGTCATACATTTCGATGCACTATTCTATCTTCCCAAACAAGAATGATTCTTAATTCGCTCATCCCCTCCACAATTTCTGCTAGATTTCGATTCTGACCGTTTTCAGTCTGACACAGTTTGTTTCCAATGATTTTATGTTACTAGAGATTCATTTTCAGATAATTTGTTGGATTTACGTTTTTAGATACGATTATATGATGTTTTGATGGAATTACATTTCGATATTTTTTGAGCGTGATCGTTTTATGTTTTGAAGAGCTTAGGTTATTGAGATTTGCAATTACTTTATTTTCTCATTTCGGTCACTTTCCAATCTTGCCGAATTCAGACCTATGAAATCTGGTTCTACTGTTTTCGCGTATGATGCTTTTATAGTTTCTTATAAAAACATATCAGATGAATTTCAATTTGGATCATAAATCATTTCTATCCATTCAATTCTGCTGTTTTTAAGACCTATAAAATGTTATTCTGAAACATAATTGATTCTCCATTTTGTTGGTTTTGCATATTACTGTTTTTTTCATTTATCGATATTACAAAAATAATTCTGCTATTCTATGGCCCACCGGTTCACATTTGATAACCATTTCAAAGAAGAAAGAACACAAAAAATGTGGAATTTTATATATCGCGGAGAGTATATAATGTATCCGTATGTTCATATCCTATAATGACAAATGACAAATGACCATGACATACTAGGTACATCTCATAGATGTAAAACGAGTACATCTGTAGCACGTACTCACGGTTACATCTTTTATCCAACTTTACATACTAGGTACATCGCATAGATGTAAAATGTGTACATCTGTCGTACGTACTCAAGGTCACATCTCGTATACATCGATATCATAGCATTGTTAACAGGGTTTATGAGGGAGTATTATTAGTAGTAGATGAGGGAACATCACCGCACTATATGCGCTATATGGCGCATTTGCTAATTCAACTGCAGGAAAAACCTACAGTACCACCATTTAGTCCTTAGCGAATGAGCAGAAATTTTTTTTGTTTTTTTTTATTGGCTTTGACATTTCGTCATTCAGCCAGCCACAAGTTGAGTATGCAGTATTGTATTATTTCAAGTTAATACCTAAACAAAATAAAAAAGAAATGGAAAATGAAACAAAACACAATACATGCTCATCCATCGTTACAGCAAGGACTTCTTCATCTCTGCCCCTCTCTGCAACTCCAGCCCGCGATCTTCAGTTTATGAACAGATAAGAGCATGTATATGAAAGCAGAAAAAAATGTTAATCAAATTGTGGACGATATAGAAACGATCAATAGCAAAGGAACAAAAAAAAAAGTTGTAACCCTTACTATGCTCGATTCCTAACATAAAAATTTTGATTTTCAGATACTATCATCATGAAACTCTTGTAGAATTTAATAAGCTTTTTCTGATAATACATTTTTCACGTCTTTTCTGAAACGATAAAATGATGTGATACTTTTGATATTCATTGCAAGGTGATTAAACATCTTACATCCATTATAAAATATCAAGTTTTTGATGAGTGTACTTTTGGGAATTGGAAGTTTGAAATCATTACTCTGTCTGGTATTATGATCGGAAGAACTGCCAATAGTGAACTTTGATTTATGTTTGTGTATCAAACAAACAGTTTCAAGTATGAAAATTGCAATAACTGTAAGAATTTCATGTTTAAGAAAGAGAGGTCGGCATGAATCCCGATATCTATCATTTTGCATAAATATCGCAGAGCACGTTTTTGTAAAATTAGGACAGTCTGTAAACGATGATTACAGCAAACTCCCCAAAATGCAATATAAAGAAAAGATTGTTTTTGTAGTTTATTTTTTCCAAGTTTACTTTTTCCATTAGTACATAATCTAATTTTTTAACGGATTACAACTGACAGTTCCATTTTCCATCATTCATTACCAGAATGAGTCTCGACAGTCTTTTTGCAAGGTTCCCGACTGACAACAAACATATTAGAACACTGGACTTTGATTGAACTACTCATTATTAATACAGACTTGTTCCTAAAAAAATGTAACTTCACTTTTTCGTTATAAACAATGATGCAGCAGTCTTATAATTGTTCCTCAATAACCCGCCCAGGACAAAAAATTAAAACCATTATAAATAAACATTTATTTTCTCCATTAACCACATATTACCTATATAATAATATATAAGATATGGCAAAACTTCGAGTTTTCTTACAGGTCCTAACTTATCAAACTAAATGCTGCAATGAAAACATTGTCCCAATTCAATCAATCAATAAATTCAATATTGAACAATAAATAACCTGCCAACACGATGGAATAAATTATATACCCCAATAAATTACTTCAACGATAAACCATAAAACACGTCAAATCTTCAGAGAAAGGATATTTTGTAGGAAGTTTCATTGGGCAAATCAACATTTCAAATGGTCAATTATTGTTTTCTGCCGATTATTTCCCTCATCTGTCAAAATTTATTGGCTGATAAACCCGCTTGGTTCCTTTTGCGAATAAACTGCATGGTCCTTCTTGACAGTTGCCTAAATGTATGCAACACATTTCACAAGTCGTGTGACATACTATGTTCATTAATGTAATAAAAATAATTGAAATAAATGTTATTGGTTAACTGACATATTTGGGAAATAATCTGATCAAATATAACTCGACCGTCGTTTATCATATCGAATAAATTTTGGAATTTCCACTCAAAAATTTTTGTTTTAGAAAATTTATTTCGCTAAATTTGAGCTTTAAAGCTTTCGGGTTTTATTCAGAACATAAATCAATTTCCGAATTCAACTCGATAAATTTTCAAACAAAATCGTTTTCGTTGAAATTGAAAAATGTATTCGCTGATAAACGAGGTCTTGTTATATAACCCCCGATGAATTTGGTAGTGGAGAAAGAGTACCTTTCCACCACCAGATCCAATAATTCAAAACACTATTCCAGTTACGCAAAAGTGTCAATTATCTCAAATATTCTCAAATAACGAAATGTATAGTTCAAGTAATATTTTCAGAAAAATACAGTGAATAGATTACAAATATATTACTATCATAGGACAGTGGACCTTTACATTTACAAAAAAGTTATTGTAAAACTCGTTTCAGTCGATTGTCAATAGTCCAAAATGTCTATTTAACAACCGAGTGTCACTCTACTTTTTTTATTTAAGGAAAATAATATTATCAAATTTCAAAGTGTGTCTCTGACGTCACGTTCATCGGAAACATCCCCCACCATAATCCACGTTCCGAAATACAGAATATCGTCCTCCCATGAAATATAGCTACTGGCTGATTATAAGCCATCGAGAAATAATTGAAACTTTGTCACTGGATCAACGTATCAAAAAAATTTACGCAAAAGCAATTTTTCATATTATTTGTAACTTTCAAATGTTCTGAACGAGCCTCCCTTTTGATGAAAAACTATTGTTGGCAACACCGCAAATTGTAATATCAGTTCTTATGGAACAAAAGTTGTTATTACCACAGAACATTTTATTAGTTTATTTGAATTTTCACGGTTATAAGGAATATAGAAATTACTTAACACAAACAACAAAACATTGAATTTGAAAACCGCATTAACCCCAGAAAATTAAATATTCAAGAGTCTGTTAGTTTCCAGCATACAGATTTGATCTACTAGCATCTATCTTGTATCACAAAAGGTAAGCAAATGAGTTAAACAGAGAAAAACAATTGCTATTGATCTGCTCCTTGAAACAGACGAACAAACGCATCTGTTATCATGACAACTATCATGGAACACAATCCAGATGTAATGATAATTTGAGATCCATGGTGTACAACTTATACGACGTTGTCAAGTTTAATTTTGATGAACGTGACGTCACGAAATCCCTTTTTTTAATTTTAGAAAAACTGGCGGTCAGAAAAAATAAATAAAAAATCCCAAGTGATATTAGCATATATACTTTCTAATTACAATATTTTCTCATAGTCCGTGGAAAGGTCCATTATCTTAATTATTCTGAAATAAGAAAATTTACAGATCAGGTAACATTTTCAGAAAAATACAGTGGATAGATTATAAATATTAGTAAATGTATATTATCCATTAACTATGGAGATACCAGCTCTGATTTTCATTCAAAAGAATTCTAAATTAACTTATCACTCTTTCATTAGTAATTGGCAACTCTCACTGTTCGAAATAAACGATAATTATGATTTTGTCATTAAATTTCAAGACAGTATCATTAAAAATCTCGGAAAAATTCAGAACAATAGAAATTATTCAATAAACTGTCATCAGTAATTGAGACCATTTCCAAATATCAGTCATAATAGATAGCATTTATAATCTAACATACTAAAGAGTCACCAAAATTTTGTTTGACCCAAAAAAACTCTAAAAATAAAATTGAGATATAAAGGTTTATATTCTGCACATTGACCGATAAGTAACATTTTGAAAAATTTATTGTAATAAACAGTAGGTTCGATATTTTTAAATGTCAATTATAACCAACATTAGGTCAAATTATTTAATTATGACGTTTTACTTTAACGAATATAACTGTAGAATGAATTTATAGCAGACCGTAATTAATCGTCAATTATAATCACCAAAAGTGTCAACTAATTATGGCAGGCCGAAGTAATCAGTTGACAGTTATATTGTCAATCTTAACCAATAGAGTAAAATAAATAAATTATAGCACACTGCCCTAGTCAATTGACCCTTTTAATTGTCAATTATCATAAGTGTCATTTTCAATCAATGTAAATGTCAAATGAATTCATTTTGGCAGACAGTCGTAAATTGACATGAGAACAAAAAGTATGTTTCCCCTTTACCACACAAGTAATTCAATTCCTAGATGCGCATATCGAAATGCGCATAATTGAATTACTTGCGGTAAAGGTGAAAAATACTTATTGTTCTCATTTTGAGTGATACCACAGGCGTCTTATATCCCATTTTTGACGTAAATTGATACTTTTAATTGCCAATTGAAACCAATAAATATTTTTATTTATACACTTTTGTACTTTTACCTATTTTTCTTATTTTCTTTTTGCTGAACAAGTGCAGCAGCACTTATCGCAAGTTGAACTTTATTATTTCACTTTTTTTCTCATGGTCAATTGTATTTTGTTTATTTTTGTATATATTTTTGTGTGTATAATAAAGTTATTTTATATTATTATCTAATATAAAGGTTAAGTGAATTCGTTTTGACAAACCGCACTAATTGACCAGGATTCTTAATGGTCAGTTATAATCAATGTAAATGTCAAATTAATTGATTGACAGTTTCAATTATCAAATATAACGAATACAAGTATAAAAAAGATTAATTAGGGCAGAACGACGCAATTAATTGACAGTTTAAATTGTCAATTATAACCAATAAAAGAGTCAAATAAATTCATTGTGGCAGATTGATGTAATTTATTGGTGGTTTTGTTGATAATAACCAAAATAAATGGCAAATAAATTCGTTGTGACAGATCGCTATAATTAATTGACAGTTTTAATTGTCAATTATAACCAATGCAAGCATGCCAATCATGTCTGAATCAACTCTTTCCACCAAAGAGAATTTTTTTTTTCTGAAAATATTCCTGGCAACCTAGATATTAATGAAGACAATAACTGAATCTTTGAAAATATCATTCAGAGAGCAATGTTACTTATTTATTACTCAAATTTCAATATTGTGTTATCATGAAACCTCAAAAATTCTGTTAATTGAAAATCTTTGAAGAAACTATCCATAAATGCAAACTGTTATCAATAATGGACCGGTCCGAAATACTAATTATTATAGCAACAAAAGGGTGAAATGTTGACATTTAAATGGTCAATTATTAGTCCTTACATCAGCAAATTGTTTGCCCAAGAAACCTAGAAAAACTAAATAATTGACATTTAAAAAAAGCAGTCCAATATTCCAAAGGGTAAACTTTTCGAAATGAACATTACAATTGTCATTTATTTTTTCAAAGTCTCGACTCACGCTGCACATCCAATACGAAAACTCGACTTTCTCTGAAGATTTCCTAGTGAATGTTTTATATAGCTCCTCGCTTCAAACCAGTTCATTCATAAATTAAAATTCTCTACTGAAATGGTGGAATCCATTGATTGGTTATTGCAAGTAAAAAAGAGTATTCAAAATATATTCTTCCTGAAGTATACTCAAATCATCTGTTGCAATGGTGAAGAATAAAACCTACCGATAACGTGAGCAAATAAATCAACCTATACATCTAATATCTATAGGAGACTCTTAAGTTAATCAGTTTGGCATCCCATTCAAAAACATCAATGATTTGATACAAAAATAAATAATTTCAAAATATTCTCACAGAAATGAATGCAACAAATTGTTATTTTTGTATCTAGTGCGCGAAATGCTACTTTGGTGATCGAGAACTGATTTTTTTTAACGAAGCGCAGCCGAGTTAATAAAAATAGTCGAGATCACCAAAGTATTTCGCGCATGAGATGCAAACAAATTTTTTTCTACAAACGTCAAAAATATTGTTCTAAAATAAGTAATATGCTTAGCTTAATATGAAAAATAGTATTGACCTGGCTTAAACTGTTTTTCCAAATCAAGAAATTACTGTAACTATGGAAATAAAATGAATAAATGATTTCTTCGATTTTTGCTTGATTGAGGAACATAAAGCTTAAAATATAAAAATCCCATATAGTTTACATGCAGTGTGCGAAGTAAGTATTTCGCACACTACGTCACGCACGGTGTCATGGTAACGAAAGAAAATGAAAAAAAAAAAAAAAAGGTCACTTCGCATATTGTTGTCAATGCGCGAACCTTGTCATTTTTTGACGTTTGTAGAAAAAATATATTTAAATCGCAGGCCGAATTATTATGAAAAACAACTGAATTATTTCTTGGTTGCCGCTCAAAATCTTCAATCACAGAAAAAAATAATGAAAGAATGAGATCACCAAGCCATTCAACCCCCTAAACTAATTATCACTATCACTTCTCAAGCTGAAAATTATATAAAGAATCGTAAAGGTGAAAGATGATGTACTGAAAACAATTTCAGCATAACATGAATATAATACTCAACTGGATTGGTTACGTAGTATGTATATCTTAAAATTATTTTAGAGTCAGTTGAAGATATAGCACACATCAAGTAAACAAAGTATTTCTGATGATTTACGATTAGTCTGCAGTCTCCTGTTCTGTGGTCGCGGTTTCTTCCGCTACTATGGGATTCTCCGTTATATCTGCCGGCGTGGTGGGCGAACTCAAAGATTTCTTCTCCTCTGAAACGCTTTTTCTAGAGTTCCTGCGACTCCTCGGTTTTCTCCTGGTCAGCATTTCGCAGGTTCCTTTCGGTACAAATGTGGTCCATTCGTTCGATTTCATGTCCAAATACTCTATCGTGTTCAGGAAAGTTTTGCCTAAAAAAAAGCAATCATGTAAAGCAGTTGCAATCTCAAGTCCCTTTGCTAATTATCAAGGTATAATAGAAGTAATAACATTTGTTATTATTATTTTACATTGGAGGAGCAGACTACCAAAATGCGTTTTGTCCAAATTGCATAATTTTCAGGAAATGACAAAGTTTTACTGTGAAGAATCGAATACCTTTCGGTGAGATTTAAGAAACAGGAAAAATTGCAAAAAATATGTCCTTAAATATTGCCTTGTTGCCAAAAATCTCCTTTCGATAGCCAATTCAGGAATTTAAAAAAAAAACGAAATTAATAATATCTGAAGAATGGTGAGAGATAGGTATAGGACATGCTTCACAAATGTGATTTCGATTTTATTGTAGAATTAAAAATTGATATAATACAAAGGTTGTCCATTCGAAATATCCAAGTTGATTTTTATAATATGTAGATGTGGCAACAATCCTGAGATTAATTTTTTTTTTCTACATTCGATCGACGTGTTGTCCAACTCGGCCTGACGGCCTCGTCGGACAATTTCACGTCGAGTGCAATAAACACTTACTTTTTGCACTTGTTGCATAAATATCTATTAAGGCTTGATCACAGCATTATATGATAGTTGTCACATATGTTTCTTGGTTCTCCAGATACGTCTAATAAGCCATCTAATTTGTAATACCTTTTATACAGATTAAAAATTAAACCGGGCCAAGAATAGAATATTTTTGCATACTAAAATTTATATCTTTCAAACTTTGATTGTTTCCTAAATGAATACCTATGGTTTCCTATCCCATGATTAGTTTTGAAAAACCATTTATGTAAACTGCCTCTAACACCAATTTTACATAATTTTTTGCAAATGCTTCACACAAATTCATGGTAAATTTCTAATCTAAGTCAAGTTGGATATTTAAAACAACGTCCATCACTGCTGCCTCAAAAAACATATTTTCCATTATACAATAGGTTTTTCCTGTTCAAAACATCAATGAAATCAATTCCAACTAACCTGAAAACCCTCCAACGGCGTACAATCGATCGCCAACGACGACCACTTCTACATTAGCTCTGGGAGTCGTCATAGTAGGTCCCATCGTCCATGACTGAGTTTCATCATCGAACACTTCGGTTGAATTCAAGGAATGTGAGCCATCAGATCCTCCGATCACGTAGAGTTTGTTGCCAAATACCGCCAAACCGCAACCTCGTCTCGCCGTGATAATCGGTTTGGATGATTGCCAAGTATTTTCTTCTGGATTGTAGACCTCCACCGAGGGGAGGCAGTTCCAGGCATCGCAGCCTCCAATAGCGTATACCATTTTGTTGTAAGCGGTTACCCCAGCTTGGTAACGACCTAAATAAAGAATTATTAATGGGCGAAACTGTGGAGTTGAGGAACAGCAATTCATTTCATAATGATCTGCTTGGTTAAAGCTAGGAACATTCATTATAAACCATATTTGAAACATTAGATGCCAGCATTCGAAATTGGTACAGGGTAACACCAAATGTTGTTGAATTTTGAGTATCATAGCATTTCGTTAACCAAGTTAACTTTATCAGTTATATTTATATCTCTATCCAATTGTTATGATTAACATAATATGAAACAGGGGTTGATCCTAACTTGTAAAAAAACCTATGGTCAGGTATAATTACAACTAAATTAAAAGGCTATTAATTACTTTGTCCCTAACAACTGAAATAGTTTTGAATATAAAGGACCATTATTGTTATTAAGCAAGGGCCTGCTTGAACCGTTCTTGTATAGAGCAACACTTTCATAACAATCCAATTTTCAACACTCGACTTATTTTCTCTTGAATCTTTAGAGCATGTTCACGAAAACGTACATTCGTAGATCCCTTGGTTTGGCCATAATAAATATTATCACAATTTTGACAGCTAATTTCATAAATTCCTGATCTATCTAAAGTTGGAATTTTGTCTTTCGGGTTACTTTATATCATTTGGAGATTGTTCGTACTGCTATGTACAAGCTGAAGGTTTACTACATTCCGGAAGATAGAATGGAGTCCTCTCGTAAGCCGTGAATCGTTTGTATGTTTACGAATTTTTTCGTTTTCAACATGTATGGGGACGTACAGGCTGTGCAGCTTCACAAGCACTTCGACCTATAAGTTCTTTTGTGCGTGACTTTTACGAGACTTCTTGCAAAGTTTATCAGTTTCCTGGGAGCTAAGTTACTGATATCGGAGGGCTTTAAGAAGGCCCCTTCCAAGAAATTGAGTCTCTTGCAGAAAAGCGCTGGTCATTCGCACAGCAAATGTTCTGCAGTTTCCGCGAAGTTCTCGCAGTAGCGGCAACTATCTCTCTCTGATTTACCCATCTTTACGAGGTGGTACCCCAGAGGGCAGTGTCCAGTGAGAAGTCCCGTTACCATTTTCAAGTCATTCTTGTCCAACTCGAGAAGCTGTTTATCTCTCTATGGCGATAGACACACTAGTCTTTTCGCTTGTCTTTGTCCTGGCCCTTTATTTCAGTGAGTTTTCATTTCATCGGTTTCCCAGCGTCGGAACTTTTCTTTTAAGTGGGAGAGTCCACAGAAGGGTTCTGGGCCGGAAAAATTGTGTGTTTGCCCTTTCTTTGGCAAGGCAATCTGCTTCTTCATTGCCTTTAATTCCTCTGTGACCTGGCACCCACCTGATTGTTTACTGCCAGTTGTCTTAGGGATTGTTTACAGTCCCAAGTCAAATTAGACTCACAGGTGTATGACCTCAGAGCTTTTAGTGCTGCTTGGCTATCTGACAGTATATAGATTTCTGCCCTTTGAATGCCTCTTTCAAGGCATTCCTGGATACATAATTCTATAGCATGTACTTCTGCTTGGAAGATAGTTGGGGTGTTACCAAGAGGTTTTGAGAGTGTGAAATTTGGTACTGTACCGCCAACTCTACCCTTTTTGTCCATCTTAGATCCATCTGTGTACCACACTTATGCATCCTTTCCCAGTTCAGTTCCGTTCTCTGTGCATGTTTGGTGGCTGTTTATGACCACTTCAAACTGTATGAACTGGCATGAAATCTGTTTGTTGCTTCTTTCATTACACATAGGTGCTATGGCGGAAGGTTTAGCATTGCCTCTAAGGCCGCAGTAGGGCACGTAAATATTGTCCCTGTGATTTCCAGACAGGTAGCCGCTGCACTTTCCAGTGAGGCGTAGGTGACCATGGGTTTGATGATTGTATGACCAATGAATCATTTTTGGTTTCAGACCTCATATCTTACCGCTATAGTTTTGGAAAGAATGTGGTTGATTTGGCTGTTCCAAAGTCAGTTTTTGGTCTATTATAACTCCCAAATATTTCACATCTTTGGAAAATGTTAGCTGGGTTCCATTCAGAGTTGGGGCTTCAAGTTCGTACTTTCGCCTCTTGGTGAATGGAACGAGCTCTTTTTCAACATATTATTCTCCGATCAACTAACACAACCTAGGTGAGTAATACTCCATTAGTATTTTCATAATGTAATCCCTCAAATCATTACATTGTTGCCTTGTCGCAATTTTTTAAGGATACAATAAGCATGGCTCCGGAATGATATAGCGATGAACAAAATGACGATTGTTAAAACAGCGATGTTCAAATAACGATGATTTGAAACAGCGTGTAATGCAACAGCGACATGTCAAACAGCAATGTAAGAAAACAGCGATGATAACAAAATATCGTTGATATCATAACAGCGATGTTATTTCAAAGCGATGTTAGAAAACAGCGGTTTAGTGGAAACAATTCAATGAACTATCTGTGCTCAACAACTGCATTCATATACAGGGTGTCCCGAAACTATGGTGCCAAATTGAAACAGAAGATTCCCCTTGAAAAATAAATAGGACTTTCCTGATATTTCTTTCCCCAAATGTCGTTCGTTGCAGAGATACAGGGTGTTGAATATGATGAATTAAAAGTGATTTTAATTCATAACTTCCACAGTTCTAAAAGTTTCTGAAAAAAAAATTTGAAGAATATTTGTGTTCAATAGGTGCTTAATTTCGAAAAAGAAAACACATTTTCAGTTGTTACCAGTGGCGTACTAGAAGGGCATCATGGCCCCTTTTCTCCCCTATTTCTTACACCACTGGTGAAATCAGTGAAATTAATAAGTTTTTGCATTCCTCTTTCAATTTTGAGTAAAAAATGTATAGCTGTTTCATTTCAGAAAAATCAACTGTTTTCAAGATAATTGCGCTTTTATGAATGAAAACATGTCAATTAGAGCATCGGCAGTTCTCAAAATCCTGTGGAGATTCTTCCATCATAATTTCAGGGTTTCATTCCTTATTTGGTTCCATTATTTCTTATTTTATTAAACCTCAATATTTCTGTGAACAACGCACGACACTGCCGGTGAGGGAAATCAAATTTAAAGGCGTGAGCGGCGAGTTACTCATCTAGGTTGTGTTGTTTGATCGGAGATATAATCTATTATGTTAGAAGAATATCCATTTTTAATGGCTATCTCCGAGATTGTTTTGATTTCTTTCCAAAAAAGTTCATTTATGAGTGGGAAGGTAGCTCAATACCCTATGAACAAGGAAATTGAAACATCTTGTGCTGAATGTGGTGGTTAGAATCAGCGGGTATGAATCTGTTAGTGTTTGTAGGTTTCCTATAAATGTCTATTTCCACACGTTCTCCATTCCTGATAACCAATATGCCCAAAAATGGCAACTGCCCAATGAATCAATTCAGTTTTTCAGTAGTCAAAGACAATGTAACAACGTAATAAATCAATTTGCTTGCTTCAATAAACTTCAATGATAAGTCAATTTGAACTAACCCAACTTCAATATAGAATGTTTGCATCCAAGTTCTGATTGTTATAAAATAATTTAAAAAGTATGTTCAATAGGTACCTTTATTTAGTGGAGCAATAGAAGACCAAGTCGACGTTTCTGGATCGAAAACGTCGCACTGCTTTATCCCAACTTGTCCGTTCCAACCGCCGATGCAATAAATCAAGCCTTCCAACGTGCACAACCCCATGTTGCTCCTGGCTATCGGCATTTTAGGCATCTTCACCCATTTACCTATGGATAAGTCCAACATTTCGACAGAATCCAGTTCTGTCGTTCCGTTGCTCCCACCGATGGCGAACACTTTATCATTCAGCACGGCGATTTTGAAACGTCCCCTGCTTTCCCTCATCTGCGGTAAATTTTTCCAACTATTCGTTTCTGGAATGTACTGTTCTACAGTTCGAAGACACTCGGTTCTATCGTAGCCGCCTGAAAATATTGGGGTTGATAAAAATGAACTCACCATACCTTTGCTGAATACTCACCGCAGACAATGAGTGTATTGTTGAAATTTCCACAGCCGACTGCGCATCTTTGACTCGACATATTGGCAAGGGCACAATAGAGATCTGGCTTTTCTTCACTGGCGGGTCTACTGGCAGTTGGAGTTTGCACAGGGGAAGGTGTAGAAGGCGTATTCAGTCTGATAATTAAAGTACATTTCATAAACGATGTCAGTACTATGATTCAAGTCTTATAGACAAATAAAAAGTTAAACCAAATAAACTGAAAGTGCAGATTACACGATGCTATTATTTACGTCAAGATTGTTTGTCAGGGGGACACACATTTCCAACAAGCTCGGTTTTTAGCCCAGGATAACATTTTTATTTAATATTTTTTGAATTCGAATTTCAAAAATATGATTTTAACACTTCACAGTGATGACACATGTCAGTTAATATGCAGTGTTTCAAACAATTAAAAAAAAAATATCACCGACATAACAGCTAAAAACGATCACCGATAGCCTGTGAAATATTGTCAATTGCCGTTATTGTGCTGACACCAATCCAACAAAACGCAGCTGCTCCGCATTACTTCCAAAATGTGCGCAATTATTTAAATGACACATTTCCAGGACGATGGACCCAATCGAATGGCCACCTCGGTCACCCGACTCAAGTCTTTTAGATTTTCTTGTATGGACACATTAAAACATTGTTTACAAAACACTACTAGGCACGTTGAAAGAGCTGCAAAGAAGAATTATTAAAGTGTGTCGCGAAGTGATTAATGAATAATTTTTCAAGTGCAATTGAATAGAATTTTGCATTTTTAGTTTTACATTGTTGTTGGAGTTTCAACGCTCCATATTTTCTATAAGAGTGGATGAATTTTCAAAAACTACTCAGCTCTGTATAGGGAATGGCAAGCCCCTTCTAATGAGGTATCACTTGACCTCTCTTCCCATTTGAGAAAATGTTTGGGATGACAACCCAACTTATTTTTACGTCAAAATGTATCACCCTGACGAACATTCTTGACATGTTTTTGGATTTTGCAAAAAAAATTAAAAATTCCCACCCTGTAATGTCTTGCGGTACGTTTTCGATGGGCCACCCTGTATTTTTCCCAGGCACATTTCAGCAATTTGATGAGATTGCAAAAAATATGACTGTGAAAAATGAAGCCAGACAAATCAATCTCTCTCACAGTCAACTTTTTGTAATTCATTTTACATAAGAGTACACAAGTTTCGAAGTAAATTCATATCTAACAAAAGGAAAGGAATTTCTGTCTGCAACATAGGATGTTTCAAGTTCATGAAAATAATGCTGCTACTTACCGCGATACTTGATATTAGTTTTCCGGGATTTGGAGCCCCTCTAAAATAACTCACCTGAGTTGTATGGAGAGTGTGGACAATTTGCCACCCAGCGTTACCAGCGCCAAAAAGCTGTGCTCGCCGACACTAGCGGATGCAATTAAGTTCCAATCCGGTTCCAACTCTTGTTCCAATTCCTCGCCAATTTCCCTATTATATATCAATACCCGAGGCTTCGAAGGTTGCCCCATAATCTTCCTCTTAGGCTTCGAAGTGACCTGCTTGTCCTTCAGCGACAATTTTTTGTAGTCCTGGACGATTTCTGTATCGCTGACGTCTCCGCTGGGCAGGCTGGAACAATCCTGCAAGGAATTGTCGATGGCAAGATACAGCATGAAGGTTTTCTCGGAGAGACCGGACATGTTGACGTGGTTGTCGTTGACTTGTCGTTTGATCCATTCCAAAACGAGGCGGCACAGAGAACTTTCGTTGACGAGAGACATTTCTTCGCGGGATTGGTTCAGTACTTCGATTCGCGCGCAGTATAGGTTCAACACATTGCTCGTTTGGCTGATCTTAGTGAACTGAAAAAGTGAATTCATGAGAAAAAGTGACCAGAAAACCTTAATAAATGTATCTATAATTCTAATGAAAATGATCATTTTTCAACCCAGAATAATCCTCCCGCTTAGCGGTCGGATTATTTAAACTGTCAAACTGACACTCTTTATAATTATGCAACAAGTTATCGATGTATAACCTGATTATTTTGAAGTACTTATAGTATTACTACTGATTATATTTGAATTTCTCTATAACTATAATTAATTTGGACTGTGATAGTAAAATTCCAGTATTTTATAAACAACACCTATCATCGAAAAAATAGCATTTCATACTCGAGATGAAATGCGTTTTTTTCGTTCGTGAGATGGCCACACTCGCTCCGTTCCTCTTCGCTCGTGGACAAACTTTCACCTCATGAAAGAAAAAAACAGTATTTTTATCTTTTGCTGAAAACTATACTATTTTCTGTGACGAGAAAAACGTTTGACATCTTATCTCTGTTGACTGGTAATAACATATCACTTTTTATGAAATTACTTGGTGTGCCAGTTTCAAAAACTTACCAAATTTTATGTCATTCATAACTACTAAACAACATTAAGTTCGCAATTTTGAAATCAAATCACAGAATTTAATAATAATAATCTTTATTGAACCAATAAAAAAATGTTTAATAGGGTTATAATTCTCTGATTAATACAATAAATGACAAAATTTAAAGAAATTAATGCAACAAAAAAGAAGGAGTATTAAAAGTTGCAATAAAAGTTTCTTCAAATGTAATTTAAAACGATTTTTTTATGATCTTTTATAAATTATTGGTTATTTCATTGAATATAAAAATTTCATTATATAAAATAGATTTTTTTCCAAATGTTGTATTTACTCTGGATATTCTGAGACTATTGGATTGTGTAGTTTGGTGATTATGAATGGTGTTGATTGAATGAAATTCCAGAGGTGAATGTTTTCTGTTATTGATAACACAATGTATACAGGGCAATTCAAATTCGACCCCCACCATTGGGATCTCCTAAACTACAGGAGATACGTCGAAGCTTAAATTGGGGCAAAGTTGCGTATTCTGGTGCTTGACAAAATACTGTTTTGAAACTTGTAAAATTCCGAGTATTTCCGGAAATATCGGGAAAAAACTGAAAATCGGAAATTTCGTTTTTATTTTTTTCTACCGTTATTTGACAACATAGCTCAAAACCAAAAGTACATTTTTATTGATACTTTTTTCAGCTACACGTTTTCATGTTCAGATTTACTATCCGACGTTTCGCCTTCTGGATTTCATCATCAACTTTTTTTTCTGTTATAGGCGCCATATTGTTTTTTTATACACAAACATCATAAGTTTGCACAAATACTTCAGTCAAAATGTCCTCATTCTCAAATGAAGAAAAACGAGATATGTTGAAACTTTATTATAAATTTGATAGGAATAGTACGAAAACAGCACAAATTTAATTTGAATTATATCCGGAAAGACAACAGCCGGATAGAACATTATTCGGAAATCCCAAGAATATATGTGGCTATTGTGATGGTGCATTCAAAAGTAGAATGCATTTTCAGCTCTTACTATGATATTCAAACACCCTATAGTCTAGTTCCTGAATTGTAGATAGTGACTCATCGGTTGTACGGTTCATAATTCCTATGAATCAGGTCAAAAAATAAAACAGAAATAAAAGCTAGGTACTTCGGCTTCGAATCAAATTTTACTTTCCCACTTTCGTACATCCCGTAAAAACCAGAAAATGTACGATGAGTCACTATCTACAATTTCGGAACTAAACTAGGGGAGACTAGGGAGGCTTGATACACTCAACACTCCATCCAAAATACCTAAAAAAATATTCATCGTGAAAATTCTCTAAATGGGTACCCACACAACTGAATAACTTGTTGCAGTCAATTTCGGATACTTTACAGATGTCAGTTTAGAATGTGCATTGAGTTATTAACTATTTTGCTAAAATATGCAAAGTGTATCAGTCCTCCCATAGTGAGGGAGCTTTGATACAATATATGGGAGCTTTGATACATGACTAGGTTTTTACAATTATTATAGACATAACTTTATTTAGAGCGGCTTTTACCTCTGAAAGTTTTGAATTTTGAATAATCTAAATCAGCTAGCTCTTTAAATTTTTGTGGGTAAGGGTAACTAAGTAAACCCGAAAAATTATTTACAAAATATTTTTTATTCTTGAAAACATTATAAATTACTATGCAAAACTTTTACAGAACATTATTCTATTTTGAAAAATTAATGGGAAATCTCAACTTTTTGAAGATCTGGCAGTTCCGCCCACAAAACTCGGTAGTGGTAGTTTAATGACATCATCCTCGGGCACAAAAAAATCATCTTTTACATCGCGATATACAAAATGAAGAGCAGGTTTTTTGCGATGCATAAAATTTATAACATATTCATCCTCGACTTTTTGTAAGACTTGGACAATGTAGTATGCTATTGTCTTTTTTGTGGAAAATCATCTAGCACGTAATTATTTTCATTTGCTACTCCTGCAACAAAATTTTCTTATTCTATTTCTTTCCCAATTTGTTTAGCTATATCAGTGAGCTCATCAGATGATCCGTCGAATTTTGGCTCCTCCGATGTGTTTTTTCTTTTAAAGTTCTTTTCATATTGCGCTCCCTGTTTCTTTCATTCCGACCTCTTTTCATGCTTACGTTAATTTCCTCCATGTTAGGTGTGTCAGTTAGAATTTTAGTTATTGTGGGTTTACTGCTTGAGCTGTACTGTTTCCTTGGCGGGGCCTGAGGAAGTGGTCGTATAACCTCAAGCATGTTCTTATGTGTAAACTGTGCAAAATCAGATTACAGTGTTTGGTATGTATGATCTGAAGTTGATAGTGTGTGTGATGTTCAACAAGTATGCTGCTTCTACTTCTGGTGTACGTTCCCTCTGGGTATGCTCTTCAGTAAGTAAAAGAGCTATTTCAGGCGATGTTTGTTTTCTTTTTCCATTCGAATGGCATCTGAAGTGATAGGGAATATTATTGTTTGAATGCCACTATTACGGGAGGCATGATACATGTATCAGGTCTCCCTCACATAACATGTATCAAGCCTCCCTAATGTGGACTATTTTACAAAACATCGTATTAGGAAAACTCCAATTATATTGCAAATCTAAATCATATGATAAATTAAAGCTGAATCTATATATTATCACATATAAATTGAATAAACAGGATATTCTGAAACAGTTGTCTACAAAAGATTTACACTTACCTTTACAAAATGTACAAAATATGTAACCAATAACGAATTTTTGTCACCGAAAAGTTATCTTTGCGCCTAACGAAAACAAACTGATATTAAGTGTAACGGCCACGTGCAAGGACTCAGCTGTTGCCAAATTTAGTAATGGCGAAATATTTTAGGCGTTTAATTTAAACATGTATCATACCTCCCACAGTATCAAGCCTCCCTAGTCTCCCCTATATAGAAATCAGTCATTTTGAGTGGTAGATCCCATAAAAAGCTATAACTTTATGTTTGCAATATTCTCTTATCTTCAATGGATCCTCTAATACGAAAGGACAAATACTCTATTGAATTCATGAACATTTATCGATACAAAAACGATCTAAATTCCACTTACCTCCTTCTCAATGAAATTATCAACCTGTTGAATGAACTCCTTGTTCCTCGCAATGCCTGGCAGCGATCGAATTTCTATACAGTTGTCAACTGAGAGATGTTTGATCAGATGTTGGGCACATATTCTTGTAACTCTCTCCATTTTCAGATTGCTGGCAGCCAGGAATACAGCTTTGATCTGGACAAACAAAATAGTATATTATATTACGAGTGCGGAAAGTGACATTTTTCAAACGGGAGGGAAATATTGTAGCACGAGGCACACGCCGAGTGCGATATTCCCACGAGTGTAAAAATTACTTTTGCACAAGTAATGTACCATATTTTTCCTACAACCACGCGATAATTATACCAACTAGGTAATATCGATGTTATTGACACAATGTAAGACACTGACTGAGAACCGTTTCATCTAACTTCATCTATTTTTAATAATTATTTATAAATGCAAAATATTTTCTTCAAATTAATACCTAAGAGATCAAGATGATAATCAGACACATTTTACTCTCAATAAACATTACAAATATGAAATATCCCTTGATAAGCTGTAGGTCCGTATGAAGTAGTTATGACCGATTAGCTCAGTTGATAAAGTGATTTTCAATAGGTTATACGCGGATCGAACCCCACCGATGACAACTTTTTTTTTATGAAAAAAATTATTCTTTTAAAACAGATTGTTGTTTGTGCTCAAAAATTATAACTTTGATAACTTGAAGCGGTAAATCTGAACATAAATTACGCATTTGACAGTTTATCCACACGCGTGCGATTTACTTTCCGCACGCGTGATATACCTACGTTACTTACCTCTGTGGTCGTAGGAAAAATGTTCTTTCGGGACATGTTGTCTTCTAGCAATCAGTTCTGAATAACTATATCTGAATTAATTATGTTAATTGCGGATTTTCATTATCTGGATTAATGCTATAGTAGTAGATACTTGATAATGATCGAAACGTCGTGCATACACGGAGAAAAATGTATAGTGATATTTACAATAATTTCTGGTAATATATGTGACAGCAATAATTTATACTAACAGTAACTATAAATTATTTCAAAAATTTATTGGTATTTCACCACTTACTATCCAAGTTATTACGGTTACCAAAAAATAATGTAATTTTTATCATAATTTCTTGAATATACCAATATGTTCTCCAGATTTTTCTCAGTGTAGAAATAATCCAGACAATGAAAGTCCACAATGAAAGTAATCAATTTAAATCATTGTCTAAAACTTTCAAACAAATAAATCTATATCAGCGACTCGTAATCAACAAAGTCTGACAAACACAATGTTCGTATTCAATAGGGGATTCGTCGTTTGTGTTCAATAACCCAGTTCATCAAAGAATCAAGTAATCTTTCAATAGGTCTAATAAATGAATTTTCAATAATTCGGAAAATGATTTTCCGAACTAATTAAAAGAAATCTTCAATTCTTGCATGTAATGTCACTTCTTACAAGTGATAGTTGAGTGAAATTAAAATTGTTTTTGTTGTTTTAAAATTGTTTTTTCCGTTAACCAGCTGTCATCCCCCCTACGAACGAAAGCGCTCAGAAGTCGAAAGGAAGGATTAACAAGGTCTTAACTTTTAACGTGCGATTCCTAGCACGAAATTAAACGAAATATTTCATTACATAAATAGTTATATGAATATGAGGTAATTTTGAATTTCGCGTACATTTAAAAAGTTAAATTAATTTATGGGCGCATTTCGCAAAATCAATGTCTGTCTGGTACATAATCTTGTTGTGTCGAAAAACTCTTGAGAAGTAGTAAGTTTTAGTATATTCTTGTTAATCAGCCATATGCTGTATCACTTCCGTTAAAAATAACGTCACCGTTATTCGCCATTTCCGCTATTTTGCTATTACCAAGCAATAGCAAAATAACGGAAATGGCAAATAACAAATAACGGTGACGTTATTTTTAACGGAAGTGATACAGCATAGGGCTAAATATTTGACCCGCTGCTTATGTATTGTTTCTGGTACCTGTCTGTACGTTTGACAGATGTTTTTATCAATAGCATGAAAATGAATATCACGGAAATATCTACGTCAGTATTTTGTAGAAGTTTGTTTACTAACTGCCAATAAAATACCAAAGTTGCCTCTTATAACATCTGAATTAGATTTATGTGTTTAAAAATGAAAAATAACATTTGGTTGCAAACAAATTTATACATAATCCAAGGAGAAAATAAATGATGAAACTATTCAAAAAAAAACTATTTTGGCTGTAGGAACTTATGAAGGAGTTACTCCTGTAAATTAAGAATATTATTGCGACGAGAAAGAGCACTTGAGCCATGGGTGTTTCCGGACAAGTTTTATTCATATTGAAAATTTGAAAGCTGAAACTACTGTTATTTTAACTATGCTAATTTCATAATCTCTATATAATTATTGACCTAAATCCATATTCATTTTGGGCATACTGTAAAAATAAATATTTCTTATCATATGGATGATACTTGAATGGAACGTAATAGAGTTGTCATTGTTATTAGTAGAACCAAAACATACACATCATCAATTATACCTATGAATAATTTGAAAGATAAAAAAGATACACTTGAAAAAAATGAAGGTCATAAGTAACATAGTGTTGAGTAAACATTTACATTTTCTGAAGTATTTCTTTCTCAATTCAGGTGTTTCAGAAATTATAGTCAATTTTGTTCTGAAATATGTTGTTCGTCAACTGGATGAACCCTTATTAGCATCCCCCAGAAGTCTTGTGAGATACTTGTGCGAACTAGGGAAGACGAGGCGCTTACCTTTCAACCTGTCATGAGATCAAATAATATGATTCCCCTTTACCAAAAATGGGTGGTAGAGCAGAAACGTACAACTCCTCCTCATTTTGAGACACAATTTTTTTTTCAAATATATCAGATATTTGGTAGATATGATATTTCTTTCTTTATATTGAAGTTCTGATTTATATACTTCTAAGATTATTCTGACATTGGTAGCTTTTCGATAATTTTGAATAGGATTTCATGTTCACTGTCGGACAATACGTGTTCGGCGTCGGAAAATGCGTGTTTGGCGTCGTTAAATGCGTGTTCGGCGTCCAACAATGCGTGTTCGGCGTCGGACAATGCAAATGCTCCTATATCTTACTCTACCACAAGGAACTATGTAAACTCTTGCTGATTTGAATGGATTTCTGCTGTCTTTTGCTGATCTCGAATATTCTGAAATTTCCTTTGTTGGTTTGAAGGCGGTTCTTTTTTTTCGTTTTTTAGGAACTTCTTCTTCTCAAATATGTTGGTGATATCTCATACACTACGATGCAAATGAATGGACTAAATTTGTCAAGTATTTCTAAAATAGGCGACTTTTGAAAAAATCCAATTACACATTAAAATTCATACAGGGTTCATGTGGCACCTCATTCAAAAGGTCTACTAATCGTCTAGTCAACGGTATAATTATTCCAGAATGTATTTATACAGGGTCAACCGAAATTATGTACCTAGAAGGATGAAATTACAATGAATGCTCATTCGTTGAACTAAATTATGGTAAGGACTGCCACTGAGAATAAAACATCGTAGTTTGAAATAAGTCGATGTAATTGAAGTGAAGTGTTTGACATTATTTCTATAAAAATATTAAAATCACTTAAAATCTAGCAATGAGACTCACCGAAACCAAATGAATCGAAATTTCAAATATGATTTGCTGTGGAGATAAAGTAAGGATTCAGGCAGAAGTTCGTGATTTATTCAATACTAAATATCTCAACCGAGAACCCGTTTCTCAATCAACAATTAGTAAAATTGAGAGAGTTTCGAGAAACGGGCCAAGCTGAAGATCTCCTTAAAAGTGGTAGAAAATCAATATCAGAAGCCCAAAAACTTGACGTGGTACTTGCGTTCCAAGAAATCCACCATACCAGCTCGAGGCATGTCGACTGTTGTTAGGTTATTGAAAACAGAAAAGTGACATCCGTATAAAGTTCATCTAGTCCAAGAACTGTTAGAAGATGACTTTGATAGAAGAGTCGAATTCTGTGAAATCATGATGGATCGCTGTAAAAGAGATCGGAGTTTCATACAAAATGTACTATTTTCAGATGAAGCTACTTCTATGATCAACGGCCACGTAAACCGTCAGAAGATTCTGGGCAAGAGAAAATCCACATCGGATGAAGGAGCATAGCACACAATATCCACAAAAGGTGCATGTTTGGGCCGGAATTTTAAACAACCAAGTAACAGGGCCATACTTTTTTAAGGGAAGCGTAACTGGTGTTTGGTATCTAGACTTTCTTCGGGGTTATCTGGTGCCACAACTGAATCAGCTATTTCCAAATAGAAATGATTTGTGGTTCCGTCAGGCGCCTCCACACTACGCAGTTTATGTACGAACCTACCTACCTGAGTACTGTTTTCCGAGTTAAGTGGATAGGAGGAAGAGAACCGATCGAATGACCACCAAGGCCTCCGGATTTGACACCGTTAGACTTATTTTATGGGGATTCTTAAAGAGCAAAGTTTACCAAAATCGATCAAATGATTTAGAAGAGTTGAAGGAACGCATCAGAACGGAAATTGCACAAATAACCCTCGAAGTTCTCGAAAACCTCAAAGAAGAATCCACTGTCCGGCTTTCACAATGCATCATTACTTCGAAGGTCATCATTTTGAACATTTATTCTGATTTTATTGTATTTTAATGAACAAAATGTTTTGGTTCACCCTGACTATTCAGATGGTTTAGGAAGTTCTGCAGTTCTTCTCTTCCGTGACTCCAAATAACGAACGTGTCATCTATATATCTCAGCCAATGCTTTGGTCGTTTTTCGTTAGAATGGCTCTGTCTTCAAATTTTTACATCTAGAAATTTGCCATCACTGGGCTGAGTAGACTCTCCATGGCTACTCCATCATTTGTTCATAGAAATTTTGATTACATTGAAAAAAAGTTATCGTTAGTGGATGCCTTTGGGTTGATGTCTTGTGGAAATGTCTCTGCTATGTAGCTAGGTGCTTCCTCTGGTGGTACATTTGTCAATAAGAAGACATAATCGTAGTAAACTGGGATTTTTCTCCAAAGCGATGAACTTCAAGTGTTCACTGAACCGCGTGGAGAATCAACGGTACGTTTCGGTCTTTCCAACACGTTTTGACGTCTTTTCCGACAGATGCTTAGCAAGGTTGTAGATTGGTGACGAAAGGGGTTAGAAAGAAATTATGAACAACTTTTGAGACATTAGCTGAAGCTTAGCAACTCACTTGATCAGTAAGACTTGGTTAGCTTTATTAATCTGATTATACTATTTTTTATAAACTGATATTGACGGAGGCACAAAACCCTTCAATATGCAAATGACATGAGTCTGAGCACAAGGATAATATAATGATACCATGCACGGTTAGAGATCGAGATAAGATAGACGGATTCTGAAGGTCTGAATATCAGCCCACACAACGTCACCATAGTAACATTTTCTCGACGACCCATACTAAAGGGCCTGGGAACTCTGAAACTTCGAGGTGAAACTCTCAGGGCTTTATTAGACTCGAATTTAAAAAAGCGGAGACCTCACTCTTTCTGACCAGACGCTCCTGTGGGAGACATGGGGACTAGTTTGTATATCATAGTAGTAAAGACTGTGTCTAAACACACAAAAAAAACGGGCTATGATAAGACTTCCCTGTCTTAGGATCACAGGGGCCATGAAGACAATGTCCACTAAATATGGAAATACTACTTGGAGGACATGACACATTCCGAAATGGTTTACATTCAGGGTATCAATCCAGATATAACTGAATGGAAAAAATACACACCTGGGCATCATTTTGCAGGGAAAGATCTGATTCACAGACGGATCCAAGACTGAAGAAGGTGCACATATTATGCAGACAGTCAGACCGCACTTAAGGCAATGAGAAGTAAGGAATTGACATTCTGCGTAGTATGGGCGTGTAAGGAGAAATTGAAAACACTGGCATACTGGAACTGGAGTACCAAAACTTACAGTATGAAGGTCTGTGGAAGACTCATTCCTAGAACACATCAAAGAACACTTGGAAAAAAAAACAAAAAAAAATGTGGGAATCAATGCATCGTGTTGAAAAAAAACGAGACTTATTAGCCATTGATAGGAGTCGTACAGGCAGCAACAGGGTACCTAATAAGATGAGACCGTATAATGACGACCTTACATGCAGGTGGTACGGTAAGGACCCAGAAACAGTAGCACATACAAAAACAAAAAAATATTTAACCCCTTCACCACACAAGTAATTTATTTCCTACATGCGCATTTCGATAACAAAGTTATCTTCATCAGTAGGAATTACTAAACTGTGTCCTCGACCATAAATTTCCTTTAAAACATTCCCAACATAGCTGGCGATACTTGGGCTCTTGGGCAGCACATTCTATGTTTATAAATTTCAGATTTCAAATATCCCTAATCAAATGGGGTTTGATCGGGAGATCTAGAAGGCCATGAATTCACTGAATATCATTCGGTACATCTACGAGAAAACAGATGATCAAAAAAATCACGCACTTCAACTGTAGAGTGTGCTAGAGCGGCTTCCTGTTGAAAATACATTCTTCTTCGAAGATTTAATGGTATTGTCTAATAAATCTAGTAGATGACTTTGACGTAGAACCAGATACCACATACCTCTGAGACATTAGTTTTGAATGAGTATTGGTCACGTGCATCTATGGCAAAATGGGAATTATCGTTTGCCCACCACCGGCAATTATGAGAACTATCAATTCCATTTGATATGAATGTCCTTTCGTCAGTAAAAAGCACATACTGGATGAATGATATATCTTCTTCTATTCGCCTCTGTACCCAAAAACTAAAATACAGCCGATCATCTCGTTCTTGCAGCTTATGAATAACTTTAGGTTTCAAATTTATTTGCTATCAGAATTCTTCTGGCCGATGATGGTGGTCATTTATTCATGGGTTAGGAGGTTTTTCCAACTTATTTTTGATACTGCCTGTACTTACTTCTGATGTTTTTTAAAGTCAATGAACATGGCTGTATAAAACCCCTCATTTCGTAGCCAATTGTAAAGCATATTTTCATTGACAGAGATCGATTACAGTTTTTGCAAATTTGAATGGGAATCAGTCAGTTGTGAAAGGTATTTTACCAAAAAAATGCCTTGCAACAAGAACTTTACGTTATCGCACAAAATTTACTCTTGAATGGATTCTATGAAATGTAAAGGAATATTTGACAGTTTTCAAGGATTTTGTCAATAATTAGTTCGATTAAGTCACCAAAAAACAGACGGAATTTTTAAATCAATTCCTGATATACAAAATTTGTAATTAATAAAAAAAATTAAAAAAAAACGATTATTGTAGAACTACAAGAAAAATTGAAATATTTCCCAGCTTCACATTATTCAATGAGCTCTAACAAAGATCTACGAAGGCGTAGAAGGGCCAACAACAAAATATTTTTTAAAGTAGTTGGAATTGCTACTTTGATTTGACAATTGTCACTTTGATCTGGCACTTTGTTTTTCAACTCCATGCAACAATATTGTTTTTCAGTCAAATTCAAAGTGACAATTGCCAGTTCGAAGTGACAATTATCAGGTCAAAGTGATAATTGCCAGTTCAAAGTGACAATTTCCAGTTTAAAGTGACAATTGCCATTTCAAAGTGACAATTGCCAGATCAAAGTGACAATTGTCAGATCAAAGTGGCAATTCCAACTAATTAAAAAAATATTTTGTTGTTGGCCCTTCTACGCCTTCGTACTTTTGAAATTTTGCTAGTTTTGAAAAATCACCCAGTTTAAATGAGAGGGATTGAGTACGTTTCAAGATGAGCCTTAGTTATCAACTTTTTTTTTTTTAATTACAAAGATTTTTTCTTTCTGTTGCGTACTTTTTGAATAATATAATAATAATAATACTCCCTCATAAACACTCGTAGAGTGTACCCTAAGGCATAGCCTGTGCGGGTAGAGGACGGCTATTATTATTATTATTTGCCATGGCACTCCGGGGCAACTTGCTGATATTGTCGGTGGTGTATTCACTTTTCAGCTGTAGGAAAACCCGGAAAACCTACAGCACCACCCCGGTTGGTCGGTGCGCACTTCAAGCTAGCACCAGACGTCGGGATTGGCATCTAGGCAACTCACATCACACTTGATTCACAACAAGGCATGTGGCCACCTAAAGAGACCCGTGTGCTTGAAAAAAAAGATTCCGTACCCGAGCCTCGAACGTCTGTCTGATGCGATTGATTGATTTCTATTTCAAAATCACAAATAAGTCAATTAGTATTGGTGAGCCCAATCCTAAAAAATGCGTTGAATAAATATATAATGAATCCTGACAATTTCAACTGAAATACTTACATCTCTATATAGAACCTCCAGCTTCGCGGTATACACATAATCGATCAGAATTTGTAGGGCAGTCTGGTCGAAGCCGCCGTTCAGTTTGTAAGTGACCACATTCTCGGGCCGTTTCTGATCCTGGTCTGTGGTGAAGAGTTCGAAAAGGTACGGCGACGCGCTAGCCAACACCGAGCGATGGGCATGGATTTCTCCGTTGCCGACCTATCAACATAAATAACAATGGAAATGCTTTTCGGACTTGTGTGAAGTTTATATATATATTCGAAATGTTCAGCACTGTAGTGATTTGCAAAATAAAATAATAAAAAAAATTTGATTACCATCACCTAACATCACGTAAGGTTCTGTAAAACAGAAAAAATTAAAACGTCCTTTGCGAAAAGAACGATATAATAATATGGAAAATTTTTACCTAATACCGGTCTAAAGCACTCTTTCTGCAAGAGAACTGCGACACAACACTTGCATCGATAAATTCATGATTTTTATCCATGCAAAGATATTTTAATGATGTTAATACTAATACTACAGTTAAGTTACTTAAAAACTACTCACTACTGGTCATTTTAATTTCAAATTTGATGATTTTGAGAGCTGCCCAGTAGTGTAACTGACTGTATGCAATAACAATTTGACAGTTTCGAATAACTGCACTTCTGAATCTATCTAGCAACGTAAAAACTACTATCCGACATTCGGAAATAGGGTCGTTTCACCCAACCCTTTCTAATCATTGTATTGTTTGGACCTGAGTCCCGATATTTTTGGTGTCCGTCATTATTTGAAACTGTGAAATATGTTGGTGGTACAGTCAGGAACATACATGAAGAATAACATCGCAGAAGTGGCGGTTTTTTCTCATCATGTTCAGGGACTTCAGCATGGTCGCTTGGTGGACATCGTCGAAGAACTTCAAATGGAACTGCGGTAGTTCCTCTTCGTTATCCATCACTGGAACTTCGCCATTAGTGGGGGAATCTGCGGGCTCCGAGTGTCCTGGAAAACAAAACAAACTATTATAATAGGTAGTAAATAGACATGAAATAGTATATCACATTACTAGTAAAGTAAGCTTCTTGCTTTATTTAGATGATTCAGAATGCTTTTAAATGGATATTTGTTTAAATCAAACTCAAAGAAATATAGATGATATTGACATGTTTCCAAGAAAATCGAATGAATAGTCCGACTGAGAACCATTCTGACTTCATTTATTATAATAATTAATTTAAATACAATATATTTTCTTTATAATGTAATACCGACGAGATCAAAATCATAATTAGAAATCTTTTATTTTTGATAATAATTACTTATCAAGATACACTCTAATACAATATATTTTCTTGTCATAATATGTGTCCAATAGCTCAGTTGGTAGGCAGCGGGACTCGACGTGACTTCTCCGCGCGGAATCTTTTTTTTCAAGAAGATGAAAAAAATTACATTTCCCAAACAGACTGCTTCACGATTTTGTTGGTAGGATTTTTAGGGAGGATATTTTTGCTGCCTCCACGCACAATTACTGCACCAAACATTCACACATACTCAAAATAACTTTTGAAGTTTAACATAAATTGTTCAAAGCCTGCTTTTCATATGTAATGAATACTTAGCAAGATGATTACATGATTGCCTGACTAGGTACAGAGAATTGATATTTGAAACTATTTAACGAAAAGGAACATACATTTTGAAAATTCCTTGCTTTATTTATTATTTAGTGCAAGAAGTTACTTTCTAACAATCTAATGTCTAAAAAAATTGAATGAATAGTCTGACTGAGAACCATTCTGACTTCATTTATTTTTAATAATAAAATATTTGAAGCAATCTATTTGAAATGTGTAATTTTTTTTGATATCATAATGAAAAAAAAGTATCCGCGGGCGAGGATCCAATCCGTGTACTCTTCGTCAGAAGTCAATATGTCTCGCTGCTTTACGAACTGAGCTAACGGAGCGTGCGGAAAGTAACTTTTTCTACAAGCGTGCGTGTTCCGCCCTATTCCCGCACGCAATTTAGTTTGAGAGGTGTCATATTCCCGCACTAGTGCGGGAAAAATTTTCCCGTACGCTAATGTCACTTCAAGTGAGTTTTTGCCGCACTAGTGCGGTAATAATTTTTCCCGCACGTGAAAGTTTGTTCAAGAGCATCACATAAGATGTTTCAATGCTCTTGTAGAAAAAATCTTGATCCTTACTCATACGGAAAGGTACTATCCCGCACTCGACTGCTTACCCGAACTCCGCTTTGCGTCGTTCGGGTAACGGCAGTCTCATGCGGGAATAGTACTCTTTCCGTAATTGTTAGGATAATAACTATTCTGCGCCTGTGTGAAAAATATTTCGCACGCTTGTGATATAAGCCTCTTTCCGTGTAACTATACAGTCCGATATACGTTACTTTCCCATGTGGTCGTGAGAAAAATATATATCTGGAAGATATATATTTTGTGACGAACAAGTAGTTTACCACCGCAACTGATTTTATCAATTGTTTCTATTGTAACAAAACATATTTTTTATTATACCCGGTCTGGGGTGATTTGAATTATATTTTTGTCCGACTTGAATACAGTACGGCTTTCAATAGTCCCCCCCTTATCAGTTTTCAAACAGTTTGACGTACAAACTTAAAAAAACAATTGGAGGGTATAACCTATACTTCATGTTGAAATAAAACACATTGCTTAATAGATGGCGCGAGGGAGCATATCAAATTAAAAAATTTCTACCTCAACACTGGACATTTTTTATGCCTGAAATGTTTTTGTTTTGAACAGTATGAAACGCTGCTGCTTTCGTTTTAGAAGCATTTAAATAAAATTAGTTCTCACTGAACCAGTTTTGCAGATTATCAGGATCAGATTGGAACGCAGTTTAATTAAATCTTTTGATTTAAATAATAGGGAAGAATCATCAGTATACAGACAAGGGTACGATTTTGGCAAAATAGATGACAACTCATTGATATACAGAAAAAAGAGGATCGGCCCCACCACTGATCCGAGGGGAACCCCCATGTCAATAATTAACTCATCAGAATAAAAAGGGACGTTGCAATTATCGTTCGAATATTGTATTTGATAGTCTGAGTGCGATTTGATGTGATTGGGCTCTCTTTGCGTTAGTTATTTGATAAGTTTATATTACTCCTTCGTAAATTACTTGTTTTAGGTAATATCGAACCTCTCGATAAAAAGTTCGGTATGGTGAGAACTATCATCGGTGGAGATAAAATTAAAAAAAGTGGTGCTAGAATAGACCCCTGTGGGATATCACTACAACACGAGTACTTTTTCCCTATCCCTTGTATATATCGGTAATCCAGTAAAGATGAGAGACTCGTTCCGATTTACTGATTTGTTTGTTGTGAACTAAATGTCCTTCGGGGCAGTTGTTGATCTTCATTTCAATTCACTTATTAACAGGTATTAGTTCCACTACTTGAGAATAATCAGATATACAGTGCCGACATGAAGTTTCGAAACGTGGAATTTTTTAAATTTTTTCTTCAACAAACATTTGGACACGTCGACTGACGTATTATTTTATAAGATACATTATGGGACCTTTTTAATTCTTCTACATATCTTCGAGTTAAAGTGATACATCACATTGCCATTTTTCAAATACAATTCCTAGTTTTAGTAGTGAATTTGAACAGAAAATTAAGTTTAGATTTCTTTAACGTGCACATGTTTAGCCCGTGGATCACTGAATATCAATTTTCCGAGTCACAACATTATAGAGGTTGTATTATTTCATAGATAGAAATCGATCATCACAAAGAAAAAAGATACAGGTTCTTTCCATGAATAATGGACGACACTACATGATAGAGTATAATTAAACTACTTAATAATGAAAAATGAATTATATAATCCAATTTTCCGCAAAAAAAACTATAAAATAGGTATTTTCTTCGGCAAATATCCATCATAAAACAACAACTACCCTCTACGACCGTTATATTATATCTGTTTGACTATATTGAATGGTTTCAGGGCCCAATATCATATCATGTGATAAATTCATACTTTCGAAATTGAAGATACTCAAATTGAGGAGTCTGAACAGGAGGTTTGAAATTCGATTGAACTGTAAGTTGTATGCAATCATGAAATTATTTAATTAAAATTGAGGTTTTTCTATCATTCAATTCATTGTTATAAATACTCTCAAGAAAGCAGTACTTACAGTTTTTGAATTGTTTCTAGACTTAACAACTGAAATTTCACCACCAAAATTTTAACGAACCAAAACGTCTAACTTGTGATAATTCTTGGAGACATTATCATCATGATTTGCAGGAAAAATCTCACTTGAGCTGATTTCATTTGAATTATATTCGTTGACCAAGACAAAGTCATAGTAAAGGTTACTATTTATTTGCTTCAAACCAGTGATTTATTCGAACCCAACAACTACTTGCAGTTAAATTCCGGTATCATTCAATTCATTGTTTCACAAGTGGATCTCACTGGATGATTGAAGGTCATATCTAGTTTACGAAAAAGGTTAACGTACGGGCAAGAATAATCGGTGATGTAGTTATTGGATTCATCAACGAGCTGTTTACCAGCCAGAAATATCTGTATGTATTGAGAGGTAACCTCGTCCCAGTTTTGGTTCTGTTCCCAAATGGTGAGCCACTATCTAGACAAAGTCTTCCAGAGCAGTTGGATTGGCAGGAAGCGTTTTGCTGAATGGCCGGCACGGTCCCCCGATCTGGCCCCTTAATATTTTGCTTATGAAGTTACATCAAAGGTGGAGTATACTTTAACCGGTTATCCACAATTGAACAACTGAAGAAAAAAAGCAGCCGAAATGAAGCAAATTCAACCAGGAGGTCTCCGAAACGTTTTTTATACCGATTGGTTTACTGAAAAGAAATCAGTACTGTTTTCTTGTTTATTATTAATTTCTGTATCGAGTGTTACGTAACGGTAGCTCGGTAGCGAGGTGGTTAGATGCCGGCCTTCTAAACTTCCGCTTGCATTTGGCCAGGTTCGAATCCTGGAAAACGAGAAAAAATTTCTTAATTTCATAGGAGTCGATAGGCAATGTAAGTTGTCTAGATGCCAATCCCGACGTCTGGTGCTTGCTTGGAGTTCGCGCCGACCACCCAGGGTCGTGCTGTAGGTTTTCCGCAACAAATCTCAACAAATATCATTTGACTTTTTTTCGTAAAGGTGAAAATAATAGGAAACATTTATAACAAACGGATTTGATAAAGCGCTATAAAATATCGAGTAAATGTTCAAAAACACCGCCTTGTTGAACACATATTTGGGCCCTTCTATTGAGACTACGTGTGGCATTCAACACAGTTCGGCCATCAATTCTATTATGGTTTCAATATAATTTTTCAGTTCATCTATACATTATTGTTTCATTTTGTACAACTCACTTTTCAGAAATCTCCAAAAATAAAAATCTAGAGGTGTCATGCCTGGTGAATGAGGAGGCCACTTAACAAAACTATTCAGCAATCCATCTGTTTCCAAAACAGCCTCGCAGTATTCTTTTTACGCCACTGACATCATGTGCTAGTGCTCCATCCTGCTGAAAATAGATCATCTGACGAGCCTCCAGATCTAGATCATCGAAAAACTCTTCCAACACTCTGGTTAATAAATTAAAGTAACGGGGTCCGTTCAAAGAACCATGGTAGAAAAATGGACCGATAATTCTGCCTCTCAATAGACCACACCAAACATTACTAAATCGTCTTTGCGGATTGTGGGGATGGACTAGAAATGGATTATGTCTACTCCAATAATGAAAATTCTTTCTATTATACATCCCACGATTTGAAAAATTAGCCTCATCGCTCCATACAATATTTCTATAGAAGTTTGAATCTTGTCTGCATTAATTCATAAACCACCGACAAAACCCCAATCGTCTCTCAGGATCACCAGATTCTAGTGTTTGCACTGGTCTTAACTTATATGGAGAAATCTTATGTTTCTTCAGAATTCGTTGAATACCAGACAGTGGAACAGGTATTTCTCTAGATAAATCTCTGATGGAATTATTTGGATATACCTCAAAGTAGGATAAAACGTCAATTTATGTATTTTCAGGTATTACAAAACGTATTTTGGTTCTCCTCTTCTCAAAAACTTTTTCATTGTTCCTGAATAGACGATGAAGCACAGCAAAAAAACACCGATTAGGTAATTCACGATCGGTGAACGAATTGCTGTAGTGTTGGAGTGCTCTTACGCTATTTTTCTGGCAAACCAAATAGGATTCTAATATATCACATTTTTCTTGATGGGAGAACGGCATTTCGAATAATATGCGAACAGTTACAATAATTTATGACATTGTTATGATATACTTGAGAACATTTGAGAAATAGTATTTCAACAAAGTTTCATGGCAACTTGATTGCTCATAATAATTATGTTTTATCGAATTAAACACATTTTTTCCAACCACATTCATATGACCCTCCATTTTTTTCTGTTCTGTACAAAAACGGCTTCAAAGTTATTATTACAGCAGACATATTTTGATTCACAAAATAAATGCGGCTAGCGGAATGGCTTTAAGATGGAAACTATCGTTTTGTACATTAATACCAAATAGCTCAGTGGTGTCAATTGAGTGGTGCGACATGATGATAACGGGTTTCACGAGTTCACATCCCAGCCCAATTTTTTCTTTTTACTGTGTTATTTTGCTATTAGTAACAAAATATTGTCAGTCGTATTAGTACCAAAATCGGGTGTTTGGACAATCTTGAGGTTGAGACATTTTTTGTACTAGTGAATGAAATAAATATTTCCACATAAGTCGCTCATTTTCCACTTTAAGAAGAAAGCTTTGTTGTTGAGAATGTTATTACGAATCGAAATGCATGAAAAAATATAGGGTGTTCCATTGAAAGAAATATCATTTTATGAAATATTCTGAAAACGCGACCGTCAATTTTATTTTTGTAATCGGTATAGAGAAGGCCATTAAAAATGCTACTAGTTTGCCCATTCAATCGAATTCGTAGCATCAATAATAACGGAGTTGGCAATGGTGCCGACTTAATTTGAAACACCCTGTATATCTAAGACAATATTCGATCAATTCTACGTGTATAGTTTCCTACTGAATGTTTCGGAAAATAGGCAATGAAAAAACTTATAAAAAGTATATCTGACATAAGAATTTTATGATCTATTCAAACCCACTTCAAAAGACCACAAAATGCGTTCTTAAAAATAAATCAATTGACCTGTTTTTCGAAATTTCCAACGGGAAACAAAAAATTCACGGTTTTAAAACGATACACGCGCAATTTATAAGTATATTATTCGTTGCCGACTGATGATGTTCAACTACAAATTGCCTCATTATAAAATATCACAATTTTTCAATGGACAAGATTGAGTATAATTTGAATTGGGTTTAATACGGCTGATTTGAATAGCCATGTCGCCTATTCATCATTGATAATAGCTTTTAGATTTTGATACGTTCATTTCGTGAAAGTGTACTTTTTCTATGCCTGAGTGACAATACGTACAGAAATAAACAGGATATTTATAAGCAGCTGGTATTAACACAGATTTAGTTCTATTCTTAAAACAAATGGTCGAGACAAGGCAATTTTTATTGCTAGGTGAGTCTTTATTCTATTTTACACATCTTGAAAAAATATTCACCGAAGGTAAGTTCAATGTTCTCGAATTGAAATTAAATGCCAACAAAGGCTCCTTTAAGTTTTGCTCTAGGTAGGAATTTCGTGTGCAGGTCCATCACAGCTAATCGATATGTATAGGTATGGGAAAATAGTGATTGTGAATCTGAAAATTTGCGTACAGGAGTTTTCTGAAACATTAGTTAAAGCTAAAATATTTTCATTTTGATACAACTTCCGGTCATACGGAAATAATTCCCGTCATCTTGAATAAAAAACCACAATTTTTATTTATATTCAATACAATGTCATATAGAATTCGTATGTCTATAATTGAAACCGAATATTTTCACAGCTATTGGAAAAAACAAATTGATACCGCCAAGTTCTGACATTTTTTCGACTTCAACTGTCTGCCGGAAATTGCAAAACAGATCCAGCACACTTCAAACTGTCTGATAAGTGAAAAGCCTCGACTGTTTCAACACAGGTAAAGTCCCAGACCACAGGTTTACCGTATTTCCAAGATTACTAATGATTATATTTATTAGAATCCTTTTATGTGTATCAATAGGGTCGAAAGCAGTCGCCGAATAAATTAAAATCGTATTTTGAAGTTTTGTTCAACGCCACCGTTATCACACAATGCACACTCGAAAATTATTTCTAGCGTTTCTCAATATAAGCTCGAATATTTTTGCGAAATTAATAGAATAATTTTGATTGCGTCAGCATTGTTAACTGGTGTTACTATCGATTTCTAATGTGGTTTTTTCCGTTTCCACAACCAACATTTATTATGAGAACAAGTCGTTATACTGTTGAATCATTGATATTTCTTATTATTTTTGAAGATATTTGGTCAGTCTTGTGTACGGTTAGATATTAATATATTTTTTAATCATTAATTTATTTATTTATATCATCAATTTTAAAGAATCGCCCTTTTATTATAATTATTATTTATTATCGATGCCCTATACCTATCCCTATCGGTTTTCTAGATGATAAATAATGTAAAATATGATCCAAAACTTCTTGAACATAAGTAAATTATTACTCTCAATTCATGAAAACTTGATATTCTGATGAAAATTTTATATCAGTTAATTTTAGCCAATCAGATGCCTGCATTTTGACATGTTGCTAATTTCTTCGGAAATTTCCCTGCGTAGAGGGAAATTAATAAGTGGAAATTTTCCTCTGGCTTGACAGCAGCTGTCATAAACACAGTGGCGTAAAATATTTTTGATAGATATTTATTTATAACTTAATTATAGGTACATGTTATTATCTGTTATTCAATTATTTAAACCACATTTCAATAGAGCATAGGGAAATTACAATATTTGACAACAAATCCGAGATTAATAAATGAAGGTGCCGCCGATGTAATTCATTAACATCCGATAGACGTAGATCTTAATTTTTTTTCCCAATCCTCTAGTACTATAAAATTATGTGATTTTGGTAGAATATTTGCTTCTCTAATAATTTAAATCACATTTCACTAGAGCATACCGAGTGGCTACGGAAGTATTGCCTACGGAATATCTCAGTTATTGTATGAAGTAGGTTTGTGAAATTTGGAGCGTCGATATAATGACATAAGAGCTAGAATTTGAGCATATTGACATGGCGAAGTTAACTTCCGGTCTGACCGGAAGTAACATCAACTTTCTTATTTTAAATGGAAACCCTATTTTTTTTTCTTTTCGCTTTATTCAGAATTCAATTCCCTTTCTAATGACATATCACAAGTTGGTATCTAACCAGAAACTAGATCAGAAAAAAATTATTATTGAAATTCACTGAGTAGGCCGTGGAAGCAAAATGAAAGCCAAAAATTGAAAAGTTGGCTATGGAAACCATACGTCACTTGATAACAGTTGCTAATACTGTGATATTTTATTTTCATTCGTCGGCGTTATAAAAAGCCGCCAAAAAGAAATATTGGAAAAATTGGGAAAAAAACAATACTCTGTAGGTCCATAACTTAAATAGGAACATACAACTTTTTCTTGCCTGTACTATTCAGCATAACCATTCCTTTCTAATGATATAATAGAAAGTAATTTCTTGAAATGAAATACCAAAAAATCCAATTATTATTATTCAAATAACAAAAAAACAGATTTATCGAAAAAAAAAAAATCAAATTGATATGATTAAAGATAAAATAAATTCAAATCAAATGTTCGAAATGCATTCCCTCAACGTCAATACATTTGTTGACTCTGGTGATATTTTCATGTAAAACGTTTCTCAACATTTGGGGCGTGATATCTTGGAAAGCTCTACGAATTTTTACTTCTAGCTCATGTAGAGTTGTAGGCTGTGTGGAATACACCCTATTTTTAAGATGCCCCCATAGAAAAAAGTCGCACGGAGTAAGATCAGGTGACCTTGGTGGCCACCTGACTGGACCATGGGTTGTTATAAGTCTCTCTCGAAAGCGATTTTGAAGATAATTTCTCGCTATTTTTGAATTATGCGGAGAGGCGCCATCTTGCTGGAAGTACATTCTCTCAGTTATTTCCGCTGGTAGGTTGTTAATGAATTCCGAAATTTCATTCGTTAAAAAATTAAAGTATCTCTCTCCGGTTAGTTGGCCTTGAAAAAGAATGGGGCCAACAATATGAGTTCCAACTATTCCTGCCCAAACATTCACACCAAATCTCTCCTGGAAGCCACCTTGTCGAAACCGGTGCTCGTTTTCTATCGCCCAGTACCTGAAACAAAAGACCGTTCACACTTTTAGCACTTCACACTTCGACTATCGACAATAATCCAAATAAAGTACAGTACCTACCTTGTATTATTCCTGTTAAATAATCCATTGTTGGTAAATCTTGACTCGTCCGTAAACAAGATATAATAGTTAAATAGGTGATTCTCAGCATTTTGTCGAAGAAACCAATTACAATATTCCAGGCGCCTTTCACCGTCATTTTCATACAAATGTTGATGCAACTGATACTTGAAGGATTTAAATCGATGTTTTTTCAAAATTTTCCTAACAGAGTCCTTACTTATAGCTAATTCGGCGCCAATCTGCCTTGAGGAAATTGTGCTATCATATTGTACTAAAGCTAATACATTAATTTCAGTTTCCTCATTAATAACAAATGCTTCTTGGTCTTCGTGAACATCAGGCTCAGTTCTAAATTTTTCTTCAAGCCTCTGGAAATACCTTCTTGACGGTTGCTGCCTCCCTGGATATCGCTCTAAATACAATCGTTCAGCGGCATAAGAATTTTTTAAACATTCACCATAAAGAAGCATGTCAATTTGTTCGGTTCGTGAATAACGGGGCATTTTTTGAATATTCCACTAACTGATTTCGATTTCCAAACCCTTTTGAAATGGCAGAATCAAAAACACTACTTCGAACGTCAAAATAATATGGATAGCAGCGTTCGTGAGAGCTCTCGTTTCTTTTTTGTTTCATTCCAAAATACATCTTAATCAGCCTACTTGTTAATATTTTGGTTCGAATGATTATTGCAATGGAATGATTATTCTGAATAGCACAAACATCGTCCATAGGTAGATATTAGAATATCTATGGACGATGGCACAGACCAAGTACGTTTATGTTCCTATTTAACCTAGAACATACAGGATATAATTTATCATTCCACAAAAAATTACTTTCTATTATATCATTAGAAAGGAATGGTTGTATAGTACAGGCAAGAAAAAGTTGTATGTTCCTATTTAAGTTATGGACCTACAGAGTATTGTTTTTTTCCCAATTTTTCCAATATTTTTTTTGGCGGCTTTTTATAACGCCGACGAATGAAAATAAAATATCACAGTAGTAGCAACTGTTATCAAGTGACGTATGGTTTCCATAGCCAACTTTTCAATTTTTGGCTTTCATTTTGCTTCCACGGCCTACTCGGTGAATTTCAATAATAATTTTTTTCTGATCTAGTTTCTGGTTAGATACCGACTTGTGATATGTCATTAGAAAGGGAATTGAATGCTGAATAAATCGAAAAGAAAAAAAAATACGGATTCCATTTAAAATAAGAAAGTTGATGTTACTTCCGATCAGACCGGAAGTTAACTTCGACATGTCAATATGCTCAAATTCTAGCTCTTATGTCATTATATCGCCGCTCCAAATTTCACAAACCTACTTCATACAATAACTGAGATATTCCGTAGGCAATACTTCCGTAGCCACCCGGTATATAAGGAAATTAAAATATTTGATATCAAATCCGCAAAAAAATAATTCGCAATTCGCTGTTGTGAGACAAGGCCTTAACAACGGCCTACTATGATGTCCGTTACATGGATAATAATATGTCACCTAAGTATGTCACCAATTTAATTTCTATTTTAAAAAAGTTTTGGTATAAAATTTTCTTACCGCATCTCCCGCGAGCATGAATTAATATTCCGGAAATTTTCCTCAGTTGCGAAATTTTCAAGAAAATTTCTCTAGGCTGACGCCTCGGGAAATACGCCTTAAAAAATTCGCCTTTCGAGAAAAATTCCGGAAATAATTCATGCTCTAGGGAGATTATAAGTGATAATTTGGACAAACTCGAAGTATTTTATTTTCGCCATAAAATCAGTCCTTTATCATACATGGCGTGTTGAAATTACCATTACTTCCGTTATGCATAAAGTGATCCAAATGTAATTCCTGACTCAACACCAATGAACGAAAGGAAGTTTGTAAGATTACAAAATAATTTCATTAACTATGGCTCAAAGTTGAAAGCGCCCCTAACATTACCAAAAACTGTTACTTCAAATGAGTACAATTGTTAACGTTCACATTTTTATGAAGCTTTTTTCATTCGTAGTACCTACAGGAAAATATTAGGTTCATCACAGTGAAACGAATTTAGGAAAATCAAGAAATGCATCCGTAAGTTCAAGCTCTCAAAGCAGAAGACTTTGAACTGAGTTAATTTTTGCGAATCCCTTTTAATTCTTACACAGCAAGATCGGGAATTTTTTACAAAAATAATTTGGACCGACGCGACGATTCAAAATAACGAGAGATGGGATTTTTAATAGAAATATTTTTGGGCTGATCATAATCCTCATGTGATAAAAGAAGTGGGGTCTTCAGCAAAATTTCATCTAAATGTTTTCTGTATTTTAATGATCAATAAAATCAGCTCTTTATTTATAATAACACACTAGGTGCTTAGAGATATCTCCAAATATTAAGGAGGACAACTGTTACCGATTTCCTCTAAAATTTACTTTCATAATACTAATTCGTGGTTTCAACTGGATGAAGCGTTATCTCATTCCTCCCAGGAATTTTCCAGGGAACTTTACGAAATGTTTGATGATCGTTGGTTTGGGCGTTTAGGGCCTTGGGATTGGCCACCAAGATTACCTGATATCACGCACCTTGACTTTTTCTATAGGGTGTTTCAAAATGGAGGGTGTAGCCTACCGGCTAATAGTGGGGTGTATTGAAGATCTAGATCCCCATGAAATTGAAAAGGCAACCATGAGTCGCGCACAAAAGCACATTTAAAAATGTTCAAAACGAAATCGATAACATTTCCAGCATTTATTGTAAAATTTGATATTTTGTTTACAATTTTATTTTTATTCTCCCTAATTGTTATTTTGTTATAGCTTTTTATCTAGAAATGACAGATAAAAAGATGGAAACTTTAAGTCATAGTTAATGAAATTATTTTGTATAATTACAAATTTCCTTTCGTTCATTGGTGTTAATTCAAGATAAATCTACGTATAGTGGGAATATGCACATAAGTCAAAATATCACATTTTTGTCATATTCGTCAAAAACGACTGCAAATGTATAACTGTGTAAAATCACATAAGTCAATAACGAAACGTAAGTAGGTTAAAATGATTGTATATATACGCATTAGTCGAAATGCTACGATATACGGTGGGTAATAATAATATAAGTCAGACTTATGTTAAGTGGCTCATTTTGACTTATGTGCTTTTTCCCCCTATACGCAAAAATTTTGTTGAATTTTCTGCAAGTTTTGGCAACTATTTCAAATTATTCGTTTATAATTAATGATTTCATGTGAATTTCGTTCGAATAATCAATATTTGCAGTTTGGGGGATTTTTTGAAAAAAAAACTAATAAGTCACTAAAATGCTATAAGCTTGGTATTTCCACGGCAACTTAATATGTAATTCTTAAAGCGGCTATATTAAGTAAACTTAATTGATTCAGATTTAGGGGCATGATAGATACGTTATCTTAAAGCATTTTTCGCCATCTTTCAATTTACCTCGTAATATACAGGAGGTTTCATTAACGTAATTTCGACCACTTTTACGCACAAAGTAATTTTTGCACGCCCTGTATAATATGGAATCAATTTCTCGGTGTAAATAGAATACTTCGAGTTTATTCAAAATATTAACTTTTTCATGAATTGAGAATACTAATTTATCTACTTAAATTCAATCAGGGCTATGTTTTGGATCATAAGGAAACAGCGATTCTTTAAGTCGGATTTTCTGTCATACTGTATTTCGAAAATGTATTAACACAGTTCACTCTTTAAAATTTTAACTGCAATGGTTGATTTAATCCATGTGCACCAAAAGACACGCAGTAGAAGTGAGTGGGATACTGTAATGAATTCTAATACCCAATAAAACAGTTTAAAGTCGGATTTCTTGTCAAATTGAAATGCAAAAATTAAACAACACAGCCCACTCTTTAAAATTTCAATTGCCATGGTTGAATAGGCTATGCCCATCAAAAGACACTCAGTAGAAACTAATGGACAGTAATACATTTTGAATCTCGATGAAATATACGGCTATTTTCTGTCATATTTCCTTTCAAATTATTATCAACATCTCACTCTCCTTTCAATATTCATATTTGATTTAAGTCCATGCGCACTATCATATACGCAGTAGACGTTCTAAAAGTACCGCTCATGTCCCATTTTCTGTTAGAATATCTTTCAAAACTTCATTTAAAACATCCCACGCAGTAAGAAGATACTAAAAAGTGTTCAATTAATCTTTTTCATCTTAGATGCCATATTTACCAACAAAACGTAGTTCTTTATGAAGGACAAACTCTTAAAAATAATTTTTTTAACAGTATAAAATTAGACAATCCAAAATAGGTTTATGCACTGCAGGGGGTGGGGTGTTCAACTCTATGGAAATCATCATTCTGAATTTCAAACAGTTTTGTTGACAATTCCGGATACGCATAATGTGATATTACTATTTATTAGGTAATTTTCTATAAATACAGGGTTGAACCACTTGGGGATCAACATTTTCGAATTTTCAACACGTCAATGATATGTTATAAATGTGTAAGAAATTTTAGCAGCCTTTTGATCACCAATACAGATGCGTATTTTTTTTTATTTAAAATATTTGCCATCAAAAATTTTGTTAATATTTTTGTCTGGTAGCTCATGAAAGTTTGTATTGCAACGTTGTAGCTTTCTTAATCGAGTTTTTCGTAACTGAAAGCTGTACTCAAATCCTACATGAATGGTGAGGTGCACCTAAAAAATGTGCTTGGTTCACTGTCTACCAGAAGATCCTTTCAAAAATTTGAACAATAATCATACCATATTATTTCAGATAATTTATTTGTAGTTATCCTTGTGATTGATCTACGGATGTTTGAATCCCAACTAGTAATTTTCCACAGCATCAGCGTTAAAAATATAATGCTGAACGTTGCAAATTTTCATATGAGTAGGTATTTATGATTCGAAACTTTTCGATATCTAATAAACAAGGTCTTTTGTTGTGGTCTGCAGAACATCACTTTCAGTGAATGACACACCATATCAGTGTCACCTTCAATAGTCATAAAAATATAATAACAACTAAACTACTCATCAAAAAGTATGGGTAATAATGTTAGCTAGCAGCAAGTCTCACGTTAATGCAGAAACATTGTTTTAGTTATAGTTGAATAGAGATGAATGATTTGTTTTGAATTCAAACGCTCTTGAAGGAAACATTACAGATAGAAAGACAATGTAACTAGAAACGATACTTGTTTATTCAAATATATGCTTGATTGAACTGTAGAAAGGTATAGTGTCGATTTCATGACCTTGATATTGTTGTTTTTCTTCGTGGGAAAAAAAAACGCTAGGTCAGAGGCTGTCTGATTGACGCACAGCTTTACCTCTGAGATATCCAACAAATAAACGGAGGGAGTAACTGTGGAACAAAGATCGACCACCACACTTTATGGGAAAGAATGGTAGTCTAGTGTGTATCTAAAACTCAGAGGTCAATCTGTGCTGGTTGAGCTGTACCTACACTGTGTCAAGATATATCTATCACAGATTACCTAAAATTCACAGATCACTCAAAGGCGGCCCTCTGATATTTTTGGGGTCAATTTTCGTGACCTTGTATAACTAAAGTTAGCTATGTGCATGATTATGTGTATCACGATCGCTGTGAATATCCAATAGACCGTCACATTTACAAAAAATTAATTGCAAAACTCGTTTCAATTGATTGTTAATAGTCTAAAATGTCTATTTATCAACGAGTGCCACTCTACTTTCTTTATTTAAAAAAACTATCACATTTCAAAGTGTTCATTGGAAACATCCTCCACTTTAATCGACGTTCCGAAATAGGGAATATCGTTCTCTCATAAAATAGTGCTATTGGCTGATTATAAGCCATCGAGAAATAATTGAAACTTTGTCACTGGATCAACACATCAAAAAATTTTACGTTAAAGCAATTTTTTATATCATCGAATTGTCTGAACGAACCTGTCTTTTGATGAATAACTATTGTTGGCAACACCGCAAATTACCATAACAGTTCTTATGGAACAAAATTTGTTATTACCACAGAACACATACAGTTCATTTTAATTTTCACTGATGTTCAGACAACCGGGTACAAGCACTTTTTAGACATTTTCACGGTTATAAGGAATACAGAGATTTCTCAACACAAACAACAAAACTTTGATTTTGAAAACCGCATTAACACCAGAAAATAAAATATTCAAAAGAGTCTGTTAGTTTCCAGCATACAGATTTGATCTACTAGCATCTATCTTGTATCACATAAGGTAAGCAAATGAGTTAAACAGAGAAAAACGATTGTTATCGATCTGCTCCATGAAACAGACGAACAAACCCATCTGGTATCAAATGAAAACTATCATAGAACACAATCCATGTAATGATAATTTGAGATTCCATGGTGTACAACTTATACGACGTTGCCAAGTGTAATTTTGATGAACGTGACGTCACGAATTCCCTTTTTTTCAAATTATAGAAAAACTGGCGGTCAGAAAAAATCAATAAAAATCACGAATGATAATTAGCATATGCAGAGTGGCCACTTTTTTAATCGGATTGTATTGGTAACTTTTAAACCATAAGAGTTAGAAGGTCGGTCAAATGGAAAAAAAGTTGCATTCATAGAAGCATTGTCAAGCAGTTCAAACAAATCGACATTATTAGGGCTGGTTATTGAGATATCATAAGAAAAGTAAATTCTTTAATTTTGATTTTTCTTTTTTTCCCACTTTATTTCAAATATTATCAAAAAAGGTTAGAGGAATTTTTTATTCGACAGTAAATTTGCCTCAATTTGACGTAATCAGATTTCGTATCCAACGTTTCGTACTCTCTGGGCCACCCTCAACCTCATCTTTTTCAATACCGACCTGCATATTTTATGACACTTTTCGAAATAACTTTTTACGCAGAATTCAACGATATATAATACAATGTCATTCAAAGTTGATTTTCAGGTGATTTTGACCCTTATCCAAATTTATTTGGGTAGGTTCTGTATTATTTACCTTTAGTTTAATTAACAACATACAGAACATTTCGATAAGAAAATCAACTTACTCATCTTAAACTGATTGGAACGTATCAGAATCAAAGCAAGAAACACACAGACTATCTTAATCGAACTTTTCCCGATTCATGGATTGGAACAAGAGGTCCAGTAGTATGGCCTGCCAGATCTCCGGATTTGAGTCCCCTGGATTTTTATTAGTGGAAATATCTTAAAAATAAAATTTATGATACTATGAACCCAACATTATAGATTCTCCGCGAGAAGATTGAGAATGTATTGGAAGGTATTCAAGGAGACGAAATAAGCAAATATATAAGTATGGGTTCCAGAACCGCAAAGTGCATTTTACAAAATTGGACATTTCGAACACGAATGAATGATGAATACTTGTTTCTTGCGTTGATTCTGATACGTTTCATTCAGTTTAAGATGAGTGAGTTGATTTTCTTATCGAAATGTATTGCATGTTGTGAATTAAACTAAAGGTGAATAATACAGATCCGACCCAAAGAAATTTGGATTATCAATCAATCAATCTTCATTATTCCCTTCAGACAAAATACATTGTATAGGAATCGTCACATTATAAACCTATAATCTAACTTAATCTAATATCACAATCAGGACATGAAAAGCATGAGAACAAAAACAGGAACAAGAAACAAGTGCCACCAAAATGTAGTATCACAAAAAATCATCTACAGAATAATAAGACTTGGACAATAGATATTGTTTCAATTCTGTTTTAAAAGTTTTGGTAGAGGAACAAGATTCAATGTTTGGTGGTATTTTGTTATATAACATTAGACCCATATTGTTGGGAGATTTGAAAGTAAGAGTCTTCTTAGTAATAGGTAGATGTAGGTTATCTTTTGACCGAGTGTTGAAATCATGAATTTGTGAATTTTTCAAAAAAAATTTGTTATGGACATATACACACATTTCGAAAATATATAAACATGCAAGTGTTAATACTTTTAATTCTTTAAAAACATTTCTACAACTATTTGTACGTGACATATTCAAAATTGTTCTAATAATTCTCTTCTGAGCAATGAATACCTCAGCAGATTTGGTTGACCATCCCCAGAAGCAAATACCGTATCGTAAGCGCGATTCAACTTGGCCATAATACACCATCAATAATTGCTGCGTGTTCAAAATTCCCCGCAGGTTTTTCATGAGGAAATTATGGGAAGACAAGGTACGGTTCAAGTTATTACAGTGAACTTTCCATTTTAAAACATTATCCAGATTTAAACCCAAAAATTTAACAGATGACTCATCAGATAAATATTCATTTTCGTTGTATCTGATGTTCAATTCTGAACATACTTTATTAGTGCTACGGAACCTGATATATTGAGTCTTTTTGTTATTCATGTAAAGGGAATTTTCAGAAAACCAATCGTTTATTTTCAGAAGTGTATTATTGCACTGACTTTCAAGAGTTTCATCAGATTTATGGGATATTATTAAAGAAGTATCATCTGCAAAAAGAGTAAAGAACACATCGTCAGAAGAGTGCTCTATATCATTAGTGTATAAAACGAATAATATTGGCCCCAGTATTGATCCCTGTGGTACGCCTATGGCTGTATCAAGTAAAGAAGATTTTGTATTCTGACGGAAATTCACCTCATTCGTATTCTTACGAATTGCTTCCTGATACTTAAAAATGTTTTTATCCAGTTGAGTGCTGGACCTTCCACACCAATTTCTCTTAATTTATTTATAAGTATGTTGTGATCAACACAGTCAAACGCCCTGCTCAGATCGCAGAAGATCCCAACAGGGCACTCGCCCGTGTCGATCAGTCTGACTATATCCTCATAGAATGAGTGGATGGCTGTAATAGTACTTTTATTTTCTTGAAATCGATGTTGATTTTTAGAAATTATTTCATATTCGTTTAGGTATTGAAGTAGGCGCTCTAGATATGAATTAGGGTCAAAATCACCTGAAAAACAAATTAGAATGACATTGTATGATATATCGTTGAATTCAGCGTTAAAAGTTATTTCGAAAAGTGTCATGAAATATGCAGGACCGTATTGAAAAAAATTAGGTTGAGGGTGGCTTCGATTTGGTCCCAATACGTTTGATGTTTAGTTTTCTTCCACTCATTTATTAGGTTTCCGCATCCGGTTTTGCTAATTCCAAACACTGGTTCTGGACCTGTGAATAGTCTTGCAAGTTGGTCTACTTCTTCATTACCTTCTGTTCCCATATGTCCAGGCACTCACTAAGTGTTACCTTGTTGCGTTTTGCCTGTTCATTGAGGCTCTGAAGGCATTCCTAAACCTGCTTTGACCTAATTTGTATTGAATTCAGAGGTTTTATTGCGCTGTGGCTGTCAGATTGATGTGTTTTCTTTTATACCCACTGTCTAGATTCATCTGTATGCATGTCCTCATGGCATGTGTCTCAGTTTGGAATACTGTGGTGTTATTGCCAAATGTAAGTATAACGTTCCTTTTTGGTCTCACTCCATGTATTCCTGCTCCAGTTCTTACCTCTGTTTTTGAGCCATCTGTGTACCAGATTATGTTTCCAGATGATAGTGATTCTACTCCCGATTCCCATTCGTTCCACTTGAGCTGTGTTCTGAATGGTTTTAAGTACGAGTATTGGGATAGCACGTGGTTTGATATCATTTCCAGTTCATGAATGATTTTGGTGTGCCCAGTTTGGGGTTGGGATCTCCAATTACCTGTTTGTATGAGTCTGCTCGCCTCTCCCATGACTGTTATGTCCAACGGTAGAAGGTTTAGGATGATTTCCATAGCAGCGGTCGGAGTGTTACTCATAGCGCTCGTGATACACAGACCAGGGAGCCTCTTAAGTTTACCGAGGTTAAGTTTGGCCTGTTTCACTTTGGAACACCGCAGCAGCGAGCCATATGTTCATGCACATAAACGAACGCTTTTGGTGATCAATTGTTTTTGGTGCATATTTCATGTTATTTACTTATCTAAAATCAGTCTTCAGTATTTGACGTTTATCCTAAGAATTTGGTTTATGACATACAACAAATCAGAATCAGTTCATGCGTGTAATCTTTACATGGTCCGAGGACTATCAGCTGTCAGCTCAACTGAACATTGAAAAACCGAAAGTTAACGGGAGAATCAGGAAAGTTGAAATAATACTTGATGCTTCACTTGGTATGCCAAAAATTTAATCTAGGTGATTCTGAACAGAGGCTGGCTTGCTGTAATTGACCAATTGATAAAGATGATTTTTCACAATTTCTCTCGAACGTCACTTGAGAGCACTTTCACTTATTGAGGCATGTTCAATAGAAACGATGAGCACACACATTACCAGAGCAGTATGTGAAAGAAAACTTCGATTGAAGATTCCCAGATATGTGGAATTTTAAAAATCCGGGTTTATGGCCAACGAGAATTTGAAAATGAAAATTACCCTGAGTGAAGCATAACTGGACAATATCGGTCCATGAAAAGAGAAGGAGTTCAAGCCGCAGTCGGAGTTGGGACTGTGCTGAGTCTTGCACGATTCACTGTTGCGTTCAAATTAACAGTGCTGCTCCTAAGACTAGTGATCTTAGCAATCGATGCCACTATAAACACCTGAAAAAAAGAGGGGGTATAGTAAGAGCTGTAGGGAATTTAGGACAGCAAACGATCAGGAAGAACGCAGGAATTTTTACCATTTTTTATCGAAATACTTTTCTTATCGCACATCAAGTGTTAACTGAGTTTTACTTGCCTTTCAAGGACGTTTTTTTGGTCGAATGATAAAAAGTCGGGAAATTGAAAAACATGAAGGGAACCGTTAAATTCCTTGGTGTGGTACTTTATAGAAAACATATTTGGTCCGATCTTGCCCTTTGCAGATATGTATCAAAGAACCTGTTTCTGCTGAGAAAGTTCCCTAAATGTGTTGGTTGAACATGTCTGAGACTGCCTACATTCACTATACCAGAACAAGCCATGGTTGGTTTGTTAATAATTTTTTCTATTCGTTAACAGGCTAAACCTATACAACCCTCAGAATCCTTTGAGAGACATGTGCGAGCTAGGGAAGACTAGGCCCTTACCTTTTGACGTGTGATGTCAGGAGTATAAAGGCGATTCAAAATTCTTACCCTTTATATACGGAAAATTGATGCTACATTAAACAAAGTGTGAAAAAAATACCACCCATCAGCATATAAACCATTATGGTAACAGAACCGGTACAAATTTAGTCGATTATCACAGGCCAACGAAATCTATAGGAGTAATTTGTTATATCGCAGATCTCTTAATTAACTTAAGTTACGATTATAATAAAAATTATTTGTTCTCCGAAATGCATTCTACTCGTTTGAAATAATTAAATATTTCAAATTTAGTTTTTAATGCGGCATTCTAACAATATTTTTGGTGAATTATATATTTCGGGTAATGGTACATTTTTAAAATTGCGTCTTTGACTTATGTAAGTACTCATTAAACCCATGGTTATGATGGCCAAAAATTCAGCAAAGTTCGGCACAAGTCAAGCTGTAGAAAGTGCAGCGGCTAGCCTATCTGGGAATCACAGGGGCAATATTTACGTGCCCTACTGCAGCCTTAGAGGCAATGCTAAACCTTCCGCCATTGCACCTATGTGTAATGGAAGAAGCAGCAAATAGTGCCTTCAGACTGAGCCAGACAAAAAAGTTAGAAGCAGGAGATCTGATCGGGATTTTGGAACACATTTCCCTAGAAGCCATGTCTAAACCGACAGATTTCATGCCAGTTAGGTACGACTTCGAAATGCAGTTTGAAGTGGTCATAAACAGCCAACAAACTTGCACAGAGAACGGATCTCAACTGGGAAGGGATGCATTAGTGTGTTACACAGATGGATCTAAGAAGGATGAACGGGGTGGAGTAGGCGTTACAGGACCAAATTTCAGGCTCTCAAAACCTCTTGGTAACACCCCAACCATCATCCAAGCAGAAGTACATGCTATAGAATTATGTATGTCCATAGGAATGCCTTGAAAGAGGCACTCGAAGGGCAGAAATCTATATACTGTCAGATAGCCAAGCAGCACTAAAAGCTCTGAGGTCATACACCTGTGGGTCTAAGTTGACTTGGGACTGTAAACAATCTCTAAGACAACTGGCAACAAACAATCAGGTCACCCTGATGTGGGTGCCAGGCAATGAAGAAGCAGACTGCCCTGCCAAAGAAGGGGCAAACACACAATTTCTCGGCCCAGAACCCTTCTGTGGATTCTCCAGAGCCTACGTGAAAGAAGAGTTCCGACGCTGGGAAACCGATTAAATGAAATCTCACTGGAATATAGTGCCAGGACAAAGACAAGCGAAAAGACTAGTGTGTCTATGGCCAATGAAAGCTAAACAGTTTCTCGAGTTGGACAAGAAAGACTTGAAGATGGTAACGGAACGTCTCACTGGACACTGCCCTCTGGGGTACCACCTCAAAAAGATGGGTAAATCAGAGCATGATAGTTGCTGCTACTGTGAGAACTTCGTGGAAACTGCAGAACATTTGCTGTGCGAATGCCCAGCGCTTTTCTGCAAGAGGCTTGAGTTCTTGGAAGGGGCCTTCTTAACGCCCTCCGACATCAAGAACTTAGCTCCCAGGAAACTGATAAACTTCGCAAGAAGTCTCGGAATCCCGGGCCTCGAATAGATCGATGGTCACGCACAAAAGAACTTTTAGGTTGAAATGCTTGTGAGGCTGCACAGCCTGTACGAACCCCTTACAATCTATGTAAGTACTCAGTTGTATAATAGCACCAAGAAATATTTTCATTGTTATTATTATCGAATCATTTAAGTTCGAGTTCTTCAAATAAACGCCATGCTGTTTGCTACAAATGTGTCATTACATAGTTCGGAGAAGTGTTCATCAAAAAATGTTTTGGATAACATGGCATACCGCAGTTTCGTCAGATTATTCTAAGAAACGTTACTCAATTATTCTGTAAATATCATCCGACATGACGTGCGTGCAAACCTGTTGATTGTTTTGTTTTGATGCAGCCAATTATGAGTTCGTTTGCTCTTGTCCCAAACTGGTTCAATCCCACTGCGATCCCCTCAGTCCAGAATTACACCTTGGTTTCAGTTTAAATATACTGCTCAAAAACTGAAGTGAATACTGAAAAAACTCGTTAAAAAAGTATTACTAGTTTTTACATACTATTCGCTGGTATCTAATAGTCTAATCCCTTGAAATTATCAACTGTACAACGTTGCAACGTTGCCAAGCTTCTAAAACTATAAACAAAGAACTGGATAGTTTTAATATTGTGAATAATTGTGGGCCATAAAAAATAACATAAGTATGGCATCGTTGCTAAATTAATTGACGCTGTCAACTCTGGAATTGGTTGCTCGGGGTAGTACGTCACAATGGCGCTAAAAAGAACCCAATTGGATTTATGAACTTAAATATTTTTTTTCAAGTTTCAGAAAATTCGCAAAAAACAAGAACATTGCCAATTAAGTTAATACGCCGTAGAACCCATTAAAAATATTTTGAAAATTTCGTGTCCTCGCCTATTGTAAAATAGAAAAATTTCAGATAATTTTTTTTTTGAGTTCTGCAGAGAGCAGAGAAGGGACTTTACAAAATCAAATGCTGGCTAGACAATAATCTGCTTAGCAACTTTCAAAAAACCAAATTCATGACCTTCTCAAATAGTATCCTGAATCAACCTGATTTCACCACATTGAAATATCACTCCAACTACAAACTAAATCCATGTACATGTCAAAGAACTATAAAAAAACTGAAAATATTAAATATCTTGACCTAATGATTAACAATACATTGAAGTGGGATAGCCACTCTGATTATTTAACAAAAAGACTGAGAAAACTGATATACACGTTTTACGAAGCAAGAAAGTTTCTTCTAGTCCACATTCTCGTAATAGTATACAAATCGTTGGTTGAATCTATTTTGTCTTACGGTATTATCATATGGGATGGTACTTAACAAAAATCAACTGAAAACACTTATACTGACACAAAAATGGATCTTGAAAGTTCTACTATCGAAACCAAAAAGATTCTCAACAACACAGCTCTTCTCAGACAAAAGATTCATGAACCTATACGAACTCTATGTTTTTTACGTCTCCTAATTCATGTACAAAAATAAAATTGAGACAAATTTAAATAACCAGCTAGTTCTGGAAATGGTGTAATAACCGAAACTAGTCAATAAATATAAAATTATCGTAGAAAATTGACAAAATTATTTTTAGTGTATCCTTAGTGAACATGTATTTCCACAAATAAACCAGTCAATCAAAGAAGTTCATAATGAATTTCAAATAGTTTTCTGGAAAATTCTGGGAAAACAGAAAAATGTGATGAATTTTGAGTGTTTAGGGGCCCTTTAATCTGTTATTTTCCACACTTCGATACTTTGTAGAATAATTGTAAACAATCTTATGATTAATTCTGGCACTGGTCACGTTAGGATCTATATTTATTAGGGAATGTTCTATAAATAATGGGCATTTAACCCATTAGGGATCAAAATTTTGGAATTTTCAACACGACACTGATTTGTATTTAGCAGCCTTTCGATCATCAATTGCGAATTGAAAGAAAAAAATTGTGTGTAGTGAGGCTTTACTTAAAAGTTAGCCCAGGCCCATTTCTTGGAAAACGAATAATGTTTATGATAGGAACACAAGTTTCTTATGAATGTGTAGAAAATAATGTAATAGTTTTTTTTTGTGATGAGCATAAAGTTCATCGTTGTCATCGTTCACTGTGGTTCAGAAGTTGACTCTGGCCACTTCTACAATTGGCCAAAGAAAAGACATTTGATGACAGTAGCGTCATAAGACTGCATTCTTTTGTCTTGGGCACTTTGAATCCTCTGGAGATTTACATCCCCTTTTATGGAAGGATAGTTACCAAAGATCGACAGACCTTTACTTATAAGTTTTTATCCAGTTATTTCCAACACCATTTGCGTCAGAGAGTGTGCACCGTTTAGAGAACAGAATAATTAGAATCTACAGAGTGTATCTCCTAATCTGCTCGATTACAGGAGAACTTACTTATGCAGTTACAACTAATTGATATTCGCAAATCCACCAAAGGTGAGATTACTTCTATCTTTCAAGAGCTACTCTAGCCAGGTGCCTCTTCAAGGTTGAAAAGAATCTCCCAAAAAGGCTCCTTGTTACTAGTCCTTTTGATATTATTTTGCTAAGGAGATTACTTGGATCAATCATTATGGATCAGTTCCAATCATGATTAAGTAGGTCACTTTTGATTTTAATTGTTCTATGTTGAGGATCACTGTTTACCCTAACTTTGACATTAAGGTTAGAATGATCAAATTGAATAAATGACTCAAAGTTTATATCCTTAAATAAATAGGCTAAATGTTATGATAATAATAATGAAGATAATTTAGCTCTTCAATTGTCTGTTTTCTAGGATTCTTATGGAAACTGAAAATCAACTGAAACTTCATAGAGTGTGACTGTTTTATTTTCAAAGTCAAGCGAAAGGCCAAAGATACTATGAATGAATTAAATAGCAAATGCATATTATTTATTGTCAATAGTAATTGGATGAATGAATTCTATATTACTACAGTTGAATTATTTGAGCTACTGAACTGTAGATTTTGACTCGTAACAGTATGTATACAAAATATAAGTAAACTCGACAACTCTTATTTTTCATAACCAAAAATCTTACTTGTGCACGTATCGATGAACAAGAACGAATCCTACCAAACGTTCCATAACCCAATAATATCAGATTCGTGGGATGTCTTCGATGGAGTCTTCGAGAATATTAATTAATTCGCACAACATTTTACTGCTTGTAGGAGGAGAAGGAAGACTGACTGTCAAAACCATTCCAATTACCAACTGATGCAAAAAATGGAAAGAGTACTTGAAACGATTACGTCATCCCTATCCAACCTCGACAGAGGTAATCAGAGCAGTAATTGAACTTGCACACTTTTTCTGGCTTCCCTCGACATTGAAACCGGGATTAGTTATCGACGGAGCGTTACGTGGAAATTCACATAACTCACCTAACCTCATTAGACGACGAAAAACGCATTCATGCAGAAAACGATATTCAGGACGAGTGACGTGACTGCTAACAATAAATTCTGAGGAACAATTATTGCCAAATTGAAACGAAATAAGTAAATACGTCTATATATTCCACAAACGAACCGTTATCAGTGGCTTTCGAAAGCAAATAAGAAGGTTTTTAGTCTGGAGACTATCAGGATATAATTCAGTACTAGAATAACCCTCTATAACTGCTTGTGTGGTTCAATTACGATCAGAATACTATATTTTCCCTTAAAAAAAATCTCGTTAGCAATTTTTTTGAAAAACGAGAAGGGTAAATGTATGGATATCATTCGATGTCAAATTGCAGTTGAAAATAAAATCCGTCAATCTGCGAAGAAGTCTCCCAACATCAGAGGCTCCAACCTTGGTACCAAAATTCACAAATTCAGATGAGTTATGTAATTCAAATAGGTCATTAAGGATTTCAAAATTGGGGTTTTTCTTCATTCATTTACAACGCTTCAAAAAAAGTTCTTATTTCTTTATTACACTTATTGGTGATTTTCATGTTATCCTTTTTTTGTGTGATTCGTTTTCTTTTGAATGTATAGACTGGGCCAAATTGTACAGGGAAAGCATATCGATATATATCATTGTTTCTGAATAACAGCATGTTTTTCGTAAAGTTGCTGTAACTTTTTTCCTGTCAAATTTTTTTACGTGGAATGCAATGGAGTAAGTAACTTATTTTTTAATAAAATAACCATAGTTATTGATGGAAAAATATATTTTTTTAATGAGACACCCTGTATATTTCTGCATATTTCAATAGAACTCTTAAAATCACCTTTCTAAAAATGTAGAATTCTTGATGTTTTACTAGTCATCTTTGAAATACAGAGCTTTTAGGTTTTTTTATGTAGACTTTGAAACGCACACTTTGACCAAGTAGGCTTTGGACGACGCGGCCAGGGTCGATCCTAGCAGGTGTGTAGCGCGTTCACCGCACGCGGGCGGCCAAACTAAGGGGCGGTCGCAGGCCGCATATACTGTTATAACAATCAGCTATATAATATGCCAAGAAGAATAATAAAACGTTAGTGCTCAGTTGTGTTGTGTGTTAGTCTATTGGTCTATTGTCCATTAGTATCTTCTCCTACTCTCATCTACACACATTCTTCATTTGAGAGCAAAATCCATGTCAGAGCCGGCAATGCAGCATAAAAAAAATTTATATTTAAAAAAAAAACAAGGGCCATATTTTTGACACGACTAGTATGTTTGGTTCCGGTGTGCGGCGCGGCGGCTTATTTATGTACGTATAGAGGTACCAGCGGCGAAACCTTTGAACAAAAGCCGCCCGGCGAACAGCAGAAGCGGCGAAACCTTTGAAAAAAACGTGCTGCTGTTCGCCGGGCGGCTTTTTTTCAAAGGTTTCGCCGCTGCGGCCTTCCTGCCAACTTACTTCGTAAAGACTATATATGTCACAGTCGGCACGCGGCTCGCAGGTCAATGGTCAAATGAAACTTTATTTTAGCGGTTTTCTTTATAGATAAGAAATGGATTGTTTCGACAAAGTTGAAGGGATGCGGCATCGGAATTTTCTTTGCTACTTCACCACTATATATAAACCATTTTAATTTCAAAATGTTCATTTAATTTTGATTCAACATACAATAACACTGATGGTCAAGTTAATATTGGAAATTAGTGACAAGGTGTTGCTGTTGAGTATCGTTTAAATCAGAACTATGGTAAGTACCAAAGCTCTTAACTAGATTTATGAACGAATGAAATGTTGTACTGGGTGTTTTCTAATTAGATAAAAAAGTAGGCATATTTTTAAACTAATTTTGTCGCGATGATTCGTTTTGAAAATAAGTACAGAATGTTTGAAAATTCAAAATTTATTTTCAATTCTTTCAAATTTCGTTAGCACAAAATAAAATTTTCTTACAAAATTATAGGTTACCAACCGGGGGAGTCTATGAAAATTTTAATTTTTATCCACATTTTGAAAGAGCGCTACGAATCATTATTTATTTTAATATTTTAAATAATTTGCTCCAACTTTTTCAACAGGAATGGGGATTTCTTATGAATAACCCATATTCTTACACTTTAAGCAAAAAAAAAGTATTAACAATGGTAGGTACTTAGAGGTCTATTCGATGAATTTCAAAATTTCTGAAGAATTCCTATTCATTTTATCTGCATCTGTGAGCCATGATATACTTATCGTTCTTCTTACCTTTTACCTTTAGCCTTTAGATGTCGTCCTCGTCCAAAAACAGAAAGACTAAAAGGGAGTCAGGTGCCTTATATAGAAAAGAGTAGAATAGAAGAAATCTCAAATCAAGCGGGAGCATTAAAAAAGAATTTGTTTCTATTTTTTTTAATTAAATTTTTCCTACAAATTGAAAAATTACAAAACTGCAGCCTAACTGTAAATTTAAAAGCATTTGACCTTGAACAGAAAAAAAAATTCGCCCGCGGCGCTTTCCTTTTCTGTCCCCCGCGCCAAACAAAGCTGTATACGCACTGAGTATGTCCAAAATCGTTGTGTGTGAAATAGACGTTATACAGGTAGACGAGTTTAAGAGTTTCTTATGTCAACGTTAAATATTAGTCAAAATAAGAAAAAAATCTCTGGAGGGGCGGCACACCTGGTATTTGCACGCGGGCGGCCAATACCCTAGGATCGGCCCTGGACGCGGCGCTAAAACAGAATGCAAATGTGTACTGGTAGCTGTCAAATTTCGATTTAAGCAGTAAAGACGCTCTTCAATTCGTGGTTTCTGTTAAATTTTAAAACACATTCGCAATGAAGTATGAGAATTATGAAAAATCAGATAGTCTCTTTTATACAGCCGGGGAAAATGCAGAAACAGAAAGCAATTTGTATCATGGTTTCCAGAAAGAAGACAACATTTTAGAGACATTTTCGCCAGATTGCGACACAACCTAATTGATGCTGGTCAATTTAAAAAAAAGCCAATATAATGTGAATCAAATAGGGATAAGGAGTTGGAACGTTGGATAATCCCAAAACGCCAACGCGAAATTTCAAAATATCAATAGGCCTACCAAGAACATAATGCGGATTTTGAGAAAGCACAAATACAAGCCATACAAGACCAGAAGAGTTCATAAACTCATACCAGAAGATTTTGAACGTCGCATGGATTTTTGTGAGTGGTTTCTGGAAAGTTGTAACTGAGAGCGTGATTTTTCGTTGAATTGTATTTGGACAGACGAAGCTTATGTGAGCAGTGCCGGCATTTTGAACGCTACAATTCTTATAATTGGTCACAACAAAATCCTAATTCTATTGTGGAGCAAACAAGTCAAGGAAGATTCGAATTTAGTGTGTAGCAGGTGTTTTCGGGGGTAAAATCATCGGTCTGTTCATTCATAATGGCACTCTCACACCTCAGAGGTATGTAAGATTTCAAGGAAAAATATTGAACCCCTTGTTGATGAATTACCACTGATGAAGCGCAGAAAAATATATTTTTTAACAAGACGGGGCTTCGCCTCACAACACTGTAATTGTCACTTTGGCTGCAACTTTTCGGTAATAATTGGATAGCCAACCAAGGACCCAAGCGTTGGCCGGCCAGGTCACCGGACCTATCGCCTATGGACTTTACCTTTGGGGAAGGTTGAAAGATCTTACTTTCAGATTGCCGATCAATTCTAAATACGAATTGGAAGCGGCAGTGATGCAAAGTTTTGCTTCTCTCACTCATATTGACTAATTAATTCGCTGAAAAACGTTCAGAAAAGGTGTCGCCTGTGTGTAGGAAAAGCTGGTAGACATTTTGTACACCTTCTCTATAATAATAATATTATTGCTGTTGGAGTTTCATCATTTATTAGTAGTCAATATAGTATAAATTGTTATTAGTTTTATTGAAACTATGAGTTTCAATTACTGCTGTGAAAAGCTTTCTCAACATTTGATAGCTACTACTGAACAATTTCTTTCTGTTTTATCGCCGCGTCGCGCGTCGTCCAAAGCCTACTTGTTCAAAGTGTGCGTTTTAAAATCTATAGGTACATGAAAAAACCTAGAAACTCTGTATTTTTAAGATGACTCTAGCAAAACATCAAGTGTGCTACATATTTGGAAAGATAATTTCAAGCTCTATTGAAATATGCAGGCATATACAGGGTGACTCGTTTGGAAAAAATATTTTTCCATCAATAACTATGTTTATTTTATTTGAAAAAATGAGTTACTTAAACATGTCAAAAAGTACTCTGGAAATGTTTTCATAGAAACAAGAAATTTTTGGACAGGAAAAAAGTTACAGCAACTTTTCGCGAAAATGCACATTTTCGAAAAACATGTAACTCAAACGATGATAGATATCGATTTGCGGTTTCGACCATTGAGTTTGCCATAAAATTTTCCCCTCACACAGCCATCAGTTTTCATCTATCTAGTAAGAAAACAGAACTTTTCCTTCAAAGGTGTCCAATTTGGCCCACTCTGTACCTATTAGCATGAATGAATAACTACAAATGTTGGTAATCTTTAATTATTACACTTGTCAATGAACTATAAGAAATATATGTCTTAATCAATAAAATTTAGGGTCACGAGTGGGCAGCGTCAGTGAGTCGATTTTGTGAACTAACTGAAGTAAAAAATCAAAATTTCTTCATCTACTTTCACCGTTTTCGAACAAAAAGCGTTTCGAGATCAAAACAGTAAAACTCAATTTTTGTTTTCCTTTTCGACATTTGATAATATGATGTTTCACAATATTTGTTCAAGTGGTATTATCTTAGGGCTATTTCGTTTAACACCAATAACGTCATCTGACAGACAGAATAAATAAATATGTTATTGTAAGAAAATACTCAAAAGTGAATATGGAATCACAGCATCCTAATTCAAACCTTTCAACAGTATACGCCAAGTCAACTAATTATCGATTGTGGATTTTGAAACATGTCATGTATGCTGACGATCGCTACATTGTTTTCAAGTATTCAAGTGTTCAAGTATTTGTTTTTTTCGTCAGATATTTGCCTCATATTTTCCACTTCGTCAAAATTATTTGTTTCGGTCGATTTTCAGTTTCGCTATAATTTTATACTATCAATGCCGTGAGCTGAATTATGCCGTGGTATCTTATCAGTACGGTTTTCTAAAGGCATTTCAATATAGAAAAATCGAATTGCTTGTTAAATGATAATAGTCCGTTTAAGTGTATGCTAGCCGATAGGAATAACGAGTTTGTCAATAAAGATTTACACGATCACAGCCAACCACTTTTTTGAAAAAACACGAATGCTTGAAAACAGTCACACATGGCAGAACGAAAGATAATTTAATTTCCGGAACACACCAGAAACAACACAGGAATAATCTATACACTTCATTCGAGGTGAATGTCAAAGTTAAAAATATCAAATAAAAAAGGTGGCCAGAGAAATATACAAGATGACATTTGAAAAAAAAACGGGAGCTACTTTAAACAAGAAAAAGATACCCTGTAAAAAATGGTAACGCCCATGTCAGGCGGCAAGTATAATAATTGTAATGATTCCAACTATTTTCATGCCTTTCTAATGTGATTCCCTGATTCTATCCACTTTTAATCACTGCGATGTGGTATATCAATACTTTCTGAATACCAGTGAGCAAAAGAAAATTATTAAAGATCAAAATTCATGTTCGAGATTTTCATTTGGTATTAGAAAGAGGAATTCCATTTCACATACCCTTGGAAAAGCAAATTGGTTGAAAATAGCTAAAAATAATTGCCATCCATACACCCCCGTATTTATACCGGGTGTTCGTATTTCGAGCTCCACCATGGGGATCTCAGTTATTATAAGAGATACGAGGTCGGTTAAATTAGGGCAAAGTTGGGCGTTTTCATGCTGAACAATTATCCAAAAGAAAATTTGATGCGTTATTTTAGTTTTTAAATTATTTTAAAAAAGCGGAAATTTGTTAATTTTAGTTTTTTTTTTCAAGCAAAACCAAAAGAACTAGATGTTTTTAACTAGAACGTTCTTGAGGCACTTTTTTACAAGGAATCTAAATCCGTTTCCACACGGGAAGTTGCAACAAATCTTGACATATCGCATCAAGTGGTGTGGAGGATACTGAAGAAACACAAATATCGTCCATTCAAAATTCACATCACCCAAGTTCTCCATCCCGGAGATGCTGGTCGACGGGTAAATTTTTGTAGATTCGTAATGAACCAGTTGGAGCAAAATCCAAATTTTTTACGTAATGTAATATCCACAGATGAATGCAAATTGACAAACATGGGCATGTTCAATCGACATAATGAACACATTTGGTCCATTGAGAATCCACATGGGCATCAAGAACGGCGGCCGCAAGTACGCTTCGGCGCAAATGTATGGGACGGTTTATTTGACGACACAATATCTGGCCCCTACATTTATGAAGAAAATCTGAATGCCGATGGTTATTTAAATTTTTTGAGAACCTTCCTTACGTATTACGTTGACAACAACATTCGAATACCCTCTGGTTCCAGCAAGACGACGCACCGCCGTATAATGCTAGAAGAGTTGCTGAGTGTTTGTCAGAAATGTTTCCCGGTAAGGTGATTTCGAACAACGGAGACATACGTTGGCCAGCGCGATCACCTGATGTTTCTCCGCTAGATTATTATTTATGGGGAACTATGAAAGATTTGGTTTTTAAATCCGTACCAATCGATACTGATGAACTGAGAAGAACCATAATCACCACTATTAGGACTGAGATAAGAAGACAGGACATATCGCGAGCTATTCAGAATCTAAGGAAACGAGTAGAATTGTTTTTAGAAGTCGAAGGTGGAGTATTCGAGCATCTTTTATATCTTTGTTTTGTTTTGCGAAGAATAAACTTCTAACTTATCATGTCGTTCCTAATTCAAAGTATTAGTTTTTAAGTAGGTAAGCTTGATGGAAATGTAAACGTTCCAGATCCAAATTCAATTGAACTATCAAGATTTAGTTTGTTAAACAAAATTGTTGGCGTTCTTTCCAAAGCACTCTTCGCGAAAACGATTTTTTCCTTATTTTGATCAGCATGTAATATTCGATCATATTGTGTGATACATCGTTGTAATAAAAAAAAATACTTTTTAAAAAGGCAAAAATCCAATATGGTGCTCATAAGAAAAACCAAAGTTGATTGTTGTAACTATGGCATCAAGAACGCTTTGGAAAATACGATGATAGTTTTAGATTCCTTGTAAAAAAGAGCCTCAAGAACGTTCTAGTTAAAAACGTCTAGTTGTTTTGGTTTTAGCTTGAAAAATAAAAACAAAAATTACAAATTTCCGTTTTTTTCCAATAATTTAAACACTAAAAATCACATCTCAAATTTTCTTTCAGATAATTGTTCAGCTTGAAAACGCCCAACTTTGCCCTAATGTAACCGACCTCGTATCTCTTATAATAACTGAGATCCTCATGGTGGACCTTGAAATACGGGCACCCTGTATAACAAAATACAATATAGAACTGATGTGCATCACGTAAACATAAGACGTTGAATAATTCATATTGTTGAGACACTTTACAGAACAATTCAAACGATCTTTCACCTACACAATTGCTAAACTATACAGTGCGGCTTTTAATAGCCCCCTCCTGTTAACTTTTGAACGGTTTGACGTACAGACTTGAAACAAAACCGTTTGGAGGGTTTCACCGATACTACTTTTAAAAATAATACACATTGTGATTGCTCGACAGATGTCGCGGGGGGCAAGAGTAAGAATGGTCTATACCAATCTTGTATCCTGTTGACAGGCTCAATTATTTTTTCTTTCCTAATATATCTAGGTTTTATTTTCTGTCAATAAATATATATTATTATTATTATATTCACGTATTGCTAAACTCTAACGATTATCTTTGAACATAAAAAGTAATACAAATAATAATAATACATCAGTTTGGTCTCCAACATTTCATCCATCACACAGTAATTTGAACATCCATTGCTCTTTGACAGATTCATCAAATAAATCAAGGCTGCAAACCAAACATCGATTGTTTTTCATCTGTAAGTAACCAGAACTTAAATAACACATGTCCGTTTCAAATGATTTATTTATTGCACCAACAAACAGTCGATGCAACAACCGGAAGGGCCCTCGTATAAACGCGAGAACGTCCTTCGAAGGTCGTCAAGAAACACGGTCGTCCGTGACCTCTACAATTTATCGAATCTGTCTTATAAAATATGGCTTCTGACTGGGTGCATGAATAAATATATCGATATAATAACGCGTTGAGAAACGGCTGAAAAACTGGTACCTACCAAAATGAACTAACTACGCATCAGTCAGTTCAAAATAAAAAGCATGACGATAATGCTCAATATTTCATAACTTCGCACAAATTTCAGAAGATTGTAGATGATTTGCTATCCAAAAAATTATTCGGCAGAACAGAAATACATAGTCGAACTAAACTCTAAAACTGAGTTGTTTATAGGGAGGAATACGTGCCACGGTAGAAAAAAATCATATCAGGTCCATCTTGAGGGTAGTTTGTTTGGGATTTTTCGAAAAACTTTGCTGGCCGGGGATTTCTAGTGGAAATATTTCATTGAAACCTTAGACTAGGACTGCACAAAATATACTTATTCTCCAAATGACATTAAAAACGGCTTTTTAGTGACACTTGACAGACTTGAAAGTTGTACTTTCACTGCCTAGTCAGAAAAAGTTCGTTGCTATGCCACTTCCAAGTAATAATTTGAATCAAGCTGGTGATTAAAATTGACAATGACTTAGGTAAACCCAAAATGATTTAATTTTAAATAAAAAAATATTTCACAAAACTAGTTTTATAACATTAAAACTACGACAGGAAATTTTAATTTTTTAGGTGTATTTATGGTGAATTGTGAACAATTATTTAATACAATTGAATTCTCTCCACTTCCCTCCTTTTCAGTAAAATAAACAATTTTCTCCATGATCATCACAGAATTTGCTATTTCTGAAATGAAATTTGATTACAGAATGCTGGAATTCTCGATTGAAGAAATATTCTGCAACACCTCTGCCCCCATGCAATTCAAATGTATTTACATTATCACTCTTGTAATAGAATAATATTCTCACACTGGTTAGCAATAATATCATTAGCCTTGACGCAGTTGATTGTCACCGTAGTGGCAAATTTCAGGAATGTCAAAATTATTGCTGTCACGTTTTCATTCGAAAATATAAAAAGTATCATGAATTTATCCAGTCATTCAGAATCAGAGTTTGAAAATACACCACTTGAAATTACAAAGAGTAAAAATAATCCTGGAAAGTTTACTACTAAAAAAATCAAAGCATGAGTATGAAAAATTTTAGTGCCGTTAATATAATATTTATCAAACACATTTTAATGAGAGGCCGGATGGCTCAGAGTAGACGAGAGGTTGTGGGTTCAAGCCACCGACAAGGCAATTTTTTTTAATTTAATAGTTTATCTTAATGCATTTTTGCGATAAAAAAATTAGTTCTGGTTAGTACAGGATTAGTCCTTTCCGATAAACAGCGTTTTCAAATAATTGGAATTGTCATCTGTCATTTTTAATGACAGTTGTACAAAAAAATATTTCAGCTTTATTTAAAGATCAAAGATTTTTTGATTGTCAAGTTATTTCGGAAAATATTCTATATCCATTGGACATCCTTATCTAAGATTCACAGTAAACAATACTAACAAAGAAATGCGAACAAACACAAGTTTATCATGGAAAGTACCTACCATAATAACCCAGTAATTATTCTACTGTTTTTATTTACTCGATTATTATACAGTTGAAATATTCAGTTTACTGCGGAAAATTCCATTCTGTTAATAAATTGTCAATTATTATCACATTTGTGTCCATACTCTCTTTGCTTGTGTTTCTTGTTGATCTAAATATTGCGGGATGGTAGATTATCTGATTTCACCATCCTTGAAGCTAAATCATTGCAAAATTACATCAATTTACAATGATAAAATAAGACACATGTGTTCGTGTGAAATACATCAGTGAACTTCGCCATCGCTCGATTCGAATTTAAAAAAATATCTACGATGCATATTATAATATCACAGAAAGATAATAAGTGGGCGCTCGTGTATGAATGTCAAACAATAGTGCTCTCCAATTATCATTTCTGTGCGATTATTGAATCAACTTTTCTTCGAAGCGTTGCGTAAAATACATGCGGGAACAGCATATTAATTAGTCTAGTCAAAAAGTGCCCTTTTGGTCATTTTTTTTCAGCAGTCTCTGAAAACTATGAACCAGGTGTTAATTGATTCGGAATAGTATGTAGATGATTTTTGAAAAAAGAAAATTCCGCTTGCAAAAGTTATAAACAATTGACTGAAAAAAGGTCGAATTTTATGCGAATATCTCAAAACTATAAGATTTTTTAAATCTGAAAAAAAAGTTTAGAAAAGAGGACATTTACTTAAAAAAAGTGTGGACTTCCGGAATTGTAGGACTAATATTACTAATTTTCTTACGCAAGAATACTTCATCAATAAAAATTATTAAAACATATTAAATATAAAATATAAGGAACGAAAAAAGTCAGGGGCTTACTACTGAATAGATGAATGAACAATAATCCTTAGGAAAAAAAAACTATTGCAATTTATCAATTAATTATGTAATAGTTCATTAATATTTTTTTTGCTACTTGAACATAAGCATTGGAAGTGTGATAATTGTTGAACTATATATTGGAGATTTTTTCCTCCCTTGTAGCTATTCTTGAAAGGCTTCAGAATAGAAAAATAAAATAATGTATATTTTTCGGTTTTTTTATCAACAATTTACGTTATGCCAAATTAAAAACTTGAATTATCATCGAAAAATTTTGTTTTCTCAAAATTACAAGTGCATGGAAATTATTTTTTTTAAATTTTCAACGCCTTTTTGAAAAATGATACTTTTGTTTAAGAGAAACTTTTTTTGAATTCCTAATCGTTGACACAAATAATTTTTGAAAAAAAAATGTTCTTTAAAAAATCTTTTAATTGTTTAACGCGCATTTGATAATTACCAATTATTTTCTACCACTTATAATTAATATTAAGCACCATGATTTCAAAATCATTATTTGTTATTTTTTTTGATAAAGAGAAATTGTTTTTTTTTTCTTCAAATTCGTTTTCTGTAAGGGCCAGTTTTATAGGTTCCAGTTAACTCTGGATCGACTCACTATTGGTTTAGAATGGGAACTCTACAACATTATCTAATGGATATCATTCACATTCTAAACCATCAGTTGGTCCATTTGGAGTCAACTGGAGCCTATAAAATTTGCCCTAATTTGATCATTCTTACCTGGATTTTTATCCTTGAAATTCTTACAATTAAAAACTAATGAAGATACGATCAAAATATTCAAGACTTATTCTCCATTGAGAAAATGACAAGTTCCCTCTGGGAAAATTATAAATATTGGTACTACAGTTCCGAGAGTATAGACTTTTTTTTAGGAAAAATCTCAAATAGTTTTTGGATATTCGCGAAAAACTAAGCCGCCCTTTTTTAGTTAATTGTATATAGCTTTTGCAATTTTGGCAAGCCGAAATTTCTTTTTTACAAAAATCATCTACATGCTATTCTGAATCGAATGACACCTGGTTCATATCTTTCTGAGACTGCTGAAAAAAATTGATCAAAAAGGCACTTGTTGACTAGACTCTATCGGCTCGAGGAACCAAAATACATATTGAAAAACTTTCTTAAAAACCCCTTTTATTTATCCTCCAAAATATTGAGACGAGTTAGATTTTGGTAAGAACACGTCCATAGAATTTATATATAATATACGGAGAGATTCATGATTTGGGAACGTCTAAGGGACAATTTATACTTATATAATCTTTGAAATGGGATATATTGTTGAGATATTGATAAATATCCCCTAGCTACGCCGCTGTCGAGTGCCGACTATAAAACGTAACTCATATGCATAACAAATGAGCCGACGGCGACGCCGTAAACATTTCCTCGTTCAGTTCCTAGAATTGTTTAGATATTTTTGTGAACTGAGTAAACTGGAGAACGGAAGAATCCCGAAAAATCTGGTCTGTACGAATTGAGTATATAAGGTGACAGACACATTTCACTAGGAAGGGAAGTTTTTGAGAAGTTATATGGAAGGTAAGAAGTTTTTGAAGAATTTCATAAGTGTTCGGAATATTGAGCTAATTGAAGCAGTTTCAAGTGTTTTATTAGTCAGTGTAGCAGTAGTAATTTTATAGCGAAGGTAATAAAATCAGTTTAGCATCGTAACAATGGTGTCAGAAGTGGGATATTAGTGAAAAACAGAAACTATTTATAAACATTAAGGTGAATACGAGGAGTACATCGTACGATACGATGGAGGACATTGTGAAATTAATCCAAAATCAATTTGTGGATTTGGAAAGAAGCCGCCAGGAGGAAAAACGAGAACGGGAAAATAAAAAACTGAAAGAGGAAATGCGACAGATAGATGAGAAGAAAGAACGAGAAGAGGCAATCCAGAAAATTCCCGAACAACAAAAGAACGAATTAAAACTAATAGAAAAACAAAGGAAAACAGACTTCCAAAAGGTTCAAGAACATCAAGGCAAGTTCTTCCAACACGTATTACAGAAAACCGAAGTACGAATAGAGGAACTGAAAGGAAAAATAGAGGAAGACGTCAAGAAAATCGACGATGAGGTCATTAAGAAATTTGATAAAGTACGAGAGGAGATGAAAGGACTAGAAAACCAGACAGCACTCCTCAATTCGCCGGCAATTTGAAGCTGCGGTAGTGGCTAATGGATGGGGCGGTGAAGAAAAAGCTACGGAACTCATAGTAGCTTTGAAAGGGCCAGCTTTGGGTATGTGCAGACGATACCCATCGATCAGTAAAATAAATATAAAGACCTGATTAATGCATTAGAGATACGGTATTATGGCGATCAACGTCGAGAACAGCTGTATCGGGCTCAAATGAAAACGCGCATTCAAAATCAGGTGAAAGTCTGCAAGAATTTGCAGCTGATTTGAAACGCCTAATACAACTGTCTTATTCAGAAGCACCGGGAGACCGGGAGATTTCAAGGAACAGCTAGCGGTGCAGTTATCCATAGATGGACTGAAAGACACTGAAATCCAAAGGACTCTGCGTCCAACACACTTCAAGAGGAGTAGCGATGCCTTGGTACGTTCTCTAGAACGTGGAGGCGGCCTTCAACACCTCGAGGCCGAAAGTACGAGCGGTATCAATCAATAGAAGAACTTGTACAACGATCAAACGCAGTTACTAGTTCATTCGAGAAGGTTCTGGATGAGATTAAATCTTTGCATAGCAGAATGAGCATTCAGAAGAACTATCGATGTGGAAAATTGGGACATCTTATGACTGCAGGGTAAGAATGCCACCACGTTTTTAATCACCTGTGAGGACAAGGTCTTTCAGCGAATCCTCAAATTGGCGACAAGAAAAACTAGAAGCAGCCAACATATCGGGGCGCATTGTAGCTAGCATTGTTTTAGCCCCCAGGATCCTGTTAGGAGGCTACGAACAACAGAATTGACATCGTGGCGCATGCCGGCTAGCAATGATAGAGCCCCCAGGGACTAGAATATGATACTGAGGGATAAATAATTGGTAGCAGTCCAAGTGGTAGTTTACCTATATTGAGAAAATATTTCAACATCATCTCAAATATCAAGTAGCTTGATTTTCAGTATAAACACTTATAGATAACTCTAATAAATTTACCGAAAAATGATTTTTTGGGTGGCCGTCTGGTTTGAGTTCTTCCTTTGATTACTCCAAAATCATTCAGTGTTTATCGATTTCTTATACATTTCTTGACTATTCTACATCTGCGATGTTCAGAATTTCGTTGAATGCTTATTTTCCAGCGAGTTTGGCGAATACTAGGTAATAAAATATTTAAATTGTAGCGTTGTTGAGTATTTATACTGATCGTTATTTTAAGAAAGGACCTACGGAGAATTATAGTACCGCAAAATTGTTAATTAATCGTTACAAAATGTCCATTTCTAAAATCTAACCATAAATTTTGCTAATAAAGTCGTATGTTTTACAACAGACAAAAGAAAAGAAAGTGAAAATTCCTTTGTATCATACCATTTAGATGTAAATAGTTGAGACAAACGAATTTTTTATTGTGAGACACAGGACACTTTCCAAAATGATCTCTTGAACGTCAGTAATTCAGGTCGTAAAAACTACACTGAATGCCGGTATTAAATGATTAATAATAGTCGGCCCACGCGAGGTTTCAGTGGATTTATTATATGAAGGTCGTTTTCATAATTATTTGCCGACGAACGACGACCTGACTCCCTGACTGGTGATTTAACTGAAGGATATTTAATGAACACGACAGTGTGAAATAATTTGCCGATTAAAATTAAAGCAGCGTCGTAAATGCCTTGGATACCTCATCATCGTAGACAAAGCAAGTTTACCTATTGATTTTTTTCTTGAAACGACAAAAAATTCACTTGAGTGTCTTGAAAATAAAATGCAGGCGTATTCGAGTAAGCAATAAATCATTGGTGAGACGGAATGTAAATATTTATTTCCGAGTTTATTTCATTTCAAGCCAAAATTACACTAAGAGTGTACGAACGTACGCTGTCGATTGGTGAAGTGTATCTTTGAGAAAAATATTTTTTTTATTGTTTAGTTCAGCACTGATTGGGAATTCAACATTAGACACCAGCGCCAAAGTGGCGAAAATCGAAACACTTCTTGTACATTCTGTTAACAGAATATTCACCATATATGTACTAGAATCTCATCACCTATCAATCAATACAGATTCATCAACATTTACATAAACAATAACTGATATCATAGGAGTTTTGACGAAAACAATAAATGAGTTTTATTCGGTCTATTCGAGTACAGGTGGAGGAATAAATTGTCAAATGGCATTCAAATAAAACAACAAAAATGACAAATAAATGGATTGGATCATCTTTCATTCATGTAATTTTCGTCGTTATAATTTTATTTCATATGTCAATCCATTTCGGCACCGGAACAAATAAAATGCAACTAATAATTACGATATACCTACTTATACGTAGTTTCAAAACTCGACACGAGAGGAAGTAGAATAGATTAGATTAGTTTGGAGCTTTCTTGCTACAAGCCTTCTACACCGCGACCTTTTCAGATCTATTGGGTGTGCCCTCGAAATCGTTTGGAGTTCTCTATCTAGCACTGTCTTCGTTACGAGACTCCATAGGCTTGTTTTCGAACTCCCATGTATCTGGAAGCTCTTGGTTTTTCTTCTCCCAGCGTTAGAAACATTAGCCTTGACAAGCCCTCGCAGTGGCATAGTATGTTTATTGATTTTTCCTCTTCTTCCTTACAGAACCTGCATAGCATTTTGCCTGCCAGACCGATTGCACTCATATGTTTGTTGAGCCTACAATGCCCTGTGCGAAGTGATCCTAATATTCTAGTAGTGCTCCTCTTCTGGCTTAGTAGATATAATGTGAATGTTGGCTGCGGTTGTTTGATGAACTCTTTGACCTGTCTTATCCATCCTGGTGAATTGTTCCACCATTCTTGAGAGTTCTGTTGGATCCATGATTTGGTGTTTGTTTTTAGTACAGCTTTTGCCATACCGCAGAAAAGTTCTGGGCCATTCAGTGCCTTTCTTGCCCCTTCACGGACTAGTGAATCGGCCTCTTCATTGCCTCTATAACCTGTGTGTGCTGGTACCCAGGCTAGGGACAGTTTGTTCTGACTGCTCAGCTCTTTTATGTAGTCCCTAACAAGTTTGGAGGTGACTTGGATTGAGTTTACTGCTTTTATCGCAGCTTGCCTATCTGACAATGTTTTTTTTATGAAAACTAATGCCTTATTAGGTTTTGAACGCAATGGTGTATTGGACGATTTTTGCTCGAAATATAGTCGCATATAATGCCTCAGTGTGGTACACAGATGGATCCAAGATGGATGAAGGGGTTGGAGTGGGCGTTACAGGGCCAAATTTCAGGCTCTCAAAACCCCTTGGCAAGACCCCAACCATCTTCCAAGCAGAAGTTCTTGCTTTAGAGAACTGTGCCCAGGAATGCCTTGAAAGGGGCACCCGAAGGACAGAAATCAGATAGCCAAGTAGCATTAAAAGCATTAAAAGTCACACACTTGTGAGTCTAAGCTGACTTAGGACTGTAAAAAAAACCTGAGACAGCTGGCAGTAAACAATCGGGTAACCCTGATGTGGGTGCCAGGTCACAGGGACATCAAACGCATCATTTCCCGACCCAGAACCCTTCTGTGGACTCACCAAAGCCCACCTAAAGGAAGAGTTCCGACGCTGGGAATCCGAACAAATGAAATCTCACTGGAATAAAGTGCCAGAACAAAGACAAGCGAAAATGCTAGTGAGCCTATCGCAAAAAAAGCTAAACAGCTTCCCGAGTTGAAAAAAAAAGACTTGAAATTGGTAACGGGACTACTCACTGGGCACTGCCCTCTGTGGTATCACCTCAAAAAGATTGGCAAGTCAGAGAGTGATAGTTGCCGCTACTGCGAGAACTTCGCGGAAACTGCAGAACATCTGCTTTGCGAATGCCCAGCGATCTTCTCCAAGAGAATTAAATTCCTGGTAGGGGCATTCTTAACGCCATCCGATATCAAGAACTTAGCTTCCAGGAAACTGATGAACTTCGCACGAAGTCTCAGAATCTCGGGCCTCGAATAGACAAAGGGTCACGCACCAAAGATCTTATAGGTTGAGGTGCTTGTGAGGCTGCAGAGCCTGCGAGCGTGCACGACCCCTGAGCTCAATAAGATTTTTATCTTCGACTTGGTTCCATAAATGCCGGCTAATGAACTTTCATCAGCTTTTGAGTCATCCGTTCAGACAGCGATTCTCGCGTTGATGGAAGGTCCATCCTTCAACGCATCCCTGTCCGTTTTACTTATCTTGAATTTTTTGTCAAAGCTACATCTGGGAAGTATGCCATCTGATGGCGTTCTTATAACAGGGTTGTTTTCCAACTCTTCGGATAGCTTGTAGTCTCCCGTGCATTGTACTCTAAGCAATCTGCTCGTGACAGACTTCGCCTTGACCTCTAGTGCGGCTGTTGGAGTTGTTCTTATGGCCCCGGTGGCACTCAGACATGCTTGTTGCATGTTGCAGTCCTCCTAGTCGTCGAACCACTCCTAGCTGCTTGTGCTTTGGCCACCATACCACCGACCGTACGTTTTCATGGATCTGATAACTCTATCATATCCCTTTTTTTTCCGTACAATCTCTTTCACAGATTTTTTTTCGTGTGAATATAACTATTGTGGTTTTGGTATTGGTAGGTATGGATGGTGACTGATGCGCTGCGACCTAATTAGATCTATTGTGCCCCATATTTTTCTACTATTTCAAGGTGTTCTCGTTTACAGCAGCCCCTCAAGCCCGAATTCCTTGGGGAATTTAAGGATTTTGAGGGGGTCTATTCGTGGTATTTTTCTCCCACAGTCAGCTGGTGTGATCCCAGTTTATTCAATCTCTTGTGAAGTACAGCATAACACTCCATCAATATATGCTGTGGTGTTTCTGGATGTTCCCCACAGAATCTGCAGGTGCCTAGCTTCCTTAGGTGTTCTTTGAGTCTTCAGTGCCCCGTCAGAAATCCCGTGATTGTCTTTAGAATAGTTTTCAGTAATCAGTATCTTCGATCTTGCTCGGTTGAAGTTGCCGAGGAGATCTCTCATTGCTTCTTCAGTTTAATTGAGTTCTTCTTGAAAGTAAGATTTTCGAGGTCCGCAGAATGGTTCTGGCCCGATCAGTGGCGTTGATGCTTCTTTTCGTGCCAGGGTATCTGCTTGTTCATTGCCCTCCACTCCGGCGTGCCCCGCCTAGATCATTAAGTTTGACCATCTTTGAGTTGATGTTATATGAGCTCAACGCTTTGATGGCTCCTTGACTATCGGAGAGGATTGCGATTGCCTTGTTCCGGTATTTCCTGCCGAGGTTGAATTGAATGCATCTTTCTATGGCGTGAATTTCCGCTGGAAAAATACTGGGAAACTGGCCCATGGGTTCGGAATATTTGGTGCGAGGCCCAACGACTCCTGTTCCAGTTCCGTCGGGAGTTTTGGACCCGTCCGTGTATCATGTTATGGTATTCTTTCCCAGTGCTCGAATGGATTATGTGCTCCATCCACTCTTGGTATTTAATTCCGTTCGAAAAAAATTCTCAAAACTAAATTTCCTGGTAATTTCGTCAGTTGGGAGATCGGCCAGGTGTGCACTTTCGGTGGGGGTTAAGCCCCTTACGTTATGTGCTGTCCCTTTGAGTCCGACTTTAGCCAACCTGAGGTTTGCTCCCCAAGCAGTTTTCCTCACCATGATATGGAGAGGAGTGAGTTCCAGAATTACCGCTATTGCTACTGTTGGAGTCGATCTCATTGTTTTGAGTCTAGGGTAAGCCCTAGGTACTTCACCTCTTGCTTCCATTTTAAGTCTGCTCCGTCGAGGTGAACAGCCCTTAGATGCTGAAACTATGTTCTTCCAGTGAATGTAGTTTTTGATGAGTTAATTCTCAACCCCACAAAAAGGCACTATCTTCTGGTAGTCTCTAGCTCCCTTTCTATGAGATCGCAGAGGATTCCTTTGAATTTGCCTTTGGCCATAATGACTATGTCGTCAGCATAACCAAGGCAAGTGACTCCGTTTCCGGTTAGTGTTCCGAATAGTTCATCTACTACGAGACTCCACATCAGAGGTGACAGTACCCCCTCCTTATGGGCATCCCCTGTTAGTGCTGATCCGAAAGCAGATATCGCCCACTTTCGTTTCAGCAGTTCTTGTAGCCAGCATTTGGCACATCCATCTGGATGTGGTTCTGTCCACTCCCTTGTTCGTTAGGGCCCTATTTATTGCTTCGTGAGAGCTGTTGTCGAATTCCCCCTCTATGTCTAAGAAGTGATCGAGAGATCTCTGGATGCTTTCGGTAAGCACGTACAGAGCGGTTTCCGTTGATTTTCCATCTTCTCCATTGTCTTCAGTAAGAAAGATGAGAGACAGATTGGTCTGAATGATTTCGAGAGGGTATATAGGGTCCTTCTTTCCTACTTTCGGAATGAAGGTTACCCGTGCTCTTCTCCAGTTGCTCGGTATGTACCCGAGCGCCAGACTGAATCTGGTTGTGGTTTTATGAGAGTTCACTGTCAACTCCTCCTCTTTATACCTGTCGTATCCACTGGCACAATAGGAGAGGTACCTCTTTTTTTAATAGAGCGTTTGCTATAATAGACTCGGTGGATGCATTATTGAAGATACCCTTGATGTCTATAAATGTTGTCATGGCTATCTCTTCGTCTTCCAAAGGACTTTGTTAGTAGCCTGTTGAGATCGTCCAGTACCAAGTCTGTTGACTTGCCTGGATGATACGCATACTGGCGTTGGTTGAGCGGGCTTGTTTTTAGTACCTCATCTCTTATGTATATATCTATCAGCCTTTCCAATGTTTTGAGTAGGAAAGACATTAGACTATATGCCTTGGGTGTCTTGTCGTCAATTCCCCCTACTTCGTACTCGTAGGTATATATCGTAATGCTATGCAACCCTTGAATATATGGAATTAGTATTTTCTGACCTTCTTGGAGATATTCCATCTATTCCATGGGATTTGTATGGTTCGAGTTTACTGATAGCCCACCTGTTAGCCCTACGGTTATTAGGTCGTTAAGAATTACCGAGGATGGAAAGTGTGCTTCTGTGAGCGTCTTTAGGGTTTCCTGAAATGTTGTCGTATTATAGGTGTCATTCTTCAAGAAACTTACTTATAATAATAATATTTATTCACCAATGTAAACTTGGTTTTACAGTACCTTCTTTGGTTAAAACCTGATGGATTTTCGAGCACATGGGGGTATCTCTAACTATTTCGCAGAATTTCTTCCGCGATTGTCTTCTGCCCTTTCTCATTTCTTCATTGTACTGCGTAAGTTTGACCTTGTATGTGATCCAATGAGAGGGAGTACGTATCTATTATGTTGAATTCCCAATCGCGATTTGAGTTTTGTGAGGTGAAATTGGTGTTGATAAAATTATTTGGGTCCCAAGTTATAATCAAATAGCTACCGTACAATTTTTTTAACGGGAAATTGTTTGTTAATAGATATATCTTTCTCTCCAAATAAACAATGAGTAAATTTTTATATTATACAGATAAGGATACGATATCTGAATTATCATCCGAAACGGCTGATCATCAATAAAAATCAAGTCACTTCAATCAGGTATCGTATTATATTTATTGTAGATACGTCGGGATCGATATTATTTCTATAATCGAGCTACTGCGGATAACAGGAACCAGTAAGCTCCTGGGAAAAGTTAACGACTCATTCGTCCTTGACATTGCGGTTAAAGTAAACACGCTCGCAGTCAGTTTATTGATATTCAATCGTGTTGATGGTAATTGTGAGATCCCATATGAAAACAATACCTACAACAGAATTGAGTGACACTCTATCCAGAACACGGGTAGGAGGGGTACAAGGGTACAAAACGAGTCTCATTTTGAATCACTTCTATGTGTTCAAGGTGACATAGGCGGGTGGACCGATATTGAATACAGGGTGTTGCCAAATGAGAGAGAAAGTTTGTAGGTGGTGATTCCATTTTGAAAATTAAAGGGGGTCTTCAATCAATGTAAACAAAAGCCCTTAGGGCATGTCCTTGAAAATTTACACGCTTTCAAAAATTTAAAAAAAATCTGCCGTCCTAAGCAAGAAGGTCGTATCTGACAAAATTATGGTTATTAAGTTTATGTCAGGTAGGTAATGTCATTTTTTACCTACCCTACGGATAAATGTAATTGAAAATTGTCCGATACTATAATATGAAAATACGATTTTCTCGTAAACATGGAAATTGCAGATACGACCTTCTTGAGCACGGTTGAAATGCTAAAGATTTGAAGAAACTGCAAAAACAAGGCTACCATTGCATATTTTTTTTATTTTGTAGTGACATTTCAAGAGGGCGATACATGCAACTCCTATTCCATATTTTACCAGAACTTTTTAACCGAACAAATTATTTTATTTAAAAATGTGTGAAAAAAAAGATTTATTGCATAACTTTTCAACTCCTGTGTCGTTTCTGTAAAAGCAATAGTTTATTAAAAAAAATTAAATACAAAATCGTGTAAGAACGGCAAATAGAATCGAAAAAAATCTAACAATTGAACCATGTGGTTCTCATAACTTGATAATTTTGGAATATTATCAAGTGTTTTTGTCACAGGACCACACATAACCTGCACAACCTTGTAAAATATGAATATATGTAACAAATTACACTACGTCAACTCGAATAAGAGGTGAATGAACACAATTTCAAATTGACAACCGGTTTGATTAGCCATTCTAATAACGATTTTTTTATCGATGTGTCAGTTAGTGATGACTAACAGTGAGTTTAGACTTGTACGCGTTATTAATGTGTAAAAGAAAATTAACTGTTCTAAAATACTTTGTTTCCAAATCTGGTTTGTGATGTCATTGAATCCCATAAGCGGATATTTTTTGTCACTATTTTTGACAGAAACTATATTTTGACAGCGACAAAAGATTGCTCTACTTTTACAACGGTGTTACTACTTTCCCTTAATTGAATGATTTTTATCTCGTTCGTTCATTCAGTAACTTATATAATATTACCCAATATATAAAATGAATAACTTCGTATTCATTGAATTGTCTTACCGAATTATACTCAAGCTTTTTTTATCGTAGTAAACTGAACATTTATAATTCGAACTTCTTTGGGCAATTCAATTAAAAAACTACCAGAAAAAATTATTCGTGCTACGGACTCATAATTTCTTCAGAAGCCTAGCAACGAAATTTTAATTGAAATGTCAAGTTTTCTTCGACAAAAAAAAAACTCTCTTGTAATGGTTGGATGGAAGAGCAATGTTTGGATGAAGCAATGATTGTTCATGTGCGGATATTGAATCCTGCCTTTTGTTAGGTTAGGTATTTGTACCGAGTATCCTAGCAATAGAAGCATTCATTATTATTATTATTAATTATAAGTGAAAACGGTTTAGAGATATTGTTTGTTCAATTTTTCAAGACCAAACTTCAATTCCAAATTTCGTTGAATTGATAAAATTCAATAAAAAGGTGTATACATCGTTTTTTTACAGAATACTTTTGGTAGCAAAATTCGTTAACGTATTTCTATAGTTTTGGATTATTTTCTTCAAATCCCATAGATCGAAGTAAATATTAACAATTTTGAATTTTTCACCTTTATTCCAGTGTTGAACTATAAGAATCAGTGACACATCAATGATAAATACTTATAGGAACAGTTTACATTGCTGTAAGGAAATTTTGCCAACTTTTCAGATGCCAGCTAAACAGTGCCTTCCATTTGACAAATGCTAAACTTTTCAGCTTCTCCGTACGAAATGCGATAATGAATGAATATTTATGACAAGACAACTGAAAAAATTTTGAGTGAAATAAATATGAGTGACATTTGTGACACCTGTATACTCCATATCTCCGTAATTATCATATTAGAATATTTAAATAACGGGAACGAAGCTGATCACATCCACAAAAATAAATTCAGTTTATATTTTTGGAAGTCACTGTTTTCAACGGATATTCTCGTCTCATCACACAACCTCAAATCGAGGTGACTATATTTTGATGTTCAAAATATTTTTATTGTCTACTCTTTTCAAAACAATGTAATACACACATTTTTATGGAATGAGTACTGAGTATTTGAAGTAACCTTTGATTTTCTATTTGATTATTAGGCTGCCTTCGTGATGATTTTCAGATTTCAACATAGACAATTTTTATTTTTGCTCACACTAAAATAAAACTAAGTACTTACTAGACGTTCAGGGAAAATCTTTTTAAAAACAAGCTTTTATTCAAATCATTGAACTAATGTGTCAAAACTAATTACCTATAGTGAATTGTAGAGAGCTAGAGCCGGACCTGTTTATCATACCTGTCTGCTTGTGACCAGCTCGTAAGAAATGGATTGTGTCACCGTTTCTAGGCACTTCCAAAAGAGATGCAAGTTACCGAAAAGTCTAACGGAATATATTTAGCCATATCAGTTGTGAATATAAATTAGCGATATTTTAATTGTAATAATAAATCAGTGAAACGCTATCAAATGCATTTTTATTGGACATCAGTAAGAACAACACATATTTTCCTAAATGATTGAGGCTTTATTTCAAGTGCAATGACTAAAATTTTCATGTTCTTACAATGAAATATAATGGTTTACTACTTACATTTTAGTTTAATAGTTTAGAAATGAAAGATTGTTTTTAGCATTGGCATTACATTTGGGCACAAAGAATATAAATATGTAAATTTTGTGAGGAGTAATTTTTATGTCTGTCCTAACGTAGACATTTGGGAGCGAAAAAATTAAGAACCTACAATTTGTGACAAGTAATTTTTTAGTCTGTTTTAACCAGAACGAACTTACATAGACGTTTGGGCGCAAGGAATTTAAATATCTACATATATTAGGTGATTAATAATTGTTTAGTCTGTTCTGAACAGAAAGAACTAATTTCAAGTAGAAATTTGGGAGCGAGGTAATTAAATAAGAATACACATTTTGTGAGCAGCAATTTTTTAGTATGTTCTGAACAGTCGGAACTAACATTACGTAGACATCTGGACGAGAGAAAATTGAATCCATACATTTTGTGAGGAGCAATTTTTTAGTCTGTTTTGAACAGTCGGAACTAACATTACGTATACATTTGGACGAGAGGAAATTGAATACATACATTTTGTGAGGAGCAATTTTTTAATCTGTTCTGACCAGAACGAACTAACCTCACATGGACGTTTGGGCGCGAGGAATTTAAATACATATATTAAATATATGGAGTGAGTTTTTTTAGCCTGTAGCCTGTTCTGAACAGAACGGATTAATTTCAAGTAGACTTTTGGCCACGAAGGAATTAAATACACACATTTTGTGAGGAGCAATTTTTTAGTCTGTTTTGTCCAGAAATTAGTAACCTTACGTAGACATTTTGGGTCGAGGAAATAGATACTTAAATAAATTTTGTGAGGAGTAATTTTTTGAACTGTTTCGAAGAGAATGAACTAACATTATGTAGAGATTTGCGAGGAATCATTCAGTAATTTTTTATTCGAAAAGAGAGGGTTGCTAATGTACGGAGCCCGACACCAGGTAAAAAAACGAATACAATTCCCTGGTGTTCCAATTATGGTCTGTAAAAAATCTTGGTGGGTCGAGAGGTCAATATGTTCTCTTAGGAGTAGGGGTGCTATAAATAACCGAAACTTTGAGGAATTATTATCATCTCTGTAGAGATTTTAATAGGACTTTGCTTGTACCATTCGTTGTTGAATACCCTGTAAATATTTGAGATTTGGAAAATTCACTGAATCAAGTGACTCATGAACAGGTAGTTAATCAATGCTCTAAACAATAAATACCTCCCTGGAAAATACTTGATTTTATTTTTTTTGCGCAGTTTAGAATACATAATCGTATCCGAAAAAGTCGAATAACTGTCTATTTGTTATTGAAAGAAACGTATTTATGAACAGGTAACGCTTTCCGAGAATTCCGTCCTCTAAATATTTATACTTACGCCTACATTTCCCATCAGCTCATTATATCGATTACGTTCAATTAAATACGTAGTGTCAGTGTGCCTCAAGGGGTTTTTTACGCATTCTTCTTGGAAAATTTAAATCCTTGACCTATACGGGGTGGGGTGTTTTGATGGTGAAACATCTTGGTAAACCCTAGGAATTGAACAAGCACCCTTTATAAAATTAAAAGACATACATACACCGACAAATTTAGGGAAACTTCAAGTTCCAGTCAATCGCAACATCCATAATCTTGATTGTAGAAAAAAAAAAACAAGTTATTGAAAATCTTTTAAAAAAATAACGTGATCCTTCGATTGGAATTACTCCTCATACCTACTCGAGGGGTTCAAGAAAAAACGACGTTGACTGTGGATGAATTTCAAATGTTTCTCAAATAAAATTTGAGGTGTGTATTTTCGGAAATACGGTGTTGTCAGTTGTATGAAAATTGTATCTAACTTTTTAAGCTATGAAGTGAAATTTCAAATTTTTCGTTTAAGTATAGCCTCAGACACTAAAAGATTCATGTGATAAATTTTAAAACTTGCGAATTAGGCTATCAGTTTCAGAAATAAAGCAGAATTGACAAATAAAGTTTGAATTTTATCAACAAGATTGTTTGTGAGGCGTGATCAGAATAATAATGACAATGATATTTTCGCGTTAAACGGAAATTCAAAATTATAAAAGTTAATCTTTTGTCATTCAATTTGGAGTTTTTACTTTTATCTGGGTACACCAGAAATGATCGAGAGAGAAATAGAATAATTTGGCAGGGTCATATTGTTCTTTTCAGACATCTTCAACACTTCTTTCATTTTATTATATAGCTTATCGTCTAGAAACCCCGTTTTTTATTATACGTCATCCACCCCATAAACAAAAATGCAGAAAGGACAATAAATCGATACTAAGTTTGGATTTATCTGACAGACTGATAGGTATTTCCCTTTACATAAGAAAGTTACTACCTACTAGGGACAGAATGAATAATAATACTCTTCATAAATAATTTTTTACCTGCTATCACCAATGCCAGCGATACCTAGGGGCTGAAATAATCGGATGAGATTACTCCGAGAATTTTAATCATTCGGTTTATTTCAATGGTGGAGGAATTCCTCCCAACCTCAATTTCAAGATACCGATTCGTTATCTTATTCTATACAGGGTGGCCTGGACATACAGAGCGAGATTCCATCAAGGTTATGGGTATTAAAAATTCGGTGAAATACATATTTGACAGTTTTTACATGTTGTAGAAGACTCGTGTTGAAACTCGTTTTTGTGGCAAATTTTAGTTTCTGCCATTTTTTCCATATCTACGAAATTTCTGATACCTATATTAAAAAATTTCAACTTCGATTAATCTGTTTTTGACCACTAAGTTCATCATCATCAAGATTTATTAATTACTGAATATCGAGGAAAACGTGTTTTTCTTTGAAAAAAGTTGATGTATCATTAAGCATTTACGAGTAGAAATCAATTTATATCGATTTTTATAAATTCAACTTTTTTTTATATACAGACATATGCGCATATGTAATTTCAATTATTTAAAAACACTGTTTATCGGAAAGGACTAATCCTGTACTAACCAGAACTAATTTTTTTATCGCAAAAATGCATTAAGATAAACTATTAAATTAAAAAAAATTGCCTTGTCGGTGGCTTGAACCCACAACCTCTCGTCTACTATATGACATCCGGCCTCTCATCAAAATGTGTTTGATAAATATTATATTAACGTCACTAAAATTTTTCATACTCATGCTTTGATTTTTTGAGTAGTAAACTTTCCAGCATTATTTATACTCTTTGTAATTTCAGGTGGTGTATTTTCACACTCTGATTCTGAATCACTGAATGCATTCATGATACTTTTTATATTTTCGAATGAAAACGCGACAGCAATAATTTTGATACTACTGAAATTTGCCACTACGGTGAAAATCAACTGCGTCAAGGCTAATGTTATTATTGCTAACCAGTGTGAGAATATTATTCTATTACAAGAGTGAGAATGTAAATACATTTGAATTGCATGGGGGCAGAGGTGTTGCAGAATATTTTTTCATTCAAGAATTCCAGCATTCTGTAATCAAATTTCATTTCAGAAATAGCAAATTCTGTAATGATCATGGAGAAAATTGTTTATTTTACTGAAAAGGAGGGAAGTGGAGATAGTTCAATTGTATTAAATAATTGTTCACAATTCACCATAAATACATCTAAAAAATTAAAATTTCCTGTCGTAGTTTTAATGTTATAAAACTAGTTTTGTGAAATATTTTTTTATTTAAAATTAAATCATTTTGGGTTTACCTAAGTCATTGTCAATTTTAATCACCAGCTTGATTCAAATTATTACTTGGAAGTGGCATAGCAACGAACTTTTTCTGACTAGGCAGTGAAAGTACAACTTTCAAGTCTGTCAAGTGTCACTAAAAAGCCGTTTTTAATGTCATTTGGAGAATAAGTATATTTTGTGCAGTCCTAGTCTAAGGTTTCAATGAAATATTTCCACTAGAAATCCCCGGCCAGCAAAGTTTGTCGAAAAATCGCAAACAAACTACCCCTAAGATGGAGCTGGTAAGATTTTTTTCTACCGTGGAACGTATTCCTCACTATAAACAACTCAGTTTTAGAGTTTAGTTCGACTATGTATTTCTGTTCAGCCAAATAATTTTCGTAGGTATCAAGCAAATGGTAGGACCTAAAAGTTGCAATGGAACGTTTAAATTTGATCCAAAAAATGTATGAAATCATAATAGAAATAAAGCATATTCAACAATAAGCCTACTTTAGTACTGCAAGTAATTATTTTGAAATAATTACCTATTTGACAGGTAGCGAAATTCTCATCGTGACCCATAGACAATTTTTCATATTTTCTAAAGGAAAATTCTCATCAATATCTTATATTTTGTTATAACTTGTATAATCCTTCTGTCGTACATAGGTACTTCCGAAATTGAATTAAAATACCTATAATATACATATCTATATATGAATAGAACTGATACGACAACGGTTTTAATACCGGTCTTATTTTTCTACAATTAGTTAGTTGTTTGTACACACACACCTTTTTTGAATGCGAGATTATACAAAGCTAATTTGAATGAAATGAAGTGCGAAAGTGTGAAACTTACTCATTCAGCCTTGATAAAGTAGAGATCATTTTATTGATATCAGTAATAAGGAGTGTTCCCATTTGTAATATTACTAGAGGTATGAAACCTCTACAGAAATATCATTCAAGCCATTTATTTTCCTGAAAAGATAATTTTGAAAAAATCTCCGTCGGTCCACATGTAATATTTTCAATGAATTACGCAACTCCGGTGAACTGAATTTTCATTTTAAATCGACGCTACCGGAACAGTAGACACGGAACTTACCCCTTGGGCCTAAATCAACACTAACAATAACAAATAAAAGGAATCAGAATAACAGCAATAGAGGTAGCGTGACGGTTGTAGAATTTCCAATTATCGATAATTTGCGATAATCTTATATAAGTAAACACAAAATTATCCACTTACCATTCATGGTGGTGAGCGACATTTTGAATTTTCCTGGAAAAACAACAAAGTGATAGAGCTCAAAATGTAAACAAATCAGAAGCGTACTTGAAATTTAACTTGAAACGGTTTGCAATGTGGACAATATCATTTAGAAATCGAATCAGAATCACAATTGAGCGCTTGGCATCAGATCAGCATCCGGCACTGCTTTCATAAAAAATATAACCGATTGAATGGTGGAATTAGGTCTCGATAAAAAATAGATCCGATTGTGCTACGTACGTATTAAATTTCAAATTGCCTTCAGGATTCAAGTACCAGGAATGTTGGAAAATGCCAATGTAACAGATTACATCGAGCGAGCACGTTGTTTCTTTCTATTTGGAGTCGGTAATTTTTCCAGAATGTTGATTATAAAAATTAAGGATTCGAAATAGTATACTCACTTGGATAATTAACACAAAAATTTGTCAATTTCACAACAAACACACACTGTTATAACATTCGCGTGGCATAAAAATGCGAGTTTACATGAGAAATGTGGCCAAATAATTCTACTGCCATATTATCAACATCTAAAATGACTAATGATCATGCGCTCAAATCAGCCAAATATCATCAGAAGTTGCTTTTGTCTAGTGAAATGAAGATTTCTTTATGACCAATAAAAGAATGAAGCCACCTAGATTGGTAAATTGTAAGCGATAACACTAGTGGTATTAAAGATAATGCTTTAGCACTTACTTGATAGATGGCAGCATTGAGTTTCATCGCTACAGTCGTAAATAAGTTCATTCGTTTGGATCGAGGCTTAGCACTTTCCTACACTCGGAAGTTTCTATAATCTGTGGCTCGGTGTAATTTACACTCTTGAGTATTCGTTTGCTGATTGGTGACACATTCCTTTGTGTTAACTGCACTCAGCAACACTCTATTTTAAATGTGGTGCAAATTACACTGCACCACACCTTGTAGCAAACGAATAGAGATTTCTAATGGATTTGGACACCCAAATAAAAAGAGACGAAAGTTCTTAATTTTTCCATCCTTGTTGCCAGGGGCGCGCTCTGTGATTGGTTACCATAATGGCGGGAGTTTGAATGACATGACAGCTACAGTTGAAAATGACATTTATACTCCCTGACCTTATATTAACCAATCACAGAGTACATTCCCTGGCAACAAGGACGGAAAAATGAAGAACTTTCGTCTCTTTTTATTAGGGTGTCCAGATCCATTAGAAATCTCTATTAAGTCAATATTCGCGATCTACCCATTAAGGTCGATTCACATACATCCGTGCCCGTGCAGGGTTTTTGAAGCACGGGCGGTGTAAACGCCGTTTACTCACGTTTTTATAGCAGGAACATATTTTATTTGGTTCTGTAATAATTTTGTCAATACTATTTGAGTTTTTCAACTGTATGTTTTATCTCGTGCAGAATGGGCACACATGTATCTGAATGGGCCTTAAGGTCTATTTTTTATTGAATAAGTGAGATAACGTTATGGTTGAATTGATAAGGAAGAAACAGAAATATAACTGTCGATAACGGAATCCCACCCAACCCAAGGTATTATTTGATGACTATGCGGCCAAATTTCGAATGCCATATTCGCCATAATATGCGTCGATAGAAATTGTTGCACAACACGGGTACCCGTGTTGTCACATACGTACCTATGTGACATTCCCAAATGGATTCGACGTCTATAAGCAAAGTTTTCACAACGTCGGATTGCGGAATATTTTTCAGAGGATGTTTTTATGTTTTAAGATTTTGGAGGATTTTCTTAAACTAATAATGGTGTTGCTCCATAAGATCAGTATCACCAGTAGTCCCCCTCTCAAGGACGAGTCAGATAACATGCGTGCCCACCCTGCATGAGAAATGCATTCATGTCGATGTTCACAGCTACGTGTCTGAAAAATGCAGGTTGAATGCACAAGGAATTAGAGTATGTTTAAATTTAAATAATGAAAGATACAGTGCAAAATATGTCGGAATTATTTGAAAAACGAATGGCATTCCTCCAGAGCTTCGACAAAATTTTTACAGAAACAAATAAAATATACCTATCTATTGAGGCCCTGCATGAAAAATGCATGGCGGTCGGCGTGTGTGAAAAATGCAGGATGAGCACGCTCAGAAAAAATGACATGTGCTCGTTTAAGTAACAATATATATACATTGACAAATATGCCAGAGGATTCTTTAAAAAACTCAAATGGCGTTACTAAAGTAGGTATTGACAAAATTATTAAAGAACCAAATAAAATATGATCTTGTCCTAGAAACGCAAAAGAAAGACAAGTATATGTGGATACCTATAAAGTCTAGTTCATACCCTCGTGAACTTTCGCAATTTTTCTGCGAATAAAATGGCTGCCGACAATGCCGACATGGTTCTGCATCAACGGTTGGTCCGGCATGACTGGGAGTCATTTCATTCGCAGAAATTGTATGTAAAAAATTTGCGAAACCGACATTGGAGAATACATAAGAATATTCAGATTCTGTTCGACGAAGAGGATAATATCTTCACATGCGACAAAATATGTCACGGTTTGAGAATAGAGGGTCCGATTATTTCGATTCTCAAATGCCTACACCACAGCACAGCATACCTTACAATGAACGACAGAAGAAAGAAAAACAACAGAGACAAGAACAGACGACCCAAAATAATCCAAAAAAAATTATTAATATTATTAAATATAAATAAAATACAGCACACACTTTTACGGACATATGAATGAATGAAAGACATTAAAACACTAGCTAGAACCATACGGATGGGAGGTAGGTTCAAGTTTCGACCGCTTTCAGGGTAAGAGGCTTTAGTCTTGCCTTCCTGTTTCCATTGGTTTGGTCTCAGCTTGGCCGTTTTCTCCAAGTTATCAGGGGTGTTACGTGGACTGTTTTCTAGCATTCGTTCACTGATATTACGTAGATGGAATCATCATGTGCTAGGAATCGCACGTTAAAAGGTAGGACCCCGTTAATCCTTGGCTCGCACAAATTTCGACTTCCGAGGGCTGTCGTACGTAGGGGGACGATAGCTGGTTAAGGAAAAAACAATTAAATTTTTTTTTAATCTATTCAAGTCCCGATACGAAGTACTTTATTTCGCATCCTCTCCAGCCGCACCATATCTGGTACGCGGGAAGGCTGCAAAATATTTGAAAGACGTAGGTCATTGATGGCCTGATGACCTGCTTGAAGATCAACGCTTTGTTGTCCCTCGACAGCTTGGAACTTCTCGTTATCAACGGATATGTCCGTTTTACTGCACCTGCAGCTCGTGCTCGTTGAACTGCCAAGCTGACATGTTCGACAAACGTCCATATTCTGTCCAATTGTATTCCCAGGAATCGCACAGACTCTGCCTCCTCGATTCTGGTTCTCAGAGCCATAAGCCCCCGTATTGTCCATGTTACTACGTTTTCTCTTCTCAGTGAAGTTTATGACCTCTGTTTTTACCAATATTTTCTTACTCGCCAGCAGCCCACCGGCGTATACCACCATGCTCGTGTTTTCCGACGTCGGAAAGTCGTACGTATTCGAGTAAAAAAGTGGTGACAGGCAAGATCCCTGCGGCACACCCGGTTAAACCGGCTTCATTGCTGGTACAGTTAATTGAGTCTATCCCTGAAAGAACTACCAACCAGGCAGGAGTCTGTAAGTCTGATCATATGCTTAGGCATGCCTACTCTCAGCATCTTCGCGACAAAACCGTCCAGACCCTTCTGAACAATTCTTGCCACCTGAGAGGATGTAGAGTTGCCTCTCCAGAAGTCGAACTGCTCATCTGGGATGAGTCGAAGGTCTCCCTCGAGATTCTCATCTCTCTTTAGTAGGATCCTGTCCACAAACTTGACGACCACACTCGGCAATGAGATGAGACGATAGCCCTCTATTCTTTCTAGGGGCTTTCCTGCTTTTATTATCGGGACAATCTCCTGCATGCTTCGAGCATTGCGGGTAGTGCTGCCATTTTATAATTGCATTTATAATGTGGATCGTCGGGACTAGGGATTTCCTTGGAAGGTCCACACCCGGTGATTTATTCCTGGGAAGTCATTTTATCGGAACTGAACACCTCCTCGAAGCAGGTAATCAACTTCGAGTAGGTGCGCCTGTCCAAGTTGATATTCGGGGCTTTTCCAAACCCCGAGATTTCCCTGGTGACTCCCCGCTTGTTCATCCTCCACGAATGGTCTCCCACGTTGAGATGATGAGGCTTCATCTGTATTACTTTTGATCAGATCTGCAATTTCCCTTCCCAGAGACAGCATCTGTTCTGTGTCGGGGGTTCAAGTCTAAGATGAAGTCTGGACGAAAGTCCCTGTCCTCATTCACGGCTTTCTTCCTGATAGTGGCGTTCCTGGCTGCCTGTATATCTCCAATCAGCTTCAGAGCCTCTCTTTAGATTTGTTCCTCAAGAATGTTTGGATTTATCAGTTTTGTGATTTAGAACTATCCTTTACTCTTCCCACTTTGCGGTGGAGTTGTCATACACGACCCTTGCGATAGATCCCACACCGAAGTGTAAAGAGCACATCAGGCTCGTTATCGGTGATGAGCTCTGAGACCGTTCGGGGCTCTGACATGTTCATCACATTTGTATTCACCATTATAGGTCGATAGTCGTGAGCGACATACAGTTCTGGAAGAAGTGCGTTGGAGTGTCCGGAAAGTCAATTACACCATTGTTGTTCATTGAATAATTCCAAAGCATCCTTCCGTTCGTATTGAGTCGCAGCACTTTGTGCCCGCTTTTGAAGAGGTTGTCCAGGTCCATCCTTTTTTCCCGGGGGGTTGTGTATCGCATTCACCATTGTGCCATCTTCTAACTGGATACCGATGTGTTCGATTGAACTTTGCCTTGGCGGCAACGGTGTGTACGGTATACTTGTCCTTATCATGATGGCTACACCGCCCCTCTCAAAGCGTTGGGCTTGTCAACTCTTATATTGTGGTGAATCCTCTGACTATCAGTCGATGGTTCTGACAGGAGCGTTATGCCGTTATGTCGACACTGTGCCTGCGGACGAAATCAGCAACCAACGGGATTTTGTTGTTGGTTCCGTTCACGTTGAGCACACACCTTGAGAGAAGGAGGAGAAGATCAGGAATTCGCAAGCCCTCGATGATTTCATCCATGGCCCGCATTAGGCCTTCTGTGTTCACCAGTCCTGCGATAAACTGATGCTTTTCCATGAATCCACTTTAGTACATTGGCTGGGCCTCGCTGGCCCTCCCTCTGCAGCATCGGGTTTAGGGTTGGGGGTGTGTATAAAGATTTGAAGATGATATTACCCTGTGATTGTTAACTTCGGCTTCTCTGGCATCCCGTTATCCCTCATATATTCTTCTTTACCTAAGGGGCTGGTATGTACTTCGGCTTCGTGTCCGGCTTCGTCTTCCTGGCCCACCAGAAAGAATTGATATGCTTCACCATGCGTGGAGCTTGCTGTATGCGCTTCCCCACTGTGGCAGCAGGTCACCGGGGTGCTTTTTGGCTTGGGACACGCCCTGGACCAGGCTTGCCCTCGCATTTCATACAGCGAGGGGCACTCGGTTGCAGTTTGACTGGACATGTCGCCAAGCCTGATATCGAAGGCATTGGGTAGCTTGGCGGATGTTCTGCTTCATCTCCCACTTGACAATTACCCCGTCGACCGCTCGGATGGTCTTGTTGAGGAAGCCGACCATCACCTTTTTGTCGGTCAGGACCATATACATTTTCCTGACGGTATTTGGTATGGCCGTTATCCTGTAGGTTGCAACCCTTGGCACACCAGGTCCTCGTTGGTTGTCTCTGTCGGGGGTCGTGATCAAGCCCCTTTAACGAACTCATGTCTTTTTTCCCCCGCAGGGTGAACGTGTGAAACTCGACTTTGGCTGCTTTCAATCTCTTTTTCAGGCAGAGATGGTCTTCTGCGGTGTCTGCATATACAAGGTAAGATTTTCAAGTATAGTTTTATATACCAGTTTCTCTTTAAAGTCCTGGAGACAGGCCTTCACTGCGTTGTCGTCCCTTCGATGATGATCGAGGACATCTCTTCTCCTTATCTACCACTGCCGAGGGCAGGGATGCTTTTTTCTTGCCTTTTTGTGGGTTTAACCGCTTCCCCTTGCTGTCCAGGTTCTCGTACATACTCAGGTTCGCTTGCTATTGCTATTGCCTTTTCGTTACTAGTGGGAACGGGCGGGTCCCACAGATCTAGGGCGCGTAACACCTTCTTCGTCCTCCGCTAGCATCAACCTCAACAGGGCTCAAACTTCGAACAACCATACCTTAGAAAATGGGGTATTGGACAATATTGTTTATGAGGCGTGATCAGAATAATAATAACAATGATAGTTTCGCGTCAAAAAAATATCCAAAATCATGAAAATTAAAACTAAGAACATAAAACTTCCATTGTGTTTCAGCCTTTAACTTCATCAGTAGTTTAGCAATTCCGACTTGATATGCGAACCTTTTTGTACTTCAAGGTCTATATTTTATCGTCAGAGATGTTCTCGCAAAACAAAAGGTAACTCTTCAAATATTTCAATGTTACGTAAATTTTGTCTTTGCATTTTATCATACAATGATCTACGGGCCATTATTCTTACACCTGAGCCACCAGCTGACTGAAACAGAATAATGATCACGTTAACATAATGTAAGTTTTTAATATTAATTTTCTAGTTTTTAACTATCATGGCTGGTCACAACGGATTCGAAAAAGTGCGCTTATGTGCGGCTGATTTGATGATGATAATATTGTACAAACTATCATCTCGCGGTAACAATTGAAATAATAACCGGGACACGCACCCGGAAATACAACATCTTTTTCATACGTGAAAATATGGTGGAAAATTTGATTACTGTAAAATAATTTTTCAAATGACGATAAAACAATATTTTAGTAAAAATAACAGCAAAATGTTTGTAAAGTACGTGTTCTTACCTGCTTGATCCAAATCCATAACAATATTTTCACAGAAATGTATACCTTTGAACTGAGACAGTGTGCGCACTCTAATTGGTGAAATGGCGAATAACGTCGGAAATTCGCCAATCAGAGTGCGCGACGCAAAAACCAAAAAAAGCTCGATTGAGAACTAACCCTTGAAATAAAGGGCCATCAGCCCATCAAACAAGGCATTCAGCCAGTTTTAGGGGGCACCACGCACAGTAAAGTCAATGCTATAAAACTAAACTCATGTCAGATATACGGGAGCTTCAAGCACATTATCAGGCAAAAAAACAAACAGATTCGTAATCACTATTTATATTTTTAATGACGAATAACAATTTTCAACACTGATAATATTGCTTTAGAATTTATTGACTAGTTCTACAAGGAAAGCAGTTTAGACGATTCAATATTTTCGGAATATTAGAACACCAATGATTACAGCTAATGATCATTTTTAATTTCGCAATATTACAATAACTCAATCTAGATCTGAAGTAATAGTCGCTCACATGATGTGCGACTGCGAGGCACTGAATTTGAGAAGACATAACATATTCTGGAAGAAAAAAATCGGACCTAAACTGCAGTGCATCCGATTACTGACGGGCCTCGTGGAAAAAAATAATAACTCCAAGTTGTAATAATAAAAAATCAACCATTTTAAACATACATACTGAAAGCATTTATGAAATGCTTTGAAGGCAAGACTTTTATTGCAAAATTTAAGATTTTATAAACAGTCAATCCTAAGATACAAAATTTCAACTTTCTCCTAGAGGCCAAGTGATAAAAGTCCTAATGAATATTCAATGATAAAAATAATTTTTCTAATTTGATTTCCTCAATTACATAAGAGTATAAAATGATATTCAAAAACATATGTTTCTCAGTAAAGTATTCGCTGTTGGGAACATTATTCAGAATCTACATATCTGTATAGTTCACTGGGAAATAGGTCACTCTAAGAAAACTACTTTATTTTAATCTGCCGACGTTTCGACTGTATATTCAGTCATCCTCAGGATTCTTTCGATACAAAATAGTTGATGAGAAGAAATAGAAGCGGTGAGTAGCTGAAACGCACCTTGAAAGGACACTCCATAAAATTCAAATTGACACAGAAGCAAATAAAACACGATAGTTTCGTGCTTCGTGCTCTTGCCACATATTCCGTGTTCTTTGATACACGTTTTCATATTTGTACTTTGTTAAGTGTTAAGTGAGTTTTAATTTCTGTTTCCCAGTCAACACACGGACATTTGATGGATATTCATTTTGGATATTGGGGATAATATCCAGAGGATATCCAGAGGACATAATAATTTTTTATCAAGTTTAGGGCATCTTCTCAAAGCACCAATGATTGGAGATACTTTTTTCGTTAAGATCTCAACATGTTTGTCCCACTTCAGTTTATCGTCAATCCAAATACCAAGATACTTTTTTGCTCAGTTTGTTTCAATATTTTCTTTTTGATATTGAGGCTAAGGGAAATATTCTGTTTGTTTTTTGCTGGATTATCATATACTCAGTTTTATTAGTATTTATCGATAGAAGGTTAGATAAATAAAATAAAATAAAGCCATTTTTTAAAAAATTTTAAGTATTCATTAATAATTTCTTCTAGAATTTGATAGTTTTTGTTTTCATATAAAAGTAGTGTGTCGTCTGCGTATATGGTATAACTACCTGCTAACCCAATTTTAGATAAATTTTGAATGTATAATAGATACAATATGGGCCCCGAAACAGATCCTTGTGGAACGCCCTTATTTATTGGTAGTCTGACTCTGATAGATTCAGAGTTGTTACATTTGGTACTCATTGCCCTATTTCCTAAATAAGATTCCAACAGATTTTTCATTCAGATCCAAAGTTTTATACCCCGCTTCAACTGTAACGCCCAGCAAGATGTTCAGGAGTTTTTAAGATACATACTAGGTAGTCTGCATCAAGATTTCATTAGATCATTGCAAAGCGAGATTTGATTTCAACAAAAATATTTGAAAATCCTACAGAATCGTGGATAATTTTGTTCCTCAACTCAAATCTACTTTGAAATCTACATGTTGTGCTCACTGTTCAGTCACCACAAAATACAGGTCAAATAATACTTTCCTAGTGTTTGATTTTTCAAAATATGGCATTAATGTAGAATGGGAGAATAATATGTGAATTCTATATAATACATAACTCAGTCATAGCCAGAGCATTTCTTGCAGAATGCAATGGTTTCAAACATAAAGACACTCTCTTCAGTTTTGTCCCATACAAATCTTTCATAATTGATTGTGAAATCTTATAAATGCAAATGAAATCTTTTTGCAATCAAAATAAAAGATTCAACAATCAAAGATATCTTTCAAGATAGTTGAATCAATATGAATATGGCGAAGGCATGGAATAATTTGATATGAATTCTGTTGTTCCGTGGTTTGCGCGAACTCGCAAAAAGTTGAAATATTTGAACTTTCTTGCGGCAAGTCTGGCAGCCATTTTATTCACAGGAAAATCGCAAAATTCGCAGGGGTATGAGAGAGACCTGGAAATGGGAGTAAGCGTATTATCACGTAAGGCGCTTTCTCTTATCTCTCCTACTACTCGACCGCTTACGCGGGCTCGGCCGATTTCAGTCATGTTTGCAAGTCTTTTTTACCCATTTCGCAGCATTGTGGCGTAAAATGAGAATATATACGTTTTGTGATACTATACTTCTACCTTCAAAAATTTAAATCGGATTATCACTACTAGATTGGTGTATCAAGGAATGAGGTATGAGAAACGATTTTTATTCCGTACAGACTTGGACTGTTAAACAAACGGTGTTTTTGTTTTTCAATGGGAAAAAACATGTTTTTTAATTGTATTATAATTGTTGAAGGTAACACTCAAGTTTTGTTTGTTATTGATAACCCAGCCAACTTATCAACAGACTGAAAACACCAAAACAACAAAAAAATTAACAATTCCAACATTCATCGGCAAAACTAATACCTTGTTTTGTTCTGTGCTGTTTATACACGACAATTTTAAAGTTTCCCTATTTTGAATTTTATTTTTTTAATGAAAATTTTAATGTTTCGGAGTATTGTCCTTGAAAACCAAACATTTAACGTGTTTTTTAACTATGTACCTGTTTTATTTATACTTATACACTATTCTGTATTGATCGAGAGATTCCTGAGGATTCCTGTTGATATGGAGTTTTGGGCGTTCCTAAACTAAACTGCTCAACATCTGAAGTAGATAATTACAATTGTAGAAATTGTTAAAAAGATCGGTTTGTATACAATCAATGAACACTGCTTGCAGCAAGTTTTTTATATTGTGTTAATTCTGATTTCTGTGTTTTTACTTTTTGGAAATATACAGGATATCTTCAGTCATATAAAAGACTTTTTGTAATGACTCAAATCAAATCAATAGTTATTTCTCACAATTAAACATTTTTGCATAGATAAAATGCTGTCAAACAAAAAATGATAATTAGGTGGAAATGGAACATTTCCATTCTTGTGATTTGAATAGATTCAGGAGTAGCTTTATTCAAATGGACTAATCCCAGCAACCATACTTGTTTCATTTTCGCAAATGTGAGATGAATTAACGGAACATATTTATGTAAAATAGTTATGTAAATACTTCATCACATTTCCAAGATACTTCAACCGCATGTTTACGTAATTTTTTTTATGTATATCTTAGGCAATACGTAAAAACTTGCGGTCAATATATTATCTTGTTTTTTGCCAAAATTTCCAAGATGTTGGATCGTTATATTTACTTACTTGACATAAAATTTATGTAAAGTAGTTACAGCAGTGTTATAGAAGAGGTTGTATCAGTGGCGGACATGTTGCCATAAGAGAGTCGTACATTTTATATTACATAGTTACGTAACAAGTAATTTTAGTTATGTAACATTTATGTCAATTTTACATAATTGTGTTTGCTGGGATATATATTTATTTTGAACTTAATAAACCGTGGATTACGATGTTCACTTCTATAAAGAAATATACATTACATAATAATAATAATATTCCCTCATAAAGGCATAGCCCGTGTGGGTAGCGGACGACTATTATTTGCTGTGGCACTCCGGGGCGAATTACTGATTTGTGGTGGCATATTCACTTTTCAGCTGTGGGAAAAACTGAAAAACCTACAGCACCACCTCGGGTGGTCGGTGTGCACTCCAAGCTAGCACCAGAGAGATTGGCATCTAGACAACTCAGAATACACTTGCTTTTCAACAAGGTATCACCTATTGATCCGATATAAAGTAGTTGAGAAAAAATCTCTCGTACCTACATCGGGCTCGAACCGACTATCGGTCTGCCGGTCGGCCACATGAAATAGGTTTCTTTTTATTTTGACTAATGTTTGTTTCTAGATATGTTGGAAAGATTCCTTGAATGAGATGAGACGTAACAATGTACCTACTCTTGTTTGGAGAAAATAATGGATAAAATGCATTTTGACTGATTTATTAATTACAGCCGAGTTAAGCCTTCTATACTCAATTTTGTTTCTACTTTCTACTGAAGTAGAATTTTTTTCAGTCGGATATTTCCACCGTGAACAACTGTCAGATTTCCAAATTATAGTCAGACATATTGGCAATGCACACTTCAGTTGTTGAGCAGCGTATATGGTCTACAATAAAATGACTAGAAAAGTTCTTGAAAATAAAATCTTAGGTATGAATTCTTGTACTCGAGTAGTTCAAACCTCTTAACGGATTATTTGGTTTGCTGACTAGTCGACTGACTGGAAGTAATTGGCGGAGGAAAAAGTACTACTTCGGTCATAGGGGTACCTAAAATTTGCTCGCACACAACATTCGGGTCCAACATCAAAGAACTGATTTGGTCTTCGTTCAGCATATCCACACTGAAAATTAATATAATAAATCGAGTGAGCTATCTGGAACTTTTCCAAATGTAAAATAGAATAGAATATAAATAGTATATTGTGTATCTAATAGTAAAAGCAATACATTCCTGGACGACAATGTAAATTGTTGGCCGAGGCGATAAGCCGAGGCCAACAAGCATTGAAGTCTGGGAATGTGCTTTTACTACGAGGTACACATACTATTTTTTCTGAAATCGCAATCAGCATTATCATAAATTAAGGAATTATACTTATTGTTTGCGTGCATTCATTTACTGTCTAAAATGTATACAAGCCGTTAAAAATTTTCAAGGATCGTTTACGATACGGAAATAGTATATTGTGTATTTAGTAGCAAAAGCAATACATTCCCGGACGACAATGTAAATTGTTGGCCGAGGCGATAAGCCGAGGCCAACAAGCATTGAAGTCTGGGAATGTGCTTTTACTACGAGGTACACATACTATTTTTTCTGAAATCGCAATCAGCATTATCATAAATTAAGGAATTATACTTATTGTTTGCGTGCATTCATTTACTGTCTAAAATGTATACAAGCCGTCAAAAATTTTCCCGGATCGTTTAGGATACGGGAAAGTATTTTCCCGTACAGTTTAGTGCCGAAAACGGTCTGGGAAAGTTCGTTGCTTAGCAACGGACTAAAATACTAGATTAGCGTATTTTGAGGCCTGAAGTTGCTCCGAGAAAGTGGGCATTCTTGAACGATTTCAGAAAAACATTATTTATTGCTCACCCTTAATCTAATAATAAAAATATTTATTGTTGTCATAAAATTAGGCATTGACATGGTCATGATTTTTATATAAAATATATATTAAAGTAAATAAGATGTTCAGTACACGTTATGAAGAGGTACATACAACGAAATAAGATAAATATAAGATGGCTCTGGTGCTCACTTTATTAGTTAAAAATAGTAATACTTTATTATTATCTTAAGAGAAACAATTTCATTTATAATACGGATAAAAAAATAGTTACAAAGTAATTACCCAAAATTATTTGACAGTATTTCATAAATTAAGTAATGCAAGTATAATTCATAACTAATAAAAATATAAATAATGCTACCTAATCTTTAGATTTTTTTATCCAGAATAGTTAGATTCGAAGGACTGACAGCTAAGAGACATTAATGAATGAAAAAAGGTTATGTTGAAATTAATATAATGCAATCAATCATTTGGTTATTAGGATCAATCAACAAAGAAAATATTTTTTAATCTCAGCTTGAAAATCGTCACTTTTTTATATTTCATTTGATTGGAGTTGACAAAACCCAAGTGGAAATCGTTTGCGTGTTGTGTCCGGGGCTTTACTGATGATCGGGTTGAACCGTGAAACTAGTATGCACCTGTTTTGTATTCCTCTATATTCTACCCCCTTGCAAATGAGGCTGATCTTTGTTCTAGGATTTTCCAGTTGTTGAAAGAGCATAATATCCTATCCATCTACATTCCCATAAAGATATTTCAGACACTTTCAACAGAAGTTAGTAACCTAAATGTACCGTGTCACACATAAAGTTCGCAGCATATGGAAGTTTTTTTATAGATGTAACGAAAATTTTACTTCGCGGTTAGTTTGTGCTTGAAAAATGGTTAAAAAACAGCAGCTCTCCTTTTGTCATGTACTCTAAATCTTCAAAAATCAGGTATTTGGAAATTTAAAAAATGTCAAAGAAAAAAAAATTCAGTTTTAAATTTTATATTTTTCCTTAAAATTTTTACTCGACTTCGAAATTTTTTAATTATTTATATTTTTAGAATTTCTATCATAATTTAGTGTCATATCTTGCCCAGGAAATATTCACATTGGCCTGTTAACAGAAAAAAAAAAGTACCTCTAGACATTTGTCTATGTTCTTGCAAAGTTCATGTAGTTTTTTCATTTAAGTGTGAAACTGATTCAGATTTTCAATGTATGGACGTTAATCGAAGTAATGGAATAAACGAATTTCTCTACATTCTTATTAGTAAGTAATTCTTTTTTCAATAGATTTTTATCCAGTTTGATTATTTTTCTGACAAACAAACCCAAAATATCACTAAACAAAACTAAACAATGACCCGTAGTTTCATATCTATTCAGACATGATATAAAATTTCGTATACAAGAATAATAAACTGATTGAAAAAAGTTAAGGATATTGAGTTTTTGCTACGTCAAAAATTTTTTAGAAAAAATTTGGTACAGCTATCAATACCTATGTCATTTGCTATTTGAAAAAAAATTGTTTGTAGACATATAAAACTGTACCCGAACAGGTAAAGAGCATTATCACCAAAAAGGGAGATTTTATGTTTGTAAAGTTTAGTTTTGTTTGTGTGTTGCTAAGCGCAGTTTGCGATATTGTTGTTGTGCTGTCATCAATAATGAATAGACGTCATTTAAACGTAGCGGAAGCAAATCAAGCCATTGGGTTGCTTCTGTTGCTTCTTGGAGGTGCGCGACAGATCGATGTGGCTAATCGGTTTAAAGTCTCTCAAAGTGTAATTTCCCGATTCAATATCCGATTTAATGAGACTGGATCTGTCATGAACAGGCATAGGGAGGGTAGACCAAGATCGACAAATGCTATAGGGAGGACCGAACAGCAAACTGCACGTTGCTCAGCCAGGACCTTTTCGCTGCCACCAGAATTCGTTTTACCCCTTGGACGGTTTTGAATCGATTGAATGACGCAAGTTTACGTTGCTACAGGCCTAAAAGACGACCTCCATTGACCTCAGTCCATAGAGCTCAACGTTTGCTTTGGTGTAATGAAAGAGCCAACTGGAATGATGAGTGGTGTACTGTGATGTTCAGCGATGAAAGCCGCTTTTGTCTTCGTGCTGGAGACCAAGAAACTCATGAGTTGATGACCGATATGTTCAAGAAGTACATCCATTTCAAGGTGGATGGTCTGGGGTGGAATTTTCTACGGAGGTCGAACGGAGTTGTATGTTTGTGAAGGTACAATGACAGGTGGAATTTACGCAGACGACATCATTGATGACATGGTGAGTAATTACCGTTGGAATTTGGAGCCCAATTTCAGATTTCTGGATGATAACGCTCGCCCGCACAGAGCCAAGGTAGTACAAGAACGGATAGCAATCAAAGAAATTAATCATGTGCCATTACCCCTGCACTCTCCAGATTTAAACTGCATCAAACATGCTTGGGAGGGTACTAATTGCCCATCAACCTTTAGTTCGGGACGTAACGTCACTGAGGCAAGTTGTTCCACTTTTATGACATACCCTAGATCAAAATGACTTGGATCATTTAATTTCAAGTTTGCCTCGCCGAGTTGAGTCAGTAATAGCCAATGGGGGTGGAATCAGTCGCTATTAATACATTTTTCTTTCTTGATAATTATCTGTTTTGTTGCATTATTAGAGGAACGTTGCCTGCAAATTCTCATCAAAACTTTTTTTCAGTTAAAAAATGCGTTTCATTTCTGAAAGAGATGGGAGTAAATGTATGTTATACAATATTTCTCAAAAACTATTTTTTTCTCAGAGAATTCACAATATCCTTAACTTTTTTCGATCAGTTGACTACAACTGATCGAATCGAAATGAAAATTTTCAATAGTAGGCTTTTGTAACAAATTTTTAATTTTGGTTAATGTCAAATTATTGCATTTAATAAATTGAGGTGTTTTGTGTACAGATTTTCGTACAGTTTTGTGCACAATGTTATCCACACAAGACAAAGATGAAATCGTTCTTTTACGTGGTGAGAATGCGTCATATCGAGATGTTGCTTGTATTTTCAATCACCGGAATCACTTCAGTACAGTCGGAAGAATATCGAAAACATTCAAAGAAACTGGCCCTGTAGACAATTGGACAATCGTTTCAAGAAATCACATAATCCAATAAACAGTACTGAAGAAGAACAACTCAATGTTTGAGCGATGTTGAAATCGGAAAAACTGATATTAGGAGTATTAGTGAAAATATAGGGGCTAGCAGAGAAACTGTGAGAATTTTGCACAAAAATAACTTCCATATCCCTACAAGCCAAATTAAATATTTCGAATTCATCTGCAGCTGACGGGATACAAATCTTTCAAAACATTTGAAATTAACAAACCTGGATACACTTTCTGTATCGGAATTATCGTCCTCGATATTTAGATATGTCATAGTCTTTTCCAGGGGGCTTGGAATTTTCCTAGCACATCCATTTCTGGATCTCTCTTCCGTCAATCCTACCTTGGGCTCGCTGTTTCTTCTTTCACCAAGTGAACTGATATTGAGCATCATCATACCATGCGAAAATATTTCCTTAACCCTTTCACCCGTAGGGCCCAATATGTTGTCCAAGCTTTGTCTTCTGCCTTAAAACAAGGTGACAGTATTAAATAAAAATATAACGACGGAAAAATACATACTAAAATAAATGAAGGGTTGATTTATAGTAAAATTCTTAAAACAGTTGCTACTTACTGCCGTTCACTGGAAGTTCTTCATTTTTAGCAGAAGATCGACTGATCCAATTCGATATACTTGTGTCCAGTTTCATCTTGTTCTTTATTGCAGAGAACTCATTTTCAATCTTGGGAATAGGCAACGTATTTTGTTTTATTAATTTTGGATGACTGATTTCTGCCTCCAATTTTCTGTAAGGAAAATCTTCTTCGGGACTGGAATTATCCAAATTGATTTCGGTCCACTCGCTGGATTGGCTCTGGGTCACACTGGGCATTTCCAGTTTTTCACTGTAAATAAACCAAAAAATCGAAACATTTATAATAATCTTTAATAATAGATAAACAAAATAACGACTGGGTAACGATATATTAGCCGCTTTCCATTTGAGAGTTTCAAGCACCGGGGGGCCTTATTCTAGCTCAATCATTGGCTAAAAAGTGACATATGTCAAAATTCACCAATAGCAAGTGTGGAATAAGAAGCCCCGGTGCTTAAAGCTCTTAAATGGAAAGTGGCTATTATCCTGTTAAAGATAGCACTCAACTGTATAATCTGCCAATTATATGTCGTTGCATTTTTGGGTAAAAAATAAGTGGACTTGTGTTACTTATACAGGGTGTTTCAAAATTTAGTTTAAAGATTTTTGCGGCGTATTTTTCATATCAAAATCAGAATTTTAAGAATCAGCGAGCTAGGACTGCTATTTTTATTTTGACGTTTAGTTTTGTTTTGAAGCATTTGACATTATTTGAAAGTTGGTTTTTGTTGTATCGTGTACTTATTTGTTTACTTTGTTTAATATGTTTAACATTAATACCGAAAATGAACCATATTCATTTGAAAGTCTGGTTGACATCCATTTTTTTATGGTCTGGCTGATGTTAACGGGCTTGATGCTCAGAGGTTGTACGCACTAATATTTCCTATTCGCAGGCTATTCCCACCCATAGAACTTTTTCGGAAATACCGTAAATTTCAAACTCCAAGGCGTTTTTTATATTCATTGTGATGATAGGTTTTCCCCTTTCATGAAACATTTTAATTGAATGTAACGAATTACAAAAAATTACTTTAACTTTTTTTATCGATAACGTTCGCAGATGCGCAAAAGTTACAAAAGACAAAAAAGTTTATACGCAAAACAAAAAATGCATTTTGTATTTCAGAATCTATTAGCGACCGACATCAAAAAAGTTTATGGGGTGAAAAAGAGCTAGACCCCTAAAAAAATATGTCCATGTAGATTCTTACAATCAATCGGCACGCTAGATGATATAAGCCATAAAACAGAACCTATTTTTCAGATTTGATTATAGTATCCCAAAAACTGAAGTCGCTATAAAGAAAAAAAATCTTGAAAGTTCAACGCTCTGTACTTAGAGTAATAAATCATTTGCGGACACGTTCTTAGAAAAAAAAAACTAGAATACACTGAGATGAGAATATTTGAAAATAAGAACTAAAACAAATTTTTTTTTCCAGATTCGTTACTGAAGCTCTCGGAAGGCTTTAAATGTTCCATGGCGTTTCTAGAAGAATTCAAAATGTTTCCATAGAAAACCAGGTTCTGGTAAGTTGAACACTTTCATACAACTATAAAAAGGTAGTTTGTTCTGTCATATCGGTATGGGTAAGTTTGAAATAAAAAAAGGCTCGTTTTTTTTGTCGACACTTTTATCCAGACGCTAATCTACATAATTCCACAATAACTAACGCCAAAAACCCGTTTTACACAAAACTTTGACCTTCTTATGACCACAAACTTTTTTTAGTTATTTTAATTTTCTCTGCAAGTTGGTTACTTGGAATCTGCCGCGCCGACTATTCTAATTCAAATATGAGAGAATAACTTCCCCTTCATTTATTCGTTCAGTTGCCTGACTATCGCAATTAAATGCAATCTATTTACATTAAAATCGGTTATCAACTCCGACTGATGAAATAAATGGAAACATGCTCGCTTTATTATTAAAAAATTAATAAGTGCCAATCTTTTGTTGACCAAATTGAACAATTTTCGATATTTCTTCTGTAATAAGTACAATTACAAATGGCGAAAATGAAACAATTGAACTTATAAATGAATGGGAAGTTATTTGCTCATATGTGAATTTGAAAAATCGGTACTGTGAGAATAAAAGTAATTTTTTTATGTAAACGGGTTGTTTTTGGTGCTAGTAATTATGATATTAGGTAGATTAGCGCCTAAAGAAGTGTCTACAAAAAAAGAAGTCAATTTGTGTGATTTCTATCGAAAAATTCTTGTTTGAAAATAGTCGACTTTGAAGATTCAAAAGGGCAAACTCTAAAAGCAATTAAATACCCATCAAATTTTCTTCGGATTCGTGTTCAGGAGACAAAACTTCGCCAGTAAAACCACATTTTTTTTTAAATTTTAAAGAAGAGCCCGATGAACAATCCTTTACCCGATATATCAAGTCAAATGAAATATACTTTATCGTGCAGATTGCTATAGGTAGTCGACATGTATTGTTGAAATTTGGTATGGTTTATACTTCATAGCCTGGAATATTGAGGCATATTCGCCTAGATCAATGGAGATTTCTTTCCCCAGTCCTCTTTTGTATATATCTGTTCCGGAAATGCCTCCGGACCTCAAGCTGTCCGTGCATCTGACTGTGCTATCGGCAAGGGACATGTTCGATGCTTTGTCATTCCATTCCGCCCTCATGGGGAATGACAATGTTTGGACCTTTTTGCCCTTTCTTTGAGCTCAGCACTGGCAGTTTGTTGTCCCTTTCCTTCAGCAGGATGGTTCTCCTGTGCCTTGCTCCAAATGAAGAAGTGTCCTTGGTTCATTCCTGTACAGGTGAAGAGGTCTAGTTAATTTCTGACCTTGCTCTTCAATGTACCTGGCCACCATACAGATATGGTAAAATATTATCGGCATATAGCGTTCCCAATACGTTTGATTGATTGTTAGTGCACAAAATCCTATAACAAAAATATACGATGGAGAGCCAAGTATTCAACTGGACTACTGTTCTCCTCCCTACAAACTGTTGGCTTCAGGCACAATTTACGTGAAAGTGTCAGTATATCAACCGCAGTTGCGGTAGTATTGGGAATGCTATATGCCGATAATATTTTACCATATCTGTATATACTACAATAAAAATAGTTTTAACGGTTTAATCTAATTTGTTAAAATTTATTTATTTTCACAAACTGACTAATAACATTACTGGGTTTAATTCAAACTGAACGGTGAATTGTCTACTCCATAACTAACTTCTCTACCGTGTCGTATTTATATATCATTCAGAACGACCTAGACTAGTCTAGAAGATTTCACAAAGCGCCGAGAACGGTGACGTCACGCATTCCGTGAAAGATGACGCGCTCAGATTTTCAGGACCGGCACCAGCTCGTTAGAATACAATTTCTCCATACGTTTATGCTCGAGCTAATAATTGCATGCCCAGTACTAGCATGTGACCTTCTTAGTGCGATGGATAGTGCAATATGGTTCCAAGATATTTTGTTGATCATTTATATTGAAGACACTTTCCTAAGAGATAGGTTTTTTGGGCGGCTCCCTATTTTGCGTCTATTTGGTGAACAACGCCATATTTGCTTGGCTCTTGACCCTTTGGCTTCGAGCTTCCATGAAGGATTGTCCAAGCAGATTCACGGATCGGTTTTGAGTCATGATGACTATCGTGTCATCTGTATGATTGGGCGTACATAACCGACTCATTCAGTTCCGCACGAAGTTCGCCGACTACCATGCACCATAGTAGGAATAACAATACTCTTCATTGAGGATATTCTCTTCATCAGTCGAGAAGAGAGCTGTACTGGATGAGCCGAGTGGTGGAGTAGGAATTCTCGACCGTGCTTGAGATAACTTGTTAAAAGGTAAGACCTTTGTCATGACCATGGTCACAAGATTACTTTGAAGACTTCTGACGGTTGCCCCCTAGGGATGTAGCTGGATGACGGTTGGAATATATATATATATTTAGCTAGTCTCGGCTTTAACTTCTCGCTGCGCCAGAATGGCACCTACTGATCCTATCAGAGCTGTATTGGCTCCATGCCTCGCCGCTGCCTCTCACTGTCAATGATAACTTGCTCTCAGACCTTTGTATGAGGTTGTGAAGTGCCGATCAGGTTTGCTTTCTGATTTGGTAGGGTATTGTTTATTGTGCGGTGGGATTGTCTGCTGCGGCCTGCGACTGATTTCTGATCTATAGGTCGACCTGCCTGTGCATTGTACATGACGAAGAATGCCAGTAAGATTGATAGGCCGATGTGTTTTACTTGGGGGTAGGTGTTTCTCCCAGCTTTGGGATAAACACGTTTCTGACAAAAATACTCCATTACGTAAATAATTCGATTTTTGTTCACAACATATACATTACTACATTTATATTTTACAAAAGCAGATATAGCAAAACCACGTACAGTTCAATGAATAAGATTCTAGGGACAATACACACACTTACGTTAAAATAAAAAAAATTGACTTTGAAAATTGTTAAAGAATCTCACCTGTTCGATAGGGGCGATATAGGTGAAGAATTACTAGCGTTACTGCTGAGATTAGGATTGAGGTAACCCTCGACGTCTTCAAGTTTCGTTGCAATGGGACTGGATAGCTCTCCAAGCTTTTGCGGAAGACTTTTGTACTCTTCAATCAGCTCTTGCGCATCATCTAACATTGACACGTTCGAATCGAGACTCTTTTGTTTGGCGTTTGCCAAGCTGCTCACTAGAGAGGAAGCCTTCTTTCTGTTCAGATGGATTTCGTCAGATATCTGTTCCAGGTTTCTTAGTGCGTCTGCGTAAGTTAACTTGGCGGTTGTCACCTGGGATTCCAGACATTGGACTCGGGACTTCTGTTGTTCGAGGAGTTGATTGTAATGGGCTTTCATTTCGTAGTAAGGCCTGGAAATATTTCATTGAAAGCATTCATAGAAGTTTTATTGTCGTCGCATAATGCCAGTTTATATGATACAGTCTGAATTACATTTTGTTACAATGATCAAGATCAAGAAATAAATATTCAAAATAAAATACCAAGATATCTTGCCAGCAAATGTACAATATTTCCCCTATAATTAGTACCACCATTATAAAGGTAAAGCTGACGAAGATCAAAGAGAAAATTTCGATATTTTGTTTTCAAATAACTTTTATTTCGCCCCGATCTGAAAATATGCTTACTTTGATTGTCAAGGTTACATCAAACATATTTTTGCAAGTTTCGGACATACCGGAAAAATTACAATATTTATGGATAAGTACTCAGATATTTTTTATCAAAGGGAATATCAATATAATAATATAATTAAGATGATTAGGCCTGGCCCCATACAGATTGTCCTGAAAATTTGTAACCGTGAATTTTTAACAACTATGGGAATACTTGGAACAAAAAAGTAGCACTCATGCAACAGATAATTGATGCATGGCACTGCAAATGTAATGAACAGTTGTTTGAGTTTTCTCGAATACAGCTACACCCTACACTCACTATTATCTAATTTCTAAACCATCTTCCTTTCCCACAACGTTTTATGAATATTAAAGGAAAAATCTCGCAAAAAGTAACCTAGGGGTGTCAAATTTGGCGATCCGGCTGGCCACTTGATCCGCCCCTTTCACCCTATTCAATGATTCGAGAACACTTCAACTAAATAAGTGTAGATAGTTACTGCATTAGGAGAATAATAATACAGAAGTTATATTTTGCAATATCAGGTCCTTTCCAAATATCTTGTACCAGTTATGGCCACGTCAAATGAATATAGGAATCTAGAAGTCTTCTGTCGACTATGCAGCTCCCCATAGTCTCCGTCATCCTTCGGTAATTCTCGGTAGCCCAATGACAACAGATTTGCATATTGACGTGGCTGTTCAAAACAAAGGTAACCTGGCTAGAAAAAAATGTTTTCAAGAAATCATCATCATTATATCGTATTATAGCTGTAATATTTTCTAGAAGAAATGATTTTGTATTCAGACAAGTCATGGATAAAGCGTACTTTTATGAGAATAAAAATATAATAAAAATAATCGTGAAAATAAATTAAAAATAATACTTACAGGAACATCAACTCATGCTGTGACAAAAGGCTACTCATTTTCAAAAGGGACCGACGAATGGATAAACTAAAGCAAAAAAATTAAATAAAAAACGTGTGCGTTATTTTCAAATCAAAAACTAAGGTAGGTAGGTATAGATGTTGAATTTTAAAATCACAAATATGTGAAACTGAATAATCAAAATCTGTTTTATTTCTCACACAATATTTTCTTAAAGGCAAAATATTGAAATTTGAATGAATTCATAATTGAGTAGGTGTATCAAAGTCCAAGAAAGGTATGTAAAACGTATTTTTCTTACAAGTAGGTATCTTTTGAGATTCATCTGCAACTTATATTATTAAGTTCAAAATATACCTTATTTTTTGAATGTGGAAGATTATTATTTGCTGCAAGAATATCATGAAGACTGGTATCAGGCATGAGAAGTAATTTGATGTTAAAGCGAACAATGGCAGTAAGATATGAAAAATAATGTGATCAATACAATACATACATACCCATACATAAGTACAAGTGCTCCCATAAAGTATAAAAACATCTTAAAATATCTGATATGGCACAAATTATTTAATTTTGAACACTCAATTTTGATACCAACAATTTTCCCAAGATCAAAATTGAAGATCAGGTAGGTATATTTCAACATGTTTCGGAAGATCTCTTTTTACGGAATTCATCTAAGTATACCATATTTGGAATCCCCAATCATGAATAGTTGAGAAAATATTCAACATTAATCATGTTCTATCAATTAAGTTTCTACAAATATTGAATTGTGATACTGAGAAAAACAACATCAGGGCAAATATTCGATTTGTTGTCTCTATGCAGTCTCTAGACAATTCAATTATCAAAAAAAAATCAAGTTATTCCCTTCTTCCTGTTAGGAAACTACCTGTTGGCACAGATGGTATGGTAGATAGTCATATAGATAAGTTTTTCCAAAATATTAAGACTGAAACTGTTTTGAGCAATCCTTCACTCTAAGATACAGATAATTATTCATTTTCAGATTGTTATTCTGTATATGTAGGTATGTATAATCTTCTCAATTTTTATGTCACTTACCTAGTTGTGACATCAAATTACTAATCTGTGACATAGTCTTTGTATTTTTGCCATGTTTGATACCAATGCCTTTTATTGATGAATCACAACGTTCTATCTTTCATTCATATTTAAATTAATGAACAAACAGTTGCTTACATACATTTACATAATTTCCAATATATCGCAAATATTGATAAAAACACTGTCAAATTCAAAATGATAAAATATGGCATGTGCAGCACCTGTAATATAAACTACAACAGACATGCAAGCTAAAAGCATTTTTTAAGTAACCAACATTTTAGATAAATATTTTTTATTATCTCAAACCAAGGGTAATTATTGAAAACATGCAGTGAGTTACAGCTCATGGTACAATTGTCACAAAATTTGGTAATCTTCAGCCACCTCCAACATCAACAGAATCTTAGGAAAATTGCTGTCTTTGAATAAACTGTGATGTAATATTTCTGTCACAAATGTGTTTCCCTGAAACCTTTGGATGGGATAATGTTGCTGCATCATACTATTAGCTTGTGGAAATTATAGGATGAAAGGGTTCATTCAAAAAAAGAACCATAGCAATATGAAACTGTGAAAGCATGATAGAATACCTGCTCTTAGTAATTGCTCTCTTCAATTCTTTTTGCAAACTTTGTACTTTAGCATTAGCAGCCTCGTGTTTGACACAAGCTATTCTGTGTTCCGTTTCTGCTAAACCACGATCTCTTTCAGCGTCATTGACCCTTTGAGTGGCATGATTCAGCATTTCCTGCCATGCTGGATCTAGAGAAGGAATTATTTATACAATGAACCAAAAGGAAATGATGTACTCATAACTAACCAAGTGTTCTTCCACCCAAGCCCTGTTCAGCCAGGTACACCATTTCTCTAGCTGCACTGTGAGCACTATTAGCTTTTTCGAACTTCATAGCTGCACTCTGAGATTGCCTAAATATTTCGTTAGAATAAAACCTGGCTTCATAGTAAGGCCTAGCTCTCTCGACACACATACCCAACTTGAGGCGAATTGCATCGACTTTTGCTGTACTGTCACAAAGTAGCTGCCTGAAAGCAGATCTGCATTCGTCCAATTCAACTTCCAACTTATTTATTTCGTCCGTAGCATTATTCAGTCTCTCTAGTTCTACGTGAACTCTGGGATCAACTGTGTCTGTGTATTCTGCCCCATTTTCGCACATCATAAATGTTTGATTGAAAAGTTGACAGTCGAGATTATTTAATTCCTTTGGCTGCCATCATTACTGCATGCAAGTTAACGGGATTCTTTCCAATTATGAATGAAAATAAAATGAAAACCATTTATAACTAAACATTGACATTGATCATTAGGGTTATGTGTATAAGTGTATGTGTCAGATTTGACTCACTCTAGTTCTTGGCTCTTGCTTCCATACAGGCGCTTTCAACCAGCTCATTTCCGGGGATCGCAAATTAAACTGATTCTGGAATCATTTTGCAACCTATAGGGCTTTTCGGAAATTTACTCTGGGTTACTAACCCGATCTAAAGAGATCACGTGAAGGATCACACAGATCGATTATTTTACGAACGGGTCCGATACGTGCCCGTTAGCGTTGGGTTACGATTTATGAACCTGGGCTAGTGATCGATTAAGGAACACTGAAGTTTCCGAATACGGGTTGGTAACTCAGGTTAGTGATCTTATCAACCCGAGTAGATTTCTGAAAAGCACAAATGTTTAATGTGGTATTCAAATTAGGTTGTTTCGTTATTTGGATCTTCACCGTTGAAGATGAATTTCTATTTTGGTATTACCAGTTGTCACGTTGCCAGTTTGCATCAGTTATTGGTGAGAGCACCCAGAAGCTCGCTTCCTAGCGAAAGATGTTGAAACATTTATTATTTAAATCCAGATTAACAATAATAATAATAATTGCCGCAAATTTAAGACGAGCTTACCACACACTAAATCAGGGCGTACTGTTCACCATCAAATAGCACTGTCTTGATAGGATACGAATGCTCTTGGCTACAAAAAAGACACTAGTGAGGCGGGCGAGAAGCATCGCGGAAAACATGAAGTTCCGCGATAAAACTTCTTGTCTATTCCAAGAGTCTCCACGTGTTGTGGATAACCCGCCGCCGGCTGATAAGGTGGAAACCTTCTGGAAGAACATATATGAGTTTCTGCAGCTACTTAACGTAGATACTCCAGTCCTAGCGCAGTTAGAAAATTTCTACAGAAGGCTTCGTCAGCATGAGCTCATTGAACTGCGCAATCCGATTCGACAGGTCCTCAAAGGCTCGAAGAACTCTGCTGCCCCAGGCCCTGATGAGCTGAATAACTATTGGTGGAAAATATGTCCATGTACCCTCCACCATCTAGCAAGAGTTTTCAACTCATGGCTAGATGGGGAGCAGCAGATTCCGGATTGGTTTGTCGAGGGGCGTACCGTACTAATCCCCAAATATGGAGATTCATCGTCTTATCCAAAGAACTATAGACCAACAACATGCTTGAGTGCATGTTATAATATGTTTACCCGTATCTCATATATGCGATTACTTTCCGTAGTTAATCCGGTGTATTATCGGTTTTTCTAAGAGAAGAGGGTCAAAAACTGGATCGCTGGCTACAAGGAGAACCTGCTCTCATTGACAGATGTATCTCGCAGGACTCCGTGTTGTAACATTTCATCAATAGCGTGTATCGATTACCGCAAGGCATTTGATACAACATCGCATGAGGTCATCATGCATTTGCTCAGATACCTTGCAGTACCTTATTAAATAGTAGCATGGGACAGCTGATCTCTGGAGGATTCGCTTCACCATAAGATCTGGTCAAAGTACAAACAGAGCAGACCGGTTATTTTTAGAAGGGGCATATTTCAGGGGGACGACCTCAGCCTTCTTCTCTTCCACATCTTCGTATTGCCATATTGCCCGATGTAGAACGGAAAACCTGTCGATACAACTGTGACACCTCCATCAACCTGAGGCTTGATGTTACCCATCTGTTCAACATGGATGACCTCAAACTGTATGCCTTTGGAGAAACGGATTTTTATCAGTCTTTAAGGGTGGTTGAAAAAGTACATGCATGCTATCGGGATTAAATAGTGTGCTACGGTTCATATTAAAAGAGGACGATGCGAGGAATACGGAGAGGACGTTGAGCTCGTCGACAGATGCATCCTAGATCATCTTGATGCCGGAGAGACGTATACCTACCTAGGGATGGAACAACGCCACTCCCAAGAGCTAACCACAGTTGAAAACTCTCTCTGCGGCAAGTATCGGCATAAACTCCGACAGATCATCAGAACTATCGGGGAACAACAAAATTGCTGCAATTGAAAAAATTTTAAATTGTTTTTACCGTAAATCAGCTGTCTTCCCCCTACGAACGACAGCCTCCAATGGTAGAAACTTTTGCGAGACAATGATTAACGATGTCTTACCTTTTAACGTGCGATTCCCAGCACTTTTACATCACTCCTTTTGTAATAAATCGCTAGGATGTTAGGCGACGATATCTTTGGTTCGATTTCAAACCGACACCAAAGCAACCAACCACTCTTCAGTCGCCCACCCTAGGAAGTATTTTTGTTATATTAAAATTAAATTGATGTCTAAATGTTAAATAATTTTGACGCCACCAGACCCAGAGTATAGTTTTGAATCCGCTCTGAATCACCCGGATTTAGGCTTATGCCAAGTTCATATGCCAGCCTAATTGAACTTAAGTAAATAAGTACTCTCAACTCATGAAAACTTGATATTTTGATGTTAGTTTGTACAAAATCAAAGTATTTAATCTACACCAAGAAATCGACTCCATATCATACAGGGCACGCTAAAATTACTATTATTTCATGAAAGTGGTCAAAATTTCGTTTTTTCAAATGAAACCCCTTGTATATTACTCGATAAATTGAAAGATGAAGAGAAATGCTTTAAGATAATATACCATATCCCTATACCTACATCAAGTTTTCTTGATAAAACCGGTTTTTTAGGAAATAGCTCTTTGTGTATTTAGCGCAAAGAGATTGACTGTTGCTCGACAAAGAGAGTTATCGCGCTTCGCGAAGCAGAGCGCGGTAATCTTTGAAGAGCGGCAATGACACTTCAAGTGACAAAAAAAGGGGTTTTCAAGAATAATTTGACCCAAACGTTTTGTGTATTCAAAGTACAATAAAATTGCCTTTTTTATTCATAATGACACACTAAATGCTGAGAGATATCTCCAAATATTAACGACGACTGTTACTGATTTCCTCGAAAATTTGCCGTTAGAGCAATATAGGAATTCGTGGTTTCAACTGGACGGAGCGCCAGCTCATTCCACCCAAGAAGTGTCCAGGGAACTTTACGAAATGTTTGACGATCGTTGGTTGGGGCATTTAAGGCCGTCGGATTGGCCACCGAGATCACCCGATCTCATACTACTTGTCTTTTTTATGGTTTGTTTTAAAAGAAATGGTGTACAGTAGTACTCCAGTACCAACCAAAGGAGAACTGCGGCGGCGAATATTGCGGTGTATTGAAGATCTGGATCCCATGAAATTGAAAAAGCAACCACGAGTCACGTGCAAAAGCACATTTTAAAATGTTTAAAATGTGATGGTTAACATTTCCAGCATTTATTATGAAAATGTGATATTTTGTTTACAATTTTGTTTTTTATTTCTGTTATTTGTACTTTCACATGTTATAGACAAGTAAATTTAGCTTTTTATCTAAAAATGCGAGATAAAAAGCTGATTTTTGGTACAGTTGTTCCCTGGAAACTTTGAGCCATCATAGGTAGTTATGGAAATTATTTTGTAATCTTACAAACTTCCTCTCGTTCATTGGTGTTAATTTAGGATATATTTGGTTAAATTTTCTGCATGTACTGACAATGATTTGATCACAATATCTGTTTATGATAAATATATTTCCTAAAAAAGTGGCTTTATTAAGAAAACTTTATGATTTCATTTGAAGAAACGAACTTTTGACCACTTTCATGCAAAACGGAAATAATAGTAATTTTAGCGGATATGGAGTCGATTTCTCGGCGTAGATTAAATACTTTGAGTTTGTCCAAACTAACATCAAAATATCAACTTATCATGAGTTGAGAGTACTTATTTACTTAAGTTCAATTAGGGCTATGTTTTGGACCATTTTTAACACAAATTATTTTTTATCTCGAAAACCGAGGTATAGGGCATTATCAACAAAAAAGTATTGTAATAAAAGGGCGATTCTAAAAATGTGTCAATACACGAGGTGTTCTATTTAAAATATTAAAGCTGCTAGGGCTTCTTCATTGAAGCGGCAACGTTGCAATGCTGAAAATATTTTAGATCGGTAGAACAGGTGAGAAAATTTAAAACACAAAATTTTCAGAAAAATCCCGAGTTGCGATTTCCAGAAACGTCTAACCTACCATCGACCGTGAGTCACGCTGTATAGTGAAACACTTACTTCATACACTTAGACACACATATAATTCCTTGAATTTTAAAAGACTGTTTTATTATACAGGGTACACTATTAACATATAACAGTGTTCACAGTTACACTTTTATTTTTGAGAACTCGAAGTGAAAACTTGCAAAATGATACTTATTCATAGGAGCTTGCATCCTGAATCGCCTGTTCTACGGTTATACTTCCCACACAATGTGAAGGCCGTGGACTTTTGGAGTATTAGAATGGTTCTGAAGGAGCATGTAAAGTCAGCCATAAAAAAACAGAGGGATCGGAGCATTTCTTTAAATGGCAGCAGCCCGTGCAGTCGACGAACTTGGTCTCGTATCCGACATTATGAAAGAGGTGACCCAAACTCCATCACCGTGTTGGAACCCGTTCAGTAAAAAGCTCATATTTGAACTACGGAGACTGATGTGCTCTCTTGCAGCCACACAAGGATAAGCCAATGCATTTAGGGTCATCTTCAAGCACGTTGAAGACCTTGGCTTATCCAAGAACTTGACCTTGTCATTCCTCAGGTGAAGTGGGCTGAAGTCAGGTTAGTGTCGTTAGTAATTTGGTCTACTAAAGTCGCGTGATGGTCATAGAGCTACGACACTTGTACGGTATGGACGAGACACCGGTGTTGCTTTATGTTCTGGGGGATAATGAGTCCGCTGAGTGCAGAATCTATTGTAACTACTTATTCCCACCCTCAGGCAAATACAAGCCAAGGAGCCTGATGTAGTCACAGATCATCAAACTATATAGAACCATTTTCATCATAGAGTTTTCAGCTCTTACGTAAACGAACATTGTCTGAAAAAAGAAGAAAAAGCGGATTAAATATCGAAACTTACTCTTTGAACTCCGTAGGCTTTGCCCAAAACATTCTGTTTCAATGGTTGTTGGAATCATAGGGGTACTTAGTGGAATGATGGACAAGCTACTCCTGAGTCGGAAAATTATACCGGCTGGCCGTGATGCGGCCGAAATCTTAGCCGGAAGAAAAATCTATATCTATAAACGGAATTCCTCTTCACTTATTTGGCACCAACAGCAGTACTTGCGATTTTTTTGGATTGAGTTTTGAGTTGTGTGCACAAGATGCTTTAAAGAGTTAGTTGTTCCAGGTTTCTGTTTATATTATCTTCGTCTATGATGATTCCACTGAAACTGAGTGACATATAAACTTGAATGTCATCCGCGTAATGGTGTATTTCGTTTCACCTGACGTACTCATGAAAAGCAGATAAGTAGAGGGTAAAGAGGAGTGGTCCCAAAATAGAACCTTGTGGATTGCCTTGATGTCTTTCTAGAGAAGAAAATTGCTAACCATTCAAGTTAGCAGTTTGAATTAGTTCAGTTAAATATATATCGAGGAGTGAAACTGCACTTTCATAAAAAACAATATTTGAATTTTTTACATAAAAGCGAAGGCTCCAAAGTGCTTTGCTGTAGTCCAATAGAGTGGGCAGGTAATACAAGTGATAACACAACAACTGTGATTTTTGAATATACACCTTAATACCGCAGTGAAATCAGAGAAAAAGTCCCAAAACAAAACCTTGATGTGCAACGTTACCCAACACCCTGATGGACTTGTCATTACCAATCAGCGTAAAGTGAAGCAAAGCATGATATTATTCTTTTGTCATTAGCGGAGTCCCGGCAAATTTGTTCATAACGAAATTTTTGACTTTGATTGCGAAGCTTTCTCTGCCGCTGACAATGAGAAAGCAAGAGCAAGGAAACTGAAATTACGGAACAACTATTCATACTTCATACTCGAAGTGACAGTGAAATTTAAAAAATGATCGGTTGTGAGGCATCACGTATTTTTCCCCGTATTACTAGACACTTGGCCTTGACAAGTCCACTAATAATAATCTGATAATAAAGACAGGGAGCCAGAAGTTCTAGGCCACACTTTCACATACTTTCTTCTCTTCATCTCTTCGATGACTTCTCCATACCACGCAATGGTACGTACGATCTGTATTGCTTCGAAATTCATGGGCGCACTTCGAATGGTTGACGAAAATTTTGTTTTGGTTTCTGTGTGATATGATGTTCTGTCAGGTGCAAAAACTTGTATTGAGCACAATATCGAATCGATAATCTGTAAATGAACCTTCCAGGTACAAAAACTTTCATAGATCGAGTAGGAAGGGGGTGAAATATATTCCATAAAAAACTTAAATATATTTCAATAAAAGGTTCATTCAAGAACATTTTCTTCAATCAAATATTCATAATTACACGGCGAAATAAATTTTATTCTGTTTCAATATTCATTTTCATTTATAATATTTCAGAAATAAAAACAAACCTACTTATTACTTCTAGAAAAGAAAAAAAATTAGTCCAAGTGTGAATAAATAAAAAAAAAGGTTACTTTTAGAAAAATACTCAAAACATGCACCTGAAAAGCAGGTAAATAAAATAGCTTAAAGTACAGGGAGGGCCAATGGAAACTTTCAACTCTAATTTGTAGGTTTTCAAATCAAAATTTTGAAAAACGCTCGAACACGTCGATATTTGATTTGAGGGAGAACTGATTTTCAGTTTTTTTCACCCCCGTAACTTTAACCCTGTAGCTGGGGGGTGAACAACCCTCAAAATTTGAATAGGGAAAAGGGGTCGGGCCATACCTCTTTTTGAAGGTCTCATTGAGTTCTTCATGACCCTATAATTTTGCCTTATTATTGTCATCGATAATGAAATAACAAGTTGTCAAACTCTTGGAAATAGACTACTATTTTCTTAATAAAAATGACAAATAATTAGATTTACCAATTCAATAATCAGGTTGACACGTCAAATTAAAATTCCAAGCTGTTCAAAATGTCAGCCATGAACATTCGTGCTATAATAAAATCACCCCGGTTTTCTTAGGCGTGACATTAAGGAACAGACAATAATAATTAAAAATTATTTCCGCCGCAGGAATTTTAATATTCGCCTATTGACATAACATAAAAGCTAACAGAAACATCCGATTTTTTGGCCGTTGAAGAAAAAAAGTATGTTTTTACAAACTTCATTTCTACTAGATGTCGCACCATCATTTACATAGCGTTAGTTCGTGAGTTTATATCGAAATTTGATTAGTATGGTTTACACTATAGCTGAGCGGGTCGAATTGATGTCTATTTATTTCAAAAACAATGACTGTGCAAGACAAACAGCACGACTATTTAATGAAAGACATCGGGATAAAAATGTTTCACATACTTACGTTAGAAAACTGATGGAGAAGTTTTTGGAAACTGGAACAGTGCAGAACCTTCGTGTCGTTAGGAATGGAGCCATGCAAATCGCAGTTTCAGGGCACATTAGAATGGATAACTACAATGGATAACACATTGAGTACGAGGCAATTGGCCGAAGTTTCTGGTGTCTCAGGAACAAGCGTTCGAGGAATTTTAAAGGCCCACAAATTTTACCTCTACAAGATAAAACTGCTTCACGAACTTAATGAGGATGATTATGATCGACGGTTACAATTTGTAGAAGAAATGAGTAAACGCTGTATAATTTCTGGATGATGATAATTGAAATGGAACCAAGCTCCAAATTGCAAACACTGAGATAAAGGTTCCAACCAATGGTTTAACATTCATTTATTATGTGTTAAAGTATTAGGCACCTTCTAGAATTCTGGTGACATCCATTTACTAATGATCCAAGCGACTTTGAAGGAAAACGCAGTTTCCTATTATAGAAAAATATCCAACATTACAATACCGTTCATAGAATATGATCAAAGTCGCTTGGTTCCTTTTCAATTATCATTATCCATTTGCTTTTCAGATGAGTGTTCTTTTTTTCTAAATGGATTGGTCAATCGACACGATTGTCGATACTGGAGCGATTCAAACCCACATTTATTTTTTATTTAAGGCAAAATTATGGGGTCATGAAGAACTCAATGAGACCTTCATAACGAGGTATGGCACGACCCCTTTTCCCTATTCAAATTTTGAGGGTTGTTCACCCTCCAGCTACAGGGTTAAAGCTACGGGGGTGAAAACCACTGAAATTTGAATTCCTACAAAATAGGGTGGAAAGTTTCCATTGGCCCTCCCTGTATATTAAATATATGCAGACAACAAGAAACATAGCAGTCAAAAAATAAAAAAATACATTGAATAAATAAATATCGCAGTCAAGGACTGCACTCATCCAGCATGATGATCTCTAATTTTACCTTAAATAGAGATAGCGAATTTGCATTTTTCAATTTATCTGGGAGGTCATTAAAATTACTTAATTCATTGAAAGAAAAAAAACGAATTTTGCGATTTCTTCGCTTTAACAGGATCAATGAATATATTATTTCTATATCTGGTGTTATAGTTATTGTGTTAAGAAACAGTAGATTTTTTTTTCCTCAGATAAGTTGGCGCATCACCTGTTTTTATTTTGAAAATAAAAATTATTATTTGATATAAGAACATTCTATCAACTGGTAGCCACTTCAATAAACTCAACATTTCATTTATAGGTGTTCGTTTAGAACAGGATCTCATTGCCCGATTCTTGAGTTTTTGTAAACGTTTACTTTTATTTCCCAATCATTTTCTTCAAACTTATTATATGCCCTTTTACCACCTATCCCCATAAATGTAGTTTTGTTTGTTTTTATCTTAAATTTGTTTGCACAACACCATTTATATACATTTTCCAAAGTTTAATTCACTGTCTCTACCACAGACAAGAAATCTGGATTTGAGAAGTGAATCAGAGCGTCATCTGCCAATAAGTGAACCGAGCAGCCTCCAACATTTTGTAAATAAGAAATAATAAGAGACCAAGCAGTACACTACCCTAATCATTATAAGGATGATTCTCCCTCATAAATACTCGTACCCAAAGGCACAGCCACTGAGACACCCTTGAATTTTCATTGCATGTTGGAAATTGTCGGCTTCTACTTCTTCCAAAATTAGCAAATCCTGTGTCTGCACCTTTTTTGTCGTGGCACATGATATATCCTGATAGAATAACAATCGGTATAAGGAAAAGAGAAAAATTAATGAATTCCTTCAAGGAAAAAAAATAAATGAATCTGGCTTTGTTTAGTGGTGGCTTAGGACTCTGGGACTGAAAAAGACGTTGACCAAATCAGTAAAATTTTTAAAATTGTTGTTAAAACTGTTATATCCATCAACCGGCTGCACTCCTACGTGCAACCCCCAGAATTTAGAGACTTGTGCGAGCTAGAGGAAGACGTAGCCCTTACTTTTTATTACGTGTAATGACATGCACGAGACCGGTGGCAGTGCTGAGATTCGAACTCAGGCTCCTACAGATGTTTGGATTATGGAGCGAGCACTTAACCCGCATGCCACCACGGCTCATAAATTAATAAACCTAAGATGTCCACCATTATTTGAAAAGTTTTTTTTTTATGAGGACTTCTTCCTATCCTATTGTGAATGAATAGATGGCGTCAAAATATCACCAGTATAACCTTTTCTTCTTAAGTCCTTCGATACCGAGTTGCGCGCCTTTGAAGTTACAGAATGAAAAATGTTTAATAACTTTTCAAGTGGATAGTAGAAAGTAACCAAATTCATTCGATGATGTGTTGTATGAGTCAATTGTTTTGCTACAGAGTCAGGAATGGACTGCCCTCGGTGGTTTGCACCTCAAAAAATTTTTTGGTTGGTTTTTTGTATTTTTTTTAATAAAAGTACTTGTGTGTAAAGTAGATAGTACGCAAGCCATCGTACAACATCTGAAGTGATAACCAGCAAGTTGTAACTTTGTTTATATACTGTTTGAGTGTGACAAGTCTGACAAGATGTCGCAGAGAGGAAACCTTCAAAGTGGTAAGTTTTCCTTTGTCGCCAAATCGACATCTTTGGAGCGTCGGACTGCTGAAGATCCTTATTAATTTTGTCGGACAATGGTGCCATTGAAAATCTCATTAAATTTTTGTATTCTCCTTTTGCAAACTTATTTTTTCTCAGTTAGATTAAGCATTTATGGCTGGACTTAAACTATAACTGAAATATGGCGACCTGAAAACCTTGATGAATAGTCACCTCTGATTTTGTCGATAAATAGAGAATCGTAGAAAATCTTTCTCTACTGTGTGAACCCATTGTTGAAGACACAATTAAAGCACTTTTGAGAGCGAAACTTTGCACACAATGGTTTCAATGAGGAACACACGAATATTTTTTTCGATCCGTTTATCTCTCACAGAGACATTATAACACTTTCTTTTTCTTCGGTTAAATTGTCGATTATATATCGTCGAAAGTCGCTGAATTAACGTTGGCGCCCGGCATTCACATAAACAAACGGATCCCAACTTAATATTCCATTTTATTCGAGATAAGCGTTTTGAGGATGCGGGATATACAGTGCGTTCAAAAGGAAGGAAAAACTTCAATATATTTTGTATAAATAACAGTTCTGTTCGTCCATGATACTGTGTGCACATAATATTCTGCATTGCAATCCTTATATTGGAAATATGGACAGACAAGGAGACTTATAAAAGTAAGATTCAAAAACTTAGCAAATTATTAGGACTAGTACAGCACGTTACTACATCTGTCAGAAAACAACTACTTCCCTGGCTAATACCACGACGGACATTGAACTACATCTGACAGATATTTGTGCAACGTTCTTTCAAGAAGACCCAATTGCAAGTGCTTGTCTTGTAATCAAACAGAAGATTATCCTCTATTTGGCTGGGAATGACCACCTGCAGACATGCATGTTTCGAGGTTTATTGCCTCTCATCAGTGACAGGGTAGGTCGGACAACATTATAATTGTCCTGTCCCTGCCAAATGAATTATTTATGAATTATAATGAATTTGGACATGAACATGAACATAAATTATCTGGCACAATATATTCGAACTTTGTTCGAATTATTACCAAAGTATAGAATTTAGTAAAAACATTAACTGTCAGTGAAGGAATATCTGATGCATGAATGCATTATGGTGCCAAATTCATTTACGAATCTTGGGAATATCCCGTTTTTATAAAAGTGTACAATCTGTATCCCAAATTATGCCAATCAATAAAGGAATTTTTCGTTAAATAATTTTTAGTAGGAAACCGACTGTGCCATCACATGAAAGACTCCGTAGTTGAGTATATTCTGTTATGTTTTGGACTCGCAACTGTAAGTTTTTAATTTGTTGTAAACATTTCAATACAAAAAACGTGTTTTTGTATCAAATGTTGTTATTGATAGAAAAAGAAGAATAAAAAAAACACCATTGGAGTTCCCCAAGGTTCAGTTCTGGCTCCAATTTTCAATTTAATTTATGTAGATAATATAACCAAAATAAAATTGATAGGTAAACATTTTTCTTTGGCAAATGATACTGTACTTTACTGTTCGGGCAAAAATACAAAAATTTTAGAAAATATAAGATATTCAATTGTTCAAAATGAATTTAACTAACAATTTAGAAAAAACTATATGCCAGATGGAATTAAAAGTGAAAATAAAGAATAAAATGTTATAAGAAGTTGAAGAACACAAATATTTAAGCCTGATGATTAACAAGAATTTAACTTTTGAATGCCATGTAAATAAAATTAAGAAATCAATTATTCCTTTTATTGGAGCAATAGGAAGTATCGATTCTCTGAATACTAAAATTCAAAATCTCATTTATAATGCCAATATTGTTTCACATATTAGATATTTATTAACAATATGGTCATCTAGTAGCAAAATCTATGAAGGTAAAAAAACCGTGGGAAACACCTTCTTCAGAATCACACAAGAATTCTGAAAATTTCGCATTAGATCTCCAATCAAATAACACAACCTAGATGAGTACTCGCCGCTCACGCCTCCTACTTTATTTGTAAGAGCCTCCGCACACTGGTCGATTGGCACTCGAAGCGGATGCGACTCGAAATCGAAGCGAGTCTCTCTCCACTCCACTTCATACAGTTCGATTATTATATCTTTACCCGTGCGTCATCATCACAATATCATAATTCTTAGCTTAGCAGACAAAAAAATTTTGGTTAGGGAACTTGGATCCCCCCTTCCTGTTCCATAGAAAAAAGATGCGAAAGCTTCGAAAATTAAATCAAGAAATTCCCTAAAAATACTGACTCGGACGTGAAAAATTACAAGAAAAAAACCGTTGGTCGGAGGGGCTCGGACACCTCCTCTCCCCAAAAATATTTGCAAGAACTAGCTGAAATAAAATTGGGAAAATTAGTAAGAATAGTGAAAAACTGTATTCTCATATGTATCCAGTAAGGTGGGGTACGTGAAAATAATTGCATAAATAAAATCGAAAAAAATCCATAAAAATAGTAAAAAACATCGGACTGTCAAATCATTTTCGTGCAAGCTGAATAGTAAAAACATACGCATATCACTAATATACTAACCTCCGGGCACCTGGTGCACCTAATAAGAATGATAATAAAATAAATCATAATTCCAAAATCTATGAAATTCAATAAACGTGAAGATTCTTTTTTAAAACAAGCTCATATTCATGAACTATAAGACTGTGGAGTGGAAAGTAATATGTAGTGTATGACAAAGAACTTTTAAACATTTAAAAATATTTATTTTTCTCAATTCAATAGTTTATAAAAATTAAAAAATATTCAAATCCTTACGAGCAACCCTCAGAAGTCAGAGAATTGTGGGAGCTAGGAATGACGTAGCCATTACCTTTTAACTTTTATCATATTTATCGTTTATTTACCACTTTGATTTGGTAAATGAAGCTGGTTTGTGGAAACTTCGCTAACTATTACTCACCCCTTCATTTCTCATGTACGTCTACGCATTGGTGAAGCTAGCCGAATCTTCAAATCTATGAATTGTCCTTCGAAATAATGGTGGAATAGAAGAATTATTAGCGTTAAGTGTTGATTATTGTGACTTTTGGGGACACTATCCACTCACTTTGTATTCGTGGGATCCAGAGCCGATTAAAAACAATTTTATGGTCTGGTGACATCATATCATATTGTCTCTTGATATAAAATATATCCCAGGGTGGATGACTTAGGGAGTGGTTGTTTGCTTTGGTGTAAGTTTGGAATTGAACCAAAGAAGCCTTTGCACCTATCTGACTATTAGCTATACACAAAAATTGGAGTGTTATTGTAGTGAAAAATCTATACAAAATATTTTTTCAGAGATCCATTTTGAAGTTGTCATGACTCAAAGTACTTTAATCTTGTTTGAAATTAATAGATTTTGAGAAAACTCGTATACGACTGACAAATTAATTTCAATATTTGATTATTCAATATTCATTTCTAGAACATACACAGTATTTTATGATAAATGACTTGAGTGGATAACACTGTACGGATCAATTATACTCAGACCTTTTGTGGTCGTCCATAGATGTCCTCTCTTTACTGATCTACAACCCACATTCTTTTGAAGTTTCATGTTATTAATTTATTGAGGTTGCCCTGCTGTCATTTCATAAATAAATTAAAAATTTTATCATGAAATTATTCTTCGAAAGTGCAAGTGAAAACAAAGTCTACGTAGTAAAAAGTCACGTGCTGTGAAGAAACCATTGAAAGGTGTGATTAACATGACTAAATAAATATTATTAGAGATAATCGGCTGGCAGATACTTGAAACTGGCATTATCGTATGGCGTTAAAATATCCTTAATGATAAAATTCAACCGGTTGAAGAAGATGCTGATTTTACCACAGTTATTTTCACTTTTCAGCGACAGCTTGGACGCCAGCAGTAGCGTAGGAACGGAAGTGGCAAAATGGAGCATGCATTTTTCAATAACTTACTGTATCTGGTAATGAAAATTGCATTCTTTATTATACCAGGCTTATTTGAAACATAACGCACCCAACTTTATTTTCGTTAGTTTGGGATGGATCGAAAGAAAATTTATAAAATCAAAATACTCACAGTAAAGGTTGAAACACAATTGAAGTTTTATGTTTTTGGTTTTGATTTTAATAATTTTAGATTTTCTTTCAACAAGAAACTATCTATGCCCTTATTCTTCTGGTCCCGCCCCAGAAACAATTCTGTTTATAGAATTCAAGCTTTATATTTCTTTGCATCCTGTTTCATTTCTGAAATTGATATCCAAAATCGCAAAACCTAAAACTTATTCCATAAAACTTCCATTGTGACTCTGGCGAATAAGTCTCAATATTTTAATTTCTGATGCAACCCAAATTCCCGAATTGAAATCTGGCAATATGCTTATAGGACATAAATCGTTAAAGTCATGCAAGGGGATATCGTTTTTTTGGAAGTACTTTTATAGTGACTTGTTTCTGTGACTTGGAGATAAGGGGAATTCTTTTAATTTCTTTCGTAATCCCATACAGTTATTTTGTTCCTCAATTTCTTCAATTTCATCCATGGTCGTTGTTAAGGTGAACTCGCGAACACAAAAAACTGACGTTGTTATGATATTGTTGTAATATTGTTAAGCTGTTCCATGACAACACGATGTTGAGATTTTTCTTCAGAATTACGAGGTACGTAGTTTGTTCTTTCCTCGGAATCAAAATGTAATCTTTTGGCAGGATTACAAAAAGTCTTGAACGACACACGGCCGATTCGCAAATAACGGATTCTAAACACACAAAAAAACAATAATTTATTAATGAAAAAATGTTAACCTAACTTTTTAATTAGCTTCACTTGAAAGGGTAAAAATTAGAGTTTTTACTTTTTTATCAAAAATAAAAGGTAGGTACTAAAAAATAGAGAATGAAAATAAAGCAATCAAGAATTTTATTTTCAGTCATTGTTTTAATTTTCAACTTTCATTATTTAAATAATTTTTACAAACAAAACAAATACATTGTTAATAAGATTTTAAAATAAAAAATTTTGGGTATCTTATCCTCGATGAAAATAATGATTTTTAAGAAAAACATCGTATCTTAAAAAAGTGTTTTTATTTACAAAAATGCATTTGTTAATTAATTTTTTTTTTGTTACTAAATGTAAGATAATATTAGGGAACCATTTTTTTTCTAAATCATTATTTATCACGTTCTTTCAAATTTTGAAAAAAAAAAAACATCAACTTTTTATTTGGTTATAAAAATCTCACTTAATTGTTCATGAACTTTTGATAATGAATTATGAAAATAATTACACACATTTTGTTAGAGCTACGTTTTAACGCTCAATTTGTTTATTAATGAACTGAGAATAAAAAAAGTGTTTTTATCGTATTTTCAATAGTTTATAAGATATCTGAACTGAGAAATAAAAAAATCTCTATTAAAAAAATTATTAAATAATTAAGTTAGAGCTTTGGTTGAAAGGTTGAATAAAAAAGCCTTTGAGTGTTCTTCTCATAGATATCTTCAGTAGTTTATGAGTTATTTCAATAACAATGAAGAAAAACAGAAAGAAAGTGACGAGTCTTAGAGTACAATATGTTTAAAAATTATATAAAAAATAGAGAAATAGAAATAGAGAATAAATCACATAAAAAAGGCGTATAGTTGATTCCATAACATTTTTCAGTAAACAGTGTGTCCCACGTTTCATGATTACATCCTAAATAACTCAGTTATTAATAATCTGATTTTCTTGAAATTTTTATGGTGTTTGTAGGTAAGTTAGAAAAATTAAGTATATGGAATAGTGAATATTTTTATTTACTATTGGCATGCGGTGTTGGGAGGGTTAAAAAAAAGCTTTTTTTGGAAAAAAACCCTTAGCTCATATTTACAAAACCTCAAGAGCTGATTTTAGCGATTGAGAAGAATTGTTGAGAAGTGTATTGTTTCAGAAGTTAGTTATGTTGAAATACAAGAATCTGGAATAATGTAATTTGTAATTTTGTTACCACAGTTACAAATAAAGAATTTATTGAAAAAATACTTGAATTTTTTTTCTGCTAAAATCAACTCTTGAGATTTGGAAAATATGAATTGAGTGGTTTTTGGGGAAGCTGATTGCAAATCAGAAAAAATTATCTAAACTGAGCACTAATATCCTTTTTTAAAAAAAAAACAGTTTTTCACCCCCAAACACTGCACGCCAATAGTAAATGAAAATGTTCACTATGCCAAATACCTTATTTTTTTACCTTAAAATCACCTCCAAAATTTCAAGAAAATTGCATTATTATTAACTGAGATATTAGGGTGCATTCAGGAAAAGCGGGACACAGTATTAAAAAAAAATTGTACAATAATTCATTCGTTCTAAGAAATTGATTTTTTAATAAAAATTGGAAACATTTTTTTTCTGAAAATGAAAGAACGTGATATATAATGGTTACAAAAAAATGTGGTGCATATTTAGTGGGAAGAAAGTGTTAATTAACAAGTCTAGTGTTCTCTGCTAATAACATTTTTGTTTCAAGAAAAAATTTCCTGATTGCTTCATTTACATTCTTTATTGTTTAATACCTTTGATTGTTAATAACTTTTTTTTCAGTTTTTCAACTGTGATCAGCGTTTTTATCCTTAACTGTCAAGTGGTAAAAATGAAGTAATTAACAAAAGCATAGTTAATTAAAAAATTGGGCTAAAATTTCTTGTTGTCGAATTATTGTTTATTTATGTGTTTAGACAGTAATGACATTTTATTTATTCCCTAATATCAATATTTTATAGGTTAAATACATTTTTTTGATCAAGTTTTCACTTATGAGTTGAAATAATTAATATTATCGGTTCAGTTCGGGGACGGAGGACTTCTCGTTCAGTATTCTTTTTTAAATTTTGGTTATCTTGAATAGTTTTTGAAATATTTTGATTATATTATTGTTCATAACTTTTGCAATTTTTGTCGGCCGTAATTTTCCTCCTTAACATTTTCTTAAGATACCGTTTTGATGGTCCAGCCTATATAGGTTTTTGACGATGTGGAACTTGAGATCCACACTATATGAGCAACGCAGTTAGAAGATGACCTCCTGGTGTTTCCCATCATTAACAGTGAAGATATATCACGATATTCTTCTTTTTCCGGATCGTTGATTTGATCCTCATGAACGAAGATTCATTAGAAAGTGAATGCCTTATGGGTAAACGAAATTATGCGATGGCACTGATGGCAGCGCATCCAACAAAGAGTGAAACTGATCTCACTCGCGGTGAAAATTACGTACAACGGTGTGGGTGATAATGTTTCATTAACTATTTCCGAACGCGGAAATATATGACGATGATTTTTTCAATCTTTAGAAAGTCGTAGAGATTCCGATACTTTCGTTAATTGGTTGACATATAACGAGTTTTTTGTGCACGGTCGATAGCGAAAATGTTCGGCTATTAACTGCAATAACAGTCAAGTTATGCAATAGGGAAATTTTTGTGCTTCGGATACTAGACCTGCATATGTAGCGCAGGCTGCCTATCTTCCCGCAGAGGGCAATTTCTCCGATGAACAGACGAAAATGACAAGAACATCGTTATGTAGCATTGAAATAGCAACATTCAGAAAAATTTTAGTCATGCTACTTGAAATTGCATTCATTTCAAATCATGTGTATTTGAATCTGGTCTGCCAAATTACCTCTTCGGGCAGTAAGTACATAAAGGTATATATGTTGTAAAAGTGGTGTAGAAGCTTCAATTCCTTTTGCTTGTTATCAAAATGTAATGAATTTCAAGATGTTTAGATTTTCAAACAACTTCGATTTTCCAACAAAAATTACCCATAAGCATCAATTAGTTGTTTCATTTTTGTAATATCACGGTAAAAATATTTTTCATGGAAATTCAAATAATTCTACTTCGATAACAAGTGATAAATAATAGAAAATCCGAAGTGATTGAAAACAAATTAGCTATATACAAAAGTTATAATTCTCAAGAAGATATTTTTTAAATTTCATTTTAAACAATTTCAATATTTATATTAATACAAAAACTCTGTCATTTTATGCCCTTTCTATTAGTGCCACATATTTAACACAAACTTTTCAAAAATAAAAATGAGTCGATCGATATAATTATAAGTGACAATTCTATGAAAACATTTTCCCACTGAATATCCCTCTCAAAATGTATCTTAACTTTTCTCAAGCGAGTTGCTTTAAGGTAACAGCCCTCCGCCTTCGGCTTATCATCTATCTATCAGGTATTTATCCTCTCCGAGTATCGTTACAATTTCGTGCGCCTTGAAATGGCGGTGTTAACGAAGAGCAAGTCAGCATTTTTTTGGGATTGGTTGACTTCGATGTCAGAATCAGTGAAGTGATTTTCGAGGACTTCAGTCAGAAACTTCTTGACTTTTTCACAAGCAGTTTACTGTGCTCTGCTCTCCTTCAATTGAGAGCATTATTCAAGCCAAAGAGTGGGAGCCTTGATTTCATTTTTATTTTTGTTGTGAATTCTGTGAAAAAATGTCACCATACCTTATTTCTTTAAGACCGCTTTTCTGACAAAAGTACGTAGTTTTCCAAGTTTGTCCAATATCATCCTTACGAACATAGCGATTTTTTGATCTTTTAATTACTTTGAACACCCTCCTCCTAAATTCTTCTGGTGCTGGTGATTACAAACGGAATTGCAATCTTCCGGATGGAGGTATGAAGGTTGTGGAGTGTTGAGATTAGACAGTCAAATTGAGATGTTTGAATCCATGATTAGCGTCCAGTTTAATGAAAAATTCGGTACTACTCACTTCTGCGAGTGCTTTTCTTCATTCTTGGAATTGGATGATACTGCCGTTTCATGCTTTCATTCAACCTGTTTAGGTCCACACAAATGCATACATCACCGCCATTTTTAATACTGACGAACAAAGGGACACACCAATCTGTCGAATGATCTACTTGAATGATTACTCCTCTTTTCTGTAATCCTCTGAAGCTTCCTCAATTTGGGTTTCGAGTGTAACAGGGCAGAAATATCATATGAATTGGCATTTTCTTTTATTTTCCTTTCAATTTCCCTTGCATAATACCAAATCCTTCGGATAGGGCAGAATATTCTTCATACCAACTTTCATCTGTATTGGTAGCATAAATATGTTCCACTAGGTTCAAATTTTGACAGACATTTCTACTTAGCAATGGCACTTCAATATAATCCGACAAAATCGCATTCTTAAATTTAATAATACAGTGCATTCCATTTAAAACGAGCCACCCTGAATAATTGTTTTGCATTATCAGATGCTCCATTCTAAGCAGATTTCAACAAAGTATAAAACATATGGTCTGAAGCTTATGGTTCGGGAGCCACAAATTATTTGAGTTAAAAACGAGCCACCCTGAATAACTTTTGAAACAACGATTTGCAGTAGAAATAAGAAAACCAGTCAACAGTTATACAGGTGGCCACATTTTGAAATATTCGTTCTAAAGACAAATATGAAAGCAATAAATCAGAAAAAGAGATTTTTTATTAAATGCTTCTATTAAAATCTGATGACTTGACAATGAGAAGAAATAAATTTTCTATGGTGAATGTTCAAAAATGTTTCCACCAACTTCCTTACAATGGTACAAACGAGCTTCCATTGCCGCCCTCACATGGTTGAGAATCTCGAGAGTTATTTCTCTGCATTGCCTCATGATATTCTCTTTCAAATCTTCCAACATTGTTGATTCTATCTCATACACTTAAGACTTCAAATGACCTCATTGAAAGAAATCTAAAGGAGCGAAATCCGGAGACCTTGGTGGCCATTCTGTAGGACCTCTTCTGTCAATCCAGCGACCATATGTATTATAATTTGTTGAAATCTGCTCATCATGGAGCATCTGATAATGCGAAACAATATAGGGTGATCCATTAAAAAAAGAAAATGGTGACATGCGTTTGGGGTGCCATAGGGAAAGCTTCTAATTAAAATTATCCGTTTCATTTATTGGAACTTTCCGGCACATTCTTAAAATAGTGCAGATAAACACCATGATACAAAATTTTTGCAAACTGCTATTCAAACGAGCTTTCAAACGATTTTCCATTTGATCCCCTCCCAATCAAAGATGTTGAGGAAAACATCTAACCCTCCCACGACAGGAGTGGTAAAAGGGTGAACAGTTTTCAAACGTTCACTCTGTATATTGATTACAGTTCTGCAGTTGATATTCATGCGTGAGTTAATGATCCTTTTCAGTACGGGTCATGAATTGTCGTTTTGAAATAAATCTAACGAGCACCCTGATGTATGGATTTCATTGTATTCTGTAGTTTGCGAGCATTGTTCAATCAGTTTATTGTTACAAAACGCGCTATATTATCGTCGTTTGCATTGTTTCAGAACTGATATTGGGAAATGAAATCCTAATGATATGAATGAGGCTATTCTAATGACAACTCCATGTCACAATAGCGTGATATTTGGGAATATATCTATGATTGCGCATATTTGTCAATAACGTTGCTAAACATTCAAGTAGGAGCTTATGCAGGAAATCACAATTATTAGAATAGCGTTTCGCAAGTTACCTCGAAAACATTGTGAATTGGGAAAACTCTGCAATCAATATTTCATTTAATAAACTGTTCGATGATTGAAATTTTTATATTGAAATTTTTTTTTATTACTTAATAGATATAATGAAAATTTTACTCCGCAGTTAGTTCGTATCAGACAAGTTTTTCAAACATAAACTGTGAAATAAATTTTCATTACATCTATTGATAAACAAAACTTCCATATGTTGCTAACTTTATATGTGATACTGTATATACAGGGTGGGCCAACTATTGCAGATCGGAGGATAGCTCCTAAACCACCGTAGATAAAAAATATTTTTCACTTGGAGATCACATGGCACACAAATGACTATTTCTGTAAAATATACTGAAGTGTACAGAGGGTTTCGTGAGCAGGTGCCAAAAAATTAATTTTTTTCTTAAATAACCCACCCTGTATTTTTTTCTATTTTTGGATAGTACGAATAACAAGCTATACAACAATTCTTGATTTTTTTTCAATTGTATGCGAGGTTGCCGAGTTATTGCATTTCCAATGAAAATTTCTGAAAAATCATTGTGGAGGGATACATTCCATAAAAACTCAGCACTAAGAAGAGTCGCAAAAAAAAATATTGCAGCTCCCAGTACAGGAATGAAGATATCCACTGAATCATTGAAAATTGTTGAGAAATATACTGGGTGCTTGCTAGACGACTGCCAGAATTACAGATTTCAAACGACAAAAACTTTTTTTTTTCAAATATATTCCGACGTTTTTTGAAAGTTCATTCTTTAGGCTTTCCATCGATATAATATTTTCTATGGTGGAATTTATTAGCTTCCCAGTTATTGGGGAAATGGGGCATTTTCTCAGTATTTCTCGATTCCTTCTTTGTTAGTTTGGTTTTGTGTTACTGTTCACATGATGATAGAGAATTGATTTCTCAACAATGTCAATAATGAACGGAATACTCGACTGACGAAAGATATGAAAAAGATAAGTGAAAAGTATTTATTATATTGGAGGAAACAAACGAATAGGTAATCAAATTCTTCATTTCCCATCAATTAAGTACGTATAAAACATTTATACTTGTAGTTCTTTGATGACAAAGTACCAACGAACGAATATTATTTTAAAAGGTGTTCGACATATCGGCCATTCTGTGCGATACATTTTCTTGCTCGAGTTTTAATGGATCTGCGTACATTCTGAAGCATAGCCGGGGAAATTGTAGAAAATACCTGTCTAATTCTCAGCTGCATGTCTTCTTTCGTTGTGACTGGCTCTGCATAGACATTATCTCTCACATATCCCCATAGGAAAAAATCACAGGGGGGTCTGGCGATTTAGCTGGCCACCTAACTGGACCTCCGCGACCAAACGGGAGTGAAGCTAGCCACATCCACAATGTACACTGAGAAAAATATATAGAAGAATAAGATAAATCATAATCTATGTTAATACGCGTTGTACACGAATTTTGAACACAGGAAATCAATCTAGGGTTCAGAGTTGATAAGATAGTTGCGAAATTATAGTTTGTCAGGCCGTCCGAAGGGGTGGAATAGGGGTGGATATAGAAAATAAATCATTATCTATGGAAATACGAGTTGTAAACGAATTTTGAAGACAGGAAATCAATCTACGGTTCAAAGTCGATAAGATAGTTGCGAAATTATAGTTTGTCAGGCCGTCCGAAGGGGTGGAATAGGGGTGGATGTAGAAAATAAATCATTATCTATGGAAATACGAGTTGTAAACGAATTTTGAACACAGGAAATCAATCTACGGTTCAAAGTTGATAAGATAGTTGCGAAATTATAGTTTGTCAGGCCGTCCGAAGGGGTGGAATAGGGGTGGATATAGAAAATAAATCATTATCTATGGAAATACGAGTTGTAAACGAATTTTGAACACAGGAAATCAATCTACGGTTCAAAGTTGATAAGATAGTTGCGAAATTATAGTTTGTCAGGCCGTCCGAAGGGGTGGAATAGGGGTGGATATAGAAAATAAATCATTATCTATGGAAATACGAGTTGTAAACGAATTTTGAACACAGGAAATCAATCTACGGTTCAAAGTTGATAAGATAGTTGCGAAATTATAGTTTGTCAGGCCGTCCGAAGGGGTGGAATAGGGGTGGATATAGAAAATAAATCATTATCTATGGAAATACGAGTTGTAAACGAATTTTGAACACAGGAAATCAATCTACGGTTCAAAGTTGATAAGATAGTTGCGAAATTATAGTTTGTCAGCCCGTCCGAAGGGGTGGAATAGGGGTGGATATAGTAAATAAATCATTATCTATGGAAATACGAGTTGTAAACGAATTTTGAACACAGGAAATCAATCTACGGTTCAAAGTTGATAAGATAGTTGCGAAATTATAGTTTGTCAGGCCGCCCGATGGGGTGGAATAGGGGTGGATATAGAAAATAAATCATTATCTATGGAAATACGAGTTGTAAACGAATTTTGAACACAGGAAATCAATCTACGGTTCAAAGTTGATAAGATAGTTGCGAAATTATAGTTTGTCAGGCCGTCCGAAGGGGTGGAATAGGGGTGGATATAGAAAATAAATCATTATCTATGGAAATACGAGTTGTAAACGAATTTTGAACACAGGAAATCAATCTACGGTTCAAAGTTGATAAGACAGTTGCGAAATTATAGTTTGTCAGGCCGTCCGAAGGGGTGGAATAGGGGTCGATATAGAAAATAAATCATTATCTATGGAAATACGAGTTGTAAACGAATTTTGAACACAGGAAATCAATCTACGGTTCAAAGTTGATAAGATAGTTGCGAAATTATAGTTTGTCAGGCCGTCCGAAGGGGTGGAATAGGGGTGGATATAGAAAATAAATCATTATCTATGGAAATACGAGTTGTAAACGAATTTTGAATACAGGAAATCAATCTACGGTTCAAAGTTGATAAGATAGTTGCGAAATTATAGTTTGTCAGGCCGCCCGATGGGGTGGAATAGGGGTGGATATAGAAAATAAATCATTATCTATGGAAATACCAGTTGTAAACGAATTTTGAACACAGGAAACCAATCTAGGTGTCAAAGTTGATAAGGGAGTTGTGAAATTATAGTTTGTCAGACCGTCCAGGGGGTGGATATAGAAAATAAATCATTATTTATGGAAATACGAGTTGTAAACGAATTTCAAACACGGAAAATCAATCTAGGGATCAAAGTTGATAAGGGAGTTGTGAATTTATAGTTTGTCAGGCCGTCCAGGGGGTGTAAAAGGGGTGGATATGGAATGAGTATTAACAGAGATAATGATTTATTTTCCACATCCACCCCTTTATAACTATATGACTATAATTTCGCAACTACCTTATCTATATCCACCTCTTTTCCACCCCATCGGATGGCCTGACAAACTATAATTTCGCAACTATCTTATCAACTTTGAACCCTAAATTGATTTTTCGTGTTCAAAATTCGTTTACAACTCGTATTACCATAGATAATGATTCATTTTCTATATCCACCCCATTTCCACCCCCTGGACGGCCTGACAAACTATAATTTCACAACTACCTCATCAACTCTGAACCCTAGATTGATATCCCTAGTTCAAAATTCGTTTACAACTCGTATTTCCATAGATAATGATTTATTTTCTATATCCACCCCTATTCCACCCCTTCGGACGGCCTGACAAACTATAATTTCACAACTCCCTTATCAACTTTGAATCCTAGATTGATTTCCTGTTTTCAAAATTCGTGTACAACGCGTATTACCATAGATAATGATTTATTTTCTATATCCACCCCTTTTCCACCCCTTCGGACGGCCCAACAAACTATAATATGACAACTCCCTTATTAAATTTGACCCCTAGAATAATTCCCTGTCATCAAAATACATGTACAACGCGTATTAACATAGATAATGTTTCATTTTATTCTTCTATATATTTTTCTCAGTGTATTTTGTGGATGTGGCTAGCTTCACTCCCGTCGCGACCAATCCATCTTTCACCAAACTCTTCATCAATCCGCTGTCTCACTATAGCCGAAAAATGAATAGGAGCACCGTCCAACTGAAGCCACCTAGTATTGATAATATTCAAAGGCACATTTCTAATGAGTCCGCGAAAATTGTTCTGGAGGAACTGCAGGAATATTTGGCCATTCACAGGACCTTCGAAGAAAAAAGGGCCAATCACATAGTTATCGATTATTCCGCCCCATACATTCAAGGACCATCTTTACTGCTACGTGGTTCTGAACAAATAAGGGATTTCGTCAGAATAATAATGGTAGTTGTGGCGATTCACGGTTCCATTTCGGTGAAAGGTAGCCTCATCTCAATATAAAATTTTATTCAGAAAATGTCTATCATTGTTATCTTTATTTATCAACCAAATGCAATATCTCCGCGTCTGAATGAAATCACGCGGCAGAAGTTCCTGATGGAGCTGAACATGATAGTGATGGAACTTATTCTTCTTCAAAATGCGCCTTATTGTAGTTCTTGATATATCATAATTCCTACTTAACTCTCTCGTACTTATGTGAGGGTCCTCCGCAACAGCGGTCATGATTATTTCCTCATTTTCTTCGGTCAATACAACAGGGCGTATGTTCTGTAGCTTACAGATCCCGTTTCACTGAATCTCTCTATTAATAATTGTAAACAGGCTTCTTTGGGGTGTCGATGTTCTGGGTATCTTTGTCTGTATACCCTACTAGCAAGGAAACAATTTTTATCACACTCACCCAATATAAAAATCATATTATTCATGTCTTCATTCGAATAATTCATGTTGAATCAATAATTTTCACTAATTCGAATAGTGGTACACTAATGACATATGTCAAATCACTTTTATCAACAAGAAAAAAATTATGTACCAACAGACTACTAGATCGTCAAATACGTTAATAATAGAGATGGAATTTGGTTTGAAATCGAGAAATACTGAGAAAATGCCGCAATAACTCGGAAGCTAATGAGTTTCACCATAGAAAAAATTATATCGATGGAGAGCCTAAAGAATGAACTTTCAAAAAACATCGAAATCTAATTCTGGCAGTCGTCTAGCGCGCGCCCTGTATATTTCTGAACAATTTTCAATGATTCAGTGGATATCTTCATTCCTGTACTGGGAGCTGCAATACTTTTTTTTGCGACTCTTCTTAGTGCTGAGTTTTTATGGAATTTAACCCTCCACAATGATTTTTCAGAAATTTTCATTGGAAATGCAATAACTTGGCAACCTCGCATACAATTGAAAAAAAATCAAAACTGTTGTATTGCTTGTTATTCGCACTATCCAAAAATGGAAAGAAATACAGGGTGGGTCATTAAGGAAAAAAATATTTTTTGGCACCTGCTCACGGAACCCTCTGAATACTTCAGCATATTTTATAAAAATAGTCATTTGTGTGCCATGTGATCTCCAGGTGGAAAATATTTTTTAACTACAGATCCTCCGATCTGCAATAGTTGGCCCACCCTGTATATTTTGATAAAAACCAGAATATGTAAAAACCGCGAAACTAAGAAAACTAAAAGTCGGAAGCTTTTATTACCTCTGTATTTATCATACTGACGGATTGATCGAGTTAATGGAAATCAGAAACAAATTCCTTGAGTTAATGCAAAATGAACCAAGGAACGAAAACACAACAAAATGATTGATAAGACAAAAATGAAGTTTCATAAGAATTATAAATAAAAACATAAAAATTATGTGAAAAAACTATGAAAATCGTTGAAAACAATGGAAACCACAATAAAAGGTTTGTTTTGGTTCTGAAAAGTATCAGTCCTGGGACGTCAGGATCATGCGCAATTGACGAGAAGTGTGCTCTTTAGGTTCATATTCCCTTACTTTTTCTCAACTGCGCATAATCCTGACGTCCCAGGACTGATAATTTTCAGAACCAGAACAAAGCTAAAGTGAACAAGATCAAATATTCACAAACTCCAGATGGCAACATTACTCCGAATAACCAGAACAGTTTTTTGTGATGAATGTTTCCTTCTTTTCAACATTTCATCCATTATTTTCATATTTCCATATGCTGGAAGGCAAGAAGTGTGTATTAGATTCGTCGAGAAACTGTACCTAACTGTATCCTGAATAGCGTAGGAAAAAAAAAACAGAAAATTGATTCAGAACCTCGAAACAAGAAGAGCCACCTTGTTGGATCATATTAAATTCAAAACTCTAATTGAAGTCTTCTAATACACACAATACAAATCAAATCAAATATCGTTATAAACAATTTAATAAAATCCTTATCCAAATCTTGGAAATTTTTTCGAAAAACTTGTTGAAATAAGGATAGAAAGTACACCAAAATATATAATATACTCCTAGACAATTAGTATGGATCAGACCACTGAAAATATTGGTTTTAGAGGTGGACCAATATAGTATATTGTGTATCTAGTAGTAAAAGCAATACATTCCCGGACGACAATGTAAATTGTTAGCCGAGGCGATAAGCCGAGGCCAACAAGCATTGAACCAAATTTTTAAAATAATCTTGTGTACCGTTCTCGAGAAAGGTCTTCTAGGCCTTGGACTTGGGGACACTCTGTATATGACTTCCGTTCTAAACAAAGCATTTTGAAATCGACAAACCTAAAGGATCCATTTCGACTTGAAATTTAATAACGACTGAAATCGAAGTGAGATATTAATAAAAATGTATCGATGAGATCTCACTAGAAATTTTATTGTTTCAACAAACTACGAAAACTGAGAAGAAAGTTTCGTTATAAAACAACAGGAAAATAATTTTTATACGTGAAAAAATTAAATGCCAAAATACTGTAATGATTTCTTTTTCCACGATGATCATCGCATTACATAAAAAAACGTACAGAAAATTTCCTCCTCGAGATATAAATTACTCCTCTACTAACCTTATTTTTCCCGACAGCACAACGCGTAATAACAAGTATTTCCAATGATTATAAAAAAATAACCATCATGTACAGTTTTTCATTATATAAATAAAATGAGGCAAACAATAATTATTTCACGGTTTGTTATACTATAAAACAGCGGGCTGGTAAAACAGTATTTTTTTCTCCAATAAAAACAAATTACCATTTATTATGCATCCGACGTTCTTCCATCTTTTGCTCGCTTGCAACGTCTGAACACACTCCAAGTGAAAGTGGTAAGTGTGTGAAAGTTAAACTCTCTAAGCATGGACGTCTTGATTCTTCAGTCGTCCCCCGATCTTCATTGGTGATGTGTTAAGTGATTCGCGTTTCGTTTTGTTCGCCAATATACGCGGGATTGGACTCTGCAATGGATTTGACACTCCGCTTGACATGGTAGAGAAGAAAAACGCTACTCTCGATTATTTGTGACAGGGAATCATCAGCCCAAATCTCGAAAACGATATTATTTCTTGAATATTCGAATTATTTTGTTGAAATTGTTGCCGGAAAATAACTCTACTAGCTGATCAAAGTGATAAATGGAATATTGTCAAAATGAACAGGATACACACAGCCATCCTTGCACTCGTTTTGGGCATTTTTTTGATACAAGCGGCCGATCCTCCCTATGAGGCGTCCTTGGGAAATTTCCTGCAATTCTATCCCTTCAGGGCTAGTAAGAAATTGACCTCCTCGTCACCATCAAATGGTATATCTGAAGACAAAACTAAAGAAAATCTTCCTGAAGACGATTCTGGGATCACTAAAACCATAACCAATAGACAGTTTCTCAGTGCTTATTTGCAACCGCCACCTCCACGAATTGGGGAGATATTCCAAGGCAGACCACCTTTCCCGGGACATTTCAGGGATCAGGAATTCCTGGAACAAAGCTTCGTACCAGACTTTCTGGTACCGCCAACTCAAGGAATCGCAGATAGGCCGATATCACAGCATACTTCAAATAACTTCTTCAAACCGAGCCATCCAAGCGATTTGGATCAAATTGCACTAGCAGATGACGTAAGAGACCTCCAGGAGGTTGGCAGCAATGCTCTACCATTGTATCCGCCAATTTACCAAGTTACTGTTAGCAATCATGTTCTCGCTAGTGGAAATCCCGACAATCAGTCATTTTTTGGCGGAGGCAGCGAGAATCATTATCCAACAGATGAAAGTTTGAACAGTTTGCACAACTACTTGAAACAAGTCAACAGTGATTCATCAAAACAATTACCAGATATTCCGCAACCAAATGAAATCCGAGAACCGCTTCAGGAAGAGAAAACCCCATACCAAGAACTGATGGAGAAGGATTTCATCAAGCCATTGCTCAAACTGTACGAGAAAGAAATTCATCAAGAGCCGAGATTTTTTCTGAAGAATGGCAGTCACTCGAGTAGGATTTCGAAAGAAGATTATGTGGGCAATTTCAAAGTTATGTCCAAGGAAGAGCTGAATTTTGTCATGCAAGGCATAGAAAAGATGGACATGAAAGAATTCAGCGGCCTGAAAGCGGACCAACAGCTTGAGAAGAAGCAGGAAATAGGAGCGAAACTTCTTGAAGAGCTAGAGGAGCTCAAACGTAAATACCTCAGTCAAAAAAACTCAATGGAAAAGTGGAAGAACAACATCACGAACTCAACAAATAATGGCAGTGTTTCGGAAGAGAAAATAAACATATTGAGCTCATCCAATGACGTACTGGACCTGAGAAAAGTAAGGCGGGATGATACTTCTCCATTAGAGAACAGAGATCAAGAGCACATCGGGGAAATATTGCCAATAGATTTCAATGGGAATTTCGAAGGACAGCAAACCAACATTCCACACACTGTGGAAAAACTGAACCCTCTATCATTCGGTTCCTCTCGTTACCAAATGCGCAAGTCCTACGAGTTTAACGATGGAAGCAAACTACCGGTCACAGTGGAAAGGTCGGAACTCCCGAGAATCCCTGTTGTTTTTCCAGGTGAAAGATACTTCGAACCCACGGGAGACTCATCCGACTTCGTGGATGGGGCCGGATACGCCTCCGACAACTTCAAAAAAGTCAAATCGCACGAGGCGAATATTCCCGGTGGCGAGCAATTATACTTGCGTTCTCCTAGAGTCAGTTTATCCCAGCTGGAGGCTTACAGGATGCCAAGGAGGTTCAGGGGCTTCAGGGACCCTTACGCGGACGGTTTCCAGCCGTATTTCGACCCCTCGGCACGGTATCAGACCGCGTGGTCCTCTAGGAGGCCTAGAGTGATCTTTCCTTCCGATCAAGTGTCCTTCAGAGACCCAGTGCAAAACCCAAGTCAGGAGCAGGAGCCAGAATGGCTGGCAGGAGATAACACTTTACAGGATCTGCAGGAGCAGGATGTTAGAGATAGAGGTGAGTGTTTTGATACGTTCTCTTGCCACTGAAGATGGTTAGTGGAGAATTATGTAGCTAGGAGTTCGTATGGTATTTCTTTAGTTTGAAAAACAAACTTGTGCCGAAGCGAACTTTTGTTTGACTTGGAAACTGAATCATTGAATCGAGCATTAAATGGTGTAACTGAAGTCACCCAAGGAAGAAATCGCAATTGATGTTGTTTCTGGTACAATTCCAAATGTTTTTTGAATAAAACCGAACATGTTAAAAGATGTTAACAAAATAAGAATCAACAAACGTGAACGTAACCGTATTGCAGTTTCATTAGTTCATCCACTTCATCTTCTAAAGATGAACATTGTTCATGTACAATTATTGCTGTAGTAAAGAGAGATGGACCCTTTCTTCGAAAAGTATTATGTGTGAGTAACTTACCTAAGCATGACTCAACATTTATATAACCTCCGAGATCAATATGTCCCATAACGGGATGCCATCGACGAGTGGGCCATAAAGACTTCAATTAGTTTCGAAATAATTCAAAGTCTGCACTGAGAGATGTTATGATTATTCAATAAAAGAAGGGTTGGTTTTCACTTGATGACATTTTACCGATATTCCTAGAATTTTGAAACTGTTGTATTATTGAACCCCGCAGCCATACTTTTAGTTTCTGGTGACGTAATAAAAAAAAGTATAAATCATTTCAAGAAATGCTGAAAATCAGCAATTTTCTTTCTACAGAAGTAACTGATGTTTAGGTAAATATTAGCTGCCTTCTTCAAAAAGTTGCTAGCTATCTTCGTTTTCTGCACTGAATACTTATGAAAAAAAAATGAATTGAGAATAATTACTTTCATCAACTTGTCTATGTAAATTTTCTGTTTTGTACAGGGTGTCCCAGGGGTCCATAACACTTTTTCTTTTTAAGCCATCGACTTTTTTTCTAACGATAGATCCGATAATGTAGCACATTCTGAAAATATTTTTATTTATATATAGAATGTCCCGAAATAAAATAGGTACACAGCCAAGTTTTGTTTTTGACTTATGTCAAGTTATGTGTCAAAATATCGTCGCGCATGGACCCACAGGAAAATTTATGACTTCAGAACCATTCAAGATAACTCAACAACTTTTTTCATGTCAGTTCCTTGAGCTTCAGCGCATATTTTGAAATGTAGATGAATTCGAAGTCGATGTTTTATCGCCTACTATGATTTTTTTTAATGACAAGTTACAAATGACAACGCGACTTTTTTAAACGCAACACTATTTATTTCACTGCACCGTTGCATGGCATTTTCAAGGAGTTTTTCGTCGATATAGAAGTTTGCGAGATATGTGGCAAAATTTCGTAAAATTTGATCAAATCCGAAATGAATATGTTTCAACAGAATGAAATTTTAATAGAAACAGGAGTACATCTCGAAGAAAACAATTCCAGTAATGTTTACAGGAAATAGTGATTAACAAAAATATTTTGGGGAACGGCTTCTTATAAATGCTCAAATAGATCACCATCATGTTCCACACAAGCTGCTATCTTGTAATAACTGAGACCCGACTCTAGGATTCATTGCTCCATCAGTTGATCGAAATGCTTCCGTACTCCTGTTTTTCATATCATACGGAGTTATCGGACGATCCTCCAACCCTATGGTTATACACTGAGGCATCATCGTGGTGAAACCACATGGTCCTTCGAGTATTCCACTTCTTCTATCAGTCGGGAAGATGTCCGCGAATGAAGTGTGAATACCTTTCACCACAATGTAATTTCCACTAATTACTCACGAAGTCTCAGGCGATCATCGCTGGCTATTCATACTAGATAAAATATCAACCTTTTGAGTTCGTTCGTGAACTATACGCAGTTTGACACGACTTGCGTAAGATTTTAGTTAGGAGTACTAAAAGTAGAAAGATTAATCATTAAGTTTCTGCTCTGTATAGAATACTCACTTGAATGAACAGAATTGCTTTTAAAAAATATCCCGTGTCTTTCCCTAGGAGAATATCTTAGCTATACAGAATAAACCATGACCAGTCTATCATATGGAAACAAGCCTGTGAAATATTTTTTTTTGTTAGCCAACCTTCGAAAACTACTGACTCCCCGTCTACGATGTCTAAATGTTTAATTTCTATGGTTTCACGCAAATTAACAACGGTACAGGTGGTCTATCATTTTCAGTTCATTACCGTGTTAATTAAGACATTAATTCGACTTATTTTCATGAATAAATTGATTTTGCACAAATTTGCAACTTGCGTAGTTTGGCCTCCTGAACAAAAAATCCAAATAAAATTTTTGACAAATAAACACTCAAAATTATTCCTCATAATCTTAACTAACACAATGTACACACCCTAATTCACCCATTTCACACAATTCTTTCATTAAAAACGGCATTGTTTATCCAAAAATTCAACCTTCTTTTAAAAACATCAAAACAACAAATTTAGGTGAAATGTTAAGTGAATTTATCCATGTCAAGTTGGTAACTTTGAACTTCACATATTTGCACAGCCAACTTTTCGAGCCACATGAATAGGAAATTATTCACTCACTTTTTTTTTCAGTTACCAACTTGACATGAATTATATTCAGTAACCATTTTGCCTAAATTTGTTGGTTATTTGGTTATAAAAGGAGAATGAGTTTTTTCCTAAAAAGTACCGTTTTTCAATGAAGAAAAATTGTGAAACATGTCAATAATTAGGGTGTTTACATACTGCAAGTGATAAGAAGGAAGAATTCTGAATATTTTTTGCAGTAGAAATGTGTACCAGAGAATACTTCAGCTTTGGGATTGCAATTCATTATTAATCCAAAAAATTATAGGTAATAAATCATACCACGAATAGGCGAGGACACGAAATTTTCAAAATATTTTTAATGGATTCTACGGCGTATGAACACTCTATTGACAATGTTCTTGTTTCTTTTCGAGTTTTCTGAAACTTAAAAAAAAATATTTAAAATTCATAAATTCAAATGGCTTCATTTTAGCACCATTGTGACGTACTACCCCGAGCAACCAATCCTACAGTTGACAACGTCAATTAATTAAGCAACGTTGCCATACTTATACTAATTTTTATGGACTACAATAATTCACAATATTAAAACTATTCAGTTGTTTGTGCATATTCAAACATATTGTTTTATAACACGGTGGTTTTCACACCTTTCAAATTCGCCATCGTCGTTTGACATTGGGAATAGTGTCTTGTCAGTTCTCTACGATATCATGTTCTCTGGTTTATAGTTTTAGAAGCTTGGCAACGTTGCCGCTAAACGTCAGAATCAACCCGATTACGCCCATTGGCTGCTCGGGCACGTCACTAGAGCGCCAATATTAGAACCTTCAAAATTTGCTGTTTTTCAGAAAGAAATTAGACCAGCTGTAATTGAAATTTAACTCAAAAAATATTTAAATTTTCATCATGAAAAATATTTAAATATTTCTCATGTGGAACTAGAGTACTTGGTACTGGGTACATTTATATACTTATATGTATTATGTATTTTAAAAGACATTTGGAGCAAAAATATTTTTTCGTGTCCTCGCCTTTTATATTTAGGACTACAATATATCGTTTTGAAGTAATGTACAATGTGCAAAACCTGTTGAATTGTCTGGCAATTGATGATTTACTTCTAGCCGCATCTAACCTTTTCCACTACCTCATCTATGATACCAATGGAAATCTGTCCCCAAATATCGCTCATATTGATAAATAAAGATAACTAGTCAAAACACATAAATTTAACGTTTATAATTTAAATCATTATTTTCATTTGACAGTTAGTAAAATAAAAACTAAGCACATTTATCACCGTAAAAATACAGCAACAGGCTATATTTTCAGTAGTAATATCCCGACAAAATGCAGAATTTTCGAAAAATACTTTCGCCTTGCTGGCACGAAAACTATGTTGCTTAGAAGCACCACGAGAGCTTGCTTGAGTGGTGTTTTGTACAGCAACACAGTTTGAGTACCTGGCAAGGTGAAAGTATTTTGGAAATTCAGCATTTTGAAGGAATATTCGATCAGAAAATTTTACGAATACATTATATTGTGGACTATTTGCGTATTGCAAGAACGGTTCATCTTGTGAAGTCAATGTCAGTTGAAGAGGTGAACCGTCAAACTGACATTTCTATATTTACCGTGATTGTCGTAACTATGGAAATGTATACACACAGCTAGAAGCGAAACACCGTTTTGAAAATACCACGGGCTGGAGGAAGTGTTATCAAAAAGTCCTGTTCTCATTGGTTCGAAATGAGAAAATTATAGCATTTGATTGATTTATATAATATGAGGGAAATTGTCATGGTAATTCAGATTCTATTGGATGAATTTCAAAATTTCAAATCCACTGATTGGTTGTTAAGCAAGAAGATATATTGTCAGTGTAATTTTGACATGATTGGGTGAATTTGTTTCATATGACACAAAATGACAAAATTTGAATGGCTGTTAAAACTGCTAAAAAAATTCGGAATGATAGATCTGTCAACAAATTTTTAAAACAATTAAAATTGTGGCAATTAGATGACGGTGCGTAATTGTTGAAATAAGCAGGTATGTCTGTCATAATAGGAAGTTAAATATAAATACAACGCTTGAATACTTGTATTTATGGCTTAAAGATGCAAAGAGAAGGGGAAAATGATCTAATATAACCAAACTAACATTGCTATCTGAGTTTTACACTACAATCGGTCATTTAACTTGACTTGATCCGCCCTAATCAGTGAATTAGGTGATAGATCTGATATTATCCATATAAATGTATTTTTGCTGCCGGTACCTTACTTTTTTGAGGACAAACCTTATATTCAGGCTATAAAAAAGTGATCGAACTATAATTTGAGTTACATATGTACAATAATTTGATATATAACGATTAATATTGTTGTTGTTGTTGTTATTTCCGTCAACCAGCTGCACACCCTTAAGAGTGCAACCCTCAAAAGTCTTCGAAAGACTTGTCCGAGCTAGGGAAGACTCAGCCCTTAACTTTTAACGTGTGATGCCATGCGCGATATATTTCTAGGGAATATATATTATAATTTGGGTATTGCAGATTGGTCACAAGTCTGAACTTAGTTGAGAAAAAAATATTGTTCTCTTTTTTTTCTCGAATTTAATAATCCGAGAACTTGTAACCATCCATTTGGATCTGTTTTTTCTGTATCGATCTGTTTTGGGTTCGCTTTTGGCAGGGTGGTATCCAAATAAACCAGAACGACTTCAGAGAAGATTTTTTTGAACGCAATTGCGTCGGAATTTCTATACCGTGTCTCTACAATTCATTCGACTAGACATTGAGGTGCAAATCCTCTACATCTTCAAACAAGATTTTCGGCTTTTATTTTCATAGTTCCTGTCTAAACCGCAGCCAACATAAGTCTTATCCTTATCTATTCTTGGAAAACTCTTTGTTTATTCGTTTTTCCTGTATAAAATCGAAAACCGCAATTTAATAATAGCCCACATTTCAGTGTTATTGAACGTCGATCTACTAAACTAGTTTTCGAATTACCATAGTTGAAGGTAATGGCGTTGAACGAAATGATCGTCATAAATGCATGATTAGTTTTAAATTAAAGCAATTTCGGGTCAATTTATCTATTCCAAGTGAAATTATATTCGAATTCGTTTAGCAATCTTTTCTAATTGCAGGACATTTATTCTACATATACGGGGGTTGGGAAAATGAGAATCATTTCGCTCATGATTGCTCCTGGTGAACCTAGCGACGTTGACAACAAAATCGCATTGACGATGTCAGAAAAATAATTACTGAGTGGAGTTGTCAAATTTTCATATTTTTGTAATTTACATTCATAAAAAGAGAAGAATTGCAACCAGCGCGTTCATTCTTCATCTACATACAATCACTGAATGTCTTGTGTTTTTTGTTTTTGAAATGTTGGCAACGATATTGGGATTGTTTGGCTTTTGTCGGGTCTAGTAGGTAAAGTAAAGGTAGATAAGTTTATCGGGTTCAGCCTTAGAATGAAAAAAAAAGTCATGTAGCTTTGTTTTGTCTCCTGGTCACAAATCCGAAGGTCACGGTCCTAATTTCTTACCGTAAAAGAAAGGGACACAACCACAATCCAAGTTGCTGGTAATTCGATCACTAATAAGTATGAAAAAGCAATGTCAAAGTAGATGTGCTCGCATTCTATAAATAACTAAAATTACTAGACACGCCTCTGGCGTGAATTTTCGATAACAAAAATTTAATCTGTCAAATGATGCAGTTTCAGCAAAAAATGGGTCAATATCTTCGAATATAGTTGCGATCGCCAAATATTTCATTTGAATTTTTCATTCAGGAGACCAAAATACGCAAGTAGCAAATTATTTTTTGAAATTTGGATGTTTACTCTAACCGAAGATTTACCTTAACCTGTCAAAATTTCGATCAATAGCGATTTCATCCAATTTAAATTGGAGTTGTCCCCAGAAATGTAATCAGAATGATTTATAGTACTAGACTGAGTCTGTTACTGTCACTGAGCAAAGTTTCTTACCAAGCTGAACCTGTAGATCTGCAAGAAGGTGACTACATTCTCTCACATTATCATCCTCCAAGCTGCCAGTCAAATTACTTTCATCAGTTACAGGTAATCTACAGAGTTCATGCATTATTCTTTTGTGATATCTCGCATCATAGACTCCATCCATCTGTTCAGGTTGAATATCGTTAACATCCCTATCCCTTTTTTTACTCGCTTAAGCTTCTTTATAAGTTGGGTAACCACGCTGTCGTAAAACATTGTGATACATAAGTTTTGTACAGAGCATTGTCATCCTGAATATCTGTTCGTATCATTTTGCTCCTAAAAAAAGACTATTTCGAGGTATCCTCTTTGGAAAACAGCATACTGCGGGTTTCTCACTAATATTCAAAACAACCCTCATAGGACAACCATTACAGAAAAAACAGAGGCTATGTTCACAATAAAATTAGTATGAAAATAACCTGCCAACACCTTTCCCCCTCTCATTCTGACCCTCCCTATCCCACGCCGGGAGAAGATGAGCCTGGAGTCGGAGTCAATTTCCTGGATATGGCAATGATAAGCAGTGATAACTTTTTATCCATAAAGCATTTTTGTTTCTGATTGAGGCATTTCAGAGGGCTGCCGCGCTAGTAAAGCACATTTACCATTTGGTTTCCAGAACTGCACATCTGAGCATGGAGAATAAAATTCTTACTGATAAGCAAATAATCCCACCCACTATGCAAAACAAGGTATTCCATTTCTCCACGGTGAGCGGTCCATTTTTATCTCAGGCAAAAATTCTTCTTTTTTTTTTGTTAGAGATGTAAATTTTTTGATATTTAGATAGCTCATACATAGGAAAGCTACTGAGTGTTAGTTTAATTACAGGTAACATTACGTGTTTATGTTGAATGAAGAGCTGCGTTTGTACAAAAAATCTTGTGTGTTTTTAGAGAACAAAGGGTCATTGCCACTTTCCAAAGGTTACTATGTCGGGCGGTAATCTATCTTGACATCTTCAAATAATTCGATGTCCAAATTTATTTTCGAACCTATGATTTACATGTAATTTAGTTGTGCTAATGAAAGTATAATCATTTCTAGGCATGAAACGATGGGAATATAATATGAATAGTCGTGCACGTTCCTCATTAAAACAAGAGAAAATTTTAAGGTAGCCAGTCATTCACTGTAATTATGTTAGTAATTAATCATCTCTGAATTATTTATTCTATTATGATAAGTACGTGTTACCATGGCAATTAGTTTATTCACGATGGAAATGCTTTCGTTTCGAATTAATGAATGAATATTTCCAATAACATTCGTGAATGTTGTACGCAGTAGAGTATTGGCAATAATTATCAGAAAAAATGGAGGATCATTAATTTCATTATTTAACTTTGGAGCAATTGTTTTAGTACATTCCCGGGCATTTTGATCGCACCACAAGAAATTTTAATTAAACTATCTGTTTTATGTTCAAACTTTTATACAGTGCAGTCTTATGAATACTTTCCATCCTTAGCAACTTTTAATGGGTTCAATTTTAGAAAAATACAATGAAAGAAAACGTCGAAAAGCCTACATAGGACGACATATTTATATACATATGTAAACGTACCTATTCATTCATATTAAGTATAACTCTTCCCCACTCCTGACACCCACCCTTGAAATAATTTTAAAATGGAACATCCTATCAATTTTTTATACAAGCTTATTCCAAAAAAGGGTGCGAAAGTACATCTGAAATTTGAGAACTATCCGTGATGACTTCAACATTTTTTTGTACAACAACCTCCAAAGATCATTAGAGACAAGCACTTGCAATTGGGTCTTCTTGGAAGAATGTTGCAAAAATATCTTTTAGATGTAGTTTGATGTCCGTCGTGGCATTAGCCAGGGCAGTAGTTGTTTCCTGATAGATGTTTGCCTCATTTTGCCATTTTGTGGAAACGTGTGGAGAGAAGGGTACCTCGACTTTCACAGAAATAACAGTTGTGAAATTTTGAGTAAATTAAATTATCTCCTCCTATGGTATGAAAACAAAGCGGCAAATTAGCTTATACAGTATGTCTCACTAAGTTGTAACCATATAGAAAACTTTTTCATTATACAACATTATGGGTAATAATTCGAACAAAGTTTGAAAATATGTGCTGGAGATTATCACGATAATGAAACGAATAAAATCGACAAAGTCGAAGTTAGGGCTTCGCGGGACCAAGACCAAGACTGATCAGTCTTGGTCTTGGTATTGGTCTTGATGTTTCAAGTCCAAGACGAGACTGGCTCAGTCTTGGACTTGGTCTTGATAGTCTTGGTTTTGACAGTCATGGTCTTGGATAAAAATGCGTCTTGAAATTTGAATTATTCTATTCAATTGTTCAACAGTTTATATGCATATAATAGGTATTTCGTATTTCTCAGTCTTCAACAATAATTGTCAATTTGTACGGGTAAAGTAACAAATATAATTTTTTCATTTCACCATGGAAATATAATTTTCAAAGAAATCTTACAACAAACTGAAAAACTTCAATACTAAATTTGAAAAATTAATTTTTGATTTTGAATGAACAAAAATCAAAAACCTACTATTTCAAAAAAAAAATAATTGGAATAAATTGTCTTAACGCTCAACATTTTCTTAATATTGAGTATATTCAGGTTCCTTATTTTTTTTTTCGAGACCAAGACCAAGACTTTTGGGAGAGTCTTGGTCTTGATCTCGAAAGTCAAATTTTGGTCTTGGTCTTGAGAATATTTATTAAGTCTTGTTCTTGTATCAAGACCAAGACAAGACCAAAACTAGTCTCGTGTTCTCGCGAAGCCCTAGTCGAAGTACCCTTTCACCAAGTGGAAGAATAAGGCAAATCTCTGTCAGAAAACAACTACTTTCCTGGCTAACGTACATTGAACTACATCTGACAATTATTTGTGCATCGTTCTTTCAAGAAGATCTAATTGCAAGTGCGTATCTTGTAATTAAACAGTAGATTATCCTTCATTTGGCTGGGAATCACCACCTGCAGACATGTATGTTTCGAGGTATTGCCTCTCATCAGTGCCAGGGTAGGTCGGACAACATTATGAAAGGATCTTGGACGGACATATCAATGCTCTTTGCACGCTCCCCCTGAACATCCACCAGTATGTCTATCAAACCGACAAATTACATAAATTTGTAAAGAAAATCACCCAATCCCTCAATAACAAGGAGATTGCGGGGGCCATATTTCTCGATATTATATTGAAGGAGCATTCCATAACGGACTACCAAACTCTATTTAATCAGTTTTGACTGAAAGAAGAATAGAACTAACCAGGCCATGCTCATGAACCAGACTGCTACTACACCTCTTCAAGATGAAGTCATTATATAGGTTCAGGATCTCCAGGGGATGCCCAGAAGGTGGAGTACTTTCTTCCCTTGTATGGTTACTCCTGACAGACAATCTGCTCAATGTCCTCGAGAGGAGAGGAGTGGAGCTTCAGGCTTGCCTGGCAAGGACCACGTCAGGAAGGGTACCCTCTAATCTCCTCCAAAGAATGTTGGACGATGTTTAAAGTTGGTGCCAGAGGAAACAGATGTCTGTCAATTTCAGAAAAACTGCGATAATACCCTTTATCAGGAAAAGGAATCTGGAAGACCTAACTCCATTTTCTTTCAATGGCAGCAGAAGTCCAATATCTAGGGATAACCGTTAATAAGAAACTCACTTGTAACGCTCATTTGATAGAGATTGTAGGAGGATTTGTGGAAAATCTTGGGCCTTAGCTCTCAAACGAATCCACTGGATATATGTTACGGTTATTAGACCAATGATAATATGGTGTCGTTTCCTAGCGGCCACAAACTTCTCCGCGAACGGCCCAGGTGAAGCTTTCAAGTTTACAGAGACAGGCTTGTCTTTGCGATCACTGGTGCCATACCATCAGCAGCTATGAAAATCCTACTAGACCTACCTTTTCTGTACATCTTCTTGGAGAGAGAGGCTAGATGTATAACCTACAGAAATATGCATATTGCCAATTATGTGCAACAGATTTATACAAAGCGTAGCAGACTGCTGACTGACACTTAAAGTCACAGTATTTTGGAAATGACCTCTGATATAATGCCTTCAAAAGTAAATTCTGACCTGCCCTATATTGTTCTGATTCAGAAGGGGACTGGGTCCTCCAAGAAGAGGAACTATTGAGAGCAGACTACTGTTGGTTCACAGATGGTTCAAAAACTTCCTCAGGTTCAGGTGTATACAGTAGTATATCTAAAATAGAAATATCAACCTGCCTGTGATTATATGCGACAGTATACTAGGCGGATATTCACGCCATCGATCTATGTGTAGAGAGACTGGAAGGAACCAACCTCACTAAGATCAATCAAAATTTTCTTGGACAGTCACTTGGGTCGTGGAGGTAGTGGATTTTCTTAAGAGCTATGACCTTGAATGTATCTGCGTGGCGCTTAAAGGCAACTCAACTACTTCACTATAATAGCCTAGCCTAGCCTAGCCTAGCCTATAACAGCCTACCTTCAGTAGACGACTGCCGAAACGTAAATTTGTTCTCTGCGACGGTTTGAGTCATAGCTCTTAAGAAAATCCACTTCCTCTATCGATCGACGTCTAAGCTAGTATCTAACCGCCAGAGAAGACTCTCCTCAATAAGAAGATTCAACAGTCTATCTCTGGTCTGGATCCCTGGCCACTCCGGTATGGAGGGCAATGAAAGTATTAAACTTCTGGCAAAACGCATTGTTGTTGTCATATATCCGTCAACCAGCTGCACACCCTTGAGAGTACAACCCTCAAAAGTCTTCGAAAGACTTGTCCGAGCTAGGGAAGACGCTGCCCTTACCTTTTAACGTGTGATGCCATGCACGAGACCGATGACCATGCTGGGAATCGAACCCATGACCCTTAGCTTCAGAGACAAGTGCTCCACCATCATGACCATCATACATTCCTCGAAGAATTCGACCGAAATATTGTTAGACTCCAGCAGGTAGGACCTGCGATATCTAACAGGCCTACTCACAGGCCACTGTCGTTTGATTCATCACATGACAAGACATGTCGTCTCTGTCTTGCCCAACCCCACCGTGAACTGAATCAGGTTTTCGATATTTGGCAGAGTTTCAGTCTCTCCCTCGGACCTGAAACTCCTGAGAGATCATCACCAAATAAACTAATCGACTTCGTCAAGAAGCTGGTTTCAATTGGTAAAATATGAATTGGTATGAGCCACAATAGACCCTTAGGGGTCGCAGTGGAGGGCAGAGCAGACCCGCTCCTTTTAAATCTAACCAATCAGGATCTGAACGTAATTGAATGTAAATATTATTTTTCATTGTTTTTTTTTAATAATTTCCGATGATTCCTATCCTTTTCTACTTTGTTCATTTCAATTTTAAAATTTTTGTATACAGCATTCAAAGTGTGTACGAGTTTGTCCATCATTTTATTTATGCCTTGTGTATTGAAAATATTATCCCAGTCTTCATTACTGATTCCCGTTTTTAAAATATTATATCCGGTAACATCGAGGAAGTTTTGTCGCAATGCAGTTTGCAGGAAATCAATCAGCGCGCCATTAACGGAATTACATTTCGCCCGGTTAGAAGTTTCACGGACTGGAAACGGGTAATTTCTCATCTTTGTTCGGTTCCCAACAATGCTTCGCTGGCGCTTTCGAAACAAGTTAAACTCCATACTAGTAATTATCTCTCGGAGACGCGAGCACCAAAACAACATTATAAAACGAAAAATGAGAAACGCAGCCACTGTTTGGTAACGTGAACCGTTTATAATCGAATGAAGCCTACAACCTTGAGAAATTTAAGATCAATTTAAAATCGAAAGTACCGGAACCGGTCAACTGCCGGGCGGCTGGGAAGCTGAATGCCTCAGGAACGGTATACAGATATACAGGAAGCGCCATTGTCAGCTCCGTTATTATTGATACTACGAATTCTGTTGAACTGGTAAACTGCTTTCTAGTATTTTTGATTGCCCGATGCTAAAGACAAAAAAAATTGACAGTCGCGTTTTCAAAATATTTCATAAAATTATATTTTTTTATATAGATCACCCTATATTTTGTCATGCATTTCGATTCGTAATTACATTCTCAACATCAAAGCTCATAGATATGACTCTTCCTCCTAAAGTTGAAAATAAGCGACTCATATAAAAATATTTCTTCCTCTCACTAGTATAGAAATTTTTTTTGTTTCGGCTATTAAAACCTCACGAGTGTCCAAACTCCCAATTTTGGTACTCATGCAAATGACAATATTTTGTTACTAACAGCAAAATAGATTAAATAAGTTTGGGGCTTCGTGCTACAAGCCTGTAGACCGCGACCTTTTCAGATTTATTGTGTGTGCCCTCGAAATCGTTTGGAACTCTTTATCTAGCCCTGTCTCCATTACGAGACTCTATAGACTTGTTTCTAGAACTCCCATGTATCTAGGATCTCTTGGTTTTTCTTCTCCTAGCGTTTGAAATCTCAGCCTTGACAATCCCTCGCAGTGGCATAGTATGTGTACTGATGTTTCCTCATCTTCCTGACAGAACCTGCATTCCTGAATAGAATTTCTCCCGCTAGACCGATTGTACTCATATGTTGAGCCTATAATGTTCTGTAAGGAGTCCTACTGATATTCTATCATGATATACTCATCGTACATTTTCTGGTTTTTACGGGATTTGAAAGTGCGGAGGAGATGTACGAAAGTGGCAAAGTAAAACTTGATTTGAAGCCAAAGTACCTAGCTTATTTCTGTTCTATTTTTTGAACTGCTTCATATGAATTATGAATCGTACAACCGATGAGTCACTATCTACAATTTAGGAACTAGACTATAGTAGTGCTCCTAATCCTGGGTCTGATAACTCCAGCATAGGGCTATGTAGTAATTTTTGGTTGGAACCCCCAATTTTTTCCACATCCTCCTGCACAGATTGAAGGCTACTGTACTATTTTCTATAACTTTCTGTAGGTTAACTTATGGTCGAAGATTACTCCTAAGTATTTGCCTCTTAGACAAATGGAATTTCTATCCTGTTCAGTACAGGTGACCTAAGTCCTTCCAGTCCTTTTTTTCATGTAAAAATAACCATTATGGTTTTATGAGGGTTCACTGTCAGCTTCTCCTCTTTACACCACCTCTCGATTATATCCAGAGTTGTCTGTGAAAGCTCCGAGACTGTAATTGCGAATTTGCCTTTCGCTAAAATCGCAAAGCCGTCAGCATATCCTAAGCAATGAAAGCCTCTAGATGCTAGCGTTTTGTTTAGTTCTTCCATTAGGATGGCCCAAAGAAGGGGCGATAGTACTACTCCTGAGGACACCCCATTTTTGCTCTAGCTCTTAGTGTTATTCCGCCAATTGCTGATATAATGACTTTGTTTTTCAAGTTGACAATGGAGGAGGTTTTACTAGAGCGCATGCTATAGACTCGGTGAATGCATTATTGAAGGCATGCAACCTCGATGTCTATAAATTTTGTCATGGCTATCTCTTTGTCTTCCAAGGACTATGTTAGTAGCTTGTTGAGACCGTCCAGTAATGAGTCTGTTGACTTGCCTGGCTGATACCCATACTGACGTTCGTTGAGCGGGCTTGTTTGTAGTACCTCATCTCTTATGTAATCATCTATCAGCTTTCCCAACGTTTTGAGTGGAAAATAAATTGGACATATGGATGATATGCCTTGGGTGTCGTGTCGTCTATTTTCCGTTTTTTGGGAGATAAATGACTCTGACCTCTTGCCACATCGTAGGTATATGTCGTAATGCTATGCAAGCCGTGAATATACGGCACATGTATTAGAGTGTCCTGTCCTTTTTGGAGAAAGATGGGGTAAATTCCATCTATTCCAGGGGATTTGTAGTGTTCTCGGGCCGTTAAGAATTACCGAGGCTGGAATGTATGCTTCTGTGCGCATCTTTAGGCTTTCCTCAAATGTTGTATAGGTGTTGTATAGGTGTAGTCATTCTTTTTCAAGGAACCCACTTGGTTTACTTTCTTTGGCTAATACCTCATGGATTCTCGAGTACATAGGGGTAACTGTTACCTCTTCGTAGAATTTCTTCCCCGATTGTCTTCTGGCCTTTCTTATTATTTCTGTTGTACTGCGTGAGTTTGACCTTGTATGTGGTCCAATCTTGGTTGGATTTTGCTTTGCTAAAAAGCCCTTGCACCACTGTTTTATGTTCGTTGCCTTGTTTTCTCAGAACAGCGTTCCCCGTAGATATTGACAATTACCTTGCCCACTTGAGTTGGAGGTTTTCCTTTGCTGCATAGATGATGACTTTGCCTAGTACCGGTGGTAGGCATGCTTCCTCGCCTCGGAAATGTGCCGAGCCCGCTATCCGACTTCTATTTCCTTCGTCTTGGGGGATGAAATTTCACCCCACACCATCCAGAGGTGTGTATTCATCCCGTCGTTTGAGACCTTTAGCCTGGGCAGATGTCTTTTTGCTTCCAGCCTTTGTACTCTCTTAACGGGAACGTAAGTTGTCCAGGCGTAGGTTACTGGAAGTCATCACCTTCTAACACTGTAAGGGTTGCCTCCTCCCAGGGTTTCAAGTTGGGATAACCCCTGTCAACCAGTCTGTACTAATGCAATCCACGCACACCGTAATCATATAGCCTGATTTTTGTGTGCATTATCACTTGTGGTCCTTATGAGTGGATTTTCTCGAGATCCTAATTTCTCTGGGAATCAGAGAAGGCTAATAAAAATGCCATAAGTTTACCCATTAAATCGTAGCATCAATAATAACGGCAAACAGGTTCATGCATGTGTTATTGGCCACTTTGCGCAATTCCAGAAATAGCCGTACTAGATATTGAAATTTCTTAACAATCACATAATAATACTAATAATAATAATGTTTATTCATTTGAGATAAAATACAATATTTTAGGAGGATTTTTGTGAATAAACGGGGAGACTACAGAAACTGAAGTTTTCAGCTTGTACGTGGTATAGGGGGATCATAAAATATGAGTTATATAATAAAATAATTAAATATAAGTTGTAAAAATTGTAAAATTAAAATACAATAGAAATAATTTAGAACACAGTAAAATTGATAAATATGACTATATGTAAGAATAAAATATATAATCCATTACAAGTACTAAGAGCTTATCATAAATTTTCAAAAACTAGTACAATATGATTTGATTATATGATTACTGGAAAATACAATACAAGGGTTGAATATACAGGGTTATGATAAAGTAATGCACAAAATTCATAAAACGTACAACGATCAATTTTGAAAAAAATGCAAAAACACGCCAAACTGTTCTTTTTATTCCGCATCTTTACATAAGTTACAAAAATAACACGTCAAAGTTGTCAAAGTTATGACGTCATCAACAAATTTTTTTAATGGGAAGTTAAGAGTTTTATTACATTATGTGATAGAGCTTGTGTTTTTACACAAGGGAAAAATAGTTGCAGTAGGGCTCACATCAGAAAAAAAACGAGAAAATTAATAAAAAACGAAATAAACGTAAGTTTCATAATAACTTTTCAATTAAATAAACAGTCCATTAAACCAAAACTATTTCTTATAGGAATTGTTCAAACTGTGTCCCGTTTACTAACTGATATAGGCCAAGACGATGGTAGACCGCATTTATAGAGTTTTCGATCATCTGCGGAGTTATACGAGTCATTTCGTGTCTAATTCTTTCCATTAAGTCTTCTAAAGTGTCTGGCCGGTTAATGTAGACCCGACTTTTCAAATGTCCCCACAGAAAAAATCAAGGGGGGTTAAATCAGGTGACCTAGGTGGCCACTCCATTGGTCCACGTCTTCCAATCCATCGTCCTTCAAACTGGTTATCCAGAAACCTTCGAACAGTATGACCATAATGTGGTGGTGCGCCATCTTGTTGGAACCAAATACTGGGATCCAAGTTGTCCCCATTATTTGGATCCGGAAATGCCGCAAGTAGGTCCGGAAGCACTGCCATACGAAGATGTTCCAAATATCGTTCAGCTGTTAAATTCCCGCGAAAGTAATAAGGACCAATAAATCTTTCCCGGACGATTCCTACCCAAACATTAATTTTTTGGGGACGCTGGGTGTGTTTTGTCTGCATCCAGTGGGGATTTTCCCGGGCCCAGTAGCGAGAATTATGTCGATTTACAGAACCACTTAGACAAAACGTTGCCTCATCGGAAAATACTACACTATTAAGAAAATTTGGATTTTCGTCACAATGCCGCATGAAGATTTCACAAAATTCCAAACGTCTGTCCGGATCATCTTCTGAGAGTTCGTGAACAAGATGAACTTTGTATGGGTGTAGTTTTTCTTTTTTTAACATCTTTACTACAAACGACTGACTAACATTTTCTTGTAAGGCATTTTCTGTTGTAGTTGCGTGAGGGTGTTCTTCTACTGACAGCAAAATATCTAACTTCACATCGTCGCTTATTCCTGGTCGTCCAGATTTTGGAGCATCCCTCACGCTTCCCGTTGCATCAAATTTTGCAACAATTCTGCTTACTGTGCTTCTAGCAATTGGAGGTCTTTCAAAATGTGTTGCGTTAAATAAAGCACATGCTTCTTCATGACTTCGAAGGCGATCGCCGTAACCTACCATCATTAGAATTTCTATCCTTTCTCTTTCGGTTAAACGAGCCATAATAATAAAACTGTGGTGACACTAATTGTACGACTGACACTGACAAACCGTTGTTTTAGTAAAACAATTGAAAAAAATTTATAAGAACACATGTTCTTACTAGATAAGTTTGAGTTTGACCTCTTTTTATAATTGGTTTTGTTATTTCGTTTTTTATCCCTTTTCTCGTTGTTTTTCTTATGTGAGCCCTACTGCAACTATTTTTCCCTTGTGTAAAAACACAAGCTCTATCACATAATGTAACAAAACTCTTAGCTTCCCATTAAAAAAATTTGTTGATGACTTCATAACTTTGACGTGTTATTTTTGTAACTTATGTCAAAAGATGCGGAATAAAAAAAACAGTTTGACGTGTTTTTGCATTTTTTTCAAAAGTGATCGTTGTACGTTTTATGAATTTTGTGCATTACTTTATCATAACCCTGTATAATGTTTAACACTATGTTATAATCATATGTGGATATTAATAGCTATTTATCATTTTGTGAAAGAAATGACGCTCTTTATTCAGTATCCATTTCTTTGTTTTATTTTTGAATTCATTATAGGTTCTACTGTCTCTAATGCTGGTTGGTAACTCATTATAGAGTTTGCTGCTCAAGTAAACACAACTACGTTGCCCAATGGTTTTCTCCCATCGCATAGAGCAATACTTCAATTCTTTTTGTCTTGTTTCGTAGGTATGAGATGGTATACAAAGAAGAATTTTTTTTTGTAAACACTGGATAGAATATTCAAGCTGCAAAGCTGCCTGATGTCATATATTTGGGCTTAACATCGTCAATTCTTTAATTTCCCAAATTTGGTAAATGATTCGCATAGGAGACGAAAGGTAAATACTTGTTTTTTTTTCGCATTTAAGGTAAGCTTGTTCAATTGGAACCAATTTTTTATTATTTTCATGTTTCATTCTGCTATTATTTATAGTTCTAGTTCATCCCATTTTTCCGCTCTGTATATAATGTCTGTGTCATCTGCAAAACTGATGATTTTTCCTTCATTTTCCATTGTCAATAAACTATTCAGATATACTGTAAATAGTAAGGGACCTAACACAGTTTCTTGTTTATTTATTTATGTTTACTTGTTGTCGTCGTCGTTTAGTGAGATAACTTTTTATGAGGTTATATGCAGTACCCCTTATCCCATATGCTTCGAGTTTTCCCATCAACCTTTCGTGACACACAGTATCGAATGCTTTTGAAAGATCTATGAAGATGCAGAGTGTAGGTATTTTTTTATCAAGTGCTTCATATCCAAACTGTTTATCTGATAATACTGCATTTTTTTTGTAAAAAGTTTGTTGAGCGACGTTTCATAATTTCTTCTACAATTTTGGCTATGTTTTATATCAAGGTTATGGGTCTATAGCTAATAGTTTCGAGTTTGGATCAATTTTTGTATAGTGGTTTTATGATGCCTTTTTTCAATATTCTTGGAAAATGTCCATTATCAAAAATCTTGTTTATCATGAAAGAGAGATGTGGTGCAATTTCATGAGAAATTTCTTTTAATACTTCCGCTCGTATACCATCATAGCCTGGAGATTTCTTGGTTTTTAATTCTGCTATGACAGTTTCCACCTCAAAGGCATTAGTTGGGAATATACATACTTTTCCCTATCGGTTTAATTTTCTGGGTCCTCTATCAATTCAGCGTAATTTTTGCCTAAATCGCTGTAATACTTATTGAAACTATTACAAATTTTTTCTTTGACTGTTATTTCTTCCTAATCTACAATAATGTTTTCAATTTTTGTTTTAGTTTGTTCTTGTTGCAGATGTTGTTTACACATTTCCAGAGATTTGTCGAGTTATCTTTAGATTTTTCAATCGTTTTCTTAGCGTAGTCTCTGCGAGATTTGTCAATAAGTTTTTTTAGTTTATGTTTATAGTTTTTGTAGCTCTCTACTAAGGTTTGGTTTGTTCTATTATTTCGTACTTGTTCATATAATTTTTCCTTTTCCCTAATAGATAAAAGTAGGCCTTTTGTTATCCAAGGTTTATTGGGTGGACAAGATTTTTTATGAATTCGAATTTTTTTGTATTCTTGTCTGTGTAGTATTTCAATATATCAGTGAAGGTTTCAGCCATTTTGTCTAAGTTTTCTTCAATGTAGAACATACGACATGTTTCCTTTTGTAAATCAGTGCGCAAGCTTACGTAGTCTGTGTAGTATTTGTATAAAGGTATACTTTGTTCGTAATTTTTATTGGCTTCGATTTTCTTCAGCATGATAACTATGGGTGAGTGATGTGTTATGTCGTAGTCTATGATATAAGAGTCTATGTTTTCGTTTATGTGATAATTGTGCTTTATGAAAAAATTATCTAAATATGTTTTACTTTGTGGTCGTGTGTAATTGTTTATATATGAGATGTATCCAGATGCATTTAGAATGTTTTTATATTCTTCTGTTACTTTGGAGTCATTCATCAAATCAATGTTCATGTGAGGATATGGAATTGATGTTGGTTGAATTTTTTAAGGTATTCTTCAAGTATTTGATTGAAATATTTTGGACAAGTACTAGGGAGCCTATATACAGAAGTGACAGGATATATTTCTTGTGGGATTCGCCTATGCTTATTAAGTATACTGTGTGTGAACTCTGAACTGTTTTTGATATATATATAATAATACCATCATTTTTGTTTTAGTTTCCTCCGTTGTATATGACATTATAACCATCCATGTCAACAATGTCTTAGAAATGGTAACTTTTCATATTTATACTGTCATCAAATAAAGGATTTTTTCCACTAAAATAAATAAAAGTGCAAATAGTCTATACTATCTTCTGAAAGATAATTCCTAGATGAAAAACCTAAGGTGTGCCCCAGCAGAATGGATCTGTGAAATTTTTAACGATATCAAAAATTATAAATTTTTTGTTTCTCCACAAATATCTTAAAAATCTTCTCCCAGGCACCACCTACAGAGTGGAAAATCCTGATTAGGGCTATGTGCCTGTTCAGGCGATTGTATCTCGTCAGGAACCCTATCACCACCTTGAAATCTCGTCTCCCAAAAGAGAAGATTTCCATTTTCAATTATTTCGTTCAATTATGTGGAGCTTTGATTGTCTCATGCCAGGCGTGTATTGTCATGATTTTATGATCTGTTTTTGTAACAGTGCTTCCATTCCACAGCTAGGCTGTTGAGAAGTACTAGGGTGGGTTCTGGCCCAATCGGTAGTTTGCCTGATTCCTCCTTGGCTAGCTTGTCTGCCCGAGTGTACTGGGATCCATATGAGGCTGATTTTTTCTCGTTTCGTCAGGTTTTCAGTTGGTATAGGTTCCGGGTCCCAGAGGAGTGCGCGGAAACGAGGTGGTAGATGAACTTGCCAGAACCGGTTCCTTAACGTCGTTCGGTGGGCCGGTGCCTGTACTAGGCATGGCAAGAGGCCAAACCTCTTCAGCCCTTGGCGACTGGGCTGAAGAGAACTTTGGAGGGATAATAGTAGCTGCAGGCAGTCGAAAGACTTCGTGGCCGGTTCCAGCAAGTCAAGGACGGCATGGCTTCTAGGCAGAAACCGCCAAGCACTACGCCTCCTCATAGGAATACTAACAGGGCATAACAAGTTGGGCAGGCACCTATCACTAATAGGAATAGAAGACAACTCTACTTGCCGAAAATGAAACTTCGTCTCACTTCCTCAGCGAGTGCGAGGCGTATGGGAGGCTGACATTTGAAATCTTTGGAGTTGAAAATCTCCAACAAGCGGAACTCATTAACCTGCAATGGATGGACATACTGACCTTCATCAGGAGGTCAGGAAGGTTCGAAAGGGAAGCCTAGAAGGAAAGATGTAGATTTGTGGAAAACTGGGGATGGCAAAAAGGCTCCATGTGGGCCTACTTGCCTGGCTACGATAGCGATCTCCCCCCAAATTACTACTACTACTACTACTGTCGGCAGAGGGCACACTCCATTCTTCCCTCTTGGGGATTACAATGTTTGTGTCGTTTCTGTTCAGAACTGGCAGACTGTTGTCCCTTTCCTTCGGTAGGATGGGACAGCTCTCCTGTGCCTTGTACCAGATGAGGGAATGTCCATGGCAAATTTTTCCTCCGACCCATTGGTTTGCGCCTTTGAGTCTGTAGGCCGTTCGCGTGGCTTCATATTCGATATACAGGTGCAAAGGTGGCAATCCTAGTAGAACTTCAAGAGCTCTAGTTGGTGCCGTTCTAATGGCGCCTGTCATTCCCAAGCAGGCCAGCCTTTGAACATTGTCTAGATCATTTCTGGTTCTGGTCTTCAGCGTACCTAGCCACCACACAATGGCTCCGTACGTTATGGTTAGATGATTCGGCTCATTTCTCTCTGTATTCATTATGCCCCAACATAAATGGAGAGTAAATTCTTTCAACTCTTTCACGTTTTATTGGTTATTTAATATAATAATTTATATAAAATTTTCCTCGTTCTTTCACGACTTTGATCTCGGGGTTTCCATGACTTTATCACAATTCAGACAAGTATTGTCGATATTCTCCCACTCTTCATCCTCATTATTTCGTTGAAATACAACAACTTCATTTTGGTTACCCTGATCACTATCATTGTTACTGAATTGTAGAAAATTATTATATAATATGCAAAATCACCACAATCTCCAATTATCATTTAAAAATTCGTAAGTGAAACTACGTTATACATAATCTGCATAATTTATTTGCAGTAATCAATTAAAAATTCAATTTTTTCTATAACACCTTCCAATATAAAAAAGATAAGAGAATTTTGATATATACCATTTTAAAAATTAATATTTAAAATTATTGCATTTTATTCTAATTTCCAGTTACTAATGACTCACACTACCTAAAATTTTTACCTAATTAATTCGAATCGATAAACCACTTAAGACATAATATTAATAAATCTTAAACGTGAAATAGATTAACGGATGCAGTAGTAGCTACGGAGGCTGTGAATCTTGTTTGGTAAGTAACTAATACATGGTTAAATTGTGAAAGGCTTTCGCGGCAATCGTTACCTACATGATGACTTTTCAGGTGGTAGATCGACGTTGATTACGAGTTTGATTCGAAGTTTCGCTAACACGAGCAGTTGGCATTATCAACGGTATGAACGACTCGATAATATTACGCAATCGACAGTCTCCTGAAGTTTTTGAGACCCATCGTTCTCACTCTTCAAATTTGTCTCAAGACTTAAAAACGACGAAACAGAACTATAAATCAAATCTTGTGGGAAAAGGTTCCAAGTCCATTTATAAATACTGTAGAACAAAATTCTCAACGACAGTTTCTAAACTGATGATTCGCGATGGTAATGGAACCATATGTAAATCCAATACCGCAGCTGCTGAAATGCTTGCCAAAAGTTTCGATAAATCTTTATTGCCAGTTGAAAATATAGCGCTATTCCAAGTAATGTCACAAAACTGTCAAAAGTCTTTTCCTATGTATATTTTCCAAATGAAATAGTGGAGCAAAAACTAAAGAATGTCAAAACAGATGAAAAAACTTACAGCCATATTTACGAATATCTACTCTTTTTTACACTCCTGCCTTCCCACTCACTGGCGGTTAGCCTCTATCACTCCCATATATAAAAACGGGGACGAACTCGATTCTGGGAACTACAGACCAAGTAGTCCCGTGTCAGGATGTGCCGAAATTATGGAGCGAATAATTGTAGATAATCTATCACCCTTCTTGCTTGGAAACGATGTGATTCCACCTACTACTCAACACTATTCCTAGAAGATCAACAATAACAAACTTACTCTATTGCCTGGATAAATGGACCAGGTTCCTAGACTCTTGTAGAAGGAGCGAAACCCCCCAAAAAAACGTCAGTTCTGGATAACAGAAGCTCCTAAAAACACTACAAATGGACTGCAGATAAAGGAAATATTACAGTTATAATGGATATTCAGACGTACGATGACGAAATAGAAGCTGCACTTCAAACAGAAAACTACAAACTCCTACAGAAAGATCCAACTTCCACGATAGAAAAGAAAATCTACACCACTCTTAGGACATACAAAACCTCAATTCCAGATACGAAACAGACACATCTGACGTCACAATCACCCTAGATGTACGGGCTTTCAAAAATTCATAAACCAGACATGCCATTGAAACCAATCACTAGGTCCGGAACTCATCGACCCATAATCTAGCGAAATACCTCTATCGATACTACAACCTTTGCAAGGTACTAGCAGTTCATTCGTCAAGAATTCGAAGCATTTCGTAGACACTATCAGAGTGGTTCAAGTAGTTTTCACGTGGAGAGCCTTTACACAAATTCTTCTTCACGAAAAAACTGACCTACTCGTACACGCTATATTAGAATTACTGCAGTGCTGCCTACATCACTCATACTTTCTGAAAAAAAAAACATAATTTCTCAAAAGTCGATGGACTGCCGATGGGATCTTCCCTTTCTCCAGTAATCGCCAACATATACATGTAGTGGTTCAAGAGTTGTCTATTAGAGAGACAGAACACAAACCAAAATTATCGCTAAGATATGTGGATGACACCTTCATCATTTGGAACCACGGAGATGAACATCTTGAAGACTTCCTCTCAAGAATAAACAACATGAGAAACTCAATAAAGTTTACGATGGAAATGGAAGGCAATAGTAACTTGCCGTTTCTCGATGCAAACGTTGAAAGAACAGACACTTGAATCCGCACCTCTGTTTACAGAAAAAAAAACACACAGAACAATATCTTAAATCCAGTTCCAATCACCCAAATCTCACAAAGAGGGAGATTGTAAACACATTGCTGGAAAGAGTGATGCAAATTTGCATCAACCAGAAGTCACTGGATGCGGAGATAAACCATATCAGAAAGGACTCACGCCAAAATAAATATTCACCAAGAAAATCAGGAGGTTCGGAAACAAGTATACAACATCGAGAGCTGCTTTCAATCCGGCAGTACCACGGAGTTTCCTCATCAAGAAGAAACTAGGAAATACAACGGAATCCAGCAAAAACTGCGTGTACGAGTTCTCATGTGAAACACAAAAAGTGGACCCAACGGGTGAAGACATCTAAATCGGAAATTGCTGACTATGCCTGGAGTGAGCACCATCGAATGCTTTAGAACGATGCTAGCGTTGTTCATAGAGAGGACTATTGCTTCAAACAAAAATTCAAACCGCGTAATCAAACTACTACGACTACAACCTCCTGTTACATGCAGGGGAACGGTTCTTGAATTGCTTCTCAGAAATGAACCCAGAAACGAAACAAAAATTACATTAAAAAGAATTGAATTTTAAATTTCTCAATCTAAAACAGAAATTAAACATAGAAAACAGTGACGTACAATGATCTGTCCTAATATCAATTGGACTATCCTCTGAGATGCCACTGGAAATAATAATTATAGTCTGAGTACACTTGAAGAAGACTACTAGTTCCTCAAATAATCATGCCATGTTTTATCAAAATCAGGCAAAATGTTTTTGAGAACAAAGCAAGTGAAAACACATGCTTGCAGGAAAAAAGTAATTTGTACCTAGAATTAATAATGCAATTTGAATAGTTAATAATAAATTAATTGTTAGTTATGAAAAAAATATCCTTTGTTTGGCCGTTCAACCCTGGGTTACCCTGCATATTATCATTTCATACATATAATAAATGAATGAGGAGTGCTTGATGAAAACCACCAGAAAACAACACACCAGTTCCGACTCTACCTACTTATTTCATACTGGGTGCATATAAATAAAAAAGCTTTCTCGGCACGAGCAATGCACAAGCTGCAATTATTATTCATTTAGAAAAGCAAGATATCGCTTACGTTGCGTGCCAAATATAGCTGCATTGCTCACTGCAATTAACTGAGGATACAATAATTTATATTCATTCGAAATCTGACACCCACAATATTTTAACACCAGCGAGGCTTCCGAGAAATCTCTTTTGTACTCTTTACCTTTTTTTGGAGCGTTTAATTAAACGGTTGAAGATCAAACTGAAATAATAATAATAATAACGTTTATTTATCAAGGTTTACAGGAGGATGCTTCCTATGTTTGATATATACGTTGGAATATATTCGCGAGTGTCAAGCGCTTATAAAGGATAAGCACTAATCACTGTGTGCGAAAACATAATACGTATTTGAAATAAGATAAAAAGAATCATTTACAAATTTATGATAAAAATGGTATGCTGTGTGATATAACAATATCTACACATACACCCGTACAAACATATAACGTATTTAATACACACATAAAAGTAGATATAAAATTTAAAATATAAAAAACAAACTATTGATCACGAGTTACAGCATAAGAATATATAATATTAAATCTTAAATATAAAATTTTGCATCTAAAATATAAAATTGATGTCTAAAATATAAAATTTGAAATGTAAAGAGACCTTAGGAATATAAGCATATGATATGCACAGATAAATATATTTTTCAATTATTTTTAGTGTCTTTAATTTTTTCTATTTTTGTTTTATTTTCTGTTACGAATTTTTTTTAGTAGATTTTTGAATTTAAATGAAAGATGTATATTTATCATTTCGTTTGGAAGCGAATTCATAATTTTGGGGCCTGAGTAATTTAAACTCCTTTGTCCAACAGTTTTATTCATATGTGGGACAGAAAAGGGATCTTTTAGTCTGGTGTCATATCTGGAGTTGTAAGCAATCTCGAGAGTGTGTTTGTTTTTAAACAAGTAATGAGCAACGTTATAGAAATATATTTGTCTAGAATTGAATAGCTGAATTTCATTTAGTAACTGGTCTGAAGAATAATTTTGGGGTTTTCTTAAAATAATTTTATAAAAACGTTTCAATAAATTTTCTAATTGGAGCAAATGGGTTTTCAGTATTCCACCCCAAGCACTTATTCCGTATGTGAGGTGTGGTACCACCAAGGCATTATACAGGGAAATCAGATCATTTTGGGAAAGAAATTTTCGGGATCTGTAGAATAAATAAATTAATGATCTAAGTCTTTTTGTGATGAATTCTACATGAGTATCCCATTTCAAATGACTATCGATATACACACCTAAGTATTTTACGCTCGTGGCTGAATTTATCTCAAGTGTTTTGTGATTTTCCTTGATTTCTGGAGTGTTGAAATTTGGCAGATTTGTTTCGTATGAGCTAAAAGGGGTAAAAAAGGTTTTATCAAAATTCAAAGTTAGAAATTTATTTTTAAACCATTTTTCAATTTGGAGGAAATCTTTTTCTACTTTTATTTTAAGTTTTTCCCAGTCTGAATCGTGATAATATATAACCGTATCGTCTGCAAATGTAATAATTTCCCCAACTGTATCCAAGAAAAATAAGTTATTCACGTACAGAATGAATAGCATGGGACCTAAGACCGTTCCTTGGGGTACACCGTATTTTAGAGTTCCTGGAGCACTGAGAGATCCATTTATGTTTACAAATTGAGTTCTGTTCTGTAGATAGTTCCGAGATAGATTCAGTTGTAAACCCCGTACTCCAATATCCTCTAAGGATTCGATCAAAAGTGAAAAATTTACTGTGTCAAAAGCCTTCGCTAGCGAGGGTTTCTGTTCATCCAGACCATGATATATTTTTTTCATCAGATGTGCTTTTGGGTCCTGGGTTGAGATTCCTTCTTGGAATCCATATTGTTTGTCGGATATTATTTAATTTTTTTTAGATAACACCACAGTCTTTGTTTAATGATTTTTTCAAATATTTTAGCAAAACAAGTTATCAGGGATATAGGCCGGTAGTTAGTTGTAATTAACTTATCACCTTTTTTATAGATTGGTTTTACCACTGAGATTTTGAAGATGGACGGAATTTCTCCAGTATCAATCCTCTTCGTAATCAATAATTATTGTTCAGTGACTTCAGTTACTGGATATACAGTGTCATACATATAGTTCGCGACATATGGAAGTTTTTTTATTAATAGACATGAAGAAAATTTGACTTCGCAGTTAGTTTGTGCTTGAAAAATGAGTAAAATACAGCCTTTCCTTTTTTTATGTGCTACTCTAAACCCGTCAAATTTGAATTTTTTTTCGAAAATCCTCAAAAAATCTGTTTTTTTTTTTTGTAAATTTCGAAAAATGCCAAATATTTATACAAATGCAGAATTTTATACATTTGCTCCAAATTTGGACTCTCTACTGTCACTTCCACTTTTTTCCTTTTTTTTTATTTTTTTCGCTCAATCGATTCGAACGAAACATGATTCAAATTTCATAATTTTGATGAATATGAGACTTCAATGTCATATCTTGCCCAGAAAATACCCAAATTGGCCTGTTACCAGAAAATAAAAAAAATACACCTCCAGAAATTTGTCTTTCTTGTTGCAAAGTCCATCTAGTTTTTTCATTTCATTGTTAAACTGATATGGATTTTCAATATATGGACGTTAATATGTCAGTAATCGAATAAACAAATTTCTCTTCATTCTTATTACACTCGTATTCATTTTTTTAATAGATTTTTATCCAGTTAGATTATTCTTCTGACCAATAAATCAGTTGCAAACAAACCCGAAATATCATACTTTTCTGTAAACTGAACAATGACCTACAGTTTCATAACTATTCAAAAGACTTTCGTTCTAGCGATTTGTACTAGACATGATATAGAATTTCGAGATTTTAAACAATACAAGACAGAAAGTGCGCTAAAAAACATCACTATAAATAACATGGCAAACTCGAAAGCTTCAGTTTCAGTTGATACGTCTAGAAGAGTACTTCGACCACGCCACTGAAGATGACTGCCGCAGTTGCAGTCGAAACGTTTAGAGATTTAAACCAAAGAAGACCACGGCAAAACCCGGAAACCAACCAAAATATTGACGCCAGCCGTGAAAGCTTACATTCCTACAATACAAGACTAATGCAACATCTCGGGAAGAAAATAGTATGTACTGATCAAATCGAAATGAAATTTTCACTTAGTAGGCTTTTGAAACAAATTTATAGTTTTGGTTGATGTCAAATTATTGACATTGGCATTGTGTACAGATTTTATTATATTTATAATTCATAAGAAGTTTTATGTACAATGTTATTCATACAAGACAAGAGGAAATCGTTCTTTTATGTGGTGAGAATGTGCCATATCGAGATGTTGCTTGTATTTTCAATCACCGGCATCCAGAAAGAAATATTCACTTAAGTACCGTGGGAAGGATATTGAAAACATTCAAAGAAACTGGCCCTGTAGGCAATTGGACAATCGTTTCAAGAAACCACATAATCCAATAAAGTATAATGAAGAAGAACAACTCAATGTTTGTTTGAGCGTTGCTGAAAACGGAAAAACTAATATTAGCAGAATTAGTGAAAATACAGGGGTTGCAAGATAAACTGTGAGAAGAATTTTTGTACTAAAATAATTTCCATCCCTATAAGCCAAAGTCCACTCTAAGAAAGAGATTTCGATATTCGAGTAGGATTTTCATTTTGTTTCCAAGGTGAGAAAGAAAATGATGTCGCATTTCCCTACAGGATTTTATGGACTAACAAGGCAACTTTCACGGCGAACGGAACAGTTAGTCCCCAAAATTGTCGCTGGTAGTCCAACAATAATCCAAATTTTGTAATAGAATGCCGTGACCAATATTCATTCAAGACAAATGTGTGGTGTGCTTTATTACATAACCAAATAATTGGACCATATTGTTTGGAGAAAACTTGAACGCAGATATGTACATAAATTTCATTATGAATCAGTTGTTTGAAGTTTTGGATAATCTGCCTCTAAGTGTTAGACGAAATTTGTGATATCAGCTTGACGGGGCACCGATCCACCAAACGGTAGCAGTGAAACAGTGTCTCGGTCAGATGTTTAGGCGCAATGTGATAGAACGAGATTGGGAACATTATTGGCCACCAGGATCACCGGACTTATCTCCAATGGACTTTTTTCTATAGGGTTATCTGAAACAAAAATTGTGTAAATACAGACCATTTGCAAACAAAGAACAGTTAGAGAATACCATTCGGGAGTGTTGTGCTAACATAAATCCCCTATTTATTAAAAATGCCACAAAGTCTGTGAATGAAAGGACTATAATTTGTATAGAATAGAAAGGGCGGCATACAGAATAAGATTATTGAGATGAATCAATGAATGTTACGAAGTTTTGTTGTGAATTTGGTTATAGTTATTTTAGTTTAATGTTTTTTATACATCTAATGGTGGAAATAAAGAATATAAGATTTATGAAATTAATTCAAAAAACGAAAAATTATTCACGTTTAGTACAAATCGCTACAACGAAAGTCTTTTGAATAGTTATGAAACTCTAGGTCATTGTTTAGTTTACAGAAAAGTATTATATTTCGGGTTTGTTTGTAACTGAATTATTGGTCAGAAGAATAATCTAACTGGATAAAAATCTATTAAAAAATGAAATACGAGTGTAATAAGAATGTACAGAAATTCGTTTATTCGATTACTGACATATTAATGCCCATACATTGAAAATCCACATCAGTTTAACAATGAAATGAAAAAACTAGATGAACTTTGCAACAACAAAGACGAATTTCTGGAGATGCATTTTTGTAGGAAATCAACACCACTTCGCCATCCCACTGAACTCACTAATAATGAAACCCACAAAATCCGCTTTATGTCTCGTTATAAATTGTTTATAATGCTATAGTTGAAAAGTCCACAACTTCGTTGCTTAGGAAAGATTTTGTTCGTGAAGTGTAATCAAGTATTAATGAACAGTCTTGAATAAGCGTTCCCAAAGCGAACACTAGGTATTTCCTAACGATTCACCGTTATTTGTTTCTCATCTCATCCATTGGGTATTGCATAATATTTGGACGATCTAGTCTTTTCCCGTTAGATGCCGTGCATCGACATCCTGGGAGTGATGAACTTGATTATGATGATTCCCAATGCCGTCTTCAAGGTAGAACGCTTCAGTCGACACGTTTCTGTTTTCATGGGTTGCGACTAACAAGAGATTTTCTTGGTTGACTTTGTGGGATATCTTAATCTATTCAGAATTTTCTCAGAATTGCGAAAATGCAAGAATATATAGGGTGTTCCAACCGAAAGTTAGAGACGTCAAAATGTGGAATTTGACGTTCATATTGATGTGTCGAGTTTTATTAGGATATCTACAAAAATGAAGGGAGAAATGTAGCTTTCAGTGATATCGCAGTGAAACCAACCGCCCCCGGGGTTGGTTCTTATCTAGTAAATGCTTGTAATACATTTTTTCTACATTAACAGAAGTGAATGGTGAAATATCCATCAGCAAGTTCTAGACAGAGTGTATAGTGGTTAGAAAAAACTTCCAAAAAACAGCTCTAGAATCACAGAACTAATTGATTTCACCTCAAACTATCGCTTTAGCATAGACAGGTAGAAATTATCCATTGAAGTAGACTCACTAGTACTTTCTAACTGGATATACCTAAATGGTTTTCCATACTCACAGGTAGGTAGGTATGAGTTTAATAATATTTCACTATGTTATAAAAATTCTATTCAAACATTTTTACAGCCGAAATAAAATATTATATCTCTGAGACAGTGGCGGATCATGATCTTCGGCAGACTGAAGCGCAATTGACCTCAGCGCCTCTTTCCTTCTGGAAATAACCCCCATTCAGTTGAGTGCAATGGGGCTCATTCCATTCCAATGCTGCTGTCACGTTGTGGAGAACCTCACGTAGTGTTTTTGTACAATTTTTGAAAATCCTTTCCTGCGAATCTTTCAATGTGGTTGGGTTATGTCTCGTAGACTCCACATTTCAGATATTCCCTTAAAAAACTCTACGAGAGTGAGGTCCGGAGATCTGACTGGCCATTCTGTAGCACCTCTTCTGCCAATCCAATACCAGAAAAAAATTACGTAATGGATAGGTGCACCACTCTGTAGAAGAAATACTCACTTTGCTCAATTACGTAATGAGTATGTGGTTAGTCTCAAATTTCCAACAAATCTAGGTAATTCTCACCATTCACATTTTCAACAAAACATTTTTCCTGACATGGTAACGGTTCTTCAAGTCCACCCAAACAATATTAGATATTTGAAATAGTCTGTATGAGTCTGACGATTTAGATAAGGATCCACCTCCGCGTTCGAATGAAATATACTTTCATCGTACAAAACTACTTTCTGTACAATAAATTCCAACTGAAGTTAATTCATTCAGTTAGGATTTCACAAAATTCATCGAGTCCATCGAAGTAATCTTCGTTTCTTTCATGCACCATGCACTAATTTGTTTTTTGTAATGCCGGAAATAGTACTTACAAAGGATTTCAGAAACACTAGTTTCCTGCAAGGCACTCCTGATGTTCGAGATAAATTAGTGAGGAGTATCGTGTTTTCCAATAGACTTATGTTGAGATTTCCTGAACGTTATTCAGTACAGACTAATTAGACAAGAAAGTGGCTAATTGGAGACAAAAAATGAATACATTTTTTTGGGGGAATCATTAGTTGAAAGAAAGAACAATGGAAATATATTAATGATACAATAATAATGTTTATTTTAAAAAATTTCAAAAACAAGATACATACAATCGAAATTTGAAAATAGACATGAAGATCACTGAAGCTTTAAAAGCTTGTGCGTGATGTAGGTATTAATATATAATAATAAAATATAACTATCAAATTAATCAATATATCAATAATTTCATAATATTAAAATAATCACGACATAAAGAATCACATGGGTTAAAACATTTAAAATCACAAAGGTAAAACATTTAAATATAATATGTAAAATATTAAAACTAATTTTAAAGCATTTTTGTTTGTTTTTTGGCCAAAGTAGAAACTTTAGGTCTATCAGGTTAAGTATTTTCCTATCTGTAGTGGTCATCCATTGTTTTACATGGTATTTGAAGGAGATATAACTTTTGATGGATTTAAAGTTGTCTGGTAGTAAATTGAATATTTTTGGTGCAAGAAATTCAGCTGAGCGTTGGCCGGCGGTTTTTCGCAAGTCGGATATTTTATGTTTTTATTTTTTGTTCGAGTTTCATAGCGGTGTTCGATGGGTGTTAACTTGATTTCATTTTTGTGAATATACATCAGAATGCGTTGACAAAATATTTGTCTGGCATCAAGAATCTTGTTGTCTGAAAAGATCTTGTCACTGGGATATCTTATGTTTTTTTCCGATATTAATCTCAGGATCCATTTTTGTATGATACTCAAATTATGTATGTTACTTTCTGCTGCAAAACATATTTGATTTTGGAAGGATGCTCAAAGAAAAATTTGCCTTTTTAGATGTAATTCGACGTAGAATTAGTCCTGTGTATTATTGAATGGAATGACATTTTCCGTCCTACGCGACGCACCGTTTTCCAGCAAAAAAACTAGAAAAAGTGCAGAAGTTTGGCGGATTTAGACGATTTCCACCTTGCTGGAAATTAATTCCTCGAAACATTTTTTTTTTGATTTAATTTTGTTAAACTATACAGGCCGTTTCTTTTATCATGTGGTAACATTGCTATATTCTTAACCGTAATATATACAAAGACTATTAAATGGGAAAAAATTTAACTATTGTGGTGAGCAGTACATTGGTCAGAGAAAATCTACGGGGACTCTCACCCTTCTCGACTTATACGGGGAAAACTAAAAATGCTGTTTTCGGTTTTTTACGAATAGAATGGTTATTTCAGAAAATATAAAAAATTAAAGAGGAAAGTTTTATTGTATTTAAAATGTACTAGAACTACGTAATAATAAATTTTTAATTGAACGTTTCGTGTCAACACGGCCACCATCCACTATTTTTTTCAAATACGGACCTGTCTATTTCATCACAAATATTGATAAAGCGATGAAATCACAATTCAGTGGTATATCACACTTGACATTTTTATAGCGTTCCACATAAAATAACTGGCATCATCAGTTACAACAATTTTTAATTACGGTCCTGTCGTTAGTTCTTTTGTAAATTGTTTTGATTTCTTCAAAACTCATTCAACTATTAGGATATTTCAGTCATTACCCAATACTTTCGATAGAAAGATACCCCAACACAACGAACATTCGTAGTTTTCCTCTTTCGAGATTTTTGTATTACAGTAATCCTTCATTCAGGGCTGATTTCTCCTGTATCAATGTTTACACGGATTATTTTCATAATTCTTAATCCTGGAAGTAATGAAAATATCAGTTTTTGATCAAAATACAAGTGTTGTCTACTTTGGTACAATTAAATAGCATCTCACTTCTTTTACCATATTTGAATACGTAGGCTTTGTTTGATTTCTATGGCAGGAAAAATAAATGAGTTGATGATATCTGTTAAGAACTGTCAGACATTTACGCACTCGGTTACATATTAAAGATGTATTCGAATGACGAAAGGACTGATATGCTATTTACTTATGCAAAATCAAATAGAAGTCCTCTTTTGGCAAGAAATATGTATGGTGAGCTATACCCGAATCGTCGCATTCCAAACATTCAAATGTTTAGACGATTAGAAAGAAATTTGAGAGACTGTGGTGCATTTGACAGAAATAAAACTAGAAAACGTGTTGTTACTGGAAGTATAAGGAATCAAAAAAATGTTTTGGGTAAGCAAATTTTACCTTATAAAGACTAAAAAGTGAAAAATAACGTCTTTTTTTTTAAATCTAGGATTGATCAGTTACAAAAATGTTTCTAATCAAGATTGTTCTTTACGAGAAATTGCCCACGAACTTGGGATATCTGTAAAATCTACCAGAAATATTTTGAAAAAGAACAAATACAAATGCTACAGGATACGCAAAGTTCATCACCTTAATGAAAGGGATTACGGAAGGAGAGTACGATTTGCAAAATGGTTAAGACGTAGAAATAGGGAAGTTCGAAATATTTTTAAAAAAATAATATGGACGGACGAATCAAAATTCATCAACAATGATTGGTTTAACAGAAACATCCCTTATAGGTGAAATAATACGAATGAACATTTACATAGAGAAACCAATTTCCAGGAGAGGTTCGGAATAAATGTTTGGTTGGGAATTTTGGGAACAAACATAAGTCCTTTCTTTTACGATGAGCATTTGAATGGTGAAATGTATTTAAATTTTTTATCCAATGAGTTTGATGGCTACTTAGATGAATTGCCATTAAGCACCCGCCGTGAAATACAATATTTTCAACAAGACGGTGCCCCTCTCCATAATGCAGCAACAGTAAGGGAACATTTAGATGCAATATTCCCAACAAAGTGGATTGGAAATAAATTGTTATTCTGTTTGGTTGATTTCTTCCTCTTAAGTAAGTTTATATCTGGGGTAAATTGCTATCGTTCGTCTCTGAAACTGCAGAAATCTTTTATGGATTTTTATAGTATAAATACAATTTTCATAGATACATTCATTCAAAATGCCACTGATAATTTTTATATCGAAGCGTTAGATTCTGTGGAATTTATAAACAAACTAACGACAGGACCGTAATTAAAAATTGTTGTCACTGATTTTATATGAAACGTTATAAAAATGTCGAGTGTGATATACCACTGAATTGTGATTTTATCGCTCTATCAATATTTGTGATGAAATAGAAAAAAATAGTTGATGATGACGGTGTTGACACGAAACGTTTGATTAAAAATTTATCGTTACGTAGTTCTAGTACATTTTGAATACAATAAAACTTTCCTTTTTAATTTTTTTATATTTTCTGAAATAACAATTCTATTCGTAAAAAACCGAAAACAGCATTTTTAGTTTTCCCTGTATAAGTTGGGAAGGGCGAGAATCCCCGTAAATTTTCTATGACAAATTTACTGCTCACCACAATAGTTACCTTTTTTCCCATTCAATCGTCTTTGTATCTATTACGGTTCAGAATATAGCAAGGTTACCACATGATAAAAGAAACGGCCCGTATATTATCTTTAATTTTATTTTACCTACCTATATGTTGTTCAAATGTGTTGAATTGAACTAGTATGTCATTACAAACCACCATCCTATTCACTCTTCTTTCTTGATTCAATTTCAAAATTCTCTCCTGTTACAATTTGGCCATTCCTTGTGGAACGAATGACAATTCTCAACAACACTTATATATTTTGACGTTAGATTAGGTTTATTGCAGCTTTAAAACTCAAGTGTATCTGCCTGAAGCTCTCTCTTCTGAACATAATATTATGCCATAATATTGCATTGTCATTCTGTTCTGTTCCATGTTAAACATTTCTCGTTTCTTGCTCACCAGAAAATTTGTTTAAAATCGATTTGAAAATTTGTACCGAACAGGCCAATAAGCAAACAGACAGACTAAGCGTATCAATAAACACGTAGTAATAACATCGTTTTCAAAGAAACTATTACTCATCAAGCATGGTTATGGTTTTGAAACTAAACAATTGATCAGAGAAAAATAGGAAACATAATCATGGAGGACACTACTTGTCCTCCATCCACCAATAATCAGACGAATTGAACATATTGAAGAATTTTCATTTCTAGTAAATATAGAGAGTAATACCAATCAACCAAAATAAGAACATGGTATTGGTTGGTATTTCACATCTCCTTTATCTATTGCCAAGGCCACCGCTATTTCCATCATATCACGTCTTTTGTTTTTGTTTCTATATTCCATTTGAGTGGGGTCCCATAGTATTGGGCGAAATCGATACATATCAGTAAGTGTCAATGTCTGTTCATTAGTTAAACTCATTTTATAAATTCAGATGCGAATTATTTTAACACAAAAAAAATACACCCTTCCTGAATCACAGTCAAATCAAGATTGAAGTACCACACTGCCAAATCCTCGTTCGACGTCTATCAATCCGTCCACATATTTTCCATTCGACAATATCCTTTGATGAAAACCGACAATTTTGGATTCTCAGTCGACGTCGATCGATGTTGATCAACGTTGACTGGACTGTCGATCGATGCGTCTACACATATTCGACTTTTCAATTCAACCAATTCGATCGACGTCGACTGACTATATGTGGTCGCAGCTTCAGGATGGAAATGACAATAATACTTAAACAATTAAGCCGCGTCCTCACTAAGTCGACATTGTCGATCGGCTCTGTCTATCGACATTTGACATCGACAAACATATTGAGTTTAGTATCAATGTGAAGTGTGTCATGGTACGTTGTTTGTAGGAAAAAATGTAGTGGGAAAAAGAAAAGGTGATAGGGTTCATTGAAGCATACAAAGCGAAAACAAATCTATGGAACACGAAAAGCAAATATTATAAAGACCGAAATATGAGGCACGATGCCCTGATGGATATTGCCAAAGAACTTATTATAGAGATGCAAGAGGTAGAACAAAAAAATTTAACTTCAAAGTTAGCTAGAAAGAGAGTGAAATAATAAAGGATAGTAATAAATGAAAACTTCTTCTTCATCAAACTTTTCGTTTCGACTGATCGACAAACTTTCTGTCTACTTGGTGTGGACAGGTGCAGTCGAAGTAACTCAAGGTCCGTAGTAGATTCATTTAGCATGGTAGAATTTTGTTGCAGAACTTGTATAAAGCTGCGTCCTCACTGAGTCGACATTGTCGATCGACTCTGTCTATCGACGCTGTCGACCAACAAATCGAAAAGACTTCACCTGTCCACACAGTAGACAGAAAGTTGGTCGATCAATCGAAACGAAAAAGTTTAATGAATAATTAATACGTTTTTATTGCTTGTACCGCATTATTTGTTATTGTCGCGTCTGAAAAAAATTTAATATTCGCGTAAAAAAAGATTTTAGGTTAGACCAAGCCTGGAAGATAGAAATACAGCGGTAGTAATCTGATAGGAGACTTAAAAAGGGGGAAAGATATCGACATATTGGACCTTGAATACAGATGTAAAGGTGTTCTTAGACTTTATTCTCGAACTTTTGTAAATTTGAATATATATTGCAAAAAACACCGTAATACGACACGCTCACATTGATTACAGTCTTTCCCGCTGACGTCGAATGCCGAATACCACGTCCACACTGTGGATTCGACTCGACTACCCTTTGATTTTTCTGACAGTTTATGGAAAACCAATCGACAGGTCGATCGACAGATTTGGTCGTTCGACGATGTCGATTGACGTGTACACACTGAGTTGACATTACCGATAGACAGAGTCGATCGACAATGTCGACTCAGTGAGGACGCCTCTTAAGGTTGAAGATGGATTCTGTTGAATCTGAAACATGTACTGACCCCCCTGTAACAATTAATGATACTTGTTGTTGAAATGTGTGTATGATGAGATCCCTTTCATCCCCTGCAAGGTGGAGCTACCAACTTCAAAATCTTGAACGCGAAGGCGTATCGAATAATACCTTATTTAAAAGGTCTTTTCTATTTCTACACGTCGGTGTTCCTTTTTTTTAATTGGTCGATCCGTCGTCGAGATATTTAGAAAAACTTTTTTGCTGCTTCATACCATTGAAATAAAAACTGTAACTGTTTTTCTATTGTTTACTTCCATTATTGTGTATACCAAATGTTGCTTTGAAAGGTATGCAAAAAAGTGTACTTGTTAAAGAAAATAAAATTGAATTGTTTACCATAGTTACCAGTTGTGTGATAAAGCTATGTATTAGAAAAATGGTTTACACTTTAACAGAAAAAGTCGAGATAGTGTTTATTTACGTCGTCGAAAATTAATGTACTCGACGAACTGCTGTAATATTAGACGAAAGGAACCCAGACAAGAACATCTCTCATCGGTATGTCCTAAATCTGATCGCCAAATTTACTCAGACAGGACCTGTCGTAAATTTAAAATACTATCACCAAACAGTTTTGACTGAAGCCACTCATATTGAAGTGTTAGGTTATTTTGGTGTGAATTCTAATACTTCGTTACGTACCATTTCTGCTGCAACTGGAGTTTCCTTGGGCACTGTCCACAAAATTACAAAAATTAATGAATTCCATGCCTATTAAATGAAAATATGTCAATAATTGAGTGAAGACGATTTTGACAGACGAATTGAGTTTTGTGAACAAATGACAACTATTATTAATAACAATATCGAATTTTGAAAAAAATATCTGCTTCTCTGATGAGTGTTCTTGTTATTTGAATGAATTTATCAGGAATCGCACGTTAAAAGGTAAGATCTCTTGTTCATCAATGGGAATCTAATTGGGGAGTTGTACTTGAATATGCTAGAAAATACGAAGAATCCACTAAATACTGAAGCACTTCAAAATCAACTGGGTACACCGTTCTTGACGATAATGAGTTATATTTCCAACAAGGTGGAGCTCCCCCCATTATGTGCTTCTGGCCCGTCAATGCTTACACAACGTATTTCCTGGGAAATGGCTAGAGCGAAAAGGACCTATAGAGTGGTCTGCCAGGTCCCCAGATTCAGCACCATGTGATTTCTTTTCATGGAGACTTTTGAAATCAGTGGTTCACACGCCCCGCAGCAAAATTTACAACAAAGGATTACTGCAGAATTTGGAACAGAAGTGTTTGAAAATTTGCGCCACACATTTCAACAGTTATACCATTGTTTGGGCAATAATGGACAGCATTTTGAGTAAAGGGACGCGTTTATTTTCTGATGAAAATTTGCCCCTTTCGATAAATTAGTAAGTAGTAGTAGTAGGCAACATCTGCTCTTTGTTGCTACTTGATGTGCTCCTACTGTCATTTAGAAAATTGGACTTCTTAAAGGTTGGATAAAAATTCTCGACACTATAAAGTGGAAACAGCTTATAAAGTTGAAAAGAGAATTGAAGGGCCTTCCTAATGTGTGACCTGGCCCCACTTCCCATTTGAAAATGTCAAGGTTGGAGATGGTGGGAGTTATGGGTTGAAGAATTGAAACCAGTTTTGACGCACAAATGTGTTCCCGTGGGTACACCAATTTTTAATCGGGGGTATCCTGGTCTCAATAGTCGCATTGCCTGTTCTGTCAAAGCAGTGCGTCAAAAAATAAAAATAAAAAAAAACTTCCTACAAAGTTTTATGATGAATGCATGTACATATTGTTGATATTGAAATAAAATTACTACATAAAATCATCTACCTATTAAAGAAAGCAGTTAGCTCTTTCGAGATGAAAAAACAAACGCTATCAAAGTACGTGACAGTTCAACCAAAATTAACACTCTGCTTTTTTCGGTTTCATCAGGCTCTCAAGACTTCTGCGCACCCGGTGCTACTTGCGAATTCTTCCTGTCCTGTTGGTTGTCCGGAGGTCTGCTGGACCAACCGTGCGACGGGTTGCTGAGAGGATGCTGTTTCAGGGGTGGGGTGGCTAAAAAGGGACAGAGCGGGGGTCAGGCGGTAGGAACTCTTGAGGCACCTCCTGAAATCGGAAAAAGTCAGAAGGGACTTCTGGACGTTGTTCGTAAGTGAGGACGATATCTTTTGCATGCAACATTGTAACAAAGTGTACATAACCTGGGTTTATTGATAACCACGGTGATAAATCTCATCCACCCCCCCCTTCCCTAATAGATCCAAATTTAATACAAATATTCCAAATGCGTATTCCTGGGATCGAAATATGATTTTTTTTCTCATAACATGTTTCCTGAAATTCACGCTCCTCAAGCAACAGACAGCGGAAGTTGGCAGAAAAAAATCGTAAATTTTGAATTGTGGCTACAAATATGCATCAAATGTTCGGAAAATTTGAAGACTCTTGGTTTTTTGGATGCTCTATTAATTTCTTGCTTCAAAAATAAGGTAACTCTGATTCAAAGAGGTGAATGAGGGTTGCCTACAGTTTTTATAGCCAAAATGTTCCATTTCCACAAAAAAATGTTAGAACATAACAATTAAGTTGGCCATGAAAAAACCTCCAATTTTTGTCTCTTGAATTTTTGTGAGAGCTGTTTTCGTGAAAATCGCTGGTAAATGAAAGGGTAATATTGAAGTAATAAAATGAAATACTCAGTTTAGTGGACTATGACTTTTCTCTCTTGACACTTCTGACGTTCAAATTGTAACAGCACTTTGATTCACTCGTAAGTGTGACGTTTCTGTTTTTCGGTCAAGCGTAAATTTTGTTTATGGTAATTCGGTCGAAGCTCGAAGGTTGTACGGAATAAGATTTCCTCACGATCAAACTTTTGCAAACCCTAATCGTATTCTTGGCGAGTACGGTAAATTCCAGACTTCCAGAAACGATGAGGGTCGACTGCACGGAGTCCGTAACCATCTAGGTACATTTTAAACCATATTGACCTGGATTAACCATCAGGCAAAGAGCCCTGGATTTGCGTATTTGTCATCTAACTGTCTAGCAGGTTTTACACGAAAATAAGTCATACCCATACAATTTTCAACGTGTTTGAGGACTGATTCCTTTGGATTTCCCGCGACGCATGTAGCTGTGATGAAGTAGTAAATTTCCATAATATTCATGTCTTCAATAATGTGCCAGCGTCTATGGCTTATTTATGATGGTGTTCCGTCTGATTTTCGTTTTACTTACTGTGCGTAATTATCTGAACTTACGGTTTCCGAATCGGTGAATTGGCAGAGCAGGTCCAATACCTTGCCTCCCCGCTCTCCAGATTGCAACCCGCTGGACTTTTTTTTCTGGGGGTATTTGAAGAGCACAGTTTATGATGCACGACCAGTGCCTTCCATTGAAGTAGTTCATCAACGGATCATTGATGGCTTTGACCACGTAGGCATTACTCCTGGAGTTGTAGAAGGCGTACGTCAGTCTATGCGAAAAAGGATAGAGGGCAGTATTGTGGCAAGAGGAGAGCATTTCAAGCACTTACTTTAAAAAACTTACGGTAACTACTAGATTCAATTTCAAATAACGCACGTTTGTTGATCCGTGTTCTGAGCTTGATCATGACGTGATGATTATAATATATCGCTATGTTTTTTGACATAAAACGTCAGCATCATTTGTTAGTAGAAACAAAATAAGAATAGCCAACTAAGATTTGTTAGTTTATTCATTTAATATTACTACCCTTTCAATTACCAGCGATATTCTCGAAAACGGTTAGCTGATTCAAAAAATGCAAGAGACCTAAATTTAAGGTTTTTTCATGGCCAACTCAATTTTGATTTTTAATCTTTTTTTCTGAAAATGGAACGTTTTGGCTATAAAAACTGTAATTATTCACTTCTTTGAATCAGAGTTATCTCATTTATGAAGCAAGAAATGAATAGAGCGTCCAAAAAACCAAGAGTCTTCAAATTTTCCGAACATTTGATGCATAAGTATTCGTAGCCACAAATTTATCATTTTTTTCAGACAACTTACGATGTCTGTAGCATAGAACTGGTGAATTTTAGGACACATGTTTATGGGAAAAAAGTCTAATTCTGACTTCAGGAATACGCCCTTTGACACCCTACCCCGTATTTGGGGTAACCTGTGTTGGTGAAGGAGGATTAACTGTTGACGAAGAAAAAACACTTTATTTTCCTCCTGAGGACAAAAACTTTTTACCGCATGCGAGGTTACTTTCAATGAAGAGCTGTCAAAACAAAGTAAATAATAATAATAATATAATAATCATAATACTCCCTCATAAACACTCATTGAGTGTACCCAAAGGCATGACCTGTGCGGGTAGAGGACGGCTATTATTATTATTATTATTATTTGCCGTGGCGCTCCGTTGCGACTTACTGATTTTTGGTGGCGTATCTATTCACTTTTCAGCTGTAGGAAAACCCGGAAAACCTACAGCACCACCTCGGGTGGTCGGTGTGCACTCCAAGCTAGCACCAGACAAGATTGTCATCTAGACAACTCACAATACACTTGCTTTTCAACAAGGCATGCGGTCGCCTATCGATCCAATATAAAGTAGATGAGAAAAATTCTCATGTACCTAGATCGGGCTCGAACCGACTATCGCTATGCTGGAGTTTCGAACGGCCTGTGCGTTAGAATGCTGATCCACCGACTACACCATGTCAAAAGAGATATTGTAATAAAAATGCACTTATCGATAATACACAAATTTATTCGTACTCTTAAACTGTAACTTTCAATGAAGACTTTGTAACCAACTGTAAACTGTAAAACTGTAATCTTCCATCTCCCGCCGAGTGTCCTCAATTCATATGAGCATTAGGAATCTGTCGGATAATTGCCAAAATGTCGACAGACGACTTGAGAGAGCACCGTTTAGAATAGTTCAGAACACTCGGTGACTCGTCTAGTTTCTTAGATTACTATCGTTCATTCTTCAACGTGATTACAGTATTCTCGAGTGATGCATGTATGGTTGACGAACCGACCTCGATTCTCCCACCACAAGTGGTCAGGTCCGGCTCCAGTATCGGTAATTTTTGGAGTGTGGTTCATATCTGCATCGTGAAGTTCGATGGCAGTAATACTCCACAGCCTTCATGTTCGTTCGTGGAAGATTGATACATCACACCAAAATGCCAGATTTACAAAAATATGGTCGTATATCTCTTATCTGGCGAGGCTCTTCCAGATCTCTTCATAGGACGGTTCATCTCGAAATTGTTTCTTGGTAAATAGGAGTAGACTCTAGCCCTGCTCCTGAAATCTTCCAGCTTCGACCTTGATGTCGTAGGTCTCCTTAATTCTGTTGCTGAAACTCTGAATGTTCAAACGCACTCGTTCGTGGATGTCGTCCATCCTCTGTCGAATTTTTGCTGATGTAGTTCTCTTCCACATTGTCTTGTCCTGGTGGCGTCAAACTTCAGGACACAGGGAAGTCGCAGCTCTCGGCCCATCATAATACTGGCAATGGTTTGGCCGATTGACACGTGACGGTCTATCGTCTTATTTATCCACTCCACTATTCTATCGGACTGTAGCTGTAGAGCCGTGGTTCGCTGATTGTAACTAACTGAAAACTATATATGATACACTTTATCAAATGGTCTCTTCAAAACCATACTACTGTCCATTTGATATGATGTTATTTCTGCTCTTCACCAACACCTTCGATTGAGAGAAAAATTTACCACGCTTTGAAGGAATACGAATCATACATCCCAGACAAACAACGCACACAGCTAACACCACATTATAGCAAATCTCCTCAAAGAGCTAATCTAGAAGAAACTCGAGGATGACGACCAACTACACGAGAGAGCTGATTCACCTATCCGAGAAATACTGGAATTACTAGAAATATGTCTCCATAATTCCTATTTCCAGGAAAAAGACCGCTTCTTTGCTCAAATGGATGGACCTCATCGGAAGGTGGGGACCAAGAGCTCCAATAATTTCTATCTAATATTAATGACATAAGGGACAATATCAGGTTCACAGTGGAGAAGAAAGTCAATAACTAACTTACCACCCTTCTTGGACGTAAAAGTTAAGAAAAGAATCCATTCTATCCACATAGCCAGAAGGATTGGGAACAAGTTCAACATTGAAAGCTCCTTCAAATCCGGAAAGACGCTAAGGGGTTTTGTCACGAAAACCAATCCGGAAAATCGTACCACCTCCACCAAGAACTGTATTTATGAGGTTTTCGTACATCGGTGAGGCCAAGAGACCCCTGGCAGTGAGACTGGATGAACACAAACCGCCTTACGCAGCGAGGTGACACGTCAAAATCTGGCATCGCAGATCATGAAGGGAAACAATATCACCAAATTCATGGAAAGAATGCCGGAATAATACATAGAAAAAAAACCTGATTCAGAAGGAAGTTCAAAGAGGCTGTTTATATCCAAGCCAACAGCGCCTTCGGTCAGCCCAGCGTAGAAATCAATAACGTTTGGAGACCACTTATTGATGGTTTTGGCGTGAACTGAAGAGAAGGTTACGCTGATTACATTGGACAGGTGCAGGTAGAAAAACTAGAAACGAGTAATTAAACTAACTCAATAATAATTAATTGAGATCACCAGCCACCAAAATGAAACAGACAATCAATTAACAGTGGCGTAGCTAACACCCCCGCAACACCCGCGGCGCAGGGAGGCGCAAGCTTGACAGGGGCGCAAGGAAACCAGAAATGTTTGCCTCACATTTGAAGGAGGGTATGGGTAGGGGCGCAAGCAGGTTCCTGCGGGGGGAGGGTCGCTGAAAGTTAGCTACGCCACTGTCAATTAATTAAGATTACTAGGTATATAAACTCTTGCAAGTCTTTGGAAACTTGACAGTATATTAACAAACGACTGCGGATAAAAGCAATTGAAACGTTGTGATTATACAAATTATAAGACGATGGAAGTCCAAAATGAATGTACTCAAATTACATCATCGTCTGCTACCTTCTAACAAACATTTATATGAATTTTTATCGTTTTTTCAAAAATGATCGCAATAGTGGTATGTAATTGAGGAAATCAGCATGTAATTTACGAGGATTGCCAGTTGCGTTTTGTCATCGTAAAGTTTGACAATTTTAGTGGGTACCCAGAACGTGTTGTCATACCAGTGCTATTTGTGATGTGCACAGATACTTGAAGTGTTCATCTTGGTTAAAAAATGGAACTAAATCGTGAACATTTTCGTGCGATGGATTTTTATAACTTTCGACGCAGATTAAACCAACAGCCGATCAACTCGCTTCGACTATTGGTGATGAAGCATTATCCCGAGCCACCGTGTTTCGCTAGATTTCAATCATGGTCGCATTTCGCTACAGGACAAACTTCACGAAGGTTGTCCAAAATCGGCTGTTGTACCAGAAAAAATCGATGCTATGCATGAACTGATATTGCAAAATTGTCAACATAACGTGAGATTGGGGCATACTGAGGCGTTAGTCCGAATCAGTTCCACTCGCTTACATTCAATATCGCATGAATATTTGGCCGTAAAAAATATTCGTTCACGTTGGATGCCACATTATTTGACAATCGCCTTAAAAAAAGATCGCGTCGATCGGTACAAAGAAATTTTGAAAAAAATCATTCGTGTTGCTTCAAAAGATCTATAAGATCGTGACAAGCGACAAATCATGGATGTATGCATATGAACCCAAAACTAAACAACAACCGACTGTATAGGTCTTTCAAGAGGAGTCAAATCCAACAAAAGTTGTACGCGCACGAAACGAAAGAAATGGTCGTCTGTTTTTTTTTGCAATAATTGAACATGTCGCCACAGTTCTGTTATATTCAAACGGTACCGTTGAAAAAATCAGGGAAACCAATCGTTTTCCATCACGAAAATGCAAGCTTCATCACATGTTTTGGAGGTACCGCAATCGGAATGGAAAGAGTGCTTCGAAAATTGGTTCAAACGCATGCAAACTGGAGTAGCAACCCTCGTATTACTTTATCTCTATTCTTGCCTCGAACATGGGTTTCAATATCTTTTTTTAAGATGCTTGGAAAATGACCCTCTGTTTAATATATTCATTGAATATTAAAGCCATCGGTTCTTTGATTTTTATCATCAGCGAGTGTAACTTTCAAGAATATCGTGGTCCAAGCGTTATTTTTTTCTAGGGAAGTGGAGTTTGGGTCCTTACCGATTTTTTATACTATCTAGCTTCACACCAGTTTTAGTATAATGCTGGTTGAATATATTTTCCAGGTTGAGGATGATTTTCTTCTGTCTCCGTTTAACTCTCCAGAATGAATGAATCGATGCATGGCATCACACGTATTAAAAAGTAAGGGCTACGTCTTCCCCTAGCTCGCACAAGTCTCTGACTTTTGAGGGTTGCACGTAGGGGTGCAACCGGTTGACGGATATAACAATTTTAACAACAAAAATTATGAATACGTAGGAAAACAAACTCGGTGAAGGACTGCGAGAAGTTTGTTGGTCAAACTAGAAGGACCATGAAAGAGTGGTTAAAAGAGCATATTGCTCATTTAATATATACCCAAAAAATCGAGTGTTGTCCAACATGCTTCGGATCACGACTACAGATTGGATGAATCAAGTTTGGAATTAGTCAAGTTCAAGACAGTATAGACTTCTCGATGTATTCGAGAGTCTAGAAATTGCAAAATATAAAAATAGAATGAATGCGGATAAGGGCCCAATTCCATAGTGCCCCTTGTTGAAGTTCACATTGAAGGCTTTTCATTTTCATTTTCATTGAATCCGAAACAAAGTAGGTAGAAGGTAGATTATAGCGGGTAAATCAGTAAATGAAGTGAATAATCAAAGTAGGTACATAATTTAATGTAGACAGGTATACTGCAGGCAGTAGGGTAGATAAAAGGATAATGAGTGCAATTAGCCACTTACATAATAGGTAGTATAAATGAGATTATAATATCATGCGGATATGAGTACGTTTTGAGCTCCTGAGGATGCCGCCTTTTTATGGCGAAACGCGTGTCGAGTTGAATTTACGTATTTTTGGGTAGTTTATATTGCTTGAAATAAACACTTGAAACATAAAATCACATTGATATTGTATTGAAACCCCATAAGGAACCAATTAACAAACCATTACACGGTCGCAACCATTGCTGGCACATGACCCTGAATCAGAAAGTAAATGAAAGTTAACTCACTCTCAATTGTTGAACATAGACATTGAATCACGCGATGAAACTGCCGAAGAAATCGTTCAGGCGCTCGAATTAATCTTACTCAATACCTCTCCCAGGTGAAAGGTGAAGGTTATCAAGAAAGTTTGGAGTTTCGAAAGAGAGCGACAGAATTGACTTAGGTTATGGTCGATGCCTCTGGCTGAGCTGTTTGATGGATGTTTCGATGACGAACGCATGAAAACTCACCAAATATATTTCGGAGAGAACGATTCGGCGGAGCGAATAACAAGTTTCACTTCGAAACGGGAGAAAACAGTAGATGGTACTTTTCTAATATTATTATAGATAACTTTCAATGTATGAGGTGCGCCTATGTATTGATTTTTTTCGACAATAGTGTGCACCTCCAGCAACCCTCGAAAGTATTTTGGAGACATGGGCGAGTTAGGAATGACGTCAGCATAATCATGTATCGTGCGATCCCATCACGGTCATGAATTTAACTGAAAATTTTGTACCAGTTGATTTTAGCCACTCAGATGCCTGCATGTTGCTATAACAATAACCTAATTTCTTCGGAAATTTCCCTGCGTAGAGGGAAATTAATAAGGGGGAGGCGTAAAATATTGTTGATAGGTATTTATATATAACTTAATTATAGGTACATGTTATTATCAGTTATTTGATTATTCAAACCACATTTTAATAGAGCATAGGAAAATTACAATATTTGACGAAAAATCCGAGATTAATAAATGCACTCTGAGAAATATATGATGGTTATTACCAGAAATATGGTACTTTTTACAAAAAATTCCGGTACTATATGTGACAGCAATAAAATATGGTAAAGTTTAAAATAATATATTTTAACCATTTATGGTAATGACTACTATACTAGTATTCTTATCACCATTAAAATATTTGTATTTTAGTCCTAACAATATATCATATTATGAATTTTACAATACTCTGACAGTTGATCGGAATGTTATTTTATTAATAAATATATCTTGTTTATAAAAATGAAGATAATTGATTGTTACATTGCGATATCTTATCTGTAATTATAATACTTTATTATGATAACACATACAAAGTATGTCACCAATTTAATTTCTATTTTAAAAAAGTTTTGGTATAAAATTTTCTTACCGAATCTCCCGCGAGCATGAATTAATATTCAAAAAATTCGCACAAATAATTCATGCTCTAGGGAGATTATAAGTGATAATACCGTCGAAGAATACCAGGAACTCATCGAAAAGCTATTCGACATATGATTTCTTCGTATCGGTTCAACACTATTTTATTACTGTACTTGATCATAAGAAGTTTCTGCAATAGACTCATGAATAGAGGAATTATTCAACAAATATTGTATTTATTCACTCATTAAACCCAATTTTACAAGTTCACATAGCAGTAGTTACCTTAGGACACTACTTATATATAAATAAATAAAAATGATTCCAACATCATTCTAAAATCAAACGGGTGTTAACAGATGAATAACGTAAACAAATACAAACCCATAAACAAAAACTCAAAAATTTCATTAGAATGCAACTACTGTCAGCATAACTTCTTCAGTTTTTGTTTAAAGGATGCAAAAATTAAACCGATCAAGACTATCTGACCACTGCAATAATTCGTATACTTACTTGATCATTCTGTTGCAGTGTGCATTCTTTGCATAATATGGAATAAAGGTGTGTGGAAAACTTCGAGCAACGAGCAACGATTTTTATGAAATTGTATGGTATATGTTCATGTTTTGAAGTTGAAATAGCCATAGCTGGGAGTTTTGTTTTCACGTTTTTTCGATACGTCAGTCACCCCAATATAATTTGTGACCACTTAACCACCCTAAAAACTCATCACTTAGCTTTCTATCAGTCCATTTGGTGACTTTTAAGTTGTGAAGATGAATGAATTTTCTCCAACTCATCTATAAAAATCCAGTTTGAGCTAAAATGGACATTTTTACCATGTGGTGGTCTATGGAAATTTATTTGTCGATGCTGGTATTTCACGGAGATTCGTTCTCGAAGCAACATTATTTCTATTTGGTGACTTTTAAGTTGTGAAGATGACTGAATTTCCCCTAACTTATCTATAAAAATCTAGTTTGAGCTAAAATGAACATTTTTACCAGAGTTATTTATGTGGTGGTGTATGGAAATTAATCTGTGGATGCTGGTATTCCACGGAGATTAGTTCCACTTGGAATTACCATCAGCAATACCTTATCTTGAGTAACCCACGTTTAGTACGTTGTCAATACTGCTTCTCAAAAACAATTTCGTGCCAAGATTGTTATAGACATAAAGTATAAGTACATATAATAATAATATATAAATGAACTTAAAATTTTTTTATACTCAATTCAATTTGTCGCACACGCAGAAAACATCAATAAATCATTTCAGTTCATGTTAATAAATTGGAATTTCTCATATTCATATGTGAATTGCAATTACTAATGTAGATAAAAACGAAAACATCGACATTGATGAAGAATGATAAATCTAAAGGAAAATACTACAGTTTAAGCAATAAATGTAGTTGAATACAACAGAAACCAAATTCAGCCACGATATGAAAAATGACAAAATCAAACCAGTTCCAAAATCACTGTGTTGGTATTGACAACTGAATTTTGTAAAATATTGCAGTTTCAAGGTTCTCAAGTGCAAAAATTACCAGAAAATTGGTCATGATGATTATGTGGATATGGTAGAATTCAAGAAATCATCAAACCACAACATTGTATAAGGATTTCCAGTGTTAATCACGTTAACGTGTGGACCAAACGAACATTCATTAATCTCCATATGATTCCCAGTCACTGTCCTGCTAGATATTGGATCTGATTTCAGTATAGTTTCATTTTAATGAGCCCTTTATATGCTGAGGTACATACATAGCAAATAAGGCCTCTGGGAATTTAGTCAGTCCAAACAAAGAATTCAACCGTGAAGTTCAAATCGGTCAGAGTATTGAATATTTGAAAGGTTTCTATAGATTCATAACTTTGAGATCATTCTTGGTAAAAATACATTCTTGTTCAATGGAATTGGTCGCAACATAGTTAACAAGTTTTTGACGATTTCGAAGGAATTCTTCAATGCGTGACCTGCTACTCACTTACCTATTGAAATTCATCATCAGAAATAATTGTTGCTTGAAGCTGTAAGTCATGCATCAAGGACACTCTAACACAATGAATGAAACTAACTATAGCCATTCCGGGTTTCGACGAATCTGTTAGACAAGGCATAACTTCTAGAATATTAGGGGTATGAAAATAATATTTGTTACAGGTAAAGAGGGGAGTTTTCTACTTTCCGGTCACTTCGTGTCTGACAATTTTTTTCAAATAGCGACCATTTTTTGACAAGAATTTTTCCAATAAAGGATTTTCTGACGATTCTAACGAGACTAATTTATTTGCCATTGAATTAAAAATAAGTACATACATTAAATATTACTAGGGAAAATACTGGATAATAATTTATTTACTTTTGTCAAGTGCGACATGGATAGCCAGGCTGCATAATATTTTGCAGTTATTTTTAGCCAGGCTTCTTTTGGGAAAAAAACATTACTCAGGTATTGACAGTGACATGAGCTTTATGAGTAGATACTGAATGTTTCTCGATAAATTTCAGTTTAATTTTTCGTGAATATAATGTATACTCAAAGTGAAAAAGTGGATATGTTATCAATATTTGAATTGAATGTCATAGAAATGCAAGGAATGCTGCTGAATTGTATACTCAGAAATTTTCCAGTACGTAACATACAGTATATCAGTAAGTACTTTCTGTATGTTGACCATCGTTTGAGGCAAGAAGGAAATCGATACAACTTCTGTTGTATCATAAATGAAGACACTTAGATAAACGTTCTTGCTATGGTTGAGATTTATACAATGGTTTCTTCAAGAAAAATTAGTCGAGAAATTCCAAAAAGTCACGAATCAGAATTAAAAATACTAAAAAAGCAGGGGTGTCACCATTTAAATATGAGTTACATTAACATTTGTATGCTGATGATGGAGAGAGACGGGTAGTATTTTGGGCTTCGAAATCAATTAGTTAATAAAAATTTTACCGAATATATTCTATTTTCCGACGAATAACGATTTAGGAATAATGGTATGTTTAATAAGCTAAATAGTCGGTACTGGACCCAACAAAACCAACATGCAATGAAAAAGAGGGCAATTTTCAAGGATGGTTTGGCGTCAGAGCATCTTAATATTCCACCTTTCGCAGTTTCACTTCCAACAAAATGGAGCACCCCTCGTAATACCAGAGAAGTTCTCAAGTACTAGCATTTCAGTAATCAAGTTATTGCAACCAATGGTCCAGTACAGTGGCCTGCCCGCTCACCGGATCTCAGTGTGCTCGGTTACTTTGTTTAGGGATAAGTTAAAGAAAGGGTTTACTATGCAACAGTCCCAGCCACTTTTGGAATTTTAGAGGAAAGAATTCTTCAGTCATTAGAAGTATAACACCTTAAATGTTAGTAAACTTGTTGAGAGAAACAATTGAACAAGCTGAAATGTATCTTGAATAAAGAGGAATGCACTATCAAATAATTCAAGTGCATCCCTGACATTCAGCCCTATGCTGTATCACTTCCGTTTAAACATTTCCGTTATTTTGCTATTACCAAGCAATAGCAAAATAACGGAAATGGTGAATAACGGTGACGTTATTTTTAACGGAAGTGATACAGCATACGGCTGATTATTAGTTGAGTTTGTTAATTTTGTTAAGCCATAGTAAATAAATTAGTATTGTTAGATTCGTCAAAAAATAATTTTTTCGGAAAGTGAATAGTCAGCATAGGGCTGATTATTAGTTGAGTTTGTTAATTTTGTTAAGCCATCGCAAATAAATTAGTATTGTTAGATTCGTCAAAAAATAATTTTTTCGGAAAGTGATTACAAAAATAAATAAAAATTATTATCCATGGCACACTTGGGAAAAGTAAATAAAGTATTATGCAGTATTTTCCATGATAAAATTTGATTTATGTTCGTATTTTTCACTAAAACTCTGACATCACTTGAGGTCTTTATATTAGTTTATGGCGTAAAGTGGCACTTTACCGCCCGCGGGCGCATCATGGTCCGCGGGCGGTAAAGTAGACAATATACTAAAATAGTCCATATATAACTACGCACATCATTTCACGGAAGACCTACCACGAAACAATGAATTCATTTCAATAAAGAAATACTCAATTAACATTTTTTATTCATAATCTACATTTTTGCTCCATAACCCTGAAAATTAGAATTTTATATTAACTATGCAATTGTTACAATTTTGAATATTGAGGGTGGGATATTCACTTTTCTCTTGAAAATAATTATTCCCTTTTGAAACATCCTCACCACTCATTTTAGATGTGGATGGTAGGTCCAAATTATTATTTGGTATCGGTCCATCACCATCGCCGGCAATTTTTTTGGCAATATTCAATTTATTTGAAATCGATTGTTCAATGTAGCTCTCTGCTACTGTAGTTGATTTCCAACCAGCGTGTCTTGATATTGGTGATACTTTCCCCAACATCAGCCAATAAAGTGGCTGAAGAACGCCTGAAACAATGACCCGTATATTCTTCTGGGCCTGGTAGCTTCAAAAATGCTGCAATTTTTCTTGGAATTTGACCGAGGATATTCTTCCCAACAACTTGTTTTGTACATTTGTTGTTCTTATAGAATATAAAAAAACGCCTATGTTCAGTATTTGCGGGACGTAGGCTAGCATATCTTCTATAAATATCCAAATAATTAACTGACTGGTTTTCAGTACTGCAGATGGTAAATGTTCGTTGTATTTCAGTTTTTGACTCTCGAATTGTAATCAATAAAGCATAAGTTAGGTCTTGAATGTCATCAACCTTGAGATTATTTAATTCTTCTCTACGACAAGCACCATGTACCCCAAATACTAATGCAACCTATAAAAGAATCAATAAGTTTTTTAATAACTTAATAAATATAGGTAGGTATAACATACCTTCATCATCAGATATACATTATCTGGAGCTTCTTTTAGAAAAAGTTCAATTTCATCCCTATTCAATATTTTGGATTTCTTCGGCTTATATCCATCATTCTTCCGTTTCAAAAATGCTATCAATTTTGGAAATTTGCTTGTTTATATTATTATACAAATTCAAAGTAGACTTTAACATCGAATAGTATGACCACAAAGAAGATGGTTTTCGATTCCTGGACTTCTCAAAAAAATATCCCAGTAATATATCTTCTGTAATCACCTTCACATTATTTTCATTGCGCCATTTTATGAACTCATTATACGTCTTTTCGTAAAGTTTCTTTGACTTTGTTGGTAGCAGTTCGAGTTTGGCACTCTCAGCCGATTCCAAAATTCCCATTGGTATGTATATAATAATATTAAGTTCTTCATCTGATGATTCCATAATTTTCGTGTTGAGTTCACTCACGCACTTTTTCAGATGAACATGAAGATGACCGTTAACCTTGTTTATTGAATTTGTTGCTAGACAACAACCAGCTTGCTTAACGTCGTAATTAGGTGGGTATATACTGGGTATTCTGTGTACAATTTGAATAAATGAATCTATTTCAGTATACAGAGATGATTATTGACACGATAATTGCGATATAAATATATATACAGTGTCCGCCAAAATCTTGGAACCATATGGAAAACTTTTTTATTAATAGTTTCTCAGAAAATGTCATTCTTCATAAAAGTTAGTTTCCCATGCTGTTCCAAGATTTTGGTGGACACTGTATAAACCGCTAGTGCATAAAATTTTGTATGTATCACGTGAGTAAAATGCGTTTATGGCCTTCGGCGTGTAATGGCCCTCGGCTAACGCCTTCGGGTCATTATCCACGCCGCAGGCCATAAACGCCTACTTGACGCCCTTGATGCATAAATAACTATTATGTCCGATCATAGCCACCTAGATGCAATATTAGAAGTGCCCCTAAAAGAATGAAGTAGGTGTAGAAACTCTTTAAAATGTCACATTCTTATCCAGAATTGTGTCAGAAATCCAAAACTGGAGCCTTTTCCGATGAAACCGGAAGTGATCGGAAAGTACAAAATATGCGATAACTCCACTACCATTTTACTACATAAAATTTCATTTTGATACACCTAATAATAATATTGACGATAAATTCTGATTGAATGAACCCATGAATTGTAAAATTTCAGAATTACAAGGATATATTCGCGTCGAACTACTATTACTTGATTTATTCTCCAACTATATGGTCGACTTTATCGTTATCACCATGCCAGACGTTACAAAAAAAAGACATTGTATAAGCTATTGATTACTAGAAATCCCATCTTAGGATTGCATTCAGGTATCAGTTTTTTAGCTGATTGCCTCGTCGCGTGGTCGCCTCGTGAATGGCCGCCTTTATCTTGGTCACGTTTTCACACATCACGCATTAAAAGCCCATTGTCTGAGATGACCATCGAGTATTAGTCATCGACATGTGATAAATTGCAGCCGTAATTGTGTGTGAAAGTGAATTTTCACTTTCTGAATTGTTAACGAACTCGTTTTCGGTGAAGAGTGAAATCACTTTTGGATTGTTTGTTTTTATAAACGAGTGACGGTACATTCCTGAAATAGATTTAATGATGGCGTCTGCATAATGATCTCTCATTTGGAGCTTATGGAAACCGATAGTGAGAGATGTGAACGGTGCCTTTGGGTGAATATTTAGGAGTTGGATGGAATTTGCATAAAAATGTAATGAATATAAGAGTAACAAAAAAAGAAACGGGACGTGGAGTGATTTCATATTATCTTCTCTAATTCTATTTTTCAATTTTTGGAGATTTTCTGGTCTATTCAGGTGGACTTTGATTTTCAAGTGTACCTATAAGCAAGACAAAATGAGAAAAAACTGGAATTCGCGGCCCCATAAACCGCTGGATCCAGTCATAGGTACATAAACTGATAGACAAATTCAAGTTATGAATAATAAGTGATAAATACTCAACTGAAAAACAAACAGAACTTGACATTCCGCAAGAGGGAGTTCTGGGACCCCTACTTTTTCTCCTGTATGTGAATGATCTTCCATGTTGCATTGAATATGGCAGGGGATTCTTATTCGCAGATGATACCACTATTATTGTAACATCAGACTAAAAAAAACTAACGCGCATAATACAAAAATTCTCAGAATGGTGCCATAACAACCACTTGATTACCAATTTGACAAAAGATGTGAATGTAGAGTTCGGGAACAAATATAAAGAAATACATAATGATAATAATAATATAATAATACATGTCCTAAAAAAACAATTTTAATCAAAACCATCTTTCGTTTACTCAATACTAAACACAAATATCACTGTTTGGGGACAATCTGTAGAAGTGGGTCGTTTAATTATAATCTAGAAGAGATTTTTGAGATTGATTTTTAGTATGCCTTATAACGATTCCTGTAGGGAAACTTTTCACAAATATAAAATTCTCACTCTGACCGGAATATACTTGTAAAGATTATTAAGTTAAATTAACCAAAATCTAGCATCTTCTACAAGAAGAAAATCTACCCGCTATGCAGGTGCCAATGCTTTCAATAATCACCTTTCAGACAACATTAAAAAGATCCACGATCACAAAAAATTCAAAAAAGAACTGAAGCAATTTTGCTTACAAACTGTTTTTACTCCATGAATGAATTTCATAATGCCATATGATGGTTCCTCTGGAAATTATTAATTATCTCTGTATTTTTTGTATTTTTTACTGAATCTTTGAGCAATTGTGTGTATTTGTTCCACGCGAATTCTTCATAAATTGAAACTACCATTTTGTAGTAGCAAGATGTGAAAGGTAACTTAAATATTTCTTTGTTCTTGTATGCAAAGAGACGAAAATAAACATAATCTAATCTATTCTAATAGTTCAATAACGTCGAATCTGGAGACCTTGCTGGCCATTCAATAATTTCTTTTCTTCCAATCCATCAGAGTAATATAAAAAAACGACATGCTAATAATTTGGGGGGTATTGCGTATGTGACTCCATCATTAAATGGGGAGTTACATCCTACCAGTACTGTTTATTCATGGATGAGCCATTCAAACCGAAAGCTACATTTTCAGAAAAACATTCACAAAAGAAGCAGGATAACCAGGAAAGCCTGGATACCAGGTCACAGTTACAAGGGCAATGATGAGGAAGATTCACCAGTCCGAGAAGAATCGATGAACTCCTATTGGGCCAGAACTTTTCTGTAGTAAGTATAGTGAAAGCGTTGGAAAACACAAATAACAGTTGTTGGGTAAAAAAGCAGCCTCGAGAATAATGAAACAATACGCCAAAAATTAGACAAGCAAAAGAGTTCATTGAAGGACCATCGTCAAAATTCTCGGAGTACCTATTGAGCCAGAATGGCAAAACAACCGGGATCCTAGTTGGGCTTCTAAGAGGGTTCTGTAGACTCAACAAACATATGAACATCATCGAATTGGCAGATACAACAACATGCAGGTTATTCCAAAACGATGGGAAAACCTCATTCAGGTAGCTGAGTGAAATCAGAAATCAGGAATCAGAAATTTTTTTGGTGCTTGTCAAACTACAGTTTTTACACAGGTCAATTTGGTACAAAAATAGTAGAAATAAAATTATTGCATAAAATACTTTCACAATTACATTGAAGGTATAAATAAAAAAGATACATTTTTGGAGTCTTAGTAACATACATATAATAGTATATTACGTAACAAGAGTTGTGAGTAACCCATTACGCACGAAATGTGTGCGTAATGGGCTTACAACTTGTGTAACGTACTATACTTTTTCTACGCCAATTCATTTTCTTCCATTCCATAGTCGTAGATAAAGTTGAGAAAATGTTCGGATACAATTATATTTTGTTAAAGAAATTGACATATAATAAATGACATGACATTTATTTTCATATCATGCTACTTAAGAAAACGAGTCCTATTTTTGAAGAAATTGCATATCGTGCTGCCACATTTAGGGGCATCACTCTTTCAATCCTAAATATATCTCGCTAATGCTGAAAGTTTTTATGTTTTTTAATTGACTAAATTGTGTAAACAGGCCAAATAAAGTCTTACGTAAATAAAAATTTCATTGTAATTAATTTAATTAAACCAAGAAATTTTAGTTTTCTTCTCAAAACGCACGTGTATGTTATGAGATCTCTTTTCGTGCATGTTATTGTTGAATGTCATTTACAAGGAATGATGACAGTGCGATTTTTGACGATTACAGTCATGGGCGTAAAAAAATAACCTACTGAGTATTGTGTAGAGTTTTAAATCAGAGTTAGAAAAGGCTTGTACAGTTGATAAATTCTTCATAGTTATATAATGCTTCACTTAAGAGCATTTCAATGAAATTCTGTATGAGAGATCTGTGAGTATTCTGGTAAATTAGCTGATAAATTATTTCACTTTGACATGAGTGCCCCCAAGCCAAAATTGCATAGCAACCCACTGAATGAAATAATGCATGATAAGCTTGCCAGCATACTTCAGAGTTTGCAACACTTTTAAGATTCCTTAGAAGAAAAATATTTTTGGAAAGTTTTTTTGCAACTGAGTCGACGTGGCTTTTGAAGGTCAAAGTTGAGTCAATGTGGACAGCTAGGAATCTGACTTCAGAAGGAATTTCCATATTTTTATATTGTCTTAGACTGAACATCATATTTACTGTTTTTGACTCATTTAGGGAAAGCTTATTTGCTATAAACCATTTATTGTATTCGGTCATATTCATCGTCATTCTTTCGGTCAGCTCTATGTAAGGTAGGTGAGCTAATTATTGCCATGCTCTTATTATTGTCTCTTCGCAAATATTCGCTAATTCGGCCCTTGCATCGCATATGGCATTGTCAGATCAACTATCGTTTTAGGACAAACACTGTCAAGACATTTGAGATGCATTCTGTCAGTAATGGCGTTCGTTTCAAAGCAGTGTGTGTTCCATGAATTTACCTCATAAAAAATTTGAAAACTGTACTGCTTGTTTTGAAAAGCTTGTTAATACCGATAACTGCAAGGTGAGAACGTTATATGGTAGGTACAATCAAGTAGATTCTTATTACATATTTTGCTCAATTAAATATGAAAGCAAATGAAACATTAATCGCCTTTTTTGTCTGAGTAGCTGTGATCCTAATATTGCCATGTGAATTAGAAAAAAATCAACAAGAAATTGAAAAATCAACAAGAAAAACAAGACAAGATAAAAGGCAAAAAGAAAGAGCAATAAGAAAAGAAAATAAACAAACAATATATTGTGCCAGAGAGGTATCAACAATGTTGAAAGAATACGGGGTACCCTTCTCTCTAAGCGTTTTCACCAAGTGGAAAATAAAAGGCAAACATCTGTCAGAATACAACTACTTCCCTGGCTAATACCACGACGGACATTGAACTACAACTGACAGATATTTGTGCAACGTTATTCAAAGTGCTTGTCTCGTAATTAAACAGAAAATCATCCTTCATTTGGCTGGGAATGACCACCTGCAGGCATGCATGTTTCGAGGTTTATTGCCTCTCATCAGTAACACCACGATCTACAACAAAGTTGATATATTCGAACTCGTTCGAATTTTTACAGATTTCTCTCCCCGGAGACTGTGCTACTTGGGAGTGTTTTGTCTTGTTCCGTGCGGATGGCGCTTCGATCAACTTGGTTGTAGATCGTGGTAATATCCGTGGGGAAATATTAGTTAAACAGTTGATTATTATTTGTTTCGCAGGGACAGGACCATTATAATGTTGTCCGACCTACCCTGTCACTGATGAGAGGCAATAAACCTCGAAACATGCATGTCTGCAGGTGGTCATTCCCAGCCAAATGAAGGATTATTTTCTGTTTAATTATGAGACAAGCACTTGCAATTGGGTCTTCTTTGAAGAACGTTGCACAAATATCTGTCAGTTGTAGTTCAATGTCCGTCGTGGTATTAGCCTGGGAAGTAGTTGTTTTCTGACAGATGTTTGCCTGTTATTTTCCACTTGGTGGAAACGCTTAGAGAGAAGGGTACCCCGTATTCTTTCAACAAGGAAAAATAAAATAAACAAGAAGTCCAAAAGTAGTGAATTGTGGTTCTGTTTTTTATGTAATGAAGATCGCCAGGCTGATATGAGATTGTGTCATGCATGTGGCCAATACTTTCATGAAGAGTGTGTGGGTCTTACTAAAAATGACAAAGATGCATTCCAGTGCCCCCATGAGGGCACATACAATAGATCGCCAAAGGTCGCAGCATGGAGAGGCTCTTAGAAGCACATAAGCCCCTTGATACTCTGAATCTTACTTGTCACCACATGACTTCATGACAATACTTCTATTTTGTGACGATCTATTGAATACGCCATCAGTATACATTATTTCAACACTTACTTCAATAAACTATTTGAATCGACTGACTAGCTCCTGTTTTGTTAGATACTTATTTACTCTTTTTTTTTTCATGGAACATTCAATATAAAAACTGTTTGAGCGATAACCAAAACTCTAGTTGATAATCCGAAAATGTATCAAGTCATACATTTGAAAATGAAAAGTTTGCTGTTACATCTCAGAAAATGTAAACTTGGCAGCATCGTCTGAACAAAAAATGTATTCGTAGTTCTACATAATAAACTGATAAAAACAATTCCCTACTCTAAGCGCTCTGGATATACAAGTTTTACCCGAATGTTGGCTCTGGATAGCCGGGAATGCATGGAAACCCTAGACCGCATAGATAATCACTTTTGTGTTAACTGAACTCTTCCCAAATAATTGAATATCCTTCCGCAGACTAAACTACCATTTGCGGTTTTGTCATGGCACAATAATTATAACATGACACCGCATAGTTCTATTCAACCACAGAACTTGACACATTCCAATTAATCTCCATTAGATTTCGATTAATAAACGAACAGATAAACACCGGGTTCGGCTTATAGACGGGATCGATATTTAACCACGTATTTAACGCCCGTGTTCACACAAGTATACAGTGACCGGCAGAAAGTACGCATCATATGGGAAATTCTTTTGTTAATAGCTTTTGACAAATATCGATACGTGCAATCGCTTCTGCATCTTAAGAATCCCCAGAAGACGTTGTACAGTGCCGTTCGTCCTTTCGTATGTGGCGGAAAATTCAAAAAATTTCAAATTTTTGTCTCAAAACACTTATTTGAAAAAATATCGAAAAATGTTATTCGGAAAAGTTGTTCAGAACGACATTTTATAGCTATGTACAAGTTTTGAGAGAAATCTGAGATAAAAAAAATTCTGTTTGGAAATAATAGATTTCTGGAATAGAAGCTCATTAGTAATGACAACAGTGACATTTCAAATAATATTTTGTAGAGATTCACAAGCTATATCTATTGTATTCAGAGAAAATTTGAAATCTGTGAATTTGCCATGTGTTCAGCTGCTTCATAAGAGGTCACTGAAATATCTTCAGGAGACTATAATCCCGTTATAGAAAATTATTAATAAACGGCAATGTATCAATAATATTACACCACAAATGCTGCAAAATGTGTCCAGGGAAATGAAATTCCGAACAACTACTTGTATTGAACGTCAGGGTAGACATGTCGAGTAACGGACAATTAAAAAGTTTGCAGAATATATCAAAGGGTTTGGTTTATAATTATCTTTTAATAACAAATGTTTGAAAATAAAAAGTAAAAAATATTTAAGTTCTGTTTTGTCAAAAATTACATAAACTTTTTGTTCTAATAAAATATTCAAATTGAAATTGTGTAGAAACATGGTTCTTTATTAATAATTTTCTATAACGGGATTATAATCTCCTGAAGATATTTCAGTGACCTCTTATGAAGCAGCTGAACACATGGCAAATTCACAGATTTCAAATTTTCTCTGAATACAATAGATATAGCTTGTGAATCTCTACAAAATATTATTTGAAATGTCACTGTTGTCATTACTAATGAGCTTCTATTCCAGAAATCTATTATTTCCAAACAGAATTTTTTTATCTCAGATTTCTCTCAAAACTTGTACATAGCTATAAAATGTCGTTCTGAACAACTTTTCCGAATAACATTTTTCGATATTTTTTCAAATAAGTGTTTTGAGACAAAAATTTGAAATTTTTTGAATTTTCCGCCACATACGAAAGGACGAACGGCACTGTACAACGTCTTCTGGGGTTTCTTTAGATGCAGAAGCGATTGCACGAATCGATATTTGGTCAAAATTTATTAACAAAAGAATTTCCCATATGATGCGTACTTTCTGCCGGTCACTGTATAATTTGTAGTCTCCATCGACGAGTCAAATTACTAATTTTGGACCTGATATAAATTTTTTGTATGTCTTTAGAAGTTAATTTATTTCTTGAATTCACAACTTACATTGTTTTGAAAAAATCTTCATTGATCATGATAAGTTTCATATAAAAATGAGAATACAACAGAATAAAAATAAAAACATATTTGGAAATGTCGTTGTTTTTCCGTGTTGTAATAATTACAACAAAATTATGGTGGAACATGTTATACAGAAGAACCATTAGATAACGACGGAACATCAACGGGATCGGAAGAAAATAATCTTCCACTTAATGTAGAATATGTTCAATGAAATAATGATAATCTCAATTTTGAAATCACAGAAGTAGTGGGCAATCGGAACTCCCTTTTTCACGACTACACAGGAAAGTAATGCAAGTCGCACTGTAGAGTCCCACAGAAAGTGGCTTAGGTCCATACACGTGCAGAAAGTTACTTTCCGCTCCATGTGTGGAAAGTAGATAAGCTGTCAATTGCGTAATTTCTGTTTAGATTTGCCGCCTCAAGCTATTTGATTTATATTATTTGAACACAAAATACAATCTATTTGAGAAGTGTAATTTTTTTCATGTTCAAAATAAAATAAAAAAGTTGATATCGGTAGGATTCGATGCCGCGTACCACTGATTGCCAGTTGAAAAAGTCAATAAACTTGACTAACTCAGCCAAATACAGTATAGTTAGACCTACACCTTATTATTGAATATTTCAAATTTGTAGTAATTACTAATTGTAAAGTGTGTAAAATTCGAACGAGTTCGAATATATTGGGAAAGAGAGGTATCAACAATGCTGAAAGAACACGGGATACTCTCCTCTCTAAGCGTTTCCACAAAGTGGAAAATAAAGGCAAACATCTGTCAGAAAACAACTACTTCCCTGGCTAATACCACGACGGACATTGAACTACATCTGACAGATATTTGTGCAACGTTCTTCAAAGAAGACCCAATTGCAAGTGCTTGTCTCGTAATTAAACAGAAAATTATCCTCCATTTGGCTGGGAATGGCCACCTGCAGACATGCATGTTTCGAGGTTTATTGCCTCTCATCAGTGACAGGGTAAAGTGTGTCTAATCATGAATTTGACCTTGTAGATATTATGTCAAAAAATATTCTGCATTTCAAAATAATTTTTCAGATTTGATGAAGTTATTAGTTTGTAAAATTATTGCGTGGTCGTAAGAAATAGTTATTTACCTAACAAGTGCGGAAAGTAGTATTTTTCCGCACGCGACGGCAGTTGCACGAACGACGCGAAGCGGAGTTCGGGCAAGCTGTCAAGGGTGGAAAAGACATTTCCGGCAAAAGGAATGTTTTTCCAGCGAGCGTTTCTGTCCATCTTATTCATGAAAAAAGAGGTTTTCAATATACAATTTTATAATGATGCTACCAAATGACACATAAGACAGAATAGTTGCATAGATCATTTAGTTAGTACTGATTAAACTTATTGTCATCAATACAAAAATCGGGGGAAAAAGTAACTTTTCAGCATCATTAGTGTGGAAAAGTACACTTTCAAAACGAATAATCGTGCTACAATATTCCCACTCGTGTTAAAAATGTTACTTTCCGCACTTGTAATGTAATGTACTATTCCAAAAGCACTTTCCTTGAGATGATTATTACTGAGATATTAACAAAGATACTGAAAATAAAAACAGCGTCTACCCAAATTTAATCTAGAGATACAATATAATTAAACGTACCATATATGTTTTTTCTACATTCATGCAGAAAGCAAAACTTTTTTGAACTATATTCAATGGAAAAAGAAGCATACACATAAACGTTCAAACCCACTACATATTTAGCAGATATTCTGTGAAATTGGCCATACGTTTTAAATAGCTACATATTTTATATTATTTTGTATTAGTGTTAGCAGTCAGAGTTGAACAAACAATGCCTTCCCGAGAATAACTCCGTAATCAAAACCGATCCGCTATGTTCTAAACCGTCTACCTGCATAGAGCAAACTGTCTGTACTATGACCACACCTCCTGATAACATACGCGCTCATGGCTACTATGATTTTAATTTTTATAATGCAACTGTGGTTATATAAACGTCAGTCAAAATTTAATTCTGACAATTACAGAACTGAAAGTTTTAAAATGAGTAATATTAATGGAAAACTAGATTATGGTGATGGAATCGATAGTAATAATTATTTATGTAAATTGCGTATTTCATTTTCCTTCACCTAGTGCCGCACCTACATAAATATCTCTTTGCTTTTTGCATGAACGTAAAAAAAATGTTGTATGCAACTCGTGCAAAAAATGTTTATTGTACTTGTTGCATAAATAACTATTTTCTACATTCATGCAAAAAGCAAAACTTTATTGAACTATATTCAGTGGAAAAAGAAGCTCTTTATTGCACTAGTGCAATAAAGTTTTTATTGCACTCATCTGTCATTCTACTCATCATGATAAACATAAACGTTCAAACCCACTACATATTTAGCAGATATTCTGTGAAATTGGCCATACGTTTTAAATAGCTACATATTTTATATTATTTTGTATTAGTGTTAGCAGTCAGAGTTGAACAAACAATGCCTTCCCGAAAATAACTCTATAATCAAAACCGATCCGCTATGTTCTAAACCGTCTACCTGCATAGAGCAAACTGCATGTACTATGACCACACCTCGTGATAACATACCCGCTTATGGCTACTATGATTTTGATTTTTATAATGCAACTGTGGTTATATAAACGTCAGTCAAAATTTAATTCTGACAATTACAGAACTGAAAGTTTTAAAATGAGTAAAATTTATGATGAAATCGATAGTAAATAATCATTTACTTAAATTGCGTATTTCATTTTCCTTCACCTAGTGCCGCACCTAAATAAATAATTCTTTGCTTTTTGCATGAACGTAGAAAACGTGTTGTATGCAACTCATGCAAAAAATGTTTATTGCACTCGACGTGTTGTCCAACTCGGCCTAACGGTCTCGTCGGACAATTTCACGTCGAGTGCAATAAACACTTACTTTAAATAACTATTTGGATTCAAAAACTATACACCTTCAATGTTCCGTCGCGTCGCTTAGAACTCGTTATACAATATTATTTAATAAATCGGGTGTACACGGAAGGTCCCTATAACTTTTTGGTTTTCGGATATAATGGAATTAAATTTGTAAGATTTGTATAAAACTGCATTTTTTGACAAGTGAAGTCGTAGATACAATGGAAGTTTTACGTAATAAGTTTTAAGATTTGGGATATCAATTTTGTAAATAAAACAAAATGCAAAACAGAATTGAAAATGAAGCTTGAATTTTACCAACAAGATTGTTTATGAGGCGTGATCACAATAGTAATGGGAATGATGGTTTCGCGTTAAAAAAATATACAAAATTATGAAAATTAAAACTATAAACATTAAATTTCCACTGTGTTTCGGCCTTAACTCAACTTCATGCAAATTCAGGATTCACCGGAAGTGACATAAACCGGAAGTGACATAAATTTAATTTTCATTCTAGAGGGCTATGGATACGAAATAACAGATTTCAGTCCTAAAATGTGTGAAAAATGAAACTTTACTGCTATCCGTCAAAATGTTTCAGCTATGTGAAGTTTGATTGAAAGTTTTCATTACTTTTTTTTAGAATGGCAAAATGGTGGTTCGTTCGGCTAGAAAAAAAGAACATTTTAATACGATGAATTTCATTATGGACACCATAAGGTTTTGAAAAAATTTCGGTAAAATCTTTGAGAAAATTACGTTAAGTATAGCTTTTCAAAACTGAAAATGGAACTATTATATTGAAACTACCTCATATAGAGTTTCAGATTTTCTAAGTGACAAATAGATACCTAATATGTCGACACGTCAATTTTTCCCGAAACAATTTAATGATTTTGTTTCAGTTGTGTTGGTCACAGTCCACTCGATAATTTCCAATCTCATTTTGAAAAAATCTATCGTTTTCGTGCTACTTTAACTATTGTTGTTTAATGAGGGTTCACTGTGTCTCCGCTTCACACTACCTGCAGATTATTTACTTATATTTAGAGCTATTTGTGTAAGCTTCAAGACCGTCTTTGCGAAAAGTAAATTTCGCAACGTCATGGGCTTATTCTAATCCGGAATAATCCGTCTATTAATTCGTCCATTAGGATGACCTATAAAGCAAGGGCGAGCATCCCTTTTTACTCCAGCTGTCAACGTTAATTCGCCAATATATGATACCCTAAATATTTACTTTGTTTAACAGCTTCATTTAATTCAAAATTGTTTCCATGAAATCACACAATTGCCTCCGCCAAAATTTCAAAAGATCGTTATTTGCAGATTAGAAATTGTAAAATCGGTAAATGCTGAAATTGTTTTTCTCCACTATAATGAGAATGAAGATTGTCAAAACACGAATAGATGTAATCATTTCTCGATGAGAATATATAATATATACAGGGTGGCCCATCGAAAACGTACCGCAAAGCATTACAGATTGGGAATGAATTTTCCGGCAAAATACAAAAACACGTCAAGATTATTTGCCAGGGGAATTCTGGCACAAGAAGACTAGTAAAACCTTCAATCCCCTAAGTAGGGGTGTCATCCCAAACATGTTTTCAAATTGAAAGGGGAGTCAAGTTATATTTCATTAGAAGGGGCTTGGCATTGTCTATAGAGTGCTGGGTAGTTTTTGAAAATCGGTCTACTCTTTCAGAAAATATGTATCATTAAAACTCCAACAATAATGTTTGATGAAAAATGCAAAAATTTTTTCAATTGTACTTTAAAACTTATAGTAGGTATCATTGAAATAAATTATCTGTTTATGCCGATTTGCAGATGTTTTAGGCTCATGTTAGAGAGTAGTGGTTCAAAATTGTTGACTTTAAAATTTGTCATTAGACTGAAAATTATTGAGCTTTCTTTCAAAAACGTAAATGTGGAAATCGGGTCGTGGAGTTGTTTGATATTTTTTTGAAAAAATATTATGGCGAACATGTCGCAGCTCACATCGAAGTAGGGATAGTAATAATTTTTTGAGAAAAATTTGTGTAACTTATTGACTTTTGAAATATTTTTCCTACAACTGCTATGAAAAGTAGCGTATTTCTCATAGCTTAATTAATTTCAACACGATGTATTTATTGCTCGTACTCTGAGATTTTTTTTTTCTCACGGCACTTTGTCCACAATCAAAATAAAATTAACGCTGCTAATAAAATCGTCAACTTTATTGAACAATACTCGAGGTCTTTACTGAAATGGAGACAATGCACCGTATATGAATGATCAACCCTCAACTTCTACAATTAATATAACAGATTTTTTTTTTAAAAAGAATGACATTCCGGGTTTGTATAAATTTTACTATTAACTATAATTTTAAATAAATTATTCATCTGTCAAGAGGTACGATACTTTAATGTTAGTGTGGTTGTGAGAAACAATAAATATTGAGGTATATTACTTGTATTTTTTTAATTTTTGCAGTTGTATGAAAAGTATAGTGCGAAAAATGTGAGGAAAGTACTTTTTCTCACTCGTGTGTTTGCGGCACTCGCCCTTCAGGCTCGTGCCACAAACTTCCACACTCGTGAGAAAAGTTGAACTTTTCCCACTTGTTGCACGATATACTACTGTTATAATTGTCATTTGTATGAAAGAGGGATTCCCAACATGAAGGTGTGCTCTCTCTCCTTCTCATTTTTACAGTAGTGGAAATTGCTCTTTCAGTTCCAAGTCAATGGTATGATCATTAATCTAGATTGAAATGAATAGCACTTGGTTTTTCAGGATGTGGTGTCTCGACGCCTAGACAGGCCCAAAGAAGGATTGTTGGAGGCGAAGAAGCTGGATTCGGAACGTTTCCTTGGCAAGCTTACATCAGAATAGGATCTTCCCGGTGAGTAAGTCAGTTTGCTTTCTTATATACCGTAGACGCATGTATTGTCTAATATAAGATACTTTACATAACACCGGAAAGAAGATTATTTCTGTAACTACATACTTTCTGCTTTTGAACTTGGCTCGAAGGAAAAATAACTCAGCTTTTTGTTTGAGAGCGTTAAATGTGCTATGTGATATTATAACTATGCCTTTCTTCTTTGCATCTAGGTAAAAGTATCCGCACGCGAAAGTTTTTCAAGGAGCGCTACTAAGATTATTTAATGAGATTGTAGAAAAAATACTGGTCTTAACTCAAACGGAAAGGTTCTTTTCGGCACTCGACTGTTTACCCGAACTTCACTTTGCGTCGTTCGGGTAACGGCAGTCGCATGCAGGAAAGGTACACGCACATCTCATATTCTACTATAAAACTTATAGGTAAGAATCAATAGGCGCATTCACCAATTTATATAGACTGTTAGCCTTAGCGTATTCGCCAAAATTTCGCCTAGGTCATTTGTACCAGTATAGCGGTTCTTCAAGGGTTTAATTACGGAATGACAAAAAAGAAAATGATGATCATAGCGCTGGTACCCGCGGCCCAATCGCGTGGGCGTTAATAACAATTAAACCATTTGTACCAGGCCAATTTTTGCGCAGCTAAACATCGTCGAGTAGCCATTCACGGAAATCACCTGCTATACGTTTCCGACGGTTCCCAATGGCCGCCATACCACCGCAAGAGAGTAATTTTTTTTTTTGTTTTTCGATTTGTGACAGTATTGCATTTGGATTTTTGAAAAGTATTTGATAAAATGTGACCATTAGTATAGTTGTCATACGTCTAGTAGGGAGAAAAAGCGCTGCCATACTTGAAAAACTTATTTATTCGGCCGACACTTTTTGAAAATACGTCTGTAAAATACGTAAAATCATTTTTTACATCATGGAATCATTGTATTCTGTTCGTTTGGATGTGATTCTACCTAAAAAAAATATTCCAGACTGTAACGATGGGGCGGAAGACTGTCGGACTTGAGCAAAGATGTTAAAAAAAAATAAAATTTTGACGATTTGTACCAGTATGGCTGGATTTTAGGAAATTATATGATACAATGTGACCATTATTATATTTGCCATACTTCTAGTAGAGGGAAAAAGTTGCGCCATACTGGTACAAATCGTTCGAATTACGAATAAAATCTTAGAATTTTGAACAAATATTGTACATATTCGCCACCTCCCACAGGTATGGCATGATCAGACTTCTATTTATGACCATACAGAGAACTGTTGAAAAAAGTTTTAGGCTGGTACAAATCGTTTAGCAAAAAAAATGAAAATTACTCCCTTGCGGTAGTATGGTGGCCATTGGGAAACATCGGGAACGTATGGCAAGATGATTTCCGTAAGGGGCTATTCGACGATGATTAGCTGCGCAAAAATTAGCCTGGTACAAATTGTTGAATTGTTTTTTTTTTGAATTAATGTATTTGTGTCGGTATGGCGGGCTGTAAGTCACACCGGAGAAGTATAGCATAACACTTATCGCCTACTTCTTTTTTTTTATCCACTATCGGAAAATGCAAGTATTTTTGTGGAACAAATCGTTCGACACTCGTTATTATCCGACACGTTCGATTAACTCCCACGCGATTGGGCCGCCGGTACCAGCGCTATGACCATCATTTTCTTTTTTGTCATTCCGTAATTATACCCCTGAAGAACCGCCATACTGGTACAAATGACGTAATATTTTGTGTCACCATCTCCCGGTCTAATTTTCAACTGAACAAATATTGGAAATTCGAATTGACTGTGCATGCCACTCATCAAATCAATTATCATTTCTATGATTGAAGAGCAATATACTTATATTATAACCAATTTATTATTATTTGTTGCATTCCGTTAGAGTGATAAGAATTTGTTGAATTTTTTCATTCGATTTACTGTAATTCCCTCACGATAAACTAACGAGTCGATGCTAGATTTGAATTACCGTATTGACTGTTGACTTTTGTATATGGATATATCAAAGGATGATTCAATATAATTAACTGACAAATAAACTGTTTGTAGGATAAGATGACCACCTCAGGTGTCGTTAGTTATGTTTGGATGGGGTTATAGAAATATCTTCCAACCTAAATAATTTTTATTCAGAATTTTTTATTGATAAAACTAATGTAAGAATCGCGTCTATAAAAAAGAGAAATTACTCAACTAACAACGTAAAAATAATCTAAGCTACTTGGGTGAGATATTCTATTTTTTAAAACTAGTGTCATTATTGAAGAGGGAAAGCTGGGCTCAGGTTACTCAGGAAGGTTTATGAGTCACAATTTCAATTTGAAAAAATGTAATAATAATAATACATTAATTTCTTTATAATTTTCGACAAAAATACAAATACAAATTACTTTTGAAAATAAAGGGCGAACTATTAAAAAATATTCCTCCATTCTTGACCATATCAAACATAAGCCGAAAATCATTCCTGTAAATGTATCAAGACAAACTTCATACAAAACTTCAACCCAAGATCAGAAACACAAGAGAAATGCAAAATATGTAATGTAAGCTCAGCTGAACTGATTCAATAACTTGAAGAAAGGAACCGTCAGAAAAAAGTCGGCCTTGTTTTCTGATAATTCTTGTGATATAGCAACCTTTGATTTCCGTTATCTAATAACATTCCTCTTTATTTTTTATCGTCTCCGAGTCGACTTACAAATTTGTTCCGGAAGCTTCTAGTAGACATTCACCAAAGTCGCAAATGTTTGCTATTTATTTTTCAATTCAGCATATTCATTAATAATTTCTGTTTGTTGTTTCCCCTTCCAGAACCGAATCCTTCCAGCAATAGGCGAGGACACGAAAAAATATTGTTGCTCCAAATACATACCCAGAAAAGATTTTTTGAGTAAAATTTCAATTACAGCTGGTTTAATTTCTTTCTGAAAAATAGAAAAGTTTGAAGGTTCTAATATTGGCGCTCTTAGTGACGTACGTGCCCCAGCAGCCAATAGGCGTAATCGGGTTGATTCTGACGTTTAACGGCGACGTTGCCAAGCTCCTAAAACTATAAACTAGAAAAAATACGGTAAAGAAGTGACAGAAGATATTATTCCCAATGTCAAACGACGATGGCGAATTTGAAAGGTGAAGGTCACGGTGAAACCATTGGATCTGCTATAAAATAATATGTGTGCATATATAAACAAAGAACTGGATAGTTTCAATATTGTGAATGATTGTGGTCCATATAAATTATGATCGAGATAGAAAGCTAGCATTTATTTTTGTTTTGCCTCAAAGGTATTTCAGAGTTTGAATACTTTTTTCCGTTTATAGGTACTAGTTGAGTGAATGGCTATAAACCATAAACCTGGTCATTTACGAAAGCGGTTCCTGGTAAAAAGTCACCATTATGTCATTAGAATCACAGAACGACAATCATCGGCAGTTTGTTTACACGTTCGGTTAACCAACTTTGGTAACAGTGAATACTTAACCGCTAAATCGTGTCACATCTAGAAGACAGTAATTATGTGATATGTCACCTTTTCTTCTGAATTTGACAACTTTCTACTCTAAGTGAAAGAGGAATCATTATATTCATAATTCATTTGTTTTTGTTTGTTTTTGGTTTTGTTGTTTTTGGTGTGATATATTGTGACTGCGAGATTATTTGTAAATCAAAAGTGTTATCCTAAAAACCACTTTGCCCGAGTTTTCGGATCACTAGGAATAGAAATAAACACGTTATTGCTATTTTAACTATTGTTCAAACACTAGGATCCGAAGCAAACTTTAAGAGGCAGTCTGAAAAATCTGATACAAAAAAGAGCAATTTCTTGATACAAGATAAACAACCACAGAATAAATATAACTCAAACTGAAGAAAAACTGAAAAAGGACCACCCCTTTTGTTCGATACCAATTTGAGCATGCGCATTGCTGCATTACTTGTCCATGACCACAGATCTCAAAATTTATTCGTCTCAACATTTGTGTTTTGTGGACATAAGTATGGCAACGTTGCTAAATTAATTGACGCTGTCAACTGTGGGATTGGTTGCTGGGGGTAGTACGTCACAATGGCGCTAAAAAAAGCCATTTGAATTGATGAACTTACAATATTTTTCTTCAAGTTTCAGACAACTCGCAAAAAACAAGAAAATTGTCAATAAAGTATTCATACGCCATTAGTAGTGCTGTAGGTTGAAAATATATCTTTAGAGTCCTTGTCGCCAGTGTTGAATTTATTGGATTGGGGTTTTCAAGAATAGATATGAAAAAGAGCTATAGCGATTTATTTTTATTGGATACAACCAGTCTCATGACTATACGCCATTGTTTTTGCCAGATGCTCCCCTCTCTCTCTCTCTCTCATTATTTTTTGGACCTTACTTTCGATTGGCGCACTAGTATATTTATAGAGATTCGCTCTACCCCAGCCTGGTTACTGGCGAAAATAGTGGGCGGTTCGTCAACATTAAATGTATTTCCTTTTTTTTTCTTGCACATAACACGGCAGACTTCACGAACACTTAAAAAAAAATCGGTTAATGCACGTACTAGACAGCAGACTTCACACATGGCACCGTCCATTAATTATCTTCCTTCATAAACTCAGTTATTGTAATCAATACAACACGAGTCTCGAAACACGAACAATCAGCCTCTACAATTTCTCTACCAGAAAAAGGTGTATGCTCGACTTAGGAATTTCATTTAAACTATTATCCTCACTACATGATGCTTAGATAATGTAATCCCACGGGGGTTCTGATGGTGGATGATTTGAAGAGTCATAATGTCCCTCTGTACTTCATTCCTTGTGTAGGTCGTCTCAGTAACCGTGATGGCCCTGTAACAGAATTCAGTCAGATTCAACACGTTCATGTCAGTTTTAACAATATCACAGGTTTAGTTGTGAAAGATCTTCGGATTGTCAGAGACTCGATATACCTTTCACTCGTGATAGTTTTTCTAAGAGGGTTACATCGAAGTTGCCTTGTGCAAAGATTCTGCACTTGATTGCTGTTGTAACCTTGCTGTGCTGCAGTTGGGCAGCATCTGGTTTGTAGGTCCTTCAAGCCGTGGTCCATATTCAGGATTGGAATATTTTATCCCATTCCTTGTTTTGGTATGGTTTTGGAATCTATAACAACCACCTTGGTTGTTTGAAGAATATCCTTAGGTAATTCAGTTTCTCAACGAGTTCTTTTCGAGACGCAGTCAAACAGCCAGAATATCTTGTTTTCATTCAAATATGTCAGAATCAAATCTCCATTGAAGACGTAGCTGTATAGCGGAAGTTCAAACCCCTACCTGACTTGCATGGAAGAATTTCCTCGGTGAGTGCACCCTGCAGGGGAACCCTCTGATCTTCTGACAGGTGCTGGTCTATATAGTTCTATAGGTATAGTTCTCTGTTAGTCATCTTCAGACTTCTAGTAGCCTCCTCGTAACTACCTCGCTCAGGCGCTTGCTGAGAAAGAAGCGTTGCTGTGCTGGGCATGCTTCAGTTGTGCTAAAGGTTTTCCCGACACCAGCGCGATCCTTATTTTCATTTTCTGTGCAGGAGGATTTTTTCTGTTGCTGTAATGAAAACGATTTACATTTTCCACTTTTCATTGAGCGAGAGGTACTGAAGGTTTAGTATTGACTCTGTTTCTACAAGGTATGTTTCTCTCGGATTTTAGAGGTTTGTCTAGATTGGTTCAACCCAAACTTGATTCAACTGGAATCTCCTGGGTGATCATTTTCATCCATATGGTTGGGTTTTTTCAACTGAAAGTTCTTCGGAAGTTTTTTTCTTTCTGTTAGGTTTCCACAAGTGAGGGAAAAGGAAGTCCACATCTGCATAGCCACCTATATAATATAAGGCTAATTACGAGGATATATTGAAAAATTCTTAGCCTACTATAGAACCAAACAAAACTTCAATGTCAAAATATTTTTTACTCAACATATTCTCCTCTTGATTGGATACATTTATTACAGCGAACCTGCAACGTCTCTAGACCTTAAAAAAAAAAAAAAATGTTTCTTCTTGCTCTGCAAACCAAACCTCCACAGCTTTTATTACATCCTCGTTGGAAGGAAATTTACGACCTTTTAAACTTTTGTTCAGTTAAGGAAAGAGATGATAGTCGGACGGAGCCAAATCTGGTGAATAAGGGGGGGGGTTCTAGTAATTCAAACCATAAATCACGAATTATTTGCATGGCAACATGAGATTTGTGTGCAGGGGCGTTGTCCTGCAAAAACAAAACACTTTTGGATATCTTTCCGCGTCTTTTCTCTTTAATTTTTTCCCGTAGAATGGTCAGTAATGTTGAATAGTAATCTCCAGTTATTGTTCTACCCTTATCCAAAAAATCAATCATGATTACTCCACGGCAATCCCAAAAAACTGAAGCAAGATTTCCAGCAGATTTTTGGACACGAAACTTCTTAGGTCTTGGAGAACCGGAGTGTCGCTATTCCATCGATTGTTGCTTTGTTTCTGGATCGTAGGAATGTACCCAAGTCTCATCCATAGTAACAATTCGGTTTAAGAAAACTACATCGCTTTCAAATCGAGCACAGATCGAACGCGATGCTACTACCCTTGCACGCCTAGGGTCAACATTCAAACATTTGGGGATCCATTTTGCAGCAATTTTTCTCATGTCCAAATTGACGTGAACTATATGATGAACAAATGAAGAAAATGGCTAATATTGAGGGCTACCTAATTCTTTATCTGGCTGTTCCATTCAGTCAGTTTTCCTAGGGGTTTGTTCATCAGTGGGGTAGGACGTATATTTCCACTGGGTAGATCATATTTTCCAGGCGAAGGTTGAGACATTATCAGAACGAGCATTGCTGATATCATATATAACTGAGACTCCCGATTTTATGCACGATTAAATTCACCATCTCTCGGTATCGATGGATTATTGGAATTTTTGAGATGGGCTGGTAATGAATTAGAGAGAAAATTAAACCAAATACAATAACTTCAACCCAATCAACAAAAATAACGATTAAAACAATGATAAAAATAATATATTAATCGATATATATTTATATCCAAGTTATAAAAATCCATCGAAATCAGTTTTCTGATAGATAAACATTCAGGCCGATGGGTAATGTCAAAGATTGATATAAATTGAAAAAAATTACTTAGATATGATGTGATGGATATCTCTTCGAGTACATTTATTTAACTCAATCCTGTTTTGTATGATGTGAAGATATTGAAAACGGAATCCAGAATAAGCTAATTATTTGTTCCGCAAACAAGGGATGATTCAGGGACCTGGAAGAGACCCAACACAAACAAAACATAATGAGAATTCGAAGCTGAAACGTTAATATTTGAAGAGGTAGGAATGTTAATTAAACAATAACAAAGAGTATTAACACCCTATGGAGAGTAAATTATTCATTTGTCATATGATAGAAAACAGGGTTTCTGATATAACATAAAATCGATACGCTGCCCTTGATACTCTAAAATAACGTTGATATGATGCAAGAATATATTCGAAGATTTTTCACCATCAAAATACACCAAGTTTCAATAACAAACTTAACTATTTCTATTTTTTAAACAAGTTATGTGATGTTATGTGTGTGATGTGAGTTCACGGACAATTCTGGGTCCAGATATTTGATACTCATTAAATCCGATCATGACAGTGCCTTCTAGTTCCTGATTGTACGGGATCTTGGTGAGATAAGAACTGAATTTTGGTGGAGTTTCATAGATGGAAAAGGCCTAGAAGCTCCAGGGATATTAGGCATTTACACATTGGGCAGAGTCCGTTCCCAACTGCCTATTTTAAATTTAATGAGGAACATTTTCATTAAAACACAATGAAAACTAGAGAAAAGAAAAATATCAATTGAATACAGATATGGAATTCTTACTTAATACATATTGAAAATTGATACAACCTCTTATTCTCATTGCCTGAAAAATAATGATGTAAATGGTCAATTCACAACAACAGTCCACATACTTTTCAATTGAAGATATTTCCTAATGGATAATAATCACTATTCTTGCGTAATCAAGATCAAAACACTCATTAACATGACATACTATTGAAAGTATTTTTCTTTGGTATTGTTGAATACGGTTAATTATACAGTGTGTTCAAATCGACTAGAGATCTACAATGAAAAAATGTTTATGAATCCTATTCTACATCATTTCTACATCACTTAGTAAAAAAATATAAGGACTGTTCATTTTAAAAGAATGCGAAAGTTATATTAGAAAAAATTCCGTACTAAAATAAAAATATTGGCAGGCCACCTTGTGAAATTTTAGGCCATAAAAAAGAATGGGAAATATTACGAATCTATCTATAAAATGGCCTCACGAAAATTGTCTTTCAAAATCTACCATTATGCCGTCAGGGATTTTTGCAGTATGCAAATTGAATTATATCGATCAAAGAGTCGTCCGTAACATCCAAGTGATTCAGAGACAATCAATTATAGTAGGTATAGTGGGGAATGGAGGATACGCAGATGTTTGAAAAATTCACTAATATATAACATTTTTTTTTAATCCGTTAGGTATTACCCAGACAGGCCCTGTCTCCGGAGCCCCGACACTTCCAGAGGGCGCACTGGTGTATCATTAACCCCAGTGAACACTCCCCACGTCCGTGGGGTGAGTGATTACTGGGTCCGAGAGTCATGTGCCCTGAGAAGACGGAGTGAACCAAGAATGACGGCCTTCTGCATTCTTCCGGCCAAGTTTTCTGCCGCATCATGGCATGATATGATTTTCAAGTTTCAGAGCAGTGTGTCCATCATTCCACCAAGGACCCCTATTATCAGAACCACCATCTTGACAGAATGGTTTGGATAAAGCCTGTGGAGTTCAAAGAGAAGATCTCGATATTTAGTCCGTTTTTCCTCCTCTTTTCGGACGATGTTCTTTTCGCCAGGAGCTGAAAACTCAATGAAGAAAATCGTCCTACTTTGATGGTCGAGGAGGACTACATCAGGCTTATTGGCTTGTATTTGCCTGAGGGTGGGGAATAAGTGGTTCCAATATATTCGGCACTTCTCATTCTCCACAACGGACTCAATATCCCCCGGGGCATAAGGCAACACCGGTGTCTCGTCTACTCCGTACAAGTGTCGTAGATGGTAGTACAACACTCGTAAGGCCGCGTTATGCCTGTGGATATAGGCCGAGACCGCATAAGCTGGACAAGCTGACAGCAAATGCATTATGGTCTTAGCTGCCCCAAGACACTCTCTTCATCTATTGTCAGGGACCTCTATACCCATCTCGCGACTGCGATAGACGAGGGTGTTGAAGACACCATCCTGGCAGGCCATTATGAATCCCTCAGTTTCCGACTTCAGCCCACTTGACCTGAGAAAAGCGAAGGTCAGGTTTCTGGATAAGCCAAGGTCTTCAATGTTCTTGAAGAAGACCCCATGCATTGGCTTATCCCTATGTAGCTTTGGGAGCCTGTCACACTCCGCAGCTTTCACGTGGGCTTTTTGCGGAACGGGTTCCAACTCGGTGACAGAGTTTGGGTTCGTCCGTTCAGTGTCGAATACGAGACCGAGTTCATCGGTTGCACGAGTTGCTGCCTTGAAAAGAAATGCTCCTTCAATCCCTGCTTTTTCGTGATCGCATACTAAGCAGAGAAGGGGATTTGAACTCCTGATGACTTTACAGGCTCCATCCAGTACCATTCTGTTGTGTAGACACTCCAAACTCAAAAGTCCACGGCCTTCCCTTTGTCTGGGGAAGTATATCCGTGGAACAGACGATTTAGGATGCAAGCTCCTATAAAGATGCATCATTTTGCGAGTTTTTACGTCGAGTTGTCGCAGCTCTTCCTGAGTCTATTTTATTACTCCCAAGGAGTAAAGTAGAATCGGAACGGCAAGCATATTAGTTGCAGCAACTTTGTTCTTCCCCGACAGTTCTGAAGACCAGATCTGTCGGAGTTTGTGCTGATACTTGCCGCGGAGAGAGTTTTTAACAGTAGCTACCTCTTGGGTGTGGCGTTGTTCCACCCCTCCACGTCTCTCCGGCATCCAGATGATGTAGGATGCCTCCGTCTACGAGCTGAACAACACGTGGAGGCTCTTGGAATAGGCGAGAAGGTTTTTTGCGGAACTTCATGTTTTGCGATGCTTCTCGCCCGCCTCACTAGTGACTTTTTTGCAGCCACCAGCATTTGTATCCTACCTAGACAGTGCTGTTTGATGGTAAACAGCACGCCTTAATTTAAAACACACTGCGGGCGTGAAGGGCCTATTGGCCGCCACGTAGTCCGCCACACAATGGATACGAGACGCGTGTTGTCTCGCCGAGTTGTAGGGTATACCGGGGGGTTAGCCTAGTATACCCACGGCCGACATCAGAAGGAATGAGTATTCCCTCCAGGGTACGCCTCGGCTGCCGGTCCGGTTTTGCACCAGTTGTTCAGGAAAGTGATGTCGCAACTCACCAAGGCCTTGGATGGTGGTTGGCCCTCCCTGCTTATTAACATTATTATTATTCATATTATTATTCTTAACTATATCTCATTTTAAAATTATGCACTTCATTCACCTTCCCCTGTTTTTTTTGTACCGCCCTGTATAAGCAAAACATTTTGTCCTAGGTCCTGTTGCCTGGTTTATCGATATCACAATGGAACTCTATAAATCGAATTTTGACGCACTATTGCCCCACCCTATATAAAAATATTATAGGCCAGATTTCTTCTAAGAATTGTTCATTCATTCTCGAAATTGGAGAGTACCTACTGGATAAGATAAAAACATTGCATTCCTTGACAAACATTTTTGTGTATGGCTTCGGAAATGATGTCAAAGTTTCTAGCAAGGTTTTGTTTGTTTGTTACTTCATGTCAATATAAAGTGAAATATAGCTTATAATTTCGCAGTGAGATTTGAATGTTATGTGTGTGGATACAATGGAACACCAAGGCAAATGGTACGTTTGGACGAAGGAATGACATGGATTTGCCGAAACTGTCATTTGAGTATTCTCTCAGAGATACAATCTTATGAAGAAGATCCTGATCCAACTTTACCCAAAATTTTGTTGCAAACCTCTCATACTTTATGTTTAGTATGTGGTAGCTTTCAAAATCTTGGTGGAATGCACTTTCTGCTAGGTTGGATGATGGATTTATTTCTGAAGACAGTAATGTTCGCACCTAACGGAGTCAGAATCTGTGGTGGTCATTTGAATGAGGATGGACATCTGCCAACTTTCATAAATGGCCTCAGAGGTATAACAAGACCATACTATTCAAAAGGTGAACTCAACATATTTAAGTATCGTTACAAGAAGCTGTGCTGAACTATAAATCAAGGAATGAATACAATAACGAGGATAATTTTACTGATGAAGAGTTCCAGGCGTTAACTCCGATGAAAAAAAGTGCAGTTCACAGACTTCTTTGAATTTTGCAATCACGTCAATATTCACGATAAAAATAAAGCAGTAGCGGAAGAAGAATTGTTATGTTTCTTGTGCAAATTACGACATGTTTTCCTATTCCAGTCGTCAAGCTGTGAGTTTGGCAATTGAAAAAGTGCGTGCATAAAAATTCGTTCTGCAAAATGTAGGGTATCAGCATATAGAGAGAGGCCAATATATTGCTAAACATGTTACGGATTTTGCAAACTCCCTCTACATTCCTGAACCAAATTATCGAAGAGCAATCGCTTATATTGACGGGACGTATACAAAAATACGCAAAAGTCGGAGATTTCAAGTAGTACGTCAATCGTACTATGTACACAAGGGATATCATCTCTTGAAACCTATCTTGATTGTTGCTCCCAATGGTTATATCACTGATTCAAGAAATGTATGAACGAGATTTGATGGGTCTGAGGAACTGGTTCCAAAAAAGCGATATCTTCATGTTAGATAGGGGATATAGTGACAGAACTTCTTGGCTGACTTAGGTATAGTAGTGAAAGTGCCCGTAGCACTTGGTCTTGGACAGCACCAACTTAAAACCAAAGAGGCAAACACATCTGGATCACTTAGTTATATTTTCCATGAGTTTCATCATCAACTTGAAGTATTAATTTGACCATAATAGCTGGAACACACTGTATAATTGATCACCTGCAATGAACAATACTTCTTATAGTATCTCATATTAATGAATATTGAGATCTTGATTACGCAGAATAGTGATTCTTATCGAGAATACCAATCCGTGTTGTATAAGAATGAGGAATAAATGAAAGTTTTGGAGGGCCTCTGGGGCCAAAACTAGCCTATAGAAAAAGTTGTGCCCATTGAACTTTCTGTTTGGAATGACTTGGACTAAAACATATCAAAAATTCAGCCAATTCGACAATTCGAAATGTACGGGTATCCTTTGTATGGCTTTTCGTGGGATTTGGGTGATTGGAACAAAAGTGGAGATACTGTCCAGTGTGGGTTTTCTTTCTGAAAATAGAGGTATGAATGGCAGTGTCTGTTCTTTCGACATTCTCATCGAGAAACGGCAAGCTACTATTGCTTTAGTTTTCCGTCGTGAATTTGATTGAGTTTCTCCATGGTTCCATATAATGAAGGTGTCATCAACGTATCTAAGCCATAATTTTGTTTTGGGTTATGCCTCTCTAATAGCAACTTCTTCGAACCTCTTCATATTATATATGTTGGCGATTACTAGGGAAAGTTAAGACCCCATCGACAGCCCGTCGACTTATGAGAAGAAACGATCTTTTTCCTGAAAGTGTGAGTGATGTAGACAGCATTACAGTAATTCCTATATAGAGTGTATACGGGTTCTTTCATTAAGATGGATGTCTTTTTCCAGTTTCCTTTTGATGATATTAAAGGATTATGCTATGGGGATATTGGTGTAAAGGTTTTCTACGTTAAAGCTGATGAAAAGATCTTCAGGACTTCAACCTCTTTGATAATGTCTACGAAATGCTTCAAATTCGATTTTCCTGAATGATATGTCTGCTTCGAGGATTTTTTGAGGAGCATAGAAATAAGGTGGTTCCTTATCTGGACTGAAGGTTTTGTATTTCCTAAGAGTGCTGTAGATTTTTCTTTCTAACGTAAAGACTGATTGTTTCAAGTTAACCCCGCAAAAGATGCAGAAAACCGGGTTGAGATACTTCACGTTTCATTTAATGTCTAGGATTTCATAAGGATCCGGTTCTTCCTATCTTTTCTGGAAGATGGCCAATGATTGATAATCACCCTGTCGTATTTGCGGGGCTGATTTTCATGAATTCTGAGCCTGGTAAGGTATCTGGTTAACGCACTCTTGGGGAGGTGAAACCTATAGAATTTCTCAGGTTTTTAACTTATGTCGGAATGGAGTCGACGCCAGCAAGCTCACGCAGCACATCCAGACGAATGTATCTATCACTTTTGATGATGATACGGAGTACCTTGTACTGCATCATGTCCAGCCTCATAAAAGGATTATTGGGCAGGCTTCTAGAGACTTGAATATATTAACATTAGTGGGCCTATATGTATGAAATTTTTATGTATGTCTATGAAAACCACCAACATGATGATATTACAGCTCATATCTATCTCACCCGATCTGAATATCTACTAAATTCAGCCCAACATCGCACTTCTTTTCATCAGAAAAATCTTTATTGTATGGGATGTGAGGTCTGCAATAAATTGTGCTTAGAACTGCAATATGCTTCTTATGTTGGTATCAAAGCCAAAATGAAACAGTATTTGCTTGAAAAAATATATAATACTCTTTTTCTGTTGAAATGGTTATCCTTTTTTCTATGTTGATGTATTGTATGCATTTCAATTGTGAAAATATATTTTTATTATTGTATCATAAAAGATACTGAACCAACCTCATTCAAGATAAGAACGCTCTTTGTGCTCGTGCTATTATAACAAAATAACAAATTTCTAGTTGTCTGTTGGTGTTGAGCGATCACAGTTCCTTTGTTAAAAGTAGATTCTGAAGTGGATAAAATGCCCACAAAAGCTTTTGAAGCAAAAAAGGACCTCTCTGAAGTGGAGGTTGACGTGTTTCAATGGCAAGCATTTTCTCCCGACAACTTGTTTGAACCTTCTTTCGCGTCAAACAATTTCGTGTGTCTCAAAGGATTGAGCAGTTTCCGGCACTAATTTTTCGACCGAATAGAGTACGTTGGTTGACTTGAGATGGATTTTTTTACATCATGCCTTAACTTCGTTACGATAAAAGACGTTGAACAAATGGAAGTGAGGTTTTCTATGACTAAATCGAACGATACTTTTTGTATACGGGAAGCAATGTGCCTTTAAAAAAGGAATTGAGAATATTTTTACGTCTCTATTTCTTTAATATCTACATAGTATTTATACTTACCTCTAAATATGTAAATGTAACTTGAAAATTACCTGAAATGGACGTAGGACAGTGTGCTTCCGATATGCAGCATCAAAGAATGGTCGATAATTTTGTAACCAGAGATGGTTTCAAGTAATAGTTCTTGTTGACAGAAAGAAATTGGCCATTCGTTCGGCATCCTCACTCATCTTACCTGCCCTTTTTATCTTCTTCCAACAGCGTGTCTTATTTGGTTAACATGATACTTCCATAAACTTCTGAAATAATGAATTATTTTAACGAAGAAGGAAAAAAGTTCTTGTATTTCCAAACTTCATCTACAAGGTACGGATAAAAAAGAAATAATGCAAGGGATCGTCCACTCTTGGGAATTTGAATTATCCGGTTGAAATAGCGGTATCTATTTCGGCATTTACTTCACAGAAGGCTGGTCCCGATGCAGCATCTTCGAAGAACTCAGGTGCGTGGCTTAAGCACCAAAAATCTTCTGGATGACGTAGTATTTCTGTTAGACATCGAGTAGGTTCTTGAATTTGTGTTCCTCATAAATGCAAGTGTGGTGCTGGAGTGTATATATCTGGTCGATGGTATGTGTAGGTAGTTTCAGCGGTGGTCGTAGATCTCGCCATACTTCCGGTAATCAAATCGAATGAAATTGACAAGTAACATGGCATTTCATTAAATATTAGCTCAGGAAAATGTTAGATTTTATTGGTGTTTTGTATGAGCGTATTTTGGAAAACATTTTCCATTATGAAAAATGTTCAAATATTTTCATGTGTGTGTACTTGATGAAATGAAAATTGATTGAAAAAAATCGAGCCTTTCGCTTATTTCCCATTTCCTAAAATTCGATTATTGTTGATCAATTTTCATTTTGTGAATTTATTGCTTTTTTCAAGTACACACAGTTACTTGCTATATTTAATTTTTTTTTCTGATGAAATTAGTTTCTATGGCTTCAAACAAACGATGTCGGTGAACTAGTCAGGGTGCTTTTTGTCGTTCCTTGTCTTTGAAGGTGCTGGAGTTATCGTAAGAGCTCAGTTGACAAAACCTATTAGAAAGGGTTGAGTGGAAGAGCGACGTGAAGCTTCCCTTGGGAGCTTCAACCGAACTCCGCCCTTTCCCACATCATTATAAGAAGTTATAATCTGATCAATTTTGTTAGCTCCCTTAAACACTGTGGTAATAATAATTATTATCTATAAGGAATGTACCAGTCAGGCTCTGTCTCCGGAGCTCCGATACTACCGGAGGGCGCGCTGGTGTATAATTAACACCAGCAAACACTCCCCACGGCCGTGGGGTGAGTGATTACTGGGTCCGAGAATCATGTGCCCTGAGTACACGGAGTGAACCAAAAATAACGGCCTTCTGCATTCTTCCGGCTAGGTTTTCTGCCGCATTACGCCATGCCGGTATGATTTGTCCATCATTCTACCAAGGACCCCTATTATCAGAACCACCATCTTAACAGAATGGTTTGGATAAAGCCTGCGGAGTTCAAAGAGTAGATCTCGATATTTAGTCCGTTTTTCCTCCTCTTTTCGGACGATATTCGTTTCGCCAGGAGCTGAAAACTTAATGACGATAATCGTCCTACTTTGATGGTCGAGGAGGACTACATCAGGCTTATTGGCTTGTATTTGCCTGAGGGTGGGGAATGAGAAGTTCCAATAAATTCGGCACTTCTCATTCTCCACAACCGACTCCATATCCCATGGAGCATAAGGTAACACCGGTGTCTCGTCTATACCGTACGAGTATCGTCGGTGGTATTCCAACACTCGTAGGGCCGCCCTATGCCTGTGGATATAGGCTGAGACTGCATAAACAAGCTGACAGCAAATGCATTATGGTCTCAGCTGCCCCACGACACGCTCTGCATCTATTGTCAGGGACCTCTATACCCATTACTCGACTACGGCAGACAAGGGTGTTGAAGATACCATCTTGGCAGGCAATTATGAATCCCTCGGTTTCCGACTTCAGCCCACTTGACCTGAAAAGCGAAGGTCAGGTTTCTGGATGAGCCAAAGTCTTCAACGTTATTGAATAAGACCCCATGCATTGGCTCATCCTTATGTAGCTGTATGAGCCTCTCACACTTCGCAGCTTTTACGTGGGCTTTTTGCTGAACAGGTTCCAACTCGGTGACAGAGTTTGGGTTCGTCGAATACGAGACCGAGTTCATCAGCTGCACGGGTTGCTGCCTTGAAAAGAAATGCTTCAATCCCTGATCATGATCGCATATCAAGAAGAGAAGGGTATCTGAACTCCTGATGACTTTACAGGCTCCATCCAGCACCATTCTATTGTGTAGACACTCCAAACTTCAAATGAGTAAAGAAGAATCGGAACGGCAAGCATATTAGCTGCAGCAACTTTGTTCTTCCCCGACAGTTCTAATGACCAGATATGTCGGAGTTTGTGCTGATACTTGCCGCGGAGAGAGTATTTAACAGTAGCTACCTCTTGGGTGTGGCGTTGTTCCACCCCTTCACGTCTCTCCAGCATCCAGATGATGTAGGATGCTTCCGTCTACGAGCTGAACGTCCTCTACGTATTCCTCGTATCGTCCTCTTTTGTTTTTCATAAGGAATATCAGTCAGGCCGTGTCCCCGGAGCTCCGACACAACCGGAGGACGTGCTGGTGTGTAATTAACCCCAGTAAACTATAACATGTTCGCTGAAAATAGTAACAACGATTATTAATGAATATGTTTTGTTCTGAAGACGGTTATCATTACTTCTGTTATTTCATAAAATTAGTAATTCACGCCAGAGATATCTGAGCAGTGAACCGAGTGAATCTCGTTTAATCGCCCTGTATAAGTAACTGTCGGAAATGTACCGCTCACTACGAAGAATAACATGCCGTACAAAATACTAATTGATATTATTGATTTTTCAGGTGTGGCGGTTCTCTTGTCAGCAGGCGGCATGTTGTAACGGCAGGTCATTGTGTGGCCCGAGCGGCCCCAAGGCAAGTTCACGTCACACTCGGCGATTACGTCATTAACTCAGCAGTGGAACCACTTCCTGCGTATACTTTCGGAGTTTCGACCATTCAGGTATGAGGTCATTCACATGAATTTTCTTTCGGCCCAATTGTCAAAGACGTGGAGATTTTAATGATGAAGAGTTTTGTTATTGAGGTTTGAGGTGAAAATCATTGTTGAAAGTCGTGCTACTGAATGAATATCAATCAATGAATTCGTTTATTGTTCATACAAAACATACAATTTTATAAACAAGAAATTCGGTGAGCAATAAAAAATTTGAGCAGAAACCTAAACCCAAGCATGTACTTAATAATCAATTTAAGATGCAAACATACAAACAAACGAATGAACACGCTTGCGCCAATATATAATGGTATGTTAGAGTCTAGACTAGTTGTAGCAAAAACATAAAATTAAAATACACGATGAGGTCAAAATATACGGGTTATTCATTTATAATAAAAGATCTGAGTTTCATAATGTATGAGGAAATCGATTTAGCTGCGGAAGGCGTAATATTATTGAGCGTACAAATCAGATTGTCCACTTGTTGGGAGTCAGTCAAATAAAAGGTGATAAATAGTTTCAAAATCATGGTGGTTACATACCTACTGAACAGATTTCCTTCGGGTTTATGTGGTAGGTTGAGCCACGGTGAATTTTATCATAAATTGGTTGCATAATCTAAGTTGCGCGATTGTTCTTGTGACTTGAATCGACACTTTTATGTGGAGGTAATTTTGTGCATGCTCAGTAATTTTAAGAGACTGAGAAAAAGGCAGAAATGTGGAACGGAAAAACAAGGCTTCATCTTCCTTTTTTAGTTTGTTACTATAGCTAGAGAGCAGAGTTGTTTTTTCTGTAATAGATAACTTTGTGTGACCTGTGATAATGGCAAATGATAATCAGCGTATTCAAGTTCTTTGAATGAATATGTATTATTGAATGAAAGACGTGGTTATGACTCTGCAAATTCCAGCAGTAATAGTAGTATCTTGTAGTAATCGCGGAGTAATCATGGACCTTTTTTGCCATCCCCTGTTCTCTAGATATCTACAAAACTCCTTCTAGACTTCCTTTTCGACACATCGTGACCTTCGGACGAAAGTTAGTATATCCGTCCACTCTATCTTAGGTAGTACCTCTTGGAGTTTTTCGCTGCCAAAGATCTAAAATCTTAACCTCCCATACCGGGAAAGTGAAAGGTATCTACCAAGTTCATTATGTTCTATCAGCACTCCTTTAAGGAGACGTAGTGCCTGGCAACTTGCTAGGGCCGGCCACAAAATCTTTCGACTGCCTGCAAAGTTCGTTCAGTTTTTTTTCTCCCAGTCATCAAGGGCTGAACAGGTTCAGCTTCTTACGACGCCTAATACAGGCTCCGGCCCACAAAACGGCGTCGCGGACCGGTTCTAGCAAGTTTGTCTGCCATTTCGTTTCCACACATCCTCCTGTGACCGGGACCCATACCGGCTGAACTTCCGTTGTTTCAGGTAGTTTTTCAAGAGCGTTTCCGTATTCCTGTACAAGTGCTGAACTTGTATCAGGATGGCACATGGCTCTGAGCGCTGCCTGGCTATCCGAACAGATATAAATTTTCTGTTCGGGCCCTTCTTTCGCCTCTTGTCCCATAGCTACAGTTAGGATCGCGAACACTTCAGCTTGAAAGGCTTTTGTATATCTTCCCAATGCGTAGCTTTCTCGTACACCTCTTCCTTCCGAGTAAATGCCCCGGAAGCCTGTTTGTCAGTCTAACGCGAACCGTCCGTATAGCATATTAGACTTCCTGGGCGAAACTTCATTGTATTTTCTTCCTATTGTTTTCTGCTCGGAATAGTAAGAACAAACTTCCTATTCCATCGCAGTCTGTTTTGCGCTTTCCACTCTGAGGGTGGAGATAGGAATCTCCTGCTCCACCCACTTCGCAATTTTCGCGTAACCTATTGTTGCTCTTTCCTTTATCCAAACTCCGTGTACAGCCAGCGCATAATCTCTGGGTTGGTTCCCCAATTGCGTCCTACAATTCTTCGCAGTTGCCATAAGCTTGCTACCGACGTCTGAATAATCCTATCTACCTGTGGCGCCCATGAAAGTTTGTAGTCTAAGATCACCCCCAAGTATTTAACCTGTATATCTTTCTCTGTTTGGTTGAACAGGAAACTGGTAAAATTCAATTCACATTCCCTAATTATCTTTCATTCATAATTCATCGATCGGTTTCTTATCTCCTTCTTCCACTAGCCCCTTCCGTATTGCATTTAACAGTCATTAGTGACAGTTGTTTTTGGCATTGTGTTTGTTCTATACGAATAAAAATGGCCATTTGGCGAGTCATGCCTCCCGTAAGAGGCGACTAAAAGGATAACCAAGGTGAAAGATGGCCTCCATTATCGTCTGGTGTTATACCACCATAATCGCCATATGTGCTGTGAAATGGATTGTTGCATGTTCTAGTGTTTTGTCGATAACTTTCAGATTACTTTTCTCTTTCCCCTCCCATTTCGTATTCTAACAGCAATCATGATGAATTTTGTGGGAGCAAAATACGTCACCATTTGAATTCCCGGACGAAAGGAACTCGGGAGAAAAATATATGAAACAAAGTGAAGATACACTTTTGTAATAACAACGGGCTCGATAATTTCATCATTGTCGTCCATTATCTCTTTCAGGCGGAAGATGAGATAAGAATAATATGTGGATTAAGGGCCTGTAAGAGCATCTCCACTGCCACATTTGCAGATCTATTGTGTGTGCCATCATGATATGTTAGAGTTAGTTCCTTTTCTAGAACCTCCCTTATCACCAGAGTTCATGGTTCATGGTAGAGTTCATGGTTCAGGTCTTCCATGTATTGGAAGGGTTATGGTTTTTGCAAACAGGGTGAATCATCGAAAACGTTTTGGGTCATAATATCGTAGATATGGAAAAACGCCAGGACAGGTCGATTTTGCTTCAGAGGGGGACATTTTGTTGTTTTACCTGCAGCATCGTCATATCAACCATCGCGCACTAGGAAAAAAAGCTAAAATTTGAATAGGGAATGGGGGTCGAGAGGCACATCGTTCGAAAGCCCGTGAAATTCTTCAAAGATTGGATCTTTTGAATCGAAATAAACCATCAGTTCACAGTAAAATTCACCTACAAATTCTCATCTCGACAAAAGCTCGAAATATGCAGCTTCAACTTTTGTGCAATGATATAAATTATGTTGAAAACGTTCTCGTGTATTCTGGAGCATTCCTGGGGTGATTAAGTGACATTCATTTATGATACATTGTCGTAAGTTTTCGAGTAAAGCAGGTGAAAATCTTTTCAAATTTTCCATCAGAGAGAAATTTGGGGGGACAGGTCTGGTGATCGCAAGGGCCTTTCTATAGAATCTTGCCTACCAATCCAGTGACGAGGTAAATATTGATTTAAATACTGCCGAACGGGCAGAGCATAATGTGGACAGGTCTGGTGATCGCAAGGGCCTTTCTATAGAATCTTGCCTACCAATCCAGTGACGAGGTAAATATTGATTTAAATACTGCCGAACGGGCAGAGCATAATATGGACGAGCTCCATTTTGTTTAAATATCAACATGGGTTCAATTGTGTCTTCGAATAAATCCACATACAGATTCTCTGTTAGATTGCATTCTTGGAATCATATGTTTTGGACTGCTAGAGATACACAGGTGCCAGACAAGTTATTCAGCTCTTGGTACCCAGTTGGAGCTAACTTTGTACCCTCCACAAAGTAAGGGATCTGCATTACCGACCATAGTCAAGTTTCAAACCTTTTGACACGCGTACATGTATCAGAGTGCACTTTCAGACACCAAAGTTTCAAACCGTAAGATGACTGTGACATCAACTGATCCATGGCACTGACGTGAGCTGCGTGGCTAACTTCACAGATGTCATTTCTCTCATTTATTATCCAATAATCTGTCATCTGTTCTTCATTACTCTAATCATCATCTTCCGTCACAGATCACTCCCATCAGACGTCATCAGTCACTTATTATCATCATCTCACCATATGACTCATGGTGATTATCTGTACAATTTGAAAAAAAGAACATTCATCACTAGAACATATGTTGAAAAAAACAACTGTGGATTTGCAGTCGCATGTTCACTTACTTTCTCACAGAATTGTAAACTTCGATCAACATCTTCTTGATTCAGTTCGTGTGATAATTCAATTTTGTGAGCCTGAAATTCATGAGGTTTAAAAATACGCTGAATACTGGTTCATGAAACATTAGAAAGAGCTGTCTTGTACTCAACATATACTCAAGTCAACATGTCCCAAAATTGCCACTGTTGTTACCTCATTTCTGAGTAGCGGTTCCATTTGCCGCTTTTTATTCGCTACTGATTCTATTATTCCACCGCCGCGGTGGTGTGCGGGTTGAGTCCTCGCCTCATGAGCCAGAGAGCGTGAGTTCAAATCTCAGCATTGCCACCGGTCTCGTGCACAAGTCTCTGACTTTTGGGGGTTGCACGTAGGGGTACAACCGGTTGACGGATATAACAATTTTAAAAATTTTTTCTTTTAAATGGTATTGGTCTCTAGATCCGTGGTTCCGAAGGAATTTAGAAATGATACCGGGCTACAGTAGGAGCGGATGAGATCCCTACCCTATGGCATGAGGGATAGAAGGCTTTCTCGGCGGTTGAGCAGCGCAATATCTGATCGGGCACCGATAGTGCAGAGACAGTAATCTCAGCTATCTTAGTTAGAGATGACCTAGCGCACTGATTTTAGCGAATTCAAATCAGCTTCTATCGGCTATATCCTGCAAGCTTCTGGTTCAGGTCGATATTGTGTATATATGTATTTCTTCAAACATATATACACTTATTATGGTTGGATGGAAGAGCAAGGTCTGATCATGGTAATCTACCATGGTCATACATTGAATCCTGCCATTTGATAGGATTTCCCATTTTCATTTTTGTACTTAGATCTTTATTCTGTTCTATTCCTGTCAATAAAACCTTATATTATTATTATTATGAATAAGTTGTCGGAGACTGCAGGCTGGCTATGCGGAGAGTATGGTTGTCGAGCTACTAATCCGCCCCCTTTGGTTGTTGTTGGTTGACGCGTCGAACTCAGTCTTCACGTCCCTTTGTCTTAACTTTGTAGACATGCTAAGCATCTCTTTTCTAGGACTCGTTCTTCTATCAAACAGCAGAGCTGTGGAACTCACTGCGTCGGAAGGTGCTCCCTGAGGTACTCTCTGCAGAATTTCAAGAACCTCAATTCCTACCCACTTTCCCTCAGCTCCCACAATGATTCTCTGAACAGTACGGAATTTTCCTTTTCGTGGCATACAAACAAAAAAAATATATTTGAGAATCAGGTGACACTAGTCTCAGTTTCAATCGACAGAATTTGTGAAAGTGACAGAAAGACATACCACACTTGAAAATTAATTTCGTCTTATATAATATCGACAAAAACAACTACAAAAGCATCCAGAAACAAAAGTAATATCTAAAATATCTAAAATGAGGAAATGCCCAACACTAGTACAAAATGAATATTCATTCAAGAGTAATTAACCATTACGAATGTAAGGAAGTCAACTTTTTTGTGTATACAGTTACAGCATATCACTTACTTATTTCACTGTTATCACTTAAACCGATCCAGTATTGCGCGCTTTACCTCTTTGCCTAATTGGCTGATTACTCTACGTAATACAAATGAAATCTTTTATTTAATTAATTACCTATACACCGTAAACGTGATAGTACAGGAGGTAGGGTCATAACTTAGGTAAAATATGTTTACCTTCTACCAGATAATTTCAAACCTTCCGGTACTGATTTGAGTTTCGCAATGAGATACTTTTCACCAATATTCAACAAATCATACTAACCTATATTAAGTCGATATTGGTTGAATTTATTTACCAATATCGATAGAACAATATTGTCAACGAATTGTTTCCAATATTTAGAATGAATATTGCATTTCGAATATTCCTCTCATATGGATCATAGGGATAAAAACAATATTGTATTCAAGTTTCATTGCACATTGGGTGAATATTCTCCAATATTCAACAAATAATCGTATTGACATATAAATATGTTGATTACGATTCAAACGGAACCTCAGTCCAATTATGAAGTAATAATATAGAATATCATAAAGAAAACCTATCACTCCATGCTTGTATTTGAATATTGGCCGAATATTCAATAAACAATATTGAAATAAATTTTGATCAAACCTGTGTGAGACACCGTTAGGTGGCTCTATATAGTGAAGTCACCTAAATTGTAAGGAAATATATTGAATACTTCTCACAACTTACTTTCAAGACAGTTTACTCACTGGCTACGATAACTTCAAGGCAAACAAGGATGACAATTGAAGGAAGACTGACATTGTAAAATTTCCGAGTTTTTCACATTTTTGAAAAAAATTCACTCCGAATATTCTTCCAATACATCTACACGATATTGATACAATATAGATAAATGTTATGAAGTCAATATCACTTCATGAATAATACATTAAAATTATTTTTAAAATGTCCAAGCAATATAGTACAATAATCGCAAAATGTTCACATTCACATTTTCATTTCGCGCCAATAGTGTGTTTGAATATTTTGCCAATATTTTCATAATATTGTACCAATAATAGTGTGCCACCTAGGAAATGTATTGTACGTCTTCATCAGGGGTCGCAAACAAATGTCTGCCACTAATTGAATTTCTTGACACGTGTCGAAGACCGATGACTATAAAATAATTTCCCACAATGTTCCCCTTCGCCCCCCTCGCCAGACAGAAGGCTAGATAGAGCACGTGAGGGAAAATTTCCGATGCTTCTGGATGTCGACAAAAAAAAGCAAAACCTCAAAAAAATTTGAAAAATCTTTGAATATAGTGTTTGTTTTAAACTTCTCACAATTTTGATTGTAATCTTCACTTTCATAGTGGCATTAAATTATTCCTTGATTACCCCCACCCAAATCCCCGAATATTTATTTAAAGGGACATACACTGTTTCCGAGGTAAAAAATGTTGCTGGGTCTCTGGCTATTAAACTTTTTCCATTACCTACACACCAAAATCGTAATGTTGCAAGAGAAAGTGGAGATTCTTGATTATCAAATATAAAATAAATAATGCATAAAGAAAGCGACGTAATTTATTTGAAGAATGCATCGTGAGTTGTCCCAAAGAGATTGCCGCATCGATCACTTTCATTTTCCTTATAGACAAAGAAAGCCAATTACCACCAAAGTCGTTGTTCACAAGCACGTCTGCCGAGGGAATATCTATTTCAACGGAAATTTGACGATTCACTCGCTCACAGAGGTAGGAATGGTAGGGAAAATAATTTTTCTACCGGCACGAAATTTAGTTTGGGTAGTGTCACTTTTCCGCAGTGGTGCGGAATAGTTATTTACCTAACAAGTGCGGAAAGTAGTACTTTTCCGCACACGAAGGCAGTTTTATAATATTGCTACAAAATGACACATAAGACAGAATAGTTACATGGATCATTTAGTTTGTCCTGAATATACTTATTGTCACCAATACTAAAATCGTGCGGAAAAGTAACTTTTCAGCAGTACTAGTGCGGAAAAGTAACTTTTCAGCAGTAGTAGTCCTGAAAAGTAACTTTTCCGTACGATTGTAAAATCATACGGAAAAGTGCAACTTTCAAAACGAAAAATCGTGCGGAAAAGTTACTTTTGCATGCGGAAAAAGTACCATTTTCGTACTTGTTAGGATATATTATATTACATCACGCGTACAGAAAGTGACATTTTTCACACGAGTGGGGAATATTGTACACGAGGCGCATGCACATTTCCACGAGTGTGACAATTTTACCAAAAAAATTTAATATTGATAGGTATATGCAAGAAAATTAAACAAAAGAGGCTGATTAAGAAACATTCCAACTAACCTCATATGTTTTTATGACATAATACCTACAAGATCAAAATTAAAATTTTGATGATTACAAATACAAAATACTTGCTTGCCATAAGATGTACATCAGAACGGAATTTGTACGTCAAATTAGTTTAGTTAGGGAGCGTTGAGTTTACAATTTAATGGACTGTTTCCCGGCGGGGCAATATTTTTATTTTTTTTTTATAAAAAAAACTGATTGCTTTCTGTTCTTCAAATGTAAATATTACGTAGGTGAATCTAAATAGAAATGATATATTTGACAGCTTAAATCTAAATAGAAATAATGCAAGAGTGGAAAGCACTTTCCGCATTAATAATTTTTTTATAGAATTGGGAAAATACCTAGACGTTTTCAGAATCGATGAAACTTGAAGAGCTCAAATTTGATAAAAATATTCGGAACTGAAGGGAATACTAACTGAATATATGAAGTCCTTCCTTTCTTTATTTCTTTCTACGATCACTTAGTATTTTACCAACTAATATCGATGTTATTGACACGTTGTGCAAGAAGATCTAAGAGGCTGACTGAGAACCATTTAAACTAAATTCGTCTATTTTGAATAATTACTTTGAAATGCAAAATATTTTCTTCAATATTATCCTAAGAGATCAAGATCATAATCAGACACATTTTACTATAAAAAAAAATAAAAAATATCCCTCAATATAAATAAGATATGACCAATTAGCTCTGTTGGTAGAGCGAAGTGATCTGCATTCGGCAGTACACGGGATCGAACCAGTGTCGAATATTTTATTACTATGAAAAAATTATACTTTTTAAATAGATTGTTTTTTTTTTGCTCTGAAATTATAAATTTTGATAACTCTTCCATAGGGAGACGTAGTGTCTGGCAACTTCTGCCTAAGAGCCATGTCGTCCTTACCTTGCTAGAGCCGGCCACGAAGTCTTTCGACTGCCTGCCAATATTATTCTTCCAGAGTTCGTTCAGTTTTTCTTCCAACCAGTCGATAAGGGCTAGAGAGGTTTGGCTCCTTACGATATCTAGTACAGGCTCCAGCCCACAAAAGTGCGTCGCAGAACCGGTTATAGCAAGTTTGTCTGCCATTTCATTTGCACGCACCCCCTTGTGACCCAGGACCCATACCAGCTGAACTACTTTTATTTCAGTTTGTTTCTCAAGAGTGTCTCTGCATTCTTGTACAAGTGCTTAACTTGGTTCAGGATGACAGATGGGTCAGAGCGCTACCTGACTATTTGAACAGATATAAATTCGCTGTTCGGATCCTTCTTCCGCCTCGTGCCTCATAGCTACAGTTAGGATCGCGCAACTTCAGCTTGAAAAACTGTTGTACTTATATTATCTTAACAGAGCGAGGCTTTCATGTACATCTCTTCCTTCCTAGTAGAACCATGTTAGTCACTCCAACGCGAACTGTTTGTATACCATATCAGGCTCTCTGGGGAAAACTGTTCCTCACCATTGTTGTCTGTTCGGAACTGATAGAGCAAACTTTATACTCCATCGAAGTCTACCTTGTGCATTTCTACTTTGAGAGCGGAGATAGGGATCTACAACTCCGCCCACTTCACGCTAAGCTAAGTTTTCATGCATCCGAATTTTCGGTTTTTCGTAGGAGATTTGAAAGAAATGTCACTTTTTCGTACGAATGATATTTTGAGCGGTTTTCATTTGTGCGAAATGACTTCACGGATTAAATGAAATACTCAACGTCAACCCCCTAATTTACCGTCCATTTTCTCCAGTAAATTCCTCGGCTAGTGGTAATTGCCATGTATTTTCGTAGTTTGAAAAAAGGTCTCACCCAAAAACCCTTTTACTTTTTTCTTCAATTCAAAATTTTAATACGTTAACAAAATCAGTAAAATATAAAATATTACGGCTGTTCTTATACTTATATTAATAATCATAAGATTGCTCTCCATATTCAACATAAAAAATTTCAATATGCTTGGAAAAAAACATACATAACCGCACTGATCATTGTTTCCCATTAAAATTTCGAACAAGTTGACTCTATTTCAACTTCTTGAATTCATTCCATCAGTTAAAATTTGCCGCCACAAAATATATTTGAACAGCTTTTGACAGATTTTGTACGAAATACGAATAATTCGTTTACATGAAAACTTAGCTTTACCTAGACTCCCGAGTCCCATATTCTCAAATTTGCTGTCATGGCGTCCCTCTTGATCCAGATTAGAAGCCTCAGTAGTACATCCAACACCGCGGTCGGAGTAGTTCACATTTCACCCGTTATTATCAAATAGGCCAACCTCTGAACCTCACCAAGCTTCAGGCGTATTGTGCTCGTCTGTGCACCTGGACACTTTACAGCAGAGCCATATTGGATTTTTGGTCTAACGACTGCCGTGTACAGCCAGCGCAAAATCTCTGGGTCAGATTCCTAATTGCATCCTACAATTTTCTTGTTGTCATAGGATTGCTACCGACTTCTGAATAATCCTGCGGCGTTCATGAAAGTTTGTAGTCCAGGACAGCCTCCATGTATCTGAACTGTTGGATTAAGTCCAGCTCTTGGCCAAACATGATGGCTGGCCCAAACCCTTTGTTTGGTGAAGAGAATTATTTCTGTTTCTGAGAGCCCTGCTTCACCACACTATCTTTCAATTATTTTACAGGGCATACGGTCGCAGACGATTCCGAAGAATCGTCCGCTAACTAGGACAACTCCATCGTCCGCGTACGCTTGTGACTCTATCGGTGACTTTACCCAGGAGTTTGTTCATAATTAAGCACCATAGGTTGGAGAAGAGGCAGCTTCTTTGAGGGTACCCCTCCTTCGGCTTCTAGTCTGAGGTCCCTCCGGCTTACCTCACCTCTTCTCCTTGTTAGCGACGATAGAATCCAGCTGACTAGCTGATGGGCCTGAAGTGAAGGAGTTTGTTACAGTGTAGTCTCTTGTCCCCGTTTTGCTAATTTTCACTCCCTTGGGACAAACCCTAGGGATTTGCTTGCCCGGAATATCTTCTCTAAAATTGGGGTGAGAAATTCCAGGCACCTTCAAAATTCCGTCAGGTCCTGCTGCCTTATATGGCCTGAACTCGTTCACTGCCCAAGCTATGGAGTTGTATGTAACAACGTGCTCAGCCATTTGTCAATTGGGGACCTGCTGTGTTGGCAAAGCCTGTTGGTCATTGTCGACACAGCCCAGGAAGTGTACCTCCACAAGATGTCTGAGCGAATCTTCTGAGGCTACTGTCCATGTCTCTTCTGGTTTTTCAAGGTTGCTATGGAACCTTCTGTCTAGTTACTCAGAATTCCTGCGTGTCTGGCGGATTCCTTTAGAGTGTTAACTTATCCGCAATAGGGCCTCCAGCAGGCTTCTCCCAACTCCATTTTGAACTTCTTTCTCGCGGTTTTGTAGTTCTCCCGCTATTCCTTGTTGCCTTCCAACCAACCAACTCGGCGCTTTGGGGCCACTCTTAAAGGACATGCCTCTTCAAATGCCTTGGTCATTGTGTTTCCCTATTTTTCTACTTCCTAATCGAGTTGTTCCTCCGACAAAATGTCTGCTTGATCTGCAGCGCCGCGAGCCCTGAGAGGATCTTCCAGAATGGTGTCCCAGTTGTAAACATTCGAACTAGTTCGAATATATTGTGCCAGAGAGGTATCAACAATGTTGAAAGAATACAGGGTTACCCTTCTCTCTAAGTGTTTCCACAAAGTGGAAAATAAAGGCAAACATCTGTCAGAAAACAACTACTTCCCTGGCTAATACCAAGACGGACATTGAACTACAACTGACAGATATTTGTGCAACGTTCTTCAAAGAAGACCCAATTGCAAGTGCTTGTCTCGTAATTAAACAGAAAATTATCCTTCATTTGGCTGGGAATGACCACCTGCAGACATGCATGTTTCGAGGTTTATTGCCTCTCATCAGTGACAGGGTAGGTCGGACAACTTTATAATTGTCCTGTCCCTGCCAAATGAATAATAATCAGTTGGTTGCTCTAGGGTTTTGGCGTTGAGAAACGTACTCTGCTGTAGAAGTCAAACCTTATCATTTGGTGATCTGGCATCGATATGTCTCCCGATAACCTCCAGTTCGTTGTCACCTGGTATATCTCTCGTAGCCATCGTGACGTCAATCACCTCCTGTCGGATGCGATTGACGAACTGACGAACGATGGCTTTGTTTCCCTATTCAGTATCTCCATGCTCGTTGTCGCTAGATATTTGAGAAATTGTTCACCGTGCGCATTGACGTTTGGTTCTGAACGGTTGAAAGAAGCTACCCTGGTTCCACTATGCCGGAGTTCCTGAAGCGTAGTTCTGGGTAAGACCAAGACTGATCAGTCTTGATCTTGGTATCGAAAAATGAATGTAGTCTTGGTATTGGTCTTGATGTGTCGAGACCAAGACGAGACTGGCTCAGTCTTGGTCTTGATAGTCTTGATCTTGGATCAAAATTTGTCTAGAAATTTGAATTATTCAATTCAATTGTAAAACAGTTCATATGCATATAATAGGTATTTCATATTTCTCAATCCTTAACAATTGTCAATTTTTACGGGTAAAGTAGGCGAAATGAATTTCTCATAATATAATTTTTAGAAATCTTATATAAAGATTGAATTAGACTCACACAACGCACAGGTCGACGCCCGACAGGACAGAAAAAAGGTTCAAAATGGTTAGAATGTTAATTAGGTGCGACCTTACAAAATACACCTATTTGTTGTAAACATATAACTGCAATACATATTTTGAAAAATTTATTATCGATTTTGAATGAACAAAATTTAAAACCCTGCCATATGAAAAATAAATAATTGAAATAAAATGTCATAACATTTTCTTTCAAAATTTTCTTAATATTGAGTAAATTTAAGTGCACTATTTTTCTTTCGAGACCAAGACCAAGACCAATACTCTTAGGGGGGAGTCTTGGTCTTGGTCTCGAAAGTCAAGTCTTGGTCTTGGCCTTGGAAAGATTTGTTGAGTCCTGATCTTGGTCTTGTATCATGGCCAAGACAAGACCAAGACTAGTCGGCATATCGAGCGACATGATTTGTACAGTCTATTTGAATGGATTTAAGTCTCATGTAAACAAAACAAGGAATGTATTTTACTCAGATATTCCGAAAGAGTAGCTTATTATCAATAGTCTACGAGAATAAATTTTTGGATGTTTTTGATATATGTAACGAGACTACATAATCTGCTTGGATAAATGAATAAATCAAGAAACACATAAATTAATACACAATTAAATAAATTCACCGTCGATATTTTTCAGGTCCATCCTTTCTTCAAGTTCACCCCGCAGGCCGACCGATTCGATGTGGCGGTTCTTCGTTTGGACAGAGCCGCTCACAATCTACCGCACATTACGCCCATTTGCCTGCCGCCGCGTGGAGAGAACTTCCTGGGGGAGGTGGGGGTCGCAGCAGGATGGGGAGCTCTCAGCCCTGGATCGAGGTTGCGGCCGCAAACGTTGCAAGCCGTACAAGTGCCTGTCATCGAGAATAGGCAGTGCGAGAGGTGGCATAGGTCTGTATAGAAAGTTCATGCAAGAAACGATTATTTGTGGAATTATTTGGAAAGAACGTGAATCGTGTTAGACTTACTTATAATTTCGGGACAACTGTGATTAGGTCACTACCGAAAATCATTAAGCTTCATTCAGCATAATTTGATTATGAGATCCAGTAGAGGAAATTGTTTTATTCTGGTCAAAATTTGATATGACCCTTGTCAACAGGATGAAGGTAGGTACACGAAGATAATGAGGAAGAGAGACAGTTAGTTACCCTTCTGGGCAAATTATTGACTGAGGCTTCAAATGGAGGAAAAAATTTGGATTTGAGTTCAGTTGGTATAGGGCTGGTTTTTCAATGTTCTGTTAAGAGTGTCAGTAAGCTGCTTGACAGTTGGTAGTTCTCGGCCCAGTACCAGGAGAAAAGAAATGATTACTTACCAACCTTTGAGACTTCGTATGACTTGAAATAAATACTATCAAGAATGTTTGCATATAGCGTGTGGTTCAACTTGAATTGAAGGCTAGATTAACGAAGTCTCAACGGTTAGTGAATAATTCATTTTCTTCAGGTATATGGACCCAAGGATTATTAGCCGTCAGCCAGCTAGCTGAGACTCAACTGGACATTGAAAAACCGGTCCTTAAAAGTCCCAGCTAGCTGGCTGTCGGCTAAGCTAACCGACAGCTAGAGTTCTTCAAATATTTGGTGTTATTGGCAGAAATGATTTTTCAGCTACCCATCCTGATTGGCCTCAATCAATTTCACTGTGTCATTCTTATTAATTTCTTATTAATTCATTCATTTTATTATTCATTTGATTTACCTGGAGTGAAATTGAAGTGAACATTACCACTGGAATCGTATTTCATCAAGTAATTCTGCCCAATGATATATACTTATTCTGACATATTCCGTGAAATTACTTCCATTAAACATTATGAGTTTGAGAAAGACACGCTCTTTGTCCCTTTTTTTCTAATCAGGCATATAAAATGACAAAATGTTTCAGCTACAAATTGTTTTAGTACATGTAATACAACCGAAATGTACAAATCTGTTTATGGAGGGGGTTCTGAGTTTATGTTCAGTTTTTTCAATATTGCAAAAAATAGTCCCTTTGAAAAACAAAATTGTATATAGAAGTCCATGACATCATCTCCCTCAAAAATGTTTTAGAAACTACATGTGGGACTTTCTTTCTTCGTTTATATTCGACGAACTGAACTACTTCTTCATCGTTATCACTGATGAAATGACTTGCATCTATTTGATCAACAATACAATTACTTCTATCCTGAATTTGCAAACCAATGAATACAATAATTCAACACTTAACACGTCACTCCCAACCTAACACTTTTTCTATCTAATGTACTTGCTTGCACCACTTGTCTAGCCATCAGAAGATCGAGTGGCAGTTCGGAGTTGCTGCTAAGTTAGCAGAGGAACGGTTTGGCACAACTGGGAATGAAGAAACATTCTGACTGGAGATTAGAGAAAGCTGATAGATAAATTTGCACAACTGTCGATTGAAAAACCGGCCCTTAGGCAAGCAAAGGTGTTCAGAGCCTGCCATACTGCCTTAGTAAAAGCAATTAAAGCTAAAGTTTGTGTTAGAATTAAATATAGTTAAAATACAGTACAACCTTTTTCACACGGTGGGGGTAGGTTAGGGTTTCAAGTCCTTATTTCTAGGGGCGGGCAAAAACCAACCCACATCTGTACAGGGACAGACCTCACGTTGTTATGTGAACCGTATGCACTTAAGTGGTTTGGTCTCAACTTGGTTTGTTCCCTGCCTCCTCCAACTTATGCAGCGCAGTTATCTAGCGTCAGCTCACTGATATTACGTGGGTGGAATCATCTACTAGGGTCCCGGAAAAACTCAGAAGAAACCGGTTTAGATATTATATTCCATTTCCCACTCATCTTTTTGTCGCTCATGGAACAGGTCCAGCGCCTGCTATATAAGCCCCTGATGCTTTCTTGGGGCATTATGGTAATTTATAACCCTGGTGATGTTCCTAGTCGGAGGGTTCCCAATCGATCTACAATATTCTTGATTGTATTCTGTAATCGTCTCGACATTGGCCAGCCTAAGCACTTTTCGTGACGATACGGTGTACTTTATTTAGCATCCTCTCTAGCCGCATCATCTGGTATGCGGGAGGCTGCACTGTGACTGGACTAGCCACTATAGGGGTGTGAATTTCCTCTGTTGGGTTTGGCGATTATGGAAAAAATAACAAAATAAAAACAGTGTTGGTAGATAAATAGAAAATTTCATTAGAAAAAAACATATTCAACAGGAATATAAAAACACTCACACATTCATAAATAATAAAAATGTTAATCAATTATCTTTATGAAGGGCGTGTTTCAGCCTTCTTTTCTTCTGCATCTCCATATCGTTATACTACGGAAAACCCGTGGATACAACTGCGGCACCCCCAGCAACCGGAGGCATGAGGTCACCCATCTGCATTACATGGATGGCCTCATACTCTATGCATAGAGAAAAATTGATCTACACCAATCCTCAAGAGTACCCGCATGGTATCGAAATGGAGTTTCGTATTAACAAATATATCACGGTTCATCTTGATGCCGGAGAGACGTATACTTACCTAGAGGTGGAACAACGCCGCTCCTAAGAGGTAACAACTGTTGAAAATTGTCTCCGCGACAAGTATTAGCACTGACTCCAACAGATCTGGCCATCAGAACTGTCGGGGATGAACAAAGTTGCTGCAACTAATATGCTTGTCATTCCGAATGATGCATATTCATAGGAGCTTACATCCTAAATCGTCAGTTGCACGGTTATAGTTTCCCAGACAACGGGGAGGCCTTTTGAATTTGTAGTGTTTACATAACTAAATTCATCAGGAGTACAGATTCCCTTCATTGCATGGACTGTGACCATGAAAAAGCAGGGATTGAAGAATTTCAATTTGAGGTCGAACCCAAATCTGTCATCAAGCTGGAACACATCCAGCAAAAAGCCCACGTCAGAGCTTTGGAGAGTGAGGGTATCCTACGTCTACATAAGAATGAGGCAAGGCATGGTGTCTCCTTCAGGAGCTTTGAAGACCTTGGCTTATCCAAAACCCGACCTTCGCATTTCCCAGGTCAATTGAGCTATGTCGGAAACTAAAAGATTCATAATGACCTGCCAGGATGGTGTCTTTAATACCCTCGTCTACCGTAGTCTCGTGATGGATAAAGAGATCCTTGACACTATATGAAGAGCATGTCGTGGGTTAGTTGAGACCATTATGCATTTACTGTCATCCTGCCTAGCTAAGTACCGAATCTATTGGATTTACCCATTCCAAACCCTCAGGTAAATATAAGCCAGTAAGTCTCATATAGTCCTTTTCAACCACGAAAGTAGGACGATTTTCGTCATAGAATTTTCGGCTCCCGGCGAAACGAACATCGTCTTTGCGGGCTTCACCCAAACCATTCTTTTGAAGTATCTGGTATTTGGTGGAATGATGTACACGCTGCACTCGAATCTGAAACATATATCGGCTTTCCGTGATGCGGCAGAAATCTTAGCCGAAGACCATAATTCTTGGTCCACTCGGACTACGGACGTGGGGAGTATTTACTAGGGTTAATGACACACCAGCGCGCCCTCCAGATGTATCGAGACTCTTGAGACAGGGTCTGATTGAGAAATATCTGCCGAAGCAATGGGCGACATTTTGTCGAAGATGAAAAGGTGTCATGTGCATCCGCAATCCGATCTCGGAACTGATTCCTACATTGCCAACTTTCAACTATAACAGCGTATCAGTTGATAGGTGATATCAAGATATCAACTGATTAATATCAATACACAACTGAGTTCCGATATTCTTGATGTAACGGTGTTTCTATTGGTTTAATTTTACTGGTGAAGATATTTCTTTACATAAATGTTTTTGCATTACTTACGTTCCTTTTCGTTCAACTCTTCCTCAACATTTCCTCAACGTTTCGTTAACATTTTCTCGCCCATTCCTCAACCTTAACTTTTTAAGGTTTCTTTTTGTTCAACCTACTTCTTCTGTGGGTTCCCCTCCATAGAAAATGTTGCAACGGTAATGTAATCGTCGATTCTTATCATCCTTCATTCAACATACTGTTACAATTACGATTACTGGCATTTATACGTACAAAAAAAATATTTTCTAGGTCCAAGGGCATCTCGGTGACCATCTACGACGAGATGATGTGCGCTGGCTACAAAACCGGCGGCAGAGACAGCTGCCAGGGAGACTCCGGAGGACCGCTGATGCTCCAGAGGACGGGAAGATGGTTTTTGATCGGAATCGTTTCAGCGGGTTACTCCTGCGCCCAACCGGGCCAACCCGGGATCTACCACAGGGTTGCGCATACGGTCGACTGGATTACGAGAGCGATTGGGTCTTAGTGTTTCTAATGCTTTCTGTTCGGCTAGTTCGATGCGCATTTCGGGTTGTTAAGGTCGTGAGAGCTAATGCAGGAACGATATTTCACACACGCTGAACAATTTATCAGCTTGTCGAAGTGATGCAAGGCAATTATAGATATCCGAGTTCTGGATCAGTCGGGAGCAACTAATTGGGGAAAGTGAATGATGTGTAGCTAATTTGCTTCGAAGCTTTCGAACACGTTTCCAGTGGAGCAGGAATTGAGATATTATAAACCTTTTCCATGAGTAGATCCACTTTATCGAGAAAAGGAATAAACATGAGACATATTTGAGAACAAATAATATGTAACATTATATGACGATTTTTACTGTAATTTATGTTTCTAATTTCCAAAAATAAGCACATATCACTTGCTGAACGCCAAATCGACAGTGGATCAATGCACCTGGAAAAAGTTTTTGCACCGGTGGGACGTGATATAAAAAAATACCAATATCTACATTGCAATATTGATTAAAGGTATTACGATGGAAATTGTCTGAAACATTAAGGCAATATGGTTCACCTCTCCGAATAAATCCACATCTCTCTATGCAAACCGAAAACATGCTTGGATGCGTGTTGTGAGCAAAGGCGGATCTGGGGGTAAAACATATCCATTAGGCGTGCAATAATATTCGAAAATAATAAAAATTCTCTGTTTTGAAGTACATACTGTGAACATTCAATCATATTCGGGAGGGGGGGGGGGATTACCCCTCCTTAGATCCGCCTTTGTTGATGAGACGTAATATCAACAACGAAATATTAGTTTTGGTATCCATTTTTCCTAAGTGAACGTGCATAACTGAAGTGAAACATTCCGTTGTGTATTTATAATAATAATAATAGTATTTATTCTGGAAAGGGCGGAGTTCAGAGTACGTTTCCATTTTCCGTAGACGGAAAATGAAAAGCATTTCAACTTTCTTGTTGTGGAATGAGGGTAAAGGTAAGTAAATCAGGCTCTGCCTCAAGATGTTAAAAGAGAACACGACGCTGAAGAAAATTTGAGGAGGTCTCCATTACCTTTTGAGTTATGCTCTTCTGAATTTCAAAAGTCAACTATTTGCAAACAAGAATTATTCAATTAGAAGTCTCATAAAAGGCTCTCTTCTTTTTCTCGACATTTTCTTCAGATGCTAATCTATCTAATTCCAGCATTACTGACACTAACAACAACCGTTTCACGTTAAAATTTGGCCTCTTTTTTAAATTACAATGCATGGTTAGGTGTGTGACGTCATCCCAAATGGTGTATTAGTTATTTTTTCTACATTCATGCAAAAAGCAAAACTTTATTGAACTATATTCAGTGGAAAAAGAAGCTCTTTATTGCACTAGTGCAATCAAGTTTTTATTGCACATCTGCCATTCTACTTCAACGTGCTGTCATCATGATAAAAATAAACGTTCAAACCCACTACATATTTAGCAGATATTCTGTGAGATTGACCATACGTTTTCGAACAGCTACATATTTTATATTATTTTGTATTAATATTAGCAGTCAGAAACAAAGCCTTCCCGAGAATAACTCCATAATCAAAATCGATCCGCTACGTTCTAAACCGTCTACCTGCATAGAGCAAACTGCCTGTACTATGATCACACCTTGTGATAACATACGCGCTCATGGCTACTATGATTTTGATTTTCATAATGCAACTGAGGTTATATAAACGTCAGTCAAAATTTAATTCTGACAATTACAGAACTGAAAGTTTTAAAATGAGTAATATTAATGGAAAACTAGATGATGGTGATGAAATCGATAGTAATAATTATTTATTTAAGCGTATTTCATTTTCCTTCACCTAGTGCCGCATGAAAGGGCTTGCTGAGAATAACTCGAAATATGAAGTGACGTCAATCTAAATGCAATAAGGCGAACTTCTAAAGATGGCGGATTAGGTATTTTATGCTTTCCTATAATATGGGCATCAAATGAAAGGTCTTGCTGAGAATACGAATGCAAGTTAAAAAGAAATAAGATGGGATCATATAGTCCAATCAGTTGAAATTGAAAATTTGTTATAGGACATGTCTATCTAATCTAATCTAATCATTCAAAGTTAACTTTCATGAGATTTTTTCTGTCTTTATTATGCGAGCTACAAAAATGGTCGACACCAATAAAGGAAAATACTGTCTGTTAGTGGACTGTTCTTGATTTTTGGGTATATATGCTATGAAAAATATCGATTGACTTTGAATACATCAATTATGGTGTGAATACTTACAGGATGGGACAGAAAACACGTTTTTTATGAAACACGTTTATTGACTTCTCGCCCAAGTGTGGGAGGATTCCTTCTTGTCCCGGAGATGATTTCATTGAACTGTTCTGGATACATTTCACGAAGTGTCTATACCGTGGGCAAAAATAGTGTTGGACTATGTGACATGACACTTGTGGAGATACATTGTTGTTATCCAAGTTTGATATCCCACAGAAAATTAAAAACAAGTTCAATCTACTCGTTTGTGTAACGATAAAAAAAGATGAATTCTCAAAAACCTACATATGTAAATGAAATCATTGGCGTATATTTATTTTATTTCTCTTGATACGAAAACTATGAAATACATTGAACTGATCAGAAAAGAAACGCTGCTTCATGACAAATAATAATGATCCACTTTCGTTTAACCGTAGGGGACCTGATTGATCCCAATTTGTCATCGTGTCTATACGATAACAGAAACAGGCGTTGAATATCGAATAAAATTTTTGGAAAATCATGTTGGGTAATCGTGAAAAAGAGACATAAAACAAGGTTTGTTGGTTTCATCTAGAGAATATTCTTCGAGCTAGTCAACAAAAAGTCCACACCTGAGCGAGAAGTTGAATAGGCCTCAATATTATAGCACCGGAGACCTTATGATATAATCACGGGAGTGGATTCTTGGTAGGGTGGATAACTGAAGGTAGAGATCACGACCAGTTGTTCAAATTTGTATTCACAATAATACATCGTAACTTTCACATAATAATAACAGTTTACATAAAAAACTAAGTATCTGTCACGTCGTGTTTCTTGCTTGACGGACCGTCCACGACCGCCTTGTCCCATACCCAAACTTCACTTCACTCCATTGTTCGTTGCCCGAATAGACAGAGGGTACTTGGGGATTGAACCCCCACAAAGAAAATAAGTTTTAGTTGGGTTAGAATAATTAGCCTCATTCTATAAATATGTATGTACACCATACTTTTTTTTTCACTATAGTTTATATTTTCGATATTTGAATGATGAATCGATATTTTTTTACAGCAATTACCCAAAAATCAAGATAAATCCACTCGCATATAGTATTTATCATAATTGGCATAGACATTCAATCTATTATCAGTGGCTGATAGTCCAGAAGCTAGGTGTGGATATTCCGGCTCGCATCGGACAGAGGTTCGAGGTCTCAGTACGCGAGAACCTTTTTTCCCAAGTACATGGGCCTCTTTAGGTGGCCACATGCCTTGTTCTAATTCAGTTGTGATGCGAGTTGCCTATATGCCAATAACGACGTCTGGTGCTAGCTTGGAATGCGCACCCGACCACGTGGGGTGGTGCTGTAGGCATTATTGTAGAAATACCAAACATATCAATAGGTCACCCCGAAGCGCCACGGCAAATAATAATAATAATAGCCGTCCTCTACCCGCACAGGCTGTGCCTTTGGGTACACTCTATTATTATTGTAACTCACCCTGTAGAGCCAGAGAAAAAAATGTTAATGAAGATAATTGTTTTCTGACCTCCATAACGATATATTCAAACACCCAATGCCATATCTTTTCTTTCTAATATCCAAATATATTAAAAAATGGCAAAAATTAAATAATTGAACAAATAAATGAAGTTGAAGTTATTTGCTTATATCTGAATTTGGATAATCGGCGGCGCAGTTTCCAAGGTACCAACTTATCGCAAGGATGAAAGTTACTAAAAGAAGGAGGTTATGTTTGTAGTTTTAAGCAGGTGACCTTTGGGGGTAAAACCGTTATTTTTGGTGCTAGTACTTGTGAAATTAGTTAGATTAGTTCCTGAAAAAATTGTTAAAAACGGAGGCATTTGGGGTGGTTTTATATTGAAAAAGTCGTGCTTGAAAATAGTCGATTAGCAAAAATTGAGAGGCATAACTCAAAAAGTGATTGAGACCCCCCATTATTTTCGGATTCATGATCAGGAGACAAAACTACGTGAGTTGAATCACTTTTTTTATTTTAAGGCGGAGCCCGATAGACTCACCTTTATCGAAATAAAAAATATAGGAAGATCTAAGGGTGCGTAATAATTGAAATGAATATTGAATATTAGGTACCATATTTCGACTTTGACATACTCTTCGTAATGAGAAAATCTACGATGGCTCTCGGCTGCTCCATTTCAAAACCCAGTATGTGAAAAAAACAAAATTGGGAGAAAAACGAGTTTTAGTGTTATGTTTGATGTTGAAGGGGTTGCACATACTAGGCTAGGGGTATATCATATCTCTGAAATTAGTACAGCTATCAACAAACAGGTCGGGTTGAAAGATGCGCCTAAACACAGTATATCCAAATATATTGAAACTTAATTTTCTGAAAAAATGTTAGATATTGTGTTTTGGAACGGAGCAGCCGCTCTTCCGGTTCGCCGATTTGCATTCGGATCTAAATTTCGAAACTGGTATTCTGTAGACCCTTTACTTTATTCATATCCCAGAGATAGAAATGTAGGGATGTAAGATCAGGTCATGATCCATGAATCAAAAATGCACTTCAATAGACCTTTCCAGAATAATACCTATTTAACGAGCTGTCTTCACCTGTAAGTCATTATTTGGTTATGTCTAACGTCAAAGCGACCTCCATAATGACGTTATAACAACGTTGATCTTTGTAAGTCACAGACGATTGACGTCATTACATTGACGTCAAAATGATGATTTCAGGACTACGTCAAAAATACGTCTATAGAGTGTGACGTTTGATTAACGTCCGAGTGTATCTTTCTGAAAAATACATTCTATAGTAGGGTCGAATTCAAACACGAATGAAAGAACATATTTATTATTAATTGATAATGAAAAAATTTTCACTATTCGAATTAATTGGGTGGGTGGGTGTGTGTGAATAAAATTCAAGAAATTGCCCAAAACAACGTCCATTTCACTTTTCGCGCGTTTTGCAAATTTTGCATTTTCAGGAGATCAATACTCTGACATGACATACGACTGGCATCGTCATGCAATAATTTGTGGATGTATAGATATGTTGAGGTCATAATAAATCACAATAAATGATAATGATCTGTGAGTAACGACAAAAATGAGGACAAACTTGTGACGTCCGATTGACGTCTCATTTAGTACGTCAAAATCACGACACTTTTGGGTCATGTGACGTCAATGACTCTGAATGACCATATATTGACGCATAAATTACTTCAGCTTGTTACCTGGGTATGCGCGTCGTTGCTGTACCAAAAATCAATCCTGTTGATCAAAATTCTCATTTGATGATAGTTGACAAAAAATTATGTGGTGAATGCAAACATATCATTTGTTCCCAAAATGTCAGAGGATTAGTACTGAGTAGGAACAGAAGGGGCAATAAACAGAGGTCAATTTTCTGATTACCAGCTCTCGGCCGATGTATTTGAACGAAAGAACAGAAAGCAGTGGAGTTCAAATTGGAAAGGGTGTTTTTGTTCGGCTAGCACATTATACAGGGTATGCCAGAATAAAGGGTACAAACTCCGATGGTAGAATCCTCACTTAATTTTAAGGTTAAAAGTTCCAATAAACACATCCTCTATGATAAGTATGATTACAAAAAAGTATGTTTTTCAGAATAACTCAATAACGCCCCAACATTTCTCGATGAAATTTGGTGTGTCGTTTTTCAGCATTCATTTTAACACTTCAAAGCAAATGAAGTGCTTTTAACTTTAAACCTATCTACCATACGCCTTTGTTCGATTTCACAGATATGTAAAAGGCATTGAAATTTGAAACTGAATGCTGTCAAACGACATACAAAATCACATGGAGAAATATATGGAGCCGTAATAGAATTATTCTGTGAAATATATTTTTTTACCACTTCCAACACCCTTTAGTTCTGGTGATACTCATCTTATTGGAAATGTTTATTGGAACTTTCAGCCTTATAATAAAGTGAGGTTTCTACCAACATAGTTTGTTCTCTTTATTCTGGGACACCCTGTTATATATAACCTCGAAATGTCAATTGTGTGAATTCTATACATAAATGAATAATCACGCAATGCTGTGTAAAAGTTGCATAGCTAAGTCATTTAATTTGTTGAAAAATCATTGAAACACCATCGATAAAAAATTGATGTTAATCATTTGTGATAAGTTAACAGTCAAAGAAAATCATGGGTCATACCATTATGTTGAATTGTAAAAGTCATCCCTATTTTTGTACTGATATAGACTATTCCCTGTGAATTTTGTAGATATTTATGTTTACATTAGTTTATTTATTTTAATAATACACGTACCTATCTGACTAATCAACAAAACATATTTATTGCTGAAAAATACTGAAAATGTTTTCTTGTCTACGACTGATATTTTAGTCTGAGAAGTTGAGATGTTCATCATCAGAACTATTAACTGAACTAAGTGAAATTGCGGTCAGGTGACAAGGAGCATTTTTGGTTTTTTAGAATTTTATCAAATGAAAATTGAAAGTATTTAATACCTCGTGTAAATCCTATTTTTGTACAGAAATAAAATGAAATTATGCAAAACACTGTGTTTTATTTAACACGAATACGAAGCCATGCGTATCCTAGCAATAGGGAATTACATTGGGTAAAAAACAATTTTTCAATTTTTTTTTTGGGTTGTTAGATCCAGAAAACGAAAGGATTAGAGATGAATTCAGACACAGGCTCCAATTCGCGCCAAATATTACCGGTATTCCATTGGCCAAATACAAGTGGCGTCAAAGTCTTCTTAATTTCTAGTGTACACTCTCATTCAAAATGGGAACAAATCTTTCTTGCACAAAGCACTCGCAGAACAAAAGTTTGTAATTCAAGTGACGTCAGCCCGCGTTAATATGGCGTTTGACTCTTTCTCAATTCGAAACAGTATTGAAATGGGTTGTAGTCGATATGAAATTAATAAATAGGTTCATGAAGTGATTCTACATGAATCATATATACAGATAAAATCATTGTTTACAATTGAAACGTCATCTTTCCTTACCCTGTTAGGATAGGGAAAGATACTGCCATGGGCGATCATTCTTGAGGGCAGTTACATTAGATGGGGAAATAAAATGATCTAATATTCAATTTTCAAGCAAACAAGCGAAGTAGTAGTAATGGTAGTAGTATTCAAAGGGAGGCTGTTGCTACAGCCAAGCAAGTAGGCCCCCGTGGGCCCTTTTTGCTACATTCTGCTCCCTCCACAAGCATGGTGTTCTGTCTGCCTATGGTTTCTACCTGATATCCTCAAAGTCTAGTGTGTAGGGCATATGTGCATGGAGCGAGTTCCTTCAATCCTCCTCGTCGAACCCTGGTAGGGCTGGTTTTTGGCAAGGCAGTTCGGCAGCATCGGGTGATTCTATCACCGGCTACCAGACCTGCAGCATCCGATCGGAAGACCAGGTTTTCTAGTTGCCGCAGCGAGTTCGTCCAAACCTCCTAGTGAAAACTCTGGTAGGGCTGGTTCTCAATCGAGCGGAGCGACAGCCGCAGCTCCCACTGAAGGCAGATTTTCAAGTTCTCGCATCCCTCTGTAATGTTTGAGTGGGTACGAGTTGAGTGTCGGGGAAATATGTGTATTTTTGACGTCTGTATACGGTACTAGGGCTAGGGCCCACGAATCGCGTTGCAGCCAGCGGGAGGGCTGCAACGTCTCAGCCACCCTTGGGGCAAACAAGCGAAACAAGCGGCAATATTTGTGCTTAGCTGTGACGGCAGCCGTTATGTTTCCCAGCACTCTCTAGGCCTGAGTCAATCTCTCTGAGGCTGTCAAGGCAAACTTTATGTGACAACAAAAGAGTTATCTGTATTTTTTTTTAAGAATCTTATTGTTTTGAAGCAGTACCGCGAAGCTGTGCAGTAAATATCGATGTTTGTCTACGAAAGTACTGAATTTGCTGAACGCTGCTAACGTGATGTTATTAAAAACAATGACAGCAACAATTTCACAGGAGGAATTCCTTACCAACGACCACACAATAGTCTGCTTATTTCCATAGGACAAACTTCGAGCTGTAGGGTTTCTTGTAAAACACGCTGTTGAAGACACTCTTATAATTGACACCACGGCCAGACTATGATTCTGTAGTTGTAACGGGTGGAGATGTCGACCTTCTGGTGCTCAATAGGTCTTCCATCATCTTCATCGAACGTTTATTTCCTGGAACCAAGGAAAAAAAATTGAGAGACGAATGTACTCACTAAAATTGTTCAAACATTCAGAAGACATTGCGGAGCACATAGTTCTACTTTACGACTTCAGTGCGACACAACCACAACATTTTTCAGGGAAACAAAAATTCGTCAAGATTTTAGGAAAAAATATATTCATTTACGAAGAACTATTGAAATATTTGAAGACTTGAACGCTTCTCCAAACCTGATTGAGGCAGTCGTAACATCAGGTATTGAAGCTCTATGAAACGAGCGATGACACATCGTCGACCAACTACTAGTCTACTATTCTTTAAGCTTGCATCTTCATCATCAAGCGATGCAGCAGCATGCTGGAATTCCATCAATTTCAAAAGTTTCCATGTTTCTGTAGATGCAGGAAGACTATCCAATTCTGCACAAACATTGGCATTGAACAAGCGAATTTCGACGTTGATGGCGAGATCAACGTGCACTTCAAACATTCAGCTTCACAAGATAGAGGGTGACTCAGGGGTGCGAGCATGGTCTATAATAATAGTAGTTATCGTTATCCGACTTTGATGGTCGAGGAAGACTACATTAGGCTTATTGGCTTGTATTTGCCTGAGGGTGAGGAATGAGTAGTTTGAATAGATTTGGCACTTTTTCTCCTCCACAATGGATTCAATATCTCCCGGGGTCTCGTCAATACCGTACAAGTGTCGTACGTGGTAGTACAAGACTTGTAGCGCCGCATTATGTCTGTGGATATAGGCTGAGACCACATAAGCTGGACATGCTGATAGCAAATGCATTATGGTCTCAGCTGCCCCACGACATGCTCTGCATCTAGTGTCAGAGACTATACCCATCACGCGACTACATTAACGAAGGTGTTGAAGACACCATTCTGGCAGGCCAGTATGAATCCCTCGGTTTCCGACTTCAGCTCACTTGACCTGAAAAATGTGAAGGTCAGGTTTCTGGATAAGCCAAGGTCTTCAATGTTCTTGAAGAAGACCCCATGCGTTGGCTTATCCTTATTTAGCTGTAAGAGCCTCTCACTCTCCGCAGCTTTGATGTGGGCTTTTTGCTGAACGAGATCAAAGTCGGTGACAGAGTTTGGGTTCGTCCGTTCAAGTATCCACGGCTTTCCCGTTGTTTGGGGAAGTATAATCGTGGAACAAACGATATAGGATGCAAGCTCCTATGAAGATGCATCATTTTGCGATTTTTTACATCTAGTCGCAGCTCTTCTTGAGTCAATTTCATCACTTCAAAGGAGTAAAGTAGAATTGGAGCGGCAAGCATATTGGTTTCAGCGACTTTGTTCTTCCCTGACAGTTCTGATGACCAGATTTTTCGGAGCCCATGCTGATACTAACCGCGGAGGGTTTTTTTCCGGCATGATTTACGAGCTGAACATCCTCTCCATATCCCTCGCATTATCCTCTTTTGAGATGAACCGTGGCACATTTGTTGATCCCAAACTCCATTCCGATAGCATACGTGTACTCTTGCACCACCCTTAAGGACTGATTGAGATCTTTTTCTATTCCGGAGGAATATCATTTGAGGTTATCCATGTAAAAACTTATGCCTCCGGTTGCTGGAAGTGCCGCAGTTATATCCGCGGGTTTTTGGTAGTGCAACGTACAATGGCAATAGTGAGATGCAGAAGAGAAAAGGGCTGGGGGAGTTTTCCTGAAACACGCCCATTCTGAAGATAACCTGCTCTGTTTGGATTTTGCTATGGTGAAGCGAGTGCTCCAGAGCGGCATAATCTGTTTTTGATCAGGTACCGACCGCAAGGCATTTGTGCAAGGTATAATGAGCTCCTGCGATGTATCAGATGCCTCACACTGCACGGAGTCCTGCTTGATACATCTATCGATCAGCAGGTTCTTCACATTGCAGCCAGCGATCTATATCTTTATCCCTCTTTGCTCGAATATCTGTTCATACACCAGATCAATTGTGGAGAGTATTATTCGCTTGTATAAGATGTGGGTAAACAACTCATAACATGCATTCAAGAATTTTATTGGTCCGTAGTTCTTGGAATCAGACAAATCCCCGTTTTAAGCACGGTTCGCCCCTCGACAAACCAATCCATAATGTGTTGCTCCCATCTAGCCATGAAATGAAAACTCATCAGATGTCAGATGGTGGTGGGTGCTTCGAAACATTTTCCACCAAAAGTTGTTTAGCCCATCAGGGCCAGGAGCAGCAAAGTTCTTCGAGCCTATGAGGGCCCGTCGAGTTCCTTCTGGAGCTACCGGTTTAGTCAGTTCATTGAGCTCACGCTGACGAAGCCTCCTGAATGAAGCTCCAAACTGCGCTAGGGCTGGAGTATCTACGCTGAGTGGTTGCGGATACTAGTAGATATTCTTTCAGACAGTTTCCACCAGATCAGCGGCCGGCGGGTCATCTACAACACGTGAAGGCTCTTGGCATAAGTGAGAACTTCATGTTTTTCGCGATGCTCACTAGTGACTTTTTTTCAGCGTCCAGCAATCGTATCGTATCAAGACAGTGCTGTTTAATGGTAAACAGCACGCCCTGATTTAGTGTGTGGTGAGCTCGTCTTAAATTTGTGGCAATTCGCCGCACTGCGGGCGTGAATAGCCTATTGGTCGCCACGTAGTCCGCTACACACTGGATACGAAACGCATGTTGTCATGCCGATTTGATCTTAGCTTCCATCTCGTGTACGCGCCGCTCATACCACCCAATCAGTGGAGCGGTACCCCCTCTCTGTTTGAGACAGGTCAGAACGACACGTGACATATCTGACACTTTTGCCACTTCGATATCCGGCTGAGGAGGGGCTCTGCCATAGCCTCGAATCGAAGATGAGATATAAATCCCTCAGATTCTGGGCAGAAAGGGCAGCATGCTCTGGATGTATCCCACATAACAGAGCATGCATTCCTGCCAGTAGTTAGATATACCGGGGGGTTGCCTTGTATACCCACGGCTGACTATGCACTGGCTATACATTGCGATCTTAAACACCCAAAATCATATAAGACGGTGGCCTAAAATAAAACAAAGATAGACTGTGTATATCTGACAGCCAGAGTGCAACAAAAGCTATGAACTCTGTAGATATGACATCAGAACAAGTTTGGTGTTCACAGAGCCTAGTTTTTACGCTGCGGAGGGTGGTGCTGATGTATACAGATCCACAGAGCAGTATTCGGTATACACCGGGAGTAGCGAGGTGGGCTTATGGGTCTTTAGCTGACTGGAGCAACATACCGATCTGTCTAGTAGGTTTGTAACTGGCTTTGACGTCGTGTTTTACCAGTACTTTTCCAGCCCTAGCAATTTCTTGACGGGTGTAACCATTGGCTTGCAATACGTCATTGATATGCCGTAGCTCTGATTTTAGATGAACCGGCTTACAGATGCGTTGCGCTCTGGTGTTTAAAGTTTTTTAAACTGCTCGTTTCTGCCCTGGGTGGTGGTTTGAGTTCTTGTGTAGATATCTGTCTGTATGTGTGGGTTTTCTGTAGACGAGTAAATCGACTAATGAATATAGTGATACACTTGGAATCACTAACTACGTGAGAATAAAAAACATTTTCGGATTATCAGATGTTTGTAATATGTTTTTAATTGGCCATCCTGAGCAAAACATAGTATTTTGATTCCAAAATCTCTTCCACTATTATTTGACACATTTTTTAGTATATCCTTCACTTTGACAGCCATCTAACCCCTTAGCACTATCAGGCTACCCTGTTTTTTTCGTGGAAAGAAGAAGGAAAATACCAAGTATCGCCCAAGGACAACAAAACTCACTTGTCGGTAAGTTTTGACCGAATTGAAGTCGATTAAATCTACTGCAGACTTATAATGGAATAATGAGAAAAGAAGCACGCTCCTAACTTTCAACTCATTTAACTTTCAAATTCTTGTTAAATATTGAAAGAAGTTATGCTTACAAAAATAATATTGAAAAGGTCACATCATTTTCGGAATTCATTAAAGATAATTTTCTTTGTCAAGATTCCAGAATTAAAATTTCAGCGGGGAAATAATTCTAAGAGACGATTTATGAATTTAATGAAACTGGATATAATTCCATATTATGAAAAGCGAATGTTCAGAATCCAGAATGTTCATGAAGGACGACAAGAAGCAGTATATCATTGTTTAAAAATTATGGACAGAGAAGCAGATATCGTATAATGTTGAGATTAATTCTTGGTGAATTGTCTTATTCAAATAGTAATGGTAAGTGCAGACCAGCCAATAAAATGTTGGTACTATCATTGATAACACGTTGATGGAGGTTGGTATCATAGAGTGCTTGAAAATTACATCGAAATTGGACTTGCAACAGGGGACATGTATCTTGGTGTATTTATTGTAGTGAAAATACTTTTAACTAACTTTGCTAATTCATTTGAAACATTAATTTACATGAAAGTCACAATTTCAGTTTATCTTCACTGTTACTCTCTATCTGCGGACTCTCGAACTATATCTGTCACTCTCTGTATCACTATCTGCCCGCCCCCTTATGTCGAGCTTCTTGTATACTGGCAAGCACAGTTTTCGATTTATCGGAACTATAGAGCGATTCATACAGATGGCTCTCGAAGCGGATAGAAGCGACCGATTTTTTTTGAGCTAGTTCTCAGCGATGAGTCATCGTTGTTGATTCATTAGTCAGCACACGTTGTTTACTTTGAGGGTGCATAATTAATTGGGCGATCAGGGCCGGCCTCGAAATCGTTACAGTATCATACAGATGTGTGATTTTTGTGAAGAAGTAGGATATCAAAATAGTTTGACAGCCTAAAACTCTTGTAAATCCAGATATTGATTGCCGTGTTTATTTCCAGAGCCTCTAGAAGATTGAGATTTTTTAGGTCAGAGTTGGAAAAACGGATTTTCTCATTTATAATATGATTACAAAAACTGAGTTAGAAATAACCTGTTATTCTTAGAAGTTGGAGTACCTACATAATTCTTAGGTGTTCAGCTAGTCGATTTTCAAGTCCTCTTCAGCATGTCCTGACTTAATAATAACGCTTTTATTTTCTTTGTCGAGTTCAGGAAAGATTTTGAGAGCGGAGTAGCTTTAACGAGATGAGAATATGAAGATGTGAATTCTTCAACGTTCATTTTTATAAGACGCACTTATTCAAGAGCCTGGATCCTGACAATGAAACTATTCCAAGAATATTTGATGATGCAATCATCGATATGGAACTAACAAGTATAGGGAATATAGTGAGTACCTTTCCTAACGATGGCAACTTCATTGTTTGCTTTATTAGAAGGAGAAGCAAACGATACGTCGATCACAATCACATTCGTTTAAATGTTGCTCCGAATGAATTTTATATCGACGGTATTTTTCAGTTTTGGCTTCATCAAAGCACTAATAGCACATGCACAGGAAAACCAAAAGGAAGTTTTGGCAACTCAGTGCCACAAACTTTTCCATGAAATTTATTGTTTCATTATAGAATAAAACTTGTATACCAAAACTACAATGATATGCATTCTAATGGTTTGTCACATTCAGACCATTACGAGTAACATTTGGCACCACACTTTGTCGGTCAAGAGGTCCCGAAATGAAAGTTAATGAGATTGTAATGTGAGTAACAATTCACTTTAAATTGCGATGCTAAAGCATTTTGATATGCATCCCAATTGAAAAACCTAATGGTTTGGACCATTGTGAGTAATATTTGGCACCTCAATATGATCTATTAGTCGATCAAGAGGGGCCAGAATAGAAGTTGAAGAGATTGCAATGAGAGTAACATTCCACTTCATATTGCGATGCCAAAACACATTAATGTGCTTCCTAACTGAAAAAAGAAATAATGTTATGTCACATTTAGACCATTGTGAATAACAGTTGGCATCACATTGTGATTTATTATTGAGTCAAATTGGCAGAAATAGAACTTAATAAGATTTTGACGTGAGTAAAAATTCACTTTGTATTACGATGCTGAAAGACATAAATTTACATAGAATTCGCAAATTAAATGGTATGTCACATTAAGATCATCGTGAGTAATATTTGGCACCACATTGTGATACGTTAGTCGATCAAGAGGGACCAGAATAGAAAATTAAGAGATTAAAGTAATTGAAGTAATTTGTACTTTGAACATTGTACTTAAAAACTCTCTGAAACTTTTACCTAGCATTCAAAGTTAAGTTTTGGAAAGAAACACTTCTTTTTACGTGAAAAAAAGTGGTATTTTCCTTTAACTGCCCACTGTGTTCAAAACTCCTGACATCTACACAAGAGGAAAGGTGGAAAGATGAATCAATTTTCCTTCATTACCACTGAATTATTGGAAACGTTTAAATAAACTATAAGAAGAGGTACTTCAAATTACTCAAAAATCATCATGCATTTTTTCGTTTTGATAGATTCGAACATCTGATAGTATATCAAGAAAGTCAACGTAAGTGTGTAGTATAGCACAAAAAAGTTAATTTTCTATGTAGAAAGTGTCAATGTAGTGTACATCTCAAAAACTGTTTCTCATGTCACCATCAAATGTGATCAGGTTTGAAGATAAATAGGTATTAATATAATTTCTTATAGGTTGATTAAACCCGAATAAATTTTGTGAAATCTAATAGTACCGAAATAGTAGGTACCTATTTCCCTTTTTAAATGCATCAAATTTCTGAGCAATAATTTTTTTGATAATCCAACAAAGATCACTAATGTTCCCGAATTGACACAAAATCAATTATTAAAAAAAAAACTTTTAAAGAAACTGAAGTCATAAAACAGATTCCGGTTTCATCACGGTATTGTTTACTTTGTCACACATTCATCATCATCATCCACCAGATCTCGCCTCACTACTCTCCGTTCGCGTCCGCAACCTTCAAGACGTCTTCGTCGAGCGCCTAGGTGAATGTAGGTTACTTTCTGGTCGGTGCCGTTACCATCACTCTTTTACTGTTAGTCGACAAGAAGGCATCACCATAAAGCCAATTAAAAAAGTTCCGCACGCTCAACACCGCGTTAACTCGACGAGAATGCGGTGACAATTACTCACTCTTACCGAAAAGATTCCATCAAGATGAGCGAGAGATGCGATTCATATTGTGGGTTGTTTTGTGTAGTGTGCAAGTCCGAGGGTTTCTGCGGATCGGAGATTATCTTCCGGGCAACTTCTGGAGAAAGGTTCCGGATGTAGATTACGATGAAGTGGACAGCTACTACAGGGAGGGAGTGAGCGTTACAGGTACGGGTCTGAATTTTTCTAGAATGGTTGGTCTGTCTGTTCGATTTTTGCAAGAAAGTTAACAATCTAGCCCACGCAGTAGGGCATTGAAAATAATGAAAAAATCAGAAATAAAACTTCCTGTTTTTGTACCACTTGTATTTTGTAACACTAATGTCACTGCATTTTCACCCTATATGGATATTCTCAAACTACTATTTTAAACTTAATTTTGAACCTATACTAATGGCTCTTTTTCATATACCCATAACAAAACGATTCACCTATTATTAGTTACAATTTTTGTATCTGAACTCTGTTTACGAGTGATAATGTTGGTATATCTGTTTGAAAAATTTCGTCCCACATGAACACTGTTAAGCTGCGTCCACATATAGTCAGTCGACGTCGATCGATGTCGATCAATATTGATCGGCGTCGACCAACAAACACGAACAACACGTATACACTATCGTAGTAGTGTAGACATGTTGTCCCACGTCGATCAACGTTGATTCAAACACTTTTCTAGTTTACTTGTGTGCGATATATAAAAGAATACGATAATTTCATTTGCTTGTTAAAAAATATGATAGGTGAACTCCGATAACATTTGTATTGTGACTATCTAACCTCTAATATCTTTGTATCCACCGCTGTTCTTGGCTTATTTTTGTCAGCTAGAAACATCATATCCTGGTTAGCAAACCATTTGCTTACATACGTTTCTTCGCATCCACTCCCCGTTTTTCGTGAATCCTTCATCTTTTCTTTCTCGAGCAAATGTAGTTTGAAATTTTTTTATCTTCTTTTCCACATCTCCTCTATCCATTGCCAAGGCCATCGCTATTTCAATCATCATATCATGACTTTTGTTTTTGTTCCTATAGGTATTCCATTCGAGTGGGGTCCCATAGTATTGGGCGAACTCTATACATATCAATAAGTGTCAATGTCTGTTAATTGGTTAAACTCATTTTATGAATTCAGATGCGACTTATTTTAGCGCAAAAAATACACCCTTCCTGGATCACAGTCAAATCAAGACTGAAGTACCACACTGCCAAATCCGCGTTCGACGTCTATGAAAACCGACAATTTGGGATTCTCAGTCGACGTCGATCGATGTTGATCGACGTTGACTGGACTGTCGATCAACGTCGATCGATGCGTCTACACATATTCGACTTTTCAATTCAACCAAATCGATCGACGTCGACTGACTATATGTGGACGCAGCTTTACACTCTAGACATTTCTGCTTATACATTCCAGGTTTTCTCATTTTATCTATTCTATATTTGCTAATTAGACAGCCTTGCAAGAAATTTTTGAATTCTGGAGTAATGCCATTTGAATTTTTTCTACACTGTTTCTGAAAAAAACTCGCTATTTTATCTGTTTTTTTTTACATAGTACGTTAAGGTAACAAATTTACTAGTTTCTGATTGTCTGACTTGGGGGTATATTAATTCATGAGCAAATTCAATACGTTGTTTTTCAACTAAAATCTGAAGTATGACCATGTTATCATAAAATCCAAAAATATACGCGGCCCCAGCACGCCGTTACTAAATATACTCGACACCAGCGACACCAGAGTGTTGGAATCAATTAGCATAAAGGCAGCCGCGTGCCAACTGAGTTAAAAATGCATGAATTATTAGCCATTCTAACCTGACCCGGCTAACCTAACGTATCCAGAATAACCATACCTATATCTGATCTGTTTTGGGGATCAGCGTTTTGCGAAACGGAAAGTTAAACGACGCGACGTAGGTGAGCTCTTGTAGCGTAATTATTGTTCACAATAACTCAGTTTCAGAATACCAAATAACCCAATTCATAATCAGAACATTCTCCCTTTAAATGTAAAGATACCTCCCTCATGGACAATTGCCCTTCCCAAATGCAACACCCATCTCACTCATCCCAAGAGTGCTACCCCAGCAGTACTCATAAGAAGAACTTTTTCCGAAATAGTCTCCATATTTACACAGATGCATCATAAACCAGTGAAAGCATAGGGGCTGCTGTAATATCAGACACCGCAAACTACACTTATAGACTACCATCAGAAGCAAGTATTTACACGGGAGAACTATATGCCATTGCCGAAGCTCTTTCACACTGCAGTGAATATGAAGAAGATGCTGTTATTTTTACCCACTCACTGAGTGCTGTGCAAGGTCTTCAACACCTCTACCCCGAAAATGAACTTCTTCTCCGTATCAAATCAAAATTGGGACAACTATCAGAAATGGGCAAACGTGTTGAAATTGTCTGGGTTCCCTCACATGTAGGAATAGTTGGTAACGAAACTGCTGACACCCTAGCCAGAGAGATTAGTTTAAATCCCAGAAGCCAACTGATTCAACGAGTACCACATGAAGATTCCATCCTCAGCATTCGGCAGCTTACAATGGAATGCATGGAAGGAAAGCTCTGGAGAACAACAAGCTCAGAACAATCAATCCTAACTTGAGCCTCCAGAATTATGAATCAGTCTCTCGTAAAAATCAGACAATCCTAACCCGCCTCAGAATTGGCACAACTAAATACACCCATCAGCATCTACTGAAGAAAGAAAATCCCAAAAGATGTGTCTCTTGTTATGAGGAACTGAACGTGAAACATATTACTTATCTGTGAGTGTCCCGACTATGAGGAGGAAAGGCTGTCTTCAGGTCTCCCCGAACAACTCAGTGATGCATTGAATCCAAATAATATCGAGTTTCATACTGTTGTATGATTTATACTGTATTACACCGAGGTTGATGCGGTTTTCTAATATGAAAAAAACTCAGTTTTCAGCCTGCTGGTGCTATCGTATGTAAGGATGTGTGAATATGCGCTGGTGTCAAGTATATTTAGTAACAGTGTGCTGGAGCTTGGTATATTTTTGAATTTTATGATGACGTGCGACTGTGCGCGAGGTTTGTGCTGACGTTGAGTATATTTTGTAAAATCGCGAACGGGAATCCATCATCAGATTGATTGTACAATCATGCATAGTAATTATTTTCTTGAAAAGACACTGAAAATGATTTTGTAATTCTGTTACGTCAATAGAGTGAATTTAATAGTCACTTCTGAGTAGAAGTACTGGCACAATTTGAAAGAGTTATCAATGGATATTTTGGTTTGATATTTTCATATGAATCTAGTCATGTGACGAACTAGAATTTATAAGTTGATTCAATAATCACATTCAGCAGAATTTTGTAGAAATAATCAGTCCAGTCACCTGCAGTTAATATGAGATAAACAGAATCCTTTCTTTTGTCGATACAACAAGTATTCAAAAGGGAAAGTTAATTCGTAAAATAATGTTTGTTGAATACAATTTATCGAAACGAAAAACGTCCAAAAAAAGAAAGAAAAACAGGCAATATCGAAACCTACTCTTCGAACTTCGCAGGCTCTACCAAATTCATTTTGTCCTTGGTGGAATGCCTGCCGTAATATGGCAGAAATCTCGCAGACGAATGCAAAAGGGCGTCATCCTTGGTTCACTTCGTCTACCGAAGGCACGTAATTACCCAGTAATCACTCAAAACACGGACTTGGGGAGTGACTATCGTTTTTCTTCTCAATGATTTTTGTGAACGTTGGTATGATATTGATACAGAATTTGAGGGACCATGCAAATGTTCAAGAACGACATATCTTTACAAAACGATAAATAATGTGAAAGTGTGGGAAGGTAGAATTAATGAAAATATTATAGAGTCAGCTGTTTCTTTCACTATTCAGAAGAATCTTGTGAAAATTAGTTAAAAATATTGTAATTTCCATACTTTTCAAGACGTATACAGAGCACATGATACTACAGTAATTTCATTAAGCCTTTTAGCTCCAGAACAGTGAACATTTAATGAACTTAGGACGTGTGCCTTATTTATATCTGAACACCTGTAGAGTATACCCACATGCATAACATATGCGTGTAGAGGACGGCTAGTATCATTTACCGTGGCGCTCCGGAGCGAATTACCGAATTTTCGTGGTGTATTCAGCTTTCAGCAATAGGAGAACCCGAACGACCTACAGAACCACCAAGGGTGGTTAGTGCTTGCTCCAAGCAAGCACCAGATGGAAACATTGTTCACTGAACGTTTTCTTCGTCAAAATTACTGCAGACGTAATCAATGCAGGTCGATGTATTCAAATGTATAGATACATTCACGAGTTGATTACACTCAGAAGAGAGTGTATATCATAGGAGTAAATTTTCGTGTAGTCAATATTGAAATCATCACCTAAAGGTGATGAAGAGCATCATTTGGTATCAAAACGACATACTCAAATAATATTTCACGTCAGAAGAGAGAAAGAGAGAGAGAGTGATAACTATATAAACACAAATATCATAATGATATAATTTTGAAAACGGAGATTGGGTAATTTTATTGAGCCGTTCTCAATCGAAGCGTTCACCATTACTCTGTAATGAAAATTATTTCTCCACACAGGTCGAGTTTTCGTAACCATGTTCGGATATCCATCGAAATGTGAGAAGAAAGGAATCTCCCATTCGTGTACCCTCTCTCTTGCCTGCTGGCTAGTTGGCGGTTCCGGCCAATCAGGATGTGGTGCTAGTCCCTGGATAGTAGCATGCTGCGTTACCTCCAGAAAATCGTATAGTTCCTCGCATAATGATATTACGAAACAAGAAGATGATAGTGATGTACAACAAAACTTAGAGTAAGTGTGTTGCATTTGCTTAACCTTTTTTTTTTGTAGAACAATCATTGAAATTCACATTTTTAATGGCTGTCAACAATGTTAAAAGATAACGTTTACGAAGTAGAGTGTTGAAAATTTTTACACCAGCAAGAACTTTCAATAAAAAGCGTGAATTGTAATCTGAGGTCATTTTGGTGTCTTCTAATACGTCCATTTCACAGCAAATGCGATAAAAATGATACAAAAGTAAAAAAATATTAAAAATAAACATTTAAGAACCCCGCAAAATCATTATGGAATTTGGGTTTCGGTGAATTTTTTATTTTGGATCTGATGTAATTTATGTTATTCTCAACAGATGTTACCATAGCGCCAACATCAAAAAATTAACAGTTTTGCTGCTAAGGGGCGTGAAAATAAGCCCTTGCCATTATAGACTATTTTGATAAATTTGAAACTGACTGGAGTTTCAGGTTTTAGATCGTGCAGAACTCTTTATGATGAGTAACTTTTTTCGTACAATCAATAATAAAAACGGTTCCATATGCTGCGAACTCAAGTACCTATATCATTTTTCTCTTTTCACATAGAATGAAATGAAGATAAATTTTATATATTAAATCCATAATCAGTTCGGTTCAAGTACTACAAAATTCTGCCTCTATAAAAGAAGTAATAATTCAAATCGTTTTTAACCCCCACTGTTTCACTGTCTATTACACAGTTAGTTTCTAAATCTAAATCATAATATTTATCAAGAAGTCTATTGAAGATGGAATAAAAAGCGAAAGGTATTGTATGGATGGCGAATGTCATGAAATAAATTGTCATATAAGTAAAGTTGAATTCCAGTCAAAATCTTAACCATATCAGTTATAATTGAATCTATATTTTCAGTAATAATATATGAGTACTTCTGAATATTCATGACTTGCATTTATATTTTGTTGCATAATTAGCTAGAAATCACACTGACCGACCAGCATCGACCGTCCGCGACCGTCCAGCAACGACCAAAAATTGAAGGGGATCAGTATAAACTTTCAAACCCACACTGATCGAACCAAATTTTCAGCAAATTGCAATTTTGAACAAGGCCTTTGAATACCGGTCGAGGACGATCATTCAGTGTGAGTTATCCGATAAGAATACCCGTGCTGGAAATTTTGGTCGTAGTTGGAGGATCGCGGACGGTCGGTCATGGTTGCTCAGTATGCTTGCTGGCTGCCTTACAAAGTGTCAGTTTGACCGTTACAATAATAAGACTGCGAAGTGGAAGAATCTTTTGAACTGAGCGTATGATTTTTAATTGTGCAGAAAAGGACCCCCCACGAAAACACAAATTAGCTGAAATTGCATTATGCTGTACAGTTCGATTATTATAACTTTACCCATGCGTCATCAATTTATGATCGAAGAAATCACACACCCTCTATCGAACATCTCTTTCTATCAACCGCTATGAGCGATTCATAATTCGTTTACATTTGTCTGCGAAGCTAAGAATTATGGTATTGTGATGATGACGCACGGGTAAAGATATAATAATCGAACTGTAGTCGTTAATAAAATGTATAGGTTTAAATGATTTTGCATGTGTCATTTCTAAGATAAAATGCGGTTTCTGTAATCGGATCCAGAGATGGCACCTGGTCCTCGTGCCAATATTCCAGGGACATAGTGATTGTGATTGTTGTTAATTGAATTTTACGGAATGTCAATAAACTTTTTAAATATCATTCTAAAGTAATATAGTGTCCATACTCGAAGTGGAAGACAAACTTTTTTGGAAAAATAACACCACACAAATTGTGTTATTTTTATAAAATGATTTAAATACCGTTCGAAAGTCAAAATAGTTGTGGCAGAATAAAAAATTTCGTAGTGCAATATATCATAGACTATTAATATGGATAATTTGACCATAATTCGTTTTTATGTAGATAAAATCCTGAAAGATGAACACAATAATTCATTTATATCTAGTACCGAAAGTGAGTACTACGTAGAATCTGTAACATACTTTGAAACCAATTTGAAACTTACATTTTATTTCTAAATTATCCATGATCTAATTAACAATACTTTGTGGCAAACATTTTTTCAAGTAAATCAACTGGGTGCGTGTTTTTATACCCTACTGTTTCTTTAAATCTTCCATAAGTTCGTGATAAAGTAAATAAAAATCATCAATCCTACTGAAATCTATCAATTTTGCATGTATCTTCCGCTTGTTAAGATTTTCATTATTTTACCATTCGTTTTCGTGAAATATTTTCAGTGTTGTTAGATCATCCAAAGAATATTAATTTTCTGTCGAAAAAATTGCACACAAAAGAAATATCTTCACTATTACATAACATTAACAGTTTTCAACCTAGTGCAAGAACATTGTAATTATAAACTCAAAAAATAAAACTGCTTGCAGACAGTGATTCCGTAAATTTGATTGATTATGTTGTTTCATTCATTTCATGCTCCTGCGCAACATCAGTTCATGAAAATGTACCTCAACAACAAAACCGACGGTGGCGGTTCACGCAAGTATCGCGGGTTATTTGGAAAACAGACCACGATTTCATTTGTTTTCTCATAATCAAGCTAGCGAATGTCCAGCGTGTTTGTCTAAAGCTTTACAGGTATGAGTCGACACACCAGGGTTTTTAGGCATCTTAGGTGGGATTGACAGAGAAAAAAACGTTTTGTCAGTCGAAATAAGACAAATTCAGTATAAAAAAGTATTTGTCGAAACTCATTAACAGGTCCAATTATAATCTAATTATTGATAGTACATTAGGGTCTATATGGAGCATAATCAAGAAGATTGTTTCTCGGAATTCTTTTTCTAATACTATTCCAGAACAAACGCCATATTTTGACTGCTCACACATTTCTCTTACGACTCGTACTGCTATACAACATAAAATACAATTTCAGCCAATTGATTTAACTGAGATCCAATTTCCCATATGTCTTCGTGCGGAGTCCTTTGATATGTTTAATCTTAATTATGTTGAAGAAGGAATTGAATTTGAAATGATAGTTCTTGAAAATTTGAAAAAAGACAATTTATTCAATTACACACAAAGCTCTGAATGGACAAATTTCCAAATAAATATTGATCAATGTCTAAATTTTACTGCCCTTTATGTTTGTATCTGGATATATAAAATTGGTTATAATAGATTGAAATGAAGATAAAAATCATAAATGATCGAAATTCAATTCAAGGTAACTCAATGAAACTGAACGTTCTGATTGGTTGAAAATCATATTAAAACTATCAAATCAATACTAATTTATTCAATTCATAATTTTCAACATTTCATTGCAGATTAAGAGAAGGTTCTGTTCCAATATTACAAAAACGAAAAGATGACTTCGAACAAGAAGATGGCGACGTATGTGGTCTCTCGACCGACCGACTATTTTCAAAGCGAATAATAGGGGGAAAACAAGCTTCATTCGGACAGTTTCCTTGGCAGGTCTATATCAAAATTTCTGCGTACCAGTGTGGAGGAGTATTAGGTATTATATCATTATCTCTTCAAGTTTATGGAACATTTTCATAAATCAAAGTTTTTTATCTTTCTGGGATTTGTTTTGTTCTAGAATTTGTTGTTTTCGTCAACCGGCTGTACCCCTACGAACAACCCTCAGTTGTTCCAAAGATAATAATAATTAAACTGAGTTGAAAATGTGAATTTTAGACGTGATGAAATATCTGCTGGTAACAAACCACAATTTTCAATAAATTTTTCTGGAGTATGCATCTAATAGATAGGCACATATCGAATTATTATTGGTTAAAGTGAGTGAAATTCCAAATATGTTATTATTTGGGTTTTTAATTAGTCCAGCGGCCACAATACTTTTTTGGCAATTTTTTAATATAATATTGATACATCTGAAAATATTTGCTAGCTATTTAAAATATTGATTCCTTTCCTTCAAAACAATCTGTTGCACATTGTGTCTCATAGAGATGCCATTTAAAAAACGTGAGATAACCGAAAATCTGCCATATTCAAACCCCGGCTGGTGGCAAAGTATTGTAATAAAAATGCAAATTTAATTTTCTTGGACAACATAGTATCGGAAAGGAACGTTTCACATGTGAAAAGTCATCATCTCTAAACATTTCTTAATTAAGTATAAAAAGAAATAAGTTTGCCTAAAACTAGGGCCGTTTTTGGTGAAACCGGAAGCGCTACAGATTTAATTTATATCTCCAAAAATTACATTTTAGTTGTTCGATAGCCCCCTGAATTTTCGTGCTATGAGTCGGATTATTTCTCTGAAAATAGAGGTGCCCCATCTTTCAGACTTTCTCGGTAGGTATAATAAATATAAATAAATCAGATAGGCACATTATAAATTATGAAAATTGATAAATAAAATATACCTACATGTATACATAGACTAAAGTTATATTTTATTTATTAGAGATAATATAAATACATTGCTGCTACAAGGTAATTCATAATTATTTTGTGCTCTTAATAATTTGTGGAATTAATAATTTCCTTCCACGAAAGACAAACAAATTCACAAATTTTAGAACTATATACGGACACATCATTTCAAAAGGCAGGTGGTTGAACATCATTAGACCTTTTGAAAAATCTTTTACAACCCAAAATTACTTTCACTGTACATGAAGTGCAATGATAAACTAGAAGATGGTTAATTTTGTGAAAAAGGCTTCATCCCCATGCATATGCAAGAAATCTAATCTTCGTGCTGTTTTGTTCCGATTAGTCACAGTGACTGTTGAAATTTAGTTGGCTTTCAATGATTTCTCTTAATTTGAATATTCAACTTAGTTTTATTTTCACTTCACTGCTTCCGAAGTTATACGTAGGTAATTTGGAATTATCTCAAAATTAATTTCAATGACAATCATAACAGATCTGATGAAGATATTTTCAAGATCATTGTTCAAGAATTGTTGCCCCACGTCCTCTTTGTAGCCAGAGAAGTAAAGCAAATACGTTCAGTTGATATTTCATCATGTATTCATGAACAAATATAATGATAAATAAATTACCGACCCTAGAAACACTCCATACTAATCTTTGGAATACATGTTATTGTATTTGACGAGTTGTTCTCTATTTCGTGAATAGCTCTGGAACCAGTATAAAACTTGAGCACCAATTCCATATTTTCTTAATTTTTTCGAGAACATGTTCATATTTGTAATTTCAAAAGTCCAAGAAAACTACCCCTATAATGTTTTTGTCAGAATGTCTACTCTCCACTTTGATATTAAAGTTGTTTGATAGGAGTGATAATTTCTAAAACCTGATCGTCGTTGAGTTATATTTGAATTCAAGAAACCGATGTTAAACGGCAAAGTCTATTGCTATTTATTGTATAGTTTGATATATGTTCTGTAGTATTCCACAGTTTCTAGGAAATTTGTTGCCACTGCTGCTCACTGCATCATCACTGCGAAATTGAGAGATATATTGGTTTATTTGGGAGAACTGGATACTCAAGATTCTGGGGACGTGGAAGAACTGGCCCCAGCAGAATTACATAGGGTTGGTATAACTATAGTAATTATGCAATTCAGTCTGAAATAATTTAATGTCTCAAATATTCTATCGACACAGTTATGAGTATAGGAATATATGCGTTTGAAACAGAGACTCAAACGAAATATCAAAAATAATTGACAGGGAAATTGCCCGAAAAAGTATTTCAATATATTCTTCTCATGTTTCCATCTCCCTAACGAATTCTGTTGAAGTTTGTCTCATTCTACAAGATCCTCTTGAATTTCAAACGTCCAAAACGAGCTCGTTATCGATTTGCAGGTTCGCAAGAGAATAGTCCATCCCAAATTCCGATATCGAGCCACCCAGCCTGACAGATTCGATTTGGCGTTACTCCAGATGGTGACAGAAGCGGGACATGCTTTCCATATTTCTCCGATATGTCTCCCTGACGCTCACATGCTGTTGACTGGAAGAAATGCGGTGGTGGCCGGTTGGGGCAAGATTCTGCCCTCCAACGAGCTGATGGGGACGAATGTCTTGAGGAGTGCGACCGTTCCAATCTTGGGTAATTTTTAATATTCGTTTTCAATGATTTTTTTATTCTTCATTTAGGACAATGTTCCAATATTGTTAAATGGCCTCACTTATTTTTGTTTTGTTCTTGTTATTCATTTTTACGTTGATCTGGAGCAACAATAATTAAAACCAAGAAGCTATTATTACGAACCTGAAATCTATATTCTTGTTGAATATTCGATGAAATTCAGAACAGAAAGTTTCAGAATGATTTTTCATTGATCATTTTCACAAATTAGAGAGGTCAATAGTGAGGTGAGCGAGACGTTCACGGAAAATATTAGAAAACAGAGACGATGTCCAGCTCGTTGTGAAAAAAATCAGTATGCCTATTAGTCCAAGCTTCGATAAATATGATCATCCGCCTTATCGGGGAATCGAGGAAGAACCACATTTCTGCTAGTAATTTTCTTGCCGTTCCTTTCCTACACTACTCCTCTGGGGTGGTGAAGTAGACTCGAACAGAGCTACGATAACTCGAAGTGAAACTTGCAGTGATGCCTTATCACAGGAGCTTGTATGCTAAAGTATCATTTCTACGGTTATACTTCCCCAGACAACAGAGAGGCCGTGAACATACATAACAGAATGTTGCTGGATGGAGCCTGTAAAGACAACAGGATCCATGCAGCTACACAAGAATAAGCGAATGCATGGGGTCTTCTTCAAGAACATCGAAGACCTTGGCGTATCTAAATCTTCAAACTTTGCCTACCACAGGTCAAGTGGGTTGATGTCGGAGACCGAGGAATTTATAATGGCCTGCTACGATGGTGTCTTCAACAATCTGGTCTACCGTAGTTGCGTGCTGGGTCTCGGACACTAGATGCAGAGCATATCGTGGAGCTCCTGAGGGCATAACGCATTTGTTGTCAGCTTGTGATACGTATGCCGTCTCAGCCTATATCCATGGGCATAACGCAAAGCTACGAGTATTATACTACCAACTACGACACTCGTAGGGTAGACAAGACATCGGTGTTGCCTTATGCTACGGGGGATATTGAGTCCCTAGTAGAGAACGGAAAGTGCTGAATCAGTTGGAACTACTCATTCCTGCTGGGAAGAATGTTGAATTTATGGTCCTTAGGAAACTGTCAGAGCTGCCTGTGTCTATCAGAGAAGTAGCGTAGATGTTATTCATCTTGACATTAACAAGACTTTTAGATAAACTCAGAGGATGGTTTGTAGAAGCAATAATGTGGGCTGAAGTTGTAGATTCTGATGGATACTAGGAATGGTTAGATAATGTGCAAGCCATTACGGTGGAAGCTGAAGTTGATTTGCTTACATTTGCTGATTTCAGCTTCATGCAAACTGTAGAAAAATATCCAATTTTTCCACAGAACTGACAGATTTTGTCCCGCGCAGGACATACTATACCAGGATAATTGTTTCTGCCACAGACATAACATTTTCGTGTGGTAGCAGTATGGGAAGAAAAGTGTTGGACACAATTTACTAATTCTGGATGGTTCGGATGTTCTCCACCAATATTGAAGGAAGATGATGTTGCATTGACACAAGACTAATTTTATAAAATATTGTAAGATTCAGAATATTCCTGTGCACCTTCCAATGATCTTGACTGAGATACTGCCTGGTCTAGTGTGAGAGTACTATTCTCTAAAAGACGTTGACAGATATGAGGTGCTACTAGACCTCTGATGGAGGTATCACTTATGAAGTACTTTCTATCTTTCTCAGCTGTTACTGCTTTGAAATTGCATTCCTTGCTCAGTATTTTGAGAGACTGTAAATACTGATCTATCAACTGACTGGTTTCTTGTTCTAGCAAAGGATATGTCTAGCATATATTCCATTCACAGGTTTGCAATATGTAATTTTTAGTGTTTTGATTGCATCTTCATAGGTCTGTTGGAGATATGTAGCTGATAAGAAGTTTCAGTTTTTTGTGATTTTCCGGCTTGGTACTCTCAAGAAGGTTTGAAAAATTCGTATACCGGTATTTCCAAACCTTGGAAGTATTTGTGTTATTGACATTCACGTCAAATTTATCGGGACGTAAGAACATATCCATTTCAGTATCTTCTCTAGTTTTGTTGACGAAATTGTTACGTACCTACAACTTTCAGGATTTAATCAACAAAAACGTACACATAATTATCAACTTGACAATATGCATTAATATCTAATATCTAAAATGAATAGTAAGGGCGCATATTGTACAAAATAAGTGAATTGAATAGTATTATGGGAGACAAATGCCAATTATATGACAAGTGGTCAAAAAGTCCAATATTCCGGTTTCAAGAAAAGAGAAAGTAACAGAAGCGGAAACCGACGCCTAATCTCCAGAATACTTTATGGAAGACATTACAGATGATAATGGTGTTATCCGAGACAGAATAACATTTTTTCTGATTCCCATAACGTGCCAGTTATTGATTGTTACATTGCATGTGGCTCTACTTTTACAGATTCAATTGACAATTAGCTGAAGATTTACTGGCCGAACCTTGGATTTATTTGCCAAAGAATGGTCCCAGATATCATATCCAACGATGTTTCACGCATTTCTTTCAGTGGTATCAAAACTAAGATATTATTTAATCGTATTCTCTTTCACATCATTGAACAAACTTAGCAGCCCTCATATACCTTTTACAATCCATTATTCAAATCATTATTAATTTCAGATATCCGGGAATGTATGGCCTGGCACAAAAGCAAACGAATTAACGTCGACCTCCACCAAGAAATGCTCTGTGCCGGACACAAAAACGGAAAACACGACGCCTGCCTTGGAGACTCCGGAGGTCCTTTGATAGTCCTGGAACACGGGAAGTGGACTCTGGTGGGAATCACAAGTGCCGGGTTTGGATGCGGCGAGCCCAATCAGCCTGGAATTTATCACAAAATCCCGGTCACGGCACAATGGATCAGGAGTGTAATAAAAAAATGAAATATTATAAATGGAGTACAAATGATTACTATCGGACTTATCGGATTCAACGCTAGATTATAATATGAAGTAGCCGTAGAATACTACGTCGAAACCTATTTACGAATGAAACGAACACGCTAGTTCGGAAATATTGATATACCGTTCTCTTCAAATATTTCTTAAAAATGGTAGATTGAAGTAGCAAAAGCAAAGTTTAGCTTTCATGTTCATATTTTCCTTAAATCAAAATTTAGCTATTCCGTTGTGGATACCAGAGGCTGAACTCTTATATAACAGTCCATGGTTGAAACCAACAAGTCATTGTCAATTAATTTTCTCTAACTGTTAAGATTTTCGATGATTTCTCGCATTATTCCACGGAAAATAATAATAATAGCCGTCTTCTTGCCGCACAGGCTATGCCTTTGATTACACTATATGAGTGTTAATGAGTGAGTATCATTATTATTATTATAGTCTATTGTAATATGAAAATTGGATGAATCAATTATTGTATTAGACAATTGAAAGTCTTTCAGACAATTGAAAGTTTCAGAAAACCCAATTGGTGAAAACTAAAAACGTAACAATGAAAGTAATAACTATTACTACAAATTCATATACAGGGTGAACTAAGGCCGTTTACCGAACATTATAAAGTGTGTTCTTCAAACCAAATGAAGAAGGAAAATAAAAAAAAAATACTTTTTGTATGTGTTCCGTTCCTCCTCAATAAAAAATTGCAAAATAAATGATTTTTCACAAAGATGAAAGAAGTAAATGATGTTGCTGCCAGATGAAGATTTTGTGTAAATGAACACAATGTTTTTGAACACAAATTACATTTGATCCTTGGGTGTCAATGCATTTTGAACTATGGATTTAAGAAAATACGTCGGAATAATGTCTGAGTAAACCCGAAGACGAACTTAAAATGGCAGACCACGTGTACCGTTGTTTGTTTGCGTTGAACAACATAAATTGAACATCGAAAGAACTTCATAGATGGGGACTTCATATATAGGTGTTCCCATTCAGTAGCGCGTCTTCGAAGGTTTGCGACAAAGGAAAAAATCATCACGGATTATTTTGAAATTTTACAGGCGTGTTTTCACATGATAGACTACTACTTCATTTTATTTAATAGGTTCCCTCTGTTAACTTTTGAACGGTTAGACGTACGAACATTAAAAACACTGACGGTTTTAAATGGTATAGGAGGTCAAGTGTCACGTCGTTGAAAAGAGAATTCAATTATCTCTTCAACCATCAATTTTTTTTTTTTGATTTTGTTGACTTTTTTTTCAATTCGCATTCGAAATCCAAGTCTGATGAGCGAATAAACATTGCAATTACTCGATAGATGGCGCTGGAGGCACAACTTGAAAATTTCGAAAGGCATATTTCCCGCACTGTATGTTATTTTATTTCTGCGTATAGGGGGAAAAAGCACATGTCAAAATGAGCCACTTAACATAAGTCTGACTTATATTATTATTACCCACCGTATATCGTAGCATTTCGACTAATGTGTATATATACAATCATTTTAACCTACTTACGTTTCGTTATTGACTAATGTGATTTTACACAGTAATTCATTTGCAGTCGTTTTCGACGAATATGACTTAATACAAAAATGCGATATTTTGACTTTGCGATTAGTACGCAGATTTAAAGTTGTTCTTTACATTTGTGATTTCATGAGTGACTTTTTTTCCACTTCTATCAATTGTTATTTGAAGATGAGGAACGGAACTTTTTCCCCATAATGTATTTGAATAATGTGAATGGAACCACCCCGTTGAAACGAATTCACAACACAGTCTTGGTCAATTCATTCTTCACTCCATATTTTGAAATATTTGGAGTTATTTTGAAAAGCTCTTGAATACCTATGGTAAACTAAACTTGGTCTCATATGTGTGATTGAATATTGATAATTATTACTAAAAATTATGTGATTTATTTACTCAAACTATATTTTATTTATATTGTCATATATGTTATATTGTAAATTTCGTCTTTAGTTGGTCGGAAAGATAGGATATTTAGCGATACGTAATTTATTAACAATATGTGTTTCATTTCTATATTCCCAATCCCAAACATTATCTGTATTGAATTCTGCAGAGATTATCCAAGAGCGTTTTTTGGAGTACCTCCTGGCCTGGTCCTCTGCGACTTTTGCAAGTATATTGATGAGTTTCCTTGCGTGATTTAGGGCACATTATTCAGCTAAGTCTTCTTCATAAGACTCTATAGCTTCGACAGTGGTTTCTTGATTAATTTATCTATCGGTAGGTATTTGGTATTTTCACCGAGGATTGCATATACATTTACCTCCCGGCCTTCTCAATGACATAACATGTGTAGTGTAGTTTGATAGTTTCCTGACGAAACCAGCAAAGATTTTTAACTGGAGATAGTAGTTGGCTCGCTGCTTTCAATATTTTATCTCAATTACATCTTGGGACCATGTTGTCTCAGGATACTCCTAAGATAGGATCTGCAATGAATTCCTCATATTATAGTTTTCCGTTATCTGTCTTGTGTTATTAGTTCAATGAAAGTTTTCCTACAGTGGCCTATGATTTCTCTTTGATATGACAATGGTAAAGATCCCGTTTCAGCTGTACACTAACTCAGATGAGATAATTTTTTGAAGTGATTGGTAGTAGAAATGATTGTGGGACGGTCACTGCCATAGTAGGTCTCCATAGACCGTTTTTATCATCTCCTGTTCTCAACATGTCAATACTTCTTCCAATCTTTCATACGCTTCAACTTTGCCAAGGAAGTGAGACAAAGTTCCTCCATCTTCTTCGCATTTACGGAAAGTATGGTTGTATTCTGCGCTTATTAGCGACAGGTGTCTGCCGAAATTGTTAAGCCCTGTTAGTATTCCTACAAGAAGTCGAAGTGCTTCTGACTAAGAGACAACCCGTCTTTGATTCGAGCCGGTCAGAGTTTGTTCAATTTTCTTTCACCCAATCGTTGAGGTTTGACTTTGTGCGATGCCTAGTACTAAAGTATTTCTCCTGATCCACATCGTGTGAAATCTTTGCTGAATCTTCACCCACCAAACAGCCCGCAGGAACTTAAATGCACAATTGGAATGTTTGCACATTATCCTAAATGGATACCTAGTCATTCAGATAAAGTTGAGAAACTCCTCAACACAAAAACCTTTTCTTTATCTTCAGAAGTGGTCTTATTTCGAACATCTAAAAACTGAAATATCAAAAGCAGTAGTGAAAACAATCGATAAGGAACCCTTTGTAGTCGAAATGGGTGCTTCTGATTTCTTGATTTCCGCAGTAATGTCTCTTTCTTTCTTTCGAACAAACTCAACGATGGCGAAAGAAACATTCGGCTATCAGGAAAGAGGACTATGCTATAGTAGGTGTCTTAGGGAAGTGGATTATCACTAAGCAGCGATCTGTATCATTCATGTTCGACATGAACCATAAAAATAAAAAATGCAGAGATGGCGTCTGGAACTTTCATGCTATACCTATGATATTCTGTATTGACCAAGAAACAGAAATCATGTTGCTGATGCCTTTTCAAGAGTGTATGGTTCCATTTATTCTGACAAGCTACTTTCACTTCACTGTAGCTTGTGTCATCCTGGTGTGACTCGAATGATTCACTGAGTGGGAACTCAATTAACCATTATCTGTTGAAGGAGAACGAAAAATTACTGTATCTTGCCCTTCATGCAATGCTGTGAAACCTAAATTTCATAGAAACAATGATTGCTCTATCACAAAGGCTACTCATGCTTTCAAGCAAAAAAATTCATCACCGTCCGACTGGAAAGTGATGCTTCCAGATGTTCTCCATTCCATGAGATCACTCCTATGAACCACAACAAATGAAACTACCCTTCGACTGAAGATTTGCAAATGGCTGCTCATTGCCTTCCTGGTTTGTTTCTTCTACTAAAGTTCTCACGAAAAAGCTAGTTCGACTGAGTAAGATGTGATTTGGTGGAAGAAGTAGAACTGATTGATTTAACATCTGTGTCACTAAGACACTTTGCCCTAATGGTGAGTTCTGACCGAGTTCAAATGACGAAGCAAACTCAAACCAATTAAAGGGTATTTCATAGGCTATAGATCATGGCATTCAAGAGTCCGGATATCAATGTGTTTTTTCTAAATATTTCGTATCTTCTGACTCCTCTCTCGAATCTCCATCGACTTCTCAGTACAGCAACCGCAATTGTCATCGTCATTTGCCAGAGAGGTTCAAGGAGTACGAATTGAATTATTAATGGGAGAAATAGTGTGGTGCTAGTACGGTTCTGGTCCCTGATGTTTAGTTATTACAACGTATACTTTTATGACGTTTTTAATGTATTACAGTCTTAATTGTATTACTAGGATTAAGTTATGAGCATTGATCATTTAAAAAGGTATTTCCACTACAGGACCCATACCAGTTGAACTTCATTTAGATAACTTTTTGAGGACATCTTCGTATTCCTGTACAACTGCTGAGCTTGGTTTGGGATGCCAGATGGTTTTGATCGCTGTTTGACTTTTTGGCACATATACATTATTTAATCGGGTCCTTCTTTCTCCTCTAGTCTCACAGCTACAGTTAGGAACGTGAACACTTCAGCTTGGTATATATCTTTCCATCGCATAGTTTTCTTGTTCTCATTCTTTCAAATAAATGCCTGCACGGTGAATTCCTCAGTCAGTCAGAAACGAACCGTCCGTTTAACATATTCTAGATTGTAGACAAGTCGTGCAGGCTTACAATCTCCTTTTAGAAATTTGAGCCTCTTGCGGAAGAGTGCTGGGTCTTCGCAAAGCCGATGTTCTACAGTTTCCGCGAAGTTCTCGCAGTAGCGGCAACTATCATTCTTGCAAGTGCCCATCTTTTTGAAGTGATATCCGTTACCAATTTCAAGTCTATGCCCACTAGCCTTTTCGCTCGTCTTTGTCCTGGCATTTGTCTGCAGTAATTTCATTTTATCGAATTCCCAGCGTCAAAATTCTTCTTTCAAATGAGCTTTGGAGATTTCTGCGCAGGAAAGTGGTGTGTTTTCCCCTTATTTGGCAAGGCTGTTGGGAATATTTTCTCAATTTGTAATAGCCATTCTGTTTACGTAAGAATAGAATAAAATAGAATAGAAATTTATTAGTGCAGTGTATACATCAATAAATGTTTGCATACGTCAATAATAATAAATGAATATATTGAAACAGATAAAAACATAATACAGACATTATCAGACAGGCGATGGATTACGTAATGAGTCGAAATAATTTAAATATTCCTCAAATGTGTAAAAGGCATTTTGTAAAAGAACATTCTTAATTTTTACTTTAAAAGCGTTTCAGGAGTCTTGATATAGATATGTGTTTTGTGATTTACTTAATCTATATTTGGGTACCTTAAACTTGTTTTTGCCCTAGTATCATGGCAGCGTGTGTCGTCCGGCTTAGTCACTTTATTTTCACCTTTCATCTTGTTTACATGACACAAACATCCGTATATGTAGCAAGCTCAATTGGTTCGTTATTTAGTTTATTATTTTTAGTTGAGAAATCTAAAGTTTTGGTTTAATCGTCATTTAGAGTAAGATAATTGCTTCTAGACCAGTTTGTTATAAAACTTTCAGATTCATTATCATTCGACAGTAGATTGTAAGACGTGGTGTTAGTTAATAAAAAAAGGGCATCATCAGCATACATTATCGAACACGCATTCGTTAGATTGAAAGGCATATATATATATATATATATATATATATATATATATATATATATATATATATATATATATATATATATAATATATATATATATATATATATATATATATATATATATATATATATATGTATATATATATGTATATATGTATATATATATATATATATATATATATATATATATATATATATATATATATATATATGATAAATAATAGAGGACCCAGGACCCATAATTGACTTTTGAAGGTTTTGATATATCTCCATTAAACTTAACGAGTTGCTGGCGGTCTGCAAGGTAAGATGTAAATAGATTTAAGGCTTTTCCTCTAGCCCCATAATATTCTAATTTTTGTAATAATACTCCATGGTCCACCGTGTCAAACGCTTTAGACAAGTCATAAAATTTTGCACAGCACCATTTATGCTCTTCAAAAGCTTCTATAGTGTTTTTATATATTTCGCAGATTGCATCGATGGTAGAACTTCTCTGTCTGTACCAAATTGAGCTTTATTTAGTAGATAATTTTTTCAAAATATTCTAATAATCTATTTTTTAGGACAATTTTAAATATTTTTGAGATAACTGGTATGATAGAAATAGGCCTATAACTGTCTGTATCGTTATATTCACCTTTCTTGTGTATAGGAGTAACTAGAGCTATTTTAAATAATTGATAATAATGAATCCCTCGCTCAATACATATGTTTATTAAATGTGCGACAGGCTTAGCAAGTGAATCACTGACCAGTTTTAAAACCTCACCGTTAAGATTGTTATCATCTTTGGATTTCTTATGTAGGATGATTGAAAGGTGGTGGGGTAAAGCAGACCTCTCAATAAATTCGACAAAACTACAGATGATCCTGTTTACCTCAGTTTCAATTAAAATTTGACGGACAAACAATGTCTGTACACGACCTTCATCTATTATTTAATGGTCGGCTATTAGTCCTACACCAGGCTTTCTTCAATTAACCTAATAAAGCTTTCTATTCCAAGAGTTTTTTCAATGCATTTTTCTGGTTTATGTTGATAAGAACACACAATTACCATTGATTTATAAACCGCCTTCTAATAATCGGACGTTTCGGTGTTACAGATTTCTATTAAATTACAGTACAATTCCATTTCGTTTTGTCACTTACGCTACAGTTTCTCCGAGTGGAATTCATTCTTGTAATAAAAACAGAAGTTGGGATACTTTCACTGCAAAAACAAAGAGATTTGGGATGATAATGATCATCAGAACAGAGTGCATTAAGTTTAGATAGATTAGATTAGATTAGATAGAAGGGAAATATATATCAGATACGTACCTATTAAATTCTTATACCAAATTGTTACAGATCAGTAAATTACTATACAAATCTATAATTAAAAACAGAAATAAAAATTAACTTAGTGCTAAGACGATTCTACGAATTTCCATGCTTCATTGCTTATCGTAAAAGAGTATATTTCGTGGTATCGATAGAGAAAGATCATAGAATAGATAAAAGCTGACTGAAAAGTGGCCGCGATATGTATATTTCAAAGTAGATTTGAGTTAACCAACAAAATTATCGAAAATCACGGATTTGCTGATGCTCAAATATCTAGTCCATAATAAATGTTCACGCAGAACCTCTGGCAGATATCTTAAGAATTCCTGAGCATCTTGCTTGCTGAATCTTCTGGTCATAGATCATTGATCACCTCCGCAAGAAATTTGATCAAAGAACCCTTCGTAAATATCCAATTCAAATATCCCAGCAATAATTAGTGTTCGAAAGGCACTGGATAATACTGTTCATGCATCAGGTATTACTATGATCTATCAATCCATTAAGACCAAGTGTTCGAAGTACTAGGGTCTACAGGGCTTGAGATGTACAAGCTGCTTGGGTTGCGAATGCTGATATTTTGCCACTGGAATGGTTGTTTTTTCAACTATCTTCCTGGTGAATTTGGTAGCTGGAGAATCAAAAACACCAAACATCTCCATGCGAACAGGAGCAAAGGCAGACGTATTCAGAATATGTGATGGAGCCAAAGTTTCAATACAGGTAGTGTTCCAAACAACTGGTTTGCCAAGAAATGTTTTAAATACCATTTGGACATTTTTTGTTTTTTTGTAACGAATCTTCCCCTCAGAAGCTCCTAGAAGCTTGTACAAGCAAGGAAAAGATCTAGGATCGATGGCCGTGCTGGGCTTTGAACCCACGACCTTATGCTAATGAGGCGAGCGCTCTACCACACGACCATCACGACCCATATTTATCGTCATCCCTGATGGTACCTAACGGTTTCAAAATAGCAGTTACTTCAGCATAAACTGAAGGATTTTCAAATTAATTACTGATTGATGGTGAGGAAAACGGTTAGCACTGAATTCACACCAAAGACCTAAATGTGTTCCTGAATCGTTGATAAGAGAACCACACACGCGTTGATGATCCTAAACGAAAGCAACCAACAATTCTGAATGATTCATCATCTGAAAGATGAAAAAAGTAAGCATTCAGTCTCTACATAGGTAACTTGCATCTCCCAGTAATTTTCCTGGTTCAATTATGATTAGAAGAAGATCCCAAGCCTTTTGAAATGTTCTTTTACAGATATGAACAAAACGGGTTGATTATGCCATGATGAACTGCATCTCAAAAGATAAATCAGCTTCAAAATCGAATGGCAGTGATCGAATTAGTAAAAAGCTACATCTGCGGAAAGTTTAGTGAAACGAGAGAACATTGAACGGAACTGATTTATTCTCTCTTCAAAACAAACAGGAAGATCTTAATCTGTAAGATGAGTACCAAGAGGGAAAAGATCTGCTATTAACATAGTTAATGTGATAACTGAATACATTTTATTCAATGACAGAATTTGATTCATTCAAGAAAAATGTTGGTGTTTATAAAGTTCCATTCGAGACCAATATTTTGAAAGAGCCATAATCTGAATGCCTGGATTGAGTTAACCTATATAATGGATTCGTTATGGAATAGTAAAATCAAGAAATGTTCTTCAAACATCGGAGCACAGTACACAGCGTTCTTTTTTGTGAAATTTTCAAGTTTTTGCCCTTTTAACCCCCATTCACCTACAGTATCAGCTATTACGACAAATACATGTCAGGAAACAACCACTTCCTGGCTGTCAGCAGTTGTTTATTAGTGATAATCTCTGGAGTGTAATTTATAAATTTCCACATTCATTTTCTCCACGATCATCTCCGAATTTACTAATTCTGAAATCAAATTTGAGATTGAAGAAATATTCTACAACTCCTTTGTCCCTGTGAAGTTAAAATCTATTTCTCTAGGGAAAGAATTAATATGCCCACCCTATTTAAATTGTTATGTCCGTCAACCGGCTGCACCCTTACGAGCACAACCCTCAGAAGTCTTTGAAAGACTTGTGCGAGCTAGAGAAGACTTAGCCCTTACCTTTCAACGTGTGATGCCATGCAAGACACTAGTGACTATGCTGGGAATCGAACCTATGCCCCTAAGATTGGAGGCAAGCGCTCTACCATCACGACCACTATGGCCCGTATATTGTAGCAATAATAAAGTTAACCTTAACTGTCATCGTATAGTATTTAAATTTTGACGTAACTTAATTATTGTTCTTTGCATTTAATTTCATTCAATTGAAATTTTTAATTATGGAGAAAGTATGGTCTGTAACTTGGTTATAATGACAATTCGTTATGCTCTTGGTTTCTTGCGCTCGCCTTAAGGCTCACGCCCGGAACACATTTCATGTTTTTTTCGACAAAAATCCTTCTCAGGTGAACACTTTTATATTTGTTCTCAACCAAACCAGTTTCCCTGAATTTTTACCACCAAAGTAAAGTGTAAATTTTTGTCCATTGTATATATAATAATTTTCGCCATATTGCAATACTATTTAAATTTTGTTTTTGTATAAGTACCCAGTTTTGGAGACATTTCTATTAATAAAATAAAAAATATAAAATCTGATAAAGAATGATAACTCCTACAGAATTGTCAACAAGTTATTATGATATTTGTTATCATTACAACAAAAGTAGATATCTTTCTTAAAGAAGCCTCATTGAATTGAAAAATATATAGTTTTTGGATTTCAAATTTACTAACCAATGGTAAATTCAGTAAGAAAAAATAATGTATTATCGAGTTTCAATTACAAACATTAGTTGGTTTAAATTTCATTTACTGGTTGAGAATAATGAAAAACCTCATTTGCATCAATACAAAGGGCATGACTACACTTACTGATAAGACTAAATGATGTTTTCATAATTAGTCTCCCGCAAAATTTCTATTCCACAAATATTTCATAAGTTTTGCTTCAAATTTATGTGATTTAGTTTATTGAAGCTGATTCCAGATAAAACAAGAAGGTATAATATTTCAACCTTAGAGCAAACATTTCAAACATCTTAAAAAATATAATAACACAACTAAAACTAATAGATATATGGGAAAAAATTCATAAAAACTATGTAGAATTCACTTACATTCGAGCTAATTGTGCCACTCGTATAGATAGAGCCTATATAACACAGGGAGAACAGATAAATATTACCGACATGAAATGTATGCCAGTCTCATTCTCTGACCACAGGTCCATAATATTTTTTTGCAAAGCAAAACCAATAACAAGCGCAAACCATGGATGGGGCTATTGGAAATGTAAAAGCTCAATCTTGAATGATCAAAATATAATGGACTCATCCGAAATGAGATAGTAAATAGTACATCACATTATCTGTACAGAGAAGATATAGGAAAATGGTGGTCAAATGTATTCAAACGTAAAGTAAAAAAATATTTGAGAAATTAAGAAAAAAAAAACGGGAACATAATATTCATGAGATTTTATAATAACGTATTGTATGTGCTGAATGAAAAATTAAATGCTGGAGAAAATGTCCATGAAGAAATTCGAAAGTTAAAGAACACCATATTTTTAGCAAAAGAGAAACGATTGAAAAAAATGTGTAATGATAAAAATCAGTACGCCGATAGCGATAGACTTATACTAAACGATATAATGAAAATTAAAAAAGGTTTCAGCCAACAACACATTGAATTTTTGTACAATGAAGAAAATGACAAGGTTAACACAAATGATATGCTGATGCGGGCCTATAATACATTCTCAAAAAAATTCAGTGTGCAAAGTGGTGAAGAACGAGAAATACGATGTTTGTTGGCACATATAAATGAAAAAGTAGATCACTTGAATTCCCAGGAATTAGTGAAGGTCATTTCAAAGGACGAACTCAGGATAGCAATATTAGCATCAACAAAAAAAGTGCCCAGGTCCTGGTGGACTGACTTATGAATTTTATCACAACAATTTTGAATCGGTGATGCCCTTTCAAAGGTATATAACTCATTCATGTTTAAAAACCTAAATCCCCCTAATGGATTCAGTGATGCTGTAATAATACTTATACCTAAACTCAAAAACCCGAATAAACTTGAACAATTCAGACCAATAACCCTATTGAATACTGACTATAAATTATTATCGAAAATACTGGCAAATCGTCGCAAATCTGTTATGAATAATATACTGGGACTCTAACAATCTTGCGGAATAGACAGATCTATTTTCAATAACCTAATGATAAACCGAATACTCCAGTTGCTATACTCAGCTTAGACTTCAAGGAAGCTTTTGACCGTGTAGCACATAACTATTTGTGGAAAGTACTAGAAAAGTTGGAAATACCCGAGCGCCTCACTTACTCCCTCAAAAACATATATGCACAAGCAAAATCATAAGTAATAATAAACGGGCATTTGTCACGAGTTTTTCCAGTCAAATCATCAATACGGCAAGGAAGTCCTCTGACCATGATACTGTTCAGTATTTCACTTGAGCCTTTCATAAGACTATGCGACTTCACATTAAAAGGAATCTTGCTTGACAATAAATCATTTAAAGTCAGTGCGTATGCAGACGATGTCAATATATTTCTACAACATGAAAATGAAGTGAACGCCATTGAAAGAAATATTAAAATATATGAAAAAGCTTCCAATGCTAAAATTAACGAGGAAAAAACGAAAATACTTCCAATTGGCAACTGGAGAAATCAATTTTCACTGCACCAAAGATTTGAATGTCAATAGCATAAATGTTTTAGGAATAACTTTAACCCCATCCTTCGGTGAAATGTTGGAAAAAAATTGGAAAAGTATAATAAAAAAAGTACACATGAAAATTTTTGCAGATAACTTGACAAATGAATATTATCAAAAAGATATGGTACTTGAACACATACATACTCTCGAAAGTTTGGTATACAGCACAATTCCTACCTCTAGAAAAAAAATATAGCCAAATTCTTGTACAGAAAACAGGAGAAAATTTATATGGCTAGGTCACCTATATAAAATTTCTCGTAAACAGCTTTATAATAGTCGCTGTAAAGGAGGTATTGAATTGATAAATATTGAAAATGAAGCAGCATCGCTACTGATAAAAACTCAATTGAACTCATGGACGACCGTAAATTCAAACATATATTACAAATCGACTGTCGAATGTTTAGATTGGTTCTGTGAATCGGTGATATACTTTAATTTTGAGAGGAAAGGCAACATAAATGATTATAAGAGAATGATTGAGTACGATAGATATTTCAGAATAAGGTCAGATAAATTTAGTGATAAAATCCTAATGTTCTAATACAAAGTCAGTAAAGACAATTTAGAAGTTACATTAATATAGAAACTAATGAATATTGTATATGACCCTGCAATTTGAAATATATATTTAAATATGTTAACATTATGTAAAAAAATTATGTATGTTGCTTATCAGTGTTCAGAATTGGTACATGGGGTCCTCGTTAGATTTCAAACACAATTCTTCGGATCTAGGAATTTTCTTCGAAAGCAATTCTTCGAAAACAATTCTTCGAAAACAATTCTTCGAAAAACAATTCTTCGAAAATGCAATTCTTCGAATACCATATTCTTCGAATAAACAATTCTTCGACTAATAATTCTTCGACAGCTTTATTATTTGGATTTACTAAAATCTGGGATAAGTTTTCATTAGACAATAATCAATATTTCTCGCATGATATATAAACGTTAAAGAAACTAGACCATAGTTGATTCATTTTACAATAGCAATAAAAGTTTTATTGGAATGTTTTGTGGAATGTTCACCGTCGACGATCAAAAAAGACGATTTTTTATATTTTTATGATTCGATTGTTCCTGAACGAACTAACCCGGTGACAGATTCGCCAGAATCTGTTGTTCCACCGCTCTGTATTGTAAAATGAATCAAATATAGTCTAGTTTCTTTAACATGACAGTTTAAATTTCATTACTTTTTGTGTATTGGCCATTGTTATCGCATATAGGGGTATTTTTTCCGGAACATGTAGTCGAAGCAATTGATATAATTCTGTGCGGAGGATCATTACTTATTTTCGAGTTGATTCGAATTTTTTCGTACACTTTGGTCGCTTCCACCTCTGAGGCGTCAGCAATATTTTATGGAACACAATCTAAGGGATTATCGTCAGTTGCAAACTTGGGATTAGATAAATTATACCTGATTTATATCTCTGAACAAAGTCATTCCTTTTGGATACTTCGAAGAATTGTTATTCGCAGAATTATTAGTCGAAGAATTGTTTATTCGAAGAATATGGTATTCGAAGAAATGCATTTTCGAAGAATTGTTTTTCGAAGAATTGTTTTCGAAGAATTGTTTTCGAAGAATTGTTTTCGAAGAATTGCTTTCGAAGAATTTTCCGGTTCCCCAATTCTTCATAATAACTTTTCGATATCTTGTTAATTTGACGGATTTCTCTGCACCGAAATCATCTTATTTTCAAATTTCTGTGTGAATTTATTGTGAAACAAGTTGCAACGAATTTTCCAGTCGTCAGAGATGCAGAAATGAACCGTCTTCAAAGTTCTTCAGTAATTTCAATAACAGCGACATTTTTGTAGCCAACTTTATCGCGGACAATGTATTACAATAATATAAAAGGAATGATGAAAACTTACGCTGAAATTCTGTTGAGAACAAAAAACGTAACAGGTGCAAATTTTTAATGTAATTTTGGATAACAATATTTGAAAATTCCCAGTGCCCATATAGTATGAAGTGGGAAATAATCATTGATAGAAAATAAATTGTCTAAACTCTCAGCTAACTGGTACAAAAATTTTGTTTTTCAATTTCAAATGGTACATATTTTCCATAAGATACAGCAGTCGGAAGTTTCGTAAAAATATGGAAGTTTGTTTAGATTTTTGTTGCAACCTGTACGAACCAAGGGGTTTTGAGAGCCTGATATTTGACCCTGTAACGCCCACTCCAACCCCTTCACCCATCTTGAATCCATTGCCAATTGGAGACCGTTCTCAGTGTGAATCGGGTGGTTTTCATGACCACTTCAAACTGCACTTCTAAGTCGTACCTGATCGGCATGATATCTGTGGGTTTAGACATGGCTTCTAGGAAGATGTGTTCTAATGTTTCTAGATGTCCGATCAGATATTCTGCTTTTAAGTTTTTTGTCTGGTACAGTCTGGAGGCTACTTCTTTCATCACATTGCAATGGCGGAAGGTTTAGCATTGCCTCTAGAGCTGCATTATAGGGCACATAAATATTGCTCTTGTTGTTCCCAAGCAAGCCAGCTTCTGCACTTTCTGCAGCTTGACTTGTGCTGCAATTTGTTGCATTTTTGACCACCATAACAGTGATGCGTAGGTGACCATAGGTTTGATGATCGTATGGTATGACCAATACTTTTCAGGATATCGCTCATATACGGTCGTCGTAAAATAAGGAAGGATGAACAAGTTGCTTTCCGTATAAGTTATATTCGGGACCGGCCGTTATGAGCCAGTATCTTCATTCACATGTTAAATCACGTGTTGTGTAGATTATCTTGATTTGAGAATTTTTTCAGCAGAAAGGATATAATCTCACACAGACCATGCCATCGAAGTTCATGATCGTATGGTCCCAAAAAACTTGAAAAAGGGCAGATCTTAATAAAGTATCACCTGGTGTATGGTTTCCGAACTCACATTGAATGGTCAGGTCCCCGTCATATACCTAGAAAATCTGACAGCTGTTTAGGCAAGTGAGTTAACAGTGAAGTCCTATATTTCATTCGAATGAAATCTCCGTATTTCATTATCTAGCTTAAGGCCGTATGAAATATTGTGCCGTATAACACGAGAAGACTATGGGAGTAACATCTAGGCTTTGAAATAACAGTTATTATTCTGTTATAGTCCCCCGATCCATCAACATGCCGAAAACACAATACGTCGAGGACTTTACTCACACTAGATGCGCTCCGAAATTAATTTCGTTTCAGAACGAGATTCGGTCTTTTATAGCATCTCTTCGCTCGACTGTAGGTGAAGGTTGAAATATTGACACACTTTCTCGAAGAAAGGTCAAGTCACCGGTGCCAGTGTAGCGGTAGAGGAATTCCAAGAGAAAGCTCAAGTGTATATCACAATGATTCTGACGGAAGTTACTACCTGCTGACGTGAGTTTCCGGATTTTTATTGTTTTTGCGGAAAGGATGGAAAGTTAGAGATGTCAGCTTGTGATATTATAGAAACAATATTTTGTTTATACCTAGTATGAATAGCTGACATTCTATGACGACGTGCAGATTGCTGGTTCAGGAGCAAGCCGAAACAAGCAAACATGAAATCCGAGAACGTGCTTTTTCTACATTAAAATTTTTCGCGAATTTTTTGATAATTATTAAAACGTATCGCGATATTGAATTGTCAAATCGGACGCATTACAAAAATAAGTACAGAAATTTTTTTGAATTGTTCCTAACTTGTTACCATAGCAATGACATTTTAGAAACGAGTTGTGTTGAGGCTAAAATTGTCTTGACAACACTGTTTTAAACGAGTTGAATTCAGACACAGTATACTATTGAACATTTCGCAATAACACAGTTTCTTACAATACAAGAAAAAGAAATCTAGGAAATTTCACAGATTAATCGACTGACCTCTGAAAGGAAGATTCAATTGTTTTGTTTGATTTTTTTTTCGTTAACCAGCTGTCGTCTTCTTATGAACGACAACCCTCAGAAGTCAAAACTTGTGCGAGTCAAGGATTAACGAGGTCTTACCTTTCAACGTGCGATTCCTAGCACTTTTTTAATCAATCAATCAATCAATCAATCAATTTATCAATTTATTCAGTTCAGATACATATACAGGGAGGCCACTTTTTCAATGGGACTGTATGGTTAACTTCCAAACCATACTAGTAAGAAGGTCGGTTAAGCAGAGAAAAAGCTGCATATTTGGAAGCATAATCCATCGGTGGAAACTAATCAAAAATATCAGGGACGGTTCTTGAGATATGACGAAAAAAGTGAATTCGATCATTTCTGATTTTTGCATATACTACATTTATTTTCAGAAATATCAAAAAATATTTCTGAGGTTATTTATTCAAGGGTAAATTCTATTTGATTTGACCTCTCCAGATTTTGTATACAACGTTTCGTATTCTCAGGACCACTCTCAACAATTTTTTTTACGGACATGGATATTTTATGACACTGTTCGAATTAACTTTCCATTCTGAATCGAGAGGTGTATCATACTATGCCAATTGAAGAATGGTTTCGGGTAAAATGAATGAGAATAACTAATTATTCCGTTATTCGACTATATCAATCAAAGAATGCAATATTTGTCCTTTGAAAAGCGAGTTCTCAATCATCCGAGCACGATATGCATGGACTTGAAACAAAAAAACAGTTGAATTAAATAACTGATACCTATCTGAGATGTATTATGCATGTGAGAGAAAATAAAATTATGTTTTGATAAGATGAATGAGTAACTAATCATCAATTAGTGATCGAAAAAATTAATGAAGAAGTAACAACTTTGCACAAATAACATTTACTAATTCTGGTATGTTCAATCGAAGAAATAAACATTTTCATGCCACGGAAAATCCTCACTTAATCCAAGAAGTGAGACATCAATATCGTTTCTCTTTGAATATGTGGTGTGGTTTGTTAGATAATAAATTACTGGGACCGTATTTTATTGATGGAAACCTGACTGCAGTAAAATATTTAGATATACTGCGGGACATGTTGGATGATCTCCCTACAGAGTATCTGGTTTTAACACAGATTATTCAAACCAGACTTTTCCCGATTCATGGATTGGAGGTCCAGTGGCGTGGCCTGCCAGATCTCCGGATCTGAATTCATTAGATTTTTATTCGCGGGGGCATCTCAAAAATCCATTGTATAATACAACGAATCGAACGATTGAAAAGATTGAAGATGCATTGAACAATATCCAAGGAGAAGCAATAAGCAATTGTATAAGAAATATGAATATTAAATTCGTCAAGTGCATTGAAGAAAATGGTGGAGATTTCGAACCATTAATAAATTAATTTAAATGACATTTTCCACTAATTTGGTTTTTATTTCTACTTACTTAATTTCTTGGAGTTATTATCAATAATTGCTTTTTGAATTATCTAAATTAGGATTTATTGCTTTTGTTGATGAATTGTTTAATTTTTGGAGAATTAAATGAGTTCTGGAGAATTGACTTCATTTGTCTATTTAACTATGTTGAAGGATAACCAAAAAACCTAAATGATCGATTATTTTTTAAATAATTGAAAACGTTGTAGAGGTTTTGAACAATTTATATAAATTTTTCAATGACTTATTATTGATCAGTTACTTATTTATTTTATCAAAATATATATTTTTTTCTCTCACCTGCATAATAAATCTCAGATAGGTACAAGTTATTAAATTCAACTGTTTTTTGTTGTTGTTGTGAAGTCTACTGTACAAATCGAGTGGCTTGTCCATATCGCGTACGGACGATTGGGAACCAAGGGCTTCGCAAATTTATTTATTTTGGGGAGGTAAAGGCTTTTTGGTTTAGGTTATGAAAAAAAAATCATTCTGTAATATAGATGTGCTATAACTAGGAATGAGACGGAATTATTCTTGGGGGGTGGTAATTACCCCCATAACCTCCCTCCATATCGACGCCCTTGATGAAAAGTCGCTTTCCAAACGACAAATAGTATCATGAAATAACCAGGTCCGATAAAAAAAAATTGTTGAGGGTGGTTGTGTGAATACGAAACGTTGGATACGTCTGAAGACGTCAAATTGAAGAGAATTTACCTCCGAATAAAAAATCCCAGAATTATTTTTTGATATTTCTGAAAATAAATGAAGAATAACCAAAAAACAGATATGATCGAATTTACTCTTTTCGTCATATCTCAAGAACCGGCCCTGATATTTTCGATTAGTTTCCACCGGTAGATTGAGAATTAAATGTTCTTTCTCCATTTAACCGATCTTCTTACTAGTATGGTTTGGAGGTTACCGCTACAATCCTATTAAAAAAGTGGCCACCCTGTATGTGAAATTATCTCAAATAGTGATTATAGTAAATGTAAATGTAAATCATCCTAAATCGTTGCCAAAAACTTATTACTGAATTTGGTCTCTTTTTAATGGAAGCACAATAGGGTGAATTTGTAGGAAAATACTTTTCGAATAGCTTTAGGGGTTATTTTTGAAGACCGTAAAAAGTCAAATGAAAAGTTATTTACAATTGAAATTTAGGTCAACTTGCAGAATTTAAAATAATGATTTGAAATAATTGACATTTTCTATTTTTGCTAAATAATTTTTGCTGCTTGAAATATACCAGAATTTCTTGGGCTGAAATAACTCAGAAATTATTATGGACTTATTTGATTAATGATATAGATATTTTTGTTTTCGAATGGTAGAGCAAAGTGACAATATGACTCTTGCTGTTGCAATAGAGTTCGTTCATGAAATCCCACTACCAATAATAATTAATCATTGATTTAGTAATTATTGTTGTTTCAGTATATTTATGTGGGCATGAACTGATATTGCAAAAAATATATGACGGTATTTCATTATGTAATTGAGAATTTTGAGTAAATTTGTCACATTTTTTTCAATTATAGAAATAATATAAAATCCAATAATATATCTGAATTTGCATAGCATACTTATTTCAGAAACAAGTGAGTAAAGAAGCATACAGTATCTTTATCTTGGGTATTATAATTTAATGAGAGCGTAAAGAATAGCATGCTAAATATTGGGAGAGCATTACAATTTCTCCTCGAATAGCTCAAAGAAGGGGTATCGAATTGTCGTTTAATGTCACAAGGTACACTTGGAGTAGAGTGGGATGACAGGAGGGAGAACAGCATTGTGTCTCTCTTGACTATGTGGTATCATTATTTCTTCCTTGTTACTCTTCTAGATTTGTCTATACCCAAGATAAGTATATTTTTTCGATACTGTATAATAATAAAATCGGTCAGTTTGACAAACTTTCATTGTCATTAGGATGAAAATTTTATTTTGTCGAGAAAACAAAACAACAACAATTTTCTTGGTTATTTTGAGCTTCTACAGCCAGTCAGTGAATGAATACATGACCACGTGGAAGTAAAAAAAGGCAAATGGTTCAATTTGTTTCGATAATAAGTTAGTTACCGCCTTTATAAAATTCTTTGATTTGAGGTATGGTATTCTGAATTTATCCAACCAAAAAAAATTTGTTTAGAATGACTGAAAAATTCTGTTGTTTTTTTTTTTAAAAACTGACGTTTCGGAGAGTATATCTGCTTATCAAAACATGGTAAATATTCTATTTCAATTATGCATGTGTAGAGATGATAAGATGTTTTTTGAACCAAAGCTGAATGTAATCTACCAAAAAATTCTTTTGGGTGACATTTTCCATCTTGACACATAGATTGTCCTGTATCAGTTAATCAAAAGTCTTATTTTCGATTTTGTTGAAAAGCAGTTCTTGTTCCAATAGTTCAAGAGTCTGATTCCACGGTCTACCAGTCTACTACATAATAGGTAGTCTTGAAGAGGTTTTGTTTTATATAGCAGATGATCCTGAAATGTTTACTTTATTAAAAAAATTTGTGGTTAGCCCTTCCACATGTCATAAATATTGCTAAAGAGATTCTTTTTCACACATATTGCTGAAGATATCGTTTCTGCAACATTCGAACAAATATTTTGTTTAACTTTTTTTTCCAGAGAGATCCTTTTTTCACTAATGAAGCGCCGTCCATATTCAAAATAGAATACGCCTCGTAGATGAATTGGATTCAACAAAATTGATCGAAGATGTAATATTCAGAAGGAATGTTTTATAGAAAATCTTACATATCGGTCATACAAAAAAGTATAAGCATTGCAACGACAAGATACAATAATAAAGTATTCTTCGATTTCACATGCATTTTGCCAGTCTCAATAAGGTTTCCGTTTCATTTGCTTCCCTTTCCCTCTTTCTATTTTTATTGAACCTTGCTTCCTATTGTCGCACTTCCAGCTCTACCCCCCTTAGAAGGTGAAACGGCAGACTTTACAAACACTAAAAACTTTGTGCAATACACAGACTAAAAAAAGGACGGACTTCACTAACATATAACTAGTTTCGTTTCAACTAGTATATTCGTACCATATTTGTAACCAGATGATCTAACATGTCTGATCACGGCTATTGTCGAAACGGAACTGATCATATGCTTCATTATTTCTCATGTAAGTATCCTGTGGTATCCGATATTTGATGTTGTCCAAATTATTTCAGTGAATCATTCATTGAATCGTGTTCTATGTGATAACAATGGATTCTGTTGAATTTGTAATTCACGCTAACAGATTGAATATCCACGGTAAATTCTTAAGTTTTATGAAAATTATCTTCGGAACTAAAAATTTGCTGATAGGTATTCGCTGAATGCCTCACATGTATGTAAGGAGCCAGGCAGTGTATGAATTAATCTGCACTGGGATTTCACTTTCAATATATGAACAATTTCATATTTGGGACGGTAAAGAGATGGAAAATTCAAAAATTGACCTATAAATTAATCAGAGTGACACGTCGTAGTTGCACTATCAGAAATAAAAGTTGTGAAATAATTAGTGAATTCATACCACACTATACAAAAATATTAATGAACTACTTCAACAAATGTTACCAACACAAAGTGAAGTGTTAATGAAAACCGATTTTATTCATTCGACATGAGATTGTGTAATAGGTAGACCAAACTTTTAATTTCTGTACTCAGTAATAATCTCAATAACCTTGTTTGGAAGAAAGTTGTTTCGTATACCATTTGGCTTCGAAGACGTTTTGTCTAGAGTGAATAAGGTTTAGTTTAGATGCGGTGAAAGAGAAATGAATGAAAACGAAAAGAATATATTTCCAACAGTGGCGGATTAAACAGAAGGAAAAAGGGGTCGTACATTCATTAAATATTTCTCGTTGGATGCACTCAACAATAAGAATACTTTTATAAGTAGAAAGTAAAACACTCATGAGGAGGGTGGGCTTTCAGTACCGCTCCAGATAATCGAGACCAGCGAGGACAGCAGTGATGTGCACTGGCGTACTTCAAGGAAAGACGATAATTCAAGACCAGTAGGCATATGAATATCAACACCAGAACCATTTCAAAGCTCTTCATGAATTACGAAGAGGTCCAGGAAACGATTTAAAAACTTCCCAAGAATGAAGCACCTAGTATAGATAGCATTGATGCAGTATTAAATTAAGTCTCTCTCTCTGTATATATAAAACCGAAAACAGCTCTTTTAGTTTTCCCTGTATAAGTCAGGAAGGGCGAGAGTCCCCGTAAATTTTCTCTGACCAATGTACTGCTCACCACAATAGTTAAATTTTTTCCCATTCAATCGTCGTTGTATCTATTACGGTTTAGAATATAGCAATGTTACCACATGATAAAAGAAACGGCCTGTATACTAGCGCCTAGTATAGATAGCATTGATGCAGTATTAAATTAAGTCTCTATATATATACCGGCTATTTTTCGATTTGTTATCAATTATTTCTATGTTCTTTTTAACGCACAGTCAATTGCCTGTATAACGTCCAGTACACAAACAAAGTATGTTCTGAACACTACTTTTCTTTCATCAGTGATTTTTTGTTTCGTATATGTAAGTATTGATTTCAATGTATTGGTTGTTCAAAATGTAGTTCTTACATCATACCTATGGCCAATCCGTTTTATCACTTCAAACATTCAGGGAGCATGTATTGTGTACGTGTAGTCATTCTCATGTATGGTTTTTCCACGAAGTGATCTGAGAATAGACTTTATTGAATTTAATTATCCGTCCAGGTCCTGGTTTCAATTGCAAACTATTTGTGATCTATTGTAAAGATATTTTAAATTACACTTCTTGATGCTGGTGTAATGAAATGCACAATTTCGACTGATTCGAAATCCGCTTCCCTCCACACAATCCCACAAGTAAAAAATGTGAAGCAAACATCTGTCAGAAAACAGCTTCTTTCTCCTACAAACATTGAATTACATCTAACATCTATTTGTGCAATGTTCCTTCAGGAACACTATTGCAAGTTCTAATTCTAATCTATCATCGAATATTATACCCCATTTGGTTGGTAACACAAACTCCAGGAAGAGTAAAAGCATAAATTCGAACAAAGTTCGAAGATGTCTAGTCTAATTTCACATAGCAAAAACAAAATCGCCATTTTCTCATTACCAAAATGTGGATGATTGAAAATTACTAAAAAACATGTCATGAAACCAATTTTCTCTATGATATCAAACTCTAAATGGATTCATAAAAAAAATTGAATTGAAAAAACATGAAAAATCAGAATCATTACAAGACAGGTAGAAAAAATATTTTTATTGATTGTTTGCTAATTTTATTATTATCTACACAGAAAAAGAATACAAGTTTTGATGTAATAATTTATAATTTGTATGAGTACACCCAAGATTACGAGATTAAGTTGTTATTGTCCAATTACGACTTACTAACTCGTAATTCCGACTTATTAGGTCGTAATTCTGACTTACTGAGACGTAGTGACAGGATAAAAGTCGTAATTGTCAAACAACGACTTACTAAATCGTCATTCCGTCTTACTGACTAGTCAGTAATTACAAGACGGTAGTCGTAATTGTCAAATTAGGAATTACTGATTCATAATTTCGAAATTGAGAAATGAAAGTCGATATTTTCATCTTATGACTCACTAACTCGTAATTCCGACTTACTAAAACGTAATCACGAAATAAAAGACATAACTGTGTTTGTTACTTGTAAAATGAATATAAAGCGCAATGTAACTTTTTCTCACTTTAATGTAGGATCTATTATCCCCTCGTACAACTGTGTAGCCCAGTACACAAGTTGATATTTTAGGTATAAGCGAGACTTGGTTGAACTCACGTATCGACTCCACAATAATTAATATCGACTCTCATAAATTAATTAGAGCGGATAGAGATGGTAGAGGAGGTGGTGTCGCCTTCTACAATAAACAATTATATTGAATACAAACATGTTCATTCTCGGTCCTCTCCTGATCTTGAACAGCTCTGGATATCGACTAAATCGGAAGGAAAACCTACATTTTTTCTATTCATTTTTCTTATGAATACTTACCATGATATTATTATTTCAAAGGAATTGATAGCTAATATAAATTAGTATGAGGTTTGCGTGGGCAAGTATCGTTAATTACACGAAAGTACGTTTTCTATGAATTTAACCAGAGTTCACCATTCAATCAAAATAAATCAGTTGGAAGAAAAGCGAAATCAAATGAATTAATATTCTTTACGTAGTACCAAATGAATGAATAATTGTTTTTTTTTTTAAAGCTGATCATCCATCTAAGATTTGAACCCACACCACCTTGCTAATGAATCGGTGGTTCGGCTACATATCCAACTGCCCTACGAACATCCTCTATTACTGTTGAGCTGTGAGTCATGATTTATGAGTCATAGGGCATGGTTGTTTGTGCGTACTTCATTCTGTTACTCAATGAAAATGTCACATGAAAAGGTTTTCAAAACAGATAAAAATTATGTAACTTTTGTTCAATTGAATATCACAATATTTTAGATTAAATGAGAATGAAAAATCACTCAATTCATAAAATTACACATTATCTCCTGTTCTCAGGGTTGCCAGCGCTTTAGAGGGTCAAAAATAGTAGAATAGTTACTGTCTTCCACAGAAATAGTGAGATAATATTGACTTTTTCGTCAAAATAGTGACATTTACCCAACCAATTGAGGAACTTCTACGAAAGCTGGTCATATTTTCCTTCATCATTCTAGAGCTCATTTGCAGAGAAATTTTCAGGATATGGGAGGTAAATGAAGGACAAGACAAATACTACAATGAAAGTATAAGAATTATTATCAAGTTGGGCCAACGTCATCATCAGGGTTCTGTAACAACGGATTTTTTTTCATAATTTGTTTTACTTGCCACGATGTACTAAACTTCGACGAGAATAAAAGTTTTGATATTCAGGAGGACTGACGAAAATTTTGTTTTCCTCTTGAAATAATTTCAAAAACGGACACTTGAAGATTCTTTGAACAACTAAAACATTAAGACATACATGAATACTGAGAGGAAAGAACAAATTTTTTTTTTTGAAATTTCACAAAACGGACCAAAAAGAAGGGGAAATAAATACACCAAAGACTTCAACGTAAAAATGTTGTGTTTGAACCTTCAATATTCCTTCTGGTACTGACACTGTTATGTTTGAATATGTGAATAATTTCACTGAGTAGTCTTTCAGATAAAAAAGAGTTGCGTATCAAAATCGATGGGTGTCATAGAGTTGTCCTATATATAGCCCTGAGGGCAATTCTCACACTTTACTTGGTTAACCACAATTGATGTAATATCTAGGGGGTTTTTGTTTTTTGGTGTGAAGAAAAATGTCTTCCAATGGCGTTTTTATTTTCAAACGCTATTTTTGAAAGGTCATCTTCAGTAACCGCTTTCTGAAAGATTCTTTGGATATGGTATTTTGTTTTATGTCGATTTTGTTGTTCTATTCGTTTTTTCATTCTGTTTTTCACTTAGTATTTTTGACTAACGATGTTCCGTAATTGTTTTGCACAAGGAATTTATTTATCTTTTCTAAATTTTTTGATGGTATTCTGGATTGGAAATTGCAAGTGCTCTTGGTTTTAGATTTTTGATGATGCAAGGTATTCTAACGAGCACCTCCTATTCTAACCCTTTCAAAAATAGTGATACGATTTTAAAATAGTGACCAATAGTGACAATAGTGACAATAGTGACAATAGTGACAATAGTGACAATAGTGACAATAGTGACAATAGTGACTCACTGGCAACCCTTCCTGTTCCGAACATTTAATCGTATCCATAAACCGTGAGGAACTGCTTTTTCTCGGATTTCTTGAAACAGACCTATTTATTTTGTTCAGTTATAAAAGAAAAAAACTTTTAGTAAAAGCTTTTGATATCATTAATGAATTCCACCCATTATCTATGTTTTTTCTTCGCGTTTGAACTCCTTTCCATATCTTCTGGTTCTTGTCGCTTCTACACGCGTCACGCCAATGGTATTGAGATAGACACTCTAAAAATTGAATGATTAAAATTTCTCCAATGCTTCTTGTTTTTACTCTCAGTTGAATCCGAGAGTGTCAAATGATTCACTTCAATGCGTGAAGAAGTGAATCTGAGCAGCGTTTTCGAAAATTGAGGAGAATTCTTCAAGTTTACACGTATGCTGGCCGGTATAGTGAAGAACTGCTCGTGTGCACGCTGGAAGACAATAAGTGAAAACATACACCACGCTCTACTTGTGATTTTAAAATGGAAATTAATTATTGTAGACAATTAGTGGCGTGTTTTGTTCTCATCGTATTTGTGAGGTGTTCTGTTAACGACATTGATGGTGAGGATTTTTAAAAAACATACGATACAGTTCTATAGACTTGTTACGTGGGATATGGAAACTTTATAGGGGTCTTTTACTCCTGAAAGTTTTGTCCCAAGATATTGCAGTGTTTCATAACGGAGCAAAAAAATTAATTCAGTAAAACATGAAATACATTACTCTTTTGAACGTATTTCAATGCTTTCAAACGTACATATCGACAACGATTCTGTTTGACAAGGCATAACTTCTAGAATATTGTGGGTATCAAAATTAAATTTGGTAAAGGTAAATGGTATGTGAAGAGAAAAGTTCTCCCATATATTTCACTTTCCGATCACTTCAGGTTTCACCGGAATGGCTCTGGTTTTGAATTTTTAAATGGGACACTCTGTATATTGTAACATATTTGGAGTTCTGTCACAATTCTTGATCAGAATGTGACAGTTTCAAGAGTTTTCACGCCAAATTCACTTTTTTTAGAGTCACTTTCAATATTGCATCTAGGTAGCCATGATCGGACGTAAACTAATCTGAGGAACTCATAAAATTACAATGGAAATTTTTTGTGACTAGTTTGATAGATAGGAGTAAGACAAGTTGGCAAAATGACATTTTCGTGTCTAACTATTATTTTTTAAATGACGAAAATTTTTTGACAAGCATTTTCCGAAAAAAGGTTTTTTGACGAATTTAACGATACTAATTCATCTGTTATTGAAATAAAAATGAGAACCTAAATCAAATATTACTAAGGAAAATACTGGATAATATTTCATTTACTTTTCTCAAGTGTGCCATGGTGCCATGGATAAAAATTTATTTACTTTTGTAATCACTTTCCGAAAAAAATATATCATTACGAGTCCAACAAATCTAATTTATTCAAATTCAGCTAAGAATCTTAACCAATAGTTTCAGGGATGCACTTAAATCAATTGAAAGTGAAATATCCTAATTTCTTGAAAATTTGACTGTAGTAAATTTTCAAAGTGCATTCCTCCTTGTTAAATACACATTTCAGCTTTTTTGTTTTTCTCAACACGTTCCGTAACATTTGAGACGTTATACTTCTAAATGATAATAATAATACTTCCTCATAAACACTCATTGAGTGCACCCAAAAGCATAGCCTGTGCGGGTAGAGGACGGCTATTATTATCATTTGCCGTGGCGCTCCGGGGCGACTTACTGATTTTTGGTGGCGTATTCACTTTTCAGCTGTAGGAAAACCTACAGCACCACCTCGGGTGGTCGGTGTGTGCACTCCAAGCTAGCATCAGACGAGATTGGCATCTAGACAACTCACAATACACTTGCTTTTCGACAAGGCATGCGGTCGCCTATCGATCTGAAATGAAGTAGTTCAGAAAAATTCTCTTATACCTACATCGGGCTCGAACCGACTATCGCTATGCTGGAGTTTCGAACGGCCTGTGCGTTAGACCGCTGATCCACCGACCACACTAAATGCCTGTAGAATTCTTTCTTCTAAGATCTCAAGAGTGGCAGGGACTGTTGCATAGTAGACCCTGTCTTTAAGATATCCCGAAACGAAGAAATCGAGCAGCGTGAGATCCGGTGAGCGGGCAGGCCACCGTACTGGACCATTGGTTGTAATAACTTGATTATTAGAATGCTCTATTGAATAATTAAGAACGTCTCTGGTATCATGAGGAGGTGCTCCATCTTGTTGGGAGAAAATTGGCCGTCAAACTGCAAAAGATAGATTATTAAGATTATCCTCGATTTAATAAAAAAAATGTACCTGACCCCGAGCCTAACCCCTGTTAACTGACTCTGGAACAATATTGGAACAATATTGGCCCAATTATTCTGTTAACAACGATACCAGCCCAAACATTGATGCCAAACATTTCCCCTCTCTCATTAAATGTTGGTTTTGTAGGGCCCTCTACTGACTATTTTGCTTATTAAACATACCATTATTTATAAATCGTGATTCTTCAGAAAATAGAATGAAGTTAATGAAATTTAGATCAACTATTTGATTTTGAATCACAAAACACTACCCGTCTCTATCCATCGTCGGTATACAAAAAATGTTAATTTAACATGTTGAATATATTATAACCAGGAACTATATAATAGAGGATTCTATTTAACTAGTAAATAAAATGAATCTTTTGTGATTGCAAGTCCGAAACCGCCCCTTTTATTTTGGCAATCACGATACATTCCAAAAAATTGAGTATCAATAAACTTGACACCCTTGATTGACCATATACAGAGCATTCAAACTATAAAATATAAATTAATATCATAACTGATATTTATTTGGATGTTGCCGATTGGGATATCTATGAGCCATACAATTCAGCTGAATTCCTTGAATTTCTATGATATTCTCTAAATAATAAGATATACACTTTTCCACTTCGAGTATACACATTTTCACGAAAAATTAAACTAGTATTTAAAGAACATTGAGAAACTTCTACTGTCTGCTCATAAAGCTCATACCACTGTCATTTCCTGGGTGAGTGTTTTGTTCTCCAAAAAAGCATACTTGAAAATAACTGCAAAATATTATGAATCCTGGCTATCTATGGCACACACAAAAGTAAATGAAGTATTAAGTATCCAGTATTTTCCTTATTTTTTATTCATTCGCAAATAAATTAGACTCGTTAGATTCGTCAAAAAATCCCTTTTCGGAAAGTGTTTATGAAGAAATTGATCGCCATCTGGAAAAAAAATAGTAAAACACGAAAATGTAATTAAGCTTACTTGTCTTAACGGATTTTGAATTTTCAAATAGAACACCTTGTACTTTGTAAAATTTTTTGATTTCGGACATAATTTTGGATAAGAATGTAACATTTTAAAGAGTTTTTACGCTTACTTCACTTTTTTACAGTCACGTTTAATATTGCATCTAGATGTCCATAATTGGGGATAAACTAGTTTAAGGACCTCATGTGATGTCAGTTGCAAAGTTTTAGTGGTGCGACAGATAAGAATATAGAAAAACTACTCTTCACAGAGGTAAAGTCGGTTCTAGGTCCTATTCTATTCCTCTTTTTATTCAAACGACCTAGCCACCTTTCGCATCTGAAGAAAATTTACTCACATTCTTTTCAGATAAAAACTTGAATCACTTGAAAGAATCAATAATTCCAATTACGTACTACAATTTATACTTAATTAGTATTAAGTAATTAATTGAATTTGTTAAAAGAGTGGCTACTAAACTTGATGAAAAAACTAGAGGCCCATATTTAAAACAATACAGTTGACGATGGAATTTAATGAACGAAACGTCGCATTGAAAATTGGTTCATATAAGATTATAATAAATATGAAACAGTATTGAAAGTTCCTCTGACTTTTTTCTCGAGAATTGTATGACCAAATAATGATGATGTTTTATCGGAGAAAAACGTCAAGAAACACATGTATTGTAATGGATAGCTGAATTTGTTATGAAAGTGGTTACAAAAATAGATGAAAAAACTAGAGGGCCGTATTAAAAAATTAAGTTGATGATGGAATCTAATGAAAGAAACGTCGCATTGAAAATAAGTTCATAAACGATTATAACAAATATGAAAGATTATCGAAAGTTCCCTTGACTTTTTCTCATATCATTCAAAATGGAGGCGGTAGAGCCATAAAAAACGAAATTCAACTATTTTACTTTTTAGCGAATATCTCAAAAACAACCATTGATATTCAAGATATGAAAAGAGATTATTATTGCTCCTCTAAATAGAAAACTTTTGTCTAATTTAACCGACCTTGTATGTCTCTCCGTTTCTGAGATAGCAATTGTGGGATCATCTATAGGCGAAAAAAGGAAACCACTAGATGTCGCTAAAAAACCAATATGTCTACCGATGAGGGTGAACAACGAACTATTTAACGCATTGAAATTTAAATAAACGGTGTTTTTATAAGAAATTTTTGAATTTGGTGGATTTTGTAGCATTGAGATTATTGTTTATTGAAATTATTAGTATTATTGAAATAATCCCTGGCTTGATTACTTGTATGAGGTAAAGAATTATGAGACACTATTTGTGTTTATGAAAGGACTTCTTTAATTTTGGGTGAAAAATGTAAAGATGCCACTAGTACAAGTGGACCTAAGTGATATCCTTCTTCTTTTTTCACCCTAAAATCTCAGATAAAACTACAATTACATTTTTATGAATATATAATAAGGTCTCTTGAGTAAGCAAAGCAATGTTTTCAAAGAACAAGGCAACAAATACCATAATCTCAAAAATGTTTCGAACGTACAAGAAACTTGAACTTAATTTTCATGTTGCAAATAATTTATTGACATTAGAAATGTCTTCAACCTATTTTACCACTTTCTTCAACTCCTATTAACATTCGGCGCTGAGTCTTTCGATATTTCGATATTAGAATGAATAAAACAATGGTCCTGTTCTTGGAAGTGGAGACTGCAAACATTCATATTTTTTGTGATAGATTTTGTAATCCTAAGGACTGTCTTCCATTTGAGACACAGCTTTTTATCACCAAGAGGAAATTGTGCAACAAGAGGAACACTGGGGTACAGAACAAAATTTCCGCGATTTGGTAGGTACAGTTTTATGGATATTCTGCATGTTAATATTCACCAACACCAAACAGCCAAACACTAAAGTTCACAAATAGTCTATTTTAATCACTTTTTGTTGTTCATCTGCTCTTAAATATAAACAAGTCGTTACACAGCAAACAATGGTCAATTATTTGTTGTTCACCCTCACAGTAGTTCCTTGAAAAATTATTAGATGGCGTACACTTCGCTATTTTTGCCTATAAAAAACGGCCCGTATAAAATAAATATTTTCATCGTGAGTTATTATTCAGAACGCCAATATCAAGGACAGGGCACAAAACCCTATGAAAGTGGCTTTCAGCAAATTTTGATAATTTTTTGATATTTTGTATGGTTCAAGGCCCTAAACAATTTTGAGAAGTTAAAGGAGGATCGTATGATTGAGACAGCCGCTAGAGGGCAGTAAAGTCGAATAATCCAAAATGCATTGTTATGGTTTCTTCCATAAAAAATCATGATTGATTTAATTACAATTAATTTTTAATGCAGAAAACTTATCAAATCAAACGTCAGTAACACTCTTATGTACAGTGTACACAAAAACTTATTGGTTTAACTAATTACAAGTAGTAAAGTGGAGGATATGATAAAGTTTGGAATCAAAACACACAAATCAGTAACATTGAATTACTCTGTGTAGTGGATAACACGATTTGAAATTTAGAACGCTGGTCACTCGTTTACAGAGTTTTCTAATCATACTGCTGATAATCACAAAAATCGGAAAGTTATCCGTCCAAGATAAAGGTGAAACTTGCTGATAGTGAAAATGTATGAATCCCTTCTGAAAATGGACATCAGGGTTTGAATGTGATCAGACTTGGACGAATGCACTCATATGCATAAACGGTAGTCACAAAGTTATATCCATTATTATACAGGGTGTTCAATATTGCTATGTGAATATACAGGGTGTCCCAAACTCGATGGCCTATTAGAAGTTTTTGGAAAGGGGGACGTAGGATTATTTTGAAAATTTGGTTTCTTGGATAATTAGTTCTGCTCTATCGATCTAAAATATATTCAACGCTGCGGCGTTGCCGCTTCTGTCGAAAAGTTCAACAACTTTGACATTTTAAATGGAATACCCTGTATATTATTGCATTTTTTGCTTTGCTATTTCATTTCGATAATTTTCATGTAATACTTCCCTCTCTAGTGGTTTTCGAGAAATTCATTAATTTCCCTATTTTGAGTACGAAACATAGCTTCAATTAAATGTATATTAATGCATTATTTGACTATGTAGCAAGCTCAGATTTTGATTGTAGTTTGACAATGTCCTGTGTTTTAGTTATAACCAAGGGAATTCGGTCTTCATTATACAGGGTTTCTGAAAATTTGTGATTTTACTGATACATACTAAAGTGGTAAAAAGTGCATTTTTTCAAATGGAACACCCTGTGTATTATGAAATATCCTGAAAGACAATTGAATTTTCTTTCAAATGATATATCATGTTCCTATACCTAGAGGGTCAGGTTTCCGAAATAAAGCAAGTTTTCTATAAAAATTGGATTATTTTGCCATATTTCGAAATTGGATGAATATGAAATGTCATGGAACATGTCATTACGATACTTCGAACATTAGTACATTAATAATAAAACGTTGGCGTGTTCACTAACGTAATTTATATTCACAGCACACTACTATAATTTTCAATTTCCAGTACAACGATTCGTAATAGGTGATATTTCCCATTTGAAATAATCTGTAGTGTGCCGTGACCAGACAAGAGCGAAACAATCTATTGGTTTGATAAACAGTTAATTCAATTGTGTTTCTGCCAGAAAGAAGTATAAAAAATAGATCATAATGCATATTCAAATGCAGATATTTTAAATTTATTTTATATTCATGGTGAGTGCAAAAGAAATGTTTTCAGAACGTGCCGGAAGTTTCATGACCTTCATCCAAATTTACCACAAATGAATAGAGAAAAATTCCGAAGAATCGAACGGAATTATGCAGTTTACGGGAATGTTGAAGCGTCAAGAAATCAAATCAAGCCGATAACTGGAGATGAAGTAAATCAAATTAATGTCTTGGGGTATTTCCATGCTCATCCTCATGTATCATTAAGAAGAGCTACTGTGGATGTAGGTATGACTCGCACTTCGATATGGAGAATTTTAAAGAATCATAAAATGAATGATTATAAAATCATAAAAGCTCATGCCCCACATAGAGGTGATCCTCCTAAACGTGTTGATATCTGTGAATGGATTTTAACATGGACTTATAAAGACCCAAATTTCCTTCAGAAAATTATATGGACAGATGAATCAAAATTTTCAAGAGAGGGAATATTTAATCGCAAAAACAATAATTTTTGGGCTACAGAAAATCCTCATTTCATAAAAGAAAGGAGATTTCAAGAAAAATTTAGTTTAAATGTATTTTGTTTGCTAGTGAACAATAAATTATCGTATAGTATTTATGAAGAAAACTTGAATTCAAGAAAATATTTGAATATATTGAGAACAATAGTCAGTGAGTTTTTGGACAACTTGCCGCTTCATGAATATCGAAGTTGTTGGTATCAGTTGGACGGTGCCCCCCTCATTGTACATAAGTCGCTTGGGTCCACAGCCTTGGCCACCGCGATCCCCGGATCTAATTCCTCTAGATTTTCACCTCTCAGGAAGAATCAAACAGATTGTATATGAAACACCAGTGAATTCGAGAGACGAATTGAAACAGAGGGTAATTCGTACTTTCGAGAAAATTCGACCAGAAGAGGTTCAAAGATATCCACCAACCACGTAATGACTTCGATTCACGAATGATTGCGTGTAAATGGTCAGCACTTCGAACGTATGAATTAGCGAATAATTTTGCCTTCATTTGTTTATTGATTGGAATAAAAATTCAGTTCTACTTAAGGTGAATTATGATTTCTCAACGCAGACACAGGTTTTTCAGATATCCTGAATGCAATTCACTGCTTTTATCGGTTCATGCAAAATTAGTTTTTGCTAAGATTTCGTTTTGGCAAAGACTCTATAGAAAAAAATTAAAAGTATCAATATCCAACAAACAGTTAAAAATATGGGACAAATTACACAAAAAATTAATAATTTCCATTTGAATGATTATTGTCTTTCACTTTGATTCTTTACTAATAAAATTCACGTTACTGAATGCGCAAACGTTTTATTATTAATGTACTGATTTTCGAATTATCGTAATGACATGTTTTATGACATTTCATATTTACCCAATACAAAATATGGTAAAATTATCCAATTTCTATAGAAAACTTGATTTTATTTCGGAAACCTGACTCTCTAGGTATAGGAACATGATTCATCAATTGAAAGAAAATTCAATTGTCTTTCAGGATATTTGATAATATACAGGGTGATCCATTTGAAAAAATGCACTTTTTACCACTTTAGAATGTATCGGTAAAATCACAAATTTTCAACGACCCTGTATAATGAAGTCCAAATTCCCTTGGTTATAACTGAAACACAGAATATTATCAAACTACATTCAAAATCTCAACCTTCTACGTAGTCAAATAATGCAGTAATAAACATTTAATTGAAGCTAATGTATCGTACAAAAAATAAGGAAATTAATGAATTTCTCGAAAACCACTGGAGATAGGTATATGGAAGTATCATATGAAAATAATTGAAAAGCAATAGCAAAGCAATATAGGGTATTCCATTTAAAATATCAAAGTTGTTGCTACTTTTCGATAGAAGCGGCAACGCCGCAGGGTTGAAAATAATTTAGATCGATAAAGCAGATCTGATTATCCAAGAAACCAAATTTTCAGAATAATCCTACGTCTCTTTTTCCAGAAACGTCTAATAGGCCATCAAGTTTGGGACACCCTGTATGTTTATTACTTGGGGTATCGATCGGCTCGTGCTCATTTGCTGTAAATGCATTGGTGGATAATTTAATCGCTTTTCATGTCTAGAATATCCCAGGTACCATAGCCTTTATGATGGCATGTACAGTGTTTTTTTAATTTTCATTATGGATTTTAATCAAGATGTAATGTTTCTCAGCATTTCTGAATCTGAAAAAAAATCATGGCCAAATAATAGTATTCTCCTGATGTTCTCTCAATGAATTGGGAGAAATTGAATTCTAATTTTCTACTACATTAATTATACTGAGGTTCTAGTTTGATAGTTGAGTTTATGTAGAAACCGTTTAGCAAACAATATAATTCATTTATAACGAACAGTATGAAATACAGTCCAAGTAAATAAGTCAAATTAGTGTTGGGTAAGGGTATTTCAAAACCTTTTAGTCACAACATTATTTTAACTTGGATATAATGGTTATTTTTGTATATTTCAAGCTGAATGATCAAGACTTATATCATTCTATCGAAGGAGGCTATGTTAGTTGGTGAATACTTCATTTATTCTTATTGTTTGACATATGAGTTGATAGTCAATTTCTTCCGAAATAATCTCAAATAATGGCGTTTGCTCGTAGGTGTCACGTTTGTGATATTGCTTCACAACAATTGAAAAGAATTGACCGGAAGGAAGATAAATGAATGCGTTTCTCCACATCTGATCTCTTCAAAATTTTGTCAAGTTTTAGAAGAAATTTTTGTATTTTCTTGGTCTTTCTTGGTTGGATGACTTTCCGATTTTCCAGTTATGAACATTATGCTTCGGAAACTCTGTAAACGACGTATTAATACCTGCACAACGTAATTCATTGCGTTATTGATATGATTATTTTGATTTCAAACATTTTTTATTTTCTTCCTTTCTCTAGTAAGTAGTTGAATTATTGATTAATGGTATTCATTGTACATTTGAATATTACAAGCCCTTGATTTGATGCGGAGACTTTTGCAAAATAAATGGAAACCAAATAGATCATGATTTTTCAATGGAAAAACTATAATAACAACGCATTTTGAATTATTCAACTTTGTCGCCATCTAGTGGCTGAACAAACCTTATAATAATAGATGTTACTCACGTTTATGCGTATGAGTATATTCGTCCACTTCTGATCACTTTCAAACCCTGTCCATTATCAGAAGAAATTCATACATTTTCACTATCAGCATGTTTCACCTTCATCTTGTACGGATAAATTTCCGGTTTTTGTAATTATCAGCAGTATGATTACAAAACTCTGTAAATGAGTGACCAGCGTTCTATATTGCAAATCATGTTATTAACAAATTATACAGAGTAATTCATTATTACTGCTTTGAGTGTTTCGATTGCAAACTTCATTTATTATTTCCTCTACTTCACTACTTGTAATTATTTAAACTAATAAGTTTTGGTGTACCCTGTACATTTGAGTATTACTGACGTTTGACTTGATAAGATTTCTGAATTAAAAATGAATTGTGATTGAATAAATCATGATTTTTTATGGAATACACCATAACAATGCATTCTGGATTATTCAACTTTGGCGCCCTCTAGCGGCTGTCCCAATCATACGATCCTCTTATAACTTCTCAAAAATATTTAGGGCCTTGAACCATACAAAATATCAAAAAATTGTCAAAATTTGGTGAAAGCCATTTTCATAGGGTTTTGTGCCCTGTCCTTTGTAAATTTTCCTAATGAATACACCTCAACTTTCATCCTTATTTCTTTTTCAGATACCGAGAAGAAACTCAAAGACAAGAAACTCCTTTATTATTCTCAGAAGACAAGATTTTTCGACGATATCGGATGTGAGTATTCTATGAAAACTTCAGAATCATCAGAAACTGAAATGATACAATAATGACGTGACTGGCTGGTATTGATTGAAATAGAAATCACGAATCACATCGAAGTAAAAGCAGTTCAATCTCATCCACAATTTTTATGAAACATGAAATGATATTTCGTTGATCCCGAGAAGGCAATTGGATTTCTGAATTACTTTATCGTGATAAAAATTCTATTCACATTCAACTTCCTATATTTCATCAATATACGATACGTTATTGAACAGCAGGAATTTCTTGCAACGTTTTATGTAACAAATTCAATGCAAATCATTAAGTATTCTGAGACGATGATGAATCATTCGTACTATGGAAGTTTCCCTAGTAACAAAAGCATATAAAGAAAAGAAAACTGTCAATATTCATTCTATTCATGAATCTGAATAAATCAGAAGTGTTTTTTTCTTTAGTTTGTTAAACAGTAGTCCTCACAGCGAACAGAAAATAGGAAGAATGAAAAAACTAGAGCAATTGATAATGGTCCGGTGATCATCCCAAGATAACTAACAGTGTTGACTACTTCATACGCGAAGTTAGCTGGTACGTGGAAAGTATGCGAAAAAAGAGTTTGAACTTCGCTGTTGTAGTTCTCAACAAGGTAATATCGGTTGAAATGTTTCATCGATAAACATCGATGGATTTAACGAATCGGTGAGGCTAGAGTAAACAAAGTATTATTGGATTTCGCTTGTCGTTATTCATTCAGCGGGAGTTCCGCAATGGTTAATTGGCCTTATCTATTATCTCCTGTGTCCTGTTCATCGTGATATTCTCTGTACTAGCTCTTACTTGTATTTTAAAGCAGGTTGGTTGAACATGAAAAAAGAAAATGCACGTGATTTAATGAGCTACAGCCCCTTTTCACCATGCCGAGAGAAAATTTTAGAACATCATTGAGTCCTTAAATATTTGAAAACCATAAGTCGGAGGCCTTCAAGACTGATGGAATTTCGCAACGGGAAACGTGTTCAACAATTATTAAGTAACGATATAAAGGGTTTTAAATATTTATCAGTTACTTGTGAGTATGTTCAATCAACTCTTCACAAGTTGTAACTTGAGAGTAATAGCAGTAGTAAGTAATTTGGGGCAGCCAGGCAAGTAGGCCCACATGGACCGTTTTTGCCATCCCCTATTTTCATGTCTACAATTTCTTTTCCTATTCTTCCTTTTCGAACCTTTGTGACCTTCTGATGAACGTCAGTATATCTGTCTATTCGCACTCGCACTCGCCGAGGAAATGACATAAAGTTTCTTAGTCTTCTCCGCACTTATCAGTGATAGGTGTTTGCCTTATTTGCTATGCCTTGTTAGCATTTCTACAAGAAGGCGTAGTGCTTGGCAGTTTCTTGGCTTGCTAGAGCCGATAAAAAAGACTTTTGACTGCCAGCAGCTGGTCAGCTGGTATACCTCCAAAGCTTATTCTGCTCTTCTTTCGCACAGTCGTCAAGGACTGACGTCTAGTACAGGCACCGGCCCACAAAACCGGTTGTAGCAAGTTCGTTTGCCACCTCGTTTCCACGCACCCCTTTGTGACCCGAAACCAATACTAGCTGTACTTCCCTCGTTTCAGCTTGTTTTTTGAGGGCGTCTTCGCATTCTTGTACAAGTGCTGAGCATGGTTTGGGATGACATACAGCTCTGAGCGCTGCCTGACTGTCCTACCAGATGTACATTCTCTGTACTGGCTACGGTTATGATAGTGAATACTTCAGTTTGGGAAACTCTTGTGTATCTACCCAACGCGTAGCTTCCTCGTACGTATCTTCATTCCAGGTAGATGCATGTACCCAAGGCATGTTTGTCAGTCAAACGCAAACCGTCTGTATAACATATTAGGCTTCCCATGCCAAACTCTGTCTCCCATCTCAGTCTATCTGGTGCGCTTTCCACTCTGAGGGTGGAAATAGGAATCTCCTACTCCGCCCACTTGGCGATTACCGTATGGACTATTTTCGCTTATTTGCTTACCCAGACTCCCCAATCCCGTATTCTCAAGTGAGCTGCTATTGCTTCCTTCTTGTTCCAGCGGCAGTTTCAGCAGTACCTCTGCAGTTGGATTCGTTGTCAGTGCACCCGTTATCACCCAACAGGCCTACCTTTGGTGCCTTGTCACCACACTACCTCACGGCTGACCTCTATTGGGTCTTTGGTCTTACGACTGCCATGTACAGCCAGAGCATAATCTCTGGGTTAGTGCCCCAATTACTTCCTGCAATTCTCCTCAGTTGCCATAAGATTGCTACTGACTTTTGCGTAATCCTATCTATATGCGGCGTACATGAAAGTTAGGAGTCCTGGACCAACCTCCCCCTGGTATTTATCCTGCTGAACTAGCTCCAGCTCTTTGCCAAAGATGGTAGGTGGCCTCAACCCATCTTTTTCCTTTGTTTGGTGAACAGAATCATCTCTGTTTTTGTAGGATTTACTGGTAACCCTGCTCCACCGAACCATCTTTCAATTATTCTGCAAGCTGCTTGCATACAGTCGCAGACGACTCCAACGAATCGTCTGCTGACTAGGACTACTCTATCGTTTGCGTATTCTTATGATTTCATTGTGAGATTACCTCGAGATACCTCTACCTTTCTCCTTGATGCAACCCAGCTGACCATCGAGTGAGGCGTTCCTCTGGCCATAAGTGCTGCCTGTATAGTAGGTTTCTTCGCCCTGTCAAACGCGCCTTCCACATCGAAGAACACTCCTTATGTTACCTCTTTGAACCTTAATGTTCTTCAATCTTTCGCACTACAGTGTGGAAAGGCGATTCAGTCGAACTTCTCTTTCAGTGGGGCTCTTCCTTAGGGGCTTCTCCATCGAGAACTTATTCACTACATTTTCCAACGTTTTCAGCGGGAACGGTGTCAGGCTAATGGATCGCCTTCTTTCAATGAGAACATACTGTTAATATTATGAAATAGTTATCAAATTCGTCAACTAGTATTTTATTATGTATAACTTGTCAACAGTGACATTAACTTCACTGATCATAATAATAGCAGGGGAGCCCAAGCGGGGATTTCGGGATTTACTGAAGCGCGGCAGATTAATATATAGGGGGATAACTTGTACCCGGTTAAGTACCAAATATGAACCTCATATATAAGGCCGCGCATCCAGGATAAAGGATCAGATGAGTAAAAAAAATTGATCATCAGAAATTCTCGAGTCAGATTAAGGTAGGGTGAGTTAATTACATGCTAAAATGTGTATATTCTACTAATCTCACAATTTGAGAGTGACGTAAAGAAAGGGGAGGGCTACAAAGTTGTAAAAAAATCGTCATCTCGACATTCTCGAGCGTGGCAATTTTTTTTTAAGGAAATAATTCAAGGGTAACGAAAAATATATAATCTGACGATTTCCACAAGCCGAAATAACAAAAATTCGTTGATAAAGTCTAATGCGTGCAGCTGCGTAATGCCTATATTCTCCTCTCCGCGTTACTATTTCTCTCTCACTCTTTTTTCATCTATTTGACTTGTTCGAGAAATTCAAACTTGAAGATTCTTAATGGAGCTTGAAAAACTTCGTTGAATGCCGCCAACCGTGAAAATCGGTTCATTTATTCAAAAGTTATTGCGGTTTGAAAATTCAAAAAATTGTATAAACTTCTATCAGACTTTTGAGATCGGAGAACTTATAATGACACAAAAATCATAATGACCCATAAACAAAATAGGTGAAATGTTGATCGCTTAGGTATGGAATTAGCAGGAAGTTGCAAAGATGGCCTTTAGCTTAGGAGACAGCACATCTAGGACATAAAGATGAACCATATACAGTGTGTCCCAGCTAAAACTTGTCACCCCCCTAATATCCGAAATTATGAAAAAAATTGAAAATCGCTCAGACCCGTCGATTTTTATTTCCAGGGGGAACACTTTCACCAAATACACCATCATTGTGTTGTCAACCCCCTCAACCCCAACACCCCCTACTTCAGAATTTTCAATGGGACTACTATACTTGTGATAGATCATTTTGAAGGGAAGTCAATCCCAAATACATCGGTGTACTGAAATTGAGGATCGATCAAGAGTTGTTGAAGTTTTAATGAAAACTAAGTTTTATCCAGATATTTTAATTTTTCATCACCTCAAATGTTAGCGTCGTAAGAAAGGTTCACTGTGGGTACGCCACTGTATTGAAAAATAATATGCTGTCAGAAATAATAGTTTCGAAGGTGAGACAGACGTTTTTATGAAAAAAAAATTGCCCTCATGTGTTTTTGTATACGCATATCTTTGTTTACGCCTTGGTAATTGATGTATTCGAGTCACTGCATTCAACAATTTGAAAACATTCGAAAATGGTTTATACTGTACAAGAGAGAATATCCATTGTAGCTGCGTATTTTGAAAATGGACGATGTGCTAGAGCTACGGCTCGAAGTTTCAATGAAAGTCATCCAGAAAACACCACATCATATCAGTACGTGCTTCAATTGATGAATAAGTTCTTGGAGTCGGGATCAGTGCTGAATAAAAAACATGAACGAGAGAAGCCTATGAGAAATGAAGGGGTCGCTGTTGCAGTTGTAGGACATGCAGTGATGGACAACATTCAATCGTTAAGACAACTTGAGACTATTTCTGGAGTTTCGAAAAGCAGCGTACATCGAATTCTGAAAGACGCAAAATTTCATCCTTATAAAATGCAGAATGTACAAGAATTAAATGAAGATGATCCTGACAGACGTACAGAGTTTTGTGAAATCATGAGTCAATTATTGATTGGTGATAATAATTACCTCTACAATGTGTGCTTTTCTGACGAATCTTCTTTTTATTTAAATGGACATGTGAACAGGCACAACTGCAGATACTGGAGTGACGTAAATCCCCATTGGTACAGGGAAACTCATTCACAAACTCCCCGGAAATTGAATGTTTGGGCTGGTATTCTGGGAGACCATATTGTAGGTCCATATTTTATTAATGGTAACCTCAACGGACAAACGTATCTTGAACTTCTTGATACAACTGTGAACCCCAGAATCACTCAGTTACTTGAAGACGATGATAGGTTACTTAACGGTCAGCTCACCTTTCACTAGATGGAGCTCCTCCATATTTTGTTGCACCTGTACGTCAATTTTTAGATGACAATTTCACAGGGCGATGGATTGGAAGGCGAGGACCAATAGAATGGCCGGCTAGATCTCCTGATTTATCACCATAAGACTTCTTTTTATGGGGTCATTTGAAATCCAAAGTTTATATTACCCAGCCAACTTCTCTTGATGATCTACGCAGGAAAATTGTTGTGGAGTGTCGTGCAGTGACTCCAGAAATGTTGAGCAATGTGCGAAGAAATTTCGAAGATCGCTTATACTTCTGTATGGAACTGAATGGTTCACATTTTGAACCTTTCATACGATGATAACATGTTAGGTGATGAAAAATAAAAATATCTGGAAAAAATTAGTTTTCATGAAAACTTCAACAACACTTGATCGATCCTCAATTTCAGTACACCGATGTATTTGGGATTGAATTCACTTCAAAATGATGTATCACAAGTATAGTAGTTCCATTGAAAATTCTGAAGTAGGAGGTGCTGGGGTTGAGGGGATTGACAACACAATGATGGTGTATTTGGTGAAAGTGTTCCCCCTTGAAATAAAAATTGACGGGTCTGAGCGATTTTCAATTTTTTTCATGAGTTCGGATATTAGGGGGGTGACAAGTTTTAGCTGGGACACACTGTATATCTTAATCTGATGCGCTTGAGTATTTCAAAATGTTGATTTTTTTTCATATTTTAATAATGGCCGCGAGTTTGCGTTACATCGACATCGTCAGATTATTGCATGGGAGCTTTTTTTAGGTTCACTCAACACCCCCGAAGAAAATCTGACGCGCTCGTTGAAATTTCTTTTTTTCATTTTCAACTCTCACGTACGACCACCCCGATCATGCATTCGATCAGATTAACATACGTTCATTATTATAAATACGTAGCACATTGATGCTATCAATATCTGACGCGCTCGAGTATGTCCATGCAACAGTTATTTTTACAAATTTGAAAATCTATAACCGCTTCCCCCACCGATGAAAAGGTATACATTACATACAATTTTTTTCTTCTTATCATCTAAGCTTTGCAACCCAAAAGATCTCTATGACGCTCGAGTAAATCCACATTTAGCATCGTGGGCTCTCCTACTATAAATAGTAAGGGAGCAATAACTGAAATAGTAAAACAATACTATAACACGTCCTCTTTCGAGTTTGCAAATATTTCAGCAAAACTAACTCAATAGGAAATATATCAAATTTGACATATATAATCTTTAAAACGAACAGGAAATTTTTTTTGTCTTCTACTTGAGGACCTCATGGTTTCATCTCTTGATATTAACATATCTTCTGCGCTTTCTTCTGTATGAGGTACTGAGGAGGATCTTTGATTCGCTAAAGAATCTGGTAATGATGCTGTCATTGACGCTATCCGTGGTTCTGTAGCTGGCGATTGTTCTAGTCCATCATTTCCATTCAATGAATTCGAAGTGGGTATCGGTCTTAGATGGATTCTATTCCTGCGAGATATTCCTTCATTATCTGTTCGAAATATGAAGCTATCGGGATTTCAATCTCTGCTTACAATTTCTCCAGGTATCCAGTTTCTGGTGCATTTCTGTACCATCACTGTTTCGTCAACTACTGCTTCGGATAATGGTTTGTTATTCTTATCATAGTGGTTTTTTGTCATTGCCTGAATGGACTGAAAATTTCTATATTTCTTTCTGTGTTGAATAGAGGTTTCAGTTGAGCTCTCGAACGGTATTTAATTTTCTACTCATCAACATTTTTGCGCAGGAGATGGTAGGTATTGTTTTGGAGTACTATTATATTGCAAAACTATGAGGTAGGGATGTTTGGAAGGATTTCTGATTAACATTTCTATCAATGTTCCAATGTTCCGTTCAATCAAGCCATTTGATTGGTTATAAGTGGGACTGGATATAGTGTGGTTCATATAGAGTTCTTTGAGGAAAGTTTTGAAATTTTTCGACATGAAGGGTGGTCCATTGTCAGGCATGAGAACAGCAGGTAGTCCTTGCGATTTGAAAATGTCCAAAAAGCGCTTCTTCAACAGAATAAAAATAATTCTTCATAATTATGAGTCAACAAATTTTGAATAGAAATCACAAACCACCACATAACTTTCATTTCCAACACTTTCAAGTCAACCCCAGTTGTTTTAGGGCAGAGTAAGTACTGGTCGATGGTTTGGTCTTCATTTTGACTACATGTAAAAATGGGAATTCGATATATGATTATAAGGTTCAAAATGATCTGTGAGTTTTTCCAAGATTGTTTAGATAGTTTTCTTTTCCTTATCATCAAAATTCAGTGTATTATACACATCGATCCCATAGTCACCAAGAATATGAAGTAGAGTTGCCCTATGCTTCTCTTCGCCTGCTTTTTCCATCTCAGTTGCTGTCATTTGAAATCCAAAGTTTATATTACCCAGCCAACTTCTCTTGATGATCTACGAAGGAAAATTGTTGTGGAGTGTCGTGCAGTGACTCCAGAAATGTTGAGCAATGTGCGAAGAAATTTCGAAGATCGCTTATACTTCTGTATGGAACTGAATGGTTCACATTTTGAACCTTTCATACGATGATAACATGTTAGGTGATGAAAAATAAAAATATCTGGAAAAAATTAGTTTTCATGAAAACTTCAACAACACTTGATCGATCCTCAATTTCAGTACACCGATGTATTTGGGATTGAATTCACTTCAAAATGATGTATCACAAGTATAGTAGTTCCATTGAAAATTCTGAAGTAGGAGGTGCTGGGGTTGAGGGGATTGACAACACAATGATGGTGTATTTGGTGAAAGTGTTCCCCCTTGAAATAAAAATTGACGGGTCTGAGCGATTTTCAATTTTTTTCATGAGTTCGGATATTAGGGGGGTGACAAGTTTTAGCTGGGACACACTGTATATCTTAATCTGATGCGCTTGAGTATTTCAAAATGTTGATTTTTTTTCATATTTTAATAATGGCCGCGAGTTTGCGTTACATCGACATCGTCAGATTATTGCATGGGAGCTTTTTTTAGGTTCACTCAACACCCCCGAAGAAAATCTGACGCGCTCGTTGAAATTTCTTTTTTTCATTTTCAACTCTCACGTACGACCACCCCGATCATGCATTCGATCAGATTAACATACGTTCATTATTATAAATACGTAGCACATTGATGCTATCAATATCTGACGCGCTCGAGTATGTCCATGCAACAGTTATTTTTACAAATTTGAAAATCTATAACCGCTTCCCCCACCGATGAAAAGGTATACATTACATACAATTTTTTTCTTCTTATCATCTAAGCTTTGCAACCCAAAAGATCTCTATGACGCTCGAGTAAATCCACATTTAGCATCGTGGGCTCTCCTACTATAAATAGTAAGGGAGCAATAACTGAAATAGTAAAACAATACTATAACACGTCCTCTTTCGAGTTTGCAAATATTTCAGCAAAACTAACTCAATAGGAAATATATCAAATTTGACATATATAATCTTTAAAACGAACAGGAAATTTTTTTTGTCTTCTACTTGAGGACCTCATGGTTTCATCTCTTGATATTAACATATCTTCTGCGCTTTCTTCTGTATGAGGTACTGAGGAGGATCTTTGATTCGCTAAAGAATCTGGTAATGATGCTGTCATTGACGCTATCCGTGGTTCTGTAGCTGGCGATTGTTCTAGTCCATCATTTCCATTCAATGAATTCGAAGTGGGTATCGGTCTTAGATGGATTCTATTCCTGCGAGATATTCCTTCATTATCTGTTCGAAATATGAAGCTATCGGGATTTCAATCTCTGCTTACAATTTCTCCAGGTATCCAGTTTCTGGTGCATTTCTGTACCATCACTGTTTCGTCAACTACTGCTTCGGATAATGGTTTGTTATTCTTATCATAGTGGTTTTTTGTCATTGCCTGAATGGACTGAAAATTTCTATATTTCTTTCTGTGTTGAATAGAGGTTTCAGTTGAGCTCTCGAACGGTATTTAATTTTCTACTCATCAACATTTTTGCGCAGGAGATGGTAGGTATTGTTTTGGAGTACTATTATATTGCAAAACTATGAGGTAGGGATGTTTGGAAGGATTTCTGATTAACATTTCTATCAATGTTCCAATGTTCCGTTCAATCAAGCCATTTGATTGGTTATAAGTGGGACTGGATATAGTGTGGTTCATATAGAGTTCTTTGAGGAAAGTTTTGAAATTTTTCGACATGAAGGGTGGTCCATTGTCAGGCATGAGAACAGCAGGTAGTCCTTGCGATTTGAAAATGTCCAAAAAGCGCTTCTTCAACAGAATAAAAATAATTCTTCATAATTATGAGTCAACAAATTTTGAATAGAAATCACAAACCACCACATAACTTTCATTTCCAACACTTTCAAGTCAACCCCAGTTGTTTTAGGGCAGAGTAAGTACTGGTCGATGGTTTGGTCTTCATTTTGACTACATGTAAAAATGGGAATTCGATATATGATTATAAGGTTCAAAATGATCTGTGAGTTTTTCCAAGATTGTTTAGATAGTTTTCTTTTCCTTATCATCAAAATTCAGTGTATTATACACATCGATCCCATAGTCACCAAGAATATGAAGTAGAGTTGCCCTATGCTTCTCTTCGCCTGCTTTTTCCATCTCAGTTGCTGTCCAATACAGATCTAGGTATACCACTCCACTTCGAGACACAATGGACTTCTACCACAGGTTAGATCTATTTTCTGTTTCCACTTTGCCTATGATGATGCAGGATTAGTCCCTGGTTCAAAGGATTTTGGAGAATGCAAATTTGGCATTAACTGCATTGTATTTTGCAATAGTTTACGCTGCCAACATGTTATATTATGAAATAGTTATCAAATTCTTCAACTAGTATATTATTTGGTATAACTTGTCAACAGTGACCTTATCATTATTGATTATAATATATACACAGGGTGTTATGTGAGGTTGTGGTCAAACTTGAAGGAGTGATATTTTGAGTGATTCCGAGACGAAAAGTTTACATTATAAACATAGGTCAGGTAATGCTTCATGTAAAATTTTTCAAAAATCGTCGTTTTCGTATTATTATTATTGAATTAATTTTGATAAAAGTGATGGTTTAGTAGTTGAAATGTTTTATTGTGTTTTATGTTCTTTCTCAAAAACAAACCTAGATACGAAAAAAATACTTGTTATAAAAAAGTTTTAATTTCAATTGCTCAATGTAAAAAAAATACAAAAATTGCAAAAAAATCAGTGGTGCACCTTTTTTCTGACCTTAATAACACTGCCAAATTTCAATAAAATCGTTTGAAGGATTATTAAGATATACACCGAAAAAAACCATTTCTTTAAAAAAATTTGAAACCCTGTATCTTAAAAACGAAGCAGTACCGGACCTATGTTTATATAAACTTTAAGTCTTATAATCATTCAAAGAATCACTCCTTCAAGTTTGGCCACGTACTTATATAAAACACCCTGTATAATAGTAATGGAGCAATAACTGAAATAGTAAAACACTATAAAGCCGCGTATCGATTTTGCGAGGCAGCCTCGCGCGGCGGCCTCGCGAGGCATGCTTCGCGAGGCTGCCTCAACGGGTGATTTTGAATGGAAATGAGGCAAGCACGCGAGGCAGAGCGAGCCGTCAGTCAGTGCGAGGAACTTCACCATGGCGTGGCAGATATAGCGACAAAGCACAGTACAAACAGCGCGAGGCGAGAGTGTCGAGGCGCCTTTGAGCACGATCAAAAACCGACTGTCGATGGCTCACCTTGAGGCTGCCTCAGGGTGAGGCAGCTCTAGGTGCGAGGCAAGGCTGCCTCGCAAAATCGATACGCGGCTTAACACATACCAAGTCAGAATAACCAGGATTATGTTTGGGCTTCCGACATGCACTGTTGAATCGATAAACATATTATGAACAAGGCTAAGGTTTTCAATATCAGGAGGGAAGAAACCACAATCTCGCAAATAAGTACATGGAAGTGCTAAAGTCTGGATATTCCTTGAGTAAACTCCCTGCTATGCCGATATGTTGAAATGGAACAGTAGCAATAATAATAATACAACTACAAATGAGAATATCAAACGTGGTTACCCAATTATGAAACAATACCATTCATTTCCATCCCATGAGTTATTTCAGTGATTGGTGAACGGAGTAAAATTTGAGAGAAATTTCGGGGTTTCGAGACCCTCAACAAGCGAAACAAACAGACCAATTCCGAAAGTAACGAACAAAACATTGCGAAAAAAATTGCAAACCAAATAGTATGAAACCAACAATAGTTTGTCGTATAATAACGCTATGAGGTGACGTACTTCGAACAATGAAATAACGTTTAGAATATTAGGTAAAACAATTTGTTTCCGGAAAAGCGACGCAGAATTGAGAGAGCAATCCAGACCAACCGAGAAATTACGACGTTGCATAATTGTTTGCGAAGGTGTCACGATTCTTATCAAACTATTGTTTCCTCAGACTCTTCCTCTATTGGTAATCAATCTTCTTCGAATAATGGACTTTTGTTGAAGTTGAGTTCGACATCATGATTGCTCTTATCCTATATCGGTTTGTTCAATTAGGAACTCGAAACTTTTAATGACTATTTGAGGAGCGAAGTCCTTTTTCGGAAATCAATTTGTCATCAATTTGTTAAGGGAAAGAGCTGATATAGTCATCAAACATTTATTTCCTGAATCACCTTCGTTAAAAGAGGTTGGAACTTTGCCAAAAAGATGAACATATACAGTTCTTTCATCAAAACTGGTATTTTGAGAATAGGTGTGATTCCTTGGGCCACATAATGATATAAACAAGAATACTTTATTCAAAAATTGAATACAACAGTAAAAATGATTAATTTGCGCTCCGGAGCGACTTGAATGAAAACGGTGGCCCATTCGCATTTGCAGCTGCAGGGAAATCCGGAAAAACGTGCAACTCCACATCTGAAGAGTTAAAAATAATTGGAGAAAAACTTCTGGAGATGTTTGTCGACTCAGGATTATCTGCTTTTCTATAAAATTCTATAAAAGGTGTCTCCAGAGGCTCTAATTTTTACTCCAACCCGTTGTTTGGCATCATCTTAGATGTACAGGTGCAGGGGTGGCAATCCTAGTAGAACTTCAAAAGCATTAGAACGTTGTCCAGATCATTTCTGGCCTTACTCTTCTGCGTAACTGGCCACCACATGATGACTCCGTGCGTTATAATTGGGCGAATATTTAGCGGGTATATCTACTGTAGAGTATTGGGTGTAAGAACCCACGTTCTTCCGAACGCCTTTCTGCATGCCCAGTAGTAGGAGCATGTGGCCTTGGGTGGCCTTGGTACGGTAAGAGATTTGCTCTTTCCAGTTCAGGTAGACGTCTGTTATATTTTGTTCATCCTTTGTATTGAAGACACCTTCTTGAGAGGCTGATTTCTGAAAGGAACCCTAATATGCGTTTTCTTGGTGAACAATACCAAATCTGCCTTTTCTGGGTTGACTCTCAATCCCCCAAAAGAATACCATCATTCCACTCAACTAAGAGCTTCATTAATGGATTGACTTTGATTCATGGTGACTACGTCATCTTTGTATGCTTGTCAAGCACCATAGTAGGGGCGGCAAGACCCCTTCCTGATGACATTCTCTTGATACCGTGGTAACCACGGAACTTTCACTAGATTCGGCTTTCACCATTCGCTGTCCGTGATTTCACATATAGATTCATAAGACGTCTCGTCGATGAATACTCACATAGCGGATCATCCACTAGCAAATACTTCTACTTACCTTTGGATGAGAAGGTGGAGGGCAGTCTTGGTTGATTTTCCGGTTTGGTTGGCGTAAAGTTCATCATGCAATGGGAGAACATGCAGCAAATGTTTTCTGATGTGTCGATCTATAAGCCTCTCCAGCGTCTTCATTACAAAGATATTTAGGCTGATAGGACGATATGCTTTAGCTTGAGAGTGGTCATTTCTTCCCGAAATTAGGATGAAGACAATTTTGACTGACGTCCAGGCAACTGGTATGTAGTCTGGGGCCAGACAGGATTTTAGAATTTTGATCAACAGGGGTATGATTGCGTCAAGCCGCTCCTGGAGGAGTGCTGGAATCACTTCATCTTCCCCTAGTGACTTGGAGGATACAAAGGACCTTACGGCCCATCTTAATCTCTCATTTGTCACCACCTTCGAGGTCGTTTCGTAGTCCATCTAAGATCTTCTCGTTGGACTGGACCTCGAAGGTGCGTTGTTGTAAGTTTCTAAATCCAGAAACTGTATAGAGATTAGGTGCTTTAGGTCTCCTCCGCCGATGTGGTTTCCCGACCATCGGGAAACGACAAAACGCCGAACTCTTGTCCCGGATTTTTGAAGAGTAATTTACTTAGCCTTGCTGCTCAGGCCATTGTGTTCATGTCCTCGCAGTAAGCTCTCCAGCTGTCTCTTTGAGATTGCCTGATTTTTTGTACGCTCTTTGGGCAGACTTGTATTCTTCTCTGAGTGGAGCTACTTTGTTTTCATCCGGTGGTCCTCGATTTTCAAGTTCCACTAGGGTGTTTCAGCTTTGCTTGTCTTTTTTGGACATGAAAGCTATTCTTATACGAGAATATGATCGATTTGTTGAGACAGTTTACTGCTGTATCTATCTCCGCCTCATTCCCATATTTTGAAGGTAGTCTGACGAGCCTCCTCACGAACAAGATCCCATTTGGTAACTCGTGGATTTCTGTATTCTTTCTTTTCTGGCGAGTTCATATCGCCCAGCTTGAACAGGATTGATCTGTGATCCGATGGAGCCTCATCTTGTGATACCTTCCACGAACGAGCGACTAATATTTGAACTAAATATGTCATCAGATTTGGTACAAATTTGGTCGGTATTCGGAGAAATGCTGCTTGGAAAGGGTATTTTGATATTATGTCTATATAATTCGTCTCAACATATTGGATGTCATACCGGAATTTCTAGCATGTTTTCCACCAGCAAAAGGTAGTAAATTATATTGATGGATCAACAGAGAAGCAATATTTGTTCAATATAATCAACAGGACCTTGAAATTTGAGTTGATATGAATCTTCTGCAATCAATAGACCTTGTTGCTCCTTCATGAAAATAAGAAACTGTGTCTTCTTATTAAAAGTGCTTCACACATTAGCTAATATAATTGTTCCCGATATTCAATTGGCCATTTTTTCTGATTCTCCTACATAAACTGACGAAAATGGGGGAGCAACAGCTGGAAAAGTAACAATGGACATGGCGCACTTTCCTTTTGCGAAATTCGAGGCGGATATCGATTCAAATCGGCGACGAAGATTGGGAAATGAGGATGATCGCAATGACACTGCCCGTGCCGCGTTCCGCGCTACGATTTCAATGTTAACTGGCGCGTACGCAAAAACGAGTAAAAGTGAAAGAACCCAGGAATTAAACGAACAAAGCATCGGCTTTCACTACCTGCCGAGGAGTCGAATATGCTCGGTGAAACTAAACTAGTGCAATATTTTTATAACACTTTATGAAATCATTTCATATTTAGCAATTTTCACAGCACGTTCGGCGAAAGGAATGAGATGACTGGCGAACTTTCAGACAAACATGTAAACTACATGTTACAGGTTTATTTTGCCCTTAATGATGTTCTCGAATATCGAGGTGATTGAAACAAACTCAAAACAATAATTTCGGCAGTTCCATGTTAATTACTGTCAAGTTCATCTCCCTTCATATTTTTGTCCAAGTTGTACCAGGGTGTTTGTTGATGGGAGGACACATGTTCTGCTGATCCACATAACCATCAACTTATGGTGCTCATCAAATGGCATGGTCTTAAATCCCGATATATGCCACATAATGCGTTTATACCGTTCCGCCACCCAGTATTATTCGATTATGACATCAACAGGTAGTTGCTGAACTCAGTAGACCAAACTAAAAATCTTGACTCTTCTCTCAATTTCAATTCCCATATTACAATTACAGATAATGCTACAGTAATGCTGCACATATTGAAGTCAATTGAAAGTCATATTGAAGTCAAAACGGTGTTGGTGTCGGTGCACCCTGGGGATATTTCTTGACCAATAATGAGTATTTCGTCAGTTACCATACTCTTGTCCGACCAAATAATTTTAGGGGGAAAGTTTTCATCAACTTGGCATGTCCTCGTATACCATTCGCAGAGGGCTCTTGGTCTATCCTCATTGCCTGGTCTGAGAACTTGGCAGATTCAGAATTTGAAGGGATGGAAAATACGTTTCTTCAAAATGAAATGGTACACTTAATTTTCCGAAGTGATATTTCCGAATTTCCTTAATTACTCCGTTTATTTCTGGTTAATACTGGTTTTATAAACGACCATATTGCTCAATCGTCTAAAAATATTTCTACTTGGTTGTCATCTGTCTGGATAATTATTCAAGTACAAACGCTGAGCTTCCACAACACCAAGCCTAATACACAATGGCAGTTTTATGTTATAAGTTTTTAGTCTTGCCATTCAGGATATCAATTTTTTAAATAAATTGAACAATGAAGGTTGACTTCTACAAACAAGGTTGTTGTGGGGCGTGATCAGAATAATAATGGCAATGATAGTTTTTTTGTGTTGAAAGGGAATCTGAAATTATGAAAATTAAAACCAAAAACATAAACACTGTGTTTCAGCCTTTACTGGGGCACAAAATAAAACGTTGCACCATATCAAACTTTTCATCTAGTGGAAAAGAACTATCCATATTATAACAACAGAAAAGTCTCACTCAACAGTCAGAAGTGGTAATGTATACTGTATGACTTCTGAGAGAAAGATCAACATATAATTACCAATACCTCTGTTGCACATTTCGAAATAATTTTGTGACGTGATGGGTGAATGTTTCATAATCAAGAATAATTAAAACATGCCAATTTATTTTTGATAAACACCAATTTGAACACAATAATGGAGTTAAGACAAGTTTAAGTACCTTTTTGGTTCAATAACAATAATTTATCAAGGTGGCTATGGAAGACCAAAAACAATTTGACATTTCTTCTTTCACGGAGATCTAGTCAATATTTCATCCCACCGATCGAGCTCTTAAATCTCGAAGGCTCAAAGCCTTGGTTCAAATTTAAGTAATAACAGTTAGGTTTTCTCTCACAATTTAATTGTTAGCGAAAAAAAAATCTCATAATAGTGGTTCGAAATGTCCACCACCAACATCCAAACATTTTTGAGCTCGTTTCAAGCGGTATTTGGAATAGCATTGTTCAATTGTTGAGGCGTTATACTTTGAATGGCTTGTCTAACTCGTAATTCTAGATTATCGCGGGTCATTGGTTAGGTTTTGTAAACGAAGTTTTTCAAGTGACCCCAAATAAAAAATCCAAAGGGGTTAAGCCAGGTGAGTTGGCAAGTCACCTAACAGGACCATGTGTTCCAATCCACTTTTCCCCAAATCGGTCACGAAGGTAATCCGTCACGATCCTACTATTGAGCGGAGGTGCACTATCTTGCTGAAAAAACAGTCGATTTTCCAGATGTCGCGGTAAATCTTCTAAATAATCTTCAATTTCATTTCATTTTCATTAAATATTATGGGACCAATTATTCCATCTCCAACTACTCCCAACCATACATTGAATCCAAAACGTTCTTGGAAATTTCCCTGCCTGTATAAATGCTGATTCTCTTGCGTCCAATATCGAGTATTTTGTTGGTTACATAAACCAAGATTGGTGAATCTTGACTCATCGGTGAATACAATTGTTTTCAGGAACTCATTAATTTGCTGTACATTATTGCGTAGTCACCTGCAATATTCCGTCCTTCTTATGCTATCGTCTTCGTACAAATGTTGATGGGTTTTATATTTATACGATCGAAACTTATGTTTTTACAAAATTCTTCTGACACTTTCACGACTGGTATCCAACTCGGAAGCGATCTCCCTAAGAGATACTGTTTTGTCGATTTCCACTCTCTTGAGAAAATTTATCTTCATGTCTTCAGAAACAATATTATGCTCAGGACCAACATCAGGCTGTCTTCTGAACTGCTCTTCAAGACGCTTGAAAGGACTTCGAGCCGGACATTGTCGTTCGGGGTATCTTTCCGAGTGCAGCTGTTGAGCAATAACTGGATTTTGCCGACATTCCCCATACACTAATTAATAGAATATTCACTCGTTCGTTTCTGTTATAAACTAGTGGCATTCTTAACTTATTTCTATCAGAAATCCGATCAATTCAAAAATGAATTCAGTGACTAACTGACAATTAGAGATTATCTAATCTTCAAATTGTTACTTGTGTTCCATAGCCACCTTGATAAATTATTGTTATTGAACCCAGAGGATACTTAAACTTGTCTAAACTCCATTAGCGTGTTCGTATTGGTTATGCAGCAAAAAGTTATTATGGATTGATACCTTATCGATGGTCAGAGTACCATTATGATATCATTTGAAAAAACGTTACGAGTAAAAAAGTGTTTTGGTTAACTTTTTAGGCACGTATTTCGAACCACGATACTTTTTAAATCGAAATTACGAAAGTGTAGCATTATTATGATTATTTGGAATAATTTCTGGGATTTCATGGCTTTCTAGATTGAAAAATAAAATGGGTGTTCTGACGAATGAAATATCGACTATGAGGTATCATTCGATTCAGAAAATTATGCAGAATTAAAAGATGTAATAATGTACAGGGTGTATGTCATTTCTGGAAAAACCAGAAGTTGTATTTTTTTTTCAAATATGTCAAAGAGTGCTCTATAGTGAGCATGTTCAATGTTCCAAATTTCAGAAATATAGCTACAGCAACAAAGGAGAAAAGGGCGTGTACCATGAGTCTGTTTCACACGGTATATTCCTCACACCATTTTATTGTACAGGTTTCAACGAAGAAAATGAGAAATGGAAAAGTTTAAAAATGGAAATTTGTTAACCAACTTTTTCGATTGAAAATTGACCTTTTTTCAATAAAAATTTTTATACAATCGAAAAATAAATACCTATTTTATTTCGAAAAATTTATAGCCCATATAAAACACAAAAAAGAACGTATTCACTAAGTATAACGAAAAATAAAATAGAAAGCAGGAGAATAAAATTATTAACAAAAAAAAAGTTTTTAGCAATTTCCTCGTCTATTTCGACCCTTCTGGAACTATAATTAGTTGGCTTTATTTTTCTCATATCACTTATAGCTTACCCAAAATTTTTCGACCATTTCATTATTGCTAAGAATTTATTTTTTTCAAAAATTATTGGCCCTTGTTTATCACCCAGACAGGTAAATCTGAATAGAGGGATTATTAGATAATCTAGCCATGCCACGAGTAATAAAATCTGCATAATAAATATTTCAAATAACTAATAGTCATTAAGTTATTGTCTGCGTCTGGAGAATTCCCTCAATTTCTCTTTACAATCAGATACAAAACCATGCACACAGCTGTAACAAGAAAGAAATTTCCCGTCTGTCATAAATATTCACAGACGACTATTTCTATGCTTAGTGGCGACACTGGACCTAGAAACGAGCCACCCCCGAAAAACTCATTAGTAAAATGCGTCCGGCAATTTTCGAAAACGGCTTCTCCCCATAAACGTCGAAGAGCTTTCACTTGTCGCAACTGACTCTTCTTCACGTAAACAAAGCAGGCCGTTAACGTGTCTTCAGTTAACCGTGGGACTTCCTATACTTAGGAAAGTCAGTTTGGTTCGTGCTCTAGATGCACCCATTCATTCATTCTTCGTAGCAAAGAAATTTGACGGCTCCGCAACGGTTCTTCAGGCACGGTTAGCGATGAAATTCCATCGAACTTTCGAGAAAAAATGAAAACGGCCGGAATACTATGTACAAGTCCGAAATCGTCGATGCTGAGGTGAATATTTTCGGGTGTCTAGTCGGATTAAACAGTGCGGTGTTTCGAATATGTCGACCATCTTCATGGATTGTATCGCCAGGAGTGTAATTATTTTAGTGGTTTTGATAGTACTGGAAGTGAGGACATTTCCGAACGAAAAACAGAGGGAGGAGCTGTTGCTGCTTGACGATTTGGGGAAAAGGGGAGGAATATCGACCAGTGATCATGGAACTCTAATGGATATGTTGGGGAGAAGTATGTGATGAATCATTATTTCATTGCTGTAATGTCGATAGAGCATTTATCATGGTCTCTTTGGTCCATAGCCAATCATTTGTTTAGCAGCGTTCAATACCCAACATATTTTAAAGATTTATAACCATACAGAGTGTCTTATTTCTCATGGAAAGACACGTAGATTATCTAATTTTTTACATAAAATGATTATGATATTCATAGTACCGATAGACACCAGAAATTAATAAAGGGGTTATTTCATGTGATATACACTGTACCAGCAGCGATGTTACCACAGATATTTCCAAAATATTATAGATGGTGAAAAAATGGACTACAATGTCTACAAATTCGGAATTCAAACAATCTGCCACTATTTCCCTTCGTTTATGGAAAACTTCAGTTCTGAAACTCCCAAGTTTGACTGACTTTTCAGGAGTAATACCAAGAGTGATTGAATTTTCGCGATGAGTCTGTCAATTTATTTCTGAACGAAACTGAATTGCTCCGTGAAAACACCACGAGTCCGCAGGACGAGTGGTGTTTTCTCAAAACAATTCAGTTCAGAAATGAAAAACTGACTTATGAGATAAATTCAATCACAAGTTGAATTTTATTAGACTATTTCACGAATAAAGTTCCTTCATCAACATAAATACGAACAATGGTATAACAGTCATAAACAAATTATTAAAATCGTCAATATTATAATGTTTCGTTTCATAATTTCATTTGAATTTGCACCGAAGCGACTCATTATGACACAATCAGGTACAATTAATATTGATAGAACTGCCAAACTTTGTGTTGCTATGGTTACGTCGTTGAAAATACCGAAGCTGATCCTTCAATCAGAATTGAAAGACAGCTGGTGTTATCGCGATAACACGAGTTGTCTTTGGTTTGCGATTGGTCAGATTTTGTGAGAATTTTGAGATGAGTGAAATAGTCAAGGAAACAACCCCGTGAATTCCGTAATTTTTAGCATTGCAAAATTGCGATACACCAAGAATGTACCAACCATTCTTTGGAATTTCCAGAACTAAAATTTCCAAGGAACAAAGTAAGTAGATTAGTACCAAAATGGTTCGTTCTCTGATGATAATTTTGACCTGTTTTGTCTCTTACTATGGTTTTTCGAAATTGTCGTTCCATCGCTGCTGGCGTGCAGTATATAACACTATTATTTTGTCAATTTCTGATGTATCTATCGACTGAACGGGTGGTATTCCGTGTACCATAGAATTCTATAGTCGACAGAATAAGTGAGATGTCATTATGGTTGAATTCATGAGAGAGAAAGAGACATAACTGTCGACTATAGAATTCTATGGTACACGGAATACCAATCCTGCACGATTCTTACGGAAGAAGAGTTCCAGTCGAATTGGCTGAAAATTTGGTATAATTTACTTTGTGATGTCCTGCTGAAATGTTTTCGTAGGTACAACGAGATCTAATGGACAATTTTGAGATACAGAGTGTTAAACATGCGGAGGCAGGGTTGTTACCTAACTAAAATATCAATAATGTGGCGATTATATTCTTACAAAAAGTAAGGATAGCGATTATAACCCCAATACATACATACAAGGTGATTCTTTTTCTACTATTCAATGTTGAGATATTTAGGTGATTCTTTGAACAAAATCAGTCGTAAGCTAAAGCCTGTAGACTTACAAATTAAGTGAGTATCATTTCGTTTTAATATTGGGTGATCTTAGATCACTTTTATACAGGGTCAATTAAAATTGTCCTTTTCAGTTGTATTTATATTAATTTTATTCGGGAACATAATATATAAAACAAAGTATAAATCTAACTACGATATGATCAATATTTTGGAATTTTTCAAAGAGAGTTAGTACCGTCTTATGTCCAAGACAAACAACAGATCACGACGAAGAATTTCACTTCAAGACTTTGGGAGATAATCAACAGACTACCATGGCCAGAGTTTTTACGAATTAGAGTATTATCACGTTTCAGAAATTCAGCTACATATCAGCTGTGGACTTCATACCGACCAACATTTTATTAAAAAAAAACTATAGATGCTGATTAATGCACATGAAAATCTGGTGCTCAAACTGTTGGTACCTATGCACATATTACTATTATAATATGATTTTGGGGTGAACGCACGCCATAAACCAAACATTCGCTACCACTTAACCCAATTAATGGGATTCGTTCAAGATGCAGAGAATATATCACAGACACAAAATATTCTTAATGAGGTTTGGTCTATCTGATTTTGTACAAACAATTACATAAAAATATCAGCATCGGCTCGTGATAAAGAATCACCCTATGTAAACATCTTTGGACCTCTTCATCACAATTACGAATTACAGGATCCGTACAAGATGCAACAAATATAAAAGAGCCACAAAATATTCATCATATTATAATAAAAATATATATCATATTATAGCTAGTTTTGCCATTTTTTTATGTATGTTCCTGAATGAAATCAATACAAATTCAACAGAAAAGGACAATTCTGAGAAACTCTGTATATTAGTGACCTCAGATCACCCAATATTGAAATCAAATGATATTCTATGGGCTTTAGCATTAGACTGAGTTTGTTCAAAAGAATTACATACAAATTTCAACATAATATAATAATAATAATACTCCCTCATAAACACTCGTTGAGTGTACCCAAAGGCATAGCCTATGCGGGTAGAGGACGGCTATTATTATTATTTGCCGTTAACTGGTAGAAAAAGAATTACTCTGTATGTGGAGTCTTAGAACTCTTCATTGTCACTCGTGCCCAAAATATTAAGATTGTAATCGCTATCATTAACTTTTTGTTACAAAATAATCGTCACATTATTGAATTTATAGATGCCTTCTCTCATTTGGCACCCTGTATCTCGAAAACTGTTGCCCATAGAGACATTATTTGATCAGGACATCATTAACTTCGTCACACCAAATTTTCAGCCAATTCGTCAGGGTCTCTTTTTCCATAAAAACCGAGCAGGGTCCTTTCACAATTTGACGTCAGTTAGAAATTACGGAAAATTGGGGGGTGATTCCATTAGGACTGGAACATACTCTAGGGCTAAGTTAACCTAATAATTGATTACTTATACATAATACTCTTTCTTAGTTGAATCACCATGCATGATTTCGTTAATTCATAATAATTTTTTTTGTATGATTTTCAACCAATCGGAACGTCCCATTGAGTTAAGTTGCCTCGTATAATTTCGATAATACCTCATTATAAATAAAGTAGCTCTGCCAATCGAAAATTTCACAAAAATTTCATTTCCATAGTAACCATATCGCTAAGTAAAAACAAAGCGCGTAGTAAAATTTTGGCGTTTAACTTATCATTGTATCACTCAAAAAATAACAGCATCAAATACAATACGTACTTCAAAATAAATACGGTTATACATCTCAAACTTCCTGCATAACTACGAAGAGTGTCAGTCTTTGTAATTATGCAACAAGTTATCGATGTATAACTTGATTATTCTGAAGTACTTATAGTACTCAATAACTTCAAGTTCTCTTCACCTCAATAACAATAACTAAAATTTCTACATTTACTAACTAATAATTGTTCGAAAATGAATTAGAGCTGTATATAAATGAATTGATGAATAATTTCTGTAGTTCGAGATTACTAAAAAAATCATTGCCTCAAATACAATTCTTACATCAAAATAATACACTACTACAGTATGTCCCCAACTTCCTGCTCCATTACAAATTGTGACAGTTCAACAGTTAAGTTCAACTGTCAAACTGATACTGTTTTAAATTATGAAACAAGTTATCGATGAAAAAATTGTAATATTCATATAACTACTGATTATTAGAAAAACTTACCTGAGACTTGTATCTGCAACATTTTCATTCGTCCTAGAAAAAAAAGTTATATTACAGGTTTGTTACAGCATTGTGTTCAGAATAAACTGAAGAATCAATTTCGGTGATTCTTATATGCCATTCAAAATTGTTTTTAGTTACGTTTCAAATAACTGAAAAAAATTGCTAGATAATATGGTTGTGATACACTCTGTTCACGTATACCGGGTGCCCGTATTTCGAGCTCCACCATGAGGATCTCAGTTATTATAAGAGATACGAGGTTGAATTAGGGCAAAGTTGGGCGTTTTCATGCTGAACAATTATCTGAAAGAAAATTTGATGTGTCATTTTTAGTTTTTAAATTATTAGAAAAAAACGGAAATTTTTTATTTTCGTTTTTATTTTTTCAAGCGAAAACCAAAAGAACTAGACGTTTTTAACGAGAACGTTCTTGAGGCACTTTTTTACAAGAAATCTAAATCTATCATCGTAGTTTCCAAAGCGTCTTGTAGTTCTTTTGGTTTTCGCATGAAAAAATAAAAACGAAAATTACAAATTTCCGTTTTTTTCCAATAATTTGAAAACTAAAAATCACACATTAAATTTTCTTTCAGTTCAGCATGAAAACGCCCAACTTTGCCCTAATTCAACCGACCTCGTATCTCTTATAATAACTGAGATTCCCATGGTGGAGCTTGAAATACGGGCATTACCAATATATCACTGTGATTTTCGGAGGATAGTGTATACTTTTCATTGAGTGTTGTAAGTAGTAAGATTATTTTTCCAAGGGACGCCAAAAGATTTAATACTAACCCTTATAACAAGCATATTCAAACTTATGAATTATCCACCAAATTCGGGATCCCAATGAAGCTCAATAATTAGCAAATGGATATATTCGTAAATATATACAGAGGGTTGGACAATATTGTATACAATAACAGTATACTAACGAGGGGGTCGTGCACGACAAAGAAAACTGGACTGGGGCTTGGGACAAGAAAACAACTTTTCTAATCTCATGCACAATGAGGAGGGAGCTTATTCAATAGTTCAAAAGATATGATATATAGGTATATAAATGGTAAGTCCAACTGTTCATCAACTATAGTCAGAGCTGCTATGCGGTATTGAGCCTCGACCAATGGACACCAATGGATGAGGGCTGTTACTTACACTGCTTCGTTAGAGAAAATACTGAAAAACCAAAGAAAATCCTGAATATTTCTTTTCCAGACTACGACGGACGGTCAAGTTCATTATTCAACATCCGTTGTTTTCTGGTATAATGAGAAAACGCCTCCGATTATCGATCCCTAATAATCCGAAGACGTTTTCATAGATAATAGAAAAGGCTGAACGTTATATCTTCCCAAGAGATACGAAAACGGCATTCTCAAATTTCCCAAAGCACCAATATGAATCCGTTTTCTTGAATAAGCCATTTCTAACCGCTTCTAGCATTCAACCAAAAAATATGTTGAATTCACTATTGTTCGTTCGTCTTCTGATGCCAATTTCAAACACAATGATTTTTAAAATACCACGAACAAGGCAAATGAAGTTTTTAGAATTTTCCACTAGTGGCAGCAGCTTCCGGGTGAATATCTGCGACTTCAATATAAATACTATTAGTATGGGCAAGCTGTCATAGTTGGGAAAATACATTTTACGAGAAACGTAATTTCATATCTGCAAGATTTTTAATCGTCTTTGACAAAAATTATAAAATTACAGGTTTGTTACACTATTGTGTTCAGAATAAACTGAAGATTCAATTTCGGTGTTTCTTGGTTGTGCAAAAAATCTATGTTTTTATGCCATTCAAAATTGTTTTTAGTTACATTTCGAATAACTGAAAATTATTGATAGATAATATGGTTGTGATATTCTGTTCACGTATATGGAATACATTACCAATACCTATATCACTGTAATTTCGGCAGGATAGTGTATACTTTTCATTGAGTGTTGAAATAGTTTAATTCAGTAACTTCGCATCTAGTGATTGACAATATTTTTGCCTTACTGAGGACCCTTTCGATTACACCATTTTCAAAATATCATTCAATAAACATAATAGTTGTGGTGTTGCTTGCTTTAATAATGTTAGTTTTCCCATTATAGTATTGATACTGATAACAAAGCTTATATATTGTTGCATTTTCTCTGTAAGGGCATTCTGCTCTGCTCTGTCTCTAGAGTCCGATACATCTAGAGGGTGCGCTGGATCATCTACTCGAATAAATATTTCTGCCACATTACAGCTTCGAGTTCGACAACAGCGTGTCCATCATAATACCCCTATGATCAGAACCACCATTTCAACAGAGTGGTTTAGATAAAGCCTGCGGAAATCAAAGATTGAGACTTGATATTGAATCCGTTATTCCTTCCCATTTTGGACGATGTTCGTTTCGCCATGAGATGAAAACTCTTGGACGAAAATTGTTCTAATTTAATGATCCAAGAGGACTACATCGAGCTTATTAACTAGTGTTTGGGTGGGAAATGAGTAGCTCCATTGGATTTCGTACTTTTCATTCTACACAACGGACAAGATATCCCCTAGAGCATAAGGATTGTCGTAGGGGGTAGGACAATACTCGTTTCGCCGCGTTATGCCTGTGGATACAAACTAATACCGCATAAGATTGACTAACAGCAAATTCATTATGGTCTAAGGCGTCCCACGACACGCTGCGCATCTAGTGTCAGCAGAGACTTCTATACCCATCAAGCAACTATTGTAGTCAAGGGTGGTAAGACACCATCCTGACAGACCATTATGAATCACTCGATCTCCGACTCTAGTCCACTCAACCTGAGGAAAGCAAAAGTCAAATTTTTGGATGAGCCAAGGTCCTCAATGTTCTTGAAGAACACCCCATGCGTTAACTCAACCTTATGTAGCTGCAGGAGTACTTTACTGTCTCCGCAGCTTCGACGTGAGCTTTTTGCTGAACAGGTGACGGAGTTGGGGACACATCGTTCAGTGACTCATAATTCTGAGATACAAAGTCGAAAACTGAGTTACCAATTTGGAATTCCAAGATACCGCAATCATGAAATTCCGAGTTAGTAAGTTGGAATTCCAAGATAAGAAGTCGAAATTATAACATTCTGAGTTACCAGTCGGAATTCCGTGATCAGTGTGGCCCTTCTACGCCTTCCAAGAATTCCGAGATATCAGAATCATAAAATTCCGAGTTAGTAAGTCGAAATTCCGAGATACTGAGTCAGAATCAACAAATTCCGAGTAAGTAAGGCGGAATTCCGAGATAAAAACTCGGAATTACGAAATTCAGAGTACATACCAAGTCAAAATTCCGATAAACCAAGTCGAAATTGAATAATTTTGAGTTAGTTACTCAGAATTCCGAGATATGAAATCGAAATTATGAAATTTTGAGTTACCAACTCGGAATTCCGAATTACCAAGTCAAAATTCCGAGATACCAAGTCGGAATTGAAAAATTTTGAGTTAACTCAGAATTTCGAGATACGAAGTAGGAATAATGAAATTCTGAGTTACCAATTTGGAATTTTCAGATACCAATTCGGAATCCTGAAATTCTGAGTTAGTGAGTCGTTATTCCGAGATACTAGTCGGAATCATAAAATTATGAGTTAAAAAGTCAGATTTCCAAGATACAAAGTAGGAATTATGAAATTCTGAGTTACCAAGTCTGAATTTCGAGATAGCAAGTAAATAGTTTAACTCGGACCTATTTATTTTGTCCTGTACTAGGTCATAATTGAAAATTTTGCTGTAAAACTAATAAAAGCTGGCGCTTTACGATAAAATAAAACACATTGATAAGGTCATTGTTCCTCCAAAAATCACTCTATACATTTTTTTGTTTAAAAAATCAATTGATATCTCAAGAAGGGTTTCGATTTTCAAAGATCACCTATGCATTATTATTGGGTCAATGTCAAGACTAGGATCATCTGTAATAATCAGAAACCGCGTATACGTCGATTCAGGACGTATCAGGTGTGACCTCAAAATCATGCCAAGGAAATCAGCATTATACTAATATCATTGTTAAAATCTTAATATATGAGCATATATCTATTCATCTAATGAAATTTATATGCCGAGAAAGTTGGATCAACATTGGCATTGCGTTCAACAGCTGCTGTTGGAAAAATATAAAACTTTAACGATCGTGATTATTTAGTTTCAGCTAACGAAGCGACCTACCTTTCGAAAGCAGTTGTTCAATTCCTCTTTATGAAGTATCCCATAATCTAATTTACAAATTTCTGTAAAAGTCTCTGAATTTTCATAATTTGGGCATATGTATATGGGACATATCACTGAAAATCTCGTACCGTTTATATGACCTAAATATTATTGATAACTATAAATTAAATCTGACGTTACGGAGAAATTACACTAGAAATAGAGGACAAATTAGGCGTAATTTCTATCAAAACCAGATGATTGAACAGGCGGGAACACGAAATTGTCCTGAAAATTCTGAATTTGAAGATCCTTCTGGTGTGTTTTACGTCGCTCTTTCTGCTTACCCATGAGCACCTCCTGAACAACAGAACTGAACCAGTTTGAAACATGCAACGAAAAATTATCCATCAAACATATCCTGACAGAATGTCCTCTCTTCACTCTGCAGAAAAATGCCCATACGATACAGGGAACTTTGAAAACAATATTAGGCCCCAACTGTATAGTCCGCAATATTGAAAATTTTCTTACCACCATAAATATTAGAAACAAACTGTAGAATATGTATTGTTATATTATTACGCCAAGAATTTTGTTATAAAAAAAAATCTCGCGTAGAAGAAATCGCGCGTTGACAAGCTGTAAGATGAAATGCCGAAGTTAACTTTGCCTAGTGACGCTCAGTGGCATCTGAAACTATCACGATTGGTTCACGCGTTATATTGTTTCAAATATGTTTGACTTAAGTAAAATGGTAATGGTAATGGTAAAAATGGATGGTGACTGATGCGCTGTGACCTAATTAGATCTATTGTGCCCCATCTTCTTCTGTTATTTCAAGGTGTTCTCGTTCACAGCAGCCCCTCAAGCCCCAATTCCTTGAGGGACTTTGAGGGGGTCTATTCGTGGTATTTCTCCCACAGTCAGCTGGTGTGATCCCAGTATATTCAATCTCTTGCGATGTACAGCATAACACTCCATCAGTGTATGGTGTGATGTTTCTGGATGTTCCCCACATAATCTGCAGGTGCTGTCCTCCTCTAAGCCTAGCTTCCTCAGGTGTTCTTTGAGTCTGCAGTGCCCTGTAAGAAATCCCGTGATTTGATAAACTAGTTTTGCTGAGGTTAATCAGCGTTTTCGACCTTGCTCGGTTGAAGTTACCGAGGAGATCTTTGGCCTGCCTTAGCCCTGGCAAAGACGCCAGTAAGTTGCTCTCATTGCTTCTTCAGTTTTATTGAGTCTTGGAAGTAAGATTTTCCAAGTCCGCAAAATGGATCTGGCCCGATCAGTGGCCAGGGCCAGGGTATCTGCTTGTTCATTGCCCTCCACTCCGACGTGCCCCGGCACCCAGAGGAGGATCACCTTGTTGTTCCTGCCTAGATCATTAAGTTTGTCTAGGCATTCCCAAACCATCTTTGAGTTGATGTTATATGAGCTCAACGCTTTGATGGCTGCTTGACTGTCGGAGAGGATTGCGATTTCCTTGTTCCGGTATTTGCTGTCGAGGTTGAATTGAATGCACCTTCCTACACCTTTCTATGGCGTGAATTTCCAATTGAAAAATACTGGGGAACTGGCCCATGGGTTCGAAGTATTTGGTGCGAGGCCCCAAGACCCCTGCTCCAGTTTCGTCGGGAGTTTTGGACCCGTCCGTGTACCATGTTATGGTATTCTTTTCTAGTGCTCGAATGGATTCTATGCTCCATCCACTCTTGGTATTTAATTCCGTTCGAAAGAATTTCTCGAAACTAAATTTCTTGGTAATTTCGTCAGTTGGGAGATCGGCAAGGTGTGCACTTTCGGTGGGTGTTGAGCCCCTTACGATGTGTGCTGTCCCTTTGAGTCCGACTAAGTGAAATATTCATGACTGTTATCGATATAATCGTTAAGAGTTCTTTATATGAAAGTTAAATAACTATTTAAGAAGTTTTTTTTGACATACTGGGTTGTGGAACAACTGGTAAAGTACACTCGCTAGGAAGAGCACTTATATGCTCGCGATCATGTCACATCACACTCGCATGTTGTACGCTACTTTCCATTCTTGTTATGTTATAATATACTGGTCTAGTTCAAATTCATGACAACCAATCGAAACTGTATAATTTTTTTTGTTTCAGTAATCCCGCAGTCCTGTCGCTACCGTGGCCTGAAGTACGAATGTGGACTGAGCATCAGCTGCGTCCTTGGTGGCGGTCGACCTCTTGACCTCTGCTCAGGAGGAATGATTTGGTCGTGTTGCGTGGACAGGGATTCTTCGCACTCACCTACACACAGACCAGATGTAGGTGTCCTCAATAACGCTAGTAAGTTAGATCTGGAAATGACACTCAACAGAAAGCATTTCTATTCATAAAATAAATTAAGAATATTTCATTTCCTGGAAATTGGCCTAAATAATTGTGTTCGGATTCATATACATCGAATTGTTAGTATGAAGAGTAATAATACATATATAAAAACAAGAATGGAAGAGATACACGCGGATAGATGAGAGAAAAATATACATACATGATTGAAATGTATATGTATTTGTCCTATAGAAGAGGGGGGTGTCACCTCATTTTGCAGAAAAGTGAGCGTGGTGCATTATCTTCGAGTGCACATTCTCCAAATTTCATTTCTCGTATTGAAGGTTAGAGTATAACAAGATATAATCATTTGTTCCAAAAGGAGAAAAACGGAAAGCATCAGAACCTGCAGGGTGCTGCATGACACCAAGCCCCTGAAGCCATAACAACTGGTACGGGTGGATGCGGAAATTCACTATGTCGTGTCAGAAGAGGCTGATATCTGGCACATCAACTCTGCCGTGTATGACGACGCTCAGACTATGTCCCAATCGCAGAGGATAGACACCGCCACTCTTATTGGGAGGCATGAGTGATGCATTTACAAGATGGAAGGTAAGATCAAGTCAGCAAGACAACACGCGTCTTCATCTAGTGTGTGACGTACTACGTGGCGGCCAATAGGCCCTTCACGCCCGCAGTGCAGCAAATTGCCAAAAAATTGAGAAGAGCTCACCACGTACTAAATCAATGCGTGCTGTTTACCATCAAACAGCACTCTCTTGATAGGATACGAATGCTGGTGGCTGCAAAAAAGTCACTAGTGAGGCAGGCGAGAAGCATTGCGGAAATCTTGAAGTTCCGCGATAAAACTTTTCGTCTATTTCAAGAGCCTCCACGTGTTGTAGATAACCCGCCGGCGGTTGATCGGGTGGATACCTTCTGGAAGAACATTTACGAATTTCTGCAACCACTCAACGTAGATACCCCAGCCCTAGCGCAGTTCGAATCTTTCTGCAGAAGGCTTCGTCAATGAACTACTCAAGAAAATTGACGAGTCCTCAAAGGCTCGAAGAACTTTGCTGCTATATGCCCTAATGGACTAAATAACTGGAGGAAAAAATTTCGATGTATCTACCATCATCTAGCACGACTTTTCAACTCATGGCAACGGAGATTTGTCTGATCCGAAGAACTACAGACCGATAACATCCTTTAACGCAGGTTATTAGACTAGCGAATACTCTTCGCAGTTGAGCCGGTGTGTGAACGGATTCATAAGTAAAGAGGATCAAAGGAGGAGGTAACTGGCTGCAAGGAGAAACTGCTGATCAACAGATGCATCATGCAGGACTCCGTGCAAGGCATTTGATACAGCATAGCATTCGCTCAGATGCCTAGCGGTACCCGATCAAATAGTGAGATGCATTGAACAGATGATGCCGCTTTGGAAGACTCACCTCACCATAATATCTGTCCAAACAGAGCAGGTTATCTTCAGAAGAGGCTTGTTACAGGATGACTCCCTCAGCCCTCTTCTCTCCTGCATCTCACTGTCGTCATTGTCCGTTACACAACGGAAAACCCTCTCTCTCTGGCATCATCTGGACGCCACTCCCAATAGGTAATTACTGTTGAAAACTCTCTCCGCGGCACGTATCAGCATAAACTCCGACAGATCTGGTTATCAGAACTGTCGGGGAAGAACAAAGTTGCTGCAACTAATATGCTTGCCGTTCCGATTCTACTTTACTCCATTGGAGTAATGAAATGTGACAACTCGATGTAAAGACTCGCAAAATGATGCATCCTGAATCGTCTGTTCCAAGGTTATATTTCCCCAGACAACGTGGAGACTTTTCAGCTTGGAGTGTCTATACAACAGAATGGTACTGGATGGATCCCTAAAAGTCATTAGGGGTTCAGATCCCCTCCTCTGCTTGGTATGCGATCATGAAAAAGCAGAAACGAACCCGAACTCTCACCGAGTTGGAAACTGTTCAGCAACGTCAAAGCCGTGGAGGGTGAAAGGCTCCGACAGCTACTTAAGAATAAGCAAATGCATGGGGTCTTCTTCAAGACTCTGACCTGACCTTCGCTTTTCTCAGGTCAAGTGGGCTGGAGTCGGAAATCCAGGGATTCATAATGGCCTGCCAAGACGGTGTCTTCAACATCCTTGTCAACCGTGGTCGCGTGATGGGTAAAGAGGTACCTGACACTAGATGCAGAGTGTGTCGTGGAACAGCTGGGACAATGATGCATTTGCTGTCAGCCTGTCCAGTTTATACGGTCTCAGCTTATATCCACAGGCATAACGTGGCGTTACGAGTGTTGTACTACCATCTACGACACTCGTACGGTATTGACAAGACACTGGTGTTGCTTCGAGAAATATTGAGTCCGTTGTGGAGAATGAAAAGTGTCAAATCTATTGGAACTACTCATTTCCCCCCCCCCCCATCCTTATGAAAAATGGCTTTCGGTTAAATATCCTGAATTTTTGATATATTGTAGATCTAAGAAACAAAGGGTTGACCCCTATTTTTGAACCACCCTGTATTGAATGAAATAATGTCAGATAACTTTGACCTTGATTCATGGAGTTCATCCAGGCTAAATTGAATCTTTAATTCTTAACAGAGAACTCACTGGTTTAAAATTATTTGAATTGACTTTTTTTTTTGTTCACCCTGTTGTAGATTACAAAACGAAAAAGTAGAATGGATACGAGATCAAGGTGAGGCATGATATTCCCAGAATAAATACGAGTTTTGTCATTTCTCGGAATTGTTAAAAATTCTGAGCAGAAAGCCTCACTTTTCATATTTGACTCCCTTTTTCTCGAAAACTAGTCGTCTGATTATTTGGTGCTCGGGGACACTTTTGCTGAGGAAGTCAAAATCAACAACATATCAAAAATTAAGGAAATTTGACCGAAAACCATTTTCCATACGGATGGTGCGAAGTTCTTTGGTTTCTCTGAAAAAATTAATGCTAAAAAACCTGTGTATAACTTTCAGGGTCACATGTATATATGAAAAATTCAAATTTTTTGGCTGAAACCGGGACATTCTATATATATTTCACGATATCTTGTTGAAATCAAGAAACCTTTGATTTGATATTGATTATCTCTGGATTCGCCCAGTTTATCAATCCATACAAACGTTCAGGTGATTGAAATTCATGTTTCTTGAATACATTTCTCATCAGATTTCGTCTTCAATTACTTCCTTGATAAAGGAGATGAATTCACGCAACACCGAGCTTGATAATGAGAAGTACCAACGTGAAGTGTTCCCATAGCTTAAGGGTATGCTCATATGATTAAGTCAATCTTTTTATGTCAAAATTCAAATTGAATTTCTAAAAAGATCAAAGCATGTATTGGAAACCTGACGACGAAGTTCTATTATAACTAAAATCATGGTTTACAATTCTTTGTTGATTTTTTTTGGATTTAGTTCGATAGCGATTTCAATTTATACAGAACAGTTTTTGATAATTTTCTATTCACATCCTATTCTGCCAAGGAAATTATAGGCTTACAGAACAGTGTGGGAATCAAAAAAATTCTGGCATGTATCTTGATATCATGACTACGCTAGTTTTTCAGTTTTTTCTTTATGTGCCAATAATTGAAAAGAAGCTAATTTGGAATGCCTTATCATTCCTATCTTGCCCGTTATATCAAACAGCGTAAAAAACATAAACGGGAAATCAAGTATGCAAGTTTCATGATAGAAATTCCATATACTTCAAATGAATGTAGAATGTTACTCACAAAATACTGATTTGACATTATGTTTTCATGGGCCTTCAATAGTTCTTAACAGGCTACAGAATAAACGTTCCTCACAACATACAAGGTGATTCGTTTTCAGTTGCCACAATCAATCAAATTGTTTTTCAAAGAAACATCCTTTATTTTTTTGTCAGTGGAAAAAGGACACGAAAAGCCTAAATACTATACCTACACTGTGTCCAAGATAAGGCTGGGATAGCATTAGGATTTCGGAAATGGTTGGAGTTACAACGTTGGTTAAAATATAATATGTTGCACAATCCCAAGGCCTTTCATATTGAGTTTGCAGAATGTTTTTCGGATTTCGAAATTTTTGGAATAAAGCAAAATTTCGAAATTTGGTTTCATTCATTTCTGACGTTATTTTAAAAGATATCAAAAAATATTAATTACATTTTCAACAAGATGACGTCTACATATATCCATTACGACGTTTCGTTTCCGAGGAACTTTCATCATATTTTTTTTAAATACCAAATTTCAAGCCATTCTTTTTTCTGAAATACGCCATATTTCATTTATAGTTGTTAACATCCACCGTCCTACTGTGGAACCCAAAACTTTGTTGAGTACATCTGATGTAATGGTTTTAATTGCTTCTACAACCAGTTAACGTAATTTTACTTCCATTTGAAAATTACGTTAATACACATAGTTTTTGAGGTAACTCCAAAGATAAGAGTCAGGAGGTATCAGATCTGGCGATCGTGGAGGCCAGGAAACTGCTGGATGCGTACCCATCCATTTGTCAGGGAATCTGTTTGATAGGATGATATTTGATGCAAATTTTGGCGTTCCAGTAACTTTTTCAATGTTTTTAGAGATGTTGAAGGGTCTATCGTTACAGCCAAGAGCACATTATTTTGAGTTTCCTCATTGCATGGTTTGTTTCTACTAACAAATGGTATTTTGAATTAGCCCTACTCTGGTAAATCAACAAAAAAATTCCAAATATCTTTTTCTTTGGCTATAATTTTCCCGGAAAATTATGTAAATACATTCACTCGGCTTCTCGAGTATTGAAATGGCACAGAATGTAACACTTCAACGTGTCGAACTTTTCCTCAAAAGTATAATTTGAATCAAAAATTAAAAAACTACTTACGCAAATAATTTTTGTATTGCCTATAACACTAGAGTAAACACTTAATTCATTTTCATAATACAGGGTGAGTCAACAAGATTCCCGTGGTCGATTGCTCCGTTGTGAATCACTATTTCAATTTTTTTAATTTTTTTTGCCAAACGGTCCATTTAAGACTATCTTCCAAAATTATTCTCATTCATACAGGGTGCATCATTGAAGCGTGGCTGACCAAAGTTGGTCTTTTTCAAATGAAACAACCAGTATATTTTCATATATTCCGATCCGCTGTTTCAACGGCTGCTTAACGATTTTTTCTATTTTGGATTTCGTTGCGGCGTTGCCGAGTTATCTAAAAAATATCTAGTTTGCAGACTTCTTTTTGAAAAATCTCCTATTTCACGTTTCGAAATATTTAGTGGAAATAATTCGGAAATCGATAGTCGAAATGGCGAAGTTAATTGTGAATATGGTGAATATTGTATAAATTATACAGGATGTTCGGTTCAACAATACAATCTTGGCCATTTTCAAATATCAATATTTTGATTTTTTCAAATGGAACACCCTGTATATTATCATTCATATCAACTTCTTTTTGATGACTCTTCAATTTTTATTCTTGATATCATGTGCCTAAAACAACCCGTTTCCGAGATATTGTGGTTTTTAAAGGAATTGTTCAATGGCAAATCAACAATCCTGGACATTTTTCACCTACACGTTTCTTTACAGAAAATACAGGCACTGAATGCCGTTTTATTCATTTTATCCTTCTTCGAAAGCATTCTTGAAAAATATGAATAACAAGCATAGCAAAATAAATTTTGAAAAGAAACTATTTTTTCTAGTTTAGTTATCCATGACTACTACTGAAAAAAATTACTATCAGCATTTGAAAATAGAGGTAACTGTCAAACTACAATCCAGTTGTGTTGACAAATGTGGATTTACGAATTATTGTTTAGAGGATATGGTTCAAATGGTTTATGCTTTGGGGGACAGTGACGGTAACTGCTTACTGGCATCTAGATTATACCAACAAAAGTTTCCTAAGAAAAGACATCTCGACATGCGAGCATTTCAAGCCCTCAAAACAAGATTTGAGGAAACCGGAACAGTATTTCACAAAAAGTAAGTACACGTATTCTGAGTAGAGAGTTGGGAATATCACAAAGTAGTGTTTCTCGCTGATGATTGGCAATGATCATGAAACCGGTACGGAGGTATTCCCCCAATTAAATCGAAAAATAATTTCAGCTTTGATATTTGAAATGCATTGCAAATTGGTTCTTGTAGAAAACTTTGCCAAGTATTAAACAGATATAATTCAATGGTCGTAGGGGGTAGTAGTTGTTTTCTGTTGAATACTTGCCGACGACCATACCTATTGTATAGGTTTTTTGTAATCCACCATAATTCATTATTAGTTTTATGATCTTCCGTCAAGTAGTGTCGCCCCTCTTTCATGATGTTTCTCAGATGTTGAGAAAATGTAATTTCCATCCATATCATATGCAGATGATGCAACAGAAAGAGATTTTCCAAAGCAAATGCGGATTTGCCAATGGGGTGTGAATAAAATCAGAGAAGAACATGATTTTTATGAGTATGTTCTATTTTCGGACGAAGCCATGTTTCACCTCAATGGCCATGTGAATCGGCTAATTGCACTATTATGCAACTGAAAATCCCCATTTCATTAGATATGTCAATCACCAACAACGTTGGTCACTGAATGTTTGGGGACGGCGAGTGATAGGTCTATTTTTTTTTCAATGGCCATCTTGATGGAAGAGAATATCTAACGGTTTTGCGACAGCTATACAATTTATTAGATGATCTGCCATTGGCAACAAGGCAGAGAATGTGGCTCCAACAAGATGTTGCGCCTGCACATTACCAGACTGATGTACGGAATACATCAACAATACAATACAATTTCGTGGAAAATGGATAGGTTGAGGAGGGCCAGTTCAGTGGCCTCCTAGGTCACCGGACCTCACAAAAATGTATTTCTTTCTATGGGGATACATTAAATGGGTTGTTAATCAAACTCCGCCTACAACTCCTGGAAATGTGAAAGCAAGAATTCCGGCTGCTTTCAGAGAGATTTCAAAAGACATGCTAGAACGTGTGGAGAATAGATTCCAGAATAGATTGAGACTGAGATTGGGACATTGAACATTTGCCGCAATCATTATTGTTGTTTTCTCTCTTCTCATTTGAATAAATATGATCATTTGTTTTATTATTGCGTTAATATGGTTTTTAGAGTTCAATTCCAAATATGATACAAAATACGAATATTGTCAATATTTTCTGTGGAAAAACCCCCATCTTTAGGATGTCGAATATTTCGGAAACTGGTTGTTTTAGGCACATGACATTAAGAATAAAAATTGAAGAGTCATCATAAATTAGTTGATATGAATGATAATATACAGGGTGTTCCATTTGAAAAAATCTAAATGTTGAAGTTTGAAAATGGCCAAGTTTATATTGTTGTACCGAACATCCTGTATAATTTATACAATATTCACAATTAACTTCACCATTTCGACTATCGATTCCCGAATTATCTCCACTAAATATTTCGAAACGTGAAATAAGAGATTTTTCAAAAAGAAATCTGCAAAATAGATATTTTTTTAGATAACTCGGCAACGCCGCAACGGAATCTAAAATTGAAAAAATCGTTGAGCAGCCAATGAAACAGCGGATCGGAATATATGAAAATATACTCGGTGTTTCATTTGAAACAGACCAACTTTGGTCAGCCACGCTTCAATGATGCACCCTGTATGAATAAGAATAATTTTGGAAGATAGTCTTAAATGGTCCGTTTGGCAAAAAAAATATAAGAGATCGAAATAGTGATTCACAAGGGAGCAATTGACCACGGGAATCTTGTTGACTCACCCTGTACTTAACTTGAATACCTTTTTCGATAATTGACGTACTACCTGTAATTATCATTATACCTAGATTCATACAATTAATAGCAACAATTATTATTGAAGGAATAATGATGGATACAGCTATTACAGGTAGTATCTATTGACTTTCAATTATGGCATTCTCAAATTAATATTTTTCCGTAATCTGAGGATTTTTCTGAATGATTTTAAATAATGTCTGAAATGAGCTAAAAACATATTTAAACAACTAAAAATGATATATGACGTATTTCAGAACAAAAAATATCTTTGAATTTTGTAAAGAAAATAACAAGGCCGTACTAAAAAAAAATTGCTGAAGGTTCCTCGAAAGCGAAACGTCCTAGTAAAAATCTGATGTACACGTCAGCTTGTTGAGCTCAAAAAGTGGCAATGAAAATGTATCTTTTATTTTTATTTCTATTGAATTAACGTCAGAAATAAATAAAAACAAATTTCGAAAATTTTACTTAATTCAAGATATCTCGAAATTCGTAAAAGATTGTTATTGATCTTACAGAGTACCTGAAGTTTTTAATGTGTTGTTCTATGCCCTACAATTTTAATTTTATCCAATAACCTTCTTTCTTCAATCATAAAACTACTTAGTCAATAAGATTATCTTCTTAGGACAATAAAGCATATATTATTATTATTATTATGTGCAATCTTTCTCTAATTCAATCAACATTGTAACTCCAACCATTTTCGAGATCCTAATGCTATCCCATTCTTATCTTGGACACACTGTATACACAGACAGATACTCAACAGCTTACCAAAGGGTATATACTAGCAGAAAAGCAGAACATCCGACTGATAATTCGTAATAATGAACAAACACATAAACATAAATGAATATATTCAAATTATGTTCAAACTGTATATCATGTCAACTGTAAATAGAGCGATTGGATAACCTCAAAAAACGATATTGAATACGTTAAGATATATATTGAGTCGTCATATTTTCAAAACATTCCAGACATTTCAGTTTTATTTGTTGGGCGCGACAAACCCCAACTTCAAAATGTCAAATGGCACCATCTCGTTTGTAATTCCTCAAATGAAAGGTCTCATTTATTAGTATTCACCTGTACAAGAATTTTTATTTCATCCAACACAGGGTGACACAACATAATACATAAGATGTATTGTGTTAAAATGATATTTTTTCTCCAAATGACATTAAAAGCGGCCTTTTAATGACACTTGGCAGGCTTAGAAGTTGTACTTTTACTGCCTAGGCAGAAAAAGTTTGTTGCTAGGCAACCTTCCAAGTAATAATTCAAATCAAACTGGTTATTAAAATTGACAATGACAAAAGTAAACAGTAAACAAACAAATTCAACAAACGTCATCAGCGGTAAACATAGTAACGCAGGGCCCAGTTACCTTTGATGAAATAATTTAGTTATTTGGATATTGATAATGAAACACAATTTAAATATGAAAAAGTCGATTTTGCGTGGAATTGGAACAAATTTGAAGAAAAAATTATATGTTTCACACGGCAGAAAAACAGATTTAATGCCTTGGCTGGCCAGCCGCGGCATTAAATCTTGTGCTTTTATGCCTAGTAAAACATATAACTATTATTTGATCAGATGTTCAAAATGCATTCCATTCAGTTCTGAACAATGTTACAGTCGATTTTCAAATTCCATTCTTGTTAATAAGACGATATTTCATCTCATTATATGGTCAACATGTATTCCGGTTTGATGTAAACAAAAAACCAAATGATGTTGGAGCATTTCTTCAGAATAAATAAAAAGTACTCGAATAGTAGCATTGTTATCATCGGGTTGGTACCTATCTAACAATTTTGGTAAAAATGTAGTCATTTGTGCAATGTTTTACTGTAAAGACAGAAATCGTCTAATTGAAATATCCCAAATTACTCCCCAGTTGCTAAAAAATATTTGTTTAACAAACGAACCCACTTTTTTTAAAGGTTCAGTGAACAAACACAACTGTAGGTACTGAAGTGATGAAAATCCGCATGTCTTCAGTATCCAGAAAAATTTAATATCTAGGCGGGAATTGTAGACGACACAGTGATTGGGCCATTATTCATTGATGGCAATCTGAATGGCGATACTTATTTCGAAATGATGGAAACCACCATTCAACCTTCAATTGTTGCAAAAATAGAAAATCAGTTGGACATTGACGGAAATAGGAACCTGGGGTGGGACTCTGTAACTTATATCGCCTAGCGAACGCGAAGTGAAACGACTGAAACAAATCACACGCTAGCAGTTTTCGATGTACTGGAAAGAGATAGCTTATGCTTCAATTCGCTATCGCTGTCTCTATGAAGTTACAGAATCCTACTGCTGAATGAAAATTTCATACATTTTCAGCACGATGGAACACACCACACCACAACGTTTTTCCAGTCAGGCAATTTTTAAATGATGCCTTTTCAGGTCAGTGGATTGGAAGAAGAGGTTCAATCGAATTGAGATCCGTCGTATTTAAAACACAACCTAATTCAACAGAAGATCTTCGACAACGAATTAATACAAAAGATCTATTTCTAGAGATGTGTTCCAAAATGATAGAATGGAATTTGAAAATCGATTATACTATTGCTTACAACAGAATGCAATGCATTTTGAACATCTTATCAAATGAAATATACTTTTAACACAATACATTTCATTTGATTCGAATTTATATTTCACTCTATATTGGGTGAAATAAAATTCTTTCACAGGTGAATACTATACCGAATGAGACCTTTTATTTGAGGTATCACAAAAGAGGAAGTGCCATTTGACATTTTGAAGTTGAGATGTTTCGAGCCTAAGGGGTGACTCATCCCTTCACTGAAATATGTTGGTTCCAGTTCCACCTAACTTTTTTTATTTTGCGAGACATTCGCATTGAAAATTTTCAAATATACCCTCTGCGTGGTATTTTTGAAAAGGTCTTGTCAACGCCATAAAAAATGCAGGGTGTTGTTGAAGTAAATGTCGATTGATTGTGACAATTGTATGTTGTAACGAAAGTTTGTCTCCTAGACCGCAATGAATCATTTGGGACCAATATAACATATTCGCTTCAAATATCTCATTCCACGAATATTATACAACATATTACATAACTGATAATTTGATAAGCTGCAGCGTACTCCCAGAAGCAATCACTGTTCGTAAACTAACCCTAATAACCTAATTAACCTAATACAAATCAGACATGTACCATTTAGTAAGCTATTATTCCCCGGATGCTGAAGACGACCCTGTCCTGAATGCCGTGGATAGACCGTACAGGCCGCTGGTTAGGCCCCACAGCACACCGACGCACCACGAGGAAGACCCGTCTGATGATTACGACTACAACCAAGAAGAAACGTTTGTCAGCGGCGTACCACATAACTATAGGGGTAACATGAAACACTAACCAATATTACTCTATGTTTTCAAAAGGTTCTATCTCTGGCTTTTTTTCATCAGATTCAGCTTCTTTTATTTCGTGTTCCTCTGTACTTATTGCATTAATTTAGTTTCGATGGATCGATTAGCTTCTGACTGATGATTTGTGAAAAACGGAACAAGAAATACTGCCTTAAAATGAAAAATTCATCTCAGGTAATGAAATTTAATCAGGAATCGTATGCCAAACTGAAACTTATTGGTATATCTGAACCTCCACTTGCTTAAAGTGAAATGGAAAATACAGTATTACCCTCCGAAGGAATTGTTTCCATTGTGGAGAATGATGAGTGCTTCCTTGACTATCAAAGTAGGACGATTTTGGTCAAATATCAATTATTATTACACTCAATTTCATTTTCTTCATATCCATTTGGTATTACAAACGCGATGAAATTTCACTTTATCATTTTCAAATATCTAATAACTCTTTATTTTTTAGTTACTAAAGAAAGGATGTATGATATGCCTTGAAATGTCTTTTATAAACTCTTTTAATCGTTCCTTGAATTATTCGAATGAATAGAATGAACAGAAAAATATGAAAGAATTACCAATGAGAGGATCAATTCAGGAATCTACGGAAGCTGATAAATAAAGAAAAAAAAAACAGTAATTCAATGTGTAATGAACTATACAATTGTGTGAGTAATCATTGGGACTATTATAACTATTAACAACTCAATAACCACTGTAGATAGTACTTTGATTTAAATACACTAGCAATACTCAATTCTTGCTGTCCGATCATTATACAATGCCATTCAAAGACTTGGCATTGCATAGGAAAAACATTTGAATATTTCATTTTGAAATTTGACTCTCTTCTTCAAGAAAGATAAAAAACGGCACACTTCGACGATATCCTATGGCTCTCTACTACTGTTTTCAGTAGTAATATCCCTAGGACATTGATAAGAGACGAAATAATTTTATGACAATCGAAAGCTCGTTCCTTGATAACAGCTCGACGCAACGAGCTTGAGAAATTTGTCATGAAATTATGAGGCAGTTTTCAATGTACGAGGGATTTTCATCGAATTTTTTTTTTACAAAATAATATATTACTCAACACAACAAAACATTTATTTATTTGTTGAAAGTACAGTTAGTAAAAGTACAATTATTAAAATTCAACTCAACATTAGATTCGTTGCTGTTCTCTACTATAGAAGATGTAATAAATAATCATAATATTTATGATCTTGTTGTGGTGATCCAGATTTAAGTATGGTTTTATAGAATTTTGATTGCTGACCAGTAATTTTCAGCAATTGTTGTTCTTTTACACCACTTTTTGCCAATTCGCTAACAGCAATTGATCTATTCGAGAGATTTGTTATCTTTTTGTCCTTTACATTCAAGCCAATTGCCTCAGCAGCAGATTCAGTACATCCATTTATTGTATTTTCAACAGATACATTATCGTACCATTTGTCAGTTTCATTTTCCAGTGTCGATATGGTTTTAAAAACAGTCGTGGTGAGGTAATATTGTCGTCTCGTTTTGATGTCAATTAAACGGGTCGATCATAATGTTATAGTCTTTTTAGTACTTTTCTTGCAAAAGTTTGCAGGAAACATTCCACATTGTCTTCCCATTGCTTCTTTGAATTTGGACCCGTCTTTCTTTCTCATATTGAGCGCCCAATGTTTTAGTATCAACGCCAATTCATCTAAGTTAAACTCAATTATTTTTTAGTTATAGTATTCGATAATTGCACTGAATGCAATAATCACTTCGGCGTCGGGCTCTTACCTTAAAGCAACTCGCTTGAGAAAAGTAAAGACAAATTTTGAGAATTTATCAATAGCCGAGGGATATTCAGTAAGGAAATTTTTTCATACTTATAATTATATCGATCGACTCATTTTGGATTTTTCCATATCTATTCGAAGGTACTGATATTTTGAAAATTCAATTGAGTGAATGTCCAACTATGTTATAACCAGCGTGACTCGATTGTTCAATAGTGATAATTTACCGGGGCACTTGGCAGTTAAATGTTTGTCTGATTGGCTATTTCTGGTCACATGGAAAAAATTTTCATTGTGATGTTTCATGACACAAAATGACAAAATTTTGATGGTTGTTAGAACTGTCGAAAAATTTTCAAAGTAATCCCTCAAGATAGGTTTATTTAGATGAAGTCCTTGATCATGTCGGGCAGAATTCTGCTACTTGATACAGAAAGCATTTGTGGCTGTGTCTCCCGGATTCTAGGAAGAACGCTTTACAGATATCTGTCAGATTTAAATTAACGTCCGGCGTGGTATTAGCCAGGGAAGTAGTTAAGGAGAGGATAAGGGGTGCTTACTGAAATTCTGTCTCGCTCCTGAAGCTATCAGACTTTGTCTGTTATTTTCAATATATTCATCTCGAGTTCAAACGTTCTACAGAAACTTTTAGTTTATGTCGTTCTTTTAATATTTACGAAATTTCTCTAATATAAAAACATTGTACCATTGACACAACTACTTTAATCCACTAAATTCATCATTATTGATAACTGAAAATCGATGAAATCAAGTTTTTCTTCAAGAAAATGAGAATAACGTTCAAAATTTCTGTAGTATTTGATGCAATTCAGAATAAAAATTCATTTCATTCGGTTTTCGTCAGTACTGCAATGATGCCAAACTCATTATTCAAAAAACCACCAAACTAGTTAACGTATTTAACAAAAATGTAGAAAACTTTAGAAAACAAATATTAAGCAATAAATTCTTTTTTCAAAGATAATACCGCGAGTGCTTAAAATTTTATCGGTAATTTTTTATTTTCCACGAATACTCTTTGTTTGGTAAAAATATGAAAATAAACCGATTGATAGGACGAATGATTTTATCTAAATTCGGTTAGTTTGAATGCCAAATAAACGTGTTTGAGAGATGAAAATAAAAAATTATCAATTATAATCTCCCTAGGGCATGAATTATTTCGAAATCTCGAAGTGCGAATTTTCTTAAAAAATTCGCAACTGAGGAAAATTTCCGGAATATTAATTCATGCTCACGGGAAATTCGGTAAGAAAATTTTATACCAAAACTTTTTTTAAATAGAAATTAACTTGGTGATATGCTTAGGTGACATATTATTATCCATATAACGGACTCATAGTAGGCCGTTGTTAAGGCTTTGTCTCACAACAGCGAATTGCGAATTATTTTTTTTGCGGATTTGATATCAAATATTTTAATTTCCCTATGCTCTAGTGAAATGTGGTTAAAATAATTAAAGAGAGAAGCAAATATTCGACCAAAATCACATAATTTTATAGTACTAGAGAAAAGGGAAAAAAAGTTAACGTCTACTTCTATCGGACGCTAATGAATTACATCGGCGGCACCTTCATTTATCAATCTCGGATTTATTGTCAAATATTATTAATATAAAATGTGGTTTGAATAATTAAATAACAGATAATAACATGTACCTATAATTAAGTTATAAATATCTATCAGAAACATTTTACGCCACTGTGTTTATGACAGCTGTCAAGCCAGAGGGAAATTTCCACTTATTAATTTCCCTCTACGCAGGGAAATTTCGGAAGAAATTAGGTTATTGTTATAGCAACATGTCAAAATGCAGGCATCTGAAATTAACTTCTCTGATAATGAGGTTACTTTTAATTCATTTTGATAAAAATTAAAAATAAAATCGACGCAGATAACCCTATTTAGTTCTGACAGTTCAAAGATAAACAAAGTTCAATCAAGGACCAGGCAGTTTTATCAGTATGAAACCGAATGATTGGCCAGAATAATGCACTGCTATTGCTTGAAATACCAGAAACGTTATAATTTGACATGTGAAAATAATAAATAACGTAATGCTTCAATATTGAGATTCAAATAGAAATTTTCATGGATATTCAGTAATTAAAACTAAGTGACGTAATAAAGCTAGAAGTACAATGATACAATGGGCCGTGATCTTTTCCTTGATTGCACAAGCTCCTAGGAGCTTTTGAGGGTTTTCCTCTTTCTGGATACCTGGAAGATTCGTAACAGAATAAAACAGTTTTATAATACTTACTAATAATAATTTTAATGATAATACTCCCCCATAAACACTCATAGAGTGTACCCAAAGGCATAGCCTGTGCGGGTACAGGACGGCTATCATTATTATTTGCCGTGGCACTCCGGGGCGACTTACTGATGTTTTTGGTGGTGTATTCAATTTTCAGCTGTAGGAAAACCCGGAAAACCTACAGCACCACCTCGGGTGGTCGTTGTGCACTTAAAGCTAGCACCAGACGTTTTGTCACAGTTATTTATTTATTTTTTTCAGAAATTTAGTTGATATTTTTCTGGATGTTATTGAGGGTGAATATTTTCGAGTGGATCACGCGGTATATATATGGACCATGCAAATTGCAAAAATTGCATGATTCGTGTTGGAGATATACAAGCTCGAGAAAAATTTTAACAGAATTTCATACAGTCTGAAAAAATTAATATTGGTTGAATATGATTAATCTAAGAAAACGTTACCCGTCAGTTCGTTACACAAAATAATAACAACATATTTATTAATAACTCATGGGACAAATATATACCCACATGTTCTGAATATCTGCCAAATGAAGTTGTGGCTGGGGCATAAGTGTTTTCATTAAATTTTCCCATCAAATGAGCAATAACTGGAAGCTCATTACTGGCAAATATCGTTGTAGATTAATATATTCCATCAGCAATCAACAATTATTTCATCTGCAATCATAACCATTTCATCCATCACGATTTATCGTGTTAGTTTCGTTTCGTTGTAATTGGGTCACCATTCTGATGGTGCTTTCATATTCCGGCATAATATTTTTTCATTTGCATTTTTCGGTGGTTGTTACGTGGCGTGAAAACTCCATTGTGGATCCGGTTCGTTATTAAAAACTCTCTTTCATTGCTGAACTTTCATGAGATAAAAAAGGTAATCATTTGGGATTGCTTAATGGACACCATTTTTTGCTGATTCTAAGGGAGCTTATGAAAAGGAATGTAAGAATGAAGCGTTTAATGAGATCATGTTTTCATCAAGGATGGTCGTGCATTTTGATTGGAGATTTTTCATTGACTTTATCCGAAATTTATACTCTCGCACTAATCGATACACTTTTTTTATAACAATACATTTTGTATTGCAGAAAATAGTAATAGGATATTCGAAAATTCAAAATTTGCACAACTTCAGGCGACCGAACTTTTCCAATTCCTCGCATATATGGCCTATTTACCGACCTGACTAAACCAATGAATAAGCGTCAAGTGATCCGAAACGAAATTATAGAATTTTTTTTTATAGAAGTTTTTTGATCGAAAAATGAGATATGAGGATCAACTTTTTACAGAAAATACATTTGACATTTCAATTTTTTACGCTGGGAAATACCTTTTTTTGAATTATTTAACATAGAAAATACATTTGATAGAATGAACGTCTGATAGAAAAATAAATGAGAGAAACAATATTTGATAGAGAAAACGTTAATAGAAACAATTTTTCATTATTGATTGAATGTTTGGTTTTGTGATGAACTCTTTACAACAATACATTTGATCGGAGTTTTTATGATAGAAAGTACATTTGATAGAAACATTAGTTATACAAAAAGGCCCAATTGACAGCGAGGAACCCCTTTGAACTCATTATTTTTCATCCGATTCAGAAGTTCAAACTGTGAATAAATAGAGAAACAATAGTTCGAGTTCAATGTCATACAAATGAAATAGAATTGGAAATTTCAAGGCCTATTTCGAATTTATTTTATCACCAAAAATTGAAAAAATGTATAAGCTATTTTTTTAACTACGCTACTGAATTCGCTATAACTTCATTTGGGTGTAGAAGATTACTTGTTATTTCGATCAAATGACGTATCTATCGAATCTATTTTGTTTGTTTTAAAGTTTGTCATATAGTGTCTACTCCATTAGCAGAACATTGAGGTTAGTTGATCTTTTGAAAGTAGTTGAATATTTTATTTCATCCGACGCCACTGGTTGTTTGGTCGCTAGATAAAAACGGCCGCTGGAAAGTGGCCGCTAACTTCACACCGGTTTGCGCGTGCTAGTACTCAGTTTCAAGGAAGGCACTGGTTTTAGTCATCAGGGTGGATGGAGAATTCCTCAGTTTTCCCTTCAAGGGTTCCAACAAACAATGTATAGAAACAACAGTTATCAGTCAGAAGCAGTCGGTTTTCAAAGTGAAGAAGTAGTTTTGGTTTTATTTATTCTATTCGGTAATAATCAAGGTTCATGTCTTCAAATTCACGAAAGAGGAAAATATCCAACGAAACAACCTAACCAAAGATTCACTTGTAAAAAACGATTCCGAAACAATATGATATTATATTATTAGAATATTATTTTCACGACACACAATCAATTGAAATATTTCATCACATATATTCACCTCCTTCACATTTATCCAGCTTACTGCACCTCAGACTTTTCACGTCTTCCACATCTCTCTCCTAGGTTTCTGGAAACTTGGCACCAAACAGTTCACTCTCAGAGCGGAAGAAGCAAAACAATAATAAATTTCCTTTAGACACTACCTCACATGTTTTTCTTTTTAGGTTGTGGCGAACTACAAACGAGGAAGGACAGGATAGTTGGAGGACACTCTACCGGATTCGCCTCTCATCCCTGGCAAGTGGCTCTCATAAAAACCGGATTCCTTACGAAAAAACTGGCATGTGGAGGAGCACTCCTCAACGAGAGATGGATAGTAACAGCTGCGCACTGTGTTGCTTCGTACGTATTGAACAACTACTATGCAATTAAATTGTTTATGTCTGAATACTGGCCACGTATATTCAGTCAAAGCTTATTATCTAAGTAAGAATTTTAAGACAGTTTCGATTAATTTAGGTTTTAAAAATGCTTTAATATCTTTAATAAATCGACATCGGATTCAAAGTAAACTTAAGATGAACTTAAAATTCTTGAAGATCACTTATTCTTAAACAAAGAATTCAATGCATACTTTAAATCATAATGAAAATGCCATTTGCTCTTAAATAAAACGCTGTTTTAAATCTTGTGAGATTTAAAACATTTATTAAATGAACAATTAGTTTTAATCTGGATCACGGCATGTTATACTGCAATAAATACTCTGCCATTTTGAACATTTTCAATAGTAAACGAAAATAACCTTATTATTCAAATAATTGCGTTTTGGATCGTCTTAAAAAACTGAAGAATGATGTGTCGCAATATTTCATTCAATTCAATAGTTATTTTTGTATCTAGTGCGCGAAATGCTACTTTGGTGATTGAGAAATGATTTTTTTTAACTCGGCTGCGCCTCGTTAAAAAAAATCAGTTCTCGATCACCAAAGTATTTCGCGCATAAGATGCAAACAAAATTAACAAAATTTTTCCTACAAACGTCAAAAATATTGTTCTAAAATAAGTAATATGCTTAGCTTAATATGAAAAATAGTATTGAACTGGCTTAAACTGTTTTTCCAAATCAAGTAATTACTGTAACTATGGAAATAAAATGAATAAATGATTTCTAGGATTTTTGCTTGATTGAGGAACATAAAGGTTAAAATATAAAAATCTCATATAGTTTACATGCACTGTGCGAAGTATTTCGCACACTACTTCGCGCACGGTGTCATGGTAACGAAGGAAAATGAAAAAAAGGGTCACTTCGCATATTGTTGTCAATGCGCGAACCTTGTGATATTTTGACTTTTGTAGAAAAAAATGCATTTAGATGCTTAGATGCAAATTAAAATCTAATGATATTTTTTAAATATTTTTTTTAAATAATAGAGAAATACATTGAATTAGTGACGCTCGACTTATGTTGAAGTATTTTATCACATTTTATCAAAAAAGTGCTATTTGTTGGTGAATTTTTCACCAGAACAGTTTGCTTTCGAATTTTATTGTATGATATGCTTTGTACACATATGCGGTTTGAAATATGACCACTGTGCCGGCCATTATAGAGACTCAAAAGTTGTCGAGTGTTAGTAAACAAAATAAAACTAATTATATTTGAGTTGATTTAGTGCGCTGTAAATACATTTCAAAAGCAAAACGTCAGATAATAAGTTTAAATTTAGGTATTTGAAGTTGGCTTGAAGAACTCTTTTGGAATACAGAATTAAAACCTAATGGTTTCGATACAGTTTTAAAATTTAGTCTTGTGGGCCTTTTTTAGGATGTGCCCTCTTTGGCTAGAAGCTGCCTTATGATCGTCTCAGGGCAGTCTTGAAGATCACTTAATGTTATTCGAAATTTTATTGTGTAGTTTTGAAGCGATCTTGAAGATCGGAATGAGAGCGTACATATTACTTGGGTACGGCCACTCAGCACTGGCGCGTGTTCAGAGGAGATAAGTATAGTCAGTTCATTCTTTACTTCCTAGCAACTCAACACCTTGCGTTGTTTGGCTTTGTACGCCACGTACTACCAACATGTGCAGTACAGCAGTACGTTCTATTCTAAGGGTTGTATTATCGCAATATTGAAAAAATTACTCGACTCTGGAACCCATGCGAAAAACTTCTTGACCTTGGAACCGAAAGTTGAAATTTTGGGTTGCAGCGCAGTGAAAAATGAACACAGAATGCGGACTATACAGAAGACAATACCTACTACGTCTGAACTCGCGCTGTGCTTAATTTGACGACCATTTAGTCAAAGTGTACCGCTATGCAAAGACAAATATGCGTTTCAGCATAATAAACGATGTCAACCAATACGCTGACCGGCAGAATTTGCTGAAGAGCGATTAGAAAAATATCTGTTGATGTTTGTTCGAAGGTTGTAGACGATGTAGTAACTTGATTACTTAGGTTTCGGACGTCGATCGTCTTGATAGGTTGAAATTTTCACTTTTTCATAAGGTTTCGATTGCTTGTATCCTGAATTGTCTTCAGGTGAATACTGAAAGCGGTCCATGAGCGTTCTCCATACGTTTTTAATTCCCATGCTCGGCTGACTGAAACCGCGATTGGCTTCGATATACCTATGCGGTTTCTATGAATTTTCGTCTATGAAGAACACTAGCCTCGTTTCAAAGAACTCGATGGTGCTCAGTCCAGGCATGGTCAGCAATTCTCGATTTAGATTTCATTCCCCGTTGAGTCCACTTTTTGTGTTCGGTTATTCTTACCGATAATGGTCTCTTGGTCTCTCCGATGTGAACGTATAGTAAGCTCGGGTAAGTGTGACCGTGATTTTCATTAGTTCGCATTGAATTTAGTCCATCTGATGAACCTGAACTAATATAACATTGAACTTTTGCAGGTATTTACTTCGAAGGTCAGTCTTTGTAATACGCCACAGAAAACTGTTGAAAAACGTATTCTATGAATTTTATTTATATATTCAGATATATATCTACATAGGTCACACTTCCCCGGAAATTTGGGGCAATTTAAAGATATTAATGTACGTGAATCTCTCTTTGGGGCAGGTGTGAGTAAACAGTAAAGGAACTTTCATCACAATTTATTTGTTTTGAGATATCTTTATTCAAAACATAGTTGTGATTTTTTTAATATTGAATTTAAAATGCCCCATTGGAAAAAAACAAAATATAATCGTGAAAGTGAACCTTTGTTGAAAAGAAAAATTTACAGATAGAAATCTGAAAAATCGAATGAGAATTTCATTGATCCCCATCTTCTGACGAGTGGTGATCGAAGCACAGTTGTTATTTCATCCTCAGAAAGTGTATCAATGTCTTCCACATCTGGCCAGGTATATTGTTTGGCTCTCTGAGATTTCCGTATATAATTTCGAACTATAGCTGAAAAAATATTACTGTTGAGATTGGCCAAATGAACCAGGTTCCCACTTACACCGACAGATAGGTCACACTATACCCAATAACATTTAATTTCGGGGTGAGTGTGACATGCAATGGAAAAATGTAAAAAAAACAACTTCATGAAAAAAGGACAATCTATAGTCAGATTCATTGTTTAGGCAGAAGAAAAGCGTATAAAATGGATTCTTACCTTTGATTTTAATAATACACTCAAAGCTTGAAATATACTCGTTATACTCGTTCGGATTGATGAATTGTAGGTTAGGAAATTGGGGAAAATATTTGGATTTCATAAGATTTCTTTTGTATTTTATATGATGGTTATGGATTCATTATGAGTGTAGGCTATTCGTTAATAGATGGCATTGGGCTGTCGCCCGGTTTAGCGAAGATAGCGAGCAAACTCACACTTGCCCCAAATTCACACTTACCCGAGCTTACCTCAAATGTTTTTTTTTTAGATGTAGGCAGCACTGCAGTAATTCCAATATAGCGTGTACGGGTAGGTCAGATGTTTCGTGAAGAAGAATTTCTTCTTTCAGTTTCCTCTTTATGATCCTAATGGACTTTTCTGAGGACATTGGTGTGAAAGCTCTCACGTCAATATGTTGATATTAGTCTGACAAAACTTCAATTATGAACATTTTGAGAAGTTTTGCATGATTTTTGGACATGCATTTTCGCGAGATTACTTCACAAATTCCTCCATATATCTAACTTGCAATTGAGCTATAGATGTTTTCAAAATAATTATGTTTTTTTTTAAATCTAGTTAGCATTCTTCATGAATTTTCAAATATCAACGAAAACTTTTGAACGAAATGGGTTTGGTTATTGAAAAACTACAAGATATTTGGATGCTTTTAATAAGCAAAATAGAACAGTAAATACTGAATAGTCTCCACAGCAGGTATCTCTAGGACCTTTACCAGTTTAATGATCTGAATGTATTTCACTGAATTTTATTTATATTCAACTCCAAATGTTGGAAACAAATTTAGTGTTAGCACCTTAATATATGATCACTCTTACCCAGAAGAAACAGAGATTTTCTATGCATTCAAATAAATAGCCATGCACTGATTTCAATCTGATATTCAGCTATATCGAGTTGAAAAATACTGCTCACTATTTCAGCAGAATATTCAGTACGATGCAGATGTATGGAATAAATTTGTTATTTCAAAAAGAAGCGAATTTTGAAAAATATGCAAAAATACATCATTTTTAATTTCTGAATACCCATCTCATGATATAAGAACAGGAGACGTTATGAGGTAATTGATGATTTTTTTAAATGCAAACAGGGTTCAAAAGGCACCTTATTCAAAAGCTTTACTAGTCGTCTATATTCAACCAAAATTATGTATTTAGAGCAATAAAATTACAATAAATGCCCATTCGTTGAACTAAATTTTGCTAAGGACCGCCACTGAGAATAAAACATCGTATTGTCTTCAATTGTTTTTGTTGATTCGAAAAAATACATTAAAAAAATGAAAAAAGAAAATTTAAATGTTTTTATACTACTTTAACTTGTAACACTCCGTTACTGCAGTTTCGTCCTATATGGACATCCTCAAACAACTATTTCAAAAACCTAATATTGATGTACCATGCATACTCGAAAAATATTACCCATAATAATTAATGAACATTAGTATCCTAGAATAATTACATGAATTTAACAACAAAATGAAATTGACCTGTTATGGATGACTACCTGTATTTTGTTTGAATCGAATTTATTCCATACATCTGCATCGTACTGTATATGAAAATTATAACACCAGTTGTTTCTGAAATAACATTATCAATAACAAATCAACTAATGAGGTTTGAACATAAGGTTTTCTGATGAAATAATCTGTGGTATGATTGAATATAACATATCCCTGTAATATCACATCTTGTTTATTACTGAGCTCTGATTCGTACAAAGTACATTCGTATACTTTTGTTAGAGATCTGTCTATCATATACTCCTTTATTGTCCTTTGTTGACTTCCAAACATGAAAGCAGTACATACATGATTCTTGTCAAGCCATTTTTTTGTTTGTTCTATCTGAACATGGTACATTTCCACTTTTTGTCACGCTAACACTGTTCACTTGGGGACATATCTTAATTGCTTGTTGTTCTGACCCTCACACAGTTGTTTTCTGTTGGTTGTTGAGCTCTGAGCCGTACACAGATAATTCCTTCTTTTTATAGAGATGTGACACGTACATATTTCTATATTTTCGATTGAGTTACGACCTCTTCCACAGAACTTGCATTTCTCTTGTCGAGCGATATTTGTTTGTTTGTACAACAGAACAGCTATTGTTTTTGCCAAGATCTGAGCCCAACACACTTCATTCAAGTATCTTTTCTGTATTTCTTGTTAGGAACTTCACAAAATTCACGCTATTCGTTGATCAATACTGATCCGTACAGCGCGCATTTCTTTTTGTCGCGCTCTGATCCATTTACAGTGTATCACTGCCTCTTATGCTTCCATCTAAAGACACTCCTTCATTGTTCTTTTTGGTAACCCTTACACAGTTTTTTCTGTTCGTTTGAACACAGTTCCCCCCAATTTTTTTGTTGAGCTCCATTCCTACTTCTTGTATAACTGAAACATAGGCTTACTTCTCTCCTACTTCTTCCGGAACTGTGGTTTATACATATTAGATTTCCTACTGTGTCGAAATCCTTTTATGATTGGTGGGTCTTGGTTATATATGTGGGAATTTCACCAAAGGTATGATATAATAGAGAGATATTGCAGTTCATAATAACGTCAGTCAGTAATAAAGTTGTCCTTATTTTGCTGCCTGCCTTTATTAGAGGACGGTTAAGGACACGATTTAAGGCTCCTTTATTTTCTCTTAGGGTAAGATCGTGGACACGACATAACTCATTCCTGATAATTAATTGATTTTTTCAACACCTATCGACATCGAAGCCCCTTTGGCCATTTTATCATCGCAATAATTGTATCTTAGTATTATATAAATTGTAGAACGAAAAATCTGAGAAACTAGATTTTATTCATAGGTTATGAATAACAAACCGCTGTGTAAATAAGGGACGTACAGACAAAATTGCAATAACTCTGTTTTAAATCACAGAATAGTGCCAGTCATTAAAAAAGTTGCCGTTAATACTGGCTGGCGTTATTACAACATATCTCTAATGTCACGATATTTCATCCCATACCCTTATTCTAACAGAATTAGTTATCCCATTCATTATTATTCTGAACACAGGGAAACACCAACGTGTTTCACGTATGCAGGTTGACTCTCCTGCTCTGGTCGATTAGAACCCATTCCAAAAGGAGTGGGCTTTTCTCATCAATTATTAAATTCTGCTTTCCTTCCTTTAATCTAGCACAGCAAATGGAAACATTCGCATACGTCTGGGTGAATGGGATGTCAGAGACCAAGATGAGAGATTGGCACACGAAGAATATTCCGTAGAGAGGAAGGAAGTGCATCCCTCGTATTCGCCGTCCGATTTCAAGAACGACGTCGCTTTAGTCAAATTAGATAGGAACGTGAGATTCAAGCAACATATCATCCCTGTGTGCCTCCCGCCTACTACGGTGAGTAAATTTACTTCGATTTGGATGGATAAGACTAGGAAAATTAACAGTTCTTTGGGATAAGAATTTTCGGGTGTTTACTGAAAAAATATCAACAGTCATTTCAGGATTCATTCAATCCTTATAATAGAATTCCTTCGAATAGAAACCTACCTTCAAGCATGACGTGAACATAAAATGCTTGAATTTTTGCTGAAGCTGGCAGTCACTTGTAATGGAAGAATATCAATAATAATAATTCTTTAAATCCAGATATGACATTTCATTCGGAACCTCTCACTCGAGTCTATTATAAAATCAAACGCAATAGGTAGCGATGAAATATCTTTGAAAATCAGGTTATCTGTACTCTACCTAACACCAGTTTATCACCTACATTATGAATAAATGCCTATTGTCTTCTATGGCAGAAATCAATGCATATATAAGCAAATCCATCCCAGAAAATACCGTGAAGAGTAAAGAGTATATGAACGAGTATATTTTAATGATTTTATACTGTTCACGAAATAATCTTCAGTAGTAATACTATAAGTACTTCAAAATAATCAGGTTATACATCGATAACTTGTTGCATAATTATGAAGAGACCGCGAAGCGGGTGGATTATTCTGTCAAACTGACACGATTTGTAATTATGCAGGAAGTTTGAGATGTATAACTGTATTTATTTTGAAGTACGTATTGTATTTGATACGATTATTTTTTGAGTAAATTAAGTAAATATATAAACAATTTATTCATTTAAATACAAATTGGTGCAATGAAAGTTACAATTATTATATAATACGTTTTTTTAACTGAGTTATTTTCGGCACAGGAAACGTGGCCACTGCTCATTGAAGTGCTGGAAATACTGGAGGTGTTATTACTTGAACCTGCAGCGTTTTTAAAATTGGATCTCATCTTATTTATTATGTTTTGGTGATGTTGTTCATCTATCTGTAGGTAGGGTTTGATAGAATTGCTATTACCATGTCCTGTTATTTTAATAAGTTCTTGTTCCGATACACCTGCTTTTGCCAATTGTGAAACAGCAGTGGCTCGGTGAGAATGATTTGAAAATGTTTTGTTTGTCATATTCAAATTTGCCAATTCTGCAGACTTTTTGGTCCATTAACTAATTTCATGCACTCCAATTGGCATATTTTTGTACCAGCCAAGGATTTTATCTTTTCTCCAGTTGGGATTTACTGTTTTAATATTGATGTTTTCGCTTCTTTTCATCATTAGCTTATCTAGAAGTCTCACTGGACAACGACTCACTTCATTATGGTTAGGTACAAGCCATTTATTATTAGCACATGGTTTTGCTCCTCCCTGTGTGGTTTTGGTAAATATAGAATTATATTGTATTCTACCAGTTGGAGTATCATAATTTCCAGTCTCTTTTTGAAAATAATGAGTCAAGCATGACGCTCCTTCATTTCATTTCCACGCAAGTTCTACAGAAGCAATTAAGAAAAAATTTATTTGTAATCCTTCAGGTGTATTTTCATCCCACGCTTCTATCATTGCTATGCACTCGTTATCTTTAAATGCTGATGCACTAACCTTTCTCTTGTCCGGTAACATTTGAAGTTCCCTTCTTTTTGAATTTCTTGCGTTTCGTGCGGCTAAAAATATGGGACTAGAGAATGGATCAATTACTCTATTAAACTCCTTCATATATTTTTCTTGTACTTGTTTTGCCGTAATGTTCCACATCGTTTTAACCACATTTTCTTTATAATTTTCTCCATTACATTTTCGCATATTGAAAGCCCAATCTTTCAAAATGGACGCTATCATTTCAGTGGAAATTGATTCATAGCACATATTTTCTTTCACTGCAAAACGTAAGAAATTGTTTCCATACGTACTTTTTTGTTTTCACTGTATTATGAGGTTCAGTATTTTGTATACTTTCGTCTATTGCATTTGATGATAAATCTCCGAATTGACTAATTTTTGAACAATTTTTGATAAATGTCACAATTTGACAGTTCTGTTTGTTGTATATTGATGTCGATGTGGTTACTATGAAAATGAAATTATTTTAAAATTTTCGATTGGTGGAGCTACTCTATGTATAATCAGGTATTATCAAAATTATACGAGGTAATTTAACTAAATTGGACATTCTGATTGGTTGAAAATCATACGAAAAAAATAATCCTGAATATTAATCCACCATAACAAATAGAGACTATTATTTTCTTCAATTCACCCCAAGTACCTTGTATTTTGACAATTTAATAAGACCATATTAACATTGATAATCTGAATAACTCCAGAGAGCTTTAGCTTGAGGGAGTTATTCTTTGATTATTAATGTTCATATGGTCGAACTGAATTGTCTCAAAATACAAGTTACTCGAGATGAATTAAAGAAAATAATAGTCTCTATTTGTCATGGTCGAGTGATATTCAGGAAGATTATTTCATGAACAGTATAAAATCACTGAAATATACTCGTTCATATACTCTTCACGGTATTTTCTGGAATGGATTTGCTTATATATGCATTGATTTCTGTCATAGAAGACAACCCAAAAAGAGACATTTCAATTTTGAGCGACTGAGTTGTCATCGTTTTACACTTATATAAACGAAAGAAAGCTTTGTTTACATGAATAGCCGTGTTTACCTAAATATCTGGTTGTTTACATAAATAGCCGCTCATATCACATATCATGTGACTTCAGTCATGAAATTCCATTGGTGTGGCAATGTGTGAATGAAATAATGACTAATATTTCCGATAAATAAAAATAATAAACCTGAAAGCTTTGCAGATATTAGACCTATAAATATATTACCAGCTCTGTCAAAAATTTTGGAAAAGTCAATTTATGGTCAAACGTATGATTACGAAAATAAAATTTTGCCTTTATGTCATAGTACAACTACTGCACTCCTAGCAATTACGGATGATATCATAGGTAACTTAGATAAAAGTAAAACTGAATTAATTGTATCTATTGATTATAGCAAAGTATTGTGATACAATGAACCATCGAATATTATGTAAAAAATTAAAATATTTCGGTTTTGATTATACCTATATCCTGCTTTCTAATCAAATCATTTCTAAATGGAAGGACTCATTGTGTAGTTGTTGAGAATAAAAAATATACAGAGATTGAGGTGGCGCACGGGGCCCCTCAGGAATCGCTCCTTGTCCCCCTTGTTTTCACTATTTATTCTTCGGCCTTCTCAAAATCTCTTCAACATTTTCAGATTCAAACATACGCCGATGACACTATCTTTTATAATAGTGATGAAGTGGAAAGCCTAATAGGAAAATAAAGCAGTCTCAATGTTGACATAAATAACTTGGTGGAAATATCTTAAAATCATTCTCTTAAGATTAATCCCTCTAAATCATCAGCAATCAGTTTTGGTCGAACCAAAGATCGTCAGAGGGCCACATGACACATTCAAATGTTTAGGACTACTGATTGATCACAATCTAAAATTTGAAAAACATGTGAATAATATTTATTCGACGTTTCCATGGACTATTGAAAAATATATACTCGAACAGGCATTACCTCAATAAAAAATTAAAGATAACTTTACGTGATTCATTAATTCTAACAATTTCCAATTACAGTGATATTGTTTATCGCCCGTGTCTTGATATGTTACCTCTGCTCGTATTCAAAAAGTTCAAAATTCATGTGTAAGGCTTATTAGAAGCTTCCATTCAGGGAGCACGTAACTTCTCATAATAAAGAAATAGGATGGTTGAAAATGTTCAAATTATACATAAATGAAATACCAGAAGTATTAGCGAACAAACTCATACCTCGCCATGACATACACAATAGAAATCTACGAACAACTACTACACTCACTGTACCTTAACAATCTCTAGTTTTCTACGAAGAATCTTTTTCATATCAGTCAGCCTCAAAATTCAATAAATGCCACCCATATATGAAGAATCTACCCCTTTTACCATTTAGAAAATCAATGAAGAAGTTTTTACCTGACAAGCAGTGATCTAGAAGGAATTCTTTCTGTTTTGTTTGATTTTTTCAAATGACGATTTGATTTGTTATACCTACTAATAAGTATTAGTTATTGATATTATTATTGTTCAATTTCTATTGTGAACTAACAATTCAATGGCGAAACAACCCTGTTTGAGCGGAAGAGCAGCATTAGCTGAAATTCCGCCAGGTGAAATAAAGATAATTTATTATTATTATTAAATACGGGTTCAGAAGAATCAGAAAATGAAACTCGATTCTTACTTGAACGGCGATAGGAGTCCTGCTGTGGATCTTTGTTGTTATTTTATGAATCTTTGAACTCAAAGAAAGGCAGACTGAAAACTCGTTAAAGATGGCGATAGGCAGCCTTGATGTGGGACCCAGGTAGCCATGACTGTCGTCACCAGGTGATTTGTTTGAATTTTGTTCAATACAACTTCAAACTTCTGGGATTTGCTCGCTAAGTGTGTTTTAGGGATTAGTGAGCTTTCATAGAACATCCCTGGTCTCACCGTGGCCTACAGATCTGCTTTGCTTACCGGTTTTGCTTGCCGGTTTGTTCGCTCGAGGGCTCCTCTTCTTGTGCCAGTGGTGCCGATTTGGGAAAGTGAGGAAATTCCGTAAAACTTGATGTGTGAGCTCTCCTGCAGTTTGAGCCGCCTGTGCCACCAGCTTTTCAAGATCCGGGACAGGTGTTTGACGGCGCATTTCACAAACACATGATGGGATATTCGTTTGCGTGTGGCCAAATTGTTATTTCAATTTTCTTCATCAGCTGGTTTGGTTTGATCCAAATGTCATTGTTGCAGACGGTTCGAGTCCTAGTGTTGAATATGATATTCTTTATACACAGGGATACAGCAACCGATAAGTCGTCGCTATGATTTGCAGTAGCAAATATTTATATAACGCGGTCTTCACGAAAGATGTGGCTGAAATATGTGAACTATAATATTATGACAAAGAACATCTATAAGATAATTCTGAAATTCCTCTACAACATCGAACAGAGATAAACACGGTGAGAAATAAACATGCAGGGTGTTCTTTCTAAGATCTGTGTGGGCAAGAGTTAACAGACGATCGATTTCTCCACAAATTTTCAAATAACCGAATTCTAGGAGTGAAGAGAGTGTCCAGACAACAATGAACTATATTTTGGTAACCATTTCTATCTCTGTCAGAATTTTGAGGAATTTAATAAACATAGGCCCATTTCAATCAAGCTGACTATCAATTATCTATATTAGTTGACGACGATATCAGTATTGAAAAACGACTGCATCTTATCAATAAAACCCTTTATTTTCCGAGTATAGAATTTTGAATCAGATTGCTTATCGAAATCCTTGAATTATTTCAGATGAAGTTAGTTGGAAAGAAGGCCACTGTAGCCGGTTGGGGAAGGACCAGGCATGGTCAAGCTTCAGTTCCTTCTACTTTACAAGAAGTCGATGTTGAAGTAATACCAAATGAACGATGCCAAAGATGGTTCAGAGCGGCTGGGAGGAGAGAAACTATACATGACGTGTTTTTGTGTGCTGGATATAAAGAGGTGAGTCTTCACGCTAGAAAATGTTAATGTTAAAGTCTGGTTCGCCAAAATAGGCTAGTTCAATTTTAAAATTGATCCTTCTAACTAATACCCATTCGTCATATTTTTGTGGGGATTCCAACCTTTCACGGTCTGAAAATGAAAAAATATAGGCGAATATGTCTAAGAAACCGCCATGTTCTTTAAATAGAGAAATATTATTAAGTTGTTTTGAATACTATAAGCTACCGAAGAAATCATTAACTATTGGTTCAACTGAGGAGAAAAGTGTGAAACAAATTCGTGAATAGGTAATTCTGGCGTGTTACAAAAACTCTCGAAGACTTTCAAAGCTCCACCATTATGATAATATTCAATGATCAATTTTAATAAAGGAAGATATAGAATAAGGTACTCTCAAGTCCATACCATTTTCGAAAAAATTAGGGGCTTTGTATAAGTTCAAGAGAGTTGTTTTCCAAGAAGAATATCAGTATATTTATTGTCAAAGCATCAGATAACCAGTACCTGATGATGAAGGTATATTTTGTAATGCGATTTGGCCGAAATCTAAGAGGTCCCGGGTTTGAATCCCTGATGATCCATATCTTTTAATTCAGTTGTTATTTGCATATTTTGAAGTATTGTGCATGTTCTGACGAATTATATGAACTATTAATTCATTTTCATTTCTAGGGAGGACGAGATTCATGCCAGGGAGACTCAGGAGGGCCATTGACACTAACCTTGGAAGGTCGGAAAACTCTAATTGGTCTCGTTTCATGGGGAATCGGCTGCGGCAGAGAACACCTTCCCGGTGTATATACGAATATCCAGAAATTCGTGCCGTGGTTGGATAAAGTTATGGGACAACCCTGATAAGTCGGATTATCGATATTGAAGCGAGTGTGGAGATATTGTACATAAACTATCATTTTCATCATTCATTGACAGGGGTTGCCAAATCCAATGAGTGTTTCGAATCAACTAATTAATTTTAAAAATGTGATTTTTTTCCAATTGTTGCGTGTTATTTGACTGAAAATAATAATTTTCATGCGAAACTATTCGATGTTTGAAAAATTCAGAGCATTTTTTCGTTTCCACGATACATCTATCCAAATATTTGATTGGTAAGGGCATGATGACCACTCGTGTATGAATTGTTCAAAAACATTTTGATTTGAAAATATTACAATTTTGATCTGGATCCTCTAAACTGGATCACTATATCATCAGTACTTCATGTGACTGTATTTTTTCGTTACTAAGTTAGGATCACTAAAAGTCACCAAATGAAAAATGTTCCCTGAAAACTTTTCAAGTGGAAATTGTAAATCAACCAAATTTTGGTGATTAACTGAACAAATGAATTGATTGGGTGTCATGCATGAGTCAGTTGTTTTGCTACAAAGTCAGGAAGGTTCAAACCTGAAATTTTGAAATGACTGAGGGTTTTTATTATTTTTCAACAAAACGAGGTTTACGGGACATTGTTCTAAATGGAAGTAGTGTAGTCGTGTGTAAGTCGATTGAAGAAAATTATTTTTTATAAACCAATCCCCAGCCAATAATAATTTGACATTTGTCATCGCTGACACATGGCAAATGTCAGTGTATCAAAATACAGTGTTTCAAATTATAAAAACCAAAACTCATTACCAACCTGACAGCAAAAAAACGATCACCGACAGCCTGTGGTAATGAATTTTGGTTTTTAATATTTGAAACACTGTATTTTGATACACTGACATCTGTCAGATTCAAGGGATTGGCTGGGGATTGGTTATAATAATTTGACATTTGTCATTGCTGACACATGGCACATGTCAGTGTATCAAAATATAGTGTTTCAAATATTAAAAACCAAAATTAATTACCAACCTGGCAGCAAAAAACCGATCACCGAAAGCCTGTGGAATATTGTCAATTGAAGAGCACTTTCATTCAAAAACTTTACTTACTTCAATTATTGCAAATACAAGTACTTTTATACCGAAAATAATCCGGGAAACCTGGGTTTGTTGAGAAATATTGAAAGTTTTGTCATTTTGAAGTTTCCAAATTCATTTTTCTGAAATCGTTCAAGAATGCCCACTTTCTCGGAGCAACTTCAAGCCTCAAAATACGCTAATCTAGTATTTTAGTCCGTTGCTAAGCAACGAACATTCCTGGACCGTTTTCGGCACTAAACTGTATGGGAATAGTATATTGTGTATCTAGTAGTAAAAGCAATACATTCCCGGACGACAATGTAAATTGTTGGCCGAGGCGATAAGCCGAGGCCAACAAGCATTGAAGTCTGGGAATGTGCTTTTACTACGAGGTACACATACTATTTTTCTGAAATCGCAATCAGCATTATCATAAATTAGGAAATTATACTTATTGTTTGCGTGCATTCATTTACTGTCTAAAATGTATACAAGCCGTCAAAAATTTTCCCGGATCGTTTACGTACTTTCCCTTACAGTTTAGTGCAGAAAACGGTCCGGGAAAGGTCGTTGCTTAGCAACGGACTAAAATACTAGATTTGCGTATTTTGAGGCCTGAAGTTGCTCCGAGAAAGTGGGCATTCTTGAACGATTTCAGAAAAAATACTTTTCCGTATCGTAAACGATCCGGGAAAATTTTTGATGGCTTGTATACATTTCAGACAGTAAATGAATGCACGCAAACAATAAGTATAATTTCCTAATTTATGATAATGCTGATTGCGATTTCAGAAAAATAGTATGTGTACCTCGTAGTAAAAGCACATTCCCAGACTTCAATGCTTGTTGGACTACATTGTCGTCCGGGAATGTATTGCTTTTACTACTAGATACACAATATACTATTGTATTGTCTGTCGCCAAACATTGGTGAATTCGAATTATACAAACATAATGAGAAAAAGATTAGTAACCATTCGAATTTTTTCAAAATATTGAATACATCTAGGAGGTACTTGCTTAATGAAAATTGATGTTTACATTAGATCTAATAAAGTTTCACCTCCGATAAATTTCAGAGATAATGGATTTATAAATTATTTCTCCATACAAATGATTTTATTTAGAAATATTATATAAACTGGTATAATATGTGAAATTCATTAAAGTTGAAATTTCCTTATACATTGAAACATTCAATAACTCATAAAACTAAATGCATATTACGATGAAGGGAAAATATTTTGATTTCAAAACCCCTAGTTAGCAATAAATACAGTGTGTCTTACTTCTCATTGAACACTACCGTGACTTCCTTCATTCTCCATGTATAATTGATAAATTTCCAAAATCGATAGAAGCCCCAAAAATTCACAAATTGGTCTAGAAGGGGTAGTTTTAAGTAATATAATACACTGCACGCTAGCAGCAATTGAACAACTAATATTTTCGAAAAACAATAAAGGCGTCAGATTCGTTTACATAATTACCATTTTTCTATTAATCCACTTGATTTGTGAAAAAAATCAACTCTAAACAACACAAAATTTATCTCACCTCTTATGGAATCATTTTCGTAATTTCCATAATTTTTGACGTCAAACTGTACAGTTTGGCTGCATCTATCGATTCTAAGAATTTTACAGTACTACGTCAAAAATTACGGTAGTAACGGAAGCATTTGCATAAGGAGTGAGACACATTAGGATTTTCCAGAACTGAATGTTTTTCGGAAAAAATGGATAAGCAGTAAAATTGTGATAATTTCTATATATTTCGCCTCCTACTTCGTCTTTTTCGTAAATGTCGGTGGTCCAATTGTGTATATCACTTGAAATTACTCCTTCTAGATCACTATGTATATGTTTGATGTGCCAATTGATTATGAGAATTTCACAATTCAGTATGAAACATTTTGGTAGTTACGGGGATGTTTCCATGAAAAGTGAGAAACACTGTAAGTATTTGTTTTGTACATATACTCTCAAAAGTGTTTGGCCCCTTGCAATGCCGTAGTTTGGCAATATCTCCCATTCCTTCAGATAATCCTATAAAAGTGTCAAAAACGGTGCCTTCCTTGAATTGATTACCAAATAATTCGGTTGATACATTTGCCAATGGTGAAGTGCTTACCGGAAAATCAAAAGTATCTGTTAACTATTTATATCGAAACGTTAGAAAATAATTTTAGTTTCATGTAAGTGTAAGCTGCTGGGAATGTAAAAATATCCTGTGAAACATAAGAGAAAAACGAGAATATCCGAATGCAGTTATTTGTATATCTGTATCAGATACGTTATTTATGTTATAGTTATTTGTAATGTATTAGAAAATAAAGTATTATTATCAGTCTGTGTTTGATTTAAACTACTTACCAGATGAAGTGGGACAGACAAAAAATTGCCTAATTTTGACTAGCTAGAACTTGGACGTTTCTTGGCCTATGATGGATTTTCAACCAAAGGTGAAAAGCGTCATTCTTGGTCTATGCGTCATTCGCGTCGGGTTTCTTTTTCTGTCATTCGTTCTCTTTGTGCAGGGTGAGTATTTAGAGCCGAAAACATTTCAAATTTTTGACCAGTAATTTGGGAAATGTGAGGGACCCTTGAATTATTTTTAGATGATGGATGAATTGTTGGGCCGATACCTCGAGACGTCTTTGAAATAATTTTAATAAATTGCGTTGCTATAGAAATATCGCCATTTTATGAAATTCTGTTTTTATTTCAAAATGTGGCATTTTTAAGAGTTAAACAAAAACAGCCACCATCTAAACTACAACAAGGGATATTTCTACTGAAGATAGTTAACACCGGTGGCGCGCAAAAAGTGGTTTATGATATTTAGAAACGAAAATTCGTTTTTTTTTTTAAATTCGACAGTTTCATTGATCGTTATAGTTAAAAAGGTGCCCTACCTTTAATCAGCATGAAGCTGACAAATTCAGAGGAAGAGGATTCTGTAATGTAGACAAATTAAAATTCCAGTTTCATTATTTTTTTACTCTTTTACTCATTTAAGATGAGCATCCATGTAATTCATTGGCATATAAAAGAGGTTCCCTTATACAAGGCGATCCAAAAAGTTTGAATCATATGGAAACATTTTTAATAATCTTATTAATTGCTGTTATTTGTTCGCCCAGTAAGGTTTCCTAATCGTGAATAGTTTTGACGAGCCTTTAATCTCTGACCATGTACGGGCCTACTGGTAGTGCATGTCAGTGAGCAGTAGTAGTACCTTTGTTAACTTCTACATTTATCAATTCTGCATTGGAAAGTCGCGACATTTCTTTCGACTTAAAACTTTATTTCTGCATGTTGATGTAAATAAAAATGCCACCGAGGAAATAATATTTTGACATTAGATTGCATTTTAAGTCTAAACAAATATCAATTATTGTTGTCGTCTAAATGCCACGACTTATCAGCGCAGATTTGGTGAAAATCTTAAGAATGCGGCAAATAAATTATACAATAAGAGAGGTTGCCGACTTACTTGATGTCAAGAAATCATCTGTAGGAAGAGCTTTGCAAAGAGAAGCTAACAACGGTACTGCTGCTTACCGACACGGCGGAGGAAGTCGAAAAATAACAAATCCCGTCAGGGCCGATCAATAGTACGCACTGCAATTAGAAATAGGGTTTGGACTGCCAAAGAATCCGAGCGCACCTGCAGTTAAACGTTTCAGCAAACACTATCAGAAGGCGCCTACATGCCCAAGGATTAAATACTCGTCGTCAGGCAAAATGTCCACTTTTAACAAATAATCACCGGGCGAACAGAAGAAGATGGTCTGAAGAACACATACATTGGCATCTTCGGTGGAGACTGTCATTTCGCTGATGAATGTCGTTTCAACCTGTATAATTCCGATGGCCGATTGTTAACTTGGCGGAGACAGGGAGAACGTTTCTTAGAAGAAAACATGCGTCCACAAGTTGCATTTGGCGGTGGTGGATTGACAGTTTGGGGCGGTATTCAACACAACGGAAAGACAATTCTTGTGGTGTTTCGAGACAATGTTAACAGCATAGTCTACCTGAATGAATGTCTGATTCAGGAATTTCTTCCGCATGCTCGAAATTATGGCGATGATTCTGTTCTTGTGGATGATAATGCTCGGCCTCATCGGGCAGTATTAGTAAACAGGAATCTGCCAAAATGTTAATCGTAGTGAATTGCCTCCCAGATCTCCAGACTTGAATCCTATTGAACACGACTGGAGTTGGATGAAGTTGGAGTTTTCCCGAAGGGAACGTCATCCAGAAACTCTTGACGATCTCGAACAGATAATTCTGGATCTCTGGGAGGTAGTTTCTAAAGAACTAATCAACGAATTAATTTCGAGCATGCCAAGTCGGTGCCAGGCAGTTATTCAGGCTAGAGGGGGGGCAACGCCTTACTGAATAAGATTAATATTCTTGTTTTAATTTGAGGTATCTTTATAGTTTTTTAAATAACGTTTTCTTATGTTCGTAAACATATGGATCCTTTTTTGTACGATGAATTCATTGAAAAGAAATCAATTACATGTATGCACATTGTTAATTAATGTAAAAAAAATTAAACTGGAAATTTAATTTGTCTACAATACAGAATCCCCTTATGCACGCCTCTAAATTTGTCAGCATCATACTAATTAAAGGTATGGCACCTTTTGAACTGTAACGATCAATAAAACTGTGGAATTTTTTCAACAGAAACGAATTTTTTGCGAGCCGCTGGTGTTAATTATCTTCAGTAGAAATGTCTCTTGTTACAGTTTAGATGGTGGCTGTTATTGTTCAACTAAAAAAGTCCACAATTTGAAATAAAAACGGAATTTCATAAAATGGCGATATTTCTATAGTAACGCAATTTAATAAAGTTATTTCAAAGACGTCTCGAGATATCGGCTCAACAATTCACCCAACATCTGAAAAAATGTTCTAGAGTCCCTCACATTTCCCAAATTATTGGTAAAAACTTTGAAACGTTTCCAGCTCTAAATTCTCACCCTGTACAAAGAGAACGAATTGCAAAAAAAGAAACCCGACGCCAATGACGCATAGACCAAGGATAACGCTTTCCACCTTTGGCTGAAAATCCAACATCGGCCAAGAAAAGACCAAGTTATAACTAGTCAAAATGAGGCAATTTTTTGGCTGTCCCACTTCATCTGGCAAGTAGTTTAGTTATTTGTAATGTATTAGAAAATAAGGTATTATTATCAGTCTGTGTTTGATTTATATGACTAACTGATTGATATTAATTTTCAGCTTTCTTAACTAAACCCTCTGGGTTCAGTATACTGTTCCCAAAGGCGGTCTTCCTCTGATGGATGGGTGCAGGGGGTTCTATGTGGAGGAAGACGAATAAATTCATCTTCTAGGTATCACCTACATAAGGGATCATCTACGTTTCCAATGATGGCCAAATGCCTTTACATATGATTGTACCTTGTCATCAGCTTGAGATCTCGTCTACCAAATGAGAGCCCCTTTAAAAAATTTTTGAAAGCCCAATCATAAAGAACGACGATTTATCATCATGACAAGTGTGTATTGAAATGATTATATGAACTGTTCTTCCATTGCAGTGTTGACTAGGCTGTTGGATCTTCTCAAGAAGGATTCTACCCCAATAGGTGGTTTTTCTGGCCCCTTCTTGGCTAGTATATGTACCATTTCATTACTGAAGAGACCTGAGTGACCCCGGAACCCATATAAGATTTACTCTTCTTCGTTTTGTCAGGTTTTCCAAGGCCTTTCTACAGTTAATTTTGTTTGATCTGAGATGTCACTATTATATTGTCCGAACATATCACAAAAGGTTTTCGACATATATCGTCAACATTTTCTTGAGTATGGCGTACACTTCAGCCTGGAACATTGAGGCGTATTTATACAGTGAGGGGCAATATTATGGAATAAATTCAGTTTTACGAGAATAGGCAACTTTTGAGACAAATCCCGAAACACGTCGATTTTTATTTCCAAATTATGATTTTGTGGCAGATATGTCATACTAGTGACGTCATCCATCTTTGCGTCATGACGTAATCGATGATTTTTTTAAATGAGAATAGGGGTCGTGTGATAGCTCATTTAAAAGGTTATTCAATTCTCTATTCAGTGATATGAACATCAACATAATTATTTATACAGGGTGGCCAAAAAAATATTTAATTTGTAAATGAAATTAATTGTCACAAAAAGAAGTATTATCATTTATTAAATACAAAATTACATTGTACTACTGTCGGAAAACAGAAAAAAAAATTATTTGACAAATAAAAATTGCTTTTCGCTTAAATTAAATGTTCAAATTGCCACCCACCGGCCTCTTGGCAGTAATGGAACCGACGAATACATTCTTCTTGAACATTGTGGATCATTTCTGGAGGTATATTACGAATTTCCAATCTAATTCTATTTCTTAAATCTTGTAAATTCTGTGGTCTATCGATGTAAACTTTTGATTTTAAGTAACCCCATAGGAAAAAATCAAGTGGTGTAAGATCTGGAGATCTTGCGGGCCACTCTATTGTTCCTCGTCGACCAATCCATCTCCTAGGGAAACATCTGTTTAAAAAATCACGAACAGGACGTGCAAAGTGCGGAGGTGCACCGTCTTGCTGAAACCATATGTTTTCGTTTGGCGAATTACGATCATTTTCATTTGGAAACATGTCTGTAAGGGCGGGTATAAGTTCATTTTGTAAAAAATCAAGATATATTTGCCCCGTAAGAGACCCATCGAAGAAAAAAGGACCTATAATTCTATCCTCGACTATCCCTGCCCACACGTTTAGTTTTTGAGGGTGCTGAGTGTGTACCGCAGTCATCCAATGGGGATTATCTTGACTCCAATATCTGCAGTTTTGCCGATTCACTGTTCCATTTAAACAGAAGGTTGCTTCATCAGAAAAAAGGATTTCACGAATGAAGCGTGGATTTTGATTACATAAATCTTGCATTACTTCACAAAACTGCATTCGGCGATCTGGATCATCCTCATTGATTTCGTGGACATTATGAATTTTATACGGATGATATTTCTCTTTTTTCAGCACACGTAAAACAGACCTTTTAGAAATGTTTGTATCAGCTGCAATTTGCCTAGAATTAATTTGAGGATTCTCTGCCACACTTAATAATACAGACAGTTTCACATCCTCATTCATTGGTGGACGACCAGCATTTGCAACATGTTTCACGTGTCCAGTTTCTCTAAATTTCTTCTCAATTTTACTAACAGTGGATTGTGTGATAGGCGTATTAGGATATTTTATGGTAAATAAATTACATACTTCTTGTTGTGTTCTGGTTCTATCTCCATATCCAACCATAATTAATACTTCGATTCTTTGTGTTTCAGTTAATGGGGCCATTATTTATTTATTTCATGAAATAAACTAGTCCTTATGAGAAAATGTCAAGAACTGACTTACATTTGACCCAAGCCAACTCGATTTGTAAAAACTATACTTTTTGCTATCTTTTTAGTTCTCATTATTTATTTGCCTAATATCGGAATTTATTTTTGTTTCTTCATAGTAGTAGAAAGCACAGCAGTTCTAAACATTTATTTATAAACTGTTTCAAGTGTTTCAATAGTAGACAAAATCAATGAGGATGATCCAGATCGCCGATAGACCACACATTTCCAAGATATGACAAATAGCATTACATTGGAAATTCGTAATTCAACTCCAGAAATGATCCACAATGTTCAAGAAGAATGTATTCGTCCGTTCAATTACTGCCAAGAGGCAGGTGGGTGGCAATTTGAACATTTAATTTAAGCGAAAAGCAATTTTCATTTGTCAACTAATTTGTTTTTCTGTTTTCCGACAGTAGTACAATGTAATTTTGTATTAAATAAATGATAATACTTCTTTTTGTGACAATTAATTTCATTTACAAATTAAATATTTTTTTGGCCACCCTGTATAAATAATTATGTTAATGTTCATATCACTGCATAGAGAATTGAATAACCTTTCAAATGAGCTATCACACGACCCCTATTCTCATTTAAAAAAATCATCGTTTACGTCATCACGCAAAGATGGATGACGTCACTAGTATGACATATCTGCCACAAAATCATAATTTGGAAATAAAAATCGACGTGTTTCGGGATTTGTCTCAAAAGTTGCCTATTCTCGTAAAAATGAATTTATTCCATAATATTGCCCCTCACTGTATATACGAATGGATTCCTTATAGTCCTTCTTCTTTTATGTATCTTGCCTCCGAACCACAAGCTGTCTGTATACCAAACTATGCTATCGGCAGGAGGCAGGTTTGATGCTCCTGGAATTGACAATGTTTAGCTATACTCAGAAATGGGCAGAAGGATGTTCCTTTTCAATGGTAGAATGGTACGCTTATAAAAATATTACCCCCTGAATTTGATTTTCCTCTCAAATGGAGATTTCATAACCTTATCAAGAATAAGTAACCTCTGAAAATTTGGATTGTACATATTTGAAAATTTGGTCGTACTAAGGAATTTTTGACGTTTAATTTCTTTTTATATGTTCAACCTTGTATTTGAGCATGAAATTTTGGATATATGATTTTTTAATTTATCGAGATTTTTAGGGGTCTACCCCTCAGGCCATTTTTTCGATTTATTTTTGTTTTCTGTCCATCGAGTTAAAATTCACAAAGTATACTAATTCCATCATTGTGAATTCATGTGAGTTCGCAGAATTGGTCTATCTTCAACCGTCCTCGAGTTGAAAAGTTCATCTGGAGTTAAGTGTGGTAATTTTCCACCAAATTTTTTTCTTTGTTATTTTTCTATTCATTTCCATAAAATCCAAACTCATCCAAACTTTTTTGTATATGCTCACTGAATTTGAATTCGACTTTCTCTCAATTTGAGATTTCACAACATCATTAAGAATAAGAAACCTCTGAAAATTTGAATCGACATTTTTGAAAATTTGATCGTGCTAAGGAATTTTTGACGTCCCATTTCTTCTTCTATCCTCTTGTATTTAAACATATACAAATCATATATTTTTGGAATCGGCATGAATTTATGGATATATGTGCGAATTTCAAGTGAATGTTATGATTTCTGTATTTATCCAGATTCTAATTTTTTGTATATGCTCACCGAATTTGAAATCGATTTTCTCTCAATTGGAGATTTCATAACCTTATTAAGAGTATAAGAAACCTCTTAGAATTTGAATCGAACATTTTTGAAAATCCGATCGTGCTAGGGAATTTTTGACGTTTTATTCCTTTTTTTATGCTCAATCTTGTATTTGGGCTTATAGAAATTATATACTTTTGGAATCAGCATGAAATTTTGAGTTATTCTTGTTTTCTGTCCATCGACTCAAAATTCACAACGTTACTAACTTCATCATTCTGAATTCATGGGCGATCGCAGAACTGGTCTATCTTTAACCGTTCTCGAGTTGAAAAGTTCATCTGGAGTTGAGAGTGATAATTTCCCACCAAATTTTTTTCTTCGTTTTTTGTTCTATTAATTTCCATAAATCCCAATTTTTTTTGTATATACTCACCGTATTTGAAATCGAATTCATCTCAATTAGATATTTCATAGACTCAAAGGAACCTCTGCAAATTTAAGTTGAATATTTTTCGACGTTTTTTTTCTTTTTTAATGCTCAACCTTGTATTTGAGCATATACAAATCATATATTTTTGGAATCAGCATGAAGTTTTGAATATGTAGTGCGGATATCAAGTGAATGTATTTGTCAAGACTTTTAAGGGTCTATCTACATCTTGGGCCTTTTTTCGAAGTTATTTTTGTTTTCTGTCCATCGACTTTAGATTCACAAAGTATACTAATTCTATCATTCTGAGTTCATTGGCGTTCGCAAAATTGGTCCATCTTTAACCGGCCTCGAGTTGAAAGTTTTATCTGGAGTTGAGAGTGGTAAATCTCCACCAAATTTTTTTGAAATCCCTACTCGGACCCCCGACTTTAATCTCAGGTATCATATTTTATTCTCGGGGATCCGACTTCAATCTCGGGGGTCCGATTTCATTCTAGGGGGTGCGACTTCGATCGCAGGGATCCAACTTCAATCTCGGGGATCTATCTGACTTTAAGCTCGGGGGTGCAACTTTCTTATGGGAATGTATGTAATTTAATATGTCACTTGACAGTACATAGTTTGATATTTGAATGCCATTCACATGTTTCAAACTTTGAACAAGGACATACGCTACTGGATTGAAACAGTTTTTGTCTCCTTATTCTGAATTCCCAATATTTCATAAATATACCGGAATTTTATCCCAACACCAAACCACTATTTTCAACACCTCGACACGTGTTTCGATCACCAAGTGACCATATTCATTACTACACCAAAGGTTCCAAACAGTATAGTGCAAGTACAATATTTCATATACAAAAAAATGTAAGTTTTGTTATCAAAATTGTCAACAGTTTTCAGCATATTTGGAGTTGAATAAGTGCGTTCGTGATATGAAAACCCAGTTGCTGTTAATTGTTCTGAATATCGTGGAATTCTCGTAAAAATAGTCTACTGTCACAAATTCCAGAGATATTTGAATGTGTATGATGTGAAAACTCTTTGTTAGTTATTTTTTATCAATAAATATAAAATTCTCCAAAAAATTGGTAAATTTTCAATAATATTTTGAATTTATTTCTCCTAGTTGTATTACATATTTGCTTAATTCCAGATTTTGAAAAACTTTAAACAATAAAAGAGATGCTTCACTCGAAGGTAGAAGTAATAATAATCCTCCCTCATAAACACTCGTAGAGTGTACCCAAAGGCGTAGCCAGTGCGGGTAGAGGACGGCTATTATTATTATTTGCCGAAGCACATAAATACTTTTGAATTTTTTATTCCTCGAATGAATTTGATTTTCATGAAAATTGTTGCAATAATTCAGAGGATTTAGCGTTTTAGAAAAACATCAGACTTTTTAAACAACTTCTAAAAAAATATTCAACAAAACATCTCCATATTACCTTCGCACGCACTCATTCAACTCCAAATATTTTGAAAACCGTGGTAATTTTTTTCAGTGACATTTGTATCTACAGAAATTATTAAGAAATGAAAAAAAGAAGACAGAGGGGAGGGGCGATAAGGGGTTATCATCTGCCGTACACCACTGTTTGAAGGTACATATACTATATTTACATTGATACGTTGAAACGATTACTGTAAAATTACATACTGAATTTTATTGAGAAAAGTCGAGCTGTTATGGAGTTATTCTGGAAAATATTTATATTTTTGCCTTTTACAACACCCACCTATATGTTTATAGGAACTTTCAGCCTTACAATGAAGTGAGGATTCTACCATCGAAGTTTTCCCTCTTCATTCTGAGACACCTGTATATATACCGGACAAAAAGATTAGAGGGACATATCATTTATGTTGATGTTACTTAATGAGGACTGAGTATACGAAGTTACAGTGTCAGGATGTATTATTCAATTCTTGAATTTTGACATGGAACTCATTATTCTTGATCCCGTAAACCTTCCGGTACCAACTTTCAATATAAAAATAATTATAAGCTGAAAAGTGGAGAAACACATTTTTGTAGGTTTGTATCTCATAAACCAAGATATTCATTCTACCGATATTCGAAGGAAACTGCTTTCAAAATCTAATAATAGTGTGACAACCACTGTAGAGAACTAAATGATCAATGAAAAAAGGAATATGCGGAATGAAACTCGAGCCCCCGAGATTACAATCGGGGGTTCGAGATTAAAATCGAACTCCCGAAATTGAAGCTGGACCCCATAGATTGAAGTCGGAAGTATGATAGTAAAGTCGGGGGTCCGGGATCAAAATCCTTCCCCCAAAATTAAAGTCGGATCTCCGAGAATAAAATCGGACCCCCGAAATTGAAAACAGATCCCTGATATTAAAGTCGGAACCCCGAGTTCAAAGTCGGGGGTATAAGATTAAATTCGGACCTCCCAAATTAAAGTAGAAAATCCAAGATTGAAGACGGACCCCTGAGATTAAAATCGGGGGTCAGAGATTAAAATCGGACTCCCAAAATTGAAGTTGGACCCCATAGATTAAAGTCGGAAGTATGAGAATGAAGTCGGGCGTTCGGGATCAAAATCGAACCCACGAGATTGAAGTCGGATCTCCGAGAATAAAATTTTAAAGTCGGGGGTATGAGATTGAATTCGGACCTCCGAAATTAAAGTAGAACCCCCGAGATTGAAGTCGTACCTCAGATATTGAGGTCGGGGGTCCGAGATTAAAGTCGGGGGTCCTAGATTGAAATCGGACCTCCGAGATTGAAGTCAGACCACTGAGATTACACTGGGGGGTCCGAAATTGAAGTCGGACCCCCAAGATTTAAATCGAACCCCCGATATTAGAGTCGGGGGTCTGAGATTGAAGTCGGACCTCCGAGATTGAAGTCGAACACCCGAGATTAAAGTCGGGGGTCCAACATTAAAGTCGTGGGTTCGAAATTAAAGTCGTACTCCCGAGATTAAGTCGAAGCCCCTAAATTAAAGTCAACGGTCCGAGATTAATGTCGGGGGTCCGAGATTAGAGTCAAATCTCCAAGATTAAAGTCGAACACCCAAAAATTGAAGTCGAACCCCCGAGATTGAAGTCGAATCCCCGAGATTAAAGTTGTGGGACCGAGATTAACGTCGGCCCCCGAAATTGAAGTCTAACCCCCGAGATTAAAGTCGAACCCCCGAGATTAAAGTATAGGGTCAGAGATTAAAGTTGTGGGTCCAAGATTAAAGTCGGTCCCCCGAAATTGTAGTCGAACCCCCGAGATTAAAGTCAAACCCCCAAGATTAAAGTATGGGGTCCGGGATTAAAATCGTAGGTGCGAGATTAAAGTCGGACCTGAGGTGAAAATCAAACTTCCGAGGGTTGAAGTCGGGGGTCCGAAAATAAAGTTGGATCTCCGAGATCGAAGTAGGAAATCTAGGCATTCGCAGAATTGGTCTATCTCCAACCATTCTCGAATTGAAAAGTTAATCTGGAGTTGAGAGGATGGTAATTTTCGACCAATTTTTTTTTCGTTTATGGGCCGTGGTGGTCGTGGCGGTAAAGCACTTGCCTCTCAATCATAGGGGCGTCAGTTCGATTCCAAGTATGGTCACTGGTCTCGTGCATGGCATCACACATTGAAAGGTAAGGGCCACGTCTTCCCCTTGCTCGCACAAGTCTCTGACTTCCGAGGGTTGCTCCTGAGGGTGCTCGTAACGTACATATATGGATGTTTGATGAACGTCCGATATTAAAAGTCCAATGAATATCCATAAAACGTTCAATTTTGGAACGTACAGGACATATCCAGAATTGCTTATCCATTGGACGTCCATATTAGGTCCTTGGACGTTTATTTGGACCTGAAACGGACATGTATTGGACGCACGACGCTGTATGAGATTTTCAGTTTATTGTTGTGTTTTCGTTTATAATTGTGGGGTGAACATTCGGTTAACAATTTATTTCTTACACATAACTATTTTGAAGCTATGGCTGATTCGACGGTAGTGAGTTTAATGGGATTCCGAGTTACCAATTCGGAATTCAGAGATACGAGGTCGGAATTATAGAATTCTGAGTTTCCAAGTCAAAATTCCGAGATACGAAGTCGGAATTATAGAATTACGAGTTAACAAGTCGGAATTTCCGGGATACAAAGTCGGAATTTACGAGATACTAAGTCGGAATTATAAAATTCCGAGTTACCAAGTCAGAATTCCTAGATACTAAGTCGGAATTTTAAAATTCCGAGGTACCAATTCGGAATTCCGATATACGAAGTCAGAATTATAAAATTCCGAGTTACCAGGTCGGAATTTTATTTATTAGCGCTTGAACCCAAACGGTTCAGCGGATAAACAAATCTGATAGGTTAAATTTGTAGAAATTGTTTTTCTCTTGTTATTGTTATTGAAAAGAGAGTTCCTGGAACTCGAGCATAAATAACGTAAAGATTATTGATAATCGTTGAGCGGTAGGTAATGTTATGTTATTAACTCAGGCATCCACCACCCATCAAGCCCCAGGACACCAGCGTTCTTGATCCACAGGAAACGCGTCGTGCCAACTCAGCATCCGAACTATTGTCCTAGGGTTCGTTAAGACAGCGACAGCACCAAAGTGACACACCTCTGACGTCTAGCAGGATGCACACCACAGTCGCCCGATCATTTAGAAATGTATCACCTCAATCGAAACAATTCCGCACTTCGGCAACTCGATCACCGGAGTAAAGTACTAACGGTACTCCCCTCTTGAGTACCTGCAGCGCTGCTTCGAAGGAGGTGAACGACCTACGACTCTCTGGCGATCTTGAGGATGGCACAACTCGTCTTCCACGTCCAGTCCAAGTCGTACTGCGGTTCTGTACGCAGTCATGGGGATGGTACCCAAGTACTAGCGCGCGAAAATTCAACCCTGCCAAAGGATCACTCTACTACGTGCCTTTAGGAGTTTGCATTTCGCTGAAAGTTCTGTGACGTTTCCGTGGTAATATTCAGATGAGATATAACGGTTGTTTGATATGTTCGTGTGAATTTGTGTCAGATTAGCGTTTGCTGTTTTGTTTAATTAATTTATTCTATCTAGTCCTATCAAGGTGAGTAGTTGAAAATCGACAATATTTCCATGCATCTTTCGGAATATCCCCAAATATCCCGTAATATTGTTATGGAAAAGACTTTCTGTTGAATTATCTGATTTTCTGTTGTGAAATCAGTGTAGATATGTGCATAGTAATTTCATCCACGGATTTTTTTTCAAGAATATTATGTTACTGTACAGCATCTCGTCACTTGAATATTTTTGATGTGGCTTAGTGTATGAAAAAATATATAACGTAAATATCACAGACTACTTTGATTACTCAAACAATGAGATTAACATAAAAAAAATTTTTGTAGCCCCGGAATAGCCTAAATGCATTCTGCAGCTTTTACAGCTGCAGAGGATCCCGCAAAAACCTGCAACACCATATCATCTCAAGATTGAAGAATATGAATCAAAACTGTTCAGCAAATCTGTCGAATTCTGAATATCTGATTCTCAGTTGTAATATCACAAGAGAATGGGAATAAAGTAAAAATAATTTTACAGGTTTTTCGAAAACTTGTTGCCAGACAATAGACTCGAGACACTATATATACATATAACATTTTTATTTCAACAATTTACTTGAATCACTATAAACAGAATGAAGTTTGGAATAATACAATTATTATGGATGTTGTGTCCTTGGCTGGAGGATTTTGTAACATTGTTTTGTTCTGTTGGATTGAAAGTTATTGCTTTCTCTGTGTCCCTTAGGTTATCAATTGAAACTGTTTCCAAATTGACACGTTACTCAAAATAGTATTCCTACATGCATTTCCGTTGATTTTCTTAAAATTTCATCGAATCATTTTTCACTTTTCATGCAAACTGATGACAGACGTCAGATCAAAAGTATCAGTTGTCACATAATAAAAACAAATACCACAAAAAATTCCCGCGGCAATTTTCAAGGTAGAAAATTCCCACTATAATAATGCTGTGATTGGCCTGAACGTACATGAATGCTTTGAATTGATGGTTTCGATTGGTTGCAAGAAATGTAAAAAACTAATCGTGAGAATAGGACGTATGGTGTTTCCAAGGATCCAAAAATTCTGATAAGGAAGAAGAAAGACATTCTATTCAATCACGAATTAATGAACGGATCACCTGATATACAAATATATAAACCTGTCATACATAAACCTGTCAGTATTCTGTATTTCGAAAGACATACGTTTCGTTCACATACATTTGAGGTAGCTCTATCAAAATCAATTTGATATTTTTTTAATGAAATATTTGACGAGTGAAACGCTTTTCCCGAATCAGTTGTGAGAGCTTCATATGTGAACGTAAGGAGATCAGATGAAATATTGATTCAATAATTTTCCTAGCGGATTTATCAAACTTCGAAGAAGGGTATTCAAGTACCGTTAAACTTCAATTCCTATCATGATAATATCATTAAAAATAATATCGTCAACATCATATGATTTACAAGGCGCAGATCCGAACTGGTGTGAAATGATATTTCTGCTCGTGTCAAGTGCTGATACCTAGCTCAGAAATTCGGTCACATTCATGAAACATCGCGGAAAAATTGTCGGTAGGTCTTAGTTTTGCTAGAAATTTCGTGATCACAAATATCTTCCAACGTTTCGCACTTCATAGTATCTTATGTTTTTTTAAAAGTTGGGAGAACTGCCCAATGTATCTCTACAGTTTTTTTTTTAATTGTCTAACCTTCTACGATTATAAGGTTGTTACTGTAGTTTGAACAAAACTTTAGGGGACCTTTTGTAAATGCAATTCTATTACATATTTTTCCGAAATATATTGTTTCATACCGCATACACTATACTCAACAAGATTGAACTCAACAATACACGCATACTCAAGACTAAATAATGAATAAAGACTTCAAACAAAAAACTCAGATGATATTATGGACATTGTTCAATATGGATGACTGTCCAATGTATCTCTACTGATTTTTTTAATGCCCACTTTTCTTCCTTCCTTCCTTCCTTCCTTCCTTCCTTCCTTCCTTCCTTCCTTCCTTCCTTCCTTCCTTCCTTCCTTCCTTCCTTCCTTCCTTCCTTCCTTCCTCCTGTCCTGCCTTTCTTTTATTTGTTCCTCCATTCGCCCCTTCTTACTTTCCTTCCCTATTTCTCAAATTGTTTAGCCATATTCTAAGAGTAAGAAATTGAATTTAAATGAGATATAATTTCATATCAGACTCCATCCAAAACATTCATAGTCACAAATTATTCTGCAAATTTTTGGTATCTTCAATTTTTTTGAACTTTTGAAGTACTTCTACAATAAATATCAGATATATTGCCTTTTACTGTTTACTTAGTAGTAGTCAGTTTGATTCACATAAAATGCAAATACCACTTTTCACAGTATGCTATTCAAATATTCTAAATGGTTATTACATTTCGGCTTTTCATTGATAATCACTCCCATAGATTTCATTTCTTTAATGGTTTGAATTGTTTTCTTACTATTAGTTGATCAGATCACACATTTTATGATATTTAATTTATTGCAGATTTGGTTGTGTTTCTGAGCTGTTTGTGAAAGTTATGAAATGTGTTTTACTCTCATTCAAGCCAGGGAGGTTGCAGTGGTCCATCCAAAATTTGATTTTTTATAAACGAATTCATTCGCTGACTTTTTCATAGCTACCTTTATTGCTTGTAGCTGCATTTTTCAAAAGTTAATTCACTTATTTGAAAAGGTTTCACAATGTTAACAGTTATTCGAGAACGGACCTGACCTCTACTCACTGCGGCAGTTCATACTTAATAATATATTATTCATTCTCTTGTAATGTGTCTGTATCCAACGTATGTATTGATTCCACAGTTTTCCGTCATGCCCATTTTTCTGAATTTATTTTTGTTCTCATTTTATCTTTAGGTGTTGGTCTTTCATTAACAAACACTGAGTTTCTCTATTGGTATATCCAAACATATTCGCCTAATTTCTGTTAAAGCGCGAAAACATCTCTTGGAATAAGTATTCTTTATTACCTTCAATACAATCCGGATTCCGCTAAGCCGTAGACACCAAGGCAGTTACTTTTATGTGATACGTTTTAAGTTTTACGATTTAGAATATAAATTTTTGAAATAAAACAGGATATCGAACAAAACTGAACAATAAAGGTTGAATTTAACAAACAAGATTGTTCGTGGGACGCGATCAGAATAATAATAACAATAATAGTTTCGTGTTGAATGAAAATCTAAAATTATGAAAATTAAATCCAAAAACAGGAAAGTTCCTATAATTTCAATCAAGTCCTACATCTATAAAAGACAAAAAAAATCATATATATGAATGTTGATGATAAAACAGGAGTACCTCAAGGATCTATTCTAGGGCCCTTGTTATTCACAATGTATACAGCTAGTTCATCAAAATGTTAATTTCATTCATATGAAGACGATATTCAGCTTTAATATGGTATTTCTCAACATGAAGAATACAATGCATCCAAGTTGATCAATATAGAGACTTTAACACTTCAGTCGAATATGCTTTTTGTTTGCCGCGATGAAGCAGCAAATAAGTAATGAAAGGTCGCGGCTACGTTCATAGGGAAAGACTGTGAAGCTTCTCGAATATTATCGTTAATTAAATGGATAAAGACGACTCTGATGTTGTCTGACCTATCTTAGCACTGATGAGAGGCAAGAGCCTTTCCAACCATTTCCAACCAAATCCTCATAAAAATATAAAACTCAATTGTATTATTCCAATCAGAACTTGTAAAAGTATCTACCTTGAGGAAAACTTCACAAATGGATGATATACGGAGTGACCCATTTGAAAGTGTCCCACCTCTGTAAAACTGTTATTTATAATGAGATTCAGAAATTTTTTCTTTAATAGATAAAACATCAGTAGTTCTAGTAGAGTGCTATAAATTCGAAATAGAAATGAAAATTTCGAGGCCTACTTCGTATTTTCTTCAAGGATAACCATCCAAAACAAATACTAGCGATTTGATGACGCCACTGAATTTGTGATGCTTTCAAAAGGGTGTGACTGAAATTTCACGATTCTTTTTTTTCACAGAAATAAAGCATAAGTAAAATTTTATCTGAATATTTCATATACAGTGTGTTTCACTTCTCAAGGAAACACCCCCGTATCTTCCGCAAACCCATTTTGCCGTAAAATTATATTAGGGGACAAAATTGGTCCAAAATTCCTTCTGATCCCCGAATTATTACTAATACACCTGTCTCCTGAACAATTTTCAGTCCTGAAAAATTGTAATTTCTTCCACTTCTCACGGAAACGCACCCGTATCTTCCGTAATTTTCGACGTAGAACCATAACATTTTCAGGATAGTTAAATACACCAGAAATGAACCAACTGCACAAAAGGGGTCATCATACGCGATATACACGGGGGCATTTCCATGGGAAGTGAAACAAATTAGAATTTTTCAGAACTAAAATTTTCTCAGGAGAAAGATATATTAGTACTAAATTGGGGATCATGAACACGAATTTTGCCCCCTAATATAACTTCCCGGAAAAATGGATGGTTTCATCGCTGCTGGCGTGCAGTGTATATAACGTAGGATGACCCCTTTCGTGCACACAGTCCATCTTCAGTGTATCTATGGATCCTGAGAATTTCATGATATTTTGTAAAAAATTACAGAATATACGAGGGTGTTTTCATGAGAAGTGAAACACACTGTATATCACAATTTTGAAATGCTCTTTTAGGTCGTTAGCAGTCAAGTCTGCAAACAGCAGTTATTCAACAGTGCTATAGTGCTTTTTCAATAAAAATACTTTAACTCTAATTGAAACGAACGAACTAATGAATATCATAATGAGCCTGAAAGACCGAAAAACTGTCGGAAAAGATGGCATAAAAGCAGATACTATCAAAACTGTCCCGGAATACATATTGCTTCTGCTTCAACACACTTTGAATAAATGTATAGACTTGGAAATCTAAAGTATTCAAATCTCAATTGTCATACGAATTTTTGATAAAAAAATGTAATTTCATAATTTTAGCGATGTTTTAGACATAAAATCAAGGGAGTATGGTTGAAATGTTGCGGTTGTTTTGCTTTTTTCCCGAATACAATTCTTTTTTATGGGATATATCAATAAAATTTTATTCTTTCTGCTTAAAATGCCTTTTAAATAAAAATGTAAAGGCCGTTGACTGCCTAAACTTGGAAAAATCAAACAAGCAGTTTTCAATGACGTCAATATTCACAAAAAAAAACGTATCTCAAAAAAAAGAATAACATTAATATGATGTCAATATCTACATATGTTACGAAAAATAAAGCTTCATCTCCGAACTTTTTTTCAAATTGTTAGGATATCCTAGCTACACACAGAACCTCGAAACATTCCCAACCAAATTCAGTGCTTGATTACAATGAGCACTTGCAATTCCTCCTTGACGAACGTGGTACAAATAGATTTCAAATGTGATTTAGTGAGAAAGGGATAGTCTGATTGACCACAAGTTTAGTCTAGTTTTCATTATTTCAAACCCCTTCAAAATACATGATGCAAGTAAACATTTATGAGATAATTTTCAAGTGTTGAAGAGTGAAATGAATATTTTCTAAACAGTGACATTTCAGTCGAACAGAGAAATACTTTTTATGGTTCAAATGTTGATAACTCTGTGAGAGGCAAGATATTAGGATGGTGCCTTGAAATAATGGTCAGTCGTAGCTTCAACTCGGGATCCTCCAGATGTGATTTTTTCAATCAACTTTCATTCATTATGATTCTCTTGTTCAACTTTTAGTGCTTTCATTGTATTTTATTCAAACTGAATCATTTCTTCCATCCCTTTAAGATGTTGATAATTTAGCTGCCTCATTTATTTTAATTCATGATCAATTCCTGTTGAAATTAAAATCAGTTATAATAATAATTTATTGCTGAATGTCCCTAATCAAATCACTGCTATTTTGTAATTTATTTTGTTAATTGAATATAAATATTTGAGTGTTATGTTCTTATATATAAGTTGATAATAAGATCTCTCCCAAGAGTTGCAAACAGAGAAGTGTTAACTTTGCGAATCTAGTCAATTTTACGGGTACAAATTCCAACCTGTGAAGAAAAGTAATAATATAGCATACGGGGGACACAGAACGGTGAAGAAATTGAGGTGAGGAAGAAATATTTAATTCTGTGAGGTGAAATTCTAATTTCTTGGCAATAGAGCCCAACGTTTCTATATATTTGATAACATTAACGATTTCGCTTGGTAGTATTTAATGTGACAGAACGCCATTCAATTATATATTAACTTTTGTTATATTATCCTTATTAGGACATGAAAGAATTTTTAAATCGACGTGTAAGTAATGTTTCCTGTATGATAAAAAAAAAAATTCATTCTAACCTGTACATATGCTCTTTGTGTAATGCCAGTTTATCGTTAAACTAACCTCATTTACCGTCGTTTCCGTGATATCGTGGCGTTCACTTATTACGGGATAACTGTTAATTTCGAATCAGTGGTTTTTGATCTGCCGTAAAATCGAAATAAACTGTAGATGGGGCTGATGAAAAACCAAAACTAATCAGTGAACTCATCGAGGCATCTTGAAATCTCCATACATAAACACAATTTCGGAAGAACAAGGACATTCAATGAGGACATAACTGTATTCCGGCATTAAAATGAGAACGCCGTTCGCATATCTTTATGAAACGATTCATGGCCATGGATGATTCGGCTTTACGTTGAAGCTATGCCCGTTAAGATGGGAATTTAGTACGCAAGTGCAGTAGTTGATAATGTAAATAAATGTATGGTTAACTCTACAGTTTCCTTCATGAAGTTTGCATTATATAGGAAAAACTTTTTTCAATCATTTATTTTTAAATTGGATTTTGGGGTTCGGTTGTGCTTGAAAAAATTTCGGAATTCTTTTTTTGCCTAGATCTTTTTATTTTGTGAAGATTGTTTGAAACTTCAGCAACTTTTTGTAGACTATCCAAATATGCAAATAAAAATTATATACAAAGTATCGTACATGTATTTTTTAATGCATTTTTTCAAATTTCGAAAGTCTATTTTATATTGGCGTAGTATTTTCATTGAGGTATAGAGTGTTTTGGAAGTAGTGAATTATTAGCAGAAAAATTATAATTTTTTTTACTTATTCCATGACAGCTGTAATTAAAAATCGTCAACTTGTCATTGGTTCACTTCTTTTTTCTTTGATATTTTTCATGTATTCATTTTGACCTTGAAAAACAATTCTAAGTAGGCATTGAAATTTTTATTTTCATTTCGAATTCACGGCACTCAACTAGATGTGCTGATGCTCTATCTATTGAAAAAAAGCTCTGTATATAGAAGAGTCACACAAATTTGGCCTCACTCAATTTTTCATTATCATTATGGGCCTGTAGTTTTCATCGTATTTTTTCAAATGCTTAGAATCATGTTCCATATTGGCGTGGTACCATTCATCTGGAGTAGAAAGTGTTTTGGAAATATTGAATTGATTACAGTACAAGTTTCAAAATCTTTTATACGGCATAGTCTCCGGTCAAATAACACAACCTAGATGAGTAACTCGCCGTAAACGCCTTCAATTTTGTTTGCAACCCTCACCGGCAGTGTCATGCGTTGTTTACATAAATATGAGGTTCAATAAAATAGAGATAATGCAAACCCAATAAGGAATGGAAACCTGAAATTATAATGAAAGAATCTCCACAGGATTTTGAGAACAGCCAATGCTCTAATTGACATGTTTTTTCATAATTCATTCATTTTACTCTTTTCCAATTCGGTTTCCCTGTCTCGATAGTAACGACACTGGTAACTTATCTATGAAATGAAATATTTTTATTTCCAGCTTACACATTTCACAATACTTCCACCATAAAAACGATAACGATACTCTAACACAAATTAACACAACAACGAACAGAAATGTTTTGTTGTTGTTCTGTCAGATATCAAATGCAGCGTTGTTGTATTGACAAGACTATATTGACAACGAAGAATCTCCGTTCGACGATGGAAAAAATATCGTTTTTACAAGCTCCAAACAAGCTGCAATGAATGTTTCAATTGGCTCCTTATTTCATCCAAGAGGATATTTTTGGGTGTTCGTTGCCATGAATGACTGACGTGCTTATTGTATTCTTAAAAAATTGCGACATGGCAACAGTGTCATAATTTGAAGGAAAACATTATGAAGAGATGTTACCTTCAGCACTAATTGAGTATTACTCATCTAGGTTTCATCGGAGAACATAGTACCCTTGATAATTTAGAACGACGAATCTTCGTCTCTATTTTTGCATGAATTCAGCAACACCCTGTATTGTCATGATGTATCACTCAAGAGTGAGGAAACACTACACATGTTTAACATAATCCATGAAATTGCATGTTCCGAACTGCCATATAAAATTGATAATGTTGAACTACCGAATGATATGTCCCATTATCGTAACCATCTTATTCGATTCGACTCTTTGACTGTGCAAAGTATCTCCATAGAGCGACTAAACATGAATGGGTTTTATGCTTATTTCGTTTATTTCTCTGGAAACATGTTTTTGTAAAAAATTCTCCTCGTTCGATAAGAGCGGAAGACATCAATTACCACGCTCGACATCACTTACCGTCGTCTTGAAGATAATTTTTTGTTTCGGTACACAAGCAAATTGAACAACAGAAATGCTCCAGGGATATTGCGGATAATAGCGGAGAAAGGGGAGGATGTACTCAAAAAGCCATATTCTCGTCGAGTTTCCACCAGGGTATAACTGAATGGCATTTCCAGAATTCCTATGAAAATTGTGTGAGAACCATTCTTTTACAGCAAATCGGGTGAATCTAAAATAAACTTCGTTCCTTCAATGGTTCATTTTCAATTTCCAGAAAGTGGGAATATCCTCTTACGGATATTGAATTACATACAGAGTGACCCATCTGAAAGCGGGCCACCTCTCTAAAACTGTTATTTATTGCTTGAAGGAAGAAAATTTGTATTTCGTGCAAAATATTTTTATATTAAAAATTATAACAGAGCGCTTTCGACTGTTAAGTCATTATCAATGCGTACCTGCGAGTGAGTAATGATTGAAATTAAATTTGATAAAATGAAAATTTTTTGAAATTTGAAAGTTATGAAAAGTGAGGTTACTTACTCGTCAGGTGTACAAGAAGCCATATAAAAACATCATGTCCATGGACCAAATTAAAATGTTACAACATATTTAAAATTGAACAATTTTCATCCTGTTCAAGGATTCATAAGATAAAGATATGGGATACTACATCATATCTGTCTGAATGTTGAAGTGGAAGTGGAAATGAAATTTAAATTGACAAAGTTGCCAATGACACTATTGACAAGTGACAGTGACCACTGACATATGTGACATAGAGTCACAGAATACAAATAGAAAATGAACTAATCTAGACGTGAGTTCAAAAAGGAACGTACATCTGAAAAGGATCAGTCTAATGGGAACCTTTCGTTTTCCAGAAATACACTACCAGAGAAAACTCTATCAAGATTTTCTGTGTGTTCTCTACCTTCTGAGCTACCAGAATTGAGCTCAAGGTCATGGGAGAAGTCTAATGAGAACTTTCTCATTGCTTTTTCTGGGAAAACTGTTGACCGTAATTTTCAAAAAAAAAATGGTACCACTTGGGGAAAGAACCCTCGACCTTGCTATCTCCTCAGGACTCAGACCAGCATTTTACCAGCCGGCTGCGTGACTATCTAGCTATTAATGCTACTGACAACTTAACTGATATATTTGATGTTTTCTGAAATCATTTTTACAGAACTTCGTCACTATCCACCTTTTGATTTCAAAATAAACGCAGCATTTTAAGAAATTACAACAATGAAATAAATAATGACAGATAGTACTAACACAGCTACTTGATTTCAAAATAAATTTTTAGCGGGTAAGTATAAATATAATATGTATTGGAGCAATGTACTTTGGGTTGCATATAAGTAAATCGTTGATTAATAGAAGATCATTCATTAACAGGGGTCATTAATCAAAGATTTTGAGTGCGTTAAATAAAATACTTCGTAAATAAACGGTCGACGGAAAAATAGATTAACCTCTTCTGCCAGTGGAAGTTCCTTCATAGCGTTGGAAAATTCATTTTTCAAAAAATAAAAAAAAAAATTGAACATTCGAATTGCTTTGAAAAAAGGCCAATTATTCTAGTAGTAATATTCCGTACCAAACACTTATTTTTTGTGGGTACTATTTTCTACAATTTATTATCGAATGTGGATTTTCTTCCATCCAGAAGGTACCTTGAATTTTGAGAATTTACTGTTCCATTGGTTGTGAAGGTTGCCTCGTTACTGAACATAATTTCTTCCAGAAAGTTCCTGTAATTTAGATATTTTCCTTGAGCCAATAAAGTAATTATACTCTATCCTCTTTTCATTATCGCCTTCTTCTGACGTATGAAGAAACTTTGGTTTAAAGAGCTTCTTATTATTATATTTCCTAAGATTTTTCCTTATCGTTTCATGCGCTGAGTTAATGTCCAATGGCAATTCTCACACTTGTTTTCGAATTATTATTGAAATAATTTCGATTTCGTTCGGAGTTATTTCGTTTCTGTATTTGCACAGTATTAGTATTCCTCAGAATATGTTTACAAACAGCTCCATATTGATTGAAAATTTTGTTTACCCGTCCAACTGTAGCTCTGCTAATATTTCGACGCCCCGGATGCATGTTATTGATTATTCCACTCATGCTAAAATAGCGTGTTTTGATTGGTTGAAATTTTTTTGTTAATAATTGAAAACATCATGTTTTCGATTTTGTAGTTTGGCTCTTGATTGGCTACTGGATATGTATATAGACCTTCAGCTGACAGTCAGTTGGCAATGTCCGGAATCGAAGAACAACAAATAATTAAAATCACTGGCCAAAGTAGTTCAAATAGTTTCGATTTTATTCATGAAATGATATTAACAAATACAACTCGTGTTATCGGCGATTATCGTAAATTCTTTTCCGTTTTCGAAACTAATTATGTTGCTTTTGGCAACCACACTCGCGCAAGCGGTCGTGTCGTTGCCAAGCAACATAATTTTTCTCAAAATCGAAGGAATTTCTATTTCGATAATCAACGATACACCTACGAAAATTGCACATACTTCCCTTTAGGATCTGTCGTTGTTACCACGAATTCTTACTATTTCTATTTTCTCCAGCAAAGTCAAATTATCTGCCATACTTTTGAATTAGTGTAGGTACTTGAAGAGTTATAATCTCTACTATTGACACCAACAAATGTTTCTTGTCGTCATTTATTACTTGTCATCTCTATAGCAACTAAAGTTTCAAAGCCTTCTGATCGATATAATATTTTTGAAATGTAGCGTCCCAAACGTTTTAATGAAACCAAGATTGGAAATATTCGGAATAACTGTCAACCACCAAAGAGAAACTCCGTGAAAGATTAAAACAGGCTTACACAAATGTTACCCCAACTCAATGATCAAATTGATGATTCAATCGGGAATTGGTAGAAAAGTACGAAAATTAGGTAATGTGTAGGCACTCTCATCTGTACGAAGGCTCTGAATGGCCAGAATTTTTCTTTTTTTATAATCTCGACTTTACTTTCGGGATCCTGACTTTATTCTCGGGATCCCGACTTTAGTTTCGGGATCCTGACTTTATTCTCGGGATCCTGACTTTAATCTCGGTATCCCGACTTTACTTTCGGGATCCTGAGTTTATTCTCGGGATCCCGACTTTATTCTCGGGATCCCGACTTCAATCTCGGGATCCTGACTTCAAAGTCGGGATCCCGAGATACGTGGGATTGGCATCCAGGCAACTCACATCACAAGTCATGTGGCTGCCTAAAGAGAGACCTATGTTATTGAGAAAAAAGATTATCGCTTATTGAGGCCTCGAACGTTTGTCCAATGCAAGCCAGAAGCTCCACTGCCAGATACCTCAGCTACTGATAAATAATGAAATATTTAAATGTTATTGAATTTTTCTGCAAGCATCAGCATGGGTTCAGAATAAACATATTTATTCAATCTGAGTCATGTCATCTGCTCAGTTATGTTCATCGACAACTTGGCATCAATAAGTTTGTGATCTCTTTTATTTGATTATTGGATAAATCGAATGGTTTCCATACCATGTGTTTCCAAATATTTGGCATCAAGCTATCGCCTCTTGGGATTCTTATCAATATTGTTGACTGGGTGAAATCATATATGACGAATAAAAAAAATATAGCAAGGTGCTACGATTTAAGATCAAATGTGTATACAATGTGCGGTTGGGTGTTTCCCAAGAATCAGTTCTTGGACCCATTCTTTTTGTACTATACGTGAATGATGTACCCCAATATGTTATAAATGTACCAAGATATGCTGACGATACGATGATCACAATTCAAGGAGACCATGTAGAAGAGCTAATGCCCCCGAAACTAATTCTCAATGTAGACAGATCAATGACTATCAACTTCCGTCTTAGGAGAGATATAACCATCAACCCAAGCAATTATAATCCTAGCGAAGGAGGTCTTCATTAAGATAAAAGACTAATTTGGGACTCCCGAATAGACATCATTTACTCTAGACTAAACAAATCCTATTACATGTCGAGTTGAACAACAAGCTGTTTGCAAAAAGTCTTGGTAACGAGGCGTTTTTAGAGTCCCCGCAAACTTTTAGGACTGTCTACAACTATAGAATACACTATATCTTAGCCTGTGAATGTTACTACTAAACCTAAGAACTTCACTCCTTCGGTAGGGCTAAAATTTCGGGTTAGTCCATTATTGGATTGGTGGTTATGTTGTTGTTTGAAAAATTGTCATGACTCTTCTCAGATGAAAATTGATGGTCATCGTTTTTTCTCATATTGAGAATTTGTCGATATTGGTGACACCTTTCTACATTGTCTCCTGAAATTGTGAAGTGAAAGAAGTATATGTCTTGGATCTTACATCGTTGCAACTCACTATCATTGTTAGATTTGCTGTATATGAGTCCTCCCAGTCAACAATGCTAATAGGAATCCCATAAGATGATAGCTTGAATATATTTAATTTCAGAATACACGCTATGGACCACAAAATTATTGTTGTCGAGTTGTCGATCAACATAATGGAGCCAATGACATGACGCAATTTCAAAAGATGTTTATCCTGAACCCATGCTGATCTTACACAACAAATCAACAGATTCAGATGTTGAGATTAGTCGTTTTTGGTAATTCTTAAGATATTTGGGTAGATTATTCACGTAGAGTATAAAAAGATGGTGTCCTAGAACTGATCCTTGAGGAACACCCAATTGCACATCGTTTATACATTTGTCCTAATTCATTTGAGCAATCCCGAGAATGAAGTCGGGATCTCGACTTTAAAGTCAGGTTCCCGAGATTAAAGTCGGGATCCCAAGAATAAAGTTGGGATCCTGAGAAAAAAGTCGGGATGCAGACTTTAAAGTCAGGATCCCGAAATTAAAATCGGGATCTCCAGGAAAAATTCGGGATCCCGAGAATAAAGTCGGGATCCCGACTTCAAAGTCAGAATCCCGAGATTAAAGTCGGGATCCCGAGAATAAAGTCGGGATCCCGAGATTAAAGTCGGAATTATTAGTAATTATTGAATATTATTTACTATTTGATGTGATTATGTAAATTCCATTTCTCTGACAAAAAGCTGCAGTGTTCTGATGGACATAACTATCTCCCATACTCCATACTATGTAGTTATACCGCTCCACGTTGGTGAACCAACTACGGCCTCAAAGCCCGGAAACCACACTTCTTCATTCTACCCCGGATCTTTTCCTTGCTCGTACAAGCTCCTAGGAGCTTCTGAGGGGTTTCCTCTTTCTGGAAACCTGGAAGATTCGTTAAAAAATAAAAAAAAATAAAAAACTTCCGGCCGTGAAAGCTTTCATTCTATGCTAATTATTGGTATTCTTCGTAGATTTATTGTACATTAGAGGCTTGAAAATACTTTCTTTCTCTGATTGTTAGAGAGTTTTTCGTTCACAATTTTGATTTTTGCTTTTTTTGCAGGCGACAAAGTATTAAAAAATTTTAGGGACTTACATTAGATGTTGGGGGGTGCACTATTCGATTTTTGTTGTGAGATTTCTTTTTTTCTTCCAAGGTTCAAGGTATAATGTTGATGAAGAGTCTGTTTTCTCTGATGTACCACTTGTTAGTATATCCATATATGAACTATAGCTTACATACCGCTATTGAAACCATACAATTTCCAAAAGATATGAAATGTTTTGCGTAAGCTAACATTTGGTTTTAAAAAATTATATTTTATGAAGCTTCAAGAATCATCAATGCTCCTTAGTTTCTTCCAATATTGAGCCATGTTCAGTAAGTCTCACACTTCATTTTGCTATATCGTGATTAATCAGCAATCAAACTGACCCATAATAAGATTCGTCTCCCCATTTTCACTCAATGAATATTCTCACTTTGGATATCAAAGAAACCGATTCAAATTGGTAATTTTTTATTTTTATTTCACTGCTTTCGCTTTTTTTTTACTCTGCAGTTGTTTTCGCATTTCCCCTTGCCAATGAAAGCATGATAGCACCATACGGGTAACTGATGGTTTTTAATTTTATAAGTACTTGATTTGTTCGGAATATCAAGTTCAAATACAGCATAATTAATAAATCGTGCGGGTCAATTTCAGAATTATAAATGATGGAAAAAATATTGTGGTGGAAAATAAATACTGTCTGCTGATCTGACACAGGTTGTTTGTAAAGCAGCACCTAACCCTTGAATGAAGATTTCTTATAAAACTACAGTTGAAGCTTAAATAACTTGTATATAAAAAAAAATTAATATTTCAAATTATTTGTCGATTTTCAGTACTGCTGCCGAAATCTCGTGTGAATACATTAATATGTATAATATGTAACGTGACCGAACCCTTAGATTTTTATTTTTAGCAATTTCTAGACAATGAGGTGAACTTACAGAATAGAACAGAATGATATAGATGAATAGAAAAATTATATTCCAAATTCATTTAATAGATAGAATTGATAGTTGAACTGTGTTGAATGAAACACGTAGTGTCAAGAGAAGGACCCAAAATTGTGTTCAACAAGAAGATGGTGATTTTGAACTGTTGTTTTAAATTCAATAGCGCTTTATCTAATCCGATTATTATAAATGTTTCCTAGTAATAAAACTGTCTCATTTTCAACTTTGAGAAGAAAATTCATATGATTTTTTTTTATTGAGAATGTGACCGGAATCGAAATGCATGATGAATTATAGGGTGATCCATTTGAAAAATATCATTTTATGAAATATTTCGGAAACTCGCCTGTATTTTTTTTGTCCTCAGCATCTGACGTAAATCTCATTCGACATCAACATGCAGACATTTACTTAAATTTTCATGCGGTGTTCTGTATAGGACTGTGAAAATAATGATTTTTTTCAATTTTCTTTTGGGAGTTACCTAATTTCAAATCACCAGATGGACAAGAAGAGACAGAGATTCTGAATAAACACCTGTTCGCATCCTGGGACTTCCTATATACAGAGTGGGCCATTGAAAACGAAACAGCGGCTCTGTAGGTCGGCAGAACCGAGATATATAAAAACGCTCGGACACGTCAACAACATTTTCGAGGATCTGTGACCACCACCCCTAAATTTTTAAATGGCATCATATGGCAAATGATACCTCATTGAAAGGTATTTTCCTTCTTAATATCAAACAACAAAAATAAATTAGTTCTATCGATTCGTTTTCGAAATATAGGAACTTGAAGTTGGGAAAACACTGTTTATTCACTCAATCAATAAAAATTCCGTTTCAATTTTTATTTCATCCTCAATTACTTAATCGAAAAGATGTTAAGGTTCTTGAAAATCGATAAAAAGGCGTTTTCTCTAATTCGACCCCAATGCGCGTATAGTACAACAAAAATATGTATGAGATAATTTTTTTCGCCAAAATCGCAATTGTGGACGTTTATCAGTGTCAAACGGATCGTTGATTGAACGACATTAGAGTGAATTACTTGATTAAAGCTGCTGAATATCTTTCCTCAATAATGGTGTACACGATCGCGGAAAGAGTTGAAATATACGTTGAAAAATACGCTCTAGAATTAGTGAATTTCCGGTGAGAAATGACCTGTTGAAGTTGCACTTTTAGGACAAGTTCATGCAGACCCAACATTGAGCACAAGGAAATTGGCTAGTGTTACCAATATCAGTGGAACCAGTATCCGTCGAATCCTGAAACATCATAAATTCCACCCCTACAAAATATATTTGGTACGCCAATTGAATGAAGATGATTTTGATAGGCGACAGGAATTTTGTGAAATTATGACTACGAAAATAGATGCTGATGAGAATTTCCTTTTCAACATCTGCTTTTCTGATGAGTCTACATTCTTTTTGAATTCGACTGTGAATCGTCATAATTGTCGTTATTGGTCAGATGCCAATCCACATGTTTTCCACGAAGTCTATACTCAAACTCCCCAAAAACTCAATGCCTGGGCCGGTATTTTTGGGGACCGTTTGATCGGACCAGTATTTCTCGATGGTAACCTGACTGGAGAAGCTTATTTGGAATTATTGAATCAATTTGTTTATCCACAATTAGTCGACATCATTGAAAATGACGATCGTTACCATGAAGACCACTTGGAATTTCAACAAGACGGGGCCACCTCCACATTATGCACAGCCTGTTAGAGTGATTTTGGATAGAATGTTTCCTGGAAGTTGGATTGGAAGAAGAGGCGCTATAGAGTGGCCAGCCAGATCTCCAGATTTAACCCACTCGACTTTTTTCTGTGGGGTCACTTAAAAAACAAAATCTATGCAACCGAACCAAAATCTCTGGAAGATTTTTGACGTAGAATTATTGAAGAATGCCATCGAATAACGCCCGAAATGCTACGAAATGTGAGGTCTCATTTTGAACAGAACTTGTACTATTGTATGGAAATGGGTGGTAGACAGTTTGAACATTTAATTAATTGTCAATAATAATAATTGCGACAGTTGCTGTATCAGATATTGTTTTTATTGATTGAGTGAATAAACAGTGATTTCCCAACTTCAAGTTCCTATATCTCGAAAACGAATCGATAGAATTAATTAATTTTTGTTGTTTCATATTGAGAAGGAAAATACCTTCCAAATGAGGTATTACTTGCCATATGTTGCCATTTGAAAATTTAGAGGTGGCGGTCACAGCTCCGAGGGATGTTATGTATTTCGGGTGAATTTCATCGCGAACGATGTACCCCTCGAAAATATTGTTGACGTGTCCGAGCGTTTTTATATAACTCGGTTCTGCCGACCTACAGAGCCGCTGTTTCGTTCTCAATGGCCCACTCTGTATAAAATGGGTATTTTTCTGTTCCAAATGACCAAATTCCACTTGATTTTCCACCTCTTCTAGTAGCAAACTGTTTAATGTTCCATAATCGAACGTAGTTCTCCCTATATTTTTCCAATTTCCAAATCTTCAAACAACTCAATTCAAACTGTCTCTGTTGGGTGAGTTACGTTCAAGCCACAACTGAGGCATTGCACACGCTGCTACACAGCAGACCTTTCATATTCCCACAACTTCCCTAGGGACGAATTAATGAAATTTCCACTTGGAATGGTCGAGATAAACGTTAATGTGGAAACCACCACTGAATCACTGCCTCAAGGACGATAAATTAATTCATAAAGCTGTTTTTGTGAACAGAATATTCGTCTCTCCCACGCACTCGCTTGATTGCATCCGAATAGCATTTCACGGAAAAGCTGAAAGTGTATGTGAATCGCTTGATGTTCAGAACACATAGAAAGCTTCACAGGATTCGGGTATGAGAGGTGTTTTTTTCAAGCGGAAGGGTGTTGAAATACACTCCAAAGTGAGAAACGAGAAATTCGTGATCTGAGGTGTGCTTCAGGGTACTCTTCTTGGACCCATATTGTTCCTTATTTATACTACCAAACTGCAGATTCTCATTGGCGTGAGTTTCAGCAGATATTCATACGATACGCTTTCCTAGCTCTAGGAATATTGGACTAATTATAATTAGTTTATTGACACCTTCTTGATCAGTTCTAATTGACAAATTTCGAATGCTCAGAGGACTCAACTTAAATTTGTCTTCTTCTTTTCGCTAATCCGTCTCCACGCCTTCTCAATTCGAATCATCAGGAACTCCTATAACTCAGAGAACGCCTAGAAACCATAAATTTACAGTCCTCAGCGGAAACAGTGACGATCCAAACTGAAATCTAGAAGTAACTGTGACAGTAAATGATAACATCGATGAACGGAGGATAAACGGGGGCATGACCCTCCCACCCTTTGCAAAATGTCGTTCTCAGCGCCCCTTTGAATTTCATTTATCTTACCTGCCCCTTTTTGCCGAATATCGGCGTCTAGCAAAAGTGTGCTGCCATTAATTTCTAGAAATCGCACCATCGAACCATAACGGCCGTGCCCCTCTCTAAAGTTTGATAGCTACAATCGTGCTTAGCCTGGGGACTCGAGGCTGGAAAGAATAGAAACGCCGGTCGAAAGAGGCGACCAAATGCCCACACCAACAAGGGAAACAGAAGCGGAGTCCTCTAGAATCCATAAAAAGGAAGTCGAGTGCCGCGAGGGAAACGGCCAGAGAAATCCAGGTACTAGGCAGCTCGGAACCAGAGAAGATGATGGTACCCCCAAAACATAACTTTGCAATGGAACATTCCAAAGAACCCCTGAAACCCATCTCCCACCAACCTATCTCCATTCAGCTGAACCCAAGCTGAGGAGCTTGAAAATTTGCCTACCCTGTCAGCGTCTGGATTGGATCAGTATTTACAGGGACTTGCACTGAAGGTTGATTGGTATTATTTGCATCGTTTCCTTTTTCTGTCGTATTCGCCATTTATTCGAATTCTGCGCTCAAAGTATGGAGTTCACAACAGTTTTCATTTTATAACGCCCTTCAACCAGCGGGGGTATTTCGACTCGTGATTTTCTACCGAATTCTCCAAGTTCATGCATTCAACGGACTCATCCGTTGTATTTGTGCTCATTTTGATAACGGATTTCTTGCACTGTAATATTTTATTATGTTTTGTCCGGGAGTAGCTCCCTCGAAAGAGATACTCAATGCACTGGGGTCATTTGAGTTTGTTTTTCTATTATTAGCCAATATTCTGCCTGTCACTGGAGGACGGGAGAAATGGTCCATATCGAAGGACGGTGTTTCACTTTAAAATTGTGTTCTAAAAGTAGGATTCGTTTCCAGGCTATCTGCAGTAATTTCGTCACTGTTGTATCTCGTTGACTGCTCGTGTTTAGTAAATTTTATAGCCTTAGTTCCGTTACTGAAGGCCCCTGGTAATATCCACTGAAAAAATTTCGAGGGTTCTCTTGCCCTTCTTGTCTAAGGTTGCGATTACTTGGAGACTTGTGGTATTATTTTTTTTATTGGGTTGTTACGAATCACCCAGGTTTTCGGAGAGAACCCCTCAAAAGCAGATCTTGTGTTGTGTGAGAAAGGGAGATCCGAGACCTACAGCTTATGTACAACTGTATTCCGAACCACTTCAGCTCAGTGGCAGGCAGCTGCATCAAAGTTGAGCTAACAAAATTGATAGTTATTGTTTACTTTTTGCTACTGTTTTGATTCGACTTGGTGGATTGAACTATAGCCCTATATTAGCTTGCCTGCGCACTGTGAAATGCTCAATATCCCTCTCCGATCATACAGCAGCATATGTCTGAAGAATCGGTCACCCCATTTTGCAACACTACTATGTTTGAATGATCTTCAAGGCTACAACTTCCCATTTATTTGCAACTGCAGCGGCTTTCAATCGAACGATGTACACTGTGCAAAATATCTTAACATCGGCTCGAGTATTGATTAACAACCCATGATAGTGGGGTACATTACTTAAAATGTTTCATAACTTTCTGGAATATCTTTATACAAGCTACCACTTTCCAAGGTGCTCCAGATTTTTGTGCGTTTTTTCTATAAACTTTCGCCGGTTATTGATGTAACCTATGAAACTGGACTCCTTTTTCTCTTGATTATCTGCCCCTTTGAAATTTTCTGCAGCAAACTCTGCTTATTTTGTCTTTCATCCATCTCTTCCTTTGAAATTTCCAGAAGGCGGCCCTGTTCCTTTTGTGTTTCTCCAGGTCTGTTCTTCTTGTCATATTTCATATCCTTCTCCCAATTCTTCAATACTCTTGTATTACTGATCTTGCGGAGTTTTCTGCAACCAGTCCTGCTCCTCTTGTTTTTTTGACATTAAAATATCTGCCCAAGTTGTTCCATATAATATTCATCTTTTTTCCTCGTTTTTCACGTAAACACTTTAAGAGCCAGTCACTTTTTTTGTTCTTGTTTTTTTTCCTCTGTCGCCATTCCTTTCTCGCTCGTTTCTCTCTTCGTCATCGTTTCTCATCCGCTCATTTTTTCCTCTGTAGCCGTCCTACTTATTCTTGTCTCTCTTAAAGCCTTCATTCTCAATCTTCTTTTCGTGGTGCAAGTTTTTTGTGATGATAATTTTTCGTCGCTACTATTCTTTTGGTTTCTCTTTGCTCTACACCATCTTTTTGTCGTACATCGACTAGTCTTCGTTCTTCTTTATTTATGCCATGCTTCCTCTCGTTAATACGCCTTCTTTCTTCGTCTTTTTTTTGTTGTTCTTTCGACGTTATCGAAATCAACTTGTCCACAAAGTCAAGTTCATAAGTTATTCATCAGAAATGAAACAGAAAACATCATCAAAATAGATCGAGAAGAAGCTGGGATTGAAATGTTTATTGCATGACCATAACCTTGTGAAATTAGCAGTTGAATTATATATTCTAGAAGAAGTTTGAAGTAAATGAAACATTGATTTGAATTGCCCCCAAGAAGTAAAAAAAGCAGTCACTGTATTTTGCACTTATGTACAAGAGAGATAAAAGTCTCTATTGGGACATTTTACAAATATAGCCAGTTCCCAGATATTCAATAATGATACTTACCAGCCATTATGCGTCTTCATCACTTCATGCACCAATTTTGATAGAGTTGTCTGTGTGAAGCCTACGGAGAGTACATTTCAGTAGTTTAACAAGCTCCTTCCAATATTTTGTGCACTCTAGCTATGAAGGCTTACTGTATGTTCTGGCGTGAGCTGTTTTACTGGCTTCAAATGCCACATTATGGATAGCATTGTTGATATGAATAAAACAGTAAATCTTCAGTTGAGCTGCGGAATTCAATAATTCAATCAAATAATCAATTGAATAGAAAAAGCTCTACTTTCACCGGGAATCGGAATTTTAACCACTGATTCCGACTTCATCAAAGCTATCGGCCTCCTTGTTGTCTTGGGAGATCATAGAGCAGATGTATCAGTATACAAGTTCATGGCTGTGATGGTCATGATGGTAGAGCGCTTGTCTCTTAACCTAAGGGTCATGGGTTCGATTCCCAGCATGGTCATCGGTCTCGTGCATGACATCACACGTTAAAATGTAAGGGCTGCGTCTTTTCGAAGACTTTTGAGGGTTGTACTCTTAAGGGTGTGCAGCTGGTTGACGGAAATAACAATTTTAACAATTTTAACAATATGAAGATGCATAATTTTGAGGGAATTTACGTGCATTTGCTGCAGCTCATCTCGAGTAAAATGGAAAGGACCCCGCACATTTAGTACATAAAATGGCTTTCGGCTAATTTTGCTCAAATTGATAAATTGTAGATCTTGGCATCCTCATTACGTAGTCCAATTTACAGATCGATCCTATGACCAGTTTTCGAGGAACAGGGTGTCAAAAATTCGATTTTTGCTATTTTGGGTATTATGCATCGATTTGATTTTTGTGCTCTAATTAAAAATTGAACTGTCTTAGAAATGAACTCAATGTATCTAAGTTGTCCCTCCATACGAAGATGGCTACGGGAGCGGAGTTTTTCAACATCTAGATAAGTACCCGTCTCTCCAACATCAAGATGATGTAGAATGCATCCATTCACGAGCTGAACATTTCCTTCAAACTCCACAAACGGATTTTCTGACGGCATAGAATAATGTCTACACTCAAATGCAGACAAGAAGAGGGAAAGGGAAGGTTAGGGGACTCGGGAAATTTATCATCAGTTCATAATAATAAATTTGTGATATCTGTCCCTTTATATTTTCGCAGATTTTTCTTTTCTTCCTATAGGGAATTTTCATAGTTTCTAGAATATGTTGCTTAATAACCTCTTCTAAATCTTTCATATTCCTCTTCTGTTTCTTCCGTATTTCATTCCCATTTTTGAATGCTTCTTTATAGTAAATGCTTTCGTGCTATAAATTGTCCTTCGTTGTCAATCTTAGCTGAAATACGATACCACGAAAGGGTGAGTCCGACCTCAAAGTTAGTATAATATAATTATTAACGATTGCAAAACAGTTATGACGATCCTGACAATTGAAATTCTTCGTAAACGAAAAATACCACACACCACCAATAAATTACCACGGTACAATTACGGAACCACAAGTAACTACTACTCAAAGATAAAAATCAGGTGATGTGAACTTTTGGATCAGCTTTGAATCATTCAGGATATTGAACTCATCATCAAATAAATGGCGGATATTTTCTCACGAATTCAAATATTTTTCGTTCACCTTTGCACACAATCAGAAGATCGCACTCTCCCCAATTCTCTTGTTTGTCGTGAGAATAGCCTCCAAATGTTGAATGGAGAATATTCAGACTAATTCGAGTCAGATACGTATCTTGTGCTCAAGTAATATAAGTAAGTGAAGTAATAAAACACTGTATGGCTTCCAGGAAAGGAGGACAAACTAGTAGCAGCTGTGTGTGAATTGACTGCTGAAATGTTTGTTGATCACACTTATTCCATTCACGAGTTATACAAGAAAGTATAGTACGGGGTTCTTCTGTTGTGTCACAAAATGGTCTCTGCTGACAGGATTTGTGGTAGAAATAGAAAATACGCCATACACGTATCAAATCCAAAACCTAGAAAAATAACTGAAATAATAATTGTCTCCAAAACAACCGACTAGCAGCGAATTTCTAAGATATTATTCCAATGTCAACTGGTACTTCCACTTCACTTGTTAGTTGAACATCACAAAATTTCAAGATGTATAACTGTAACAATAGATAACATATGGAATACGACTTATTGGAAGAACGCTAGTTTTCTAGCTAGCTAATTTTTGTAAGAGGTACATACATACCGTAATTTCACCAATTTGTTCGTCAAAATACATAGGAAGGAAAATAGTAGAGTACTTACTAAATAAGTTCAGGTCGCATGTTCTGGAGAAGACTTACATTATTTTCGGAGGTTACAAATAATCCTAGGGAGATACTCTTAGTCAACCCGACATAAAGATGTAGAAAAATATCGCCGGCATATTCACAATGCGTTTGGTTAGTAGTTCATGAAGCCAGTCGACCAGTATAAAATATAGCGAATTAATAAGCCCACTGTGATTGAAAATTAAAAAAAAACTTGTGACTCCTGAAACGCTCGGGCTTACGAAGGAAGAAGAAGAAAACGTTGATTCATCAAAATATTATTAAGTAATTGCCTTTTTATATCGAAGGAATGAGTTCTAAGTGCCAATGAAGGCGGACGTTATAGAATAAGACGAAATTCATTACTGAAGCTCCTGATGAATATTTTCTTCCAATTTAAATAATTGATTATTTTCATTCAACCTTAAGATTATAAAAAAGATGGCTTTAGGTTGTCCTGAAAGTAGGTGAAAATGTCAGACGTCGATGTGCGAGAAGATAATAAACATTCCTCATACGAGAACCAAAACTTCTAGAAAATTTGTTATTAGGAAAATTATGTGGATCGAGATGGAGGAAAAATATTCAAAAAACTCTTCAGATATGGCAAGACTTTTCATTTGCTTTAGATCTAGAAAACCCACACGTCAATATACAGCTCACCGACTAAAAAAGCTGCATATTTGAATCTGCCCTCGAAGAGAAAAAAATGTGCATCCTCGTCTTGTTAGATTATAGCAAATCCCTCGATCGAATCAATCACATCAATCATTATCTGCTCTCTTCTATCTTGAACTATACAGTGTGTTTCACTTCTCATGGAAACACCCTCGTATTTTCCGTAATTTTCAACGTAGAACCATGAAATTTCCAGGATCGATAGATACACTAGAGATGACCTCTCTGCACGAAAGGAGTCATCATCCGTGAAGTATTTGAAAAAAAAATTGAATTTTTCAGAACTGAACTTTTTTCAGGAGACAAGTGTATTAGTAGTAATTTGGGGATCTTGAACACGAATCCGAAGGAATTTTGGGCTAATTTTACTCCCTAATATTACTTTCCGCAAAAATGGGTGGTTTCATCGCTGCTGGCGAGCAGTGTATATCACGTAGGATGACCCCTTTCATGCAGAAAGTTCATCTCTAGTGTATCTATCCATCCTAAGAATTTCATGATATTTCGTCAAAAATTACAGAAGATACGAGGGTGTTTCCATGAGAAGTGAAACACACTGTATAGGTGTTGATGATAATGCAGTTGACTTGATGAAGAATGATGTGCTCAGACTTATGCAGGCAGTGGCGAATAACAAAATCAATATATGCTCGTGGATAGTGGGGTTCCACATGGATCTATCCTGGGACCACTAGTCTCTATTCTTTACACACATGAAATTCGCAGAAGGCTACAACACTGCTCTTCACATGTATATGTTTTGACGAAAAGGATGAATAAAAACTTTTTCATTATTATTAATGCTACAAAATTGAAAGCACTGTTCTTTGACAGATCGACAGCAAGAAGAAGATGCACTGAAATTTTTCATATTGCAGTAAATCAAGTCCTATTGGACAATGACTTAAGATACTCTTCAATTGTTACCATTATATTACGCAGAGCTTTTCTGGTCCCATCGAAAAGTGGAAAACTATGAAAATATTAAAAAAAGGATAGAAACAATAAATGAATTGAAGTGGTCAGTGAGCCAGTGGCTAAGGTATCCAGGAAGTACATGGGTCGCTTCAGGTGGCCACATGCCTTGTTGTGAATCAAATGTGATGTGAGTTGTCTAGATGCCAATCCCGACGTCTGGTGCTAGCTTGAAGTGCGCACCGACCACCCGGGGTGGTGCTGTAGGTTTTCCGGGTTTTCCTGCAGCTGAAAAGTGGATACACCACCAAAAACATCGGTGAGTCGCTCCAGAGCGCCACGGTAAATATTAATAATAGCTGTCCTTTATCTGCACATGCTATGCTGGGTGCACTCTATGAGTATTTATGAGGGAGTACTATCATCATTATAATATTTCGAATATATTAATTTCAGTAGAGAGAACTCCGATGTTCAATTCGTATTTTGTTGAAAATATTGATTATATTTCCATTTCTATCATAACTAGAACATAATGGAATTCTCCAAATTATATAACAGAAATTATCTTTGAACATCTTGATTGATTTGGCCGATACTTGATGGATATTCATAATTACACAGAATTAAATAAAAAACACTTGTTTTTAAATATCCACAATATATTACTATTATAACATGTTTCGCTATTCCTATATAGCTTATATAGCAGTTGTGTTTCGCTATTCCTATATAGCTTATATAGCAGTTGTGTTTGAAAAAGGTATAGGAATAGCGAAACGCGTCACATGTTACAATAGTAATATATTGTGGATATTTAAAAACAAGTGTTTTTTATTTAATTCTGTGTAGAAATTATCTTTGTTGAATTCGAACACATCAATCTAGGTATGCACAAATTCACGAGATCTTCTCTTGACAATAAAGGTAGTGTGGAAGAACTGACAAGTGTCAAAATTTTGAATGGATCATTTCTCACAATAGGATTTGCTCTATCTAATCTCATAAATTATTATGTCACTTTCAAATAAAAACTTTGCTGGTAGGATGAAGAAACTCACAATTACGCCCATTCCTAATTACAATAACGCAATCGAAATGTCGTACTTTAGGACTATTAATACGATACCAAATATTGAGAACTTTTTGATAAAAACAACCTGTTTATGGAGAATCATCTGGTTCCAGGAAACTTAGATCGTGTGAAAATGCCGTTCGATTAATAATTTCGAAGTGAAAACAAGATCTCGATAACGGTAAATATATAGTGGCTGTATTTTGCGATCTGAAAAGGGCAACTGTTTTGAAGAATATCTGACAAAAATGTCACAAATAACCAAAGTAGGAAAATCGGTCTCCCCTGAAGTTTTGAATAACTTGGTGTACCTCAAGGCAGTGTGCTAAGACCTCTGCTTTTCTTCATATATATAAATGATATGAATTAGATACAGGGCCACAATTTCCTGAATTTATATTCTCAAATATTGGCAAAGTTTGAAGCATATATCTAGAGGTGAATAAACTAAAACTGAGTGTGTAACAGAATTTACTAAGGGGGAGTTTCGGAAACGAAATAACGCGTGGAATGGAAATAATATAAAGATACATTTTGGTAGTGATTAATTACATTACCTGGTACCAAGTCGATGCACAACATCTAATGTTAACAAGAAAATATTGATACACGCTATATAACTACAAGCTCCCTTCATTCACAATGTCTCTCAGTAAAGATCGCATCAAGCAACAACAATGAGTGAGTTTTTTTTTAGTGCCGTAAGACAAGAAATACCGAAAACATTTATTAAGGATATGGAAATTCTTCTTCCATCTATGGTTAGCCCTGGGATCACTAATATTGTGAGTGTAGGTAACAAGAGCAAATGAATAGAATCGAATCTACCGACAGCAGATATAAAAGGTGTTCTGCCAAGTCAATGAATATAAGTAAGGAACACAAGCTAAAATCGGTGGATCATCACTCTCTTCATCTTGAAATGAACAGTGCTAAAATTGAATGGGTTTCAAATTTAAAATTTTTGGGATTTATGCTAGATGAATCGTTAACTTTTCAATCATTCTGAAAACATACGCAAAAAAAAAAAAAAAAAATTATTTGATTGACCCACTATCTCTATTTTGACGTGTGACGTTATTTATGGATGACCCTTTGTTGTAATTGTGCGGAAGCAATAGTATCTAGTCTCTTGAGGAACATTGCACAAATGGAAGACATATAATTCAATGTCTGTATGGGAAAGTGGTTGTTTTTTGTCAGATATTTGCCTCATTTTTCCACTTCGTGGAAATGTATGGAGAGAAGGGTATTTTCGACCGAAGTCGAAATTACTTATATTTACGCTTTTTTAATATTTTCTTGTGCTTGTTTACCTGTGATGGAAGAAAACTCTGATTGCTTCATCCACCCTGTATTTCACAATGTGTAACACGGTAGCGCAGATGTTCCAAGCTCGCGAAGATTGTGCAATGCCTACCTTGGGGGGCCAATGCTCCATCGGCGGGTCATCGAACTAATTACCTTCTCTTTCTTGGTCTTTCGCATTTGTGGGGCTGATCATATCAAGGACAAACGTCAGGATGATAATCACAGTGCTTTATATTCTTTCAACAGCTGTCTTGCATTATCCCTGTTTTAATAGACCTCTTCGAGGCATTTACAGCAGAATACTCATCAAGATTTACTGCCGCTGAGAAATGGGTTATGCTGGCAGTAACGATATGGGAGGAACTTGTTCATGGCTATAAAAATGTAAATATTATAGGTGGAAACAGGGATGAAAATAATATTGTAAGCGATGTGATTTTAGTTCAGAACGTTTCAGAAAATACCAATAAAACTAATTTTACTTCAGAACGTCTAGAGAATTGAATGATCAGTTTGCAGGATATGCAGGTTCCTCATTACATCGAGTACTCTTTTTACCAGCTACCATTTCAATTCAAAAGTTAGCTAAGCTTGTATACTTTCGATAGTGAATCCTAATACATTTTTCAGATCTTTCTTCTCTTTTCGGGCACATATAAAAAAAGTCTTTTTTCCAAATCCCAGCATTCACTTCAACTGGAACTATCCTTACATCTCATGTGATATCTTCACACCACCTCCGTAGTGCGAAAGAAAACCCATGGGATGAAGGAAGTAACTTCCGTTAAGAAACCGACGACTTTCGAACCGCAGCGACTCTTCATGGACTCTTCAGCTCTCCAAGGAAAAACGGATAAGGTTAATTTTTTATAACTTCATACCCTGTTAGTATTCTTATAACGAGACGTAGTGTTAGCCGATTTTGTATTTAAATCTCAATCTCTTCAATTATGGCTGAACATCTACTAAATGAGCTGAGTTTGGTTGTTTGCTTAGTTTGCTATGCTTCTCAATTCCAAAAACAATTATAAAGAAAAATCTAGTGAACGGATGATATGCTGAAATAAACGGAAGAATAATGAACTGAGACAGACTTATTTTAGAAAAAAATTACACTATTTTCGATGAAACATTATTTGTTATTGATTCGATGGAATTTTCTGAATTATTATATTTTTTTTTTGTTTTAGATGCTGCCAGCAACTCTAGTTACTGTAACAACGTTCCTATTGGAATTATGTAACTCATCTCCTGTATATAATATGCAACCAGCATTCATCACAAACAGCATAGGTAAGTGGAAAACAACGAATGTCGTAATACTACTGGTATTGAACTTGATGTTGAATGTTCTAGCAAAAATAACATAATAGTATAGTAATTTTTCATTCATGCATGGTTGAATTCACGGATATAAAATTATTGAGTTTTGAACTACTTTTTATTATTATTATTACTATCAGATGGCGGGGCTGGCCAGCGGCTGAAATGCAGGTAGTTCTGTATAGAACCTCTCTGCACCCAGCTATCAGGTCTAACTCGTGAGAACTCCGGATCTTTTAATGAACTCCTGGAGATTCCTCACAAGGTTTTCCTGCGGGATGATATCTTCTGCACCGTAGTGTCCGAAGATGTCCATCCTCATGCGAGCCAGAGCTTCGCATTCAAACATTATGTGGGACGCTGTTTCGTCCTCTTCTTCACAGAATATGCATTGTGTGGACTCTTGATGTATCCCCAACAGTTCCAGGTGTTATCTCAGATGGCAGAGGCCTGTCATCAGTCCTACCACCTTCCTGAGGGAGTCTCGGCTTAGTTCAAGAAGCTGTCTTGATAGCCGGTTGGTTGGCCCCATCATCATCATTTTTCCGTGAGTATTGCCTGAGGCACTCTTCCAGATAGATTGATGACGGTTTTTAACCCATTTCTTTGTGTCCTGTTTAATATCCCCAAACGGGATTCCGCAGGCTGGTTCTGGTCCAATGAGAGTTGCTGTTGCTCCCGCTCTCGCCAGGGCATCTGCACTCTCATTGCCCTAGATCCCCTTATGACCAGTTTGGAAGTGAACCTGCATGAACGCAGGGCTTTCATCGCCGGCTGACTGTCGGATAGAATCGTTATGGGTTAGTTTCTAGGACCCCTCCTTAGAATCTCTCTCGTGCAGACGGAGATTGCCGTTACCTCGGCTTGGAATATAGAGGCTTGAGTACCGAGGCTTAGGCTGATGTCTTTCCTCGGTCTCTCCCCGTATATTCCAGCACCAACTCCTTTGCTAGTCTTTGAGCCATCCGTGTATCAGATTTGCCCTCTTGACAGCATTGGTATGGCCCTTGATGCTTCCCCATCTTCTATAATGGAGGTGTATGTTCCATCAAAGGAGTATGTTGGCGTCATTTTTCCCGATGGCATCTCAGAAGTGTCGATTCTTATGACCTCCAGTATGGTGGAGGGGCCTTGATTATTGCCCCTCCATTGGCCCAGACATTTTAACCTGGATGCTTCTATCCTCGCCTCCGCTGCAATGTGCAGATGCAGGGAAGGGAGGTTGTCACTTGTTCTACTTTTGGCCACCACAGCAGGGATATCGAGGGCCTAACAATTGCTGTGTACAGCCAGAGGAACTGTTTGGGTCCAAGTCCCCATGTTTTGCCAAAGGAGCGTGTGGCCATCATTAATGATGTCCTTGCTCTTTTCAGCACTTTTTCCAGATGTTTGTTACAGGTTTAGCCCCAAGTATTTCGTCTCTCCTGACATCTGTATACTTTCACCAAAGATTCGAGAGCTCTGTTGGTCTCCAGGTTTCTTTTTCTGGTGAAAGGAACTATTGTGGTTTTTTGAAGGTTGACCCTAAGGTTCTTCCTCGTGCACCACTCTGTAGGTCTGTAAGAGCTGATTGCATCAACTCCACACAGACCCCCATGTACTTACCGTTGACCATTATGACGACATCGTCCGACAAATCCGTTTTGAAGCTACGAGAAAAATCGTGAACAGATAGAAGCGATGAGGACTTTGTTTCAATGAAATGGAGAGATTCATGCAAAATACTAGTGTTTTATTGGCTACATAAGACGTATGTAAACAGAAGCATTATGACTTTATACGATGCAACTGTGAATAAAGATCAGAAGAACCATTTTCACATCACTATTGCCCGGTTTAAGAATGAATAACAATATTATGACATGTTGCCGAAGAGATTGTTCTCCGAAATCAACCGATTAAAAGAAATACGCCAACCAACTCACATCATCCTACTTTCTTTTCTCATTACATAAATCACCATTACTACATCGCCATGTATCAATATGAGTTAGAACAAACAAAATCCAAATCGAATCTTTCCGTTACGGAGAAATTTTTTGCTGACCCAAAAATCACTTCTAAAAAAAAACCTCACGAGCCTGGTCCTGACCGAGAAAATCGACGCATGAGTGATTCAGAAGGCCATTCCGTAATCATATTCCATGCAAGTTATTTCATACGTGATCAGAAATGATAATGGGGATTTCAGATGACTCAATTTATGCGAAAGCTTTCTTCGGTTCGAAATGGCGAACAGGAAGCGATCACTTTTTCTTTTGCTCGATTACGGTTACGTGTTTAACGGGTGTCTGTTTTTTTTTATTGTTTCTATTCTAGATCGAGGAAAGGGTCAGAGTAGAAAAGTTACAAATGGTTTCAAGAAATACGATGTTTTCTCGAATGTGACGCTATCTTGAGGCATTATTATTTTGGATAAAATTTTCCAAGATGAAAAAATGAATATTCTCAGACAAAAATTGAAAATTGTTTTTTTCCAATGAAAACAACCTGCGATGAAAATGAATATTTTCTTGTAATATCTATCAGAAAACAACTACTTTCCCGGCTAAAGATGTATCTTAATTTTTAGCGAAGGTTGTATTCATTAGAGAAAACTATTTTCAATTTTCATTCGAGATTTTTTTTTTCAACACGAATACCTTCTAAGAGTGGAAAATGGAACAGTGGAAATGGCGATTAAAGTTCATCTTTCAGTCGCAGATTATTCCACATATGACTTTACGAACATCATGTTCATATTTTCAATAAAATCGAAATTTTTCATGATATTTTGGTTCCTTGTTTCTGTAAACTCCTTCAGAAAATGGCGTTGAAATCTTCAACTCATTGAGAGATTGAACGATTCAAACACATTTTTGGAGACTGTATAGTTTAATGAACGAAATTGTTACTAAAGAAGATAGATACTATAATCAAAATTTTTTCTCAAATTTGTTCCTCCAATGCTAAATACAAACAGTGGTGGATTGATAGAGTCAACAATAATATAACGATTAGTGAGTTATATAATTCACAAACAGAATAAAACGATAAAGAGAAGGACGATATATCTACAAACGATGTAGAAATAAGGCGGTGGAAGAGACCAGCAAAGAGAAAAAGAGTTTTCTAGGAATAAAATTGGCGATTGCTAGAAGAACGTAAAAAATGGGGCTGGCATTGAAACCATTATTATCAGGAAAAAAAAAAGAATACTATCGATGCAATTGAACATATTATTTACCAAATCTACTCATTATCAACTCATTTCACGTGAATAGAGTCAATAAAAAAATATTTTATAAAATTATAGCTGTTTGTTGAGTACGCTCAATTCCACATTTGATTATGATGAGAATTTTATCAAACAAGTTCCAGAAAGGCACATAGTTGCGAAAGTGTCAAGATGTGTTACATGATTAGAAACAGCACCAAGATAATAATAATTACACTGATGAAGCAGTATTTCTAGACCCACAATGCTAATTTCAGACAATAGAAGATATACAAGAATGAACATACTTATTACAAGATTATGGTACTTCAGAGATGGAATCTCCAAAATATGAAACAGGATACCCATATTATCAAAATAACATATTGAGAAATTTTCCATGAAAACGGTATACCACAAGAAAGCACACTGCTGCTATTTTTTGTTATATATAGTTAATATTGTCAAATATCTTAGAAACAGTCAAACTCATCGATAAGTTCTTATCCTTGGTTGATACGATTAACAGCGATCTACAAAATATAGTATCATGGTGCAATAGGAACTTGCTGAAATTGAATAAATCGCTAAAGTTTTAAAACAAAGCACCAACTATTTGTCCAGCACAGCACCATATCTGAATCATTGGTCACGCATAAGAGTATATCTATTATTCTTCCATACTTAACATTCATATCATCAATACTATAAATGGCAAATACAAATTGAAAGAAAACAAGATTTCCATGCATATAATTTTGGGTGTTCCTGAATATAAAATGTATTTCATATGTCTTTATTCACAACTTCATTCATATAGTTAAGGTTTTACACTCTATCGACGGGACGAAAACGTTCTTACAATAAAGTGTATTCGGTTTATTGATTGATTGAAAACAAAGCTGCAATTTTATGATTAATTATGAAAAACTGCTAGTTGTTGAAGAAGGAAAAGATCTACAAGTGCTTTGTGGATCAAACTCTTTTCTCCACCTACTAAAAATATGAACGAGGTGACATTCGATTCGAAAGGCGTGAGGATGATTTTTGAAAAAATTCAAGAGTTGCTTGCCAAAATTGCAAAAGTTATTAATAATTAACTAATAAAAATGGGGTTTGATATTTTCCAAATATCTAAAAATCTATTTAAAATACGACCAAAAACAATTTGAAATTTTACTGAATAAATATTATTTATACCATTTAAATGGAAATTAGGAACTGAAAATATTCAGACATCTACTGGATAGATGAATGGACAATAATAAGCAGTAAAAAAAATTATTGCGATTCTTCTAATAATTAAGCATTAGCTAATTGACAATTTTTTCCTACTTGATGAGCATTGCAAGTACAATGATTATTAAATAACAAATCTGATATTTTTTTAATTTTCTGAAGCTATTTTGGAAAGGTCTCAGGAGAGATTCCTGTTGGAATAATAATCAACACTTTACTTGGGTTAAAGATTGGAGACCTTGATTAAACATTGGATTTTTTTATATCACTATTCATCAGTGTTTTATGATCAGAAAGCACATAAAATGATTTTAAAATTTCATTCTATCTCATTATTTAAAATTTTTTTTCAAACAAATGTTTTGTATCTGATAATTCAAATTTTTTTTGGAAACGTAATCTTTGATCTCAATTATTATTATATAATATAAAATAATGCTTGAAAAACGGATTTGTCAATTAATAATTTTTTTCTACCACCTGTAATTATTATTAAGGAACTCTTTCTCAGATCATGATTTATCTTGCTTTATAATAACTAAAGGAGAAATTGTTTTTATTTAAATTTTTCATTGTTCACTTACTAAAAAAAAAATTTTTTCTATACATTTTTATTCTTCTTTTACATAATGAAACAATAACTCGTATAGTAGGATTTTTTATATGGGCTTGTACTTTGTTGAATGAGGCACAGCTTATTTAAAAAACACACGAGTACAAAAAAGCTCTTAACTTAAATGTGTATCCTACATCGATTTTTCGACAACAGTTACTATATATTGACAAACTGAAGCAATTGTATCATCAACTTGAATGTTTTTCATTATCTTATAAAGTTTGGTATTTCAAATAAAATTTTACGCAAAATACAGTATTTTCAAGAATGCGAAAATTAATTAATTACTTTGACTTAAGCACAAGAATGTTTACGTGTTCAATAACGGAATCGTCATTTCATAAAGTTCCCTCGTATTTTTTTCAATCTACCTCAGGAAAACCTGATGGTAGCATGTCACGTTGCAACTTACCCGACTATGAACTGAATGAGAAGTTATTCCCAGTTCTAGGAATGCGGCGATCGTTCCAAGGAAATGTTTCTTTTCTGTTAGAAGAGAAAACATCAAAGACAAGTGACTACCATTCTGCGTGGGTTTTCGTCACATGCCTGGCGGAAAAAAGTCAACGCGAAATCGTAACCGGCCGTGGATCGAGGTCACTGCGAGTAATGATCCAGGAGCCAGCGTCATTATTGACCAAAACGTGAGAAACTGCAGAAAATTCCACGTTCTACGTATTTTGTAAACCGTACAAATGATAATCAATATGAGATAGTTGATTGGCTAACTATATCCAAGTGGAACATACTTTACGTGATTATTTCATTTTTCGAAACAAATCACCTATACTGGGCAATGAACACATACGCTAGATGTTTTTGGGTCATAAAATTTTTGATGAATTTTATTTTGTAAAATTGAAGTTTCCTACTGCAAGTAGCTAGCATCAACACTAATTACATTCTCAATGCAATGTCAATGTTAGGAAATGCTCTGCCAAAGTTACTATCAACCAGAATCCATCTTGAAGTCATCTAATAATTCCACAAACTATACCAACTCATTCACAAGTCTTCATTCAGGATCGTCGTTGTCAAGTTACCGAATCGAAGACAGACAACGTCATAAATTCGAATGCTGAAAGTTGATTGAACTTCTGATATTTCTTGATCTAGAGCGTATTCAAATATATTCGTCAGTATCTGACAATGCAGGAGAAAGATCAATTCCATCATTTTATTAGTAGCATCGAATGGCTCTTTGAAGTCTTTTTGAAATCCTACGAACAGTGCAATTTCAACAAATTCCCATTCTCTGTAGAAGTCTAGCAGCTTCGATTTTGACTACGCCGACGTTTCATCATCAGTAACTTTTGTTGCTTTGTTGCATCAGAGCAACAGGACTAATGAGTTTCACTTAATTGTCCCACAATGTTGATAGACTGATTATTAGGGAGCAGAATGGATAATCCGTTAGAGCAGCAACTGAATGAAAATTCATTTTATTGCAAATATGAACGTTTGGATGTATTATTGCAATAAGACCTTCGACAATACGTATCATAACATGCCGATACTGTTCGCACCTCATCTTCAGAAAGATTACAAATAATCAAAGTTAATAGATTGAGGACTACAATGGTTCCTTCTTATATTTTTCCACACCCGCAGCTTGCACAATGGAAGAAGGGGTCTCTTCTTGATTTTGGTTGTGGAAATTTTAAATTGTTGCAATATCGCATTGCAATTGATCTCAGCTCTTGCTCTCAGACTATGAGAGAACGAGAAAGGACCTCGACATTCAGGTTCATGTGGGTGGCCACGAAACTGTGTCACTAGTGAAATTCTTTCTTCGACTTAACTGACAACAAGGCAATAAGTCGATGATTCATGGAGTTCGAAGATTGATATTGTCTCCGATTCTGCAGTGTGTGTTTCCAGGGTCGGATTACACGTGAGATAAGGCGGGCTCATAATAATTTTTTGATCCTGGATTATTGGAGAAAAAATCATATGACGGGTATGGTCTTTGATACAAATCTCTAAATCAAATGAATGAAAAAACGCTGAATTCATTTTAATTAATGCTTACCTACTACTTATGTTGATGTTTACGAAACAAAAATTCGTTCTTCATGTGCCATTGAGTGTTATAGAATGGGCTAGAAAGTATAATATAGAATTATTGACTACTTTATTTATTTATTTATTTGGATCCGCTCAAAATAAGTTTGGATTAAATCACTCAAGTCAATTCCATAAAATAAAGGATTGGACCCAAGCGATCCCCCTGAAGAGAAGTGAAATTAGGAAATAAATGAGTATGAAATGCAAGGAAAAAGTAGCCAAATTCAAACTACACCTTTTTCAGTTGTAATTCTGAAAGTGTAATATGTATTTCAGAAAGTGTAATTTGTAATTCAGAATAATAAATTGTAATTCAGAAAACATTGAATGAAAATCAGATTGATGAAATGAAATTCAGAAACTGTAACTTGTAATTCAGATTAGTGAATTGATAATCAGAAAGTCAACTTGTAATTCAGAAAGCGTAGGTTGTTATTCAGAGAGTACCAGCTGTAATTTATTGTGCTCCCATTTCCTATTCTTACTTATTTATATAAGTCCTTGACGAGCATAAAATTAAGGCTTTCACGGCCGGAAGTATGGTTTCCGGGCTTTGGGGCCGTGGTCGGTTCACCTCCGAGGAGGCGGTTTTTACGGACATTTCGCTCACAACTGCGGTGAGCATCTTCAGCGTGGATTCTGTCGTATACTGATGAGTATTGCGTCGCTCTTCGAGAAGACAAAATCCACGCTGATGCTCACCGCAATTGTGAGCGAAACGTCCGTAGAAACCGCCTCCACTGAGGTGAACCGACTACGACCCCAAAGCCCGGAAACAATACTCCTTGATTTAGTCCTTGAATTACAACTGACGCTCTCTGAATAACAATTCACTAATCTGAAATTGAAGTTAAACTTTCTGAAATACAATTCACTAATCTGAATTACATGTTACGGTTTCTGAAATCCAATTAGCAATTCTGAATTACATGTCATATTTTCTGAATTACATTTTACTCATCTGAATTTCAAGTTACACTTTCTGAATTAAATTTGAAAAAGGTGTAGTTGTTGATTGTCAATGATCTCTCTCAAAATGGAGAACAAAATAAAAACGTATGGTCCAAAGAAGAAAGAAGTTTTTTCATTCAACTGATCAAGGTAAAACATAAAACATTTCCAAAAGTTTGGTGCCTTTGATGAAGGAACGATTCCTAATTTAATTCGCAGAAGAAATATCACGTTACGAAATTCGACATATAGCTGTGGAGATAGTTTTTTTTAATCGGATTGATATATAGGATTCTTCGATTCACTTATATGTTGCGACATGCGTTAGTGATGGAAGATCCAACCCAGTACCCCTGGAATGGATCCAACCCCACCACAATCAACTTGGTGATTTCAAGGTAGTTCACGGACTAAACTCCGATGACGACTAGGTGGATTGTTTGAAGCAAATAAAATGCCTGCGTGAGACACCGACGCTGTCATTGGGCCATCTATCTGTTCGACAAAGTAATGGTGAAGATCTAGCTAGTTAAGCTTCTACATTTTATCAATGCTATTCTGGGTGAATAGTAAGAAGCTGATAGAGGTCATCAAAGGATTCCCAGCGTGGTGCACGTCTGGGGAGGACGGTATTGATGCAATTCTGCTCACAAACCTTTCGCGTAAATCCCTTGTTCAGCTACTACATGTTATCAATGCCATTCTGAAATGACAGTAAAATCCAGACTGTCTGAAGCAGGCTGTGATCTGTGATAATACCGATTTCGAAACCAGCCAAGAATTAGTATCAGCCTACAATATATCGATGTTCAGCCTTATCGGTGAGTGGAATGGAGGGAGACCAAAACTCATCCCGAATATGCCCGGGTCATAACATAAGTTCAAAAGTAAACGTAGAACGGAAAAAAAGAGAGTTGTAGAGTTTGTTCACTAACATATATATGTTCAAGTAAATTATTCGAGAACTTTAGATTTGAGCATAATGAATGTTTCCTTATGCTTGCTGGCGAAAGATTATATAGTTTCGATCCATGATGGAAAATACTTCTCTGTGTGTGACTTTTTCTGATAGCTATAGATTTATGGATGAATCTTGTTTGTTTTTCTTTTTCTATCGATGGAAGTGTTGACTTGTTCATGAACACTTATGCTGCATATTGTTTATAAAACTGAATTATTTATAGTGAAAATAAATTATTTCCTTATATCGAGATCAGAGTTAAATTCACAAGGAAGGTTACCAGAATTAACACGAACAATACATAAACTAAATTTTTGAATCTGTACTGTAACGAGTTGAAATGAAGACTGCTTGCCTCATTTTTACAAGAACTGCCGAATTTCAGAGATTTAATTTATCCCTCCGTTCTCCATATTTCCTTCGGGCTAGCCCAATGAAATATCTCACCTCAGACAGAATGATCAAAATGTGAAAACCATAAAAATATTGCTCTGTTCCATTGAAATGTCTCTGTTTAGAAAGATATTCAAGCAGCACTGAAAGCCCTTCAATCCAACTGCTTTAAATCCAGAGCAGTATGGAACTGCAGAAAAACCTTAAACCGACTTGCACAACGCAACAACGTTAACCTAGTCTGGATACCAGGTCACACGGGCCTAGAAGGAAACGAACGAACCAGTAATCGGTATAGCACATAGCACTACCAAAAATGTTATAACATCCTGGGCAGACAATGAAAGACACGAGTATTGGCATAGTCTCCCGGGCCTAGCCCATTCCAAAGCATGTATTGCTTGCACAAGGAAGAAACAGGACTCTGACAAATTGCACATGCATGAAATCGGACTTGCACAAGATGCAGAGTGCCGTCTATGCATGGAGGAGGATGAAACGGCTAAGCACATTTTATGTACATGCCCCGCAGCGGCCAGAACCAGATTTTCAACATTTGGCAATACAACAGTAAGGCCAGAGAATCTGGTAAATTGTTCTCCCAACATACTCCTTAAGTAAGAGATTGGATATACTGGGAGAAATATAACCATAGAGTGAGCCACAATAGGCCATTGGCCGCAGTGGAGGGCCTGATACGGGCCCACTCACGTTCAAACCTAACCCTGTTTAGAAAATGTATTCACCAAGTTCCTAAAATAATCCCGTAAAGTGGTACAAATACTTCTGAAGATATATATAAATATATATAACAACCAAAAAATATTGATTAAAAAAAAATCCACAGAGCGATTTTGCCTGGACCAGAGTTTTTATCCACGAACTATCTTTTAAATGTTAGTACAGGTTATTTGCGTCTTCATTAAGGTATGACATTATCCTAGATTTTTCTTTATGGGTTAGCATATCAAAAAAGTTGAGTTGGAGAATTAGAATTCCTATAATATGGTTTTGTATTAGATAATCAACATGTTTGCAAGCTACTTGCACAAGTCATTGTTCACCTTGATGTATTATCTACTAGCAATCGATTTTGAATTTTTCATTTGTTTCAGCTCGATTAGTTTCTGATCTGATTAAAAAAACTGAAGATTTAAATGGATTCAAATGAGAACAGTGGTCATAAGATAGAGAGACTGTAGATTTTGAATATCCTGATTTATATGTTCGTATGTTCATTTTGAGTTTATCTGGGTGAAAGATAAATACAGTTACGTGTCATTAACATAAAAATGAGATTATCAGATGATAGTGCTGTTTTTAGAAGAAATATATGAGGAAAAAACATAGGGCCAAAATTTGTTCATAAGTTTCAAAGTTGAGCATTTTTACCCAATCCAAAATGATCTAGAATCGCTAACAAAAGGCGATGGTTGATGGTTTCGTAAGCTTCTCAGTACGTAATTGACGAGACCTGAAGCAGCTGAGTAAATTTGGAGTATAGATACAAGTTGAGCTGTGACGCCACCACGAATATTTCTAAAACCCAATATTGAGTGACAGACAAGATTGAGAGTTCGTCCAATTGTCATCGTAGATGTTGTTCAACAATTTCCTCACACTTTCATTTGTAACACTCAGGATGCTGATAGGTAAAACTCTTTTTGTAATTCTGCGAATTATCTACTCTCTATCTGAGATTCGAGAAAATAAGAAGATTCATCCAATCTCACATGATTTCAACAATACCTAGGAAACACCGGTCTTAGTCATCTGATGGAATGGTATTGCCCAACTTTCTTTTCCAACCACAATACATTCAACCAATTAACATATAAACAGTTTGAGACCATGTAAACAACATCACATTCTTTCGTGGATCGTTCAAAATTGAGTACTGGGTCAGCAGAGGGAAGCATGTTAAAAATTGTGTCCCACTTAATGTCGCCCACTGAATCATAAATACGGTATGACCACTTATACGCTGCTGCGTTACTCGGAAAGAGAAATCAAAGTGTCTCATACCCTGAGAATAATACATATGAGAGCCGTAAAATAAAATTCCTTTTCCGTAAACTTTGGTATTGTATATGCGACTGCTCATATTTCAATCTATTCGATATTATTAGTTACCGCATGAAATGTATTAGTTTTATATGAACTTTTGATAAATTCATTCCATAGTATTAACCCGTCAGAGCCAACCGTATGAAATTTCATACGCAATTAGCTCACTTTTCAAAAAAAATTTCAATAACGTAGTTTTCAATGTAAATTATTCTTGTTTCATTGTTAATTCGTCATTCTGTCTAAGAATTGAGATCATTATGTTATGAACTTGGCTTTTATATCAAATACAATATTGAAACTAGTCTTTTAGTTTTAGTAGAACTTTTTCGGTACTTCATTTCTGATAGTTGATGGAATGTGTAGTGATAAAGTTTGAAAAGTCAAGAACGTCGTATAAATAACAACAAAAATCGTCCCCTATAAGATAAGACTGTGAATTTCAATGTTATTTTTATTCTGGTCGTATATAACTTTTGAAATAAATTTTCAAAACTTTTTATCACTTTTAGTAATATTTTGACGACCAAAATATTATTAGCTTGCTTAGAAGAATCGAATAATAGCTAAGCCCAATCTACAGGTATACTCTATAGATATATTTTTCAGAGAAAAAGATAGAGATACAGAAGAAGGAAAAGTTCCTATGGACGAAATATAGTGAAGAGTGTACTTTTACTTGGTCCTGGACTACTAGATAAACAAAAATTGAAATACTCATCCACCGGGATGAAAGAAAAAAAATAAAATCAACAAGAAAAAAACCAGAAACTTACGAAATGTGTGGTATCACACTGTCCCAGAGGAAAGCTTTTTTTCAATTAATTGTTTCAACTCTTTGTCATCGGTACTATTTGCAAACTTTACGCCTGTTCGAAAACAATGTTTAAAAAATTAACTGTCATCATTGATTCAATATCACAAAATGGCGCGGTATTATCAATTTTTTGTATAGGAAGACATCTGCCGTTAATGCTTGGATTTTGTTTCAAAATCAACATGCAACAACAAATGAAACAAGCTTTATAGTCCTCAGAATGTGATTCATCTATGTTTCCAGAGGACTATGTCCTGGTGCCTCAAAGAATCAAATGTAATGATAGACTCCAGTGGCCCAAGAAGAAGTTCTTATAATTTGCCGTGAATGCAATATTTGTCTCCTTATCTATTAATTATTCAGGCCTTGTCATGAATATTATGTTCAATGCACACTGACTGATTTGTAGCTGTTTTCCGTAAATCAAAATGAATAAATAATGGGTATACAATGTTTGTTTAACTAAAGCATGGCATTCTATTAATACTTACTTAAATATATGAAAGTTTCCAATTTTTGTATTATTTTACGCTATGACTGATAGAAAACCGAGTAGAAACATTTTTTCCTAAATACATAGGGGGGTCAGACTCTGGTTTAGCAAAAAGTCTGCCTCACCTTCCAAACTATTATTTCTGAAATCATGCTATTTTTCAAAAGAGTGACATGCCCATGGTGCTTTGGGAACCGATAGAAAGTATTATTGTCAGCAAGTGTACTTAAAAAATTTCAGAATATTGTGAAAATCGTATATTTATCAAAACCTGCAATAATATTTATGTCCACAATAGATAAAAGTATCGTGACTTTCTCCCGGGGTGGTGCTTCACGTTTTCCAGTTTTCCTACAGCTTAAAAGGGAATACGCCATCAAAAAATCAGTTAGTCGCCCCGGAGCGCCATGATAAATAATAATAATGATAGCCGTCCTCCACGCGTAGAAGCAATGCCTTCAGGTATAGGGGAGTATTTTTTCCCATCAGGAATATCCCAGTCAGGCCCTGTCTCCGGAGCCCCGATACAACCGGAAGGCGCGCTGGTGTGTTATTAATTCCAGTGATCAATTCCTACGACCGTGAAGTAAGTGATTACCGGGTCCGAGAATCATGTGCCCTGAGTAGGTGGAGTGAACCAAGAATTCAACCTTTTGAAGTCCTCCAGCAAAGATTTTTGTTATATCATGGCAAGCCGGTATGATTTTTTATTTTGAGAGCAATGTGTTCAAAGAGTTCAAAGAGTAGATCTCGATAATCAGGCCATTTTTCATCCTCTTTTCGGATGTATGTTTCGCCAAGAGCCGAAAACTGTAGGATGAAAATCGTCCTACTTTGATGGTCGAGGAGGACTGCATCAGGCAGGCTTATTGGCTTGTATTTGACGGTGGGGAATGAGTAGTTCCAATATATTCGGAACTTCTTATTCTCCACAACGGACTCAATATCCACCGTAGCATGAGGCAACACCAGTGACTCGTCTGTACCGAACGAGTGTCATAGATGGTGGTACAACACTCGTACAGCCGCGTTATGCCTGTGGATATAGGCTGAGACCGCATGAGCGCTGGACTAGCTGACAGCAAATGCATTATAGTCTCAGCTGCCCCACGACACGCTCTGCATCTAGTGTCAGGGACCTCTATACCCATCATGTCGGAGTTTATGCTGATACTTGCAGCGAAGACATTTTTCAGCAGTAGTTACCTTTTGGATGTAGCGTTGTTCCAGACGTCTCTTCGGCATCCAGATGATGTAGGATGCTTAATTTTTTTGTAGCATCGATTGCTGAGCTCGTTGGCCACTATGAGTCCTGGGTAGGTTGTGTTACTAACTCCATACGCCTCCTCAGGAGCAGCACTGTTAATTTGAACGCAATAGTGAATTGTGCAGGATTCAACCCAGTCGAACCACGAGATTTTAACAATTTGATCGGTGAACTTGAATTGAAAAATCCCAGGTCCGACTACGGCTCGAACCCAGGACCTTATTATTCTTATACAACTCATACATTTGTAATCGCTGATCATTGTTCATATCCAGAACAAATGTATTCATTCCATGAACTTGGAAATATTCATTTCAATTTCCTCATTTCTTTGAAACGCAATTTCCCTCGCCATGGAGACTTCTCTCCCGTTATATCCTATCAGGAAATGGTCCTGAGCTCTGCATATAACAGCTCTATTTGCATTACGTATCGTAAACAACGGCACATTCGCTCTACTTGGAGTTTTACTGACAATTTCAGTATTGAATTTCGGTTTTGTTCTTGTTTTTGCCATCATGTAGCAAAAGGAAATAAGCAGTCTGTTCGAGCGGAAAAGCTGTCTCTGTGTTTTTGTTTTTGAGACATGGAAATTATTTTCCAAGTAAACGAGTTCTCTGTTTATTTTTTACTAAATTCAAACTGAATGTTGCAAAATGTACATGTCCATTCACATGCAAATTTCCATTTTGTCAAAGTAGTTGCATTCTGTCTATTCTCTATGAATGGTTTCAGTCGATTAAACAAACGGTTTTGAATCCTGAGAACCAATGAATTTCTATCTTCATTCAGTCTGACACTTTTGGATTTTTTATTCATTTTTCTGTAATTCAAGGAATAATTAGAAACTATTAAGGGTAGAAAAATAATAACAAGATTCTTAAAGAGGAGGAAATTTTCGAAAAGTATATAACCTTCCGGAACTTCATTCTCTCTATTATTAGTACTATTCATTCAATGAAATGCTGCCTGAACTGAACATACAGGGTGTCCCAAACTCGATGGTCTATTAGACGTTTCTGGAAAAAGGGACGTAGGATTATTCTGAAAATTTGGTTTATTGGATAATCAGAACTGCTTTATTGATCTCAACTATTTTTAATGATGCGTCGTTGCCGCTTCTATGGAAAAGTAGCAACACCTTTGATATTTTAAATGGAATACTCTGAATGTTATTGAATTTTACTTCCCTATACCTATCTCTAGTGGTTTTCGAGAAATTCATTAATTTCCTTATTTTTTGTATGAAACAGCTTCAATTAAATGTTTATTACTGCATTATTTGACTTCGTAGAAAGCTGAGATTTTTAATGTAGTTTGACAATGTCCTGCCTTTTAGTTATAACCAAGAGAATTTGGTCTTCATTATACAGGGTCGTTCAAAATTTGTGATTTTACCGATACATACTAAAATGTTGAAAAGTGCATTTTTTCAAATGGTACATCCTGTATATTATCAAATATCCTAAAAACAATTGAATTTTCTTTCAAATGATGTATCATATTCCTATACCTAGAGAGTCAGGTTTTCGAAATAAAAGCAAGTTTTCTATAAAAATTGGATTACTTTGCCATATTTCGTATTGGATAAATATGAAATGTCATGGAACATTCATTACATTACATTACGATAATTCGAAAATTAGTACATCAATAATAAAACGTTTGCGCATTCAGTAACGTGAATTTCATGAGAAAAGAATCAAAGTGGAAGATAATAACTATTCAAATGAAAATCTGATTCATTTTTGTGGAATTTGTCCCATATCTATAACTGTTCGTTGGATATTGATACTTTTCATTTGTTTCTATAGAGTCTTTGCCAAAACCAAAACTTGGCAAAAACTAATATTGCATGAACCGAAAAAAACAGGGAGTTGCATTCAAGGTATCTGAAAAACCTGTGTCTGCGTTGAGAAGTCATAATTCACCTTAAGTAGAACTCAATTTTTATTCCAATCAATAAACAAATGAAGGAAAAATTAATCGCTAATTCATGTGTTCGAAGTGCTGACCATTTACACGCAAACATTCGTGAATCGAAGTCATTACATGGTTGGTGGTTGCTCTTTCAACCTCTTCTGGTCGAATTTCCTCGAGAGCACGAATTATCCTCTGTTTCAATCCGCCTCTCGAATTCACTGGTGTTTCATATACAATCTGTTTGATTCTTCCCCAGAGGTAAAAATCTAGAGGAGTTAGATCCGGGAATCGCGGTGGCCAACTTCAATATTCATGAAACGGCAAATTGTCCAAGAAGTCACTAACTATTGTTAGTTAGTTGCTTATTCAAATATTTTCTTGAATTCAAGTTTTCTTCATAAATACTATACGACAATTTATTGTTCACTAGCAAAAAAAATACATTCAAGCAACATTTTTCTTGAAATCCCCTTTCTTTCATGAAATGAGGATTTTCTGTAGCCCAAAAATTATTGTTTTTGCGATTAAATATTCCCTTTCTTGAAAATTCAGATTCATCTAACCATATAATTTTCTGAAGGGCAGTTGGGTCTTCATAAGTCCATGTTAAAATCCATTCACAGAAATCAACACGTTTTCGAGGATCACCTCTATGTAGGGCATGAGGTTTTATGAATTTATAATCATGCATTTCATGTTTCTTTTAAATTCTTCATATCGAAGTGCGAATCATACCTAAATCCACAGTAGCTCTTCTTAATGATACATGAGGATGAGCATGGATATACCCCAAGACATTAATTTGATTCACTTCATCTACAGTTATCGGCTTGATTTGATTTCTTGGCGATTCAACATTCCCGTAAACTGCATAATTCCGTTCGAATCTTCGGATTTTTTTTCTATTCAGTTGTGGTAAATTTGGATGAAGGTCATTGAACTTCCGGCACGTTCTGGAAACATTTCTTTGGCACTCACCATGGATATGAAATAAATTTAAAATATCTGCATTTGAATATGCATTATAATCCATTTCTATACTTCTTTCTCACAGAAACACAATTAAATTCACTGTTTATCAAACCAACAGATTGATTTGCCTTTTTTCTGGTCACGGCACACTACAGATTATTTCAAATGGGAAATATCAACTATTTCGAATCGTTATACTGGAAATTGAAAATGATAGTAGTGTGCCGTGAATAAAATTTACGTCAGTGAAAGCGCAAACGTTTTATTATTAATGTACTAATTTGAGAAATATCGTAATGACATGTTCCATGACATTTCATACTTATCCAATACGAAATATGGCATAGTAATCCAATTTTTATAGAAAACTTGCTTTTATTTCGGAAACCTGACTCTCTAGGTATAGGAACATGATACATCATTAGAATGAAAATTCAATTGTCTTTCAGGATATTTGATAGTATATAGGGTGTTCCATTTGAAAAAATGCACTTTTCACCATTTTAGTATGTACCGGTAAAATCACAAATTTTGAACGACCCTGTATAATGGAGACCGAATTCCTTTGGTTATAACTGAAAGACGGGACATTGTCAAACTACATTCAAAATCTCAGCTATCTACGTAGTCAAATAAAGCAGTAATAAACATTTAATTGAAGCTATGTTTTGTACAAAAAATAAGGAAATTTATGAATTTCTCGAAAACCACTGGAGATAGGTATAGGGTATAGGTATAGGTATAGTATCATATGAAAATAGTCGAAAAGCAATAGCAAAGCGAAAAATTTAATAATATTCAGGGTATTCCATTTAAAATATCAAAGTTGTTGCTACTTTTCGATAGAAGCGGCAACGCCGCAGCGTTGAAAATATTTTAGATCGATAGAGCAGAACTGATTATCCAAGAAACCAAATTTTTTAAATGATTCTACGTCCCCTTTTCCAGAAACTTCTAATAGGCCATCGAGTTTGGGACACCCTGTATACTAAAATATTTAGTATTAATTTTTAAAAAATGTCTAGAACTTCGAAGAAAAAAATTCCGTAGGAAAAATTTATTCTGCAGATTTTTCATAAAATAATTCTATTGTGAATCAACAATTTTTTTTTAAAGAATTCATTAACATTCCTTGTTAGATAAGTGTTAAACTAAACCACTTACGATTATTTTACTTCGTGGAGAACTTTTCAAAACTAATGACTCAATGAGATTATCAACTTGTGGTATTTCTAACTGTTGTACCTATGTTGTTCATAACAAATTCCTCATTTAATAAACGAATTGAATATGGATCAATATGTTTAGGTACTTTGTAAAGAGTCACATCTTGAAAAAAATACTAAGAGATTTTTTAGTCGTATTATTTAACGACTAATAAAATATCAAAAATTATTTTGAAAATTTTGTAATTTAACTACTTTATTTAAAAAAAAAGAATTAGAAACGTATATTCAATGTTATGTAAGAGCTTTTCCACTAATTTAATCGGGAATATGAAGGAAAATTCTTAAAACAAAATAGTTAATTGAACAAAACATTTGTCAAAATATTGAAAAATTTCCAATTAATATTCAACAGTATTTTTATTTGTCGCGGCGGATTTCAAGGCAATGCACTAACCGCGCAGAATCCAATTTTCAAAATTGAATTAATTAATAGAGATTACATTATTTTTTGAAAATATCCTTTTCTTCCAGAATCGTTTTTTTCCATTTAACTACCGTTAATAGCTTTCGAATTATTTGCATAAAACTACAGACCTCTTTTTAAAATTTTTTAATTGGTTACAACTTTTGCAATTATTTATGTGCGGATTTTGAACTTCCGCAAGATTTTCCAGCAATCATTACAAACCCAATGAGCTATTGCACATATTTTTATTCACATTAGTAGGAAATAACTCTTCTTTTATTCCGTGAACTAGTCTACACTTCATCAAAATACATAGAATCTCAACCCAAAGATTACTCAACTGGTTTTGAACTGTTTGTTTGCGAATTCAACACATCGTTCTCTTCTTATTCTCTTATATTTTTCAACTACAGCTGTTAAGAATTAGATATATGTTGAAAATTTACTGGCATCAGTTCAATATTTCCAAAACACTCTGTTGTTCACAAGAAAATAATACTACGCCAATATAGAATATGACTCTTGGCATTTGGAAAAATGCAATGAAAAATACAACTCTTTATTTGAAAATTAAAAGTTGGGGGTGGCCTAAGTTGTACGATACTTTGTAAATAATTTTAATAATAAGTTGCTAGGTGCCGATCATTTATAAAAATCTTACCAAAATAAAGATAAAGACAAAAAATGATTTAAAATTTTTGATATATCCTTATTCTGAAAATAAATAAACTAAATCTGATTTTTTTGATGCACATAATTGAAATCTGAAATACGTCACTTGCATGTGTATTTTTTTGTCCTCTACTAACATGAAAAAGAGCGAGAAAAAAATACACATGCATATAAACAATTAGGCAAATGTTTGATTTGTTCTCAAGCATTTTTAATAAGTCGAATTTCACGACAACGTAGATAAGTTACCCATTCTATGTTTGGAAAATATGATTGACCAGAATTATCGTTGATGGAACTCGATGCATTTGTCGACGTTGAGCCAGTCCTCACAACTATTTAGTTAAGGTGTTCTTGAAGGGATTGATGTTCAACTAAAGCATTTCCATACCAGTTTACCATCATCGGCTTAGAACGACATGCAGGGTATTATACGAGGAGACAGGTGACATGAACAACAAAGAGGAGTGGTCAAAGGAAAGACCTCTGAGGAACTCCACTAGTGGCTGGTCTGTCCGAAGATAATTAATACCTATAACTTCTACCATGAAAGCTCTATCTGCAATGTTACCTACCTTCTTTATAGCGGGTACTTTAAACTAAAAAAACAGTTATATAATCGTTAACATAATTTAGCATGTCTAAACTCAGAATTAGGAGGTACTATGTGAACACAAATAAGATTTCCATTGAAAATAAGCAAGTTAGTACCAACTTTTGGCACACCCTGTATATCTGTAGGACTGAAAATAATTCAGAGTTATGGTCAATCAAGACAGCAAAGAAAATTTCCAGTTTTTAATGTGTTTCAATTGTTAAAGTGATTGTGTTTTGTAACAATCGGTATTGTATTTTAATTTATCTATGAATTTTAACCTTAGCTATAATGTTATAGTGTATTCACAGTGCTGAATTCCATTTTAGGTAGATAAGATGTAGGCAAGCTTTGCCAACTTGATATGAATCACGACAATGCAGTTTTTCTGATTCTGCTTCTAATCCAATTGCAAGTTGAAAAGCCTCTACTGCACAGCCTACGTAAAACACCCCGTATATCAATCAACAATTATTTCTATGTTCATTCCTGTACCTAGTCAAGTGCTGAAGAACCAATGGTGAAGGATATCCCGATATTATCCCGATATTATCGCCAAGAGCTCCCCTCCTACTTTTATACCGAAGCAAAGAAACATACCTAATTCATGTCGATTTTTGCTAACCTGACAGAACCACCTCTTTTGATTCAAATCAAACATTATCCCACAAAATAGTTATTACTTTCATATTTGAAATACATTCATTTATCATCACCTATATATTTTTCTCTTTCACAGTTACAAAATCAGTCAAGTGTATAATGCGTTTTTGGTCATTGATAGTAACTTATTCTAAACCTATCCTGTATATAACCAGTCGAACATTTTCGTCGATTAGTTCGGCCAACACCATTTCATTTCGTTGCATAACGGAACATATTTGACCTACTTACTTTGAATAAGATTCCTCAACTCTTTTTATCATACCTAGGTATCTCTTATCAGAATCTTTTATAAACCGGACAATATCTTTCAACGGAGGCCTTTTCAAGAATGTTGTTTGTAAACGGAGTGTGGACAGTAATATGCAAATCGTGCAGATTAATGGATTTTTAATTGGATTTTCGTACTCTTGATGAATAATGCTCTAGTTTTTTCTATCATTTCAGAGCAGAATCGAATTTGACTTCCTTGGGAAAAATTATTCGTAGCAGAACAACGTCATAAGTAGTACTATGATATGCAAAGTCCTTCACAGAGAGCTGAGTTAGTTTTGGTGATGGGAAACTTCTCAGACTAGTTTTCAAACAATCTGTATGCGGGAGAAATTTTCGGAAATCCTACTTCGTCATTTTGAATGTAATGTCAGAAGATAACATCCAGTGATTCTACTATTTGATAATACATTACAATACCCTTTTTTTCTAAAATAATTCCAGTAAAAACTTTGCTCTTGATTTGTGCACGTTGGCAAAGAATATAATCTTATTCTTGTCCCAAGGAAATTCTGTTATTTTTGGCTCTGAAATAGCGAGTAAAAAGATTACAAGAATTTTTATAATTCAAACACAATTCCTGTCTTGAAAACATCTGATTCTTAAACAGCATTGAACGAATTAATTCGAACAAAGATCGAAAATATGTGCTAGAGATTATCACGATGATGAAAGGAATAAAATCGACAAAGTCGAAGTACCACCAAGTGGAAACATTAAGCAAACATCTGTCAGAAAACAACTATTTCCCTGGCTAATACAACGACAGACATTGAACTGCATCTGACAGATATTTATGCAATGTTCTTCCAAGTATTACATATAATCCATCAGAAAAGTAAAATCTCAAACTGAAATTGACTATGAAATAAAAGTATCGAACCAATAAGATCCAGTAAAGATATTCTAGAGAACCGAAATGGTTCAGAATTAATTTTAAAGAAATCGAAAATAATCGAACGAGAAATTTGGGAAATCAATATATTGCAGTAACGGATATTCATCAAAATCTGAAAATTCGAAAATCATAAATGATCGTATCGATCTTTCGAAGAACTGAAATTCGAAGAACTGAACATTACAAGAATATAAAACTGTAATACCGTCAAAGGAGAATGATAGAAAATGGGAAGACACATATTTGACCAAACCAGCAAATCAGAAAATCAATATTTTGTAGAAGTGGAAAAATATCGGAACAGAATATTATAAGAATTAAAATCGTCGAATCCATAGAGTACAAGACCTAAAATTTCCATATTGAAAATAATCAGAAGAATAAATAGTAGAATCGAAAATGACAGGACCAAAAAATATCAGAATTTGGAGAGGGGATAGCGGATGGCTCTAGTCTCTCAGAGATGGAGCAGCGTGCGGTCAATATTACAACCTAACCTAACCTAACCTAACCTTACCTATAATTTCCATATTGAAAATAATCAGAAGTATAAATAGTAGAATCGAAAAGGACAGAACCGAAAAATATCAGAATTTGGAGAGGGGATAGCGGATGGCTCCAGTCTCTCAGAGATGGAGCAGCGTGCGGTCAATATTACAACCTAACCTAACCTAACCTAACCTAACCTAAAATTTCCATATTGAAAATAATCAGAAGTATAAATAGTAGAATCGAAAATGACAGAACCAAAAAATATCAGAATTTGGAGAGGGGATAGCGGATGGCTCTAGTCTCTCAGAGATGGGGCAGCGTGCGGTCAATATTACAACCTAACCTAACCTAACCTAAAATTTCCATATTGAAAATAATCAGAAGTATAAATAGTAGAATCGAAAAGGACAGAACCGAAAAATATCAGAATTTGGAGAGGGGATAGCGGATGGCTCTAGTCTCTCAGAGATGGAGCAGCGTGCGGTCAATATTACAACCTAACCTAACCTAACCTAACCTATTCTAACCTAACCTAACCTAACCTATCCTAAAATTTCCATATTGAAAATAATCAGAAGTATAAATAGTAGAATCGAAAAGGACAGAACCGAAAAATATCAGAATTTGGAGAGGGGATAGCGGATGGCTCTAGTCTCTCAGAGATGGAGCAGCGTGCGGTCAATACTACAACCTAACCTAACCTAACCTAACCTAAAATTTCCATATTGAAAATAATCAGAAGTATAAATAGTAGAATCGAAAAGGACAGAACCGAAAAATATCAGAATTTGGAGAGGGGATAGCGGATGGCTCTAGTCTCTCAGAGATGGAGCAGCGTGCGGTCAATATTACTAAATTCTAATATCGGAATTAACTCGCTCATCCCATCCACAATTTCTGCTAGATTTCGATTCTGACCGTTTTCAGTCTGACACATTTTGTTTCCAATGATTTTATGTTACTACTGATTCATTTTCAGTTAATTTGTTGGATTTACGTTTTTAGATACGATTATGTTGTTTTGATGGAATTACATTTCGATATTTTTTGAGCGTGATCGTTTTATGTTTTGAAGAGCTTAGGTTATTGAGATTTGCAATTACTCTATTTTCTCATTTCGGTCACTTTCCAATCTTGCCGAATTCAGACCTATAAAATCTGGTTCTACTGTTTTCGTGTATGATGCTTTATTTTTTCTTATAAAAACATATTAGATGAATTTCAATTTGGATCATAAATTATTTCTATCCATTCAATTCTGCTGTTTTTAAGACCTAAATGTTATTCTGAAACAATTGATTTTCCATTTTGTTGGTTTTACATATTACTGATTTTTCATTTATCGATATTACAAAAATAATTCTTCTATTCTATGGCCCGCCCTTCTAAGAAGACCCAGTGCACGTGCGTATCTTGTAATTGAACAGTAGATTATCCTTCATTTGGCTGGGAATGACCAAAGGAATAATAATCAACTGTTCAACTGATATTTCCCTACGGATGAAGCTACGACCCACAACTGAGTTGATCGCAGCGCCATCCGCATGGGAAATCAAGAAATAAGTGTTTGGAATATTTTAGGTAAAGCTGAAAAACACTGTGAAGTGACGCTTCACCTTTTCATTAATTATGAATAAAAACGTTTATTTTTATTATTATTATTAACTTCTTCAAAAACTTCTTAACTTTTTTCTTATCACTTCTTCATGAAACTTCGTCTTCCGAGTGAAATGTATCGCCTTATATACTCAATTAGTCTAAGCCAGACTTTTCGGGATGATTTCGAGAATACTCATTACAGAAAAACATCTACACTCTTCCAGGAACTAATCAAGGAAATTTTAACTGCCTCGGCTCATCTGTTATGCCAATGAGGTACGTTTCATGGTTCGGCCATCCTGACAGCGGCGTAGCTAAGGGATTTTTATCAATCTCGTAACAATATATAGTATTTTCGATCAAAATTTATAAACTTAACTTGGGAATTTTGAGGTTTGTTGCCTGTTTGCCAATAACACTCATCTGTTCTTGATCTAAATATTTTGGTACTATTCATTAGCTCTTTCAAGAGATAAAGCTACAAAATGTTTTAGGAAATTAGACAAAAGCAAATCTATAATATCATCAGTTCTACTCATAATCACAGAATTGGTATTGATATTGTTTTCATTGTTACAGTAGAAAATTGCACTCAACTGCCTGCAGACAGAACCTATGCCTTTCTTATCATGACCATCAATAAACTGAATTATATGAGTGAGTTTCGTAAAGTAAAAAACGAAGTTATGATTCTGCATATCTAGTGGACCAACGTAGTGTGATTAAACTGTTAACGTAATTGTGATTGAGAAGTATGTGTTCAGATATTATTTTCAGAGCCAACCTTCACAAACATAAAAAAAATATTAATTATTATGTAGCTTAAACATCCCCCAGTATAACTGGAGACTAGAATGGTATGGAACAAGGACAACGAAAATTGAAGTCTTTTAGGGATTTATTTGTCTTCAATGTTAGTCATATATAATAGATTTTCAACCGGCTTCTTATTTGATCACTCAAAATAATGCGATACATACATGCAATACTTCATTTTCTCATTCATATTTAAACAAATGTGAACTATGTGAATTGCACACTCCAGTTTATCCACAATTTCGTTTCCTCACAACCTGGATACACCTCTGCATTGAACCAGTGTCCTACTCCAGATTTCATTCGAAACAGCAGGAGGTTGAATTCAATCCGAAGCAAGGATTACTGTAAATTATCACATAACAAAGATCGTATTATATACGCAGAGCAGATTCCGCATTCCGAGTAGAATCACAGCCAATATCCTACGGCTTCATATTACAGTATCACCGGTACACCTCATATGGGACATGAATGTTCGTGGAATTTCAATTTCCAGATTGCTATTGCTTGTAATAATATGTTGCAGAAAAATAGGTACTTGTATTTCATTAGAAGTCTGGAAATAAGGAGTTTTCCGAGCACGAAGCATAGAAAAATCTATTTTTGGGCATATGAAAACAAATTATAACATGAAGAAGATATACGAAAGAAACGTAATAATAATAGTTTCGCATCTAATAATTTTGAGGTGAATAAAACGCAAGAAAGCCAAATATAAAAGCTATATATTAGGTATTTTTATTCCTGAAAGGCCCCAGAAAAGATTCCGTTTGCAAAAATGAAAAAAAAAAATATATTTTTCACTTTGTTTTAAACAGAAAAGCTTGATTAATCATTGAAATTTTTTTTTTCACATCACTATTGGTGTATTTTTTAATGATCAGAAGCTACATGGAAATGATTTTTGTATATGCTATTGGTTGAAAATTTGTTATAAGAAAATGCTTTGTTTATAAGGTAATTTGGAATTTTTCATTGGAAACACAATCTATGATGCAAATTATGATTTTTAAAAATGAAATCGTTTCTTAAAATAATTTTGAAAACAAATAAATGCTTGAAAACCGATTTGTTGATCAACAATTTTTTAATTTATTATTAAGAAAATATTTTTTTAAAAATCATGATTTATATTACTCTTTGATAGCTAAAATAATGTTCTCTTCTCTTTAACTCCATCATTCTCCACTGGTTCTTCATAAGTAAAACTTATAAACTGATTGAGATACGATGAAAAAACCCAAGACTTCTTTATTCTTTATTGATCTAAGAACAAATTAGAACCAAATTTTTTTTTCGATTTCAATGTTTGAATATTTTGTTAGATTTAATAAATATGACTATATTACTTATGTAACCTTTTATCCGACGTATATTTATCAACAATTTCAGCTTATAAATTTTTAGTCGCACACTATTCTGCCGTGCCAATCAAAAAGGGCGTATCACAGTTTTCGAAAAAATAGGTTGGGGCTATTTTGAAGATATTATATTTTTCAAAAACTCATCGACTGAATTTCATTTACGACATTCAATCCTAGTAAGAAGTGCTAAAACGATACAGACAAACCAATCAGTCCTGAATACAATACTCACAAATTAACGCCTTTATGCACTGGTATAGATTTATGTGTCCAGGAATGCCTTGAAAGAGGCACTCGAAGGGCAGAAATCTATATACTGTCAGATAGCCAAACAGCACTAAAAGCTCTGAGGTCATACACCTGTGAGTCTAAAGCCGTAGACACAATGGAAGTTTTATGTAATAAGTTTTAAGTTTTGGGATTTTGTATATCAATTTTTTAAATAAAACAAGATGCAATACTGTATTGAAAAAATAAGTTTGAATTTTACAAAAAAAAGTTTATGAGTCGTGTTCCAAATAATAATGACATTGATGGTTTCGCGTTAAAAATTATCCAAAATTATGAAAATTAAATCAAAAAAAATAAAACTTCCATTGTGTTTCAATCCCTGAGACAACTGGCAATAAACAATCAGGGCACCCTGATGTGGGTGCCAGGTCACAGAGGAATTAAAGGCAACGAAGAAGCAGATTACCTTGCCAATGAAGGGGCAAACACACAATTTTCCGGCCCAGAACAGAACCCTTCTGATGAAATGAAATCTCACTGGAATAAAGTGCCAGGACAAAGACAAGCAAAAAGACTAGTGTGTCTATGGCCAAAGAAAGCTAAACAGCTTCTCGAGTTGGACGAGAAAGACTTGAAGATGATAACGGAACGTCTCACTGAACACTGTCCTCTGGGGTACCACCTCAAAAAGATGAGTAAATCAGAGAGTGATAGTTACCGCTACTGCGAGAACGTCGCGGAAACTGCAGAACATTTGCTGCGAATACCTAGCGCCTTTATGCAAGAGGCTAAGTTCTTGCAGAAAGGCGCAAGGGCGCAAGGGGCCTTCGTAACGCCCTCCGACATCAGGAAGTTAGCTTCCAGGAAATTGATAAATTCCTGGAATCCCGGGCCTCGAATAGATCAAGGGTCACGCACAAAAGAACTTATAGGTCGAAGTGCTTGTGCTTAGCATGGCAGTGTCATTCTTTGAATAATTGATTATCTGTAAAAATCATTGTCATTCGAATTTTCTGGATTTGTCTTGAATATGTCGAAAAAATGTTTTTTTCGGTAAATTAACTAAGATAATATTATATTCTTCAGTGTTACAGTTCTTCTTCAATAAACTGACCATTTTATGCACGTTCATCCTTATCTTCATTAAGACGTCATTAGTCTGTGAATGATCCGCATGCCTTGGAGTAATTATCAATCGTCACATATAGTAGGGGAGCCCACGATGTTAAATGTGGATTTACTCGTACTATTGGGTAGCAAAGCTTAGATGATAAGAAGAAAAAAATGATAAGTAATGTATACCTTTTCATCGGTGGGGGAAGCAGCTATAGATTTTCAAATTTGTAAAAAAAACTGTTGCATGGACATACTCGAGCGCATCAGATATTCAGATATTGATAGCATCAATGTGCTACGTATTTTTAATAATGAACGTATGTTAATCTGATTGAATGCATGATCGGGGTGGTCGTAGGTAAGAGTTGAAAATGAAAAAAAAAAAATTTCAACGAGCGCGTCAGATTTTCTTCGGGGGTGTTGAGTGAACCTAAAAAAAGCTTCCATGCAATAATCTGACGATGTCGATGTAACGCAAACTCGCGGCCATTCTTATAATATGAATAAAAAATCGCCATTTTGAAATACTCAAGCGCGTCAGATTATGTGATATATATAGTTCATCCCTGCAACTTCCCGCTAACTCCATACCAAGGCGCTCAACATTTCACTTATTTTGTTTTTGAACTATCAAATTCTACCGGTACGAATTGGTTCAAATTATATTCAAAATCTAAGTTTGGCCAAGCCAAATAGATAGAGAAAGAGTGAGAGAGATATTGTTTCGCGGAGAGCGGAATATAGGCATTACGCAGCTGCACGCATTAGACTTTATCGACAAATTTTTGTTATTTCGGCTTGTGGAAATCGTAAGATTATATATTTTTCATTATCCTTGAATTATTTCCTTCAAAATAAAAAGAAATTCAGCCACGCTCGAGAATGTCAAGATGACGTTTTTTTTACAACTTTGAAGCCCTTCCCTTTCTTTACTCGATTAGGTTAGATTAGATTAGTGGAATATACACTTTTTAGCATGTAATTAACTCACCCTACCTTAATCTGTCGAGAATTTCGTATGATATTTTTTTTTACTAATCTAATCCTTTATCCTGGACGCGTAGCCTCATTTATGAGGTTCATATTTTTCAGTTATCAAAGAGAGATACAGTATGTTAAAAAAAAGTTCCTTAATAATACATACAGGTGGTAAAAAAATTTGTTAATTAAAAAATCCGTTTCAATGAATTCAAAACATTTTTGTAAGGAACGATTTAATTTTGGAAAATCATAATTTGCATTATCCGTTTCCGGCCGTATTTTTTAACCCTCTGGGAAAATAAATATAGGTCTTACAGTTCCTCCTCTTTTTGAATCTTTTTAAAATTTGGAAAATGTAAAATTTTTTAAAATTTGGAAATATTTTCGAATAAAAACAAGCTCCATTTTTTTTCAGTTAATTTTGCAGTATTTGCTAGCGGCTTTAGAATTTATTCAAAAACAATCTACATGCTATTCTGATTCGAATGACACTCTTTCATATTTTTCGGAGCGTAAAAAAAAGTTTTACAAAAAGAGCACATTTTGACCAGACTAGAAATCAGCCGCCAAATTCCGTAAGAGACCATGTTGTTTAAATTGATTCTCATTCAAATTTTAATGAATTGATGAAGATGTTGAAAGCTGATATTATTCTATCAGACATTCTCATCTAGGATGACTTTGCCATGTCTTGTCTGTTTGTTTTTGTGACGGTAAATAATGCATAGGAACTTTGTCTCTGATACTATTGTTGATGCAGTCAGCATTGGAGCACTCAGCAAATACGCCTAGTAATGGAACTTTTGACTTCTGCTGTCTTTTCAAGTCAACTCATTCAGAAGCTATGAACATCAATCGGGCATGAAAGTTCATGAATCAAATATACATTTTTCTGCGGATTCCGACATAATTTTGGTATGTTTTGGAGCTCTATTCCATGTATTAAATAGTATTCGTATATAACAGGTAGGATCTGGGCCTTATGAATTAGATGCCATTTGAAACAAGCTAACACGAATAACTTTTGAGCTATTATTGTTATTCGAAAATGAAGTTATAATTATTATAAATTAATGGTAACTCATAGAAATGTCTGCCATTAGAAAACAGGCTTATTTTCAGTACGATTGATATGAAAATATTTATGTCGGTAACTTTGAGAAAACCCAACCTCAAAATGATTGTTAGAACCTTTCTTAGGTTGGGTTTGATCATTTTTTTATCGGTGCTCAAATGACTCGTGACATCCTTATTCAATGTTTTTTTTTTATACGAATTGATTTATCAGTACTGAACTCATGCCAAACTTAATATTAAAAAAGTCATCAAGCTACTACTTTACGTATTCAATCAAATTTTAGGACTTTTTATATAATAATAGGATTTGAAAGTTACGTAAGCTCGTGCGAGTGTCTTTTTCAAAGCAAAGAGAAGTCAAATTCTACGATAAACTATCAATAAATAAATTTCCGTCATAATGCGATCTTACCGGTAACACTATGTCATCTAGATTTTCATCTGTCACTATAAATTACCGTTGAGTATGGAATCCATCATATCTTGTTAGAGAAAGGAGAATCTCCCAGTGTCCAAACAACAGCTAAACAGAACTTCCTCTTGGTCAAGGTAGGTAAAGATTTCGTCAACGTCGTTTTCACAAAGAGATAGTCGAATGTTTATTGGAGTGATGTATGGTATTCAATGGACCATGGGCGTAGCCAGATGATTAGTGATCACTAGGACAGAACAAAACAACCGAAGTACGCTTTAACAAATATTCTGTCCATCGAAGAACAATTTGATATATGATCTCAGTTGACGATAATATTTCAACTCCAATGGTAATTTATTACTTATCAATATTAAATTTTGCAATATCCAAGATTTTGAGAAAACGAAAAAAAATATTTACATAAAAATTTCAACAAAAACAGCTTGATTTTTATGAAATGTGAGGAGCTTTTATTTTAGAATTTTCGACAGAAAAGTTTGAATCACTTCATCATGAAGTTTGCTCTTGAGAGAGTCAAATTTGTTATCCGAACTCCAGATCATCTTGAACCTTCTCCCAGGATACATTAACTCACCATTCAAAAATAAGGTGACAATACTTTCAGAAGAATTATGGTACCTATATCGAAATGCCTCTGAGAAAAAATGAAAGATTGGACCTACGGTATTTTTATTACAAGAATAAATTAGAAACTCAGGAGTTCCTCAAGGAAGTGTACTAGGACCACTAATTTCTATACCGTATTTAAATGATACTGAGTTATTTTTCAACTGCAAATTCATTATTTATTTATGGATGATAGTACTCTGCGATGATAGTACTCTGCGATGATAGTTTGGAAATAACAATCAAGAAAATTAACCAAGTTCTGAGTGTGGGTCATGAATACTTGGTAGGGAAGAAATTTTAATGAACAGTTCTTAATAGTGAAGAAATAATTTTAACTCGTGAATGATGAAAAAAAGTCTTGTCAGTAAAATATAGAGGTTTTCAATTACGTAAATTCTTTAGTTTTGAAAATATAACTATTCTGGCATCTCAAAATCTCTTTCAACGGAAAAAGTTAACGGATGGGACTATTAAAAGCCTCACTGTATATACAGTGCGGCTTTTAATAGTACCCCCTTTCAACTTATGAACGGTTTGACGTACGAACATAAAATAAAACCGTTTGGAGGGTTTCACCGATACTACTTTCTGGAATAAAACACGTTGTGATTAATCGATAGACGGCGCGGGAGGGCACATCAACTAAAAAAATTCAAATGGCATGGGGGTCCCGTGTCACATCGTTGAAAAGATAATTCAATTCTCTTTTCAACCATCTAAAAAGTTTCTGAATTGCGTTCCATTCAAAAAAAAATTATGTCCCGTTATTTCACATCAAACCCTTCAAAAGGTATCGTGGTCAGGTAAGAAAAGGGATTTAGACCGCCAGATCCGCTCTTATTCGGACATTTCAAATGCATATTGTGAAAAAACGTAAGAACAAAAACCTAAAAAATTTGGATGGTTGAAAAGAGAATCGAATTATCTCTCCAACGATATGACATTTAATTTTTTTTTGTCGATGTGCCCCCACCCGCGCTATCTATCGAGCAATCACAATGTATTTTATGTCAAAAAGTAGTACCGGTGAAACCCTAAAAACGTTTTAATTGAGTTTGTACGTCAAACCGTTCAAAAGTTAACAGGAGGGGGGACTTTTAAAAGCCGCACTGTATTTATACTGGCCAAAACCTCGTGGGCCACCCTGCATTCAAAAATCACTTGACATGGCTTTTTGGCGATTTTAATCTGCCATATTCAGAAAATGTAAAATCAAGAAAATCTGTATGAGTGTAGAAAGGCAGGCATTTTGAAGGAATGGCTTTCGTACTCGATATGCAAATTGAACAAGAACACAGACATTAAGAAAACATATATGATATCAATCCTAATAACCACAATTTAATACAATAAACAAAAACAGATAATAATATATTTCATTTTGTTACAGGTGCCTACGCAGGCAGAAACATAAGAAACTTGCCCTGTATATCTAGAAAAAAGAATAACCAAAGAGGTGTATGTATGTTCGTCATGGACTGCATGAAAGCCAATGGTACTCATCTGGGTACTTGCATAGACAGGTTCTACTACGGATCATGCTGTCATATAGAACCGATACACGACATTATAGATAATTCTATCGATACAGACATCCTCCCGCATAGACAACCACCCCTTCGCATGTCCAGCACTACACCCAAGACGAGGATCACCACCATAGAAACGATTGATAGTACCGCAGTCACGAGTAGTGTCAAACTAAATGCGACGACAAGTGTTATTAGTGTCGTCAGTAGTACCCCCAGTTCCAATATAAGTGTTAGAACCACGACAAAACCTGTATCGGTAGTTTCAGGAAAACCAAAACCTACTCCTTCACCAATTACAATCGTATTCGGTCAAAGAGTTACCACAGCTTCCACAACATTATCACCATCGTCACCACTATCATCACCATCATCAACAACAACCGCACCAACTACGATAGCTGTGGAGACATATACAGCTCCACAGAAGTTACAGACGTTCCAAGTAGTGAACGGAAGCCCTCTAGAGGAAGTCAGTACGAAAGAATCAACACTGGCAACGACAAATGCTCCGCTAGCATCGACTCCAAAACCTGTTACGTTGAAACCAACTCAGAGTAGGCCGTCAACAGTTGTTTCGAAACCTAGCTCCGCGAAGCCTCCAGGAGAGCCAACGTCCAGCACGGGGACAAGAACGACTGTTAAACCTAAGCCAGTGAAACCAACAGGTAAGGAATCATTCTCAGTTTACCGTTTTGATAAATTGTTTCCTTCTTCACATTCAAAAATTAATAAAAACAGGGCGTTCAAAATTAGATTGTAGATTGTAAGGGGGTCGTACAGGCTGTGCAGCCTCACAAGCACATCGACCTATAAGTTCTCTTGTGGGTGACCCTTGATCTACTCGAGGCCCAGGATTCCGAGACTTCTTGCGAAGTTTATCAGTTTCCTGGGAGCTAAGTTCCTGAGGTCGGAGGGCGTTAAGAAGGCTCCTTCCAAGAACTTAAGCCTCTTGCAGAAAAGCGCTGGGCATTCGTACAGCAAATGTTCTGCTGTTTCCGCGAAGTTCTCGCTGTAGCGGCAACTATCACTCTCTGATTTACCTATCTTTTCAAGGTGGTACGCCAGAGGGCAGTGTCCAGTGAGAAGTCCCGTTACCATCTTCAAGTCTTTCTTGTCCAACTCGAGAAGATGTTCAGCTTTCTATGGCGATAGACACTAGTCTTTCCGCTTGTCTTTGTCCTGGCAATCTATTCCAGTAAGATTTCATTACATCAGTTTCCCAGCGTCAGAAATCTTCTTTTAAGTGGGCTCTGGAGAGTTCACAAAAGGCAATCTGCTTGTTCGTTGCCTTTAATTCCTCCGTGACCTGGCACCCACATCAGGATGACCTGATTGTTTACTGCCAGTTGTCTTAGGGATTGTTCAAGTCCCAAGTCAACTTAGACTCACAAGTGTATGACCTCGGAGCTTTTAGTTCTGCTTGGCTATCTGGCAGTATATAGATTTCTGCCTTTTGAGTGCCTCTTTCAAGGCATTCCTGGACACATAATTCTATAGCATGTACTTCTGCTTGGAAGATGGTTGGGATGTTACCAAGGGGTTTTGAGAGCCTGAAATTTGGTCCTGTAACGCCCACTCCAACCCGTCCATCTTAGATCCATTGTGTACCACATTGATGCATCCCTTCCTGGTTGAGGTCTGTTCTCTGTGCAACTTTGGTGGCTGTTTATGACCACTTCAAACTGCATTTCGAAGTCGTACCTAACTGGCATGAAATCTGTTGGTTTAGACATGGCTTCTAGGGAAATGTGTTCCAAAATCTTCAAGTGTCAGATCAGATCTCCTGCTTTTAAGTTTTTTGTCTGGCTCAGTCTGAATGCACTGTCTTCTGCTGCTTTCATTACACAAAGGTGCAATGGCGGAAGGTTTAGCATTGCCTCTAAGGCTGCAGTAGGGCACGTAAATATTGCCCTGCACCGCACTTTCTGCAGCGTAACTTGTGCCGAAATTTATTGAATTTTTGGCCACCATACCATTGAGGCGTAGGTGACCATGGGTTTGATGATTGTTTGGTATGGCCAATAAATCATATTTGGATTCAGACCAAATGTCTTACCAAATATTTTGAGGCATGTCCAGCTTGCTGCTGCTTTGGAAAGAATGAGGTTGATTTGGCTGTTCCAAATCAGTTTCTGGTCTATTATAACTCCCAACTATTTCACCTCTTTGGAAAACTTCAGCTGGGTTCCATTCCATTGGGGCTTGTTCATACTTTCGCCTCTTGGTGAATGGAACCAGCACTGTTTTGTTTTCAAAATTAAGTCGGCACCATTGCCAACTCCGTTATTATTGCTACCACGAATTCGGTTAAATGGGCAAGCTAGTGGCATTTCCATTGTTCTCGATGCTCAGGACTACGGAGACGTACAAGGGCCACGAATAATTTTTATTTTAAATCCCGACTTCAATCTCGGGGGGACTAACTTCAATTTTGGACCACAACTTAGATCTCGGGGGTTCGACTCTAATCTCGGAATTCCGACTTTAATCTCGGAGGCCCAAGTTTCATTAAGCAGATTCATGTTTTTACTGAATTTCATGGTTATTTAGTTCTCTACAGCACAATATTTTCTCGGGTTTATGAAATAGAAACCTACAAAAAATCTGTTTTTCCACTTTTCAGCTAATAATTATTTCTATATTGAAAGTTGATACGAGAAGGTTAATGGAATCAGGAATAATGAGTTTCATGTCGAAATTCAAGAATTGAATAATTCCTCTGAAACTGTTACTCTGTTTAGTCCTTATTATGTGACATCAACATAACAAATGATATTTCCCTCCAATTTTCTTGTTTGGTATATATACAGGGGGTCCCAGAATAAAAGGGACAAACGCCGATGGTAGAATTCCCACTTCATTTTAATGCTGAAAATTCCTATATACATATTTAGAGAAAGAAATACACCACCATGGGTGTTTTTTTAAAACGTAAAATTCACTGAATTAATACAACAATTTTTATATAAATCAAATTCTTCCGAGGAATGAACAAATTGAAAAGTGATTGAGTACCAAGGCAAATAATAATAATAGCCGTCCTCTACCTGCACAGGCTACGCCTTTGGGTACACTCTATGAGGTTTTATGAGGGAGATTTATCATTACTACTACCCTCGAGATAATCATCACTTTTTTTATTTTAAGTTTTTTAAAATCCAGAATTGAGCAAAAGTGTGGTACAACTAAGAAAAATGTATTCAAATAATTATATAAATACTCAACAAAATAACCAACAATGAGTTTTCACACCATGCACATTCAAATATCTCTGGAATGTATGACCGTAAAGTATTTTTTACGAAAACTCCCCGATATTCTGAACAAATAATAGCATCTTCTACCAAAATCATCAATAATGAGTTTTCATATCACGCACGCACTTATTCAACTTCAAATATGTTGAAAACCGTTGACAATTTTGATAACAAATCTCATCTTTCTTTGTATATGAAATATCAAGAATTCAGAACAAGCACACAAAAACTGTTTCAATCCAGTGGCGTGAAATTTGGTAAGGGGCGATTAGGGGTACCCATTTGCCGTACGCCCCTGTTCGAAGTTACAAACATGTAAATTTACAAATTTCACAAAAACGGTTGCCACGAGCGTTGTTGAGCAAGTATACCTTTTTTGCTAAGAAAAGGTGTAGGAATAAGATTTGAACATAAAATATCCCAAAAGTTCACTGTCAAAAAAGTTAGAGCAAATTAAAATAAATAATGATAGCGTATGTAAGATTTACATGAAAATTAATAGTAAATTTGAATTTCCTACCTCAAAAAAAACCTGTTTACCAAATTTTGTTCAAATTTATTCCAAAGTTATTGAAATAATTGAAAATAAAATCTTCGCTTCAACACCCTGATTTCGGAAACCATACATTTAGGGACACATGAAATTGGACAAATATTAACCCCTTGAAATTTGTGAGTTATAAATACCCGTATAGTCAGCAGAAGTTATGTTGCAAGACATAATTAGCTTCAATATCAGCTTTTCCCTCATACGCACCTGTACAATTAGAAAATTAGGACATGCTATTATTATTATTTCAGGTTCAAGTACTACATCCAAAACTCCAACAAAGAAACCAACACGAAAACCAGCTGAAACAACCACCAAGCCCAGCAAACCATTGATTACTACCAAGAAACCACAATCCAGCTCAACATCGAAAATAACGAAGAAGTCATCTACAACCACACCAAAACCCACTAAAAAAACAACAACGACAAAATCAACATCTAAAATAAGTACAGCAAAACCAACATCCCAATCTACTACCATAAAACTGACAAAAACAACGACCACAACTCCAAAACCCACAACGCAAATCAAAGTATCTACCACCTCTCCTACCAAAACACCCACCAGTACGACACAACTGACGACAGAGGTGCAAGTAGTGACTACGAGAAATCCAATTTTGACCACTACTCCATCGAATCAAATACCGTTGAACAAAGTGAATGCAACAGAGACATTGGGAACCGTCAATGGAAATCTGGCTACCAATGAAATAGAACAAGGAAATCCAGCGGGCGCTGTAACGACAGATGAGCCAGCAGGAAAGCCTGGTCTAGTGACTTGGACCATTGCTGATGACAGGAACCAAACTTCATCTACGCAGGTACCTGATCTGAATGGTACAACGGAAGGTGAGCAATAATTCATAACTGTATTTATCACTGAAAATTAATTGAAATTTGATTCAAGACATGTAAATACGGGTCGAGGTATCGTTTTACATGCATTCAATCCTTTTTATATGGATGTTACATTTTAATGTATTTTTCTTAAAATAAACCAACAGTAATCTGCTCTCAGTTGTTCCTCTTTTTGGAGGACTCAGTCGTATCTTTTCGGAATAAGAACGGTATAGGGCAGGTCAATTACTGTTGTGGGCATTAAATCAGAGATCATTCCCAGAATGCTGTGATTTCCAGTGTCAATTAGCAATCTGCTACGCTCTGTATAAGACTTGCTTGCAATTGTCAATACGCAGAGTTCTATAGATTTTCCATCTAGCCTCTTTTCCAGGAGGAGGTAGGTCTAGTAGGATTTCCATAGCCTTCTGACGGTGTGGTGCTCATGGCACCAGTGATCACCAGACAAGCCTGTCTCTTTGAACTTGAGAGCTTCACCTGGGTCGTTCGCTGTGAAGTTCTTGGTCACCAGGCAATGGCACCGTATGTGATTATTAGTCTATCAACCACCACTCAATCCAGTGGATTTGTTTGGGACCAAGGCCCCAAGATTTTCTAGGAATTCTCCTACAAGTCCATAAGGATATTCTTCCTTCGTGGGGAACCTTTTTCGAATGAGTGTTCTCTGTGAGTTTTTCATCAAGGGTGACCCGTTGATATTTCACTTTTGCTGCAAATGGAATAACCTTGCCATTAAAAGAAAGTGAAGTTAGATCTTTCAGATTTATTTTCCTGATATAGGGTATCATCCCAGTTTTGCTGTGGCACCAACTGTGAACGTTTACCAACGTTTTTTGGAGGATATTAGTGGCTTCCCTTCTGGATGTGGTCTTTGCCAGAATGACAAGGTCGTCTGCATAAGCCTGAAGCTCCACTTCTCTCTCGAGGACATTGAGCAGGTTGTCTATCAGGAGTGACCATAAAAAGGTGGAATGTACCCACCGTGTGGCATTCCCTGAAGACTCTGAACCTAATGGTCTCATTTTGAATTATGTAGTAGCGGTCTGGTTGATGAGAATGGCGTAGTATGTAGTAGACTATGTGGTAGCCAATAGACCTTTGACGCCTGCAATGTGGTGAATTGCTGCAGAATTGAGACGAGATAACCACACACTGAATGAAGGAGCGCTGTGTACCATTGAACAGCTCTGCCTTGATGGAATGAGAATGCTAGTGACTGCAGAGAAGTCACAAGGGAGGTGAGCGAAAAGCATCGCAGAAAACATGTTGTGCGATAAACCGTCTCGCTTATTCCAAGAGCCAACAGGTTGGTGGTCAAATGGTAACATTCTGAAAAAATATTTACCAGTTTCTGCAACCATTCAACGTAGACGATCCAGTCCTAGCGCAGTTTGAAGCTCTCTGCAGTAGGCTTTGTCATCCTGAGCACAATGATCTGCGTAAGAAGTTTGATAGGCCCTTAGGGCTCGAAGAACTCCAATGGGTCAATAACTATTGGTGGAGCAAATTTCCAAACAACCACCATCATCTGGCAAGAGTTTTAAATTCGAAGCTAAGTGCGAAGCAACAAATTCCGGGGTGTTTCGTCAAAACGGAGGAGTTGTCTATCTAAATAACTACAGACCAATAGCAGTCTTTAATGCATGTTATAAAATGATTCTCCGCATCTTGTATGTACGAATTGACCTGTTGCATGAATAATAAATAATTGAATATTATATAAGCAATGAGAGTTAAAGCAGGGAAAAAAGAGTCTGATCGTCGACAGACGTATCACGCAAGACTCCGTGCAGAATGCGCATATATAAATTGAATTACTTGTGTGGAAAAGGAAAAGAATATTTTTTTTTCATCAAGTGACTCCAATAGATAATTCCTTCCGGATCCACAACTATTTTTTCGAGTGAGAATGATCTTGGTAACTGTTTCATTTTATGTAGCTGTAGGAGCCTCTCACTCTACGCAGCTTTGACGTGGGCTTTTTGCTGAACGAGTTCCAACTCGGTGACAGAGTTTGGGTTCGTCCGTTCAGTGTCGAAAACGAAACCGAGTTGATCGGCTGCACGGGTTGCTGTCTTGACGAGAACTGTTCCAAACCCTGCTTGTTCATGATCGCCTACTAAGCAGAGAACGGGATCTGTACTCCTGATGACTTTACAGGCTCTATCCTGAGTACCATTCTGTTGTGTACACTCCAAACTCAAAGTCCACGGTCTCCCCGTTGTCTGGGGAGTATAACCGTGGAATGGACGATTCAGGATGCAAGCTCCTATGAAGATGCATCATTTTGCAATTTTTTAACATAAAGTTGTTGCAGCTCTTCTTCAGTCCATTTCATTATTGTAAAGGAGTAGAATGGAAACGGCAAGCATATAAGTTGCAGCAACTTTGTTCTTCCCCAATAGTTCTGATGACCAGATCTGTCGGAGTTTATGCTGATACTTGCCGCAGAGAGTTTTTGACAGTGGTTACCTCATGGGTTTGGCGTTGTTCCACCCCTAGGTATCATTCAGATAATGGAGGATGCTTCCGTCTACGAGCTGAATGTTCTCTCCGTATTTCTCGCATTGTCCTCTTTTGAAATGAACTGTTGCATATTTGTCGACCACAAACTCAATTCTGATAGCATGCGAAGACTCTTACACTACCCTTAAGGACTGACGAAGATCTTTGACCTTGTTTCCGGTTGCTGAGGGTGCCGCAATGGTATCCGTGGGTTTTCCGTAGTTCAACGGACAATAATAGCAATAGTGAGATGCAGAAGAGAAGAGGGATACGGGAATCTCCTTGTAACACTCCCCTTCTGAAAATGACCTGCTCTGTTTGGACTCCGACTTGACCAGATGTTATGGCAAGGCATCTGAGCAAATGCATGAGCTCCTGCGATGATGTATCAAATGCCCTGCAATAATCGATCCAGACCATTGAAAGGTTACGCTTATACTGCACGGAGTGCTGCATCTGTCGATCTGCAGGTTCTCCTTGCAGCCAGCGACCCCCTTCTTTGTCCTTATTTGCTCATATATCCGTTCATACACCGGCTTGACTGCGGAGAGTATTCGCTTGCATGATATGCGGGTGAACATCTTATAAAATGCGTTCAAGCATGATATTGGTCTGAAGTTTTTCGAATCGGACCAATATTCGTTTCTGGGGATTATCATTTAACTACATTGAAAACTACCGGAATATTTGTTTCTATGAAACGATTTTTTTTTTGTGTAATTTTATCCCATTGCTTTTACGTTAAGGAGAGATGCTGTTTTATGGATGATTGATATCAGACACTAATTATTGCAATAAGTGGATTCGTTTCAATTGGGTGCTCTCTCATTAAACATATACTCCCTGATACTCAGATTGTTTTGATGTGATCATGATTGGATATTCAGTCCACGTCACATGATGGGTATAATGATGCTCGAGAAAATAGCGACATGATACGCCTCATACTTGTTTGGTATTCCGGTAAACATCAAGTAATATTGGAATGGAGTGGGAGCATTACGATGCAGCAGAAACTGAATATGGTGCAAAAAGATGGTATGAGCATAATTCAATGTCAATTATATGAACGTGAAACGTATCAGAAGTTAGCACATAAAAAACCATGTAGATACTCGTGATAGGGAAAAGAGGGTCACTAACTGCTTGGCTAGAATAAATCCAGGACGCTCTGTAGATCGATTAAGGGATGGAATTTGAATTGATTTTGTCACGGATACAGTGCATCATGAATGGAATTAAAAATTATTCAACAAGTATCATGAAAAACCACATACTAAAACAACTAATGAAAATGATAAGAGATACAGTGGAAACTGCATGAAACAAAATTATTACAAATAGAGTGTTTGCCCCAATGTTCTGGCCCCCTTTTCTGAAATTTGAGGATATGGAGAAGTTTCTTTGGCACTTCTTTGACGTTTGACATAGTCCCATCAGATTTGGTATCGCTGGAATTTGTAATAATTTATTTATTTATTTGTTTGAAAATGTCAAATACATCGCTTCAAATATAATAAAAAGTAATTAATATCTGATAATTATAATAATAATGACGATATTGCATTTCAGATATCGTGCTAGGAATCGCACATTAAAAGGCTTAGCTCTAACAAGTTTCAACTTCTGAGGGCTATTGTTCGTAGGGAAACGACCTCTGGTTGACGAAAAAAACAATTTGAAATTCAAAAACAAAAATAAAATATTCTATTGAAATCCATCGCCAATGTCATCTCAACTCAAATGTGAATTTTGGAATAAAAAACACACCTTTGTTTTTGGAATAGTTCAAAAATTCATCAGTCAAAAAACAAAATCGAGTCAGCCGAGCATTTATCCAAAATGTTGCAGATTCAGAAAGAGTGAATTAATTCCATACTTTATTGACACACTGTATCATTGTTTCTAATCCAGTTATGGCATTTTCATTCAGTTTCATTAGTTTTTCCACATCTGTGAACTAGTCCAATGAAATGGTTCAGTAAAACTGTTGCCCCAAATCGAATTCATTCATATTCCTCTATCCTAAATTATGTGACGTCATTAACTACAACTGATATATACACCGTGATTCACTTGTGTGCAGCACAAGAAAGGTGTGTTCTGTAAAATGGATCTCTCTGTAAATCACTTTTTTTTTATTATAATCCAAAACACTTACGAGTTGAATGAAATATTTGATGAATTTCAGATGCTATATTCTGAAATTCTTTGATATTTGCCTTAATATCCACTTTGTGGAGAGACAGGCACTTTTCGGTTTTACGAAATATTTGTTTCCTTGCAAAGATTACTAACAATTTTCTCTTTGTGATGTATTCTTGCTCCTATCACAATTTTAGAATTGTATGGATGTGTCAAATTTTAAGAAAGCGGCCAACTCGATCATTCAAAACTACCAACATCTCAATTATTGGCCACTTATTTCGTAAACTTTACAGACTAGACCCCAAAAATCCTTTATCGACAAAAATCTCTTGGAAAATGCCACGCAATGGTGAAATATAGAGTGTTGCATTTTAGGAAAGTTGAGTTATTATCATTAGTAATTTGTCATAAAAATAAATCGTAATGAGATAATATTAACTTCTAGTTCACCTATATTTCCAAAGATGCGCTAAAGCTTGAGGAATCTACCAAAAAAGTTGGTCGAGTTAATTTGAATAGTTCTGAAGTTATGAATTTTTCTTTGGCCCATGCACGATCCTATTTTGACCTATGCATTGTAGATAAGTCTATGAAACCTGGGTGCGTTCTATCGATAATTGAATGTAACTGACAAAGAAGAAGGGGTTCTCATTTGAAAAAAAAGATCTCAGTTATATATTTTTAATTTGGAAAACATGTATATGAATGGAAATTATTCCAGAACGTGCTGCATTGTTGAACCAATCGTTTGAAAAAATATCAAGTCGATAGCTTGGATAGAAAAAAAGTTATGGATCATGAACGCATCTCTTGGTCAACATATATCTATTCCATTTCTTCAATGAATATAATTCATCTTACTACTTATACTTCATTATTCACAGATTGGGTACCAATAACAATCCCAGACGGTTGGGTATTGCTTCCCAGCGTTTCAAGCAGTGTACAGAGTGATAACGTCACCCAGTCACCACCCTCAGTGTCTTCGACATCGTTTACTCCATCAGAGACTCCTTCTTCAATCACTCCATCATCGGAAGCTGGAACATCGTCTACTGCTTCTCCGGAAATGAGTGAGCAGCCTTTTGTGACTTTCGTCTCGATAGAAACAACAAGTGCTTCGTTGAATACAAGTATAGTGACTCCAGAAGATACCAAAACTGAAAGCACGCCTACAACTAGTGAAGCTCAAACTGTGAGCCCGTCTACAGATGAGACATCTTCCACCGAAACGGGCGAGAAACCAGCAGTAAATATGAGTGATTATAAAGATGGTGAGTTCCATTATAGCAATATTAATATAAATTTTATACTATATTACATTACAATTGTTTTAATGTTTGTCTCGGGAGTTCATACCTAGTATATTCATGATGAAATGGCGGTTCACGTCTGAAATCATATTCAAATCGAAAACAATTTTATGTCCTAGTAGAGAGAAAAATTAACTGAATAAGAAAAGTGTGGATCTCTTAGTTTCTTTTCTGATCATATTGAAAAAAGGGGACTCACATTTCAAATTCAGCTCTGTTCAGTATGCGATGATGAGGGTTATGTTGAAGATGGAAACATTCAAGCACGAACACTTGGTGAATTTTCAATGGTGTAGCAGCTGGTATCACTCACACATCGACATCGACAGAATGTAGGATAGAGAAAATAATAATAACTTTTGTCTAATTTCCACTACGATTTTTTATTGTTACGACTGGTTTCGGTTTATCAAACCATTATCTTCATTATATATCTATAGATAAAAAAAATATTAGGCTTGATAGATGGGAACAATGAAACCTTACCTGAGATAACAAAAATTTGTACATGAAATATTGTAAACGATTTGTATCAAAAAAGTTTTGAGTAGAATCCAGAACATTATGCGAAGTGGGTGTCTGGAGATGGAGACACTCTCGTGACTGCCACTTCTCCACTTGGTGGTTCAGGGCGAGGCAAGGCTTGGTGCCTCCAGACTGCAGATCGCATCCAACCTGAACGTTGGAACGGGACACATGAGAATCGTTAGAATTGTGATCGGGGACGCGCTAGGAACAACCAGTTAAGAGTGCTGATGCCAAACAGAACTGAACGGAACGGCTCATTCTACAGGAGAAAATCTGGTACACAGATGGATCCAAAACTGAGAATGGAGCGGGCTCAGGAGTGTTCTCCAGGAATCCGAGTATTGGCATCAGCTACTCACTGGGCACCCATACCTCTGTCTTTCAAGCAGAAGGGTACGTCATCCTTCAATGCGCGAAGAAAAATAATAGGAGAAGCGTTGAAAACGCGCATATCAACGTCCATCTAGCAAGGAAGTAACGTCCAAACTGGTATGGGACTGCAAAGAAGAACTAAAAACTCTGTCAGACCGGCATCAAGTCAAACTGATATGGGTCCCAGGTCATTAGGGAATCGCAGGCAATGAGAAAGCAGAAGAACTCGCACGAAGAGGATCGGAAATGCTCCCAAACCAAGGGCAGATGCTAGGGGTACCGAAGAGAACAATAAGAGCGCCTGTAAAAGACTGGATTAGGGATAAGCACAAAAACTACTGGGACGATGTCCCAGGTAACAAACACGGGAAAGAATATATCAAAGGACCGTGTAACAAAAGAACGGCAGACCTGTTAACAATGAACAGGAGCCAGTTCAGAACCGTTACGGGACTCCTAACTGGACATGCACCTGTGAAGGAGCACCTCCAAAAAAATGGGGCAATACGACGGAGACCTGACCTGCGGTAAGGATCCAGAAACCGTAAAGCATATACTGTGCTAATGCGAAGCTCTAGACCGCAAAATACAAGCAATTTTTGGGCAGCCATCTGGCGACCCCGAACTATACAGTTCCCACCTAATACGGAACTTGTACAAACTCGTAGAATGCATAAAAGTATTGGATTGGGTACTGTGAGATTGAAACATAGCGGTGCCTTGATACGCGGACCTGCTGGCTCCATTGATAAACGTGGAGTTGGCGGGTTTACGAATTAAGGCATCGATAGGTAAGATACAATGGGCTAATAAGCCTAAGTGTCATCGGAGGCATTAGCCGACTGGACCTACACAGAGATGGAGGTTTTAGAGTATGACTGATAAGGAGAGTCTAACAGTATTTATTTAGTTTGGAGACTCAATATTTCTCTATAAAAGATTTTCTCCACCTCTCAAAAAAAAGGTTTCTGTGGAATGGCAACTTATCAAAATTCACGAAACCAAAATTGGGTTTTGAGTTTACGATTTTTATTCAATTTATTTATTTCCAATGCTTCCAACAAGTTTATTTCTCTTCCCTTATTGCTTGTATGCATAATTTGAATGTTTTCTTCATTTATTGTGTGGTTTGTTTCTTGTAGATAAAACATGCTCACGGTACCTTATGTTAACCATCCCTAAATTCTAATCTATTTATACCTGATTTTTATTTTTGTATAAACTACTCAGAAAGACTCTCCGAAAACATTGAGATTTATTTTTCCAAAATTTGACATAATAACGTCTTTTACTAGCAATAATAATTTAGGAAACATGCTATTTAACACAAAAATCAAAAAGGATAAATTTAAAAAATCAGGTCCTAAAACACGGAATATCTCATATTGCCTAAAAATGTAAGTTGTTTCCTAATTGCATAACGTGGTCCAATTGAACAACTTCTAACGAAAATAGAACTGAACTGAAAGAATGGACTAACCGTGATTCGAACCCAGGATCTTTTGGTTTCCGGTCAAGGGCGCTCGCCAACTACGCTATTGGCCCCTGTATCAAAAACCATTGACTCACATTCCAAATTCAACTCTGTGTTAGTATGCGACGCTGAGGGTTGATTTCATGATAGAAAATTTATCGCAGTGAAATGTTATTGGTGTAGCATTGTTGTATTGCTAGGACTTCCAAAGTTTATTCCAGATCCTTGAAATATCGGAATTGATACCATGTAATATTAATGAGATATCATAAAGGCCAGAGGAAAAAACGCAGGAAAAACCTACCTGAATAAATACGAATTTTGTATAAGTTCGCAACATTTCAGACGGAAAAAAGTAGAAGAGTCAGAAAATGTGAACCAAGTAGAATATTACTGTTTTCAGAATGATGTTCACAGTTGATAACGTTCACTTAAACGAGTCTAATTGACATAATATAACTAGTCTATGAATAATGATACTAAACAGAAAAAAGCTGGAGATATAATGATATTACGATTGCATTGGTGGCGCTATGTTTGTGCATCTAACTTATGAGCCGAGGGTCTATGGATCGATTCTTGGCTGGGGCAAGCATTTTTCAGTTAATTTTAGTAGTGGATCAAATTTGAAATTCTGTATATTGACCGGAAAGAGTCGTCCACCATTCACCACTAAGTTCAAATCAACAGTGCTGATTCTCAGGTAGCCTATGGAGTTAGTAACAGAGGTAACAAAAACATTTTTGGCTGAAGAATCGAGGTCGATTGTCATTTGACACATCGATGAATATAATTACTGTTACTCAACAATTATTATTGAATACCACAAAAAAGTTGGAATGTTAAAACAATAAAATTACATTTTACTCTATTCCGCTTCTATATTTCTCCTCGTATTTGTGAGAAAAAATAATTAATATAACATTAACACAAGCCATTATCAAAGTAGGCAACATTTGAGCTCTTGGATTTCTGAATTCCAAACTGGGATTCAGTAAGTATTTTGTTATTATCTGAATATGACGTATTTTCTTATATTAATTTTTCAACAAGCTTAGTTTTGATACAGTATATTAGATATGGGTGAAATAGGTCAAAAATTTCATGGTTTTTCAGAATTGCCCCTTTTGTGAATTTGTTTTGAAGAAATAGCGTAATCTGACAAAGTTTCTATTCTATTCAAAAAGATTTCATCAATTCCATGTGATTTCATTTTTCAATTCATCAAAATTTAAATTACTTAACAACTTAAGTGCCAATCTGCAAAAACTTCACTGATTGATACTCTCTCCAAACCTTATGTGTGGGTAACCTGATACGGTTTTCCCCTGAGACGTTTTTTGTTTCGGGGGCGTTTTTCCTTGAAAGTTTTCGAAGTACGTCGTTTTGATACTGTATTTTTTCTCAAATTGAATAAACAGCCTGAAAACGAACTAAAACCTAACAATAAAATTCTCTGATAAAAAACATGGGTTACATGGGGGCGTCCGCCCCTCGAACATGTCGGAAAAAAGACTAAAGGAAAATTCATTGATAACTAGATGATTGAAACCTACATAATCAACTTTTAATATTTTCCGATTTTCCAATTTGATGCGTAAAATTGGTAGATGGCACAACAGAAAAATCATTAATAAAAATTAATAGAATGACATTATTGAAATTATTAGCAGACAGGGGCCGTACTTAAAATGTGGTATAATTGTCTGACAGGAACATTTGTCAGTAGTTACCGCAGTACTATGACATAAAATTATTAATAAGTGTTATTACGATATTATTGATAGAATAAGCAGTATCTAGGTAAGTAATAAATCAATATTATGCATTCTATTGAAAAATAGAAATAATTTCACATATAAGAAAATTTAAATGCAGTTAATGAAAAAAATCATACCTGTTTTCATTTCTCTCCGTGTTTATCGCATTCATCCATGCTTCCATCATCTTCGTCATTAATTTCGAAGTAATACTCTTCCTCATTATCAATTTCAGCATCGGAATTTGCATTCTCAGAATCTGAAAATTTAATAGTGTTTAGTTTCAGAGTAATTCTTTCTCAAAGGAAAGATTCCTGATTTTTTAAACATGTTTTTTGGGCAAATTTTTTGAATTGAGCTGAAAGTTGATTTGGTTTACTTTGTACCAGTGTGATGAAGACTACGAGTACTTTTTTACAGACTTTCAGAAAAAAAAATCCTATTCTGAGTTGAAGGTATTAGCGAGAGTATATCATTCCATTCCTTTTAAATTCTTTGGAGCTTTTTGTATTTTTATGACTCGGATGACAACTTTAGCACAAAAAAAAAATTTTTGATGCACCTTCACTTATTTCAATAGTACATACGGCTTTTGTGTCAATGTTGATGCATGCAAAAATGTGGGTAATATATATCCACATCATAGACTAAAGAGGCCGAGAACATAATAAAAAAATCATTGTTACAAATTGAAAATAGTGAATATAATTGACACAGTTTCTGCTGTATTTGAAGATGGTTTCTTCAAACGAAGAACTTTGGAATAAGTGTTATAAGAGTATATTTCCTGGATTACGTAAGCGGACCATTCGGATCACGTATTCCACCATTTTTCATGATTAGACATTAATGGTCTTTCGTCAAGTAGTGTCGCCCCTCATGATGACGTTGAAGTCGACACGCAGTCGGGGTGTATTTTAATTCTGGAAATCAGACATGGCGCTGAATTCATACTTCAGTAAGTATTCGTCTCAGGGATTTCCAATTAGGCTGAATGGATTTTTCGAATCAATTCGGACGAATTAGCCTTTGCTGATGATTGGCAAGGACCATGAAACCGGTACGAAGGTGTTCCCCCAATTAAATCGAAAAATAATTTCAGCTTTGATATTCAGAATGCATTGCAAAGTAATTCTTGTAGAAAACTTTGCCGAATATCAAAGAGATATAAATCAACGGTCGTAGAGGGTAGTAGTTGTTTTCTGTTGAATACTTGCCGACGACCATGCCTTTTGTATAGGATTTTTTACGGAAGATTCGGATTACGTAACCCACCATTTCTCATGAATAAATAAATTAATTGTATGAATATGAATGATTTATTAATGATTTCTGATGCTGAAAAATGTATTTTTCAATGGGATAATTATTATGACATTTTGAAGGTAGATTAGAGACAATAAAAAATTAAAACACACGCGTTAGACTGGGAAACAGGAAAATATATTTTATCAAAAAGTTAAAAAGTTAAATTTAATTAATTTTTATTCAGCTATGTTGAAAATATCATTATAGGTTTTTAATAAATATGCCCTCAATAATACTAACGAACGCAAGGTCTATATACTATAGAAAATGATAATTCGGGTGGCCGGTGGCTTAGCGGTCTAATGGCACAGGCCATTCGAAACTCCAGCATAGCGATAGTCGGTTCGAATCCGATGTAGGTACAAGAGATTTTTTCTCAAATACTGTATATCGCATCGATAGGCGACCGCATGCCTTGTTGAAAAGCAAGTGTATTGTGAGTTGTCTAGATGCCAATCTCGTCTAGTGTTAGCTTGGGGTGCACACCGACCACCCGAGGTGGTGCTGTAGGTTTTCCGGGTTTTCCTACAGCTGAAGAGTGAATACATCACCTAAAACATCAGTAAGTCGCCCCGGAGCGCCACGGCAAATAATAATAATAGCCGTCCTCTACCCGCACAGGCTATGCCTTTGGGTACACTCAACGAGTGATTATGAGGGAATATTATTGTTATTATTATTATTTATAATTTTTATCTAAAAGGCAATGATTTATTGTCGGAATTTTTTTTATTATGATTTACATTTCATTTGAAAACAACAAAAAGTATATCAATAAAATATATGTTATCATTGAATTGACTATTTTGAGGGTTCAGAGTGGAAAATCAGTAAATAATCTTTATCAGCCAATATAATAAGTTGACCTAATAGGTTTCACTGGATGAATCTTCCAAAAATCATCAGGTTATTAATAAATTTGTCGTTTTTCTGACATGTTCGCGAGGGGGCGAACACCCCCAATAAGCTATGCTTTTTTATCAGAGAATTTTATTTCCAGGTTTAAGTTCAAGTTTTGAAGCTATTCAATGTGAAAAAAAAGTATATATAAATTTTGTATATGTCGTCAAAGTGACAAAAAAAGTCAGAGAGGCAAACGGTGTGGGACTAGGTCTAATGAAGCCCTACAGAAGATTTGTAGAGAGTAAGTTATTCTTCCAAGACTCATTGCCATGAGAGTTCGACGGAGTAAATCACCAATTATTCCAAGGATAATATCTCTATGGTGTGAATTTTGGACTCATTATCACTCTTCATACAGCTTGCTCAGAGAAAATATATGGGACTAAATTAGATATTCAATGGACAATGGACAAAAAAAATACTTGCAAAACTCGTTTCAATCGATTGTTAATGGTATAAAATGTCTATAAACGAGTGCCACTCTACTTTTTTATTTAAGAAAAATATCACATTTCAAAGTGTGCCTCTGACGTCACGTTCATCGGAAACATACCATAATCCACGTTCAGAAATAGGGAGTATCGTTCTCCCATAAAATATAGCTACCGGCTGATTATAAGCCATCGATAAGTAATTAAAACTGTCACTGAATCAACGCATCAAAAAAATTTACGTAAAAGCAATTTTTTACATTATTTATAACATTCAAATTTTCTGAACGAACCTGCCTTTTGATGAAAAACTATTTTTGGCAACACCGCAAATTATAATACCAGTTCTTATGGAACAAAAAGTTGTTATTGCCACAGAACACATACAGTTTATTTGAATTTTCACTGGTGTTCAGACAATCGGGTACAAAGCACTCATTAGACATTTTCACGGTTATAAGGAAGTCAGAAATTACTTGACACAAACAAAAAAACTTTGAATTTTAAAACCGCATCAACCTCAGGAAATAAAATATTCAAGAGTCTGTTAGTTTCCAGCATACAGATTTGATCTACTAGCATCTATCTTGTATCACATAAGGTAAGAAAATGAGTTAAACAGAGAAAAACAGTTGTTACTGATCTGCTCCGTGAAACAGACGAAAACACCCATCTGGTATCAAATGACAACTATCATAGAACACAATGCAGACGTAATGATAATTTGAGATTCCATGGTGTACAACTTATACGCGTTGCCAAGTTCAATTTTGATGGACGTGACATCACGAAACCCCTCTTTTCAAGTTATAGAAAAACTGGCGGTCAGAAAAAATAAATAAAAAATAAATAAAAATAGTATAAGCATAAATACATTATAATTACAGTGTTTCTTCATAGTCCATGGAAAGGTCCATTCATTCGTTGTTCCGCAATAAATATTTCAATGATTTCTCGTAAACATTCATCAAAAAATCTATGCAATCGTTCTACGATCATTCATAAATAACGTTGACAGAAAATGAGTCTGGGTCTGTTATGTGGTTATTGAACTTTCAAGGTAAATTGTTGAGATCGGATGGTCTTGAAAACCCGACACTTGCAAATAAAACAATACGAACGAGTTTATATTTAGTCTCGATTATAACAAGTGGCGTTGAATCTGGCAGAGAGATAATTTAGTGCGAATTGTTCGTGTTCGGTCTAGTGGAGTGAAAAATCCAAAGAAGTAGTATTGAAAAAGTCCCGTATAAAAAAATCTAGCAAAGGAATTCACTCCTTAAAATTGGCATGAGCTTATACTTTCGAATTAGAGGTTAAGTGAGCGCTGTATTTTTTTTGAATCATGTGTTTATTAGAAAGAAGGTTCGTGGAGAAATTAACAACGTTGAAGTAGTCAAAGCTACCAGGTGGAGAGTAATTAATAAAAACCAACGTGTATTACTTTTCTAAATCGCGTTGTACTATAGTCCAGTCAACAGCCATTTTCCCGTGGAATTTTGAGAATCAAGGTCGATTTCCTTGAAAATTTTGATTGAGGTAGTATTTATAACCTTTTTCAAAATCTACCCTACGCCGAAGCGGGCTTTTGCCCTGGGGGTAAAAACAACCCCATCTAGGGGATGAAGAAGTTCTCAATTAAAATACCCACAGAAGTTGATAGAATGGCCAATTTTGAGCAATTTGTTTCATAAAGTTTTTTTGAAAGTTGATACTTTTCGAGTTACTTACTAGCGATCGAAACTGCATTTTTTAATTGAAAGAACCCACGTTTTCTCCCCGTTCGTCATAAATACTTAAAAAAAAATTAAAAAATTGTAGCTGATAAAAAACAAAGAGATTCGTGTCTGAAAGACCCTTGAATATCCAATAACGTTAGAGTTATAGCTCTTTGAAGGAATACGGTGGAATTTTTAGGGAAAACTCAAGGGATTTTTTTAAAATACAGTGTGCCCAAGATAAGAATGAACAGCATGGGGATATCGGAAACGGTAAGTGATACGGGGTCGATTAAATTAGAGAAAAGTAGCGCATTTATGTGCCTAATAATATGCCATTTAGAAAGTTTTAATATTCCGAGTAGTTTCGGAGATATCCGAGAAAAACCGAAATTTGAGAATTTCGTTTTTATTTTCTCCTAGCTTTATTTTCAAAGGAAATGTAAAACAAATAGCACTTTGCCATGGCCACTTTTTGAGGACTACACGATAACGTAAGCAGAATTTTTCTGCGACGTTTCGTCTTTTAGAAAACATCATCAACTTTGTATTTTTATATGGGCCGAAACTAAAGTATACCCTGTATACGACTCCATATTTCATTGTGAATACAGCAACGTATCAAACAATATGATTTCGGAACAATTTCTCGCGCAAAATGTAATTTAGTGATTACTTAATATGTTTTTCTTCAATTTTAGATAGTAGGCGCTGGAAAAAATGACATATTTTGGTACATGAAATAAATTGATTAGTCCTATTTATACTAAATTTAAACTTACCACTTTCCAGAATTTTTGCGTTGTTGAATACAAAGATGAGTCGCCAAATCAAAAGTTTACTTTATAAATGTAATTGTAATGTAATAACAAGGAGCTGATATGTATTACAGGAAACAAACAGAAACTTATAACAAGTGTTCAAATAACCCGCCGTTATTTTCTAAGCACAAGTACGCTCGTCTCACAGACGAATTTAAAACTTGAGTTAACATATTCGGACAAATATTGTTAAAGGAAGCAGTTACCAATCTTAGCAAATCTTCTTCATTTTGAAAATTATGATTAGAGTACACTTGATTCTTGATATGTCCCCAAAGGAAAAAGTCTAGTGGGGTTAGGTCGGGGGCCCTTGCAGGCCAGGGTGTATCACTATGAGTACCTATCCACTGTCCTGGGAAGCGACGGTTCAAATAATCACGAACAATTATAGCGTTATGTGCTGGAGCACCATCTTGTTGAAACCAGCAGCTGTGAGTAACCGCTAAAGGCAAATTATCTAGAGCATCTTCCAAATCATTTACTAACAAATTTATGTACCGCTCTTTTGTTAAATTGTTTCGGTAGATAAAAGGCCCAATTACATTCGTACCGAGAATCCCAACCCACATGTTAAAACCGAAACGATGTTGGTGTCTGGACACTTTGTGTACCCGCGGATTTTGTTGTGACCAATAATGAACGTTCCGCCTGTTAAAAATGCCATTGTTGGTGATCATACTTTCATCAGACCAAATTATTTTGAAAGGGAAATTTTCATCGTCTTGGCATTTTCTAGTGTACCATTCACAAAAGGTTCTTCGCCTTGCATCATCACCTGGCCTGAGTCCATGACAAATCCTAAATTTATAAGGATGATATTTATTTTTTTTTAAAATGAAGTGAGCGGTGGATTTGGCAACTCCGGTATTATCTTCAATGGTGCGAGTAGATATCTCAGGATTTTCAACAACGGCCTGTAACACATCACGCTGACTTTCTTCATTAGATTGCTTTTGTCGGGAAACCACAGGTTTTTTAAATGATCCGTATTCTTTTAAATTAAAAACTAACCGTCTAAATATTGATTTACCAGGTTGTCGCCTCTCTGGATACTTATTAGAGTACGCACGTTCAGCATCAACACAATTTCTTTGGCACACAATGTAACATGACAACATATCAAATTTTTCAGTATTCGAAAAGCTGCCGTTTTCCATTTTTAACACAAATTAGGTAGGTAGCGAGATGTAAAAGTAGGAACGAAAATGTGTCAAAAATTCTACCAAACTACAGTATTATTATGACAACGGAACAATATGTGTCATTTTTTCCAGCGCCTACTATCTAAAATTGAAGAAAAACATATTAAGTAATCACTAAATTACATTTTGCGCGAGAAATTGTTCCGAAATCATATTGTTTGATACGTTGCTGTATTCACAATGAAATATGGAGTCGTATACAGGGTATACTTTAGTTTCGGCCCATATAAAAATACAAAGTTGATGATGTTTTCTAAAAGACGAAACGTCGCAGAAAAATTCTGCTTACGTTATCGTGTAGTCCTCAAAAAGTGGCCATGGCAAAGTGCTATTTGTTTTACATTTCCTTTGAAAATAAAGCTAGGAGAAAATACAAACGAAATTCTCAAATTTCGGTTTTTCTCGGATATCTCCGAAACTACTCGGAATATTAAAACTTTCTAAATGGCATATTCTTAGGCACATAAATGCGCTACTTTTCTCTAATTTAATCGACCCCGTATCACTTACCGTTTCCGATATCCCCATGCTGTTCATTCTTATCTTGGGCACACTGTATACTAGAAAACCTTACGAATGAGCTCCAATGAAAGTCTTCTGCATTAGAATTGACTGACTTATGACCGAAATAAAGTCACTCCCTGTTTTTATTTTTAAATGTAACAATTAAACCCTCGTCATTACAACTCTAATGAAAATCAATGGCTCCCCGCAATCAACTTTATTTAGGTATAATTGATGTAATCAATGTAATTTGGCCGGTTTGGAATGCTCAATTTAGAAAAAATATTGATTAATTTGAAAACGACATTTTGATAGTTTTAAAAGTGCATTTTTCTTAAATAAACCAAAAAAAAGTATTCATGGTGTGCAAAAGTGTTTCAAATATTAATTGTAGGATTTCTTCTACTAGAAATTCTGTTTTTTTTGTAGGTACCTGTCAAAAATTAAAGGAGATATGGCAGTTCAATGCAAACATTTCTAATATTACGTTGAAGCCCATGAAATTATCTACAATTTTTTTTTCTAAAGTTGTTTTTGAAAAATGAAGGAGTTATCGTCGAAAAACCAAGAATTTTATTTTTTTTGTCAAAAAATGTTAAATAAATTTTGCAATAATACGTAAGCATCGCGCTCCTTTTAGAGGTAATTCTTGTATCAAGTTATAGTGTGTTAATTTAAAAATACTATTGACCAGCCCAGTACAAGTAACGACAACGTTGATTCTGTTGCGAATGTGTGTCAAATTTGTTTTTTAAATTCTGACGAGAAACTTGTAAACGTTACTGATAAGGGTAAAGAATTATTGAAAAATTCTTCAATTGAATGTGGTGATAAATTGTTTGCAAAGGTAGATTTTCCTAAAACTGTACAAGTTTATGTTCACTGCAGAAGAGGTTATACGCATAGAAAATATATGCAAGCTGCTGAAAGATAGAATGAGGAACAAGCTCTAAATGTTAGTCCTGTGAAAAGAAAATTGCGACGATGTTACGGAAGCTTTTAATTGGAAGAATAATCGTTTTTTTTGAGGAAAAGATGCTAATGTTGAAAAAGAGAAAAAAAAGAAGTTGCTAGAAGAAAGAAGATATCGCAGATTGAATCGTCTGATTTTGTATCAAAACTAGTGCAGATACTTACCCCATTGAAAAATGATTACCATCGAGAAATATTAAAGCGTATTACTGGTGAAACTTGCGATTTAGGAGAGCTTTTATAAGGGTTGAAGGGTTGAAAAAATTCATTTCGTATCATTATTAAATTATTCTTAATTCAATATAAATGCAGTTCAAAATAATTTTTGATTATTAAAGAAATAAACTAAGAAAAAAAAAATTAATTCATACTTCCAGGGGGTGGCTTATATGGGTTGAATAATTTTGGAAAATAATAATTTCATTTCATTCAACAAATTTAATGACGCAATTTTCAATCATTTCAAATTATAATAAACATCTTTAATACTAGTTTTGAAAATTACTACCCCTTAGAGGATGATTTACAGAGGTTGCATCTGTCTGATTAATTATAAACTCATTTGAGAATGTCAAGTAGTCTACAAATAATTAATTTAAACTTTATTTCAACTAAAACTAAACTAAAATCTACGTTTTTTGATGTTTATGCAATAAGGGGTACTTTTCACCTCTAAAAAATAAAAAGCCCGGCAAAGGGTAGATTTATGGACTACAGATTTCTTCACACTCCTATGTTGATATTCCTTTGCAGTAATTGGTTTCACCGAAAGAAATTCAATAATGTTTTGCAATATTGCATACAAGACTTAGATGATTGATCTGGCGTTCTTATATCGACTTCCTTTTTTCTGATGAGAGTGTTCTTGCAGTATTATTTTCTTCTCTTGTCTTTTGTCTAGAAACATTCTTTCAGTCTCATTTTTGTCCTGAAGTAACTCTATTCGTTTGTCCGATATTTTGGTGATACAGTTTACCAAACTTAGAAGTTTGCAGAGGAAATATTTCGGAAAAAAAATCCAAGAGATGCCAGTGCTCAGTGGCGACAAACTGATATTTGTAAAATAATTATTCATTCTTCAGTCGTAGCGAAGCCAGAAAAACTACAGTACCGTAAATCGGATAGACCTGAAACAAACATTCAGTTCTTACTTGACTTCTCAATCATTTCAACAAACGGTATTTAAGGTGTGAATTGATGTATTTGTTCGGTATTCAATGACTCCTCGCAGTGTTATATGACAATGGTGATCATAACTTCTACTTTTTTGTTGGCGACAGTATGCGGAAGGAGAATGTTTCCGGAAGCCAGGATTGTCGGCGGAGAAAAGTCACCATTCGGAAAGTGGCCCTGGCAGATATCCTTGAGGCAGTGGAGAACCTCTACTTATCTTCACAAGTGCGGAGCAGCGCTACTGAACGAGAATTGGGCCATCACTGCGGCACATTGCGTGGACAAGTGAGTATATTTTGTTATATTTCCCATTCCCTATGGGACAACCAATTGGTATTAGTTCCTAAATATTATGCACATACGGAACGAAGTATTTATTCAATTTAACCCATGTACATAAACATATGTCCGCGAACGCTTCGTTTCCGATATATACAAAGTTGAATTTTCAAGATTTATATTTTTTTCTTCATAACTCCTGCAATTATTGAGATAATCAGCTCATATCTGAGAAACAGATTATGCTATGGGCCCCACATTATCAGTGTCAGAGTCTACAGGGAGGCAATCTTTTATCATGACCTCCGAGATGATGACACTGGTTTGAAATTAGTCAGACAGGTCCGTATGAATGCGGATGAGTGCCCAATACCCTTGTTCAAGCTCATAGTATCGTAAATATTTCAAGATGTTGTCATCAACTATAAAACAAAGTAGGTAGAAAACAGATTATGAAAGCTAAACTGGAAAATTAGGTAAATAATAATCAAAACAGAAGAGGTGAGTTGCAACGCCATTTTCCTTAGCAACTGGTGCAAAACCGGGCCGACAGCACCGGCACACCCAGAAGGAAAAAAGCCTTCCCTGTGATATCGGCTGTGTGTATACTAGGCTAACGCCCCGGTATACTCAAAGACTTGGTTCCCAGTGTACGAGAAAGAGGCTCCCACAACCAACCCCCTCGAGTCAAAGATGGTGGAGCCGACAACGATGATTTGTCAAACGATAACAACCGCAATTACAACGGACGGTTTGAGTATACGGATGAACTGAGGGACTGGACGGTTTTCTGCATTGCTATGAGAGCAGTGAGACGGCCCGAAGAAGATACATGGCAAGCTCTTTGGTGTGAGATACACCCAGAGCATGATGCCTTTTCCGCACAAAATCTTAAGGACTCTGTATCTTATCTTCGGGGTCGAGGCTATATCAGAGCCCCTCCTCAGCCATTTGAAGAAATGGCAGATTTGCCACGTGTCAGTTTGGCTGTAGAGGAGACCCGCATCATTCCACCAACGGAAGGAATCAGAACTCGCCGGGCGTTTCATAACACTAAGCCTCTGAAACCACAACAACTGGCACGGGCAGATGCAGAAATTCACAATAACCTTTCAGAAGAGGCTGACATCTGGCGCAGCTCAGACTCCGTTCCACGCGGAGATGAGAGATACTACCCTTATGATCAGGAGGCATGAGCAACGCATTTACAAGATGGAAGCTACGATCAAGGCCCAATAGGCCCTTCACGCCCGCAGTGCGGCGAACTGCCGCAAAATTAGGCGTGTTCTCTTCCATCAAACAGCACTGTCTTGATGGGATACAGATGCTGGTTGCTGCTAGAAAGTCACTAGTGAGGTGGGCGAGAAGCATCGCGGAAAACATGAAGATTCCGCGAAAACCACGTGTTGTGGATAACCCAAAGGAGGCTCATCAGGTTGAAACCCTCTGGAAAAACATGTATGCATTTCTGAAACCACTCAACGTAGATACTCCAGCCCTAGAGCAGTTCGAAGCTTTCTGAAGGAGGTTTCGTTAGCCTGCGCTCAATTGTTAAAAATTGTTGTTAAAATTGTTATATCCGTCAACCGGTTGCACCCCTACGTGCAACTCTCAAAAGTCAGAGACTTGTGCGAGCTAGGGGAAGACGTAGCCCTCACCTTTTAATACGTGTGATGCCATGCACGATGAACTGCGCCATCCGATAACTCCGAAAAAAGTTCGACGGGTCCTCAAAGGCTCGAAGAACTTTGCTACTCCAGACCCTGATGGGCTAAATAACTATTGGTGGAACAATTTTTCATGTACCCACCACCATATAGCAAGAGTTTTTTACTTATGGATTGGGGGTGGTGCAAGAATACAATTGTGGCACAGTTCATCTCAAAAGAGGACGATGCAGGGAATACGAAGAAGATTTCCAACTAGGGGTGGAACAAGGCCATTTTTTATTTTCTCCTAGCTCCATTTTCAAGGAATATGTAGAACAAATAGCACTTCGCCGTGGCCACTGTTTAAGGACTACACGATAACGTGAGCAGAATTAGAAATTTTAGAAAACATCAACTTTGTTTTTTTATATGGGCTGAAACTAAGGTAGGTATACCCTGTATACGACTCCATTTTACATTGTGAATACAGCAACGTATCACACAATATGATTTCTGAGCTATTTCTCGCGCAAAATGAAAAGTGATAACTTATAACCTGTTTTTCTTCAATTTTAGATAGTTGGCGCTGGAAAAAATAACACATAATGTTCTGTTGTCATAATACATCTCGTAACCTATCTAATTAATGTTAAAAATGGAAAACGGTAGCTTTTCGAATACTGAAAAATTTTATATGTTGTCATGTAACATTTTGTGCCAAAGAAATTGTGTTGGTGCTGAACGTGCGTACTCTAATAAGTATCCGGAGAGGCGAAAAGCTGGTAAATCAATATTTAGTCGGTTAGTTTTTAATTTAAAAGAAAACGGATCACTTAAAAAACCTAAGGTTTCCCGACAAAAGCAATCTAATGAGGAAAGTTAGCGTGTTACAAGCCGTTGTTGAAAATCCTGGATATCCACTCGCACCATTGAAGATAATACTGACGTAGCCAAATCCACCGCTCACTTCATTTCAAGAAAATAAAAATATCATCCACATAAATTTAGAATTTGTCATGGACTCAGACCAGATGACGATGCTAGACGAAGAACCTTTTGTGAATAGTACACTATAAAATGCCAAACTGACGATAGAAATTTTCTTTTCAAAATACTTTGGTCTGATGAAAGTATAATCACCAATAATGACATTTTTAATAGGCGGAAAGTTAATTATTGGTTAGAACAAAATCCGCGTGTACACAAAGTGTCCAGACATCAACATCTTTTCGGTCTTAACATGTGGGTTGGGATTCTCGGTACGAATGTTATTGGGTCTTTTATCTACCAAAACAATTTAACAGCAGAGCGGTACATAAATTTTCTAGAAAATGATTTGAAAGACGCTCTAGATAATTTGCATTTAGCGGTTACTCAGAGCAGCTGGTTTCAACAAGATGATGCACCAGCACATAACGCTAGAATTGTTTGTGATTATTTGAACCGTCGCTTCCCAGGACAGCGGATTGGTACTCATAGTGATACATACTGGCCTGCAAGGGCCCCAGACCTAATCCCACAAGACTTTTTCTTTTTACTTTTCGGTTACTGGCATCCTTTAACAATATTTTTACGAATATGTTAACCCAAGTTTTAAATTCGTCTGTGAGACGAGCGTACTTTTGCTTAGAAAATAACGGCGGGTTATTTGAACACATGTAATAAGTTCCTGTTTATTTCCTGTAATACATATTAGCTCCTTGTTATTACATTACCATTACATTTATGAACTAAACTTTTGATATTGCGACTCATCTTTGTATTCAACAACGCAAAAATTTCGGCAAGTGGTAAGTTAAAATTTATACTTGTATAAATAAATAAGACTAATCAATTTACTTCATGTATCAAGATATGACATTTTTTCCAGCACCTACTAAGGTAAGCTCGGGTAAGTGTGACCGTGATTTTCATTAGTTCGCATTGCATTTAGTCCATCTGATGAACCTGAACTAATATTAACAATTAAATTTTGCAGCTATTTACTTCGAATATCAGTCTTTGTAATACGCCACAGAAAACTGTTGAAAAACGTATTCTATGAATTTTATTTTTATATTCAGATATACATCTCCATAGGTCACACTTTCCCGGAAATTTGGGGCAAGTGTGATTCTGGCCAAATTTAAAGATATTAATGCACGTAAATCTCTCTTTGGGGCAGGTGTGAGTAAACAGTCAAGGAACTTTCACCACAATTTATTTGTTTCGAGATATCTTTATTCAAAACATAGTTAGGAACTTTTTAATATTGAATTTGAAATACCTCATTGGAAAAAAACAAAAAATAATCGTGAAAGTGAACATTTGTTGGAAAGAAAAATTTACAGGTAGAAATCTGAAAAATCGAATGAGAATTTCATTGATCCCCATCTTCTGACGAGTGGTGATGGAAGCACAGTTGTTATTTCATCCTCAGAAAGTGTACCAATGTCTTCCACATCTGGCCAGGTATATTTTTTGGCTCCCTGAGATTTCCGTATATAATATCGTACTATAGCTGAGAAAATATTACTGTTTAGATTGGTCAAATAAACCAGGTTCACACTTACCCCGACAGATAGGTCACACTATCCCCAGTAACATTTAATTTCGGGGAAGGTGTGACATGCAATGGAAAAATGTAAAAAAAACAACTTCATGAAAAAACGGCAATCTATAGTCAGATTCATTGTTTAGGCAGAAGAAAAGTGAATAAAATGGATTCTTACCTTAGATTTTAACAATACACTCAAAGCTTGAAATAAACTTGTTATACTCGTTCGGGTTGATAAATTGTAGGTTAGAAAATTGGGGAAAATATTTGGATTTCACAAGATCTCTTTTGTATTTTATATGATGGTTATGGATTCATTATAAGTGTAGGCTATTCGTCAATAGACAGCATTGGGCTGACGCCCGGTTTAGCGAAGATAGCGAGCAAACTCACACTTGCCCAAAATTCACACTTACCCGAGCTTACTATATCTAAAATTGAAGATAAACGGATCAAGTAATCACTAAATTAAATTTTGGGCGAGAAATGCTTCTGAAATCATATTTTGCGATACATTGCTGTATTCACAATGGAAAATGAAGTCGTATACAGGGTAAACTTTAGTTTCGGCCCATATAAAAATACAGTTGATGATGTCTTCTAAAATTCTGCTTACGTTATCGTGTAGTCCTTAAAAAGTGGACACGACAAAGTGCTATTTGTTTCACATTTCCTTTGAAAATAAAGCTAGGAGAAAATAAAAACAAAATTCTTAAATTTCGGCTTTTCTCGAATTTCTTTTCTAATGGCATATTATTAGTCACATAAATGCGCTACTTTTCTCTAATTAATTCGGGCCCGTATCACTTACCGTTTCCGATATCCCCATGCTGTTCATTCTTTTCTTGGACACACTGTATACATCATATGAACTGCACAATGCCAGATTGAATATATTATGAAAAGTGGCATAATTTCTAATGATTATCTAATGACATCATGACATCCTCAAATTGAAATTTATTATGTTTTCATCTGAGTTTTTACTTTTTTCATAAGATTGGCGAATTTATACTTCAGCTCAATATACGCGCTATATGGTTCACCCACACTCAATTGTTCCAAAAAGATCACCTGAATGGTAACTACAAAATTCATGGTACATGCAGTATGAAATGCATTGTTTGATTGATTCCCGTGGGTCATTATTAATTCTAGTCGTGTCATTCATATTCAACAACGGGGATTTGAAAATATTCGATGAATACATTTTTAACACTGGGAGTAGCAACTCATTACAAGAAGTGCACTTGTTTTTTACGATTGGGATTTTCAATTATTTTTCAAGCTTTTTATCGATAATCCATTCACTTCTCAAGAAGTAAGTTGCTTTCAAATTATTTCTGCTCCATTAGCACGGAAATTATGAACCTTCTTGGGCGAAGAAAAACAGACAATCAGCTCCGTTATCGAAATCATTCTACAAATAATATAATAGTGTGAAAAACGTTTCGGCGAGTCTATTGAAACAATGAACGATGCGAGATACAAAGCCAAGGAATGTTTTAAACAGGTCAGCCAACTTTGTTCAGTAGAAAACGGTTATTTTTTATTCACACAAGAAAAGACGCACAATGGAAGTGGCCTTCTGAAATATCACAGAAAAAAACAACAATTACTTATTTTATACAATAGAGTTTTCTTTCCTGATCCGCCTATGATCGTGATTCTTGCAAACGAGTAGGCTTATCCTTTCATAGTTCATCACTGATGGTCAAGTCTCTTTCCAGTCTTATTTTAACCAAAATGGTTTGCCCTGTCATTATGTGAGAATGAAGCTTTTACCTAATTTTTATTTCATGAAGAGAGGCGACACTACTTGACTTAAACTAATCAAGAAAAATGTTGGATTACGTAATCTGAATCTTCCGCTAAAGATTCTATACACTAGGTATGATCGTCGACAAGTATTCAACAGAAAACAATTACTGCCTCCTATGACCGTCGAATTATATATGTTCAATAGTTGGCAAAGTTTTCTACAAGAACTACTCAAAGCTGAAATTATTTTTCGATTCAATTGTGGGAACACCTCCGTACCGGTTTCAAGGACCTTGCCAATCATCAGCGAAGGCTAGTTCCTTTTAGCCTAATTGAAAATCCCTGAGACAAATACCGAAGTATAAATACAGCGCCATATATGGGTTCCAGAATTAATAGACACTCCGACTACGTGTCGACTTCAATATGAAGCCAAAATCATCATGAAAATAATTTCCGCTTAGATATTTGAAATGCATTGCAAAGTTTGTTGTAGAAAATTTTGCCAAGTATTAAACAGATATAATTCAATAGGGGGGAGTAGTTGTTTTCTGTTGAATACTTGCCGACGACCATACCTACTGTATAGAATCTTTAGTGGAAGATTCGGATTACGTAATCCACCCCCAGATTGAAGTCGGACTCCGAGATTGAAGTCGGGGGTCCGGGATTGAAGTCTGGGGTCCGTGATTAAAGTCGGAATTTTGAGATTAAAGTCGAACCTACGAGATCAAAGTTGGACTCCCGAAATTAAAGTCGGGGGGTCCAAGATTAATGTCGAACCCCCGAGATTAGAGTCAGACTCCCGAGATTAAAGTCGGGGGTTCGAGAATAAAGTTGGGGGTCCGTGATTAAAGTAGAGGGTCCAAAATTGAAGTTTGACCGACAGTGATTAAAATTGGCCCCCGAGATTGAAGTCGGGGGTCCGGAATTAAAGTCTGGGGTCCGTGATTAAAGTCGGAATTTCGAAATCAAAGTCGAACCTTCGAGATCAAAGTTGGACTCCCGAGATTAAAGTCGGGGGTCCAAGATTGAAGTCGGGGGTCCAAGATTAATGTCGAACCCCCGAGATTAAAGTCGGACCCCGATATTGAAATCGGAGATCCGGGATCAAAGTCGGGGGTCCAAGATTAAAGTCGAACCACCAAGATTGAAGTCGGACCCCCCATATTAAAGTCGGACTCCCGAGATTAAAATGATTAGAGTAGAGAGTCCATAAATGAAGTTGGACCCCCGAAATCAAAGTCGGACTTCCCGTGATTAAAGTTGGACCCCGAGATTGAAGTCAGGTGTCCGGGATTGAAGTCTGTGGTCCGTGATTAAAGTCGAGGGTCCGAGTTAAAGTCGGAATTTCGAGATTAAAGTCGAACCTTCGAGATTAAAGTTGGACCCCCGAGATTAAAGTCGGCGTCCAAGATTTAAGTAGGGGTCCAAGATTAAAGTCTAACCCACAAGATTAAAGTCGGACCCCCCAGATTAAAGTCGGACTCCCAAGATTAAAGTCGGAGATCCGACTTTTAAAGTCGGGATTTGAAAATAAAAGGACTATACAATAGTTACCAAAATTTGGAAAACATATCCCTTTTGTTCCTCCTGATAAGACCAATAGGCCATCTAATTCGGAATATCCTTTAATTATTACTCGTATACCTATCCAATGTAAAAAAATAGATCGTGATTTATGAACTGTTTGTCTACCTAGTGTATCGAATTACAATACAAAGTGATTCATTTCACCACCCAATACCGCACATCAAACTTAACCAAACATATCGATTTCAGCGTCCCACCTAGTGACCTACTTCTGCGCTTAGGAGAGCACGACCTCTCCACCGAATCTGAGCCGTACCTCCACCAAGAGCGGAGGGTGCAAATCGTCGCGTCGCATCCCCAGTTCGACCCTAGGACTTTCGAATACGACCTGGCCTTGCTGAGATTCTACGAGCCCGTCACCTTCCAGCCCAACATTTTGCCGGTTTGTGTTCCTCAAACGGACGAAAATTTCGTTGGACGAACGGCGTATGTAACAGGATGGGGAAGATTGTACGAAGGTAGGTCGAGTTTTGTAAAAGTTATATGAAATAATCAACAAGTCATGATAATGATGGATGTCACTCACAAACGTGAAAAAGTAACACGTGTGCCGCAAGCGAGTGTTTTTGTTATAATCCATCAATTATGCATTATTTGAGTTGGAGAAAATTAACAAAAAAATGGTTATAACAAATCGGAATATTTATTTATTGTTGAATAAAGTTGTTTCAATATTATTCACTGAAAAAAAAAATTATTGAGAAAAATATTAACATACAAAAACAATCATTTGTGATTCATTCTTTACAAGGTACAGATAATTTATATTTTATTCATATAAAATCACTATTAAAACAATTTTTCAACATTTCCTCATATAATCATATTTTTTTTTAAATTAACAATCAACAAAAACGACTATTATGCAATAAAATGTAATTTTTTTTGTTAATAATTCAAATCAATTCGAACCCTTTTCATACCTACCGTGTGTTCTGAAATATCGGGCATCAAGCTGTCATCTTTTGGATAATTTTATATGGCAAATCAAAAAAATTATAGTAAGATTCTTGGACCCTTATTTTGTTCATAGGTGAATGGTCTTCCCCAATATGTTACAAATGCTCATGTAATAAGTTATGCTGACAAAACGATAATCACAACATCTGGTGACAACGTAGATATTCTGGTGCCCCCGAAAACGACTAATTCTCAATGTAGACAAATCAATTACCATCAACTTGAAAAACTGTTTGAACTCCGCTTGTTTACTAATCATCTCTTAGCTCTTTGAAGGGCACTAGTTGATATAGTATGAATTTCGGCCATGTGCGCGGTGGTACCAAAAGTAAACCATCGTTCTATGATATAACAAAGTATCACATGTTTGAATCATAATGAAAAATGCTATTTCAATTTGTAAACGTCAAGAGACGAATCGTTGAATGGTGAATCTGAAAATACTGTCATATAGCGGAGACAAAATGGCCATGTAAATGTGCTGTTTATTTTAATACACATCATCAAAATTTTGTTCTTTTTCTGATATCTCAGGATATACTCGGAATTTTGAAACTTTCTTAACAGCAAGTTGTTCGTCACATAGATGTGCAAATTTGCTATTAATTTTATTTTTTTTATCTCTCAACAGTGGCCTTCGAATTTGAATTACCCGGTATACGAAAAAATTTCTTACTGATTCCGAAAACGAATTTTTATGTGCTCAGATACAAGATTTGGTATAGAAATGAAATAAAACGTCAAAAAATATTTTACACATACTGATTTTCAAAAGTTTTCATTATCCATTTTCCGACATCAAAGTCAGTATTCTGAGATAAAACTCGTGATCCCGAGATTAAAGTCTGGATTATTAAAAAAAATACTTTGGCCCTCCAGCCTCTTCGTACTAATCCAATAAGCCATCGCACGTATTTCAATTATTATCAGAAGGAATTAACCTGTTATCGAACTTGTGACCTAGTTTATCACAACGTTTCATATACAGGGTGGGGCAATAGTGCGTCAGAGTCTGATTGCTCGAGTTCTATGGTAGCCAGGCAGATAATACAAAAACCACTTGAGAGTTATACTTTTTTGTGTTAAAATAATGATATCTGCAGAAGCTTACCAAAAAAATCACTGTTCTCAAAATAATGGAATGCAGGAGGATATAATTATGCTATTCGTCAGACAGATGAGTGATATTTTTGAATCATTATCATTTCCAAAAATCATACAGTGTGGCTGAAAATGATTTTTCAATTTAGAAGTTTTTATTTTAATTTTCTCGAGTTTTTCAAATGGAACACTCCGTATATTTTTCGACCATGTGATGTAGGATTGAGATGCGAGTTATTCACTTGGACAACTTTCAGTATCTCATTTTTAGTGACACCTCTTATAGAGGTTATGGAGACATATTAGTTCAATTATTTTAACGAATTCCAACTTCTTTTATTTACACTTGAAACATTGAAAAAAAAACATGAAAGAACGAAATCAACAAATTATAATAAGTGCTCCACATGTTGCCCATTTTGGTTAACACAGATTTCTACCCGCCTACGGAATGAGTTTTCCACCGCTCTCAACACTGCAGGTGCTAAACTCCTGAATACATCTATTATTCTTTCCTTCATATTTTCCATACTTGTTGGTGTGTCTCTGTAGACAATTTCTTTAACATATCCTCATAAAAAAAATCCATTTTAGTAAGATCTGGTGATCTGACAGGCCATCGAATGGGTCCTTTTCTTCCAATCCATCGAAGTGGGTAAGTATTATTCAGGTGCTCCTTTACTGACTTGAAATAATGAGGTGGAGCTTCATCTTGTTGAAACCACATTCTTTGTCTGTCAGGAAATTTGGCAGATAGTGTTCTAAAAAATTTAAATAAACAGCTTCTGTCAAAGTATCATCAAAGAAATGTGGACATGTTCTCCAATGATTCCACCCCAAACATTCAAAGACCACCTGTGCTGGTTACCAACTTGCCTGAAAAAATGTGGATTTTCTGTTGCATAATAATGAAAATTATGACTATTAACGAATCCATTTTTATGAAACGTTGCCTCGTCAGTAAACAAGACGTTATTGAAAAAAGCAGCATCAGAATGTATGTACCCACGATATATGTTGTTCAATTAATAGCACCCAATAGCAAACGAAAATAATTCCAAATCAGGAATCAAACACACGAAATAAAGTTAAAGGATAAAAAAAGTTGGGATTCGTTAAATTAATTGAAACGATGTGTTTCCATCATCCTTATAAGAGGTGTCAGTAAAAATGAGCTACTAAAAATTGTCCGAGTGGATAACTCGAAAACGGCTAGGAATATCCCCAGGGATGTAAATACAAAAAATATTCTCCTCCCAATCCTATACCACATGGTCGAAAAATATACGGAGTGTTCCATTTGAAGAACTCGAGAAAATTTAATTCAAAAACTTCCGAATTGAAAAATAATTTTCAGTCATCCTGTATAATTTTTGGGAATGATAATGATTCAGAAATGTCACTCATATGTCTGACGAATAGGATTATAATCATGACCTCCTGCATTCCATAACCTTGAGAACGGTGGTTTTTTCGGTATGCATCAGCAGATAGCATTATTTTGACAAAAAAAATTATAACTCCCAAGTGGTTGGGAGATAGTAAAGGATATTGGAGGTGTGGATGGAGACCACTAAAATGCTTGAAAAAATGGATTGAAGTACATAGCATTTCGTTTGAAAAAAATGCAATTGACCCTGTAGATTTTCCTTGGTTCACCCTGTATATCCGACAATAATTTCTAGATATAGACACAGTTCTCTAGTTATATATGGTTTTTGAATTATCGTCCTAACTATCTTAGAACTCAAGCAATCGGACTCTTACGCACTATTGCCCCACCCTGTATATGTTTATTCCTTGGAGACTCTTTCAACATACTCCACTGAATTCTTCCGTTATCTAATGTTAAGTGGGCCATACCTTACTACTGAGAAAAAATCTTGCGGAAACGGATGAAATCAAGTTCCTGATAATATCTACGATGGACTTCATGTAATCATAAATAAGAACGGGTTAGGCGTATGTACTTCGCTAATTGGATATGGAAACAACTTTAATTGGTTATTTCTGTTAGGGCTCTTCAACGCCGTTACTCTCTAATTATGCATGAAATCAGTTTCCTGCAAATTTTAGTCCGGACATTCCAGTTTGTCGCTCGGGAATGACAAAAATATGTTCACAGGCAGAGCGTGAGAGAGTGATTATTTTGTAATTCTGATAATTGTTCAATATCCACAGACAAATTTGTGCCACAACCGAAGGATGAATTGTCATACTATGAAACTTGGCACGTGACTTCTTGACATCATGTTTAGTTGAAAAAAATTTTTTTACCAAAAAATCAGTGGTGACTTCAATAAAAATAAAAAAAAATGGAGTATCATCATGAGATTGGCCCGTCTCGGTGATATTTTGCAAAAACCGCTACCAAATAGGCTCATCATAATTGCTTTCGAAATTTCATCCTAACAAGTAGTTGCCACTTTTTTAATAGTTTCGTTTGGTGCTCAGAACCTGTCCTGAGCGGTCGATTTCATTCTTGTACACATTTTTGGATACAGAACTGTTCCTGAGTTTTCATTGCCATACTGGAACTTCTTAGAGCTTGAAGCCATGAGTGTGTATATCTGTCGAAATTTTTCAATTATTTTGACGTCCGCCAGTTCATCAAGATTTCTGTATGAGAACCCCCTTTCTCTGCTCACAGAAATCAATGTTTCCAGCCCTGCTGAAGTGAAAAGACACCAATCCTGGCAGAATCTATCTGTATTGCAAATAAAACAAATTCCTCTCTTTCGTGACATCATACACTTGCATTATTTAAGATTGAACCATTCAAATCTACCCCTATGTTCCCTCTTATCCGACCGACATTTATTTCTATATAACATTTTCTCAACAACTCTAAAAAATTATATATTATTATTATTATTCATGAAAATATATTCAAACCGTATTTATTCTTATAATTGTCCTGGAACGGAAAAATCCCTATGATTTGTGTACGTACTTACTCTCAATTCTGCATGTACAAATTTCAAAATCCTGAAAGCAGATTTGTTGGCGCACAGCTAATATACTTGCGTTTACTTCAGAAAAGATCAAATATATGAGATTCCATCATTTTTACTTCAAATACCACTTCACAATATCACTTTTTTGGGAGAGAAAATTGTGGTATATGCACTCTTGTTCTTTGCCAAAATAATTCAATACCCTGACACATTTCCACCCTACTTTTTGTAAAAGATAAGCAATAATAATTTCATAGGTACCACATCATTCAATACAACTCCAATCCACTCTAAGAATTTTTGATATTTTGTCTGCTCTGAAATGAATTTCTACAAATTTTCAGACGGACAATCGCAGCTGGATCTATCATAATCTCAATTAGTGTCTTTTACCAAGTAATTTCTCAATAATGAACTCAAATTTTCACAGCAAGAACAAAAAACTTTGCATGACAGTAGGTTTGACATGTCTAATAAGCCGGAAACCGGACTCGAGATACTACGCTCATACTGAGAAAACTGCTCCAAAAGTGTGGCCATTGTTGTCTTAGATATCATGGCTCGATGATCCTAGACTATATTGTATATTTGGAATGAACAGATAAATTCATTTTCTTTCGTTTCGGATGGTCAGGGGTTTCTGAAAATCCCGTGGTTCGACAAAATTATCTATCGTTTAAAAAGAATGAGTTTTCTCTGATTTTTTTAAATTATAACACATTTTGAAGTTGTTTTTGTGTGTTCAATAACAGAATGCTTGAAATTGCATACTTTATTTTTCATACAGGTTGTGTATAAGCGATTATTTTCAACATTTACTGGCTAAGATGTCGGAATTTTGAGGGAGTTGAAAATGGGGCGAGAGTAAAACCCAGTTTTTTTTGCGTGTGTAAGTGAGACCTGTCTCACTACTCTCAAATCATTGCCCAGTGTCTAAAGAGGGTAATGGTTCCTGCTTCATTGCAATTATTTCGGATTAACTGAAATATCTATGATTTCTGCATCCTTCGTAAAAAACGCAGTTGGATTATGTAACGTGGTAAAAACAACCACTTAAGTACTGGGATATCCACATGTTATGAAAAAGAAGAAACCTTCACGACCAAAATACACTTTTATTTTTAATTTTTTGATCACTTTTAGCAAAGTTATGACACATTTTACGTTCGGCACCGCCGGAACTTGTAGCGGCGGGACTTAAATACTTTGGACGTCGAAGACTGTTTTTAAAAAGTTTTATTTTCAAAATCGGAAAGGACAGAAAATATAAAAATACGTCTGAACAATGTGAATAGTTCGTCAAGACTGATTAAAGTATAAAATAATTATAACACGTTTTGCGTTTCCGTAAAGTTCATTGAAATGGGTAAAAGTCTGTGTCAGCATCTCGTCGGTGCTCCTATACCGGGAATACAGGGTGGATCAGGTGTATAACTCGGGCTAACACGAGCCTGAAATTTGATGTCGGCATTCAAGCACGTTTTCTGAGATACGGGCTCATTTTATAGGGAATTACTGAGGATCATTCTTGTAGAGAAATCAATGATCTTCAATATTCAAACCATATTTCTTTAAACTTAATTTTTTCCAAGATAAAACCGAAAAAAAAAACAAGTTTTTTTTCAAAAAAATTTTTTTTTGGGTTCCATCCCCGGATTTTTTTTTTCTTATTTGACATGGTATCAACTACTAGCATGCCAAATTTGGTGGTGTTACAACCGATCCTCGTCTCAAAACTGAGTAGACTGTACTATAAAGGAGTTCGGTAAAAACAGACTTTTCCGAACAACCGGCACCATAAAAAAAAGAAACCCTTCCTAACAACTACATATTGCGTGGAATAGCAAGCTCTGCAATTATTTCTTCTGATAAGTAGATTCGGTAATTCTCATTCTTCACAATGGACCCAACATCACCCGGAGTATAAGGCACCACCTGTCTATACCGTAGAAGTGTGGTAGTACCCCGTTATGCCTGTGGATATAGGCTGAGACCGAATATGCGTGACAGGCTGACAGAAAATGCATTATAGTCTCAGGACCTAGGATCTGGGACCTCTATGCCCATCATCAATCTGTGATTGCGAACATGGTGGCATTCTTACCCTGCGGTCATTAATAAGATGTTCCAATTTCCCACATCTATTGCATGCCCTGTTCTTCTAAGTGCTTATTCTGCTTCTCAAATATTGAATCTCATCCAGAACCATCTCGAACGAACTAGTAAATGCGCCAAATTGTTGTATTAGTTGCAGAGTCCTTGGACTTCGGTGTCTCTCAGTCCATCTATGAATAACTACACCGCTAGCTATTCCTTGAAATTGCCCAGTTGGTAAGCCAGCTGAATTAGGCGTCTCACATCTGCTTCAAATTCTTGCAGACCCCCACCCGATTTTGGAGTACACGTTTTCACTTGAGCCGATACAGCTGTTCTCGATGTTGATCGCCGTACCACAACTCTAATGCAGTAATCAGGTCTACATATTTATTTTGTTGTTCGACGGGTATCATCTCCAACATACTCAAATCTGGACCTCTCGACGCTACTATGAGTGCCGTAGCTTTTTTTTCTCGTTCCATCCATTAGCCACTGCCGCAGCTTCAAATTGCCGACGATACATGAACCAAAGAGGACTGTCAAAAGTCAGCGACTTCACGGAAATTCATGATGTGGAAACGCTGTCTTGACGATCTTGGTTCTTGGGGAGAGTTGATCTGGTTTTCGAGATCTTTCATCTCCTCTCGCACTGTATCTACTTTCTTATTAAGCTCATCGTCGATTTTCTTGGCGTCTTCCATTGATTATTCTTTCAGTATCTCCATTTCTACTTTGGTCTTTAAAAGAATGTGTCTTGATATTCTAGAACCTTCTGTGAGTCTGTTTTATTTGTTGTTCGAGAATTTTCTGGAGTCCTTTTTCTCGTTACTGTTTTTCATTTTCTCGTTCTTGTTTTTCATTTTCTCGCTCTTTTCTCTGTTCTTCAAGAATTCAAGAATTTTCTGGAGTGCCTCTCCTCGATTTTTCCCTCCTCTTTTGTTTTTCTCGAGCGCACCGATTTTCCCCTTCTTGTTTTTCCCCTGGCGCCTTCTTTCCAAATCCACAAATTGAGTTTGGATGAATTTACAATGTCCTCCACCGTATTCACCATAAATAGTTTTTAAATAGTTTCTGCTTTTTACTTTTACCATATTTCTAAATAATACTCCGAGCACACCAAACTGTTTTTATTAACTTCGCTATGAAAATACAACTAATACACTGGCTAATAAAACACTTGCTCAACTGACTCCAACCAGGCAAATCTTTCAAAAATCTTCCCCTTGGTGAAATGGTTGCTTTATATACTCAATTCGAGCAGACTAGATTTTTCGTGATCCTTCCGTTCTCCAAGAATGATCAGTATAGGAAAATATCAAACGAAGCTCCAAGAAGTGGAATTGTTATGCAAATGATCTACGTTTCATGGTCGGCACCAAACAGCGGCGGAGCTGGGGGATTCTTTCTTTCAATCTCGTAACAATATCATTAATCGTTTTACCATTAACGGTCCCATCAAGACTCTTCGGGATCAGTCCCCACGTCCATTTGTCGTCACTTTATAAACTACTGGACATCTCTTTGACAGGGCTCGTTCTTTCCGCGAGTAACAAATGTTTGAAGTTCACTGCCTCAATAGGATACATACTTTCCCTTAGCTCAAATGATGGAAACATTTTTGCATACATACCCAGGGATATTTTAATGCTAAAGTAGCTAGTGTCAATCAGACGTTTTAAAAAAAGTCACTCTCTCGTCATATATTTAATGTCTACAATTAACTTCTTTTGACGTGATGACCTTAATTAACACCAGGCAATTTGTGCGAGGATGTTTTCATCAAATACCCTCATCATCCTTAAATACTACACAGGGATCAATTTGAAACTTGAAGGACGGATTCCGAAAAAGGATCATTCAATAGATATCTGGTTTGAACCTTGGTTGAATCACTATTTTTCAGCTCTTTTTATTTTCATTTTCCTGTCTGCTATGCATAAACTTACTCTTGAAATATTTATAAACATACAAGACCACCACTTCATCCCAAAGAAAGCTTCACTCATTTAATGAATGTGGTTGAAATTATTTCGCTTTCATCATTCATGTTATTAACCGACATATTGTTTCAGATGGTCCCCTACCCAGCATCCTCCAAGAAGTATCCGTCCCAGTTATCAACAACACGGTTTGCGAGTCCATGTATCGAGCAGCAGGCTACATCGAACACATCCCCCACATTTTCATCTGCGCCGGTTGGAGGAGAGGAGGATTCGACTCGTGCGAAGGAGATTCCGGAGGTCCGATGGTGATACAGAGAGAGGACAAGCGATTCCTTCTAGCAGGAGTGATCTCCTGGGGAATAGGATGCGCCGAGCCCAACCAGCCTGGTGTTTACACCCGAATCAGCGAGTTCAGAGACTGGGTCAACCAGATTTTGCAGTTTTAGATAATGAAAGTGACGGAAGTTGCAGTATGATCTCTTAAGAGTTTAGGCTGAGTATGAGTGATGCTGTTGTCTCGAATGGTTTAGAAGTGTTTGCTAGATGTTATGGCATCTGAAACTGAGATTCTGTTACTAGGGGGTTCTTACTAGGCCCATTGTGTATGGACCAAAAGTTACAAACTTCCTCTTGATTCGTCCACCAGCCTCCTGATCTGAATTAGTTGGCGACGTTGTCAAGAAGTATCTCTCGTCTTTGTAAAAATACTTATAATGGCCAGTTAGAAGTCATATTGACAAATATAAGTCTGGTCATAACCAGATAGTAGCCACCTTTCATTTTTGGGGTATTTTATCTGATGTATATCGTTTGTACTAAACTGTTGAATGAAACACACTGGGCTTAGATCCATTCACAAATGACTAACATAATCAACAAGTGAAATGAACAAAAGCGAGACAATGGTGTTACTCATATGACGCTTAAATTTGTGGAGTTTTCTTGAGAATTCTCATCAGTCTCGAGAAATCGTCCGACATTCTTATAGAAATGAACTCTAAATGAAACGCGATGTGAATATTTCCTGAAGAAGAGTAATTACCCTGAAAAATAAATATTATTTTGAAACATGACCCCAGCAAAAGAACAAATGGGCATTTATCATCATCAAGTATCTTCCAGAAGAACTGATTCTGAAAAGCATTTTTTTACGAGTATTAATTACATTCAAATTTTTTTTTTGAATTGTAGTTAGTAAGAAATAGATCAGGGTCGAACCGATTTGAAATAAGAGAATTCATGAAAAAATTCTTCGCAGTATGAATATCAAGACGATTCAATGAAAGTTTTGGAAGGAGTCTAGCAGTAGCTAAATAAACGTTTTGAAGGTACAATGGTGCTTTTTTACGATTGGTGGTTGGAATATGCATTCTAATGAGAAAGTTCAATCATTAAAATATCTAAAATTTATGTTTTATTCATCTTTCAACAATACCTGGACATTAACGAGAAAATCGCTCAAAACCATTTTTTTCATTTTTATTCACTGAAAATTTTATTGTTTTGTATGTACTTGATGAAAACATTATTTTTATAGGCTGTAATTTTTTCGAAGCAAAATACTCATTTTTCGATTGTATACGAATTTAAATTCAAGAAGGCCTTATTTCAAATCGAAAAAGTTGGTTAACACATTTTCAGTTTTTGAATAACATTATATTACATGAAAATTAACCTTTTTCGTCAATTTCATCAAGATTATTGAAAACCGATTATGAAAAAGTACTTTTTTTGTTTTTGGCATTTTGAACGATATTTTTTCATACAAACAATATATCTTTTTCATATCACCTAAAAGTCAAAGTTTCAATAATGAGAACACAAAAGGTTCAAAAGTTGAAAAACTTGTTAACTTACTTTTTCGATTGAATATTAGCTTTTTGTCTATTTAAATTCGTATTCAATCGAAAAATAAATACATTGCTCATAAAAATTAGAGCCCATTTAAAACACAAAAAATAACGGTTTTTAGCGTTTTTTTTCGTTAATGTTGAAAATTTTTGAGAGTTGACAAGTTTTTTTCCAATAGAATACATATTTTACTCCGTTCAAGTAACACAACCTAGATGAGTAATACTCAAATAGAACTGATGGTAACATCTTTTCATGATGTCATCCCTCAAATCATGACATTATTGTCATGTCGAAGTTTTTCAAGGATACAATAAGCACGTCAGCTAGATTTTGATATCTGTCGGGTATATTTATGGCAACGAAAACCCAAAAATACTGCCTTGGATGAAATATATGACACTAAGGAGGCAATTGAAACGTTCATTGCAGCTTGTTGGGAGCATGTAAAAACAATAGTATTCCCATCTCCGAACGGAGATTCTTCGTTGTCGATATAGTCTTGTCAGTACGACAACGCTGCATTTGATATTTGACAGATCAATCATTTGAAGCTACCAGTGTCGTAACTATTGAGAAAGGGAAACCGAATTGGAAAAGAGAAAAATGAATGAATTATGAAAAAACCTGTCAATTAGAGCATCGGCTGGTCTCAAAATCTCGTGGAGATTATTTCATCATAATTTCAGGTTTCCATTCCATACTGGGTTTCCATTATTTCTATTTTATTGAACCTCAATATTTCTGTTAACAACGCACGACACTGCCGTTGGGGAAAAGATGTCCCTTACACCCAAATCTTAATGCGTGTGCGGCGAGTTACTCATCTAGGTTATGTTATTTGATCGGAGATATTTTAGCTACAAATCGTAAAAAACAATATCCAACATGCAAAGCGTATATTTAGCTACACCCAGCCAGGCCCCTTCATGAAAATTTATTGAGTCGTCTTGATTTTTCTTAATTTATTTATGAATTTACCCAACATTTTTCTACCATCCACATACTGCTAAGATTTTTGTTTTGTTTTGGAAATTATTGGCCCTGATCTACAAGCGGATATCTTTACCTAATGATATTGCCTCCTTTTCGAAAATTAATATGAGGCCAATAAGTATAATGCCATTCTATTTCAGACATGAAAAACAAAAACACTGTTGCATCTCTCTGTGGTTGGATATGTCTCAGACGTCCGACAGAAATTAAATGCATTTTTGGCATATATCGTGACAAACATTGATCATCTGATACATATAGTTTTCGATTATAAGAAAAACTTACGTCAAAAACATTATCCAATGTTCGTCCGAGTGAAATATTTTTTAATATTTCACCAGTCAAAAATCTGACTCTTATTGTAAATATTCCTCAGTAATGTAATGGTCTATATATGATATATGACTAATAAGTCATTTAAAAATAACGTTGTTATTAGAAGTTTATCGCTTTCAAGTTTTATCTTCTATACCGGAACTGACATGATGCTATTAGGATAATTTTAATGGATCAAATTCTGAAAAATTTATAATTGACTTTTTCATGGATATTATCTTGCGAACGAAATATATACCAGAAGATGAACACTTTTTCACCACCCATGTTATTTTACTTGAATGAAATAATCCGACTGATAATAATACGTAACGAATGCTGAGATTGGTCAATTTTTGCAATAATAATAACCCTGCCGTAGGGTATTAATTCTCCGGCCGTGGTGAGTAAATCGGCAACACCGCCCGGTAATCAATTTGAAGACCGACCCATTTATTCGTTAATGTCAATTTCTTGGCTTATTTGGATAAATAGGAAAAAACACAGGAAAATGAATTTGTACAGAAATAAACGTCGATTAATGGGGTTGTTTCATTGTCTTCATCACAACCGGGAATCACAATCTATTCAGTTTCTGAGAAACGGAAAAAGTGTCTCGGTTATTCCATGCCCTAAAATTAACATTTTGAAATAATTTTCTTTAATTTTCTTTCTCATAAGTCTTTAAACCACAAAGATGATCCCTGACATTTTTCAGATTTTTCATTTGAAGTCTGACTGATGAAAATAATATGTTATTAGAAGGTACATATACTAAATGTGCCAAAATCAGGTAAATTGTTTTAAATAATGAATATACGGTAGGTTTTCACAACACCCATATGGTAGTACTGTGTTGGTTACTTTATGTCTCTCACAGAGAGAAAAATCAACATGAAATAAAAAACCCATGAAAGGATAAAAAAATAAAAAATAATGATAGTGTACTTCCTGAATGAATAATATCAACAATCACTCTTACATTTTTCTCAAAAGGCAATGAATGAATGTTTGAGTGAATTTGAATGTTAGTCGTTATTCTCTCATTATAGTGTAAGGGCTTTTTTGAAATATAACAGACTTTTACCCATCAAATTATCAATCATATTTGCATCGGTCTGATCTGAGTTGCTAGAATGACATCTTTAACCATCACCATTCCACAATACAATGACTAATGTTGTCGCATGGTAGGGCGCTCTCACCGTGTTGTCAAATTTCTTCACCATGGCTCGGAGTATCAAGACGGCTGTGGTTCTGCAGATCTTCATGTGGCACTCTGAACCAGTCGAGAGTGAGTACTGAAGATGGTTTTTTGGGCTTCTGCATCTGCCTTTTTATTACCATCGATTTTCTCATGAAAAGGTTCCCCATACTAGGCATAATATTTATCTGTTTATAAAAAATGTTGCTCAGAATCAGACTTAATGGAAAAAAATGCTCAACTATGTCGATGAAAGCTGTGTGCACTGATAGTGCTAATGACCATGCATTCGTCGAATGGATTTTTGATATAAGTCAAGGTGTGTAACCAAAAGTGATACTGTAGGACATTTTATGTGTATAATAGTGATAGCCCAGTGCAAAGACAATTATTTATTTGCTTATAGGAAAGGAACTTATTTTTATTTATTATTTTCGAATGTATTGACAGGCAAAGCCAAAATCCCGAACGATTTCGATTTATCTTTATCTGTCGATTTTGTATGGTCAAACCGAAAATGTTATCTTGTTATTTATATTTCATATTTGTAAATAAAAGGTGCCTGTTCTTGTTTGTAGTGTATAGATAGAAATATTATATCCTTTTTACCGTATTGAACGTTTTATTGCTTTTTGATTCTACATCCTGGGTGAAGTTTTGGCAATGGTCAACGAGATATTTTCGAATAAGGTAAGCTCGGGTAAGTGTGAATTTGGGGCAAGTGTGAGTTTGCTCGCTATCTTCGCTAAACCGGGCGACAGCCTAATGCTATCTATTGACGAATAGCCTACACTCATAATGAATCCATAACCATCATATAAAACACAAAAGAGATCTTGTGAAATCCAAATATTTTCCCCAATTTTCTAACCTACAATTCATCAATCCGAACGAGTATAACGACTTTATTTCAAGCTTTGAGTGTATTGTTAAAATCTAAGGTAAGAATCCATTTTATACACTTTTCTTCTGCCTAAACAATGAATCTGACTACAGATTGCCGTTTTTTCATGAAGTTGTTTTTTTTAACATTTTTCCATTGCATGTCACACTTACCCCGAAATTAAATGTTATTGGGGATAGTGTGACCTATCTGTCGGGGTAAGTGGGAACCTGGTTCATTTGGCCAATCTAAACAGTAATATTTTTTCAGCTATAGTACGAAATTATATACGGAAATCTCAGAGAGCCAAACAATATACCTGGCCAGATGTGGAAGACATTGATACACTTTCCGAGGATGAAATAACAACTGTGCTTCCATTACCACTCGTCAGAAGATGGGGATCAATGAAATTCCCATTCGATTTTTCAGATTTCTACCTGTTAATTTTTCTTTTCAACAAATGTTCACTTTCACGATTATTTTTTGTTTTTTTCCAATGGGGCATTTCAAATTCAATATTAAAAAGTTCCTAACTATGTTTTGAATAAAGATATCTCGAAACAAATAAATTGTGGTGAAAGTTCCTTTACTGTTTACTCACACCTGCCCCAAAGAGAGATTTACGTGCATTAATATCTTTAAATTTGGCCATAATCACACTTGCCCCAAATTTCCGGGGAAGTGTGACCTATGGAGATGTATATCTGAATATATAAATAAAATTCATAGAATACGTTTTTCAACAGTTTTCTGTGGCGTATTACAAAGACTGCCCTTCGAAGTAAATACCTGCAAAACTTCATTGTTATATTAGTTCAGGTTCATCAGATGGACTAAATTCAATGCGAACTAATGAAAATCACGGTCACACTTAGCCGAGCTTACCTTGAATGAAGAAAATTGGTTTGAAAATACAGTTAAGAAAATCATCCTTTATAATATGAATTTCTTCAGCTGAAATCCAGAAAAATTCGTTTCAATAATTTTTGTTGTCGTTCAATGTCTTTTGTACTCTCTATATTTTCAGAATAATCGTCACTTACAGTACCGTTTTCAATAAAACTAATGTAAGCTGTGTAGAAACTGTCCCTTGTTTTGGCCAAATCACTCGATAGAATAAATTGTCCCTATCTACAATATGTGTACGTTCACCAGGATTAACAGGACTTTCTGTAACAGAGTTTAAAATGTCATAGAGGGACGATTTTTTTGTTTTTCTCATCAAGCCAGTGTCATTGAACAATGAAAGAGGTTTCGTCGAAAGTTCATGCGTAAATATACGGTACAGAGTATTCTTTTCAGCAAAACAATTAATTGAGTCATAGGCAATAAATAGATAGATATATATTTATTTTACCACGTTATGTAAAAATACATTTGTAGCAAGTCATGGCCTTCATTAGTCATCACACAAACTTTGAAAACGCAAATAGAATCACAAAATCTCGTAAAAGAATATTTAAAAATTGGTAAAATTCAACGCACTAGGGTAAGAGGGGTAGTTATTGGCCTCTTAAGGATTTATATTTGTTAACATAGCTACAGAAATATTAATTTTTACATTACACTGACTGCAAAAATAGCATAATTCGAAATGAATATTGTAATTTACGATTCAGTTACTATTTATTGATATTGTGTTGGCTAAATATTAAAAAATAAACACATTTATTGACCACCAGTTACACAGTTATTGACCTTTTTGTCATACCGTGCTTTTATAGGTATATGAATATTTCAAATAAAACAAACTTTTTTCGTTGTATTTTTTCACGTATTTTTCATTTTCTATTTTTTTAGGCATCCTGATTTCATTAACATTAGTTCGCATGTTATCTATCACACACTCTACTGAGAGTATAGTGATTGGCCGTCTTATCAATACGGATATTGGCCGCGGTCATCTACTGTTTCACGAAAGTTTTCATGAAGAATACCACTACAATTACCATACAAAGCGTAAATATATCCTAAATAGGCTGTTAACAGTATTTAATTTAAAAAAATTCAGAATTACAGTAATTGACCGCATGGCCAATAACTATAAATTTCATTATTTGATTTGTATTGATATTGGCCATAAAAATTAATATTTTCCCGCACAATTATATAGGTTAGAGTTTATTATTTCACTTATCAAGTCCTTTTATAAGTACAGAATACTCATTTGATTAAAATGAACTCTGCGAGGGGCTTCAGACAGTCATTTAAAAACATGTCTTCCTTACCTGATTTGATATCAAACAATATAAAACATCAGAACAACTCGACAGTCACGGACACAAAATCAACTTCACATTCACGTATAATACTGACACTGCTGCCACTTTTGGATCAATTAGAGCAAATATTGGGGCACAATAATCAGTAATTGCCAAATGAATATCTATTTCTGAATTCTTGTTAAAAAAATTTAAGTGTTTCATGGCCAATAACTGTAACCAGGCCAACAACTACCGCATTCACCCTATATGTTTTTTATAATGATTTTATGTCCATGGAATAACTAGTGAATTTTTCTACAGAGTGAAAAGAGTGTATTACATGGTACATCAATTTTTTTTGTTTGTTGATTGGTGCTATACTTAATGTACGGGGAGAATTGTTTTTCAAATTCGTTAGTCAAAAATACTGTGTTTTCAGAAGATAAGATGAACGTGTGTTGTAGTTGTGAGACTCTGACATCAGTAAAAAATTCATTTTTCTGTTCATGAATATCAATCATAGAAATAATATAAGAACAAACACGGTAAGGGCATTATTCCATATTCAACAAACAAGGATTTGCAGTGATCATTAAAATCAGTTCCAGATATTATCCTAAAACATTTTTTCTGCACTATGAAAATTTTGTTAGCCATACTTATACTTGAATTGCCTCAAAAGATGACACCGTACGTTAGAGTGCACGAGTGAATAGTAGGCAGAAAGCAGAACTCTTTTAGGTTTTCGTAACAAGAAAATATAACTAGATATTTTAGAGCCTATTTGATTAACGTGTTCCGACCAATAATTGAGTTTATCATCTGAGATTTTACCGAGCAATTTAACAGAAATTCCATTTGCAACCTGGTTGTTAGTAGAGATAGTAAGATAGGGGGCTCCAAAAAATTGTAACGGACTAGAGCCGAACATGTTTACATCTCGCAATGCTTTTTTTTCAGGTCGACAGCAGTTCGCTTCAGAAGCTAGTGAAAAAAGAGCGAATCGCCTAGGTCTGAATGACGATCTACGAAATATACATTTTGAATTACGACTAGTTACCGGAAATTAAACAGTGTGCTCTGTCCCTCAAAATAATTGAAGAAATGATTTGAATTTATTAGTTACTTTTTATAGGCGTAAGAACGCACCATTCCTAAATGTAAACACTTGCAAAGCCAAAAGAAGCAAAAGAAATATCATAAGGATAGATAGAGGTTATACAGATAGATAGAGAAATGTGCTTTATTGTCGAAAATGATATACATTTTGTTTACAAAATGTGTCATGTTTTTGACGTCAAACTTTACACTGACACTTCTAATAAGTTATTGTTCGTTGCTATGGTAACGCAATAGTTTGTTTATGCAGGGAACTGGTCTAGGCTAACTAGATATCAATACATCCTCGTACTCTTTGAAATTATCTAATATAGGTAAGACGTTCTATAAATATAAATTATGTGCAAAATACTTTTCCTGAACTGTAAAAACACATTTCTTTCAAAATGTTTTTCACTGATTTTCTGAATTGCTTTTTATCAGAGGTTATTGTTATTTGTTTTGGCAGATGGTTATATATTTGTCTACTTCTGTACAGAATGTCTGGCCAAAGATGATATGGGCTGTGGAAGAGCAAGTTTTCTATCACTACGAGTATGCCTTTCGGTTTGGTTCAAAAACTTTGCTTTATGTTTGTTAAGCAAGCAGACAGTGGCCTACACGAATTTGAATATTATTTTCAAAGCTCTTTTTTGAATAACGAAAATACCCTGCAATAAAACATGGTAGCCAGAGCGCCAGAATGAAACACCATATCGCAGGTGACTCTACATTAAGGAGTATAGTATGCATTTGTTTCCTTAGAGCAGTTATTTGCGCATCAAATTTCAAATCACTGTCGATATGTATGCCAAGAAATATAGTTATCGGCGTACTTTCAATCATATGACCACCTAATGTTACCTGCTTAAAATCCTACTTGAATGATATCACATTTGTTTTAAGAACATTTAACGATGACATATTTGATTCACACCAGTTTTTTTATTTTTTCTAAAACTGAGTAGATATAGAGTCAAAGTGCCTGAATCTTTCTTACGCCAGAGTATTGTGGTGACATCAGCAAATAAAGTGAATGCTGCTGATATATCGAGTTCAGCCATATCGTTTATATATAGCGAAAATAAAATTGGGCCTAACACTGACCCCTGAGGTACATCGCGTATAATTTTTCTACTTACAGAGGTTTCGTTACCAATGATATTTTATTATTTCTATCACTTAGATGAGACCTGAACCATTGTAAGGCTGTTCCTCGGAATCCATAATGGAAGAGTTTCGCAAGAGGATTTCATGCCCTACACAGTCGAATGCATTAGAAACTTCCAGAAATACTGCCGCAGCCACTTCCTTCTCATTGAGAGTGGAGTAGATATTTTCAAGGAAATCAAAGATGGCACCAGTAGTGTTTTTATAACATTGAAAACCAAACTATTCGGTAACTAAAATTTTGTGTCTTTCCATAAAACCCATGATCCTAAGACGTTTGACTAATCATGTCTTAGGATGATTATTTTTGTATCTATTTTTAAGTACACACGCAGAGGGCATTTGTTGTAAAACCAAGACAAATAAAAGAGTGATTGAACATGCGTCTCACCTCTTCTTCAAAATTGAAAAGTTTTTGGTACTACCATGTTTCTGGTAGTGCTTCTTTCAACTATGGTACATTTTGTTTTAATGGGTTTTAATGGGGTTCCAATCTGTCCAATCTTCTTTCCTTCTTATAATGTCGTTGGGATTGAGATTTTTAACATCATCACATAACTTTGTTTGTGAAATTTGTTTTTACGAATCACACAGGTTTTTGGAGAAAACCCCTCAAAAGCAGAGCTTGTGCGAGCAAGGGAGATCCGGGACCTACAGTTTGAATAAAAGTGGATTCCGAACCACTTTTGCTCAGTGCCGGGGATCTAACCCATGCCGTCTGGGTGGAAGCAATCGGCGCTCTAACACCACGACCAGTTCACTAGATTTACCACGTTTTATCCTATCCAATTCCATTCAGCTATTATGATTTTGTTTCAAAATTTACTCGAACAAGAACGAAAAAAGTTATAACATTTCTAAAAAATTAAATATACTTTAAGTACTTACCTAGTATAAACAGAGTGTAAATCACCACCACCATTTCTGGACGAAGGATGGGGGAGCGCTTGTGCCAAGGGGTACATAGGGTCCCGGCGAAGGGGCGCTAGTATCCTCCCCCGCTGTTTGTAGCGGTGGGTCAAACATTCCAAACGATAGTGGATGCAGTTCGTATAACCCATGCCTCCTGCAAAGCTTATGCATGTCATTCAGTTTGCTTTCTATGCAGAAAATGCTTTGTCTAAAGTTTGGTCAGAGGTAGGTTGTTTCGTGTTAATCCCGGAAAAGGGTGAGGCAAAAAACCGGGTCATGGTACTTCGCGCACTATATAAAGGCGGCTTGGTTCCCTAAGAACCGGTTCTTCCCATCTTTCCTGAAAGATGGCCGAAGATTGATAGATCAGCCCGCCGTGTTTGCGGGGCTGATTATCGTGAATTCGGAGTCTGGTAAGGTCCCTCGGTATCGTACTCTTGGAGAGGTGAAACCTGTAGAATTTCTCCGACAGACTTTTGATGGAGTCGACGCCAGCAAGGGCGCGCAGCGCATCCAGTCGAATGTATCTATCATTCTTGGTAATGATACGGAGTACTTTGTTCTGCATCCTGTCCAATCTCATAAAGGGAGTTTTGGGCAGGCTGCAGAACGCTGGACATGCGTACAACATGGCTGGACGGATGATTTGATAGTGTGTTGCTCCAACCAACTGATCTAACGAGCCAATGCATATTACATATAAGTGAATACTATAAACAAATTAAGTATTTCGCACGTGTCATTACGGACCAAAAATGTGTTCATTCAAGTTTTAGTAAAGTTTACAAAGCTGAAATATTTATTCGGATTTTTATAAATCTAAGTTTGAATAGGACCGAAGATGAAAAATATTGCCAAAAGTAGTTTTGATATTGACCAAATACAAAACGAAACAGCACCAGAACCGCTAGACTTTTTTGTTTCAGGTTGAACATGTAAAAACAAAGAAAATAGCATACGGAGATTTTTCAGTTCAATTATCATTCTGGAGAATATTCAGACATGTCTTGGCATAGCTTGAAAAGAATCTGGATATTTCCCAGTGCACTTATTTTTCCCTATCAAGAGCTAATATGTCTACGATTTACACTTCTCCATGTTTGTTTCCTGAGATTTTTTTCATAATATCCTTTGTGGTTTTCCAAGATTCAGTCTTCCACAGGTGGGCGAAATGCATATAAGACGGACTTGTAGTTTCTGATGAGAGATGCAATCATAAATTGTGTAAAAAAACGGCAATGGCAAGTCTGAAATGGTATATATAAATAATTGAGACCGACCTTGGTTTTAGCCGGAGTTACTTTTATTCTTTCTGCTCACAGATGAATAACTGTCCCTTTCCTAGAAAAAGGCACTGCTTTTGCTTGAAATTATTGGGGTACAGAGTAACTTTTCTTAGACTTGACTTTTTGTCGGGATCGCGGCTAAACTCGTCTGACAGCTTGTCACTTGGCTTCGTACCTAGACCTTGTTCTCACGAAAAATTGAGATGTGAAATGTCATTCGGAAATCGAACACTTACTGGGCGATGAAAATAAACGGGAACTTAACAACACGTCTTTGTGTTGTACATTTTAGAACTCCTGTTTTCCGACCCTTTTCTAGCAAGTTCGTCGTCTTTCTCATTGCCTGCAATTCCCTGATGTCTCGACACCCAGATCGGCATAGAGCGGTTTCAGACTACCAGTATTTTTATTTCCTTCTTGCATACCCATACAAGTCGGGATATCACTTCGTGACTTTTCATTGCCTTGCGTTCGGCGTGCCTCTCTGTCATCATGTGGATCTGCTCATCTTCAACGGCTCTTCAATTGTTTTTCTGCACGCATTGAAAGATTGCAGAACAGATATGTATTTGCCCAATGAATAGCCACAATCTTTGGGGTTTTTTGAACATACCTCTGCATTTGCACCTTTTTTAGTCTTGGATCCGTCTGTATACCAGATATTTTTCTTCAGAACGATGTCCACATCTGTCTGGTATCTGGTATTGAATCTGTTGTCAAAAGATTACCGTATCGATATGTGATTTGTTCTCAAGCCTAACTCGTCCTTGGTCACAATTCTTACGATGATCATTGGCCCTGGCCCAATGTGAACGTTATCTATTGTATTTTGTACCTTGGAGGAACCAAGCCTTACCTCTGCCTGGACCACCAAGTGGAAAGAAGGCAACTCCCAGTAGCATATCCATAGTTGCACTGAACGTTGATTTCAGGCCCCTGTGATACCAAGACAGACAAGTCTCTGGACCTTGCTTAGTCTTATCATAGTCCTTCTTTGTTGTATCTTGGGCCACCATACTAAAGAAGCCTATATTTTTGCAGGCTTTACCACCATGTTATACAAACAGTAGAGCATGAGAAACAGTCTCCGTTTCTTTTAGTTACCTTTTTCAGATGTTGGTACCAGATGAGTTTTGAATCTAGATGTTCCGATATGATCCAATTTGTATATTTATTTCAACACCTTGTAATTCTAAGGACAATTGTGACAAAAGACAACCAGAGATAATCAACAAAAAATAAAATGTCACAACTTTCAATTTTGTAATTTTGAGAATTTGGATTTTTCTTGTTAAAGAACGGAAGTAAAGTTTTGTTCAGTTCGTTGATTCAAGCCTTTTACTCACTAGTAAAAGTAACACTAGAATCTCCCCGAAATATTTGACCTTTCCCTCTGTTCTGTGGGCCTGAGCCTATTCTAGGCATCGCAAGAAGCCAAACCTCTTTAGCCCTTGATGATTGGGCGAAAGTATAGCTGGACAAACTGTGGAGGTTTGAAACCGGCTGTAGGCAGTTGAAAGACTTTGTAGTCCGCTCTAGCAAGTCAAGGACGGCATGGCACTTAGGCAGAAACCGCCACGCACTACGCCTCATTGTAGGAATACAAACGAGGCATAACAAGTAAGACAGACCCCTATCATTAATTGGTAGAGGAGATTACCCCACTTGCCGTAAATGCGAAGAAGACGAAGAAACTTCATCTCACTTCCTTGGCGAGAGCGAGGCGTACGGAAGACTAAGATTTGAAATTTTTGGAGTTAGAAAACCCCAACAAGAAACTAACCAACCTGAAGTGGACGGACATACTAACCTTCATCATGGTAGTCAAAAAGGTTCGAAAAGGAAAACTAGGAGGAGGAATTGTGGACATGTGAATATGTGGAAACAGGGTTGATATAAAGGGCTCATGTGGGCCTACTTGTCTGGCTGCGGCAGCGGCCTCCCCAAATAACTACTGCTACTACTACTTCAGAAGTCCCAGGCCCACTAATTTGCGTCTTTAAGCGAATGTTACTATGGTGGCTTCATGAAGGCTGATATTCCGAACCTCCGAATTCATTCAACTCACTAGCATGTTCAGAGCCTCTTGCATACGATAACTAACCGTAGTGTTCCTTGTACCAAGAATGCTACATCGGCATATCCGGGTGATTTGTGTTCTCATCTTGAAGGGCCCTCAGTTTTCCATCAATAACCAGGTTCCACAAAACTGGAGAAAGAACCCCACCCTGCGGGAATTCTCTTGACAGCGAGGAGGCAAGTATCCCCTACTCCCCCAGCTAATGTGCTGATGCGTTCTTCCTCCTCTGTGTTCTGTATTGCAATGTTTGTTCCCCAGTCTCCTGACCATGGCATTATGTCGTGTACGATCACCGCGAACAATGAGTAGAAGGGAGGTGGTGCCTCTCGTCCTCTGTCCCCATTACACCTTGGGGCTACCAGTAGGAGAGCCGGATATTCGTGTGAGGCGTTTCCTCCCATCTCAGGGCTTACTAAAAGCACCCCGGCATGCGATTCAACTCCCTTTCCCACACTGTTTTCGCTGTTCCACCGTACTTTTAACGCTATGCACTCGATCTAAGGATTGTCAACTTACGTTGTTTACTGTGAAATATTTGTGATGCAATTTTGATGTAATTTCGCCAAATCCTTAGTTTTCCACTTCATTTGGTGAGGAGAGCATACTAGTTCACGTTTTACGCATATTATCTAAATGTACCCAATTTTTATTAGGAAATGTACCTCATTTATGACTTCCAACAAATTTTATCAAATTGTTTTAATTTGTTTTTAGAAAGTTTATTTTTTTTTGAATTTGTTATATCTATCAACTAACCGACATAGCTTACTGTATATCCTTTTGGAAATGTTATGGAAACTACACTAGTAGGTAGTGAGTATTGGTCAAGAGAGGATAATTTGAATAAAATATGATAATTTTTTCTGGCGGCGTGCCCATAAATGTCAGTTACAGTGGATGAATTTGGAATAAAACCTGGATATTTGGAGCAGAATGGGCTGGTGGAAAAAATATCATTCGCCTGTACTGAGTTGGATATTCAAGACTTCAGGAAATCAGTCAGATGAAGTAAAGAGAACTGCAAACACAATAACTGAAGATGCAGTTCAAAGAAAAAACACAAAATAAACCTAAAAAGAACGAAAAACTAGACAGCATCGTTCTCAAATGATTTAAACTCTGTTCCTTAATATTTCTATCGTGAATAACGTTTGCAAAACGTGAGAAATCTTTGAAAAAAAAAAGTTTTCTGAGGGCTCATGTGGGATTCGAACCCACGACCTCCACGATTCAATTTGAGTGTGGTGCTCTAACCAACTGAGCTAACGAGCCGCCAATATTTATTGTTGTGTATTACATGGAATATCAAAGAAAGAAAAAGATAATGACTTACCGAAAAAGATAAATTATGCGTATACTCGTTAACAACTGTAATTCTCCATTTAACGGTAATACCGGGTGTTCCTATATGTCATGTACATAAGGAAGGGTGTAATTCTTTCTTTTCAATTTCACGACTAAACATTGACATGAACATAACCTCGCAAACGCCTCGTTACCGATCTATATACAGGGTGTTAAAACTTCAATATTTTTTTTCAGATTTTTTCTTTTAGGTTTGTTTTGGTTTGGTTTTGGTATCGTGAATATTTGTATTTGTTGTTAGTTTGAGTTGGTGATTGAGAATATGTTACTTTTTGAGTTTTTTTTTTTCAACTAATAATAAATGTAATTGTGTGTGTTCTAATACATAAAAAATATTGAAAAATTTCACAAAAAAATTAACGTTGAAACAAATATACAGGGCTATTCAAATTCGAGTCTATGCCTTGGGATCTCGGATTGATGGAAGCAAAGTAGCGTTTTTCAGAGGTCAATTACGTGAATTAAAAAATCTGATCTAACTTCTTTATCTCTGGAGTTTTTCAGAAAATGTTGAAAATATCGAAATTCGTCTTTTGCCTATATCTTTTAGTATTGTGATTTTTTTAAACTTTTGGTACATTTTTCCGAAAGATTTTTTTTATAGACCAATATGAAAATAAAAATTAAATACAAAGTATCCTACAAATTGGGTGACCCTCAACTTTTCAATTTTCGAAAACACCTTAAATATCGTCGACTATTTTCAAATGCCAAGAGTCATGTTTCATATTTGGTATAATATTTTTATCTGAACTACAGAATGTTTTGAAAATATCGAACTACTACCAGTAAGATTCATTTCTTTCATTCCATAACAGCAGTGATTGAATTATGTCAGAGAATAAAATGTGCATTAACGACAAAATGAAGTTTGAAGTAGATCATGACCCTCTAGGTCCACTGTCATGAAAATCCTAGATTTTTTCCAATGGGGGCATTTCAAATCTCTAGTGTATACAGCATTGGTGGTGACTACTGATGATTTACGAAAATTAAGGGCATTTGAAATCGTATAAGAAATACTCCGAAGGTGTTCGTAGGAGTACGTGCATCAAGGAGAAGAGCGCAGGAATAAGGGTTGGATGAAGTCACTTTGAACAATTGTTGGAACCTACAAAAACCAGGTCATCCAATTCCTGAATTTCCAACAGGTAGTGCCGACTAAACTGTCAAAAATAATAAAAATAAGAGATTGAAAATTAAATTTTTTGATATCACCCTGTAAACAAAAGAGATAATAAGACAATTCGAAAAATATCTTGAGGTAATGAGTTCATCTTCATGCCACTTTTGTCAAATTTGAAAAAGAAAATCTTCATTTGGGATCCTTTTGAAAATTCAGAAATTTTGCACAGTTTCAGATAATACCCTGTAGCGATTTTATGCGAAGAACCTTATGTTTTGAAGAATGACGAGATTATAGCTGAAAGACTGGGATAGTGAACAGTGTGAACAGAATTCAAATTGTCCAATGCAGAAAAAAGTTATTCAAATTTTAATAGGGTCAAAATTTTGGGGTGCGACGAAATTATCTTGATGAATTGTCTTGATGACAACTCGGTTGTCATAGCAAATCTTTAGTTACCACACCAAACTACTTGACTCAGGAGTGATTGTTATGTGGATTGATTTTGAGATAAACATTATCATAATTTTTATGAATAAAAAATTGCAAAAACAAGAAAAATAGTTTGGGTTAGATTAAATATTAAAACATTAATCAGTTTGAATAGTATTATACAGGCCGTTTCTTTTATCATGTGGTAACATTGCTATATTCTAAACCGTAATAGATACAAAGACGATTAAATGGGAAAAAAGGTAACTATTGTGGTGAGCAGTAAATTGGTCATAAAAAATTTACGGGGATTCTCGCCCTTTCCAACTTATACAGTTTTCGGTTTTTTACGAATAGAATTTTCAGAAAATATAAAAAAATTAAAAAGGAAAGTTTTTTTGTATTCAAAATGTACTAGAACTACGTAACGATAAATTTTTAATCAAACGTTTCGTGTCAACACCGCCATCATTAACTATTTTTTTCAAATACGGACCTGTCTATTTCATCACAAATATTGATAGTACATTTTGAATACAATAAAACTTTCCTCTTTAATTTTTTTATATTTTCTGAAATAACCATTCTATTCGTAAAAAACCGAAAACAGCATTTTTAGTTTTCCCTGTATAAGTCGGGAAGGGCGAGAGTCCCCATAGATTTTCTCTGACCAATGTACTACTCACCACAATAGTTACATTTTTTCCTATTCAATCGTCTTTGTATCTATTACGGTTTAGAATATAGCAATGTTACCACATGATAAAAGAAACGGCCTGTATAGTGCGTGAAAGCGATTTTTAACAGCGCAACCTGTAGGAACTCCAGGTTTCTTCCTGTTCGCCAACTTCCCCAATATTACTTATCAATTATTTGCGGTATCATAACTAGGAACTTTTTGCGATTATAATGAACAAAGATGGAGAGGCGATAGTGTTTTCGAACTGTACTTCCATCTGCCGCTATAAATTGAGCCAAATTTAATTTACCCTTCGAGGCAATTTTCTCGACTCTGTCATTGAATGCTCAATTACCAAGAAGTATCGAGGTTTATGCCAAGTAAAAGTCATTAACTAATTCAGCATTCAGCCATATGCTAGCACAATTGAACGGCATATGTCCTACATATTTTAGCAATTCGATCATGTTCTTCATTTCACATACATATGGCAAACAGGAAACGGCTTTTGACTAACGATGTTGATTGTTATTTACAGACTGTTGGAAATCTGAAGGTGATTAATTTTCATGAAAAATTCAATTTCACTAGTGAAGCTATTTATTGCTGTCATAATTGAATATGTGCATGTATCCGTTAGTTATAGTACAGAGTAGAGACTTTTTCCAAATCCTACTGATAGAACTAGAAAGTCCATATCGATTTGCAAAAACGAGCTCTACATTATCGTAAATATTCATATCACAATATGAGATGGAAAATTTCTCCTATCGATTATCGAATTGTAACGAAATAATCATTACAGCTATTTTTTTATAATATATCTAAAATTTTAATTCATCACAAGTCACTATAATCGATTACCGTTTCAATCTCCTAATGTATATTAATACTGTTAGCGAAATCTACGAAGAAATAGTTTGAGAATCGCCTCAAAATTATATTTAGTTATAAAAAGAATTCTATTGGCCCACCGTTAGGTTTGTTTTGGTTCCTTCCATAACCGGTTCTGAACCAATTCTCAGCGGTGGCACATTCAAGTTTGAGATGTTAATGTACCCAACATTTGTCAGAACTCTACTGGATTAGAACCAAAACAGGCCTAATATTCCTGTAAATAACTGTAAACAGATTTATTTATTCAAAATGCCAAGTTCTTTCATTCACACTAAAAGGAACATTTAGATTATTCGATGTCGATCGATAAGAAGGAAAATGTGACTTTTTCTGAAGGTGAACCAGGAAGTGATTGAGGCTCTCTTTGTGTTGACCTCTTGATCTAGTAGCAGGTAATCTAGGAGTTATATTATTGGCTCGTAGCTGATAAATCCAAATGTATTTAATTGCCGTCACTAGTAGGTAATCCCTGAAAATTCTGGAGAGGAATCCAGTGGAAATTAAGTGATCGGAGATTTGAGATGAAAGATTTTACATCAAGATCTCGTATGTAAGTGAAATATATCCACCTTCATCAACCATCGTGGATCTCCTTCAATCTCTTGATGAATAGTTATTGTGAATGAATATTACAACCTTATGAGCCGGCATTGAAATCCTGTACGTGAAATTCTGCGAGTCAATACTAATTTTCACTTTTCAAACCATCTTGAGTCTTGGAGTTGATTTCTGACGACTAAGCATAGTTTGGTGAAACTCATTTAGTAAATTTTTCCTATCGTGAATTTTTCGTAATGTGGAACTTTTGGTATTAATTATAACCTGAAAATACTTTATGATCAATCACATAAAATCTCCAAAAATTTTGGATGTCATCATTACAAAAGTGACAGTAAAATAGTTTTATGAACTAGCGGGCGGTAAAGTACACTTTACCAACCGGTTCGCCGGGCGTAAAGTGGCACTTTACCGCCCGTGGGCGCATCATGGCCGGCGGGCGGTAAAGTAGACAATATACTAAAATTGTCCATAAATACCTACGCACATCATTTCACGGAAGACCTACCACGAAACAATGAATTCAGTTCAATAAAGAAATACTTATTTAACAACTTTTATTCATAATCTACCTTTTTGCTCCATAACCCTGAAATTAGAATTTTATATTAACTATGCAATTGTTACAATTTTGAATATTGAGGGTGAGATATTCACTTTTCTCTAGAAAATAAATATTCCCTTTTGAAACATCCTCACCACTCATTTTAGATGTGGATGGTAGGTCCAAATAATTATTATTTGGTATCGGTCCATCACCATCGCCGGCAATTATTTTTGGCAATATTCAATTTATTTGAAATCGATTGTTCAATGTAGCTCTCTGCTACTGTAGTTGATTTCCAACCAGCGTGTCTTTTGATATTGGTGTTACTTTCCCCAGCATCAGCCAATAAAGTGGCTGAAGAACGCCTGAAACAATGACCCGTATATTCTTCTGGGCCTGGTAGCTTCAAAAATGCTGCAATTTTTCTTGGAATTTGACCGAGGATAATCTTACCAACAACTTGTTTTGTACATTTGTTGTTCTTATATAATATAAAAAGACGCCCGTGTTCAGTATTTGCGGGAAGTAGACTAGCATATCTTCTATAAATATCCAAATAATTAACTGACTGGTTTTCCGTTCTGCAGATGGTAAATGTTCGTTGTATTTTAGTTTTTGAATTGTAATCAATAAAGCTAAAGTTAGGTCTTGAATGTCATCAAGCTTGAGATTTGTTAATTATTCTCTACGACAAGCACCATGTACCCCAAATATTAATGCAACCTATAAAAGAATCAATAAGTTTTTTAATTACTTAATTAATATAGGTAGGTATAACATATCTTCATCATCATATATACATTATCTGGAGCTTCTTTTAGAAAAATTTCGATTTCATCCCTATTCAATATTATGGATTTCTTCGGCTTATATCCATTATTCTTCCGTTTCAAAAATGCTATCAATTTTGGAAATTTGCTTGTTTATATTATTATACAAATTCAAAGTAGACTTTAACATCGAATAGTATGACCACAAAGAAGATGGTTTTCGATTCTTGGACTTCTCAAAATAATATCCTAGTAATATATCTTCTGTAATCACCTTCACATTATTTTCATTGCGCCATTTTATGAACTCATTATACGTCTTTTCCTAAAGTTTCTTTGACTTTGTTGGTAGCAGTTCGAGTTTGGCGCTCTCAGCCGATTCCAAAATTTCCATTCGTATGTATATATTATGTTCTTCATCTGATGATTCCATAATTTTCGTGTTGAGTTCACTCACGCACTTTTTCAGATAAACATGAAGATGACCGTTTACCTTGTTTATTGAATTTGTTGCTAGACAACAACCAGCTTGCTTAACAACGTCATAATTAGGTGGGTATTCTGTGTACAATTTGAATAAATGAATCTATTTCAGTATACAGAGATGATTATTGACACGATAATTGCGATATAAATATATATACAGTGTCCGCCAAAATCTTGGAACCATATGGAAAAGTTTTTTATTAATAGTTTCTCAGAAAATGTCATTCTTCATAAAAGTTAGTTTCCCATGCTGTTCCAAGATTTTGGTGGACATTGTATAAACCGCTAGTGCATAAAATTTTGTATGTATCACGTGCGTAAAATGCGTTTATGGCCTCCGGCGTGTAATGGCCCGAAGGCGTTTATCCAGGCCGCAGGCCATAAACGTCTACTTTACGCCCTTGATACATAAATAACTATTATTATTATAAGTTTTTGTTCACAATTTCCGAAACGAGCAGGCCATGCGTGTGACACACCTCTACCAATCCAGCGATCTCCGTATGTTCTTGTTAAAAAATCAATTTTGTTTGTTCTTGATAAACTCATGACACCCTACGTTTATTAACATTAATGATTTCAACAAATATCGAATATGGATGTTGCAAATTTTGTCTGCAAAACAGTCTCAGAATAGGTCAAGGAATAACCCCTTGAATTTTTGCCGCTTGTTTACCCTATATAGTTCCTACTACTGATATTGAAACTAATTCAAAATTTCTTACTCAACACACAGTGGAAGCAAGACAACCTGCAAAATATAATAATCTACAGTTAGTTTTGTAACGTATGATGTCGTATAAAGCAAAATTGGTTTCGGTAAACCAACTAATCTGTCGGAAGGAAGAAAGTTCGAACAAGACACATAATAAATTGTAGTGAAATGCATGCAAATCGATGTTCACCTCTGTTGGAGTACTGGGACAAGCTGCGTCTTTGACGGGATTATTTGCCTTCATGCTAGACATCGTTGATTGAATTCAGGGAAAGTTTATTCAGGATAATTCGTCGTGAATTTATGCACGAGCTCGTTTATAGCGAGTGTATGTATGTTCCCTGACGCTTTCTTGTGTGTTGAATGAAAGTTCACTGACAAAAACATCCTAAATATTATTTTCACGGTTTTGAGTTCTTAAACCCTCCAGGATTTTTATCCACTTCTATCCACAGCGGCATGCATCTTCTGAAGTTATTGATGCCTCTTTTTACAAACGTGTTATGGAGTCTGACGATCGAAGGCATGATATCGAAAATAATTTTCTGTCTTTTTGTCACTTCTTTTCTCTATCATAATATATCTTAAATACGAACTAATGTAACAGCGAGGGTCATGGCTAAAACCATTTTTTTAAATTTAGTACCATCTGGCGTGTAGTAAATAGGAAAGCAATGTCATTACTATCGAATTACTAATGTTCCACTGCAGTCCAGCTATTATGTAAAAATTTAAAGATATTAAAAAATGTTTAAAAAAATATCACATTTCTTGCATTATAAATAGCCGTAGAAAGAAAATTTCTTCAATATGCTTTGCTGTCATAACATCTTGACTTTGCATTCTTATTTCTGAAATGGTATTACTAATACAAAAAATATATAAAATTGAAATGTCTAGACTATATCGACGTAATACGAGTAATATTTTAAAAATATGTTCACTAATTGCAGTGTCTAGGTACAAAATTCAAGAAATTATTATTATCAAATTGAATGCAAAAAATGTTCAATCACTTGGGTACCTAATGTAATTGAAGGTGAAACATGCTCCACTAGATTCAGAAACTCGATTAAAAACTAGCACAGTGGAATTTGACTTCAACTCTAGCTTCTATAGGACCTAGAGACTTTTACTTTTGAGCGCATTGAAATGTTTAGTGTTTATTTGTTTTTTATTGTTTCTGCAAATTTTATGATTTTACTGGTGTTAACACACCAACATTTTTCAACTCTCCTTGACCAGCCATACTTGTTAATCTTTATATGATTCGATATCAAATATTAGGCTAATTTATTTCCTTTATTGATTTTTCGAAACTTGTATCGAATTTTAAATTCAAATTGTGACTATATACCTACGTGTTTATACTCTATATATATATGACTTTTTGTCTGTGACTTAGAATTTTAAATTTATTAACGTGATTGTAACTATGTAACTACATATACATATATACATTTTTTTCACTTATTTTCATACTTATATTTTGCAAGTACTAGCTTTGTCAATCAAAATTAAATTTTTCCGACAATAAAGCATACACAGATTTTTTAATTATCGATTGAAACTCTGTGTATATATAAGTATGAAATCAAAATCTAAGCAACTTCTTCAAATAACTTTTTTAGTATTTTGCTACCTTACCCCACTTTATGACTATGGAAACAGAATAAGAAACGTCTGCAGAAGCTATGTTTCTTGAATTAGCAGCTTTGAAATGATTCTACTGATAGCACAGACAGAAAATATATATTTTTCATTCAAAAAATTTTTTAACAGCAATTCATATGATTCAATTGTAAGAAATCTTACTGGAACATCGTTTTCTTTTAGTTTATGAAAGCACAACAAATTCGAGACTTGGGGACAGGTACCTCAAAGCTGTTGTCTTTGTCTACTGAAACGACATTAAAGCCGAATTGCAAGTTTTCCAAGGAATGAAACACGGTGACACTTCCTCAGAATGATTCAAGAGAAAATGCATTCAAACGCGAAAAGAAATCAACGTGACATCCAGGGTAGGGGTCACTCCTAACATTATTCTCTTTCAGAAATATCGATGGATCACAAATTCGTATTTTCATCAGCACAATCATCAATTGCTTCATCTTCTAAACAATAATAGGTGATTTTCTCATTTTGTCATGCCTAAAAGTATATAAGGCATTTTTTGTGGCATATACAGCTAGAACATGGATAGTCGTATCAGAATTACTCTTGAAAGATTATTAATTCTATACAGATATTTTATAAAGTGCTTTATTTTCATACTGACAGTACTAATCAAAAATGATAACTAAACATAATAAAATATTTCAATAAGTAGTAGGTTCACAACCTACAAGTTAACCTTCTGTCAACCTACGGATTAAAGAAATATAAAAAAAAATCAAATGCCAAGTAATACTCTAGATATTTATCACTAACGGGATTCTTAAGAAGCTCTAATAAACAGAATAAGACTGAACGTATGTGTACCAAGCATATATAGTCCAGGCAAAAAATTAAATTGCTGAAATAAAAAATATATAAAGGTTTGGAAATACCGTGTCGTTATATTGAATATAATAATAATAATAATTATTCATCGTTACGGCAATACAATAAAATACATAAATTATAATAGATGAATAAATTGTTATACCACTGAGGGCAAGCCCTGTGTGTGGGTGAATATTTTGGTAAACATATACCTAACAATTAGTATAAAACACTAAACACATATATTATTTATGTACAAAGAACGAGTTATAATATCTCACAGGTAGTTACAATAATGTTAGTGATAATAATAGCAATGTAAATGTAATAAAATGTGACTTGTAAATTAAAATAAAAGGATAACATTGTTTTTTATTTCAGTTTTGTTAAGTATTTAATTTTTGGTACTTACATACTCATTTTCATTGCATGATGATTTTTTTAACCTTCAATTATTCTGTGAATTTCTTTTCTTTCAATCTCCTTCACAAATTTTTTCAACTGTTTTTTGATTATCAAGCTAGAAGTAACCTTTTTTGTGATATTTCCAGTATATTCAAGTAGGTTCGTGAAACCCCTCCCCATCCTATGATACCATAGTTCAGGTGAGACTCAACTAAGCTTTGATAAACAATTTGTTTGTGTTTCAAATCAAGATATGTTTTCACCTGCCTAAATCTAAGAAAAGAAAAAGAATACAGCGTAGCTTTTTTTAGCATTTATGTGAGGTATATTATATGCTGATCCCATCTCAGGTGAGGCTCCAAGAAAGTATTACTAGATATTTGATTTTTTTGACAGGTCTTATATACAAATCAAAATTTGGAAAAGACGTTTCAGTACTACTAATTGGCAGGTAGTGAGTTTTACAGAAATTAATTCCAAGTCAAACGCCTTACTTGAATCTACAAATACGCCTAAACACGGAATTTTTTTGTCCAAGCATTCGTAAATATTATTTCTTAAAACGTGAATAGCGTCTTGTGTAGATTTATGTTCCCTAAAGCCGAACTGGGATTTCGAGTAGATTAAATACATTCCTGGACAAATATACTCTTTAGAATTTTCTCAATTACTTTACTTAAAGGAAATAGTGGAGTTGATGCAGTGCACTCAAGTAGTATATAACGAAGTTGAGAAACATCAATGCTGGTAACTATATATAACTTATTGTTGATTATCGTACCTATACGTGGAACTGAAAACTCGCCTGAAACACCATTTCATCTTTCAAAAAAAGGCGCTTCATATATACTATCATAGAACATCATAACACTTTCGAATCCAATACGGATGTTCAATTATCAGATTTAACTGAATTCGATTTCCATTATTAATTACTTTCGTGATTTTCGGCCAAATAGTGTAAATTTTCTCTTGAAAATATCCCACATTTATGAAGTGGTAAGTAATTGTGGGCTCTACAACAGCATTTCATCACTCCAAAGGGGTAAAGTAGAATCGGAACGGGCGGCATGTTAGTTGCAGCAACTTTGTTCATCCCCGACAGTTCTGTTCACCAGATCTGTCGGAATTTATGCTAATATTTGCCGCGGAAAGAGTTTTTAACAGTAATTATCTCTTGGGTGTGGCATTGTCCCACCACTAGGTAGGTATACGTATCTCCGGCATCCAGATGATGTAAGATACTTTTGTCTACGCGCTGAACGTTGAGGGAGTATTATTATTACTTTTATCATGTTGTCGACTCCGGCACGCACTAGCAACGCATCCAATTGGGTGTATCTGTTGCTGACTATCCGAAGTACCTTGTTCTGCTTTCTGTCAAGCCTCTGGAATTGAGTCTTGTACAGATTGCAAAACACGGGCAAGCATATAACAATGCCGGACGAACAATCTGCTTATACATAAGTAAGTACCTTGTTGTCCAGCGTCAACGGCGACGTTCTGGCGATCAGCGGGTAAATGCGTTTCAATGCCGCGGCAGCCCGATGGATCGCCAGACTTATGTGCGCATTCATTGTTGTTATACGCCTGTCCAGCTGCAGTCCGAGATACCTTGACTGTCGATCATCAGCCTACGATAGATATGCGTAAACTTTATTATTTCCCTATCCAGCCAAGACTGGATCTGCGTCGCGGCATCCTCGCTAGAGAAGAAATGGCAATATATTGCGGTATCATCTACGTACATTGCCGTTTCCGTTTTCACGGACCGAGAAAAATGGAGCACAAGTGTGGTGATAGATTCGAACCCTGTGTCTCAATCGGACATGATTGCTAGAGAGTACCGTTTACTCTCACCTTGAAAGTTCTGCCAACTAGGTAGGAATCTATCAACTTTACCATATAAGTGGGAATGTCTGTCCTTAGCATTTTGGCGATCAAACCTCGAACCCAGACTATGTCGAAGGCTTTCTGCATATCCAACAGTATCAAGACTGTGACAAAACGCCTCGACGAAAACCCTTGTCCATCCCGTGCTCAATCTGGACCACCTCCGAGGTCGTGTGACCCGGGCGGAAGCCGAATTGCTCATCAGGTATCATTTTGAGTTTTTCCTCTAGGCTCATAATTCGTCTGAGGAAACTCTTATCGACGATCATTGCTTCCAAGCTCAGCAGCTTTTCAGTTTACGGCCATCCTTACCAGGTATCAGGATAGGGACTACCACATAATTTTTTAGACAATTTGGGTAGTACTGCCACTAAATGATGCCAAGGACCTTTCTCGGAAGGTTATTGATGAGAATGGTATCCAGCCCATCTGGCTCGGGCACCTTGTTTATTTCATCGAAAGTCTTTTGATCATTTCCGTTACCTCCTCATGATTGGTCAATAATTTGGCGAATCGGCGAGGGCCAATAGTTAGGGGCAGGGTTTCGCAAAATATTTCAGATATCCTGGATTTCGCTGCCTACTCCTCACTAACGTCTTACGCCCTTCGGTGAACCTTCGAGAAGTATTCAGCCATCATTTGGCCAAAAGCGTTAGACCGCTTCGCTATAGATCTTTTTTCAAAAACCGGCTGTTATGCCAAAAAATTATTCTCGATTTTGAAAAAATATTCAATAAAAGGAACGATGTCTTGTAATAGTGCCCTAGGATACATGTTGACCAATTAGGAAACTATTAGGTAGAATATCACTAAAATCGTTTTTTCGTTGGTTACGGTTAGCTCCAGAAAAAAGATAGAATCCAACTTTTTTTATATGAAAAACCATTCTAGATTTGAAGTTTCTGAATTATTCAAATTAATTAGTTCATTGGAATAAAAAGAAATTATTTTTGTACTGAAAGAATGTGCTCCTAGGCAGTCTCCCATTGTTTCCCGTGGATAAACGAGAGATTGCTCATATATTTACTGTTCCTTATTAGGAACACATCTGATTTGCTGAGCCATATATCCCACATTTTTGAGGTCTGAACTTGTTTTTGCCTTCAGGGCAACCAGTACAGCAACGCTTTCAATATTTGTGTGTGTGATAGAGAGAGAAAACCACCGAAATAGCCATGCAAACAAATGTCGAGCAACGTCATGTGTTCCTTGCGAAAATCACCATCACGCCACGGTAATTATTTGCATAGCCCACTGAGAATCATCTTCACGCGCAAATCCGAATTGTTCGTCGATTCATTCAAACGAGCATGTGAAAAATGTCGTTTTAGCGAAAGCATGGCAATCATCTCATAGCCTAAATACACACCAATAATTTGATCGGTATGGTATTACACCCAGAAAAATGGTTTGTTTTGGTGTTCTTTCAAAGCGGAAGAAGGCGTACGTATCACAAGAATTTCATTGTGGGAGATAGTTGTCAGTTTCGCATAATTCTCATGGAGATTGGTATCAATGAATGTTACTGTGCAGTTCAGAAAGAATTATTAAATTATATCCAAAAAGATAAAATGTAATTCGTTGCAGAGATACAGGGTGTTGAATATGAAAAATTAAAAGTAATTTTTATTCATAACTTCTACAGTTTCCAAAATTTTTCAATAAAATTTGAAAGAAAGTTTGTGTTCAATAGGTGCTTCATTTCGACAAAGAAAACACACTTTCAGTTGTTACCACTGGCGTACAAGAAGGGCATCATGGTCCCTTTTCTCCCCTATATTTTATACCACTGGTAAAATCAGAAAAGTTATGCATTTTTCGCATTCCTCATTCAATTTTCAGTAAAAAATGTATACTCCTTTGAATCCGGAAAAACTAACCGTTTTCAAGATAATTTCGCTTTTATGAATGAAAATATACTAGTAATGAAAAATTTGTTCGGCCGAAATTAATTTTAAAATCCCAATTACTGGTCCAAATAACATCTGATTGATTTCTTTCGAAAATAGAGCAGCCAATGAAGAAAGGCATACCTTCAAATTTAATTGTTTTTTTTTGTAACTATGGAAGTGACGAGAAAAATGCCTTTTTATTTTCCAGTTTTAACACCCTGTATCTCTGCAAGAAATAATGCATGTGGAAATGTCATTGATTTTTTTGGTAGAACATCCTGTTGTTAATTCAACCAGTAATTAGGACTGCAAAATTCACTTTAGCCGAACATATTTATCACTAGTTATGTTTGTATTCATAAAAGCGCAATTATCTTGAAAACGATTGATTTTTCTGGAATCAAACATGTATTCATTTTTCACTCAAAATTGAAAGGGGAATGCAAAAACTTAATAATTTTTCTGATTTCACAAGTGGCGTAAAAATAGGGGAGAAAAGGGACCATGATGCCCTTCTAGTACGCCACTGGTAACAACAGAATATGTTTTCTTTTTTGAAATGAAGCACCTATTGAACACAAATATTATTTAATTTTTTTTTTATTTTTAAATCTGTGGAACTTACCAATAAAAATCACTTCATCAATTTTTCATATTCAACACCTTGTATCTCTGCAACGAACGACATTTGAGAAAAGAAATATTAGGAAAGCCCGATTTATTTTTCGAGAGGAATCTTCTGTTTCAATTTGGCACCATAGTTTCGGAACACCCTGTATATAAAAATTAAAGATTTCATCAGAAATCACTATGATCAATTGCAGGATATTTTTGAAAATGATTAAGCATAATCTCCTGCTCTCTCTGTCTCTATCACTTTCTCCCTCTCTCTCATTCATCGCTAATTCAAATTCAGTAGGGTTGACAGTAGAATATATCTTGTTGACCTATTTTAATTGTCGATATTATATAACCAGTACCTACCAATATGTCACGGCCACGTCACAGGTGATCCCAGATTGTCAACTATATATGCTTAGGTACCTTAATAATGATTGTTTTTGATTAGAATTGTGAAATAAAGGAAAAGACATGTTAACGGATGAATGTATGAATGAATTTGATGATTTGATTTGACAAAAGAATTGTTTTTTTATGAAAAAATGTAACTAAATGTTTTCTGTATTTCAAGGAAAAATTATATGTGCTCTTTTATTTATAAGGATACTTCTTCAAATGGTAAGAGATATCTCCAAATACTAGGAACGACTATTACCAATTTTTTCGAAAATATAGAAAATACAAATTCGGAATTTTAACTGAATGGAGCGCTAGCTCATTCCATCTAGGAAATTTCCAAGTAACTTATCGAAATGTTTGGCAATCGTTGGTTTGACCGTTTAGGGCCGTGGGATTGGCCACCGAGATCATTCCATCTCGAGCTACTTCACTTTTTCACGGGTTCATTAAAAAGAATGGGTGTACAATACTTCAGTGCCTACAAAAGCACATTTTGAAATGTTGAGTTGTTCTCAAGAAACTTTGAGCCACAGTTGATTAAATTATATTGTAATCTTACAGACTTACTCTCATTCATTGATGTTAATTCAGGAAACATTTGGTTGAATTCTTTGCAAGTATTGACAATGACTTGATCACATTGTCCGTATATAATAAATAATTTCATAAGAACTCAATATTCTTATAATATTCATAAATTACTTATAGAAGTCATCAAACTCTCTTAAGCTTGATATTTTCACGGCTACTTAAAATTGAATTCTTTAAAATATTGTTTTTCAAAAAAGCTGCTTCATCAACAAAACTTGATTTAAGTAGGAAGCATCTTTCAATTCACCGAATAGTATTGACTACCTGTATACATAACGGATAAAAATTTCATTTCAGCAAACCTCGTATAACATGGAGTCGATTTCTCGGTGTGAACTGAATACTTCAAGTTTGTCCAAACCACCATCGAAATAACAACTCTTAATAATTCACTTATTTACTCAGGTTCAATTTTGGACCACATTTAACACAAATAATTTTTTATCTCGAAAATCGATATATACAGGGTGTTTCCCAATTACGGGTCCTAACTGCAGGGTGTGATTCATTAAGTCATTTTGAGAAAAAAACTTCTTAGGAAATGAAATCAGTGACGTACTTTTTTTTAAATGTTGTTGGCTGCTTTGCCACTGGCACTAATAATTTCAATTTAGTTTGGGCTAAATGAGCGAGCGCATTATCAGTTCAAATAAAGGTACTCAATTTCAACCGAATCGGTTCTAGAATATTCATGATATTTTATAATAACCGTTTTTTTTTAATTCAACGCCCTGTATCGCAGAAACGAAGCAACCTGCGGACATATGTTCATCGGAACCTTTCTTCTTAAATTGACGAATCACCCCCTGCAGTAGTTAGGAAACGTGGTCCTGAAAAACAAAAGGCAACCACTCGGGACGTGCCTTGGTGGAATAAGGAACCATCAAAACTCCGGGTGAAAGTCAGAAGACTTTTCAATGGAGAGAGTGAGAGAGGGAAGGAGAGGGGGAGAGAGAGAGATAGATAGATAAATAGATAGAGAGAGAAAGAGAGAGAGAGAAAGAGGGAGAAAGACTGGCAAGACTACAAAACAGCTCTTTCTGAGTACAACAAAGAAGAACTCAGAAAATCGAAAGGGAGAACATGGAGACAGTTGTGCGAGATGATCAAGGAATTGGCCCCAGAACAACGTCTCCAGAAAGTTCTCTCAAAAGAACCAACGGAATCGGTCTGATCAAAAAACCGAACGGAGGATACACTGATAACCCTAAGGAGAGTCTAACTGTTCTCTGGCAGACGCATTTCCCTGGTTCTGAAGCGGTTGTGGAAAATGAACATCAAAGTGCTCACCTAGAATGGGTCGTTCACAACCCCAACAGAGCCAGCAAAAGCCTAGCTGGAGAAATTTTCAGAAACCAAAGAATCAGATGGGCCGTGAAAAGTTTCAAAGCATTTAATTGGCAAAAGTACGAGCTTAAAGCACCAATTCTGAATAGAACCCAGCTAACATTTTCCAAAGAGGTGAAATATTTGGGAGTTATAATAGACCAGAAACTGACTTGGAACAGCCAACTCAACCACATTCTTTGAAAAGCTATAGCAAACCAAAATGATTTATTGTTCATATCAAGCAGTCATTGAACCCATGGTCACATACACCTCACTGGTATGGTGGCCAAAATTTCAATAAATTTCGGCACAAGTCAAGCTGCAGAAAGTGCAGCGGCTAGTCTATCTGGAGCACAAGGACCAATATGTACGTGCCCTACTGCAGCCTTAGAGTCAATGCTAAACCTTCCGCCATTGCACCTATGTGTAATGGAAGAAGCAGCAAACAGTGCCTTCAGACTGAGCCAGACAGAAAAGTTAGAAGCAGGAGATCTGATCGGACACTTGAAGATTTTGGAACACATTTCCCTAGAAGCCATGTCAGATTTCATGCCAGTTAGGTACGACTTCGAAAAGCAGTTTGTAGTGGTCATAAACAGCCACCAAACTCGCACAGAGAACGACCCTTAACTGGGAAGGGATGTATCAGTGTGGTACACAGATGGATCTAAGATGGACGAAAGGGTTGGAGTGGGCGTTACAGGACCAAATTTCAGGCTCTTGAAACCCCTTGGTAACACCCCAACCATGTTCCAAGCAGAAGTACATGCTATAGGAATATGTTTCCAGGAATGCCTTGAAAGAGGCACTCGAAGGGCAGAAATCTATATACTGTCAGATAACTAAGCAGCACTAAAAGCTCTGAAGTCATACAACTGTGAGTCTAAGTTGACTTGATACCGTAAACAATCCCTAAGACAACTGGCAGTAAACAATCAGGTCACCCTGATGTGGGTGCCAGGTCAAAGGGATCAGAAAGTGGTAGTTGCCGCTACTGCGAGAACTTCGCGGAAACTGCAGAACATTTGCTGTGCGAATGCCCAGCGCTTTTCTGCAAGAGACTCAAGTTCTTGGAAGGAGCCTTCTTAAAGCCCACCGATATCTGTAACTTAACTCCCAGGAAACTGATAAACTTCGCAAGAAGTCTTGGAATCCCGGGCCTCGAATAGATCAAGGGTTCAAGCACAAAAGAAGTTATAGGTCGGAGTGCTTGTGAGGCTGCACAGCCTGTACGACCCCCTTACAATCTACAATCTAGGAACCGTAGTTGGGACAACCCTGTATATAATATAAACAAGGTGTTCCTAAATATCGGATCTACATGGTGTTCAGGAATACCCTGTATATATAGGCATAGGCAATTATTCATAGAAAAGTACTATAACAAATTATATATTGGGAGTTCTATTTAAAAAAATGAGTTGCTACGACATTTTGATAGAAGCGGCAACGTATCTATGCTGAAAATATGATAGATCGATACAAAAGGTAGGTAAATGTTAGATGTGGAATTTTCAGAAGAATCCCAAGTTGCTTTTTTCAAAAATGTCTGACCTATCATCGACTGTGAGTCACACTGTATAGGTCGCGTTAACTCATATAGATATACCCTGTATATTGACTGATCGAGTCATAAACTTGAGTTGATATCGTTTCGAAATACCACTAGAAGTACTTCACTCGAAAACTAACAAATCAATTGAACCTCGGAGACTTCTCAAACCGGCTATCAACATTTTACATTTTTCCTAGTGTAGCATAACAGGTGTACTCTCGGTGGTACCCATCGTGGTGGGATCTATAGGAAGGCCCGCTACAGTGTCCCAGTGACCTACTTGTGCCGTTCCAATGGCCGACAGACAACCGAATGCATGTCTTCAGTCTCTACCGGCTCTTCCACAATCGGAGGTACTACTTCTCTGTGGAGTTCTGCGTCTTGAACTGCTGAATATCGCGAAAAGTACCAGTACTAACGACTGAATCGAGTGACACTCGCGTCTGGCTATCCGTGGATGATCACAAAATGATTTATTGGTTCGGTAATTATTGATTGGGTCCTCGTGTTGATTTTTTAATTGCAAGCTATCTTCGGAACGTCAAAATGAAGTTGGATTTATTTATGGGTTTGTGTTTATTTGGTTGTTTTGTTGCGGCTGTGGATGTTGAGCGAGCAGGAAGTAACAGAAGAGGTAAGGAATCATTCGATATTGGGCATTTTTAAAGAGACAGTCAAGTAAGGCTAGCTATTGTATTCACGCTGTTTTATTTGACGTGAATGGGGTACTATTTATTAATCTAGTCCACTTAGTTTTTGAGACGAAGATCTACTGTAGTACCACCAAATTTGGGTAATAGTTGGAACCATGCCAAACAAGAAGAGAAATTGTTTTCAAAAAATCCGGAGGTCTTCGAAAAAATCAAGGTTATAAAAGAATGGTTTGAATAGGGTTGAAGATCATTAATTTTCAAGAATGATCCATAGCAACTCCTTGCCAAATGTGTCCGTTTTTTTCAGAACATTTAATTTATCATAATTTTGATACAAATAATCAAAGAAGGAAAAATAAAAGTACATTTTGGCTCTGAAGACTCATAGTTCTTCATGCAAATATGAAATCTTTTTTTCCCACTGCGTTGATTACGGAGGATGCAAAAATAATATATATTTCAGTTTCCTGAATAATTCCACTATGGCAAGAACCATTACCCTCTTTGGACACTATGCAAATATCAAAGATATTTTAGACACTGCAATGATTTAAGAGTAGTGAGGCAGTTCTTACTCATATACCCTTATAATCTCGGAATTTTCTCTGGTAAATATTGAAAATATCGCTTATACTTACTAATTTTTAGAAACTCCTGACTATCAGAAACGAAAGAAGATAATTTATCTGTTCATGTAATATAAATTACATACTTCAGCAATAAATCGAACAGAGTTCGAAAAGTGTGTATACGGAGAGGATCAAATAAATCAAAAGAAATAATTCCGACTGCAGCGAATGCTGGTTTGTTTTTCTCTCGCAGTTGGCGCTGTGATTGACTTTTACTGTAAGTCACGGCTTCATTCGTAGGGGAATACTATAGGGTTCTTGAATGTTATCGTTTATTTTGTGGAACAAGACGACTCTATTGTTCTCTGACCTATCCTGGCACTGATGAGAGGAAATAACCTCGAAACATACATGTATGTTTACAAAATGTAGATGATATTCAATGGCTTTATTACAATCAGCACTTGCAAATAGCGTCCTTTTTGAGGAACGTAGTACATATAAATGGATGGAAGATGTAATTAAATGTCCGTGGAGGAAAGTAGTTGTTTTCTGTCAGATATTTGCCTCATTTCTCCATTTTGTGGAAATGTGTGGAGAGAAGGGTATTTTCGGCCGTAGTTGGAATAATTTCTTTTGATTTAATATAGTCCAGGATCATCTCACCATAAAAGCCAACAATGAACCCACTTTTGGATTAGTTTTCTCAGTATGATGCTATCAGTTCAGATCATGAGCTGCGAGCGTAATGTTTCAGAGTCCCGGCTCCCGACTTATTATAGATATGTCAAACCCTATACTGTCATCTCGACTGTCATGCTAAGTTTTGTGTTCTTGCTTTGAAAATTTGAGTGAATATTATTTAGAAATTTCATAGTGAGACACTAATGAAGACTGTCTGTCTAAAAGTGAGTATGAATCTATATTGTAGAGCAAACAAGACCTTAAAAATTCTTACAGTGAATTGGAGTTGTATTGAATGATGTGGTTTCTATGAAATTTTTGGGGCTTATGTTTTATAAAAAGTGGTGTGGAAATGTGTCAGGGCATTGAATCTTTCTGGCAAAGAAGAAAAGTGTTAAAGCCTATAAAATATTCAATTCACTCGGAATTGACTTAAAATTCGGTGAGCATATTTAAAAAAATATTGAATTTTCGGAAACTTGCTAGAAAAGTGATGAAAACGAAATTAAGAAGGGAAATGACCCTTTCAACTTCAGACAAACTTTTCAACTCGAGAACGGTTGAAGATAAAGCAATTTTGCGTTTCCACTCGATTGTAGAGATGAAACTAGTATTCGCTGAAAATTTTAAATAGAAATCAACAGACCAAATTTTTCTTGAACACTTAGGCAGATTTTCAAAAATCTTCAACTCGATATGGCAGAGGTTCGTTCCATTAAAAACCTATCAAATATTCAATTGAATCGGAATCGACATTAAATGCAGAGAGCATATTCAAAAAAGATTGAATTTTACGAAACTCACTTAAAAAATCATAAATACAAAATTATGAAGGAAAATTATCCCTCTCAACTTCAGATAAAGTTTTCAACAATTGAAGATAGAATAATTCTGCTTCCCAATCGATACAGAGTGGAAAAAATTGTATTCTATGTGAATTCAACTCGAAATTCGAAATTGCAGAGATTCCATATAAATCCTATGATATATTTATAATTGAATCGAAATAAACTTAGAATTCGGTGAACATATTCAAAAAAGATTATAATCTTTTCAACTCGAGAAAGGTTGAAGATTTCTGTTATTTCCAATCCCAATTCATTGTGAATTTGTCAATAAAGTTATTAATCTCCTGAAAAACTGTAAAAACAACAACTTTCTCGGTATTATACCCGCCCTTGATTTGGTTGAAAATGCTTTCATCTTGGAGGTATTTCAAATTTATATCTTTTTTTTTATTAAAATTGTAGAACGAAGCATTGAATATTTTGGCCATATTGTGAAAGGTTGAACGGTGTTTGAAAGTTTTAGAAAATACGACAAAATTAACGCTTCACTCTTTTTTCCATCATCCAATTCAGTAAATATCCTACTGATTTTCCTACCAGAATCTTCATTTTTCTGGTAATAAAGATACATTCAGTAATTTTTAATCTTCCTGTATGTCATCGGGTACAGAAAATTTTCTTCATATTCATTCAATTCGTCCATATTCATATGTACATTCATTATTGTCAAATGGAATACACGTTGAAATTACAGTAAAAATGTTTATTGTTTATATGTTACTACGGATACGAATTAAACGCCTTGAATTTTTATTTTTTTTTTTCGTTTAATCAAATGGCATTTTTGGCTCTGTTAGTAGGAGTTTTAAAAATGGGTGTATTCATTGTATTTATTCAAAAATATAAGATCGCTCAATATATCTGAACACTAAATTCTTTGTTATAAATTGATGGTTCTATGCTAGAGGTATGAAGAAAAATGTTTTACACTGGACAAGAGTGTATTTTCCTCACTCGTTGAACAAATTGCGATTTCAGGAGAATTCTCATTTCAACAGCCAGTTTTTACAGTTGAAGTAATAATTCACTTATCCATATTCTTCTTTCATAATCTTATCCATAAGTCATGATGTGCAGGAATTGAATCTTGTCTTTTGTTAGGATATATAATAATTATCGCTGTATCTCTTGATAATAATTATTATTATTATAGTAATTATTTATTGAGATAACCGGTAGAGCAAAATACGTGTACATAGATTGACAAAAAAAATATATAAATATGTAGTGAAAGTACCTGAATTTCGAGAATGAGTTACTAAATATTCCCATGAAGAGTTCGATTGTTCTTGATTGAGTTCCGAATCACATTTGTCTGATGATCTCATAATTTGATACGACTCAATAACCTTATTATCTAAAATGTTCGAGAGAAAGTTGAGAGAAAGATGCATGCATATTCTCAAAAACCGATTGATCATTAGCCGTGAAGTCAATTCAGCGAACAGCTCGTGACTAATAATATCAAACGCTTTCGAACATTCTTCATATTGATTTTGTTCAATGGAGATCTTGCTCAGTAAATTGGATCCCGGGAATTGTCTTCCTGAATAATAAGGACAGAATTCGAAATTACTGCTACAGGTAGTTGCATTCTAACTACGTATATCTAATTACTTTCAATAGCAAGCACGCATTCAAAAACGACAATTGAAAGATATTTCGGTAACTAATAAAAATACAATACACTTCTGTCAAAAAAGTTCTGCAAAGGTAATGAAATAACTCTCTTGCTGTACAAACATTTTCCATCAAGTATTCAGAAATCTCAGAGATGTTGTGTCCTGAATTTGTATAGGCAGTGAGTGTCTCACAATATTATTAGTGGTCTTGGTACTGTGATAACCTTGTTTCGACGTGTGTTATAGTGAAACTATATATTTGTTTATACGTATTACGTATAACTGCCAACATAAATATCTTGGCTTTTTCTTGGGCATATATCTATCTCGGATATCGTCTAACCCAGAGCAGTTTCTATTTATGATATCTCTGAAAGTCTCTTGGTAAGGGTAGTGTCGATAGTTAAAACTCAATAATCGAAGTGATATTTCCCCTGTGAATCAGAGGTGCCTCAGAAACTGAAATGTTTTGAGTGGGTTTATGTGCCCTATTGCAGTAGTAGGAATAAGATGATAAAACAAAGTTCATCGGTTTAGTTTAACCATCTCAATTCGTTTATAATCAAAATTCTTCCAACATGTTTTATTATTATTAGAATCTTCCAGTCTTTCTATGTAGAAAGAACATATCTTTTACTAGTCTGTAATATATTTAAAGTTACAGCTGAGCTAAAAAACGCCTCATTCGTATACTTGTGAGTAAGTAGTATGAAATTAGGTTATACGTTCAGCTGATGCATGTTTCGATTTCAATACCCAACCAACGTTTCTTGATTCTATCTTATGAAACAGAACGGCTTTCTCGAAGTGACTTGTGATCGGCAAGTCCTGAACATATAAAGGAACGTTATATGTTAATACAAAAGTTATCAATTATTGAGGTAGAAGATTCTACATGCATGTGTAAATTGAAGGATTTCAATGAGTTTTGGAGCCTTCGCGTAATATTCTTATTATATGAGAGAAATTGGTATAGATTCAACCCCCAATAAACAGATGATTGTAAATTTATCACACGTACAACCACTATTTTCAGTGGATAATGGTGTTATGTTACATTTTTGTTGGGTAACACCTTTATCCTCCAACAATTTCGAAAGTTCTGTTAATGACATATCATAGGCTTGTCTCATTTTGTGGTTACTATTGTACCTACTGTGCATGGGTAGTTTCACTGTGTTAACCGTGAATGATATGATTTTAATGTGATAATATTGATATATCATGATGGAATCAAGAAGCAAACAGATTCTAATGTTATTAGAAAACAATAAGTCGTGTTTTCCCATTTCCCAGTAACGGCAGCGATTTTTTCAGTGACTAAAGTTTGAGTAAACACGGGTGGAGATAGTTTAATATACGTGAGCGAAGTTAGGATCATGTTTCAGCTGTAATTTCAAATGTAATTTCACATCAAAACATGGTCGATAATATTAGTCTCTAAAAGTACTCAAATTAATCATGTAAGTATTTCGTAATCGATCCAATACAAGATCATCAAAAAAATACACCTTTAAATATTTTATTCATTCTTATTGACTTAACGACTGAAAAATGGTATAAACGGAGGGAAATACCAGTTAGGATCGTTTCAACGAATACAAAACTCTTTATTACTAAGAAACCAAGCTATATCGTCTCAATGTTGTGACTTCTTCAGGGGCAATAAAGCTAATATTATTGAAAATTTCCTCTCCTCGAAATCAACATTTTCTAAGTGAAATGGCGTTGTAATAAAAAAAATATGAGAATATTTGCAAGTCAACTTGTAAAAATGGCTTCTTATATAAATGAATTTTATTTGAATCCTCTTCGAAGTTAAATGATAAATGTTCCATATTTACACATAAATTATATTGGTCGAATCATTGAAGAATGTGGAGATATGTTTGTCATAAAATTCCTCAAAGAAACTTTGGAAGATTCTCACTTGACAAAAAAAAATTATATCGGTACCGTCGAAGGACAGCATGTATTTTACGGACCTATCGGTATGAATGGCTGTGAGCAGATGAAAATCGTATACAAATGGAGAAAATGCATAATAAAAATAAAAATGAAACTTTCAAAATCGAAACTTAACCATATGAAAATTTGGTTTTTCTGTGATTTATAAATGAATTGATAAAAAATTTTGTTACCCGTGTTGATTTTAAGTTTTCATTCTATAATTCAATATAAGATCGGAATATTAATTTTGTTACTTACTTTAAGTTAATTGATCTGCTTTATTTTCATGAAAATAATAAAACATTATGAATATTTATTGAAATTATTTCAGTAGTTACCAAGAAGGTTGATAATAAAATAACTCATCCTATTGTACTTGCAATTTCGAATATTTTGATAGATTCCTTTCGAATTCTTTAGAACTCCGTGGATTTCATTGAAATTCTGTGGATATCCTTGAAATTACGTAGATTTCCTTGAGAATTCAGTAGAATTCTGTGGATTTCCCGTCAATATCAAAGAAAACAAGAACTTCCTCTTACGAATATTGAATTATATCTGACATCTATTCTTGCAATGTTCCTACACAAGATCACTATTGCAAGTGCTAGTTGTGATTAAGAATTGGCTCTTATTCCCAAAGAAAGGCAATATTTTTTTCGTTTTTATTACGTTTTCCGAAATAGCCACGTTGGTACGAGCTGAACGATACGGACTGCACATTTCCATTTGGTATATTTCCACGGTATGAGAATAATATCCCGATAGTTAAAACCGAATCTTATTCCGCCCGTTATTTCAACAAGAAGACATTAAGTAATTCGAAGACTGTATAACAAGCATTGAGTAGTTTGGAACCATAATCATGACGGAATTCATCACCAAAGAAACAGTTTCTACTAGCTTGACTACTTATCTGATAATTGAAAAGAATTAACAAAGCAAGGCAGCTGAACACAATTATATAGGTAACGTTACAGGAAATTTTGAACAGTTTACATACATAACTTCCAGGTAATTTTCATCTTACCGTCCGGAGTGTCTTTTCAAACTTTCGATTTTTGAATCTGATTTTCCAAAAGGTAGAATGCCAATGGCAAAAACCTATTGAAATATTGACATTCAAATGAAGTGAATTCGTCGGTCGTACGGGACAGTACCTAGTTGTTTTGTGTTGGAGACTTTTCCTTTATGTGATTTCATTTCATGCTGGGAAGAAATGTTATTGAAAACTAGCCAATAATTTGAGAACGTTTTGGTCCATTATAATATCTCAATATCTGTATAATTATACAAGAGAAAATGGCCGTTCCTTCTCAATAATATGGAAAGATCGTACTTCAAGTTGCATTAGAAAATTCTCAGTTTATAACTTACAAAAACCTCTTCTGGATTTTGAACAATTTTTATTGCTTGATTCTGGAAGAAACGTTGTCCAAAATTACTCTAGGAAAGCTATAAATAATGTAGGACGCCCAGAAGCGCTGTTAGTTTTTGTTCTTTTATTATTAACATAGATGTGTTGAGAATCCCCCTGTAAGACTCATATTAGTAGTTGTCATTGTCGAAGTAACGTTTTATTGATATATTGATGTCAGTTTTTCTCAATGAATTTTTCATGAGTCTTTGAAGTTATTTGGAGCATTTTATTATAAGTATTTCTTTGTTATCTCTTTCCATCTTAGACGTTTTCGTTTACCGGTTAGGTGTACTTTGGAAACGAAACAAATGAAAAATAATGTAGATAGGCCTAACACTGATTCCTGAGAGATACCATCCTATAAATGGGTATATTTAAAATTATATAATCATGTAATAGATTGCATCCGTAGTATGTCAGAATCCAAATTGCGAATCTGTAAAAATTTGGTGTGGGCTTCTATATGAATATTCGTTTGATAACATTCCACCACAGTAATTATGAGAAACTTGAGAGTAATGAGATGCCGCGGTATACAGAACCAAAAGATAATTAGTCTTCTGATATTCTGTCCGGAGGTCACACATTTCAACGTTAATAACTTGGTAGTGGGTACCTAGTTAACTGGAGATTGTTGCTTGTAATGATCCATCTTCCTTATGATTTATCAATGCTGGGAAGTAGACTACGAGTCCACAAACATTTTACTTCTCGCACCAAAAGTAGATTGAATAACTGATCATTTCCACCTCATCGTACTGAAATCATTGCAGCCTACACACAACACCCATTTTATAATGCATATATGTGGTCTTACTTTTACAAACCTACGAACCTTAATCTTGTAATTAATAGGCATGCAATGCAGTCGGCGCAGCAGTAGTTTTTCATTAATAACAACAGAAATTATGGTTTTTGCACCGCCAGGATTGACATCAGACTAATATTCACTGATTCAATAAGTACAGTGCATTCCATTCAAAACGAGCCACACAGTTTGACATATTCACATTTGATGTTATTTCCCCTATCGCACCCCCAGAGCATGTCAAACATTTTTTTTAATGGATTACCCTATATTATTTTGCATTATCATATGCTCCATGATGAGCAGAATTCAACAAAGTATAATACATCTGGTCTGACGCTTATAGTTCGGGAGCTACAAGGAAAAACGATTCGGAGGAAAAATAAAAAACACCTCAACAATAGTATACAGGGGAGGACATACAAATAAAGGGGAAAGACAAGTATCTTGGAGTAATACTAGACTCTAAGCTGACCTGGAACCAACACATCGAAAAAGGAACCAAAATAGCGGTGACTTCACTAGTGATAGCCAGACGCACATTTAGAAAAAATGGGGACTTAAACCACATATTATTATGCTGCACTGGTTGTATAGCACGGTGGTCATGCCCATCATTACAAATGCTTCTTTGGTGTGGTGGACCAAGACACAACAAAGAGGAGCCGCAACGAGACTAAGTGCAAAGACTTGCTCGTCTTGGAATCACAGGAGCCATCAAATCAACACCCGGAGCATGTCTTCATTGTTTTTTTAATTGATCAACCTATATTGTTTTGCATTATCAGATGTTTCATGATGAACGGATTTCAACAAAGCAGAATACATTATGGTCTGAAGCTCATAGTTTGGAAGCTGAATATTATTTAAGTTGAAAACGAACCACCTGAATGAACTTCTGTACAATCAATTACCAAGGTTTCATAGGTGGTTTTTGAAGTATACTTCAAAAAAGTCTTATTTTGCATAGTTTAGTTTGAATTCGATATTCTCTTCAATTTGTATTTGTCTCATTCTACAATTACGATTACCTACTAGGTGAAGTTATAATTGGTGTTTCTGTTTTTGTGAATTCTTGAGAAGCAATGGTTTATACGCTTCAAGAACGGGTTGAAATAGTAAGTTTGTACTACCAGATTGAATAATGCTAGAGCTGCTGACCGTATGTTAAATGATGATCATCCAGGAAGAAATGTACGACACAAGTACGTTTAGGAATTATTGAACAAATTGATTTAAACTGGATTAACAATAAGAAGCATAACCGTTAAGGAGTTGTCAACGATTAAGCTATTTCTATTAGTTTTAGGGCACGTTGGACTAATGGAAAATACGCAATCTCTTACTAAGTTATCTCGAGAATCAGGAATCAGTCGTACAAATGTTTTCAGGATTCTTCATTAGCACAAATTTCATCCATATAAGATTAGACTAGTTCACGAATTGAACGAAGATGATTTCGATAGACGTATCGAGTTTTGTGAAAGTCTCACGGAACGGATCAACATCAGAATTTCTTGTATAAAATTGGTTTATCGGATGAAAGTACGTTCAGTTTGAATGGAGAGGTGATTCGGAATTTATTTTGATATTGGAGTGATACGAATCCTAATTTATACCGTCAAGTTCATACCCAACGACCTCAAAAACTGAATGTTTGGGCAGGAATTTTAAGTGACCACATCATAGGACTTTTTTTTATCGATGATAATTAGACCGGTGAGAAATATTTGGATATGTTGGAGAATCGAATAGGGCAATTGAGGAGGATATGAATTTATTCGAAAACGAAATAGTTCATCAGCAGGATGGTGCACCTACTCATTATGCAGCTCCAGTGCGACACTTTTTGGATGATCATTTTCCTGGTAGCTGGATTGGCAGAAGAGGTCCTACAGAATGGCCACCAAGGTCTCCGGATCTCACTTCTTTAGATTTCTTTTTATGGGGCCATTTGAAGTCTATAGTGTATGAGATAGAATCAACAACATTAAAAAATTTGAGATTGAATATCATGAGGCATTGCAGAGAAATAACTCCCGAGATTCTCAACGATGTGAGGGCGGCAAAGAAAGCTCGTTTGTACCATTGTATGGAAGTTCTCATTGTCAAGCCATCGGATTTTGATTCAAATAAAAAAAAAAAGTTTTTTCTTCTGATTTATTGCTTCCATATTTGTCTCTAGAACGACTATTTGAAAATATTGGACTGCAAATCATTGTTACAAAAGTTATTCAGGGTGGCGCTCGTTTTCAACTCAAATAATATGTAGCTCCCGAACCATAAGCTTTGGACCATATGTTTCATACTTTGTTGAAATCTGCTCATCATGGAGCATCTGATAATGCAAAACAATACAGGCGATCCATTAAAAAAAATTGGTGACATGCTCTTGGGGTGCGATAGGGAAATTTAGATGAAATGTGAATATATCAAAATGTGTCCCCCTGTATACTACTGTAGACATGTTTATTTATTTTTTCTGAAAATCATTGTACCGACAGTTATTCAGAGTGGCTGCACTGTATATAAGAGCTACGGGCTACTTTCAGTAAATATGATGCATTTAAGCCTGTTCAACTGGTCTATTGCTGGTAGTAAAACAAAACTATATTTCTATTTATACCCTTTTTGTTGAAATTCACTCAAACAGTTAATGCGAAAACGGCTATGAGAATATCAACCCGATGATTTTGGTATTAATGAGATCAAAAATCAAACTATCACACTTAAAAACTACAGAAAGTGAATGTTTGGTGTGGCATAGTCGACAGAAGAATTTTGGATCCCAATTTCTTTGACGTGGACCTAACTGATATCATATATTTGCATTTTGATTAATTTTTCCAACAATATGATACTCTCCTCCTTATGCAACAGCTGTGAACGACTATTTTGACGTGGTGTTTCCGAATCGTTGGATGAGGAGAACGAGACCGATTAGGTTGCCAGCCCTATCTCCAGATTTGACACCCTTGATTACTTCTTGAGGGGATACTCAAAGAGTAAAGTGTTTGTTACTAGGACCAATAATTTAGAAGATTTATAAAAAGAATTCGTCACGAGATCTAATGTATACCTCTTGACGTTATTGACCATGTTCAAAAAGAATTAATTAATTCATCATATTGGCTACTGTCACATAGCAAACGTTGCACAATTTGAACATTTAATATGATCGTTGTTGTGCTTCGTTTGATGGAATGAAGGATGATGGAGATTCTGTTCCTGCTGTGTCCTTGGGAATTAGAGCAGATAGAGAATAAGAAATGTATGGTCAACTTCATCATATACCTTCACCTACACTCCCCGCGTTTGTGGTCGCTTTTACCAATCCCACGATCATACGTGATTCTAGTTTAATTTTATTCCTCGATGTAGGACAAAAACCAATTGAATTTTAAATTCACACGTATTAGACAGAAATCATGTATTTACGATAGGTACCTATCAATTGTGAAGATCAATTGTTGGTTTTTCATGAAATATGTAGTTGTCACTGAATCGAATGCGCCAATAATAAGGGTCATTTCAATTTTATATAGGTTGAATTGTGTTTTTTAAAGTTTTATGAGTTTCAATTTCAATGTATTTATTTCATATAATAACAATAGTACCTACATCTTATAGGAATAGTGAAACATGTTAACATTCTAAACATTTCAAACTCAAAAGTATAACTTCAAAAACCTATGAAATGGATAACATTGACACATTTTAGTATAATATCTATTTGCTAGTTTGAAAAAATATATTTTATCAGCATATGTACATTGAGCCTTGTAGAACTCTAAAAAGTAAATATATCACAATAAGAGTGACAATAATTCCTATTGCTATGAAAATTGTAAATCTAGTCCAATTTCTATTTATAGAAATGTTGGCTCAAAGCCGTGTTGAATCGCAGAAAATGTCATGCCGCTTTATAAGAATCAAAAAACACTAGTGGCCCTATGATTGCTACAAAATTGGGAAGAAATGGCTGCGTTGAGATGGTTTCACTCTTATTTGTCACAGCGTTCACGTAAGTTGATCTGCTAGAAACCCCGACCTAAACCCTCTAGACTTTCTTTGGGGTGTTCTCAAAAACTGTCTTTATCGAAACACGCCACAAAACCTTGAAGTTTTACGATAGGACCTAATAAGGTAGATCAGCGAGCCCATTCAGCGTGCCATCTATAAAATTCACAGACTGACACAAAAATGCATCCAAGCAGGCGAATTGCAATCTGAATATTTGCCTTAACTTTCATCATCCAATTTTATACTTTTTGTTTTACTTTTTTGGAATAATTAAAATAACATGCTAATTGCTGAAAATCACGCATCACACATTGAATCATTTTTAAAACAATTGTTTATTCTATGATGATAACATTAATGAAATGTTTATGAGTACAGAAGATCGTCTTGTCAGATTTTCCACCCGACGATTGGTCTTTGAGCAACCATAAATAAAATAATAATAAAATACGATTGTGATTTTTCAATATGAATTTTTAGGAGCTTTTGAGGTCCTAAGGCCAATGATGTATCGTTTATTTCAGCAGTCGCATCGGTTTGAAAATCTGATAACACAATTTTGTAGAACAGAAAAAGTAGCAGTGGGAATATGTAATTTTATTTGTTACTTCTATTCAGATAATCATAGAAAAATAAAAACGAAATAGCGAATATTCAATTTTTGACCAAAAATCTTCGAATTTGGAATTTTTCAAGAATATGTTCCAATACAATTCAAAAAAATTATTTTCTGAAAACCAAAAATTGGTGAAGGAGAAAAATTAAACGGAAGCCAACGGATAAAATGTGTGCAGTTGCTTCTTCTGAGAAATAGGAAGGATTTAATAATAGAAAAGGAGCAAAGAAGGGAGAAGACAAAAAAGAGAAGAGAAAACGAAAACATCAGAGATCGGAAAAAAAAGAAAATTCATCGAAATACTAAAGCCCCTGCGATTGCAAAATACTACTAATTATCAAAGAATTGAATGAAAGATGAATTCCATTTTTGATGTCAGGTTAATAGTGGGCGATAGTGGCGTATGCTGATGACTCAGACAGTGTATTTGAAGAGTGCACGATAATACGGACAAAGCGATTTTTCGGATAATTTTTTGAATAGTTTAGTTTCTTTCAATTATAAAATTGGTTTCGTATAACATGCCTTTCAATAAATGAATGAGTAATTTCAAAACAAAAATTATATGAGGAAAGCCCCAAAAATAAAATTTGCAAAGTTTTTTGAAGTTGGCGAAAGTTCTTAAGTAGATAATAGAATTATCTTATCTCTTATAGTTTCCGAGACTCCAATGATAAGGCTCTAATTTCAAACTTCAAACTGAACTATCTGTATTCATGTGAAACCCAATTGAATTATTAGGAAGGAACAGTAAAACTGAAACTAGGGAGAAAATATAACTTTCCAAAGTCGGTGTTGGAAAAAAGGATTTCGATAACAGTCCGACATTCTAAATTTCGACCACCTAACAACAAGAACCAGTGGGCCAAAGAATACTAGAATTTTTTCCATAATAACAATAGATGAAAAAACTGTTAATACGTGAAACTAATAAAACGGAGAATTAATCATTTATCAGAATAACTTCATATAAAACTTAAATATAGCAGAATCAAATGTATAGAACTGATGTTTGATCCGAAATGAAATCTATCTAATGTGTATGTATGAGAACTGATAGAGCATCATACGCGAAAACGGTAAGAACTATTTTTCATAGATCTGAATTCGTTAATAAACGAAAGTGACTGAAATTATATAACTAAGGATCGCAAATCACAATAACCTAAGCTATTCATATCATAATACTAACTAACGAAACATAATTTCATCGAAATTTTTTTTAATAGTATCTAAAAACGTAAAACCAATATATTATCCGAAAAAATAAATGTAGTATCGAGAAATCCAAGAAATCGAAATGTGTAAGATATAAAACGATCTAAATTTTAGCAAACAATGTACCAGTCTGGTAGAAACTTCCTCTATTAGCTCTTAGATGGCGCTAACTTCTAGTTGAACAAATCGAATCGTCTGGTTCGGACTCATATTGATCGTTACTTTTGTTTGTTCCTTCCTCGATTTATTTGAGAATTCAATTGCTGGTTGGTGATTTTCAAGAATATCGCAGAAAACAGACAATTTCACTGAACTCATAATCCCATCATGCTACGATCAACCTTAGCAATATGTTAGATCTCAGTTATTATTACCCATATATCGGGAAAATAAATACCTACTACCTACCTACCACAAGGATGCTTTCGTCAAAACATTTGGAGGAGGAATCATATTATTTTCGTGATACCTAATACTGGTGATAAAATTTCAGTATTTTAGTAATATCAGGTGGTGAGACACAAATGAGAAGGAATTTAATGGGGACATGAGAATTTATTAATGTATATTAACCGCACGCTATGCCATCTCTGAGAGAATAGATCAACCTGCGTTGCGCTACGCTATAACCTCTCTAATTTCTGAATATTTTCAGTTCTTTACTTTTCGGTATTAGCATTTATTCGACTGAATCGACGATTATAAGTCCTTTTACTTTCGAATATTACGCTTTGCAGACTTAAAATATTCTGTTATTATATTTTATTATTCTTAGGTTTCATTCATTGTTTCTGACGGTTTGATCGAATATCCGTCTCCACATTTGTAGTAGGGGAGCCCACGATGCTGAATGTGGATTTACTCGAGCGTCATCGAGACCTATTGGGTTGCAAAGCTTAAGTGATAAGCAGAAAGGAATATTATGTAATGTATACCTTTTCATCGGTGGATGAAGCGGCTATAAATTTTCAAATTTGTGAAAAAAACTGTTGCATGGACATACTCGAGCGTGTCAGATATTGATAGCATCAATGTCCTACGTATTTTTAATAATGTACGTATGTTAATCTGATGGTTTACATAATGGAGGTGGTCGTAGGTAAAGGTTGAAAATGAAAAAAAAAATTATCCAGCGCGTCAGATTTTCTTAGGGAATATTGAGTGAACCTAAAACAAGCTCCTATGCAATAATCTGACTCGCGGTCATTATTATAATATAAAAAAAACGCCATTTTAAAATACTCAACCGCGTCAGATTAAGATATATATGGTTCATCTTTATGTCCTAGATGTGCTGTCTCTTAAGCTGATAATTATCTAGAAACAAAAAAAAATAGGAAAACGGTTGACCCTGAAGGCCATCCCTGCAACTTCCCGCTAACTTCATACCTAAGCGCTCAACATTTCACTCATTTTGTTTCTGAGCTCTCCGAGCTCAAAAATATGATTTTTTTTGTCATTATGAGGTCTCCGAGCTCAAAAGTCTGATAGAAGTTTATACAATTTTTTGAATTTTCAAACCGCAATAACTTTTGAATAAATAAACAGATTTTCACGCGAAATTTGACGCAGTTTTTTAAGCTCCATGAAGAATCTATAAGTTTGAATTGATCAAACTAGAAATTTCAGAGTGATTCCGAAAAAACACTTTTTTCGGTTTTCTTTCGACAACGATAGTTCACGAATGAATCAATCGATTCTGACCGGACTGGCGGCGATCGACGTGGTTTTTTGATAGTAAGAACTGATTATTTTTTAAATCGATCGATACAGCCGTTTAAAAGTTATTCCAAAACAACACATTCCAAAAAAAAATTTGTAGTTTTTATGAGATTTCTCAACATCTATATTCAAAATCTAAGTATGGCCAAGCCAAATAGATAGAGGAAGAGTGAGAGAGAAATAGTAACGCAGAGAGGGATATATAGGCATTACGCAGCTGCACGCATTAGACTTTATCGACGAATTTTTGTCATTTCGGCTTGTGGAAATCATCAGATTATATATTTTTCATTATCCTTGAATAATTTCCTTCAAATGAAAAAAGTTCAGCCACGCTCAAGACTGTCGAGATGACCTTTTTTTTGTAGCCCTCCCCTTTCTTTACGTCACTCTCAAATTGTCAGATTAGTAGAATATACACATTTTAGCATGTAATTAACTCACCCTACCTTAATCTGACGCGCTCGAGAATTTCTGATGATAATTTTTTTTTACTAATCTGAACCTTTATCCTCGACGCGTGACCTCATTTTTGAGGTTCATAGTTGGTGGAGTTACCTAACCGGGTACTATAAATTAATCTGCCGCGCTTCAGTAAATCCCGAAATCCCCGCTTGGGCTCCCCTGCTATTGTGTTTATTCTCATTTTATGGTATTACAGATATACCGTCTTGTAATTTTTCAGTTCATCAAATTTTGGTTCTTCAAAAGTCTGATGTAATCATTTCAGATTTTGGGAAAATTCGTTTTTGATGAAAATTGGTTATTGTAATGTTTTGGTTTACCAAAGTTATTTTTCAATTCTTTTCCATTTCTGTGAAATTATTTCCTATCTAGTTCGATAAAATCGTTACTGAATTTTGTTGGTTCGATAGTTTTGAATCATAGTCTATTTCACATCTATATTTTACCGATTTTATGGATTGATCATATGTGATGCAAGAACCCAGTGCATGGAAACAAAATTAGAAACACACTGTATGTAAATCATGAACGCTCATTTGTTGGAGTTGAAAATGTATGAGTACGAGATGCAAGACTTTTTTTGGGTCGACAGAATTCATTAATAAAAATAGTAGTGAATCATAAACGCTTTCGATTTTTCGAATCCACTACAGAAGAGAGAAAGACAACTGCCTAACGATTAATCGAGTGGGTGGTCGATTACCTTCCGACAATTGCCTTATTGTAATCAAATGGACAGTGTCACACCCAGTGAACAACTAACTACGAGGAAGGTATTTAAAGATATCAACGGAGTCAAAATATACGGTAGTAGGCAGAGTAGTTATGCGGACCGTTAGTATTACATGAACAATGTGTGTTATTGGGTCATCCTAGGTATTACAAGTCTTCGGACAAACTGTGTGTCCTTGGCGATGTCGCGGACTTGTCTCGATTTTAAACGCTATTATCGCCGGAATCACGACTGTGTACGTTGGTTATTTACACTATTTCACATAAAAAAAACCTGAATTGTTCGAAAGCCACCCATATGGTGCATGTTTTAAATACATGGGTCAGAATCGTTTACATTTCAATATGCATAATTTATTATTGCTTAGAATTCACAAAACAATATTTCGGAATCCATGGACCGATTTTGAAAAATGAAAATTTCGAGTCAAAGTACTTGACGAGCTCTATTCAGAGATGTTTATTTATTTATTTACTCATTTCCATACAGGCTTAAAACTAATTACATGGAAAAATTTCAATTATTAGGATTGATTTCATATACACAAAAAATAATAATAGTTGTAATAATAATCATACTAACAATAATATTTTCCCAGGTGAAAATACTCAAAAAGCTCTTGCTACAAAATGACTCGTTACAATTCTTTTGAATAAATTAAATGACATTGTGAAATCGATATCTTCGATCTGGTTAATCTGCTGGGCAAGTCGAAACATAGCCAAGAGAGGGGCTCTAGATGTGGCCACCAGGCTCATTCTGGACACCTTGTTTGGAATGCCGGAACGTTAAAAGGTATTAATTTCAAGATATTCGGATCATTTATTTCATTATTTATAACTTTATACAAAAACATCATCTGTGAAACTTCCCGTCTGGTTTTAAGTGATATACGATATTGTATTTCTCCCAAAGGTATGTATGTGGTTCTTATTTCCTGATAGTCAGCTCTTCTCTTAATTTCTTTGAAATATAAATAACGTAAAAATTTGTTTTGGATCCTTTCTATTCCATCAAGATACGTTTGTGGTTGTGAACTCCAAATAACTGATGCAAATTCTAGTTTTGGTCTGACCTGTGTGATATGTAATAATTCTGCTCTATTCAGGTGAATTTTTGGGTATTTCTCATAACGAATCCTAACATCTGATTAGCTCTCTTACAAATCTCATCGAAGTGCATCGAGAAAGATAGAGTTGAATCGTACTGTACCCCAAGTCCTTTATCTCAGTTTTCCTTTCAAGTGAATCTTTTCCCATGATATAATCAAATTCAATTATATTCTTTTTCAGCGAGAAGGTTACCACATTACACTTGTTAATATTTAACTTAAGACCGATTTTTAGGCTCCATTCATGTATTTTGATGACATCTTTTTGAAGTTCGACACAATCTCTAATAGTTCTTATTTCTTTATAAATTTTGAAGTCATCCGCAAAAAGTAGGCCTTTAGATTTCTCTAGATCATATATGAATATTACAAATAGTAAGGGTCCCAAATTTGATCCCTGTGGTACTTCAGAGTTGATGTCTTGAAAATCTGACAGTTTGCCGTTATATTTCACAGTAAATTGTCTATTTTGTAGATAACTTTTGAAAATACCATGAGTAATGCCAAACTTACCTAATTTATGTAACAATTTTTCCTGATCTACTTTATCGAAAGCATTCGCGAAATCTGTAAATATTAAATTTCATTAGTGAACAGAAGGAGATTAGTACTTATTGATTTTTTATTTACAAAACCATGTTGATGTTGACTTATACTCTCTTTTATATGTATGTATATTTTATTATATAATATTTGCTCAAACAATTTTGCTGGATCACATAAAATCGAAATGCATCTACCACTACATTTTTTTGGTTTGAGTTTTTTTATTGCCATGTGATAGTCAGCCTCATTCACAGAATCCATGAAGAAGAAGTCACCAATTAGTTTATCTGAATCAAAAATGACATCATAATTTGCTTTCTGTGGGACGTATGTTGATATAATAAAATATTTTGCGAAATTATGTGCTATTTCATTTGTAGGTATGTTCGTATTGTTTAAGTGAAATTGTTTCGTTGTAGTGTTCCGACTTTTTTTACTTTTATTAACATAATTCCAGAAGACATTAGTGTCTGTTTTAGTTTTTCCTTCGGTGTCTTTGATATAGTTTTTATAACTCAGTCTACTAAAATTTTTTATCCTTCGCCTAATTTCTTTATATTTTTCATTTAATCCATCCGATATATTTCGTAGGTATCTTAATTTATTTTTTTCTTTAATGAGATTTTTTGCTCTTGACTACCACCTCGGGTACTGTTTTCTTTTTAACTTTTTTTTTGGAAATTTGGGAACACTATCATCAAATATTTTGTTTACAATTCCATAGAGTTCTTACATGGCCTGATTCACGTTCGTTTGGTTGATCACTCCATCCCATTTGGTATTTCTAAAACTTTCTGTTAACGCTTTAAAGTCTGCCCTTTTGAAATCATATTTATCGCAGAGATTGACACAATTATCAACATGTGATTCCCAACAGGGTACATGTAAAGTAATTTCAAGTGATGGATGATATACATCCTCCTTAACTAAAGGTTGTGTACTTCTGATAATTTCATTTACATATGAATTTTCCATTCCTATAACAACATCAAGTGTCTTCCCCTGATACGTTATCGACGTGTTCGATCTCTAAATTCACTCTTCCACAAAGGAAATCAATTTTATGGCATTTTCCTTAGTATTTCTGGTATTTCCACTATGTAATTTGATTATTTCTTTTAGTTTTTCAACTGCACGACAATATTTCAATACCACTTAAAAATGACAAATTGTGTGGAGCTTATCGTGCCTTCACTCGTGTGTATGTATGATATTAATGTAGACAGATATGAAAAGGTAAAAGTACCTGCACCAAATTCTGACAGTTTCCATTTCAATCAATGAATTGATGATTTCATTGTAAAACTATTTTGATGTATATAAACTTTTACAAAAATCACTATTACCAAGTTATCAAATTTAATCTTGTAGATCAGTAAAATTAGTAGAGAGTGGGCACCTCAGTTCTGTTGTAAGAAACACCTGTTTTTGTGTTAATTACACCTAAGATTTTCTTTGCACTATGGTCACCAAATCATGGGTTTTGATGTCCTTTATTTCAGAACATAAATGTGTTTTTTATAGTATGACTTGAAATTTTTTAGGTTTTAGCATCTTGGTCAACCATTATATGCAAACCCTAATTCGAACATAAATGTGTCCGAATTATTATGTACGTGTTCGAATATTCAAAGAGTGAATCTTACATCTTTTTATATCAAAATAGAATTTCATTTAAGTTTTCCCTTCAACTTCCGTGAACCGAAGTATCCTATCCCAATTCTGACACCAACTGTCATTATTACATTCGGTAGTGTCCGATTTATGTACAGCTGTCAGATTATAATTTTTGCAGAATGTCGACAAATGAAATAAAAATTACCACTTCCCGTTGGATAGTCAAAATTCTGCACTAGAAGCCATGAGAAATGAAATCCACATTAAAATAGCAAATAGGTGTCATATAATTGCCATTTATCTCCCTTACTATCCAATTCACTTATTTTGTACAATATGTATGCCCATACTATCATATCGTACATTTTAGTTGATAGTTATTTGAACGTTTTTGTTGATTAAAGCCTAAAAGTTGAAGGTTCATTATATCACAATTCAATCAACAAAATCTATATAAGAGACTGAAATGGATAAGTTCTTACGTCCCGATAAATTCGACGTGAATGCCAATACCAGAAATGCTTCCAAGGATTGGAAATACTGGTATACGACTACAACAAACGTTGATAGTTATGTGTACGTTTTTGTTGATTGAAGCCTAAAAGTTGAAGGTTTATTATACCACAATAGGGAATAAGAAAACCCAAGATATGGAGATTAATGAATTTTCAGCTGATGAAACAGTTGTACATATATAAAAGTATTAAGTAGTACAGAAAGAAACTGAGAAGTAAGGGTAAGAAACAAATGGAGTACCAAAAATAACTACTACAACGGAAAACGAAATCGAAAAAAAAGATAAACTGCGCAGGCAAGAACAAAGAAGTGAAATTTAATTCAATAGAAAGCAAATCAAATCAAAGTCCCAAAAAAATTGTTGGTGGCAGACGTTGCCATATTCAGTACCTTCGCCTTTTCAAAATATCTTGTTTCGGCCAGAGAAACCAAAAGAGGAAAAAAAGGAAAACACTATAGTTGCAATACCTAGTGTTGCCAGTTCGAAGCAGCGGAAGGTAAACCACAACAGAAAAGAAAGCTAAAGAAAAAATAGAAGAGAAAAAAGAAAATAAGAAAAGTTTGCGACTGTAAAAGTTGAATGAAAAATCATCAAAAAAAAATAATAGAAAATTGTCAGTGGTGCAGAAATTAATCAACAAAATTTGGATCAAGATTACTTATCTACAGGAATCGTAATTTTAAACCCAGATATACATTTCAAGACAGGTGACTTTGTTATCGTAAATTACCTTGACCTACAATTTTCAAGCATTGTAGAGAAAATAAATGACGAAAAAGCAATCGTTAGTGCCATGACTACAAGTGGAAATAGTTAGAAGTGGCCATCTTGGAATAATGTTATATGGTACAAGTTTGAGAATATCTTCTCCGTGCAAACAAGTATTCATAGAGAATGAAATTGTGACCTTTACTGTATTTATATTCATTAATGTTTGGTTTGTGCGAAAGAAAACTTATCCTCATCCAATACGACCTTTTCTTATCATAACTATAACACTAGACAAAATAACATATTATTTGTTCTAACCACAAAATTGCCAAATACGAAGGCAATTTCAAATACATGGGTATTAAATTATTCATCATTTACCGGACCACATAAAGAGTATAAGATCAGTACAACCGTTCAAAAGTGCTGTAGCTCACATAATGAAAAGCAAGGCTTACTATAGTGTCAGTGAATACCTGACAGAACATTTTTAATTATTATATGTATATAAATATGTAGCAGAGATACATATTCTTTAATTTTTGACTTGTCTGATACTTTCCGAGGATTGTCTGAATAATAATAATAATAATAATAATACTCCCTTAAACACTGGTTGAGTATACACAAAGGCATAGCCTGTGCGGGTAGAGGACGGCTATTATAATTATTTGCCGTGGTGCTCCGGGGCGACTTACTAATGTTTTAGGTGATGTATTCACTTTTCAGCTGTAGGAAAACCTAGAAAACCTACAGCACCACCTCGGGTGGTCGGTGTGCACTCCAAGCTAGCACTAGAAGAGATTGGCATCTAGACAACTCACAATACACTTGCTTTTCAACAAGGCATGCAGTCGCCTATGGATCCGATATAAAGTATTTGAGAAAAAAATCTCTTGTTCCTACATCGTGCTCGACCGACTATCGCTATGCTGGAGTTTCGAACGGCCTGTGCATTAGACCGAAGGATTCATAATTATTATTATTATTAATGGTGAAAGATTTTATCATTTATTTTTTGAATATAATTTTCTTGGTTTTCATGGACGTACTAAGCATTGAAGATCACATGTCTAGCTAGACGGTTCCTCCATTCATAATATGATTGCTGTTCAGAAATGGCTTGATGGAATAGTTCAAGGAAGATGGATCGGAAGGAACAATCCTTCTATTTGTTTGCCCTATCGATCACCAAACCTGACTCTACTAGATTTTTTCTGTGGGGATATTTGAAAGAAAGTATTTATTGAAGCAGACCACAAATCTTGAACGAATTAAAGAAGAGGATGAGGTAAAAGTGTGGTGAAATAAAACCAAACCAATTGAGGAAATCCCGCCAAAATTTTAGAACGCGTAATGAAAAATATATAGAGCGTGATCGAGGATATATTGAAAATATCAATACCTAAGGAAACTGTTCCATTCATTTCAATTGTTGGTTATTTTTATTGAATCAAATATACATTTTCAACTTTAATTTTTGACTTTCGTCAAACTGGAGACAACTTCATCAAACGATCACAATCATGTAACTTCGTATACAGTGTCCGCCAAGAACTTGGAACCATATGAGAAACTTTTTAACTGATGGTTTTTCAAAAAATTTCATTCATTCATTCATACAGAGTCAGTTAAAAACCGAATGAATATGGAAATTTGTCATCCTATAACTAACACCCTACGGGAGATACCTATTGGGCTGAAACTTGGTATATAGGTGTTCAAAACATACCAAAATCGAAGCGGCTATCCACCTTTTTTGAGAAAAACTGCTTAATAGTCCTTTTTGAAATTTCGACCCATTTAGCATACATAGTAGGTCTTGAAAATAACAAGGATTCATATCTGTCAACACTTTTGAAGAGAGCTCATCGAGCACTATAACTTGAAGTCCAAATAATAGAGTATTGCGGTTTCAAATCGCACACACTATTTAAACTTTACGGTTTCTTAAAACTATGAAAAAGTTTTCGAAGCTATTTAATCTCGTCATTCTGTTCGTAATTTTCTTTAATGGTTCTTTTCGTTGAAAGAGGAGATACAAAAATGTATCCATAACAACCGTAGCGTTATGAGGATTCATTAGGCCCTTTTATTTCAAATGAACAGTTACAGTGAATTCTTTTTCTGGATTTATGTAGCCACAAAGTCTTTTATGCATTTTCCGTAGAATCTGCTACTAGGCTGAAACATTTCGATTTCGAAATAAAAAAAGAGGGCCAACTACCATTCAAGACCTTCTATGGACTCTCCAAAGCTCACGTAAAAAAAGAATTCCGAAGCTGGTAATTCGATTAAATCTCACTGGAATAAAGTTCCAGAATAAAGACAAACGAAAAGACTAGTGTGTCTATCGCCAAGGAAAGCTGAACAGCTTCTCGAGTTGGACAAAAACGATTTGAAATTGGTAACAGGCACTGCTCTCTGGGATATCACAGATGGAAGGTCAGGAAATGACAGTTGCGAGAACCTCGCGGAAACTGCAGACCATCTGCTTTGCGAATGCCAGGTGCTCTCCTGCAAGAGGCTCAAATTCTTGGAAGGGGCATTCGTAACACCCTCCGACATCAAGAACTTATCTCCAGAAAAACTTATAAACTTCGCACGAAGTCTCAGAATCCCAGGTCTTGAATAGGTCACACAGGGTCACGTACAAAAGACCTTGCCGAAGTGCTTGTGAGGCTGCACAGCCTGCACGACCCCCTAAAATCTACAATCTTGCCGCCCAAACCCTGTCCCAACCGGAAAGAACGCTCCTCTGATTGGGAGAGAAGAGTGACACATAAAAGATGGAAGCTAAGATCAAGTTGGCGAGACAACACGCGTCTCGAGTCCAGTTTGTAATGGACTACATGGCGGCCAATAGACTTTTCTCGCTCACATTGCGAGAAACCACCGCGAAATTAAGACAAGCTCATCACAAATTGAATCAAGGTGTGCTGTTTACCATCAAACAGCTTTGTCTTGATATACAAATGCTGATGACTACCAGTGAGGCGGGCGAAAAGTATCGCAGAAAACATGAAGTTACGCAATAAACCTTCTTTCTCCATATGTTCTGGATACCGCAGCTAGAAGAAATCTGCAGCAGGGTCAGTCTGAGCATAATGATTTGTGCAACTCGATAAAACCGAAAACAGTTGGAGAGGATCAAAGAACTTTGCTGCTCCTGGTCAGATGGGTGAAATAACTGGAGGAACTAATTCCCCAGCACCCACCATCATCTGGAAAGAGATTTTTGCTCATGGGGAGCAACAAATTCCGAAGTGATTTGCAGACGACTGTCCCTCAATTCATCCGTCTGCTCAAAGCGATATTATCGCGGTTGTCGTTGTTTGGTAAATCGTCGTCGGCTCCACTACATTGCCTTTGACCTTCAATCAGAGGGGATCGGTTGTGTAGGCCTCTTTTTCGTACATTGGAAAATGAATTACAGCTGGTTTAGTCTAGTTTATTCACGTTCGACAAAAAAAGGAATGATCTGTTATTCTCGGAGGCACCTAGGCTGCTGGTACTGGTCCTACTAAAACTCAACAAGGAGAAAAAGAAGTTACAAACCTCCTGCAACATCCCAGCGGTAGGGGAACGGCCAAAGGTAGGCGATGACCGATCTAGGGAAGGCAGAAATGGTCGAGGAGTACTACCAGGGACACACAGAAGTAGCTAGGGGAGCCAATCAGTTCAGCGACACGCCGAAGGTCCATGGACAATTAAACCTTCTCAAAGATAATGAACAACTTTAGGGAGATTCAGGAGACCACCAAGACGTTGCCTAGGAACAAATCGCCTGGCATCGACAAAATCGACGCCACTTTGCTGCGGGAATCTCCCAAGGAAGTACCTTGTACAGTTAATATATGTAATCAACAACATTATCGAACGACAGCACTACCAGAAGTGCTCAAAACAAGCGGAGATCATTTCCATCCTCAAGCTGGGGAAAGAGGATACGAGAATCGAGAGCTACCGCCTCATCTTGCTGCTCAATGTGTAGATAGGATCCTGTTGAAGAGATTCAGTGCTCTCGAAGAAGAGCTCGAACTCAGCCTGGAGGAGCAGTTTTGCTCCCGGAAGGGTCACTCAACTACCTCCCAGGTGGCGCAAATTATCCACGAGGTGACGGAAGTCTTCAATCGAGAGCACAATATGGTAATGGTCCTGCTGGATATACAAAGGCGTTGAATACTATCTGAAACAAGGGCCTCGTTGTCAAGATGCTACGGGCAGGCATTTCTAGCCATATTATGGTTAGAATATTGGACACATATCATAACTATTTATATAATTATTATTTGTAAGGGACAGTAACAATAATAATAATCTTTGTTGAATCTAAAGTGCACCATGTAATTTTTTTGGGGGGCAACTAAAATGTGAATCTTTTTTTGTAAGCTAAACTATCCAAATCACTAGATTTGAGTAAGTAATACTGTCACGACTATCGCATAAGTTCAGTGGCTTTTTTCTGTTTGCTTTTTAAGTTAGGAAAAATCTTCATGAATATTTTGAGTGTACTTCCTGGGCAACGAGATGAGAATGAATATCATATCACTGCGAGAAAAACTGTTCGATTGAAGATTGACATTGCAATAATGGTTTACTCAAATATTATGTTTTTTGGTGATTCTTGGACAAAAGTATACCAACAAGCCAAACAAGAGTTGAATATATATTTTGATTACATAGATAGTAGCCTTTTAAGCTTAAATACTGATAAGACAAAATTTATCACTTTCAGTGCTGATATTAGAGATCAACCAGAGTTTGATAAAATTACAATTAAAAATAAAACCTGTGACCATATACATTGTACATGTCGAACTAAAAAAAAAAATTGAAAAAATTAAATATCTGGGTGTAATCTTAGACCAACACCTCCGATGATCTGAGCATGTATCATATTCAATCCTTCGCAAACTTATACGTAAATTTTATCAGCTGATGAATATTTTAGACAGAAAAACCATTGTGTATAATGCACTAGCAGAGTCCATTATAAGTGTCAGTTCCATTTTACAAAAAGAAAAAGTCTCTACCACTAAGATTCATAAATTATTTCGGCCCAAAACTTCTCAATATGGTTCCGGAATATATACGAAAAATCAAATCAAAAGTTAAACTCTCTATTGAATTTCATTGAAGTGAATTACGTGAAGCTGAAAAATATTATGTACTGATATAATATGTAAGCATAAAATTACTATATAAAACTTGTCGTTATCACCATAGGTACATACATATTATTTTAACCAATAATCTTCTTTCTCCCTCTCTCCGCTCTCTTCTTCTCTCAGTTTTTATCTTTAACTTTCGTTTGGATTGTGTCTACCAATCAACCTCACATTTTTAAGGTAGGTGTACATTCAAATTTGATTAAAGTTTTATTTTTCTTTGTAAAATGATTTTTTAGCACGCTTAGACAACGCACCTAGTGCGAAAAAAAAACTCTTGTAAACATGTCTGAATAAATATATCAAATATATCATGTCAATTGAAGTTCGAATTTTGTTCGTCGGCATCTTTTACCAAGCCGGTTTTATTATTGGTAGAAATCGATGACATAACTGTTATTATACCTACTCTTCATGGAAATCCAACTAGCTCGAGGTATTCCTCAAAATTAACCATGTTGGAGGTGTGTTGAATAACCAGCAGATATTAATGAACTGAATAAATCAGTAAGACAAGAGTAGTTCATGTAACGCTATTCAGAGTTAATAGTCCATGAAATGTTTGTTATTAAATAATAATCAAGAATGCAATTTGCACTGAAATATGAGCTATGTAACATGAAGATGGCATAAGATGAAATGAGCTTCAATCAAGATTACGTGAAAAAAAAGCACGACAGAGAAAAAAGTGACAACGCTAGCACGGTTAATGAATCTCAGTAAGATTTACCTAACTCAATTCATTGGTTCAATGGCAGATACCTCAACATATGATTCTTGTCTGAACTCAACTTACCAGTTAGGTATACATTATACACGGTGTCTCATAATTGAAAGCTGATCTTAAACGGCGATGATCCTCGAATAATAAAAAAAAAATTCTTATGAATATTGGTCCGCAACCTCTTCATTTATGACATACAGGGTGTTAGAATTTAACAAAAATCATCCATCAGTTCAAATCTTGCCTCTGGATCCTTAAAAAAAAGATGAGTATGATGTAGGCAATACTTTCAAAAAAATCCCCTGCGTTATTAGAATCACTATGAATTTCCCCTATTAAATGTTCTGCATTCGTGAAAAAGTAATCATTGAACTCTATAGCTTTTAAAAAGGAACTAGATTAATCAGAGTAACCTATTTGGAAGCGGACCATGGTTAAAAATCCAAAACAACATAGAAACTGCCGATTTTTTTGAATGAAATTTGACGACGTCACATGATTTGTGATGATTTGAAATGGGTGTGACTGAAATTTCACGATAAAATTATTTATTCCATCTGAATAATAGCAGAGTAGAGTAAAATATTCATATCACTATAAAAATAATTCGAATTGTATTCTAAATCACAATTTTGTAAATGATATGGTTCAAGATACTCCTTCAGAACATAAAAACTCTATTTGCGATATAGTTATGTCTATTAGAACACTGCAGTTTGTTGTCAGAGAATAGAAGGTAAGCCTTTTCTGCTAGTGGAAGTTCATCCATAGAATTGGAAAGTTCGTTTTAAGAAAATAAAAAAAATGCTACCATATCATTTACATTGCTGAAAAAAAATTTTAGACATGCTCATTTGAAAGCATTAAAAATCGAGTGGCGTTGTCAACATTATTTAAAAAATTCGATAGTATGTGTTTTGGATCTTTGAACTTGAAGAAAATTCGAAGTAGGCCTTGAAATTTTCATTTCTATTTCAAATTTACAGCACTCCACACTATTAATGCTCTATCTACTGAAAAAAACTTCTGAATCGAATAATTAATAACAGTTTTAGAGAGGTAGCCGCTTTCAAATGATAAAAAATATATTGTTCTAATCAAGAAAAATGGTGGGTTACGTAATCCGAATCATCCGCTAAAGAACCTATACAATAGGCAGACATAATATCAGCTTTGATATTTAAAATGCATTGCAAAGTTTGTTCTCGTAGAAAACTTTGCTAAGTATTAAACAGATATAACTCAACGCTCGGAGGGGACAGTAGTTGTTTTCTGTTGAATATTTGCCAAAGAAAATGTCTGTTATCTGGGATCTCTAGCGGAAGATTCGGATTATGCAATCCACCATTTTTCTTGGCGCAGTCAGAGCTGGGATTTTTTCAATTTAATTCCACCGATTGAATTGTTAAAATCTCGTGGCTTGACTGGGGTGAGTCCTGCACGATTCACTGTTGCGTTCAAATTAACAGTGCTGCTCCTAAGGTGGCGTATGGAGTTAGTAACACAGCCTACCCAGAACACATAGTGGCTAATGAACTTAGTAATCGATGCCACTATAAAAAAAAAACAAAAAAATACATACATCTTTTACCAACGTTTCGATGAACTCTACTGCAGCTCCAAAGATTTCAAATTTTAGCTTCCCGTATACGCTTCGCACTTGCCGAGGAAGTCAGACGGAGTTTCTTCGTTCTATTCGCATTTGCGGCAAATGGGATTGTCATCTATACCAATCAGTAATATGTGTCTGCCTAACTTATGCCCTGTTAGTATTCCTATAAGGAGGCGTAGTGTTTGACGGTTTCTGCCCAGGAGTCATGCCGTCCTTGACTTGCTGGAGCCGGCCACAAAGTCTTTCGACTGCTTGCAGCCGGTATTATACCTCCAAAGTTTGTTCAGCTCTTCCTCCGTCCAGTGGTCAAGGGCTGAAGAGGTTTGGCCTCTTGCGATGCCTGATTCAGACCCCGGCCCACGGAACGGCGTTGCGGAACCGGTTCTAGCAAGTTCTCTGTTCTTTGTTCGGGTCTTCTTTCACCTCTTGTCTCATGGCTACGGTTAAGTTGGCGAACACTTCAGCTTGGAAAACTGTTGTGTGCCTACCCAAAGCATCGCTTTTTTGTACGTCTCTTCCTCCCAGGTGGAAGCCTGCACTAGAAGCCTGTTTGTCAGTTAGACGCGAACCGTCCGTATATCATATTAAGCTTCCCGTGCGAAACTCCACTTTGTTACCTTCCCATTTCCCCTTCCACTTCACCTTCCCCTATTTCATCACAGTTTATCTTGTGCGCTTTTTACTCTGACGGCGGAAATAGGAATATCCTGCTCCACCTGCTTCGCGATTTTCGCATGACCTGTCATCGCTCCTTCTTTTACCCAGACTCCCGAGTCTCGTATCCTCAAATGAGCTGTCATTGCATCCTTCTTGATCCAGACCGGAAGCGGTGGCAGTCACAGGAGTACCGCAATCACTGCAGTTGTACTCATTCTCATTGTACCCGTTATTACCAAACAGGCCAACCTCTACACCTCACTAAGTCTTTGGCTCAATGTGCTGCCCTTTGCGCCTGACCACCACACAGCTCACCCATATTGAATCTTTGGTCTGCCGTGTACAGCCAGCGCATAATCTTCAGGTTAGTACCCCAATTACTCTCTATAATTCTTCTCAGTTGCCATAAGATTGCTACCGACTTTTGTAAAATCCTATCTACATGCGGCGTCCAAAAAGTTGGGAGTTCAGGACCACCCCTAGGTATTTGACCTGCTGGACTATCTCCAGGTCTTTGCAAAACATGGTAGGTGACCTGAACTCGTATTTTTTCCTTCGTTTTTTTCTCGGATTCGCTGACTGGGACAACTCCGTCGTCCGCATATGTATGGGCCTCAAAACCTTCATCTGTGAGTTTGCCCATGAGTTCGTCCGTGAGTGAACACCATAGATGGGGGTAGAGGCTGACCATCGAACTAGGCCTCTGGTCATTAGAGCTGCTTGTATGGTCGCTGTTTTCGCCTTGTCAAACGCGCCTTCCACATCCTTTCAATCCTTCGCACTACAGTGTGGAGGGTCGATTTTGTCGACCTTCCTCTTCTGTATGCATGATAATTCCTGTGTAAAGGGCTCATCCTTAGGGGTCCTTCCAACAGAAACCTGTCCACCACCTTTTCCAGCGTGTTATGCGGGAACGGTGTTAGATTTATGGGTCTGAAGGACTTTGTCGTTGTGTAGTCCCTTTTTCCCGCCTTGGTGATAAAGACTATTCTCGCTGACTTCCAAGCTTTTGGAACGTACCCCAGCGCTATGCTGGCCTGGAATATTCTCCTCAAGATTGGGGTGAGAATGTGTGTCTAACTTCACACTGATTGAATAAGAAATTTTGCGAAAAAAAGCATCCCGTTTCCGCATTTCTGGGGAAAACGAACATATCTATGAGGTGAGTGGAAAATTCATAACAAAAACCCATTTACTAACCACATAATTAATCACACGCAAACAAATCGATTGATATCAGACTTTCTGATCGGGCTATTGCAAACAAACGAATCGATCGAGAGTCCTCTCGAGTAAACAATACGATAGAAAGCGGCGTGAATCTAATAACTGTGTCAACTTTTCCACTTTGCCCAAACGCGGCGAGCAAATTTGCATGGTCTGAAACGTTGATGCCATTTGTTGTGCACGGAGGGTCACCTGTCGTTACTTTCCTGCTTTCATCCTGCGGACCGAGTCACGTACTAGGTCAAGGAATTGTCACGTTCAAGATTAGCAGGCAGGAAAGGGAAGTTAAGTTCGGTTCGATGAATCGATGCGATTGCATCGTTGCCGACGGTGTTGCCGCAAGTGGTGCTTCGCTCTCAGATCTGCGTATTTTGGGACTAATGCTACATTGGGATTAAAACAATGAAACAGTTAATGTCCTCAAGTAGCTCATATTGTTTTAACCATGTGAGCTATAGTCTACCTGGAGATAAAAAAATATGAGCAGGTTTCAAAATTGGTGTTCCACAAGGTTCTGTGCTGGGTCCGCTAATATTGTCACTATCTATCAAATCATAATAACAATTTTTTTAACGACCTTACTGATAATGACTGGAGTATTTTTTGGGATTCAGGTCGCAGATTAAAGAAAACGATATTTCTTGAAAGCCAACGTTTCGTCAGTTTATTCTGACATCTTCAGGGCACTGTGTGATAAATGGGTTGTTACAATTTTATAAACAGTAGCAGAAAAATTTTTTATCAACTAATTACATCCATTTTGGCACTTTGTTATTATTTTTCTAGAAAACAAACATTGAATATTGAAAAGGTGAGTAAACTTGCTTATAAAGAAAAAAGTCTTTCTACTTACAAAAGAAGAGTTTTCCGTGTTAAACATCAAAGGGTTATCCACCATAACAGGTTTCTCTCTCGACAAATATACATATAAAACTCAGTTTGAAAAAAGAACAACCACAACAATGAAACACGTTAAAATTTAAATAAAATAATGAACAACTAATGTGCATTCGAAATGGAACTGATGAATGCCAGGATTGTAAATTTGAAAAAGGAGGGAGTTAAAAACAATACCTATTCTTTATAAGAACGTGTCAGTTTTGCTATTAGATTGAAATATGCGGTGTTTAAGTTTTCCAGATCCTTTCTGTAGTTGACTGTATCGTGCTTCATTATGTTGACCATTTCAGATAAATTTCTTTTGAACAAGGAAGACACATAGCCTAATATTTTTGTGTTTGTAAACTCAAATTTATGTTCAGTTGAACAATGCTCAACTAATGATGTGGGGTTTCTTAATGTCAATTAATTTTTCATGTCCCTCTCATGTTCTTTGAGGGGTGTTTTTAGGTATCTTTTGGTCTGACCTACGTAACTCTTTTCACAGTCAAGGCAATGGATTTTATAAATTACATTCGACCTGCAGTCCAGAGGGGTGTTTCATTGTTGTGGTTGTTGTTCTTTTTTCAAGCTGAGTTTTATATGTATATCTGTCGAGAGAGAAACCTGTTATGGTGGATAACCCTTTGATGTTTAACACGGAAAACTCTTCTTTCTAAAAAGGACTGTACCTATATATTTCACTCTAAACACAAATACAAAAGTACCACAATTTGATTTGAATGGAGCAATTGTAGAATCTGCGAAATGTACAAGTACCTTCGATGGGCAGACCATATTGATATACTGGGTAAGAAAATGAACAAAGCTAGATTTACAATAATACGTTTGAAATCCGGTACAGTCATTGCTGACAGTTGGTTGTGCACTTGTATATAAAGTGCGTTCATGAAGTGTGGAAACATCATTTATCTTGAAAGTTGATCATTTTTGAAGGTGAAGCTCGGACAGGTCGATTTTGTATTTTAGTTTTCCACCTTCTCTCACAAAATATTGAATGTGCCCCCACCACCTTACAAGATATGATATGATACTTCATGTTGCAGTATACTGAGTATAAAAGTGACCAGTGTTCATATTTCTCAAGATACATTTCATAATTGATTTTCAATAGAAATGTCATAGGTAGGCAGTGAAAATAAGCGAATAATAATTCTACAACAAATGCTCGAACTGAGCTCCTTGGGCAATATCCAGGACGTATGATGAATTATTGGATTACATTCGACAATATCTCTGGCGTAATTCGATGTTTCAGTTCAAATTCTCTCTTTATAAGGTCATCCAAATTGGTGGGTAGGTTTATGTACAGATTACTTTTAAAGTAACCCCAGAGAAAGGATCCCATGGGTTTAAATCTGGTGACCTAGCGGGCCATCCAATCTTCCAGCGTCGTCCAATCCAGCAATTGGAGAACATTTCATTGACAAAATCTCTAACAACTCGAGCATAATTTGGACCTGCTTCATCATGATGGAACCAAATAGTAGAAACTATTCGATCACGTGGACTGATGTCTGGAAATGTCTCAGTTAAATATGGAACTACATAAGTTTTTAACATTTACCAATAATTCACACTTGTCACAGTACCGTCAAAAATTATGCTCTTACAATAGTATTCCTAAGAATATGAGCTTCCATGGTGCCCAATAACGACAATTTTGCGTATTCACAGTATCGTTTGTGAAAAAATTGATTCTTCGGAAAATAAGACATTAAATTCAAACCTATTATTTTAATAACACACTTCTTGCATAATTTCACAAAACTCCATGCGTCTATTAAAGTCGTATTCATTGAGTTCATGTAGGTATGAGTTTGATTTTATATGGATGTAATTTGGCTTTTCTTAGAATTTTCTGCACAACAGCACGACAGTTCTCATTGTTGTCAGATAAAGTTGAAATTGAGCTATGAGGATATTCTTCAATTCCAAGATATAAATTTAATAGAGTCTCTTCAGCAACTATAGGTCTGCCACTCTTTGGCTCATCCCTAACATTGTCAATCTCATTGAATTCAGGTAATATTTTTCTCACCATCGATTTGCTTATTGGTTTTCAATCAGGATATTTTTCATTGAAGATTTCGCATACTTCTGCCCTTCTTTCACGATTCTTATTATATCAATGACATGGCCAATTTGAATGTATTAGGTAGTTTCACTTTATTTGCCGACGATACTACCATTCAATGGCATGAAAAGAATGAAGCTAAACTGTTTCAAACCATTTCTAGAGATGTTGACCGCATTAAAGAATGGTTTGATTCGAATTTACTATCATTAAATATCTCTAAAACGAATATACTATGCCTCCGTTGCAATCTGCCTGCACTGCTACTAGGCAATGATACTATAGAGAGTAAGGAGAATACAAAATTTCTTGGACTTCATATTGATGCCACATTGAAATTCGATACTCACATCTCAAGTCTGAGTAGAAAGCTGGCATCGGTATGCTATGCCATGCGAATCATTTCCAGTAATTTGGGATATACTGCTACCAAGTCAGCTCATTATGCCCTCATAGAATCTCATCTAAGCTATGGCATTGCCTTCTGGGGAGTCCGTAGCAAAGCACTTTTTAAAATAATTTTCACGCTTCAGAAAAGAGCTGTTAGGTATCTGTGTAAAGCAAAATTCAGAGAACCTAGTCGGCCTTTGTTTGCACGTCAAGGTATTCTTACTCTCACTTCACTTTTCATTGTAGAATCAGTCAGTCTAATTCATAAAAATAAAATTAAATTAAAAAACAATTCAACAGAACGTATAACTCGGCAACAAAATTATCTAAAATTACCTTTACCATCGACTACCGTGATCAAAGACTCGGTTATATATAATGGACTGAAGATGTATAACCACCTACCAACTTACGTGAAGGACATTAAAGACCACAAAAAATTCAGGAAGAGCCTCAAATAGCTATTTGCTGAAAAAGCTTACTATGAATTGAAGGAATATTATAGTGATGTGTTTTAGTATATATCTTAGAAATATAAATCGTTATACCACCTGACACCTCCTTATGCCACATTCTATTTAAACATTGTTTTAAATTTGTATTATTGTTTGTTATGTACTTATGTTTTATATAAGTATTCTGTGTTGTCTGTTATATTTTTATAATGTATCTTTGTCTACAAGAGCTTTTTCTTCTGACAATAAAGAATATTCTGATTCTGATCTCCGTAATCTAAGACCATCAGAACTTCTATTCTCTATTTTTCTGACAGTACCATCGTTATTTCAAATAATTGCTTGATGGGTAATATTTTTTAGAAAGTTATTTTTGCAGATCTATGAATCGATATGCTACAAAACAAATCAATTTGATAATCACATATGCAATGGTAACTAAGAAATGATTGTCTGGTTGCCAGGGGATTTCAGATATTTTCATAGCCTACTTCTCATACAAATTACTGAGTTATTCTCAGGTATCCATTGCAAAATAAATATTGAAAAAAATCTTATGGCAGAAAGAGAACTAAGCAAAAACCCAGGTTCTAGGTCTTACTTTGAGTATAGTTAGTTGCTCCTTATAGGCTAGGTTCGTCATGACGCAGCACTTCATAAATGAGTCCCCTATGTCTGCATGACTCATTATCATATTTCCTAATGCTAGAGATTCTACTAGATAGAGAGAATTTGTTAAGAAAGTACTTGTGGGACTAACCACGCCTGTCAGGATAAAGTCGACGCCAACTCGCTACCGCAACGCATCCATTCGAACATATCTGTCGCTATTCATGAAAATATGAAGCACTGCGTGCTGCATTTTGCCAAGCCTGGGTAATTGGGCCTTGTATAACAGTCTTGTACGCAAGAGCTGTACTTTCCAAGCTCAGTTTGCAATTATATAAACTTGTTAACGTTTCTGGCCATGGAACACCTAAAATATACCAACAAAGCATTATATTACCAAAGAAACAGGCTGAAACAGATTGGTAGCTAAAACAAAAGAAAGTGCATCAAGGTAATCAGCCCTCAGAATTACAAAAAATTAAAAGAAATTCACTAATTTACCATGGTTACATTAATATCCTTACTATGACTTGAATGTTCCTTTACGTTTCGCTACACCATGTTAGTTTTTATAGAAATCGAATGATATTTACAGAGATATTATTATTAACGTTTCATGCGAGGATTACAAAAATTCTTGAAAATACCAGAAGATGAAACTAGTTAATGATCAATAAGCAGAGTTTCACTTTCAACTATATGGAACCCAAAACTGCACTAAGGATCACGATAAATTATGGTTTGTTACAGAGCATTAAGAAAAAGAATAAACACATTTTTTACGTGGATCTCACGACTTCGTACTCAATGAATTTGCCATACTTTTCCTTCTACGCAGATAATACTTTTTAGAGCGTAGAACTGCATCATTCTCATTTGAATGAAATGAAAGTTGAACAAACTTGGCGAGACAAAATATTTAGTGACAAGAGCTCCATTTTTTCCACCTTCCATTCATTGTTGGACGATTTATCATGGCACACTTATTCGCTCCGATGTAGAATGGGGTCTATTAATTATGATCAATGTTTAGTGTTGGCACAAGAACACGTGAAGTTTCATCCTTGTTGTCGAGGGCCCAGTACAACAGAAATTTCATTCATCTTATTTAAATCAGAGACACTGACACAGGAATTAACACCTTGAAAATTACGAACGCATACAGGGCGACTACTTGAAATTAACTTAGTAAGAGGCCCTATTTGATCAACACATTTTTGAATTTTGATATGACATGGATATTATTTGATAAAAGATTCTTACGTGATGGAGACAAATGAGAGTGTAGACAGAATCACAATATCTCCATACCTTGTAGTTTCCCGAGAGATAATCTGGACAGAGTACACTAATAGTTCATCTGGGGACCCTGTATGGAAATTCAATGGACTGTTGCAATTTATTTGACAATTATTGAAACTTATTAGCTCCTGGCTAAGTGCGGATTTCCCAAAGCACCCCACACACTGATATTCTTGATATTTCTGACAACATTCGGGGATTTGACTCCATCAATTTATTAGTAAAATCAGAAAGAAAATTATACTTTGGTTGATCTCTTTATCAATGTCGTACAAAAATGAAATTAATGAAATTAAAGATTTCATAATATCAAAAATGACTAGGTGATTGAACATTTACGACCCTCAGCATTGAAACATATTCTTAAACATAAGTCTACAAATAAGTTATTCGGACAGAACAGTGAAAATGGATGAAATTTCTCTACATTAGTTACACTTTACAATTAAATATACAGGAAATTCAATTATTCAACTTCAATCATAATAATACCCAAACAAAATGCACAAGGCTGACTTCCCTTTCGACCATATTATAGAAAACCAAGAATAGCAGTTGAATTTGAATTGGCTTCAATCGATACACAACACTTAAAATACTAGGTCGAAGCTATCAAAACTCCAACTGTCTTTTATCTCCACTTGCTTATTCAATAACAAATTTCCACTCCCTTTTCTGGTTCTCTCAGCAAAAACTATCCCTACCAGTGGCTTGGTTATCTTTGAGCCATCGACTCCAAATTGCTGAACCCTTTCTGGGTTTCTGAGTATATATTCCCAGCAACCGGAGGCATAAGGTCACCCATCTGTTTTGAATGAATGACCTCAACCTATAGGCCTCAAGAAAAACGGATCTTCATCTGACCTCGAGGATGGTGCAAGAGTAAACGCATGCTATCGGAACGGAGTTAGGGATAGACAAATGTGCCACAATTTAAGAGAAGGATGCGAGGAATACGTAAAGGACGTTCAGCTCGTATACGGAATCATCCTATATCATCTGGATGCCGGAGAGACGTGAACTTACCTAGGGGTAGCACAACGCCACTCCCAAGAGGTAAACACTGTTAGAAACTCTCAACGCAGCATATATCAGCACAAACCCCGTCAGATCTGGTCCAAGGGATTCAAGTGTGGAGATCTGGGAGGCCAAAGTTGAATTTCTGCCCGGCCTATCCAACGATTTGGATACACATCGTCCAAGTACTGACGGGCTAAAATGGGCATCATCGTGATAATCCACATTCGTCGTGAAATAGCTAGTGGAACTTTTTTAAGTTAAATGGGAAGCTGCTCCTAGAGAAAATTTGTATAAGATGCACCATTAGTTGTATAAGATGCACCATTAGCATCAACGGTAGAAAATATGGTACAATAAGATTTTCGCCAATAATCAGTGATCCTTTGAAAATGACCAGATTAGTTTATTGCAAACATTTAGCGCCTTTGCAATTTGCCTTGTACTTGATTCCGGACGATCCTCAATCAAATCAATAGCATTTTCTTCGAGTGCCACCGTTCTTATTAGTCGTGGACGATCACAATCAGTTTTTCGTTTTTGAAAAGTCTGTCTCTCTTTCACAGAGACGTTGGTGCATAGAGCCGTTTAGTTTTCCAATAATTTCTTTCTATTAGCACGACCATACATAAAATGCATTAGGAAACACCATGTGTAACATCGAATGATTTCATCGATTGAACTCATCAGGAAATCTAAATTATATATTCTCCCAAACTTTGTATGTATTAATAATTATAATGGTATTACTGGTGGTGAAAAGAAATACGTACTCAGTTGTTCTTCATTTATTTACACTAACTCATAAAAGTGACAAAATTGTTAGTAATTTCGAATGTATGCGGCTTCTTATGCATGTATTAACTATTTCCTGTCACCTCGCGCTATGAGACTGATAAAATATCCATTAGTGTTCTACATTCCTTCGTGTAGGTTTCAGAGTAGGCTGAATGCGGATGTTACGACCGAGATGAGTAGAGCCCGAGATAACGTTAGGAAGTGAATTTTCTTTTTGTCGAACGGAACGGCAGTATTGGGAAGAATGAGAGGTTAGATTTTTTAATAAATAAAAATCACGAATCAAAACATAGTTTGAAACGGGGGCATACAAAAAATAAAAGGCTTGAAAATAATCGCTAATTATCTACGTTGAGTGGTTGGGGATACTCATAGATATTCTTCAGCCGGCGGGTTATCAACAACACGTGGAGGCGAAAGAAGCGGGGTTTTTCGCGGAATTTCATGTTTTTCACGATGCTTCTCGTCTGCCTCACTAGTGACTTCTTTGCAACCACCAGCATTCGTATTTTATTAAGACAGTGGTGTTTAATAGTAAACAGGACGCCTTGTTTCAGTGTGTGGGGAGCTCGTCTAAAATTTGCGGCAGTTCGCCGAACTTTGGTTGTGACCCAGACGGCACCCTGCCGTCATTTTGACGTCGTTTGTCAGTCATTTTTTGGTCAACGACGTCACCTGACGAATTGCTGACGTTGTCATAACGTCATATTGGGATCGTCTCTTTGCCGTCATCAGAGAGACGTCATTTTGACGTATTTCGGAGGTTATAATGTTCTGAGAGCTCCAACTGACGTCTCAAATGCGATATTTATTCATCACCATCAGGGACGGGTTAGTTTAGAGGTTATGTTGACAAAAAATATCTCTAAAACAGTGAAAATGAAGCACCCCTCTCTGGTTACAAAAGGAATCCCGTATAAATAATTTTTATGGATTGGCAATACCGATAGTATTCATATCTTTACACCCATATGCACCGTAGTAGATGTACTTAATCTGGATTAATTTACTTCTCAGCAAATAAGTGAAATCACACGTCATGGTTGATTTCATGGGAGAGACAGAGACATAACATCTAACTGTCGATTAGAACTAATGATGACTATGATGATGGATTATGTGATCCAATCTTCCTCTTCAACTCAAACAACGGGTTTATTCTGAAAGATTTAATTCAACGGTCGTAGAGGGCAGTATATTTTCTTGGAGATTTGCCGACGAATATAATATTGGATAGGTGGAAGCGGCTGATTGGATTACCTAATCAATTTTTCATTAATAATATATAATATTAATATAAAACATTTTATTTCCGCCAACCAGATGCACACCCTTGAGAGTACAACCCTCAAAAGTAAAAGTGGCTGAAGAACGCCTGAAACAATGACCCGTATATTCTTCTGGGCCTAGTAGCTTCAAAAATGCTGCAATTTTTCTTGGAATTTGACCGAGGATAATCTTACCAACAACTTGTTTTGTACATTTGTTGTTCTCATAGAATATAAAAAGACGCCCGTGTTCAGTATTTGCGGGAAGTAGACTAGCATATCTTCTATAAATATCCAAATAATTAACTGACTGGTTTTCCGTTCTGCAGATGGTAAATGTTCGTTGTATTTTAGTTTTTGAATTGTAATCAATAAAGCTAAAGTTAGGTCTTGAATGTCATCAAGCTTGAGATTTGTTAATTATTCTCTACGACAAGCACCATGTACCCCAAATATTAATGCAACCTATAAAAGAATCAATAAGTTTTTTAATTACTTAATTAATATAGGTAGGTATAACATATCTTCATCATCATATATACATTATCTGGAGCTTCTTTTAGAAAAATTTCGATTTCATCCCTATTCAATATTATGGATTTCTTCGGCTTATATCCATTATTCTTCCGTTTCAAAAATGCTATCAATTTTGGAAATTTGCTTGTTTATATTATTATACAAATTCAAAGTAGACTTTAACATCGAATAGTATGACCACAAAGAAGATGGTTTTCGATTCTTGGACTTCTCAAAATAATATCCTAGTAATATATCTTCTGTAATCACCTTCACATTATTTTCATTGCGCCATTTTATGAACTCATTATACGTCTTTTCCTAAAGTTTCTTTGACTTTGTTGGTAGCAGTTCGAGTTTGGCGCTCTCAGCCGATTCCAAAATTTCCATTGGTATGTATATATTATGTTCTTCATCTGATGATTCCATAATTTTCGTGTTGAGTTCACTCACGCACTTTTTCAGATAAACATGAAGATGACCGCTTACCTTGTTTATTGAATTTGTTGCTAGACAACAACCAGCTTGCTTAACAACGTCATAATTAGGTGGGTATTCTGTGTACAATTTGAATAAATGAATCTATTTCAGTATACAGAGATGATTATTGACACGATAATTGCTATATAAATATATATAGTGTCCGCCAAAATCTTGGAACCATATGGAAAACTTTTTTATTAATAGTTTCTCAGAAAATGTCATTCTTCATAAAAGTTAGTTTCTCAAGCTGTTCCAAGATTCTGGTGGACACTGTATAAACCGCTAGTGCATAAAATTTTGTATGCATGACGTGCGTAAAATGCGTTTATGGCCTTCGGCCGCAGGCCATAAACGCCTACTTTACGCCCTTGTGATGGATATTGTCGCTATGTATTCTCTCCGGGCTGGCGAACTGCTGTCAGCAATGCAGAAGACTGTCACTTAGTTCATCTGTCCACTCAAAGCGTCCTCATGGTGTGGAAATCCATCGTCCATGCAGGACCCCACTATCTTGCCTTTGTCCCCTATTCTGAGGGGTCGGTTGTGGGGGCATTTTCGTCGTCGATTTGGAACCGAGTAGTTGGATATACCGTGGGGTTACCCTAGTGTATCTACGGCCGATATCAAACGGAATGAGTATTTCCTCCAGGGTGCGAATTGGATGCCGATCCGGATTTGCACCTGCTGTTCAGGAAAATGGTGTTGCAACTAACCAAGAACTCAAATGGTGGTTGGCCCCTGTTCATTATTATTATTGGACGATTAGGGTTTTCAGTTGAGTTATAGTCCTATTATTATACTAGTATCAATAGGTTTGGGGAATCTTCAATGCTCTTTCCAAAACATTCATTGAGAATTTTCGGCAAATTTCTATCAACCATATTGTCATTTTGTGGATCAACTTCTTTTTCAATGTTTTCTACATCAGTCTAGAATTATGTCAATTGCTCCGTCAATTTTTTCAACAAAATATTTCATTTTGGTATGTTACAAGAGAGCAACAACTTCATTTCTTTTAGATTTATATTTTTGACAATCTACTGACTGGTTATTTCAACACTACTGCAAGAAGACTTCCGTTATTTTTAACATCTTCATTTAACCATTCCGTTTATAGGCGTATAACTTTCTATTGTAGAAGATAGGATAACAGTTGAATAATTGTCTATAGAATAATAAGTTGCTAGGATATACACTATTGAAGTCATCCACAAATGTTAACATTTTACGTAACAGTGGTGGCGAATATTCTAATATGCCTCCGATCAAGACGGAAATGCAACAAACATAAACCGTACTCGATTCCATGCATCAGAAAAACTCTCGCTTTCGTCGGGCTTTACGCATTCACCAATAAGTATTTCACGACTAAGAACTAGTGGTCTGAGCAGCAATTATGTGCTCGTTACAGTTAAGATAACAAACGGGATATCTGTTCTTTAGCGAGCTAATTTGAAACAGTTACATTGGCTAATGTTAGTGTTAAAAGGAAACCAATACATGTTGGGATGATTCTGCGAAAAAGATGCGATCTTATAGGCCAGGTATACAGTTCGCACCATAATGAAGTTATTTTTATTAATAGATATAATGAAAATATTTCTTCGCAGTTTATTTATTTATTCAAAATTTGGGATACAAGCATCCACTAATACAATCAGTTACAGAGATGATATTCTTGTATAAACAAGTACAGAAATCCACCCAATAACATAGAAAGTAGGAAAATGAAATAAGTATATGAAATACGGGAAAAATAGTAAGCAGTCTCATTTATGGTTACAAATTACTTATTATCATGATATTAGGGAATAAAAATGTTTTTTACAGTTTATATAAAGGAATATAAGAATATGGAAAAAATGTTTACATCATTGCAATATTTGTTGAAAGAATCACACATTCTAGTCATTGGAGAATTTTTTCCTAAATTTTTTTTATAATTGGGGCACGTTAATAGTTGTCTATTCCTGGTATGCCTTTGTGGAACATGATAACATATCAGTGACACTAATTTCGGTGAGTCTTAACAGTTTGTTAATATTTTGTAAATAATAAGTGAATCACCGATAACTCTTTGTTGTTCGAGAAGTTGTTTCTTAAGGTAGATACGAATTTCACTAATACCTGTGATTACATGTACAGGGTGGGGCAATAGTGCGTCAGAGTCCGATTGCTTGAGTTCTAAGATAGTTAGGACGATAATTCAAAAACCAAATATAACTGAAGAACTGTGTCTATATCTAGAAATTATTTTCGGATATACAGGGTGAACCAAGGAAAATCTACAGGTTCAATTGCATTTTTTTCAAATGAAATGCTATGTACTTCAATCCATTTTTTCAAGCATTTTAGTTGTCTCCATCCACACCTCCAATATCCTTTACTATCTCCCAACCACTTGGGAGTTATAATTTTTTTTGTCAAAATAATGCTATCTGCAGATGCATACCGAAAAAACCACCGTTCTCAAGATTATGGAATGCAGGAGGTCATGATTATAATCCTATTCGTCAGACATATGAGTTATATTTCTGAATCATTATCATTCCCAAAAATTATACAGGATGACTGAAAATGATTTTTCAATTCGGAAGTTTTTGAATTAAATTTTCTCGAGTTCTTCAAATGGAACACTCCGTATATTTTTCGACCATGTGATATAGGATTGAGAGGCGAATATTTTTAGTATGTACATCCCTGGGGATATTCCTAGCCGTTTTCGAGTTATCCACTCGGACAATTTTAGTAGCTCATTTTTACTGACACCTCTTAGAAGGATGATGGAAACACATCGTTTCAATTATTTTAACGAATCCCAACTTCTTTTATCCTACAACTTTATTTCGTGTGTGATTCCTGATTTGGAATTATTTTCTTTTGCTATTGTGTGCTATTAATTGAACAACATTTATCGTGGGTACATACATTCTGACAGATGAGGGAAATAATCCCTTATAATCTCCCAAATGCTTGAATTAGTGCCGGAAATTTTTCGAGTATATGAATTTTTCAAAAAATAAACTTTCGGCAATTAATTCAAGCACGCGGGGGGTTCGGTACGAAAATTTCACACCAAGAAATGAGAATCATTCAACAATTCACAAGAAATAACTGACGATGGTTTCACCTGAACTATTTATATGTATAAATAGTTCAGGTGAAACCATCGTCAGTTATTTCTTATATGTATTATTTATATGTATAAATAGTTCAGGCGAAACCATCGTCAGTTATTTCTTATGAATTGTTGAATGATTCCAATGACATCTTACCCAGAAAATACCCATGCACAGTAGCCTGTGCACCTCCAAAAAGTCGTCTTTGTTACATTTTCAATGTATGGACGTTACTAGGTCAGTTAATCAAATAAACAAAGTCTTCATTCTTATTACACTTGTATTTCTTTTTTTAACAAATTTGTATCCAGTTGGATTGGTTTTTTGACCAATAATTATAAAAACAACAACAAACACACTCGAAATATCACACTCTTTTGTAAACTAAACAATGGTCTACAGTGTCATAACTATTCAAAAGACTTTCATTCTAGCGATCTGTACTGAACGTGATATAGAATTGTGTAATTTCAGAAACAAAGTAGTTTTTATCCAGTTGTTCATACTGTAGTACGCGCTTTCTATCGAATATCCCACACGAAAACCATGCTGATATGAAGAAATAATTTGATATTGGTTTTAAAATTATACTAGACATAGATAGTTTTATCCAACACTTTTGAAATTGGACTCTATAATTCTCGATTCGCTGAGGGACCCTTTATGTGAAATTGGGGTGGTTTTTGATATTTTTAGAAGGGAAGGAAACTTCTCTAGTTCGACTGATTTATTGACAATTGGGGTTAGATAAGGATTTGGACTCTTTGATCAGAGAAGTATTTATTTTATCAATGCTAATAGATTTGTTGTTTTCTATATTTCTCATTATGTTTTGCATTTCTCTTTCATTGAAAGGTAAGAAATACATTGTGTTTCATACTGACTGTATTTCCTTATTATTTTTTTCATTGGAAATTATTTCACGAATATTTTAGCAATTTCTTTGTTTTCTTCAATTATTTCAGTATTCTAGATTTCTACTCATTCAACTTTGCTAGTCCTAGAAAATATCTTCATAAGGCTATGTCGTGCCCTACTTGTTTGTTCACAATTAAATTCTATAGTTCATGCGGGTACATATTATGAGTTAATTGTGGTTCAACGATTATTTCGCAGTACAAAAAGATTCGACCCGATATCCAGAAGTTATTCAAATCGTGTAGTTATGAATATTAATACGATTCAACAACAGCAATGAGAGTTTTCTAGAATCGTAGCGTGGGGTCTGAAAAGTACTTTCCTAACCAGGAATGTTTCCAAGCTATGCAATTACAATAACAAGTTTGTTGCGTGTTTTCGTTCTGCTTCTTGTTAAAAAGACATTTTTATGAATATTGAAAAAATGCATGTAACACCATTAAAGTGACTGCGTATAACGTGAAGAAAAAGATTGTTGAACCACGCTATTTGAAAAAGTTCTACTATGAATCAAGTGAAAGTATAAACAGCCACAATGGGTTCTTAGAATTGTAGTGCAAGAAGTGTACATAGTTTGATAATTTGAAAATATTTTTCCTTATATAATTTGGGGCTGAACCCTTCAAAATAATTATAGGTTTCAATAATATTATGAATTCATACAAATCGATGGTGAAAGAAGCTGAACTCTTACCAAACTAAGGAATTTGGCCGCATTGTGATTTTTAGATTGATGATAGTAACTTCGAAATACGCAAGTAGCACCAAACCCTTCCAAAAAATCAAATATAGCATGTTAAATGCATTCTTACCTAATCAAGTGACGAATGCACCAACACCTTCTGAATGCAATGACCGAATTTATAGAAAGTTTAGTAGTTCACATTTTTACATAAATTCCTGTATACTAATGACCGAACCTTATATGTGAGGAGTATTTTACGGAAAAAGAATCACTGAATATCAATGTGAAATGATATCATCGTATTTTCTCTTCTTGAGAATGAGTCACCACTACAGAAGGTCCAGTGTCGAATTACACCATACTACAGGCTGAGTTTTCGTATGATGATTTGGTGAAGGGGCAAAAAAATTCAAGAGGTGATCTTTACTGAAATAACCGCATCATGGTATCATGCGTTGAAAGGTGATGGCTTCGTTTTTCCTAGCTTTCACAAGTCTTTCGTAAACTTCTGAGGAAAGAACAAGTTTTGGAACAAGAAAAAACAATCTATCGATTGCTTCAACATCTGTTGTAGACAAATTCATAACTACTCAATATAACAACGTGTGAAGTGTAGTAGTTTTGGCCCAGAATTCCATGACAAATTAAATAAACTTACTTTTGGTAACGAAAGTTTATTCATTTTGTGGACTGTAATAGTTAGTAACTTCGAAGTTGAAACTCTTTATAGACACAAGTATGCCTGTTTCACTGGGGAATCTAAAACTCAATTCAACATTTCAGGGATAATTCTTTCAAATGCTGATCGTACTGAGCGAAGTAGGAGTTCCTCTTTTTGAAAATTTTCTTTGAATACCCCGTCCTTGATATAGTCTCTCAGCAAAAGTCTTAAGGTGTTACGTGTGGTGACCTTGCTGGGTGTATAACAATGAGTGCCACCATTCTCTTCGAAATCACTCGAACAGCTATCGACGAACAGCTGTGCATTATCAGCTTGTTACACCATTAAACTGTATAGAGCTAGTCTGGCGTGAAATTATATACCACCCAGTTGGTAGGCGGCTGGGGTGGTATACATACCAGAAGTGGGCCGCACAGATCCACACCCCAAATCAGTACGACCAATCAGCCTGACATCCTTCCTGTTAAAAGGACTTGAGATGATTGATTCTCTTTGGACATATCAGATGGAACGCTCTTTGCATGCTCCCCCTGAACAACAAACAGTTTGTCTTTGCTTTGTAGAGAAAATCACCCAATATCCATATGAAAAGGAGACTGCTGTGGCCATATTTCTTGATATTAAAGGATCATTCGATATCCCACTACCAAACTCTGAAGAATCAGCTTTGACTGAAAGAAGAATAGAACCAACCATATCATCGACTACCACTACATCTCTTCGAAATGAGGTAATTGGGATCAGGGTCCCCAGGGGATGCCCACAAGGTAATTTTCCCCCTTTTATGGTCACTCCTACTCAATATCCTCGAGAGGAGAAAGGTGGAGCTTGAGGCTTATGCAGACCACCTTGTCATTCTGGCAAGGACCACGTCGGGAAGGGTAACCTCTAATATCCTCCAAAGAACGTTGGACGACATTCACAGTTGGTACCAGAGGTAACACATGTCTGCAAACCCCAGCAAAGCTGTGATGATACCCTTAACCAGCAAAAGAAATCTGGAAGACCCAACTCCACTTTCTTTTATTGGTAAGGTTATTCCATTTACAGCAGAAATGAAATATCTAGGGGTCACCCCTTAAAAAAACCCACATGGAACACTCATTTGGAAAAGGTTCTCAACAAAGCCAGAATGTCCTTATGGACTTGTAGGAGGATTTGTGGAAAATCTTAGTGCCTAGGTCCAAAACGAATCCACTGGATATATGTGTTGGTTGTTAGACCAATGTCCACATACAATGCCATTGCCTGGTGGCCGAAAACTCCACAGCGAACGACCCAGTTCACAAGCCAGGCTTGTCTGGCGATCACTGGTGCCGTTAGCAGCTATGGAAATTCTCCTAGTACGACCTCCTTTCCACATCTTCCTGGAGAGAAAGGCTAGATGGACAACGTACAGAATCATGCATATTGCCAATTATATGCAACAGACTCATACTGACTGACACTGAAAGTCACATCATTCTGGAAATGACCTCTGATATAATTTCTCCAACAGTAAATTTTGACCTGCCTTATACCGTTCTAATTCTGAAGAGAGACCTGTCTAGGAATTCATGGGCCGTAGTGGTCGTGATGGTAGAGCGCTTGACTCGCAATCACAGAGGCGATTCCCAGCATGGTCACTGGTCTCGTGCTAGGAATCGCACGTTAAAAGGTAAGACCTCGTTAATCCTTAGCTCGCACAAAATTCGACTTCTGAGGGCTGTCGTTCATAGGGGGACGACAGCTGGTTAACAGAAAACAATTTTAAAACAATATTACAAAAAAATAAATATGCGATAGTATTCCAGGCGGAAATTTACGCCAAAACTGGAAAATACCAACCTCACAAAAAGATCAAACAAAATTTTCTCGACCAGTCAAGCGGCTTTAACATTACTTGGCTTGTATCGATCCAAGCTGGTGTCAAACTACCAGAGAAGACTCTCCTCAATAGGAATACTCAACAGTCTGTCTCTGGTCTGGACTCCTGGCCACTGCTGTATGGAGACCAAATATACACTAAACACTTGGACAGCAGGAAAAATATGAATCTTCTGAAAAACCCACCAGGATTGGCTCATTCCAAGGCATTCATAAATTCCTAGAAGAATTTGACCAAAATACTCCAGCAGGAATGACGTGCGATGTCTAACAGGCCTACTCACAGGCCACTGTCGTTTGAATCATCACACGATAAGACTAAAACTGTCGAAGAATTCAACATCTCGTCTGTGTCTTGAATATGATGAGACAGCAGATCACATACTTTGTGCCTGCCTCGCGCGGACCGAATCAGGTTTTCGATGTTTGGCAGAGTTTCACTCTTTCGCTCGGACCTGAAAGATCATACACCAAATAAACTGATCAGCTTCGTCAAGAAGCTGAGTTTATTTGGTGAAATATGAATTGGTATGAGCCATAATAGAACCTTACGGTACATACGGTAGGAATGCCTTTCTTCCGTTGGTGTTAGTTCGACTGCCACTCGGTTCATATATCGGCAGTCATTCGGTCTCTTATTGATTGATTCTTCGGTCTATATTCTCTATTCTGTCATGTTTCATACATCCCTCAATATCCCTCACTTTATACCCGTTAGAAACAAGAGGGTTTTTCAGTTGTTTCAGTTTTCCTTCCAGGTGTAATCAAGCCAGAAAAATCTGCAAACCCGAACACCTCGAAGAGAGATGTATGAAACACAGAAGAGAAAATGAAGACCAAAGCCTATCACAATTCATCGGCCTCTAAACTGTTTGTACCGATCCACCCTCGCACTAAGAAGAAACAACCTTGCCTTACGTGGTTTATCTGGTCAAACAACTAATAAAAAAGTGGAACATGCGCAAGTACCATCGTTGTTTGTGCGCGAGCTAGGGATATCCGAGACCTACAGCTTTCGGGAGAGCGGATTTCAAACTACTCTCAGCTACGTAGCATATGGTGGATATAGCCGGAAAATAGTTAATTTTTAAAATACACTTGCGGTAACAGTTTACAGTGTAGGTGCATGGAAAGAGGGGGTGGATATTATCGGTAATGTGAAAGGTGTTTTGATGGAAATTGACAGAGATTGAATTTTTCCGACGACCACATGCAAAAATGACAAATAGCAAACTATTCAGTTACTTCGAAAATGACAAATATCACCCTAGAGATGAAAAGTTGAATAACTCTATAGAGTGATATGTGTATCTATAGTTATACGTATTGCATAATGGAATTGAAGTGTGTTTTGAAATTAATATTGCGAAAACGTCAGATAGATAGATAGATAGATTTATTTAGCCAAAATATACACAAATCACAGTGTGGCAACGTCTTAGGAATACTTTGTCTTGACAGCGAGTAAAAAGATAGAGAAATTATTACTACATACACATTACAATACTCATTAAAAATACACATTAAATTACACATTAAAAAATAACAATTATTAAGGTACTGACAACCTATATTTGCTACTACCTATTATATAATATATGAATTCACATGACTGTCAGGGAATCTTCATCATATTCCTCAATACTGTAGTAGCATTTCTCAATTAGATATGAAAACCTTGTATTGCTTTATACTTTTAATTTTTTTGGGTAGTCTGTTGTAAAGATTACTTCCAGCACATTCTGGCGACTTTTTATATTTAGATAAATGATGTTGCCTAATGTGGATATAGTGCTTTTGTCTTGTGGAATAATTATAAACATTCTCATTTAGGGTGAGTTTTGCGAGATTCTGGCGAATGTAAATTAATATTTATATATTAATTTTAATATTAATATTTAATTTTAATATTTACATATAAACTTTAGAAGTGCCAGTTTTGCATATGCATCATTCTTATCATAAACAAAACCGTGGAAATTGTATCTAAAATTCCATAAAACATGGATGCAGAGATTAATAGTGATGATCAATGTACTGAAATTGAAGAGGCCGCAAAATCAACGTCACTAAATTTACTGCCTTAAAGTCCAAAAGACGGTACAAATACGCTTACGATCAATTTCTTTCATGGCGAAGAAATAAGGAAATAAGAAGCTCCTTTTCTGAAAACGTTTTGCTTGCATACATGGGTGAACTTTCCAAAAGAATCCAATGTTTAACATTATGGGCTGGTTATTCTATATTGCGTACCACTATCCATTCACTACAATGTAGATTTCTCGAACAATTTACTGTGGAATATTATAAATACATGGGGTATTTTAAATATCGGTGGGCCATTGAATAGCAGAATTATTTTTGTAATATCGATAAATGAAAAAACCGTAATATGTAAAACCAACAAAATGGAGAATCAATTATGTTTCAGAATGACATTTTATAGGTCTTAATAACAGCAGAATTGAATGAATAGAAATGATTTATGATCCAAATTGAAATTCATCTAATATGTTTTTATAAGAAAAAATAAAGCATCATACGCGAAACCAGTAGAACCAGATTTCATAGGTCTGAATTCGGCAAGATTGGAAAGTGACCGAAATGAGAAAATAAAGTAATTGCAAATCTCAATAACCTAAGCTCTTCAAAACATAAAACGATCACGATCAAAAAATATCGAAATGTAATTCCATCAAAACAACAATCGTATCTGAAAACGTAAATCCAACAAATAATCTGAAAATTAATCTGTAGTAACATAAAATCCTTGGAAACAAAATTTGTCAGACTGAAAACGGTCAGAATCGAAATCTAGCAGAAATTGTGGAGGGGATGAGCGAATTAATTCCGATATTAGAATTTAGTAATATTAACCGCACGCTGCTCCATCTTTGAGAGACTAGAGCCATCCGCTATCCCCTCTTCAAATTCTGATATTTTTCGGTTCTGTCCTTTTCGATTCTACTATTTATTCTTCTGATTATTTTCAATATGAAAATTTTAGGTTAGGTTAGGTTAGGTTGTAATATTGACCGCCCGCTGCTCCATCTCTGAGAGACTAGAGCCATCCGCTATCCCCTCTCCAAATTCTGATATTTTTCGGTTCTGTCCTTTTCGATTCTACTATTTATTCTTCTGAGTATTTTCAATATGGAAATTTTAGGTCTTTTACTCTATGGATTCGACGATTTTAATTCTTATAATATTCTGTTCCGATATTTTTCCACATCTACAAAATATCGATTTTCTGATTTGCTGGTTTGGTCAAATATCTGTCTTCCCATTTTCTGTAATTCTCCTTTGACGGTATTACAGTTTTATATTCTAGTAATGTTCAGTTCTTCGAATTTCAGTTCTTCGAAATATTGATAGGATCATTTATGATTCTCGAATTTTTAGACAGGTTAAATATTGCAAATGGAATTATGGGAGCCAGCCGAGTGCCACATGTGAAATGGGTCACTTTCCACACTAATAGCGTAATATACTATTTCCGTTACTGCCTGGACTATGATTTCAACAAAGATATACCCGATAAACAGGTGAAAGTCTTCGGAGAGATTACAATACAAAGATATTCGATAACTAACAGCAATTACTACGGAAACTTCATCGCACGTTCTTATTTATTGAAAACCTGTGCCTCCGCGAAGTGAGCAATAAATTCAAATCGACCTGGTTCGGATTCGAGAGGATCCTACTTAGAATGATTCAATCGTATGGCATTCGAAAGCAATTTGTTACACTAGGGAAATTTCGGAATTGAAGTTGCCGAACACGAATCGTGGTGGACAAAATATATCAATTTACGTACGGATTTGAAGAGGGTCTGCGCGAATAACGAATTTTATTCAGAACGTGTTGTGGGTCTACGTGATAATTAATGATGTTCGGTATTATTGTAGCCATAACTTGTAGGAAACCGGTCTACTTATCTTTCAAATGGGTGAAAAACTACCAACATAGTAATGTTGTACTCCGGAAGCCATTAAAATAACTTTTACCTGATAATCTTAAGAAATGTTTGTCATTACCAAAAATCAGTTAGGTATTTGCATAAAATGTTATTTTAAATAATGCAAATTTAGTTTTCATTTCCATCATCCGGCTCCACCTTTGAGAGAAACTTGTGTGAGCTATAGGAAAGACGAGACCCTAACCTTATAACGTGTCATGCAAAGCTTGGAATGTACTCCAATTACTATTTTCAATTCCACTATAGTTCAGATGAAAGAAAAATATAATACATATATGTTTACAGACCCCAAATACATGTCACTGCGTCTAAAGATAGCAGAATATACAAAATTTTGTGTTCGGTGCAGGAATAGAAAATGTATAGTTGAAGTGGTAGAAATGAATATTTCTGAAAAAAATTCTGAGTTCATTTGCATAATTTCATGGATTATCTAATACTGTAAAATATACTGGCAATAGCCTGAGAAGGTCCTCTGCGTCGTTTTCAGTTGGCTGAGGGACAGATTCTTTTAGAAAAAGTGAAAATTGAAAACGTATTGATTTGAAGGAAAGTGGAAATGTCGAACTCGACAACAGTAATACTTGTAACGAGCTCTATTCAAAGATGTTGACAGATATGAATGATTCCTCATTTCAAGACCTACTATGCTCTGCCAAATGGGTCGAAAGGACCACGCAGAATTCTTATGCAAAAAGTCTTTAGGTCGAATTGTCCAAAATCTGAATATGTTGTTGAACTCGGCCTTCTGAACAGAATTTACCGTGTGCATAAAAAAAACTATTTATAGTTTACGAAATACAAGAGATTATTAACTGAAACTTTTTAGTGGCAATAACACAAAATTATTACTGGGCTTTTTATTTTCACCACAGTATTGAAATTGGCCAGTGCAACGGTAAGTTTCCTGAGCCCTTTTTTCAAACAATATACAGGACAAATCATTACTTTTTCCGAGTTAGGGAAAACGGAAATAATTTCAGAATATAGCATTATAGTTTATTTTTGAACTATGATGTATGCCTCACAATAACCTCCACAAGAAATAGAAATATAATTAACCATCAGTACAGAATAGACGATCATATAATAAAAACAGTGATCGAAATTCATGATCTTGGAGTCATTATGGATTCTAAAATGATTTTTAAGACTCATATCGAAAAAATTGTTAATAATTGTAATCGCTTACTGGGATTCATAATAAGGAACACTATAGGCACTTCACGAATGCTAAAACTCTCTTGAACCTATATTACGCATTCATACATAGTAAATCAAATTTTGCTTCAATTGTTTGGAATCCCCAATATGTCACTTATCAGCAGAGAATCGAAAGCATCCAAACCAAATTTGTGAAACAACTAGCCCGTAAATCAAATATCCCAATATTAAACAGTAACTACAGTCCAATTCTCAGAAAGTATTCCATCTTGTCTCTCACCGATAGAAGAAGTATGTCAGACCTTCTGATGATTTATAAAATATTCAACAACCTTATTGCTTGTCCTGGACTATCTCCCAAAATATCCCTAAGTGTACAGAGATTTGAGAAGCCATGAAACTTTTAACACGCCTTTCAGAAAAACAAATTCAGGATTAAACTCTCCCATTTGCAGAATGGTCAGAATATTTAATAGCTACTGTAATGATATTGCAATTTTCAGGCTTTCATTTCTAAGTTTTAAGAAACAAGTGAAATCCTTGTTCTGCTTTCGTTAACCAGATAATAATTCACTCACACTTTCAGGCTACAGATAACGTTATAATTGCATCGTTCATATTTTGTTATTTTTTTTTCATTTTGTTCATATATTGTATTTTATTAATGTATCACTTATTATGTTTAATATGTTAGTTATATTAGCTCACTATTTGATTATCTAATAAGAGGATACTCGTTGGATTTTGTCTGTTTGTATCCCTTCTTTGTAATAAATAAATAAATACGTCATAAGTCGGATCGTATGAAAATTGATGTTTCTGTGTTAGATATATTTGATGGGATCGGCTGAAATTATAATATATGAAAATCAATATTTTATACAGAGGAATAATCAATTCAAAGCACCAATTATGTGTGCCATGAGACGACTCAAAAAAAGTGAATTTTGAGAAGTATACAGTGTGACTCAAAAATAAACAAAACCGATATTACCAAAAATCTCATCTAGGTTGTGTTATTTGATCGGAGTCCATGGTATTTCAACCAATAACTTTGCGATCACCAACGATCATTTTCTGTTAAAAGACTATTTGGTCTTAAAAATATTCAGTTGGATTTAATATCGATTTGACACTATTTTTTTCTAAACAATCGATGGTATCTTCAATTTCTATTGAAAAATTACTTTCTTTGCACTCTTTTGGTCCACCATGGCATGTTTCACTGAATGAGGGGCTGAGATATGAAAAAATTCACGCTTCGGTCCTTCAGCAATATTCTCTTCCTACGAATTCATAATTCTGGATGTTTCAACTGAACTCAATACTGCTGAACTTTCATTCATTTTACACGGATTTGATTGCAGTTTTCTTCTCATGGCATCTCGGGTAGCTCTTGCCTGCTGAAATACGATACTCTTGAATGAATTATTATTAATTCAAGTCCTCATAGTATTTTTTTGTAAGAGCTCGCTCTTAACATTACATATTGTCGTTATTATAGCTTCCCCAATTCTCAACCATCTCTTTTTCTCATTACAGAGCCAAACCCTTCAAAAAAGACGCTAACTTCTCAGCCGTTCCGTCTACTAGTCAACAATTTTTCAAAAAATCATATCCCTTTTTTTTTAAGTTGTAGGGTTGACCCTTCTTACAAGAATATTGGAACATGTGTACTCTATAAGTGCAAAAAACTGGCGCTGTTGGATTATTAGTTTTGGCACAATTGCACTTTGATTTTTTTGTACTATCTTGCAACGTCCGATTTCAATTTCTCAAACAGAATTTGCAAGTAGAAGCATTTTAGCACGAAATGTATTTTATCGTTTTGCGCTACAATGCTGTGAAATGGGTGAAAAATGCTTGCTAACATGACTAAAAACGACCAAGTCTTCGTAAGCGGTCAAGTAATATAGGAGAGACCGGTCTCTGATTTCTCTTCTTTCACCTGATAATTAAACCAAGATCTGGATCCATCCATTGTTCTTTCTCGATCTTGTTATCATCTCCTGCTGTGGTCCTACAAAGTATTGTTTTATTCATCTTTGTTCGTCGGCAATGTGAGCAGTAGTCTGGGCATGGTCTCCGCGAGAGGGCATCTGCATTCATATGGCTAGTTCCCGCCAGAAGTTTGATCTCGAAGTCAAATTCCTGAAGCTTCTCGATCCAACATGACATTTGATCCTCTGGATTTTTGAGCTATAGGAGCCACTTGAGGGCGCTTCACTGAGAGTCTTGTTGAAGTAACCAATGACCTTCTCCTGTCATTATTGGATCTGAGACAGAACAGTCATATGTTACTGGCGTTCGTGTTCAAAATCCTTTCAGCTTCCTGAACAAGTCTTCGCGTTCTTCAGACCACTGGAACTTTGTTCGCCCTTCTGTCAGCATGGTCTGCGGTTTGGCAATGTTGGCGACCCTCCGCACAAATCGGCGATAGTAAGTACACAAGCCAAGAAAACTTCGTAGCAGGTCTATGTCTTTTGGAATGGACCATTCCTTAACAGCGTTGATCTTCTGCTCATCTATTGCTGCTCCTTCCCGGAGACAACATGGCCAAGATATCGTACATCTTTCTGGAACAGATGGCATTTCTATTCGGATCTTCTTAGTGTCAAAAACACCTCATTCAGGTTTCTCACATGATTTTCGAACGATTTGCCAACCACAATTATGTCGTCGAGATATACCAGACATGTATTCCATGACAGTCCTTTCAAAACCGTCTTTATCAATCTTTCGAACGTGGTTGAAGCATTGCAGAGATCAAATGGCTTAACTCTACCACAATCCTGAGCCGACGGTTTCCTCAATTTTCCCGAATCAGTCGATTACATCGTAGAACCAACCAGCGTGTTTAGCGTGTCGTTTATTCTTAGTGGAGGGTAACTGTCCTTTTTCGCCACGTTGTTCGGTTGACGACAATCAATTCAAAAACACAAAAGCATAACTGGAGAGGACCAGGAACTGTCAGATAATTTGATAACTCCTATTTTCATATCGCAGACTATTTTGTCAGCCTCTTCCTTCTTGGCGACGGAAAGAGAGTCTTCTAGCTGATTGGCGAATAAGTCGAGCATTCCTAGTGCCTATCTTGTGGTGCTGAACATATGTTTCAATACCTTCATAAAGAGGGCCAACTTGAAAAATGGCTGGTTATATATTTTTTTATCGCAAAAATTTTCCGGTTTTTACAGTTTTTTTCCGTTGCTAACGATCCGATCAGGTCGTAAAAAATCTCTCAATTTTCTACAATATTTTTCCAGATTGGCGTATTAGTTTTAATTTTATGAGCAAAACACTAAAAACATGTTTTTGTTTTCAAATGTTTATAACAAATTGGTAAATGACAGTCCAAAAAATATCAGAATATAACTATACGGACTGTCCTTCATGTGATGGCACAGTTGATTTCCTAAAAGTATATTTGTTGAAAAATGACTCATTTTATGCTTTATTGATTGGTGTACGTGGCAACTCACAAGTTTCACGCCGCTAATCACAAATTTTTTTCTAATGAGAGGCATCGATTTCGAAACTATCATGCAAGTGGACCTTCTTAACAAAATAAGGGATAGGCTTTACTTGTTTAAAGGAATCAATGTCCTTTATGGTATTTGATTAGCAATGGAAGAAGTTGACATTTTATCCTCAACGGCCAGGTTCTTTGGCAAGAGATTTGTCCCTCAATTGGTATTCCTCTATCCCACATTTCTCCAGAGTCATCTTTTGAGTCCCGGAGTACACCCTCTTGTTTTCAGCAAGCGCTATTTCAGTAATTCAAGGCGAAAACTTTTTTTCATAAAGAACAATTACGTCCCTTTCAACACGACGCGACGTTCCCAAAAATAGGAAGCGGCATTTAGGAGAAAACGGGATACAGATAATCATGAACAATGGAGCTCTGTTGTCGCTTCAGAATCCATTTCATGCACCCTGGGGGATGAAAATGAGGTGTTTGATGTATCCAACATTTCAGCATGTTGCGCGTTTTAATAGATTGGATGGAAGGCGGCTAAAGTAATAATCCAATATACATGCACGAAGAGTAGGATCTGAAATCGAGGATATTCTAAATTCCATTGATTCTGCAGCGTCGGATCGTTGCCAAGGGGGCCTATCGGGAAATTCACGAATGGGGCCTTCCACTCGGACTTCCACTACGAGTCGTTCGATAACTTCATATTTGTTCTAGAACTGAAGAGTGATTGACGAAAAATGCCCCAAGCCATAGCGTCCCCTGTTTTCTGCCAGATTCAATGATAATATTCCCCAATGGCATAGCCTGTGCGGATAAAGAACAGTTATTACTATTATTATTAACTGTAGTTGACCAGCAGTTATATTTGCTGATAATCGGCCCTGATTTCAATTTTAAAGTCAGCAACTGTATTTTTTAATCAATACGCTTATTGCTTCATAACTTTGGAACTATGAAAAATAAAATAACATTCATTTAATTATTAACATTTCATTTAATTATTCATTTCAGATATTTGGCAAAAAAACATTTAATCCTTGGAAACTATCCCTATGTACAAAGTTAACGATTTAGTATGCCTTATTGAAAGTTTTCTTCCATTCTTCTGGGGTGTTTTTCCGAATGCATCGTAATTTAGTATATTACTACTTTAAGTATTCATCAATATAAATACCCCTCAAGTCTTTCCAGGACCCTTAGTCTGTTCAATAATCTTCATTTGACTAAAAACTCTGGCATGAAACTTGAATACACCCCCATTACTTCCGTAATTTTTGAAGTAGAATTCTGAATTTTGTAGCACATTCTCTCCAGAGTACTTCTCAATCTTTTCAACCTTTCTTAGGAGTTACTAGGAACTGTTCCTACATAAAATGCAATCCTCACTAGTAATTTTCATTGATATAGTTTACTTTGATATGAATATCTAGAAATTTCTAGAACATATTTTCTTCTGAGTGTTTTTCATAATACAGCATGCTGTAGTGAAATCAGATCACATATTTTCATATATAGCACGGATTGCGAGTGAATCAGCCGATTTAAATTTTTTTACGATTTTTAGGGGTCTATCCCTTTGGACTTTTTTGATTTTTCGAATAATTTTGTTATGAGTGAAATGACTCAAAATTCACAGAGTTTGCTAATTTCATCATTCTGAATCGATTGGCGTTCGCAGAATTGCTCTATCTTGAACCGTTCCCGAACTGAAGAGTTCATTTGGAGGAGAAGGAGTCATTTCCTCTATATCTTCTATTCGTGACATTTTTGACGTTGTCCCATATTTATATGCCAAACCTTGTATCTAAGCATTACCATATTATGTATTTTCGGAATCTGCAAGACATTTTGCGTATATAGTGCGGATTGAGAGTGAATCTGCCTATTTTGAATGTTTTATGATTTTTAGGGGTCTACCCCTTGGAACTTTCCAGTAATTTTTCTTTTTGCCGATCGACTTGAGATTCACGAAGGATAATTTCATCATTCTGAATCGATTAGCATTCGCAGCATTGCTCTATCTTGAACCGTTCCCGAGCTGGAGAGTTCTCTTGGAAGGACCCTCCTTATTTTTTTTACTTCTATCATATATTTTCGGAATCTTCATGAAACTTTGCGTATATAGTGCGGATTGCGAGTGAATATATCGGTTTTGAATTATTCACTATTTTTATTAGGGACTTGCTTAAATTTTTTCAATAATTTTGTTTCTAGTCGAATGACTCGAAATTCACAGAGTTTTCTAATTTCATCATTCTGAATCGATTGGCGTTCGCAGAATTGTTCTATATTCAACAGTTCTCGACTTGAAGTTCATCTGAAGTGGAAAGGAGTCATTTTCCTGCATATTGGTTTGTACTCCTATCCGTGGAATTTCTGACATTTCATTCCTTTTATGTGACAATCAGAGCTGTGCCGAACATTGACATAAGCACTGAGCACTTTCGAAAAGTGTTCCAAAATCTCGAGCACTAAGCAGTTTTATTTATAAAATGTTCGCGATTACTAAACATTTTCAAAAAATTATTTCAGTCGGGGAGCACCAAGTACTAAGCACTTCTCTGTTAGATACTTCTAGGCCGATTCATATACATGCGTACTTTTTATATTATTCCTCGATGATTATTTGTAAACCCCAAAAAGTATTATGAAATTATTGACATAGAATTCAAAAATATTGACAACAAAGGCCAACGGATAGAAATTAAATTGGGAGACCCTTTTACGGCCTCCTCTGTGATGAAAATACGATAAAATGCAAAATTACATTCAAAAATGCATTGAAAAATACAGGTACTTTTTTTTAATAAAGTGTTGAAAATTGTTGGTCCATAAAGAGTTGCTATGGGAAAGTGACACTAGTTTTGAAAAGTAATCGCATTATAAAAAGATATGCGAAAAAATTTAGATATTTTTTTTCCTGTATAACTCCAGAAATGAAGAACTAGATAAGATTTTTTCACTCATATAATTTACCTCTTATGTATACTACTTTGTCCATATTTAACCACCCCATATCTCTTATACCGTTACCAAGATTCCAATGCATAAACTCTAATTTGAATAGCCCTGTATATATGAGGGAATTGATACCTTATATATTATCGAAGAATCGGAATGTTACTTAAATTACTTGATACATTTTTGATTTGTAAGCACGGTTGACTGTGAAGGCGTTGTTAGTATGGATGAATATGGGACATTTACTTTTTTTTAGTGATGTTTTTCCCTATCTATCTATCCCGTTGACATCTTCCCACTAGATACGATGGTGTCCAAGACTGCTCAGCGTTGCTTGACTTTGACGTTCAGCGTCTCTTCCAAACAGAGGGGAAGCATAAAACCCCTCTAATTGGGAGCATGAGCGACGCATACAATAGATGGAAGCTAAGATCAAATCGGCGAGATCACTCGCGTTTCGTATCGAGACGTATCCAGATTGTTGTGGATCAATGGCTGGCAATAGACCACTCATCTCAAAAGAGGACGATGCTGGAAATGCGGAGAGGATGTTCAAATCGTAGACAGAAGCACGAAAACTTTCTCCGCGGAAAGTATCAGCTTGGACTCCGACAAATCTAGTGATCAGAACTGTCGGAGATCAACGAAGTTCCTGCAGCTAATATGCTTCCATGCTTATACTCATACTCAAGCAACGAGGCGTTGTAGACTGTTGAGTTTGTAGATATTACATGAAAAAATTGTACTAGATGGACCCTCTGAAGTTATCAGGAGTTTCTATCCCCATCTCAGCATGGTCAGCGACCATGAAAGGACAGAGATCGGAGCATTTCTTTTTGGGTCAGCAGCCCGTGCGGTCGTGTTCTCTACGACATTCGTACGGTACAGACGACACACCGGTGTTGCCATTGTAAAGGGTCTATTGTAACTACTCATCCCCACCCTCAGACAATTACATCACAAGCCTTACCTAATACTCCTAGACCATTTTCGTCATAGAGGTTTCGACCTCTGGCGAAACGAACATCATCTGGAAAGTGGACTAAATATCAAGAAATATGAAACAGCTAAACCCCTTTACAGCCGCTGATTTATATCTGTCAGATTGTTGATCAAACTTCCGCAAGACAAACTATGTTAGAGCTCCCTACTTACATAATACCAGGTGTCCACAGGAAAGTGGCTCGTCGCTATAACTTTTTCGAAGATAATGGAATGAAATTTGGAGAATCAGGTTGAGGCATGGAACTGAATTTTTTGACAAGTAACTCAATGTGAAATGAATACGGGGTACCCTTCCCTCTAACTGAGCGATGGATACCCCGTATTAATTTCACATTGTTGATACCTCTCTAGCACAATATTTTCGAACTTTCTTCAAAATATTAAAGTAACTCAACTTCATGCAAATTCCGGATTCGGTAGTAGTGGCATAAACTTTCGTTTTTTAAATGGGACACCTGGTATATTTTCAGTTTTTTGTCCATATGACATGTAGAATACAACCTATGATTTGTTACTTTTTTTAACATTTTTAATTCTTTAACTTTTTTATTCTAGAAGGCTATGGATACGTTCAAATAACTAATTCCAGTATTAAATTGTTTGAAAAAATACAACTTTACTGTATTCGGTTCTAAAGGTTCAGCTATGTGAAGTTGAATTTCAAAATTTTTATTGGTATTTTTTTTCAGATTGCAACATGGTGGCCCGTCGGGTTAGAAAAAAAAAAGACATTTATTATGATTTGATAACGCACTCAATTACACTGTAGGAAAACTTTTGAATAGAAACTTTCGTTACAAGAAAAAGAGATTAAAATAACATTTAAAATCATCGAGTAGTCTGTAACCAACACAACTGAAACAAAATCATTAAAATGTTGCAGTAAAAATTTTAAATCTCTTTTACAAAGTCAATTAGGTAGTTATTATGTACATCATTGTTTGAAGATCATGGAAAATAACAATATTTATACAAGAACTGAAAGAGTTGATATGTTATTAGGTTTTAGAGAGTGTAAGCTGAATTTAACCGATGCTACACGTCTAGACGTCTCTACGCACAGAGATATTCTGATCGGCGTCACCCACTTTCCAAAACAGTTTAAAAAAAATCGAAATGGACCTGATAATGATGACAACTATTAGTTTGTTGTGAGTAAAGAAAAAGAAATAGATGTTTTGGCATACCACCACCACCACTTCCGGTTTGACCGGAGTGACCCTAGCCTTTTTTTCAAATGACACCCTGTACAATTTTTTTCATTATCCAGAAAAACACGCAATTTGTGATAACACTGTTCTTCATAATTGAAAATTGGTTGTAAAATGGCTGAGATACAGTTGATTGTTCAATCGAACAAAGTTGGCCATGAACATCAAACTCAAATCATCACAACTGACGAACGGCGTCAACATTTACGAGAGGAAGGTTCGAGGTAAGATATAGCTGAAAAATGGGCTTCTCATATATTTGCAGCAACCATATTTTCCAACAAATATCAAAAATTTCCTCAAAACGAAGTAGTACCCATAAAGAAATGCTCGCAACTGCCATTTTTCAAACGTCAACATGCTCTTTTCATACTGTCGTATTGAAAAGTTATGAATTATCCAAATAATCGTGTTAAAAGTTTAGAAGAATTCTGAAAGGAATCGAAGATACGAGATGAGTGTTCTGAAAATTGAATATTCTTAAACAGAGGCGGCTTAACCTATGAAAGCTAACAAAAAATCAAATCTTTTCATTCGCGTAATCTGATAATTCATCATTTTTCAATACGACAATGTAAAAAGAGTATGTTGCCATTTGAGAAATGGCAGTTGTGAGCATTTCTTTATGGGTACTACTCCCTTTTGAGAAAATTTTTGATAATTGTTGGAAAATATGGTTACATGGAGAAGCTCAATTTTCAGCTGTATCTTACCTCAAACCTTCCTCTCGTAAATGTTGACGCCGTTCGTCAGTTGTGATAATATGAGTTTGATGTTCATGGCCAACTTTGTTCGATTGAAGAGTCAACTGTATATCTCCGCCAGTTTTCAACCGATTTTCAATTTTGAAGAACAGTGTTATGACAAATTGTGTGTTCTTTCAGATAATGAAAAAAAAGTACAGGTTGTCATTTGAAAAAAAGGTTTGGAGTCACTTCCGATTAAACCGGAAGTGGTGAAATTTCGGTAATGGAGTCAAAATATGCGTATTTGAGTAATATATCGATGTACCAAATTTGAAACCTGTATCTTTGAAACTATAGAAAAATTGGGGGGCGTACCTCACATCGTGGTCACCTTGTATAAATGTGGAATCTTTCCAATTTAGAAAAGAGTGATATTGTATGTTCCTATATTCTTCAACTTCATTGATAGCCACGCACCTCAAACAAGTTTTGTTATCATGAACGTAACCATAATAATTTTCAATGCGATGAAATTCATCAACGTTTACATTGCGGAAAATTCACTCCTGATGTGGAAATTCGTAATTACTTCGTTTGTTGATTCAACAAATGAATACTGTCCATTTACCAAATATTCGTTAATGAAGGATCTAAAATAACAGACATCTTTTCAATTCATCTTTGTTTACCCAATTCATTATTCAATCTCTCATATTAGTTTGGGAAATTGAAAGATGAAATATAACAGAAAAAACAACAAATTCTCTCCATGGATTTTTCTTTTATTTCTTTCTTTCAGTGGAAAAAATATCAATCCTCCAGGAAAGGAAATAAATATGCGCAAATGGCAATGAACATTCCCCTTAGAAATAAAACAATTCACTTACAGCTGACAGCTCTGTATGATGATGCTAACTGCGTCGAATGAAATCGATATTTGGTGGGGTTTCTGCCTATCTGAAATAGAAAAAAAAGTTGTGAAAAATTTCATCTTTATCTTTGAGAACTTTTTTCATCTTCTGGTTAGGTTATTTCTCTGAATGTTAATTGATATTAGATATAGAAGTTGTTTCGTTTTCGGTGTCTATCCACCTTCCGAATTTGAATGAATCTTATTTTTTTTTTCCAGACAGAAAACTCCTCTCATCTGTTGAAAGGTTTTTTTTTCTTGATACTGGATATCACTAAAAAATACAAATATGCTAAATATGCTTTAGTTCTGAAATTTCGAGTCCATTTCCAAATCAATAGACCTCAAGTTTTTGGTACTACTTAAAAGCAACATTTAAAACTCACTCAAATTCCTCTAGAGCAAAGAAGTATCCTTCAATGCAAATACTTACAGGCAATAGACAATAGGAAATGAAACACTACAATACAATTACTCAATACTCAAAATTCGTAGAGGGTAAATTTAATAAAAATATGTATAAGTATGTAGTCAGAAAATTATTCATAGAATGTTGGTATGTCTTCCGCTACGTTCTGATGATTCACCTGGATATTTCGTTAATATTGAGAACTAAAGATAAGATTTGAACACACAATACTGAATAAAGTACTTCAGATCATCAACCACCTGATACCTAAAATTCAGTTTTTCTGGTTCGAACAATTACAACAATATTTTTCATGCAGAAAATCGATAGGAGACATAAATGGATAAAGGTGCCATGTTGTATTTTTTTAAAATTACCTATTGTCATTTTTGAATATCTCTGTTATATGATTTAACTCCCAATAAACGAATAATTGTAATTTTCTAATATTTCGAGAGACTGTTTCGAATATATGAAGGTGTCATGTCACATGTACAACCAGTACTCTCAGTGGATGAATGTGTTAGGTTATATGTATAAAAATGTCTGTTGACAACATAGGATTTCGTCTCTTTTTGTGGACAATGAGTCATATTTTCCAATTACGGCAGCAATTTTTTCAGTAACTAAATTTTGAGCAAACACTTAAAGAGATATTTTATCGTTATTGAGTTGAGTGAAGTTTATGTTTCAGTACATGATAGTAAAATAGTAATATTAGTCTAGCCTCTCAGTTGAATCTTCAGAATACTGTCAATGTGCCTCCAAGAGTACTGAAATTCTTCCTATATGTCGTCATCGATCCAATCGAATATCATGAAAAATACACCTTCAACTAGTTTGTGTGAGTTTGGAATATTTTTATATATTATAACTTTGAAGAACTTTCAAATAAATCTAATTTATATAAGAAGCCATTTTTACAAGCTGATTTACACAAGAAAAATCTCGTATTTTTGAATCAGAACGCAATTTTTCACTAAGAAAATTGGAGGGATGTTTGCAATTTTTCGAAGAATGAAAAATTATCTTTAATATATATTATCACTTACTTAGACGTTAATAATAGTATACGAACCTCTTGAAAATTCTTCAATTAGAACATCATTTCACTTGGAAAATGTTGATTCTGAAGATATGTGCATTCTTCTGACTGAAAATCTTCTGAAATTTTTTCAATTTCGTACTTGAAATTTATTTTTGTTATGATTGGGAATCAGCTTGGTGTTCGCAGAATTCATCTATCTTCAACCGTTCTCCAAAAATAAATTGCCAAAAAAAGTAAGTATTCGAAAACAACCACAAAAAATATCCAGCTAAATCTGAGCTCTTGTGGTATTACCCCTGACAATTTTCGTTATTTTGGTAATCCACCATCAACATTTATAGCACAGAACATTTTATTGTGAAACAGGCATGTAAGGACGAAGAATTTCACATCTGTTTGAGAGGAGACTAATCAAATCTTCGAGTAGAAAGGTTGCTCAGATATTCGCCATAGAGTGATGGATTTCTTTTGGTACCACCGAGCACATAACTGAAATTTTTAGTGGTACACCTACTGCCCCTCAAAGAGTTAAATGCTATATGACTCCATCCAAAATGTATCAAAACAGTTAAAATTCAATGGTAGTAGAGGACAGCAGTGTATTCTGTTGGATATTTTTAGTTAGTAATTATAATTATGTATTTTTATTTTGATCGGCTGTTCTTTTTCAGGATCTCGGAAACTTTTTGGAGGCTACCGGATAACACCAAGATACTGCCAACCTACGAAAAAAGCAGCCATACCTCTGGGCGGACCTACCATATGTATGTTCAATCACGAATGCCGACGCAGAGGAGGTCAAGTAGTGGGAGCCTGTATGGACGGGTTCCTATTCGGAGCTTGCTGCGAGATGCCAAAATCCGTGATGGTCGGCGAATTCCTAGACGACGACATAATTTCAGTAGGCGTGGTCGAAAACAAGCTAGCAACTCACAGGCCATCAATGTCCACGAAAAAACCCTACACAACGCCGATAGACATAACCTCGATCGGAGTCTCGCAAATAACCAATACCCTACTCCATCCAGGAATATTACCCACCGCTCAGGACAACGAAGTCATTCAAGTGAACGGCGATCAGTACTTCACAACAACGGGCGTCACGCACGAGTCGCCCGAAACGGTCCTGCTCAACGAACAGGACAACGACATCGACCCGGGGTATTTCCGACCGACCTACACTCCTTTGATGGAGGACAGGAAGACTACGGTTAGAACCGAGCCGCCTCGCCCGCCGATAATGGCCATATCGATGTCGAATGCTCCTCTGGAATATACGACTATTTCTGGCTTCACGAAACCGATGTTCAGACCGAAACCTCCTAACCAAGCCGATAACAACTATGTACGAGTACCAACTATTACTCACGACACAACAAAGCCGAACAACACACATGACTATGACTCTATCGTCAATATTATTCACATATTGAACAGTACTTCCACCAATATACCATACGGACCTTCGACGACGTCGAAGAGACCTGACAGCACACACCATAGGATAACGTCTATCAAACCGCCGTCTACCTCATACGTTTACAGCACGACTGTGCCTCCTCGAAGAACAGAGGCTACGACCACTAGAAAGAAAACGCAAGCGACCAAGAGACCTAGACCACCGACTAAAACAACGAAAAAACCTACCATAACCTACGTCTACCATACCGGTCCGACCAAAACTACATCGGCATATTCTCCATCAGCATTTTTCACACCGGACAGGCCACAGTCGACTTCTTATATCTACAACTCAGCTCCAACCAGGAGACCGCCATCAACTGTGAACAGCCATATAGCTGGCCCAGGGTTCAGCGTTACCTCCAGTCCGATATCAAGTCCCTACCCCACTCCAGCCCCCACCATCATTGTTCTGGGTCCGGTTGAAGACACCACTAGACCCCAAACACCGAGACCTACTTTCCACGAGCACCATCCATCGACCTTGCAGCGGCCTACCGCCATTCCACAACGAAAACCTGTTAACCACGTGACCATCAACAATCACGTCACTCAGAATATCTACAGCACCAGCGAAAGACCATCACCAACGGTTTTAATAACTCCCAAGCCAAGTATATCGTCATCCATGAGGCCGGATGATGATTCCGATACCGTAGAGGTTGGTACTGGTCCTTCCTCAGATGATTTTATCAATTTCCCTCCAGTGAGGAATCCAAACTTGAACATGTCCAATCTACAATCTATGAATGAGAATGACATTACCACTCCTACATTCATAGAAGATGAAGCGTTGAACGCCAACGTGGAATCCTTCGTTAATAAAATCATTCAGGGGTTGCAAGAACCTTTCCAGGGGTTGAAAGATGTTGTTTACAACAGGAGAAACGGTTCTTTGACGAACTTACAGACGACTACGAAGAAACCCGTGAAGAAACAAGGAACCAGCACTAAACGACCACAAGTGGTGTCTACGAGACCTTCGCGTCCATCTGGAACGACCAATATCCGTACTAGCACCACTCCAAGTCCTTCACTTAGTACTAAGAAACCATCTACTAGGAGACCGACCACGACAAAGAAACCGGTAACGACTACTAAGAAGACGAAAGTGACGAAGGTGACTAAGAAGCCGATAACAACGACTCAATCTTTCATAGAACATTCGACTGAGGCTATTGCCATCGACAATGAGGATTACAGAACAGGTGAGATTTTTTTGGGCACATGAAGGTTGAATTAAATACGCTAAAATCTTCACAGAGCCAGAATAGAAAAATCGCTCAGACACATCAATTTTAATTTTCAAACATGCACTTTTGATTCAATTGGGTGACTTCATAATTGTGTTGGATATGACGTCATCAATATTTTTTTTCGAATTGCTACCCTCATATTTGAAAGTGGCGTTCGAAAGTAGATATTTTTCTGCACACAATACTTATGGTTTCGTGACTTTGGTACATGAATGACTGACGAAAATAAAAATCTTAGCGAATGATTCAATGGAATAAAAACAAAAATATACTTAAAATGATGAAATTAATAAAATAATAAAAAATTAAGAACAGGTAGTAACACATAAACGTAAAAAAATTATCAATTCGGGACATATCGAAAGTAGTGGGTGGGTGCTTTTAACATTCAGTTGATTTTTTCTCAACAATTTCATTATGTACTATGAAACTAAATTGACCCTAGCGATTTTCCTCTTTTGACCCTGTAAAGATTTTAGCGAATTCATTGTTAACTACAATAAATAAGCCAAATTTATTAATTAGGTCGTTTGCCATTGTTGATGGGTGCTATCCAGCTTAACTATTTTCGAAAATGTATCACTTTCAGTTGTACCGACAACAGACATAATGATGATATAAGAATCTACTCTTTGAAATTCGCTGGCTCTACCCAAACCAGTCTCTCTTCTTCAATTTTTCTGTATATTTGGAGAGAACTTTGCCTAGCCTTGCTGCTGAGGCCATTGTCTGCCAGCTCTTTCTGAAATTTCCCTTATGAATTTTTTTAGGAGCTCCTAAGGCAGATTTGTATTCTCATCACAGCAGAGGTACCATGGAACACTTCACTTCATGTATTTGCTTTTGTATTATTCTTCAGTGGTCTTCGAAACACGAACCAATTTTTCTGGATCTCTGGAGAGGACTTTGCCTAGCCTTGCTGCTGAGGCCATTGTCTGCCAACTCTTTCTGAAATTTCCCTTATGAATTTTTTTAGGAGCTCCAAAGGCAGATTTGTATTCTCATCACAGCAGAGGTACCATGGAACACTTCACTTCATGTATTTGCTTTTGTATTATTCTTCAGTGGTCTTCAAAACACGAACCAATTTTTCTGGATCTCTGGAGAGGACTTTGCCTAGCCTTGCTGCTGAGGCCATTGTCTGCCAGCTCTTTCTGAAATTTCCCTTATGAATTTTTTTAGGAGCTCCAAAGGCAGATTTGTATTCTCATCACAGCAGAGGTACCATGGAACACTTCACTTCATGTATTTGCTTTTGTATTATTCTTCAGTGGTCTTCGAAACACGAACCAATTTTTCTGGATCTCTGGAGAGGACTTTGCCTAGCCTTGCTGCTGAGGCCATTGTCTGCCAACTCTTTCTGAAATTTCCCTTATGAATTTTTTTAGGAGCTCCAAAGGCAGATTTGTATTCTCATCACAGCAGAGGTACCATGGAACACTTCACTTCATGTGGTCTTCGAAACACGAACCAATTTTTCTGTATCTCTGGAGAGGACTTTGCCTAGCCTTGCTGCTGAGGCCATTGTCTGCCAACTCTTTCTGAAATTTCCCTTATGAATTTTTTCAGGAGCTCCTAAGGCAGATTTGTATTCTCATCACAGCAGAGGTACCATGGAACACTTCACTTCATGTATTTGCTTTTGTATTATTCTTCAGTTGTCTTCGAAACACCAACCAATTTTTCTGGATCTCTGGAGAGGACTTTGCCTAGCCTTGCTGCTGAGGCCATTGTCTGCCAGCTCTTTCTGAAATTTCCCTTATGAATTTTTTTAGGAGCTCCAAAGGCAGATTTGTATTCTCATCACAGCAGAGGTACCATGGAACACTTCACTTCATGTATTTGCTTTTGTATTATTCTTCAGTGGTCTTCGAAACACGAACCAATTTTTCTGGATCTCTGGAGAGGACTTTGCCTAGCCTTGCTGCTGAGGCCATTGTCTGCCAACTCTTTCTGAAATTTCCCTTATGAATTTTTTTAGGAGCTCCAAAGGCAGATTTGTATTCTCATCACAGCAGAGGTACCATGGAACACTTCACTTCATGTGGTCTTCGAAACACGAACCAATTTTTCTGTATCTCTGGAGAGGACTTTGCCTAGCCTTGCTGCTGAGGCCATTGTCTGCCAACTCTTTCTGAAATTTCCCTTATTTTTTATGAGCTCTCCAGGCACATGTGTATTCTCCTCACTGCACAATTCGCTTCATGTAATTACTTCTGTATTATTCTTCAGTGATATTCAAAACATCCACCAATTTTTCTGGATCTTTGGAGGGGACTTCGCCTGCCATGCTGCTGAACCAATGTCTGCCAACTATTTCTGATATTACCTGAAGGATTTTTTGTAAGCTATTCAAGCAGATTTGTATTTTCCTCACTGAAGAGGTATCTTGGTACGCTTCACTTTATGTAGTTGTTTTATGTTTCACTTGTACTTTCCTTAGACGACATCTTTTTTCAAACGATGAAATGCAAATATATCCAGTCGGCATAATGCAAAAGACCATTATCCTGGACTCATGTTCTCTACACAGAGATTCCAGTAACTACTAACCCAACGGATCTGAATGGGTCGGAGTTCAGGCAGAGCATAAATCTCCCTCATAAACATTGGAATGAAAATACCTTGAAGCTCAGCCTGCGAGAGTGAGGAAAGGTTATTTTTAATATTTGACACCGTCTGAAGATCCATTGGTATCGAATGGGCTCATCCCCAGTCTTTTTGTAAGGTTACAATTGAGAAGTGAGTACAAGGCCTTGGAATGCTGGAAGCATGATATTCTTCGCAAGGAAAAACTAAAACCTATAATCCTACTAACCAGATTTCCAATACAATATCCGTACCAACCAGTTACTGTTACAGATACATGTAGAAGAGTGTCGGGATAACAGAAATTATTTTTCTCTGATGATAGTGCACAGTCCAGATACTAACTTTTTCAAGTTCTTCCATACTAACTTCTATGAAATTTTTTGACAATAATCCACTACATTTTACCATCATTTCAGAATGTGGTGTACGTCCTTTGATGAGGTCCGCCAAGATCGTGGGCGGCAAAGGAGCTACCTTCGGCGAATTCCCGTGGCAGGTTCTCGTGAGGGAGTCCACGTGGCTGGGGCTGTTCACGAAAAATAAATGCGGAGGAGTTCTGATAAGCCATAAATACGTGATGACGGCGGCCCATTGTCAACCGGGCTTCCTTGCGTCACTGGTTGCCGTTTTCGGCGAGTTCGACATTTCTGGGGATTTGGAGAAGAAGAGACCAATCAGCAGGAACGTCAAGAGGGTCATCGTGCACAGGCAGTACGACGCACAGACTTTCGAGAACGATTTGGCCCTGCTGGAACTGGAGCAGCCCGTGCAGTTCGATACGCATATCAGTAAGTACTCGAATTTTGATTTGTAGTGGAGAATCTCACAATGCGCTGTTTGGAACGTTTGGTGCAATAATGAATATGAGTACTGTAGTTTTACCCCAATACTAAACCGCTTTCTTCAACAAGTCGACACGTTGAAGTTCAATCTTTTCTCCAGAAGATGGTCACTTGGTGACTGAAACACAAAGCGTAATATTCGATTGTCATAAGAATTAAAATCGTTGAATTCATACATCACAGGACTAATATTAATATACAAATATTCATGTCAATCGATTTCTGTGATCTTAAAATGGGTGGTTGACAGGAATTCTTTGATTCCAATTGAGTTCATCTTAATTGAGACTGATCATAGCACGGCGGAAAATGCAGCAGAGTCTCCCAGTGAACAAACGATGTAAGGTTTGATTAGTTCAAATCCTATTTACAACCACAGTCTAGTTTGATCTTCCTCTTGAAGATGGTCACTTGGTGACCGAAATACGTGGCGAGGTGTTGAAAATAGTGGTTTGGTGTTGGGATAAAACTCCAGTATATTCATTACTACACCAAAGGTTCCAAACAGTACAGTGCAAGTATAGTCTACAAGGCTTGTTCATTATTCGCCCATCCCCTCCTCACTTCCTGCTTGTTTCTGATTCTGATCATTTCATATCTTACACATTTCAATTCTGATCATTTTATATCTTACACAATTCTGTTCCATGGAATTTTATGAAATCCTATTTTGTTAGCTTCAGAATTTGACAATATTATGTTATGAACAGCTTGGTTATTGAGATTTACGAAAACTTCAATCAATCAATCGTTTACCGTTTTCGCGTATGATGGCTTCATCAGTTCTCATAAATACACATTAAATGCATTTTTTTGGATTATGAATCAGTTTTATACATTTCATTCTGCTGCTTTCAAGCGTTATAAAAAGTTATGCTAATAAATAGTTGAATCTACATTTCACTTGTTTCATATATTAACTGTTTTCTTATTTATCTTTATGACCAAATGAATTCTGCTATTCTATGGCCCACCAATTTTTCTACCTGCTCTCATTGAGTTGTTGTTCCCTATCCTTTCCCTAGTATTCATGGGGATAACAATCCACATCCGGCTGAGGTTGAGTCTCCTCCTTCCTATTGAAATTCTCCGTATGCTCCCCTATTACTGCCCTTATGAGTCTATTGGTCCTGTTCGGTCTCCAAGGTGAACTTAATTCTGGGGTATTGAGCATTTAGGTGGTCTAGGAAAAGGTTCATTCTGTCCCCTCTGTGTCTCCAAACGAACGTTCCATCCACGTATCGGTTTTACATGATTGGTTTGGAATGGAAAGCGTCGATTGTCTCATTCTCAAATAGCTCCATGAGGAAGTTGGCTATCATCGGGCTGAGTGGACATATTCCATCGTCAGGAAAGCTAATTGCTCATAGAGAAGTATCCTTTCCATTGGGAGAAACTTCTCGTGAAACATGTCTCAAGAAGTATGACAAAATAACTCAGAAATATATCGGCCATGTCCATCTAAGACTTTTCCAGTGGGACGTGCGTTGGTGTACAAGGACACTAACGTCGTTCTGAAGAATCGATGGAGATAAAGTCAAGGCGAGACTTTTGTTTAGGCTAAACACCTAAAATAACAGGGACGATCATTATACATGGGAAGATTTTTGAAAGATTGGTCTTATGTCTCAAGAAAAATTGGCAAGGTACACGATTTCGGTAGCCATGACTATATGGGAAGGGAATAAATGAAAAAGATTGACAGAAAAGTGATAAATCAGAGTTTTGACGAATATCTGCGGACGGGAAACCAATGCTGGGGCGTGCCCAACGGTTGGATCTGGTGGGAAGTGATTTTTGGGTGACTGCTGTGAGGGATGCGAAAAGGAGTCGAAGATCGGTCGTCGAGTTGAAAATTTCGTGAGACTGTAAGCGAACGGTAAAATATACGGAGGGGGGATTAGTACCGGCATTAAATTCTAATTCAAAATTATTACTTGTGATTTCAGAGGGTTGTGATATTTTTGTTTATGTGAAGGAATTCGTTTCATTGTTGTTCGCTGGTTTGATAAAAGTCAATCTAAATTTCGTGATGGAACGAACGCCGCTTATAGCGAACGTATTGCTAAAAGCGGCAACATGCGCAAAATACGAGGCGGGCTACCTATATGTGCGTGCATACGAATTGAGTCGTTTACTAGACTCGGGAATAACGCCTGACACGTAAGAAAACTGTTTCTGTGTAATAATCATTTCGCTGTCTCGATCCCAATTTCTTCCGTTTCATCATCCGGTGGACTTGCTTCTGATGATTTGATTGACGTGTTTATCACGTTTCAAGTTGTCCCCAGGACGGCTAAAAAGATAGTTCTGAATTTAATTGAACGAACTTTGTGAATGAACTGTACGAACTGAACAAACAACATGTATGAAGTCATTAACCGTGGTTTAGGTATAATCAGTTGAGCCTCTGCTTAAATGAAACGCCAGTGGGCCCATGCTCGAGATATGAGTGTCAACTGAAATAGGATAAGAATGCATAAGACCGCTTCAACTAATCTGCTTTCAGGCTTGCAGAGAACGTTTGGAATATGTTCTGTAAGTGGGATCAGTCCCCACAGAGTAAAATAAGTCTCGGCATTCGAGTACGGGAATTTAGAAAATGAACTCAAATTTTGATACCGAAATGAATGTTTTCATCTGGGTCTTAGTACAGTAATTAGTCCCCTCCAACTCCAACGACAACGTACCGACGACTGGTAGACTAAAATCGTCGCCTAAATGATAAACTCTCCTGGTAGGTTAGGTTAGGTTAGGTTAGGTAGCCACTCAAGACCGGAAACGGGCAGAATCGAAGTAGGCAACGCTCATTATAATGCAAGTAATGATACGGGTGATTAAACTACTTTCTCCACTAATAAAGTAATCAAATTATTCTGTTTTCATTGCGAACTGAGCTTTGCAAAATTTAAATTCATGGTAATAAATCGCAATTTGATCGTGACGAAATAAAAAGTACGAATGCCATAGCCAGATGCTGATTAATAATAATTATTTCAAATAATAATTTCTGACTCTCCTAATGTTTCAAAGAAAGCCCATGGCAAAGAAATTATTATTACTGTAATAGCTTTTTTGACAACACATTTGAGTTAATACATTTCATTCACACTTGTTCATATTGCATAATTAAATGATTCAAATACCACAAAAAGCATTTACGATCTACGAAATATTTAGTTGCGAGGGGGGAAGAAATGAGAGGAGAACGGAAAAGGGAGAAGATGGAACGAGAGGAAAATAAAATGAGAGGGAACAGGAAATGAGATAGGGAAGGAAAAAGTGAATGAGAGGGAAAAGGAATGAGAGGGAATGAAAGGAAAGAGGTAATGAAAATGAAGACGAAATGTGGGGAGAGGGATTTGTTTTAAATCGTTTTTAAAATTGTTTGAATTATTTTAAAATTGTTTTTTCCGTCAACGAACGACAGCCCTCAGAAGTCGAAACTTGTGCGAGCCAAGGATTAACGAGGTCTTACCTTTCAAAGTGCGATTCCTAGCACTTTCTCAAGAAATCAAAAAAATAAACTGCAGTCGCTGGGCATTGAACCCACGACCGGCAGCCAGACAGGCGCGTATACAGATTTGTTCCATGGGGGGGTGATTAGTGGAGAGGGGGTGACAGAAAATTGAAAAGCGCCGCAGACGAAATTTTTTTTTATTCAAGGTCAAATGCCTTTAAATTGATAGTTAGGTTTATCAGAGGGGAATCATTTGGGAGGAAAAAAACAAGGGGCATATTCAGTTTGTTTCATTTGATATGAAAAAAAATATATTCAACGATGATTCGATTCAGATAATAACGCGGTGAATGAAATTAGATTCATTTTGTGAATATCTTGATGTCAATTTTGATTGTAACACTGAATATTCTTCGATCGTAGGGGGCTAATTACCCCCATTACCCCCCTTTGTATACGCGCCTGCAGCCAGGCCTGAATGAAAAGGAAATAGATAATAATAGAAAATGAAAGGGAGAAGAGAATGAGAGGAAAGAAGTAATGAGAGAAAATAGGAAATAAGAAGAAGAGAATAAAAGGAAGAGGGAAGACGGAATGAGGGAAAGAGGTAATGAGAGGAAACAGAAAATGAGAGGGAAGGAAGAAGAAACGTAGGAAGGAAGGAGAGAGATGGAAAGAGAAGTAATAGAAAAATGAAAGGGATGAGAGAAGGGAAGACGGAATAAGAGGGAAAACAAAATGAGATGGAAGGGGAATGAGAGGAAAGAGGGAATGGAGGGAAAAAATAATGAAAGATAAAATGGTAATTGGAGAAAGAAAGCAGAATGATAGAGAAAATGTAATGAGGGGAAAGAGAGAATGAATAGGAAAAGGAAATAACTGGGGAGAAGTGATGAGGGGGAAGAGAAGAGATGAAAATGAGAAGGAAGAGGGGAATGAGAGGAAAGAGGAAAAGTAAGGAGAGAACAGCAGGTATGAGAGGGAAGGGGGAATGAGATGAGAGAAGTAATGAGAGGAAACAGGGAATGGAAGGAAAGAGGGGAGGGAGAAGGGATAGTGGTTCCTTTGAAAGTACGAGTTTTGTAGGCTGCCTGGTTGTTTTCTGCTGGTTTCCTCTTGATGATGCTAGGACATTCTCCTTCGTGTACGCTAACGATATGATATCTGACGAAACGACAACCAGTTCTTGGTTCAACAACTTTGATGGTTTCCACGAAATGCTTTGAATTACGGACGAAGTAGCTGATACTCTCCTGTAAAACTTGCAGTATCGGTAAGAGTTATTTCGCTACGTTGTGGCTCGGTGTGTTCCGGGAGCTTATGATATCAGTATCATGTCTAGTTTGTGCATTTTTTTAAGACAATAGAGATGAGGTGGTAAGCTGTAATAGACGTTGCTGTAATGTGGCGTCAGTATTGTCTCTTCCTCATCTGGAATGAAGGTTAATATTTCATCCATCATGTTTCTGTAGAAATTTGTATTTTTCTGTTTGGAATACTGTTTCTGTCTTGTCATAAAGCATTTGTCTGGCTACTAGCATAGAGGCATTTTTTTTTCTGCAAAATTTTGATGACGTGTATTTATTTAAAGAGTTTTCATGGCCACTTCTGTTTTTCCAGAATTTCATTCTGTTTCTTGTTGAATTTGCAGAGCTCACGATGACTTGGATGAATATCGTTTTTGGTGTGTCATGTAGTTGATAACAATCACCTGTTACCTAATTCTGCATGAATCTCTCATCCACTTCTTCGTAGCAGGTAGTTTTCCTGTGAATTGTTCTTGACTCGAATTGTTATTGGTTGAAAAAAGTCTCAATGATACATAGGATTCAAGCCAACAACGCCTTCAGCCTTCTCAAAAACCGTTAACCCAAAATGAAACTCTCAACAAATAATAACATTTAAACAATCAAAACAGTATTTTCAACTAGACAAAGTCTTTTCAATTAATGATTAACTTTCGTTTTGGAGTTGACGATAAGAACTGCTATTTTGAATTATAAGCAGATGACGACAGCCTATCTCAGTACAGCCCTGCAATATGGCCCCAGATAAACATTTATCAAAACAACCAGCATAATTTAAACCTCAACTATTCAAAACCACAATACAATCGATATCGTTATCGACCAAAATCCTCAACTTTCACTAGGTCGAATGCGTTTCTCTCCAACACGAATCGATCGACACTAGAAACCGCAATTTTTTGAGTCGGTAGAAATGAAAAGTAGGATGCCGGGACAGCTTTTCAGACCATGAAGGATGCCAATAAATAGTTCTCTCGATATCACCTAGAAATCTGAATGATTTAAGATGAATATATTATGTCAAGAAACGATTAAACCGATAACAGTGGAATGAAAGGGTTATAGTATATTATTCAACGAGCGGTAATGTAGGTCATAACTCACGCAGATGAAGTTTGCGGCACGAGCCGCAGGCGAGTGTTGTAATTCATCAAGTGAGTTATGACCATTACCGCAAGTAGAATACTATACTTTATCTACGACTATAACAATAATTACTAAGATACAAGTACAGAGAAAGCACTGTATTCACAAATCTTAATAGTTACATATAACAATGCTATAAAAATGTTAGTTGTAATTACTCATTTTGTTTATCAATAACATCAACTGTAAAGTTTGAACAACCAGTAAACTGAATATGTGGGACTGAATTATGCAAGTATGGTAACATTAGCTACTTGTCTTATTTCTGATGGAGGTAGGTGTATATATTAATTCATCTTCACTATCTCAAGTTCGGAAATTGTAAATAGTGACTCATCGTCAGTTTACGGAGTTTCCTAGGCAATCCGCACTTTGAAACCCCGCGAACCGACGATGAGCCACTATCTACAATTTCCGAACTCAAGTATATCTGAATTAATCTTTTTCAGTAGAAAATTCACAATATTATTAATTTAATTTGAAAACGTCAAAATTTTTAAAGTGACATTACTCCCCTCAATATCAATAGGTAATAGACTGTTCCATTTCGACCAACGCGCTTGTACAGAAGTACTTGATATTCGGTTCGTAAATAATTCCAAGAATGTTTTCACTTATAATATCCCTAGTGCTTGAATTATTGCCGGAAATTTTTCAGTTGAATAATTAATATATAACTTGATAGGAGTAGATAAACGAATATAGATGTGAGTTCGTGTCACTTCTCAAACAAATTTATTTTTAAGACGAACGATATCTTTGGAAATAGTGACGACATTTTAATTATTTAACTACCGTGAATGTGCTGAGTGTGCATGTACAATTTCATTCAATATACTGGGTGTCAGCGAATTCATTATACAAGGCATAACTTCTAGCATATTAGCTGTATTAAAATGTCACTCATGGCCACCTAGATGCAAGAAAAAAGTGAAGAAAGCGTAAAAACTCTTAAAAAGGTCACATACTGATTCAAACGATGCGCTACTGCATCACTGCGTAGTTGTGTTAACACAACAGGAACATGTCCTGGAGTGCAGGAAGAGACGTAATGCAAGCGCATTGAACTGACTCCTACACAGAATTTGCAAGTTATCATTTTGTAACTTACAGAAAGAAAAATGGCCGAGAATCAAACCTATATGTTGTTACCTGAAAATTTACCGTTAACAGAAGAAAATCAATAATTGTCTGTTTTTTGTGAATATAAATAAACGTTATAATTATTCCTATTGTTTTGGAGAAAATTCAGTATCCTGATAAATTGAATGTAGCCAGGGCGTTAATACAAATGCATCGTTATTGATTCAGGATATCTGACACATAATCTATTTGCGATAAAAATATAAATTTATTATTCATCTGTTGTAAATCTAGGACAAAACGTAGATATATTAGAAACAAAAGCTTATTGGGCCAGTCGAAATGAAAAAATGCACATATTGAAATATGTGTATGGTATAACGTACACGAATGAATTCGACCGAATGTCGAAAAGTGGGACTGAGAGCTTAAAATAAATAAAAATATCTTTCCATAGTATCACACGAAGTGGAAAATTTGAAGTAAATATCTGTCAAACAACAACGACTTTCTCCTACGAACATTCATTTACATGTCACATCTATTCGTGCAATGTTTCTCCAGGACGACCACTATTGCATGGTAGTCAAGCACTGAATATTACCCTCAATCTGGTGTGGAGTGATCTCCTGCATACATGACATGGTTCAAGGTCAGACAACATTACGGTCATCCCGGCCATTCTGTCCCAACGAACGATAACACCTAAATCTCAACAGCAAGAAGCACTCTTCGGTAGCACAGAATCTAGCTTGAGTTCGAATACAGTTCGAAAAGTGAGCAGAAGGGTTTAAAATAATTATGATGAAGTCGAACTCGCCTTCTCTCCACACTATTCAATAAAGTATCCGATCAAGTAACACAACCTATAGTCTAGTTCCTAAATTGTAGATAGTGACTCATCGTACATTTTCTGTTTTTTACGGGATTTGAAAGTGCAAAGGGGATGTACGGAAGTGGTAAAGTAAAACTTAATTTGAAGCCAAAGTACCTAGCTCATTTCTGTTCTAATTTTTGACCTGCTTTATATGAATTATGAACCGTACAACCGATGAGTCACTATTTACAATTTAGGAACTAGACTATAGATACATCTTTTCATAATGAAATCTCTCAAATCATGACATTGTTGTCGCAGTTTTTTTACGATACAATAAGCATAGCAACTAGATTTTTATTTCTGTCGGGTATATTCATGGCAACGAAATCCCAAAGAGATTCCTCGTTGTCGATAGTCTGCTCAGTAGGGCAACGCTGCATTTGATATTTGACAGAGTCATAACAAAACATTTCTGTTTGTTTTCGTATTTGGCTTGTTGGAGTGTTTTTCGTGAATAAAGAGTTTATTTGTGTAAAACTATAGTTTTTATTATTATAAGCAATGGGCATTGTGAAATATGTAAAAGACAATTTGAAGCTGGAATTCAAAATATGTCATTCCATAGACAAGCTCCCAGTGTCGTAACTATCGAGAAAGGGAAACCGAACTGGGAAAGAGTAAAATTAATGGATTATGAAAAAAACATGTCAATTAGAGCATTGGCTGTTCTCAAAATCATGTGGAGATTCTTCCATAATAATTTCAGGTATCCATTCCATATTGGGTTTCCATTATTTCTATTTTATCAATCCTCAATATTTCTTTCTGTGAACAACGCACGTCAAACAAATGTAATGGCGTGAGCGGCAAGTTAATCATCTAGGTTGTGTTATTTGATCGGAGAATAAAGTGGAAAATTCCGCCAAATTCCTAATAATAACATCTCAATTTTTTTGAAATAGGAAACCTGATATACAAAAAAAACATGAATTGAACTACGAACCTGCACGAATATTAAATTACATCTAAGATATATTTGTGCAATGTTCCTCAATTGTGGGATAGTGTGGAAAGAAGGGAATTTCGACTTCATCGAAATTATTCATTACATTTGGACTATATGTATTCGTAGTACACACAACTTTGTTGAAAAACGAGAATATCTATGGGAAATTTGTGACACTTCCATGTCAACTTTTATACTATAATCGTCACATACAAAAGCAACGCGACATTTCACTGGCAACAAAATCCTACAAATAAATATTATTTATAAGGGTGCAGGTTCCAGCAGAATGTATATGGCACGTGTAATTGTATATCCAATAGGGAAATAATGTTAATGAAAATTGATTATAAATAATCCAACCTTTCGCCCGTTTCCCTTTCAATAGCCCCATACGACTGCCGAATCACTTCAGCCCAACGCCTGGCAGAGTTTTTCTACAAGAACATACTTTCCAATATTATCTGTAACAACCACCAAATGATAATCGAAAATAGGTGATTATCTGCATGCTAGTTTCAAGCTTCACCCGATCAACGCTGCATACCCCGTTACATACAATCGATTGCAAATTGGTTTTATCATCTGGTCCTAAGATACCTCCAGAACTTTCTAGGAAAGTGAGCGATTGAGCTATGTAAAGGAACCACATAAAGCACTCCGATTGGTACCCAAATATTCAAATATGTTTCATGTGGAACTGGGTGTACTTGACGAAAGGCAATAATACATCGAATTATATTATTTAGTAGTTGTTAAAGGATCTATTCAAACGAAGTATGGTTACCAGTCGGAGTACTTTTTATGGTTCCTATAGATGGCTCTGTTGCCAACTTTCTTAGAGGGTGCTTTGGTTATCGTAGGGCCAGTTGGCAAAATCAATTGGGTTACACTTGTAGATTGCAAAGTGCATGAAGATGACGGAGACGGCATCCGTTGCAAGTTGTCACGACATGAAAGAATTTTATTCGCAATGTTCTACGGAGTCCTCCAAATAACCTTCAGCAGCAGCAGTTGACTTCCAGCCTTCAAGACGGTTTATGTTGGTCATTCCTTCGCTAGAAACGTTACCGAGGATCGTCCAAAACTGTGACCTGTGTAACGTTCTGGGTTAGGTAGGATTAAGTAGGAAGCGATCTTTGCTGACTTGCTGACATTTTACCAAATGTGTTCACTCCTACGCACTGCATAGAGCATTTGCCTTTTTTATAATTGATATAAACTCGTGATTGACCAGGTAACAGGTCTGAATTTACTTCATATTCGGCCTTCAAAATTGCTTCTGGGTGCTCTTCGCCTGACGAATCCATTGAAATATTGCTTTTCTTGAAAATAATTCGAAAAAGGCAGAATCTGCCACTTGACAACTCTTCGATTTGAAACTTTGACGTCCTAATGACAACTTTGTTGTCCAAATCTTTGGTTACCACACCAAACCACTTGAATTAGCTTAGTTTGATTTTTGTGGAATGATTTTGAGAAATAATTGCATTCTAATAGATTGAAACTTGCGAAAACAAGAAAAATAGTCTGGGTTAGATCAAATATTAATTAGTAATATATAGGCAATATAAGTGCATTACACATTTCAATGATTTTGTTGAATTGCGACATATTTTACTTCGCCGCACTGGTGCGGGAAAGCGATTTTTCTCGCACTAGTGCGGAAAGTGATTTTTTATTTGTCTATTTCGAAACTTAAGTAGAGTCAATCGAAAACATGTATGAGAACATTGAAACATCCTCGACTCTTATTTGTTTTCAGTTCCGATTTGCTTGCCAAGAGACGACGAAGATTTCACCGGCAGAATGGCGACCGTCACAGGATGGGGTAGACTGAAATATGGCGGAGGCGTTCCCTCCGTTCTCCAAGAAGTCCAAGTTCCCATTATGGAAAATCCGGTATGCCAAGAAATGTTCCGAACGGCCGGACATTCCAAAGTTATATTGGAATCCTTCCTTTGCGCTGGATATGCCAATGGGCAGAAAGATTCATGCGAGGTAAATAACGCTGAAATATGTTTTATGAAAATCTACAATTGAGGCAAGTCCACTAAGACTAATAGATTCGTACCCCGGATTCAAACTCACACTGGTAATTTTCTCATTAAATACCGTATGGGTAATAACTATGTTGAAACCCAGTTTTGTCGAAGTACACACAAACATGGCGGTGTTGCCATATACTGCAGAAAGAATTTTACACTGCATGGTTCTTATGGAAAAAAGGTCCTAGTCGAATTGGATGAAAACTGGGTACCTATTATGTAGTTGATGAAGTCATGATCAGATGTCTTTATGAGCACAACAAGATCTAATAGAGATTTCTAATGGATTTGGAAACCCAAAGAGAAAGAGACGAAAGTTCTTAATTTTTCCATCCTTGTTGCCAGGGACGCGCTCATTGATTGCTTACCATAATGGCGGTTAGTTTGGATGACATGACAGCTACAGTTGAAAATGACATTTATACTCCATGACCTTATAGTAACCAATCACAGAGTACATTTCCTGGCAACAAGGACAGAAAAATTAAGAACTTTCGTCTCTTTTTATTTGGGTTTCCAAATCCATTAGAAATCTCTATTGACAGTTTTCGAGATACAGGGTATTAAACATGGCGGAGGTAGAGTTGTTACTTACCTATAGAATCAATAATGTGGCGATTACGTTGATTCAAAGAGTTACGGATAGCGATTATAATCTTAATATTTTCAACACGAGTTGCAAAGAAGAGTTCTAAGACACCAAATACAGGGTGATTCTTTATCTACTCGTCAATGTTAAGATATTCAAGTAATTCTTTGAACAAACTCAGTCAAAAGCTAAAGCCTTGAAAACTTGAAAATTGAGTGAATATCTTCTGATGTTGATACTGGCTGATCTAAGGTTACTGTTTCACAGGGTCACTCAGTTGTATTTATATTGATTTCATTCAGGAACATACATAAAACCTAGTAGAAAACTAATAATAATATGATCAATATTTTGTGGCTCCTGCCTATTTTTTACAACTTGTACGGATCCTGATCGATGGCATGATCGACAATCAAAGGGGAGACTACTGCATTAAAGCATCTTTCAAATTGGGACAAGATTTTTCAATCCTGACGCTTGATAAAAATGCACACAAGTGGAATTCATCAAGTAGTTAGCACCGTCTCATGTCCATGACATACTACAGAGGGATCATGATGAAGCATTTCTGTTTGAAACTTTGAGTGATATCAACAGATTATCATGGTAAGGGTTTTCACGAGTAAGTATTCTCTCGATTTAGGAATTCAGCCACTAATTATCAGATGTGAATTTCACATTGACCAACAAGTAATGAAGGAATAATACATGAAAAAGACGCTATAGATGGTTATTACTAAACCTGTAGATCTGGTACTCAAACAATGATAACTGCTAACATATAGCTAGTGTAATATGTTTTGGGGTATACACGCCATCAACCAAACATTCGCTACCCCTCAACTCAATTAATAGAATCCGTTCAAGATGTAGCGAACAGATAACAGCCACAAAATATTGTTCGTTGGGTTTGTTTTTTTATTTTATTTTTATAATAGGTATCTATAGTCTAGTTCCTAAATTGTAGATTGTGACTCATCGGTTGTACGGTTCATAATTCATAATAAGCAGGTCAAAAATTAGAACAGAAATAAGCTAGGTACTTTGGCTTCAAATTAAGTTTTACTTTGCCACTTTCGTACATCCCCTCCGCACTTTCAAACCCCGTTAAAACCAGAACATGTACGATGAGTCACTATCTACAATTTAGGAACTAGACTATACGTACGTTGCATTTGGTTTTGTTGAAACAATCACATCGGCTCGTAAAAGAAGAATCACCCTTTGTAAATATCATATTATAGATAGTTGTTCACGTTGTTTTATATATATGTTCCTGAATAAAATTGATATCAATTCAACTGAAACGACAATTCAGATCACCCAATATTTTTGCAAGTCTACGGGCCTTACCCTTCACTGAGCTTCTTCGAAGAATCACATAGAAGTACACAGCAGAAGAATATCTCTATATACCGAGTTTTAGAACTCTTTATTGCAACTCGTGTCGAAAATGTTGATATTGTAATCGCTATCTTTAACTTTTTGTAAAAAAATAATCGCCACATTATTGATTTCATAGGTGATCAACAGCACTGCTTCCGCATGTTTAACACTATGTTTTTCGAAAACTGTCCATTAGATAACATTTTGCCCACGGAGACATTTGATCAGAATATCATACAACTGCAATACACAAAATTTTCAGCCAAATCGACTGCGTCTCTTCATCCATTACAACCGTGGAATACTTTACTAATTACTGTATACAGAATGCCGACGTGTTTTTAAAAAATTTGGAAGATCTATTGTCTAGTTCATTGAAGCGTAAGAAAAAATTGTCCTGGTTGGAGATTTCAATACAGATTTCCTTCCTAGTTTCACACTACTTGTCGATCTGAATCATTTGATTTCGAAACAATAATTCCCAATTACACAACGGTCTCTTCCTCATGAGCAACTTGTATTGAAAAACATGATTTCCAAAATAGACAAAAAATGCCTTCAGAGACTGTGTTATCGACCCGTGTTCATAGAGCTCGTGTCTTTTTTCCTTCATAAAATGTCAATAAAATACTTTGAATGTGCGTAACACAAAGTGGTCTAGATGAATTAAACATGAACTCCATCAAGTCGAAATTTCATTTATGAAAATCACGTAGTAAATAGACAGTGAATGTCTCTTCAACACTAATTTCGTCACACCCCAAAACTCTGCCCCTATTAGAATCTGAATAACTTTTTCCTGCTTTGAATAATTTGAATTCTGTTCACACTTTTCGCTAGCCCAGTCCTTCAGCAATAATCTTGTACTGCTTCAAAAGATATGGTTCTTCGAATAAAATCACTACTGGGCGTTACCTGAAACTGTGCAAAATTTCTGAATATTCAAAAAGATCCCAATTGAAAAAAATCTTTTTTTTCAAATTTTACAGCAGAGGCATGAAGATGATTTCATTTCCTCAAGACATTTTCCGAATTGTACTCTTATCTCTTTTATTTATATATATTATTTATGCGGATCACATATATGCCTTCTTGCATTTTTATGACGAGGTAATATTTGATTTAGTTCTGTAATAATTTCGTCAATACTGGAGTAATGCCATTGGAGTTTTTCAAATAATCCCGAGGTATTTTTCACACTGTATCTTTTATTACTCAATTAAAATTTGTATGCTTACAGAATCATCTTCTTTCGTGTTGTCTCGAATATACCAACTGTTCGGTTTACTGAACTAATTAGTAAACTGAACGTCAATTCCTTAATCTTCCCTAAGCCCCAAACAGAAACTTGCGTAATCTACATAAAGCCTTTGCTACATAAGTCGTCTCTGTTCAATTAAGCTCTGTGGCAGATGTATTTAGATCAGCGATTCTTGTTTTCCTCTCTCATAGCAGGAAACACGATATTATGAGTATGTTGGCGTATTTCCAGGGCTTATGTTACGGATATCATTTCACAACGATGAATTATACTCAAAGTGTTGACATTTTTCAAAAACTGTCTGATATCAGAATACGAACAAGAGAATTAGGTAATGACTAATAAGTAACATAGAAACAGTTTACTCGAAAGATTCTTGAAAATATTACGAGAAATGACAGGAATATCTTGGTTAGAGCAAATCTCAGCTGAATCTAAAACGAGTAATGACTGAACAATTTGGGTACCGAAAGAATATCCCTGCGTTAAAATCAATAAACGTTGATCAAAATTATATCTTGAGAATATCCAAAATTACAAGGGAAGTATTCCGTACAAGGTTCTGAATAATTAACGTGACCTGACGGTGTACCTCAAGGCTCCAATTTGGAACCGGTCTCATTCCTACTTGTTTATCAATGATTTACCATCAATAAAGAAGTATTAGGAATATTATTCATTTGTTGATTGATTCGAAAATTTATGGGACAACCCAAATATTTTGGTTTTCATGATAGAAGTTTGACTAACAAATAATATATCAAAATTTAAAAAATGCTTCTCGATTATCATAGTTTGACAGCCGATACATTTTCACTTAAAGTGACCCAGAGAATTTACAATGTGCACTCTCCCATCCCATCGATACCAAAATCCAAATACCAACCTTATATTTCTCAGGAACAATGTTTGTTTTGTCGTATTTCTTTACATTATTGATAGACTTGCCGTTACTAGAGGAAGTCCATAGTAACTGTAAAAGACGATAAAGAAAACGGTTAAACTTCAAAATGCTCATTCGAAGGATCATTCAAGAATATAAAATACTGATCATTCTGGAGAACGGAAGAATCCAGGAAAATCTACTCTGCTTGATTTGAGTATATAAGGCGACACATTTCACTCGGAGAAAGAACATTTTAGAAAATTTAACTAGTTGAAGTGTAGTAAGTAGTTGTATTTTTATAGCTCGGACTTTTATTTGAAAATATCGTAACAGTAGTGTCGGAAGTATGCCATTAGTAAAAAGCAGAAACTATTTATTAACTATTTATGGTGAATAACAGAAGTACATCTTACGATACGGTGTAGGACATTGTAAAATTTATCCAAAATCAATTTGTGGATGTGGAAAGAAGGCGCCAGGTGGTGAAAGAAGAGGAAAAGCGGCGCCTAGATGAAAAACAACGCCACAGTTGGATGAAAAGAAAGAACGAGAAGAGGCACTCCAGAAAATTCCCGAACAACAAAAGGACGATTTAGAACGAATATAAAAACCAAAGGAAAACAGACTTCCAGAAGGTTCTACAGCATCAAAACCAGTTCTTCCAACATGTATTACAGAAAACCAAAATACAAATGTAGTAACTGAAAGAACTAAGGGAAGATCTGTGAAGAATTATCTTGTTTGTTGCTATGTGTCGTCTCTATACTCTTGTGACGTTCATGTACTTCATTCTTGTAGATCTGAGAGAGGTTTCTTTTAGTACATTCTGAAATTATGAACTATTTGTGTCTTTATTTCATTCAGAACCGGATTGCATAGCGAGTAGATCGTGTCGGTAAAAGATCGTCAGAAATATTCAGTTCTGAAAGGATGGTATAATCGATAGCCCCATATTTCTGATATTTAAGTTATGCACGTCTGTACGATATGATATTTTGTTATACGGATAGGGGGTAAATATTTTCCAAATTAATTAAACAGGAAAACAGTGTGATATTTTCGTTTGTTTTAGAAGATTGTGGAAAATTCTGTGCCATCTTCTAATTAAACAAAGATAGGAATTTTGCACTTTATGATTATTTTTCTTATTAAATGCAGGTAAATTTCAGCCTTGCAGAGGATCAGCGTAATTGAATATAAAAATATTGGTTTGGATGGGTAGCAAGTAACATCAAGCAGCTATAAGCTCACTTTATATCCGTGTCAATTTAAGATTTTTGCTTTCCTTCCCATCACGAGTTGTTCATTATTTAGTTGGATACTGATGAAATTTGAAATTTTTCTACACAGCTGTCTACTGCCGAAAAATATAAATTTGGATTATGTAGGATTGATGAATAGGCAATATCCGAAGCGGCTCCTACAAATGAATGGAATTGCAAGCATTATCTACCTCGTGTGGGAAAAACTGCGGTAGAGTTGATTATCATCTGCGCAAAAGTGAACATTACATGTAAAAGAATAAGGGGTACCCTTCTCTCTAAGCGTTTCCACCAAGTGGAAAATAAAAGGCAAACATGTGTCAGAAAACAACCACTTCCCTGGCTAATATCACGACGGACATTGAACTACTTCTGACAGATATTTGTGCAACGTTCTTCCAAGAAGACCCAATTGCAAGTGCTTGTCTTGTAATTAAACAGAAGATTATCCTTCATTTGGCTGGGAATTACCACCTGCAGACATGCATGTTTCGAGGTTTATTGCCTCTCATCAGTGACATGGTAGGTCGGACAACATTATAACTGTTTTGTCCCTGCCAAATGAATAATAATCAACTGTTTAACTAATATTTCCCCACGGATGACACAACGAACTACAACAAAGTTGATCGCAGCGCCATCTGCACGGAACAAGACAAAACACTCCCGAGTAGCACAGTCTCCGGGAAGAGAAATCTGTAAAAATTCGAACGAGTTCGAACATATTGTGCCAGAGAGGTATCAACATTGTGAAAGAATACGGGGTACCCTTCTCTCTAAGCGTTTCCACCAAGTGGAAAATAAAAGGCAAACATCTGTCAGATCACATTGTTGATACCTGTCTGGCACAATATAGTCGACCTCGTTCGAATTTTTACTGAACATTACATGTTTGAATATTGTTCAAGAGATGGAACGAATATATTGAAAATAAAATAGGTACAAGGATATACAGTTGAGGCACAACTGATTTGAGTGTTAGGTAATTGGAACTCACGTTTTCCAAACACACTTTCTGTTGCCTTCTCTCAAGATGGGCATCCATTAGCAATAGCGAATTGTAAGATATTCGAAAGCAAGTCGTAACTAAATGTATCCATACTCGATTAGATTCTAATAAGACTAACATTGTGCATTTTACCCGGTCAAAAGCCTCCAGAATATCATTTGTGATGTGGAGTTAAAATCCTAACGGAAACCAAAATACCGGGTGGCTACGGAAGTATTGCCTACGGAATATCTCAGTTATTGTATGAAGTAGGTTTGTGAAATTTGGAGCGTAGATATAATGACATAAGAGCTAGAATTTGAGCATATTGACATGTCGAAGTTAACTTCCGGTCTGACCGGAAGTAACATAAACTTTCTTATTTTAAATGGAAACCCTATTTTTTTTTCGTTTCGCTTTATTCAGCATTCAATTCCCTTTCTAATGACATATCACAAGTTGGTATCTAACCAGAAACTAGATCAGAAAAAATGTATTATTGAAATTCACCGAGTAGGCCGTGGAAGCAAAATGAAAGCCAAAAATTGAAAAGTTGGCTATGGAAACCATACGTCACTTGATAACAGTTGCTACTACTGTGATATTTTATTTTCATTCGTCGGCGTTATAAAAAGCCGCCAAAAAAAATATTGGAAAAATTTGGAAAAAAACAATACTCTGTAGGTCCATAACTTAAATAGGAACATACAACTTTTTCTTGCCTGTACTATTCAGCATAACCATTCCTTTCTAATGATATAATAGAAAGTAATTTTTTGAAATGAAATACCAATACTTCCGTAGCCACCCGGTATATCGAAGGTAACAAAGAATCATTAGATACTTTCAATCTATACATCCATAGCCCTCTCTAGAATTCTTGATGATGTGGGTGAAATGTTTGTCTAGTCATCTTATTTTAGGAGATAATCGACCGTTTTCATACGTTGCAGCAACCAAATCTACCTCAGGTGTAATTCTAAAACTTCAGGAATTTCTTTCAGTGACTAGAAATCCCCTTATACCCGTTAGACATATCTCGGCAAGAAAAAGATGTTAGTAAAAATTGAACACGAAAGAAATTGATTCATAACCGACTCATATTCGGAAATGATAGATGTGAAGGAAGGTTTCCCACAGGGGTCTATTTTTGGGCCAACCCTGTTTCTCATTTATGTTAATGATATCGTATGTAACTTTCCTGACCCTGCCTTCTCACAGTTTGCAGATGATACTAGCATCACTGTCAGTAACTATGAGATGCAAACAGAACTTAGTTTCTCACAGAGTACTGTGAACGGTATATCGGACTGGTTTATAGCGAATAAGCTATCTCTCAACCTGAGTAAAACTCAAAGCATTCTATTCAATTCCTATAGAAATATTCATAATTGGGGCTTCGCGAGACCAAGACTAAGACTGATCAGTCTTGGTCTTGGTCTCGAAAAATAAATATTGTCTTGGTCTTGATGTTTCAAAACCAAGAAGAGACTAGCTCAGTCTTGGTCTTGATAGTCTTGGTCTTGGATCAAAATTTGTCTAGAAATTTGAATTATTCAATTCAATTGTCCAACAGTTTATATGCATATAATAGGTATTTCGTATTTCTCAGTCTTTGAAAATTGTCAATTTGTACGGGTAAAGTAAGCGAAATTTTATTCATTTCAAATAAAGATTAAATTAAACTCACACAACACACAGCTCGACGCACGAAAAAAGGTTCAAAATGGTTGGAATGGTAATTAGATCTTTATTGACCATTTTACAATGGATTATTGTGTGATGAGCAGTAAGATGCGGTTGCGGCAGAGGGGTGGAATCGGAATCCCGAGGAAATTGCAATACTTATTCACCACTGCGAACTTACAACAAACACCTATCAGTCGTTAGCTGTATAACTGCAATACAGATTTTGAAAAATGTATTTTCGATTTTGAATGAACAAAATTTAAAAACCTACCATATGAAAATTAAATAATTGAAATGAAATGCCATTTTCCATAAAACCAAGACCAACACTCTTGAAGGAGATTCTTTTTCTTGGTCTTAGTTTCGAAAGTCAAATATTGGTCTTGGTCTTGGGAATATTTATTAATTCATGATCTTGATCTTGGTCTTGTATCAAGACCAAGACCAAATAGAGTTTTGGAAAACTTCTGTTGAAGCAACATCTACTCTCATTATACAGAAACGTGCAGTTCGAACAGTATTCAATCTGAAGTACAGGGATTAATGCAGGAATTACTTCGCGAACTAAAAAATATTCACCTCAACCACCTTACAAACTTTCGTTATTGATCCACAAAAATAGAGGTACCATGTCGCGCCCTGCAGATATTCACCCATACCCAACCAGAGACCAGTCTATAATCCTATCAAATTACCGACTTAACGAAACTTATAAGGGACCTCTGTACACAGATATACAGATATATTATAATTACCTTCCTCAAGCTTTGAAAATATTCTCCAGGACGAAATTCAAAGTCGAACTAAAAAAATTATTATACCAACATGTTTTCTCATGTGAATTGGTTTGAGCCATTTTTCCAAAGCTTTATGTGCAATGATGTAGATATAATGGAATTTTTTTATAATACTCTGTTTTATAGCTATCTGTAGATGCCTTCTACTACCCACATATCTGAATCTGGATAATAAAAATCTATCTATTTATCTATCTAATCCATTCATGAATCAATTCACTTAAAAAAGCCGTGTTAGCGAAACATGTAGAACTTCATTGAAAACGTAAAGATTCGATAATGTTTTCTGTAATTTTTAACAATATATCTTCCCATAATTGCATTAAATTTCAGTTTGGTCATAATGCTGTTGTATGATGTTAATATGCATTATTATTATTATTATGATTTTAGAAAATATTGTACAGTTCCCAAACATAATAGAATAGCGAATACTGGCTTAACAGAAGCCTCTTCCTCCGTTTATTGTATATTATCAATTATTCACTAATTCAATTTTCCAGGGCGACTCAGGAGGTCCTCTGGTCCTCCAGCGGCCGGACGGGCGATATCAATTAGCCGGGACAGTATCTCATGGCATCAAATGCGCAGCACCGTATCTCCCAGGAGTTTACATGAGGACACAGTTCTTTAAACCCTGGATAACGTCCATTACGGGAGTGACGTCGCCGTAAGAAGAGAAAGCGTTTTCAGTGAGACAAAATTCCCAAAATAAATGAATTCGGTGCATTTTCATTTCTGTATGTTGTTACATTGTCAATGAAATGAAATCCTCAGATTAATCCAATATAATAATCACTTCCTCATTCAAAACCACTTTCCACAATCTACAAGGAAGAGTTATTTTTTCAACCAAAGCTTCAAAAGCGTTCGATTCATTCGATCTAGAATTACCAGATTTCAGTATGTCCAAACAGTTTTCTGTGGTATTCAAAACTTCATTCACCCCATTATTTATTTCACTTTTTCATTTAGATCTATCGATGAGATCTCGCTTAGTAACTATTACCTCATTGAACCCACATCTCTAAATGTTTTGGGGGCAACTCCAAATTAATTAATTTTAAAATGTATCTGTTCCTGTGTTTCCACATATGAACCATCTTATTCAATTATTTTGGGAAAAGAAGATAATCATTTTGGATAAATGATGCCATCTGTGAACAATCAAAAGTGTGATGAACTTTACCTGATTAATTGATGTATTCCTCAAACGTTGTTGTTTGTTTAATGTTTGTAATTATTGTAAGTATTATTTATTTGACATATTTTAAGAAACGAAATATATTTATTACTCTTTTATCCATTCCTATTTCAATTTGATCAATTAGAAACTGCACATGCTATCATGGTTAGTCAAACCCTTTGGCGAAGCTGAGGTTTGTCTCTAAGGTATTGAATAAATATACAGGGTGTGGTGCCGAGGGTTCGCTTTGCGCTAACCTCGATGAAAAACTCCTGAAGAATATTACGCCTTCCTTAAGCCCTCTCCTGGTTTAGCCTGATGAGGACGGGATGCGTCGAAACGTAGGAATGGTCACAATACGAAAAGATTACGTCACGACCGGTATGACGCTTCCTTTAGACGGTTCTGAAGCAAGAAGTTGAGTTCAGAACGGAAAACACTTCATGTTTATTAGCTGCAAGGACTTCGAGAAGTATGTAGGTCAAACAAGAAGGACCATGAAAGTACGGTTCAAAGAGCTCATTCATCTTTGGATCACGATCACCGATGTTGAAACTGATCTGAAAGGTTTGTTACCATCATTCAACTGTGCAGAAAATTTGGAATTTGCTCCATTACAGCCTCATGATAATTGCGATGAGCCTCACCAAAAACAAAAATCGCTTCTCACTTTTCATTCAACTCTCATGGTGTAACCATTTTTTGAAGATGAATTGCAATCAGAACTCCCAGCTAGAATACACTGAGTCACGCTCTCCTTGGCATCAATTTATTGGTTTGACAATTTATCCTGAAAACAATGCCAAATCACCAAAAAAAACGTACAGTTTATATCCAAGCATATGGCAAATGAGTCTCACTTGACGTCTGAAGCACGAACGGCCGAATTTTAATCCTAAGGATGGGTGGGCAAAGTTAATTTTCCTTATTCAGAAACAATAATCACTCGAGAATCAATGGAGCAAATTTCAATTCCTTTGCACAGTTGAATTGAGAGTAAAACCCATTTTCAAATGAAGCTAGCACTCACTCAGTAAAAGATGGGTACACTATTCATACAGAAATGTACACTGTAGCAAGCGAAAGTCGATGTATTTTGGCGATTTTCCTATCAAGAGTGCAGTAAAGAGATAAATAGGGAGTAATACTTTTGATGCTCACTGTTTATTCAAAAGCAAATGAGCAACGTTACATTTTATATCGAAATATGATAAGAGTTGGTAAATTCAAAATCGCATTTGTAGAAGCAATATAAAAAACTAAGATAAAGATAACGACCTTCTCGCCTTTTTACAGAAAAAAAGTCCGCAAAAGTTTTCCACGTTATGTAGCGAATGTTCTGAAATAAAATCAAACTAATATCAACTTCTGTTCTCGACATTCAGTGTTGAATAAAGCACGGAATTCAAGTTATTGTGAAATTAGGAAGATCGAAGTCTGAAAAATGTCGACAAAAAGAACATGTCTGCTAGAAAATTCAAGTCATCGTTCAAAAACAGGCCCGTATCTACAAAATTACTGAAAACCGCAAAAAAACGACGTGCCGCGGCACCCAGAGGAGGATTACCTTGTTCCCTTGGCATTCCCAAACCATCTTTGAGTTGATGTTATATGAGCTCAACGCTTTGATGGCTTCTTGACTATCGGAGAGGATTGCGATATCCTTGTTCCGGTATTTCCTGTCGAGGTTGAATTGAATGCACCTTTCTATGGCGTGAATTTCCGCTTGAAAAATAATGGAAAACTGGCCCATGGGTTCGGAATATTGGGTGCGAGGCCCAAAGATTCCTGCTCCAGTTCCATCGGGAGTTTTGGACCCGTCCGTGTACCACGTTATGTATTCTCCCCAGTGCTCGAATGGATTCTATGCTCCATCCATTCTTGGTATTCAATTCCATTCGGAAAAATTTTTCGACACTTAATTTCCTGGTAATTTCGTCAGTTGGGAGAACGGCAAGGTGTGCACTTTCGGTGGAGGTTGAGCCCCTTACCTTGCGTGCTGTCCCTTTGAGTCCGACTTTAGCCAACCTGAGGTTTGCTCCCCAAACAGTTCTCCTCACCATGATAAGGAGAGGAGTGGGGTCCAGAATTACCTCTATTGCTGCTGTTGGAATCGACCTCATTGCTCCTGTTATACAAAAACATGCTAGTCTTTGCACTTTCTCTAGGATTTTCTTAGTTATGGCGAGTTCGGTTCTGCCGCGCCACACTACTGCTCCGTAGGTGATCAAAGATCTCATTATCATGGTGTACATCCATCGCAGTATTGATGGCTTACAGCCCCACGTTCTTCCTGCAATGTTCCTGCACACCATCAGTGATGATTTTCTATACGTATCTGTTCCAGAGTAGTTTTGAGTCTAGGGCAAGCCCTAGGTAATTCACCTCTTGCTTTCATTCTAAGTCTGCTCCGTCGCGTCGGGGCGAACAGGCCTTAGGTGCTGAAACGTTGTTCTTCTAGTGAATGGTACCGCTGTGGTTTTTGATGAGTTAATTCTGAACCCCACAGAAAGGCACCATCTTCTGGTAGTCTCTAGCTCCCTTTATATGAGATCGCAGAGGGTTCCTTCGAATTTGCCTTTGGCCATAATGACTATGTCGTCAGCATATCCAAGGCAAGTGACTCCGTTCTCGGTTAGTGTTCCGAGTAGTTCGTCTACTACGAGACTCCACATCCGAAAGCAGATATCGCCCACTTTCGTTTCAGTAGTTCTTGTAGCCAGCATTTGGCACATCCATCTGGATGTTATTCTGTCCACTCCCTTGTTCGTTAGGGCCCTATTTACTGTTTCATGAGAGGTGTTGTCGAATGCCCCCTCTATGTCTAAAAAGGCGCACAGAGCCATTTATGTATGCTCGAGTGATCTCTGGATGCTGTCGGTAAGCACACACATGAGACCATAGTACATGAGTTCTGAAAGTTTGACAGCGCGTAGCTACCGAATAACGGAATTTTACCACAATCGGTAAAGGTAGTGGATTTTCTTAAGAGCTATGACTCATACCGTCGCAGAGAACAAATTTACGTTTCGGCAGTAGTCTACTGAACGTAGGCTGTTATAGGCTAGGCTAGGCTATTATAGTGAAGTAGTTGAGTCAATGTTTTCGGTTAGCATTTCAATAATTTTGTGAGTTGTTGCCTGTTAACGACGCGCAGATATATTCAAGGTTATAGCTCTTAAGAAAATCCACTACCTCTATCAAACACTTGATTTACGAAACTTTTATTCTGAATTTACATTATTGTTAGAATATTTGTGACTAATAACTTCTATGTTAAGTGTGAGTTATAAAAGTAAAATGTTCATCGATTATTTATTCTTTGGTACCTCTCAGTTCTTCCCAAATATGTTGAAATTTGAGATGTCATCCAACTTATATTCTCAGATAAACGTTACTTGCGGTGAAAACTTCCTGTGAGTGGTTACGAAAATAACCATGTGCAGTGATGATATTAGCTTTTTTATGAATATGGACGTGAGTATAATGCTTCAAGCGTGTAGGTGTTGATATACGTGATCAGCAATTAATTACTGATGTTGCAGCGATGCACGATATATACCAATTATTTATATCTTCATATTCCAGCAAATAGCTGTTAATGAAACAATCTTACTAGGAGTTATAATTATGATTGAAATGCAAATGGAATGATGAACATTTCTAAATTGTATGCTTATGCACAGACATAAGGTTTAGCAATGAAAAAAAATTAAACGTCAAACATTCCTTCGCACGAATAACATTTCCGAAATTTTATTATTGATTTTCGCCAATGTCCTAAAAATGTATCTAGACTAGATGATTGTGAAACAAAATAAGATAATGAATTTCAATGACAAATTGACAAAATTTCAGCAGATTTTTTGTTGAAAAATGCACCCATCTTCAAAATCAACATTTTTTAAGAAAAATTGCGTTATAATTAAAAAATGCGAGCTGCTTTTTGCACTTTCGAGAGATTCACAGACGATAAAAGTCCAATAATGCAATATTCGATATTGAAGGAGAACAAATTTAAAAAAAATTTATTGACCACTTTTTAAGAAATCACAAAGTTTCCTCATATGTATTTCAAATAATAAAAAACATTGGTGGGAAATGACCCATCACAACTTTTCAACTCGAGAATGGTTGAAGATAGAGCAATTCTCTTAACGCCAATCGATTCAGAGTAATAAAATTAGTATACTTCAAGACTTTCGACAAAAAAAATTCACACGGTGAAGACCCCTAAAAATCATGAAAAATACAAAACTATCAGATTTACTTAAAATTCGCACTATACCTATATGCAAAACTTCAAGGTTGAGCATTAAAAAGAAATAAAAGGTAAAAAATTCTGTCGCAAATTTCAGAAATTTTTATTTTTTATTTTCGCCCACGCGACGTCCCATAAATGTATCTCGACAAGCTGATTCTGAAATATTCACCACAAAAATAAATTTTCAAAACAATCAGCGAAAAAAAGATATTTTAAAAAGTGCAAACCCTTAAAATCATGAAAAATACAAAATTATCAGATTTACTCAAAATTCGCAGTGTATGAGCAAAAATTCATGCTAATTCCTAAAATATATTTGCTCAAATACAAGGTTCAGCATTGAAACGTCAAAAATTCACTTGCACCATCAAATTTCCGAAAATTTTCACAGACGATTAGAGTCAAGTAGGTAATGCAATATTCAATATTGAAAGGAACCAATTTTTGAAAATTTTTATTTTACATTTTTATAAAACCGCAAGGTCACCTCAAATGTATCTCGAACGCAAATCGATTCAGAATTATGTTAATATCTTTACGGAGAAGAATATATATTCTTCTTTATAGCTGAAAAAAAGTCTGAAAAGTAAGAATTTTTTTAATATTTTGAAATGGTTCGAAAATGTATTGCCGCGTACAGATGTAGCTGATCATTGAGTTGGTCGCAGTTGTTTTTTGAGGATAAGGCAGCAAGCACACTGAGCAACCATGACCCACCGTCCGCGACCGTCCAACTACGACCAAAATTTCCAAAACTTATATTCTTATCGGATAACTCACAGTGAATGATCGTCTTCAACCGGTTTTCGAATACCATGTTTAAGATTGCAATCTGCTGAAAATGTTGGTCGATCAGTGTGAGTTTGAAAGTTTTTATTGTTTCCTTTCAATTTTTGGTTGTTGCAGAACGGTCGCGGACGGTCGATGCTGGTCGGTCAGTGTGATTCATACCTAATCCTTCGAAGGGCCGATGTAGGCTAGTGGGAATGACTGAGAGAGAGACAGAGAGAGAGAGAGAGAGAGAGTGATTAGATACTATGTATAATGACTATGATGAAATCATTGAATCCGTAAGATATCCATCGGTTGGTCAATCAGTCGTAAGTGATTTTGGAATGGAATGTAAGAAATGAAATTCTCAATCTTGAATAGTCAGATTCCAAAAACGAAAATCTTCATGTGGTATTCTTGAATTTGTTCTGTCTGTCAACCGGTTGCACCCCTCAGAAGTTTTCAGGAAACTTGTGCTAGCTGAGAATGACGATGGTATTACCTTTGAACGTGCGATTCTAAACGCGAAAATAAGAATTGCTTCGAACTTTGCCATACTGCCTATCTGTTCATAATTTTCCTGTTTTTTTCTTCATATAATGGGTATTCGAAACATACTTTTTCATCCATACTAACTCATTTCATATTATACAAATATATGGGCTATTATTTGAAGGGGTCTGCCCTCTGAAGAGATTAATGAACTTGAGATCATGCCAATATGTTATGTGAGAATGAATCATTCTACATTGTTCACATTCGGAAGCACTCCCTTATCGTTCGACAATCCAACATAGTAACAACCCTCAGTATTGACAAATTCGAGTATAGGTAGAGAGATAGATAGATATTTTATTGGCATCTCTACACATCACAATTTTTATTTTTCCCCTGTAAATATTTGTTTTCCTCATCCACAAGACCAAAGGTCTGTGTTTGGATTCATACATTAATCACACTTCATCAGTCTACATTAGAGACGAGCCGTTTTACCTTATTGCGCAAACAACGTTCTTTGAATGGCTTCAATGTTTCCAATTGATTTTTATTACAGGCTAGTTCAAGTTCAAGGAAAATTGTGGATCCGAGTAAGCATGTTACTATTATTAGTCGGTGATACGTTTCATTCATGTAAAAAACGTATAAATCGATGAGACGTGCCCACCAGACAACCACATTCACGAAGCTTTCAAACAGAATGGTTAGATAGTCTAGGGAAAGAGTTCTCGCTAATGGAAACTCCGTAGCATAAGCGGGCAAAGTTCGCGTAGTATCTTCATCAAAGAACCTATTAAAGAAAATTACTTCCTTCATTTATTTACATTTCTGAGTACCTGATATTGTCTACGAGCTGAAGATATCTTTCGTAATACAGAAAGTTTCATTAAGTTCATTCATTTATAACGGTTCCAGTACGAAAAGGAACAACAAAACACACAAGTCATTTGAAGCCAGTACATATTGTTTTATAAATTTTTCAAAACCTTGCCTTCAATATCTTATAGGGCTGATTATTTCGCATAGCATTCTCAACTCTTGAATATTAAATCATTTGGTATTATAGTATTTATTATACAATATTTCTTCAATACTATTCACACGATCGTATGATTAAAAATTTCGAATTTATAGCTCCTTTTCAATTATTTATATAATGAATAAAAATCGTGATGAAGTTTCATGTTAATCTAAATGTTTCTGCAAGTGTTTACAAGTCATTGTCATACTTAATTGAAATACAATATAATTACTATTTATTTCACGTTTTATTTACTTAAAAGGATTGTAATGATGGCTAACCTCTCAATCAACTCAATTTGTTTACCTTTTGGCGAACGCCCATGACACTTTATCCACCTTTTTAACTTTTTACAATTATGTGCTGCTATTGAATTGTGAACGAGTAAAACACCAATAATTTTTTAAGTAATAGATTTTTTGCGAAGATAATACTGCTTTTTCAGCCATTATTGCACAAAACAGTACGGAACTTTTGAACTACCGCTCATTCAACATGGCGACTGAGCATGCGCTTGTAACATGATGAAAAGGCCTATTGAGCATTGTGCAGGCCTAATTTCCGAACATTTCGATGATATGAGAGCAGCATAATTAAAGATGGCTTGTTCGAACTACTTTGACAAAATCTCAGTTTATTCACAGAATGTATGATTTCATTTTCACAACCAACACTGCTAATAATTGAAGAACGAAAATGTAGCGGCGTGATGCTGTGGTTTGTGCATCCGACTCATGGAATACTTTGCTCATATCTCACACCACCATGCACCCCTAAAGTTGAGACCTGAAAAGAGGAATTACCAAGCATTGAAACGCCCACCATCACCGCCGTCAGAGCGGATTCTCATCCCGCTGATTGGCGGTCAGCAACTTGGAATCTGACCATGACATGGAGTGCTCAGTCATAACATACCTGAAGCTCCCTCATTATCTGGAATGAGTTAATTTTCATGATGGCTTTGTTTGCCGATTGATCACAATACAAGGCTACTCGAAATTCAAGCCCTGTTGTGATTGACGCTGGCGTCGCCGGATGTTCTACCTTTATCTGCCTGAATGACTGATCGTCATCATTGGATTCACGTGAGTTTCTACTCTATTCCCTGCGAGGCTGCATAGTAGGTTGTCTATGTAGCCTGTCTGTATGTCCTAACTCCCATTTTATGAATCGTTTTGGTACGAATCGGGATGCGTCGTCGGGGGGCAGTCGTTGAAGAAGGTCTCGATCTTGTCGTTGTAGATTGGGTGACTTCTCTTTCGTGCGGTGCCTCGGCTATAATTGCCGTATCACCCGCATAGATTCCTAGCTTTGTCGCATATTCTGCTCTAGGTATGTCAGATGTGAATATTGAGAAGAGGTGTGATAGCACTGCTCCTTGCGGGAGCCCCACCTCTGTCCTTAATGTTCAACGTTTGTTTTCTAACCTGCACTGATATCTGCGGTTTCTCAAGAAGGAGTTGGCCTCAAACATGGATGTTTCTCCGTTATTAGTCCGTCGTGCCAGACTATATCGAACATTATCAAAACGACCATACCCGTGGGGTGTCCCTTTATGGTGGGGTTCCAGCCTAGTATTGTTTCGTCAGCTATGCGCATTATCTGAAGTTGTGTTGAGTGTGCATGAACCAAATCGTTCATCCAGAAGGATGTTCAAGGCTTCGGCCATGGACTCCAGTCTTGTCTAAATTACTCTTTCAGCGACTTTGCTCATCGTCAGTATCAGGCTGATGGGGTTATGATCCTGTGGAAAGATGTAGGTTTCATTTGTTTCGGATATCATGATGACAGTCTCTACCTTCCATCTAGAGGAAAATTGTCTGAGTCGCAGAGCGGCGTTTATAATGTTGGTTATGGCAGCTATGTCTTTCCTTGGCAAGGCCTTTAAAGCTTTTACTAGTATGCCGTCAGGCTCTGGGGTATTTTTTTTTATCGTTCGCAATAATAACGTTTATTTGTAATATTCTGATTTCGTCTGGGGATGTTGGTACTAGGAGTTCTAGGGAGAGACGTCAGTCCTTTGTAGGTGTTTGACTGTTCTGGCTAGGTGAGTTTCCGTGTCTTCCACGGCGTCAGTGTGATCGAACTCGTTTTCACGACACTGGCGAGTCTGAAAATGCTGCCTTGTCCACGTCCGTGAAAACCAATCCCATCTCATCGTGAAAGGTGGGGCAATTTGGTGAATCGAAACTATTTCGAGCTTCGCTCCATGGCGTTGCAGATAGTCTGATGTAGGTCGATAACCGCCTTTTCGAGCTGCTGCGTCGTGTCGATCCTGGAGATGTTGATGTGTTCATGGAAGGTCTGTTGGTACCTGAACCACTTCACAATCTTCTCGGCAATAGGAGCTTCACCCCCATCCTCTTCTCAGTATAGATGAGGTTGTGATTTAGGGTGCCTTCGTTTCATCATAGTTGGGTTGCTCTGTATCAGTGGTATGTCTGGTATGTCTGCTGGTTGATTTGCCATGCCAGGATAGTGGGTAATGTGACATCCTCAAAGTCCAGAAACAGCGTTGTGGAAAAGTGTCTACCCCTATGGAATCATCTATGGCGATGATCTGGGAAGAGTTAGTCCATGTCCGATCTTGTGGGGTTGATACCTCGGGGAACGTATAACAATAATACACTTTAAGAAATGGGTACATTCAAGCCCAGCTGAATGTTGAGCTGTTCGAAGGAAGCAGCTAGTGTTTTGGTCAGCGTAAAAACTTGCAGCTTTGAAACAGCGAATCTAGGTATTTCATATCATTGACGTTTGAAAATTGGGAAATGTTTCGTTCATTTGTTCGAGCGTTCTTTGTGGTTTTCACTGAATAAAAGTTATTATTATTCAAAAATAAGATGAATATCACAATCCTATATATACAAACACCTTTCCGCAATCAGTTAACAACATGTTCAGCAGAATCAAAAGCGCTAATGTGGTCACAACCTGCTGGGACAGACGATCGTTGACTCTTAGAATTAATAAAGCTGATTGCCTATTTATCATAACATATCTTCAAAGCCTAATCCGGACTTTCGCTAATCGACCCTGTCTTGTTGTTGCTACGTTGGGAGTTATGTTTTCGACAATGGGTCTTATAGCTCCAAAATCTGCTGACGCAGGATGTTCTCGCAATTACAGTCGCGCTCAAGTCAGGACTTCATGTCAGCAAGTATTTCGTCTGGCATTACCCAGACAATGTTTGAAGCAGTGTCAATATTTTTTTCAATTTGAACTAGTTTCGTTTCAACCTCAATTTGATTCGTTTCTAATACTGAAACTTTGAGGCTATCTCAGGCTATCATTTGTTTATGTTCGTTGATAGTGTCATTAATATTATTGACGCTCATATTGCTTTGGTTGATACGATCGTTAACCAGTTTAAATTGTTCCATGAGCTGATTGAAATCTCCAATGTGTAGGTATAGGTTGCTGAGCTGATCCATGACCTTGAATTTTTGTTCCTATGAATTTTGTTTTTTCTGTAAGAAAACATTATTATACCATTATTATAATTACAATACTTTTCAGATTTCTGATACATTTAAACCAGACAAATATTTAACACGATTTAAATGCGAATGTAAAAGCGTTATCTCAAAAATATAATGTCTGCAATGAAGTAATTTCGTAGAGATAACGTCATCCCTGGCGTGTCTCTGAAAAACGTCAGAAATCAAGTGGGCCGTACATCCAGCGTTTTCAACATCGATTTCACTGGCAACAGCTACTAGCCAGACTTTAAAAGCCTGACGCTACTGCAATGTCATTAACTATCACCCTATTCATGAGGATGTCAATTACTGCTACCGCCGTCTAGAGCGTTGGATATTGCATGCTTTTGATGGCATATCAGTAAATTCCAATAATGAATAATTTTTTGAAAGTTTGCTCTATTGGTGTATGTGCCCAAGGACCGGTCTCCATAGTATTATCTCCAGTATCAAGAATCAATGGGACAAAATTATATGGACAAACGAGGCTAAAGTACAAAACGAATGAGATCATCATTACACAAAGGGGTTGTTGAATGAAAAAAAAATCATACCGAAACAATAAAATTTAGTACTTGTACAAGCGGAGTACGAATTTATAGCGGGTCAATGAATGCGCCTAGAGTTGTTGTGAGCACTATAAAAATATTAGGCATCGGATGGATCTGATATTTGGTAAATTCACTCATTCATTTCAAGTCCTGATTAATATCCTCTCTCAAGAACGGTGATAGATAGAACAATTCTACGAACGACAATCGAGTCAGAGTGACAGAATTAGTTTTCTTAGGAATTTTTGATGGGTGCACTTTTATAGATCTCAACGAGCTGAATTTATGTAATTAATTTTATTAACCACTAAAAAAGTTATAGGCAAAAATATTATCTGAATGAAATATCCACAAATAATTAAATGTATGTACATTCTCGTGTTCTGATTGTGGCTATGTATCAAATAAAGTGATTACATATTTTGCAAAGCATTTTCCGTTTAAAATTTCAGAAAAATACCTGTCCCTAATTTGGTTTGATTTTAATATTATCTCCATTTTGTGTTTTCATAATACAGTATTGAATAACTCAACAATAGGTGAAAAAAAATGTATACTCCAGAAAGTACTTTCGAAGGATACACAACAAGTAATATACTGTTCAAATTCGGTTTTTTCAACGTTTTTCAGGGGGCTCACTGAAAACTCAATGATACATGAATCCAATAGCACGATATCTTACATATAAGCTAATAATACCCCTCGCATAACTTGGAGGAGGAGGGGAAATCTAACAACTTCGAGACTTAGCACCTACATCATTTAACCGCCTACATAACCCTAGCCCTAGGTCAGGTGTGAGCTGCCCGCTAACAGCCCAGCAGGGCAGGAGTAAACCCCAGCCGCTTAATGCAATATAACTCCTTCCTACCCCCTCTGTGGCTTAGTGATAGTTTGAGCATTTTTAGATATTTAAGTGTTGTAATGCGTTATACATTTTTTACCGCATTTTGAATTAAATTAATTTTTTGGATTTTTTTGTAGTAATATACTCCCAGAAAAATTAACAAGTGGAGCACACCTATACAGGAGACGAAACAAAAAAAGAACTACTGAGAGTTCACTTCCCTGGAGAACATATAGATCAGATACGAGCTATGGGAAACCCGAAAGTACTGGAGACTGTGAGGCTCCAGGCTGGGCTGGGACATGGCAAAGAAGGTCCTGACCTATGACAAAGTTCAATGGGCAATAGGCACATTTGATCCCTTCAAATCACAAGGACCAGACGGGATCTACCCTGCAATGCTGCAGAAAGGACCCGAAGAACAGCAAATCAGACTCTGTGATGTACTCAGAGGCAGTCTGGCTCTTGTGTTTATACCAAAACCATGGAGACAAGTTAGGATCACCTTTATACCGAACCCTGGAAATGCTGAACAGGATTTGGCAAAGTCCCTAAAAGCAATAAGTCTTATGTCATTTGTACTCAAGACTTTGGAGAAGCTAGGGGTTAGATATATTAGGGACGATGTGCTGGTGGAAAGACCACTGCACCGCGAACAATATGCCAACTAGTAACGATGGTGGAAAACACGCTGGAAAATAAAGAGGTACTGTTAGCGGCCTTTCTAGACATAGAAGGAGCTTTCGACAATACCTCTATAAACTCAATCACTGTAGCTCTCAGACACAGAGAAATCGAGGAACCATGTGTGGCCTGGATAGACTCAATGCTAAGAAATAGACTGATATACATCACTGTATTAAATGAGACCGTAGAAGCCAGGGCGACCAGAGGATGCCCACAAGGTGGAGTTCTATTCCCGCTTCTGTGGAATCTGATCGTGGACTCGCTGCTGGAAACACTGAACAAAGCAGGACATCGAGCCCTTGGCTATGCTGACGAAATCGTAGTCTTAGCACAGGGAAAATTCAACACAATGGTTAGAGATCGCATGCAGGAGGCACTTGTCACGAGATGGACGGGCTTAAAGGGACTCAACGTCAATCCTAACAAGGTTACCATAGTAGCATTCTCCCGAAGAAGAAAAACAGAGGGCCTAGGACCCATAAGACTTCGAGGGGGAGGACATACAGATGAAGGATGAAGTCAAGTATCTTGGAGTAATACTGGAATCCAAGCTGACCTGTAACCAGCATTTCGAAAAAATAACCAAAAAAGCGGTAACTTCACTAGTGATAGCCAGACGCACTTTTAGAAAAAAACTGGGGACTTAAACCACATATGCTGCACTGGTTGTATAGCACAGTGGTCATGCCCTCTATTTCATATTCTCCTTTGGTGTGATGACCCAAGACACAACAAAGAGCCGCACCGAGACTAAGCAAGGTGCAAAGACTTGCTTGTCTTGGAATCACGCCAACTGCAGCAATGGAGATACTCCTGGAACTGCCACCTCTCCACTTTGTGGTTCAGATCGCACCCAACCTGAACGTTGGAATGGGACACATCAGAATTGTCAGAATTGTGATCGGGGACGCGCTAGGAACAAGAACGGACCGCATTCCGAAAAGGTACTCCTTCAACAACCAATTAAAAGTGCTGGTGCCAAAGAGAACTGAATGGAATGGTTCATAGCTCAAGGATATTCTACAGGGGAAGAAAATTTGGTTCACAGACGGATCCAAGACTGAGAATGGAGTGGGCTCAGGAGTGTTCTCCAGGAATCCGAGTATTGACATCAACTACCCATTGGACTCCCATACCTCTGTATTTCAAGCAGAAGTATACGACATCCTTCAATGCGCGAAGAAAAATAATAGGAGAAACGTTGAAAACGCGCATATCAATATCCTATCAGACAGTCAAGCGACACTGAAGGCCTTGTGTAGCAAAGAAGTAACGTCCAAACTGGTATGGGACTGCAAAGAACTGAAAACTCTGTCAGACCGGAATCAAGTCAAACTGATACGGGTCCCAGGTCATCAGGGAATCGCAGGCAATGAGAAAGCAGACAAACTAGCACGAAGAGAATCGGAAATGATCCCAAACCAAGGGCAGATGCTAGTGATGATACTGAAGTGTACAATAAGAGCGTCTGTAAAAGACTGGATTGGGAACAAGCACAAAAACTACTGGGACAATGTCCCAGTAAACAAACACGGGAAAGAATATATCAAAAGACCGTGTAACAAAAGAACGGCAGACCTGTCAACGATGAACAGAAGCCAGTTGAGAATCGTTACGGGACTCCTGACTGGATATGCACCAGTGAAGGAGCACCTCAAAAAAATGGGGCAGTACGATGGAGTGCTATTGCGAAGCTCTAGATTGCAAAAGACAGGCAATTTTCGGGCAGCCATCTGGCGACCCAGAACTATACAGTTCCCACTCAATACAGAACTTGTACAAACTCGTATTGGATTGGGTTCTGTGATATTACAACATGGGTAACATACAATGGGCCAATAGGCCTAAGTGTCACCGGAGGCAATAGCCTGACCGGACATTGGGGTGGATACAAAAAATCTTATATAGAAGCCGGATTTGCAATACAACTAAAACTGGTGGTGGAATAATAGAGACTCTTTTAAGTTTGCGATATAGGTATCTCTGCCTATCAGGAAAATTGTCAACAAACAAATAAAACAAGTTCGATGTTCATTCAAGCGAACTTAAGAGTTAGATAACAAGGAACTTATAACGAATTACAATAAAAGAAATTAGAAAAGCAAAACGAAAATCTTGGAGAGAATTCTGCGAGAGCATGTCCTTCAGTGTTCATCAACATGATTTTAGATTCTCAGATTTTCAGCTGATGTAGTTCAACAAGGTTTTGTAGGTTTTTCTAAGCAACAACAAATACTCAACAAGTCCCAATCAACAGCCCTCGAACACATATGCTATCATTGATAGATCCATTCAGTTAAAATTTAGATGTCTTCATTTCGAAGTTTTAGATTATCAATAAAGTTTTATACTGAACTTCATCAATTTCAAAAGAGTAAACTCGTTAAATGAAGCCTGGTTCATTCCGGTATTACTTTGATAGTTAGTATCACGGTTAATTACGTCGTTTTCTATATTAGCAAGCAAAAATTAACATATATTACTACTGAAGGATGCATGCATACACTAACTCCTGAAAGTTGGATGCTGCCTCAATCTCATCAACTATAATATTTATAATCAGGGTCCCAATTTCCTGCCACCGCCGCCTACGCAACAGTATTTTCTTTTCTCGATCCTTGCCGATCCTGAACGAGTTTCGCCGACTCCGAAGCATATAACTACATGCTGGTATGGATCGGGAAAACTACAGTTTCGCACGCAATCAGGCATTCTTTGGATCGTCTGGAAAGTGAGTGTTTGATAGAGTTAGCTTGATCTTTGTGTGTGTCTGGTTGGGATTTTGCAAAGAGGTGAGTTTTTATCCTCCACGAACGCATAGAAGTTGCTTGCCTAACCAAAACAAAAATAATGTTTCAACTTAAAATTTCATGCATAAGCAAAAGTAACATTTTAAATCTCCCCATCTCAAACAGTTTTTCCTAGCTGACTTTTTCAGACTTTCAAAAAGGAGGATGCTGAATAATTTGTATATAGAAATATAAAAAAAGTTGGAGTTAATAGGAACTCTTATTATTAAAATGAAAGGTTCACCAAATGAGGTAATCCTGAATACAAAAATGTTTTGCTTTATCACTGGAAGCGACTGGACAAGTTTATTCTACCCATAGCAGAAGTATTTTCCGAAGCTTACAGAATTTAAATATAATATCAATTCTTATCATTTTCTATTGAACTTATTACTTTCTTATCATTTCAATATATTCACTGGACAACAATTTTATTCAAACCTCAAGATACAAAACCACTCCATCCCTGGAAAATACTTTGACACGAACTTGAAAAACAAATTCAATATTCTGGGAAATTAAATAATAATGCGTGGGCTGGTCTCATTAACGCTACTGATAACGCAACTTCCAATTCACACGGTAATAGTTCTATTCTATTAAAACTGGATTACGAATGAATGGCCTTTAATTTCCGTGAAAATGATACAAGATTTTTCGTGGACTGATATAAAGAAATACAATTTAGAGTAGAGCAATCACAGTTGTTCACAATTGGAGCACATAGTGACCAGAATAATAATTATAAATGTCGATATCAACTGATTTTTTCAAATACATCTTCTTTGTAACATTTAATGATTAAAAATTGTACAAACTTCCAATATAAACGCGGCAGTTGTTATTGAATACGTTTATGTATTAGGCAAGGATTCACCATCCGAGTGACTAATCTCGGCGCCTTCACCAGGATTGAAATTACTAACATGAATTATTAGTATAGGATCCGTTCCAGAAAACGGTTTTCCTTGCTATGTTTTATTCATTATTATTCAAAATTGTGGTAACTTTTTCTGCTACGATGAACATTATTCACTGAATTTTCCTCAACTTCGTACAATTCAAATTTTTAAGCAGAATTACGTGGAATACACGATGAAGGGCAGCCAAAAATTAAACCTTTTTTTAAATCACTGACTAAAATTTATTACGGCAAGAGGGATTAAATGATTTGTTGATTGGAGTTAGCTAATGACGAAATTTTATAACAGGAATTGCCATTGGAATTAAAATTCAAAAATACCACCAATATCTACATCCATTTTCTCTGGTACAATGAGAATATTAAAATTCTTATGCACATGTCTTAAATTAGTTATGTGTTTGGCCGCATATGGTGTGAAGAAGTCACCAGAAATTCCACGAATTTTTTTTTTTTCTAAACGGTTTTAAATCTATTTTCCTTCACGCGGAAGTTTGTTCAAGAGCACTACTCAAGATTGTAGAAAAAATATTGATCCTAAGTCATACGAAATAGCTATTTGTGTATTAAGAGATACTTTGCCGCTTAAGAAAAAAGTTTAATTTATTTTAATATTTATGTACATTTAGATCTTAAATTCAGACAGATTAACAGTTATACAATAACACAAATAACATAATAACACAATTACATAATAACATTTCAATGTTTTTTAAATACAATTATTACCTAAATCTAAAAACTATAATTTTTCTTATTATTTACAGTATTGAATATAAATGTGCAATTTTCAGAATTTTTTATGACAATGTCAGATGAAGTTTCTGATAGAGAATGAACCGGGATATCTTCTGAGTTTCTTGCTTCCACCATTGTTGGTGGTTTATTTACCGTCGGCGTCGATGTCGATCCGAAAATGTTTTCACATATAGAAATTTTGTTAGTAAGATTTTCATCTATATAACCTTTTGCTATATTAGTACTTTTTCATCCTCCATGTTTTTTCAATTATGTGATATCGCTTCCCCCATTAACTGAAAGGGTGGCAAAAGTACGCCTGAAGCAATGGCCTGTATACTCGAAAAATACATCACAGTATGACCCAATGACTTAACTTAATAAAATATCTGTACGAGACTCCTTTTTTCTATTGCAAACTAACTCAGATGAAATTAAAGAGATATTGAACACTATGAGAAATGAACATACATCAGGCTGGAATGACATTTCAGCTAGAATTCTTTTTCATCTTCCAAATCAGGCGATGGATAAATGAATCGTTCACTAGCGGAAGCTTCCCTAAATGCCTGAAGATAGCAATAATAAATCCCTTGAGGGGATAGTGCTGTTTTATCAAATCTGAGACCAATATCACTCCTACCAAATCTATCAAAATAAGTGGAGAAATTGAGAAAAGAATGATTTCATATTTGAATAAGACATGACAAGACTGAAAGAAATGTATGGCTTCAGAGATGCTCCATTGGGGTGGTTTCGCTCATTCAAGTCAGATCGCTCGCAGAGGATCTCACTAAATGGCAAGATATCTAATTCTCAGATGATATCTTATGGTGTCCCACAGGACTCAGTGCTTGATCCACTCTTGTTTCTTCTATACATCAACGACCAAGCTTTTATTAACATTAGAGGAAAATTTACACTTTCTGCGGATAATACCACAATGGCAAAGTAGGAACAATGGGGAATTGAGCGATCTTGTTGTTACAGACCTAGAGGAAGTGTAGAAATGGTATGATGCTAATGAATTATCCTCTAATTTATCGAAAACATGCACGGAATCCCGATGGAATTTTCCCAGGTAACACATTAATATCTACTGAATCTGAGATTAAATTTTTGGGACTTTATATAGATTAGGAACTTTCTTTCACATTTCAAATTCATGTATAAAATTGTCATCAGGATGTTTCGCAACTAGCGTGATCGCGAGAGAGCTGAATATGCAAATAGCAAGGGCGACATATTTTGCTTTAATTGACTCCCATCTGAGATATAGAATATGTTTTTGGGGAAATAGTTCTCAGTTTTTATTAAACACTATATTTGTTCTCCAAAAGAAAGCTGCCCGATACATTTGCAGAGCAAAACCTATAGAGCCTCTTGTAGACCGCTATTCATTAAACACAGAATCATGAATTTGAACTGTATTTTCATTTTAGAAAGTGTTTGTATGATCCACAAAAAATTCAGTTATGAAATAAATTCTAGCTCCCATTATAATACAAGGCATCAAAACTGCACTATTACATTACCAATTCCTAGAAGTTCAATGACGAAGAAATCAATAATTCACAACGCTAAAAAAATGTTCAATCACTTGTCGAGATATATTCAATTTTTCAACTTGCTTTATAATATTCAAGAATTCTCTCTCGAGGATTTACTGTTAAATAAAGCATTTTATACATTGGAGGAATTTTATGATGAAATATTTTAGTTTACCAGTGTTTTTATTATTTGTAGATATATTACCATGTTTTTGTAACTCTTAATGTATCTTATTATTTTTTTGGTACTTTTGTCTGATCATAGTGATTCAAGATTTTATATTTTTTATATTGCTAATTTTAATTATTTATATATGACGCTTTGTCCATGAGATATATCTTCGACAATAAAGTTTTTTTGATTGATTGACTGATTGATTGATTACTTACGACTACTTGCATGGTTCTGGAAGTCCAAGATACTGCACTATGTATTTTGGAACTTTTTGAACTACTCCAACTACTTGATTATTGCATTTACCATTTGAATATTTCGAAAATAGTCTACGTATTTTATAATTTTTGGGCCTGATGATGATATTTTTCGATACATTCGATTGTGACAGTGAATGTGTTGCTAGTGTGTATCTTGGATTCAGGTATTTCACAATAAGGATTGACACCGTATCTTCAAGGTCATTCATTACCATCTTGACAAGTTCGTCTCTACACGCTCCATCGATACCAAAAATTACGATCACTTTTTGCATATATCTCATCAGGAGCTTCTGTTGAAAAGGTTTTAACTTCAATAAAATGTAAGGTTTTTGACCAACAATTTAACGTTTTAAATAAGCCAATAGTGTTTTACATTCGCTAATGTTTATATCATGTTTTACTGATAGTGTAGATCTCAGCATTGAGTAAAAGACCGTGTAGAGGATTTCATTACCACGGCTTTCTCTGCAGAATACGCAAGTAGAATGTTTTCTGATATCTCCTTGGTTCCTGTTGAATGGCACCATTTTCATATTGCTTTTCATACTTGCTTCTCACTTCTCTGGCAATAAATTCAGAGCAACTGATTTTGCAGCTTGAGCAATTTCCGGGGGAATGCACGGAATTTCACTAACCTCATCGATTTTCATTGAATTTTCACGAAAAGACATTACCACGCGTTGTTCATGAAATAGTTGACATTTGTTAAATACCGTTCAACACCTACCCTCGTGTCAAATGTCGCAAAAACATTTGAAGTTTTTCTATTATAGTTTCCATGGTAACTCAGCGAGCGATTGGGCTACTTTACCACTCGGCGAGCGGCAAAGTAAAAAACACTCGCCCCTTGGAAAAATGCAACTTTGCGCTTTCTTTTTAAAGCACAAACATTATACTTTTCGCTCGGTTGTAGAAAAAGGTACTTCCCTGCACTCGCTTTGTAGTTCAGTCGACAGGTAGTTTCAGATAGAAAAAGGTCGGAAGTTAATGAAACTTTAAGATATTGTTCAGGGATGTTTGATTAACATTTTCTCAAGTTTTGGACCTCGAGGACCTTTTCTAAAAAAGTAGGGGGGGGGAAACTGCAAATTTTTCGAACTTGGTGTGGTTTTTCCTCAATAACTCTTTTGCCTTACGTTCTACAGCAAAAACGTCATTTTAATTTTTTGTAGATTGTCAAATTCCCTACGAATTTGTTGCCTCAAACATGTTTGTGTGTCAATTTGTTACCGAGATATGGCGCTTCGAAGAATAGGTAATTTTTCAAATTTCGCCACAAAATGCAGAATTCCACCCTATTTCTTCTGTTATACAAGAATTATGATGAAATGTAGTTGCTATTATAATTCCTACTTGAAACTTTAGATAACCCCCACCCCTGCTTGCCCACCAGGTGTCAAGTCGTTCCTCCCAAGGACAAGAGAGTGTCGGGCCGAGGGGAGTGTGTGATCAGCTACAGCAGTAAAAAGCTGGAAAACAATAGATGTTAGAACTCTGCTCCTGTGGAACTGCGGAATGCAAACGATGAGCCAATATTCAACATAAAAGGCTGAAATTTGTCTATTCTACCTGGGCTACCTAGACCTATTTGTTTTCGATTTTTGAGGTCATATTAGATCACTTTTCATTTTATTCTTTCAACATGACTCTATTCATTATTCCAAGAAGAAATCAAAAAATAGTAATTATAGAAGGGTATAAGTACCTCAAGTAGAATAGCACCGTTTAGATTGGGGAAGAAGAAAATTTGCAGTACCTACATGAAGGATACCTCCCTCTCTGCAGTAGTGGTCCCGTTTCTCACAACAAACGCTACTACTCAGCAGATCAGCGACACTGGAGAAAAGTTCCTGGTAGCAGTTTATGGAGGCAACATTGACAGAGACAATCTCGACGACCTAAGGTACCAATTATTCATACGATCAGTGACGAAGGCTAAATTACAACTAGCCCGCCTACCACCAACAAGGGAAGCTCCCTCCGCACTTACCAGCAAGTAGAGGCATGGTTGGGCAATGATCTCCTCCCATCAGTATGGGGCTGGAGCCTAACCACACGAGGGGTACTACCAATCCCCACAGCAGGTCTCCGATGCTCAGCAATGTGCAAGCACTGCACAGGCCACTCCTGCGAAAACGCCCCCGCAACTGATTTGATCGAGGATGACTCACCAGAAATGTTGGACGAAAACGACGACAGCGACATCATTGACAGCCTTATCGCTCAGGAGGACGACGAGCTGTTACGAGCAGAACCAGCGGCTCAGAAATCTCGGCAGGAAATGTAATGAGTACTAATGAGTACCTACCCACTATGATTAGCTATAATATCTTCATTCCTCAATATAATATATGCCTTGAGAATAACTTAATATTGTTAATTACATTAATTTTTTTCACGAAAGGACAATGTCTTTTTTTTTTCCTGTCCTGGGATAACTATGTAGGGGAACGGGGGGATATCAATCCAAAAAGTAACTGATATCAATACCAAAATGATGTGAATAGGTATGGTTGGCTTTCATCAGAAAGTTAGCTTTTGAGAATTGGGGTTGGGTGGGGAAAGGAGTAGTGGGGTGTCCAAAGCTGGTGACTTCAACTAAGAACCATAATTACTACAACATTTCATCATAATTCGGGTATAACAGATGAAATAAGCTGTAATTTTGCATTTTTTTTTGTCATTTCTTAGCAAATTTTGAAATATGACCTTTTTTTTGACGTGCCATATCTCGGTAGCGAATTCACATACAAACATGTTTTCACAGTGAAAATTGTATAAAATTTTACGTTCTACAAAAAAGTATCGATATGCTTTTTCCGTAGGACGTAAGAGAAAAAAGTAATCGAGAAAAAACCGGAGAGAGGTAAAAATTTTGCAGTTTTCCCCCCCTACTTTTTTCGCACAGGGTCCTCGAGGTCCAAAACATGAGAAAATGTTGATTAACCATCCCTGAAGAACCTCCTGAAGTTTCTTTAACTTCCGACCTTTTTCCACCTCACCCCACTTTTTACAACCTGTCGACTGAACTATTGGGTTAATCGGGTACGGCAATCACATGCAGGAAAGATACTCTTTCCTTTTTTGTTAGGATAATAACTATGTGTTTTAAATAATAGTTGTCACTATATTCTGGTGGAGTTTTATTACATTTTTTTTTCAATTGCCCTGTGCTTTAGAACAATACGGTTTGAATAATAATCTGAATAAATATTATTCTGAATACATTCCATAATTATTTTTTTTAACAAGTATTAAAATAATCGAATGATACCGCTTCACGCGTTACAATAACACAATCAACGTTGGCTGTGGAGTTGCAAGTTTCTTTTAGTTAATAGATATCCTAGTCGACGTTTGTGTATCGTAAAAAGCAGAGCTGAATCAATATTCAATAAAAAATTTATCATGAACTCACCCATAAACACTCACTGAGTGTACCCAAAGGCTCAGCTAATTATTATTTGCTTACTGATGTTTGGTAGTGTACCTATTCACTTTTCAGCTGTACGAAAATTAGGAAAACCAACTTTGGCATCTAGGCAGCTCACATCACACTTGCTTCACAACAAGGTATGTGGCCGCCTGAAGAAACCGATGCACTCGAAAAAAAATTCTCGCGTACTGAGGCCTCGAACCTCGAACCAGAGTCCTCTGAGCTATCGGCCACCCATTGCAATACAATCTTTGTTCGGTTTGTACAGAATCTGAACATATTCTAGTTCATTATTCAGATGTAAATTATTCAACGTATTTGGTGAACAACAGTGGCCTAAATTCTGAACAAGAAGTAGGTACAGCTGTCAAGTCAAGGATATTTCCACTTACAGCTAGATACTTACGGGTAGGGTAACTTCCTGAAAAATTATTTTTTGCATATGTCACTTGATGCGCTAAAACTACCAAGTATAACATTTTTAGTAAAAATGCTTGACGTGCTTGGGATCGTATGTTAACAGGTAATACAAATTTTGAACAAATTAAGCGATTTTTTTTATTTCAGTCATATTCTTCCAATAATAGGTATCAAATATATTGATCAATAATTATAGGGAATATCAAAATCACCTTTTCTCAAATAGGAATGACTATATATGTCCGATTCTGGATTGAAAAACCGTGAATCTTCTACCAGATTCTATGAAATTTCAACTTTTAAATCTTGTAGGTATATTGGAGTTATTCAACCTCTGAGTTACCTTATAATTTGAATCAGATGAGACACGAAGTTGATTTTTCACTGCAGAAATCAGCTCGTAGAATTTTGATTTATATGATGATGTTATATGCCCCTTGAGGAAACATGAAGTTGAGTGGAATACTCAACCCGTGTCACAGAGCTAGATTGCTAAAACAAGCAGCTAACAAATTATGCATGAATTATGCAGTTGGGACGTTGTTCAAATTGATTCACATGAGAACATCCATGAATTACGTGAATATTTTGTTTCGCGGAAATGAAACGGAGTTTCCAAGTGGAAATAAATTTTTAACTAAATAAACATTTCAGAAATAGAATGAAACGATATGTATTCTGCAGCACAACGTGTACGGATGAAAACGTTTTCTACATTGAAGATAATATTCCTCTAAGCACGAATATAAGAATAGAATTTCTCATTCGAAAAATATTTGTTTGATACGAATTCAATGAATGTAGAGAATATCAGTTAAAGTTGAAAAAAATTTTTTCGATCTGCATTTTTGCCCCGAGCTGATGAAGCAAGTTATCCACCATAAGGAATTCCCCAGTTGTTTTTCAGCTCAGCTATTTATTAGTCTATGGGTCCAATTATGAATGTATAGAATAATTTACTTGCAATACTTATTTAGATTGAGAACATTTTCTTCAAACAAAATTTTTGGACTGAGCTAATAATAGAGCCAGTTATCCAGCAAAAGGGATTTCCCAGTTAGGGCCGGTTTTTAAACGTTTATTTAAGAGTCTCAGCTAGCTGGCTGACAGCTACTAATCTTTGGGTCCAATAATTTCTTCAAGCTAGATTTTTGGCCTGAGCCAATGAAGTCAGATATCCAGCAAAAGAAATTCCCCAGGTAGGGCCGATTTTTCAAGGTTTATTTGAGAGCTTCAGCTAGCTGGCTGACAGCTACTTATCTGTGGGTCCAATGAAGAATGTAGAGAATAATTTATTTGCACTACTCATTTAGTTTGAGAACATTTTTTAGAGCTGAATTTTTGGCCTGCGCTAATGAAATCAGTTATCCAGCAAAAGGAATTCCCCAGTTAGGGACGGTTTTTCAAGGTTTATTTAAGAGTCTCAGGTAGCTGGCTGACAGCTATTGATCTATGGGTCCAATTAAGAATATAGACAATAATTTACTTGCAATACTTGTTCAGGTCAAGGTTATGCCGATGATCTAGTCGTCACCATTAGGGGGAATCATGACGGAGTAATCTCCGACCGCATGCAATTGGCCCTAAACTCAATCAGAAGCTGGTGCGGTAAGGAAGGACTCAACGTCAGTCCTAGTAAAACAGTGTTGATTCCATTCACCAAGAGGCGAAAGTACGAACTTGAAGCACCAACTCTGAATGGAACCCAGCTAACATTTTCCAAAGAGGTGAAATATTTGGGAGTTATAATAGAGCAAAAACTGACTTGGAGCAATCAAATCAACCACATTCTTTCCAAAGTTATAGCAGCAAGCTGGACATGCCGCCAAGTCGTTGGTAAGACATGGGGTCTGAAACAAAAAATGATTTATTGGTCATACCAAACAATCATTAAACCCATGGTATGGTGGAAAAAAAATTCAACAAATTTCGGTACAAGTCAAGCTACAGAAAGTGCAGCGGCTAGCCTGTCTGGGAATCACAGGAGCAATATTTAAGTGCCCTGCTGCAGCACAAAAGAACTCATAGGACCCTCTTGCAATCTACATCTATTTAAATTGAGAATATTTTTCAAGCTGAATGTTTGGCCTGTGCTGATGTTTCTAGCAAAGGGATTTCCCAGTTTGGGCCAGAGATTTCAATGTTTATTCAAGAGTCTCAGCTAGCTATACTCATTTAGAATGAGAACAATTTTTTAAGCTAAATTTTTGGCCTGCACTAATAGAGCCAGTTATTCCGCAAAATAATTTTTCCTGTTAGGGCCGGTTTTTCAAGGTTTTTTAAGAGTCTCAGTAAGCTGGCTGACAGCTATTAGTCTATGGGCCCAATAATGAATGTAGATCACTTACAATATTCATTCAGACTGAGAATATTACGTTCAAGCTGAATTTTTGTCCTGAGCTAATAAAGTCAGTTATCTAGCAATAGGAATTTCCTAGTTAGGGCTGGTTTTTCAAGTTTTTTTCGAGAGCCTCAGCTAGCTGGCTGACAGCTATTAGTATATGGATCCAATAATGAATGTAGAGAATAATTCATTTGCAATATTCATTTAGATTGAGAACATTTTTTACACGCTGAATTTTTGGCCATAGCTAATGAAGCCAGTTATCTAGCACAAGAGATTGCTCAGTTATGGCCAGTTTTCCAATGTTCATTCAAGAATATCAACTAGCTGGCTGACCACTTCTAATGTTTGGGTCCAATAACGAGGGAAAATGAATTATTACCCAACCTTCGAGACTTTGTATATATGTTCTTCAACATGTTATCAAAAACCACATATAGCATGTTATCCAACTTGAAGGATAGATGAACGCAGTCTCAAAGGTCCCTCCCGAGGACTATCGGCCGTCAGCCAGCTAGCTCCATATTAACTGAACGTTGGTTCAGTTGATGACTAAAACCAAAAACGCAACCACAGTTTACGAGCACTACAATTTTCTGTGAAAGCTCTAGTGCCAAGTGATGATATTTGTGAATTGTGAAATGCTGTGAAGGGCATAGAAAATACCAAATACCCATTATGGGACATTCAACAGAGAGATCATAATAATTATGATTTGGTTTCGAATCAGTAAAACAAAAACTTAAGTGATTCTGGGAGTACCTAACCTCCCCTCTCCACTTCACTTCCAAAGGCACTGCTTGCATTTAATGATTCTACAGAATCCATAACCAAACCCAAGATATTCGTCTTTTCACTCTGCCATTATTGCGAGGAAGACATTTTATTGTAACTTTTCTGTTCCCGAGGAAAGAGTGATTTCATATATATCGTTAAAATAACTAACTCAGGAATCCAATGTTTTTGCAGGCTATGATGAAAGCTGTCGTCGCCATACTAGCTTTCTGCTTCGTTGGAAGGGAAGTGAAAGCTTGGGGAGGATTATTCAACAGATTCTCGCCGGAAATGCTGGCCAATATGGGATACGGTGGACATGGAGGTGGAGGATTTTCGGTGAGTTGAATGAAAAATTACAAAGAGAGCGGGAAAAAAGATTAAAACGTGAAAGTTTATTGGTTAACTGATAAATAGTATTGAAAATCTTTAAATTTATCTAGAAAAGAAGAAAAAAATGTCTTCGACTGTCTTTAAACCTGCTATTTTCATCCTTTAAAGCTTCAATACTACACACCACTGAGATTACCACTAGAAATATTCACATGATTGATTTAAATCAAATGAATATGGTACCGCCATAGACAACTTTTATCGTGCTGATGAGTTGGTAACAACGAAAAGATTTTTTAACTTCAGTTTAAAAGGTCTATAAGATTCAGAACCCAAATTGTCACGACTCACAAAATTGAAAACAACTTTTCCTGATGAAATTATGCTGAACTTTCTGAAATACGGGTACTTTACTCCAGTACAATTTTTATATTTTTTGACCTACCCTGTATGCTGTTTGACTTGCAAAAATTATGGGTGCACCTAATACGATTATCGAACCTGCACCAACTCTGTGCAATAATAAAAAAATTCTCATATGCACACTTAAATATAGTCACGCTGTATAAAGCGAAGAGAAGCGGCCCCAGCCTGGATCCTTGAGGGACTCCATACTATATGGATAATGTTTCTGACGTTTCGTGTCTAGAGTAATAATCTGTATCGGGGTCGACAGAAAGCTACTGATGGGGGCTGCGTAATTTTTTGTGTCAGAGACTTCATTAGCAAAAAAAAGACACGCTTTCCTTGACCTGATTATGTGTCTTGACGAAACTTGGTGATCGATATTTGATGTTCCAATTGGGTGAGAGAGTGGAAGTTGCATTTAGGTGTAGGTAAAACAATTGCCACGAAGGAGATAAATGATAATAATAATAAAAATAATCATTCACTTTCCATCAGAAAATTCACAAAATTATAAAGGAATAGTCAAATTGAGGGTGAAATCAAGAGAACTCTCCTGAACTAAAAAATAATTTCTCATAAGTAAGTATACACAGAAATATTATCACTCTCTTTTAACATGTCAGGTACCTACATTATTTAACATTTCGATCCAAGATAGTTTGGAGAGGCGGACGATATTTTAAATCTGGTGTAAGGGATACAATAATAATAATAATAATTTGTCTTCATTCATATTGTATAGTATTCGAAATGTTCGATACAAAGAATTGAAAATAAATAATATTATTTAAAAGTGTGTGTCACGATATGAAATAGCGTTGAAATAGTTGTAACAAGTAGAAAAAACAAAATTTATTTTGGGATTCTATGTCAAAGTTTGGATTCCGAAAATGTGCGTGTTCCAGATAGTTTTGATGAACCATAAATGAGTGACACGGAACTCCGATTTTTAGTATGTTGGTACTCTTTGACTCACTGAAGAAACTATTAATGAACACCAATCTTAAGTAAAATGTATAGCTACTTGAAAAGAAATCAGGTCCAAAGATAGTTTTCTTGTAATCTGAGAAGGTAGAAAAGTTTGACATCGACTAACACAGAATAAAACATCGTAAAATACGCTTTTTCCCTACTGCAAAAAACGGCAGAATTATAATAACATAGACAATGAAAAATGGGTCAATGAATCTGTTTTCGTATCAAACTCATCTCTAAAAGAACTGTCCTCACTCATCGATTGATCGATGTCTACAAAAATGCGAAAAACGATCACATTACACTAACAAATAAAACTAAAAAGAATATTGCCAAAACAAAATCACCAAATCCGAGTGTGGTTTCCGAAGAAACCAATAGGAAATATGAACCAAACAATATTTTTATTGAATAAATGGATTGCCAACTGAAGACCCCCTAAATCATAGCAACTGAGCTCGATACATTTTTCTTAAATGAACCATATGAACATTCTTTAATAATAACTTCAACTTGCGGAGGTACTCTTTTTCTTCAACATTATACTGGACAAGAATTTTGTATCATATTGGGCAAGAGATTGAAGAAAAACAAGTTTTTTAGTCCAGACGAAGTACAGTTATTTCTACGGAAGAAAATGCTTCATATAGTAATAATACATGTCATAACAATTTTAATCAACGTCTCATTCTCTGAGGGCACTTTTTCTGAGATAATCAAGGAAGGAAAAGTTGTTCCAATACATAAAAAAGACTCCAAAGATGATGAAAAATCGCAGGACAGTATCTGTTCCATTCTCATTTTCTAAGGTATTCGAATACGCATTTTTAGATACTCTCATAAAGGACCCCGTAGGTACTTTTTATAGGTAAAATGGTTCTCGGTGAAATTGTCTGAATTTTTAGTATATTGTAGTATTCGATGTATTGATTGAACGTGCAGAATCGCAAAGTACGTTGATGGATAGATTCTGAATTACAGGGCGTTCACAGCAAAAATCCGTAATTTTTATTAAATTAGGATAAGTTAGGATCTATATAACGCACTTGGCACATAAATAGCTATAGGGATATTATAATCACGCAAATAAAGTTCTTGCGAGCGGTAGCTTCAGCTTCGAAACAAACTCATCCACTTTCATGAACGCAATTTTCTCATAAATAAAGCCGTAAATCCTCGCGCTTTCAAGAAATATTACATTTACACCGGCGTCCTCCCTCATTTTTCTTCAATGTTCATTTTATGAGGTGGGTAAAAATAGCGTGATAGCATCGCGGAATACAAAATACCTCGTTAAATTTGCCGGAAGATGTTTTGAAATAAATCCTCCAGGAGTTTCTCAAAGTTGCAGCTGAATGCTGCGCTGAATAAAAGACGTGCGATGAAGTTTTAGAATTTCAAAAGTGGAAAATATATTCTATTTTCAGGACATTCGTGATGAAATTGCGTGTCACTTATTGAAGGAAATAATTTGTCATTTCCTGAAGCGATGACGAAAAGCCAATAAAATATCGAGGAAAATCCTGGAAATAAAGTAAAATTAACAAATTCCAACTGAAGATATTTCCTTCATAGAAGAACTCTGGTACCCGTTCAATTCGTAATGAAATTATGTACGCTATATTTCAAATGGACAGATATGTAATTCGCGCTGAACTCAAATTGAAATGAAAAAATGAAATAACCAATACTACCCAATGACTGAAAAAAGGAAACATTGAGCCCTATGCTGTATCACTTCCGTTAAAAATAACATCACCGTTATTCGCCATTTCCGTTATTTTGCTAGTGCCAGCATATCATTATCATTATATATTACATATATTATTGCCAAATATATGGGGTGAACCTTGAAAAACCTATGGGGTAGAGTGCTTTTATTGTAAATGAAATGCCACATTTATTATCACATTTTTTTAGCATTCTAGTGACACTTCATCACCACTTGGGACATTTTTTTGTCAAAATATCATCTGTAGATGCATAATGAAAAATCTATCACTTTCGTCACGATTATAGAATTCAAGTGGAAATAATAATAATACTACCGGATTTGAATCGACAGAAGTATGACCGGCAATTCTAAAGGTGGATTCATGCAATCATAAATCTAAGCTTAAATGAATTTAAAACTAAAACTAAGAATATAAAACAATGTAATGAAATGGATGTGTTCACGCAAGAAACTAAGCAATTAAAACTAACATCAAAACTAAGAAAGATGGCCAACTTTCAACTAAAAAATTAATTTCTTCCATAATTCACGACAGCACATGCGTCAAATAACAACTAGCCGCGCTGGAAAAGGTTATATTGAGGTTATGTTATTTTTAATCGGAGCTTTTTATTTATTATTTCGTATCAAATAGTATCAGATCAGAATGGATGCAGACGGACATCTGATTGAACTCGTGGAAAAATTTTTGTTGATATATGATAGGAAACATTGATTTTAAACATAAATTAGCCAAAGAAATTGCCTGGAAAACGATTTCCGAGATTTTGCAAGATACTGGTAAGTACTTTAATATTTCATTGTTTTAGTAATTTATAAATTATACTAAAATAGCTATGTGTGTACAGGGATAACATTCAAATTATATGTTTTCAGCTGAGAGTGTAGCTGCCAGGTGGGTTATCCTGAGGAATCGTTATGCGACTGAAAAAAAGAAAGGAAAATACCAAACCTTCAGGATCTGCGGCTTACAACACGTGCCCTCTATTCAAAAAGCTGCAATTTTTGGATGAATTTTATAATGCAAGGAGGTAATAATATGGATTGTTTACTTTTCCAAAGACTCAATGTTTTCTTTCAAGGACTCTGGGCAATGTCTCTTCCACTGCTTTGCCAAATTCTGGTGAACAATCCCAGCAATCATCCCAGCAATCATCCCAGCAATCCTTACCCTGGATTGATCAAATTATGATTGAAGAAGATGATGTTATAGAATTAAGTGGTCCTGATTGTACAGAAACAGCAGGCCCATCCACCAACATACCATCCACTGACATACCTGTTTCAAGGAAAGCTCTGGAGGAACATAAGGAGAAAGTGCTCTCCTCTTCACAAGACATACTCTACTAAACATGAAAAGTTCAGCGAATCATCTTCACAATACTTTTCAAATAATGGAAAGAGTGATGAATTCAGACAAGTGGGAAAATTTGGAAGAGCAAGTTCAGAACCATTCAAAAATATGACAAAGTGAAGTGAAATCCCTCCACAAAGCTATAAAAAAATGGAAAGTGTAGCAAAAGAATTGGAAGTTTAGAAAAGAAGAAATTGAAGATGTCGAAAAGGACGTTTGCTACCCTTCCCAAATATTAGAAAAGGAAGAACTGAGAAAATGCAGATATCATCCAAATCTAGCTAACGAAGAACCAACTACCAGCGTTGAAGGCATCAAAAAAAAAAAGAAAACCAAACCCATGACCTGGTCAAAGAAAGTGGAGAGGAAAGCACCAAAAAAAATGTGAGGCTTCACTCTTCATACAGTTTGCTGAAAAATGTCAAGAAAGGCGAAAACGAGAACAAATATTCCTTGAAAGTGTCTCCCTTGAAAATAAAATTGACCTGTTTTTTTACATTCCTCATATTGTTCACTGGTGTTTAAGGGTGGGAAGTTTTCAATTTGACACCCTGTATATTACATATGTTGAGAAATTACAACCCAACGCAAGTCATCGCAGATGCCAGTTCAGTAGGATTGGATATTCAAGATACTTCGAAAAAAAAAATAATCAACTATTTATTCAGATAATTTGTCAATTTTTTCAACATTTTCTAAAAAAACTCAATGTTACCCTAGTAATCACTGTTACTTTTAGTTGAGGGTTGTGAATACTATTCGACTCAAAAGATATAAAGATATATTATGTCCCCTTGTGCTATCCAGCCATTCTGTATGTTTCAAAAGTAAAAGTACTTTCTCCAGTCCCAAAGCTTCAAGAAAATTAAGGATACAGGGTGGCTTCAGATTAGGTAAATATCCCCCTTCTATTTAATGATCTACCGAGTGTCGCGATCTCGTGTTTTGCAGGGTAATTCTCTGATAGTCAGAAACTCAAAACTGGATGTAGAAAATTAGCTACTAATCTAGAAGCAAATTATAAGAACGACAATGTAATACGCTTGACCAGAGCCCTTTTCAGAATCCAAAACCTACTGCCAGATACAATTGCTATAGTCATACAATCTCTCTATTAAATTACATAATACCGATGCATGAGCATTACAGGTGTGGATTTTGCTTGAAATGACAATAGTCTGGTTATAAAAACGGACCATCCCGCTTAAATCGCGGGGGTGTTCCAAGTGTTTCCCTCTACAGGGATTATTAGGATGCAGCCGAGAAATGGACTGGTCAAAGTCCTTTGTTTGGTACACAACTGGCTGTCCGCATCCTCTTCCTTCCCCGAATAGTAGAAGAGGAGAAAGTAGAGGAAATTTTTGTTTATAATATGTTATTCGATAAAGAATATTAATATATCTACGATGTTCAAATATTATTACTCAAAACCAGCCAGTTTAATTATTATCGCGTATCTACGAATTCGTTTACTTTCAATCCATCGCCAAATACAGACTTGTTCATTTTCAAAAACCTCCAAGTACGTGCGACCAAAGGGAAAGCCTCATTTTTGTCATGTGACCACGTGTTTCCAGCATTTTGATTTCGATTATACCTCGTCGTTATAAATCTAAAATTTTATAAGGATGCAATGGAGAACCAAAACATCCAAGATTTACCAAGCTCTTCTACATTGACAGAAGAATTCTCCTGCGACCAAAACCCAGAAGATGATACAAGATTCGTTCAATCAGATTGTTGGTGTTTTTGAAGTTTATTGCTGTATTAAAGAAATATTTAGTTTATAAGTTTGTTCCATAATATAAGAACGTTCAAGCTTGTTTATTACTTCGTTTTGCTTGAGAATATTAGTTAGTTAATTCTGTAACTACTTTTCTGAAAAAAATGTATAAAAGATAAACCAAAAATGGAGTTTAAAAAGGACCTGGAAAGGAGATGATGTTTAAGAAACAGTATTCCTTTTATCGCCTGTATCAAGCAAAACACTTTTTCGCGTTTTTCTTGAAACTACATACTTGGCGGGTTTTGCATTTAGACGGCTCAAATACCGTCAGTATTCTAGTTCTGGTCTGGATTAAAGTAACTAAACATAACCACAAAAAAATTAAGAATTTTGTTTTGTTTTAGAGATCCGAAGGAGATGACGGAATTCTAGAAGAATATGTTAGCGAAAACACTGACGAAGAACCATGTTACGGAAAGCGTTGTACTGCAAATGAACACTGTTGTCCAGGGTCAGTGTGCGTCGATGTAGATGGAGGTGAGTGCTTTCTAAACGGAAAGAACATGGAGGCAATCGATGAATCCGCATGAAATGTAACACGAATGATAAATCAATAACTCCTTTCTCATAAGAAATGATGTTACTAGTCAGGTATTTTTGACAAGTATCAATATCAATTGTTAATTTCACAATGCCATCTCAGAAACTAGTCAGGTATGTCTTCACCAAATATTTGAATTGTTTAAATTACTAATGGCACATGTGGTATCAGATAGGTAACTGCTGGATTATTTCAACAAACTATGAAGCACCTTGTTGGGCATCGTTTCAATGTCATTATTCAATCAAAATATTCCTCACATAGTCCAGAGGGAGTCAAAAAAAATCTAGAGACGTATTATAGAGCTCTTCGTTTCTTTGGTGAAAGCTTACAGATGTCAGGATCAAAGATAGAACAAGTGGCAATGCTCGGAGTCACTGGTGCATGTCCAGCATGTCGACAATTGGACAGGAGGTGATACTGAACTTCCTCCTCTACATTTGCACAAGCGGAGGCGAGAAGAGAAGAATTCATATCAAAGTGCCTTGGCCAATAGAGGTTGTCGACACATCTCACATGCCATCAGACAAAATGACTGCAACTTACTCCTTTGATGGAACATAAACCACCGTCATGGAAAATAAGAAATCCACATCAAATGTAACACCAAAGCTGCCAAGGGGAAATTTGGTATAAGCATAGCTTTCAGACAAGCAACAGGGTATGTGCTAGAATATACGGAGAGAGACTGAGGCATGACATGAGTCTGAGCCTTGGTACTCACGCCACCGTATTTCAACCTGAGGTAACAGCTTTTTCCGTCTGCACAAGCGAGGTTCCAAGGAGGGGTCCTAGAAACCCACCCATAACTATTCTCTCCAGGAGTCAGGTGGAAATTAAGGTATAATGCAGGTTTTCTTCCAAATGAGTTTGTGGGACACGTAGAAACCTCATTGACCTGAGAGCACAGAACAGGGTGCAATTTGTTTGAGTACCAGATCACACGGGCATCCAGGGTCATGATAGCGCAGACGCCCTAGCAAGAGCGGAGCCAGCAACAACTCCCATTGGTCTAGAACCAACCTGTGGAATCCGGTTGGGAGAGATAAAACAGAACACTAAGATGAGGGTTGAGAACCATCATCAATCTTTCTGGGAGAAAACTTCAGGCAATACTCACAGATAAATTATTATGATGGACCAATCGAACTGCTGTCATGACACCGTTCCGAACTAAGCCAGAACTCTCTCAGGAAGGTGGTAGGACATCTGATAAGAAACTGCCACCTGGAAAAACATGTACATTTGCTGGGGATACAAGACTCCAACATCATGCAGGTTATGTGATGAGGACGAAACCTTCCGAGTATAGAGTCTTGATGTACCATTAGTAATGCCAATATACTTTCTGGCACTGTCAAGATGTCTATTCTCGGACTTTGACGTATACAAATCCAATGTATCTCAGTCCAATGCACGGTGTTTGTATCGCTCTACATTATTTCAAAAGTTTAAATTGTCAACATCAGTCTAATTCGGTCTTATAGACTCGAGAGTCATTTCATCTATCTCCCTGAGGGAGTTACGGCTCAGACTGGTTTGATGTTTTGACAGTATGCTGGTTCTGATCAAATGATAGTGGTTTTTGCTCTTTCTATTGCTGAAAACTATGCTTTTTCATTCTCTTGAAGGAATTATTGGAGCGTTATTGAAGTTCTAATGTTTTACCGAATGAAAGCAAGTGATGTCTTCAACCATGTCTATTTTTCCACAGAATTTGGTCCAGGTTAGCTTCAATTCGGACTCTACTGAAATCTGCAGATTATTACTGGATATTTAAAGAGCTCTATTGATCTCTTCATTTCTTTCCTCTGCTAAAGGGACGATCGTGGTTGTATTGGGAATTACCGTCAAGGTAAGGTTCCTCTTCTATACATATGTCAGGGACTACTCTATCATAGTGGGGAGGATAACACTCCTTCTCTAAGGGCTACCGCTTGTAGCTTCCAACACTATTTTATGTCCCCAAAGAGAAGGGATTGGACCACCCTGCTTCTGATCATAGGATGATTTTCCCGGCTTGGTAAAAATACCACTTCGTTAGACCTCCTCCAGGTCTTAGATACCTAACCATAGGACAGGTTCCTCCTGAACAACCTGCATAGCATCACTGATTCTCCTCCATAAAAAACAAAAAGTTCAGGTGGCCTACTCCAACCTTTTTCAAGTGATGATGTGCAATTGCTATCGACTTTGCTGAAAAAATACCCGCTCCTTCATTTTCTCTCTTGTCGAATAAGAAGGACTCGTTATATTCTCTCCATTTCTCAATTCTGTAAGACTATTTGAGTAGACATCGAGCTGTTCTTAGGATTCTGAACTTCAACATTGAACCTCCTGTTTCGTTTTGATTGTGAGTCAACTTTCTTTGGAATGTGGAGAATATCGCATCTTGTTGACTGACAGCCGCCTCCTCAGTTCCCTCGGTCCCTCATCTGGATAATTCCATAGACTCGAGGATTGCCGATATGAACTATCATATATCCCTCAGTCGGTTTTCCTCTATTTCCTCAAGAAGGTTATGCCTTTGCTGCTTCCGGAGACAGTGATGGTCTGACAAGGTTGGCTGGTTTAGGTGGCATCCTCTGATGGACGGGTTGACCCATTGGATTGCCCATATGATGTCTGTGACTTTGGATCTAAAGCGTATTATTTAACAAAGTTTTCTCTCATATAATAAGGATAACTATCGCAACATTTAATGTATGCTATGCTGCTGTACCTTCAAATCTCTTTACTTAAAATTCGTCTTCAGTTCAAGTGACACTTCAGTGCCTGAAATCAGGAAAGAAATTATGATTTTAGTCTTTGATGTGCGAAAAGTTACCTTTCTATGAGTTCTGTTTTTCATTTCCAGTTATCGGCTCTTGTCTTTTTGCCTATGGACGACGAGTGGGAGAGTTGTGCAGGAGGGACAGCGACTGCGAGTCAGGTCTGGTGTGCGCAGAGGCTGAAGTGGGAGTTTCCACGAGAGTTTGCAGGCCGCCGGTACACCAAGACAAACAATATTTGGAAACATGCAATATGTCCAGCGAGTGCGATATTGGTCGAGGACTATGCTGTCAATTACAGAGGCGTCACAGGCAGGCACCTCGAAAGGTAACAGATGCAAATTTTTATTCTTCCAAGAAGTGGCATGTTTCTTGGTGGTAATTTTTTTATTACAGAGTAGCAATAGTCATTTAAAAAATTTGGATCTTCAATTCCTAGGTTATTTTTGAAAAAAGAGTGTATTTGTTAATTTTTTTAAAGGCCAAGGACTCCAAGACAAGCTTTCATAGTATAGATTGCTCTCCTCCTCGAGTGTTATTGCTTGATATCGAGTCAAAACCAACTTAAAAAATTAATGTCCAGCTTGAATGTTTATTTATATGCATAACTTCAAAGTGATTGAATTGAATGAATGTAAGAATTTCAGGTATTAAAACTGATCATCACAAGTATTGTACTCGATTCATGTAAAAATTTACTTCTCGTTTTATACTCAATGTTTATGTTCTCAGAATATCATTCACGTGAATTTTTCCAGGTCTGTTCGTACTTCAAGGACCCCCTAGTCTGTATAGGTCCAGTGGCATCAGACCAAATAAAAAGCTCCATTCAACATACCGCTGGTGAAAAGAGACTCACTGGGTTATCAACTTATAAGAGACCCATGCACTAAATCATACTTTTCATTTAGAACTGTAGCAATCTACTAAGTGTGAAATATTGGGAAGGGTGGGAATAGATTCAACATAGTTTTTATTCAATACCACTTGTCGGGATCTTATACAGAATCATCTACAAAGAAAATGAAAGGTAATTTCTACCTCTTTGAAGATTTTCCCACTCTTTCCCAAGTGATCTCATCCATACACAGTGAAAATATTCTAGAAGGGGCCCGACAGTGATGTTTTTTGAAAATGTTCTATAGTTTTTCCATATACAGAGTTGTTCATAATTCACAATGGTGAACTATTGCAGATCCTTTCTTCGACAAATAAGTCCTATCAGTTTGATAATAATAACACCCCTCATGTTTTCATATTTAATCAGGTTTTCTGGATTGAAAAAACTACTTCTTTGGATAGATAAGACACTGTGTGTCGATGAGATTGATTACAATGGCTGTATAAAATGTCAAACTGAAAAAGTACTTGGTACGGATTACTTATTGGAATACTATAATATGTTTGCACCACTAGATTGACTGACATTTTTAAGCGATCTGTATCAAGTTGAGTTATATCTATGTTGAGAATATACGTATATGGAGTTAATTAAGATTCATTGGCTGAGGTATTTACTGTAGGACATTAGGTTTCAATCAAATTTTTGGCCTAGGCATTATAGACTAAATTCATCGAAGGACTAGATTTATAAGGTGACTTCGAGTAATATTAGAAAACATCATGAGACTTACAATTTATCTCATTACATTATTTATGGAATAATTGTCCACGCCCTTCACCGGGACTTCCCCATCAGAACGGCCAAAACGATATACGATTTGAAACTCACAGAAATGTTTGTGTACAACCAGGCATTTTTATGTAGACGGCACAAATTGTTTACAGAGTAATATATCTTTTCAACATTTGACCGTTCATCTGTGATCATTTGATCTGAGTTCCGTCCATTAACTCTTTCGGTACCAGTTCAAGGAAAAAGTTTTGGTTTTAAGGATACTGTCAGTGATATCGAAAGAGTTTCGGACTTGTACTATAATAGAGCGCAAATACTTCTCGAAAGTACGAGATTGATACATATCATACTATACATATCATATTACTATATCGATGTTATATTATACTGTAAAACAATATTTAATAAATGTCTACCAGCAATTGAGCCTACCACCTCTTTTTTGATCTGACCTTTTTATGCAGGATGTGTTCAATATATCGATTCCCCAGGAATTGTAGCCGATTGTGCTCTCTCTATAGTGTGTTCGGTCTGGATCGCAGGACAAATAGCGAAGTTAATGGGTGAGACAAATAAACATATAGTCTAGTCAACAAGTGCCATTTAGACCAACTTTTTTCAGCAGTCTCCGAAAATTATGATTGAGGTGTCATTCGATTCGGAATGACATCCAGATGATTTTTGAAAAAAATGAAGTTCCGCATGAAAAAATTGTAAAAGTTATTAACAATTAACTAAAAAAAAAAAGATGGCTTTAGTATTTTGTAAATATCTCAAAAACTAATTAAAATTTTTTAAATCTAAAAAAAGATTCAAAAAGAGGAGGAAATTTCCTAAAAAAAGCTCAATTCCCGGAATTGTAGCATCAATATTTATAATTTTCCCAGAGGGATGAAAATACGGCCGAAAACGTGTACTCTGGCTCGGGCAAGCCACACCCACTTTGGACACTTTAACAATAAAAATTATTTTAAAATACTAAATATGAAAATAAAAAATTGGAAAAATTCAGGCACTAACTGAATATATTAATGAACAATAATCCGCTTGAAAAAAATTTTTCTCACAATTTTTCAATTAGTTAATCAATAGTTAATTAATAATTTTTTTCTGCTTGAACATGAACATTGCAAGTGTGATAATTGTTAAACTATAAATTCAAGATTTTTTTCCTCTTTTGGAGCAATTCTTGAAAGGCTTCAGAATAGAACCCCGTTGGAAAAATTAAAAAGTTTTTATTTTTCAGTTTTTTATTAACAATTTTCGTTGTTGCAAAATTAAATACTTAAATTAATCATTGAAAAAAAATTTTTTTTTTAAATATTATCAATAATCCGTTTTCATGTTATCAGGAACTACATAGAAATAATTTTTTTAAATTTTTATCTCTAATTGTTTAAAAAATTGTTATAAACAAATGCGTTGTTTATAAGATAATTGAAATTTTTTTTATGGAATTTCAATCTTTGATACAAATAATGATTTTTAAAAGAAAAATTGTTCCTTAAAAAAATTTTTTTATTGCTTGAAAACGCATTTGTTAATTAACAATTATTTTCTCCCGCTTCTAATTAATATTAAGGAACCATTTTTTTTTTTAAATCATTATATGTCTTTCTTTCTGATATAAAAAAAAAACGGATTATTGATAATATTTAAAAAAAAAATTTTTTTCAATGATTAATTTAAGTATTTAATTTTGCAACAACGAAAATTGTTAATAAAAAACTGAAAAATAAAAACTTTTTAATTTTTCCAACGGGGTTCTATTCTGAAGCCTTTCAAGAATTGCTCCAAAAGAGGAAAAAAATCTTAAATTTATAGTTTAACAATTATCACACTTGCAATGTTCATGTTCAAGCAGAAAAAAATTATTAATTAACTATTGATTAAATAATTGAAAAATTGTGATAAAAATTTTTTTCAAGCGGATTATTGTTCATTAATCCATTCAGTTAGTGCCTGAATTTTTCCAATTTTTTATTTTCATATTTAGTATTTTAAAATAATTTTTATTGTTAAAGTGTCCAAAGTGGGTGTGGCTTGCCCGAGCCAGAGTACCCGTTTTCGGCCGTATTTTCATCCCTCTGGGAAAATTATAAATATTGATGCTACAATTCCGGGAATTGAGCTTTTTTTTAGGAAATTTCCTCCTCTTTTTGAATCTTTTTTTAGATTTAAAAAATTTTAATTAGTTTTTGAGATATTTACAAAATACTAAAGCCATCTTTTTTTTTTAGTTAATTGTTAATAACTTTTACAATTTTTTCATGCGGAACTTCATTTTTTTCAAAAATCATCTGGATGTCATTCCGAATCGAATGACACCTCAATCATAATTTTCGGAGACTGCTGAAAAAAGTTGGTCTAAATGGCACTTGTTGACTAGACTAATAGGCAAATTATCTTGCTTGAGTTTTTTGGAGACATACTTATTGGTATTGCTGAGGTGTGAGAAAAATGAATCAATAGTAAGTGCATATGCTACAATTTATTCACATGATACATTATCTCCGTGAATACATCACGTCTCTTGTAATAATTCACGTGCCTTTCTCCTGGTACAGACTGGGCCAAATTGGAAACATTCAAAGGGAAAGTCCTGTTTTCTAATTAAATAGATAAAAACTGATGGCTGTGTCTGAGGGTCAAATTTTATGACAAACTCAATGGTGAAAACCGCATATCGATATCTATCAGTTATAGAATGTTTTTCAATAATGAATGGTATTCCAGAGCACTTTTTACGCAGAATTCAATGGTGTGACTCATTTTTTCATATACAGTGTGTCCCACTTTGAGCAGCACCACCTCCGTATTTTCTTATTCGACTACGCCGATTTCAAATTTTTTTTTTATGTAGTACTCAATGTGATCTACAACTCCGATTAGTCATTCATCTCATTACGTTTCAACACGGCCAACTATGATCAATTGAAAATGTAAAAAATCAGTAAGTAATATCAGGGATTATTTTAGCGGAAAACTAATATTATGAACACGTTGGGAACTCTCTGAAACACATGTCTTCAAATTTTTACGATGGTGTCGTATATAGGGTGTTTTTATAGAGAATAATTATCCCATGAACAAAAATAATTAAAAAAAAATAATATAATATCATGAATATATTCATATACCCTGTTCAGTATCTGTTCAGTATTATTTCTGCATATATCATGCACAGGGTGTTGTTTGAATTATTTTTTAAGTTCAATTATTCTGAAAGTCATGGACACTTGAATCAAATTTTGATCTTTTCTGCTTTTCCTATACAATTTGCTAGTTTCTATGATTATATTTTGATTATTGAAAATAAATTATAAAAATCGTGAAGCAAATGAAATTTTTTACGATTAATACTTCAGAACAAAAGCTTAGTTATTTTTTTTATATTTTAGTATTCTCTATTCATCCTCCATTATTTTCTATACGTTTTAGAATTCTTCTCCTGTTGTTTATAGCCACCTTCTTCAAAATATTAGGGGTAATGCCATAACATGCTTCCAAAATCCTTTCTTGTAGTTCTGCTCTACTTCTAGGCCTAGACTTATACATGTTTTGCTTCAAAGTACCACACAAGAAGAAATCAAGTGGGGTCAGGTCTGAGGACCTTGCTGGCCAGTGAATAAGTGGACTATTGCAACCTATCCATTTTCTTCTGAACTTGGTGTCCAACCAAGCGCGTACTTCTCTAGCATTATGAATGCTTGCACCATCTAACTGAAAGTATATATTCCGTCGTAGCTCAATCGGAATATTTTCCAATCCATCCCATAATTGATTATTTAAGAAATTGACAAATATTTGCCTTCAAAAAAAAATTGTCCAATAATTTTTTTCCCTAAAATACCACACCACACGTTGATTTTCTGTGAATATTGCCGCTTACATTCAATCACCCAGTGGGGGTTTTCGGTGCTCCAATAACGGGAATTTTGAGAGGAAACCACACCGTTTGTCGTGAAAGTTGCCTCGTCCGTGAATAAAATGTTATTGAGAAAATGTTGATTGTTCATAAATTCCCCTTGGCACCAGAGGCAATATTCCAGTCTTCTGATATTGTCGCCATCCTCAAGAGTGTGGAGGAATTTCGGTTTAAATGGAATGACCTTTTCATTTTTCACATGCCTCCAAATTTTTTATTTTTTCATTATTTCCTTTCAATAATCAAAATATAATCATAGAAACTACCAAATTGTATGGGAAAAACAGAAAAGTACAAAATTTTATTCAAGTATCCATGAATTTCAGAATAATGGGGCTTCAAAAATAATTCATTCTTATTTCAAACAACACCCTGTGTATGAAATGTGCAGAAAAAATACTGAGCAGATGTTCAAGGGGTATTAGAATATATTCATGATATTATACTATTCTTTTCTTATTATTTTTGTTCATGGGATAATTATTCTCAATAAAAAAAAACACCCTATATACGACACCGTCGTGAAAATTTGAACACATGTGTTTCAGAGAGTTCTCAACGTGTTTATAATATTAGTTTTCCGCTCAAAAAATACCTGATATTACTAACTGATTTTTTGCATTTTCAATAGATCATAGTTGGCCGTGTTAAAGTGAAATGGGATGAACGAATAATCAGAAATGTAGATCTCATTGAGTACTACATGATGCAAAAAATTTATTTTGAAATTTATCGTCGAATAAGAAAATACGGAGGTGGTGCTGCTCAAAGTGGGACACACTGTACATAGTTATTGATGGAAAATATATTTTTAAATGACACACCCTGTATATTCCTGCATATTTCAATAGAGCTTAAAATTACCTTTCTAAAAGTGTAGCACACTTGATGTTTCGCTAGTCATCTTTGAAATACAGAGCTTCTAGGTTTTTTCATGTAGACTTTGAAATCCACAATTTGAACAAGTAGGCCTTAGACAACACGGCTATAAAACAGAATGCACATGTTTACTGGTAGCTGTCAAATTTTGATTCAGGCAGTGAAGACGCTCTTCTCGAACACATTCGCAATGAAGTATGAGAATTATGAAAAATGGGAAATGATCGCCTGATTTATACAAACCGGGGAAATTGCAGAAGCAGCAAGCAATTTGTATCACGAGAAGTTCCCAGAAAGTAGACGACCTTTTAGAGACATTTTCGCAAGATTGCGACACAACCTAATCGATGGTGGTAAATTTGAAAAGAAGAGGCCAAAATTATATGAATCAAATGGCGAAAAGGAGTTGGAAGAAATAGTCGTTTCAGAAGCTGTTGCAAATAATCCCAAAATGTCAACGCGAAATTTAAAAATATCAACAAGCCTACTAAGAACTAACGTTAGGTGCATTTTGGAAAAGCAAAAATACAAGCCATACAGGAGCAGAAGAGTTCATAAACTCAGACCAGGAGATTTTGAACACCGCATGGATTTTTGCCAGTAATTCCAGGAAAATTGTAACCAAGAGCGTGACTTTTCGTTAAATTGTATTTGAACATAGCACCGGCATTCTCAACCGCTACAATCCTTACACTTGGGCACAAAAAAACCCTCATTCTTTTGCGGAGCAGACAAGTCAAGGAAGATTTGTGTGGGCAGGTGTTTTCAGGGGTAGAATTATCGGTCCGTTCATTTATAATGGCACTCTCACATCTCAGAGGTGTGTAGAAATTTTAAAGCAAAATATTGAGCCCCTTGTTGATGAATTGCCACTAATGGAGCTCAGAAAAATATATTATCAACAAGACGGGGCTTCGCCTCCCAACACTGCAATTGTCATCAACTTTATGGGTGCAACTTTTGGTAATAATAATTGGATAGCCAACCAAGGACCTAACCGTTGGCCGACCAGGTCACCGGACCTAACGCCTATGGACTTTTACCTCTGGGGAAGGTTGAGAGATATTATTTCCAAATTCCTGATCAATTCTAGATATGAATTGGAACCGGCAGTGATGCAAACTTTTGCTTCTCTCACTCCTATTGAACTACTTAATTCGGCAAAAAACGTTCAGAAAAGGTGTCGCCTGTGTGTAGGAGAAGCTGGTAGACATGTTGAACATCCACTCTGAAGAAATATATTTCATTGTTTGTTCTTTATCATTATTACTATTACTGTTGAAGTGTCATTTATTAGTAGGAAATAAGTATGGTATAAAATTATTATCAGTTTTATTGAAACTATGAGTTTTATTACTGCTGTGAAAAGCTTTCTCAACATTTGATAGCTAATAATGAACAATTTCTTTCTGTTTTATCCCGGCGTCGTCCAAAGCCTACTTGTTCAAAGTGTGCGTCTACATAAAAAAACCTAAAAGCTCTGTATTTCAAGCTCTATTGAAATATGTAGGAATATACAAGTTGTCTCGTTTAATAACTATGAATATCTTATTTGAAAAAATAATTTGACCCCCAAACACAGCCATCAGTTTTCATCTATCTGGTTTGAAAAAAGGATTTTTGTCCAATGTGGCCCACTCTGTGTAGCTTCTGCGCTTTGCTCCAAGACACATTTATTCAGTAGCCTTATCAGTGTACATTTCAGTAAGACGAGTACTGACTGGTTCATGGTCTATAAGTGGAGTGTATATCTTTCATTCTCTCCCCCTTATGACATGGCACCCAAACTAAAACAATTCCACTCCAATCTGTTCCAAAATAACTCTTTTTAGGTTTTTTTAAAATAGTTTGGCCACCTTTGTTGGAAATATGCAAATGCTGACTCAATACGTGTTGCTGTTGAGCAAAGGCGATAGAACTTTTTATTCTGGAAAGTACGCTGAAAGGGAATTTGCCGCTACCCCCCAACCAATTGTTACCACCAACAGTTATAGAATGAAAAAAAAGTAATGAATACAAAAAAGGCTTGGGAAAACATACATAGAATCCAATATGGAATGAAACATTTTTCTTGCGTTTTCATTAAATTGCAAGCTAAATCTGTGCTATTCCAAATTTTAATATTTTCTTCATACATTTTAGGAAATTTTCTGAAGGAAAAATAGTTGATGACTGAAAATCGATGAAATCCTATACTTCTGTAAATTCGAATTATTGATAAATCAAAATTATCCAACGTCGGATTTTTTGCAAGGAGGCCTACCGGGAAATTCACGAATGGGGCATCCCAATTGGACTTTCACTACGAATTGCTCAATAACTTTTTTTTTGTACAGCTGAAGAGTGACTGACGAAAAATGCCCTAAGAGATAGGGCCCTTATTTTCTGTCCGATTTAATGATAATATTTCCCAATGGCATAGTGTGTGAGGGTTGAAGACGGTTATTATTATTCACTGTAGATGACCAACAAATATATTTGCTGATAATCAGCCCTGATTTCCAAATGAATACATTATCTTTCCTTCAAACTTGTTCTGATAGTTTTTTTTCCCGAGTTCACTGTATTAAAAATTGATTCTCGTGCAAAATAGGTGAAATTATATTTTTTATGTAATTAGAAACGAATAATCTGTAAAAAAATAATTTTTTCATTTCATACTTTTTATTGGAATTTGTAACAGACATGCAAAATGAAAATATCATATCGATTGACTTCATTGAAATCATTTGGAGGGAGATAGGAGTCATTTCCCTCCAATTTATTTTCCAATTCTATTCGTGGAATTTTTGACGTTGTATTCCTTGAATGCATGAAATTTCGCGTATATGGTGCGGATTTCAAGTGAATCTGCCGATTTTGTATTTTTCATGATTTTTCGAAATTCACTGATTATACTAATTGGATCATTCTGAATCGATTGGCGTTCGCAGAATTGCTCTATCTTCAACCGTTCCCCAGTTGAAGAGTTCATCTGGAGTGGGAGGGAGTCATTTTCCTCCATATTGTCTTATTCGTGACATTATTGACGTTGTATTCCTTTTATACGCCAAATATTTAATCTGAATAAACACAAATCATATATTTTCGGAATCTGCATGAAAATTTGCATATGTAGTACAGATTATAAGTGAATCTGCCGATTTTGTATTTTTCATGATTTTTGGGGGTATACCCCTTTGGAATATTTTTCGATTTTCCTAATTTGTAATTTTGTTTCACGTCGAATGACGTTCGCAGAATTGCTCTATCTTTAACAGTGGTTCTCGAGTTGAAAAGTTCATCTGGAGTTCTTAGGAGTCATTTTCTCCTACGAAAAACGTCTAAATATTTGATATTCAAACTTTTTTCAATATTCCTTTACGATGAATAATTTGTAACCTTCAAAAATATTATAAAACTAGTAAAATGGAATTTTGCTCTTTTAAAATGATTGACAACAATCGCCAGATGATAGAAATGAAAATGGTGGCCACTTTGAAGGCCTCTTGTACTGAAAATATCTATTGCTCTCATTATCGAAATTTTCATAATTCCCAGCAGAATCATTCCAGAAGTTTCACTTCAGTAAAAGAAAGACCTTCCTTTCGAGATTTGCTGGTGTTTCCAAACTTAGGTTAAAGCCAACAAAAAGGTTCAGAACGAAAAATAATGGATGTTTTGATTAAACTCAGAATTGAAAACGTGTGCCATTATTATTGTTATTATTATTGATCTGTATGAGGCTAGGAATCTGTATGTGCTTATAAATCTATGGGGGGCGGACAATTATAAATTATTTGGTTAACTAATAGCCACAAGCTATCAACAAATTTTTTCTGAAACTTAGTAGTGTGGCCTCCTAACAAACAATCCAAATGAAATTTTTGGCGGTCTCAATTAACTTCGGAGATATGGGCCGATTTTTGAGTGATGACTGCAAAAATTTAGGACACATTTCTACCGCGGAAAAACACTCAAAATTCTTCCTTCTTTAAAGTAACACAATGTACACACCCTGATTGGACTGTTTCACACTCTTTCTTTATTGAAAACGCTACTTTTTAGGAAAAAACTCATCCTTCTCTTATGATCACATAACCAACAAATCTAGGCAAAATGGTTAGTGAATTTCATTCATGTCAAGTTGGTTTCTGGAAAAAAAAGTTATTGAATAATTTCTTATTCATGTTGAAGTCAAATACCTGTAAAAGTTGGCTGTGCAAATATGCAAAGTTCAAAGTTACCAACTTGACATAGATAAATTCACAAAACATTTTACATTGTTGATGTTTTTATTAAAATTGTTATATCCGTCAACCGGTTGCACCCCTATGTGCAACCCTCAAAAGTCAGAGACTTGTGCGAGCTAGGGGAAGATGTAGCCCTTACCTTTTAATACGTGTGATGCCATGCACGAGACCGGTGGCAATGCTGAGATTCGAACTCACGCTCTCTGGCTTATGAGGCGAGGACTCAACCCGCACACCACCGCGGCCCATATACATAAATGTATTGTTTTGATGTTTTTAAAAGAAGTTTGAATTTTTGGATGAACAATGCCGTTTTTGATACAAAAAATTGTGTAAAATGGGTGAATTGTGTGTACATTGTGTTAGTTTGAAGGAGGAATTTTGAATGTTTTTTCCGCGTCGTAAAAAATGGCAGTCATCACTCAAAAATAGGCTCACATCTCCGAAATTGCTTGAGGATATTTTGTTCAAGAGGCCAAACTACGTAAGTTCCAAAAAAAATTCTGTTAACAGTTTGAGGCTATTAGTTAACGGAATATTGCCAATTATTTTGTGATGTGAGTACATTCAACTTACCATCATCAGGACATCCTTGCCTGTTTTAACTAAGAATAAGTCTAGGTACTTTTTTTCTCAGGACTTTGATAAAAACTTGATGCACACTGTAAATGTTCATTCAACTTAATGAAAACAATACAGTTGAAAATCAGTAGCCTCAAATCGAACGTCATGTCACAAAATTATACAATGACAGTTGTCATTCATTAAGTTTGCAAAACTTTGATTCATAAATTTCTGTAAGTTACAATGTCTCTTCTGAATCAAAATAAAGAAAGCAAGATGCTGAGAAAAGCAAAATCGACGAGAGATCTGGTGGACTTTTCGAAAGTCGGGGGCCTACGAAACCATCTGAAAACTCTGAGGGAGGTAATAATATTTCCACTTCTACACGGAAATGTGTTTTCACACTTCAAGATCAAGCCTCCCCGAGGTGTGCTATTTTACGGACCTCCTGGTAAGTCTAGAAGAGCTATAATAATGACTGGTGATTGTTTGCTGAACTATTTGTAGTGTTTTAGAAATTGTCAAATTGTTTGTTCCACATAGGTATTTTGATCCAATAAAAACCCTCACGAACAACCCTTAGAAGTGTTGAAAGCCTTGTGCGAGCTAGGAAGACAAGAGCCTTACTTTTTAATATTTGTTCGAATGACTATTCAAACAACAAACTACTTTCAATCATGTATCAACCACTAGAGCATGCAAAACTGTCCTTTCTCTTCATAAATTCTGAAATTTCTCTGAAATCGAGTATAAAGCTAACTGCAAAAAATATGATAGGGTGAAGAATCATGGATTGAACAAATATATGCTGAGAAAAAAATTAAATCTTGCATATTTTAGCGAAGAAAACCGAATACGATTTTATGCTAAAACTTTTATGGGTAAAATTTCGTCAACTAATAGCCACAAGTTATCAACAAATTTTTTGTAACTTACATAGTGTGGCCTCCTGAACAAAAAATCCAAATGAAATTTTTGGCAGTCTCAACTAATTTCGGAGATAAGGGCCTACTTTTGAGTGATGACGCATTTTTTAGGACACATTTCTACTACGGAAAAACACTCAAAATTCTTCCTTCTTCAAACTAACACAATGTACACACCCTAATTCACCCGTTTTACACAATTTTTTTATTAAAAAACTGCACTGTTTATCCATAAATTCAACATTCTTTTAAAAACATCAAAACAACAGTTGGTAACTTTGAACTTTGCATATTTGCACAGCCAACTTTTCCAGGCATTTAATTTCAACATGAATAGGAAATTATTCTCTCACTTTTTTTCCAGAAACCAACTTGACATGAATAAAATTCATTAACCATTTTGCCTAGATTTGTTGATTATGTCGATCAAAAAAGAAGGATGAGTTTTTTATCCTAAAAAGTAGCGTTTTCAATTAAGAAAGAGTGTGAAACAGGTCAATTAGAGTGTGTACATTGTGTTAGTTTGAAGAAGGAAGAATTTTGAGTGTTTTTCCGCGTTAGAAGTGTGTCCTAAAAAATGCCAACCATCATTCAAAAATAGGCCAATATCTCCGAAATTAGTTGAGATCGCTAAAATTTTCATTTTTATTTTTTGTTCAGGAGGCCAAACTAAGTAAGTTTCAAAAAAAAAATTGATAACTTGTGGCTGTTAGTTAACAGAATTTAACCATTCAATGATTATTATAAAAGAAACAAAGTCACATCAGGGCTGTTTTTTGTAATGAAATCTAATTGACTTTGTATCTGGATTCTCATATCACCTAATGTATTCTACCTTTACAAACTAAAAATAATAATTCATTCTAGTAAATTTCTACGCAAAAAATTGCAATTTTCATCTGATATTCTTTATTCAAAAATATAACTCAATTTTTTTTAATCAATACCGTTATGATACAGGAACAGGTAAAACATTGGTGGCAGGAGCACTGGCAGCAGAAATAAATAAGGAAGGAATCGGAAAAGTTACGTTTTTCCAGAGAAAGGGAGCGGATGTACTTGACAAATGGGTTGGCGAATCTGAGAAAAATTTACGAGCGCTCTTTGAAAAGGTAATAGACTATTTCTATGGCTATTTGATACAACAGGTATTAAATCACATGCAAGTGAATATTTTCCACTCGTTCAATCCAAGATTGAATTTCGAAGAGATAATACTGTTTCAATAACAATAATTATTATCATTATTATAATAAGATCGGCTACAAGCAAGGAGGGCCAAAGAAGGAGGTCGCAGGTATTAGACTAATTTTATTGCTATGTGATACAACAGGTATTAAATCATATGCAAGTGAATATTTTCAACTCGTTCAATCCATGATTGAATTCCGAAGAGATAATAATGATTCGATAACAACAATGATTATTATTATTATAACATCGGCTACGAGCAAGGAGGGCCAAAGAAGGAGGTCGCTGGGTACAAAGAGACTTTGCTCTTTGAGAGATGTAACAAACAGGAATCCGTGCAGTATAAGAGTATTCTTATCACCATAAGATCTGGCCGAGTCTGAGTCCAAACAGAGCAGGATATCTTCAGAAGGGAAGTGTTTCCGGAATACTCTATCAGCCCTCTTCTCTTCTGCATCTCCCTATTGTCATTGTCCATTGCACTACAGAAAACCCGCGGATATAACTACCCCTGCATCCGGAGGCATATGGTTACCCATATATTCATTTACATTGATGACCCCAAACTATATGCCTCGGGAAAAAAGGAACTACATCAATCTTCACATCCCCCTCAGCTCAGTCTGTAACCAAGGAACAACAGGGTTCGGAGATTTTTTTTTCGAAGCAGCAGCCCATGCAGCCGATGAACTTGGTGTCGTATTCGACACTGAACGAGGTTGCCCAAAGTCTGTCACCAAGTTGGGACCCGTATAGCACAATGCTCCCATCAAAGCTGCGTAGACGGAAGTTCTCCTGCAGCTTTATAAGGATAAACTAATGCATGGAGTCTTCTCTAAGAACAAGGAAGACTCTGGCTTATCTCAAATATTGACCAGGATATTTCTATAGTGCATTCATATTAAAAATACGGACGATGTCAACAAGAGCACGTGAACACCAAACTAGAACAGAGACGCATTAAGCTTGTTTACCCAATGAAATTAATTTTGAAAATGTAACATCATCCAAAACCAACCCAGAACTTCACACCAAAACAAATATTCGAAATAAATAATCAATAATGTAATTAAAAACACAAAAATAAGTCAACGCTGCAACTTCGAACAAATAGCAGTTTCAATAATTGTAACCCAGCCAAGCTGAATACATCTTTGCAAAAACATTTCGTGTGGTGTTGTGTCAGGTTGATGTTCTATCGACCAATAGCGTTGCGAGAATTGGCGATCACGAGGTGAACACGCTGCAAGCATGCATTGATCACTGTTTACATCGAGCGTATTTGAAATATAAATTCACTATAGGATGGTGTTTTCAACATCTTGATCGGTCTACCGTGGTCGCGTGAGAGGTATAGAGGTCCCAGACACATAGTCGTGGGGCTTCTGCTTGTTTAGCTCATGCGTTCTAAGATTATAATCACAGGCATAACGCAGGCTACGAGTGTCGTACTCGACTATCACCTACGACACTCGTACGTTATAGACGAGACACCGGTATTGCTTTATGCTGCAGGCGATACTGAGTCCGTTGTAGAAAATGAGAAGTGCCAAAACTATTGAAACTACTCATTCTCCACCCTCAAGCCAATAAGCCTGATATAGTCAGTCCTCCTCGACCATTAAAGTAGGATTATTTTCGTCATAGACTCTTCAGCCCCCAGCAAAACCAACATCGTCCGAACAGAGGAGTAACGGACTAAATATCGAGACCAACTCCTTAAGTTCTGTAGACTTTCACCCAATCCTTTCTGTGGAATGATGAACACACTGATCTCGAATCCGATAATGAAACTAGCTTGCTGTAATAAGCAGAAATCTCAGCCAGATGAGTGCAGAACTTTGACCGCTCAGGGCATGACTCGAGAACCAATATTCACTTACCCCAAAGGCATGTCCAGCAGCTGGTGGATAACACATCCTCCGAATATATCGCTGTATAGATGACATCTCAGTGGGTTTCGAAAGTGATGACAATTCGTAGGAGTATAAATAAATAGGAATTTCTGCAACAAAAACTGGTGGCAAATAACCTTGGCTTGGGAATAAGAATAATTCAACAATGCACTAGCTCACTCATCATATGATGCCACTAGAGAAGTTCAATCAATACTATGTGACTGGGTGAGGTTTATGCTTCAAAAACATAACAGAAAGACCTCTTCAGAAGGTGAAATTGTCAGCTTCTAATCATTCAGGGACTGTCTCCAGGATATTGGCTTAAATATTCTATGAGAAAAAGTATCACGAAACATGTGAAACGTTCTTGATCAGGTAAGGTCAAATTATAAAACCTCGAAGACAGTTTTCAAAAATCAAAGGCTAAATTGGATTTGTTAAAATTCACAATTACATTACTATTACAACACCATTGCATTACCATTACATTACCATTACATTACCACTACATTACCACTACATTACCATTACATTACCATTACATTACCACTACATTACCACTACATTACCACTACATTACCACTACATTACCACTACATTACCACTACATTACCACTACATTACCACTACATTACCATTACATTACCATTACATTACCATTACATTACCATTACATTACCATTACATTACCATTACATTACCATTACATTACCATTACATTACCATTACATTACCATTACATTACCATTACATTACATTACCTTTACATTACCATTACATTACCATTACATTACCATTACATTACCATTACATTACCATTACATTACCATTACATTACCATTACATTACCATTACATTACCATTACATTACCATTACATTACCATTACATTACCATTACATTACCATTACATTACCATTACATTACCATTACATTACCATTACATTACCATTACATTACCGTTACATTACCATTACATTACCGTTACATTACCATTACATTACCATTACATTAACATCACATTGCCATTACATTATCATCACATTATCACTACATAACCATTACAATACCGTTATATTACAGTTAATTGCCATCACATAATTACATTACAACTACGTTACATGTATATTACGAGATATATAGGAAAAGGAGGGAGTTTGACTGCAATCTACCGTGATGGTTGCTACTGACCATCTGAGTGTTTCAAAGGGCGGGGAAAATTTACTCACACTTGCTCACAATTGACAGTGCTCTGAAAGAAATTCCACAGAAAAGTCTCGTGGAAAGAGTTATACTTGCAACGGGATGATAATTCAATTTTGTCTCATGTATTCATATTCGTCATTACATTATTTTTCACTGCTGAAAAATAACAAGAAATCCTCCGTTTCTTCCACAGGCAACGAAAAGCAAACCATCCATTATATTTTTCGACGAATTGGACGGCCTAGCGCCCACTAGATCTGAGAAAAACGACCACATCCACTCGAGCGTAGTCGCTACTTTACTCTCCCTTATGGATGGCCTCGATTCCAAGCCAGGCGTTATAGTCATTGGTGCGACAAATCGCATTGAAGCCATAGATCCGGCTCTACGGCGTTCTGGAAGATTCGACAAGGAACTTTATTTTCCTCTGCCCGGTGTGGAAGCTAGGAAGGAAATTATACAGGTTCGCATATGCAATTGGGATTAATAATTTATAGCTCCTGTATTAATAAGTGTCTTCATTAACACAGAACAATGAATGGAATATTTTCAATACTATCCAGAAATGAGTATGTGAAAGAGAGTGAGAGAGCGGGTGGAAAGTAGTGTGGTTGTGAGAGATGGAGAGTGCAATAAGTTTGACATGTCGCCTGTTCTCCGTCATCTGTCTGTCACCTGCAATCCTATTCTGGCTATGTTCCGGTCTCAAAAATGGTTAACAAACAGTTACACCGATAATGGCGGTTTGATAAACATTGGTTGACAGATATGTTCGGTTAATATACGGGAACCGCGTTCCGTGAATATCCAACAAAATGTGGTGACTCATTCAACTAGTATATACGGTGAGGACGATTGTTACCAACTTTGGAAACGGAACATAGCCTCTGTTATCTGCCAACACGTCATGTGTCACCTATCACTTCGTCTGTTGTCTGTCATCTACCATGTACCATAGACTTCTACTCTTCATTAAATAAGTGAGACGACGTTAAGGTTGAATCAATGGAAGAGAACGATACATTACTGTCGACTATAGAATTCTATGGTACACGGAATCCCACCCCAGGTATCTGTTATCTGACGTCGCCATTTCATACTTTGAGATGTTTTACCGAAAAAAACAAAATCTTTTCTATACGTTTCTTGGCTTTCGTCATCTCTTTAAACATGCAGAATTTTGCTTTTCTCAAAAATGAGGGTGAAATAACGAACACTGAGCAATCCATTTCAGGTTCACACCAACAGCTGGAAACACAAACCTTCACAAACATTCGTGGCAGAATTAGCAGACCTCACATCTGGATTTTGTGGATCAGATCTACAAGCTTTGTGTTCGGAAGCCGTTTTGTGTTGTCTCAGAAGAACATATCCGAAAATTGACACGAAGGGATTCAAAATTACGATCGAGGCAGATTTGTTGAAGGTTAGTCATTTTTAGATTTCATCCCGGATCTGATGGTTACTCGATGTCTACATAAACAGGGTGAACTATGACCAATTACGGAAAAATAAAATGATGATCTATTTCACCCTGTGGAAACACCTGTAAAATTTCAGAGCAATTGTTTTTCCTGAATATTTTATATAACGGACGAAAAAGGAAGAAAAATAAAAACATCAAAGACATGAAGAGATGATTAACTTGGAATCTGACGAATCAATTAAAAGAATATCCCTTGTTGAACACATTCAATTTCACAAAGAATTGTACTTATCGACACTTCTAAGTGGAACTAAAAAAATCAAATGATTTTATTATTCTTAGAAAGATTACTTTATTTAGCGGATGAAAAAAAATTACAGAGTATAATACTGGAATATTTGAAGATACCAAGGAACAAATGCATGTCTAACGTAAATCTTCCACCAGAAACTGGTCACTTGGTGACTGAAACTCATACCGATGTACTAAAAATAGTAGTGTTTTTTATTTATTTACTCATTTATTTACTTATTATCAGGATTAGGATACAAACAGACTGCAGTCCACAACAGTATCCACAGAATACATAATGGTTTACATCAATATTAACTCAAAGGTTCTTAAATAGCAATACAAATGAATACAAGTTGAATAAATAGTAAACATATTAGAGAGATAGGTTTCTTATTCGTTTCCGAAAATGCTGAAATCTACAAGAAAACAGATCAATATCAAGAGTTGAAAAATTGTATCGTTCTCGTAAGCCACAAGTGTTAGGAAGTCGATAATTTCCTGTCACTTTAAAATTTAGGTATCTAATAAATTTGTTTTGAATTCTTTCAAGACAATGCCATGGCAACCAAATAACTGACCTAAAATTCAGTTTACTATAAATTAAGGCATAATATATTGATTTGGAAGTCTCGGCAGATGCGAAAAATATGTCCCATTAACTTATTACATTTCCTGGTTATATAATCGCTGTGTAAATTGAAACACATTGTGGAATCAAAAATTATACCCAGATCCTTTACATGGTCACTTCAATGAATAATTTTATTATCAATTTAGTCTATTTCGAAATGGTTGATATTTTTGGTGAACGAAATTGCTGAACATTTTTTGTTATTTATGAATAAACAGTTAGTTTCACAATAAGCCACCAGATTATTCAAATCTTGCTGAATCTTATGACCATCCTCAATTTTTTCAATCACAGTGAATAACTTCAAGTCATCTACCTGAAGCAAAAATTCACAGTGATCGAAACACCGATTTATATCATTCATGTAAACTCAAAATAATAATGGTCCTAAATGGGACCCCTGAGGATTACCAGATATTACGTAAGATAGTGATGATTTCCACCCAAGAACCGAAACTACTACACATGGGGCTGATGGTCAGTCCTGATTATCCACGGGGGCCATTACATATAATACGACATTTTGATTTTTGCAGGTGGAAGAATCTGATTTTTTGGATGCGAGATCAAATTTGGTACCATCATCGTCGAAGCAAGGTCAAAAAATGAGGAATTTGACGCGCACCATCAGACCGCTGCTTAAAAGGCAGCAGAACAGAATTATGAAATACATACAGTTACTATGGCCTCATTTCCTCCAGGAAGGTTTCAGGTATAGTAATTCTGTTAATCCAATGTTCCTTCTTTTCGAAAGAAAGTTCTTGGACGTACAGAAGGTCCAGAAGTAAATCGATATCAACAAAAATACGCGTAGCAACTAAATGACTCATACACAGATATCATTATTTTATTCATGAGAATAAAGACATTTTCTGGTATAATACACTCTAGTTTAGGAGCGAAGATGATGCGATAAAGCATTCTGTCACTTGTCGTCATTCACTTGGCAACAGCACTTTCTCTCATAAATAGTATAATATGGATAAGTCAATAAGTTAAATATGCAGATGAAATCGAGTGAAATCGAGATGAAATCGAGTGGGGCATCCAAGCCTGGTACCCAGCCCTGAAAAACACGAAGTCAAAGCAATCATATAACATAATCGAGCAGGTAGACAGGTAGACAACTGCAACATACCACCCGGCCAGGTAACCCAGTCACCCCAAGGAAAACAAAATAATCAAAATAGCCAGGCTGTGACTATAAATTGCGAAGAATTTCAAACCGTTGTATCAGTTTTATGTCGCTCTTCGAGAAGACTAAAGCTATGCTGAAGATGCTCACCGCAGTTATGAGCGAAACGTCCAGTGGAACCGCCTCCACGGAGGTGAACCGACCACGGCCTCAAAGCCCGGAAAACATACCTCAGGAATTCAACCAACTATCAAACAAAAATAAGTACCAACACTAAACACATTTGTGTTGTCTGTACGTTGTGATACGAATTTCCTTATTCATTGCAGTATAATTAGGGATTCGCGAGACCACAACAAGACCAAGACTGATCGATCTTGGTCTTGATCTCGAAAAATAAATGTAGTCTTGGTTTTGGTATTTGTCTTGATGTTTCAAGACCAAGACCAGACTGGCTCAGTCTTGGTCTTGATAGTCTTGGTCTTGGATCAAAATGCGTCTGGAAATTAATTGTCCAACAGTTTATATGCATAGAATAGGTATTTCGTATTTCTCAGTCTTTAACAATTGTCAATTTGTATGGGTAAGCGAAATAAATTTCTCATTTCACCATCACAATATAATTTTTAAGAAATCTTAAATAAAAATTGAATTAGACCCACACAGCACACACGTCGACGTCCGACAGGCCAGAAAAAAGGTTCAAAATGGTTGAAATGTTAATTAGCTTTTTATTGACCATTTAACAATGGATTATTGTGATGAGCAGTAAGATGCGGTTACGTCAGAGGGGTGCAATCGGAATCCTGAGGAAATTGCAATACTTATTAATCACTGCGACCTTAAAACATATACCTATTTGTTGTAAACTGAATAACCGCAATACAGATTTTGAAATATGTATTTTCGATTTTTAATGAACAAAATTTAAAAACCTACCATATGAAAAATAAATAAATGAAATAAAATGCCATAACATTTTCCATCAAAATATTCTTAATATTGAGTAGATTTGAGTTCACTATTTTTCTTTCGTGACCAAGACCAATACTCTTGGGGGAGAGTCTTGGTCTTGGTCTTGAAAGTCAAGTCTTGGTCTTGGAGAGATTTATTAAGTCTTGATCTTGGTCTTGTATCAAGATCAAGACAAGACTAGACAAGACAAGACTAGTGTCTCTTGGTCTCGCGAAGCCCTAAGTATAATACAGAAGGTATTATACATCCCTGAAATTGTTATTAAAATTGAATTGTTATTTAGATACATCGTAGGTGAGCGCCGCTATTCAGGGAGAATTATTTTGGTGGGAACAAACTTGCAGGGCCTAAACACTCATTTAGTTCCTGCCATCCTCAAGAATCTCGAGCATATGCCCGTCAACGTTTACGACACCAGGATATTTGACGTAGGTTTGCGCACAAGTCATTGTCAAGTCATTATCAATTCATCATTTTCAGAGGATAAAATCGAATCCCATCAATATTCAGCTGACTTTTCCAGCCATCATATTTTTGTCCAGAATCGACGAATGGTGGAATCATATAGACGACTGTGACCAGCAAAGTATCGTATCGACGTTGGAGGATATTCACGCCGGTTTGCCGATCCTAACTATCGCTTGCTGCAAAACTGACATTCCGGCAAGGGTAAGTTTTTTAGTATGATACTCTGACATATATTGATATCATATTTTCCACTTTGGCCAAGCACCTTCAACCAACTCCTCCATGTTAAATCGAATGGAACCGAAATATCTATGTAATCGCAAAGCAAATGACAATAATTTTGGTTTCTCATATATGCTTTGAAATATACAAGCCACGGTTCAATGTAATATAAAAACGCTCGAATAAAAAGGTAGCTTCAATATAAACTCCAATCATACCTAAATCAAAGATATAAATTATAGGTAATAATAAGATCAATTAAATACAAATATGAGGATAACAAGAATATTACTATTAATCGTAACTAATAATATGGATCAATTCAATTCACTATGAACTGAGATAGTATTCAACTTTGTCGGAAACAAAAACATTTCTGAGACATGGTTGAATTTGCATGAAAATTTGTTTTCCCCAACACGTTCCAGTTTTCCAAAATTTTTTAAAAAATAATGAATGTCAGACTTTTTAATTTTCTCGAGAAAAATAGTTTACTAAGTCAGAATCAATACGGTTTTCGTAGGTCAAGAGACACAGAGGCAGCAGTCTTGGATGTTGTTTCAGATATTCAGATTCAAATCGACAACAACCAGAAATGCGGTCTTTTGTCTCTTGATGTATGCAAGGCATTTGATGCTGTCGACCACAAAATTTAATTGGCTAAATTATACTCCATTGAAATTAGAGAAAACATTCATGAATGGTTTCGAAATTACTTTATGAATAAAAAGCAATATGTATTAGCAGTATGTTTTAGCAGTTCCCTAATGGACATGAAGTGTGGAGTACCACAAGGAACGATTTTGGGACCCGTTTTAGTTTATTTAATTAAACTATTTGCAGATGACACTACTTTAATATATTTTGCAAACAATCTCAACGAGATACGTGAAAATATGAAGAGATTTCAATCTGGTTGCAAGTTGTGAAACTTTGAATTTTAGTAAAACCACATTTATGTATATTTAGAAAAAAACATGAACAATAATCCCATTGTTCCATTATTATTTGGGATTAAATCTATTGAATATACCAAAGTTATCAAATTATTAGACCTTTATATAGATGAAAAAACATACATACTGAAAAATTAAGGAAGAAAATTAATCCAGTAATTAGTATTTGTTTAAGATTAGGAAATTCGTTCCTTTCAAATACCTGAAAAATATTTACTACTGTCTTATTTACACAAAGTATTTGATTTCCATTTGGGGAACCGCTGATACTACAGTCTTGGGAACTATTGAAAAACTCCAAAATAAATCAATAAAATGTTTTTATAACTTATCATTTTTAGTACTCACCGCTAACTTGTATAAGCCAAAGAGATATTGATGAAAGTACATTCTCTAATTCATTTAAAATTGATTCATAGAGCGCGGTATGTGGAGAATAGAGTGTACCGAGAGCAAATTTTTCCTTATTGAAGTTGTTCGATAGCCATAATTGTTCGGTTTCGCATTGAAGGTGAGGTATTATTTTGGCATTCATTGAATTTCGAATATAAGAAGCAACTCCTCCCCCTCTTCCGACTGTGTCATTTCTGAAAAGCTTGTAACCCGGTAAATTGATTATTTCATCAGGTATTTGAGACTAAGCCAAGTCTCCGATACGGTAATAATGTCATATTCATTATATGCAGTCTTTGATTTTTATTTTTTTTTAACTAAGGATCTAGTATTGATACGACAGGTTTTGAAGGACATTGACATGGTACTATATGATATATAGATAATAATAATTGAATATATTTATATGTTTGAGATTTATTCAACATAAAATAAGATGTGTCAGATACTAAATCTTGACGAAACGAGGTACAGAAGAAGAGAAATATTGAAAAAGGGGAAAAAAGTCGATATTAGATTCTGCTTTGGGAGGCTTATTTGGTGGGACGTTTGAAGGTCTCGTTGGAGTTAGTTCTCAGGTGCAGCTGATGAATTGGAACCAGATCTTAATTCTTCTAGGTTAAATGAAGGTTCCACAGTATTGTCTAATTTATAGCAGGTGAGGCGGGTGCGCTACTAGGTTTCTTATTAATATCAGTGAAAATGCTATATGGAAACGGTATTTCGGCCTTCATCATATCTTTCAACTGCTGACAAGTTAACTATCGCTATTGACGTGTAGTTTGAACCCATGTATATTAGCAGTGATTTTCTTTGTTCTGGCCAATTTAAGGTGTTCTATCTTGAAAACATAGATCGTTAGCGATTATGGAAGTCAAGGGAGGACAATTTGAACATTTGATTTGAACACGAAGATTTGATTTTTTTATTGTAGGCATAATAAAACAATAAATTTTTTTAAGAATTTGATTTTTTGAAGATTGTTTAAGTTGAAGCGCCCCCTATTAGGTTCAAGCCTCAAATATACGTCAAAATATGTCCCCCAAACAAAATCATTCGACGTGTTTCGGAAAATTTTTCCACCCACTATGGGATAAGGAATATACGGGAAATATACTTTGTAGCATTTTCGCATTGGTGTTCTAAATTGTTTCAGCTACCGCTCAATGATGATGACCATATATACTTTATTGTTATAGAAGAAATACATTCTTCTTTGAAGTCTTCTCCGCCACTTTTTCGCATATGAAATGCCCAATCTTGCAATATTACATTCAATTTCTCGATGTAAATATCGTAGAACGTAGAAGATTGTCGCCAGATTGATGATTGCACCGAATCGACTCATTGTTAGAGCTTAGAAATTAAATAAGTTGTTGACAAACATGTCAAACTACTCATTTTGGCAACCAACACCGCGATAATTGATAAACAAATGGATAAGTATAATAAACACAAGTGTATCTGTTGCTGTAAAAGTTGCAGATACCTTTTGCCTCTGTCAAAGTGACAATTGCACTGTGGCATATGCGATTTTGTTTACATGAGTTGAATAGCCAGTTTCTATTTTCATTATATTATCTTACTCTTCGAGTACATAAACAAAAATGAAACGGGTTGCAAGGCCGACGTTGATTACGAGTTTGATTCGACGTTTCGCCAACACGAGTGGTTGGCATTCTCAAGAGAGATTTTTTGTACTTGACAGATATTCAATTGACAGTGAATTGAGCTCAATAACTTCAAATTGTTTCCACATTTAAAAAAAAAATGTTCTTTCTGATGATTTCGATGATGCAGATCGATGAAGGAATATACTACGTTTACTAAACGAAGCTAAGGAATGATAACAAATGACTGTGGTTGAGTAATATTTGGTAGAGGCGACCTAAGAACAACATAATTTAGCGGGATATGGTATGAAACGAACGCTACGTATAACTTTTTATTGCGTTTTCCAGCTCCACAACTTCTTCTACAACAACAGCACCATCCTCATCAAAATCGAAGACCCGAACGAGGAAGAACGCGAAAACTTCCTCGCGCCGCTTTTCTTCGACGAGAAGTGCCTGAGCTTGTACGCGGTGTGGCAAGAAGGCGGAAAACCCGGGAAGAAAATTATAAAGTGTATATTTTTGTGAATCGCACACGCCACATCTAACGATGACATTCCACAGATGAACCGGCAGAAACTTGCAACGAGATTGGGCGCAAAAAAAAGAAGAGAGGCAAATTCAACGACTTGGACTATATGAGTCTGGGAGATGTGCGGGATTCTTTGGAGACCATCGAAATCGCTAACGGAAAACGGAAGCGAGAGCAGTCCAATCACGCGCTGGTGAAAAAAATTAAACTGTGCGAAAGCAAGTTTGGGACGTATAAATCGAACAGTCTCAGCAGTCTCTACGATTTGCACAGGCAGATAAAACGTGAGAAAATGTCATAAATTATTTTAAAACTAAATAATGAATGAAAATTGAAAAATTGGAATCCCGGCTGGTTCACATTTTGGTTTTCAGTTTTTCAATTCTCATTTTTATGTCTGAATTGCTCTTGTTATATTTATTCGTTCATAACAAATTGTTTGTTTATTACACGAATGAAAAGTCGATAATTTTTTTAGAAAATGAAAGAACTTTTTAGAAAATGATGAATAAAAATGGTTCCTTAATATTGATATCTTTTAACAAAACAAAGTGTTAATTAACAAGTACGTTTTTTGTCAATAAAAATGATTTTTCAAGGGAACAATTTTTGTTTATAATAACCCAATCCAAAAAAAATGTCAAAAGTCTTAATAAAAATGCGTTTTTAATAACAATTATTTAAATAATGAAAGTTAAATTATAGTTATACGAGGATATATTGAAAAATTCCTAGCCTACTATAGAACCAAACAAAATTTCAATGTGAAAATATTTTATTACTCAACATATTCTCCTCTTAATTGGATACATTTATTACAGCGAACCTGCAACGTCTCCTGACCTTTAAAAAAAATGTTTCTTCTTGCTCTGCAAACCAGACCTCCACAGCTTTTATTACCTCCCCGTTGGAAGAAAATTAACGACTTTTCAAACTGTTTTCAGTGTAGGAAAGAGATGATAATCGGACGGAGCCAAATCTGGTGAATAAAGGGGGTGTTCTAGTAATTCAAACCCTAACGAATTTTTTGCATGGCAACATGAGATTTGTGTGCTTTCCGCGTCTTTTCTCTTTGATTTTTTCCCGTAGAGTGGTCAGTAATGTCGAATAGTAATCTCCAGTTATTGTTCTACCCTTATCCAAAAAATCAATCATGATTACTCCATGGCAATCCCAAAAAACTGAAGCAAGAACATTTCCAGCAGATTTTTGGACAAGAAACTTCTTAGGTCTTGGAGAACCGGAGTGTCGATATTCCATCGATTGTTGCTTTGTTTCTGGATCGTAGAAATGTACCCAAGTCTCATCCATAGTAACAATTCGGTTTAAGAAGTCTACATCGTTTTCAAATCGAGCACAGATCGAACGCGATGCTACTACCCTTGCACGCTTTTCGTCAACATTCAAACATTTGGGGATCCATTTTGCAGCAATTTTTCTCATGTCCAAATTGACGTGAACTATATGATGAACGCGTTCGTATGAAATATTCAGTGCTTCAGATATCCGTTTTAGTCCAATTCGACGGTCTATTAAAATCATGTCATAAACATCGATATTTTCGGGGACTGACACAGAAACTGGCCTTCCCGATCGGTCATCATCTTCAATGGAAAATTTAACTCTTTTGAAGCTTTCACGGTCGCATACGAAGGACATTGATCACCAAGGGTATTAAGCATATCTCCGTAAATCTGCTTACCTCTTAACCCTTTTAAATACAGGTACTTGATGATGGGGCTCCATACTCCAATTTTTCGATTTTCACAATTTCGATGGACTTAATTTTTCTTTTAATTTATTGCGTAACTCTGGTTCACTTTTTTGACATCAAACTTTACACTGACACTTCTAATAAGTTATTGTTCGTTGCTATGGTAACGCAGTATTTTGTTTATGCAGGGAACTGGACTAGGCTAACTAGATATCAATACATCCTCGTATAGCTTTCAGTAATGAAAAACAAAATAATTAAAATAATTGAAAAAATAATTTTTTCCTGATTGCTTTCTATTCGCGTTCTTTTCACCTCTAAATTGAAATTATAAATTTAGTCGATACCTATACTGCCGAGCTAAGCATAAAGGGCGTATCTGCAGTTTTCATGTTTTCGAAAAAATCATGTTTTACTATTAGATTGGGGGAAACTTTTGCAGATATGACAGTTTTCATTAACTTGTATTACTAGCTAATTTTCATTTACGACATTCAATCCTAGTAGGATAGGAGTAAAATGATGCGGACAACCCAAAACTGACCTAAATTTAATACCCACAAATTTGTCAGATACGCCCTTTATGCTTATCAGCACGGCAGTACATTTCGGGTTTTTTTTAGGAAACCCTCCGCCCTTTCAGTAAATTTTTTCAAATTTTGGATATCTCAAATAGTTTTTGAAATATTTGTAAAAGACCAAACCACTTAGATGCCATTTCGAATCGAATGAGATCAAAATGGTAATTTTCGGTGGCCTAGCCTAGGTTTTTGATGAAAAGGAACTTGTGAACCTGACTAAAAGATTGGTTCATTTTGGGCTCCATGAGTTTTTATCAATTAGGTCTCGTTTCAAGGGTACGTGTATCTCTGATTTTCATCAATGCAGGACTCGTCTTGAAGGCTCGAAGGACCAATGTTGTTTTTATCATCAGAAATGTATACTTTCGCTTAGAAAAACTATATGAACTTTTTAATCTCCTTTTTTCTCCGTCAAAGATTGACGATAACAATCAATTTTTTTTTTCTACAGACAGAGCATTTCAAACATAGCATCATGTGAACTCTAGCAACAGTTAGTACTATCATTTCTGCAAAATATCCACTTTGTTGGCATTGATATCAGTTACTCCACCCTAGACAACAATTGCATACATGATATGTGATGGTTCAGTGCGTGGTCTGCATTTGTTAGATCAATTTCATTACCTGATTTATTTTGAAGAGTGGTTCGATAACCGGTATATATGTTTGTCTCTTCCGCAAGCAATTCTGCACATTCCTCGGGACTCTATCTATAACTTTCGCATCATAAGTGGTAATGGTAATGGTAAGTATGGATGGTGACTGATGCGCTGCGACCTGATTAGATCTATTGTGCCCCATATTCTTCTGCTATTTCAAGGTGTTCTCGTTTACAGCAGCCCCTCAAGCCTCAGTTACATGAGGAATTTAAGGATTTTAAAGGGGTCTATTCGTGGTATTTCTCCCAAAGTCAGCTAGTGTGATCCCAGTATATTTAATTTTTTATGATGTACAGCATAACACTCCATCAATATATGGTGTGATGTTTCTGGATGCTCCCACAGAATCTGCAGGTGCTATCATCCTCTAAATTTAGCTTTCTTAGGTGTTTTCTGAGTTTGCAATGCCCCGTCAGAAATTCCGTGATTGTCTTTAGGCTAGTTTTGTTGAGATTAATCAGTGTCTTCGATCTTGCTCGGTTGAAATTGCCGAGGAGATCTTTGGCCTGCCTTATCCCTGGAAGTCTTTGCCCGTATGATGCTCCCATTGCTTCTTCAGTTTTTTTGAGTTCTTCTTGGAAGTAAGATTTTCCAAGTCCACAGAATGGTTCTGGCCCGATCATTGGCATTGATGCTCCTTTTCTCCTTTTCATGCCAGGGTATCTTCTTGTTCATTGCCCTCCACTCCGACGTGCCCGGCACCCAGAGAAGGATCACCTTGTTGTTCCTGCCTGAATAGATAAGTGGACACTATGTAAATCAAGTTTTTTACATGGACAATCTCATACATTTTGTTCATGAATAGTTGCCGTATTCCTAGTTTCATCAATAACTAAAGAAGTCACACGAATTTGATAGGTAATTATAATTTTCTTACTCTTCCAGGTGAGAAGGGCGACGAAGAGTATATCAGCCCCGGTGACAGTATAATGTCAGTTGCATCTTCGAAAAACAAGCAGTACTTCACTAGGGTATTATCGGATTTATTGAATCATCGAAATATCACAGTTCGCAGAAACTCTTCAAGTTCTAGTACGAATATTCTAGAAAACGTTTTATGTGATAAACTGATAAGGATTGAACCGAGAAAAGAGACAGTTGCTTCGTCATATCGAAAAAAATTCGAAGGTGAGTTTTCTCAATCACATCCAATGTAGAAAACCAACTGTCAGTTCTAAATTACTATTTCTAGATATCTACATGGAAAAAATCTACAACTTGTGGAAACATGCCTCTTTAGTTACATCAAAAAACATGGCTGTAGCTCAGTTAGAGTTGCTGTATGATGTTATATCAGCATGTATCAGCATAAACCGAAGTTCATTTATCACTCTCCTGGAGGTAAGTGAAACATCATGTTTACGGTTTGAACAACTGTATACACATCTACAGCGTCACCGTTAAAGTCCGCATCATATGGGACTTTTTTTATTATTCAGTTAAGTATTACAAATTTAGAGTTCATGAACAGTTTCTGCTTTGAAATTAATGCAAAATGACATTTACAATTGTTTTCCATCGATTGGCTGCACCTGTCGAATTTGACATTTTTTCAAAAAAAAATTAAAATGTTAGGTCATTTATCAATTTTTCGAAAAATATTATATGAAAAAGTTGTTCATTTTTCGGTTTCCTACCCACCTACCAAATCTGAACCAATTTGAAAAACATTGATTTTTTTCTCGTTTTCTTTACCTTACACTTTTTCGGATAATTTAAATTTGGTAAAATGTGAAATAACCAGTTGAGATGTAATAATCCCATCTGCTGGAAGGATTTTTTCTCTTTAAAAATGTTTCTACTTGGATTTTTAAAAAAATACAAATATGCTAAAAAAATTATGTTATAGTTGATGCAAAGTGGCTCTAGTACCTAAAGTATTTTCTACTTCACTGATTTATTGCGAAAAAAATAATTGAAGCTAATTTTGCTATGGAATATTGAATTTCTGAGGATTGGAAAATTCAACTGTGGAAATTGAAACTAATGAAAGTCCAAATATAACTGTCAGTCATTGTGGAAACGTAACATTCAATATTGTAAATAATAAATAATGTTGAATAGTAACATAGGATTTGAAAAATATAATCGAAGTTCATATTTTATAATAACTTCGTCATATAGTGTGAGTCTTGTGAGTAGTGTAATGTCGCTATGGTCGTAGAAAAAATATAGTATACAACGAGCATGGAATGTCCATTTCTCACTCGTATGATTTACGGCACTCGCCTTCGACTCGTACCGTAATATACTATTTCTTAGTTGTTTTTGATAATACCTACTCATATTAAAAAGATCCATTTTGTGTGAATTCACTGTGCTGAATACCAATAAATAAATATGAAATAACTTTATTTTCTTTTCAGCACTTGGAGAACGTATTGAGAAAAGTGGAGAGTTCCTACCACGTTCCAGATTCCGATGTTCCGTGTTCATAAATGTTTGTTTCAATAAATAGTTTGGTTGTTTATTTTTGGTTTTTCAGAAGCACCCACTATTTCTAAGATCACCAAATAATGCATGCATGTAAACTATCACCGATGTCGACAGTTCAAAATAAATGAGTTAGTATTTACTATTTATTTATATAGTTACTCAATCATACATCATTATTGAAATGCAAAGAATGTATATTTAACATTTCTAACAGAATTACAAAATCTAATTAACTTTATTGTTCCCACCGAGTAGTGTTTCTTGACCTTTCAAATGTTTTTGACTGTTTCATCATTTTCCATTATTGAATTCGTGGTGCAGTTTTAGACTGGTTCAGATCACAAGAGATATCCGTTGGCAAAAAGACGTCTAGAAAGAAGGAAATTGTACGAGGAGTACTTCAGGGACCAGCTCTGGGACCAACTAATTCGTTGCTGTATATAAACGATGGCTAGAGAGAAGTTTGCATTTTTGGATATAGTCCAATTTTTATTGATTTTTGATGAGAAGTTCAAATGTAAAACGAGATTATCATTGTATACAAAAAAATGAGCAAAAAGTTAGTGCCTTCGTGTTTGAAATACATTGAAAGAAAAGAACACTATTGTTTCCTATAGCTAACACAGGAAAATCAAACAAAAATTAAGCTTTAAGGCCCAATTTCAAAAATGCTTTAAAAGCTGAGACTGTGATTACCAGAAATGAGTTGCAATTGGCAGCTTGTCACAATCTAACAACTACTCAAACTATATCATACTTTATGTTCAATATGAAATCGGCCAGAAGCTCAAGATAATAAAAGTGTATAGTATATTTGTGAGAGCAAAGAGCGAAATAAGAAAGTTGATTGATCATATGTTTAGAAGCATCGTCTATCTTAAATTAAAAAAATGGGTCGTTTTTATTATCAAAACCATTCTTTGGCCATGGCAAACTAAATATAACCAAAAAATATGGAATATCTCAAAAACGAATGAATCAAAATATCAAGTAGGTATGATAAATCTTTTTAATGAGAGCTTTATTTTGAGTGCAAAAAGTAAATGCATGATTTGAACCCAGTTTCACATTTGGCACGGCAAATAATAATAATAATAGCCGTCCTCTACCCGCACACTATAAATTTTTATGAGGGAGTATTATTATTATTATTATTATTATCACTACAATATTATTATTTCTTAGAAAAAATCAATAAAAAAGCTTTTGCGCGAAATCGAAATTCAACAGTTATAAGCCAAAATGCAAACTTCTCAAATATATCTCGTAGCTCGAAGACATCTTGACATTGAGATGTGCTTTTTACCTTTCTACTTTTCTTGAAAATCGAGACTCGCGAGTGGAGGTAAGTTTTCTACAATATCTCCTGCAAGTACCTCAAACCCTTAAAAAGTGCCCAAAAAGGTGAGAAGACGGCTAATTAAACCTTCATTTTAGAACACCTTGTATATAATTAAATTTCTAAAATATGCATAACTTTATGAATCCAATGATGCCACATGAGTGACATTTTAAACGTAAAAATTTTTGAAATTTCTGTTTTTAGTTTTCCATTCAAGTGTGCTATGATGGTTCCGATTTATGCCAATTGACCCGTCTTATGATATAAAAATCGAAATCGGCATTTTTTTCACGTTCCCCATACATAATAATTAACTTGTCCACTATATCATCCCTTGCATAAATGTGCGGCATTTTGAACAAAAATAACAACAAATGTAAAGACTTTTTTCTACAAGCGTGCTTGTTCCGCCCTATTCCCGCACGCAATTTAGTTTGAGAGGTGACATATTCCCGCACTAGTGCGGGAAAAATTTTCCCGCACGCTAATGTCACTTCAAGTGAGTTTTTCCCGCACTAGTGCGGGAAAAATTTTTCCCGCACGCGAAAGTTTGTTCAAGAGTGCTACATAATTTTTTTTATTCGCTTGTAGAATAAAGATTGATCCTAACTCATACGGAAAGGTACTATCCCGCACTCGACTGCTTACCCGAACTCCGCTTTGCGTCGTTCGGGTAACGGCAGTCTCATGCGAGAATAGTACTCTTTCCGTACTTGTTAGGATAATAACTATTTCCTACAAGCGTGCGTGTTCCGCCTTATTCCCGCAAGCAATTTAGTTTCAGAGGTGTCATTTTCCCTCACGCTAATGTCACTTCAAGTGAGTTTTTCTCGCACTAGTGCGGGAATAATTTTTCCCGCGCGCGAAAGTTTGTTAAAGAGCGCTACATAAGATGTTTCATTGCGCTTGTAGAAAAAATCCTTATCCTTACTCATACGGAAAGGTACTCTTCCGCACTCGACTGCTTACCCGAACGACGCAAAGCGGAGTCACATGCGGGAATGGTACTTTTTCCGTACTTGTTAAGATAATAACTATTTTCTACAAGCGTGCGTGTTCCGCCCCATTCCCGCACGCAATTTAGTTTGAGAGGTGTCATATTCCCGCACTAGTGCGGGAAAAATTTTCCCGCACGCTAATGTCACTTCAAGTGAGTTTTTCCCGCACTAGTCCGGTAATAATTTTTCCCGCACGTGAAAGTTTGTTCAAGAGCATCACATAAGATGTTTCAATGTTCTTGTAGAAAAAATCTTGATCCTTACTCATACGGAAAGGTACTATCCCGCACTCGACTGCTTACCCGAACGACGCAAAGCGTCGTTCGGGTAACGGCAGTCTCATGCGGGAATAGTACTCTTTCCGTACTTGTTAGGATAATAACTATTTCCTACAAGCGTGCGTGTTCCGCCCTATTCCCGCACGCAATTTAGTTTGAGAGGTGTCATTTTCCCGCACTCTACTGTCACTTTAAGTGAGTTTTTCCCGCACGCAAAAGTTTGTTCAAGAGAGCAACATAAGATGTTTCAATGCGCTTGCAGAAAAAATATTGATCCTAACTCATACGGAAAGGTACTCTCCCGCACTCGACTGCTTACCCGAACTCCGCTTTGCGTCGTTCGGGTAACGGCAGTCTCATGCGGGAATGGTACTCTTTCCGTACTTGTTAGGATAATAACTATTCCAATACACAATAAAAACACCGATAAACCAACAAACATTCATTTGACAATCTGAAGGAATAATTTCATTGTTTTCAAAGCTTCCTTAGTAACTACTCAACACTAAATCAGAACAAAATAATTGTATTTTCTCATTTTCTATTAGCTGTAATTTTGATTGTATCTTTCGCATATTTTATTACCAGGTATGAATAAATTCTTTCTTATTATTAGTACTAATAGATGGTACCACGGTACCAACATGGTTCCATTTGAAAAAATTGAGTTTTACCCTAAAATCGACTACGATGGATGTTCCGAATCATTTTTGTTAGTTTTATGCGCCTCATTTCAAATCTGGCAACAGCGCCTAAAGACATGCACGGCGCAATGCTTTTGTTATTTATCCATTTTACATGTTATATTAGAAATAGAAATGAAACGTCAATAAAAACGAATTACACATAAAATTTGTGTATAATCAATTCAAACTCAATAAAGCCACCAATTCCTTTGGAAATTTTAAAAGGAAAGTGAAAAATTAACCCTATTTTCATGGTCCTTCGAGCCGGATATGAACCGAAGGACCATGAAAATAGGGAAGTGGCAAACTGGGGTAAAGCTATTATCCTATTTCCAATGAACTTTATTTGCTCATAAAAAACGTAATTTAGTATTTTGGACAGGAATTCGATTTTTCTAGCAAATAAAAAAAATTCAGGTCAAAAAGTGCCGCTTATTATGTATATGGGATATCCTAAACTTCAATCAATTACCTTTTAAACTAACGGAGATACGAGGGGTGTACCATGATTCTGTTACACCCTGTATATGCAGTGATTTGTAACTTTTTATAAATGAAGCAAAAAATGTCATGAAATGAATTCAAGGAAATCTTTACGAGTGCAGGACAAATTAATGACAAATTACAAAAATTACAAGAAGGTCTTGAATAAAAATTATTGAATTTTGTCAGTAACGAATTGTTCTCTGAATTTGCACATCTTGGAAAAAATGTAATCAAATCAACAAAAACATACTCTTCTACTGCAAAAGACGTTGACGGTTCGGGGACTTTACATGCCTCCGTTATCAAAATCTTCTGGAAACCCGTATTTCTATCAAGTCTGGAGAAAATAAGATCGTTTTGCAAATGAATTTGAAGCTTGTTTGATAATTATCAAAGCATCCTGTATGTTTTAGTCTAATACTGATGAAACTGTACAAGTAAACTTTGAAATATTTTATAAAATTTACGATGACCATTTATTTGAGAACACAATGAAATTATTCAGGAAATCTGTTTCGTAAATTAGCTTTTCCGCCTCCAAGCTATCCGCCTAATCAAATCCAAATATGGAAGCTGTTTTTCAGGCCGTGTCTTCTTCAGCTATTTTATTCAGTCTATTGCGGACTGTTTCAGTCATTAGATTTAAACTGATTGTTACAGTCACAGCGTTGGATTAATTCAAAAGTGACCGCGTAAATCACAATTATTTATCTAATAGACGATCTGCAAATTCATTACGCATGTGTTGTTGTGCCCGACTTTAACTCATGGAATTTGTTCAAACCAGCTGGAAAATGTGGGGAAATATCGAAAGGTGAGTCCTAAACTTTCAGTAATGAAGAGGGAGGAAGTTGTTACACTTGTTTTGGGGAGAAATTCAAAATGTGACTGTATGCAGCGTGTCCTAAAAGTATTCAACAAATTGAAAACATTTCTATTTTTGATTTCACCAAAAAGTATTAGTTATAAAAGTTTGTACTTGTCGAAAAAATCATAATGGATGATCGAAAAATCATGTTGAGCTGCTGGTTTCGAAATATCATTAAGAATTTTTTTTTTTAATTGAAGCGATCCCAATTTCATTGATTCATCATAATTTTTTTGGTATTCAAATCATTTTCGATGAGACATCATCTAGTTATCAGATAAATTGAGTCTGATTTTGATTTGCATTTTTTTTATTCAACGTTGTGTGCACGGAATCTGAATACTGCAGCATGTATATAGACGAATCCAATGACTTATCACAACTTTTAGATCACTCATTATGACTTTTTTAAAAAACACCAACTTATATCACGAAATCAATAATAATTTTGTTATCCAACACATGACAGTTGTTATGACTGTCATTATTGATGTCATTTTAGACAAGTAAACCATCAAATAACTCACTAGTGAGTTAATGATTTTAACTCACGTTCACATTTAAAGTAGTATTCTATTTATTTATTACTATTAGAAGCAGAATTCACATTGATATTGAAATTAAGGAATTTATTCCAATTCGAATTCATTGTATAATTCGTTGGTTAATTGGAACCAGACGCTCCCATATCGGTACAGCTGCTGATAGTGCTGGAAGACGCCGACACATTAGAACCTTGTATTTCTTCTGCAATTTGTATTTTGTTATGCCAAAAAAAGAGTCGCCGAAGACCCTCTCAGGCAATAACCGGTGTAGAGCGCTGGTTCCTCCAATTTCAAAAACATTGCAGTTCTTGAAGGTATCTTCGGCAACGTATTTATTCCCACACACTGGCTACAACTCCCATTTTTGTAGAAAACAAAAAAGCGTCTAGAACTAGTTTTCTTTGGTCTCAAAAACATGTATTTGTTACACAAATTGATCGGGTTGATTCGAAATTCTTCTTCAAGTATGGTGAAACTTCTCGATTTCTTGGATTTAGTGTCTGGCAAAACTACGTGCAAATATTTCCCTTTGTCTTGAATATTTTCTATTTTCAAATGACCAATTCTTCGCATCAATAAGTAGTCGTCGTCAGGAGCTTCGTTCTAAAACTACTCTATTTCAGGTCGTTCTAATGTCTTGGACTTCTTTGGCTTTTCAAAAAGCTCGTTAGTTTGCCATATTTTGAAATGTCGATTTTTTTTATAAAGGTGAATAGTCGAGCAAAGCATCGAGTATTTGGTCCATAGCGACGGAGTCAGAATAATCATCAGAATATAAAAAATCCACTTTAAATTAATTCAATTTCATTATCGAGATCGAGAAATTGTCTTCGAGAAAAACATCGAGACGAGAGTTTGTTTATTTCTCGTCTCGATGATTGAGACGAGACGAGAAAGTGCCTTCGAGACGAGATATCTCGTTTGGTAGTATAAATGAAATTACTATACATTAGAATAGTCGTATATCATCCGAGTTATAAGACAACTTAGCTGGTTGGGCTGTATATAATCATCACCCCCTTTTCAATATTCGTTTAGTGACGATGTAGCACATGGCTAATCCATAATTCCTCCAATCAAGCTATTCAATAAATTATGCGGTCCTCGTGTCATTCGCGGGTATATAATTCACTGCGAGCCACAAATAATTATACTATAAATAAGACGTTCGCATAAGGAATCCAAATCATGGTTATTTAATTACTTTAAAGTGTTGTGTAGCACTCATGTGTTTCTATCGATATTTCAATTAATTTTCGACCCACATTCGATTATCTATGAAGGAACAATGATTTGACAAGACACAGTTCTACAGGGAAACTGCGAAGGTACTGAAAAACAATTGAAGAAGAAAACAATTATAATCTGTACGTATGTCTGAGAAACGCCAAGTTGGCTCTCCTTGAGCCAGTTCTGTTTCTGTGTGAGGTTGATTAACCCATTTTGATACCTTCACTCACTCCCATCCCTCTCCTCATCCACCACATCCCTCTTTCACCACTTCATATCTGTTTTTGTCGCTTTCCTATATCTTTCTTTCGCTCACTCTTTCACAAGTCAGAGCTCAAGTCATTACTGTCATTACTGAGTTCACTATTTAGTAGAAATATTGTCGCCTCTCAGAATCCCTCCTCAATTTCATCTTGCTGTGTGTTAGGGAAAAACCTGATGTAGTGACAAACCTTCCTACTGGCTAGATTGGAAGAGTCTTGGTCGTCAAATACCCTGTATGGGCACGCACGTATTTAAATCGGCCTTTAGAGTGCTTTTGGATAGGATGTTTTCGAGAAATTGGATTGGAAGAGAAGGTCCTATAGAATAGCCGGCCAGATCTTCAGATTAAACCCCACTCAATTATTCCCTATGGGGTTACGACTAGACAGAATCCAATTTTCTTTGTTGCTTACTATTCAGGAAACAAATAGTTACCTTCCAAATTGAATGTAACTAGCCTAGAATTTTAGGGGTGACGGTTGGCGGTCACAGCACCGAGGGATGAAATTAATTTCGGGTAAGTTTCATCGCAATCGATGCCCCCCTCTACAAACTCTGGAACTAGCTATATCTGCAACTGACCATCTCACCTGCTCGAGATTCCTTTATTTATATCGGAAAGACTTCTGTTTGAACATTCTCGTAACGCTTGTTACCCCTTCAACTTCTGGGTTCTGTTCACGTAGTTCATGGAGTCGACCGAACTTCTTAGAGAATACCACGGCAATGCCCCTGGACAATTGAAAGTCTTCGGCCACACAACGAGCTAATGCGTATTCGGCAGGCACCTTGAAAATGTCTCGTGGCTCTTCTAAAGTTAACCAATGTAGAACATTCTGCCCGTTTGAGAACAAGAACATGTACTTCTGGAACGTCATCTGATCCTCCGGTGGTCTGAGGGTGCGAACTTGATCGTGACCTCCAGCGTAAAGGGACAACCTATTGAGGTTTCCCTCGGGGTGTCTTATAGATTCGGTAGACGGGTTCGTTTATCCTCTTCACAATCTTGTACGGTCTTACCATGAGTTCCACAACTTCGGTGATAGGCCACGGCGACATTTAGGGATGTACACCCAGAATAAGTCACCTGTCTGAAATCCTCCAGCATCGGCCTCAATGACATACGTCTCCTTCATTCTGTCACTTGCACTCAAGATATTCAAACGGACTCGTCTATGAATGTCGTTTATTCTTTGCCATGATTTGCTTACGTAGTCTTCTCCCACAGTGTCTTGTCCTGGTGGCGTCCCAAACTTCAGTTACTAAGAAAGCAGCTGCTCTCGGCCCATAAAAATAGTAGCAGGGGTTTGCCTGGGCGACTCGTATGCTAAGAAACGATAAGTCATCAGGAACAAATGAAGGTACAGGTCCCAATATTTCTGGTGGTCAGAGACTACATTGAAGAGGTGACAGTTTATCGCCTCGTTCACCCTCTTCACTATTCCATTCGACTGTGGATGTAGAGCCATGGTACTCGTCTTACGGATGTTCAGCATTTGACACATCTTCTGGAAGAGGTTAGACTCGAATGCAGCTCCAACGAAATACCGAATCGACATATCCACTCCTTTACCAAGACCTTGGCGACAGTGATTGCTTCTTGGTTAGGCAGGGCATAGGACCCACTTGCTGAAATAGTCCATTGCCACAAGGATGTACTTGTTTCTGTGATCAGATTGTAGGAACAGGCCAGCGATGTCGATGGCGATCCTTTCAAATGGGCTGCCTACACTGTACTGGCGTATCAGGGCCTTAGGTGTTGTTAGAGGTCCATTGCTGGCAGCGCATACATCACATTTTCTGCACCAGTCCTTGACGTCAGCTTGACAGGGTAAGGCCTCGTCAATCCTTATCTCGTTTGTCAAGTTTCGACTTCTGAGGGCTGTCGTTCGTAGAGGGATGACAGCTGGTTAACGGAAAAAACAATTTTAAATAATTTTTAAACAATTTTAAACAATTCTGCCTAAATCAGTTCAATCTTTATCTTACCATAAACAGTGGCTGGCACCCCTATTGCTGTGCGTAGTTTCCTGGTTGACGGTTCAACTGTTGATGTTGTTTTAGCAAAAGTATGCCTAAGGATTGTCCTAGTAGCACCTGCATCTAGCAGCATGGTGCAAGGCTCGTTGTTGATGAGACCGTCTACAGAAACCTCTTTGTTTTGTCGTTGAACGACAGCGACATAAGCGTTGTTAACTGGGACTTGCGATACGGGCTGACGATTGCTCCGTCTTGACATTTTCTACGCACATACCCAAGTTTTCTACAATTTCGGTATCTTATTAGTCTCCTCTCGGGCAACAATTCCTTTATCACTTTTGTCAGCTTCCATATGAGCAGCCTCCTGTGGGTTTTCAATTATCATGACTCCACTCTGGCTTTTGCAGGATTGTTTCGCGTTTTCGAATTCCAAAGTGCGTGCGAGTGCATCTACGAGATGTGTGGGACAAGCTAATGCCAATGCTTGCCTTGTTTCCTGGTCGTGAAGCCAATCCAAGAATTCCACAACTGCTAGTGGCTCCATCGCATTTTCTGGTGTGGCTGGATATGCAAGATGAACCAAGCGTGCAATGTCAGCTTCGAATTCCTCTAGGATTCGCTTGATTTCTGGCAGCAATTTTTCAGGTGCGAGTGGTATACTTGTTCTAGATGGGCCTCGGTCCGCTATGCGAACACTTTTCATTTGAAAAAAATAGCGACTTCTCTGGTCATGGGTGTACCGTTAACGAGTAGAGATGAGGTCATGCTGAGTGTAATTATCCGATCACGGTCAAGTCCGGCTCTAGGATTATTACAGTATAAATAAATTTCAATCAGTTGATGCCGATTCGTTACATCCGCCTATAACAACAGTATATAATCTGCCTATTATTATTATTTATATTGTGCTATAATAACCATGTAGTATAAAAATAAAGGGCTCGCCTACCAGATAATTTAAATTTTTTCTGTCATATTGAACTCTAGGTCACGTGACTTTCTTTCAATCAGTATTATTATGCATCGCCAAGTCTCCAGGATGCGCTAATTTTGTGAGATCCAGTGTAGTTTCAATAACGTGGAATATTTTGTTTACAGATGGCGAAATACATTTGGGATACTGATTTGTTTCGGAATGATGAGGCCAACAGTATCACGTAAGTTTATCATAACGACATTTTTTTTTATTTGTTTCAGCTGCACCTATACAGGGTTAGTCAAGAGATACGACGAAGCTTAAATTAGGATAAAGTTGCGTATTGTGGTGCTTGACAAAATACTGTATTGAAACTTGGGAAATTTTCGTTTTAATTTTTTTCTGGCGTTATTGACAACATTCGTTTATTTATTCATTTTTCCATACAGTCGCATGGCCTTATTACATGGAAACATATACTTATACGTAATGAGAATATGCATCAGAGTTCATGGACTGCACTTACCAAACTACCCATTTTACATATTAATAATACATACGGTACTAATCTGGGTACCTGGATACATGGATAAGACGATATGCTGAATAGTTGTTTATAGATAATAATTCACAATAGTATTGTAAAACATACGTCGTGAGAGAAAGTAATCTAAATCTTCAATGGCATTAATTTCATTAGCAGTACGAGGCATTAATGAAAGAGGAGAGCGTGAGTTGTTATTCTTGTGTATTGTACTTTGAAAAGCAAAAATATGAGTTGAAATATACAATTTTATGAGACTTTGAATATTGGAGTCAGAGATATGATTAATTACTATTTTATATAGAAACATGCAAAGTTATTTTACTTCTCACGTCCAGTGATAATATTTGGTACGTTTTTCTTAACGTTGTTGTTCTTACAGTATGAAAATCTGGCTGTGATGTGTTTTATAATGCAGATATCGTAGAAACTTATTCTGAATTTTTTCGAGTCTATTTGGGTAGATCGGTGACTGTGAACCCCATATAATACTTCCAAAATCTAATCATGACCTCACAAATGTATAATATAGCAGTTGAAGTGTATTTATATTGGTTATATTGGTGAGGGGATTTTCGACCTTGGAATTTTTTTTTGTTTTCATTTATTTGATTCCTCTCCGATACACACTTTTCGAACATCGTTCGATTAAGTGAAAAACGAACACGAATATCATAAAATATAATTTGTAATCATTATCTTGTGAAAAATGCACAAAAGAGATCAATATTTCGGTCAAAAACACCTAAAAGAAAAAACATTTTCGAAGAGACTTTGCCTGGTGGATTTGAGAGTCCACAATTTGAAGCAAGAAATTGAGGAATGGAAATTAGACAAAAACGGTAAGATGGCTGTACCCCAGAAAAAACTTTCATAGGGACTGATTCAAGAAGGAGAATACCCCGAAAGCTTTCCGTTCGAAGTTTCTGTAATTAAATCAAGTATGACATGAATACACTCGAAAACTAACAAATCCTTGAATGATAAACTTCTAGAAAATTCGGTGAGCTGGAATGAAGGAATTCAACAGAATTCGGTAAGCTTGAAAGAACAAAATTCGAAGAGACTGGAAGGGAAATTTTTAGAATAACTTCATGAAAATTTAAGGAGCCTGGAGCTTCTAGTCAAAAACATTGAAACAGAAACTTCAAGAAAATACAAGGAGCCTGGAAGATAAGCTTTTAGAAAATTTGGAACTTCTCACATAAGATTCAAATAACTTTGTGGTGTGGCGAATCGGTTTGAGGAAATTGAGAAAAAGATGTATAAAACTAAAGGAGACATCGAGGAAGAAATAGAAAAATTGAAGAAAACAGTTCAAAGATCAAAGGTGATGAAATGAAGGAATTAATGGGCCGCAGTGGTCATGCTGGTAGAGCGCTAGTCTATCAATCAGAGGGACGTGGGTTCGATTCCCAGCATGGTCACTGGTCTCGTGCTAGGAATCGCACGTTAAAAGGTAAGACCTCGTTAATCCTTAGCTCGCACAAGTTTCGACTTCTGAGGGCTGTCGTTCGTAGGGGGGTGACTAGTTAACGGAAAAAACAATTTTAAACAACAAAACAACAACAATCAGATGAAACAAATGGATTCTCCGCACACCATAGAAACTCTCACCAGTATTAATTTTCTGTGGAGGAAATTTAATACTGGGCATGAGTGTAAACTTGGATGACGTTGAACAGGATAAAAAATCTTTCAAGGCCAGTGCTGAAAAAGGAAAACTTTCCAGTTCAGTTCGAGGAAAAAACTCCATGGGCCAATTACCACCGATAATTTGAAGCCGCGTCCAAAGCAAATTGATGAAATATATAATACAGAGGTGAAGTACCAACACTGGCATTACGCGGAGAAGCAACGGATATCAACAAACCCTCGCCGCTGAACAGCTGATGAATCATCTAGAACGGCAGTACCCAACGGCCAGGCTCACCTAGAACACGAATACCCTTTACAGCTGAAGAAACACTGCCAGTAATCAAGATAATCCTCACAGGTATTCTTGTCCCTCATACCTTGTAGATACTTTAGCAAGCTCTTTGAAGTCAGAATGCTTGGGGAATATTCACAAGAGCCTGTGAAGGAAGTGCATACCAAAGGTCCAACGCTGAAAAAAACGAACACCAATGAAGGTCGAGAAGGAGCAATCTTCGGTCTGTATGCAGCAAGCCCAAGTAAACAAAGGTTTCCTCCAGTCTTTCAGGAGGAAAATACTCGTGAGCCAAGAAGTTTTGGCATCTTGGTGGCATAAATTGGGGTAACGCTGACAGATTTCAACTGACAAAAAATATTAATAGAAACTTTTAGTGAGCATTTCAGCAGCTGCAGCATTAGATTCACATACGGTTCCATTATCATCGCGAATCATTTGTATAGAGACCTTGTACAGTAGTTATGAATACCTTTTCCCACAAGATTTGACTATGGGAGCAGTAAATGAATGTCTCATTAATTCATTTTTGATTTTTTTGGCATTTTCGATTGTCTTTTTGTCCGAAGTGTTCAAGATCTTCCGAAAATTCTTGTAAACTGCCGTCCTAAGCAAAAAAGCCGTATCTGCAAAAAACTCTGAAGCTGAGAATCTGTAGTTTCGACCATCTTAAGTACGAAAAGTCTTAAACTTGTGCACTGAAGACAAAATGATTGATTAACTTTGGCCATTTAAAACTAGTTTACGTAATTTTTTCTTTGGAAAAAGTTAAACTTATAGTGTTTGAAGACTACAGAAACCAATATCTCCATATTCACATTTTTTGTAGATACTCCTTTTTTGCTTAGGACGGCAGTAAATGGCATCTGACAGATTCGGTGGTGTGGTTACAAAGGTGCAGGCGGATCAAGATTTTTGGGGGTTGGAGGAGGTACTTTTTGACGTTTTCGTCTTTCTATTACCCCAGAAGCTTCGTTTCCTGAACCATCAAGTTGGTAAACTGAGTCAAGGTATGAAGTATAGGGTTCACTTCAACATCCATGTCCTTGTTATAGGTGTGTTTGGATTTCCATTTCTTCCGCACGGATTTCCTCTTCGAAAGCCTCCCCCATGGCTTTGTTCTTTGATATGCTAGGTGTTCTTTCAAGTTGCTCTGCTCACTAGTATTTGGCGTTGGGTCGTTTTTCTTGGCGAAATGAATATTTTTCTCTTCTAATGAGTCATTCCTGTACTTGAAACTGTGCTGTTTCAGATCCAGGAAGGACAGGAGAAGATTATGTCATTTTGGTGACATTACTTGGAGTAACCCTTCACTTAGATGGTGCCATCTGACTCCTGCTACCTTACGCATTTGTGTCATCTGTTGCATTGAGTGATTCATCCTTGTGATTGTTTTCCCACTTCATTCTAGGAATAAGCTGACTTAAAATGTTATTCTCCATTAAAACTACTTCACTTTGCGAATCTTTGGTCTTATCTCATGCCAACTATTGTGATTACGTTTTATGGGCCCTGCTTGACTGTCCGTGACAGTTTTTGCCTTCAAAAAATACAAACTCTTGCTTAAGATTGATTTTTGGCATATGGAAGTTTGAGAGGATTTCACATACACTTTCGCAAGTCCGCTAGCTCAACTTGAGTAATAGAAGAAAATTACACTTCGTCTCTCTCTATCACAAAATAATAACTCATTTTTTAGTCGACAAAATCAAGTTCAGAACGGATATTCATAATATCAACTTGAGAAGAAAAGATAATATTTCAATCCCTCATCATAACTCCAATTTATTTCAGAGAAGCTTTTCCTATCAGATCTCTATAGGGTATAATAAGCTTTCAACAGAATTGAAATTCGTTTTAGATAAACTATTCAGTGAACAATCTCTATGAAGGACGTGATTTTATATATCTTTCTCTGCTGTTTTCTTTACCACAAAGAAAAAAAAATTATTCAAAACAAAGGGTGAAAAGTTTGGTATCCTGTTATGTTTAGTTTTTGTTCTCAAATTTAGTTCTTATTCTTAAGTTCAGTTCATTTACTCCATGTTCATGAGGGTGAAAAGTTTCATACTGATCATGCGCTTTTTATTCAACTGTTGATAGCAGTTTTTTTTCTGGTCATCTAATTGGATAATGAATTTTTTTTTCCATACGGAATGTACCAGTCAATCCCTGTCTCCGGAGCTCCGATACTACCGGAGGGCGCGCTGGTGTATCATTAACCCCAGCAAACACTCCCCACGTCCGTGGGGTGAGTGATTACTGGGTCCGAGAATCATGTGCCCTGAGTAAACGGAGTGAATCAAGAATAACGGCCTTCTGCATTCTTCCGGCTAGGTTTTCTGCCGCATCACGGCATGCCGGTATGATTTTCAGATTTGAGAGCAGCGTGTCCATCATTCCACCAAGGACCCCTATTATCAGAACCACCATCTTGACAGAATGGTTTGAATAAAGCCTGCGGAGTTCAAAGAGAAGATCTCGATATTTAGTCCGTTTTTCCTCCTCTTTTCGGACGATGTACGTTTCGCCAGGAGCTGAAAACTCAATGACGAAAATCGTCCTACTTTGATGGTCGAGGAGGACTACATCAGGCTTATTGGCTTGTATTTGCCTGAGGGTGGGGAATGAGTAGTTCCAACAGATTCGGCACTTCTCATTCTCCACAACGGACTCAATATCCCCCGGAGCATAAGGCAACACCGGTATCTCGTCTACACCGTACGAGTGTCGTAGATAGTAGTACAACACTCGTAGGGCCGCGTTATGCCTGTGGATATAGGCTGAGACCGCATAAGCTGGACAAGCTGACAGCAAATGCATTATGGTCTCAGCTGCCCCACGACACGCTCTGCATCTAGTGTCAGGGACCTCTATACCCATCACGCGACTACGGTAGACGAGGGTGTTGAAGACACCATCCTGGCAGGCCATTATGAATCCCTCGGTTTCCGACTTCAGCCCACTTGACCTGAGAAAAGCGAAGGTCAGGTTTCTGGATAAGCCAAGGTCTTCAATGTTCTTGAAAAAGACCCCATGCATTGGCTTATCCCTATGTAGCTGTAGGAGCCTGTCACACTCCGCAGCTTTCACGTGGGCTTTTTGCTGAACGGGTTCCAACTCGGTGACAGAGTTTGGGTTCGTCCGTTCAGTGTCGAATTTGAGACCGAGTTCATCGGCTGCACGGGTTGCTGCCTTGAAAAGAAATGCTCCAATCCCTGCCTTTTCATGATCACATACCAAGCAGAGAAGGGGATCTGAACTCCTGATGACTTTACAGGCTCCATCCAGTACTATTCTGTTATCTAGACACTCCAAACTCAAAAGTCCACGGCCTCCCCGTTGTCTGGGGAAGTATAACCGTGGAACAGACGATTTAGGATGCAAGCTTCTATGAAGATGCATCATTTTGCGAGTTTTTACGTCGAGTTGTCGCAGCTCTTCCTGAGTCCATTTCATTACTCCAAAGGAGTAAAGTAGAATCGGAACGGCAAGCAACTTTGTTCTTTTTTGTTATTATTATTTTTTTTTTTTGTTTTCCGTTAGGAATTACCCAGTCAGGCCCTGTCTCCGGAGCTCCGACACTTCCGGAGGGCGCGCTGGCGTGTCATTAACCCCAGTAAACACTCCCCACGTCCATGGGGTAAGTGATTACTGGGTCCGAGAATCATGTGCCCTGAGTAGGCGGAGTGAACCAAGAATTACGGCCTTCTGCATTCGCCCGGCTAGGATTTCTGCCATGTCACGGCAAGCCGGTATGATTTTTAAGTTTGAGAGCAGTGTGTCCATCATTCCACCAAGGACCCCTATTATCAGAACCACCATCTTGACAGAATGGTTTGGGTAAAGCCTGCGGAGTTCAAAGAGAAGATCTCGATATTTAGTCCGTTTTTCCTCCTCTTTTCGGACGATGTTCGTTTCGCCAGGAGCTGAAAACTCAATGACGAAAATCGTCATACTTTGATGGTCGAGGAGTACTACATCAGGCTTATTGGCTTGTATTTGCCTGAGGGTGGGGAATGAATAGTTCCAATAGATTCGGCACTTCTCATTCACCACCACGGACTCAATATCCCCCGGAGCATAAGGCAACACTGGTGTCTCGTCTACACCGTACGAGTGTCGTAGATGGTAGTACAACACTCGGGCCGCGTTATGTCTGTGGATATAGGCTGAGACCGCATAAGCTGGACAAGCTGACAGCAAATGCATTATGGTCTCAGCTGCCCCACGACACGCTCTGCATCTAGTGTCAGGGACCTCTATACCCATCACGCGACTGCGGTAGACGAGAGTGTTGAAGACACCATCCTGGCAGGCCATTATGAATTCCTCGGTCTCCGACTTCAGCCCACTTGACCTGAGAAACGAGAACGTCAGGTCTCTGGATAATCCTAGGTCTTCAATGTTCTTGAAGAAGACCCCATGCATCGGCTTATCCTTATGTAGCTGCAGGAGCCTCTCACACTCCGCAGCTTTTACGTGGGCTTTTTGCTGGACGGGTTTCAACTCGGTGATAGAGTTTGGGTTTGTCCGTTCAGTGTCGAATACGAGATCGAGTTCATCGGCTGCACGGGTTGCTGCCTTGAAAAGAAATGCTCCAATCCCTGCCTTTTCATGATCACATACCAAGCAGAGAAGGGGATCTGAACTCCTGATGACTTTACAGGCTCCATCCAGTACCAATCTGTTATGTAAACACTCCAAACTCAAAAGTACTACCTTACCTGATGGTCCTTTCTTTGACAACATATTTGAGTTTCTATCACTCAAACTAGACTTCAATCAGTAAAACCATCAAACCGCTGAAATCAGTATGGGAGATTCAAATTATATAACGCTGTCTAGTTCAGATATTCTAATACTGGCGGAGCAGGTCATTTAGTTGAAGCTTTCATATGGCCTAGAACAACTATTTGAGATACCAAACGCAGTTCTGATATCAAAACGATTCCTCAGCCCTTTTTTCACCAAAAATCCTGGTCATTCAGAATAGAAGTTTGCATCTTGTAACCGAACATAATTTTGAAGTTTAACAAAACTTTATGTTATATATTGTGAGAATATTTGTCGGACATAACTCAATGTTTATCCCAGGTTTGCCAGGAAAGTTTTTATTTCCTGCTGAGTATTAAGTTTGTCTCATATCCAACCTTGTAGGAGAAGAGGCGAGTATGTTAACATATTCTAAAGTAAAATTTTTATTTTTGTTTGAGGCTCTCCTTCAGAATTTTCGTACTCCGTATTTCCTTTGAGAATTATTTAACATTTTTTTCAGAAATGAATATCTTTGAGGAAGATATCAGTGGACCGTGTGCTGATTTCAGAATAGGAGACGATGACCTTCAAGCTTATGATTTCATTAGACAATTCAGACTAGATCTATTGGAAACACAGTATCCAGGGGTCAGCAGGGTGAGAGGGACGAATAGATTACAGACAGCATACCGGTTGGATAAAGATGCTGATTTAACGTTGCCCACAAGGTTAGATCAAAAATGCTTCGCAAATTCCCAAAATATTCAATTTTTTTAAGCAAAATTATAGGCGTAAGGTAGATTGAGTGTTTCTATAGAAAATATGTGTAGCGGGAACCAAGAAATTGCTAGAATGTATCAAATAAGATCATGAATGGATCGTTCATTCCGACCAAACTTAGACCTTTGTGGATATTGTGGATATTGTGGATATTCCCAATATGAATATGAATTTATTCGGATTGAATTTCATTATAATCGCAATTCCAAAATATTAAAAAGCATTCAGTGTAAAGATTTATTCAGCTGCTTCCAAAAACAGTGGTATTCGACAATGTCGGTTGTTGAAAGTTCTGCTAAGAGAGTTTTTTTATACATCTGGTGCTTGCCTGGAGTGCACACCGACCACCCGGGGTGGTGCTGTAGGTTTATCGGGTTTTCATACAGCTGATAAGTGAATACGCCATAAAAGATCAGTAAGTCGCCCAAGAGCGCCACGGCAAATAATAATGAAAATAGCCGTCCTCTGCCCGCACAGGGATCGTCTTTAGCCACACTCTATTATGAGTATTTATGAGGGAGTATTATTATTTCATTGAATACAAGACAAAATATATATATTCACACATCTGTTCTACTAATGATTTTCGAAAGAAGTCTTCTACCAATGTTTTCAAAATTCATGAAATGATTCATGAGGCATCAAATATCACTTAACTAGTGGCCTCCCGCTTCATTTCTGATAATACAACAACATAATTATTCAAATAATGAAGATACCTATCAATACTGAACCTAATTTAAAATAAAACGTAGTTCAGGACATTTCGAGAAAATAAAGATCATCCTATTTTTCGTAGATCACCCTATTATTCGTTGTTTTTGACATTCGATTGTACACCTATGAATTTGTATAGTTTTACTCAATATTTTAACAAAAACTATTCACATTCATGAGGTCATCGAATAATTCTCATTCCAGCAACCAAAATTTGTTACTTTTCAATTACGAATACTCAAGATGGTCCATATCGTAAAGTTGTTGAATATCTTTTTCATTTAAAAAATGTTTAATTTTGCATAAATCCTTGTTACAAGTAGTTTTCTTTTAACTAAACAGGGTGTTCCAAATTAAGTCGGCAACATTTCCAACTCCGTTATTATTGATGCTACGAATTTGACTAGCAAATTTAATGGCCTTCTTGATGCCGAAAACAAAAAAAAATACAGTCGCGTTTTCAGAATACTTATTTCATAAAATGATATTTCTTTCAATGGAACACCCTATATTTTTTCATGCATTTCCATTCGTAATAACATTCTCAACAAAAATCTCATTTGACTTTTTTTCGTAAATGTGAAAATAAGACAGTTTTATCAATATGAAACATTTATAACAAACGGATTTGATAAAGCGCTATAAAATATCGAGTAAATGTTCAAAAACACCGCCTTCTTATTGAACACATATTTGGGCCCTTCTATTGACACTACGTGTGGCATTCAACACAGTTCGGCCATCAATTCTATTAATTATAGTTTCAATATAATTTTTCAGTTCATCTACATTATTACGTTTCATTTTGTACACTTCATTTTTCAGAAATCCCTAAAAATAAAAATCTAGAGGTGTCATGTCTGGTGAACGAGCCACTTAACAGGATCATTTGTAGCCATCCATCTGTTTCCAAAACAGCCTCGCAGCATTCTTTTTACGCCACTGACATTATGTGCTTGTGCTCCATCCACACCAAACATTAATACTAAATCGTCTATGCGGATTATGAGGATGGACTAGAAATGGATTATGTCTACTCCAATAATGAAAATTCTTTCTATTATACATTCCACGATTTGAAAAATTAGCCTCATCGCTCCATATAATATTTCTATAGAAGTTTGGATCTTGTCTGCATTTATTCATAAACCACCGACAAAACCCCAATCGTCTCTCAGGATCACCAGGTTCTAGTGTTTGCACTGGTCTTGACTCATAAGGAGAAATCTTATGTTTCTTCAGAATTCGTTGAATACCAGACAGTTGAACAGCTATTTTTCTAGATAAATCTCTGATGGAATTATTTGGATATACTTCAAATTTCTGTATCTTCAGATATTACAACACGTTTTTTAGTTCGCCTCTTCTCAAAAACTTTTTTGTTGTTCCTGAATCGAAGATGAAGCACAGCAAAAAACCGCCGATTAGATAATTCACGATCGGGGAACGAATTGCTGTAGTGTTGGAGTGCTCTTAGGCTATTTTTCTGGCAAACCAAGTAGGATTCTAACATATCACATTTTTCTTGATGGGAAAACGGCATTTCGAAAAATATTCGAACAGTAGTTGACAGTTACAATATATACTTGAGAATATTTGACAAATAGTATTTCAACAAAGTTTCAACGAAACTTGATTGCTCATAATAATTATGTTTTATCGAATCAAAGAAATTTTTGTACTAGTGAAAGAAATAAATATTTCCACATAAGTCGCTCATTTTCCACTTTAAGAAGAAAGGTGATATGAACTTTATTATTGAGAATGTTATTACGAATCGAAATGCATGAAAAAATATAGCGTGTTCCATTGAAAGAAATATCATTTTATAAAATATTCTGAAAACGTGACTGTAATTTTTTTGTTTTCGGTATCGAGAAGGCCATCAAAAATGCTACTAGTTTGCTCATTTAACCGAATTCGTAGCATCAATAATAACGGAGTTGGCAATGGTGCCGACTTAAATTGGAACACCCTGAATAAGATAAACAGGGTTTTATTGTAAAATAAATAAATAAATAAATAAATAAAATATATTTTCCAACGTAATCTTTCAATTCTACACCAGGAATGATAAGTTCAAAACTCCCGCACACAGCAGCTCAATCTTCGCCCAGAGGGCTCAGGAGAGGAGAGGTTCGGGAGGACGCATTGAGAGCCGCCTCCCTTACTCCGCAGACATTGCTGGCTGCGAAGCGAGGGAGCGCTTGTGCCAAGAGGTACACAGGGTCCCGACAAAGGGGCGCTGGTAGCCTCCCCCGCTGGTGTTAGCGGAGGGTCGAGCTTTCCAGTCCATGGTGGTGATGGTGCGTATAATACATGCCTCCTGCAATGCTCATGCATGTCGTTCAGGTTGAATTCAATGTAGATAATTCGCTTTGTCTGAGTTTACTCGGAGGTGGTTGTTTGCGTGCTGTCCCGGAAAAGGCTGATGCAAAAAACCGGGTTATTGTAAAATGTTGTATATACGACAAGAATTAAGTTGAATATTATATCTGTCCTATATGTGTTACGAAATTCTTGACCAATAAAAGAAAAAAAACTACGCCCAACGTGGGGCTCGAACCCACGACCCTGAGATTAAGAGTCTCATGCTCTACCGACTGAGCTAGCCGGGCTTGTGATAAAGTTTGCTTTTACGCTGTTTACATGTTCAAATTAATAATAGCAAAACTTTAACATTTAAAATTATGATAATCCACCGAAATACATTAGGCCAGACACATTAATATCTGAACACAATATCACCAGATCCACGATTCGTTTAGTTTACTAGCTTAGAGTTTGCAAATATTTCACTTCTTTGAAGGAATAAGTACCTACCTTGCATGAATCCTTAAAAAATCGACAGATGATTATGATATCTAATTTATTTTTAATGATTTCAGAAACATATTTCCACTTGGATTACCGGATCAATTTTCGTTCATTTCTACATTCAGAACGAGAAGATTGCCTAAAACGACTTGGCATATTATTAGGGTGACAGATCTGGAGCTGAAACCTCAATTTTCGATTTCTTTGAATCCAAGAAACGAAACAATCGATTTCTCTATCACGAATTACGAGGGAAGGCTGCAAACGATTCAGTTCGACAATCCTCAGGAAAGTATTTATATTAGAATATCATACCTACCTACCACGCCCACGCACCCACTAACCCAATACTAGGTGTGAGACTGTCTTTCAACATTGAATAAACCTACCTAGCTGTAATAAGAACTTTAGGGCCCTAGAAGTTTTCACAAAGATAATTTTTTATTAGGACACTATTTTATTTGTACAAGTCAATCTATTGTCTAGTATACATTTTACATAAAATAATAATAAGGTCCTGTGGCGCAACGGATAACGCGTCTGACTACGGATCAGAAGATTCCAGGTTCGAATCCTGGCAGGATCGCACTTTTTTTTCATTTTCAACCTTGAATGCATCCGAGTCAATGAAAACTTGGTCGATCCGCTTTTTTGCTAATAGCCTTTTCCGGAATAACCTCACAACAATCCGCCAGGAGGCGTGTATAGTGGATACTGCAATTACCTCTGTCATTTCATTGTTATTAGACTTTATTCGCGAACATACGCGAAGATTGTAGCCAGAGCCCCCTCGCCAGGACCCTCGGATCAACTTGGCACCGTGCACATCCCCTGGACTTGACAACAGGTCCGGGAGGATGTGGAGCACGCATGCCGTCCCTCCCCCTGTCTCTTCCTACCCCCGGGAGAAGAGCCAGAAGTGGAGGTGCATAATATATGAAATACACTTTAGCTAATGTGAATTTATAGGCAAAACACTGTGATTTATTCATTTATGATAACTTGGGAAAATAAAGTAGCTTGAAATTTACTTTTTCTTGAAATTTTGAGACTGCCGTTCGGTGAATACTTCGCAAAACCTCAAGTCACCGTTACCGATCTAAATAAAGAACGTTACAGTTGTTACAATAATTTTTTTCTACATGGCTCTTTCAGTTTTTGAGAAATTAATATCAAATTTGAAACATGCTCGCTTAATAATTTATTTTAACTCAAAAACTACAACTTTTGATTTATATCATAGTTATTTATTACTACTTCTACTACATATCTTGAAAGCTACTAAGTATAAACGATTTCACAAGAGTTACTGCAATGTCATCCACATGCAAAGATAATATAATCTTGAACCAAACTGAAACATTGTTTAACACTGGGATATTAGATCCATGTTTCTCAGACCATAAAGGACGATTCGCCATCACAAAAATCGAATCGCTGCAAATTCCAGTAAAAATCAGTCGAATTAAGTATGCATCACCAAAAAGGCTCGAAGATTTTAGAGATTCAGTGCTCAAAACAGTTTGGAGCATTTTTGAATCTAAAGACATGGGGGTAAATCTCATGTGAATCTCCCCTTGATATCTTTCAAACTGTTATCCATACTTCATTTCATATGAAAGCGTTTTATGCATTAAACAAAAACTTGAAACTAATTTGGTATAACGATTCTCCCAAACAAATGAGAAATAGACTTGAAGTTGTAAAAACCATAGCAGAAGTATCCCAAAACCCTCAGAACTTTGAAGCACATAAATTACTGAAAGAAGACTACAAATTTAATTTTCATTAACAAAAAAATCGCAAATGAAAAATTAATTTTGAGCAATACTTCAAAAGCTTGCTGGGCTTCAATAAATATAGCGAGAAATACAATAAAAATGTAAACTTTTCCAAATTGAAATCACCTGAAATGATTTGAATATTTTCTGTAATACTTATAGCTGAAAAAACTAATAAAGATCTTCCTATTTCATCAACTGATGAATTGAACAATTTCAAAACATATCCTTTCCCTAATATAGTAAAACCTATGTGTTTTACAGTAACCTCCATGAAAAACTCAAATTCACGCGATATACATGATTTTAATAGTCCGATGACAAAAATATGTTGCTGATATACTTGCAATACCTCTAACATTGATAATTAGTCAAGTATTTTCAATTGAAATATTTTTCGATATTTTCAAAACATCGATAGTATAATTACTTGTGTACAAAAAGGGTTACAGATTTTCACCCGAGAATTATTCAATAGAAATCATTATGAAAAAATCGCTTATATTCTTATTTCCACCGTCACTTTCATTTTAGCGAATCCTAATAAGTATGGATTTCCTACAACTAAATTTACTACTCAAGCTATTTTCCAAATGGTGACAGACTCCGGGGCCTTGATATACTTACTTCTTTGACATTATGTGACTTGACCAAGGCATTCGACTGTGTATTCCACTCTATTCTTATAAAGAGATTGAGTTACTATGGTGTGAGAGGCACTGCTCTTGATCTAGTAGGTTCTTATGTTGAAAATAGATAACAGTGTGTTGACGTTAATAATATCAAGTCAGATTTGAAGCCAATTTTGAGTTCCAGGGTTCTGTTCTCGGCACATTATTATTTATCATTTATTTGAACGACTGCACAGTGGGCTCACAAAGCGATTTTTTGGCCAAAAATTACTCAATGTGAAATGCTTCTATTGCAAGTATTTTCAGTGTTAACCTGAAGTTTACAATCTTTTAGGGCTGGAATTGGAAGAAACAAAATAAATATTGGTTAACTAGCGTCAACAAAGATTTGTTTTAATGTTGTGATTTCAAGATTTGTGATGTACATTTTATTCAATATTTTGATGAAGTTTGACAGCGTTTTCCACTTGGTTTATTCTCAACTGTGAATTGAGTTTATCATCAATATAAAACAGGAAGGTATAAGCACATTCCAGAAATGTTCATCTGAGTAATTAAGTAAATAACTTACGGATAGTAGGAAATTTATTCCCGAAGTGTAGAGACCTAAAAAACGTTCATTATCTTTGATTTTGTCAAGTGAAACTTCATATTCTCCATAAACCACCACTTCGAGTTACGTATATTTCAATACTATATACTTCCAGGATTATAACTGTAAACAAACTGTCTGCATTCATTTGCATTTGTATGATATTTTGCAATTTATTCCTAATCATGCCATTATAGAACTGGATACATTCCACAGCAATACTATGTATACACAAGACTGGGTTCGTTCTGTATACCGTTTTTTTGGATTCATATAGTTATTCAAGGTTTTCTTGACAGAATTAGGATCGATTTCAACATTTGACATTTGACAGCTCTTTTGTTTCGTTTTCGCCCAATTTTGTTATTTCCCATCACCGGAAAAATATCAAAACAAAAACGAATAATTAATTGTGGGACATTTTCTGTAGGTTATGTTTAATTTCCAACGACGACAGAGATTTTCTAACTTCCAAATGGTCCGGGCTTGTTCATCACGCGATTTGATACCATCTCGAATCGTTATTGATACAAATGATCCCAAATTTTGCCGAAGGAATTTGGGCTGGAATTTTACTGAGTAACGGGACTCAGTTTTGTGTTTCAGTTTGCCAGTCGCTTTAGGTGATTTTTTTTAAATTGACCAACCCCTGATACATTGTTTGAAAAAAATCTCTAGAATTAACATAATTCAGTATCTTCTCAATAGATTCCTTATATCATCCGACTATCTCATTTCAAGTCTTGAAACCTTGCTAAAACGACAAAGGCATGTATTTTTTTCCGAAAGCACCAGATTTATTCATGGACCCTGTTGTTAATAACGATGCCAATGAATCTTCGGAAATTGAATAACAGTTTAGTTTCAATTATTGTTTATTTTGCCACATGCAGTTTGTGATAAAATTTTTGAATATGCAGTAAATTTCTCTAATAAAAAGCGTAACAAAAAATTGTAAACATTATTTCGTTCAGTTATTATTCTACGGCACTGGCTATTAATTATGAAATTATGTTTCACTAATGCTAGTAATATAATTGCGATTTAATATTTCACTGGAGCAACTAAAAGCATACTATAACAAACTATAATAGCCTTTCCTTCTTTTTGAGAATTATTTCTGGAATGACGTACGCCTATGAACTATTAAAATTAAAATTTGTATTTAGAAATTGTGTATATGGGAAATAAATGAATTGAATAAATGAAGAAACAATTTTTGAGTCATTATTATAAAAACAGGAGTATTGACCAAAAAATCGCTTTGTGGGCCCACTGTGGACTGCTGTAGTTTTATTGCATCAACAAGATGTATTTTGTTTGCTGACGACACAACCCTCATATGCTCAAATAAATCACATAGGTACCAGCTTGGATTACAGTTGATAAACTGAACCTGAACGACGAAAAAACCCAGAGTATTGTTATATCTTCTAATACCAGTGTTACTCTGGCAAATAGTATAAAGTTTCGAGGTATTATATTATTGACGATCGGCTAGGTTGGTTAAGCCAAATAGAAACAACTACTTGTGAACTGTCTAGTGTTTTATTTGTTCTTAGGCAACTGAGGAATTCTATAGGTTTGATGGCACTAAAAATGGCCTAGATTCACTATTCCACTTAGTCATGTCATATGTAGTTTTCATTTGGGGGCATTCCACAAACTTGACTGATATTTTCGGATGTCAGAAAAAAACTATCAGAATCATAGTAAATGTAGGATATAGGGAACATTATCGTCCTTTTCTTATTCACTTCCAAAGCATGCCACTTCCTTCTTCATTTATTTGAGTAGGTATGTTGTGTTATTGAAAATCCACAAAAATATTGAAAGGTTTCCAACACACTCGAACAGTCAGTCATAATTACTCAACAAGATCTGCATGTGTATTGAATAATACAAGACACAGGTTAGCAGTCACTCAAAAAAACTCGCTGAATATCAATTCATATAACTGTCTCCATCAATCAGTAAAATCTTCCTAAAAAGGTACATAGACAATCATAAATGACATATTTTTTAGGTGTTCGATAAGAACTGGCACAAAATTCACTTCGGCGTGTCCAGGGAAAGAGTGATGCTCTACGTAGACTGCAAAAAATCTTCCCAAGAACTGCTGGAACCAAGGGGCCCTATTGACATTAACGGCCAAATTTCCGTATCGAAATTAGGCAGTTCTAGCGAAACTGTCCCGGTAAGTTTACTCTTTTGTTTTAAACACACACTGTATATACCGGGTGGCTACGGAAGTATTGCCTACGGAATATCTCAGTTATTGTATGAAGTAGGTTTGTGAAATTTGGAGCGTCGATATAATGACATAAGAGCTAGAATTTGAGCATATTGACATGTCGAAGTTAACTTCCGGTCTGACCGGAAGTAACATCAACTTTCTTATTTTAAATGGAAACCCTATTTTTTCAATTCAATTCCCTTTCTAATGACATATCACAAGTTGGTATCTAACCAGAAACTAGATCAGAAAAAAATTATTATTGAAATTCACCGAGTAGGCCGTGGAAGCAAAATGAAAGCCAAAAATTGAAAAGTTGGCTATGGAAACCATACATCACTTGATAACAGTTGCTACTACTGTGATATTTTATTTTCATTCGTCGGCGTTATAAAAAGCCGCCAAAAAAAATATTGGAAAAATTGGGAAAAAAACAATACTCTTTAGGTCCATAACTTAAATACTTTTTCTTGCCTGTACTATTCAGCATAACCATTCCTTTCTAATGATATAATAGAAAGTAATTTTTTGAAATGAAATACCAAAAAATCCAATATGTCATTAGAAAGGGAATTGAATGCTGAATAAAGCGAAAAGAAAAAAATAGGGTTTCCATTTAAAATAAGAAAGTTGATGTTACTTGATATTACACAGTCATGACAAAGTACAAAGAAAAACCTAGAGAAACTCCTCTCTCGGTCTACTTAAGAACTCTATCTCCAAGTGGTTATTCGCAGTACTTCAAACATTATAAAAACTTCCATAGAGATTGTGCCCGCTATGTCTGAAAGTCCATCAGTACAGGAAAATTGTAATTAGAAAAAGTCGAATAAAAATGTAATACCATAATTTCATCAGCTAAATCAGCTAAAATATTGAATTAAAAAATAAAATCATTACAGTAAAACCACCCTGTACAGCAAATCAGTGTGCAAACAAGGGTACTGTAGTAGGAAGAAATTTTGAATATTCGAGTAGAGAAATCTCCAGACAACCATGATAACAGAGATTAACATCCAACAAGATTCACTACTTATATTTTGAAGAAATTGACAAGAAAATATGTAAATAACAATAAAAATGTGGTAATTACTCAGTTTAAATAAATAGAAAATTTTCTTTGTACCTAAATAGTCAATTGTTGAAAACAATTTGTAAACAAGATACCTACTAGGGACTTTGGTGAAATGACAACGGAAAAGGACGCTAAAAAAACCTCAAAAAGAAATGTAGGTGAACATTTATATTCTTTGATTTTTTATATAAAGTTCAATAATAATTGACTAATATAAAATCAGTGAAAAAGTATCTAGAAAATGTACATACCTACCTGTTTACCAGAGGATTTTGACCTGAAGCAGAATACCAGCAACGTGGCATCACAAATCTCAGTGTCAGGTATTTGCCAAACTTTATTCTTCTCTATCAACAAAGGTAGACTTCCATACATCACGATTATTTGTGAGATTTCTCATTGATTTCACAGTAAATTCAGCCAAGAACACAAATGTAGTGTAACTATGAACTGAAGTGTTTAACTTGAAAACTATTATAACTGCATTTCAAAGGCCGAATTGCAGCACTTCACCACCCAAGTGTTATTTTTTGTTTTATTTATAAAGAAAAATCTATGCTTTGAAATTATTTGAGGTTAAATGCGCAATGAAGCTTCTGTGCTTCTGTTCTCGCGATTTGACACCTAGTGTACAAAAGCTGAACTGAACGCTACTGAACAGCACAAACTGTAAAGTTTACGTTATTCGTCGATAGAGGTCACTACGATAATGTTTTCTGAGGTTTATTTCTACATGTAAATTGATTACGCTTTATAGAAGTGTTTTAAAAAGCTACTTTCAGTTGAAATATATTCAGTTGTCTACGACTTCTGGTTATCCCGGAAGTGGACTTCAACATTTTTTTTATGGAATACCATTGCATTTTTAAAGCCTGCGATGAATTTTAATATAACTTTATTCAAAACATCATATTTATGTCTGAAGGGCTTCATTTTTTATAGTTATCTCAATTTTTACCTATTTGAAAATTGTCAAGAAAATATTTTTTTTCAAGAAGCAGAGAGTCAGGTCAAAAGTTGTCACAATTTTCCTGAATAGGACCTAAAACTTCCTATATCATAAAAAACTTTGCAAAGAATTATACGGGGTGGGTCACTCTTAATTGTTCATGTGTAAATTACAAAGGTTAATGGTTTCTACTTATCTGTTTTCAATTTTACATCAATCGAATATTTATTTATTATTTATAACATATTTTGTTGGTAAACCTGCCAGAAAAAGAAGCAAATCAAATTCTGAGTATTTTATCAATACAAATATGAATCTTAGTCGATCCAAGAATTTAATTATTTCAGAAAATATAGTGCGATTATTTAGTTAGCTTCGGAAAGCTAATTTGACTCAGGAAATATGTAGTTAAAATTCAAAATATTTTATTGTATCTACAGCTGCAAAAAACTATGATCGATTGATGATTTATTTATTGTATGGAAATAGAATCGACTCAATACAAATAAGAAACCTAAAACTTCTGTTGGACTTCCAATATTTTGGCACATTTGTTGTAAACGGTTATACACTATTTTCAAGTAACTGGTGGTAGTTTATTTATATGGAGACTGACTAAACGAATATTTCCCTTTTTACAGAATTTGTTGAATACCTTCATCAAAATTAAATATTTTTCTTGATGAATTTTATTGATCGTCTTCAACCATGAACCAATACGAGGATGTATTGATATCTAGTTAGCCTAGACCAGTTCCCTGCATAAACAAAATATTGCGTTACCATAGCAACGAACAATAACTTATTAGAAGTGTCAGTGTAAAGTTTGACGTCAAAAAAGTAAACCAGAGTTACGCAATAAATTAAAAGAAAAAATATGTCCACCGAAATTGTGAAAATCGAAAAATTGGAATATCAAGTACCTGTTAAGAGGTAAGCAGATTTACGAAGATATGCTTAATATCCTTGGTGATCAATGTCCTTCGTATGCGACCGGAAAAACTGGACTGCAAGCTTCAAAAGAGGTGAATTTTCCATTGAAGATGATGACCGATCGGGAAGGCCAGTTTCTGTGTCAGTCCCCTAAAATATCGATGCAGTTCATGACATTATTTTAACAGACCGTCGAATTGAGCTGAAACGGATATCTGAAGCACTGAATATTTCATACGAACGCGTTCATCATATAGTTCACGCCAATTTGGACATGAGAAAAATTGCTGCAAAATGGATCCCCAAATGTTTGAATGTTGACCAAAAGCGTGCAAGGGTAGTAGCATCGCGTTGGATCTGTGCTCGATTTGAAAACGATGTAGACTTCTTAAACCGAATTGTTACTATGGATGAGACTTGGGTACATTTCTACGATCCAGAAACAAAGCAACAATCGATGGAATGGCGACACTCCGGTTCTCCAAGACCTAAGAAGTTTCGTGTCCAAAAATCTGCTGGAAAAGTTCTTGCTTCAGTTTTTTGGGTTTGCCATGGAGTAATCATGATTGATTTTTGGATAAGGGTAGAACAATAACTGGAGATTACTGTTCGACATTACTGACCACTCTACGAGAAAAAATTAAAGAGAAAAGACGCGGAAAGCTATCCAAAGGTGTTTTGCCTTTGCTGGACAACGCCAGTTTGTGGCAACCCAAAGTAGATGTTTGAGGACCAACAAAGGTCAAACATTAAGAACGTCTAGATTCCGCGCATTCGTACGTCTCCATGCATTTTGGGTCTTCAATTACCTAAACTGGACGTTGTGAGAATGTACCAAAAGCGTCCAATTTAGATACTTATTCAAGTACCAAAAACGGACGTAGTGGCGATATACGATATACGAATACGCGGAATCTGGACGTCCCCAATACGTACTACAGATAATGAAAATTATACCCAATCTGGACGACCCTAGTACATACAGTATGTCTTGCTTGGTCGGATGTTCTCACTACAATTTGGGGACGTAATTATGCTGTATAGGATCATTGGCTCCAGGAATTTTGTAGCACCCAACCCCATTCTTGGGGCTCTGAATCATGCCCTAATAATTTTGGAACTTGATAATAGACAATATTCACATGCTGACTATCTGTAAGGTAGGAGTCGATCAATGTCATTTGATCCATTCTGTATCGATGGCGTTTTCCATATCCAACAGGACCATAACTATATTGAGACCTTGGTAAAAGACAATGAGCCAGTACTTATGTTAATTTTGAAGACTGAATTCAATCAAGTGGTACATGATTTTTAATATCACTGTCACCACTCATTTCGATAATGACTTGGTTACTTTATATTTTGTTATTGAATTAGTCAAAAGATTGCCCCTCTATCATTGATGAACTCAAACATACTAAAAACACATCACTGAATATTTTGTACAGCACTTTTTCCTAATATATTACTTTTTGTTTTCGATAGCTAACGATACCGGTGAGTATTATTTTCATCAATAATAAGTAGTAATAGCATTTACTAACGAATCAGCATGATTTTTATCCACTGATGCAATGAAAACCTTTACCAAATATTGCTTAGAAAAGAGGAACTTATGCCCAAACCAACTTCAACCAGACACATTTTCATATCATTTATTGCGATGGATCAAGAATGAATTATTTTATGATTTAGTTATAGTCTAATATTATGTTCAAGCAATATTCCTTCAAATCAGCTCTTAAACCTTCCCCATCTTTATTTTCCAGATTGATTTACAATGGATGGTAATAAGTTGTGATCCTACCAGACCAGAAAGAGAAACTTGCCCTGAGCTTCCACCGGTAAGTGCGTTTTCAATCACCTATCTAGTTACTCTCGGAATGCATTAATTATCGAGCGCGGATCCGGGGGGGGGGTCACGGGGATCATGGGGATCATGGGGGTCGTATCTCACAAGTTTCACTGAAGTTTCCATAACCTCATCAGAGATACCACATATTTTGGTAATTATCAATGCCTATAACAATTAAATTGCGTGCGCCACTGTTTGTGGAGGAAAAGTAAACAGACATTTCATTTATACGTCCATGTCTGTTTCATGGTTATACTTTCCCAGACAACTAGGAGGCCGTGGAGATTTGATTTCGGATTTTCTGCATAACATATGTATGAGAGTAAATTAGATTTCCTGTAACAACTATTTGAAAAGAATGATACATTTTCAAAAAAATTGATTTATAAAAGCTTATAATTTCCCCCCGATTATTAACTAAACCAGCCGCCACTGTTTCATGGTTCAACTCACTTCCAATGTAAACAAACTCTCCATAACGTATCACCAGCCGCCTCCCCCCCACGCCAATAAATTGTATAGAAAAGGAGAGTTCGATACCGGTTTCCAAAACATGTGTATTGTGTTGGTGTAGGCATGGCATCTCTATTTCTTTTATTACTCTGAGATTCAGCCTATCAGGGCCTAGAGCAGCAAAGTTCTTCGAGACTTTGAGAACCCGTCGAACGTTTTCCGGAGTTATCGGAGTGCGCAGTTCATTGAGCTCAGGCTGATGAAGCATTCTGCAGAAAGCTTCGAACTGCGCTAGGGCTGGAGTATCTACTTTGGTCAAAGCGATTATTATTATCATCTTTACCCCGTAAACGTAGGGGGTGGTTATTCAGGTAAATGACACCAGCACACCCTCTGGATGTATCGGTGCTCTGAATACAGAATCCGACTGGGATATTCCATATGAAAATAATAACAATTATCGCTATTTGAGCTGTTATTCAACTTCCGTGAATATGTGTTTTGGAACTTAAATTTTTTTCAGCAGAGAGTGAGACCTGTTTCACCTCTCCCAAGACCATCAGGTAGGCTGCCAGAAGAAGTATGTAACGTTACTTGTCCACGAGGATTGCCAGGATTTAATGGAACTGACGTGAGTACCACTTAAAAAATCCAGAAGATTGCTAATATAATTTTTCTTCTTCTTCCAAGCAGAAGTTTTTGAGATATTACCACTCTTCTTTAGAACTCAACTACAAGAAAGCTATAGAAAGCTATACCGTTCACTGATTAAAACTAGCAAATGTTAGTAAATCTGAAACTAGGAAAAATACCAATACATTTTCAAAACAATTCTGATTTTTCCTCAGCCCAATCAAATTACCATCGACAATTGGTTCACATGAACTGAACCCCAACCATTGAAACATTTTCCTGACAAAAAATTTTGAAAAATGTTTGAAGTATAGGAATTGTCTTTAAAATATTTCAGGTGGGGTGGATTGTCCGTTAGAATTCATTATTCATATTATTGTTCCTTCTTGATGCTCCAAAGCTTTTTTTTGTATATACCGGGTGGCTACGGAAGTATTGCCTACGGAATATCTCAGTTATTATATGAGGTAGGTTTGTGAAATTTGGGGCGTCGATATAATGACATAAGAGCTAGAATTTGAGCATATTGACATGTCGAAGTTAACTTCCGGTCTGACCGGAAGTAACATCAACTTTCTTATTTTAAATGGAAACCCTATTTTTTTTGCTTTTCGCTTTATTCAGCATTCAATTCCCTTTCTAATGACATATCACAAGTTGGTATCTAACCAGAAACTAGATCAGAAAAAAATTATTATTGAAATTCACCGAGTAGGCCGTGGAAGCAAAATGAAAGCCAAAAATTGAAAAGTTGGCTATGGAAACCATACGTCACTTGATAACAGTTGCTACTACTGTGATATTTGATTTTCATTCGTCGGCGTTATAAAAAGCCGCCAAAAAAAAATAATGGAAAAATTGGGAAAAAAACAATACTCTGTAGGTCCATAACTTAAATAGGAACATACAACTTTTTCTTGCCTGTACTATTCAGCATAACCATTTCTTTCTAATGATATAATAGAAAGTAATTTTTTGAAATGAAATACCAAAAAATTTGAATTTTTTTTTTCGATATATCTGTTTTTTTGTCATTTGAATAAATAATAATTGGATTTTTTGGTATTTCATTTCAAAAAATTACTTTCTATTATATCATTAGAAAGGAATGGTTATGCTGAATAGTACAGGCAAGAAAAAGTTGTATGTTCCTATTTAAGTTATGGACCTACAGAGTATTGTTTTTTTCCCAATTTTTCCAATATTTTTTTGGAGGCTTTTTATAACGCCGACGAATGAAAATAAAATATCACAGTAGTAGCAACTGTTATCAAGTGACGTATGGTTTCCATAGCCAACTTTTCAATTTTTGGCTTTCATTTTGCTTCCACGGCCTACTCGGTGAATTTCAATAATAATTTTTTTCTGATCTAGTTTCTGGTTAGATACCAACTTGTGATATGTCATTAGAAAGGGAATTGAATGCTGAATAAAGCGAAAAGAAAAAAAAATAGGGTTTCCATTTAAAATAAGAAAGTTGATGTTACTTCCGGTCAGACCGGAAGTTAACTTCGACATGTCAATATGCTCAAATTCTAGCTCTTATGTCATTATATCGACGCTCCAAATTTCACAAACCTACTTCATACAATAACTGAGATATTCCGTAGGCAATACTTCCGTAGCCACCCGGTATTCTAGTTACAGACTTTTTTCAAACGCAATTTTTCAATTTGACTGACTGTTGAAAATTTGGTACAGGTTTTGTCTAAAGTTCAATTGTTATAATCTGGTAAATTGTGGTCCATCAATGACTTCAGGTATAATTCCGAAGTAGTACGGTTCCAATATTTATATAAATTTCGATTTGTTAAACCGAAAAGAACTGATAAACTTATCTTTCTTCACATCAATACATTCTGCACAACCAAACGTTTATATATTTTACTCAGAAGTAAAACGACTCCTTATCTGGCAAAAGTTTCTTTATATGAAAAATTAAACAACACCACGTTCTCACCAAATATTTAATTTTTTTTTTCAAGGTATTGGTCACTATTGTCCCTGCCATGCCCTGGCAAAAGCTCTTAGGGACATTTGTGTCTCGCCCATATTAATATATGCGTAGGATACTGCATTACAGGTTTCGCCCGCTTTGAGTCTTCATTTCAGCTACTATTTGATAGTTCCAGTGGCGTAGTAGCAAAAATTTTATTGGCGTAGGTAAAAATTCCGGAATAGCATAACTACATTTTTTCCAGGTTTTGGCTTCTGAGCATATTCAAAAATTGTATTATTCGTATATTCAGATTTCGATTACATTCGGTTCCAGTGGTCAAGTTGCAAAAATTCCATTGGCGTATGTAGAAATTTTGAATGCAAAATTACATTTTTTTTCCAAACCATGGTTGGCTTGATTGAGGCGGAGTTGGAGAAATTAGCCAACTATTTTGCACTTGAGCTTGAAGGAATCACAGATTTCCTTGAGAAATGATGTTTTGCACCTAGCATACTTTGAAATAATAATGTCCCACTGAAAATTCTGAGTTTGGGTCAATTTTTGAAAAAACTAAATCTTTCATTAATCTGGGTCCATTTGTGAAGTCCAAACAGAATTTCAACCCACTCCTTTGCCCTATGAAGGGTTGAACGGAATTAATAATGTGTTGCCTTAAATTGATTAGCTTCCAGAAAAAAAAAACTTTTAAAAAAATATATTTTCCCTATTCTTTTCAGTTTTTTTAAATAATTCTAGTAAACACATTAAAGTGGGACAGCCAATAGCCAGTCTAGTGTTAAGATCCCGCCTCTTTTCATCATCCAACATAGGTGATGATTATTAATATTGAATTTAGCACCTCAAAAAATCTGTTCAGATCGGGAAGAGAAGGTGAAATATTTCTTTCAAGAGTTTCATATTGGAATATTCCCAAAACCTATATTCTAGCTCCAGCACATTACCAGATATCGAGACCAATAACATGTGAATTTTTATTTTGTTTCCATTAGGGTTTTCCTGGATTAGCAGGTGAATCAGGACCACCAGGGCAACCAGGGCGATTGGGCCCAACTGGCCCACGTGGTGAAAGAGGCCAGCCTGGTACCCCAGGCTTTCCAGTATGTCGAAATAAACAACCCGTATCGCTGAAAGACTAATCTAACCCTGTATCTCTATTTTTACTGTTGTGTCCATTCATTCAAAATTTGATGATTTATTTAATATTACCAAAACATAGTTTGCGAAGTTATTTCCTCACAATAATTAGGGGAGGCTAGGGAGGCTTGATACTGTGGGAGGTATGATACACGTTTAAATTAACCGCCTAAAATAAACAGCTGAGTCCTTGCACGTGGCCGTTACACTTAATATCAGTTTTTTTTCGTTAGACGCAAAGATAACTTGTTGGTGACAAAAATTCGTTATTGGTTACATATTTTGTACAATTTGTATAGGTAAGTGTTATTCTTTTGCAGACAACTGTTTCAGAATATCCTGTTTATTCAATATATATGAGATAATATATAGATTTAGCTTTCATTTATCATATGATTTAGGTTCGCGATATATTTAGAGTTTTCCTAATACGATGTTTTGTAAAATATTTCACATTAGGGAGGCTTGATACATGATATGTGAGGGAGACCTGATACATGTATCATGCCTCCCGTAATAGTGGCATTTAAACAATAATATTCCTTATCACTTCAGATGCCATTCAAATGAAAAAAAAACAAATAGAACAGTAACATCGCCTGAAATAGCTCTTTCACTTATTGAAGAGCATACCCAGAGGGAACGTACACCAGAAGTAGAAGCAGCATACTTGTTGAACATCACACACACCATCAACTTCAGATCATAAAAACCATACACCGTAATCTGATTTTGGACAGATTAGACATAAGAAGACGCTTGAGGGAATACGACCACTTCCTCAGGCCCCGCCAAGGAAACAGTACAGCTCAAGCAGGAAACCCACAATAACTGAAATTCTAACTGACACACCTAACATGGAGGAAATTAAAGTAAGCATGAAAAGAGGTCGGAATGAAAGAAACAGGGAGCACAATATGAAAAGAACTTTGAAGGACAAATTGTGGACGATACAGTAAATAAGACAAAAAACAAAGGTAAAATGAACAAGAAACAAAAGAATATTGTTTACTAAGAGTCTGACACATCAGAGGAGCCAAAATTCGACGAATCATCTGATGAGCTCACTGATATAGATAAACAAATTGAGAAAAAAATAGAAGAAAAATTTGTTGCAGGAGTAGTAAAAGAAAATAATTACGTGCTAGTATGATTTGCCACAAAAAAGACAATAGCATACTACATTGTCCAAGTCTTACAAAAAGACGAGGATGTTATAAATTTTATGCGTCGCTAAAAACCTGCTCTCCATTTTGTATATCCTGATGTAAAAGATGATTTTTTTGTGCCCGAGGAAGATGTCATTAAACTACCACCACCGAGTTTTGAGGGCGGAACTGCCAGATCTTCAAAAAATTGAAATTTCCCATTAATTTTTCAAAATAGAATAATGTTCTGTAAAAGTTTTGCATAGTAATTTATAATGTTTTCAAGAATAAAAAATGTTTCGTAAATAATTTTTCGGGTTTACTTAGAGTTACCCTTACCCACAAAAATTTAAAGAGCAAGATGATTTAGATTATTCAAAATTCAAAACTTTCAGAGGTAAAAGCCGCTCTAAATAAAGTTATGTCTACAATAATTGTAAAAACCTAGTCATGTATCAAAGCTCCCATATATTGTATCAAAGCTCCCTCACTATGGGAGGACTGATACACTTCACATATTTTAGTAAAACAGTTAAAAACTCAATGCACATTCTAAACTGACATCTGTAAGGTATCCGAACTTGACTGCAAGTTATTCAGTTGTGTGGGTACCCATTTAGAGAATTTGCACGATGAATAGTTTTTTAGTTATTTTGGATGGAGTGTTGAGTGTATCAAGCCTCCCTAGTCTCCCCTACTCAGGAATAGGGTTGATTTTTGATAATCGTTATCACAACTGTCTACTTGTAATTCTTGACATTATAAATCTTTAAAGAACAAAATAATTCATAACTATCTCCGTTTACGGTATGATTGATTGATTCAACATCAGTAAAAATGACATCCAAACACCTGTCCAAAGGCAGATATTAAATCTGAAAATTGCATATTTCTTAAGGTACGGTCCAAAATCCTCAAAAATCAAGCAGTATGGAACAACAACGCATAGTAGAGATACTGGTGTTCGTACATAACATGGCCCAACACTCATTTTAATATCAACATATAATTTTACCGATCTCCCCCTGGAATTTACAACAATCACTTCTAATATAGCACCAGCACTAGAATGCAGAAGAGCACTTCATGAGTGGGACAAAGTTCAAATGACTAAGTGTTATGTTCGCTCACTAATAACCAATTAACTTTTTAACAGGGATCCCCAGGACTAAGAGGTCCTATAGGTCCTATAGGTGAACCGGGACTACTTGGTCCACGTGGTCTAAAAGGAGAAAAGGGTACTAATGGTGAACCAGTAGGTCTAAGAAATTAATATTGAATGTCTATAAATGTACAGATTTATGTAGCTTTGCATGTATAGGCTTCTATGAGCACAAATAATTCGTAAAAATGTAATAAAATAATAATTTAAAATAATGGTTATGCAACAGTTATTTTTCGAAGATACGTACTCAATTGAATCTTCTTTTAAAGAGCTATTGTGGCATATGACTAAACTGATATATTACCCATATATATTTTTTCTGAAAGTATTATTAAAGGCTGACGGATGTTCAGAAAGCGAGTCATGGTATTTTTCAAGTTACTGAAATATCCAAATAAAAAGGGCAGCTCATCTAAGACTTAGCCCAAATTATACTCGAAACGCGCGGTTTCTCACAACGCGAGGATCTTTCTCGCACATTTGGAAACGCCCAAGACTTTTTCGTAACTTCATTCATTTGTAAACTTTATTCACGTCTGGGAGTTGTTTAAAACCGTTAAATTTGTCAGGGGATTTGTAGGAATTATCAAAAGTACTCAATAAATACGTGATTGGAATTTCAGATTGCCAGGAGTATATTTCTTGGGAATTTTAGTGAAATATTTCTGGAGGGGTCTGGTAATAGTTTATAAGCTACAAAAAGTATTGGGTTTTTTCATTATTTCAATACTGAGTAACAAGGGAAAAACATCAAATTACCAAAATTGGATTTTTTTAATGTTATATGCTGCGTAGCAACAAAATAATCGCAAACGCTCTCCCAGACTCACAAGCCTGAATTCTCCCATTGACGAAATCATATTTTTTCACAGTATCAACTTGCCAAAAGGACCTTCCCAAAATTTGTCGCCAGCTGTTCGACTATTAGTCCCATCTCAGTTACTTCAATGCAGTGTGGTTCAAAAATATAATTAATTAATTTGCTTCAAAAAAGTTAAAACTTGATTATTCCAATGAATCACCCTGTATATCATTACTAATTCAGAAAGCTGGTGAAATTAGCTTTTCATCCGTGTATATCATATTTATACCTAACTGATCAATTCTCTGACATTTGAGAATTTATTTGTGAAAACGTCTTGAAAGCAATATCTTTATTTGGTTTTTGGTAAGTAGGACATGATTACTTTTTGACATTTTTTTTTTTTTTGTTTTCCAAAAATTGAAAATTTTATTTCAAGTCAGCACCGTTTGATGTCAAAGATTACAAGGTGTGCAACATTTTTCTCTTTAGATGGCTTTCTTACTTGTTTTTTTCCTCTAAACCAAAAGTTTCAATCGGATTTGATGGACTACCTACTTACTTTTTCAAAGCATATTCAGATATACTTCGTACACCTCTGCAAATTATTTTCAATATATCTTTAAAAAAAAGAGTTTTTCCAGACCAATTCAAAAATGGACGAATCACAGCGATTCAAATAAAAAACTATCGTGCTTTAACTGTCCTCTCATCTTCATCTAAAATATTTGAAAAAACAATATACAATAGAATCATTACCCATGTAGAGCCAGTCCTAATTAACGAACAACATGGTTTTATCAGAAATAAATCTACAGTTACGAATCTGTCTATTTTCAGTAAGTATGTAGCAAATGCAATTCAAGAGTCTGAAGTTCACACTATGTATACTGATATGGCTAAGGCGTTTGACAGAGACAAAAATTAATATAATACTCATTTCAAGAAAATATCATCCGATTTCTGGAATCCTATCTCACAAATCGTACAAATGTAGTCAAATTCATCAATTCATAGTCAAATCCTTTTGTCAATAATTCAGGGGTATCACAAGGGTCCATATTGGGTCCATTACTGTTTATAATGTTTGTAAATGATATATCTGATCACATCAAGCATGCCAACTTTTTATTGTATGCAGATGACCTAAAAATGTACATGAAGATAAGCACTGAAGAAGACATGAATAAGCTCAAAAGTGATATTGCTTCTGTTACTAAATACTGCAAAGCGAACGATCTCACACTAAACGATTCAAAATGTAAAGCAATGTCTTTTACGAGGAGAAGGGATTACTTACTCCCAGATTACTCCATAAATGGAGTTGCAATACAGGTAGTTAAGAAAATGAAAGATCTTGGGGTGATATTTTCGAAAAACTTTCAATTTGCTGAACATATAGAGACACTAGTATGCCAGTGCAATAGAACTCTCGGTTTCATATTACTAATAGGGCACGAGTTCACCTGGGAAACTTGTATTACATTATATAACACATACCTTCGTTCCAAATTGGAATACGAGTACAAAAAAAGTTTCTGAGATCAATGCATTTTAAAAAATACGGTGTGTATCTATTTAAAGTTTCATATGAAAAACAAAGGAAGGACTTTAGCATGTCCTGTCTGAGCAGACGAAGAAAAAATGCACAAATTATTTTTATCTCCAATGTTTTACAAGGTGAAATTTCTATACCTGATCTCCTAAACAAAATTAATATTAGCGTACCTGACATATGACTGCGACGTAGAGACACCACTTTTAAAATATTTAATATAGGTTCACCAATTGAATACTGCATGATAGCTGCAAATAAGTTGATGCAAAACAGCGATAATGACATGGATTTCTTCAATATGAAGAAAACTCAAATACTAGCAATTTTAAGAGACTAGTCATTTATTTATATAACTTTCTACTTGATTATGAAATGTGATATTTTTTGAGAACTATAATCTATATTCCAGTGTTGTTTAAAATCTAATTGTATTACTTATGTCTAGTTTTATAAGTTGACCCTATTTAAATTTAAATTATGTTATATTATTTACAATATTTATATTTATATATCCAAACTGTATACATGTAAAAGGTTTATCTGTTTGTATGCAGTATAAATAAATAAATAAAAAACATCTCCTTCATGAGATTCTACTGATAATCGAGTATAGAGAAAGATTTCGAGCATGTTGACAATTATTCAAGATAATCCAGTGAGTTCAGCTCAGAAATGGACACGTGATAACGATGTCAGCCAAACTACAGTTAAGTGCAAGTTGTTTCGGCATCAACTGATGATGATCGAATATCATTGGACTGTTTAATGTTTTCGGATAAAATTGAATATAGGTACTTCAAATGGTGATAATTGAACGACATAAATGTCATTATTGGGCTGATCTACTGGTTACGAAAAATCCTTGATCGTAAACATGTGGCCGGCAATACTTCCAGACCTTAGTTAATTCGCACTCTTACGGCGATATCTTAGAATAATGATTATGATGAGGAACCATGCAAATTAGGGGATATACACACATGCTACTGTCGTAAAATCAGACAAATTCTATTAGAAAATTTACGAAATGTATATGGGGTAGAATTTATCATCCATTGGCTTCTTTGGAAAATATTCCACATTTAACAGCTCTAATTTTATTATATGACTTTGCGTTCTCAACATTTGACTCTTTCTTGAAAAGTATTTTAAATTTTAAATGATAAATATATCAATACTCAACAAAACTTGTGACACTTGAACAGCTCCGAGTGATAATTAGGACGAAACAAAAGCAATTATTTATGAATCACATTCTGAACATCCTGTGAATTTTTATTATTTCCTTCCCACCAAGATAATTTTTCACGCAGTAAATTTGATAGTGTAAATTTAGTGTAAATAAATGTTCATGCATGCTCTTCTCTTCTCTTCTTCAACCAATTTGAAAAATATTTATCAAAAATATTGCACTAGGGCTCTCCAGGATTACAGGGAATGCCTGGAATAAGGGGCCCACAAGGAATAACTGGATCTCCAGGAATTCCTGGAAAGGATGGAACACCAGGTGCGAAGGGTGAAAAGGTATGACTATGAAATTGAACGATAGAAATTGAATATTTCTGTTCAAATACATTTGAGTGAGTACTGTCTATTATAATTCGTGCATTTTCTGTCACGAGCTAGAAAAAAAACGTATGAAAGTTTACCTAAATTAAATCATATATATGTCGGTTCATTAATATTTTAATATACAGGGTGTCCGAAACAAAACTTTCCACCCGATATTGCTAAAAAACTTGAATTATTTGTAAATGTCAAAATAGGTTCATTCATACTATTATACAGTGTGTTTCACTTCTCATGGAAACACCCTCGTATCTTCTGTAATTTTTGACGAAATATCATGAAATTCTCAGGATCGATAGATACACTAGAGATGAACTTTCTGCACAAAAGGGGTCATCCTACGTGATATACACTGCTCGCCAGCAGCGATGAAACCACCCATTTTTCCGGAAAGTAATATTAGGGAGTAAAATTGGCCCAAAATTCTTTCGGATTCGTGTTCAGGATCCCCAAATTACTACTAATACACTTGTCTCCTGATAAAATTCAATTTTTTTTTTTCAAATAATTCACGGATGATGACCCCTTTCGTCCAGAGAGGTCATGTCTAGTGTATCTATCGATCCTGGAAATTTCATGGTTCTACATCAAAAATTACGGAGGATACGGGGGCGTTTCCATGAGAAATGAAACAAGTTTGAAATTTTTAGGACTGAAAATTTTTCAAGAGACAGGTGTAATAGCAGTAATTCAGGGATCCTCAACACGAATCCGAAGGAATTTTTGGCCAATTTTGACCCCTAATATAAGTTTCTGGAAAAATGAGTGGTTCCATCGCTGTTTTCGTGCAGTGTATATCTCGTAGGATGACACTTTTTTTGCAGCGAGTTCATTTCTAATGAATCTATCGATCCTGAAAATTTCATGGTTCTACGTTGAAAATTACGGAAGATACGAGGGTGTTTCCATGAGAAGTGAAACACACTGTATACTAAACTCAGGAAAAAAATAATCCAATTGATTGTCATCATAGATCCATTTAATAAATCCCGTCAACCTATTCAATGATTGATATATCGCTGGTCAGATAAATGTCTAACTTCGACAGCATAAAAAGAAGAAGCACCATCATGTTCACAATAATTGAAGTTGTATGACTGAATTTGTCACCATCATGTGCAACAGAAATCGGCCTCTTTTGGCATCTTGGTCAACAAGGGTGAATTTTCTAGTGAACAAGGACGGAAAGTGTTTGTTTAACCATCCTGTATACTTGTAAAATGAAAACTGGTGCTATTATTTGCGAAAACTTTCCGAGAACACACAAACAAACAACAGAAAAAGTTTTTGTGCTACATCTAGATGTTTTCACTCAAATATCGAACTGATCCGAAGTGGATCAAGAACCAATACAAATACTTGAATTGTACATCCAATTAGAGCAACTCGGGAGTGGATATAACAATCGTACGTCACTTGTTCTTTTCTTAAATGAAAAATACCTTATTTTTCATGAGAACTTGCTGAAACAGTTGATCAATACCACCTTTTGATATGGCATTCTCGAGGTGTATCAGTTTTTTTTAATTGTGACCATAACTTACTTCATGAATTGAGAATGGAATTACAAATTCCAAAACTGAAGAAATCGAACATTTTCTATTTGAAATTCAACGGTTGAATAAAGATAATATTCTAAATATATCCCCCATAAAAGGTATCTAAATCTCAAATATATATATTTGAAATAACCGGATGGTATAACGCAACAAACTTTGAGCCACCAAGTATATTAAAGGTGTAAAAAGATTTCAAAGAAACAAGTCATTTCGCGGTCCACAAATCTTTCAACATACTCCCGTACTTATCTCAATTACACCTAGGTGTAAAACCGCCACATTGCTGTACTTTTTTGATAGCACAAATCCCTCAAATGAGTCCAACTTGGTTTATTTTATTATTTTTTTTAGGGTGAAAGTGGTTTTCCTGGAATCAAAGGAGAAAGAGGAACTGATGCCATTCCCGGACTTCCAGGAAAAGAAGGACCCGTAGGTCCAAGAGGGCCACCTGGAGAAACAGTGACAAACCGAGGAGAAATCATACAAGGTCCTATAGGACCTGCAGGACCAAGAGGACCACAGGTAATAAGGAAAATTATGTTATTTGATTTAGTCCTGTTGAGGAATTCACTCTTTGAAAGCAGTAATGTTCATTCAGCTATACACTGAACGTGTAAACCAAAAATTTCGTGCTTTCACTTAAAAAACCTTTTTTTTTTAAATCATCCCAAAATCAAAGAGACTTGTCTCTGAAATCACCATCTCAAATGAAAGGTCGTAACAAAAGAAATGCCACACTGAAAGGATCAGGCTCACTTCTTGTGCAGAACGTCTTTCGACCAAATAGTCCAAAATTTATTCTTAGCAGAACTTACCGTAAGCACACGAACACTCTATATTTAGTTTACGAGATACAGAGTGTTGATGTTGTAGAATGTCATTTTAAGGCCACTTGACCAGTGCAACAGCATGTTTTCCAAGTACTTTTTTGAACAATGTACAGGGTAAATCATGACTTTTTTCGAGTTAAGGAAAAAGAAAACAATTTAAGAATGAGTCGGATCATACGAAAGTTGAAGTTCCTGTGTTGGGAATATCCGATATAAGTGTATTCTTCGGATTACGTGATTTGATAAATTCAGAACATCAGTTATATGTGCAATTGGTCACACAACAGAACGTTAATTATGAAAATTATAGAGTATTCCAAATTAAGTCGGCACCATTGCCAACTCCGTTATTATTGATGCTACGAATTCGGTTAAATGGGCAAACTAGTAGCATTTTTAATGGCCTTCTAGATGCCGAAAACAAAACAAACATTGACAGTCGTGTTTTTGGTACTTATACGAATGACAATATTTTGTTATTAATAGCAAAATAAGTAAAAAAGAAGAAATTGCGCTGGGATGTGAACTCGTGAAACCCGTGATCATCATGTCGCACCACTTAATTGACACCACTGAGCTATTTGGTATTAATGTACAAATTGATAATTTCCATCTTAAAGCCATTCCGCTAGCCGCATTTATTTTGTGAATCAAAATATGTCTGCTGTAATGATAACTCTGCAGCCGTTTCTGTACAGAACAGAAAATACTGGAGGGTCACATGAATGTGGTTGGAAAAAATGTGTGATAAACGATACGAGCAATCAAGTTGCATGGAAACTTTGTTTATTTGTCAAAAATTCTCAAGTTTATCATGACAATGTCATGAATTATTGTAACTGTCCACTACTGTACGAATATTTTTCGAAATGCCATTTTCCCATCAAGAAAAATGTGATATGTTAGAATCCTACTAGGTTTGCCAGAAAAATAGCGTAAGAGCACTCCAACAGTACAGCAATTCGTTCCCCGATCGTGAATTACCTAATCGGCGTTTTTTTGCTGTGCTTCATCGTCGATTCGGGAACAATGAAAAAGTTGAGAAGAGGAGAACTAAAAAAGTTTTGTAATCTCTGAAAATACAGAAATTGGCGTTTTATCCTACTTAGAGGTAAATCCAAATAATTACATCAGAGATTTATCTAGAGAAATAGCTGTTCCTCTGTCTGGTATTCAACGAATTCTGAAGAAACATAAGATTTCTCCTCATGAGTCAAGACCAGTGCAAACACTAGAACTTGGTGATCCTGAGATACGATTGGGGTTTTGTCGGTGGTTTATGAATAAATGCAGACAAGATCCAAACTTCTATTGAAATATTATATGGAGCCATGAGGCTAATTTTTCAAATCGTGGGATGTATAATAGAAATAATTCATTATTGGAGTAGACATAATCCATTTCTAGCCGATCCCCACAACCCGCAAAGACGAGTTAGTATTAATGTTTGGTGTGGTCTATTTAGAGGCAGAATTACCGGTCCATTTTTCTACCATGGTTCTTTGAACGGACCCCGTTACATTAATATAATAACAAGAGTGTTGGAAGAGTTTTTCGATGATCTTGATCTGGAGGCTCGTCAGATGATCTATTTTCAGCAGGTTGGAGCACCAGCACATTATGTCAGTGGCGTTAAAAGAATGCTGCGAGGCTGTTTACGAAACAGATGGATTGCTACAAATGGTCCTGTTAAGTGACCCCCTCGTTCACCAGACGAGACACTTCTAGATTTTTATTTTTGGGGATTTCTGAAAAATGAGGTTTACAAAATGAAACATAATGTAAATGAACTGAAAAATTATATTGAAACTATAATTAATAGAATTGATGGCCGAACTGTGTTGAATGCCACACGTAATGTCAATAGAAGGGCCCAAATATGTGTTCAACAAGAAGGTGTTTTTTTGAACATTTACTCGATATTTTATAGCGCTTTATCAAATCAGTTTGTTATAAATGTTTCCTATTGATAAAACTGTCTTATTTTCACATTTACGAAAAAAAGTCAAATGAAATTTGTTGTTGAGAATGTTATTACGAATCGAAATGCATGAAAAATTATAGGGTGTTCCATTGAAAATAATATCATTCTATGAAATATTCTGAAAGCGCGACTGTCAATTTTTTTTGTTTTCGGCATCGAGAAGGCCATTAAAAATGCTACTAGTTTGCCAATTTAACCGAGTTCGTAGCATCAATAATAACGGAATTGGCAATGGTGTCGACTTAATTTGGAGCACCCTTATAGTGTGTCTCAAAAATACACGAGACTAATATTGAGAAAAATCACAGATATAATACCCTGTTTAAGAAAAACTGATCGATAATTTTCCTGATTTCTTCTCATTTCAAAGAGGATATATTATATGAATTTTTGTGGGAAATAGAAAATGTTCTATAAGTAAATACTTATCTATTTTTTGCTCAACTTAAAAAAAATTCATAACCTTTCAATTTATGCTTCAAATACCAATAAAGTCTAACAGAATCTGCTGAAATATTTCCAGTCCAATTAAGAAAAATTGATAGGTCAATTAATTCAGGTGTAAGAACTCATCAATCAATAAGTATGTTCATACTGATGGCGGCCACGGTGTTATCTTCAAATGTCTACATGGTTACAGCCAGTTCCATAATCAAAATTAAAATCCCCTTTATTTGTAAAAGGACCTCTAATGACTTTTATCGTAAAGCCGACTTTGAATCTTCTTTTTGGTGTTGATTATGGAACTGGCTGTTATATTTCATTAAGTACTGACTAACTCCGTATTTTGAACAAATCTTGCATATCCACAATCTGAAAGCAATCACAGCAAGAAGAAAATGTGAGAGTCATTTTGTCAGGAATCAATTTCAAATATGCTTTAAAACAATAATTACTCGATCTTTCTGTGTTTTCATCCATTAAACATATACCAGTCATAGAAAAATCCAGATTACTTATATCTCTGTAAATTTAAAAAAAAAAAACAGAAAAATTAACCGATCAGTTTTTGTATACCAGGTATTTCTGTAATTTTTGGTAATATTGGTTTCATTGAATCTTGCATCACACTGTATACTACTCAAACTCTACCATTTTTCAAGTTGTCTCGTGGCACATATAATCGGTGCACTGAATTGATCAAATCACATAATCTGAAGCGAATAAAACTGATACAAAAATGAATTTTCATACCTATATATATTTTGTAACATCAATTTTCATATGTTCCGACTGTTTCATTCTGAAAGTATTTTCATTTTCCGTAACTCGGAAAAGTCATTATTTACCCTGTATATTGTTTTAAAAAAGTGCTCAGACAACATAAGTACTGTTGCACTAGCCAAGTGTAATACTGTGTTGGAGATGGAAAACCCACTTATAATTTTGTGAAATAACCACCAATAAAGTTCAGTTAATAATGGCCTGAAAGTGACATTCTACAACTTCAACACCCTGTATCTCGTAAACTTACATAGAATTTTTGTGTGCCCATGATAACTTCTGTTCAGAAGTCCGAGTTCAAAAACATATTGAAATTTTGGACAAGGTGACCGAAAGACTTTTTGCATAAGAAGTGTGCGTGGTCCTTTTCACGAAATAAAATGTTGTTATTCAACTTTTTTTATTCATGCATTTTCTCTTCCTGGGGGCTGTTCCAGCTGGAGTCTGTGCTACTGAGGAATGCTTTTTACTGATGAGCCTTGCACAAATATATATCAGATGTAATTTAATGTTCGTAGGGGGACAAGTAGTTGGTTTCTAAAAGATATTTGCTTTGAATTCTCTACTTCGTGGGGAATTTAAAAAATGTATACTTAGTTAAATCTCTTTGAAAAAATGGCAGCTATTCTGAAGCATAAAAATGTACATTTTCGCCATTCTTATGGCAAATGGTTTTTGGTTGAATTTTCGGAATTTGTGGTACCTACTTATGTCATAATATATCTTCAGCAAAAGTGTTCATTGGCACGAACAAATCTCTCAAGTAGTTTTCGAAAAGTGGAAAAGTGACGATTTTTTTCATAATTTTTGACAGTTACAGAATATCATGCTAGAGTGATAGTAAGATGTGAGAGGCCAATATTCGACACTCACAACTTTCCGTTTTGAACCACACAACACAAAGAACCAAAAAATTATTTCAATTCGTTATCTCAAAGCTATATTTGTGTTCCACACCACCCCGGAGGTAGAATTTCCAATATTTTTTTTAGTGGTCTCCACTATAGGCCTATTCCACTATATTGAAAAATAATTTTCAAGACATCAATCTCTCTTCAAGAGTGAATTCTTTACTTTGATGGAATAGTTGAGGGACCAAATAAAAGCATTGAGTACTTTCAAAAGTTTGAGTAAAAAAATGGGGCTACCCTCAACTTTTCATTTTCAAATACGGACCTATATTCTTTATTGTATTTATTTATACTGACCTATATTTTCATGCGAACTACAGTTTTTGGAAGTTTTGAACTATTAGATGTGAAACTTTAACATTTTCTTAATTGCATAACAACTGTTATGGAGTTGAAAACAAATTAAATTTTATTGCTCCTAGTTCAATACTTCCGGAACACTCTGTAGGTCAGATAAAAATACTACGTCAACATGAAACATGACTTATAGCATTTTGAAAATACCATAAAAAACAGGTCCGTTATGAAAATTAAAAGTTGAGGGTGGCCCTACTTGTACGACACCTTTTATACAATTTTTATTCTTATACCTAAGTATCTAGATAGAATACAAAAAGTTGCTATGGCAAACAAAGTGCAAAAATTTCAAAAAATATCTTCTATAAAAAGATATACCTAGGTGAGCAAATGAAGAATTTCCAAATTTTCAATTTTTTCCTCGATATTTTTGTTTGAAATACGCAACTTTACCCTCATTCAATTACCTTTCTATCTTTCAATGTAACATTGACAACGTCCCCGTGCGTAGACTTGAATAGCCCTGTAGATGGTTGAGAAAAATAATACATACCTACACTGAATAATGACAATACATAGGAAAAAAAATAAGAAAACGAACAAAATTAACAAAATGTATGACAACATTAAAAAACTGAAAATAATGGAATCAGAAGCTATTTATTATTTATTTTAAACCCATTCGACAATTTTTTGTCAAACAAAGTTTCAAATCGTATTCTAACATATTTTTTCAAATCCTTATGAAAAATCATCTGTTTGACATATCCAGTTTCTACTTAATTGTTGAAAATTATGAGAAAAATCATCACTTTTCTACTTCAATTCGAAAACTACAAATTCACTTGTTGTTTAAAATTAAAATCTACAGCATACCAAAATTCCTAAAAATTTATTCAAAAGCTATCTTCCATAAAAATAATGCGGATTTTTTCCTCAATTTCAAATTATCTTTGTAACTAAAGAACAAATAGATATATTCAGTTTTTGGTGTTTTCGTCGATATTTTCGAGGTTAACATTCTGTAAAAACGGTTCAAATAAAAGTTTTACATCTTCCAATTATCAATATTGAACGTCTTCTGATAGGGAGTATAAGTACGAAGGCGTAGAAGGGTCAACAACAAAATATTTTTCAAAATAGTTGGAATTCCCACTTTGAAGTGACAATTGCCACTTTGAAGTGACAATTGCCACTTTGATCTGACAATTGGCACTTTGATCTGGCAATTGTCACTTTGAAATGGCAATTGTCACTTTAAACTGGCAATTGTCACTTTGAACTGGCAATTGTCACTTTGAAGTGGCAATTGTCACTTTGAAGTGGCAATTGTCACTTTGAAGTGGCAATTGTCACTTTGAAGTGGCAATTGTCACTTTGAACTGGCAATTGTCACTTTTATCTGACAATTGTCACTTTGATCTGACTATTGTCACTTTGATCTGATAATTGTCACTTCGAACTGGCAATTGTTACTGAAAAACAATATTTTTGCATGGAGTTGGCAAAAAAAGTGCCAGTTTAAAGTGACAATTGTCAGATCGAAGTGACAATTGTTAGATCAAAGTGACAATTCTCAGATGAAAGTGACAATTGCCAGCTCAAAGTGACAATTGCCAGTTTAAAGTGACAATTGCCATTTCAAAGTGACAATTGCCATTTCAAAGTGACAATTGCCAGATCAAAGTGACAATTGTCAGATCAAAGTGGCAATTGTCACTTCGAAGTGGCAATGGTCACTTCAAAGTGGCAATTCCAACTATTTTTAAATATATTTTGTTGTTGGCCCTTCTACGCCTTCGTATATAAGTACTTTTTCAAGAAAATGTAAAAATCCTCGTTAATCCCTATAAATATATTCCACTCGAATTTCGGTTGTTTTTTGTGGTCCAATTGAGTTTGTCTTCGTCTATACTAGATTTCCGACCACATAAATATATAATACAGCAAACAATGTTTTAAATTTGGCCTTTAAAAACCGGGCATGGGCATTTTGTTCATTTTACTAAACATTTCTATTTTGCAAACTGAAAGTTGGGTAAGCGTTCCCTAAGTACTTCACCTGAAAAATTAACATGTAAGTAAGTACCTATATCGATTCAGTGACAAATTGAGAAGTTATAAATTCATCATCGCAATTGCCAGAAAATTCGTTGACTAGGTATAAGATTATTACGGTTGAACAAAAAGTGTGAATCAATAATAGATAGATAATTGATAAAAGCCTAAAATAGTTCGGTGACCCATTCACAAGATATATGCCAGCCCTGAAAACCATTACCTAATGAACGAATAAATCAGTAGGTATAATATTTGAGATTAATCATTATTGTTCCAGAACCAAACTTACCTTCATATTTTCTGCAATTTATTTCAAGCTCAATAGAGATTTCTAATGGATTTGGACATCCAAATAAAAAGAGACGAAAGTTGTTAATTTTTCCATCCTTGTTGCCAGGGGCGCGCTCTGTGATTGGTTACCATAATGGCAGGGAGTTTGAATGACATGACAGCTACAGTTGAAAATGACATTTATACTCCCTGACCTTATAGTAACCAATCACAGAGTACATTCCCTGGCAACAAGGACGGAAAAATTAAGAACTTTCGTCTCTTTTTATTAAGGTGTCCAGATCCATTAGAAATCTCTAGGTTTGTTTTGGTTCTGAAAATTATCAGTCCTTGGACGTCAGGATCATGCGCAGTTGACGAGAAGTGTGCTCTTTAGGTCCATATTCGCTCACTTTTTCTCAACTGCGCATAATCCTGACGTCCCAGGACTAATAATTTTCAGAACCAGAACAAAGCTTCTATTCACTAGCAAATTGCTTTGCAACTCGAGAATAAACAACATTTTCTGAAAGTTCAACAAAATACCTACCTGGATACCTATCCAGTACATAAGAAATGAACGTTGGTATTGAAATGAGAATCAAATGATATCTTTGTTGAAAAGTTTTTTTGTTGAACAAGAAGCATTGAATTCTAACCAAAATACTACTTTGAATCGATAAGAGCAGAATGCATGATAAGTTAAAAGTGATAACAATTGAAATAAATGTCCATTTGAGTATAACTAGACCATATTCATATCTGTTTCTGCCCCGATATTCTGAATTTGCTTTAATCATTCGATTCAGTTCGATTCGATAACTTATCTGTAAATTCAAATTGCTCACCAATTTACTCTTTTCCTCGGACCATGTCTTCTCAAGAATTGTATTATAATATTCGCAAAAGTTAAAACACACAACACAAAACACCACACTTACATATAATACGCGAATGTTCCCGTTTATATAAAACACGTCTAAAATATCCGCCATTATCAAACTCTTCCGAAAAATACTTCGCCACGAATGATTCATCTTTTTGAACTCTTTCTTTTTTGCGTACGTACAGCACGACAGCGCTGCTACTTGATCAGTTTTTAAAATCGTCGCGTATTGGCTCGTATTGTCGTTGACTAACTAACAAAAACGAAAAATAATTTCGCAGAATGAAATTTTATGTCATTTATTGTTATTTTGGCTGAAGAATGATAATGCCAAGAATATAACCCGGCTTCGATCGACTTTTGAATTGATTTTAGAAAGATTTAGTTGTTGAACTGAGCTCTTCAGTCGATTATATTCATGGCCTACCAATACTACAGCGCGTTATATTCAAACGATTTGTGAAGTGTGAAGAAGGTGTAACAAAAAATTTAAATAACCTGAAAGGTAAATGGGTAGGATTTGTAAATGAACTAGTATGAATGGAAGTAGAGTATTTTTGATATCAGTAAGAAGTTGGTTATTGGTTATATCAACAAACCCTTGTGAAACACTTAATTTCCTAACGGTTCTTTTCTAGTTTATTCAAGGAACGCATAAATTATGATTGTTTCTCGTGTTGCAAAATTATTATGAAATACATACTGGAATATGAAATCGTTGACTGAGAGCGAGTCTAAAATCTTCATAATGAAACAAATACTTTGCTAACCAGAATCTAATATTTCGTTGATTTTAGACTTGTAGGTAGGGACTGCGAATATCGAAATAATAGTGCAAAAACGATATCTAAATACGGAGGAAGACCTTGCAACCATATTGAAAGATCAAATCTACATCCATTTGGGGGTAGTTTAACAGGGAGTTAGGTAAATATGCTGTAAGGGGTTATTCCTTGACCTATTCTAAAAATATTTGCGGTCCTATGATGATTTTTAAAAACCCCGTTGTTGTACGACATTAACAACCTTTTATCATCAAAAACTACATGTAAAGTTGCTTACTTCACAGTAAATATCCGAAATGACTACCTTCAGCCTGGATAAAAGCATTCAATCTTCTCGTCAAACACACCAGGGACGTTTCTATTTGAGTTACACCAAGCAATTATCCGATTTCGCAAATCACCCAAATTCGCCAATGAAGCAGCGTGACTTCAGATGTCTCCAGAAGAAATAATCCAGGGGGTTCAAGTCTAGGGATCGAACAGGCCATTTCAACAAATATCGAATATGGTTGTCGCGAATGTTGTTCGCCCTGTATCTTAGAAGCAAAAGGATTTTTCAAAAGTCATTATAGTACAAAATATTCTTAGAATAGGTCCCAGAACAGAAAAAAATATCTGGATATTCACTTGTCACTAGAACTAACCCCAAAACATAGTCGTTTATCGTGAAACTGCTGTGAAAAGTGAATCTGTTGATTTTGTATTTTTCATGATTTTTATGACTTTTTTTCGTCGATCGACTTGAAATTTGAAATACCTATACTAATTCAATCATTCTGACTCGATTGGCGTTCGAATAAATTCGAATAAATGTAGGAATGTAAGCTTTCACGGCTGGCGTCAATATTTTAGTTGGTTTCCGGGTTTTGCCGTGGTCTTCTTTGGTTTGAATCTCCAAACGTTTTGACTGCAACTGCGGCAGTCATCTTCAGTGGCGTGGTCGAAATACTCTTCTAGACGTATCGAATGATACAATTCAGTTGATACGTCTAGAAGAGTACTTCGACCACGCCACTGAAGATGACTGCCGCAGTTGCAGTCGAAACCTTTGGAGATTTAAACCAAAGAAGACCACGGCAAAACTCGGAAACCAACCAAAATATAATTCGAATAAAGTAAGGGAAGAATCAAATAAATTTTAAAAAATAATTCCTACTATATTCCCAAAGAGTTGAAAAATGAAGCAAGTATTTACCAAAAACAACAATTTCCCCATAGGGATATTGAATTGCATCTGTCATCCATTTGTGCAATGTTCCCTAAGGAGGATATATTTCAAGTGCTGATTGTAATGAAGCTATTGAAAATTATCCTACATTTTTATAGAAATGACTACCTGCATAGTGCATACATGCATGTTTCGTGGTTATTTCCTCTCATCAGTGCTAGCACCAACTGCAAGGAAAAAACAAAACAGCATTCTTCGGCATTGCACACTCCAGGAAAAGTTAATGTAATAAATCGAACAAACTTCGAAAAGTGTTTTTCCTCGCGGTTGGTACTGTGGCAGACTTATTGTAAAGTTAAGTTTTCATGCATCCGAATTTTCGGTTTTTCGTAGGAAATTTGAAAGAAATTTGTACGAATGATATTTTGAGCGGTTTTCATTTGTGCGAAATGACTTCACGGAATAAATGAAATATTCAACGTCAACCCCCTAATTTTACCGTCCATTTTCTCAAGAAAATTCCTCAGCTCGTTAATTAAGCTGTGGAAATTGCAATGTAATTTTTGTAGTTTGAAAATAGGTCTCACCCAAAAATGTTTGGGAGCCCTTTTTCTTCACTTCAAAATTCCAATACGTAAACAAAATCAGTAAAATATAAAATATTACGGATGTTCTTATCCTTATATTATTAATCATGAGATTGCTGTCCATATTTTACATTAAAATTTTTAATATGCCTGCGGAACCAAAAATACATAACCGCACTGATCATCGTTTTCCTTCAAAATTTCGGACAAGTTGACTTTATTATTTCAACTTCCTGAATTTATTCGTACCATCAGTTGAAATTTGCCGCCACGAAAAATATTTTGAACAGCTTTTGACAGATTTCGTACGAAAAACGTATAATTCGTGTACATGAAAACTCAGCTTAAGGCTTTTGAATGTTATCTGTGTTGTCTGACCTATCGTAGCACTAATGAGAGGAGTTAATCTCGAAACATGCATGTATGCAAGTGGTCATTTCCAAAAAAATATACGATAATATTCAATGGCTTCATTACGATCAGCACTTGCAATATATTCTCCTGGAGGAACATTGCACAAATGGATGACAGAGGTAATTGAATCTGTATTGGAAAGTAAGTGTTTTCTGTCAAATATATGCCTCATTTTTCCACGTTGTAAGAATGTGTGGAGAGAAGGGTATTTTCAACCGTCGTAGGAATTATTTCTTTTCATTAGGCCATTTCTCTCCAAAATTTTGTTTTCTTAATATTCACAGTAATATTCGTGAAATTCAAACTTTTTTTTACGGTATTGTTACGAGATTGATAAAAGCCCCCTAGCTGCGCCGCTGAGTCCATTCCTCGATACATCAATTCCAAGAAGTGTTTATTTGGATGGATCGTTTTCTGTACCGCATAGTCTAGATAACAGAGCTGCCGCGTCATCGCTCAATTCCTGGAAATGTGTAGAAGTTCTCCGTTTTGAGTATTCTCGAATCTTCGCGTTTAATCCAGTCTACGCGATGAGCGCCTATATAAACGGAGACGTTTGACTGGGAAGGAAGTTTTGATGAAGAGAATTATTTAAGAAGATTAGAAAGTGATAATAAGCAGAAGTGTTTGGAATATTTAGCTAGTTGTATTGTTGTATAGATAGATCTAAGTGTTTTATTAGTCAGTGAAGTGTTGTATGTTTGTTTATAGTGAAGTTAGAAAATAAACAGTTTAGTAGTGTGCTCGGCCTATTATTTAGCAAAACGTAACAGTATATATAAGCGCATATGCAATTTCAAGTGAATTTGATGATTTTGCATTTTTACAATTTTTAGGGGTATACCCCTGAGGACTTTTCACGAGTACCTAACTCTTTGTATCCGTCGTTCGACTACAATCCAGAGATTATACTAATTTGATCATTCTGAAACGATTGGCGTTCTCAGAATTGCTCTACCTTCAACCGTTCTCGAGTTGGAAAGTTTATCCAGTGTTGAAAGAGGCCATTTTTCTCTAAAATTTTGTTTTCTTAATGTTTACAATGATCTTCGTAAAATTCAAACGTTTTCATTGGTACTTATATGTACAGGGTCCTGCAGCAAAGGTGCGGTCTTCCATAATGAGCAAGATGATACTATTTCCTGAGCCATACAAATTGAAAATGATGGCACTCACACAGGGTGTTCAGTTTTTTCTGGGCGGGTCCCAACTTTTTTTTTAAGTGGCAACCAATATTTTTATTCAGTTTTTCGGTTTCTACATGAGAAATAAAACATACTCTATAGGGATCTTTTTTTCGAAAATATTGACGATTTTCGAGATTTTTAGCATGACAGCTTTTTTCTCCCAAAATTCCTCACTCATACTTTTTGAAATAATGAAGTTGTGCCAAGTCCTATTGAAATGAGTTTTTGGTCAGATCATGACTCTCTCAAACGATTTATCAAAAATCGACCTGTGATTTACAGGGTGCAAAAAATAGCTTACCAAAAATTGTAAATAAAAATGTGCAAAATCTTCCTCATTTCAAACGGAGCACCCGGTATATTATCGATCCATAAGAAGCGACAACAAGTGCTCTACAAATTCCATTCAATATTCTCTATGGTTAAAATCAATAGTTTTTTTTAAATTTCTTTGAAATAAGGAAGACTTTGCACATGTACATCATTTGACAAAAATCCCATTATAATAGGACTTCATAGGCACAACTTCATAATTTCAAATAGTATGAGTGACGAATTTTGGGGAAAAAAAAAGCTGTCATGCTAAAAATCCCGAAAACCGTCAATATTTTCGAAACGAAGATCCATATAAAGTAACTCCGAAAAACTGATAAAAAATACTGGTTGTCATTTAAAAAAACAAAGTTGGTACCCGCCCAGAAAAAACTGAATACCCTGTGTGTGTGCCATCATTTTCAATTTGTAGAGCTCAGGAAATAGTATCATTTTGTTCATTGATAAAAAAGACCGCGCCCTTGCTGCAGGACCCTGTATTTACGCGCATATGCAATTTCTGATGATTTTCAATTTTTCATGATTTTTAGGGGTTTACCCCTGAAAACTTTATTCAAGAATTATTTTTGTTATCGTTAATCTAATTGAAATTCACAGAGTATACTAATTTTAACATTCTGAATCGATTGGGGTTTGCAGAAGTATATTATCTTCAACCGTTCTCGAGTTGAAAAGTTGTTCATCTAGAATTGAAAAAAGCCATTTCTCTCCAAATTTCGTTTTCTTCATTTTTCCAATAATTTTTTTAATATGCACCCATATGCGGATGCAATTTCAAGTGAATCTGATAATTTTGTATTTTTTTACGATTTTTAGGGGTATACCCCTAACGACTTTTCACGAGTCACTTTTTGTTTTCGTCGATCGACTTAAAATCCAGAGAGTATACTAATTTTAAAATTCTGAAATGATTGGCGTTCGCAGAATTGCTCTATCTTCAACCGTTCCCGAGTTGAAAAGTTTATTTCTATAAAAAATTTTGATTTTCCAATTTTTTCAATCATCTTCTTAAAATTCAAACTTCTTGAAATACCTATAATATTACTTTTAATTACACAACGAACTTGAATAATTATTTTTTGGCGTTTATCAAAAAATTTCAAAAATATATCACTATGACAAAATTCACAGTGTTGGACTCAGCGAAACGCCAAAACGGTTATACAATGTTGTCAAGAATACTTTCGCTTATCAATATGTGGTAGCTGCGTAAAATTTGCTGTCGCTATTGGCTAATTTCATTACTTTCATTTTCAGGGTTTACCAGGTGTAGAAGGTCCCATAGGCCCGAGGGGTCTTTCAGGCGAGCGAGGGTTTCCAGGTCGGGATGGAACAGATGGACGTCCTGGACAGTCTGGTTTGAAGGGTGAGCGGGGCGAACCCGGTTTGAGAGGAGAAAGAGGATACACGGGACTTCCGGTAAGTTGTCTTCTTGACTTTTGTCGTTTCTAAAAATAGCTCAACAACAAATTAATAACAACAATTTTAAAAGAAGAAAATATTGAATCTGCCTGTCAGAAGCGCGGCTTTGGCTATCATTGTAAAGGAAGTTCCACAAGTACTGGACCATTTGGCTCATCGACGTTATTCGCTTTTGAATAGGGCCTTATGCAGAAGACTTTTTTGTAATCGATCCAAAACATTCGAAAAAGTCACGATTTATGTTCTAAAAAAATACTTATTTCTTCAATCCACAAAGAAACTTCGATTCCGAAACTCTCCTTGGATGTGAATTTCTTTTTTATATTTAAGAAAACCCAAGGTGCAAAAATCATATCTGAATGCCACTTTAATTCAATTTTCAATACATATAAGAAACGAATTCTTTATTGTTTTCTCCATCTTGGTTGTTTAGTTTCGTAATTCGTTTACTTTTTTGAAAAATTCTTTATTTTGTATACATAACAGAATCAGTCGAATATATGGACCAGCCTATTTTTCTCAGTTATTATGAGAGTTATTGAAAAAAAAGCCATATGAAAATTAAACAGTATTCCACTCTGAATATTTCTGTGAATTCAACAATTTTTTTGATGTGCCCCTGGTGGAGGAGTGACGTCACCGGCAATTTTTTACATCGAACCATAGGTCATGTTTAGTATCGTTAGAAAGCTTGTTTCTCTCTAATCCTGTGCCCAACTCTGTAATTTACTTACCTATTGGTTGATTTATTGGAAATGACAGTTTGAACCAGACAGTGGCGTACGTAGGTATAACTTTCCCAGATTCTTATTTTTTGAAAACCAGTTATTTTTCTGATGGAAAATTTAACTAGAACAATTTTTCCCAGAAATGTTCTAGGGCCCTTATCCTGAAAAAAACAGAAATTGTTATTATAATAATTTTATTATTATCATTCGATTTAATACTTCAGAAAATTAAATTACAATTTTCCTATGAAAAAGAAGGTTACCGGACGACCTTTGTAGGGCGGCGATATAATTTATTTATGAGTCCTAAAAACTAATTATTTATTTGATTTTGTGGACTGAGATAAAAAAAACGTATCGTTTGAATGGATGAGCCATTGAGAAAGATTTTGAAAATATTCCTTAACCATTATAGACCAAGAGAGCCAGCAACATATTCCTAGTTGTCATTTCATAAGTCGTGCAAATGTCGGTATTAAATATCATATACCTGTTGAAGAATAGGTGAAGGCCGTTTTGTGAATCTTCTGATCGATGATGTTATTCCATCATTAGTATGTCTTCATCCCGGTGACAACGGTAATATCCACAGAAACATATAAATCCAACAAGATGGAGTGCCACCTCATTATGTTGTGCAAGTAAAGAATTATCCAGATGGAAAAGATGGATAGGACGAAATGGTACAATCGAGTGGCTAGCACGAAGTCCAGATCTTACACCACTCGAATTTTTTCTATTGGGTCATGTCAGAAGTGAGGTCAGTGTATCAAATTCAGTTTTTGATACTTTTAATTAACCCAATCATCGTGAGTGAAATTTATTAATGAAACAACTGTAAAGCATATAAAAAAATATTTCTTTATTGAAACACGTACGCCACTGTTTGATTCAAATTGACATGTTGCTAGAATATCCTTCTGACTACATTCCCCAGCTAAGTGAACTTTTTAACAAATCAAGTAATTGGTAAGTGGGTTACTAGAAGTGGACACAAAAACATACAAACTCACTGTATCTATCAAGAGGGTTGAAATAATATTAGTAGTACTAAAATTAATGAAAAACAAGATTTCTAACGATACTAAACATGACATACGGTCTATGTACGGTCCCATTACAAAATATTGCGGATGGTGTCACTTCAACTCGAATAGCACATTAAAAAATATTTGGATTCGCAAAAAGTTAAAGTGAAATACCGTCTAACTTCCATGCGAATTTTAATTCAGTAACCCTTATATTAACTGTGAAAAATTGGCGAGTCTACACATTTAACTAAATCTGTATATTTTAGTCTAGTCCAATTTGAGACGTTTTGTCAGTAGCGCTCTATTTCAATATCCTCATTGTAGAATCCTGAAGATGATTTTACAAAAGTTGAAACATTATTTGCAACAGATCGGTACTAGTACTAGTTTTAGTAATTTCAACCCCACCCCCAATACACTGCCTATTTGTCCTATTTGTTCTCAACCAAAAATGCATGAAGACACCATTTGGTTAATAAAACCATGAAGAATCTCGTCCTGGATTCAGAGAAATGGAAAGTCATTTTGAAACGTTTGAGTGGTGTGATTGAGCATGGTTTAGAAGGAGAGCACGTGTTATAAAGCGGCGTATCGGCCTTAGTCTCCACACCGCTTAGAATATCCTAGAATCTCTAACGCAAGGTCTCATTCGCCATCAGCGCTTGGTCTGATGATGGACGAGGCGTATCAAAACGTCGGGACACCTAACAACAATAAGGAATATAACGTGAGCGGTTACGCTATACCCCTGACGGTCCTAGAAAGTACGTGACGTCCTGTTATGAGTGAAATTCGAGTATAGAAAGAAAACAAGATGGATTAATTTGATGAGTATATTAAATAAACATAGAGTAGTTCCGAATTGAATACAAGTATTTCCATTTTAGATCTACTCGCTATCCCGCAAGCCAGACCTCTTTAACATGTACCAAACACACAATTTAATAATATAATGCAGAGTAAGCAACACCTTAAATACTTAAATTACTTTTGAAAACAAGCAAGCTTTCTAAACGCATATTCGACGAGACATTTCTTACATTGCTAGCCGTTATTGCTACTGTCGGAGGTATATTAAAAACAGTTGAATAAACAATGGTAGCAAGCACATAAATGTTTCTGGATAATAGTTCACATACATAAACACACTATCAAAGATAGCAACCTCATAGTCATTACTATATACCTTTGTTTGCGCAATGAATCAATATATACCAATGACACTCCTAGTAATCAAATATCAGAATATACGAAATATGTTAAGCAAAACGTGCACTAACAGTACATATTGAACTACATTATACAGGTAACAGGCGATAAAATCATGCAAATAAATCAATATAACATTAAGACATAATCAAAATGGGTAATCAGTTCAAACAGTAATAAACACAAATCAAGCAAATACACAAAACACTATTACATGACACCTATGAATAAGAATACACCAAAATTAGAAGTAACAGTAATTACTTTCACTCTATATTGTTCTACTACCAGTAGAAGACGTAAACCTTTAGTACAATACAAACTATAGCTGTACCCATTCATGATTCCTAAATAAAGGACAGCTCTTACAACAACCAAACTCGACAGGTGAAAGTAATATAATAATTTCACTTTCAGCAACCAGCATACGAGCCATAGCCCTTGTATCAGGGTAAAAATAGGTTCCGTTCCGTATATGCTCATAAATTAAACAGGGTTGCAGATGTCTTTTAAGGCGGCTTATACGCACTGGTATAATCCTTAGACGAACATGGCGCGGGTCAAGATATGAACTAACTATTATCCGGTCAAACCGCGGTGTTTTATAGTAATATTTGTTCGGACACGTGTCGTCGTTATTCTTCCCTATGCCATGCAATAGGACATCTGCATAATTAATCATGTTTTTAATAGCGATCATTTATTGCTTTAACCTACTTAGCGAGACATGTTTATGGCCTTAATTTATTGATATTATCTTATGTGGTGGGTGGAAGAAAGACGCACTATTGAAAAGTAGGATGGAATATTTCGAAATACCTATTCACTATCTAGGAATTCGTTGATTATGTTGGTTGGTTGGTTGGTTGGTTTGAGGCTGACGAATAAGACGCAGGGTTTACCCGTGAGGGTGACCCTTAACACTGAGACCAACTGGGGTCTATTGTATTCTGTCGTCAGTAGTTCCTAGTTAAATAGGCCCGTATCTTTTATCAGGTTTAGTAATCTATTCACTTGATGTTTCGGATTCATGCCTATTTCTAGGTTGGTCTGTCCGAATATTCTGTAGCGCTTGTTGTACAGCGCGTCGCATTCGAAGATGATGTGAGAGGCTGTTTCCTCCTCGTCACCACAAAGTCTGCACTCCACGGTTTCTCTGTTTATTCCCATGGTGTGCAGGTGTTTCCTAAGGGCGCAATGTCCGGTTAGTAAGCCGGTAAGTATGCGTATCTTAGGTCTGTTCAGGTTGAGAATGTCAGCCGTCAGTGTTTGGCTTAAGTGCCTCACCATGGCTGTGCTGTGTCGATGCCCTTCGATTTGGTCCCAATATGTTTGGTGTCTTGTTTTCTTCCACTCATTTATTAGGTTTCCGCATCGGGTTTTGCTGATGCCAAACACTGGTTCTGGGCCTGTGAATGGTAGTTCAGAAGTTCGTCTAGCAAGTTGGTCTGCTTTTTCATTACCTTCGATTCCTCTGTGTCCAGGCACCCACACAAGTGTTACCTTGTTGTGTTTTGCCAGTTCATTGAGGGTTAATTATGTTGGTCGTGGGGGAAGGATAGCAATGAACTCTATATTCGCGCAATTTGCTCTCAAACAGAAGAGAGATGTATTCATCATCGTTTATTATGTTGATATCTTTGACCAATATTCGAGAATAATGAATTGCATGACGTCGTTTGATGACGGATCATTTCTAAAAATCAGAATGGGACAGGGCGGTTGAGTGGAAGATCAAGCACTTGTTGAACTGTGTCATTCGATAAGACACATCAAATGTATTAGATGAAAATAAAAAATTATGAAGAATTCCTTGTCAGTAAAAGCATTTATTGATAATAATAATAAACGACTTTATTCATAATTAATGAAAAGGTGAAGCGTCACTTTACAGTGTTTTTCAGCTTAACCTAAAAAAAAATAGAAGGATACTCCTGTGGGGAGTGCCAAATCCAATTTTGCAGAGGTGATTGACATGCTTGGTGTATCGCATTTCATTGTCAATCCACAGACCTAGATTTTTTGCTTCTTCAACAACTAGCAATACTTCATTGTTGATCATAAAGTTGCAACTTTGTTTTGTCATACTTCTTTTTATTTTCGGACCAAAAATCAGAACTTTGGATTTTATTGCATTCAATTTCAGATTGTGTGCTGACGATATATCAAATAATTTTGACAAATCATTATTTATTATATTAGTAGCTTCTTGACGAGTATCTGTCGAGAAACTGAGATAAATTTGGGTGTCATCAGTGACTCAAGAATTTGCTGAAATCGGAAATGTACATTGTGAAGAGCAGAGGGCCAAGTATTGATCCCTGAGGGACTCCAAACTTCCGCTATATAACTACGGAACGTTGGTTCTGAATTTCAACATACTAAGAGCGGCACCCAAAATAACTTTCTATCAGACATTCAGACAAAGTGCGCTTTTATCAAAACCATGATATTTGAGCTTTCTTCCTAGTAATTCGTGCTCCAGGGTATCAAATGCTTTACTGTAGTCCAGTAGTATGAGGACTGTCACTTGTCCACGATCTGTAGAAGCAAGAATGTCATCAGTGATACAAGCCAACGCGTGGTACTATGATTGGTTCTGAATCCCGATTGGGTTGGTGGAATAATATTATTATGAAAAACGAATCGTGAAATTTGTTTTTTCATAATCATCTCAAGTATTTTGGATAATGCTGGTAATATACTTATAGGTCTGAGATCAGAATAGTCCATTACTTTTGACACTTTAGGAATGGGTAGAACTTTAGCACATTTCCAAGCCTCAGGAAATATACATACACAATATTATTATTATTATTATGCCGTTCGACGGATAAAAAATTCTAAAGAATTTCATATATTTTTTCTTATATTTCTGGAAGTAGTCTTAGGTTTGTTGATCTAGTTTGGAGGTATTCACAGAAGAGATCCAAGAAAGTAATTATACAGGGTGAGTCAGAATAAGACCGACTACAGATTCCTCATCTCATTTCGAGATGAAAAGTTCATATCAAGGTATGTCCTAAAATGCATCCCCTCTGAGATACAGGGTGTCGAAAGTACGAAAAAAAAATTGATTTATTTTTTTTTCTCCAAAATTTCTGAAGCAAAATATACCAAACTCGGTACACTAATCAAAGTTTATCAACGTAATAATTGGAAGTTATAATTTTTAATCTTCGTAAACCAGGGGCGTAGTTACGTTGGTATGTGGAAATATTTTCTTTGGACAATTGAATGGACAAGTGAGCGTTTGACGTCAGTTAGGCTCATCGATACTCAACTTAGAAGTCATAACATTCCATGTACCTAAAAGTAAAGGTTTCTGAGAAAACTGAGAAAAACTGAAGATATGTCCTGTAGTAGCAAAATAATTTCCTCTGTAAAATAATCTCATAACACTAATTTTTCACAACTTATTGGAATATTTGTCAACCTCCTCAACAATTTTTAATGTTGGGTGAATCGGAAACACAGCACTCTACCACACAATGAATAACCATTGTATTTATATATTAGGGTCCTCCTGGTCCATCTGGTGTATCAATCATACCGGACGGCAAAGAAGTGCCAGGACTCCCTGGGCCACAAGGACCTCCTGGAGTAAATGGCTTTCCTGGTACGCCAGGAGTTAAGGGTGACAAAGGAGACCAAGGTGAAAGGGGAGAACCCGGATTTAAAGGAGAAACTGGTGAGTACATTTAATTGCGTTTTTATTTCTTCTTACTTTGAATTGAAGCCATCATCAAACTTATGGTACCTGTTTCACTGATATGGTGGCCAATGATGCAAAAATCTTTGGCACAAGTCGAACTGCAGAAAGTGCAGCTGCTATCTGTTCTGGGAATCACAACAGCGATATTTATATGCCCTGCTGCCGTATTAGAGGTAATGCTAAACCGTCCGCCATTGCATCAATGTGTAATGAAAGAAGCAGCAATCAGTGCCTTCAGACTGAGCCTGAAAAACACATTTTCTTGGACCGATAGATGTTAGTTATGTAAAACTTCGAAAGGTTGTTTTAAGTGGTCATACACACCTACCAAATGTGCTGCACAAAAAAGTGCTGAAGTAGCCAAGTTTCAGGCTCTCAGAACCACTTGGTGAAATTCGAACCATTTCTCAAGCAAAAATATATGCTGTAGAGATATGTGCCTAAGTACCTCGAAAGGGGAACTATGATGGAAAAATGTATATCCTTTCAAATAGCCAAGCAGCACTGACTTGGGACTGCAACAAGCCTCAAGAGAACTGGAAGAAAATAATCAGGTTACTTTGAAGTGTATGCCAGGTCATAGAGGTATTAGAGACAACAAGGAATCATGTATTTGTAACCAATTCTACGATCTCTGCTGTGAGAATTTGAGTATAGTCCACATATGTTTTGAATAAAATAGATGATGTGTCAGAAGAAATCGAGGTAAGCATATTTTATCAACAAAAAAAAATATCTGGAATTTGGCAAATGACACACGATACCCGCTTTCCAAAAATGAAGAGACATTCGGAAAAAGTAACATCGAGAAGCTAGTTAACACCAACTAGTATTAAATAATTCTTTTCCAGGTGAACGAGGGTTGCCAGGAATACCCGGCTTGGATGGTGCTAGAGGAACTCCAGGCAAAGAAGGGCCCATGGGTCCCGAAGGTGTGAAAGGAGAAATAGGATTCATTGGCCCGCCAGGACTCCAAGGATCCCCAGGCTTGATGGGGCCACCAGTAAGTTCTAGTCATAGGTGATAATAGTTCTCTTTCTTCTTATTTATCAGTCATTTTCAAGAGATGTTCGTCAAAATAACAATGAAAAGTGTGAATCAATAAAAAAGTTATGAAAGAATGAAATTTCAGAAAAATTCCATTCAATCAAGCCTAAATTCAATTTTGGAAATTTCTTCAACAGTCTGACTACACCACTGCATTGAACGACATATTTTTCGAATTTTTTACCCTTATAATTTTTCTAAACTTCCTGAATCCATTGAAATTGAAATTGAAGTGGTCATCAAACGACATATTATTATCACATTATATTCTCTGTAAATGAATCAGTTTTATTCTTATAATTGTGGAAACGAATAATCTTAGTTTTCTGTGGATTTTCTGAAAAAATTAGAGGCATTGGTTAAGGCGACCTCATATTAATTTTTCTGTGTTTTTTGCCGACAATATTAATGCATAAGCGATACATATGGAATTCATTATTTCAAGTTCAAGTTAAAGTAGATCAAAAATAAAATAGACCCCAATACGGACCCTTGGGGAACCCCTAACTGGACCTGGCCTGCTTCAGAAAAAAAAGTTGAAATTTGTTTATTTATTTCGAATTTAACACAAACGCATTGACGACAAGTATTGAAAAAAGAAGATACCCAGTTATTCGAAATTCCTCTCACACCGCACGACTCTAAAATATTTAATAATGTCACATGGTTGACACAGTCGAATGCCATGCTCAGATTACGCAATATCGCAACAGGGCAGTCGATGATCAATAGTAATTCAGTTAAGAGACCCATCAATGAAGTTTGAGTAGATTCACCTCCACGAAAACCATGTTGCATAGGACTCAAATTATTGTGGGCATTCATAAAATTCAGTAGACGATCCAAAAAGGCAGATTCGAAAACTTTTGACACAGACAGATGGCAGATGAACATTCAACATTTTTTCTGAAGCAGGTCCAGTTAGGGGTTCCCTAAGGGTCCGTATTGGGGTCTATTTCATTTTTATGATTGCTAATAGCAAAATAACTGAAATGGTAAATAACGGTGACGTTATTTTTAACGGAAGTGATACAGCATCATCAGCAAAGGCTTGAATTTTCCCAACTCACTGTGAGTGTAATAGATCATTAATGTATCTACAGAAAAGTAGTGGTCCCAAGACACTACCTTGAGGTATTCCATAACAAACAATAATGGGATGAGTAAAAACATTCGATTTTTCTTGAATGTTTATTTCATTATATTTTTATAAATAATGGAAAATGAGGAAAGTTTCAGGGAAGATTTTCTTTCCATTTAATCTCGTGAGTCATATTGAAAGAAATTCAGAAAATTTATTATTTATAGGGTCTTTCCGGAACTCCAGGCTCAGTTGGTACACCGGGACTGAAAGGAGACGCAGGAGAACCAGGTGCTCCGGGAATACCAGGATCATCAGCTGGTACAGGGGACGCAGGACCACCAGGTCCACCAGGACAGCCAGGGAAAGACGGAGAAATGGGAGAGAAAGGAGAAAGGGGTTTTCCTGGTCTACCGGGTCCCCCAGGCCTAACCGGTTTGGATGGCATCCAAGGTCCTGAGGGCATTCGCGGGAAAGATGGAGAACCGGTATGAATTAATAAAAACTAATTCCCATTTAAATTATTAACTTTACTTTGTTAATCTGTGGAATATTTGGACATTAGCCAAACTCATTCAAATATTATAAAATTTCAAAAAGTGGAGGCACGGAAAAGTTATATGTTGAGTATAAATTTTATAGGTACTTTTTTTAACTTGATTTTATTGCTAATTTGTTTTAACATTCGTGTTATTTTATTGTATAGGGTGCAATCTATCCTCTTGCACCGTCACGAATGACAGAATCAAAAATAAAAAAATTGGAAAAAGGAACCCTGTACTTTTTTTAGGTAAAATGGTTCTCAGTGAAGTTCGTTGAATTTTTAGTATATTGTAGTGTTTAATGTACTGATTGAACGTGCAAAATTGCAAAGTTCGTTGATGGGTTGATTTTGAAATACAGGGCGTTCAAGTTGAAAAATAGTAATTTTCATGTACTTATTTTATTGGGATTCGAAACTGCCAACTGCATTTTTTTTCGCTCTTATCATCAACGTTACTTCATATTACTAAATATCATTCAGATCATAAAAATATTTTAGTAATATCTGAAAATTCGATGTAATAATGAAATATTGATAAAGTGTTGAGGAGAGAATGATGAGCATATTAAATATTAATGAAGAACTTTCACCGAGTTAATCGTGAATTACAGGGTGGTTTCTGAAATGTTGATATTTTGTCATTTGTATCATCGAAAATTTTTATGATCACCCTGTATATCCCAATGAAATCAAGTTTATAGGGTATCAGTTATCTTTGGAGGACGATAATTCACTTGAATATACAGGATGTGTACGAATGAATGTATGAATTGTGATTAATGATGGAATAACAATGGTATATTGCATGCTGAATTAACTCCATCAATATTTCATTATTACATCGAATTTTCAAACATTACTAAAATGGTTTTGTTTTTCACTGTGTACGTAATGATATATCTGCACTATCTAAATGATATTTAGTAATATTTTTCTGTATTTGTACCTCTTTTACCATTCTTTTACAATTTCTTAAGTGTAGAGATCTTTCTCACATGTGCTTTCAGAGCCTTTCAGTTTTTTCTTTTCCTATTCTTCCATCAGTAGAATTCTCAAGGGTACCTGTTAATATTTTGGATGCTTTGCGAATGAAAACTACATCTTGCAGGCGCATGACTAATTTATTTAGTTCTGATGAACTTTGTATTTCGGAACTATTGAATGCCGACATACTCAATGCTGGATCTTCTATTACTGGCTACTGAATCTGCGAGCGATGAAGCAGTACTTCAATCAACATGCTTAACAAATGATAAAGTCATCTGGCAATTGATTGTTGCCGTAATAAATAAATTAGTTACATCAAAACCACCACGAATGTTTCACAACAAACAATAGTGATGAGACAAGATAAAACCCCTTCCTTAAAAAAAGGGATAATACTTACGATGGCTATTCCACATAAATTGACAATTAATTATAAAAGGAATCAATTGGAAAGTAGTTATATTCAGGCTTTCTATGTTGCCAGTCGATTTTTTTTAGTTCATGATACACCTTACAAACTACCAGCGAACAAGTAACTGTCAATCAATATGAGGTAAACATTCAAATGAGATGCTGAACCCAATCTAGCCAAAGTATGTGTTATAAGGTAGGCAGAAGACGGTGTTTTATATCTGTAGAGAAACACTGTTCTTTCTCAAGTTGATACTTCATTCACCCTCATTGTTTTATGTAATTTCATTGAAATAAAAACTCCAAGCATAAAAAGTTGGATGGAACCCTTTGTACTACCAGAGTTGCCAGAATCAAATATCCATTTACACCTATTATATGCGTCGTTGCACGGAACTTCCCCACTTCATACTACCATCATCACATTTTCATTGGTAACAATCCATTTCATTTCGTTACATGAGGTGATTATTTTTTTAGCTTGAGAAACTGTATCCTCATCAATATTATTGAACTTGAATGACGCTTTCTTATGTGATCAGGTGCACTGAAAATGTATTTTATTCCCAAACAGGGATCTCCTGGATTGAGAGGCGATTCTGGACCAAGGGGAATTGAGGGTCCCCCTGGGCAACCAGGACGAGATGGCCAACCTGGTTCAGCTGGAAAAACTGGCGAAAAAGGAGATAGAGGAGAACAGGGTGTCCAAGGGCCAACTGGACAAAGGGGATATCCAGGCAATTCGGTAGGTTCACAAGTTGTCTTTTATTCAAACTTTACGCCAGTCCAATATTCCAAGTACCCTGCCGATAGTGATCAAACTTTGATTGTGATTTTCGTTTAATTTTATGAAAAGTTAATGTATATATTGTACAGGGTGTGATAATAGAAGTCAATAGATCGTAGGAATATGAAACAAATACGAAAAGAAACTAGACAACAGAGTCTGAAACCTGAAAGTGCTGCCGAATATTCAGGGTGACCCAGGAAGATCCACAGGATCGAGGGCTTCATTGAAAATAGAATGCTATGTTAATAAACACATTTTTTCAAGAACTTCACTGACCTCTTTTCACCCCTCCAATATTATTCCGATCTTCCAACCACTTGGAAGTTATGTTTCCTAACTCAATTCCGTTCCCACGTGGCATCTTCATACCATCTTGGAGAACAGACTTGGTCTAACGTCTATCCTGTACCACAGCAAGAATGGAACTGAATTGTTCATTCAGACCTTTTCAGTTGATACATGAACTCACTTATCGATAAAATTGACTTCTCCAAGACCATTCGTTTCCTAGGATTATGTTACGGAACGTTTCTTTATTGTGAGTTTATGATTGCTGTACATGATTTAATTGATGTACCATGATTTATCATATTGCACTGTTTCAATTATTTCCGAGTCGATATAGTTCGCCACACTTTGAGTACCTTGAAAAAAATATTTCAATTCCGCAAATTGACTTTACTTTCGATAAATTTTAGGCTACAGACTTACCGGAAGTACACTCCTTCCCCCAAACCGGATCTAACAAGACTTACAGAATGCCGAACGCTCCTCACTTCAAGCTTGAACACAGAATATTCTCATGCTCAGTCATATTTATACCGCAAATTCCTCGATGAATTGAGCTGATTTATCACCAACCGTACATGTCTAGTTGACGAGCGCTTCACTCTCATCAAAGAGTATTTTCGTTATTCAATACATCCTAACAGTCATAAGCGAATAATTGCTCATAAAGTACTCGTTTTTTGATTGATTATTAGCTTGAAAGAACTAAGGACCGCCGCGATTGAACACGTGTACATCTCCTTGATTATTAATCCGTTTGCGACTATAATATATGGAGACTCTGTTTTTGGTACTGTTACCGAAATTGGTTCACTATTACCTGAATCATATGTCATGCGAGGTATTTTTATTCAAATCAGAATTAAGTCTGCACTTATTCGGTTTATTATCACATGTATTAACATTTATATTTATTTAATGGGTAGAACCATACTGGGTCCTCTACAAATGGAGACAACCGTTGAAATACTGAATTATAAGTATACACTATAACGAAATATGTTTCTCATAAGTAATATTTTGTTTTATTCACCACCAGTTATCATTTTTTATTATCCTCAATCTCAGGGATCTGACCTCATCATAACGGCTCCAGCAGGACTCACACCTGGTTAACAAAAATCTTATAATATTCTCCAAGGCAAGATTAGCACTAACTAGTGACCATGTCAAAAATTTGAAACCCATTCAAGGCGGAATGTATGCCAAAATTTCCTATAAAGAGAAGGCACATCAACAGATACGGCATTTCATTACATAACGGAAAAATAAAAATATATTGAGTATATAGAACCCTCTCTAGGAGAGAGTAGGGAGCCTTCAATAATAGCAACAAGACCAGAAGAGGATTAGAATTGAATGATTCATCTTGTTTCCTTGTCCATATTGAGGAATTTGAGAGCTCATGTTGAAGTTTCCCGATACCGTTAATGGTCGTGATTGATATGAAATGCTTCTTTTTTTATTAATAACGTTCGTGGTGCTAACCTTCAATTTTCAGAAGATATTTTATCCTCAAAAATTACGACATTGAATATGTTTTACCAAAATTTTGGTCCAAGACTATATGTAATTGAAATAACTTTCGGCCACTGCTTTATGACATAGTTGACAAAGAGATATCGTGTTGTAGGGTCCCATGGGTCTGACAGGTCCTAGCGGCCCGATAGGTCCAGCCGGATTCGTTGGAAAACCCGGCCCAGCAGGTCCACCTGGCCCTCCAGGACCACCAGGCGATGAAAATCGTGGCGTTGCTAATCTGATTCAAGGAATGGGTTCCCCTGGCATCTTTGGACCAAGAGGGCATCCAGGAGCTCCAGGCATAGTAAGTATCCTATGTGATTAGAATATATTTGAAAATCATTTTTCAAATTTAAAGTTTTACTGAAAGTATTAAATCCATCTACTTGCAATAATATTGATGAAATTCATCACGCGCTGCCTGTGCCGGTACGAGAAAGCTAAAAAAATTATTTGATGTCGCGCGATGACAGTTTTGGTGTTGGGCAGTGTATCAGATTCATACGGTATTTGATAAACATAATAACTACTGTTCTTTCAATTCAGCCCGGTGAACGAGGAGCAGCAGGAGACAGAGGCCCAGCAGGTCCAAGCGGAACGCCAGGAATGCCCGGAAAAGACGGACCATCTGGATTTCCCGGACCGCCAGGCCAGAGCGGACAACCCGGATTACCTGGAGTGCCGGGACCGGCCGTACGTATTCACCTATCTTTTATATTGCATTAAAGATTATTCTTCATATCGATATAGTGGAGCTGTTCGATAACTCTTTTGCGACATTTTAGAAAAAAAATCAACTTCAAGTTATATCATAATTATATTTTTATACGACTGCCTTAGGAAATGAGGGTTTGCGCACAGAAAACTCGCTCCAAAAGTGGTACTTTGCACACGCGGTTATATCAACTTTGTGCACGGTTATGTCATCTTTGCGCACGGATATGTTCTCTTTGCGCACGGATATGTCATCTATGCGCACGGATATGTCATTTTTGCACACGCATTTCTCGTTCACTGTGATTTATTTATGGTTGTCTCCTAATATCATGATTCTGCGATGTTTAAAGTTGGCTGAGTTCCATACCAACCATCACGGCTCTATTTTGTTGGACACTCCAAAATAAATGTTGTTTCCAAAGTCGGATTCTGCGGAAATTTTGTAAATAGCAATCATTATAAGTTCCAAACTGCTGCCAACAACATCAAGAAGCAAATATGAAGCTGAGGTGAAATGATTTGTGGAATAGAGACTCCTGGTGTAATTTTGAAGGAACGTTCGAATGTTACTATGAATACTGAGTACAGCAGCATGGATCATAGTGAAAATCAGTTTTTTTTATTTTGTTCTAGCATTTAGACCAGGGGCCATAATTTTTTAACAAATAAAAAACTCTTAGTAAGTGAATTGAGAAAAATCAAGAAGACTCAGTAAATGTTCCGGAAAAGGCCTGTCTGGAGTTTGATAGTGGTTTCCTACGATTCGTAGCTTAAATATGCATCTTATCATAAAAAAAAATCAATATAGAAGGTGTAATTGAGTATGTAAAATATCAGAAACTTCTTTATTCATCTCTATCATTTTTCAACAGTATTTACCTCGAAATGAAAGAGATAAATGCTAAAAATATTTCTTTTGTTTCTTAATTTAACTTTTATCTCCGGCAATATTTTGTTTTATGAAACTCTGTATTTCTGGAAGAAGTTTATGCCATACTCGCCTGTGTAAGAGTAAATATCAGCAGAGGCTAAAGAATGTATTGTTTGTATTACCTAGTGAAAAATATCACAAGCTATATATTTATTTATTCAACACCACTGTAATAAAAATACACCTAACTATGTTCCACTCATTTATTCAGCTATATTAATTAGGTCACTGTTGATTCCAGAACGCAAATGGTTTACAATTAGTTGTATAGATTAATTTTTTTGGCAACCCTCTCATTCTACGTCGAATATTTCGATAGCAATATATTGAAGATTACTAACGAAAATAGCACAAAATTAAGAACGAAATTATCCTCAAAAATTATTATACAGAAATTCTAGTAATATAATTGTTACATGCTATATCATGTAACACAAAACCAAGAATGAAATATTCCTCAAAAATCAATAATTGTGGTACAGAAATTCGAGTATTACGACTGTTACTTTCTGTATTACTCTCTTCTCGATAATTTGAAGTATAACTCAAAAACAATACCAATACGCAAGCAATATAAGTTGATTACTGAAACTCTTCACTGAATGTGGCTATTTCAGTTAGAATAACGGATATATATATATGGTTTTGAAGATAATTATTTGTTTACCCTTTTACCCTGTCGGAACGCCTATTATTAATTATTGTTCGGGTAGGTCATTGTCTTTAATTCCCCCCTGAATTTGTTTGTAATTGGGTAACACAAGGTATAGTATTATGTGTTGTGTGACTAGATAGAATTTGCTGGATTTTTATGTCTATAGGTTTAGTGTAACGGGTCACTAATCAATTTTGCGCGAAAGAGTCTATACTTTTTATGTGTAATCCGGAGTCTATTCACTTCGCGAAAACTTATTTATTTAAAAAACCCGACTTCCAACACCACTGTAATGAAAATACATTCAACTATGTATGGTCCACTAATTTATTTAGCTAAATTATGTCACTGTACAATTTCAGAGTGCGTTAGGATAATAACTATTTTCTACAAGCGTGCGTGTTTCGCCCTATTCCCGCACGCAATTTAGTTTGAGAGGTGTCATATTCCCGCACGCTAAAGTCACTTCAAGTGGGTTATTCCCGCACTAGTGCGGGAAAAAGTTTTCCTGCACGCGAAAGTTTGTTCAAGAGCGTTACATATTTTTTTTAAGCGCTTGTAGAAAAAATCTTGATCCTAACTCATACGGAAAGTATCATGCGGGAATGGTACTCTTTCCGTACTTGTTAGGATAATAACTATTCTCACACTCTCCTGCTTACCCGAACTCTGCTTTGCCTTTTTCCGTTTATGATAGTATAATAACTATTGCGTCCAGGGCAGATTTAATATCAGCAATATTTCTACACTTCCCTATTATGAACTCTGTCGTTTTCTTATTCCGATTTGACAATCAGATTGGAAAGGAAAAAAAGCACATGATCGAAATAATATTCAGGCGTCCATGGCTGATTTATCACCAGCAATATTCCGCAACTTCTTTATTTTGAACTTAGCCGATTTGTCAAAAAGTGATAGTTGTAAGTAAATTATTGTTTATACGCCTTATAAAATCCACTGAAAATGACTGATACTATCATTGATACACCTAAATGTAGTATTTTTCATATTTCACAAGCTTTGTCCATAAGAATTTATTTTTTCGACAATTAAGTATATTTCTCTCTCTCACTCTAGCTTATATGTTGTTCAAAGGTAATAAATCGTTTACCCCTGTACTTAGTCGGAACGCCTTAATGACTTCATTATTGTTTCCTGTATTTTTTAATTATTGTGGGGGTAGGTCGTTGTCCTTTCGTTCTCCCTTAATTTGTCGTAACTGGGTTACACCACGTATAGTTATTGTGTTGGGTGACTAGGTAGAATTTGCTGGATTGGTGATTGCTTATCTGGCTTCAGATTGGGTCACTAATCAATATTGCGCGAAGGAATAACAATAAAAATTAACGAATATAACACAAAACCAAAAATGAAATGTTCCTCAAAAATCAATAATTGTGGTACAGAAATTCTAGTATTACGACTGTTACTTTCTGTATTAGCTTTCTGTCTGAACAGGTTTTCGCAAAAAATAGTATCTAACACTAATGGTCTTAGCTACCCAGCGAGTATAGTACCTTAATTTTGAATGAATTATATCAATTAGTTTCTGATATCTATCATCTAAATTATTATCCACCGGCCACGTCAAGTTTTCGTTCCACACCAACCGTCAACTTCTGCACCAGAGGTCCGCTAAGTTTTGGATTGGCGCTTATATTATGAAAGTCGGAGCTGGCGTACTTAGTTCTGATAAATTTGAATTTTGACGACCCATTCTTGATTAACATAGCCAGGCTTACTATCACATCTTTTAGATCTTCGTACTCGTAATTTGTACAGCGAACGAATACATCCTTCCACACTATTGATAGATCCGTCTCCTCGTCCAAAATCCCCAACGACAAGCAACAAGCTGCAGCGGCTAGCAAAGACGGCTTGATGTGACTCAACTCGTATTCGACCAGGACTAGTTCCAGTATAAACTTGCCCAACGAGCTATATTTGTTCGAAATCTTGGCTATTTCGTTATACCTCTCCAGGAATTGCACCGATGTTGGTCGTCCGAAGCTGTGATCCAACTTTTTCATGATTTGTACCTCCATAGTCAAAAACAGTTTCTTAGAGAAGCTACTTTCGCACATAGCAACGAAATCTTCTATAGCCGGAACACACGTTTCCTGGTACTTGCACGCAATCCAAAGCGCCGTTGTTCCGACCAACTGCAGAAAGTTACGACCCACATATCTGTTTGCCTGTAGATATCTGTCAATGGTCGCCACGCAGATATGTAGTGTTTCAGTGTCCAGGTTGAATCTCGCATGGATTTGGATCAACCATTTCACAAGAATTGCCCTCATCTTAGGAGTAGTTTCTTGTCCTTCGAGGAATCTTTCCTGTATAGCATATTTCTCCTCCAAGCTCTTGAGGTGATTGAGAACCTCAAAAACATACTCGGATCCTGTGTTGATGTCGACAATGGAAATTTTCTTGGACGAGAGACAGACCAGGTAGTTTTTGCCAACTGTTTTATCTTCGCCAAGAGCAAGACTTCCTTGACCTTGCGATGTTGATATGGCAGCTTCATTATTAACTCTATTGGGGACCTTCCCAATTTCTTTTAGAGGAATCGCCGCCGCTTCTCTTAGCCCTACTCCTACATGTGGGAGTGCAAGGGCTCTACTACCTTCAATGTTTTCCTGGAGATGTGGGTGTTGGTTCCCAACTTCGCTAAAAGTCGCCCCCTTTCGGTTATTACCTAGTCCAATATGGGCAGATAATTTTGCAAATTTGGACCTGACATTTTTCTGGTTGACTGAATCTTCATTAGCACGTTTCCTTGACGCCATTCTGAAACAAAGTAGTCATATTGGTAAGTATATGTATGTAGACACAGAGATGGAGTGTTTTTCAAATGAGAAATATTTCATATAGATTACTGGACTTACCTCTAAAATTAGTTATTTAAAAACTTTTTAAAACACGTGGTATCTGTACAAATCGCAAATTAAAGCTCCGCACTGACCAACAGACTCTCTTCTCGATAATTTGAAGTATAACTCAAAAGCATTACCAATACGTAAGCAATATAAGTTGATTACTGAAACTCTTCACTGAATGTGGCTATTTCAGTTAGAATAACGGATATTTATATGGTTTTGAAAATAATTATTTGTTTACCCTTTTACCCTGTCGGAATGTCTATTATTAATTATTATTGGGGTAGGTCATTGTCTTTAATTCCCCCCTTAATTTGTTCGTAATTGGGTAACACAAGGTATAGTATTATGTGTTGTGTGACTAGATAGAATTTGCTGGATTTTTGTTTCTCTAGGTTTAGTGTATCGGGTCACTAATCAATTTTGCGCGAAAGAGTCTATACTTTTTAAGTGTAATCCGGAGTCTATTCACTTCGCGAACACTTTAAAAAACCCGACTTCCAACACTACTGTAATGAAAATACTTTTAACTATTGTCCACTAATTTATTTAGCTAAATTATGTCACTGTACAATTTCAGAACGCTTTAGGATAATAACAATTTCCTACAAGCGTGCGTGATTCACCCTATACCCGCACGCGATGTAATTTGAGAGGAGTCATTTTCCCTCACTAGTGCGGGAAATTTTTCATCGCACGCTTAAGTCAGTCCAAGTGAATTATTTCCGCACTAGTGCGGGTAAAATTTTTCCCGTACGCGAAAGTTTGTTCAAGAGTGCTACATATTTTTTTTAATTCGCTTGTAGAAAAAATATTGATCCTAACTCACGCTTTGCGTCTTTCGGGTAACGGCAGTCGCATGCGGGAAAGGTACTGTTTCCGTACTTGTTAGGATAATAACTATTTTCTACAAGCGATTACAAGTGCAAGTTCTGGATCTTTAATATCTTAAAGAGCTCAAATTATGAACCTATCCATCCACTCTCATCGTGTGTTATTTTTTTACGCTCGGCTGGTCTTTTCGTTCGACGAGCTGAAATACCATTTTCATTATTTCCATTATTTGGTTTGGAAGAAAACAATAGTAAAATAACTTTCTACTAATTTTATTTAAAAAATATTATATATTCACTTCACTAATTACAAAAAATTGGTAACTCTCACCAATCCATTACTTACCAGATTTATAATTTGGAGAAGTGCAAGAAAAAGGAACAAAAATGAACTCACTATAAATATCACAACATTATCACACATTTGTAATCCTAAAGTAAACAGTAATACATTTGCTTGAAATACATTTCATAAAATATAGTACTCACAAAATTTCAATATTGAAGTTCAATTGGGACGAAACTGTATACTCAGTGCCCAATTGCGATACATCACACATGTGTAACCCAATATTCAGCCCTATGCTGTACTACTTCCGTTGAAAATAACGTCACCGTTACTCGCCATTTGCGTTATTTTGCTATTTTCAACCATAGCTGTACTACGCATAGGGCTGATTGACAATTACTCTTAATCGTGTAAATTTTTAGAGGGAAAGGTTATTACAAAAGGAGCATCCCAAATACAGACAATTTCACACATTTTGGAAATAATATTGTCGACGTTGAAAGATTTAACATTAAATCGAGAAGCAAGCGTTTCTTGAATATAAAATATCATGCCATTATAAAGATTCTCCTAAAAAATTGTATCTGCGAGTACAATAGCTTTATGTTGAAGGAATTATTTCAGCGAATTGCCTGGAATGCTTCTATTATAATTTTTTTCATATCGAACTGAAAGACTGAAACTATTTGTTACATATAAGTAGTAATTAAGCTTGGGAACCTATTAGTCACGTTCTCGTCCAATGGCTTCTTTGCTGGTAATGTAGGCATCGTTAACTTTTGCACCAGAGGTCCGTTTAATTCAGAACTAGAACTGATGCAATCATACTTGGTTCTAATGAACTGAAATTTGGAAGACCTGCTAGTGATTAGCATGGCCAGGCTCAACACTACTTCTTTCAAATCATGATACTCGTAATTAGTATGATGAACGAGATTTGGCGTCCACAGAATCGAGAGATCCACCGCCTCGCTCAAGATCCCCAACGACAAGCAACAAGCTGCGGCGGCTAGTAATGAAGGCCTGATGTGAATTAAGTCATACTCAACCAGAACCAGTTCCAACATAAACTTGCCCAGCGAGTTGTGATCTTTCGAAACCCTAGCAATTTCATTGTACCTTTCTAAGAATTGTACTGAAGTTGGTCGTCCAAAGCTGTGATCTAACCTTTTCATAACCTCTACCTCCATTGTTAGAAAGTGTTTTTTAGAGAAGGCGCTTTCGCACATCGAAACGAGGTCTTCTATAGTCGGTACAGCCATCTCCTCGTATTTGCACGCAACTAAAAGCGCCGTAGTTCCGACTAGCTGTAGGAAGTTCCGTCCCACGAATGTATTTGCTTGTAAATACCTGTCAATTGTCGTCACGCAAATATGCAGGGTTTCGTTATTCAGGCCGAATCTTGCGTGGACTTGGATTATCCATTTTACAAGTATCGCCCTCATCCTAGGGGTCGTTTCCTGTCCATTGAGAAACCCTTCCTGTATATCGTATTTCTCCTCCAAGCTCCTAAGATGATTGAGATTTTCCGAAACATACTCATATCCTGCGTGAAGATCGAAGTAATGTTTGGATGATGGAAAACCCGCACCGTCCCTGTCACCTGTTTTACCTTCATCAACAGTCACACTTTTTTTATCAACAATTCTGCTGGAGATCTTCTTAGTTTCTTTGAAAGGAAGAGCCGCAGATATACTTTGCTTGGTCCCCGCATATGAGAATGATTCACCTCCCTCAATATTCTTCTGGCTACGTGGTAGTTGGTTACCAACTTCGCTGAAAGCTGCCCTCTTTTCGTTAATAACTGAACCTAGATGGGCAGATAATTTTGCAAATTTCGAACTGATGCTATCTTGGTTGACGGACTCTTCATTGACACGCTTCATCCTGGGATAAAAAACTTATAAATGAAATATATATTTAATTCGATAATATGATGTCATATGAAATGTTACTGTGTTAACATCAAGTATACATAAGTCATTATCTGTCATTGCTTTATAGGTCAAGGCACACTATGATTATGTAGTCCTTCCTTTATTATAGGTTTTTTACTAACAATGGTTCAATTTATAACAATTACATAAGATAAGACCAAAAAGAAAAAAAGTTCAGACCAAAAGAAATACTGAACGAGAATAAAATATGCAATGTTTTTGTTAAATCTATTAAATACATAAGAGAAACTCAAATAACAGAATCTGGACAAGACATTCATATTTTTCTTAATATACTATTTAGTGGATTAGTGGACTTACCTCAAAGAGTTTGCTGTATCTAGGCAAATCGCAAACTGAAGCACAAAACTCTTTGCACCGGACTCAATAATTGCAACTATGATAATAGCAATACTGCTACTTAGATCACGAATTTTTGTTTTATTGTATATCCAACAAGCTGTTGCACAAGATAAAGACTAAAGCTACTTACTGAATATGACTATTCTGGTTTCGAAAACGTATATTTATCTGAAGTAAGTTTATTATTATATCATTAATGAAAAATTCTGCGTATCTCTACCTGTAATAGAAAAGTTTCATGTGTGCCAACTGCTATTACCACCAATGTTTGCCTGACATAGAATAACATACATGTCAAAAATGTTATTTCTGCCAAATGGCAGAACTCTGAACGATTTTTTCATAAAAACATGGAAATCAAATGGTCTGACTCATTGTAACAATTCTGGTAAAAACTATCGAGTGTCCAGCAACTTATTATTTCCAATTCTATAACAATATACATATGTGTTTGTTATCATTCGTTAGAAATATATGTTGGTGCATTTTCAATTGTCACAAAATTAATGGATGTATAAAACAATGAAATAAAATATCCTGTACGTGTGAAAATGTCGCATAGGAAAAATACGGAAATGCAGCACATATTTTATTAAATAATATGTTCCATTTCCAACATATAGGTAGGTCTTGAAATTAATTTTACTAAACATATGCCAAAGTGCTTACGCGAGAAAATGGTTTAAATATACCATACAATTTTCCTCTGCAACTTTCCTAAGCAAACTTTCGTTCTGGTTAAATCGGACAGTATGAGAATTTTGTTGGTAAGGAGCCTACCGGAAAATTCACGAATGGGGACTCCTAATTAGGCTTTCACTACGAGTCGCTCAATAACTTTTTGTTGTAGAGCTGAAGAGTAACAAAAAATGCCCCAAGCCATAACGCCCTTATTTTCTGTCCGATTCAATGATAATATTTCCCATAGCTTGTGCGGGTATAGGACGGTTATTATTAGTATTATTTACTGTAGATGACCAGCGAATATATTTGCTTATAATCGACCCTCATTTTCAAATGAATACATCAGCTTTCTTTTAAACTTTTTCTTATAGCTTTTTTTCCTGAGTTTACTTTGGAAAAATAGATTCCCGTGCAGAATAAAAAAAAGTATTTATTGTTCTTATTTTGACATAATAAAGTGACACTTTTCAAAACTGACGTGAATTTCATAACGCCCAACTTTTCATCACCAGTTTGTAATCTTTTTATATGTCAAACCTTGTATCTGAGCCTACACAAAATATACAGTGCGGCTTTTAATAGCCCCCTGTTAACTTTTGAACGGTTTGACCTACAAACTTAAAAAATTGTTTGGAGGATTTTACCGATACTACTTAATGAAATAAAACACATTGTGACTGCTTGAAACATGTCGTCTATACGTTTTTTCACAATATGCATTTGAAATGTCAGATTAAGTGCGGATATGGCGGCCGAATCCCTTTTCTTACCTGATCATGATACTTTTAAATGGTTTGATGTGAAATAGCGGGACAGATTTTTTTTTATTGTTGGAACGGAATTGTAAGAATTTTTAGATGGTAGGAAAGAGAATTGAATTAATTATCTTTTCAACGATATGACATATGACCCCCCCATGCCATCTAAAAATCGGTGAAACCCTCCAAACCGTTTAAAAGTCAACAGGGGGGACTATTGAAAGCCTCACTGTACATTTTCGGAATCTGCATGCAAATTCACGTACCTATAGAGTGCGAATTTTAAATGGATCTGATTATATTGTTTTGTTTACATGAATTTCAGAAATCATCCGTTTGGACAATTTTCGATTAGTTCTGTTCGACATTGATTGACATTCACAAATATATAGTAATTTTGATCAATCTGTATAAATTGGATTTCGCAGAATTGCTATATTTTTAACAGTTCCGGGGTTGAAACGAAAATTTTTTGCTAGTACTGTTCGTGACATATTTGACGTTGTATTCCTTTTATATACCAAACCTTGAATCTGAGCAGGAACGAGTTATATCTGCATGAAATTCAGTGTGCAAGTGAATCTGTCGATCTTGCAGACATCCCCATTATTTGGAACAACAAAATACTTTTTTCTGATTTTATTTGAAAACATGTATATATGTATATAATATAATTAAAATTGGTCTCACTCTTACAGATATTTCCTCATTTAAAATAACTAATAACAAAAAAAATTTGAATAATAGTACAAAATCTATTTTCTTCACTCACGCTAGTACAAACACATTACATAAAGCACAATATCATCACGATTATAATACATTTGAAGTAAGAAGTTCTCGAAATGAGGTGACTGGATAAACAATTTTGGGGACCATCCAATGGTTCTGTTAGACATTTGCCGACAGCGTTATCTTCGTTAACTTCCGCACGAGAGGTCCGTGTAGTTTGGAACTAGTACTGATGTAGACATAATTGAAGCTTGCATACTTGGTTCGAATAAATTGGAATTTAGATGACGTACTATTGAGTAGCATAGCAAGACTTACTACCACTTCTTTGAAATCTTCATATTCATAATTTGTAGAATGTACAAGAATGGGCGTCTATAGCATCGAGAGATCCATCTCCTCGTTCAAGACTCCCAACTACAAGCAACAAGCCGCAGCTGCTTGCAAAGACGGCTGAATGTGAGTTTGGTTCCATATATATATATATATGTACACAGTTTGAATATATCTCTAAAATTATTTATTTTTATCCCTCTCACTGATTCGTTCCTTAATAAAAAACTAATAACAATACAATAACAGTACAATATTATCGCGATACTATAACACAAGTTAAAAGTGAGCTTGCAAAATAAGGTGACTGGATCAATTTTGAGGACAATCCACTGGTAATACCAAACTGAGGTGTCTGTATCGAAGTTCTTGGGGATCCAATAGTCAAGTCCTCATCCATTGGTTTCGTTAAGCATTTGCTGATAGTGATAGCTCCCGCACAAGAGGTCCGTTCAGTTTGGAACTGGTACTGATGTAGGCATATGTGGAGCTAGCATACTTGGTTCGAATAAATTGGAATTTAGATGACGTACTATTGAGTAGCATAGCAAGACTTACTACCACTTCTTTGAAATCTTCATACTCATAATTTGTATAATGTGCGAAAATGGGCGTCCACAGTATCGAGAGATCCATCTCCTCGTCCAAGATCCCCAACGCCAAGCAACAAGCCGCAGCTGCTTGCAAAGACGGCTGAATGTGAGTCATGTCATATTCTACCAGGGCCAGTTCTAACATGAACTTGCCCAACGAATCATGGTCATACGAAACCCGGGCAATTTCGTTATACCGCTTCAAAAACTGTACTGATGTGGGTCGTCCGAAGCTGTGGTCCAACTTTTTCATAACCTCTACCTCCATCGTTAGAAAATGTTGCTTAGAAAAGGTACTTTCGCACATAGAAACGAGATTATCTATAGCTGGAACAATCGTTTCCTCGTACTTACACGCGACTAAAAGCGCCGTTGTTCCGACCAGCTGAAGGAAGTTACGTCCCACGTATTTGTTTGCTTGTAAATACCTGTCGATGGTTGTCACGCAAATATGCAGGGTTTCGACATCTAGGTCGAAACTCGCGTGGACCTGGATCAGCCATTTTACAAGTATAGCCCTCATCCTAGGGGTCGTTTCCTGCCCATCGAGGAACCCTTCCTGTACTTCATATTTTTTCTCCAAGGCCCTAAGATGAACAAGGTTCTCCATGACATATTCAGATTCTGTGTGCACGTCGTTAATGGAAAGCTTGTTGGATGAGAGAGTACTTTCTCGACATAGTGGACCTGCTACATCAGTAGTCTTATTGGAGATCTTCTTGATTTCTCTGAACGGGAGTACACCATCTCTACTTTGCTCGATTCCTGCATGTGAGATTGCAAGGTTTTTTCTTCCTTTAATATTTTTCTGTAATTGGTTTCCACCGTCACTGAAAGCCACCCTCTTCTGGTTAATAACTGGTTCGATATGGTCGGTTAATCTTGCATATTTCGATCTGACGACTTCCTCGTTGAGTGAATCTTCATAGGTACGTTTCATAGACGCCATTCTGAAACTGGTCAACGGACTAATAGCAGGAATTTTAGAATTAATGAAGATCCAATACTCTGTATCTACACAAACTAAACACTGATGCTCTGTACTAAATGTGACTATTCCTAATTCAGAAACTGAGATTTATATTACATTAAGTTATTATAAAATCATTAACGTTAATTAAAATTCTACATACCTGACAGAACAAGTTCATAAATTTTTAATAATAAATTCTTTATTTAGTCAAAGACTAATACATAAACAATACATAAAATTACATAACATTAAAAAAATATATAGAGAACAATACAAACTACATAGAACATAAACATACAAAATTTAATAACAAATTTGTAATTACAATTACAGATTTTGTTTTTCCTGATAATGAAAATATATTGCTAGTAACTTTGCATACTGTAATACTGAAAGGGATGCAGATCTAAATTAATCTTCACTCAAGATTCAGAGCACAATTACAGTGCAACAAATTTAAAATAGAAGCATCCTCATAAAACATGCATCTTAACTAACCAAATTGTATAAAATGAGCCTTTACTTTCAGGGCCACCTATTCTTAAATCCCAAAAAAAAAAAAATCTAAAAAAATAATTAACGATTGTTTTAGAAAAAATGTACTACACTAATGGATTCAAGACGTTTTAAATTATTTATATCATAGTAACGTAAGAATGCTTGTGTAAATGAAAAAATTTAAAAGGAATGAAATTTGAAAAATTTGCTCTTTGATCAACTAACATTCAATTCCAGAAGTTTTCTCAAAATTCTAACTACACCGCTGGATTCAGAAAGTGTTGAAAGTTATCCCTGAAAATGTAAACTCATTCATGTAATAGTCTGCAGGTCAGGTCTCCATCGTATTGGCCCATTTTTTTCAAGTGCTCATTCTCTGGTGCATGTCCAGTCAGGAGTCCCGTAATGGTTCTCAACTGGCTCCTGTTCATCGTTAACAGGTCTGCCGTTCTTTTGTTACAAGGTCCTTTGATATAATCTTTCCCGTGTTCGTTTCCTGGGACATTATCCCAGTAGTTTTTGTGCTTGTCCCTAATCCAGTCTTTTACAGACGCTCTTACTGTACACTCCGGTACCCCTAGCATCTGCCCTTGGTTTGTGAGCATTTCTGATCCTTTTCGTGCGAGTTCATCTGCTTTCTCATTGTCTGCGATTGCCTGATGACCTGGGACCCATATCAGTTTGACTTGATTCCGATCTGACAGAGATCCCAGTTCTTCTTTGCAATCTCATACCAGTTTTGACGTTACCTCCTTGCCACACAAGTCCTTCAGTGCCACTTGACTATCTGATAGGATGTTGATATGCGCGTTTTCAACATTTCTCTTATTATTTTCCTTCGCGCAATGAAGGATGGCGTACACTTCTGCTTGAAAGAAGTATGGGATTCTCGCCCTTCCCAACTTATACAGAGAAAACTGAAAATGTTGTTTTCGGTTTTTTACGAATAGAATTGTTATTTCAGAAAATATAAAGAAATGAAAACGGAAAGTTTCATTGTTTTCAAAATGTACTAGAACTACGTAACGATACATTTTTACTTTGGAAAAATAGATTCCCGTGCAGAATAAAAAAAAGTATTTATTGTTCTTATTTTGACATAATAAAGTGACACTTTTCAAAACTGACGTGAATTTCATAACGCCCAACTTTTCATCACCAGTTTGTAATCTTTTTATATGTCAAACCTTGTATCTGAGCCTACACAAAATATACAGTGCGGCTTTTAATAGCCCCCTGTTAACTTTTGAACGGTTTGACCTACAAACTTAAAAAATTGTTTGGAGGATTTTACCGATACTACTTAATGAAATAAAACACATTGTGACTGCTTGAAACATGTCGTCTATACGTTTTTTCACAATATGCATTTGAAATGTCAGATTAAGTGCGGATATGGCGGCCGAATCCCTTTTCTTACCTGATCATGATACTTTTAAATGGTTTGATGTGAAATAGCGGGACAGATTTTTTTTTATTGTTGGAACGGAATTGTAAGAATTTTTAGATGGTAGGAAAGAGAATTGAATTAATTATCTTTTCAACGATATGACATATGACCCCCCCATGCCATCTAAAAATCGGTGAAACCCTCCAAACCGTTTAAAAGTCAACAGGGGGGACTATTGAAAGCCTCACTGTACATTTTCGGAATCTGCATGCAAATTCACGTACCTATAGAGTGCGAATTTTAAATGGATCTGATTATATTGTTTTGTTTACATGAATTTCAGAAATCATCCGTTTGGACAATTTTCGATTAGTTCTGTTCGACATTGATTGACATTCACAAATATATAGTAATTTTGATCAATCTGTATAAATTGGATTTCGCAGAATTGCTATATTTTTAACAGTTCCGGGGTTGAAACGAAAATTTTTTGCTAGTACTGTTCGTGACATATTTGACGTTGTATTCCTTTTATATACCAAACCTTGAATCTGAGCAGGAACGAGTTATATCTGCATGAAATTCAGTGTGCAAGTGAATCTGTCGATCTTGCAGACATCCCCATTATTTGGAACAACAAAATACTTTTTTCTGATTTTATTTGAAAACATGTATATATGTATATAATATAATTAAAATTGGTCTCACTCTTACAGATATTTCCTCATTTAAAATAACTAATAACAAAAAAAATTTGAATAATAGTACAAAATCTATTTTCTTCACTCACGCTAGTACAAACACATTACATAAAGCACAATATCATCACGATTATAATACATTTGAAGTAAGAAGTTCTCGAAATGAGGTGACTGGATAAACAATTTTGGGGACCATCCAATGGTTCTGTTAGACATTTGCCGACAGCGTTATCTTCGTTAACTTCCGCACGAGAGGTCCGTGTAGTTTGGAACTAGTACTGATGTAGACATAATTGAAGCTTGCATACTTGGTTCGAATAAATTGGAATTTAGATGACGTACTATTGAGTAGCATAGCAAGACTTACTACCACTTCTTTGAAATCTTCATATTCATAATTTGTAGAATGTACAAGAATGGGCGTCTATAGCATCGAGAGATCCATCTCCTCGTTCAAGACTCCCAACTACAAGCAACAAGCCGCAGCTGCTTGCAAAGACGGCTGAATGTGAGTTTGGTTCCATATATATATATATGTACACAGTTTGAATATATCTCTAAAATTATTTATTTTTATCCCTCTCACTGATTCGTTCCTTAATAAAAAACTAATAACAATACAATAACAGTACAATATTATCGCGATACTATAACACAAGTTAAAAGTGAGCTTGCAAAATAAGGTGACTGGATCAATTTTGAGGACAATCCACTGGTAATACCAAACTGAGGTGTCTGTATCGAAGTTCTTGGGGATCCAATAGTCAAGTCCTCATCCATTGGTTTCGTTAAGCATTTGCTGATAGTGATAGCTCCCGCACAAGAGGTCCGTTCAGTTTGGAACTGGTACTGATGTAGGCATATGTGGAGCTAGCATACTTGGTTCGAATAAATTGGAATTTAGATGACGTACTATTGAGTAGCATAGCAAGACTTACTACCACTTCTTTGAAATCTTCATACTCATAATTTGTATAATGTGCGAAAATGGGCGTCCACAGTATCGAGAGATCCATCTCCTCGTCCAAGATCCCCAACGCCAAGCAACAAGCCGCAGCTGCTTGCAAAGACGGCTGAATGTGAGTCATGTCATATTCTACCAGGGCCAGTTCTAACATGAACTTGCCCAACGAATCATGGTCATACGAAACCCGGGCAATTTCGTTATACCGCTTCAAAAACTGTACTGATGTGGGTGATCCGAAGCTGTGGTCCAACTTTTTCATAACCTCTACCTCCATCGTTAGAAAATGTTGCTTAGAAAAGGTACTTTCGCACATAGAAACGAGATTATCTATAGCTGGAACAATCGTTTCCTCGTACTTACACGCGACTAAAAGCGCCGTTGTTCCGACCAGCTGAAGGAAGTTACGTCCCACGTATTTGTTTGCTTGTAAATACCTGTCGATGGTTGTCACGCAAATATGCAGGGTTTCGACATCTAGGTCGAAACTCGCGTGGACCTGGATCAGCCATTTTACAAGTATCGCCCTCATCCTAGGGGTCGTTTCCTGCCCATCGAGGAACCCTTCCTGTACTTCATATTTTTTCTCCAAGGCCCTAAGATGAACAAGGTTCTCCATGACATATTCAGATTCTGTGTGCACGTCGTTAATGGAAAGCTTGTTGGATGAGAGAGTACTTTCTCGACATAGTGGACCTGCTACATCAGTAGTCTTATTGGAGATCTTCTTGATTTCTCTGAACGGGAGTACACCATCTCTACTTTGCTCGATTCCTGCATGTGAGATTGCAAGGTTTTTTCTTCCTTTAATATTTTTCTGTAATTGGTTTCCACCGTCACTGAAAGCCACCCTCTTCTGGTTAATAACTGGTTCGATTTGGTCGGTTAATCTTGCATATTTCGATCTGACGACTTCCTCGTTGAGTGAATCTTCATAGGTACGTTTCATAGACGCCATTCTGAAACTGGTCAACGGACTAATAGCAGAAATTTTAGAATTAATGAAGATCCAATACTCTGTATCTACACAAACTAAACACTGATGCTCTGTACTAAATGTGACTATTCCTAATTCAGAAACTGAGATTTATATTACATTAAGTTATTATAAAATCATTAACGTTAATTAAAATTCTACATACCTGACAGAACAAGTTCATAAATTTTTAATAATAAATTCTTTATTTAGTCAAAGACTAATACATAAACAATACATAAAATTACATAACATTAAAAAAATATATAGAGAACAATACAAACTACATAGAACATAAACATACAAAATTTAATAACAAATTTGTAATTACAATTACAGATTTTGTTTTTCCTGATAATGAAAATATATTGCTAGTAACTTTGCATACTGTAATACTGAAAGGGATGCAGATCTAAATTAATCTTCACTCAAGATTCAGAGCACAATTACAGTGCAACAAATTTAAAATAGAAGCATCCTCATAAAACATGCATCTTAACTAACCAAATTGTATAAAATGAGCCTTTACTTTCAGGGCCACCTATTCTTAAATCCCAAAAAAAAAAAAATCTAAAAAAATAATTAACGATTGTTTTAGAAAAAATGTACTACACTAATGGATTCAAGACGTTTTAAATTATTTATATCATAGTAACGTAAGAATGCTTGTGTAAATGAAAAAATTTAAAAGGAATGAAATTTGAAAAATTTGCTCTTTGATCAACTAACATTCAATTCCAGAAGTTTTCTCAAAATTCTAACTACACCGCTGGATTCAGAAAGTGTTGAAAGTTATCCCTGAAAATGTAAACTCATTCATGTAATAGTCTGCAGGTCAGGTCTCCATCGTATTGGCCCATTTTTTTCAAGTGCTCATTCTCTGGTGCATGTCCAGTCAGGAGTCCCGTAATGGTTCTCAACTGGCTCCTGTTCATCGTTAACAGGTCTGCCGTTCTTTTGTTACAAGGTCCTTTGATATAATCTTTCCCGTGTTCGTTTCCTGGGACATTATCCCAGTAGTTTTTGTGCTTGTCCCTAATCCAGTCTTTTACAGACGCTCTTACTGTACACTCCGGTACCCCTAGCATCTGCCCTTGGTTTGTGAGCATTTCTGATCCTTTTCGTGCGAGTTCATCTGCTTTCTCATTGTCTGCGATTGCCTGATGACCTGGGACCCATATCAGTTTGACTTGATTCCGATCTGACAGAGATCCCAGTTCTTCTTTGCAATCTCATACCAGTTTTGACGTTACCTCCTTGCCACACAAGTCCTTCAGTGCCACTTGACTATCTGATAGGATGTTGATATGCGCGTTTTCAACATTTCTCTTATTATTTTCCTTCGCGCAATGAAGGATGGCGTACACTTCTGCTTGAAAGAAGTATGGGATTCTCGCCCTTCCCAACTTATACAGAGAAAACTGAAATGTTGTTTTCGGTTTTTTACGAATAGAATTGTTATTTCAGAAAATATAAAGAAATGAAAACGGAAAGTTTCATTGTTTTCAAAATGTACTAGAACTACGTAACGATACATTTTTAATCAAACGTTTCGTGTCAACACCGCCATCATCAACTATTTTTTTCAAATACGGACCTGCCTATTTCATCACAAATATTGATAGAGCGATAAAATCACAATTCAGTGGTATATCACACTCGACATTTTTATAACGTTTCATATAAAATTACTAGCATCATCAGTGACAACAATTTTTAATTACGGTCCTGTCGTTAGTTTGTTTATGAATTCCACAGAATCTAACGCTTCGATATAAAAATTATCAGTGACGTTTTGAATGAATGTATCTATGAAAATTGTTATTATACTATAGAAATTCATGAAAGATTTCTGCAGTTTCAGAGACGAACGATAGTAATTTGCCCCAGAAATAAACTTACTTAAGAGGAGAAGAAATCAAACAAACAGAAAAACAATTTATTTCATAATGAATTTGTGAAAGAAAATAAAACCAATACAGAAAAAGAATTCTACATTAAATGCTCGAATTGACGACCTCTTTGTTGAATGCACATAAGTTGTCTGTCCATACAATTTCTGTGGCAATTTTCTAGCATGATGGTTGTAATGCTATTATATGCATCTCTTATTTTCTGTTTGAGATGGTCGATATCGGTACTAGGTGTCGAAAAAACTTTATCCTTTATGTATCCCCAGACAAAAAATCCAAAGGAGTAAGGTCTGGGGATCGAGCTGGCCAGGTAATTGGTTCATTGTTTCCAATCCACTTTGTTGGGAATATTGCATCTAAATGTTCCCTTACTATTGCTGCATTATAGGGAGGGGCACCGTCTTGTTGAAAATATTGTATTTCAAGGCGGGTGCTTAATGGCAATTCATCTAAGTAGCCATCAAACTCAATGGATAAAAAATTTAAATAAATTTCACCATTCAAATGCTCATCGTTAAATTCCCAACCAAACATTTATTCCGAACCTCTCCTGGAAATTGGTTTCTCTATGTAAATGTTCATTCGTATTATTCCACCTATAATGGATGTTTCTGTTAAACCAACCATTGTTGGTGAATTTTGATTCGTCCGTCCATATTATTTTTTTACAAATATTTCGAACTTCCCTATTTCTACGTCTTAACCATTTCGCAAATCGTACTCTCCTTCCGTAATCCCTTTCATTAAGGTGATGAACTTTGATGCGTATCCTGTAGCATTTGTATTTGTTCTTTTTCAAAATATTTCTGGTAGATTTTACAGATATCCCAAGTTCGTGGGCAATTTCTCGTAAAGAACAATCTTGATTAGAAATATTTTTGTAACTGACCAATCCTAGATTTAAAAAAAACGTTATTTTTCACTTTTTAGTCTTTATAGGGTAATATTTGCTTACCTAAAACATTTATTTGGTTCCTTATACTTCCAGTAACAACACATTTTCTAGTTTTATTTCTGTCAAATGCACCACAGTCTCTCAGATTTCTTTCTAATCGTATAAACATTTGAATGTTTGGAATGCGACGATTCGTGTATAGCTCACCATACATATTTCTTGCCAAAAGAGGATTTCTATTTGATTTTGCATAAGTAAATAGCATATCAGTCCTTTCATCATTCGAATACATCTTATATGTAACCGAGTGCTTAAATGTCTGACAGTTCTTAACAGATATCAACAACTCATTTATTTTTCCTGCCATAGAAATCAAGCAAAGCCTACGTGTTTAAATATGGTAAAAGAAGTGAGATGCCATTTAATTGTACCAAATTAGATAACACTTGTATTTTGATCGAAAACTGATATTTTCATTACTTCTAGGATTGAGAATTATGAAAATAATCGGTGTAAAGATTGATACAGGAGAAATCAGCCTTGAATCAAGGCTTACTGTAATACAAAAATCCCCAAAAAGGAAAAACACGAATGTTCGTTGTGTTGGGGTATCTTCTTATCGAAAGTATTGGGTAATGACTGAAGTATCCTAATAGTTGAATGAGTTTTGAAGAAATCAAAACAATTTACAAAAGAACTAACGACAGGACCGTAATTAAAAATTGTTGTCGCTGATGATGCCAGTTATTTTATATGAAACGCTATAAAAATGTCAAGTGTGATATACCACTGAATTGTGATTTCATCGCTTTATCAATATTTGTGATGAAATAGACAGGTCCGTATTTGAAAAAAATTGTTGATGGTGGCCGTATTGACAAGAAACGTTTAATTAAAAATTTATCATTACGTAGTTCTAGTACATGTTGAATACAATAAAACTTCCCTCTTTTAGTTTTTTATATTTTCTGAAATAACCATTCTACTCGTAAAAAACCGAAAACAGCATTTTCAGTTTTCCCTGTATAAGTCGGGAAGGGCGAGAGTCCCCGTAGATTTTCTCTGCCCAATCTACTGCTCACCACATTTTTTCCCATTCAATCGTCTTTGTATCTATTACGGTTTAGAATATAGCAATGTTACCACATGATAAAAGAAACGGCCTGTATAGAGATTTTTTGTTTCTATCAGCCATTTTTTCCTTCATGAATTTTTATTCGTTATGCCGAAACACTCTTGACATAATTCCCACAATTTAGTTGAAAAAAACAATAATAAAAATTCCATATTCTATATTTATCATTTAAATGTTTCATATTTATTTCAATAATGAATTACAAAAAATAGTACTAAAATTTATAATCTCCCACTTATTTTTTAACACATATTTCCGCAATGAAAGTAACTAATAACCAAAAAAGGGGGAAGATGATAGTACAAAAATGAATTTACTTCACTCACGCTAGTACAAACATGACTCACTACAAATATCACTATATTTGTACAATATTATCACAATGATTTCACATTTTTGTAAATCTAGGATAGAGCAGTGCATTTGAATGAAGTCAACAGAATAACAGTATAAAATTGAATTTTACTTATTATCAAGTTAATAAATTTGAATCTCAGAACTTTTAGTGCTCGCGTAAAACTGCGAACTTATCAATTTTTTTTACTCACGGAGCATATGTACAATTAGTTTAAAAATGTATAATACCATCCGAAAGCCATTTAGTTCATTGGCTCATTAAAATAATCTAATGAAAACCCCCATCCAAATTGAGCATGTCTAACCCAGATTTTACATATTTCTTATATTTATTTACACTTAAATTCTAATAGTAGTCATTTTGAACACTAAAGCTGTTCAATCAATAAAATATCGAATATGTATAGCACATTCTATAACAAATCCATCACAAATTACCTAAAGTATCCCCCGAGTACAAAATCTTCCTGATAGATGTTATTTATGCTAGTTTCCTGTAATGTTTCGATTGAAATTAAATCAAATCTGTTGATTTTAGAGCCTAAAATCTTATTGTGATTTGGATAACTTGTCCTGATGAGGTTGTATGTCAAAAGACCCTGCACGAAAACATGGGAAATTGCTCTCGGTCAAATCGGCTAAAATTGTGTTATGTGGTATTAGTATATGTTATATGGAAAATGTGTAAATTTAAATGATTTTGCATGTATCATTTCTGTAATAAGCGGTCATAATTCGTAAAAACGTCGTAATTGGGTGGAATTGACACAAAAACCTATTTTGTTGGTCGAAATAAGACAAATTTAGGAAGAAATGTATTTGTCGAAACTCGTTAACATCTCTAATTGAAATCTTATTAATGATCTACGGGACATGATCAATAAGATCGTTTTTCATAAATCTTTTTCTAGCACTATTCCATAACAAAACAAGGCATATTTTGGCAATACATAGTTTCAGTCTATTCTAGTCGATTGAAACGTAATTTGTTTCTTGATATCTCTCTCTGATTGAAATTTGTATTTTTATTATTTTGGAAAATATCTCATTAGTACTGTTAATTGAACAGAAGATGAATTATAACCTTGTGATGAATTCGGTTGTTCATTAATATTACCTTTAATTTTTTTCAGGTCATTCATATTATTCTTATTGAATTTTTAAAAAACGGTTCGGTTAATTTGGGCCTAATTTCACACATACAATTTTGAAAATGTCGACTATTATTTATAAAAGTTTTTTTAACTTTGTATGTGACGTTTCTAAGATATGCATTTTTGAAGTGATGAATGGAATTCTATAACATATCTTTCCGAAATTAGTTGTTTGATACAACACAAACTATACTCAACAACAAGATCGAACTCAGCAAACTGAAGAATAAATAATAAATGACGACTTCAAACTCAGTTAACATTATAAGCATTGTTCGAAATTTCGAATAATCAGATACAAACAATGTATATGTAAATGTACTCTTAAAAAACAAACAATAGTCAATGAATCAAAATCTAAAATTAAAACATTACCCAATAGTTCCTAGCGAGCACATCCTATTCACAATTTCTTCTTGAGTTTTCGTGTTTTGTTGAGTTTAATCTTGTTGTTGATTCTGGTTTGGATTGTTTACAGTACCAAACAATTGATTTCGAAAAGTTTTGTCACATAATTTAATTTATCGAAAGGTTCTAAAGTTTTGTTTAATCGACAGTATAACACCCGTAAACTCAAAAATTGCATATCTTGAAAACGCAACATACAAAATTGAAAAAAAAATCCGTAGATAATAGTCGAAATTTTCACAATGGTATGAGTAAAATTAGGTTCAAATTAAATGGACAGTTTCTCAGATATTCAATAAGAACTTTTTGAATTAGCTAAAAAAATGAACGCACTCTATATCCGAGTGAAAGGTAATATTGAATAACTGAATTCATCTTAAAGTTACCAATGAATTATTTTTTATGTAGTCAGAAACGATCTGTCAATTTTTTTCATTATGGAGGTAACTTCCAACATTAAAATAATTCATATTTCAAACTGAGAGAGAAAAACGATTCAATCGACTAGAATAGACTGGAACAATGATGTCTTACCAAAATATGACTTTTTTGTTCTGGAATAGTGCTTGAAAAATAATTCTGAAAAACAATCTATTTCTATGCCCTGTATAGACCATAATTGATACAATACGTTCTGAGAATTTATAAATTTATATAGTTTTATAGTTGTGTCCAAAATCTTGGACTATTGGTTTCGCATCTAATAATAGTCTTGCCACTTCAAATAAATTGGACAAGTCAACCGGATCCAGATCTGTTTTTTTGCTCCTGAAACCCCAAAAACCTTGAGATAACGAGATCCATTGCATCTGACGCCCAACGTGAGGCCAACCAATAATCGAAAATGGTATAACATTAACGAATCTTGTAAATTACGAACGACGTACAAAAAAGGGAGGAAGGTTTCATTACAGTACCATCATTAAGATTATAATGGGACATGTTAACGAGTTCCGATAAATACATTTTCTTCATGAATTTGCCTTATTTCGACCAGAAAAACAGTTTTTTTTGTCAATCCAACCCAACTACAAAATTTTTACGAACTTTGACCACTCATATCTCAGATACGACAGATACAAAATCTTTCAAACTTACACATTTTTCTTACTACCCATGCTAAAACAACATATTACAATTTGACCGAGAGCCAATCTTCCACATGTTTTCGTGTGAGTCCTTCATAAATATATAAATGGTTCCCAATTTGGAATCAAGTGCAGAAAGTTAAAGTTTCCAATAAGGCCCAGAAGACGTAACTAGGAGTTCGAGTATCCAGGGCGGCAAAGGTGCTGTCCGCAAATTAGTGTCATGATTTTTTCTACAGACGAAGTGAAAGATCTTATGTAACGCGCTTGAAAAAACTTTTGCGTGCGGAAAATGATACTGATACTGATACTGAACGGCTCATTTTCTGATGCGATCTTCGTGCGGGGAAGTGGTGTTTTCCGCAGATTTGAAAAAATCTGTCAGCTTGGAAACATTAAAATTTTCATCCACTTGCTTCGTCAGTAGTCATTGTTAGCATCCGCACGAGAGGTCCGTTTAGTTTCGAAATGGAACTAATGTAATCGTAGATTGAGCTACCGTACTTGGTTCGAATGAACTGGAATTTAGACGACTTACTATTGATCAGCGTAGCCAGGCTCACGACTACCTCCTTCAAATCATCATAGTGATAATTAGTATAATGAACTAGAATGGGCGTCCACACTTTCGAGAGATCTGTCACCTCGTCTAAGATCCCCAACGACAAGCAACAAGCTGCTGCTGCTTGCAAGGAAGGCTTGATGTGACTCATTTCATATTCTACTAGGGCCAGTTCCAACATAAACATTCCCAACGAGTCATGGTCGCGTGAACCCTGCACAATGTCGTTATACCTCCTCAAGAACTGTACTGACGATGGTCGTGCGAAGCTGTGGTCCAACTTCTTCATAATCTGTATTTCCATGGTGATAAAGTGCTTTTTGGAAAAGGCGCCTTCACACATGAAAATGAGATCTTCTATAGTTGGAATGTCTGTTTCCTCGTATTTACAAGCGACTAAAAGCGCCGTTGTTCCGACCAGCTGTAGGAAGGTAGGTCCTACCTTTGTATTTTCTTGCAAATATCTGTCGATAGTTGCTACACTGATATGCAGAGATTCGACATCCAGTTCGAATCTCGCATGGACTTGTACTATCCATTTTATGAGGATCGCCCTCATCTTAGGAGTCGTTTCCTGCCCTTCAAGAAACCCTTCCCGTATGGCATACTTTTTCTCCAAGCTCCTAAGATGATCAAGGTTCTCTATAATATACTCTGTTCCCACAACTGGTTGGTGGACATCGGAAGCAAGCTGTTTGGGCGACTCAGAACCTGTGTAATCTTTGCCAACTGTTTCACTCTCGTCAAAAGCAACAAACTTTGATGCACTTTCATACCCTATAATCTTGTCCAGAATTTTTTTAGTTTCTTTGAATGGAAGCGTAGAATTTCTGCTTTGCTTGATTAGGGTATCGTTTTCTTTGTTGTTCTGTTGATTTGGAAGGTTGTTTCCAACTTCACCGAAAGTCACCCTTCTTCGATCCTTATGGACTGGTCCTTCATGGGTGGATAATTTAGCAAATTTCGATAGTATGTTTTCCTGGTTGATTGGCTCTTCGTTGACACGTTTCATCGAATTCATTCTGAAACAATAAGTAAATATATACAATGTCGTTTACTCAACAAATTTATTCTATAGAAAACTGTGCATTTTTCTTCTCAATTACACCAATTGCGAGTATTTCTTTCAATAGAACAGCATACCTCCGATTTTTCTCGATAGAATTTTCAATACCCCTTGTTATTTAATATTAATTCCTTATACTTATTTGTGGCGTTTTTACAATAAAATCAATTCTGTTAACTTTTTTTGCGAAACCTGACCAATGAAATGCAACAATTTTTTCACAATGCAAATTTACAAAATATCTGCATAAGACTATTAAGTATTCTGCTAGCAAACCGGATTTCACTTTCAACATACAGGGAGACTCGGAAGTGAGTTCCTTCCGAGGACTCATAAAAATTACTGACTCTCTGTATTGGCTTGAATGGAACATCCTGTAAATTATTATTCATTTGTTAAATCTGTGACATTTTCCTATTTGATTATGTATACTATCCTTAAACCTCATCTTATGCAGTTTTTGAATTGAGTTGATCATTTGTTATGAAATCTTCAATAAAATAAATATTGGATAGTGATTTAAATAGTATGCTATGCACTTGGCTATTTAGTTCATTATGATCGAAAATAATATGTCATTTCTTCATTGTCATCCTAAATTCAAGTTCTGTAGGTGGGGAAGTACTATGGCGAAAAAGTAATTACTCAAATGTGGATTTAATCATCATTTATGGTTAATGTATTAAGAATATCAACAGAACATGCGGAGATTTCAATAAAAAATACCCTGATTCACCTCGAAAGAATTTGAGAAAATACATTACATCGATTAGGACTCTTGAAACGTTTAGACCTGTGACATATAAGCGAAAGAGGTGAAATTTTCAAAACTGGATTATTCAAAACTCAGCAATCTGAATGAAAATAAAAATCAGATTTATCCTTTCTAGTTAGGGTCTTTTCACAATATCTATCAGATGTAATTCAACGTCCAGCGTGGCCTTAGCTGAGGAAGTAGTAGTTTTCTGATAGATATTACAAAAAAAAAATCTTAATTTTCATCGTGGGTTTCCATGAGAATATTTTTTTAAATAGAACATCAACTTGATGGAGATCCTGCTCATTGCAGAAGTCCATTTGATGATCGGTGGATGAGACGTATGGGCCCATGGAAGTTGCCTCTCACATCCCCTGATTTTACACCACTAGACTTTTTAAATGGGGTACTCTCAAGTGTCGAGTGTTTTAGGGGTGACCGGTAGATAGAAGTTCGAATCGAACGCCCGGGGTGATGCTGTAGATATTCCAGGGTATTCTGCAGCTGAAAAAGTGAATAAACGACCAAAAATCAGTCGTAATAATAATAGCCGTCCTCTACCCGTACAGGATATGCCTTTGGGTACAGTCTACAGGTGTTTATGAGGAAGTATATTATTATATCTTTTAATAATATTGTAGCCACAATAGATGCCGTTGAAAATGACATTCTGAAATTCAATTGAAATGATTCAACAACGTTACGTTTTTTATATTTGTAATTCAATTTGGATATTCAACGGTCTCAAGCAGCTATGACCCAAATTTTGAAAATTTGCTTTTTGAAAAAATCGTCATTTCTCAACAGTCAGGTATTGCACAAAAATTTTACAAAATTTTGGTGACGAATTAGTAGATACGATACTCTCGAAAAAACTATAAAATCGAAATCAAGGATCTTTGACATTCTTTTGACAATCTAAAAACAAGTTTGCATTTTCAAACGGGCAAGATATAAGAATTGCATAGAGAACAGATGATTTGTTGGGAAAGTTTATCAAAATTAATAAAGACACTTCCAACTTCGATAAATCATGAGTATTTAATTTTTGTTGTTGTTAAACACATTACTTAACGAACAACTGAAACTGAATAAGTCTCCATTGTTGAATTAGCATTTAATCTTCTTCTAAGAAGTCATTATATCATCAATGAGGTTATACCTGATTTTGTTTTGTTACGTTATGAAATAGGTTATTATTATTAATTAGGGTATATGTACAGAGTTAGTCAAATGAATAAAGCCGCCCGTTTTCTCAGTTAATATAAGAGTTATTGAAGAAAAATGTGTATAATAGTTAAGTAAAAGGTATTTTATTCGGTGAATTCAAATATGTTTTTGATAGGCTATTGGTGGAGAAGTGACGTCATCGGCCTTTTTTTAATAAAACCATATGACATGTTTAGGCCTCGAGTGGTCGCGCCAGTGAACTTCGTTCACCAAAAACCACACTCCTGTATTTATTTTCTTGAAACGTAGACATATTCCCTTTTCTCGTACAGTACCTTTCAACCGACTCTTGAACAGCATTTCAGTAAAGTCTTGACTTCCTGCGAGTATAGATACTTCTGGAAATCCAAAGGTCAGCGTGTGTCAGAATGGGTGAACTTACTTTATCAACGCGTCCAGTTATGTAAGTATTTTTTTGATGAAGATAATGTAAATTTTCATGAAAGCGATTATGAATGAAGACTGAATTCATCTGATGATGAAGAGGAAAGAGTGTACACGATAGCAGTTCTGAAAGAGAAGATGATTCTGTCCAGGATATTCGTCATGTCATCAGGAGAGGCTGTCATTCTGGGACAAGATAATGAAAAACGTTGGTGCTACTCAGATTAATCAATAAAAAAACTGCTGCTGAGTGAGGTCTAAACATATTGTCATAATCTTACCACTCTCGACAGGCAAATAAAAAAAATCACCACGGAGATTAATGCGTTTCATACATTTTTTGATATTGATATAATTGATGAAATAATCCATATGATTTAGGATTACTGAAAATGTACCATTGTAATAGTTTTGAGTTTTATATTTATATGTTTTTTTATTTATTTTAATAAAACAATATTAGCAAACGTAAATTTGATATGAAATGGAGTTTTTAAATGGTGAACTAAAGTCACCTCGCGCCTGGTCGTGTAGTTTTCCAAAGCGCGCCTGCTGGAGGATTAGTATTGTTAGAAAGCTTTTTTAAACTTTTTAGTAGTTACATCATAATTTTAACTCTCTCGATAGATACAGTATGCTTCCTATTTTTGTGCCCATCTCTGTAATTCACTTACTTGACTTTTTTGAAATTTTTCTCCATTTGAAGTATAGCCCATCGGATATTCTAAGCGATATGACAGTTTGATCCAGGCAGTGGCGTACTTGGGGATCCTTATTAGGACCTCTGTTATTTTCAGTTCACACATCTACTTTCAGAGAATACTTGAGAAATTGCCAATCTCATTTCTTTCCTCGTGATTCCCAAATATACTCTTCTTATCCTTTTTCAGAATACTAACTCATCATTATTAACGAATACCTTTAAGCCTTTCAGACCTGGCTGATAAATATTATATTATAATAAAGTAACGTTGTTTGGGCATAAAGTCACTATGAAGGGATAGATACGCAGCTCCATTAATATATCAATATTAATAATAAGACATTTGTTTTTACCAATGTGAAAATGAACGTATGGCTATACTTTTCTTTCCAAGCCGGATAACGGATATAACACTTTTAACAACAAAAATATATGGACTCCAATCTCAACTTTGATAAGCATGTAAACCATGTTATACGAAAATGTATCACTGATATAAAATCAATTCATAGCAATACAAAAACAAAATCGATGTTGTGTGAATCTCTATTGCGACATACCATTTGTATGGACCGATTGCAAAAAATGCAAAATATATGGGATTGAATAATATTTAACATTTGAAAAATTCAAAGGAGAGTATCGAGCAAATTGAATAAACTCAAATAACTTACAGTACATTAAAGTGTCTTTCATAGTTATGAAAAATAAATCAAAAAAGAAAATTATCAGGACTGACGTACACAAATAAAAATCAGGAAAATATATAACCTTACAATACAAGAACATAACACAAACTTCAAAGATCATTTTCTTGAGTTGTTAGCAAAGTTAACAATCTAATTCCTTCTAAAATAAATGACTTATCAACTTCTGCTGCAAAATTTCATGTAAAAAGATCATTCCCATACAACTTGTTGGTATCTATTTAATGTCAAAACAAAATACGATAGAGGAAAAATAATTATTACCGGGAACTGGGCTTCAGTAAAATGCATATTACTATTAATTAGCGGTAAGCCGCTCAAACACAGAATCATTATATTCCACTTGGTTTTAAAGAAAAAGGGTTATTTCACATTAGTTCTTCAAACATAACGGTAAGATTCAGTTCATATTCCTGTGGATTTCTTTGGTTGTAATTTTCCATCAACTCATGCCCCCCCATGAAAAACTCCCTAGATCCGCCAGTGCCACAAGACCCTCTTTCCTTAACAAAAAAAAGTGATTGTGTCATCTTGGTATGACATCAGGGGAACCAATTCACATTCAAAATGTAGTAAAAATGTTACATTTTTACCTAAATACTACTCTACCTAGATATCTTCTACGATTCAAAAGTTACATTGACAGCTGCACCTAACTTGAGGAAAGTATTAATAATAATAATATTCCATAATAAACACTCGTAACGTGTAACCAAAAGCATACCAAGCAGGCGTGGGTGGATACAGAGGGGACAATGTGTGCAATTGCTTCCCCTAACTCACTACTAAACCACTTCGACAAATTTAAAAATTATGAAATTGTCACAAGTTAAGGAAAGAATGAAATGAATTTTTAGACCCCAGGATGTACAACATAAATCTATAAAACTATAAATACGCAAGCTTGCGTAAAAAAATCTTTAACTTTCTATATATACAGATATGGTAAAATATTATCGGAATATAGCAATCCCAATACTACCGCAACTGCGGTTGATGTACTGACTCTGTCACGTAAATTGTGCTCGAGGCAAACCGTATGTAGGGAGGAGAACAGTAGTCCAATTGAATACTTGACTCTCCGTCGCGTTTATTTGTACTGGTCGACTCTTTACGCCAACAATCAACCAAATGTATTGTATTTCCGAATAAATCGGAGTAGGGATCAGTTTATAAAAAGTGTTTTTTTTTTAATTTGAGTTCCAAATGTTGTTCTTTCGATGTTCACCATATTTTTGTACTCAGTAATTTTCAAAGGAATTCTTTTTTAAAAAAAGCTTGGATATCAGTTTAGTCGCGAACATAATATACAAAATAGTGATTCAAAGATAAATACCACAGGAAAGTTTATTGGGACCATTACTTTCCACCTCTGTCATTAATGATTTACGTAGAATGTGAATGAAATTGTTTGCTGGTAATAGAGTTGTTAACAACAAAGGCAGGAAAATAAATACTCCAAATCAAAATATCACCACTGAACTGAGGAAGTTTAATATATGGTTTGAAAGGAATAAAATAATTGTCGATATAAAAATCGTGAAATATTATAGTTATGAAATGCCTAGGAATAATCATTGACGAAAAACTCATCTCTAGCAAACAACAACAACAAACAATCGAGGTAAATAGGATTGCCTATCGATTCAGTAAATTGGGTCACTTAATTTCTACTGGAAAAAAATAGGAGGATATGGAAACATTGCCATAACTAGGAAATCAAATATTCCATTGATAAATACCAAGTAAAAGTCAAATCATGAACAACTGTTATTTAGACTAGTGAACCTACCTCAAAGAAGTTTTGCAAAATACGCTGAATCCACACAACCTGAAGACTCGAAGACTGTAGCACCACACTATAGTATAACTGAATCTATTATAGATAACTGTAGGTATATCAATAGTAGGTATTACTAAATATTCATATTTCAAAGACTCTATGACTTTTTCACAAGTCAAATAATGGTAGTTAGATCATAAAGTGAATTAAAATTTTGCATATCTCGGGCTCATGAGTATAAATTATTTTCATGCATGCCAACAACATCATGTCAAAATCTCTTGCTACCACTACCATACACTTCATGAGACTAACATGAAGTCACAGGACTACATAAAGTACTAGAGTGAAGAGAAACGTGTAGGAAGAATGGAATGATGGAATCTATTTTTAGACTAACTATTTTTCTATTTTTTCTTTTTTTTATTCAAAATAAAAGTTGGTCTGAAATATTTCATTGCATTGCTGTTCCTATTAATTGATATAGCAACAATCGGCACCTCACAGACCTTCACTAAGACTTAAATGCGATCTGAGGAAACCAGGTTATCAATTGATTTTGATCATATAAAGTTCATATGGCAACTTCTCCGCACTTTCAAAATGGCATTTCCCGCATTTTTCACCAAGTGACAAAAAGTTACCATTATTAGAGCGCTCTAGCGGCGGTTTGGAACATCATTGGAATCGAGTCGTTATATATGAATTGTAGGACAGTTAATCTTCTTTAATGTTGTGTAGGATAGTCATTATTAAAGAGAGCATCGTTCATGAGCTATAAGCTAAAACCGACACAAAATCACTGTTTTTTGCAGTTACTGATGAGTTGGAACAGTTGGAAATTGGACTCAGCGAGCAAAAGTACACACTAAAACCGTTAAGAAGAAACTTATGGAATTTTTGGAAAACATCAATTTCGAATCTCGTATCGTTGGAGTGAAGGGTACCAGTCGAAAAAGGAACCTTCCATAAGTATATGCTGTCAGAAACCACCAAGATTTTCACTCTGTCAAAGTTCAAAATGTAAAGTCTAGTTGGTAACACTGTTAGTTGTCGCAGAATTCTCGCAAACGCAGGTGCGGCCTAAGATTTCAATAATATGGCAACGTTGCTGAATTGATTGGAGCTGTCAACTATGGGATTAGTTGTTCGGAGTAGTACGTCACAACATTTTCAGACAATTACCACAAAACAAAAATATTGCAAACAAAGTCTTTATAAGCTATAAACTCCAATGAAAAAAATGGAAAAGGACCCCTCATCCTTATGGAGAATGGCTTTAAGTTAAATTTCGTTCCTTATCGGTTTACTTATTTATTTAATTTTTTACTTTTTAATCTCGATCAAAGAGAAACAAAATGCAGGATGTATCATTATTGCTTTCCATTTCTAGCAATGCCTCATTATTACAAGGTTTCTTTCCTGTAAATTTTATTCGATCCAATTCCTCATTTTTATACAACTCAGTGCAACATCTGTTATTGGTTGGATACTAAAGTTCTGAATCATCTACCCCCTACTTCTGTTTTTATTTTTCCATATAATTATATTGCCACCGGATCGAATCATAAATCTCATAACCGCATCTGTTTTCATTACAAATTTCTGAATTCACCCCCTTTACACTCCTCACCCAACCCCCTACCACCGATTTCTGTTCATAAAATTGCATTGTCACCAGATTAAATTATAAATCTGAAAACCGCATGTTCGTGTCTATTTTTGTTCCAAAATTTTGAATTTCTCCTCTTTACACTCCTCACCCACCCCCCCATTTCTTGTTTTTTTTTCATAAAATTGTATTGTCACCACATCAAATCCTAAATCTTAAAATCGCATGTTTTTATCTATTTTGGTTCCGAAGGTATGGATTTATCCCGTTTATACGCCACAACCATCCCCTACCCCCAAATTTTTTTGATAGACAGTCAGGCTCTGGGACGTTGATAATAAAAAAAGTCGTAAAAAGCCTTTGTAAGTACACAAAGGCTTGGTAATCATTGAGCATGTATTCTTTATTGAATATTCTATATAATTGTCATAAGTAACCGTAGCATATTGAAACAAAATAGTTTCCTGCGTAGAAATTAGTTGAATATTTTGTATTGCAAAAGTTAACTTTTCCATAAAATAATTATTCATTAATATTTAAACTTAATTTTTTTATTATTTAACCCTCCGTCAAATCTTGTAAGGTGGTTAAGGAAAAATCAACTTTTGTGAAAAAAGGTGAAAAACTAAAATACAAAATCGACCTGTCCAAGCTTCACCTCCTAAATAGATCAACTCTTAAGATAATGGAGCGTTTCCACACTTTATGAACGCACTGTATATATACTTTACTGATTTCATGCACTATTCGAATTCAAAGGATACTTTAAATCCCTACTTTTGGGGAAAAGATGGTACTTTAAATCCCTAGGGATTTAAAGTAATTTCTTTGCAATAAAAGCTAAGAAAATACACCACGATTTTCAGTTAACAGTGACAATCATGGTCTGGATCATCATAGTACAATAATGAGGTCGTTGATATGGTAACAATCAGCCCCTTCGATGACGTTTTAGAAATGGAGTACCTACCGTTTAGTGGCATTTAATAGAATTGTTTTTTGGTTATTTTTTCTTTAACGTTTCACCTATCCCAAAGGGCATAAAATAGTATATACACCTCAGAACTGAGGTGTTTTTAAATAACTCGACAAATTATAGCCCTCCCGTTGGTCTCGCTATAAGCTTTTTGTTTCGGAATTTAAAATGCCACTCTAGTCCCTAGGTGTATAATATTCTATAAATGCTCATGAAGTACTGTTGACTATTTGACAATATGTCTTTGACCCGTGATATCCATACTTTATTCAAAAGGTGAACAATAATTTATCAAACAAAATTACAAAACATTTTCCAGGAAAAATTAATTCACAATATCTTCCAAATCTGGTTATTGAACTGTTTCCTTCCATAGAATAACTGGTAGATTTCTTTAAAACTTTCTGTAAAACCAGGTAAAACCTAAGACATGTGTATTCCAAACTAAACTTCAAAGCTTTCAAGGAAATATATCAGAATATTACGGAAAGAAACAAATTTTAATTAACATACAGACTTACCCTCACGTTACCTCCACAGTCGTCAGTTGGCATATTTTTCAGAAAAGGGACCCCATACCTGGTATGAACAGAAAATTAATTCCAGTAGGCAAAAATATTGATTTTTTTTTTAATCAATGTACAAACCGAAAGGAGTTGAAATAACAAAAGTAGATGTTAATATTAAGCGTGTACGTATGCAATACTGTAATAGTTGCTTGTGACGTATTTTGTACCATACCATGATGAGCGAGTCGATATGTATATGAGAAACTACTGGAAGAATTTTTCTGAAATTTTGTATTCGGTAGTCTTTCGATGAGCCCGTTTCAGTTGAAATATTTTCAGTTGTCTACGATTTTCAGTTATACCGGAAGTGGACCCAATCTTCTCTTTTTTTAATGAACTACCCTATTTTTTATAGCATTTTTAGACTGTAGGATGAATGTTAATAAAACTTTATTCAAAATATTATATGTCTAAATAATAGGGTTCCAGTTTCCAGTTATTTCATTCTTCTGAAAATTTTGACAGATCTTTACAAAAAAAATAATATTTTGGAAACAACGAGAGTCAAGTAAAAAAATGCTAGAATTTTCCTGAATAAAACCAGAAGTATCCTAAATCATTGTAAACTTTTAAAATAATCATACAGATTGCTCAGAAATTGGTGCCAAATTCGGCTATCTCGAAATTTGTGTAACTAATTTTTTTTCAAAAGCCAACCCCATTTCTTCTCAACGCTTAAAAATAGGGGAGTTTATACTAACAGCCCTAAAAGCTAGGAAAAAGTATGAAGAAGTTTATTAGAGATATCTGAATTGAAGACCTAAGTGGCTGAAAGTGTTAAGCAACATTTTGCTGAAAATTGAGATGTTTGCGTGGATGAAGGTGTTAAGTCCATATGCATTTAAGGCGTCATCATTCATGAACATCGAAGGAAATTATTCAACTTTAAAAATTGATGAAGGTGTTATGTGACTAGCTGGCATTACTTTGTCACTCTCCAATGCCGTTTTTCTCTGAATATCATTTTTGTGACTTATCACCTTAATCCACTTAGGTCTTCAATTATCAGAAGGCTTTTTTGGGAGAATCGACAAGAAGAAAATGAAGTGTCAACAAACAAAATCTGGTCTTCGGTTGAAGCCAAGGAGAGGCCTTGAATCGAGTTCCGCGGGACTGGTAGCCGGGAATGAATCGCCGCGACTGCCGCATCAGTCCGTAAAGCCTTGGTTTCCTCCAACAGTCGCAGTCGCTGCCGACTGCGACCGGGTAGCCGCGACCACGTCGTAAAGACATCTCCAGTACATTTCAATGTTCCTGTTTTCCTAGCTGCTGCCGAGCCGCTGCTACTAACTACCGGTCGTCGTTCGTATGGTCGCCGGTCGCTTCACCGCTCCGGGAGCAGACGCACGTCCATTTCGCAACGAATTTGATAGTGAACACAGCTATTGTGAGAGTTGTTTTTCGATTGTTTGTAGTTATGACAGGTATGTAATAGTTTCTACTTGTCAGTTATAGCAACACTAATAACATTTTAATCTTCAATAAGAAACGGATGATATGGGTTCATTAGAAGATGAACAACTGGTGCATCACATATCGCAGTTCCCAGTACTTTATGACCCAAAAAACGAGTCGTACAAATTGCATACGAAGAAGGAAATGATATGGATGGATATTGCAAAAAATTTGAATACAGACGGTGAGTTCTTCTGGTGAATATATTGAAATACAGAGCGAACCAATGGTAATAGAAATATTATTAAATTCTCCCATTCTGCCAAGTCACAGTGCCTTCGTTAGAGAAGAAGTCTGTAAACCTACTTCGTACCTGAAAACCTTCGGCACGATGGAAACCCCCTGTGCCTGCCAAAGGAACCATATTTTCAGTCGGCTTTGGGTAACTTGTGTCTTCTCTTCCAAGTCGTCTTGGATTGTTCACAATATATTTCTTGCGCAACTTGTTGTCGTCTACAAGCACAAATAACGAGATCAACAGTCTATGGTTTGACGTTAATTGGAGTAAAGAATAAATGCCATGCAGAAGGGTAATTAGGAACGAGAAGTGTTAATGCACCAACTTACTGCAGTACCTCCAACTTTCCCCAAGGATGAAATAGATATACTGTTTGAAAGCCTCGCGATGACAGTAAAAAAATTTCCTCCGTTATTGAGAGCAAAGACCAAAAGTAAAATTTTTCAAATTATTTCTGATCAGCCAGAGACTCCTGCTTCGCGATTGTCTACTTACTCCTATGAAAGTAACAGTGCAAGCCTACCAGTGCAATCTCCTAAAGATACTAGTATGCCAGGAAATTATGATACTCAGCAGGGTTCGTCTACCACACAATTTTTACAAAACTTTCGACTTACTAATGAATATTACTGAATACGCATAGCTTCTTTTTTTGTTCTTAGTTTTTATAGTACATTAATTTTCTCATACCTAGTAGTTTAATAACTACATATGATATGATGTTCTTGTTTTTGTTTCGTATTAAAGTTGAAATACCTATTACTTATTGGTGTTAATTTATACCTTATATTTGAGCATATTCATCCTTGGTTTTACATTTTCCTGAAATGGGCACCTTAAACTACACAAAAACTTTGAACATGTGAAAAGTGTACTTACCTTAATGATTATAGGGTCTCATCGGAAGGTCACCAATGATGAGTTCCAGGATGTAATTAAATTGATGTCTTGAAACTCTGAAGAATTCTTTGAATTTTGTCTCATTGTCTTTCAAGTGATTCCCAATTAGAATTGCTTGAAATTCCTCCACTTGATAGTTAAGCAACATTACATACTAACTGATATTTATAAAATAGCCAGGCAACAGAATGGCTACTGGCGAAAGGCGAGGCCGAGGAAAACAGGTACGGTCGTGACGACATGGTCGCGGCTACCCGGTCGCAGTCGTCAGCGACTGTGACTGTTGAAGGAAACCAAGGCTTAGGCCATATGCACACAGAAACGGCGACGGACGGTGGCGCGGTGCAGGCGTGGCGAGAAGCGCGACATTTCAACACTTCCTCTATCTAACTTATGAGCAATGTCCACTAAGTGATGAAGCGCGGAATGCCGTTTAATCGCCTGGGCCACGCTTTTTCATCACCTCTCGATTGTTTCTGAAGAAGCGTGCCTCACGTCGTGTTCCCTGTTCGGTACCCTTTCATTGCAATTTTTTCACGATGACATTGTATATATATACTGTCGTAATATGCGTAACGATCCAGAGTTGAATATCAGATTTTGTTAAGAACTGGAAAAATTTCTTTGTTTATATGACAATACCCAAAATTCTGTCTGATTTCAAGTTGGACAAAACATCAAAATCCAAAATGTCTAAGCCTATATCCACAGGCATTATGTGGCATTACGAGTGTTGTACTACTACCGACGCCACTCGTGCGGTATAGACAAGACACCGGTGTTAACTGCTTATGCTCTGGGGGGATATTGAGTTCATTGTGCCGAATCTATTGAAACTACTCATTTCCCACTCTCAGGCAAATGCAAGTCAAGCCTGATGCCTGATGTAGTCCTCCTCATCCATCAAACTAGGACGATTTTCGTCATAAGGTTTCAGCTCCTGGCGAAACGGACATCATTCGAAAAGCGAACTATCAGGACTTTCTCTTTGAATTCCGCATACTTTACCCAATACATTATGTTAAAATGTTGGTTCTGCTCATGGGGGTACTTGGTAGAATTATGAACAAGCTCTCGAACCTAAAAGTTATACCAGTTTGCCGCGATACGGCAGACATCTTAGTCGGAAGAATGCAGAAGGCCGTAAATCTTGGGCACTCCGGCTACTTAGGGCACATGATTCTCGGACCCAGTATTCACTCACCCCAGGGACATGGGGAGTGTCTATTGGGGTTATGACACACTAGCGCGTCCTCCGGATCTATCGGGTCTCCGTAGAAAGGGCCCGACTGGAATAAATGATTTTGATGCTATCTGCAAATCAGACTAGGCGGAGTATCAGCAAACAAATATTTTTCAACTCAACCCAAAACAGTACCTAGATAAATAGTTTATAGTATGAATTAAAAACAATATCATAATGACCTATACTGCTGAACAACTTTGAAATCAAAAACAAGATATTTAGTAAATAAATAAGTTTCTTTAGTACCTGGATATAACAAATAGGTGTAGTGGGTAAGGTCAGGTGGAATAGCTAAGTTTCAGTATGGATTATGAAGATCTACCTGTATTCAATGATAATCTACAATCTCTTCTTGAAATTGTTTTATCTGTAAAATCACAACTCCCTAGAAAGTTTTGCAGGCATTTTGGAAATCGATACATTATGTTTTGGAATGACTAGAGTAAACTTATTGTTGTTTGAAAATTTGTTGATGTGAAGAGGAGGGCTGCTGAAACATTTTTCAGAACTGCATGAGAGAAAAAATATATGTTTATTGTACATAAGAAAATCTCTTATTGACAAACACATGTATAAAAATGTATAGTGTATAAATGGACATATAGTATGTTAATGTCACATAATAAAAATAATAATAAAAATATAAATATTGAGCCTTAATTAAATACTTTTACAATAAAAATTTAAAAATATGAACAAAATTAACACTAAGAATAAATATGAACATAAAACTAAAGTATATTCTCGTAAAATTCTTTCAAGCTTTGGTAGGCCTTATCACTCAATAGTTTTTTGTTTTCTTTTAAAAATCTGGAGATTTCTCTCTTCAGCATCACTTGGTATTTCATTAAACATGTTCACTCCATCGTTAGAGAAAATTTTATTAGGTTGGATGTGGGAAGGAGGAGCTTCAAGTAAATTTCGTTCTGGTGAGTATTATAGGGGGTTTTGTTTAATTTCACTCCATTTTATTCTTATAAACTATAGAAACTATCTCTAATATAAAAATTGAGACAAGAGTTAGGCTTTTATGACCTTTTGATAAAAGTTTACATGATTCCATCTATTTTTTTGAAATGCCCTTCTGAAGTACAAATACTGACTGGTAGATTCGATTATTACGTAACCCCCAGAAAGATATGCCATAGTGTAAATAAGACTGTTCTCGAAACAACAAACGGAAGCAGGTGTTTTATATTATTGAGTTATGTGCCCTTCAAATTACTGTCCAAAAGTAATACCAAAAATTTAACTGACTTTTCCTTTATGGTGCCATAGCATGGTGATTTCGCCAAATAATTTGAATTTTCCAGAAATTTTATGTATAAAAGGTATGAAACAGGACCTAGTATAGAGCCTCGGGGTACTCCACATTTAGCATGCATGCAGTGTTTGAAGATGTTGATAGCCTCAATTATTGATTCCTATCAAACTATTACTATTGTATTGTTGAATTTTTTAAAAGTATTTTTTCTGAATCGGTACTGTTGAAGTTTGCACAGTAGTACTTTGTGTTTGACACAATCGAATGCTTTCGATAGGTCTCAGAGCACTTTCCTTGCTTCAAACCAAAATCATAAGCATAAGTTTCGAGTTTGCATGAAGTTAGCCACACTTTCCTGGCCACACTTTTCCAGCCACAGTTTCAGAACGTGCGGTGTTGCCATATCTATTATTTTCATACAAATATGCTCTTTACCAGTTCTCTTGGTTGATCTGAAATCACACACAAAAAAATAATTACTTGGAATAAGCATGACTGCATTGACTCAAGTGAATAATTTGTTTGTATATAACGAAAGAAATGGTTGTTTTGTTTCAAAGAATCAATTTTCTCAACAAATTTCTTAATTGAAAACAAATATATGCTTATATGAAAACATTTTATATCTCGAGTGGAAAATATAATTATTTCATAGTAAAAAAATTATTTACTTACTTCAATAAAACAATTGTTTTGAAGTAGAAACGAAAAATATCCATTGAAGATGGATATTTTCTTGATTTGAAACTATAAATTTCTCGTAATGAAGATTACATTCATTCACTTCAAGAGGAACGGTTTATTTAGTTACACAATGAATACTTCGACTTGATGAAAGGATATTATTGATCTGAATATATACATTGATCAGAATGAAACTTAGGTTCCTTTTCTTTAACAAAATTACTCGTTTGAGGCAACATATCTATTACTTAGATTACTTTAAATATTGGTATTGATCCGAAAATATGAATTAATTATTATAAAACTTTGAATATATAGAGTAATATTGTGGAATCAAATATATTAACTAATCAGAATGAATCTTTCGTTCATTCCCTTCAACAAAAATATTCAATGAATTAATTCAATGAATTATAAATAATGAATTCCATCGTACGAAAATAATTGAAACAAAAAGGTCAATGAAAAAAGTTTTATTCAACATAATTATCATTCTTATACATGAATCAAAACAATTCTTTGGTTAACAATATTCTAACATATGATTCAAAAAATCCTTATTATCAGTAACTTTGGATATGAACTGAGAAAAAATAAAAAGACCATATTTCACCAGAAAAAAAAATAAACACAAATAAAATTTTCTACATATCGATGCCTTAATTCGCAAACCCGCTAACTCCACGTTATATCAATGGAGCAACTGGTTTGCGAGTTAGGGCATCGATATGTGATCAAATATATGAGAAAAACATCAAGATCTACAATAAAAACAGAATTTTCTGTCCATAAATCTCCACCTCAGTATTTCAGTCATCGGCTCAGTCTTTCAGTCTTAGGCTTGATTGAGTCTTTGAGTCACTTGGATTTGATTTTGAGTCTTATCAGTCCCACTTTCGAGTCTCTAGTCTTTCAAATATCTTGAGTCTTGTATATATTTTAGCTAGATGTTTCCTCCTTGCTCTGTATATATACCGTAACATGTACAAGAATGCTTCTTGGCATTCTACAGTAGAAAATTTCTGTTTCATTATTCAGCTTCACTCTGCCCCTAGGTGGAATCGTTGAGGCAGCAGCAAAATCTGTTCGATGAAGTTGACGTCTAAAAAAAATTTGCACCTATTACCTACTATTGACAAACTTGACATTACAAGGAATTAGAAATAATTGGAAACCCAAAAATTCCAAACCGAAAAATTGATTAAGATTAGTTCAATTAAGTTTACGGAAAAAATAATTTAAAAATATTTTCTGGTACACTGTTTCTTTTGAAATAAAACGAAGAAATGCACTATTGTTCTCTAAATCATGTCTTTCAATAGAGCGTGAATTTCTCTGAATAAATAATACACATAAAATTACCTGTATTTTCAGTGGAATCAATTTTTTCGATCAGACTCCCAACACTTTTTCTTGAAGTTATTTTCTTATATTGCATAATGGGGTTGTAAAATGGTGCCTATTTTACATAAAAGTTCATAATCGATGCAGGGTAGAGCCTCTCAAAGTCCATGTCTATCTAAAATGATAGACAAGTTAATGAAGATGAAACAGTTTTGAAGAAGTAACAACAATTCTATCGATACCAATTTTTATTTCACTTATTCATCCCGTAGAAGGATCCTGTTACGTTGTCCTATGAGAGGAAAATAGCTAATTTCTTCAAATATTCCTCATTCAGGAAAGGAAAATCTTCGATAGTTACTTTGTTATCTGAAATAATGCTTATTTAATAAACTCAAAATTCAAACGGAATCATCAATAGTTTCTCAGAAATGTTGGTTTTTCATGAAAGTTTGAATACCTAAATTCTCAAACGTAGAGCTCATCTAAATAATTAAGGATTCAAAAGAGGTATTTTTCTAGCTTTCTAACTTGTAGTTGTATTTCTCAAGAAATGAAAATAATTCTTTAACCAGTGAATAATTTTGATCCTATACAGAATGGCTTCATTATCCCCATAATACACCTTATTTTCTTTTCAATAATATGTTTGTGTTCAAAGAAATATATATTTATAGTTTTGAATCAAGAATATAGAAGTATCAAAATACACTGATGCAAGTGCGTCTCATTCCCATGTAGGTAAATACCTACACTTTCCTCTACTTTTTATACCTATCGATGCAAAGTTATTTCTTCACATTCGTTGGTTAGGCATAATGCCGAAGTACTATGAATTATTTACCCATTAACTTTTATATAAAACTATAAAACAGCCTACCATCTTTTGTAATCCAGTATCCATGGGGTTGTGCCGGTCATCTTTTAATACTCACCTACCAAGGAAGTTTGATACAAGTACTTAATCCTTCCATCAAGGTTGCACAGTTTCAGAAGTTTTTGGATATCCATGTTTTTGTTTTCATAACTGTTTCTCACAATTAATATGAAATATACCAACTCCAGTCCGAATGTATGTAAACGCACAATGGCACAATATGCACATTAACCTCAACGAGACCTGTAACCTGCGAACGGCGAGACCCGAAAAACACTTCTAACTACAATACTGAAGCAGACATTACACCCCTCACCCCCCTTACCAATTGCACAACAGCCTATGGAATCCGTCAGGGCCGGTCCTAGAAGAATGATGTCAGTCAACAATGTTAGAAATGTATTGAACATTTGCTGCACCTATCTGGGATCCACCTCAGATCTCTATAATTTCTGTGGGACTCAACATGTTTTTAACTGCTGATCAAGGCTATCGAAACAAAACTCTGCACTTCAGCATACTATCGGAATAATTTAATCACAATTTAGCAATACTTACTGTGGTTTTACCATCCAATTTTAATATTATCTCAGCTTCAAATGTAATATAACAACTGTAATATAAAGTTGAAGACATTTCATTTTTTCATTGAAAGAAATCAAAATGTATATACTATTATTGAGAAAATGGAGTACTGAAATAAAATTTAATATTTTTTCAATTGAAAAGAGTCAGTAATATCAACTTTAAGTATTTCCGTTTTTTAATTTGAAGAAATGTATATTTATATTCATAAATCAAAAAGAGGAAGCATTAAATCAATAAATTAGGTTTATTCATTCCGAAAAATCAACCATATCAAGCTGAAGAAATTACATTTTTAATTTTATAATGGTGTTCTTGGATTGAGCAAATATTTCAATAAAATTATATCCTTTGCTTGAAAACATCAGATGTTTCGATTCAAAGAAATATGCTCAATTGAAAAAAGAGTTTTACTTGAATTTTCAAAGAAATGCGTTTTGTCAATCTGAGATAATTTTTTTTTGTGTGCAGAGGAAGAATGAAATGTAGGATAGAGAAGATAGTAATCCACTACGAAAATTAGACAAAAGTGGTTACTATCTTATCTATCGTACATTCATCATGAATTTCCACAAAATAAATACATCATCAATTGAACACGAAAGAATGAAATAATGAAGATATGTTAAATAACTACCTACCAGAAATAATTAGAGTATCCAACTTTTGGACAAACCATTTGAAAGGTATATATACAGGGTCAATGTCAAATCATTTTGTTTTCCGGGAAAAAGTTGAAAAAGTGTAAATTAAAGTAAAATTCCAATAGTTAACTACCCGAAATATTCAGAGGGCCAAAAATTTGAAAACGCCATTCAATAAAAGACTATTAGAAAAGTATATACACGGGATGAGTTGGATCCCCTTCTATCCGCCAATATCTTGGATATGGTCGTTGAATGAAAAACGCCACTAAATTCGTTGGTTATCTTGATAAACAAAATCCTCAAAAAATTTTTAAAAACTAAACTTATAAAGTAATTCAAGCTCAAAAACTAAATTGAAACTCTCGTGAAAAACTTTAATTGACAATGACAATACAAAACAATAAAAAGTGAACTCCTCTATCCACAACATATATAAGGTGAACAAAATAACATCATAAATTATACAATTTGGTTCTTTACTTCCCCTCAAACTTGTAATTGGTGTTGAAGAACTCCTTCTCAAGTAACACCTAGTAAACTGCGTAGATATTCAAATTTCGAGTTTGTCAAAGGTTTTGTGAAGATGTCGGCAATTTCAATATATTCCAGTTAAAACATTTTTCTTGAAACTTTTCCTGGATGACGTGGAATCTAACATCTATATGTTTACTCCTCTTATGAAATTCCGGATTCCTTACTGATCTAATAGCACTCTGGTAGTTCATGAATAGTACTGGAATAGCACTCATTTTCCCAATGAGTTCCTTTAGAAACAACTTCAACCACATGAGCTCCTTGACTGATTGGCTAGCTGCAATATACTCACATTCCTTTGTTGAAAGTGATACTGACTTCTGTTTCTGGGAACCTCAGCTGATTGGACTATTACCGAGGTGTAAACATAACCGAAAATGGATCGGCGTGTTATATTCTTTGCTGCATAGTCAGCATCACTATAACCTCTCAAACTGATATTCGCATTTTTCAGAAATAAATTTCCTTTTTGGGTTGTTCCTTTTAGATTCCTGATGATTCTTTTTACTGTAATCCAGTGAGTTCTAGTGGGATTTTCCATAAATTGACTAGCTGAATTTACTGCGTACGATATGTCAGGTCTGGTTGCAACAGCTAAATGAAACTGCTTCTCAGTAAGAAAATATATTTCATTCCCACTCGTATTGAAAGATGAATCGTGACACATTGGTATCGAATCCCAAGCGCTATAGAAATGATTATACTCAGATGGTAGGGTCATCACTTCTTTTGTCATCATCATTGTTACTGGTACTGGTTCCCCCAAATGTTTTAATTGGTCTCCGAGCGATTCTAGCTTAGATATGTTGGTGACCATATCATCTTCTTCAGATTTTGAATAACTATAGAACTGTTTTTGAATTAAATGCAAACTGGCCTCGGATTTTTGTCCGAATACTCTATGTAACTTGTCCCACATTTCTTTGAATGTTTCGCAGCACATATGTTGTAATACTTGTTTTTCTACTGAGGTAATTATAATTTTCTATGCTCTGGAATCGGGCTTGTTCCATTTCGTTAGTACTCTCTAGTGCCTCTCCTTTTCTTGCTGTTCTGAAGCTCCTCCTTTGTTTTCGTTTACAGGTTTCTGGATTTCACCTCTAACGACCTACAAGATATCTGAAGCTCTCAGGATCACTTTAATCTGGAATTTCCATTCCACCCAATTTCTGATATTTTAGAGTTTTTCTATTCTGACTGTTTCTGCCTCCATTACTACTTTCTCAGCAAAGATCTGGGCCCATAACCAATTGAAACAACTTAACTTATAAAGTAATTCAAGCTCAAGAACTGAATTGAAACTCTCGTGAAAAACTTTTATTGGTAATGACAATACAGAACAATAACGAGTGAACTCCTATATCCACACATATAAGGTGAACAAAGTTACATAATAAATAAACAATTTTCTCCCAAGTTTCTCTGTAGTAAAGAATGCCATTGAGAAAATAATTTTGGTTAGATATTCAAATTTCTCATTTTTCGCTAACTACTCTATTCAATTTCAGGCCAATTCTAGTCATTTTATTTTTGTGTCCAGAAATTAATACTTCACTTCATAGATTCCATAGTGAATTGCAAAACTTGCAAATTTTTGTTGGAAAAATTGAATTTTCCTTCATTACAGAAAACTCTATGCACTATACATTAATAAATGATCAGTATATAAAAAAAGAATACAGTGTAAACTAAATTATATATTAAAAAATTAACATATCACAGTAACAAATCAGAGCAAAGGAAAAGTTCTCAATTAGTAGTAATAACCAAATTTTTGTGACTTTCACAGCTGTTCACAGAAAGTTGTCACCATTGGCAGCTTTTTCTGTTTTTAGGCATCATCAGTGCTTAGTAGACGGGCCTAGCAGTGTAGTATCCCGATTTTGACCATCGAATTTGCAGAAGCAGAGTTACTCAATCTATTGCTCAGACTTTATCCTCCAGCAATGTCATTTAAGTACCGTCAAGCTATTTCTTCTCTTCCTTGCTAGTGTTCCTTTATTTACATAATTTTCTCAATTCATCACTCTATCTTCTGACGAAAACTGCCTCCCCAATAACCAGTGGTTCCAAAGCCCCCCCCTCAGATCACCAATTACAGATATGAATTTCTTAACATCCGGTTGATAAAAGGAAAGCCTGATGAATTCTATATTCAGCCCTTCCCCAATCTCAAGTCACACTTTTCCTGATAACACATGTATAAGTTCGGAGTGGTTGATTATTACTGTTTAATTGATGGTTTCGTCACGTTCTGGTGTATGTTGAATTGGTCAATTTTTGCACCAGAGGACCGTTCAGTTTTTTGTTTAAACTTATCTCAGCATAACTGGGGCTAGCATACTTCTTCCTGATATTTTTCAATGTAGCTGACCCACTTCGAACCAGCACGACAGCAAGGCCCACTAAAACATACTCAAAATCAGGATATTCGTATTTTGTGTAGTGGACTAAAGTGGGTGTCCACAGTTCTGGCAGATCCATGACCTCATCCAGGATGCCCATGCTCAAACAGCAAGCTGCAGCAGCTTGCAGGGAAGGCTCCACGTGACTGAGCTTATAATCCATTAATGCCAGTTCTAGCAAAAACTCTCCCAAAAGTTGGTGATCGCCCCGAACCTGTGCAGCCTTGTTGTACCACTCCAAAAATTGCACCGATAAGGGTCGTCCCAAGCTGAAATCGAGCGTCTTCAAAATGTGCATCTCCATCACGAGAATCTCTCTCACAGAAAAAGGGAAATTACAATGGCATACGAAATCCTTCAAGTCTGGAACGCACCTTTTCTGGTACTTAGCTGCCACCGCCAGTGCCGATAATCCAACAAGCCTGATAGTTTTACGTCCTACGTCTTTATTTTGTTGCAAGTACCTGTCCATTGTCGCTACGCACAGATGCAGCGTATCAAGGCAGAGGCTGAAACCCATGTGGACTGCGACGAGCCAATCAATGATATATGCCCTCATCCAAGGGGCCAACTCGTGGCCTTGAAGAAAACCTTGCCGGATGGGAAACCTAGATTCCATGAACCTTAGATACCGGAAAACATCCAAGACGTGGTCAGTGATCACAGATGGGTCGTTCTTGAAAATTGCGATCTGATCCGACGTTTCATTTTCTTCATCGTCATCGAAGTTATACATTCTTTCTTGGGGTTCGGCAATTTGGTTGGCTCCATTCTTTGGAGATTGCATAATGTATGAAAGGGGCCCAGCCTGTCTTAGAACTCGAAGGACAAGTTGGTTTCTACGTCGGTAATTAGATGTTCTTTGAAAATTTTAACTTTGTTTCCAACTTTTGGATATGTTTGACTGGTTCTGCTAGGATAGATTCCGCTGCAAACCTCCAACTGGCTCTTTCCAGGTTGATTAAACGTTGTTAGACTTCCTGAAACAAATATATGAGTTGAATATCGTGAAAATTTGATTGTAAAAGAAGTTTAGGAAGTTCTACAAATTTCTCAAAAGTGAATCAGTCAAAGGTACTCTGCAAAGGAAGTTTGGTTGGGATGTGGACCAATACAATTGGAGAATGACTATTGTTTTTATTGCCAACATTCAATGAACTTTTTGGAAATTTGTATTGTCACGATCTACTATACCTCGACGAGAATAAAAGTATTTATAGAAGGACAAAAATTTAGTTTTCCTGTGTTTAAAATACTAAAAGTAATTTAAAAAGCAGATATTTTTAGATATTTCGAACAATTAAAACAGTAACACATATACCTGCCAAATATAAGATCAATACCGAAATACAAATGAAACTATTTGCGATTTTTTTCCTCAATATTTTATAAATCGGACCGAAAAAGAAGGGGAATAAAAACATCAAAGACATGAATAGATGATTATTTTGGAATCTGACCAATCGAACTAAAAAATGCTGTATTTAAACCTTCAAAATCCCTTCTAGTCATAACACTGTTTTGTTTGAATATGTGAATCATTTCACTGAGTAGTCTTTTGGATGAAAAAAAAAGGTTGCTTATCAAGAACGATGGGTGTCGTAAAGTTAAAACAGTGGTCTTTTTCTCCGATGTATTTAATCAACGCGTTAATATAGAGGGCATGTCTAGAACTATTAGAGTATGCTAACATGAAATATCTCACTGTTATGCATTTAGATATGTTCCACAATGATTGCCCACTTGGAAATATTTGCTGGAATTCCTTCAACGAAGTAATGCATAAGTAAAATTGACCTGTTTCTACTTCAGGTGTTTCATAATTCTTTTGTAGATTAGTGGAATCCGTTAGAAGCAAATCTAAGGATAGTGTGTGAAGCGCAACGATTAAATCTGTAGCTTCCTTATCTCAGCTATTTGCAGCTGCATCTTCCTTATACTGATGCTTATTATCCATTTATTTAGCTCAAATGTATTTTAGTTCTACTGCAACTTATTGTTTCTCTATAGTTCTATTGATTTTGTGTTTATCTCCTAGTGTTTTAGATTCATATTCGATGTTTTTTCGAGAATTTCACCCTTACTTGCTTGTTTTTTTTATTTTGATGTCCATGTTTCTTTACAACTTATAAATTCTCTATATAATCGGAATATTTTTAAATGTTTTTCATTTTAGCGATGTGTTGTTTTATACTTGTAATAACATTAAGTATCTGGTAAAAAAAGCTTCTGTGACGCTGCCATAAGTTTTCCCCGTCGATTCATTCAACGAAATATTTCTACAATGCCAAAGTCCGTAAAATAGGATATCAGCTATACACCTACCCCAACCCATCTAAAATACTAAAATATTCACTTTCCATAACAACAAGTTGGCCTCTCGTAATGGTCACCCAGTATTGTAATACACAGCGCCACGGCAAATAATAGTAATAGCCATCCTCTACCGTCTCGTACCGATTTATCCTACTCAGGCACAAGTAATCTTTTGAATTATTTCCATGAACTAACACAATAACTGATATGAATTCATTGGTACTAGTTATTATATTCGTCAGAATGTTGTACCAGAAGAAATAAGAAAAAAAAACTGAAATGAGTTCAAGATCAAATGAACTTTTTAAACCGAGGCATATTTTACGGGTGAAAATAAAGATAGCAAAAAATATAAAATTGGAACGGGAAAAAATAACGCTAAATAGAAATAATAAGAGAGAATTAATATGAACGCATTATAAAAATGCAAATTGCAATAATTGAAACAATTAAAAATAGTTGTAGAAGACACTGCTCCAAAGAAGTTTGAGAAGTCAAGGACATTCTTATTTAAATACTTCGGCATGTAAAAAAATTATTGATCAAAAAACTTTAAAAAAATATATACCATCGAAAATGTACTATTTGTTTACTCTATTATACCACTCTATCAAAAGTCATGAATAAGTTTTAAACTTGAATATATTTATATATTATATAATATATTAATTATTATTTTTGTTTCCATTTTGAGGCGTCTTGACTAACTCAATTTGTATAAGTGTCGAACTGATAAACCCTTCCTTAGTGGAAATCCTTTGAAATTCCTTCAAAAATAAAAGAAGTTCTTAATAATAATGTCACTATGGAGGACATACCTATCTTGTACTCTAGAATGCACTTTGAAGCCGAAATCAAAAGTGTCCGAAATATACAGGGTGTCCCTTAAAAATTGTCTTTTTCCGCCTGCTAATAATTGATATGGATCATGAAATTTCACGAGTTTCCTTTCCGAACAATCGAAATCGGAAAACTTGGTAAAATGTATGCGTGAGCAGCAATAGCTATTAATTTAAAATGTGGATAATAAAGAATTGTCTAAGTTACATCTTTGAGGCATCTCAACATTTTGTTCGATTCATTCCAAAATTCGAAAGTATATCTCACGAACAGTAAAAAAATTATTGAAAAAAACACATTATCAATTAATCGAATCAATGAAATTACCTTTTCAAAGCACTTCTCTTCCACAATAACTGAAGTCTCATACATACACTATTCACTTGAAAATGTTCTTGGAAACTGTAGTAGAGATACCTTTATATTCCCCAACAGGTAAACTGATTATATTTATTGGGAAATTTGAGGCAATCATCCAAAGTCGAAGGGCATAGGCGGAAAGGTGGTGGTTTGCAGTGTTGCCTTTCTGCATATACTTATATACATTTCGTATGATTCAAAGGTCTATATGTATATAATCGCTTGAATGATTCGATTTAATGTATAATCCTGTAGGTAAGTTCACCACATGGCTAAAAATCCAAACAAATGAATGATTGATTAGTCAACAACCCGCAAATGGTTTTGGCTCGTGTTCTACGAATAGTGTGTGCAGTGTACTTTACGAGGTCTCTTCGTTGGTATCACTGTGACTGTCGTCCGTAATTTTACTCATTTGGTCTTGTGTGAAGACTTTGGATAAGGATACAGTGAAGCCACCACACAACTTTGGGTTTAAAACTACTGGCACTTTTTTCGACAACTGTTCTTCATATCAAGGTTCCGGTAGCCTCAGGAACCACCATGGATAAAAAAGTGCATAACGGTGGAAATATTGAGGTAATGCATGAAATATAGAATAGAAAGTACTTTGTTTTTTAGAGTGTTGTGTTTGATAATGGCACTATATTCAATGTGCTTAATTTTTACAAATTCGATGAATAAAAGTTAAAAATTTTTCAATTTTTTTAATAGTAGACGTGCTTTTATTGATTACTTAGCCATATGAAGCCACATTTGTGGTCTAAAAATATTTAAGAAAAATAATATAAGTCAAGTCAAGCAAGAATGCATAACAGTTATTAACTTATGTTTTCATAGCCAAAAAGTTTTGTGTACTGGGAAAATATAGGAAAGAATTCAGAAAAATCCCAGATCTGAATACAAAACCGATTTCTATTATTTCGTAGTCAATTGAATAATTTTTACCAAAGTTAACATAAAAATGCTGATTATTCCAGAACTCAAAACCTAGAATTTTTTTGCTACTCTTGAAAGAGTTATGAAATGATCCCTGTTGAAAAAAAATTAGATTTTCCACTCTTTAATCAACAATCAAAAGTATTAAAATATACAGGGTGTTTCCGAAATTGGTGCAATAAAAAACGGGCTGTTATTTGGGACTTAAGGTAACAATAAATGGCAAGAATTCTTGTTTTTGGAGCCATCAATAATTTTTAAAATATTGACGCTTTTATTTGTCTTTGTTGGGAGGCACTGGTAGGGTTCTCCAGGCCACATCGTCTCGGCCCGCTGGCAGTGTGTTTCTCACCGACAAAGAACAGTTTGCGTATGCTGTTGTCTCTGTGATCAACAAAAGCGTCATGAAAACTTTAAAATTCATTATCTCCCAAAATAATTTTCTTTCAACATAAATGTATTCTTTCATTTCGTTTTGTCATATTCTACTTCCCACTTCATTTATTACTCCAATTTTGGAAAACCCTGTATAGAATGTAAATAAAGCAATCAGGATTTTTTTTCGATAATTTTAATTATTTTGTTTTCTTATTACTGAAAGCTATATAACTATTTTTTTCTACATTCATTATTTAAATAGTTGTTATAAACAAATGCATTGTTAATAAGACTTTTGAAAATTATTTTTGGGAAATCCTTGATGAAAATAAAAAAATCGTTTGTTAGTTTTTTTTTATTTTCGAAAAACGCACTTGATAATTAACAATTTTTATTATTACCTAATATTAATACCAAGGTATAATTTTTTAAATCACTATTTATCACGTTCTTTCATATTCTGACACACAAATACCTATTGTTTTATCAACTTTTGTTTTGTTCAGTATATGAACAAATTAATTTTTCACAATATTTTTTTATACTAAAAATATCGCGAAAACAACTGTCTTTTTGACGTGAAAAAATCTTTTATATTGTTTAACATATTGTACTATTGGATTTTGCTTTCTTTATTTTTTTCTTCATTGTTATTGAAATAACTTATGAGCCATTGAAAATACGACAAGGACACTTCAGGACTTTTTTATTCTTCATTAATCAATGAACAAATTGAGCTTTCAATCAGATCACTAACTCAATTGTTTATTAATGATTTTTATTATTTTCTATATAATTCTCTTGAAATAAAGTTTTTTCCACCTTTAAGTTCAAATATACTATAAATAATAAACTATTGAAAATGCGATAAAAACACTTTTTTATTCTCAGTTCATTAATAAACAAATTGAGCTTTCAAATGGAGCTCCAACTTCATTGTTTTTAAACATTTGACAATGAATAATAAAAATACCTACAAAAAACTTTATAAACATTCACTACTCGAGTACAAACGATTCTGAAATTTTAAATACAGTGTATCGAGTGTAAGGAAAAACTAGTCTATCAGACAAAATACAAACATAATATAATCACATATCAAACAAGCACAAAACATCATGGCATCACAGTTTAGTTTCTATTATATGGTTGCAGCAGTCAAGTATCGAAAAGAGACTTCCTCAGCATTGATCTCGAAAATACTTTCGCTGTAGCCGAGACAGAGAATTTTTTTCTGACATTCTGGAATTTGGAACACTCGCTTTTATTCAAAATTCTGGAAAAGCTCACCATGACGGCTGTCAAGTCTGAATATTCGTATCCCGTGACTAGTACTAGAGTAGGTGTCCAAACTTGCGACAAGTCCTTAACGCTGTCCAAGAGTCCTATGGACAAGCAACAAGCTGCGGCGGCTTGCAAGGAAGGTTGGACGTGACTCATTTCACTTTCCAATAACGACAGTTCCACCATGAAATCACCCAGCCAGCGGAAAGCGCTTTGAAGCTGCGCAATATCGTTGTACCTCGTCAAAAATTGCACAGTCAGCGCTCTTCCCAGCCTAAAATCCAGCTGATTCAATATCTTCTCTTCCATCGCTAGTATCTGCTGCCTCGAATAAATTTTGGCACAAATGTGCCGAAAATCCCTCAGTTTTGGAATGCGCTTTTCCTCATATTTACCTGCCACTAGTAAAGAGGTTATCCCAACGAGCTGAAGAGTTTCACGCCCCACATCCGTGTTTGCCTCCAGGTAGCCATCAACTATCGCTACGCATAGGTACAGCGTTTCAGGACACATTTTGAAGTATTTGTGGACACCGATAAGCCAATCGATTAGATTTGCTCTCATCCACGTGGTGGTCTTGTGGCCGTCTAGAAACCCTTTCCCTATTGGAAACTCATCCTCCAACCTTTTCAGATATCTGAAAATATCGATAACGTACTCTGGTACCGTGGCGGGGTCTTTATCGGAAGAACTATCGGGGTCCACGATATTGAATTGCGTGGACGAATATGATTCCAGTCTAATAGTTTCACTAAGGTCATCATCGGTATGATTCAAATCACTCCTTTGAGAATTAGAGCCTGCCTTGGCGTTCACATTCTGGAGGTGTTCAGCCTTGGCATTTGGAAAACAATCGCTTCTATCAGCTTGGTCGTTTTCCTGAATATCCCGAAGAGTATTTCCAACTTCCGTCATGAGAGATGCCTTCTCATCGAGAGCCTTATTTGGTGTTACTAGTGCAGATTCTTCATTCTTTGGATCAACATTTTCCTGTTCGGGTACATAACAGACGACACGTTGCGTTAGAGCCATGCTGAAACAAATGTTATGAGTAAAATATCAGTCACCCGAGAGATTTCGTCCATAGAAACAGTTCTATGAATTAAGTTTACATAATCATAAAATCAAGAAATGTTCTCATAAATTTCTATTACTTACCACAGTTGATTGAATAGAATACAATAGGCTTATTTCACCTCTTAAAAGGTACAAAATATTTACTACCAGTGTCGTAGCTATCGAGAAAGGGAAACCGAATCGGAAATCAGTAAAATGAATGAATTATGAAAAAACATGTCAATTAAAGCATCGGCTGTTCTCAAAATCCTGTGGAGATTCTTCAATCATAATTTCGTGTTTCCATTATTTCTATTTTATTGAACCTCAATATTTCTGTAAACAACGCACGACACTGCCAGTGAGGGAAGATGTCCGTTACAAACAAAGTCATCTAGGTTGTGTTATTTGATCGGAGATCAAAACTCTTCAACGTTGTAGCAATTTCTCTATACAAGATGGCTTTAAATTTCTGAATATTTGGTGAATTATCTATTAATTTGTTGTGTATTTTGGGTCCGAAGGGACTCTTATAATAGTAGAGAGAGGTTTGATGTGCATGGGTTGGATTCCATCACACCTCTAGATCTAGTAGGGTATGGATGATAATACACGGTTCATATATACCAGCTGTCCACGGATGGTGGCTCCTATAAATTTTTTGTTTTCGGGGATAATGGAATGAAATTTGGAGGATGGGGTTAAGGCGTAAAACTTCATTTCTTTGACAAGTAACTCAACTTCATACAAATTCTGAATTCACCGGAAGTGACATAAATTTTCAATTAGGACACCTGGTGGGTTACGGATAATACAGCAAAATGGAGCCATTCAATATCAGTGACCGTCACTCTGAATATTGCCTCAAAATTTCATAAAAGAAATTTTTTTCAAAACGTGATATTCGAGAGGAAAATATTAATAAATTTGGCGAATTTCTTGAGAATGAAGATTTTCATGTAGTATATGTTGTTGTTTGATTTTTTTCACAAATCACCCAGGTTTTCGGAGAAAACCCATCAAAAGCAGAGCTTGTGCGAGCAAGGGATATCTGGGATCTACAGCTTGCATACAAGTGGATTCCGAACCACTTTAGCTGAGTGGTAGGCGGTAGGGATCGAATCCAGGCCGCCTAAGTGGGAAGTAAACGCTCTAACACCACGACCATTTCGCTTCATTATGAATGTATAACAGATGTAAATCTTGCGTACAACAGTTTTTTTCAACAAATTATTTGTGCTATAACCCGCTGGATATAGTGAAAATAAAAACACATAAAAATGGCAGGAAGGTAATTGAAAGATATGTAGTGGATGGTGAAAAATAAACATTAAAAAAACAAACCATCCAGAATAATTCATTATCAGGATAGGGTAAACGATACCGACAATTCTCTACAAATTGCAAGTATCTCAGTCACCGTGTCTGAAAATATAAGACGACATTCCGAATCTGAAACTACGGGAAAACATGCAGTAAATTCTTTTTGTTTTCACTCTTATCAGTTCTTTCTTGGATTATATAATTTCTCACATCTTGAAAAATTACTGTTAGTATGCCAGAAGCCGAATCTGAAACTTATTATTAAGAAATAAAAAAGATTTCACCTGGTAAACTTACAGATGGTTCTCTTTCGATATTATCACCAAATTAAGTTGCCGTTTTATAATAAATTTCGTCAGAACTTTAACCAAAATGTAGCCGTTTTGGAAGATACTATGCTAAGGTCTAACTTTTTAATACTCTTGGATTACCAAAACTTCCGAATTCCTGCAACACATTCATTCATGTTCATAGTAATTTCAGATTTAAAATTATTCAGATTGGCGAACTTACCTTATATACTTTTCAAAATATTATCTGAAGTACTACACAGTATACAACCAGATAAATGCCTTGTAACTTTGTTTATCTATCACTAGTAGGTAACCAGCATCTGCATTAATGAAGACATTAGGTGAGAAGTTCTCTTATAGTTTCGATAAGGGTATAGATTCAGTCAATATCATTAATGAGTCTTAGGGTATATGCCCAGTGTTGCCACATGTGAAACAATTGTACCAGATTTGATATTTTAAAATAAATAGTACGTTGTTACTACCTTTCAAAATAAGGATCCTATTTGAAACAAAATGTAATCCACCGTTTTTAACGGGTAGAATCATGAAACTCACACTGGTGAAATTTTCAATTGCATACATTTTCAAATATTAAATAATTTTGAATTTGACCATTGTTTCAGCTAGAAAGATCATGGATCGATTCTACGGAGAGGTATTTTTATACAGTGCGGCTGTAACCCCCCTGTTAACTTTTGCGACGAATCACACTAGTACCTATACTGATAGTACAACTTATCAACAACGCCTACAAGAAAACATGGCAAATTATAAACCAGCCCACAAATACAACCCCAAAAAATAAAAATTTCACTGATATCCACTTGGTTGGCCAAAATTGGAGAGAGATAACAGGTACAAAATGAAGCAAGTGTCTTCAACGAATACCTTGTGAAAATTGGAGTTTATTGGTCTGAAAAAGTTGAATACAATTACTTGCAAGACGAATGATATCAATAAAACAACTCAAATGTTATCTATTTTTCTTAAGGCTGTTTCAAAAAATTAAGTCACGTTCATAATTGAAGAATAATTGCTCCCCAGGACCAAACAATATTACATCAAAATTAATTGAAGCTTTGGCATACTCAACTAATAACACCTTCATTACATCTCAAATATCTAGTTTTTACCAAAGGAAAACTGTCTGAACAATGAAAAGAATCCATTATTACACCAATCTAAAAATCGAGAAAACCAAATTAATTCACAAACTAGCGACCGATATCCATATGTAATTGAAAAGTTTTTGAATATTATTTGAGAGGAAAAATTATTAGATAATAAATAACTTTATTTCGCAAGCTTCGAGCAATAATTTCACAGGTTACAGTTTTTTTTTTTTCATCTATCTTGAAGAAAACGTGACTGCTGCATGGCGGTCGTCTGTGTATCATTTCAAGGGAGATGACATACTTTCATTCGTGAAAAACCATTGAAATATCTGATGTGAAATAAATTGAATCACCTAAATACGAAGTTGTCGTTTATGCCGTTGAAAATGATTACATCTATACAGTTTAAAACAATATTGAAATACTATAAGAAACAATACTAAAATACTATGAAAAACAATATTTAAATACTATAAAAACAATATTAAAATACTATGCAAAACATTAATCTGATACATATCATTCGGAAACAGTACAATATTACATGTTGCTTGAGACAATGGAACATTTTTTTTTTCATTTCTAAATGCATTTTTTACAATATTTCTATCAGAAAACTAAAGTTATTCTGTACAAATCTTTTCAATTCTTTCATGAACAATCCCAAATTATTGTATTTTTTTTATTTCCACTGGTATGAAATTGAAGAATTTTGGTCCTGTGTGTAAAATGAATCTTTGGAAAAGTGTTTTTTTGGGTTTGGGAACTTGTATAGATGCTGTGCTTTGCGTTCTTGTATTGTACTGGTGAGTCCATGGTATGTGTAATTGTGGATTTTTGTACATAAATTTGCCCACATGTATCAAGTTTGAAGAGTTCGTCCGAGGAGAAGCTCCTTTTCTTATGCAAGATTATTTTGAGAATGTGTTTTCGTGCCACTTCCAGGACTTTTAGTTGATTTTCATAGTCCTCCGTAAATTGTTCATTTCTACGTAAACGATGTGTTAACTGATAACCGGTTTGGATTCAGAAAAAACTTAAGTACAGAAAATGCTGTCCTGAATCTATCGAAGCGGATTATACAAAATTTAGATGACTCATAAAGTGTACCCCATAGCCTGTGCGGGTGGAGGACAGCTGTTATTATTATTTGCCGTGGTGACAATGAAAGTATAAATTAATAAACACGTCAAAGGACACAAAGTACAGACACAAAAATATATCATGTATATCACAAATATAATATTTGTTCCATAGGAACACAAAAAGAAAAACAAAGTAAAGATTAACAATTTACATGAAAAATTCGTCTATTCAGCTAAATAAAACAAGTGAAAATATAAAATATCACACACATAAAAATTCGTCTAGTGAGTAGCAGCACTTTTCAATTAGGAATTATTTTAAACTATTTCGGAATATTCTGATATTTGGTGCAGATTTCATTTCTTCATTCATTCAATTGTTGTAACCTATGAAATGAGATTTGGGCTGTAACATACTGCGGTCACGAGTGTCATGATAATGTTTAGGCAAGCACATTGTGATATTATTCAAATTATTATAGAAATATATACACACCTCCGAAATATATACGCTATAGGATTTTAAGTTTTTTGATAACTTCTCTACAGCTAGTTCTGCCAATATTTTCAATAATGCGTAACACGTATTTCTGTAAAATGAAAACTTTGTTTACATTAGCACTATTTCCCCAAGTAAGTATTCCGTACATCATGTGGGAGTAGTATAAGTTTCATATCTGAAAAAAAACGGCAGATTATTATGACGATTTAATCCACTAATATGGTACTACTATTTGAAGACCTAATTGCGAAAATGAATAAACATCAAGAGAATTCACCACGTGGTATGGGCGGAATTCTCTAATAGTCAACTCTATCAAAATATCTAATAATAGTAAACGATATTGAAGTCCCCTTCTCAAAATCTACCAAATTCCTAGAAGTATTTATAGACAATGATGTGGGTTGGAATTCTTATATTAATCACATTTGCAAGAAATTGAATAGTAGTTACTTTGCTATATTACAACTGTCTAGCCAGTTGATCAGCATCTACTATGCTATATACTTTATTTCCACATTTCGTACAATATTATTCTATGGGGTGGTGCAGGGGTCGTTTTCATTCCTCAAAAAGAGAATTAGGTATAAGATTAATGTTCAATCTCGACCATATAAAAAAACATGTCGTAATCATTTCAAAGAACATGGAATTCTCACATTTTACTCTATATACATCTACAAATGCATTATCTATGCAAAAAACATTTATCATAAGTTTTCTACCAATTCCGATTACCACGATTATACAACTCGTTCCCCTAAACTTATTAGACCTCCCAAACATGTATAAAGGAATCCAATTTATGAATCATTTGCCTTCCTGACTGAGATTGTAAAATAACTTTAAAGTATTTAAACGAAAACTAAAAATATTATGAATGCATTGATGAAGCTGTGCACTTCCTCCCTATACCATAGAAACTGTGGTCATACAGTATTAATCTACAGAATGGAACAATCACGCTCAAATTACTTATAATTATATATTCGAATAAATATATCTTTTATACATTGGTTCTATCCATCATTTAGCACTTTCATTTCGTTAGTGCTTCTATAGATATTCAATCTTCGAAGAGAGTTCTGTTCAGCTTCAATTTCGCACTCATTTTTGCATAGCTAGAGCCAGCATGTTTCTTCACGACATTTTGAAATTCCGAAGACTCACTCCTATCCAAGAGATCTGTAAAGCTCTCAATTACGTCTTCAATATCCGCAAATTCATATTCCGTGAAATGGACTAGACTGGGTGGCCATAGTTCCGACACGTCATGAACCTCACTTGTCAGTTCCATAGTCAAGCAACAAGCTGCAGCAGCTTGCAAAGAAGGTTTAACGTGACCCCAGCTCTAGCATGAATTCGCCCATCCAGTGAAAATCACTCGGAACTTGTGTAACGTTATAGTACCTCCTCAAAAATTGTATACACAATGGTCTACCCAACCTAAAATCAATATTTCTCAATATCGCTGTTTCCATATTTCGAATCTGCTCCCTGGAATAAGTGTAGGCACAAATGTATTCAAAAAACTTCACTCTTGGAATCCGTACTTCTTCGTACTTGCTGGATAATCGCAATGCTGATATTCCGACTAGCTGAAGAGTATCACGCCCCACGTCCGTGTTTTCCTGCAGGTAACCATCCACAATGGCTACGCACAGATGCAACGATTCTGAATAGAAGTTGAAATAGTTATGGACCCCGATAAGCCAATCAACGAGCTTCGCTCTCATCGACGGAGTCGTTTCGTGGTTTTCCAGAAATCGTTCTCTAATGGAAAACTCGTCTTCCATTGATCTCAGATAACTGAAAATATCCGTCACATACTCCGAAACCATGGTGGGGTCCGTCTTGCAACAATCATCGAGGTCTTCAATGCATTTTGGACTTTTGGCGGCCACTTCTGGTACTGTAACGGGTACCTCCGTAGTTTCCTTCGTAGGTAGTGCAGCGGCTGTAGCATCATCCAGCAGAGGTTGCACGTTTGGCAGGGGGATCCCATTTATATCAACTGTGTTGTTTTGTTGAGTACTAGGAAGTGAAACTTCAGCCAGGGTTGCGTTAATTGGTGATGATTTCGCTGCGTATCTCGAAATAACGTTCTCTTGTTGGGTTGAATATTCGACACGCTGTATCAGATCCATTCTGAAAAAAATATTCACACTAAAGATTTTGACTCTGAACTAAAGTGAAGCGCCACATACCGACTACCTACTGATTCTCAGAAATGTGTTGAGAGAAATGAAATCTTTATGCTATTTTCACCAAGTGTCATCAAATTAACATTTAAATGAATCCTGGTCGTCGCTTAGTGTAACCTCCGACTGATCCAGTTCCATCATCTATACAAAACCCTGCATCTTTAGAGGGACGCCAATCCAGACCCAAATTCACATGAAGATTAACTTACCTCATAAACTGTTTTTCCACACAAGCTAAGCACGAAACACTATTTATTCACCTTGAATTAATTGCTGAAAACTAATATAGCTGTTGTAAGTTGACTGAAATTGGGTTTATATGGCAAGTTTTGGTAAGAGGTATGTTATGAATCAGTCATTAGTGATACTAGAGGTATGTCATTTTATGTTTACCCATTGCACTGTGAAATATTATAGTACCTGAAGCTTCGATGTGTATAGAAACAGTTTTTACTTTTGCAATATGCGTTGCCACTAAACTAACCAGAAATTGTCCGTGCACTAACTGAAATATAAAAAAATATATAAAATTTCAAAAACTGTTAAGGATCCGTCTTGATCAGGCTTGACGAACTGATCCACTAGTTATTCTAATTAATATTTGTCCAAGTATCTGACTAGTAAAATGAAGAATTGGTATGGAAATTAATTTCTGCTACGTCAGTAATATAATATGTCACGTTGCTGAAGTGAAACATTATATTCCCGTTGAAATATTTCATCAGTTTTTCTCTCAAACAATATTCAAAACTTTAGTGAAATTATCAATTATGTATATCTGTCGATAGTTTGTGAATAGATTTTATTATTTCCGATTTATAGATCTGGGTAATTACGGATTTTTTCTATTGTTTGGGAAGTTTTCCTTTGTTAAAGACTAGATTTATGAGATTTAATGAAGGGGTTATTAGTTGAGTATGCAAAGCTTTTATTAATGTTGATGTAATACCATCTGGTCCTGGGGAGCAATTATTGTGATATAGCTAATGTGACTTCATTTTTTGAAACGGCTTTAAGGAAAACATCCAATTTCAGTTGTTTTATTGATCTCATTGTCTTTTAAGTAATTGTGTTCAACTTTTTCTGCCCTACAAACTCCTATTCGTTGAAGACATTTGCTTCGTTTTGGTTACCTGTTATCTCTCATCCAATTTGGATAATCATCTGTACATCAGTAAGATTATTGTTTTTTTGGATTTGTATTTGTGGGCTGTTTTATAATTTGCCATGTTTTCTTATAAATATAATTTTTTTATGAGTTTTTGTTGATAGAACGCTTTTATTGTATTTCTCAAAATTGTTCCGACACATTTTCTATTATTTTCATAATGTTCTTTCGTTTCTACAATATTTGGCCTTTTCAATATTTATTTCAGTGTATCACGATGTTTACCTCAGTCTTTCTGCAACTGTGCGATATGGAAAATATTGATAGTTGTGCGTGGTGCAAATGATTTCATCATAACGGTAAAATGTAGAACCGAAACAGTCTTTGAATTAAAAGTATCGAACCAATAAATATCAGTTAGAATATTCTGGAGAACCGAACTAAAAAAGAAATAACTTTGATACAATTTTAAAAACTCGAAATGTAACTTTGTGAAACCAATGGGTAACCCCTTGTCTACGGGAAAGCAAACACCGTTCCAATTTTACTACTATAATTTTATTTTCACATATTAACCCCCCACCAAAAAAAAATCCTAGGTACGTCCTTGTGCTCAGTTCTTAATTTTTCTTCAAGCCACTGAAAATAACTTCTTGACGGTTGTTGCCTTCCTGGATATCGCTCTGAATAAACTAGTTCAGCGGCATAAGAATTTTTACCATAAATAAGAAGCATGTCAATTTGTTCGGTTCGTGAATAACGGGACATTTTTTGAATATTCCACTAACAGATTTAAATTTCCAAACCCTTTTGAAATGGCAGAATCAAAAACACTACTTCGAACGTCAAAATAATATGCATAGCAGCATTCGTGACAGCTCTCATTTCCAAGTTTCCAACAAGTTAGCTCATCTTAATCAGCTAACTTGTTAACATTTTGATTGGAATGATTATTGCAATGGAATGATTACACTCAATAGCACAAACATTGCAGCAAATTCACACTCATTGGTTTAAAATTAAGCAAAATGAATTTTTCTTTGTTCAACCTGTTTATAGAAAACAAAAGGAAAAAGTATAATAGAAACGAGATCAAGGATATATTGTTCTATAGTTGATTCATGGTTTTCCCATAATAAATATGAGTTTTGTCAAGTATCGGAATTGTAAAAAATTCTGAGCGGAAAGCTTCACTTCTCAACTTTGACACCTTGCATCTCGAAAACTAGTTGGCAGATTTTTTTATGCCTATTGACACTTTTACAAAGAAAGTCAGATTTTATAACATACCAAAAATTCAGGGAAACTTAACAGAAATCCATCTTAAATAGGGTTGGTGTGAGATCATTTATTTTTTGCAAAAGGTATTCAAAATAACTGAAAATAAAATTTCAGCTTCAACACTCTGTATTTCCGAGAAGGAACATTTGCTGACACAAATCCATATGAACTTTTTAACTTGAAATTAGTCAAAGATTGTCCCTTTGAAGTTTGTACAAATACTTAATAACAACTCTGTATAATAATAGAGTAAAAAGGTGGGAAAGGACTATCACTTATGATGTTACAATCTATGGAAGGAAAATAACTCGGTTTAATTCTTCCTTGATAGTTTAATAATCAGTACAAAATTATATTTAAAAAATAATAATCAGGTACACAAAAAAAAACACTTAGAGAAAATAATTAGTTAGATGTGCAACCCTGAAGATGTGCCGGGTACGGTATGGTAAAAAAGCATCCGAGTTTGAAAGCTGCAGTCAAATTAAAAAAGTTTCTCTCAAGGTGGCGTATAAAGCTAGAAACGAAGCTTGCCCAGAACACAAAGGGCACAATAAGCCTTCATGTGTACAGTGCATTCAGTTATCGGTGTGATGGACGAGTCCAAAATCTAATCAATCCCTGAAAATTGTTAGGGGAGATATTCTTCACTTCTTGGAAAGCATTCGTACGACTGGTCCATTCAGATTGGCGTGCAACTTATTTTGCTTATTCTGCCGCTAGTGTATTTCTTTCTGATCCTTTGATATGTAGATCACCTTTACCAAAATCCTAGGAATCTATAACTCATTACATTTTGTAACCCCTTTCAAGAGCATCTTGGAGGAAATGATTTGAAAAATCACTTCGGAGTTTCATGACTAGCTTAGCAGCCATATCACTTTTCTCAAAGGGAACCTTGTTATTCTAGACAAAGATGAGAGCACCAGTTTTATTCTTCTCTTCCTCGGTCTGAATTGGAAGACATTTCGGTGTTTCCTCGACTCCACCCATTGTGGGAGAGGCATTTCAGGTGTCCCATAGTTATTTTTTCTTTCTGCAGGACGCTATTGTGTCCAGCAGAAATGTTCTGAGTCCGTTCAAAAAACTGATAGACTGATCCACATTCTAATCAATCCCTGAAGATCGTAACATAACAGTTCCTTCACTCCTTGGTTGCTGTAAGCATTTGAACGAGAGGTCCGTCCAGATTAGCATGCAGACTTACCTCACCGTGCCTGGCGCTAGCGTATTTTGTTCTGACCCTTTGACATATAGATGACTTACTTTTCACCAAAATTTTAGCGAGGCTTACTATGACGTTTTCTATATCCGAATATTCGTACTTCGTGTGCTGGACCAGAGTAGGTGTCCATAGACTCGACAAGTCCATAACGTCGTTCATGATCCCCATCGATAAACAGCAAGCCGCGGCAGCTTGCAATGAAGGATTCACGTGACTCATATCATATTCCATCAACACCAACTCTAGAATGAACTTGCCCAAGGAGTGGTGAATGATGGAAACCCGGGCAATCTTGTAGTACCTAATCAGAAAGTGGACTGAGAGAGGTCGTCCGAGGCTATGATCTAGTTGCCTCAGTATTTTTTTCTCCATTGTCAGAATCTGCGCCTTGGAAAATTTCCACTCACAAATACGCCGCAAATCCGCAAAATCCGGAACAATCATCTCCTCATATTTGGAGGCTATAAGCACAGATGCTGTGCACACAAGCTGAAGGGTGTCTTGTCCTACTTTCAAATTATCTTGTAGATACCTATCCACAATAGCCACGGTTAGATGAAGCGTTTCAAGATATAAATAATATTGTTCCTGTACTCCAACGCACCAATCGACCAGGATCGCCCTCATGCAAGGTTGTGTGTCGTGGCCGTCTAGAAAATGTTCTCGAATGGGGAACTCTTCTTCCACGATCCTCAGGTAGTTGAAGATGTCTTCTACATACTCAGTTACCATGGCTGGGTCGTCCTTGAAGGAATCCAGCTGTTTGGCTGAGTAAGACATTTTAGAACCCATTCTAGGAGGAGATTTGAATGCATCTTTGATTAGGTGGTTAGAAAAATCAGTTTGGAGTTTGGTGATTGTCTTATCAACCATATCACTTTTCTCGAAGGGGAGTTTGTTGTTATCGACTAGGATGAGTGCACCTGTTTCTTTTTTCTTTTCCTCGGTTTGGAAAGGAGGGCGTTCGGGCGTTTCCTCGACATCGGGAGTTATGGGAGGCCGTTGAGGTGTCCGATAACACCAAATGTCGTCTTCATCATCAGGTATGAGAGCCATTCTGGAAAAAAAATTATTATGTATTCTATTTGTGGAACACCAACAATTCTTTCAAAAATATACTGTTACATGATAAAAATCGAGAAAAATACAAGGAAAATGAATATCCTCTGTTAATTCATCCCGTCTATGTTGTAACGGTGGGCCAAAGAATACTACAATTTTTTTCGTAGTAACAATAAATGAGAAAACTGTTAATACGTAAAACCAATCAAATGGAAAATCGATCATTTATCATAATAACTTTATATAAAACTTAAATATATCAGAATGAAATGTATAGAACTGATGTTTGATCCGAAAAGAAAACAAATTATCCGAAAAAAAATGTAGTATCGAAATGTTTATAAAATGATAAAACGATCAGAATCGAAATCCAGCAGAAATTTTGGCGAATAATATACTAGTCTGGCAAAAACTTGCTCTATTAGCTCTTAGATGGCGCTAACTTCTAGTGGAACAAATCGAATCGCCTGGTTCGGACTCATATTGATCGTTCATTTGATTGGTTCATCCTCGATTTATTCGAGAATTCAATTGCTGTGTGGTGATTTTCAAGAATATCGAAGAAATCAGACAATTTTATTTATTGAATTTCACTGAACTCATAATCCCATTATGCTACGATCAAACATAGCAATGTCAGATCTCAATTATAACTCATATACCGACAAAATACTACCTAATACCTACCTACCATAAGAACGCTTTCGGAGGATGTAGCGTGGAGGCGGAATCATATTATTTTATACCTAATACTAGTGATAAAATTTAATGTGAACCTTAGCATTTTAGTACTATCAGGTGGTGAGACATAAATGAGAAGGAATTCAATGGAAATATGAGAATTTTTTTAAGTATATTAACCGCACGCTACGCCATCTCTAAGATAATTGATCAACCGGCGTTTCGCTATGCTATAACCTCTCTAAGTACTGAAAATTTTCGGTTCTTTACTTTTCTGTATTAGCATTTATTAGTCTGATGATTTGTGATATGCCCATTTTAGGTCTTTTGGCATACTGATTCGACGATTATAATTCCTTTGACTTTGACTTTGCAGACTTACAATATTCTTTTATTATATTTCATCATTTTTATGAGATATTGTTTCTGTAATTTGACGGTTTCATCGAATATCCGTCTTCACATTTGTGTTTATTCTCATTTTATGGTATTACAGATATACCGTCTTGTGATTTTTCAGTTCATCAAATTTTGGTTCTTCAAAAGTCTGATGTGATCATTTCTGATTCTGGGATAATTCGTTTTTGATGAAAATTGGTTATTGTAATGTTTTGGTTTTAAGAAGTTATTTTTTTCCTTTCTAGTTCGATTCTCCATAAAATCGTTACTGAACTTTGTTAGTTCGATACTAAATCATAGTCTATTTCAGATCTATATTTTACCGTTTTTATGTATTATATATAATCTCTTGTAACGATGTAGGTAACGTTTTCAACGAATTAAAGAAATTTGTTTTTCGAAACGCACTAAAAACCTGATTCAAGTTAAAAGAAAATCGAATGACATAGCAATTAACTATAAAGACATTCTGAAGATGGAAAGCTTTTTCTAAGTGAGAAACAAAGACCATCTACAGTTCCTGTGGCAATGTTCACTTCAATTTTAACCACCTTGTTGTCTCTTTTTCAGATTTTATCAAACTTAAAGTCTTAATTTTCGTGTTTTCTTGAATAAAACTAATGTATTTGTATAAAATTAGTCAAAAACAAAAAATCGGAAGTTACGCGAAATAAACATTCAATTAACAATTTGGTTTTAAAGACCTACAGTAAGTAATTAAGTAATTTATTCGGTTGATCGTGTGAAAAACTGGAAACAATATCTTAGAACTAAGACAATATAGCAGGTTATATTCATATATTATAATAATTGTTATAGTAATAATCCACGAGTGTCGTAGGTGATAGTACAACACTCGTAGTGCCGCGTTATGCCTATCACCTACGACACTCGTACGGTATTGACGAGATAGCGGTGTTGCCTTATGCTCCGGTTGATATTGAGTCCGTTGTGGAGAATGAGAAGTGCCAAATCTATTGGAACCACTCATTCCACACCATCAGACAAATACATGCCAATAAGCCTGATTTAGTCCTCCTCGACCATCAAAGTTGAACGATAGTCAGAGTTTTCCTCCTGGCGAAACGAACATCGTCCGAAAAGAGAAGGAAAAACCTCGGATCAAGTAACACAACCTAGATGAGTAATACTCAAATAGAACTGAAGGTAACATCTTTTCATAATGATATCCCTCAAATCATGACTTTATTGCCATGTCGCAATTTTTTAAAGATATAATAAGCACGTCAGCTAGATTTTAATATCTGTCGGGTATATTCATGGCAACAAAAAATCAAAAATTGTGCCTTGGATGAAATATATAACAATAAGAAGGCAATTGAAACGTTCATTGCAGCTTGTTGGGACCATGTAAAAACGATAGTATTTCCATCGCCGAATGAAGATTCTTCGTTGTCGATATAGTCTTGTCAGTACGACAACGCTGCATTTGATATTTGACAGAACAATCATTTGAAGCTACCAGTGTCCTAACTATCGAGAAAGGGAAACCAAATTGGAAAAGAGAAAAATGAATGAATTATTAAAAAAACATGTCAATTAGAGCATCGGCTGTTCTCACAATCCTGTGAAGATTATTTCATCATAATTTCACGTTTCCATTCCATATTGGGTTTTCATTATTTCTATTTAATTGAACCTCAATATTTCTGTTAACAACGCACGACACTGCCGTTGGGGGAAGATGTCCCTTACACTAGGTTATGTTATTTGATCGGAGGGAAAAACGGGTAAAATATCGAGAATTTGAAGGATCTATTTTTCAATTTTCGAAAGTTCATGCATATCAACAAATTTTGTAAAAATTTCCAGCCGGCTTTTTTCCTTGTTCTCGATTTATAATGAAATAAACATAAAAAATCATCTAATTTTGAGGTTTTTTATTATTTTTTGCTCCCGTCCCAGAATTTACAGTATATATTTTTCAATTTGTGAAAGATCATGCTCTTCAACACATTCTGTAGAATATTCCAGCCGGGTTTTTTCCTTGTTCTCATTTTAAAATGAAATAAACGAAAAAAATCACCTATTTTCGCGGTTATTTATTATTTTTAGCTTCCGTCCCGAAATTTGAAGAATCTATTTTTCTATTTTCGAAATTTCATGCTTTTATTTATTGAGACTCAATAGACTATTTAAATTTCAAATATTTTTTAGATGTGCCATTGGTGGAGAAGTGACGTAATCGGCATTTTTTTTTTTAATTAAACCATATATCATTAGAAAGCTTATTTTTGCTCATTTCAACAGTACCAATATTTCGTATTCGTATTTAATTGTCCGCCTCTGTCATTCACTCACCAATTTCTTAATTTGTTAAAAGAAAATCTCCATTATTATGGATAAACCATATTTGTGCATCATCCAAAACATTTTAATACCTAACCCCTAATATGCTTGTTCTTTTGAATTATTATCAGATTTACCCTTCACCGTCATAGGGTGACAAATACCTGGGATCCATTGTTATGGAAAAATCTAATTTGTGCACCTACCTATCGAGATAGTTGAATAAATATTGGTACTACTGAAATGAATAAAAAATTGATACCAAACATGAAATATGGTTCAATTTTAAAAAAATTCAGAGCAAAATACCTTTCAACTTTCATACGATTTTTTTTTGATAAACTGAGAAAAATAAGCGGGTCCATACTTTTGACTAATTCTGTTATATTATCTTAACAAATAATTTGACGAATCAAATAATTGAATTGTTAAAAAAAGTTCTAAGGAAATAATTTATTAAAATGAATAATGCATCGAACAAAAAGTACATTCAACTTTATTCGAATTAGAGGAAGTAGTTTTGGTACACACCAATGGGCACATTTTTGCACCATAATCAATTTTTCCAACGGGGGTCGTTTCTAAACTCTTTCAAGAGTAGCTCCCAAAAATAAGGAAATCGTAAGATTTCAGTTCTGAAATAATCAGCGTTATTATGTTATAGTTAATTAAAAAACTTAAAAAAAAAATTGTTGGCGAATTATTGTTCATTCGATTCGAATTGGTGATCCAGCCTATGTTCGACGAAATGAAACTTGTGAACCAGATTATATGGTTTCGATGGAAAAATTTCGGTACGCATTCTTCAGAAATTTATCATCTTTTAATATACCCTGAAAAAACCGACAACTAAACAAATTGATATTGTCATAGATCACTAGATTTCTGAAAAATAATTACTTATTTATTTTTAAGTTTATAACTCATATGTAAATATTTTTTCATGAAACATTCAATCAGCTATACCTAAACCTGAAAAAGAATGGAACTTGATGTACCATTTGGGGTTTGCTTATAATTCTGTAGTGTACTTGACTAGTAACAAATAATACGGAAGTAGAAGACATGCATTTACTTCATTAAATCACCACTGTTAGGCAAGTTTCCACTGCGTTTTTATTCTGTATTGTATAATTCTTATAAGGATAACATTAAAATTGGATTTTCATCAAGTATACATTTAAAATAATTGCCGGTCGTCGCTTGGCGTCACCTGCGACTGATCCAGTAAAGTTCTCTATTATGTACTCGTTACATAAATTCATACAAAACTCTTCGCCTCCATGACGACACGAATCCAGAACCACATACGCATAAAAATTATTAGTTGTTTAGACTCACCTTATCAATTATTTTACCGCACAAGCTTAAGAACCTAACACTAATGACCTTGGACAAATTGTTGAAAACTATAGGTAAATCTAGCTCCTATAACTCACACTGATCAATGATCTCTATGGAAATTGGGTTTATATGCATATGGCAAGTTTTGGTAAGAGGTGTGGTATGAATGAAGGGGTTGATGAAATTTGAAGAACGTATTTTCATGTTTACCAATATACAAAGAAAATAGAATTCAGAAATATTGATCTAATAAGATCTAAGTACTACTGTTGTCATAATCTGAAAGTTTATCAAAATGTTTAATTCCATTCGAATGTGACCATGAAATTTAGGCAACCCTAATTTCATGCACGTGTGTTAGTACCGACCCTATTCCCAAACATAGTTTGTCGCGTGTGGGTATTCTCTTTGTCGAACAAAATCTGAATATTCTTATTCTCGAATGTCGCCTTTGCACATTTTTCACTAAGAAATCGACAACTTATGTCAAATGTAAGAATTTCGAAAATTGCATAACTTTTTCCAAGATCTTTGTCAAATACAACAAACACACTGGACATTTGAGATTACGCCACCAGTATATCAAAATCATATTCACGCCATTCACTGTCGCCATATTATCATACGACAATACCAACTACCCAGTGTCACCAACGGTTAAAATTAAATAAAACCGAGGAAAACAAGAATATTGAGAAAGGATACAGAAGCGTGTGATCGAAAGAGGTTGGTTGTTAGGTTATCACTTGTTTAATTTGGTTTGAAGTTAGTGTATTTCAGAAAAATTAAATGGGTAGATATGAGTATCAGCTTGCACCTGAGCTTCAATAATAAAACCATTGGCAAAACACTTTTAACTATACATACAATGACCTGGTAGGTAACCTTTCAACACTGCCTTCTGTGGACTTCTTATTGTATTTCTATATGCCATGTTTGGATATTTTACGAAATAGCTATTTTCTAAAAGCGTGCGTGATTCACCCTGTATCTGCACGCAATTTAAGTTTGAATGAAAAAATTCGATACGATTGGAAAATTACCAACTCGGTTATCGAATTTTCTTCAGTTTAACTAAGAAACAGATTATATTTACATATATCAAATCTGAATAAAACAACATTGAGACATTTATATTACACTTCATTAATATTTCAGGTGGAGTATTGTGAAATTCCTTATTCCATTCGATTTTTCACTCATTAATTTAATTTGAATTGAAACTTCTCAGAAAATAATTATCACGGATGCCATCATTTACATCTCTGTCACTGACAGTTTTGAAATCCACGATCATCTATGTCGTTTAGTTCGATTACGGAGTAGTATTCCGTACCTTGTTATAGAATGATAATACATGCAAAACACATAATGAGCAAGTGTTTCAGAATGAATATTCTAACTCAAGAGTAATATAATGTGTTTTTTTCTGTTATTGAAAATGATTTCGGAGTCACTATATTCTTCAATAGTTGTAGAGAGTAGGTAGTATATTACGTTACTAATTTGAAATGGCACTTTCCACCCAAGTAATGCACACTATTTTTCCGACGACCACCAATTAATGTATAATTGCAAAAAAAATTAGTGTTCACTTTATTTTGAGAATTTGATAATTTTACAAAGATAATTGAACAATATTACTGGTTAGAATTGTAGAAATTAAAAGTTATATTATTATTATTGCAATTATTAAATTTTAATGGACTTTGCAATGAGGAGTTAGACAAATTCCTCTCTGTTATTTGTGCACTATGACAGTAAAAGACTCGATGTCAGTTTCTCGAAGAGGCGGAGTGACGGCTATCGAAGTACTGCTGATGGCACCCATAATTTTATTGGCAATATTTAACCTTTTAGTATATTCAATATATTCTTCTGCGACTTTGGATGATTTCTAACCCTCATGTCGTTTCAGAGAAGTTAGATTGATCTCCTCCTGCATCTACTAATATAGTAGCAGAAGAACGGCGAAATGAGTGCCCCAAGTATTTTTCAGGATCCTTTATATTTAAAAATTTAGCCGCTACTCTAGGTATATTTTGTTAATGCCCACTACTTGTTTTGTGCATTTTTGGTCTCTATTATTAAGAAAAAAGCGTGTTTCGGTAGTTGGCGGTCTTCGATTGGCATATTTTTTATATATGCTATAAAAGTTTCCATCAACAGTGAACTTGCGACAGCATTTATTTTTTGTATTATTAATTTGAATGACAGCCACAGTCCCCAAATCTTCAATATTATTTATACCTAACTGGGTACGTTCTTGCTTGTGACATGCACCACATATACCCATAACCAACGCAACCTAAAAAATATATAAATAAATGTATAGACTTTGTTCAAATACCGATGACTTACCTTTTGTAAGTAAATGAATCTCATCGGAAGCTTTATTTTTAAATTCACAAATTTCTTGTTGCTTCAAAATTTTAGCTTTTCTCGGTTTATATCCGTCACTTTTTCTTTTTTAAAATGCCTTAAGTTCACTTTATTTGGTGATATCTACATTGTGGTGAATGGAAAGTTCACCCATGTATGCAAGCAAAACGTTTTCAGAAAAGGAGCTTCTCATTTCCTTATTTCTTCGCCACGAAAGAAAGTGATCATAAGCGTATTCGTACCTTCTTTTGGACTTTTCAGGCAGTAAATTTAGTGACGTTAATTTTGCGGCCTCTTCAATTTGAGGTGGAGTACATTGATCATCACTATTAATCTCTGCAACCATGTTTTATGGAATTTTAGATACTATCACGGTTTTGTATATAATAACAATGATGCATATACAAAACCGACACTTCTAAAGTTTATATGACGTATCTATAAGTGAAACTCGATTCACTTGTAAAATATTTCGATTTGTAAGTCAATTCAAGGGTCTTGTTCTTGGTGTTGAAGAGTCACTGGTTTCATAACATTATTTACTATAATATGTTGCAATAGTTCCTCTGAATTTGTCAATTAAATAAAAAATAAACAATGAACAGAATATTATTTCAAACATTCATAACCAACAACCCACAAAAAATATACAGTGCATTCCATTTAAAACGAGCCACCCTGAATAACTTTTTGAACAATGATTTTTTATTGAACAAATTTATGGACACTGGATCTGTTAACGATAAAAAGCATAACTGTTCAGGAGTTGTCAACGATGAAGCTATTTCTATTGCAGTTTTAGGGCAAGTTGGACTGATGGAAATTACGCAATCTCATACTCGAGAATCAGGAATCAGTCGCACAGATGTTTTCAGGATCCTTCATAAGTACAAATTTTATATAAGATTAGACTGTAGTTCATGAATTGAACGAAGATGATTTCGAGTTTTGTGAAAGTCTCACTGAACGGATCACTTGCATCAGAATTTCTTGCATAAAATTTGTTTTTCGGACGATTAGTTTGAATGGAGAGGTAAAGCGGCAAAATTATCGATATTGGAGTGATACAAATCCTAATTTATACCGTCAAGTTCATACCCAACGACCTCGAAAACTGAATGTTTTGGCAGGAATTTTAGGTGACCACATCATAGGACCCTTTTTTATCGATGGTAATTTGACTGGTGAGAAATATTTGGATATGTTGGAGAATCGAATAATACCGTGCATCAATAGGGCAATTGAGGAAAAACGACATAGATTTTCAGCAGGATGGTGCACCTCCTCATTATGCAGCTCCAGTGCGACAATTTTTGAATGATCCTTTTCCTGGTCGCTAGATTGGCAGAAGAGGTCCTACAGAATGGCCACCAAGGTCTCCGGATCTCACTCCTTTAGATTTATTTCTATAAAGTCATTTGAAGTTTGAAGTGTATGAGATAGAATCATCAACATTAGAAGATTTGAGAGAGAATATCATGAGACATTGAAGAGAAATAACTACCGAGATTCTCAACCATGGGAGGGCGGCAATGAAAACTCGTTTGTACTATTGTATGAAAGTTGGTGGAAACGTTTTTGAACATTTACTTTTAAAAATTTGTTTCTTCTCATTGTCATCAGATTTTGATTCAAGAATTTAATAAAAAAAAATTTTTTTTCTGATTTATTGCTTCCATATTTGTCACTAGAACGAATTTTTCGAAATGTGGCCTTCTGTATAATTGTTGACTTATTTTTTATTTTTACTGCAAATAATTATTTCAAAAGTTATTCAGGGTGACTCGTTTTCAACTCAAATAATTTGTAGCTCCCGAACTATAAGCGTCAGACCATATTTATTATATTTTTTTGAAATCTTCCCACCATGGAGCATCTGATAAAAAGAAACAATATAGGGTGATCCATTAAAAAAAATGGTGACATGCTGTTGGGGTGCGATAGGGAAAGTTAGATCAAATTTGAGTAAGTCAAAATGTGTACCCTTGTATACTATTGTTGACGTGTTTTTTAATTTTTCCTGAAAAGCATTGTACCAACAGTTATTTAGGGTTGCTCGTTTTGAATGGAATGCACATCGGAAGTAGGTAGGTATTATACAAAACCAAAAAGTATGTGCCCTTTAACGTCCGAGAAAATTATAAAACGTTAATTTCCCAAATTATGAATTGAATTTCATCGATAATCAAACTTGGTTCAAAACTTGGATTGTTCAAAATATTACAAAATGCTCCCTGGCCTCAACCGTCCACTAATAAAGTTGTTCTTACTCCAGATTCACATTGTCACATGTCAAAATAAGGACCCCTCAATTACTGCCTGACGTTATCATTACCTGCAATATCTCTCTATTAATCGTAAACCAGTCCCGTTTTAAGTAAGAGACAATTTATAAAAATATTCAATATTTAAGATTCTATGAATGCTGATTGGTTCTTTGAATAAGATTCTTGAATGATAAATCTTTTTATAAATTAACCCTAACTGTTCAACTAGGAATATTAATCTTTTTTTTTCTACTCTCCCTTATCAAGTTTCATGCGAGAAGCCAACTGTAGCATCTGTGGCACAAGTTCCTTCGCCAGATTTTCGAATGGGTCGCTTCGCTTCGTGAACCTAATAAACCCTTCCATTTTGTATTGATATTTTCCAAGTTGAACAGGAAAGGTGTGGAACGGGTTCAATGGAACTGTGTTTTCCGATTGTTGAAAATGATATCTGAAGGGCATAAGGTTACTACACGAAAATCAAAAAACAAATAGGTATGAAACTAAACGGTTTTTAGACATCAATGGAGCCTGACAATTTGCAAGAATTTGGTGAAGCGGCAGTAGGAAAATGAAAATAGCGAGAACGAGCATTTTTGGGCATTTTTCGAATTTCGAAGTATCAACAAGACAAAGATATCCAAGCAAACATGATACTTTTGACAGTAAAGTGAGTCGCATAAAGTTAACTGATTCCAACCGTTTTACACAAAAATTTGACCTTCTCATAACCACAAACATATCCTTTTTTTAGTAACTTTCATTCTCGCGGTAAGTTGGTCTCTTGGAGTCTGCGCCGGCGAATATCCAAATATGAGCAAATAACTCCCCCTTCATTTATATGAGCAATTGTTCAATTTTCGCAATTGTTACAAATAATTACAATTTTAATTGATTAATTTTACGCCTTTATACCAAAAAATCAATAAGCGCCAATGTGTTGTTGACCAAATTGAAAATCAATAAAATTTCTTCTGTAATAAATGTAATAACAAATGGCGGAAATTGAACAAATTAATTAATTAATTCAAAAGCCTTTTGGGTGACTTTTGATCAAAAAATTCATGTATGAATATTAGTTATGTTAGTTAGTTTGTATCCCTGTGATTTGCTTTTCAAAAAGCTCGTTAGTTTGCCATATTTTGAAATGTCGATTTTTTTATAAAGTTGAATAGTCGAGCGAAGCATCCATAGCGACGATTACGTTTTATTCTTCAAAAAAGCTTCCCTATTCTGCAGGGAAAACTGACAAGTGTCAAAATTTGTTTGAACATTTGCTAAAAATGTATCATACCTGTGCCAACCAAACAAACAACCTGCTTTGACCAAAATGTAAAAAAGTCACTGTCAAGTCATTCTGATGGCCTCGTAGTTTAATCTTTCTCGCGTGACTTATTTTCAACATAACACACTAGTACCATAAATAACTATTAATTTTCTTTTTTCTGTTTTTTTACTACCCCCATGATACTGTTAGGTTATGCCTAGTCACAGAATGACGCGTTCATTGTGATATCTCATAGCCATTGAGTTTTGTGATAATTCCATAAAGCCGCTTGAAGAAGGGGACAGTTTTGTCGAAATTTCATTCTAGGTGTGGTCACACTGAAGAAAAGGAAGAGATGACAGGTAGACAAATTATTCCACTAATGACGTCCTTTATGGCATATATGTCTAATTTTCGCATTCTTTCATACAGTACAGCACATAACAGGTTACAGTTACAGATATACATATTTCATATAATTATCGCTTATCAAAAAATATCCATTTGAATAGTGTGGTTTTGAGTGTGTGTAAATACAACTTGTTTTAAAAAATTTTCAGGTAGATATGTAAACTTCTGTAATAGGTTCTTTTAGAAATATAGGGAGTCAGAAATTTTCATTTTCCAAAATTGACATCACAGTTTGACCACGGTGAATGACGATACCTGTCATTCATTTCTTCTTTTCGAATGATAAGTAGTCCTTCAGTTTTGGGTGTATTTCCATAAACCAATTAGACAATATCAGTTCCTTATTGGTTATATCCAGACTTATATACCAACTTTATGGTAATATGAAGAAGAAATTGCTTCGTTATTTACGTTGCAATTAAGAATCATTTCTATCATTTTTTACGAATTTCTATAACGATTTTTTAAAGCAGTATTAGAGTTATTGGAATAAAATATTTATATCTAGCATTTTTTGTTTCAGAATGGCTCTTCTTAGACAGCGAATCAACCAGGAAAAGGCCAGTTCGAAGTTTGTAGGAAAATTAATTCCAGTACGAATAGTTACGGACGTCCAGAAGAGGAAAGCTCTTTGTGAAGTCGGAAATAGACAGCCAAATTTACAGAAAAATATCCCAATCAAGAAAAATGGCGTCCCGCCGGAACGGAAACCAAATCCAAATGACAAGCCCCTTGCAAAGACTGAGCACCCCACAAAAAATTTCCCTGCTCGAAAGGTAGGATATTTGAGAGGTACTACTGGTGTACTCCCTATCGAGGAAGATATGGAAACATCGGATATGGCCATCAACAAAGTTTCTCAACCACAGAATGATATCATAAACCATATCCACGCTGGAATTAAGGATAGGAGAAGAGACTGTGTAAAATCTCATTCATCGAAGCAGCTTGCTGTGATCGACCCCGATGAAGGTTCGAAAAGTGACCCTGCGATGGTGTGCGAATATGTGGAGGACATTTTTAGTTACTTGAGGACCATGGAAAATAAGTTCCCAATTCGGAAAAACTTCTTGGAGGGCCAGCAGATATCTCCCTCCATGAGAAAAATACTGATCGATTGGATTGTTGACGTCCACATGAATTTTGGACTGTTGCTGGAAACGCTTCATCTGTGCGTTGCCATTATAGACAGGTACTTACAAGATATTAAGAATGTGGGACGAGAAAACCTTCAGCTAGTCGGGATTACTTCGTTGTTGATCGCAGCCAAGTACGAAGAAATGTACATTCCGCCGTTGTCGGATTTCGTGTATGTTTGTGACAATACTTACTCCAAGAAGCAGATTTTATCAATGGAGCTCGTCATCGTGAAACAACTGGACTGTAGCTTCGGACGGCCCTTGTCGGTGCACTTTTTAAGGAGGTACAATAAGGTTGCACAAGTGCAAAGCATCCACCACTCTTTGGGCAAGTTCCTGCTAGAGCTGGCACTGTTGGAATATAAATTTAGACACGTCAATCCTTCACTGCAAGCCGCCGCAGCTTGTTGTTTATCGATGGGGATCATGAATGAGGTTATGGACCTGTCGAGTCTATGGACACCAACTCTCATGTACTACACGAAATACGAATATTCGGATATTAGAAACGTAATAGTGAGTCTTGCTAACATCCTAGTGAAAAATGAATCTCCAAAGTTTCAAGCGATCAGAGAGAAATACGCTAGTTCCAGCCAAGGAAAGATAAGTTTGAATCCACAAGTGCCAAAAAGTAACGGGATTGTCCAATTTTATTCTCCTTATTTAGTTTGAATTATTGTTTTATCAAATGTGTATTATTTTTGATTAGAATTTATTTTATTATATATACAGCTTATACGAAACTGTCATATTTTTCATATTTTACTATTGTATTCTAATTGTTCAAATAAAATATAATATATCTTATAATGTAGTTATTTTCACCCAAACTTTAATTATTATATATGTTTAGACGTTTTTGATGCTTTTTTTAATCCCGGGTGGCTACGGAATATCTCAGTTATTGTAGGAAGTAACATCAACTTTCTTATTTTAAATGGAAACGTTTTACATGAAAATATCACCAGAGTCAATAAATGTATTGACGCTGAGGGAATGTATGGTTTCCATAGCCAACTTTTCAATTTTTGGCTTTCATTTTGCTTCCACGGCCTACTCGGTGAATTTCAATAATATTATTTTTCTGATGTAGTTTCAGGTTAGATACCAACTTGTGATATGTCATTAGAAAGGGAATTGAATGCTGAATAAAGCGAAAAAAAAATAGGGTTTCCATTTAAAATAAGAAAGTTGATGATACTTTCGGTCAGACCGGAAGTTAACTCCGACATGTCAATATGCTCAAATTCTAGCTCTTATGTCATTATATCGTCGCTCCAAATTTCACAAACCTACTACATACAATAACTGAGATATTCCGTAGGCAATACTTCCGTAGCCACCCGGTATAGCAATATAATTCTGAGCATTAAGTTACTTAGTTTTACGGTGGCTTGGTTTGTTTGAGGTTTGAATCTAGTATACTGCGATCCCGTTTGAAAATACGAAATTTTCTACTTTTTCGATGCTCGCTATTGGTATCTCGTAAACTGTGTGAGTTACAGTCGGTTGAATGTGCAAAAATTTACGTGTTTACGGCCAATTAACACCCTTTGAGTGGTGAATTTAATGACTATATAATAGTAAATTAATAGCTAATAATACTTCACTGTTCGTTCACTAATTTTTAACGCGTTTTAAACCAAAATGCCTTTTTCTAATGAAGAAAAACGAGACATCATAAGGATCATAAGGATAATCGAAATTCAAAAAGGGCTTGTGAGCGCTATTTGTTGGAATATCCAGAACGACGGCAGCCGCATCATAGTTATTTTGCTATAATTGATAATCATTTGGATCAGTACAGAAGTCAAGGGTTAAATATGGAAATCGATCCAGAAAACACTGTAAGTTTGAAAACTATTACAAAGTAGAAAGTAAAATGAACAATATTAAATTATTTTTTGAGGCAAATAAAAATCCTCGTGCTTCAGTTTAGAGTTTTCTCAGACGGGATAAGATCACCGAGACTAAGAATTTGGAGAACTTTAAATAAGCGTGGATATAACAAAATTCATAATAGTCGAACACCTGCTATGCTAAGAGACTTTTGTAACTGGTCGCAAAATAGAATTAATGAAACGACTTCCTAAATAAAACTATATAGACAGATGAATGCAGTTTTTCAACAGATGAACTATTTAATAGACATAACGAACCCTATTGGTCAATAGAAAACCCAAGGAGAAATCAAGAAGTATGAGACCTCAGTGACGACGATCATTCCAAGTATGGGTCGGTATGTGGCATAAAAAAATTATCGGTCTGTTTTTTCTTGAAGGAAATGTAACTTCTGATAGATATGCAGAATTAATAAGGACCAATATATTGGATTCTTTAATGGAAGAACCTTTGGACGTATTACGTGAACTATGGTGGCAACATAATGAGAGACATGTTAAAAATGTATTAAATGAATTGTTTCTTAATAAATTGATTCGAAACCAAGGTCCCGTACGTTGTCCAGCTAGAAGCCCTGACCTAAACCCTCTAGACTTCCTTCTTTGGGGATTTCTCAAACACCGTTTTTATTAAAACGCTCCACGAACCTTGACGTTTTACGACAGGGCCTAATGGGGAATATCGGGGTTATCCCCGCAAGGAACATTCAGCGTGCCATCTATAAAATTGACAGACTGACACGAAAATGCATTCAAGCAGGAGGATATTTGCTTTAACTTTCATTATTCAATTTTATTGTTGTCGTTTTACTTTTTTGGAATGATTGAAACTATATGTCGAGTGTTAAAAATTACACGTTACACATCGAAAAATGTACAAAAATATTTTTTTTTAAGATGAAAATAATATTTTTTTTACGAATCCAAGAACAGTTACTTAATTTCCCAAGTCACTATTGGTTTGTTTGAAGAAATATTTTGTTTTGATTCTAGTGTAGGTACTGCTATTATAACAAATGGCATAAAAAAGGGAATGAAAAATAGACATTATATCATTAACCAACAGATTCCAAGCCTGGAGAAATAATTCCCCAAAAGGTAATTTTGTTTTTTTTTTTATCTAGAGATATCATTTTTCAAAATAGCAAGTGAATAAATTTCGATATTTTCTTCAGTATCATGAGATCTAAAACCCCATCACGTTGGATTTCGGTACCACATCAAGTACGGACCTGTAGATTTTTTTTACATTGTTTGTGAATTTCCTCTTTTCTGAAAGTATCATTTTAGGAGAGCTCGACACCTATGCGTTTTTCTCTGAACCAGAAATTTCGGGACATTTCAGTATTTTAAACTTTTTATGCAATCTCATAGATTGTTTTGTCAATTTCGAATGAACTAAGTATAATTTGATTACTGAGAAAAAATATGATATAGGTGAAAAGTCTCACGAAAACTAGCCTTACTTTCCAACAAAAGTGTCACACAGCATAATAATAAAATGATAACAATGAACAAACAATCCAGAATATCTCTTTTTTTGCTGCAAATGCATCCTTCGAACACGTGAAAAAATACTTCAGAGCCTTGAATTTGGTTACTATAGAAGCGTAGAAGGGCTTGATCCGTCATAGTTCCGACTTTAATCTCGAAATTTCGACTTCAATCTATAAATTTCGACTTAAATCTCGAAATTTCGACTTCAATCTCGAAATTTCGACTTTAATCTCAAAATTTCGATTTTCATCTCGAAATTTCGACTTTAATCTTGACATTTCAACTTTTAACCTAGAAATACACTACAAAATAAGCAGTGAGTCGACAGGTTGTACTTTGGGTATAGTCTATGAGTATATATGAGGAAAATTAGTTGCCTCAAATTTTCCACTTTGTTGAACGGTGCGGAAAGTAGGGAATTTCGAATTTGTGTAAATTTTTCGTTTCATTCATTAGCGACAGGCTATGCCTTTGGGAACACTCAACGAGTGTTTATATGGGAGTATAATATAATTATTATTATTTATTTGTTTGAGACTCTCCGACACACTTCGAATTTTGTTCGAATTTATGCATCTGCTCTTCCCCGAGTCTGTACTGCCAAGGAATGCTGTAATCCAATAATCGTAGGGGAAATTAGTTGTCTTCTGACAGATATTTGCTTCGAATTTTCCACTTTGTGGAATAGCGTGGATAGGAGGAGATTTGACTATGCCGAAGAGCAATCTTAGGACAGAAGAATGACAACTTACAAGACCGAGAAAGAAATGATAGAAATTCTGAAGGAACAAAGAGAAATGATGGGACTTAAAATCAAGCAATAAAAACCAAAAATATTTAGACTAGGAACAAATACATACAAAGATTTAAACAGGAACAAGAAAGTTTGAAGAAGTTAAAGAGTTTGAATATCCAAGAGTGGCAATAAATAAAATGAGGTAGAGAAGACCAGAAATACAAAAAAAAATAATAAATTCCATAAAAAAAATGTGTGACAAAAAGGGTACTTCTAGTATGTCCGCCATTCTAAACGTGTCGATTTCTCGACTTGTAGGTTGGCGACAGGCAGCAATCACTAATTAAATGAGATTTTCAATGGCACCATTGTCCGACAAAATTAATAGGGCTCTTCAGCAGTCCGACGCTCCAAAGATATCGATTTGACGACAACAATGTTGGTGATAACCAGCTGTCGGACAAAAGCGGCAATTGAGAAAAAAATTTAATATTTATCGGGAAGTATCGATTGTCCGACAAAAATATTCTACTGTTTTGCCTGTTATTCTTCATTAAACGTTCTGTATGGTCTTAAACCCAAAATACAACCACCTTAAAAAATATGAATTCCATACCAGAGTAAGTAAAGTATCTACCTTCATTTTTGACAATTTTGTGTTATCAGAGGATTTGGTTTTATTTACTATTGGGTGTTTATTATTAAAAGACTCGCTACAATATTTTCATCAGCAGATTGCGATTACAAAACAAATAATTCAGATATTCCCATCTTCCCATTTCTCGATTTCTCTATAACATTTTTTAATTTAGAAAAATATTGGTGTCGAAAAATATAAAAAATTATACATTTCTCGTGAATTATATGAAACCCTCAAAAAATGAATAAAGAGCATGTTCTTGCTTATGAACACTGGGTATTGATTTTATTTCAAAACCTGCATAAATTAATTTAGATGAAATGGTATCGACTGATAATTGTCCTGTTTTGAACAGGTAATTATTGTGCATAAATTTCAGCTACCTGTCAATATCATAAACACACAAACAATATACGATATGAAAATGATTTTGTTTATTATCAATTTTAAAATACCAATACAAAGGACTTCAAAATACTAATTATTTTCTGAATTGTGTACCTGTATTACAAAAATTGTCGACACTTATAACATAATTGTGTACCGAATAACATAATAATCGAAATTATTAACCGAATTGTGTACCTGAATTTCCATAATAGTATTAGTTAGTGATAGTATTTACCTAAATTCACGATTAGGTATTACCCTGAAGGAAATGAACAAGTGAAAGGTACAACGGCATTAGTTGTAAGGCAATCAAATTTCCTCATATTTCTGTTTGAGTTAGCGTATTACACTAAAAGCGTTTTTTAATCAACAGGAAATCATTTTCTAACATATATTTTAAATCTGCTTCATAGAACAAAGCAGTATCATCAGCAAAACTAAGAACTGTCCCGCTTTGAGTAATATCTAATAAGCTATTTATATATAAAGTAAATAGTAGTGGGCCCAAAACTGTACCTTGTGGAACTTCAAAAGTAATAGTTCTCATTTCACTAATGCTGTCATTCAATGATACTTTTTTTGTCGATACGTCAAGTAACTCTTCAGGAAAACATACTGATACTGTGTGAGTAAAGTTTTGTCAGAAGTATTTTATAACTAACCGTGTCGAACTCTTTGAAGAGATTTATAAAAATACTCAAAGCTGGCGTTTTTTCATCTATTGCTCCATATATATATACGTTTTGTCAAAGAGAATAGCATCTTCCGTACATTTTCTCTCTCTAAAGCCATACTGACGATCTTAAATAATCTTGTGTACATTTAGAATACTGGTTATCCTATTTTCTATTATTTTAAATAGAGTTGAGTTCTTCATGTAGTGGCTTGATGAAACCAATCTCCAGTGACTTGGTAAAATAGGCTGAGTAGAAACAATTTTCATTTAAGAATTTCGAAAAAACGGCGATGAGATCAGATATTTTTTTCAGAGTTTTGGATCTATACCAGGAGACTTTCTAGGTTTGAGGCTGTTTATTATATTTATTATTTCTTTTCAGAAGGTGGAAATGAAAACAGCATGATTTATGAAAGGGGTATTGTCGCGATTTTATTCTCGTCATGATCTTGGGTGACTTTGTTATCATTGAAAAAGGATTCTATATTTGTGAGAACGTATATTGTAGATTTTAACAAGTGTTGTTGCTCAGTGGTCCTGGTCTATTTTACAGCCGTAGTGTGTACTTCGCGATTCTTTTAAATGTTCTGAATTATTGTTCAAGATATATCAGCTTGACCGATTTCTAGAATAAAAACACGACTAGACTACTGGACAATACACACAATATTTTTGTTACTGACTTAAAACAATCAAATATTATCACTCACCCTTTCAATAATCTGGCTGGATTAATTCATGTAGTGGACCAGAGTAGGTGTCAATAGACTTGAGAAGTTCGTAATATCGTTCATGATCCCCATTGATGAACAGCAATCTGCGGTAGCTTGCAATGAAGGATTCACGTGACTCATATCATATTCCACCAACACCAATTCTAGAATGAATTTGCCTATGGAGTGGTGATTGCCCCAAACCCGAGCAATCCTGTAGTATATACTGAGGAAGTGGACTGAGAGAGATCGTTTTGAGATATGATCTAGCTGCATCAGTATGTTTTTCTCCATTGTCAAAATTTACCCCATGGAAAAACTTCTGTCACGAATACGCAGAAAATCCGCAAAGTTCATCTCTTCGTACTTGCACGCTATTAGCAAGAAAACTGTGCCTTCATATCATCTATATGAGATGAAGCGTTTCAGAACATAAGTATAATTGTTCCGGTACTCCAACGCACCAATACATCAGGGTCGTGGCACTCTAAAAAAATTTCCCGAATGGGAAATTCTCTTTCTACGATCCCCAGGTAGTTGAAGAAGTCTTCTACATAGCATGGCTGGGCCTTGAAGGGATCTATCTGTTTGGCTGAGTATGACATTTTATAACCCACTTTAGAAGGTTCGAAAAATCAGTCATCACTTTTCTAAAAGGTAGATTGTTGTTTTAAGCAAGGATAGGTACACCTATTACTTTTTCATTTTCCTCAGTTTAAACAGGAGGGCGTACTGGTGTTTCCTCGACTTCGGCCTCTATGGGAGGGTGTTTCTTTCTCGGAAGACCAAATATCGACTTCAACTTCAATTCCTGTCCCGAGAGCCATCTGAAAAAAAAACAGTGTATTACGTATACTTTTTTAAAAATGTACAATTGTTACGTAATAAAAAAACGAGAAAAGTTCGAGGAATTAGAATATCTTCTGGTAATTCATCTTACCTTGTAACGAATTCAACGAATTAAATAAATTGCTTTATCGAAATACTAAAACCAGATAAAAGTTGAAAGATCGGTTAACGGCAATGCAGTTAACTATACAATAGAACAGAAATCGTTAAATATAAGTTTTGATGGATGCACAGTGGTTCTTTACGATTTGTGACTGAAATATGCATTCTATCAAAAAAAGTTTATTACTAAAGTTGTAGATGATCAAAATATTTAAACCTTTTTTTTAATGATTCTCAAAAATACTTTGAAATTAACGAGAAAGGCGCTAAGAACCGTTTTTTTTTGTTATTTAATTTTTATCTCATGCAAAATTTTTAAGAAACTCGGTGGCAATGTTCTTTTTTTGTTTCAAATGGGCTGTAACTTTTTCGAACCAATATACTAATTTTTCGATTGTATAAGAATTTGAATTGGGAAAAAGCAATTTTCCATTGAAAAAGTTGGTCAACAAATTTTCAATTTTTAAACTTTTTCGGCACCCATATTCTTCGTTGGAACCTTGACTTTCAGATGATAGGTATGAAGAAAATATATTGTTCATATGGAAAAATATCGTTAAAAATGCCAAAATACGACTTTTTCATACTTGCAAATAAGCGTTAAAGTTGATAGAAAAAATTAATTTCCATGTAATTCAATATAATTTTCATTCACTTAGTCGTTAATGGTTTGGAAAATACTCCTATAGAACATAAATAACATTATCTCATTCATCAATTTCAACAATTATTTACAAAACTAATAAATTCTCAAGATTACCGATAATCTTATGGAAAAGTATTTTTTTGGATTTTTTTGAATTTTTTTATACATCCTGAAATCGAAGTTTCAACGAAGAAAATGAGTAAGTAATAAAAAATTGAAGGAATTGAAATTTTGTTAATCAACTATTTCGATTTAAAATGTATGCTTTTTTTCAATTTAAATTCATATACAATCAAAAAATAATTATGTTGCTTCGAAAAAATCACAGCCCATTTGAATCAAAAAAATAACGTTGTCACCTAGTTTCATGAAAAAAAATTTTAGGTGATAAAAGTTAAAAACAAACAAATGGTGTTTAGCGTTTTTCTCGTTTATTTCTAAAACTCATATTTTAGCTACAAATTGGGAAAAAACAATATGCACGCCTCAAAACGTATATTTATCTATCCCTAGGCCTCCTTCCAGAATATTTACTGAGTTGTCTTAATTTTTCTTAACTCATTTATAATTCAACCTGAAATTATTGGCCCTGGTCTATTAAGTGGGGTTAAGAGGAAGAATATTTTTGGTTGCTTCTAGCACTCAATCAAAAATAAACTTCGCCCTTTATTTTCAATGAAATGTGTGTATTTGATTACCATTTATGTATATTCCGATTTGAAAATAGTAAAGACGATTATTATTATTATTATTTTCCATAAGGAATATGCCAGTCAGGCCTTGTCTCCGGAGCTCCGATACAACCGGAGAGCGCGCTGGTGTGTCATTAACCACAGTAAATACTCTCCACGTCCGTGGGGTGAGTGACTACTGGGTCCGAGAATCATGTGTCCTGAGTAAGCGGAGTGAACCAAGAATTACGGCATTCTGCATTCTTCCGGCTAGGTTTCCTGCCGCATCAAGGCAAGCCGGTACGATTTTCAGATTCGAGAGCAGCATGTCCATAATTTCACCAAGTACCCCTATGATCAGAACCACTATTTTGACAGAATGGTTTGGATAAAGCCTGCGGAGCTCAAAGAGTAAATCTTGATATTTGGTCCGTTTGTCCTCCTCTTTTCGGACGATGGTCGTTTCGCCAGGAGCCGAGAACTCTATAACGAATATCGTCCTACTTTGATGGTCGACGAGGACTACATCAGGCTTGTTGGCTTGTATTTGCCTCAAGGTGGGGAATCTGAAATTGAGGAGAGAAGGAGAGGCTGTGTAAACTCTTATTCATCGAGGCAGCTTGATATAATCGACCCTGATGAATTTTCGAAAAATGACCCTACAATGGTGTGTGAATATGTGGAGGACATCTTCAGTTACTTGAGGACCATGGAATGCAAATTCCCAATTAGGAAAAACTTCTTGGAGGGACATGAGACAACTCCCTGGATGAGAAAGATTATCATTGATTGGATTGTTGAGGTCCACACGAATTTCAGGATGTTACCGGAAACACTACATCTTTGTATAGCCATTATGGACAGGTTTTTGCAGAAAAATCATGACGTGGGACGAGAAACCCTTCAGCTCGTCGGAATAACGTCGTTGTTGGTCTCAGCCAAGTACGAAGAAATGTACGTTCCACCCTTGTCGGATTTCGTGTATGTTTGTGACGATACTTACTCCTTGAAGCAAATTTTATCGATGGAGATTGTGGCCTGCAAGATCTCCAGATCTTACCCCTTTAGATTTTTATATTTGGGGTAGGGTAAAAGATTTGGCCCATTCCTCACCAGTTCACAATATAGATGAGTTGAGACTTAGAATAAATAATACAGACTTTTGGCAGTCTCGATCCCAACGAAATCAGATGTGCTCGCAATCTATTGAAAGTAGAATAATAGAATGTTTGAACAACAATTTTGGTCATATTGAACATTTACGCTAGAGTTCTGTCAAAATTGTTCAATATTTTTGATTAAATTATTACAATTTTCTTTTGTTTCCATGGCATACGCACATAATCATTCTGTAAGATAAGGCATTTCTTGATTTTTATTGAATAACTCGATAGAGGTGGAACTTGGGTATAGGGAATGCTGAAATAACTCATCCTAAAATTCAATCTTCTTTCGAATGGTTAAAAAAATATGGTAGGTTCCATTTGAAAAAATTAAGTTTTTGACAATTTTATATTGCGACATTCAAAAATCGGCTGCGTCCATATGGTACAAAATGGGACCGTCGATGGGACATCAGGTGTTAGCCTGGACTACCAGCTAACTGCTCCATAAATTTGGTTTCCTAATCCACGTGTTTTCGTAAACTACTACAGCCGTAATTTTTTCAGAAAAATGGACTGTGATAGATAAGTGAGCATAACTTAGGTTGTCTAAAGTCATAATCAGAAGGCCAATCGAACCATGACAAAAAAACATTAGGTTTCCATTTAAAATAAGAAAGTTGGTACCGATTTTTGGCATACCCTGTATAATTGTAGGACTAAAAACATTTGAGGTAGAACGCACATGATCAATTATGACAGCATACCAAATTTCAAGTTTCTAGTCCAACTGCAAGTTGAAAAACTTTTAATGCACGGCACCATGATTTATTTTCGAGTTTGAAATCTCTGTTTTTGAATAAAAGAAGACTGTTATCAAAATTAATATGCAAAAGTAGGTAGGTAGATGAATCAGTAACATTGTCGAGCTACGTCGATTTTGATTTCTGCCTACCTAACTATTATTTCTGATTATTATTTTTCAATTGGGCTAGCATTAACTAGTGATTTTAGGTGTCCCCAAAAGAAAAAAATCAACGGGATTGAGGTCCGGTGATTCGGGGGCCAATGCTATCCATCGTTGGGGATATGGTACGTCTAAGAAATTTCTTGCTAGCAGACTAAAATGAGCTGGGGCTCCATCGTGCATGAACCAAGAGTAATTTCGGAGACCAATAGGAACATCTTCCATAAGCTGGGGAAGCTCGTGTTCCAAAAAATTTTGGTAAGCATCTCCGTTCAAACGTAAGGAGAGAAAATAGGGCCCAATTAAATAATCCCCAATTATGCCTACCCATACATTAAAAGAGAATCTGTCTTGGAAATGAGTTTGCGTTATCGTATGTGGGTTATCTTCCGCCCAGATGTGGTTGTTATGGAAGTTCATGATAGCATTTTTTAATCAGCCGTTTCAGCATTCGTGTAGTCGGGCATGGTACCAAAAAATCACTTTATAAACTCCGAACTGTGAATTTGTCAATGAAGAACCGACTACTTTAGTATATTCAAATGGATTGAGCAGACAGTCACACTACTCGTTGAATTTTAGAAAAAAGCTGAAAATATTTGAAGCATTACTTAGGTGTAGCATGATAATAATGATTATATCAAGAATAGGCATAGCAATTTCTGAGTGTGTTACTAAAAAGCAATATCCACCGAATAATTGAAAAAGCTTTCACGGCAATTAAATTCATTCAAAGATTGAAGAATTCTTTTCGTTTTTCAAAAATCTGAAATGGAGCAAAAGTGTAATACAACTGAGCGAAATACATTCAAACTATTATCAAAATGAACCAATTTCTGAAAGGAATCTATGAGCAATTATTTATAACAAAATAACCAACTGAGTTTCCATACTATATAATAAAATATTCAAATATCTCTGACTAATAAGTTTATATCACTTACGCACGCACTCATTCAACATCAAATATCTTGAAAACCGTTGACAATTTCAATAACAAAACTCTTCACTTTTTTTAATACAAAATATTGATAATTCAGAAAAATCAGACAAAATCTGAAATGTGTATTAGTTGAAACCGCAATACCCTGTTATTTTAGAACCCATTAACCGATTTTGAAAAATGAAAATTTCAATGTGAAGTACTCGACGAGATCTATTCAAAGATGTTATAGAATTATTCTTATTTCCAAGGCCTACTCCTTTCTGAATGAGTCAAAATCTCGAAAAGGGCCATCAGGCATTTTTTCCAGAAGAAGTGAATGGCCTATTCGATTTGGACATATTTTAAACATCTATACACTAAGTTTCAGCCCAATATCTCATATAGGGCATTAGTTATATCATGACAAATTTCCCAATTCATGCTTTTTGGCTGACCCTGAATGAAAGTCTATGAAATTTACAGAAAAATTGAAGTAGCCATTCAATGAAAGAATACTTCACATACTCAGGTACAAAGTTACATGGTTGTAATCGTTTCATGGAGTTGTCTCTAGTCTGTCTAGTCTAACCAAAATCAACAAATGAAAAGTTGAAAACGTGTATTCAATTTAGAAACAGTAACCAACAACTGGAATAAATGGAACAGTTTCCTTAGATATATCCCCCTTCAGGCTCTATGCATTTTTCATAATGATGCTGTCTCAAATGTTGAAGGTTCTTCCTCAATTGGGCTGGTGTTATTTCACCACACTTTTGCCTTATCCTATAACTTGTTTAGGTTTCTATAAACACTATCTCTTAAATATCCCCACAAAAAATATCTAATGAAGTCAGGTCTGGTGATCGACGGAAGCCAATAAATGAAACGACTGTTCCCCCCAATCCATCTTCCTTGAAAAGTTCATCAAGCCATTTCCTTACAGCAATCACTATAAAAAAAAATGTGTTGTTTAAAATTGACCAGTGACCATGCTGGGAATCGAACCCACGTCCCACTGATTGATAGACTAGCGCTCTACCATCATGACCACTGAATGGAGGCACCATCTAGCGGGAATATAACATTTATGCGATTTTCAATACTTATCTAGTACTTCCGTGAAATACAAGAAAATCGTAGTCAAACAATTATAGGATCTTTCACTATTTAGTGTTTATTCAAACACTGCATTTTTGCAAATTACAGTTTAGTTATTCCTACTGATGAAGATAACTTTGTTATCGAAATGCGCATACAGGAAATAAATTACTTGTGTGGTGAAGGGGTTAAATACTTTTTGTTCTCACTGAGTGACACCACAGGCGTCCAATATCCCATTTTCAATAAAATATCTAATGTTCCTTCTCGAAATTTCGACCCATTATGCAGTGCATAGTAGGCCTTGAAAATAAGAATAATTCATATCTGTCAACATCTTTAAGTAGAGCTCGTCAAGTATTATAACACAAAATTTTCATTTTTCAAAATCGGTCCATAGTCTCCAAAATAACAGGGTATAATCCAGTGGCATGAAAGTTGGGAAGGAGCGATTAGGGGTACCCATCTGCCGTACGCCTCTGTTCGAAGTGAATAACCGTTATGGAATTATTCTAGAAGGCATATTTTTTACCAAATTCAACAGCCTGTAGTTCTCTTACTAGTCTTCTTATAGGATTCACTTACTGGAACTTTTAGCCTTGAAATTGAGTTGAGAATTCTGAAAATGCCTTTCACGTCTTTTTTATAACGTTTCCGTGAAATACTCTCAAAATCTTTACCCTTACCAATTGTACCGTTTATAGTAATGTATTTTTTATATTTTGCTCTTGATTTAGGCTATTTTTCGCCAGTTCCTTACAGAAGTACGTATTGACTTCAATTGTTCAAATAATCATAAAAAATCTCAAATAACAAGATTTCTCTGCAAAGACGTGATGAGCGCTACGGTAATTAATAATAATATCCGTTCTCTACCCGCACTTTCAAGACCCCTACGAGTAAGGAGGTATTATTATTATATCATCATAGGAATATCTGTTTTCTTTTACTTTTCACCTACTCTTTCAATAGCGATAGTCGGTTCGAATCGAATCGAGTGCTAGCTTGGGGTGCACACCAACCACCCGAGGTGGTGCTGTAGGTTTTCCGGGTTGTCCTACAGCTGAAAAGCGAATACATCACCTAAAACATCAGTAAGTCGCCCCGGAGCGCCACGGCAAATAATAATATTAGCCGTCCTCTACCCGCACAGGCTATGCCTTTGGGTACACTCAACGAGTGTTTATAAGGGAGTATTATTATTATTATTCGAAGCAATTTCAAACTGGAAAATAGATCAACTACCTACATTAAACTATAGATGAAAATAACAAATAGTACATGACAGATTTCTTTATTTGAACATTACATACAGAATACATACAAAATATAGAGAACATTACATACAGATCAACAGTTTCATTACAAAAAAATTACCAATCAAGCATAATGCACATTTGTTAAAATATCAAATTAACGCTAAGGATCACACTTTCATTACTTTTTGGCTGTCAGTTTTCGAACTAGTGGTCCATTTAGTTTAGGATGCAGACTTATTTTGCCGTAGATAGAACTAGCATACTTCTTTCTGATCGCTTGAAATTTTGGATAGTCATTTTTCACTAGGATGTTAGCAAGACCAACTATTACGTTTCTAATTTCTGAATATTCGTATTTCGTGTAGTGCACCAGGGTTAGTGTCCATAGACTCGACAAGTCCATAACCTCATTCATGATCCCCATTGATAAACAACAAGTTGCGGCTGCTTGCAATGAAGGATTGACGTGACACAATTCATATTCCAACAACGTCAGCTCTAGCAGGAACTTGCCCAAAGAGTGGTGGATGCTTTGCACTTGTGCAACCTTATTGTACCTCCTTAAAAAGTGCACCGACAAGGGCCGTCCGAAGCTACAGTCCAGTTGTTTCACGATGATGAGCTCCATTGATAAAATCTGCTTCTTGGAGTAAGTGTTGTCACAAACATACACAAAATCAGATAATGGTGGAATGAACGTTTCTTCATATTTGGCTGCGACCAACAACGACGATATTCCGACGAGCTGAAGGGTGCCTCGTCCCACGTCATTATTCTCTTGCAAATATCTGTCCATAACAGCTATACAAAGATGAAGCGTTTCTTGAAGCATCTTAAAGTTCATGTGGACCTCGACAAGCCAATCGATCAGTATCTTCCTCATCCAGGGGGATGTCTCATGTTCCTCCAAGAAGTTTTCCCGAATTGGGAATTTATACTCCATGGTCCTCAAGTAACTGAAGATGTCCTCCACATATTCGCACACCGCTGCTGGGTCATTTTTTGATCTTTCATCGGGGTCGATTATATCAAGCTGCCTCGATGAATGCGACTTCACACAGCTTCTCGTTGGAGCTTTAATTCCATCATGGATTTGGTTCACAGTACTTTTTTGAGGTTGGGGAACTGGGTTGATAGCCAATTGCAATGCCTTCATGGTCTCCTCGATAGGGAGTGTAGTAATAGAAGTAGCTTTCATAGACCCTGCCTGTGGAGGAGGCAAATTGTTTTGGGGGAGCTCAGTCTTGACATTTAGAGAGTGAGTAGGTTTTCTTTCCGGCGGGGCGCCATTTTTCTTGATTGTGATGTTTTTCTGTACATTTGGCAGCTTGTTTCCAACTTCACGTAGAGCTCTTCTCTTTTGGATATCCCTAATTGACTTTACTGCAACTGATTTCAAACCAGCGTTTTCCTGGTGGATTCGTTGTCTGAGAGCCATTCTAAAACCAAATGTGCTGATTATAAATAACATAATTTATATATTCATGTTAAAATTCCAACTGCGTCAGGAATGTTCTGTAACATATATCTTTATCTGTCATTATATATTACAAGTGAAGTGTGTATACCCGAGTTGGCAACATATGAAAAACTCTTTTATTTTCCTTTATAAGAAAAAAGTTATTTTCTATGGAATGTAACCAATGTTCTAGAATTTTAATTTCAATAAACCATGAAATTTGTTATATACAAATATGAATATGCTATAATAGTAAAATAACTTCATTCGTGATAATATCGAAAATTGGATCACATATCATCATTATATCAGAATGCTAAAATATAGGACTGAAAGTAAATGTATCGAACCAACAGTTACAATAAACTGAAGAACCAAAATAGTTAAGAAATAACTTCAAAAGAATGAAAAACAACTTTAAAAAACCAAAACATTACAATAACAAATTTTCATCAAAACCCAATTATGTCGGAATATGAAATGATCAGACTTTTGAAACCCGAAATTAATTGCACTGAATATCGCAAGAATTTAAATCTGTAAAAATAAAATGAGAATAAACGAAAGTGGAAACGCGTAGTCGATCAAACCAGCGTATCACAAAAACAAAACTTTCTAAAAATGATAAAATATCATAACAGAATATTGTAAGCAGGTAAAGCGTAATATTCGGAAGTCATAGCAATTAAAATCGACAAATTAATAAATCACAATACCTAAATTTGACATATTGAAAGTCATCAGAAAAATGTTTGGCCGGTTTGCTTTACTATCTCAGAAATGGCAGAAAAAATAAATCTTCAAATAAAAAGTGAGCGCCATAAGGAGGTGATTGGATAATTATTTTCGAATGCAAAATATTTTCCTTGATATAACTACGAGATCAAAATCATAAGTAGACAAACTTTACTTGACTACTACAAATACAATTTATTGTAATTAAAATATATACTCCTTCAATATAGATTGTTTTTTGTGCTTCAAATGTAAATACCGTATATAGGTGAATCTAAATAGAAATTATATATTTGAGAGCTTGACAGTGGTAAATTTGACAGAACTTTTTATAAAGATTGACTTAAAACTGATTTTTTCCCATATGTTGATAAATCAAGTAGGACATACTGATTAATGATAATGAGAACAAAGAAATAATCAAAAATTATAATGGTGAATTTTAATGATAATTCATAATTAATAATAAAGCACCTCACACTTGAAACTGAGATAAAGATACAGAAATTATTTTTCGATAAGGGGATATTAATGACACAATTGATATGGAATGCCAATATTTGAAAATTATTATATGTAATAACCAAATAAATTCAACAATTACGAATGAACCCGTGCCAATAACAATGGTGAATCTGGATTATATCCTGACCTGATATGACCCTGAGGTATTATCAAAAAATATTTATCTTCAGTTCCCTGATTCGATTTCGTAGAAATGAAATACATTATACCTATTATACCTAACTTCCTCAACATTCATTCATTAAATTCGTGCTGGTGTGGAATTCCGTATACCATAGAATTCTATAGTTGATCAAATAAGTGAGATGGCATTATCGTTTAATTCATGGGAAAGAAAGAGATATACGTGTCGACTATAGATTTCTATGGTACACGTAATCCCACCTCAGATCGGCTCGGCTTTTGACTCTGAAAAATAGGGTTGAACGGGAACGCATATGGTTCATTTTTTCTCATTGATTTATTACTTAATATCTCAGAAATGAGTAAACCTGTCTTTAACAAAACAAAAAAAACTGCAAAAATTTCGCCAATATCAACTGAATTCCAATCACAATCTTTTCATACAGACATTCGCAGCTATTGTTGACATCTACCAGCCATCATCAAACTCTAATGTGAATTTTTAGAGAGAGTTATATCATACGAAACCAAATTCAGAATATTACTTTGATTAGTACTTACCTTGAGATTATTATTCAAAACACACTGATTAACTGGAAATATTCTTGATGGATGTTTGTGTATCTGTAACCTGAATGAATACCTTACTGTATGTTAGTGTATATCATAAGGAATGTCATTAGTTCATATTTCAGTGTTGCCACGCTACTCCACTTCAGGTATAAAATTACGGGTGGCAACAGTTCATCGAACTATCACAGAACATATAGGTAATACTTGTTCTATGGTATTTATTTGAAACTTGGCCTCCATGTCAAGAATGAACAACTACTTTTTTTTTCTAATCTTATGACTAACCATTCTTTAAAATATACTGCTATAAAAATTGACTACACTCAGTGTCGCCATATTGGCATGCGACAATACTAGTTACCCAGGGTTTCCAACTGAGAATAACGAAATTCACTCGTTCTACATAACCGCGGAAATTTTAAATGAGAATATTCATTTGAAAAAGGCATTCATCTGAAGTCAAAATTCATAAACTCATGACATGTCAATACAGAGCAAGTTGATTTCATTTTTAGATGAAAAATATTAGTTGCGAGTTTTCCTATAAGAGGCTGTAGGCAAAAACCTTTTGGAATTGTCATTAGCGTACAAAAGGCAGTTGTAAAAATCACCTTTTTGGTTACCGCATGTACATATAAAACAAATGAAGCTGAAAATGTTCTGCTGGTTATGGTGCCAATGGTGTCATAAAAACCAAGATGAAAGCTCTGATCAGTTAAATTCATCTGAAACTCACAAGAAACGCTCAGGAAATATAAACCAACAGTATGAGTAACAACCTAACATTAAACCTCTTTCAATCCTATGCTCCTTTCACCTTTTTCAAAATTTTTATTTTTATGGTTTAATAAGAGATGAATTATATTTTTAACCTTTGGTGACACTGCTTAGTTGGTATTTGCGCAAGTCAATATGGCGACAGTTAATTTGTCCAATTCTCATGAAGTTATCTCAAAGAAATCCCTTATAACTGTAAGACCTTCAAATGAAAATATGGGCAACCGTAAATGCATACTCTCACTTCGAAGTACATCATGAATACTAGATCAGGTGGAAATTTGAAAGAGTCAATGTTGAAACTTCTAGAGAGAGACAATGTTGAAGATTCAACTCAAAAGTTTTCACCTGTAGTGTAATGAGACATGTCTGCACGCTGAAGTTTTTTCGAATAAGTATTTTCCTACGAGAGTGCGGAAAAGTTACTTTTCTGCACGATTTTTGTATTGTTGACAATAAGTCTATTTAGGACTACAACACTGTAGAATGTAGGGGGGTCGTATAGGCTCTGCAGTCTCACAAGCACCTCGACCTAAAAGGTCTTTTGTGCGTGATCTTTCATCTATTCGAGTCCCGGGATTCTGAGACTTCGTGCGAAGTTTGTCAGTTTCCTGGGAGCTGAGTTCCTGATGTCGGAGGGCGTTGAGAATGCCCCTTCCAGGAATTTAAGCCTCTTGCAGAAGATCGCTGGGTATTCGCAAAGCAGATGTTCTGCAGTTTCCGCGAAGTTCTCGCAGTAGCGGCAACTACCACTCTCTGACTTGCCCATCTTTTTGAGGTGATACCCACATCAGGGTTACCTGATAGTTCACTGCCAGTTTTCTCAGGTTTTTTTTACAGTCTCAAGACAGCTTAGACTCACAAATGTGTGACTTTAGAGCTTTTAATGTTGCTTGGCTATCTGATATAAAGATTTCTGCCCTTCGGGTGTCCCTTTCAAAGCATTCTTGGACACAGATATCTATAGCATGAACTTCTGCTTGGAAGATGGTTGGGGTCTTGCCAAGGGGTTTTGAGAGCCTGAAATTTGGCCCTGTAACACCCACTCCAACCCCTTCATCCATCTTGGATCCATCTGTGTACCAAACTGAGGCATCCGTTGGCCAATTGAAGTCCGTTCTCTGTGCAAACCTGATGGTTGTTTATGACCACTTCAAACTGCAATTCGAAGTCGTATCTGATCGGCATGATATCTGTCGGTTTAGACATGGCTTCAAGGGAGATTTGTTCCAACATCGTCAGATGTCCGATCAGATCTCCTGCTTTACAGTTTTATGTCTGGCTTAGTCTGAAGGCACTTTTTACTGCTTCTTTCATTGCGCATAGGTGCAATGGTGGAAGGTTTAGTTAGCATTGCCTCTAAGGCTGCCGTAGGGCACGTAAATATTGCCCCTGTAATTTCCAGACAGGCTAGCCGCTGCACTTTCTGCAGCTTGACTTGTACCAAAAATTGTTGAATTTTTGGCCCCATGCCAGTGAGACGTAGGTGACCATGCATGGGTTTAATTATTGTTTGGTATGACCAATAAATCATTTTTGGTTTCAGACCCTATAATAATAATACTCCCTCATAAACACTCGTTGAGTGTACCCAAAGGCATAGCCTGTGCGGGTAGAGGACGGCTATTATTATTATTTGCCGTGGCGCTCCGGGGCGACTTAATGATGTTTTAGGTGATGTATTCACTTTTCTGCTGTAGGAAAACCCGGAAAACCTACAGCACCACCTCGGGTGGTCGGTGTGCACTCCAAGCTAGCACTAGACGAGATTGGCATCTAGACAACTCACAATACACTTGCTTTTCAACAAGGCATGCGGCCGCCTATCGATCCGATATAAAGTAGTTGAGAAAAATTCTCGTACCTACATCGGATTCGAACCGACTATCGCTATGCTGGAGTTTCGAACGGCCTGTGCATTAGACCGCTGATCCACCGACCACCAAAATCCAAAAATCCAAAATCCAAAAATATATATTAAATTAGATTTACAATAAAAATTATCAACATTTAAATATCTAAAATCACATTAAAACAATCACTCAGCCGCAGTGGGTTGGCGGATGTTTCGTGATTTAGGTGGGAGTTTCGGGTTTTTTAACCGTGCCAGAGAGGTATTCTCTGGCAGGTAAAACCTCGTATCGCCTGCCGGAGCATGCCCTACGGTGTTATGTAGGCCTTCAAATGCTGCGAGTGTGTGTCGACCATTATTTAAACCCTGTCTCCTAGTTAATTATACAGGGGATTCAATAATTGGGGTGAGGCATCGGGCTATCGGGACCATGGGTTGTCGGACTTTTCTTACGACTCCCGGAAAAACGACGAAAAAACCGGGTTCGGACTACGTAGTGAGCTATAGCTCATTCACTCATCTTCTGGAGTTTCACGGAATATATACAGTGGCTGATAGATGAGCCCGTGTTTCAACCTTAGGTTGTCACGGACTCTGGTTGCGGTAATATCCCTGGTCAATCGGCTTCCAAGGATAACGTGTCTAAAGAATTTATCAGACTGCTGTCTGATAAATTCTTCGATTTTTGGAATATCGGCTAGCTCTCTCAGTGTGTCAAGCCGAATGTATCTATCACTGTTCGTGACGATACGGAGTATTTTGTTTTGCATCGTTTCCAAGCGCAACATTGTTGACTTGGGAACGCTGCAAAACACTGGACATGCATAAGTCATAGTTGGTCTTATGACCTGCTTGTAGACTAACACTTTATTCTCCATGGACAGTCTGGAATCTCTCGCTATGAGAGGATAATTCCTCCTTACCGCCGCGGCGGCTCGCTTCAATGCCAGACTGACATGTTTCGTAAATGTTAGTCCACGATCCAGTTGTACCCCCAGGTACCGCGCGGTGACGGACTCGTCAATCTCGGCCCCCAGAGCTCTGAATCCACCCTGTATTTCCACGTTTACACGTTTCACCTTTTTGGTGAAATTCATCAGCTCTGTCTTGGCCGACTTTACCACTATCTTGTTTCTCTCCATATACGACACGACCTCCGTATCCAGGTGGCTTTTTACGCGCAGGGCCGCCTCGTCGGAGGTGTTTTCCTGCGCGTAAATGGCGGTGTCGTCGCTATAGGGAGTACAAGAGTAGTGACAAGCTCGACCCCTGCTTCGGCTTTCCTCATCGAGGAGCTGGTTTAATTCACTCTAACCCTGAAGGCCCTGTTGACCAGGTATGAGTCCAGCAACCTTACCATGTGTCCAGGCATGCCTGCCCTTAGCATTTTCATGACCAGGCCCTCGATCCAGACTGTATCAAATGCCTTTTGAATATCCAACAGGACCATAACCGTGTTACGGTCCCGATTGAAACCTTCCTTCACCCCGTGGACAATTCGGGCCATCTGGGAGGTCGTCGAGTGACCTCTCCTGAAGCCGAACTGTTCCTCCGGGATGAGTTCCAGTTCTTCTTCGAGACCGCTAAGTCTCTTCAGTAGGATTCTATCCACCACCTTGCCTACCGCACTAAGCAGTGAGATGGGGCGGTAGCTGTCTATCCTCGTTTCCCTGGTTTAAGGATGGTGATGATCTCCGCTTGCTTTAGGCACTCTGGATAGTGCTGCCATTTTATTATAGCATTGATGATATGAATCAGCTGTACAAGGGACTTCCTTGGAAGATTCCGCAGCAGAGTCGCGTCGATCCCGGGTGCCTTATTCCTGGGGAGCCTTTTAATGGTATCCCTCACCTCCTTGAAGCTGGTTATCAGTTTCGAGAAGGCTCGGTTCGTTACGGGTTGCTTCGTTGTTCTCCTAAAGTCCCTGACTCCCCTGGTGATTTCGGCATGCTCCCGGGTGACGTCCTGCCCTGCCCGGAATGCACCCTGGAAGTAGTCCCCGAACATCTCCGCTTTCCCTGAATCGGTCATCGCTTGCCTATGGCCGTTCTCTACGGCGGGAATGACGTTGTAATTTCTACGAAGCATCTTCGTCGTCCGCCACAGAGAACCGTCTTCGACGTTGAGGGCCTCAAGTTTCCTCTTCCAGACTTCATCCCGGTGCTTACGGATAAGTTGGCCAACCTCCCGCCCCAGGCTCATCATGTTCTCACGATGAACCGGGTTGCGGGTGGCTTGCCACTTTTTACGCTCTCTGTTATTGAGCTTTATAAGCTCCAGTATGAAGTCCGGGAGAGGATTCTTGTCCTCCCGTACAACCCTCTTCCTGGTGGTAATTTCTCTTGCATTCTGGAGTGTTTCGATCCACCTCTGAGTTTCCCGGTTTATCTCCCCCTCAGGGATCTGAGGGGTGATAACCGTTCTCTCGTTGATTATTCTCCGGTATTCCTTCCAATCAGTGGTGGAGTAATCGTACAGGGTTCTCTTCCCTCTCAGGTTTTGTCCACCCTTGATTGTAAAGAACACCGGTTCGTGATCAGAGATAAACTCAGAGGCGGTTCTAAGCTGAGAAATATCGGTGACATTTTTATTTACCACCAGGTCGAGTATCGCCGGGGCGAGACCGCCTATGTCTTACCAAAGACTTTGCGGCATGTCCTGCTTGCCGCTATAGCTTTGGAAAGAATGTGGTTGATTTGGCTGTTTCAAGTCAGTTTTTGGTCTATTATATTTCATCTCTTTGGAAAATGTTAGCTGGGTTCCATTCAGAGTTGGGGCTTTAAGTTCGTACTTCGCCTCTTGGTGAATGGAACCGTACCCAATCGGAATTATTTCTTTTCATTGGTGTAAAATATTGACTTTGTTAACATGTATAAAAAGGTATTAGAATGTTTAAACCGCCATGCGGAAAAACTGTTTGATACTTTTTACTCATCATGCATCTCCATCACATCAGTAGAAGTGCGTTCAACGCACTCTAGAGCCAAAAGTAAAAATTCTTCTGAATAATCAAATGTGTCAATTTTTTTGTTTCCAAACTAGGTGATCGTACTCAGAATCATCTCTAGAATCCAAGAAATTTCAAATATTCTAGATGATATTTTGAAATTTCCAAGTTGGGGTAGTTGACGATAGAACTGGACGTGATGGGGGGTATAAAATATTGAAAAAAATACATTTCTAGAATCCAATACCCCTGCCAAGTTTCAATCTCATACTTCTGGAACTTGAGAATGTATGTTTAAATATTACTTTGTACTCTGACGCCCGGTGAAATGAGAATGAATGAATGAAATGACCGATTTTAAACAGAAATTTAAAAGCATTTAACAAAAACGATTTCAACAGTAGGTATAGTACAGGGTCGTCTGAATCAGGGCCGGCCGAACGCATCAAGCAGCTAATGCACAGCATGAGGGCGCACCTGCTAAGGGGCGCCAAAATTAGTTCGAATATTTGTTTCTCTCAAATGATGGTGGATGCACGGAAACTATAGTCTAGTTCCTAAATTGTAGATAGTGACTCATCGTACATTTTCTGGTTTTTACGGGATTCGAAAGTGCGGAGGGGATGACGAAAGTAAAACTTGATTTGAAGCCAAAGTACCTAGCTTATTTCTGTTCTATTTTTTGACCTGCTTAATATGAATTATGAACCGTACAACCGATAAGTCACTATCTACAATTTAGGAACTAGACTATAGCGGAATCTCTCGATGTAATACCTGATTTCGAACAATCAAATATGATTTGACAAAGAAAGAAAAAAAGGCTTTTTGTTTATGAGACTGAAGACCTATCCCCGCAACATCCAAAAGACAAATTCAGAGTGAATGTCTTTTATGCAATTATAGATACAGCAATCAATTCATTGGAAGATGAATATTATCAAACAAACACCTGTACAATTTTCAGCAAGTTGATAAATTGAACGAATCTGATTTCTTACAAAAATGCTTAGATTTACACGGAGAAAAATGTATAGTGATATTTACAATAATTTCTGGTACTATATGTGACAGCAATAATTTATACTAACTTTAACTATAACTTATTGGTATATCACCACTTACTATCCAAGTTATTAGGGTTACCAAAAAATATTGTAATTTTTATCATAATTTCTTGAATATACCAATATGTTCTTCAGATTTTTCTCAGTGTAGAAATACATCTCTCTAATGAAAACGATAAGGATATTGAAGCTAAGGAACTTTTCAATTAAATGACTGTTTTCAAATCTCTCTTCATTAGTGAAATACCACTTCTCACAAACCCGAAAAAAGTTATTAAGTTTTTTGGTTTCCAAAGATCTCCAGTGTTCTTTTCCGAATTTATTGGTAGCACTAAGAATATTGTTAACATTACCAGTGACCGTTGCCAGTGGGGAACGGAGTTTCTCCAAATTAAAATTAATAAAAGATGCAGAATGCCATATGAACGAAGTTTCAAACTTATATAAAGAGCGACATATATACACCTTATATGTATTAAAAGTTTCTCATTTACGTTTTGACTAAATTATTTTCAGTCCTGAAGCTATACAGAGGGAACCAAGAGCTAATAACTATTTCATGTTGAATAGAAACCATAAGCAATATAGACCTTATGGGCAATGTATTAAAACTTCCTCAGTTACGTTCATGTTGAATAGAAACCAAATATGTGAAACAGTGTGGAATGTGGTCATTAATTCATTATAAATTTATTCAATGCACTACACTGCAGTACAGTCGATAACAGAAACAAAAATATATATATCTAAAATACTACAAAGGCGCAAAATGAATTTATGATAAATATGCATTTTCTTGGTTATAGTCTTCTATCAAGTAAGTCACTTTCTTCTTCGGAGGATACAGTATCAGTCAGCTGTCGCATAAGCGGTCCGTTCAACCTCGAATCCAGGCTTATTTTACCATGGGCAGGCGCAGAGTACTTCCTTCTGATTCTTTGAAATTTAGAAGATTTGTTTTCAACTAAAATGTTGGAAAGTGCCACTACTATATCTTCAAAATCAGAGAATGTGAAGTCGTGTAGTAAACAAGAGTGGGCGTCCACAGTTCTGGCAAGTCCTCGATATGCTTTACATCGTCCAGAATCCCCAATGATAAGCAACACGCTGCGGCAGCTATCAAGGAAGGTGGGATGTGGCTCACTTCACACTTGAGCAGCGCCAGCTCCAACATGAACTTGCCTAGAGAGTGGTGCTCGCTTCGAACCTTCGCGATCCTATTATACATCCTCAAGAAATGTACTGACACGGGTCGGCCGAAACTATAATCCAGCTGATGCAGGATGTTTCTCTCCATTGCCAGGATCTGTTTCTTGGAATAGGTACGGGAACAAATTTTCACGAACTCGTCTATGTTCGGAATGATCCTTTCTTCGTATTTCGCACCGATCCTCAACGACGATATCCCCACTAGCTGAAGAGTATGCAGTCCTACGTGTTTATTTTCTTGCAAGTACCTATCAGTGATAGCAACACTGAGATGCAGTGTCTCCAAATGAAGATCGAAATGCGAGTGAACTCCAGCAAGCCAATCGATAAGTGTAGTTCGCATCCAGGGAGCAGTCCGGTGGCCCTCAAGGAAGTTTTCCCTTACAGGAAACTTCATTTCCAAATTCCTCATATAAACGAAGATATCCAACACATACTCGCTAACCATGTAATGGTTCTTGGAACATCCATCGGGGTCGACAATGTCGAGCTGGTTGGATGAATATGATTTAGGACGATCGTTCGTAATAGCTTCTCTGTCATCCTCATCGATCTGGGATTTGGGGTCAGGCTTAATCATCTCATCGAGTACCGCCTTCGTCTCCTTCAAAGGAATTGCAGAAATAGAAGTTTCCCTAGCCTTGGTCTGCGTGGTGGTCATGGCCATTTGGTTGCCCTCATCCTGAGCAAGGTATTTTGCATCACGAGGAATAGTTGTTGTTTGTTCCGGAAGGGCAACCGAAATATCCATCTGGTTATTCAGTAATTTTTTCCCAACTTCACCTAGCGCTGGACTGTCTTGGACACCTCCAACTGGTTCCACCAGTGCAGATTTCGCTGAAAACTGCGAAAACCTCGAGCTGGTACTTTTTTTGTTGAAACGTTGTCTGAAAGCCATTCTAAAACTTTTCACTTCAATATTGTAATCTAACTTTAGATATTACTATCTGCAGACTGAAATCTCTACTGAATTAATAATGTCAAAATATCGGACTTATATATTCGATAAGAATGATTGAGATAATTATCAAAAAGTCATTAGTGAAAATAAAAACGGTAAATTAAGTAGTATTAATGTTATTTGTAACTTGAAACGAATGTCATAATCAAAATACGTGTACCTCAGTATTAGTGGAAAAATTACAATAATCTCCCACAGAACAGCTACCGCAGAGTTGTAGTAAAGAAATTTCAACAAATTCAAAAAAATTTAAGAAAAACAGTCGTTAATTAATTATAATTTTATTCATTGCACTAAAAATATGTACAATTGATTACAGAAAAAAGAAGAATTTGTAGAATATAAATAAAAAAATTTGATACTCTATTACAGTTTTCTATCAAGTGAGTTACATTCTTCATCGGAGGATAAAGTAATATTTAGTTGTTGCATAAGCGGTCCGTTCAACCTCGAATTCAGGCTTATTTTACCATGGGCGGGCGCAGAGTACTTTCTTCTGATTCTTTGAAATTTAGAAGATTTGTTTTCAGCCAAAATGTTCGAAAGTACCACTACTACATCTTCAAAATCAGAGAATTCGTAAGCCGTGTAGTGAACAAGAGTGGGTGTCCACAGCCCTGGTAATTCCTCGATATGCTTCAAATCATCCAGGATTCCCATACATAAGCAGCAAGCTGCGGCAGCTATCAAGGAAGGTGGGATGTGACTCACTTCATACTTCAGCAGTGCCAACTCCAACATGAACTTGCCTAGAGAGTGGTGCTCGCTCCGAACCTTCGCAATCCTATTGTACCTCCTTAAGAAATGTACCGACAACGGTCGGCCGAAACTATAATCTAGCTGATGCAGGATCGTCCTCTCCATAGCCTGGATCTGTTTTTTGGAAAAGGTACCGGAACAAATGTCCACGAACTCTACTATGCTCGGAGTGCACCTTTCTTCGTATTTCGAAGCGATCATCAACGAAGATATTCCCACTAGCTGAAGGGTATGCAATCCAACGTGTTCATTATCTTGTAAGTACCTATCAGTGACGGCTACACAGAGGTGCAGTGTCTCCAGAAGTAGATCGAAATGCGAGTGAACTCCAGCAAGCCAATCGACAAGTGTGGTTCGCATCCAGGGAGCAGTCCGGTGGCACTCAAGGAAGTTTTCCCTAACAGGAAACTTCATCTCCAAATTCCTCATATAAACGAAGATATCTACCACGTACTCGCTAACCATGTAATGGTTCTTGGAACATCCATCGGGGTCGACAATGTCGAGCTGGTTGGATGAATATGATTTAGGATTATCGTTCATAGCAGCTTTGTTTTCATCCTCATCGATCTGATTTGAGACAGATTTTTGGGATTTGAGCTCTGGCTTGGCCGCCGCATCAATTTTATCGAGTACCATCTTCGTTTCTTCCAAGGGCTTGGCAGCCTTCTCTACCGCAATATTGGACTGGAAACTTGGCAGTCTATCACCAACTTCTCTATCTAACAACTTTAGATAATAATATCGGCAAAATAAAATCTATACTGATAGTGAATTTCAGTGAACATCGGACTTATATATTATTCGATAACAATTATTAAGCTAATTATCAAAGGGTCATTAGTGAAACTCAAGAAAGTAAATTTGGACGCAGGTACATATCAGGAAAATCTGTTTTTGATTTTGGAACAGACTTGTCAATAAAACAGGTACCAGATATTTTAATTATTTCATTTAATATTACATTAATATTAAATAATAAAGGCCAATTTATCGGATTCATAATGCTTTAATGCATAATTTTAGAATACAATTTATAACATTTCAATACTCAGATTCATATGAAACCATTTAGGAATTATAAATTATAAAACGGGTAAATGGTTTCATATGAATCTGAGTATTGAAATGTTATAAATTGTATTTTAAAATTGTGCATATGCATTAAAAACGGTGTAGTACACATAAAGAAATGCTCACAACTGTCATTTCTCAAATGGCAATATACTTTTTTCACATTGTTGTATTGGAAAATGATGAATTATCAGATTACTCCAATCAAAAGATTTGATTTTTTGCTTTGCTTTCGTAGGTTCTCTATTTCTCTATTTAAGAATATTCAATTTTGAGAACACTCATAATGAAACATCCCGTATCTTCGATTCCTTTCAGAATTCTCCGAAACTTTCAACACGATTATTTGGATAATTTATACCGTATATTATTAAATTCATATATCTGATGTGATTGTTATCTCTAATCTTCACCATCTTTAACTCTTTCTCAGTCTTACCTTGACAATCTCCAACAGAGTATATCGTGAAGGGCAATTTTAGTGAAATGAAACAAATCAAATATGGAGTACCTCAAGGTTCTGTTTTGGGGCCTCTGCTGTTTATAATTTATGTAAATTATTTATTCTTCCATCTGTTTCCCAGAACCAGAAAAAAAATTACTAAAAGGTAAAACACAATTTGGCTCATCTCGTTTTACTACAGTCTAGATTTAACAATGGCATTTATGGCACTTTCTACAGGGTGAGTCAACAAGATTCCCGTGGTCGATTGCTCCGTTGTGAATCACTATTTCGAATTCTCATATTTTTTTTGCCAAACGTACGATTTGAGACTATCTTCCAAAATTATTCTTATTCATACAGGGTGCATCATTGAAGCGTGGCTGATCAAATTTGGTTTTCTTCAAATGAAACACCCAGTATATATTTATATATTCCGATCCGCTGTTTCATTGGCTGCTCAACGATTTTTTCAATTTTGGAATCCGATCCGCTTTTTCATTGGCTGCTCAACGATTTTTTCAATTTTGGAATCCGTTGCGGCGTTGCCGAGTTATCTAAAACATATCTATTTTGCAGACTTCTTTTTGAAAAATCTCCTATTTCACGTTTCGAAATATTTAGTGGAGTAAATTCGGGAATCGGTAGTCGAAATGGTGAAGTTAATTGTGAATATGGTGAATATTGTATAAATTATACCAGTAATGGGCCTCGAACAAGACCTAAGGCCCCGATGCGCCAGTGCAATGTGGGCAGCCCATTCGAAAGGATCGCCATTGACATCGCTGGCCCGTTCCCACAATCTGAACACGGGAACAAGTACATCCTTGTGGCGATGGATTACTTCAGCAAGTGGGCCGAAGCCTGTGCCCTGCCCAACCAAGAAGCCATCACCGTTGCCGACGTCTTGGTGAAGGAGTGGATTTGTCGATTCGGTGTCCCGTTAGAGCTGCATTCGGACCAAGGCAGGAATTTCGAGCCAAACCTGTTCCAGGAGATGTGTCAGATGCTGAACATCCGGAAAACGAGGACCACAGCTCTACATCCACAGTCCGATGGAATGGTGGAGCGGATGAATAAGACGATAAACCGCCAACTGTCCAAGGTAGTCTCTGATCACCAGAAGGATTGGGACCAGTACCTCCATCTGTTCCTGATGGCGTATCGTTCCGCAGTTCATGAGTCAATCGGCCAAACCCCTGCTTGTGTTATCATGGGCCGAGAGCTGCGACTCCATGTGACCTGAAGTTTGGGACGTCACCAGGACAAGACACTGCGGGAGATGACTACGTCAGCAAACTGCGACAGAGAATGGACGACATCCATGAACGGGTCCGTTTGAATATCCAGAGTGCCAGCGACAGAATGAAGGAGACCTACGACATCAAGGCGGATGCTGGTGGATATCAGACAGGTGACCTTGTCTGGCTATACAACCCTAAACGCCGCCGTGGACTATCACCGAAACTTCGGAACTCGTGGGAAGGTCCATATAAGATCATGAAAAGGATAAACGACCTCGTCTACCGCATATATAAGCCACCACGAGGAAAACCTAGGGTAGTCTACTTCAATAGGTTGTCTCCTTACGCCGGAAACCACGATCAAGTCCGCACCGTCAGATCACCGGAGGACGAAATGACATTTCAGAGGTTCATGTCCCTGTACTCGAACGGACAGAAAGTTCAATATGGGGTAACCCGAGAGGAGTCACGAGATCTTTTCAAGGTGCCTGCCAATTACACGTTAGCTCACTGTATGGCAGAAGATCTCCAAATGTCCAGAGGCATTGCAGTAGTTTTCTCCAAGAAGTTCGGTCGAATCCAGGAACTGAGAGAACAGAACCCGGAAGTTGGAGGGGTGTTACAGCTGAGGAAAGGCCAGAGAAGCTGGAATAAATCGATTGTTCGATACTATTCGAAGAGCCATCTAGATGAAATGTTCTATACTCCTGAATATTCGAGAGTCGTTAATGGAAACTGCTTGGGAGTATATAAGCGGGACAGTCAGAATAGAGAGTTAGTTACAGTGTTCGCTGATAGATGTTCAATGTGCTTGTCATTTTCACTGATACACAGTCTCAATCTATTCTGGAAACTATTCTCCACACGTTCCAGCAGGTCTTCTAAAATTTCCCTGAAAGCAGTCCGAATTCTTGCTTTCATATTTCCAGGAGTTGTAGGCGGAGTTTGATAAACAACCCATTTAATGTATCCCCATAGAAAGAAATACATTTTTGTGAGGTCCGGTGACCGGGGAGGCCACTGAACTGGCCCTCCTCTACCTATCCATTTTCCACGAAATGTATTGTTGATGTATTCCTGTACATCAGTCTGGTAATGTGCAGGCGCACCATCTTGTTGGAGCCACATTCTCTGCCTTGTTGCCAATGGCAGATCATCTAATAAATTGTATAGCTGTCGCAAAAACCATAGATATTTTCTTCCATTAAAATGACCATTGACAAAAAATGGCCCTATCACTCGTCGTCCAATGATACCTCCCCGAACATTCAGTGACCAACGTTGTTGGTGATTGACATATCTAACGAAATGGGGATTTTCATTTGCATAATAGTGCATATTATGCCGATTCACATGGCCGTTGTTGTGAAACGTGGCTTCGTCCGAAAATAGAACATACTCAAAAAAATCTTGTTCTTCTCTGATTTTATTTACACCCCATTGGCAAAACCGCGTTCGCTTTGGAAAATCTCTTTCAGTTAGCTCCTGCATCAACTGCATATGATGTGGATGGAAATTGCTAATTTGTGATATTCCCAACTCCCTACTCAGAATACGTGTACTTACAGGGGGATTATCGGTAATATGTAATGCAATATCAAGAGTATTTTCATCATTCGTTACAGGACGGGCACGTTCAAACTTTTTGTGAAATACTGTTCCGGTTTTGCTCAAATCTTGTTTTGAGGGCTTGAAATGCTCGCATGTCTGGATGTCTTTTCTCAGGAAACTTTTGTTGGTATAATCTAGATGCCAGTAAGCAGTTACCGTCACTGTCCCCCAAAGCATAAACCATTTGAACCATATCCTCTAAACAATAATTCGTAAAGCCACATTTGTCAACACAACTGGATTGTAGTTTGACAGTTACCTCTATTTACAAATGCCGATAGTAATTTTTTTCAGCGGTAGTCATGGATAACTAAACTAGAAAAAATATTTACTTTTCAAAATTTCTTTTGCTTTGCTAGTTATCAATAATTTTTCAAGAATTCTCTTGAAGAAGGATAAAATAATTAAAACAGTATTCAGTGTCAGTATTTTCTGTAAAGAAACGTGTAGGTGAAAAATATGCAGGATTGTTGATTTCATTCAATTAACAATTCCTTTAAAACCACAATATCTCGGAATGACACAAGAATAAAAATTAAAGACTCATTAAAATGGAGTTAATATGAATGATAATATACAGGGTGTTCCATTTGAAAAAATCAAAATATTGATTTTTGAAAATGGCCAAGTTTGTATTGTTGTACCGAAAATCCTGTATAATTTATACAATAATCACCATATTCACAATTAACTTCACCATTTCGACTACCGATTCCCGAATTTTCTCCACTAAATATTTCGAAACGTGAAATAGGAGATTTTTCAAAAAGAAGTCTGCAAAATAGATATTTTTTAGATAACTCGGCAACGCCGCAACGGATTCCAAAATTGAAAAAATCGTTGAGCAGCCAATGAAACAGCGGATCGGAATATATGAAAATATACTGGGTGTTTCATTTGAAAGAGACCAACTTTGGTCAGCCACGCTTCAATGATGCTAATAATTTTGGAAGATAGTCTTAAACGGCCCGTTTGGCAAAAAATATAAGAAATCGAAATAGTGATTCACAACGGAGCAATCGACCACGGGAATCTTGTTTACTCACCCTGTATATTTTCAAGTTCGATAGAGAATCGTGGCGCGATTATTAAAAATACCCATCAAATGGAGATTTATACGCGCCACGATTTTCTATCGAACTTAAAATTGATGGTTATCTTAAATCCCAAGAATTTACTCATTATTGTCTGTAACTTTTTTCTATGCCAAAATCGAATATTCCAGCATGAATATTTGTTTGGAATCACCTGATGAATAGAGTGGTTGAGTCCGATTTAGTTATAGGTACTCTAATATTGGGTTTCACCAGAAATAGAAAAGATAATCCAGCAGGTCTGTTGCCTTATATCGATAGTAATTCTGTCATAAATCAACAAGCTCAAATTAGGTACTCGTCTTAGCGAACTAGTGATACCAATTATCACAGTTAGAGAGAAAAGCTACTAGTAATTTTAACAATTTCCAAGTTTATTACGGAAAAACAATCAATCGTTAGTACATTATAATTTTCAGTACAGTAGATCACAGTAAAAAAAAATCGTAAAATAGTACAATTTATAAATTCGTCTCTTCTGGGTTAAAGTCTTCTATCAAGTAAATTACTTTCTTCATCGGAGGATATGGTAGCAGTCAGTTGTCGCATAAGCGGTCCGTTCAATTTTGAATTCACGCTTATTCTATTCTGATTGGGTGCAGAGTACTTCTTTCTGATTCTTTGAAATTTGGAAGATTCGTTTTCAACCAAAATATTCGAAAGAACCACTACTATATCTTCAATGTCAGAGTATTTGTAAGTCGTGTAGTGAACTAGAGTAGGTGTCCACACTTCTGGTAAGTCCTCGATATCCGTTACATCACCCAGGATCCCCATTGACAAGCAGCAAGCTGCGGCAGCTATCAAGGAAGGTGGGATGTGACTCACTTCATACTTTAGCAGCGCCAGCTCCAACATGAACTTGCCTAGAGAGTGGTGCTCGCTTCGAACCCTCGCAATCTTATTGTACCTCCTCAGGAAATGCACCGACAAGGGTCGGCCCAGGCTATAATCCAGCTGTTTTAGGACCGTCCTCTCCATTGCCAGGATCTGCCTCATGGAAAAGGTATGGGAACAAATGTCCACGAACTCTACCAAGCTAGGAATGCACATTTCTTCGTATTTGGCAGCGATCATCAACGACGATATTCCCACTAGCTGGAGGGTATGTCGTCCCACGGTTATATTTTCCTGTAAGTACCTGTCAACGATGGCCACACAAAGGTGCAGTGTCTCCAGATAGAGATTGAAGTGCGAGTGAACTCCAGCAAGCCAATCGATAAGTGTGGTTCGCATCCAGGGAGCAGTGCTGTGTCCTTCAAGGAAGTTCTCCCTAACAGGAAACTTCACCTCCAAATTCCTCATATAAACGAATATATCAACCACATACTCGCTTACCATAGCAGGCTCCTTGGAACAACCATCGGGGTTGATTATGTCAAGCTGCTTGGATGAATATGATTTAGGATTGTCGTTCGTAACAGCTTCTCTGTTGTCTTCATCGATCTGATTCAAGATACATTCCTGGGATTCGAGGTCTGACTTGGCAGCCACTTCAATTACCTTATCGAAAACCACCTTCAGCTCCTTACAGAGAATCGCAGCAGTAGGAGGTTTCTTAGCCCCGGTAGTCGTGGGAGCTTTCTTGGGGCGCTCATCCTGGGAAAGGGTCTTGGCGTCAGGAGGGAAAGTTACTTTTCGTCCCGGCAGGGCATCATTCCTCTTAACCGGAACATTCGCCTGAACAGTCGGCAACCTATTCCCAAGTTCACCAAATGCTGGCCTCTTCTGGATAACTGGTTCCACCAGTGCAGATTTCGCTGAAAACTGCGAAAACCTTGAACCGGCGTTTTCTTGGTTTGAACGTTGTCTGAAAGCCATTCTGAAACAAACAAATAATTAAAAATCGTGTTAAGGTTAGCTCCGATAAAGAATAATGAAGTATTTCAGATGCTGGGATAAGTAATATCTTTCCCGTTTCGATAACCAGGTTATCTTCAACAGCGGGAATATACATTCATTTGAGTTTTAATGGCAATTAATTATGCGATATGAATTGAATACTGGGTAGTTGACCCAAACAGAGACACGTCAATAGAAATATCCTGGAGAACTATTGTCTATTGGTTTTCGCCTCATTCAAACGGTTTAAATGTCGAATCTAAAGTTCCCGCGGTTAGGAAATAACGTTTCGGCACATTATAACTGTTTTGATGAATGAAGTGTAAAGTCTGTTCGGGAAATATAATATCAACTGTTAACTATTTGCTGCATGACTTATATTTGCTGCATATTCCTACAAGTCAATAAATGAGGATACACACATCTATCGATATGGTGCTACGTTGAAAATTACGGGGGTGTTTCCATGAGAAGTGAAGCACACTGTATATTATATTAAGGAACAGACTCTTCCGAGAAGTCAATTGGATCCACGACACTTCAAAATATTGGAATACGAGACAAATGCCTCAAACCATTTAAAAAGGGACCCTGAAAATCGACAAGTAATGGTACCTTCAGAACTCTTAATTGTGGGATACCCCAGGGAACCGTCTTAGGACCACTGCTCCTTTCGCTTTATGCTAACGACCTATTTTTAATCCCAAGTGAAGGAAATATAATTAGTTTTGAGGATGATGCTGCCATCTTTTATAAAGGAGAGTACGGGCCGATTCAAAGAATATTGTAAGACTAACTTACAAACTAACAACTTTGACAAAACATTATTTTTATTGTTCACAATTTATGAAAACAAACTTCACACTTTTCGATTCATCTCATTGAACAACCACATACAAATATTGCCAGTAAAGAATGTGAAATATCTGGAAATGATTCTAGGCGCATAGTTGCGATGGGACCACCACAAGTACCAAAGGGCGGCATCTAAACGCCTCGCACTCTACCATATGTATAGGCGACAGCGAACTTGAAAATTTGACAAGCAGTCATACGCGATTACAATCGTTCATCAATTATGTACCATGTACCCTACATTTTGCGACAATCTTAGATGGTGAGACATGAAAATTTATTTATATTGACCCCACGTTGTGCCATCTCTGAGCGAATTAAGCAACCCGCGATCCACAATTCTCTATCCCTTCTCCAATTTCTTATCATTTTCGGTTTGACCATTTATTCTTCTGATGACATTCAATATGACAATTTTAGTTTTCGTAATGTATGGATCCCCCGGTCAAGCTTGCAACATATCCCAAAAAACGTGTACCGAGGAAACTTTGATGCCAAGTGTAGCGTAGCAGCCGAATGCAATGTAAAAGATGCGGAATCAGAAAGCGATATATCCTATTCAATAAATTGAACCTTATTACTTCAGCGTCGCCGCAGTGGTGTAGCTAGCACCCCGCAACCACCGCGGGGCAGGGGGGAGCAAGGTTGACAGGGGCGCAAGGAACCCAGAAAAGTTTGCCTTGCGTTTAAAGGGGGGTATGTTTTTTCATAGGATAAATCAGTTTATAAATTTGAGTATATTAAAAATTTATGGGTTAGGGGCGCAAAGCAGGTTCCTGCGGGAGGGCTCGCCACTGCGTCGCCGAATACCAAAGTTACTGGCTAAAATTCCTGTGTACGAAAACTTCAACTTTCTAACATTAACTCGGACCTTAGAAATACAATTTCATTTTTACTTCAGTACCGTGTTTAGACAGACCATATTTATAGTTTCAACGAAGAATTATCCTGAAATCTTATGCGTGGATTTGAAATCTTATCTGTGTATTTAGCAACATAAATATATGCCAAATTAAATATTCGAAAAAATATTCTGTGAAATTTTTGGGCAGACCGAAAATAACAAATAATCTACTTTAAAATAAAATTCAACTTTACAATCTTTACTAATCCACAAAGCGGTGATATTAAAACCAGAGAAAATTTCTTTTCGGAATTTGTATTTTGGAAAATGAAAGCACTTGATTAAATTAAAATCGAGCCCACGGGAGTTTGAGGAATATTATTAATTTACAAATCTGCAATTGAACAACTTGTTTATACGTGTCAAATTGATTATTTAAATCAGTGAACTTACCTAAAGATTCGTTTGTCAAAACACACCAAAGCAGTAACTATGTTTACCAGGTAAATTCTCAGATATGTAACTGCAGAAATGACGATATGAAATTTGAATTGAATATATGAATGTCGAAAGCGGGTCTACCTCAAAAAGGGCGAGACTGATAATATTTAGAGGGGCAGGGGAGTTAGAAATCCAGACATGCGCTGGACTATTGTTATTGAATTAAATAGCAGGTAATGGACGATATCTACCACTAGTCATTATTGCCACAATTAATATTCCAGTTAAATCGAATGACATTTAAAAGAACCAGGAATCTTCAAAATTGATCTTTGTATACGTTCCGACTTTAGATCATACGAGAAAAACCCAGAAAATATTGGTCGATTACAATCGGTTGTGGCAACACTGAATAGAATATTCACCGTTGTCATATTGTGGTGCGACAATACCAACTACCCAGGGTTCTCAACTGAGAATAACAAAATCACTTATTCCGTACGATCGCGCAAATTTAAAATGAGAATATTTGGCAATCGCATTCTTTTGAAGTCGACATCCTTTGATTTAAACATAGTTAATGTGCCGTAGAAAAATACCTTTATCTACGTAACGAAACTATTTGTCAGTTGTTTAGATAGTACTAATGAACTTACCTTGCAAATTGTTCTTCACTGTTTCCTCTTTCGATATACACCACCACACACTTTTCACCTCAATATATTATAATCTAGCAACTTTGGATACTTATTTCACCAGAATAAAATCTATACTGAATAGTGACTGTAAACAAATCGGAGTTAAATATTCAGTGAGAGAGAAGAAACTAATTATCAGAGGGTCATTGGTGAAACTTAGGTAAATTTAGACGTAGGTATGTGTTATGTATATCTGTTGTTGATATTGATCTAGGCAGATGAATAAAAATTTAGGTACTAGATGTTGTAGTTATATTATTACATTATTTAATATTAAAAATAAGAATGAACATATTTCTTTACAATAGATTCACATGTAAAAAATGCTGTACAGAAATTATCATAAAAAAGAGGAGATAGAAATTTTATTTATTTATTTTTTCAATTTTTATAAGTTTCAATACCTTGCTAGAGAGTGCGTTCCAGAATTTTACCGATAAACACGATCTGTAGAAAGAGATCAAAAAATGCACGCGAGCAGTAACAAAATATCACCATGCATTTCATTCTTCCTGAAAATATGCAGGAGGTTAGTACATAAGGAACTCACAATAGTTATTCGTTTTACTAGGCATAAAAGCACAAGAGACAATGCCGCGGCTGGTGTTTCATAGCCGAGGCACGCCAAGGGATTGAATCTGCTTTTCTTCCGTGTGAAACATAATTTTTTCTTCAACTTTTTTCCAACTCCACGCAAAATCGACTTTTTTATATTTTTTAATGACGTTTAATTATCAATATCTAAACAATCAAATTATTTTATCAAAGGTAACTGGGCTCTTCTTTACTATGTTTACCGCTGACGACGTTTGTTGAATTGTTTGTTTTTTACAGTAAAAAAAAATAAAAAATTGAATACAACAGTAAGAAATCAACATGAAAAAATAATTAATCTGCGCTCCGGGGCGCATTCGTTTTGGCAGCTGCTGGGAAACACCACATCTGAAGAGTTGGAAATAATTGAAAAAAGTGACATTAAAAAGCCGCTTTTCATGTCATTTGGAGAAAAAATAATTTGTTTTCAATAATAAAATGCTCGCGAGCACTTTCAGAGCACTGAACCCTAGCACTTTTGAATAATTTTCAAAATTGAATGATGAAACATAACTTTTCTCAGTTTAATTTGTAATTGTACAGAATAATATAGCAAATAAAAAATTATCCATGACAATATTGTTATAATTTGATAGCCGTCCTTTTTTTAGAGTTTTCAAGTGTTTGCTAGCACTTCAAACTGACATTTAATAAATTATTTGAAGCACTTAGCACCAATCTGAAATAATGCTTTCAAACGAACTGAAAAGGGCTTAGAGTGCTTAGCCAAGGTGCCAAGCACAAAATAAAAAAATATCGTGAGAAAATTTTCTTCAGATTTCAATAAAAAATTTACCTAAATATATCAAACATATTTTCAAATCATACTAAAGAGGATTAAATTATTTATCCATCCCCCATATATTTATAAGCTCATACTCCTGACCCAGTGTCCTGAAATTAAATATGTGATGGTGATTTTTTTATAATCGCTATGAAAACTTATAATATTCAAAACGAAATCAAATGAGAATCACTTGCTTGATTTTTAAGCAAAGAGTACTCTATAAATAATAAGAAAAGAATATGTGTTCCACGTATATACATTAATAAATGTGTTCTTTTATTTATGAAGCATAGGTATGCGTACCCATTACCAAAATTCCGATTTTTATTCTTACTCCACCAGACATAGGCGATTGATCAGACTTCCGCAACATTCATTTTCACTTTTTAGAAATGATTTTCCTTCATATTCGTTAGCGAAATTTTATAATAATCTCCCACCAGATATGAAGTGTGAAAACGATGAGAAACTAACTCTTCGCAATGCATGTCTCAACAAATTTCTTAAGTATTGCTCCTTTTGCATTGATAAGTCTTTCGAAATGTGATGCTGATTAAGATTATCGTCCGTATTCAATGTTTTTTTTTTTTAATTTAGATTGTTTCATTATTTCATTTTACTGTGCCCAATTAAGGAAGTTCATTGAAAAAAAAACCTAATCGAAAGTGTATTTCAACCCTTAACTGGTAACGTGACATTTTGGAACACAACTGGTACCATGCAGTCTAGGAGACTGGCACTTTTGGAAGCAAAAAAAATTCTCTAATAATAATTTTTCCATAATATTTTTAAAGAACACGGTACACATTCTTTCAAAATGTTTTTGTATAAAAATAATGAAAAAATGCAACTAAAATCATTTTGCTATAATAATATATAATAATTTTCAACTAGGTGTGACACATTCAAACAAAATTATTTCATGCATATAGTGCGACTGGTAATGAACAGAACGAAGCATCTATAAAAAATACTAACAAAATGTGTATATTAAAGGGGCCTAAACAAGTCATGAATTGTTTCAAAAAAAAAAATTGTTACAAAATTGTTTTTTCGTTAAGCAGCTGTCACCCCCCTACGAACGACAGCCCTTAGAAGTCGAAACTTGTGTGAACTAAGGATTAACGAGGTCTTACATTTTAACGTGCGATTCTTAGCACGTTCAAGGTTCAATTCAAGGTTCATTTGAACAATTGTTGCACTTTGAATTTCATGATCGGAAATTTCAAATTCATCCTCTAAATTTTCTATTTCACGTGTCACTATTTGTCTCGTTATACCAACAGAAAAAAATTTCATCATAGTCTTTGACCCCATAATGTAAACGTTTTGATAGATCCGCCATAACTTTTGAACTTTTAGTCACCAGAAATGCTTGTTGAATGATAGAGGTGGGGCAACAATAGCCTATAGATTAGGTGGCGTGATTCGCAGAAAAGCGAGACAATTTCAGAAAAAACTCAAATATAAAAATAACTGTATCAGTCTCACAGACGGCACGTTAGCAGTCAAGGGTTTCAATTTCAATTACGAGATATTTTCACTCTAGGTATTGTTCGACCATTCCTACACAAACTGTATTTTGTCAAAAAGGAAAATAAATTTCATTATTGAGGATAATAATAAAATCACAGTAATAATAATAATAATTAGATCCACGCCTTGGCCTTAGTCTTATCGCAAAAATGTGCTTCGTAAAGTACTTATAGGTACTTTCATTTGAATATGTGTGGCGCCATCTACATCAAATCATTTGTATTCAGTGTTTGTACGCCCAGTACGCTTCGATTTGGATTCTTGAACATCTGCACCACTCACACCACTGTTACAGATAACAGAACATCATTTACCTTCTTGTTTTATAGTTTATTGAATATTTCACTCATAACTTCATTCCTGTTTTTGAATATTTCAGCGAATTCCGAATTATTTTTTTTGCGGATTTGATATCAAATATTTTAATTTCCCTATGCTCTAGTGAAATGTGATTTAAATAATTAAATAGAGAAGCAAATATTCTACCAAAATCACATCATTTTATAGTACTAGAGGAAAGGAAAATAAAGTTAGGGTCTACTTCTATCGGACGTTAATGAATTACATCGGCGGCACCTTTTATTAATCTCGGATTTGTTGTCAAATATTGTAATTTCCCTATACTCTATTAAAATGTGGTGATATAATTAAATAATAGATAATGACATGTACCTATAATTAACTTATAAATAAATATCTATCAAAAATATTTTACGTCACTGTGTTCATGACAGCTGTCAAACCAGAGGGAAATTCCCTCTACGCAGGGAAATTTCCGAAGAAATTAGGTTATTTTCATAGCAACATGTCCAAATGCAGGTATCTGATTGGCTAAAATTAACTGGTATAAAATTTTCACTATAATAATTATAATTATATCATTAAGAATATACGAACTTAGATTCCCAATTGATTTTCCTATACTATTGCCATTGCCTAATAATCACTGATCGCGCGGTATATATCACTATAGTTCAATATATAGGTAAATACCGACGAACAAACTATGACGGGTTCATTTCGTTTATATTCCACAATATCCAACAGATGCTTCAAGACAAATAAGATATCTATCTTATTACTGCAATGAAATCCGTAAGACAATATTTTCTAAAATATTTCGCATATCATGATGGTGTATTGCCCACGAATTCTCAATTTTACCAATTTACTCTGGCCAGTACCTTAGACGTCAAACTACCTTTTTTATTGTCTATAGAGTCGATAAAGAAAATATGTTGGTAAACTGTCTTTCGTCAAGAAACAGTATTTATAAAAATCATATTTTTGAATAAACTAATTTATGACGAATAAAAAGTTGTTAGTTTATAAAACAAGAGGCCAGTGCCCAGTGCCATGTCGTCAGCATTCAGAGTCTGGGAGTTACACAGACTTGGAGCTATGACTAGCACTTTGCTGGATTCTTTACCAGTAGGGTAGAAGTGCATGAGCTATATTCGGAGTGGAAAAAAATAATCGAAATTGCAGTTATTCTGTATTTATTATTTGAACACGTCATATGTACATTGCAATAGTCCATTCAAAGAAAAATAATTTACTAGGCTGTCTATTCACCCCACTGATGCAGTTGCCAATTATTTCCACTACAGTTATGCATTACAGAACAAAAAGAATATATTAAGAAAACAAAAAGTAGAATATATTAAGAAAACAAAAGTTCCACACTTAAACCAAATACAAACATAATACACTATAATATAAATCTGAAGTTACCAACTACACATCTGAATTAATTCAAGAAAAAAATTCACAGCCAAGTATTTGAAATCATCTTCACTCTTCACTCCAGATTTCAATACTCAGTCAACAAGAATTCATAATTCCAGCGTTTTTGGATACCCATGATATACAATTCAAGTTAATACAATGCATTAACACTTTTTATTTTTCGGAGGATACGATTATTGAAATACGAGTATTCAATAGCTCAAGGACTGTTCCATAAAACTTTAAATTTTTCCAAAGCAAAACTTTATTTCGAATCTGAATGCAAGTAGGCAAGAGTAAGGAACAAGAGTTCCTTGAAAAAAACAACAAAGGGCATGGAATACTCTTATTTTAATTTATATCTCTTGTATCAATTACCGGATTTGGAATTCCTACATTTTTAATGTTTACAAAATATATTAAAACTATACATAAAAAACCCAATCAGTGACAAATGTCCTCAGGACTTCGGAAGTTATTTACAGTTCTGCTTCTTAACAAATCTCTTAAATTAAGACATTTATAAAACTCACCAATAGCTTTCTATTGAAGAAATTACTTTTATAACACTCGATAATATACTTTACAATTCGAGAAAACCTCGAAGTTTTTAGTTCACTTGTTTACAAAAATAAAAAACATGAATCAATCATCGAAAATTCCATCGAAAACTTACGCTTATAGAAGAGGAGCCGATTGGTTTCAAAATGAAAAATATCCAACGTGAATCAATCATGCACTTCCATAAAAGTTAACACATTTTGGCAAGATAGTTTTTTCAAATTGATATTCTACATACAAATACTCAAGTGATTATTGCTATTATCCAGGACTTTCTCTTGTCTCGGTTTGTATTTCACAACATTTCCATTGACAACTATTTTCAAATCATCAGATGATATCAGAGGTGAAGTGGTCTTTTATTATACAATTGGAACAATGGACTGTAATGAATTCTAGCTACTCTTAAACAAACAATAGAATCAGTAGTAATTTAGGAGTAATACACGAATTCATTTTCTCTCACAATATTAGTCATAGAAACTCCTGCGTTACTTCCAGCGAGTTTTATTTGAATAATTTGTCTTGAGGATAAGGCACAAAATTAATATGTTAGTGTTATGATTATTAGATGTTTCCAAATTAGTAGACTTTTTAGCTATCACTAATTTTAAATGTAAAAGGCACAGAAAAAGGGAGCGAATCTATGTAACAAGACAGTCCTTACAAATGGATAAATTATGAACACAAAAAGACGGAATAGTCTATATCTTTTGTTGAAAGAGTGAATAGTTCAGATTATCTTGATTTTTTGTGCCTTTCATACATGCAAATTCCCCTCGACGCGGTGTTGAAAGCATAGATATCGAAGTTCCATCACAATTGGTTGAAAATATCAGCACTAAAGGAATATCCACACACATGTTACAGTGCAAGCCTCTGTCACAACTTATCACAGAAAAATAGTTTATTTATCCTCATTAATTGTTGATTTATCAAATGTAATTTCAGTCAATAATAATTGGGGCATTTGCACTTCAAACTCAGTACAGTAAAATACCTGAATACAGGAAAAAAATTCCTCGTTTCAGTGAATTTATTAATAATAAATATACAAATTAATTCTTATTCGAAAATAAAAGATGTAAAACGATGTATACTAGACAATAAAAATATACATTTTTTGTTAAAGTAATAGTTCAAACTAGCACAAGTCTATAACCAATGGCTCCGTCACTTTTTGGTTGTGGTTGCAGTAGTCAGTTTTCGCACAAGAGGTCCATTTAGTTTTGTGTTCAAACTTATTTTGGAAAATTTAGAGGCAGCAAACTTCGTCCTGATAGTTTGAAATTTGGAAGACTCACTTTTAACCAAGATGTTAGCAAGGATCACTATTATGTCTTTGAATTCGGATAATTCGTATTCTGTGTAGTGTACCAGAGTGGGTGTCCACAGTTTCGCCAAGTCCATAACTTCTTTTAATATGCCCATGGACAAGCAGCAAGCTGCCGCGGCTTGTAAAGAAGGCTTGACATGGCTCATTTCATACTCCAACAAAGCCAGTTCCAGCATAAACTTGCCCAAAGAGTGGTGTTCGCTCCGAGCTTGAGCAATCTTATTATATCTCCTCAAAAAGTGCACCGACAAGGGTCGCCCCAGGCTGAAGTCCAGTTTCTTCAATATCTCTCGCTCCATCGTTAGGATTTGTCTCTCTGAAAAGGTGTTGTCGCAAATATACACGAAATCCTTCAAGTCTGGGATAAACATTTCCTCATACTTGCTGGCGACCAGCATGGCTGCCGTGCCCACCAGCTGAAGAGAGTTACGTCCCACGGTCTTATTTTCCTGCAAGTACCTGTCTACGATCGCTATACAGAGATGCAAAGTTTCGAGATAGAGCCTGAAATTCATGTGGACCTCGACTAGCCAATTGACAAGTATCGCTCTCATCCTGGAAGTAGTTTCATGTCCTTCTAGAAAACTTTCACGGATGGGAAATTTATTTTCCAGCGACCTCAGGTAGCTGAAGATATCCGAAAGGTATTCGGTTACCATCGTCGGTTCGTTTTTAGAACCCTCATCGGGGTCGACAATGGCGAGCTGTTTGGACGAGTAAGATTTACGGCATTCCCTACTGCTAACAGTTTTACTTTCTTCGACAGCGATTTGCTTTAAGATACTCTCTTGTCTTTTGAGGCCCGGTTTGGCGGAAACGTTCACAATTTTGTCTGGTAACTTTTTAGTTTCCTTGAAGGGGAGAGCTGCAGTGGTGGACGTGGTGGTCTTCGTCTTAGGTGCAGCCTGTGGTGGCGGCATGTTCTGGAGACGAGCAGCCTGCGCAAGAGGCTTGGCATTTGGGGGATTAGATGGTTTTTGTGCTGCTGGTAGGGTTCCATTTTTTTTGACCGGGACAGTTTTCTGGAAACTCGGGAGTTTGTTACCAACTTCGCCGAGAGCAGCCCGCTTTTGGATATTTTTGACGGGTTCCACTAGGGCGGATTTTGCTGCATACCTCGAAGTAATGTTTTCCTGGTTGATCAATTCTTCAGCAACACGTTGTCGGTGAGCCATTCTGAAAAAAATTCATAAATGAAATATGTGCCTTAGGAGGAAATCTGACAACCCAGCGACGGATTGAGGCAGGTAGTTACCGAGCAAATCTCGGGAGGCCACAAGGTGCGAAGCCGGTTTGGGCCGAAGATCCAAATCTCATAATCTCATATGTATATAAAGTTACCAAGACCACTTGTCGGAAAATCGATTAAATCAATTCCAGTAATTGTCGAGAATTTGTTGTAAACGAAAAAAATTTGTCGCGCTCTTAGTTTTTTTTTTATATGGGGTGGCTGTGCTAAATTTATATTAAGTTGGCACTGCCATTAATATTACTCGACAAGTTAACATCAAATTTCATCACTGTAGTAACCAAAAATTGTGGAGCAATTGAAGTCTATTTGAAGTGAAAACAATGCAAACAATATTTTCTTTACAGCTTACATGTGTATTTTTTATTAAAATTCTCGATATACGGAAAAATTTTGCGTAATTGGCAACATCGCAAGCATATCAGGATTATTTGTGCTTTCTTCATCAAACTACTGTAAAAGTTGTATGATATATAATATTGGATATGCATTCTTTTTGAAACAAATGAAAAACTACTTGTGAGATGTAGAAAAATTCAGCGTTCCAGGAAAATATTAATCTATTCTCATTATTTTTATGTAGACTCCAATATGCATTGCAAATTAATGGATTATTAATAACATATTGCTAGAGAAAACTTCAACTTTTTTATAGCCGAAAAACTACATACTAATGGTGGGAAGTGGAGATATTCCCTTTTACCAATACACACACATAATTTGGTTTGATTATTTTTTCTGTGCCTGAAAATCAACTCATCAATTGTCGAACGAACAAACCAAATTTGTCTTGGAACGTTCAAATTTTCTGAAGCGGAAAAACTGCCTGTCATTGGTAAAATTCTAATATTTCCAATTTCTCGGTATCACCTGCGGACTGCATGTTGATTAAACATAATTTTTTCAGTCGGAAATTTATGGTACAATTGTCGAATAATAAAAACATATTTTTCGTAGAAACTCCCATTGATTCATGGCCGGAAAACTACTTTGAAATGCTGAATAATGGAGATATTCCATTTTGTCAGTGATACACACACATAATTTTTTCTGCGCCAGAAAATTCGGAAATTTCAACGTCTCACGACAAATTTGATTTAGTCATTCGACAATTGATAAACTAGTTTTCAGGCGCAGAAAAAATAATCCCACCAAATGATTTGAGTGTATTACTAAGAAACGAAAATTTCTCTATTATTTAGCGTTTAAAAGTAATGTTCCGGCTATTCAAGAATGAGAATTTTCACGACAATAGTAGATTGTGTATCTAGTAGTAAAAGCAATACATTCCCGGACGACAATGTAAATTGTTGGCCGAGGCGATAAGCCGAGGCCAACAAGCAAGTCTGGGAATGTGCTTTTACCACGAGGTATACATACTATTTTTTCCGAAATCGCAATCAGCATTATCATAAATTAAGGAATTATACTTATTATTTGCGTGCATTCATTTACTGTCTAAAATGTATAGAAGCCGTCAAAAATTTATCCGGATCGTTTATGATACGGGAAAGTACTTTCCCGTATAGTTTAGTGCCGAAAACGGTCCGGGAAAGTTCGTTGCTTAGCAACAGACTAAAATACTAGATTAGCGTATTTTGAGGCCTGAAGTTTCTCCGAGAAAGTGGGACGATTTTAGAAAAATATATTTTCGTCGTTCGAAATTGTTTCATAAATGTTCGTCCGAAAAAAGTATATTCAATCATCATACAGTGCATGAATCTGGAAAACATTGTCAGAAATCGGCACCTTTGTCAGTTTTTGGCCTCTAGCTCATTCCCAGTTCATTTTTTTGAAAATATGTTCGACTAAAAAAATGTAGACTATTAAATAAAGGACCCCGCACGGAATACATGGGATTTTGGTTGATTGCGGAATTCAATGAAACAGAAGTGATGACTGATACCTGGTACCTACCTAGTTATTATTTAGCTTTTATTATAATATCTGCATCTTCATTATGTTCCTTTACAATAAAATTGTTTAACTTAAAAGTTTTTTTACTTATTTTATTAAAGAAACTGCAAAGATATAGTGCCACTGGCAAACATATTTGTAGAGCCCTTGTACTTTTCAAATATAAGTGTGGCTTGTGGTTTTTCAATTATGACGGTTTAAAGGGTTTCACATATTAATTGATGTTGAAAGTCGAAAACGTAGTGTTCTGTAAGGATTCTATTGAATGAATGACGTACATAACTTCCTAATAGGATATTTTCAAGTACTTTTCTGATTACTCCGATATAGTAAAATTCTGTGTTTGTATCATAATAGTAATGCTTTATCAAATTGTGAACATTACCCAGCCATATCTCGATATTAAATTTGAAAATATCTCAATAATACTAAGTGGAGTAAACAACGTCGAAATTTGATGTTTTGAGTTCCCCCTGTGAGTTAAATACTGTTTTGAATAGTATGGCATTTTCAAAGGCATGACATATTTTAGCCAAATCACCTGAATAATTCAAAAATAATCTCAATTTATGCAAATTTCTTTTATTTTGTGTATTTTTTCTAGAACCAAGCGTATTTGAGCTACGAGAAGGCGAAATAGAGCAAAAATTGGTGAAATTAAAAAATAAATGACCGACTAATAATAGTTATTTATGCAACAAGTGCAAAAAGTAAGTGTTTATTGCACTCGACGTGAAATTGTCCGACGAGGCCGTTAGGACAAAAGTATATATTTAGATGCGGCACTAGTTGAAGGAAAATGAAATACGCAATTTAAATAAATAATTATTACTATCGATTTCATCACCATCATCTAGTTTTCCATTAAAATTTGTCATTTTGAAACTTTTAGTTCTGTAATTGTCAGAATTAAATTTTGACTGACGTTTATATAACCACAGTTGCATTATAAAAATCAAAATCATAGTAGCCATGAGCGCGTATGTTATCACGAGGTGTGGTCGTAGTAAAGACAGTTTGCTCTATGCAGGTAGACGGTTTAGAACATAGCGGATCAGTTTTGATTATGGAGTTATTCTCGGGAAGGCATTGTTTGTTCAACTCTGACTGCTAACATTAATACAAAATAATATAAAATATGTAGCTGTTTAAAGCGTATGGCCAATCTCACAGAATATCTGCTAAATATGTAGTAGGTTCGAACGTTTATGTTTATCATGATGACAGCACGTTGAAGTAGAATGACAGATGAGTGCAATAAAAAATGTATTGCACTAGTGCACTAAAGATCTTCTTTTTCCACTGATTATAGTTCAATAAAGTTTTGCTTTTTGCATGAATGTAGAAAAACAATATTATGTGTAGTCCGAATCTTTCACTCAATGTTTACGATCAACGAGCGTTTTCATTCTTTGAGTCTATTCAGTAGTTCTCATAGCGCTCGGAACTACGACAATTGCCAATGATTCACGTAGAACCATAGTGCGTCAGGGTTCATTTGCTGGAGTTCTATGATTTCTGGGAAGATGATCGAAAAATTGAAGTGAACTAGACAACAGATTGCTGAATACACAGGTAGAACAGCGAAAAATCTACAGGGTCGAGTACTTTATTTTTTAACGAAATGCTATGTATATTATTATATTTTTTCAAGCATTTCAGTGACCTCTACCCACCAATCTAACATTATTGACTCTTACTTGATTTTTTTATCGAAATAATGCGATCTACAAATGCATGCTGAAAATACTACTGGCGTTACGATTATGGAATTTAAAAGAAAATATTTTTCAAATAGAACACCCTGTATATTTTTCGACCTCATGAAATGGTTTTGGGACACGAATATTGTTGCTATTTCTAGCCATTTCCGATTTGTGGTTACTTTTTTTCTTTGACACACATTCCTTTGTACACCTAAGTAGTTAATTCCCAATACAACCTACGCTATAGACACTCAACTAAAATAAAAAAAGAAAACTGCGCCTGACGGATCAGTCTCGATGGAAGCGGAGCTAGGTAGAACAGTTGATGATCTTTCAGAAGAGCATGGACCATAAAATATCTATAAAACAAAGGCAGATCGCCAACATTTCTGCGGTATTCCAGAGAAATGAGCAAACTTGTGAGCGAAGCCTCACCGACGAGACAAATTATCTGTTAACATAATCCGAAAGTTTGCCTGCACTAGGAACAGTTTTCCAGGTCAGGTCGGAGGTGTGCCTTCGAAAATCATAATCAGTTCAAGGGAAATAAAATAGATCTTGGCACGAAACAGAAAACCAAGTTTTTGACACCGACACTTCTGATATAATTGCGCTAGCCGCTGTAAGATCGTCCTTTTTACAGAAAAGACTTGCTTCAGTTTTGCCCGCAATGGAATCTACCAAGTTGTCCCCATTCTAGAATATTTGCCAAGTCCATATTTGAATCTTCCACGTTCCTAGACTTGAGGTAGCTGCCAACAAATCATTAATGCGAAAAACAAACGGTGTTGTTAATATATGCTATGTCGACCATTACGGTTGACATAGCATATATCTCTAATCGCCTTCAAAATTAGTTTCCTTCCGCTCTTAGCAACTCAATTTTAACGATCCTGGAGCCGGACATGACCGTTTGTTGGGACAATCAAGCTCAACTCGAAAACAATGCATGACATCACTCAAGAATGGTGCTAGAACTAACCTAATTATTCTAAATAACAACGACCTGTCTTGTCGTCTATCGGCGTTACTGGATTGATCCAACAGAAGCCTACTGCAGGTATAAATAAATTAGTGGATTATAGTTTAGTGCATTTTTATTACACTATATACGATTTTGTTCACGCATGCCCGTTGTGAAAATTAATTTCAATGAGCTCTGGGTACGAAACAATTTCTTCAAAACACTTTCAAAACAAAAATCATATCAACAAATTTTTCATTTTTAAAACTTGTTGAAGTTTACTTTGATCACTTGGAAATCACCAAAATCGGGAATTAATTTAATGAAATGGAGTCACAGAAAACCTGAAAAGGAATGTGTCTCAGTGGAACTGAACAACTGAAAATTTTCCAAATTCAAATAGCAAATAGCTACAAGTTATATGTGTGTCCTAATGCGGTGTTCCTTTCGAAAAAAATGAGAATATTCAATTTAAAATGTTCCGAATTATAGAATTATTCTTAGCCAATGTTTAATTGAAGGACGTCACGTGAATGAATCAGAAATATCACATCTCTGTCTATCAATTGATATTATTATTTCTTCTTGAATTCCATAATCGTAACGACAGAACGACAGTTATTTTTTAGGTTCGAGTGGTTGAAAGATAGACAATAATATTGGATGTGGAGTAGAGGTGGGGGTCCCCATAATCCTTAAAAAATTGCATTGCTAGTACATAGTCTCAAAACTATCATTTACAGTATCGGAATAAATATATCTTGGGTATTAACCAATCTAGAAGAGTACTTAACAATAACAGTCCTAATACACTACCATGCGCAACTCCATAATAATTCATAAGCCCATCCAGTTGAGAACATTTCCCTTTGTCCCATATTTTTCACATTTTAATATTTTATTAGTATAATGACTTATACCTCTATTTACACAGAATTCTTTTTCAAGTTTTTTTGCAGATGATACCTTGATTTCTGTGTCTGGTGAAAATTATTCAGACAGCTGATGGAAAATAAATTAAAATCAAATACACGAAAAATAAAATGTATGATATTAGTAGAAAATATTGTTTTAATACCAAATTTGTTATCAAAATTGGCAATTCCGTAATAGAATATCTAGATGGAATAAAATATTTGAATTCCACAACTATGTTATTATAACATAATGTAATGATAGTGCAATTGTCATTCAATAGTTAGCTATATTTTGGAGTTGATTGAAATCGTTTGCAAAATTACAAACATTATTATTAACATAATATGCAATAACATTGCATTGTCATCCAGTTCTGATCTGACAAATGCATCATGGTCTCAGCTGCCCCACGAGACACTTTGCATCTAGTGTCAGGGGCCTCTGTGCCTATCACGCGACTACGGTAGACCATAATGAATTCCTCGGTTTCCGATTTCAGCCCACTTCAATGTTCTACTGTTTAACTATGCCACAAAATTGTTGTATCATCCGCAAATAGAGTCAATTCACCAGTCAATACGATATTGTAAGATCATTGACATATATCAGAAAAAGTATAGGACTCAACACAGATCCTTGAGGCACTCCAGAATTGATCTCAATTTGCTTCGAGTGATTACTTATTCGAACAGTTTGCTTTCTACCAATGCGGTATGATTTGAACCATCCATATTGATTTAATATCTTATATAAGACTATTCCGTGATCCAAAACTCTGCTGCTGAAATATCTTCAGAATTGCCGTAGGAGTAGACCTCATAAAGAAATGAAATCACAGTATCATGAGTGATTTTAAGTTTATGAAATCCATACTATTTTTGACTAATATTGTTATGTGAAATAAGAAAAACGCTAAACCGTTTGTTTACAAGTTTGTCTATCAATTTCGCAATGGATGGGCGAGATTGGTCGAAAATTTGATGAGTTATCTCCTGCCTCCTTTGTGTAGAGGAATATTAACAGATCTTTTCAAGGAAGGGAACAAACCATTTTAAACAGAGTGATTTATTAGTGATACTAGTATTTCAATTAAATTAACTGAAAGATTTTCAATAATTTTGATGGATATATCATAATAACCAGATGTATTTTTGTTCTTGATATCATTGATGGTTTCAATTAGTTCATTCATGTTGGTATCATATAATATAAAATTGTCGGGTTATTTTTTAATTTTTCAAAGGATTAAATGGTAAGTGGGTTCTCTTTGCAACCAGCGACCCCCTTCTTTGACCATATTTGCTCATAAACCCGTCTATACACGGGGCCAACTGTGGATAGTATTCGTATATATAAGATACATGTAAACATCTTATAACATGGATTCAAACATGTTATCAGTAGTAATGATAGACTTCCAGCAGGCATGCCAAAGTGAAACCGATTCACTGTGGCACACACACTGGAGGTATATGCCAAAGACATTCTGGTGACACGGGAAGTGATCCCAATTTTTTTTAAATAGAGTTCTTTTGGTATCTATCAGAAAAATCGTCGAGTTGATGACATAACTAATTTTCAGAATAGAATATTTCCTTAAAATGGCTGAGATATTGAATGAAATTGTACCTTAAAATCAATTTGCCTTACAAATGGCATGGACGGTTAAAAAAGAAGGCTTCGAGATAATATCAAATTAAAAATTAGAGTTACCATATGGAATCTTACTATCACAAATGATAATAATAATAAATGAACTTAATTGAACTGAAACAATTCAATTCATAAGGTTATTGGCCTTCACATTTTTCCAAAATCATTAAAAAGTAACTTCAGGAGAAAAAGGTAGAAGTCTCCCAGGAAAAAAGACGTTATAAACTACTGTATTTCAAAGCAACAAAACCTCCTTATATTTCATTGTTATGAAATATGAACTATCGAAAAATTTGCATTATATATAAACAAAGTGACGATTTAGTCTACACAGTAATACTTGGGTTTCGTTGCCACCATCAAATTTTATCAGGAAAGATTTCCTCTTAGGAAACACAACCGGTGAATAAAAACAATTATGCACTTGTTTATAGGCTTTTCAGGATACTCCAGAGGCTCAAAAGTTCCAGGAAAAGAAGACTTCAGGTTTAATATATGAACAGGTCTGTCAGCTGGTTGAATCTAGAATTATTGGAATGCTGATATTTGAATGGGCAATCATGAAATGTGACATCGTGAAAAGTTTGATTTATTAATATGAACCAGGATCAAGTGCATTTTCCGGTAGATATTAAAATATTTGTAAAGAGCGATATATATCATCAATCCTTCAACAGATTTATTTTTGAAAGACGTTAAAACATTTCATCAGTTATAAAAGGGCCTTAAAAGTGAGCTAATAAGTAATCATATTGTATATTTTTTCTTTTAATTTTTCAGCAAATCAATCAGTAATAATTATTCAGGATATTTGTGATCAAACAAGCAAAAAACAAGATTAGCTAGGATATTAGATACATGAAATTAGTGAAATAGTATAGGACTAATGAACAAATCATTCAAAATATGAGATATAGACTTGAAATCAATGTGTTAGAGAAAATTCTAAAGAGACACTGATGAAAATACATTGGAGCAATTAGAAAGAGTACTGTATTTTTTTATTTATAATTAATTAGCAATAGAATTAACTAATAGACACAAAGAAATGTAAACTCATTATGCATTAATTATTTAAACATTTCTCAGGGAAATCTGCATAAAATTCCAATCATTCAGCTTTTTAATCCACACCTAAGTTTGTTATAAAGGAGTACAAAAATGTTAATAGTTTACAAGAAACAAATATTTCAAAAATTTTCAATCTTAGGACAATATGCACCATTCAATCAGTGTTTAGAATGAATCACAATTATCATTGCCATGTTAGTATACCTACTTCCCTGAAAGATTTGAAAAACTGCAAGAATTTGAGATACCCACAGTGAATTTTTAAAAATTGCACAAAATATTGTTGATGTTTCTGTACATTAGAGCAAGCAGTGTTTTCCAAACTGCGGTGGTTTTTGATCAAAGGTCTTTCAAATTAGTATATCTGATTCAAGCAATTTCTTCCTTGTTTTCAAACCTACCAATAAGTATGTTTGAATTGAAATATGAAATTGAAAACTGTCAAATCAAGTTTTCCCTCTCAAAAACCACGAGGGACTTTTTAACTCTGAATTTATGTTGGCTTTCCATAATTTTATAAAACGATGGAATTTCAATAAGACTAGACACTGAAACCTTTAAGTATAGGGAACAACTTCTTCATTATTTACATTATTTCTTCTGTCGCATACCAAATAGTAATGTTTCACCCTAATAAATGGAAGACTTGGGAACGTTGTAAAGAAGAGCATATGTAGTGAAAATCTCGTTGGGAAGAGTTCATTACCTTTAAATTTAAAAAACAGTTCGTCCATTTAACAGTTTAAATAATTTAAATGGCCGTTGACGTAGGCGACTCCCAGCAAAAACGGCTGGTATCCTTCAATTCATAATGAAATAAAAAATCTCACCTTATCGATTTATACAATATCACTTGGGTGTAAAAATTATTAGATTAAAATTTGTCAATAAGTCACTTATTAAAACATAAGATGTCTATCATAACACAATAATTGCAACTGCCTAGTTACCATCCATTAGGATTTCGTTATCGTTTTGATTTAAAAGTAACGGCTACAAACGACCATCGCTTAAAGTCGACGATTCACGAGCTCACGAACAATACGAACATTTCCGTTCATTGAACGGTCTCAGCGCAAAGGTGGGATGAGTTCAACCGCATATATTTGCATCCTTCTCTAACTCTCAATATAAAAATGTGACAGAGATACCCGGAACGATGAAGCGACCACAGACATAAACATTTTTACGCGGTCTGTCACAGTTCGAATATATCGTAGCATAGGTGCGTTCGGTTTTATAAAATAAGAGCGCGGAGCGAGTAAATGCTGAAAGTTGAATTCGCTGATTAGTATGGTATGTTCAGCAAGCTGATTGAATAATAGAGAGATTGCAAGCTATTTTTACTATACATATGGTCATTTCGTCTTCTACGAGGTTTAGTGTAGTGTATGTAATATGCAATTTACACCATATTTTGGATGGGATGTAGTTGAACAAACAAAAATTAATTCAATCTCAAACGTATACTAAAATCGAGTGTAAATTGCAACGAGTATAGGAAAGTGCAAACGAATTTTAGTGTTCTGAGGGTAGCTCCTAAGGTTGCAGAATTATATGAACTTGAAGAAACATTACGTACCTATTGGAAAATCTTATGTAGTTTGAACTCTCGTGTCCGTGCAAGACCATCACACGTTAAAAGGTAATGGCCTTGTCTTCCCTAGCTCGCACAAGTCTCCGGAAGGCTTTTGAAGATTGCTCGTAAGGGTGCAGTGGGTTGACGGACAAAACAAAAATTTTAGGAAATACTGTTCTGTGTGTAGAAGCAGGTGAAAAATTTTGTTTTTGCAGTTCTTCATATTGTTATCGTTCTTATTTTTGAAACTTAATTTTCCATAAATTTTACCCACGAGTGCGGAGGCTGAAAAATATTCAATAATAAAAATTTTGATAATTAAATCAAGGTACTCGGGTAAAAGTTTCAGTATACTTATTTTTAATTATTCGGAAGCAATTAAGGTTGGAGATTAACCCATAATCTGTGAAAATCAACGAAATTTGTAATAACTCTCAAAGGTTTCTAAGAAAATCAGGTAGCAAAGAAATATTTTAAACCAAACAAAACGTCCTTGTTCGTTTTCGTAATGATAAATACTTTTTCATTAAGCTGAGAAGGGGATCTGAATTCCTGGTGGCTTTACAGGCTCCATTCTGTTGTGTAGACATTCGAGCAAGCTCAAATGTCTACGGCCTCCCCGATGTCTGAAGAAGTATAACCGTGGAACAGACGATTTAGGATGCAAGCTCCTATATATGAAGATGCATTATTATTTTGCAAGATTTTACGTCGAGTTGTCGCAGCTCTTCTTGAGTCCATTTCATTACTCCAGAGGAGTAATGTAGCATTGGAACGGCAAGCATATTTGTTCCCCGACAGTTCTGATTACCAGTCTGTCAGAGCTTATGCTGATACTTGCCGCAGAGAGAGTTTTTAACAGTAGTTACCTCTTGGGAGGGGCGTTGTTCCATCCCTAGGTAAGTATATACATCTCTCCGGCATCCATATGATGTAGGATTCTTCCGTCTACGAGCGGACGTCATCTCCATATTCCTCGCATCGTCCGCTTTTGAGATGAACCGTAGCACATTTGTCGATCCCACATTCCATTCCGATAGCATGCGTGTATTCTTGCACCACCCTTAAGCACTGATGAAGGTCATTTTCTCCGGAGGCATACAGTTTAAGGTCATCCATGAAAACAGATGGGTGACCTTATGCCTCTGGTTTCAAACACCGGTGTTGCCTTATACTCCGGGAGATATTCAGTTGTGGAGCATGAGAGAGGTGCCGAATCTATTGGAACTACTCATTCCCCACCCTCAGGCAAATACAAGCCAATAAGACTGCTGAAGTCCTCCGCGACCATCAAAGTAGGACGATTTTCGTCATAGAGTTTTCGGCTCCTGGCGAAACCAACATCTTCCGAAAAGAGGAGGAAAAACGGACTAAATATCGAGATCTACTTTTTGAACTCCGCAGGATTTACCCAAATCATTCTGTCAAAATGGTGGTTCTGATCTTAGAGGGACTTGGTGAAATGATGTACACACGCTGCTTTCGAATCTGAAAATCGTACTGGCTTGCCGTGATGCGGCAGAAAACTTAGTTGGAAGAATGCAGAAGGCCGTAATGCTTTGTTCACTCCGTTTACTCAGGGCACATGATTCTCGTACCCAGTAATCAATCAATGACACACCACCGCACTTTCCGGGTTAACGGGGCTCTGGAGAATTATTCCGCTTTGTCATTGAGGATTGTTTATTTTTAATTGTTTTTTATTTACAGGGCAGGAGCTTCTCAGAATCTGAAGTGAGAGATATTTGTGCTGCGGTATTGAGAGGTAGGTTTGAACAATTTTAAAATTAACAGAGAAGGCGCGTCTTCGATTATGGATGAAGTCACATCAGATTGATACAGTTCTGAGTTCACAGCCTATTCTATCATTATTTCAAACTAAAAAAGAGCTGGGGCTACGTCTCCTTTTTTACCGGACACCTTCGGGTGAGGCGTTCTGTGACATAACACCGGGACGTGCCGGGACCACAGAACACAATTATATTTGATGATGTGATATATATATGATTTCTGTGGTTGAGACAGATGACAGACCACAACAGTATACGGGGCTACCAGTAATATAACTCAAACGGGGAGAAAAGTTAAACATTTTTGTCGCATAGGCGACCGCCTTGTTTGTCTGGATAGAAATGCGCTTATGGAGTATTGTTTTTTGATGAAGTGCAGCTTGATAATTTCTCGGTCGTCAGAGATAATCAAAAAACAGTACGCTGTAATAAACTTGAAAAGCTGTCATATGAACGATAAGGGCCGAATTTGTACACAGAAAAAGCATTTGGTCCTCAAAGTGTCATGGCGTCTGATTGAAATGTATCGTCAAAAAAATTGAAGTTGCCAACTGGGATGAGATTAGTGCTGGTCGTTTCGTATACTGAGACAAAATATCTAACTGGTGATAACTCAACACAACCGTTATAAGATAATCAATAAAACTTATATGCTTTTCTTGTGATTTCTTATATTTTTATTTGTATTTCAAACTTCATCAGATCAACTCACCGAGTTGACAGCAACTCTAATCGGACCACCGGGACCACCAGGTCAGTCCAGACCTGGTAGGCAAGGTCCCGCGGGCGTGCAAGGCCCTCCAGGTACAAATAACCAATGCCAAAGATATTAATACAAGAACTCGTATCATGCCTTTTAACATTTTGTATCCACCATGTCAACGCAAAACCATCAGTAATTTATTAAAACTGCGATACCATCAAACTTTTACGAGTATTTTGTCGGCTTCAACCAATATGAATGGGAAACTTGTCACTATTACGGTTTATTTGGCGTAAACTAGTAAAATCTCTTGAGAGTGAAATAGAGCAGTTTCATATCTCCTTTCAGATTACGTATGATTTCCATATTATCCACAATACGGCGCTTAGATCGCTATGACAGGAAACATGCATCAGCGTATGTATACCTAGCAAAGCTTTACTTTTAAGGCATTCATTCATATATTTTCCATTGAATTCCCAATGGAATTTTATCGACTTAACGAACCTCACAAAGTAGCAAATCAACAAACCTTTTTCATGAATTCGGCCGCTCAGAGAGGGTTAGGGATCAAAAATAGGCACGAAAATATGAGCACAGTGAAATCAAGAGGTCGAGACCAGGTTTTCTAAACATCTTAAATTCATCAGTTCATATACTAAATTACCGATGGAAAAACGTTGACAAAATTTAACATAGCCAACCAACTGCAAATCACAATAGTTTTAATAAGAGACTTATTAAACCTCACATGTATTGCACGTAGACAGATCAGCAGAACTAATTCTGGGATTGAGGGGGCCACCTGGTCCCCCTGGGCTCTTACAGCGTGGACTGCCTGGAAAGACAGGCGCCCCTGGAATCCCAGGTTAGGATTTAGAATAATTCCCATACGTAGAATAGACGAGTAATATGATATATTTACATTCTTCATTCATTCATAATCAGATACGGCATAGGTATATAAAATATCATACTACCAACAGCCAATATAAACACAAATAATAATAATAATTATGAATTAATAATTATTTCTACAAGCTATAGCACGTTATTAGTACATACAAACATCAGACTTGTATACTGTACCATCATATTTGGTAGTGATGAAAAATATCACATGTACATTATGAAAGTTCTTGCCTTGATGAGGTTCCTCTTCGAACATTCTAGTAGGCGTTACATTTTCTGTAGTGAATTATAGAGATAAAAGAAAGCCTGTAATATAGTATATAGTAAGCTTGTCTTTTTTATTCATGTTATCTTATTTAAATCTGTAGTGAAACAAAATCAGAGAAAATTTGAATTTGAATGAATGTTGAATTTGAATATTATCACACTGATGCTTTCACATTCGCACCTTTCAGTATTTTGTTCTAAGATGATTTATGAATAGACAAATAATGCATGCTTCATCCCAAATTATAATCGATACCATTTCGGAAGTATGTGATAGTAAGACAACAAATAATAAACTTTGAAATAGAAATTTCAGTATCATAGCATCTTGAATGCCATATATATGATCTTCTTCCATTTGTATTTCTTATGAAATTGTTCAAATACTATCATATACTTCTTCGTTTTTATAAACATTCTTCGTTAACAAGGATGTTGTAGGCGACCAAGGTCCACCTGGCTTGCAAGGTGACATGGGTTTCATGGGATTACCTGGTCCATCTGGTCCCCCAGGATCAATCGGTTTCACCGGAGAAAGGGGTGAAAAGGGAGATCGCGGTCCTGAAGGGGTTGGTGTTGAAGGTCCCATTGGTGTTAGAGGACCAACAGGTAATAAATTAATTAATAATTTTTTCGAAAGTATTTGACTCCATTTTATCGCCAGTTATACTTATAGGTTAAGTGAAATCTAAAAAGACCAAAAAATAATCAGAATTAAATCCCATCGTTTCTTTTTGTTACCATCGGCATTCAGTTGATTTTCCGTCGGGGTAATATTGCATGGAACCAAAAATTTGGTGGAAATTTGACGACGACCGCCATATAGCAGCAAGAAAATAATAATATCTACGCTGTACTTCTGGGCTCTGAAAGTGGTGAAATCAAGATAAAGGACTGTGATGTGTACAGAAAACCAACCTACACTTAAACTACACTCCAACCATCCAAACACCCCAAAAAAAGACTGTTACTCTGTGACATATTGTTGGATCAAATCTTGAATCTCGTTAATATAGTTAAGTAATAAAAGAAATATCCCAGATGAGACTACTTATTAATCCTCCACAAAGCATTCTGAAGGATACTTTGGAATTACTAACTTCTTAGTATAATCTATAATAAACAGCTTTCAAAAGTTCCAATGTGCTGAGAATCAGTCTCACGAATACAAAAACTACATGGAAAGGACACGATCACTAAGTTTCAGAATCTTACGAACATCAACAAAAGATGTGTTTTCGAAAAATATCTGATTTAGAAATATCTAAGCACCTGTGGATGGAACGTCTTCTCTGATCATGTCGCGCTATTTTCTCTCTTTCTAGATATAAACATAAATGGACGAGGACTTAATTCTAGAATTGGTATCGAATAACTTGGTAGAAGAAGTCCTTTTGTCTAGGAAAGTTGATTTCACATCAGTAAGTAGGTTGGTTGAAAAGAAAACATGGAAAGAGACTGAGATTCAGTCACTGGAAAAGTAAATTGAAGGAAACAACTTTATTCATCGCATGTCAGTAACAATCTTATGGTAGAAAAATAAATGGTTACCCAACACAGTAAATATGCGCTGGGTGTTCATGGCAGCCGTAAGACCAAAGATCCACTATGGATCAGCTGTAATGGTATATGTATGTATATCATCTGGAAGAGCATCTTTCAATTCTTAAGTTTCTATTTTTAAATTATTTTTTTGGGTCCGGAATAGCCTAGAAAAAACTGAACGTACATTGGAGGGATACTACTGCGGCAACAGGCAATCCAAAGACTTTGTGACCCTTCCCACCAAGTCAAGAATATCATGGTATAGAGGCAGAGATCGCCAACCACTTCGCGTCCCTATAGGAATACTAACGGTGCATAACAACTCAGGCAGACACCTAATATTGCTAATGGGCATAGAAACAGCCCAACCGCTCCGCTTGTAGCAAATGAGAAGACGATGGATCATCATCCATTTCTCATTTCCCTGGCAAGTATGTGATGAAAACAAAACTAATCCGAGCTTGAACTGACGTACTGATATTCATTAGGAGGCCACGAAGATTTGAAGAAAAATACTAGGAGAAATAATGTATTGGATATGAGGAGAGCAGGAGGATGAAAAACAGGCTAATGGTGGCCAATTTGCCTGGCTGTGGGAACATTCTCCCCTCACTACTCATTGCAAAACATCATTGTATTCACAAAACTATGTAAAACTGCTATTTTGGTTAATGGGAACCTTTTCAGTCAACCAGAAAATTCCTTCCCCACAACGACGATGCTTAAATGATCGCCACATATCTGGTGAAGATTCTATAATTAAACGAAACGTTGTGAAATACAACAAAGGAACTGGGATAATAAAAGTCCTGACTACTAATGAATGAGCTGTATCAGTATGACTACAATAAACTTTCGAACAAAAATTCATCTCATGTTTATAATATTATATAATCAGCCCTATGCTGTATTACTTCCATCAAAAATAACGTCACCGTTATTCGCAATTTCCGTTATTTTGCTATTACCAAGCAATAGCAAAATAACGGAAATGGCGAATAACGGTGACGTTATTTTTAACAGAAGTGATACAGCATTGGGCTGAATGCCTCTTAGAAATAACATTTCAATATAAGATTCAGTCATACAAAAAGATATTAGGAATTTATATGGATATATTATGATACAATAATACTGTTTTGTGATTTTTCAGGTCCCCCAGGAAGTCCTGGCCTCGGATTGCCAGGTCCAGAAGGCAACAGAGGTGAACCTGGAAGACAAGGTAAAATATAATAGAAAATGCTAGTGAAACTCTTTATCATTATTTGATAGTTAATATACTGTAACGTATTTTTGCCTTATTTCATGGAAACTGAGTGGGTGGTTTTCACTTCACTCAATTTTTAAAAAGATCATTGGAAAATCTGCTAGGACTGGAGTATTTTTTGTCCGGAAAAGGGGTCTTCTTGATCGATTAACTGATGTGTCACTGGCTACAGACATCTACAGAGGAAGCTCCACAAACGACATTCATTCACTCTGAGAGTCGGTCTCATGCCGATTTTGGTGATTTTTCAGTGATCTCGGTGGGATATAAAAATCAATTGTGGGAGTACAAATTAAGGAATGGAAAAATATATGTCGCTGATGACCATGCATGACCATAGACAAGAGTTCTCTTGTTCTTATGTACTGATACTGAAGACTCTCCAGTCAACCAATCAAGAACAAAATTTGATGGAAATGGAGATAATCGGGTTTTGTGATTGGTCAAATTTGAACGTCTGTCAGACGAAGTTCTCCATAGCTGCGTTTCATAAGTATCATTCCAATCCCTGGACTCTGATGATTAGAAATGTTTTATAGAATCGAAATGTGACGTCATATTCGACATATCGGACATATGCTTCCCATTTTTAACGTTCGAATATGACGTCAAATTCTCGACACATTTCGATGCTATGAAACATTTCTAATCATCGGAGTCCCAGTGCAAAACCGGTTTGAGAATAAATTGTCATTTATCTGTCATTTATGACATTTTTATGATTGTATTTGTGTAATATGTCATTTATTCCACCAAACCGGAATGAGTCGAATGAAATACGCAGCTTTGTGAATCTGTTCTGTAATATTACTATGGAAACCTGGTGTTACCTGGTGATAAAATAAATTGTCGAATTTCCTACCTGAATGTATTCTCTAGTGCTGAATTCTGAATTAAAAATTGAATCTTATGAATTTATTTTTGTTTAGGTTTCCCTGGGCTTAGAGGCGCTCCGGGTCCTCAGGGTACACCAGGATACTGTGAATTCTGCAATAATAATAACGCAGCTCAAAATTACCAGACGTATGCAAGATCTGTTGGAACCAATAAAGGGCCATAATAATAATAATCTTTCTCAATAAAAATGACTTATTATGTGAAACAAACCTACAATCTTGAAATATGTACGAAAATTGATAATAAAATGTGTGTATGAAGTAAAATATTCTTGATTTTTATGTTATATACCTCTTGCATAAACCGCAACCTCCATCAAATCTGCCATATTAGATTGGCAAACTACCATATTTGGTCTCTATATTGACAAATAGTGAATAAAACGCAGAGGGGTGGGGGGCACATACGGAATTAGGGCATGATCTAGTTGAAATAATGAAAGATACTGTGAAAAATTCATCGGGGTTATTTCAGAAACTCACATGGCATTTTTCCAGTTCTGACAAAATTATTACAGAACCAAACAAAATATGACTTTGTCATAGAAACATAAATAAAAGGCACATATGTGCAAACATGCAAAAATGCCTACGCGTGACCAATGCACGTCCCAGGACTTGCATTTATTTAAATATGTCGTTTAAATAACCATCAGATGCCCACAGCGCAAGCGCTACAATAAGAGTTGTGTCTAATTTAAGTGGCTTGCAGGAGATAAAAAAAATTGCATCTAATGGGCTGAAAAGTCACAATATCACTGAGATATCTGCTGCATGCGAACATTTAGTTGAAAATGTGTGGACAGAATATCCATCCAAAATGTTCTTGTCATAGAAATGTAAGTAAAAGGCGTTTAAACCACACGTGCTTCAAAAACCGTGCATGACAATAATTCATATTGGTTGTTGAAGTCCAACGATGGTTAGTCGTTGGTTCAAGTCATTACTGATTTCACATTTCTAGTACAATTTTTTCTATATTTGAATATTGAAACTCTGGAGTCTGGATGAAAATTTTTGGTGGTCAAAGGAAGTATAAACGATATCTGACTATCTACGTTTACTCTCATTTTGGTTAGTGGTCATGTCGCATAGACGTGTTTTGTGGTATCACTATCGATTACCACAAACTAATTAATGTGAGACTGTGAATGTCATCTGAACTGTCAAAAATACTAACTCGTGAATACATAGGATGGCGATAACTTTTTATTTGGCAAATTTTTATTTTCAGTACAATCGTCTCGAATCTAGTACAACTTTATGTCAAAATCTAGTATTAAATTGTGTTAGGCGGAGCAACACCGAGCAACTCTGCACTGCCACCTGCCACTGCTGTCAGTGTCAGTGGAGAAAACGAAAACCGAAAACGACGTAAACGTCAAAACGAGAAAATGGTGAAGAGTGGTTTCTTGAAATTCTTGCTTGACGAATTTTAATCAAATGTGTGTCGAAGTTTAAAATGATCTGTCTAATTTTATGAAATACAAGTAACATCGGTAAGTTTCTATAATTTTTCATTTATAAAGTTGCATTTCTCTGGATATTTGTATAGAAAATTCCTGTTTATGAAATGAAATTGACAGCTCAATTGCTTTTGATTTATGTTTGTGAAGATTGTAGTTTGTATTGGAATTTGGAATCCAATGATTTTTTTAATAATCTGTGCCAATAGATGATCTATTTAAAATTGAATTGGAATATTTCAATACAAGTTGGAATTGAATATCTCTAACAAATCGTTAACCTACTTCCACTTGAGATATTGTTTTTCCAGTCATGCAGGGTCAAGAAGGCCTCTCTGGGTCTTCGGACCATAGATTAGCTTTGATTCACGAAATGAGTGCACATAATTTTGATTTGATCAGATTTGCTTCCTACCGAACCGCTACAAAGTTGAGATTCATACAGAAAAAAGTCAGCTGTGAGTATTGCAAAGTTTATAGTACACATGAATTCGTTAACCTTCCTTTTTTCATTTTAGTACATGCCGTTGATATATGGAATGTTATAGAAGCATTTCGCGAACAAGGTTTGCATGCCTTGGAGCCATCACAGGAATTGAGTGTAGCTCGTTTGGAAACCTTATTGTGTTCACTTTATCACAGTCTGAATAAGAGAGCTCCGCCAACACAACAGGCACATGTTGACGTATGTTCTAGTTTATTATTGAATTGGATACTTGCTGCTTATGCCACAGTGTAAGTCTTGTGAATTTCAATTTCATTCTGGAAAATACCAATTTTAACTCCTGTTTATAGACATAACTGTGAACTGTACTGAAAGTTGAGTTTTATTATGAGAGTAACTGAAAGAGTAAATCATATCAATATTCCAATGATAACCATAAATGGAATCTTAGAATTAATTAAAATTAATGACATTCATTTACATAGTTCAGCAGTTGTTTTATAACAATGGAGTACATTTGTAGAGCAATTCAATTATCTTTTAATTAATGGTTGTCAGAATAGTTAACACTATTAACAGAATCACCTCCAGTTTGAAGTTAGCTGTATTATTTTGACCTAAATGTGGTCTAATGTTATTCTAAATGTATTTCATTTGATTGTTAATATAGATTCCTATATTTCGTGTAGATAGTTTTGATTAATATGTTTATTTTGTTTCACTTTACAACTGTATTGGTGAATATAGCTTATCAGGTAAATATAGGGTTGTAGGGAGTTGAACTTCAAAAGAGAATTGTACAACTTCCTTTTCCAATAATATTGCAAAAGTATGTTTATCGAGCTCCACCTTTATATGAAAAAAAAAAATATTTAACTTTAGTTTTGTATCCCAAACACAAATCCGAAGAAAATTCGTAGGTGTCTCAATTAGTTTTAGAGTCATGTGATTCTGAATCTTGAAAATATATTATTTTCGAGCACGAATTTTTCTATTGAAAATCACGCAATCGCCTTCACTAGCACCAAATCTACCGTTTCACACAAAATTCTTATCTTATTACCACAAACAAAACCTTCTCTCTTTAGTAACTTTCATTCTCATGAACTATCATATGAATAAATAAAATTCATTCATATGTGTAAACTTTAGTGCAATTATATCACAAAATAAAGCAATTAACAGGTCAGGGGTAAATTTATAGTAAAATCTCTTCCTAGTTTCCTTCCAAAACCTAAACTTCCCTATTCTGTCTAGAAGATACCATCAGGTACAAAATATGCAGATATTTTCATGGATTCGTTTGGATTTAAGATACTCTCAACCACTTCAAGTGATTCTGGTGAAAATGTCTGGGAACCCCATTGTCAGATTATCATGATTTGTGAGGAGAAAGTCATATATCATATGAAAATGACATCAATAGTGATCACAGTTATTATTTCTGAGAATATATGAGCCTAGTTATGAACATTTCAGGGAACATATTCCATAAGTTATAATCAGAACTAGTTATTTCGGTCTATTTTCAAAATATACCCAAAATTTGTCATTTTCAAAAAATTGAAATTATTGTAGAGTTATTTTGTATCATGAACAGATGTATGGAAAATGTTGGAATTATTTTACGGCTAGTGTGGAGTAGTGTATTGAAAATCATTGATAGCGGTGCCTAATATAACTGAGAAGGATCGTTTATTTTTTCGGTTTGATTATGAATGCCGAACATCCAAATTCAATCCCAACCCGAAATAAGAGCTCTCAGATTAGTAAATACCGCAAAATGGAGAAAATCCGTTTTCAAAGCCCCATAGCTCGAAAACTATCCATTTTTGAGCTTTGTGCTATGGACACTTTTGATCACCTCAACAGGAACTACAAAAATATCAAAAATTAAGCCAAATTCACGGAAAGCCATTTCCCTTAAGATATGCGCGGGGGGTCCTTTCTAAACAAATTTTAATAATAAATAAATACAAAGCGGCACAAATTAAACAATTGAAAACATTAATGAAGGGGAAGTTATATGCTCATATTTGAATTTGATTAGTCGGCGCTTATTCCAAGTGACCAAGTTAACGCCAGAATGGAAGTTGATCAAAGGAGGTTATGTTTGTGGTTATAAGAAGGTGAAATGTTGTGTAAAATGGTTGTTTTTGGTGTTGTGATGTGAAATTACGTAGATTAGCGTCTGAAATAAGTTTCGACAAAAAGAATGAGGCATTTTGTGTGATTTTGAATCGAAAATTTCACGTTTGAAAGTATTTGATTTTCAAGATTCACAATGGCATAACTAAAAAATTAATTGAAACCCATTTGCATTTTCTTTGGAATCGTGTTCAAGAGATAAAACTACTTTTTTTTTTCAAATTTAATTCCAAAAGTAAATCTTTATTTCAATATTTCATTATTTTTATACCAATGATTGATCAATTTGTTTAGTTCCAAAGAAAACTGCTTAGACCATCAATAATGATGTATCATATTCCATTATTTTTGTTGAACTTTACCTACATATTTTTTTTACCTTTGTCGAATTCTCAAGGTATACTTTTTTGTAGGGATAATGTGGGTAAGATCAGAGTATTTTCCATTAAAGTGGCTCTTGCTACTTTGTGTGCTGGAAAACTTATGGATAAATTACGATGTAAGTATTATTTTCACAATTATTTCAGATGTATTTTGAAAATATCTTTTAATGAATAAATCAACTTTCAGATGAGAAATCATATTAAAATACAGAACTACGTAAAGATTTGCTGTAGGTAATCAAATCAAATTTACTTGATTTTCTGAAACTAATAATTCTCATTGGCATATTTATTTAAAAATATATGATAATTATTAGAACTGACGTAATTTAGTCTCCTGAACAAAAAATACAAATAAAATTTTTAGCAGTCTCAAGTAATTTCAGAGATAAGGGCATATTTTTAGCGATAACTGGCATTTTCTAGCACGTATTCCTACCGCGAAAAAAAAACACTCAGAACTCGTCCTTCTTTACACTAGCACAATGAAGTTACCATAATTCACGTTATTTATTCATTAGAAACGGCATTCTTTATCAAAAAATTCACCCTTTAAGAACATCAAAAACGACTTATTTATGCAAAATGTTTAGTGACATTATTCATGTCAGGTTACTTGAGACCGCCAAAGATTTTATTTGGATTTTTTTATTCATGAGACCAAATTAGATAAGTCCCAAAAAAATTTCTTGGCAGCTTGTGGCTATTAATTAACAGAATTTCACCAATTTTAAATAAAGAACATAAAGAGTGACTCATTTGAAAGCAGACACCTCTCTCAAATAGATTCAAAAGTAATTTTTTTCAATGGATAGAGCAATAGTTTTAAGTGTCATAAATTTTAAGTGAAATCCACAGTTTCATGACCTGCTTCCAATTAATTTCATTAGCCAAAATCAAAAAACAGTGTTGTAATTTAAAAAAAAAAATCTCATAAGAATGTTCAGATAATAAAATATATTCCGATTGTATGATAGGTTGATTGATCTTCTAATGGATGATTTACTAGAATTTTATGTCTCACTATACTCTACTGAAAGTTTTCTTTTTTGTGAAATGATGATAAATTAACACAACCATTTTGTAAAAAACAAAAAATTTGCTTGGTAATTTCAGAACAAACATCATCTTAAATAATTCTTGTTCCTCAATACATTCTTATATGTTGAGCCAATGTGTTTTTTTCGGTCGATATATGTGATTTTGTTAATTTTGATAATTTTTTTTCTTCGAAAAATGTGTTTCTGGCTCCGATCAAGTAACACAACCTAGATGAGTAAATACTCAAATAGAACTGAAGGTAACATCTTTTCATAATTTTATTCCTTAAATTATGACATCATTGCCATGACGCATTTTTTTTAAGAATACAATAAGCACCTCAGCTAGATTTTGATATCTGTCGGGTATATTCATGGCAACAAAAACCCATAAATACTGTCTTGTATGAAATATAGAGCAATAAGCAATTGAAATGTTCATTGCTGCTTGTAGGGAGCATTTAAAAACGATAGTATTCGCCGAACGGAGATTCTTCGTTGTCGATATAGTCTGGTCAGTACGGCAACACTGCATTTGGAATATCGAATGTCAAATATGACAGAACAACATCAACACATCTCTGTTTTTTTCGTCTTTGGCTTAATGGAGTGATTTTTCGTGAATGAAGGGCAAATTCTGAGTTAATTTAAGCCGTGATGGTCATGATGGTAGAGCGCTTGTCTCTTAACCTAAGGGTCATTGGTTCGATTCCTAGCATGGTCATCGGTCTAGTGCATGGCATCACACGTTAAAAGGTAAGGGCTGCGTCTTCCCTAGCTCGGACAAGTCTTTCGAAAACTTTTGAGGGTTGTACTCTTAAGGGTGTGCAGCTGGTTGACGGAAATTTTTAACAATTGTGAAATGTGTAAAAGACCATTTGAAGATGGAAATCAAAATATGTAATTTCATAGGTAAGCTACCATTGTCGTAACTATCGAGAAAGGGAAACCGAATTTGAAAAGAGTAAAATTAATGAATTATGAAAAAACATGTCAATCAGAGCGTCGGCTGTTCTCAAAGTCCTGTGGAGATTATTCAATCATAATTTCAGGTTTCAATTCAATCTTGAGTTTCCATTATTTCTGTTAACAACGCACGACACTGCCGTTGGGGGAAGATGTTCCTTACACACAAATTTTAATGCGTGTGCGGCGAGTTACTCATCTATTATAGGTTGTGTTATTTGAACGGAGGTTTCTGGAATTTGATTTGCAAACATGATGAGAGGGTTTTTATTGTATACTATGTTACAGATATATTTTCTCAAATATCCGATAGCAACGGATTATTGTTGCAGTGGAGGTTTAATGAGTACCTCCAAGAAGTGTTAGCCCTCCCTGCCGCAGTATATGAATCTCCTACTTTCAATTACACAGACTCTCTTGCCAATTCCATATTCAATCCTGTAAGTTTTACATTTAGTTGCTAATTTAAAATTTAATAAACGACACTTTTATTTTTAGAACGTGAAAATTACTGTAAATGATTTTTTGGATACTTTGATGTCTGATCCAGCACCCCCGGCACTTGTTTGGCTGCCCCTTTTACATCGAATAGCGAACGTTGAAAGTGGTAAGTTGTCACAGAAAAAATACATGAAATGTTTATGCAGCACTTCAATAAGAAAAGACATGGTGTATACTAGCAAATTTCAGACCTATATCATTGTTATCAACTTTATCAAAGATTATTGAAAAATTGATGATAAAAAGATTCTAGAGCTTTCTTGAACAAAATAAACTGATAAATTCCAAACAGTTTGGTTTTCAAAGTTCGAGAAGCACTAATGATGCAATGTTTTCTCTTCTCGAGAAAGTTTATCTTCACCTGAATAATAGAGGAGTTGCAGCTGCAGTATTTTGTGATATGACAAAGGCATTCGCCTGTGTCAATCACAACATAATGCTAAAAGAACCTGAAGTACATGGTTTCATAGGAAACATTTTGTTGTGGCTTGAATCATATCTGACAGATCGTGTACAAAAAGTGACATTCAATGGTGAAACATCTATCAGAAGGGACATAAAATACGGAGTACCACAAGGGTCTGTTCTTGGCCCATTGTTATTCCTATTATATATTAATGACTTGGCTGACTTAGCTATTAGTGGGGCTTTCACTATTTTTGCCGACGATAGATACATCCATACTTTGGCATGATAATAACACGACCTTAAAAATGTTTAACAGTGGTGTAATGCAAAACTTGTTAACGTTCAATACTTCTGAAACAAATATTTTAACATTCAAATGCAGTATAGATCATATTTCACTCAATGAACAAATAAAAGATTTTATAACTGAAAATACATTTTGGGGCTATATCAGGAAAATCAACAAAACGGAAAAGTTTCGTCAAGAGTTGAAGAAAACTCCTTCTTCAGGGAGTTTTTTACAGTTAAGAAGAATTTCTCATTGAAGACTTCTTTGTTTTTAATATTATTTCCAATGCTGGCGGATTGCCATAATTGTATTCGCGCTTTATAATGTTATTTATATTTTTAGTTATATGCATCATTTTAAATATGAAATTTTTTATTTGTTTTGAGAACCTAAACTTAGTCAACAAAATTCAAAATTGTATGACAATAAAGTATTTCTGATTCTGATTCTATTTTTGTATCTATATGATATTACATTTCTATTTGTTGACTTGTTTTTTGTTTGGTTTGGTAACAATCATTAATAAATAAGGAAAAGACTCGACTGTTAGTTTAGTAAAGTGGCGGTATGGGGGCAAGAACTCTTCCTTGTGGAGGTCCTAAACTATTGTGTAATTCAGCTGATATTGTATTTCTGAAATTTTGACCTGTTGGAGATTATTTCAGTTTATAATACTAAGAGCACATTTCAGTTATACACCCAGTCCAGTGTGATGCATGTCAGAGAGAAAACTTCACAGGTTTTCGTTACCGTTGTCAAAAATGCCCCCACTACACTCTATGCCAAGATTGCTTTTGGAGAGGAAGAGTTTCAGCACCACACAATTTGGACCATCAAGTTAAGGAATATGCCTCATTTGTAAGTCTAATGTTTTTGTATCTCTTTGCAAAATTATTAATTTTTCTGTACGTTTTAGTCCCCTAGCAAAACCATCGGACAGTCGCTGAGAAAATCTTTTCGTTGTGTTCCTGACAAACAAAGGAACAACTTGCCCAGATTTCCAGAGCAGCCCGAGAAAACTTTGAATCTGTCCCATATAGTGTAAGTAAAAATCTTGTTTGATATACTAATTTTTTAAATGAAAATTGAATTTCTGGATGAGATTTTACATTCTATTTCAATTTATGTTTTTTGAATGAAAGTAACTTGTGGAATTCGTCATTGAAAAATTGTTTGCTAGTCGGATTACCTTGAATTATTTTGATGAACAAAACTGTTCTCATCATTCGTTTCATTTTGTAGTCCTCCATCACCTATTCCATCACACAACGGCTTTCCGGATGGCAATTTTTCAGCATTTGATGGTATGGGAAGCCTTGACAGTAGATCTACCGCTAGAAGGTAAACTTTCCTGTTTTAATAAGTTGGAAGGCTTCAGGGTTATGAAAAGTGTTGAAAATGTATTACCTCTTCCTGTTTTCTTATTTTTCAACAGGTTAGGTTCAGGTTATGTTCAATTTAGGTTTAGGTTAGGTTAAGTTAAGTTTAGACCAGGTTTAGGTTAGGTTAGGTTAGGTTTGGACCAGATTTAGGTTAGGTTAGGTTTAGACCAGGTTTAGGTTAGTTAAATTAGGTTTGATAAGGTAACAAAACAAGGAGGCAGAGACACTGACTCTTAGATAGGAATTTATCTTTTTTGGAATTTTCCTTTTGGCCTTCTGATATGGGTAATTGAACAGAGATTAATTTTCAGTTTGGATAGTGCTCGTGATGACGAACACCGTCTGATAGCCAGATACGCTGCTAAGTTAGCACAGGAAGCTAGAACCGGAATGGTAAGGTGATATTTTCAACATCAGTCATTGTATCATATGAAGATGGCATGTTCTCTGACTCTTACTTATCTTTTTTATGTTGGATGATGTTCCTAAATGTGCTTTTGCTGTTGCTTCTTTTAGCCTCGAAGTGGTTATAGAAAGAACTCCCTATCACCGGATACGGTAAGTGATAATATTATTTTTGCTTCGAGCACTATTTTGGTATATGTTTTTCACATTTCATACAGTTAGAAAGGACCCCGCAGTTTTTATAGGTAAAAAGGTTCTCGTTGAAATTGTCTGAATTTTTAGTATATTATAGTATTCGATTTACTGATTGAACGTGCAGAATGGCAAAGTTCGTTGATGGATAGATTTTGAAATACAGAGCGTTCAAGTTAAAATCGGTAATTTTTATTTTATTATTTTCTTCGGATTTGAAAGTGCTAACTGCATTTTTTCCGCTCTTATCATCATCGTACCTTCATATTACTAAACATCAAAGTGATGGTGCAGATTATATCATTATGTATGTAATTCTATCAATAATCACAATTTATACATTTTGTACAGGGTGATTTGAAAAGTTGGTGAAATATATGGCCGGTTCTTTCGTACACATCCTGTATATTCAAGTGAATTATCAGTCTCCGAAGATAGCTGATACCGTTTAAATATGATTTCTTTGGAATATATATGGTGATCATGAACATTTTCGATTATAAAAATTACTAGAATTCACGATTAACTCTGTGAAATTCCTTTATTATTATTTAATACATTCATCATTCTCTCCTAAACAGTGTCACAAAAATTCGGTTTCCTGCTATGACTAGTTTCGTAGTTATTAATTGAGAAACTTATTAAGTACCATTTGCATGACAAGTTGAAGGAACTTGTTCACGCGTACATTCTACTAGTAGCCAAGATTTTTCACAAATAGTGAAACGTGAGAATGTGAAGATGAAAATAAATGTAAAAGAGGGTGAAGATTAGAGATAACAATCACATCAGATATATGAGTTTAATAATATGAGGTATAGATAGTTAAGTACATTTTTTTGGTTTAAGCTTTGTCGGAATAAAAAACGAACTATCTGGGAAAAGTGAAAATGATTGATAGAACCCTGTTTCATATTTATTTTGATCTCAACTTTCTTACGTTTCACTATTTGTGAAAAATCTTTTCCACTAGTAGAATGTACGCGTGAACAAGTTCCTTCAACTCGTCATGCAAATGGTAATAAGTTTCTCAATTAATAACTATGAAACTAGTCGTAGTAGGAAACCGAATTTTTGGGACAGTTTTGAGAGAGAATAATGAATATATTAAATAATAATGAAGGAATTTCACCAAGAATCGTGAATTATAGGGTGATTTCTGAAACGTTGGTATTTTGTCATTTTTATCATCGAAAATTTTCATGGTTACCCTATATATCCCAAGGAAATCATTCTTATACGGTATCAGCTATCTTCGGAGGATGATAATTCACTTGAATATAGAGGATGTGTACGAAAGAACCGGCCATATATTTCACCAACTTTTCAAATCACCCTGTACAAAATGTATAAATTGTGATTAATAATTGAATAAGAATAGTATAGTGCATGCCAAAACAATTTTATCAATATTTCATTATTACATCGAATTTTCAGACATTACTAAAATGTTTTTATTTTTCACTCTGTACATAATGATATAATCTGCACCATCACTTTGATATTTAGTAATATGAAGGTACGTTGATGATAAGAGCGAAAAAAAATGCAGTTGGCACTTTCAATTCCCAAGAAAATAATTAAATAAAAATTACCGATTTTTAACTTGAAACTTTTAGAATCTATCCATCAACGAACTTTGCGATTCTGCACGTTCATCAGTTCTATACTACAATATACTATATATTCAGACAATTTCACCGAGAACCATTTTACCTATAAAAAGTGCGGGATCATTTATATGTATTTTGATTCCTTCATGGATTTTAGTACAGTTGTATTTGAATTATTAACAAATACTAAGAAATAATATAAGGATATTACCTAATATTTTTATGATTTGAGTAGAAGAAATATGGTCGAAGACGTGAAAACTTTAATACATCACTAAATCACACCTTTCAAAAATATATATCTGTAAAGTTCGTTTTACTTAGAAACCAAAAAAAAAATTATTCTGAGGGTAAGTTTGTATCAATAAAACTGATTTTATTCGAAAATATTTTTGTACATAATACTCTCGTTAGTTTTGCATGCATTTTCTTCCGCCATACCTAGTTATTGTTTAGACTCAATATACAGTGAGTCCAAGATAAGATATCCACCAGGGGAATATTAATCAATTTTATGTTGGACTTCCTATAGATAGATATTTATTTTATTTGCCCCTAGTTTATATGAAAGACATAAATAGGAAGTTGTATACAGGGCAATTCAAATTCGACCCCCACCATTGGGATCTCCTAAACTACAGGAGATACGTCGAAGCTTAAATTGGGGCAAAGTTGCGTATCCTGGTGCTTAACAAAATACTGTTTTGAAACTTGGAAAATTCCGAGTATTTCCGGAAATATCGGGAAAAAACTGAAAATCGGAATTTTCGTTTTTATTTTTTTCTATCGTTATTTGACAACATAGCTCAAAACCAAAAGTACATTTTCATTGATACTTTTTTTCAGCTACACGTTTTCATGTTCAAATTTACTATCCGACGTTTCGTCTTCTGGCATTCATCATCAACTTTTTTTTTCTGTTATGGGCGCCATATTGTTTTATTATACAGAAAAATAGTGATTTTTATTCTGATTTCATTGATGTATAATTATTATATCCGGAAAGACAACAGCCGGATAGAACATTATTCGGAATTTTGGGCAAACACTTGGCTGAGTACGGTGCGTTTCAACAAACAAGAATGAAATCATGAGCTTGTAAAAAATGCACAAAAAGTATTACAACAAATGTTCGAAATGATGGCCTTCCTCTTGAATACATAACCGAGCTCGTCGTCTCAAATTAAGAACAGCCCTAACAATATCCCTTCTTCTGATAGACCTGAAATGCGTGATGATATTGTCTCTAAGTTCATCTACTGTGTCATATTCTTGCTCTCCATAGATTCTGTTCTTTAAAGTGCCCCACAAGAAAGTATCCAAAACTGTAAGGTCAGGTGACCTTGCCGGCCACCTCACTGGTCCAGAATTTCCTAACCACCTATTAGGAAATCTTTGGTGTAAATATTGGCAAACCGCTCTTTTATTGTGTGGAGAAGCCCCTTCATGCTGAAACCAGCAGCTGTTATAATTAACAAGGGGAAACGTATCCATATATTCTTCGAATTCGTTTCTTAAGAACCGAAGATAGGTTTCCCCGTTCAAAATATTAGAGAAGAATTGAGGTCCAAGTATTCGGTCGTCATAAATTCCAGCCCACACATTCAAACGAAACCGAACTTGTGGTCTGACTTCTCTGAAGTGTCGTGGATTATTTCCACTCCAAATGTGCTCATTATTCCTATTAAAAACACCACAGTTCGAAAAAGTACTTTCGTCGGTCCAAATAATGTTTTTCAAGTAGTTTGTAGGGTCTTCCCTATTCGAGAGCCAGCTACAAAATTCCATCCTTCTCTCAGGATCACCTGGATGTAATTTTTGTGAAATATGTATCTTATAACATTTCAGACCACTTTTTTTGAATTCCCTCCAAACGCTCGTCTGTGGCACATCCATTTCTGCCGAGACCTGATGTGTTGATTTGGAAGGATCTGCATTTATCTAAAAAAGTACCAAAAATAATTATACTTCCATATTTCATTCTTGGTTTTTGAAACGCACCGTACTCAGCCAAGTGTTTGTCCAAAATTCCGAATAATGTTCTATCCGACTGTTGTCTTTCCGGATATAATTCAAAATAAATTTGTGCTGTTTTCGTACTATTCCTATCAAATTTATAATAAAGTTTCAACATATCTCGTTTTTCTTCATTTGAGAATGAGGACATTTCGACTGAAGTATTTGTGCGAACTTATGATGTTTAATGAGTTTTGACAACTAGTGTTTATTAAACAAAATTTTTTGATGTAGTCATGACCATCTCAGTTGAAGTTGTTTTTTTAATATCTGTGGTTTCAGAAGTGCAAATCATAATAAATTATACATCAATGAAATCAGAATGAAAATCACTATTTTTCTCTATACAAAAACAATATGGCGCCCATATCAGAAAAAAAAGTTGATGATGAATGCTAGAAGACGAAACGTCGGATAGTAAATTTGAACATGAAAACGTGTAGCTGAAAAAAAGTATCAATGAAAATCTACTTTTGGTTTTGATCTATGTTGTCAAATAACGATAGAAAAATAAAAACGAAAATTCTGATTTTCAGTTTTTTCCCGATATTTCCGGAACTACTAGGAATTTTCCATGTTTCAAAACAGTATTTTGTTGAGTACCAGAATACGCAACTTTAACCCAATTTAAGCTTCGACGTATCTCCTGTAGTTTAGGAGATCCCAATGGTGGGGGTCGGATTTGAATTGCCCTGTATACATAAGCACAGGGATTGAATAGAATAGGAACAATTATATTTATGTAGTACTAGTTTTCAGAAGTTATTAATTTGAACACCTGAAAATTTTATTCTTAAAAAATGTTTTTCCAAATGGTACTTGAACCTAGAAGATTTCTTCGTTCTGTTGATATTAAGTAGTTATTTATTTGGTAAGAATAAGTTTTAATGCAAAAAAGTCTCTAGTGAAGCGTGTTTTGGACATCCCGCGGCGGTGGTTCGGGTGGTTACCTTCAATAAGTACATATGAGTTTCTGCAACCACTCAACGGAGATACTCTAGCCTAAGAGCAGTTCTAAGCTGTCTGCGAATACGAAGAGGACGTTCAGCTCGTAGACGGAAGCATCCTACATCATCTGGAGAGATGTATAACTAACTAGGGGTTGAACAACGCCACACCAAAGAGATAACTACTCTTAAAAACTCTCTCCGCGGAAAGTATCAGCATAAACTCTGACAGATCTGGTCATCAGAACTGTCGAGGAAGAACAGAGTTGCTACAACTAATATGCTAAAAACTCGCAGAATGATGCATCTTCATAGGAGCTTGCCCCCTAAATCGGTTATATTTCCCAAGACAACGGAGAGGCCTTTGACTTTTCAGTTTGGAGTTTCTACATAACAGGATGGTACTGGATGGAGCCTGTAAAGTCATCAGGAGTTCAGATCCCCTTCTCTGTTTGGTATGCGATCATGAAGAAGCAGGGATTGGAGCATTTCTTTTCAAGGCAGCAACCCGTGAAGCCGATGAACTCGGTCTCGTATTCGACACTGAACGAACAAAACCAAACTCTGTCACCAAGTTGGAATCCATTCATAAAAAAATCCCGGGTCTAAGCTGCGAAGAGTGAGAGGCTCCTACAGCTATATAAAGATAAGCCAATACGTGGGATCTTTTTCAAGAAAATTGAAGACCTTGGCTGATCCAAAAACCTAACCTTCGCTTTTCTCAGCTCAAGTGAGCTGAAGTCGGAAATCGAGGAATTCATAATGGCCTGTCAAGATGGTGTCTTCAACACCATTGTCTACCGAAGTTGCGTGATGGGTATAGAGGTCCCTGACACTAGATGCAGAGCGTGTCGTGGGGCAGTTGATACCATAATACATTTGCTGTCAGCTTGTCCAGCTCATGCGGTCTCAGCCTATATCTACAGGCATAACGCGGTGCTACAAGTGTTGTACTACCATCTACGATACTCGTACGGTATAGACGAGACACCGGTGTTGCCTTAAGCTCCGGGGGATATTGAGTCCGTTGTGGAGAATGAGAAGTGCCGAATCTATTGGAACTATTCATTTCCTACCTTCAGGCAAATACAAGCCAATAAGCCTGATGTGATCCTCCTCGACCATCAGAGTAGGACGATTTTCGTCATAGAGTATTCGGCTCCTGGCGAAACGAACATCGTCCGAAAAGAGGACAAAATATCTAGACCTACTCTTTGAACTCCGCAGGCTTTACCCAAACCATTCTGTAAAAATGGTGGTTCTGATGATAGGGGACCTTGGTGAAATAATCAACACACTGCTCTCAAACTTAAAATTATACCGGCTTGCCGTAATATGGCAGAAATCTTAGCCGTCGAATTCTTGCCTAGTCAGGGCACATTACTCTCGGGCCCAGTAATCACCTTCGCCACGGACGTGGGGAGTGTTGAGATTGTTTACTGGGGTAAATGACACACCAGCGCGCCTTCCGGGGCGACTTACTGATGTTTTTGGTGGTGTATTCACCTTTCAGCTGTAGGAAAACCCGGGTGATCGGTGAGCACTTCAAGCTAGCACCAGACGTCGGGATTGGCATCCAGGCCACTCACATCACACTTGTTTTACAACAATGCATGTCATATTTCATCAAGAGTCTTGGCAGAGTCTATAAATTTCAAATCTATTTGAATAATGTTGGTAAACTTGTTAACAGTTAAAAGGCTTTTTTATATGATAATGTGATTTTTAGGGGCGTGTACCATCTGAGGCTTGTCTTGGTATGGATTCTACAAGAGCACAGAGGGAACTAATCAGTCAGTTGGAAGCCAAAAATAGGGAGATCATGAGAGAAATCGCCCGACTACGGTAAGCATTTTTTGTTCCATTGAATTTTATTTGTTTTATTTGATAATAAAAAGATCTTTATCGGCTTCATTTACCATTCTATTTATCTCTATTATTTTTCTCAACCCTGATAATTGCTGATGATAAAATAGGAGACAACAGGAGTTGGAATCTAGCGGTCATGGTGCCGATAATCCTGTTTTGATGAACGAATTGAGGGCTTTGAGGATGAGGAAAGATGAATTGGAAACACATCTGACGACCTTACAAGATTCGAGACGACAGCTCATGATGCAGCTAGAAGGACTCATGAAGATGTTGAAGGTATGTGCTATAAATATATAAACGAATATCTTCATTTTGAAATGTCTTAGGATTCATATTGGATTTGCATAACAGAGTTATTGAAATTATTTGAATCTAAGCTCTGTGAGTTACTAATATCAAGTGTAAGATTAGACTTTTATCAAATTTATATACTGAGTGATTCTAATTCAATTATATGTATGGGGATCTCGGAAAGTTGAGAAATGCCACGGTGGTCGAACTGGGACAAACTTGCAGAATTCATTGTTGAGTGAAATATTGAAAGAAAAAATATGACAACCCTTGCCGATTTAGAGATATTTGAAAAAATTATTTGTACTGATTTTTTTTTCATTGGATTTTGTCCCATTCAAAAAAATTTTCTGTCCCGTTATTTTACATCAAATGTATCGTGTCAGGTAAGGTAAGGGATTCAGATTCGCCAGATCCGCACTTGTTCTGACATTTCAAATGCATATTGTAAAAAAAAGTAAAAACAAATTTCTAAAAAATTTAGATGGTTGAAAAGAGAATTGAGTTATCGTTTCGACGATGTGAGACATGATCCCCCATACCATTTAAATTTTCTCAGTTGATGTACCCTCCGTGCCATTTATCGAGCAATCACAATGTGTTTATTTCAAAAATTAGTATCGGTGATATCCTCCAAACGGTTTTCTTTTATGTTTGTTCGTCAAACTGTTCAAAAACTAACAGGGGGGGCTATTAAAAGCCGCACTGTATATGTATTACTTGTCACTTAGAACCATCAATCATCTCCAAGAAGTACCCCGAACTCATCTCCACGCAGCACGAAATCCCCCCCGCTGCCGCCCGGCGCCATTCCCACGTCCCAAGCCAACCCGCGGAGTGCCCCGCAAACTCCGATGGGCATGCCTCCATCCAGCAATCCATCCATGGCCAATTCGATCTCTCCGATGAACCAGACCGAACGAGACAGGGAGCGGGATCGATCTCAGCACATCCCCCATCCGCAGGGAATGGTGCCGTCCCTATCGCTGGCCAGCAGAGAGCAGATGAATAGTCTGCCTCAGGAGAGGAGCGACAGAGAGAGGGAGAGGGGGATGCACAACAGCGAGTCTTTGGTGGGTGTAGGGGGAGACGTGAGGAACGCCTTCGGTGGGTCTTCCAATATTAACGTAGGTGAGTTGATTGTGTTTACAAGTTATTGTATATAAATAAAGCGTTTGACAGTGTTTGGGCATGGTAGGATCTTTTATAAAGTACTCCAACTGAACATCTGCGATTTCCTACTCATAATTCTCAACTATTTTCGTACCAGCTTTTACATCAACAAGGCTTTTCATAAAGTACCTCATTATCCCCACTCTACAACGTTTTCTGCTAGGGCCTATTATAACTATGACCTTCAGAACAAAAATAAATTCATCAAGATCCTGTAAACCCTTCAATAAGCTAGAAATCACATGACTGACCAGGATCGACCGTCCGCGACCGTCCAGCATCGTCCAAAATTTGAAAGAGATCATAAAAACTTTCAAACTCACACTGATCGACCAACATTTTCAGCAGATTGAAATTTCATCCATGGTCTTTAAAAACCGGTTTCAATTTGAGTTATCCAATAAGATTACACGTGTTGGAAATTTTGGTCGTAATTGGACGATCGCGGACGGTCGATCTTGGTTGCTCAGTGTGCTGGCTGCCTAAGCAAACGATATTTTCCTAGTATCGCATAACAGCTGTACTTTGGCATCAAAAAACCTGAAAAATTGTTATTCAAACATACAAAACTGTCCCAAGTATAGGCGAGACCCAATAAAAATTCGTTTTGTTTCTGACATGGTCTAACCGTGGGCAGATAAATTAATATGGACCCAGTTATTTACATCTAGTGAAGGCGCTGAACGGTCACATTCTAAGATTGTGCTGTTGAGTTGAGCAAAGCAAAAAAGCTTTATCATAATTAAATTTACAATATAATATAAATTCAATTCACAAAACACTTGAATAAATGAAGCCACTTAAAACTATCACTAGCCTCAAGGGTTCGCAGGAAATTTTATCGGGTTTGTAGGTGGGGAATGGGGTTTTTTCACCCAGCCCTTCTGTAGACTCAGTGGGCGGGTGAAACCAGCTTTTGATTGCCTGGGTAAGCCCTGCGGTGTTTTGCAGGCCATTAGGTGCTATGAGTGCTTGTCTCTGCCTTGATGTTATCTACCCTGCCTTCTCCAAGTTAAGCAGGGGCTGTTATCAAATTTTGGGTGAGACATCGGGCTATCGGGACCATCCATTGTCGGGTTACCCTTTCTCTCCCGGAAACACAACTAAAAAACCGGGTTTTTGGCATATATTTTTTTTTTGGGAAGTGGAGGAAATCTTTTATAGAGAAATATTGAGTCTCCAGACTCAATAAATACTGTGAAGACTGTCCTTAGAAAGCAAACTCACTAAAACCTCCACCTCTGTGTAGGTCCGGTCGGCTATTGCCTCCGGTGACACTTAGGCTTATTAGCCCATTGTATCGTACCTATCGATGCCCTAATTCGCAAACCCGCCACCTCCACGTTTTAACAACGGAGCCAGCAGGTCCGCGAACATAGGCACCTCTATATTTCAATGTCACAGTACCCAATCCAATATTTTTGTGCCTTGTACGAGTTTGTACAAGTTCCGTATTGGGTGGGAACTGTATAGTTCTGGGTCGCCAGATGGCTGCCCGAAAATTGCCTATCTTTTGCGGTCTAGAGCTTCGTAATAGCACAGTATGTGTTTCACGGTTTCTGGATCCTTACCGCATGGTCTGCAGGTCAGGCCTCCATCGTATTGGCCCATATTTTTGAGGTGCTCGTTCACTGGTGCATGTCCAGTCAGGAGTCCCGTAACGGTTCTCAACTGGCTCCTGTTCATTGTTAACAGGTCTGCCGTTCTTTTGTTACACGGCCCTTTGATATATTCTTTCCCGTGTTTGTTTCCTGGGACATTGTCCCAGTAGTTTTTGTGCTTGTCCCTAATCCAGTCTTTTACAGACGCTCTTATTGTACACTTTGGTACCCCTAGCATCTGCCCTTGGTTTGGGAGCATTTTCGATCCTCTTCGTGCGAATTCGTCTGCTTTCTCATTGCCTGCGATTCCCTGATGACCTGGGACCCATATCAGTTTGACTTGATTCCGGTCTGACAGAGTTTTCAGTTCTTCTTTTCAGTCCCATACCAGTTTGGACGTTACTTCCTTGCTAGATAAGGCCTTCAGTGCTGCTTGACTGATAGGATGTTGATATGCGCATAAATGGTGTTATAAGTGCTTACTCATCATCTGGAATTTCATGAAAAATATCCGTTGCTTTATCTCTATCTTGCTTTTCGCCATATACGGCACAACTTCCGTTTGCAGCAGTTCGTTTACTAACGCTTTGGGAAGTCGTGTGTATATACCGAGTACAGGAGTGCTGACAGGCAAGATCCCTGCAGCACTCCTGCTCCGGCCTAATACACCGAGGTGCTGGTTTCATTAACTCTAACCCTGAAGGTCCAGTCGACCAGGTATGAGTCTAACAATCTCACCATTTGGCTAGGCATGCCTGCCCGTAGCATCTTCATGACGAATTCCTCGACCCAGACTGTGTAGAATGTCTTTTGGATGTCCAACAGGACCATAATAGTGTTATGCCCTCAAATGAAGCCATCCTTCACCCCATGGCCAATTCGTGCCACCTGTGAGGCCGTTGAATGGCCTCTCCTGAAGCCGAACTGTTCGAGGGCACTGAATCTCTTCAGCAGGATCTGATCCACCACCTTGTCTACCGCACTGAGCAGTGAGATGGGGCGGTTACTGTCGATTCTCGAATCCTGTTTTTTTTTTCGAATCTTCCAGGTTTTTACAGAGAGAACCCCCTCAGAAGCTCCTAGGCTTGTGCGAGCAAGGAAAAGATCCGGGACCGATGACCGTGCTGGGCTTTGAACCCACGACCTTATGATTGTAAGGCGAGCGCTCTGCCATCACGGCCCATTTTCCCCCGGTTTGTTGATGGAAATGATCTCTGCTTACTTGAGGCAATTTGGATAGTGCTGCCATTTATTGGTGTTATTTATGAAGTAAATCATCTGTACTTCCTTGGAACGTTTCGCGTCGATCCGGGAGCTTTGTTCCTAGGGAGCCTCTTAATGACTTCCCGGACCTCCTCGTAGTTGGTAATCATCTTCGAGAAAGTTCGGTTGTCCATTGGGGTCTTGGCCAAGTCCCTGAACGCTCCGTTAGTACTCCCCGAACATCTCCGCCTTTCTTGAATTGGTGATTGCCTGCCTTCGGCTGTTCTCCACGGCTGGGATATCATCATCGTTGTCGGCGTTGAGGTTTTCAAGTTTCCTCTTCTAGATTTCATCCCGGTAACTTTCTATACGTAGGTTCACTTCCCTCCAAAGGTTCATCATGATCTCCCGAGTTGCGAGTGGTTTGCCATTTCTTCCTCTATTGTTGAGTCTTATCAAGTCCCTTATGAAATTTGGGAGAGGGTCTCTATCCTCTCTCACATGTGGAGGTTCTTGGCACACCTTCGGTTCCTCTGGTTCCTTATTCTCTGGTGACTGCCACCGCATTGAGGGTTGCACCTTAGAGGCTTAGAGGCACCCTTTGGATTCCTCAGTTCGGCGCCCTCGGGAACGGTCCATATTACTTTCCGCTGTATAGGGGGTGACGACTGTTTTCTCGTTCAGTATTTTCCAATCAGTAGTAGGGTAATCATACAAGGTTCTCTCCCCTTCTGGGTTTTGTCCACCACTGATTGAGAAGAATCCCGGATCATGATTTGGCGGTCCTGCCTGATGGTGGCATATCCTCTGAATTTAAGCTTATGTTCCTAACTAGAGCAACACATCATTCCTATTATTATGTATGAGATCATAGACAAGATGGTACTTATTTCTGATCCCACATGCATTGAGTTCAGCGTTGCCATATCGATTCTGTGATAATTCTTCATTGCCCACCAACACTTGCTTAAACTTTATCGCCTATTCAATAACGGAACATTCCGACTTTTGTTTATGGAATGAAAACCGGCATTATACATTCGAGAATCTAAACTAGTAAAATGAATTTTAAAAATCGTTGTACCTATACTTCCAAAGAATTCTGTGCAGTTTGTTGCGATGATGCACATTCGGCAACGCTGTTAAAGTACGCGTTGGTTACTGCCTATCATCAGCATTATATGTTGTTTAAAAATTTCACCAGTTCATTTTGATGTGTCTTTCGTGTCCGGTATCGGTTGTCAGGCTAAGAATTATAACAAATACATTGGTTGGAGGACTTTGATGGACTTTTGATTTTTATACATAAATTAGTTTCTTTTATTAATATTGATTCGTTTTGTGCTCCGGACTGACGTGATATTTATTTAGTTACTTTTATTGCTTTAGGTTGGTAGTTGATATTTAGTGTCTTGTCAAAAGAAACACGTTGGATGTACGTATGCGAGATCAAACTGAAGACCCCTGCCTACTTGATGATTACGTCTTAGTTTCGAATTTAGTGTCAGATGACGAGAGCAGCAAACATTATGTTTATATACAGTGTGTTCAAGATAAGGATGGGATAGCATTAGTATCTCGGTAACGGTTGCAGATACAATGTTGGTTAAATTAGAGAAAAGTTGCACAATCCAAAGGCCTTTTATATGGAGTTTGCAGAAATGGGATATCTTTTTCGGATTTCGAGATATTTTGAATATAGTAAAATTTTCGATATTTGATTTTATTTCTGACGTTATTTTAGTAGATGTCGAAAAATAAAAAATACATTTTTTATGTCACTTTTCAAGCTTAACAAGATGACGCTCACAGATGTTCAGTACAACGTTTTGTTTAAATACGGCCCTGTTTTTTTATTTCAGAATTCAAAGCCTTTTTTTATTTTAAATTGCGTCATATTTCATTTATACTCATTTAAGAATGTTTCCAGCTCATTTCAAATATTACTCAAAATCACCCATGAAAAACCTCCGATTACGTCTCTGTATTAATTACAAAAGATGTTCGAACAAGTGACCATTATTTTCTAAGCACAGGTTACATCGTCTAACTGTGGAATCCAAAACATTGTTGAGTACATCTGCGGTGTAATGGTTTGAATTGCTTCTAAAACCAGTTGACGTAATTCTTCCGTTTGAAAATTACGTTGATACACACAGTTTTTGAAGTACCCCCAAAGATAAAAGTCAGGAGGTGTCATATCTGGCGATCGTGGAGGCCAGGCACCTGCTGAATGCGTACCTATCCATTTGTCAGGAAATCTGTTTGATAGATATGCCCGAACAATCATCGAATTATGAGCGGGGGCCCTATCTTGTTGAAACCAAATGTTACCGACTTCTGCTAGCGGTAAGTTATTAACAAACCATTCTTCCAAATCGCCCTGAAGTTAATTTCGATACCGCTCGCCAGTAAGTGACCCATGATAAAAAAATGAGCTGGAAACATTCTTAAATAAGTATAAATGATATATAACGCAAATAAAAATAAAAAATTACTTTGATTTCTGAAATAAAAAAACAGGTTGATGAAGGTTCCTCGGAAACGAAACGTTGTTTTGAAAATCTGTGAGCGTCATCTTGTTAAGCTTGAAAAGTGACAATGAAAATGTTTTTTTTATTTTTTGAAATCTACTAAAATAACGTCAGAAATGAATAAAATTAAATATCGAAAATTTTACCTTATTCAAAATATCTCGAAATCCGAAAAAGATACCCCACTTCTGCGAACTCCATATAAAAGGCCTTTGGATTGGGCAACTTTTCTCTAATTTAACCAACATTGTATCTGCAACCGTTACCGAGATACTAATGCTATCCCATCCTTATCTTGGACACACTGTATAACGTACTTATATATTCATGCTCATTTTATATTCATATACCTTTGATTGGTCGGTACGTTGTGAACTTATATCAATGAAACTGAAAAACGAAGTCATGAACACAAAAAGCTGCTATGTATACTTCGTTTCCTGTCAGCGATCTGAGCATCATCTTGCAAATAATATGGATCTAAGGCATTTTGGGGTATCTTCTTAGACAAGACAAAATCGTATCTAAACAGGGTGTTTAGACTTCTTAATTTTGGCATGTTGGCAACTTGCAAAAAAACGAATTTTGAGCCGACCCTTATTCAGGACTTGGAGAAACTACTTACAATCAATCAAGGAGTTTGTTGTTACAATAAATAAGTAATGCATTCTTCCGATAGATGAAGTCTGAAGAATGGGAGTAACTCCTAGAATTCCACCTAGACTAGAATTTGCCTGCATGCAGTGACAATTAAAAATGTAGTTAATGAATTTTGAAGGATCTGAATACTGTATACAGAATGAAATAGTTGCCAGAACACATTGTTTAAGTGACCACGGGAGCAAAACCCACAATTTTTTCTATTTATTTTTAGGCTCTTAATAAAAGCCCGTCTTTCTTTAGGTTCTAATGGCAATGGTACACCTGGATCAGTAGGACGATCATTGAGAAATGATTTATTAGTTGCTGCAGATTCAGTCACGAATGCCATGTCGACTTTAGTACGAGAGTTGAATTCAGGTACTGATTAGTTCCTCTCTTTAATGTCATTGTAAGGCTTTTAAACCGTTTAGTATTACTAAAATCTATAAACTCCCTGCAACTTTTAGTGTTTATGTTTCTATATTTTTTATTAGTTATATTTGTATAAATTTCACTTAGATTACTTTCCTGATTTGTTTTATATATATTTTTTTACTCTTTGTACTTATACAGACGATTATTTGTATGTTTTGTAAAAAATCTTGATGATAATGACTGAGAATGATAATTTTGGCATGCTGAATGCCCCTTTGCGTACAGCATGATATACATCACAGAAAACAGAGAAATACTCCTTAAATTGTTTTGTTGAATCATTTCCTATTTGAGAATTTTATATTGTTGTTGAATATATTTGAATATTTTAGTTTTTTATGATAGTATGACATAGACACGTGTCACTATTGTTGATGAAAAAATCTTACAAATAAATGATATTTACAATCTTTGACATTACTTTTAATTTCATTCAACCATTTCATGAGTTCACATTATAGTTTGATTATGTTTCCGTACTACATTTTTCCAGTAACAAAATGTATCAAAGATTACTTGGTGTGTATCAAAGTAGTATACATATCCATTTCAAAATGTATGTTTCGATGATTTGTCAAAATTGGTCGAAACTGAACTTTGTACCTTGATATCTTGGCAAAAAAAATATTATTCAAAACTGAGCAGTTTTCGACAAATGGCCATCCAAATAAACATTTGGCAACGTTGCAATTACTTAATATACTAACTCTGTATTGGCGATTTTTATGCAAGAATATAACCTGTTGCATACCTAAACACTAGCAAAACACTTGAATGCACAATAGAACTTATTGAAAAACATCTTCAAAATACTCAATCGAAGAGCAGTGTAGGGGGCGTAATTCAAAAATTTAACAGCTTCCATGAAAATATTAAGTGCTTGAATAACTTTGTACGAAGGCCTTGAAGAACAATACCTACCTAATTTTTCAAATTTTGGTTAGATAACTGGAAATTCCATAATTGCTATTTGGTATTAAGGAGTTTTGAGTTCCTTACTCAGATTTCTATAATATTGATTTATTAATTCGTAATTTTGTTATTTCAATTTACTATCTCTAAATTCCGAATCGCAAAAATTATTATCTAGAACTCCTCTCTCCTTACAGAGCAATTCCATATCTTCAATAAGGGAATAAACCATATTAGATAGAAAAGTTCATTTGCAGTTATTCTGACAAATATATCCATGCAGTACACTAGCTTACACATAAATTTCCTGTGATAAGTTTTTAGTTTTTTGAAGAGAATTCCTTCCCATATCCATACAACGAAAACTCCAAATATTCTACCTAGTAAAATGTTTCTCTATGTGATGTATACTCATTTTTTTGTGTATATAAACGAAATATATTCAGTTGAAACAATTTTTTCAACGTGTAAATATGTTTGTCACTTATTTTGTTTTCTGTTATGACTTTTGGACATACCGTTTTATGTTGAGTGTTTTTATTTTTAGGTAAGTTTTGTTTACTTTTCATTTCTTTAACAAATACATTTGCATATAACTATTGGATATTGTGGTAGATTGTATGTGGAATGCTGCCTGTTGAATGATTGTTACATTGCAGAACCTTCAGTCCAGCCAGAGGCTAGTGGTATCAGAAAACCTATCGGTGAGTAGTTTTGCCGTTGCTTGAATGAACGAGAATTTATTCGTCGTCTGCTAATTATTACAAACCCTGCATTGATAACGACATTATGATTAGAAACTCTATACGAAGTATGTCATGAATGATGTATAAGAATATGTAGGACATTTCAGGGAATAGTATTGTCGTTGCCGTTGTTAGATATTGTTCTATAATGCTATATTTGGGAACTCAGGAACCTTTTTGGTTTTTTATTTTTCTCGTATCATTTATACAGGGTGTTCCAAATTATGTCGGCACCATTGCAAACTCTGTTATTATTGATGCTACGAATTCGGTAAAATGGGCAAACTAGTAGCATTTTTAATGGCTTTCTCGATGCCGAAACTAAAAAAATAATTGACAGTTGCGTTTTCAGAATATTTCATAAAATGATATTTCTTTCGATGAAACACCCTATATTTTTTATTCATTTCGATTCGTAATAACATTCTCAACAAAAAATCCCATTCTACTTCTTTTCGTAAAGGTGGAAATAAGACAGTTTTATCAATAGGAAACATTTATAACCAACGAATTTGATGAAGCGCTATAAAATATCGAGTAAATGTTCAAAAACATCGCCTTCTTGTCGAACACATATTTGGGCCCTTCTATTGACACTACGTGTGGCATTTAACACAGTTTGGCCATCAATTTTATTATAGTTTCAATATAATTTTTCAGTTCATCTACATTATTATGTTTCATTTTGTACACCTCATTTTTCAGAAATCCCCAAAAATAAAAATCTAGAGCTGTCATGTCTGGTGAACGAGGGGGCCACTTAACAGGACAATCCATCTGTTTCCAAAACAGCCTCGCAGCATTCTTTTTACGCCACTGACATTATGTGCTCCATCCTGCTGAAAATAGATCATCTGACGAGCCTCCAGATCAAGATCATCGAAAAACTCTTTCAACACTCTTGTTAATAAATTAATGTAACGGGTTCCGTTCAAAGAACCATGGTAGAAAAATTGACTGATAATTCTGCCTCTAATTAGACCACAACAAACATTTATACTAAATCGTCTTTGCGGATTGTAGGGATGGACTAGAAATGGATCATGTCTACTCCAATAATGTTGATTATTTCTATTATACATCCCACTATTTGAAAGATTAGCCTCATCGCTCCATATAATGTTTCTATAGAAGTTTGGATCTTGTCTGCATTTATTCATGAACCACCAACAAAACCCCAATCGTCTCTCAGAATTCGTTGAATACCAGACAGTGTTGCAGCTGTTTCTCTAGATAAATCTCTGATGGAATTATTTAAATATTCCTCAAAGTAGGATAAAACATCAATTTCTGTATCCTCAGATATTACAAAACGTTTTTTAGTTCTCATCTTCTCAAAAACTTTTTCATTGTTCCTGAATCGACGATGAAGCACAGCAAAAAAACGCCGATTAGGTAATTCACGATCGGGGAACGAATTGCTGTAGTGTTGGAGTGCTCATATGCTATTTTTCTGGCAAACATATCACATTTTTCTTGATGGGAAATCGGCATTTCGAAAAATATTCGAACAGTAGTTGACAGTTACAATAATTTATGACATTGTTATGATATACTTGAGAACATTTGAGAAATAGTATTTCAACAAAGTTTCATGGCAACTTGATTGCTCATAATAATTATGTTTTATCGAATTAAACACATTTTTTCCAACCACATTCATATGACCCTCCATTATTTTCTGTACAAATACGGCTTCAAAGTTATCATTACAGCAGACATATTTTGATTGACAAAATAAATGCGGCTAGCGGAATGGGTTTAAGATGGAAATTATCGTTTTGTACATTAATACCAAATAGCTCAGTGGTGTCAATTGAGTGGTGCGACATGATGATCACGGGTTTCACGAGTTCACCCCAGCGCAATTTTTTTTCGTTTTACTGTCTTATTTTGCTATTAGTAACAAAATATTGTCATTCGTATTGTCATAAGTACCAAAATTGGGTGTTTGGACAATCAAGAGGTTTTATTCGCCAAAACAAAGAAAATGTTTGTACTAGTAAAAGAAATAAATATTTCCACATAAGTCGCTCATTTTCTACTTTAGGAAGAAAGGTGATATGAGCTTTGTTGTTGAGAATGTTACAAGGAATCGAAATGCATGAATATTAATGTTCTATTAAAAGAAATATCATTTTATGAAATATTCTGAAAACGCGACTGTCTATTTTTTTTTGTTTTCGGCATCGAGAAGGCCATTAAAAATGCTACTAGTTTGCCCATTTAACCGAATTCGTAAAATCAATAATAACGGAGTTGGCAATGGTGCCGACTTAATTTGGAACGCCCTGTATATTCTTGCGTTTAGCTAGAAGAATTCACTACGGCCATTTCAGTTCAAAATGCACAAAAAAAACGAGCATTATAAATATAGGCGCATTTCCTTTAGAATGAAAAATACCCCTGCAACGTTTCAACGAGTCATACTGTGCAGAAAAAAAAACATCTTCAATAAAGAAAACAGGCATTATGAATATACGCGCATTTCGCAAGAAGAAAAGTAGATAAAATTCTGGATTGCACTAGCAGCAGTTATTCAGAGCGTCTTCGACAATACTTTGCACTAGAGGGTATTTCTTCTTCATTGACATTGACTCCTTTGTGGTCACTTTTGAGACTTGCCGAACATGTCTCCCAGGACATGTTATTCTTTCAACGGAAAGCAAAGGTTTGAATCTCGTTGCCTAGGGATGTGTTTCCGGAAGCATAAAGCATTCAGAAATTTAACGCTGATTCCTATCTCATTTGGCACACTGCTTTCTGAGCGTTGCAAAATTTTCCTTTTCGTGAATCAGGAATTCAAAAAACTCAAATATTTAGAACAGCCTAGTATCCCAGAAATACAACGCATTTCAGGAATATATCAGTAAAAATATTTAATTTAACACCGAGACAATGACAAAATTGACAAACTCTCCAGATCGGAATCGGCAAATTGATTTTTATGTCCAAAACCAGTTACTGTACTGCTGTAGTACAGACTCCATGGATTAGAAAAAAGGTCTCTCTCACTATGAACTTTCAACGCTGTTTTTTTTTATCTATTCAATCTTTTCCGATTTTTCACGAGTTTCAAATCTTGCTTTGGTTTATTTTTTATTGCTGCGTTTGAGTGTTATTTTGAATTGGTAAAAAATTCTTCATCCATTCTTCCCTTCGTATACATACCAATCAACACTATGAAAAAATCGTTTACATAACTCCTACAAACAAATTGCGCCAACAAATCTGCATGCCATTTAATTCGACTACATTTTCACTGCTGAAGCGTACAGGGAGGGTCAGATTGCCCGGTAAATATTCTTTAAAAAGGGCATAAAAGGTTTAACCAACATTTGGCTATTTTTCAGAATTTTTTACTACATCACCTGAAAGATTTTAGCATCTTCAATATTTTGCTTTTCGATACTTATCAGAAAGGGGAGCGGTCAAGTGCCCCCCTTGCATTTTCTCTATTTATTTTCTTTGCTTCCATTTTTACTGTTTTTTTTTTCTGAACTATTGTTTTTTTCCCGCAAGCACCCTTTTTATCACTATATTCAATTTGGTTTTACTATTTCGCTTGCTATTCTGATGTTACCGCCACTGTTATTTCACTGTTGTTTTTCTAGCTTAATTGTAACTATGTACAAGTAATTGATGAAATCCCAATTCATTTATCCAATTTTCGGACGAATATTGCCGCCCACTCAATATCAATATAGGATTTGAAACAATGGGAGAAAAATTCAATTAGAATTTATTTGATCTGATAATCAACTATCAAAATAAAATACCGGGTGTAACAGGATCATGGTATATCTCCGTTAATTTAGAAGGAAATTTGGGATATCTCATAATTTATCTAAGCGGTCCTTTTTGACCTACAAATGTCTTTTTTCACTTCCGGTTTCGCCGAACTTTCGATTTTTAAATGGAACTGAAATCTGCAAATTTTCTGAATCCAATGATATCACATAAGTGACATTAAAAATTTTTGGTAAGTAAATTTTTAGTTTTCCATTCAAGTGTGCCATGATGGTTCTGATTTATTCCAACTGACCCGTCTAATGCTAGAAAAATCGAAATCCCGTCAATAATACTAAATTGCGTTTTTTATGAGCAAATATAAAGTTCATCGTAATCGATTTTGGGGTAAAACTCAATTTTTTCAAATGGAACCATATTTGTACCGTGGTACTATTTATTATTACTATTAATAAGGAATTTATTCATACCTGGTAATAAAATGTGCGATAAATACAATCAAAATTACAGCTAAAAAAAAATAAGAATTTTTTTTTCCTTGGTTACCTTTTGGAAACCCCACATATTCTTGGAAACCTTTTCAATGAAGCCAAGAACAGGAACTGATGTATGATGTTTTATTTTACGAACATAATGAAGAAAACTGTGGATTAACTCTCGTTGAACGATTCTTCAGTTATTTAATACAGATATAAGAAAACATCTGTACCATTATAGTTTAATAAGAGTGTGACTTTATATTACTAATAATAATACTCCCTTATAAATACTCATATATCCTGTGTGGGTAGAGGATGGCTATTATTATCACTATTATTATTTGCCGTGGTACACTTTGAGGAAGAGGGTGAGCGATGACCAGTTCAACCACAAACCTAAATAGGACCATTTTGGAAAATATTCACGTATCAGGTTATGTCTTTCCTGAGAGTAGTAATTCATCAACAAATCAAAATGCAATAGTCAAATGTTCAAAATTATGAACAGTTTAGATGGGTTTACCAAATATATGAATTTTTCTAAAGAGCAGTGCCATTATTTTCCAAAATGTTCGGTTAAGAAAGTTATTATATAACATCAGCAGTATTTCTCAAAAACAGTTCTTTTCGGCTGAGTGATGGTTCGAGGCCTTAGTGTCACAAAGGCGTAACTTCATTTTGAGATATTTTTCATTATCAAGTTTTTCAAATATTTGACATGGTCCCTGAATATCAAGTAGTTATTCATCTGAAAATATATGTCCTATTCCGAACATTATGGTCGTTACAGATGAATTAGTATACCGGGTGGCTACGGAAGTATTGCCTACGGAATATCTCAGTTATTGTATGAAGTAGGTTTGTGAAATTTCGAGCGTCGATATAATGACATAAGAGCTAGAATTTGAGCATATTGACATGTCGAAGTTAACTTCCGGTCTGACCGGAAGTAACATAAACTTTCTTATTTTAAATGGAAACCCTATTTTTTTTTCTTTTCTTTTCTTTTCTTTCTAATGACATATCACAAGTTGGTATCTAACCAGAAACTAGATCAGAAAAAAATTATTATTGAAATTCACCGAGTAGGCCGTGGAAGCAAAATGAAAGACAAAAATTGAAAAGTTGGCTATGGAAACCATACGTCACTTGATAACAGTCGGCGTTATAAAAAGCCATCAAAAAAAATATTGGAAAAATTGGGAAAAAAACAATACTCTGTAGGTCCATAACTTAAATAGGAACATACAACTTTTTCTTGCCTGTACTATTCAGCATAACCATTCCTTTCTAATGATATAAAAGAAAGTAATTTTTTGAAATGAAATACCAAAAAATCCAATTATTATTATTCAAATAACAAAAAAACAGATTTATCGAAAAAAAAATTCAAATTGATAGGATTAAAGATAAAATAAATTCAAAACAAATGTTCGAAATGCATTCCCTCAGCATCAATACATTTATTGACTCTGGTGATATTTTCATGTAAAACGTTTCTCAACGTTTGGGGCGTGATATCTTGGAAAGCTCTACGAATATTTACTTCTAGCTGATGTAGAGTTGTAGGCTGTGTGGAATACACCCTATTTTTAAGATGCCCCCATAGAAAAAAGTCGCACGGAGTAAGATCAGGTGACCTTGGTGGCCACCTGACTGGACCATGGGTTGTTATAAGTCTCTCTTGAAAGCGATTTTGAAGATAATTTCTCGCTATTCTTGAATTATGCGGAGGGGCGCCATCTTGCTGGAAGTACATTCTCTCAGTTATTTCCGCTGGTAGGTTGTTAATGAATTCCGAAATTTTGCCATGGAATGATTATTCTGAATAGCACAAACATCGTCCATAGGTAGATATTAGAATATCTATGGACGATGGCACAGACCAAGTACGTTTATGTTCCTATTTAACCTAGAACCTACAGGATATAATTTATCATTCCACATTATTTTTAATGATATTTTTGCGTATGGCGATAATCTGTTTTGTTATTTGAAGAATAATAATTGGATTTTTTGGTATTTCATTTCAAAAAATTACTTTCTATTATATCATTAGAAAGGAACGGTTATGCTGAATAGTACAGGCAAGAAAAAGTTGTATGTTCCTATTTAAGTTATGGACCTACAGAGTATTGTTTTTTCCCAATTTTTCCAATATTTTTTTTGACGGCTTTTCATAACGCCGACGAATGAAAATAAAATATCACAGTAGTAGCAACTGTTATCAAGTGACGTATGGTTTCCATAGCCAACTTTTCAATTTTTGGCTTTCATTTTGCTTCCACGGCCTACTCGGTGAATTTCAATAATAATTTTTTTCTGATCTAGTTTCTGGTTAGATACCAACTTGTGATATGTCATTAGAAAGGGAATTGAATGCTGAATAAAGCGAAAAGAAAAAAAAATAGGGTTTCCATTTAAAATAAGAAAGTTGATGTTACTTCCGGTCAGACCGGAAGTTAACTTCGACATGTCAATATGCTCAAATTCTAGCTCTTATGTCATTATATCGACGCTCCAAATTTCACAAACCTACTTCATACAATAACTGAGATATTCCGTAGGCAATACTTCCGTAGCCACCCAAGGTATTTCTGTTTTTCTCGAAATTGATAATCTGTAGTCACGCTTCTGTGACACTAAGCCCTCGAGTTATGGTGTTTTGGCCCTTCTAACTCTTGTAACTCAGCAGGTTCGAGCCTCTGCTCTGGTTCACTCCAACACCTTCCAGTTATTTCGAGAACATCCTAGAATTTCCATTCTATATTTCAGAAAGTTTACTATCCACGGCCCCCTCCCTGCTAGATGAACTTTCAAGAACTTCAGTTGTGTTTTTTTTAGTATGATCTAAAATTTTCAGGAGACTGAATCAAGAAATCCAGCGGTGTTAAATCCGGTAATCGCGGTGGCCACTCTATTACTCCTATGCGACTAATTCATTTGTCTGAATAATACTAATCAAGTCACTGTCTGATTTTCAATCATCAGAGATCAAAGTTTTGAAATTGGCACAATATATTTTCTAATATAGAGACACGAAGGAAAACTATCTCTGAATCATTAATTTTGGACAATCTCTCAACAATTTCACCCCATAACTGACTTCAAACCTACATAATCATAATTGTTAGATACCAAATGTACAAAGGCTAGATGGCTAGCTTCCACTCATTATTTTTACTTAGATTTTGAAGATGATGGCGAAGACGAGTCAGATGGTGGTTGGCAACAAGAACTGCAACGTCGGTATGCACAGGAGGCGAACTTTATGGCCGAATTGCGGGCTCGCCATCCATCCACTCCTCCAGAGGATAATCAGATTCCCGGCTCCAACTTCCCGCCAACTTCATTCGGTCAGAATTTCAACAACGGACAAAATTTTCACATACAAGGAATTCACTACCCTCAAAATCTTAACATCAGTTCAGCGTCCAATTATGTCGCTCAACAGGACTACCCCAATTATAGCCAGGCGGGAGTTAATCAAGGGCATTTTGGGTATCAGGTAAGTTTTCTTGAAATAAAAAATGAACAAAAAAATTTTATCCTAATTTACACTGAATATTATTTGCATAAACTCGATTTTTGATGGGGGCACATTTGTAGGCTGGTTTTCAGTAGTTATAACCCAAGGACATTGATAATTCTTCGAAAATATTTTATAACAGATTTCGAAAGCTTTTTGCAACAAGCTTGAGAAAGTTGTTGAAAAATTTTTGAGCATTTATCAATGTTCGAGGGTTATTCGGACAGAATTTTTTTGCTAATTCTAGATAAAATACAGAACAAAAACAATTTATTTGAAGATGCAATTAACAAAAAAACAATTAGAAAAGTCAAATGAAGAGCCAGACGTGTTAGTTTCTATAACTGATGAAGATGTATTTCCACTAGGCATGCTGTTGATAATTTTAATATGATGTTCTTTTCAAGTAGGGTTTTATGGAGTTGGCATTGCTATGATCCGTAATTTTTATAAGCTCTTGCTCTTGTACACCACTTTTGGCCAATCGACTGACCGCGGTCGATCTATTGGACTGATTAGTAATATTTTTGTCCTTGGTATTCAAGCCAATCGCTTCGGTAGACGATTTTGTCCAATTTTGAATCACATTTCTTCCGATAGGCATATTATCATACCAGTGGTCATTTTCGGCTTTCCAGTTCTTAGGAATAATCTTTTTTTTAATATTTGGTCCCAAAATGACAGGACAAATGTTGCTATTGTTTTCTACTGAAAATTTGCTTTCAGTACACGTTCTTGAACCACCTTGACACGTCTTGAAATACAGGGTTATATTCAACTCGATTTGTCGTTGTTTGATTCGATACGAAAAAAGTCAGTCAAGCAAGCAGCAGCTTCCCCACCTCGCCAAGCTAATTCTAGAATTTCCGTTGCAGCCTTTCAGGGGTGTTTTCATTCCATAAATTTATCATTTTTGTTTTCTCTACTGAACTTAATGCGGCAGAACTTTGTTTCCTTTTACAGCGATCCGACTGCAGTTTTCGTCGTATAGAATCGCGGGCAGCTTGAGCTTGTTGAAATACAACACTTTTGAATTGGTCAATAATAACATTAATTTCTCTATAATATGTTTCTTGTAACAGCTTAATTGTTAGGTTCTACATGGTTTTGACTGTAGCTTCTTTAAACTCTGTACCATCTTTTCTTCTCATGTTCTGGTGGAATCTCTAACAAGTTAAGTTATCAAGTTTTTTGCTGTGAAACATGAAAAACCTATAAAAAATACTTTTAGTATTTTTATATGTTATGATTTATAATTAATTTTCTCAATTAATTTCACACATGATCATGGACAAGTTTTGAACTCATTTAATCATGTTTCCATGATGAATTCATCACTTGTTATTATATTTGAAACAATGTATTTGTCATTTTCAAACAAACAAATAAATAAATTCATTACATTTTCTAATTGTTCATTAATTTCTAAACTATTCTTTTATGTTTCGAAAAACTGTATTTTATAAACAACCGATATAAGATGCCGTTAAACGAAGAAATCTAGGGGTGTTCAGTCGGGTGATTGTAGTGGCCTTTCAATTATTATTCCTATTCGACCCATCCATCTACCAGGAAATCCATCATTTTGCCATTGTATAGAATAAAGTAGTGTGATGGAACTCCATATTATTAGGAATAAACAGGACCTTGAAAAATCATTTTATTGGCCAATTCATTTCATTTTCTAAAGCAGTTGTTAGTAGGCGGTCTATTATTTTCTTAAGCACATTCAAATGTAGCTTAGCATTAGATTTTTCTAAAATAATGAAGATCAAATAATAACAATTCCAAGAATTCTACCTCAAATGTTGACATTCTCAGGATACTGTACCTTACCTTCATTGTCGGCAATTTTGTTAACATATTGTCCCAGATACAAGCAATTGAAAATAGTACGGTCAACAAAGTTTAATAAAGCTCGCTGGTATGAATGTATTGTGGTATAGTATATCCAAACTCAGTTGGATATGAATTCATAATTCCCTGTATAAAGAAAACAGTAGACCAGATTGAGTATATTATACGTGTAACCGTTCGCCTCCTGGAAACCAATCAGTAATGCGCTGAATTCGCCTCTTTGAACGTACTTACCGACCATAGACGTATATATTTTCTCTTACTTGGGTATAACTTTGCGTATTGCTGTATAAATATTCCGTCACAGATCAGCTAAAAGCGAAAACAAAGAAATTTTCCAATATAATTTTTTTTGTTTTTATAATGAATAGAATTCAAGGACTGCGTGTGTATGGGTACTGTACGTTGATCGCATCTTATTGACAAGTTATCTGAAACACCGAAAACAATTGTTTAACCAATTGTTCAACCACTCTGTAAATAGTTGAGTGCCCCAAACTGTTGAAATGAGATTCTCTTCCGGAAATTTCTTTGTCACATTTGTCGTTCATTTCCTTTTTAGATTTATATATGTATTTAGAGTAAGTCTTTGGGTCGGAACATGAAGATCTTTGTTTTTAAATTCCCATTGTTCACCCGATTGTGAGTCTTGTTCCTCAGGTTCTGAGTCTTGTCCTCACGTTCTTCGAATGGTTTCCAAAATGCTATGTTGCAACACAAAATAAGCAACCGTGTATACTAAAACTTTAATGTTGGTTTTCACACTTTTAGTTTGAAAAACCGCGACATATGTCTTGCCAATATAATGGATTCGTCAAGCAGAAGTATACTGAATAAACACTAAAATTTTCATAGATAATAACTTTTGTGGAAATTTATGTATTATTTCTTTCAGTCTCATAATCGCCCTGATAAGCTTCTGGGACAAGAAGCAATCAAAAACAATGATGTCAGAGAAGATTCCATAGAAGAAGAAACCGAAATTAGAAACAAGGAAACGTTACAATTTGAAGAAGCTTTGAAACAGTGGGTAAACCGGTAAGATTGATCCAAGTTTGGTGTTTTAATCGAAATTTAGTATTATTTATATTTAAGTATTCACTACGGATGTTTTGTTGTATATGTAAACTTTGAAATGTTAATGTAATGAGAAACTATTGTGTTATAGATAGTAGCGCACACATGAAATGGATATGCCATTTGTATTGTAATTTAATTGTTAAGAAATACGGACTGTGCAATATTTGACATTGTTTAGCGTTTGTTGGCGAAAAAAGTTTATTGTGGCGAATTTTTAAACCACCCACCCTGTTGTTATTGGTAGTAACGGCCAGAATACAAAAAATATTATTTCTTTTAGTTGTTATTCACCAATTGTATCGCCTCCTTTTGAATTCTTCCGATTGAATCGATTTGAAGGGGATGAGAAAAAGTTGTATGTGTATTAAATTTGGTGGAATGTGTGAGTTCGGTGAAGATTGTCATCCAGAATGAATAAAATCTTAATGTACCTTAATGTATTATCATATCTACATTATAGGCACTCTATTGAAGAATATTCTATGTGTGAACCATTTTCAAGAATGAAGAAAAAAACGTGTATATTATAAATAGGCTATTGAATGTAAATAATCTCCTAATTTTAGAGGCTATTGAGTATTCTACAGGCAGTCATTTTCAATCTGAAAATAACTCGGTAGAAATACTTCAAAGGTCGAATATTTCACACCTAATAGTTCCTTTTTGTATAAAGTATGCTGTAAGATATGTATGTAATATTTGTCATTATTTTCTAGCTTTTTGACAAAATAGTTTGTGTTATCATATATAGATTGAAAAAGCCACAAAATGCTATGCGTGGGAATTTAGAATCCCTTGTTTATGTTGAAATTTTGTATTTTTCTCGCACCATTCATATATTCTAGCTTTTAGGTAGCAAAATTCACAACATTCTATTTATGAAATCAACCCGCTGGTCCTACGTTATCTTGGTAGCTAATGGATTCTCTCGGTTCAAAGTGCACCCACAAAAAACAGTCTCTCAAAATTGAAAATGAGGATTTGGGATATAAATTTGGAATCCAAAATGCCCCTGCAGCATTTCAGAGTCATGTAATAAGTAATAATATAACATTTTAAAAACTCTTAATTGCATTAGAGCGCCATCGACAATATTTGCACTAGATGGCAAGAATTGATTTGATCCATTGTTTGAAGACAGGGATTTTTACATCTTTGTCGAGATCTTGAGAGCACACATCTCCTTGACTAATCGTACTTGTGACGAACGATCTTATAAAGAGACATCATGAAGGGATTCATTGCTGTAGGATATGTTGATAATATACTCATTTTAATAAAGGGGAAATTCGGGTAACGAAGTTTCAACCTAGGTAGGAAGCAGTCGAAGTCAACCTTCAGAAAACTACCCAGCAGTTGTCATCAGAAGGAATGACACAGAGGAATTGATTTACCTTAAACTCAAAGGGGATGAACTGATAGTATCGAGGAAGGACAAGTACCTTGAAGATTTTCAAGTTATTTGACACATTTTGCAGGGCTCCCAGTCGGTCCCTTTTTAAGGGTTTAGTCCTTTTTTCAGAGCGTTGTCCTTTTTATTCCCTTTTTTTGCAAAGTGTCCCTTTTACTCCCTTTTTTCGTTGTTTGATGTGCTCCATTTCTGCATTAGATGAGGTGTGCACAATCCGCGCAACCACATGAAAATTAGGAAAAGAACGACTAAGTTGATTTAGCGGCGCATGGCGCACAGCTCTCCGAAAGTAACCCAGTCCGTCAAGTTGATACTCTGTCCCTCGCTCCCTCGCAGCCACCTTGTATTCGGTTGTCTCGTTGCGCGGTGTCCCTCTGCAGCATGCTGCCATCCATAATTACACAGCCGACGAACCGCGTGCGTTTCTTGTGATTGTAAACAAACTCGCTCTGGATTTTTCAGTGAAAAACAGTTCAAATATCTGCTGTGCATATTATTTTTTATTGTTACATCTTATCGGTGTTGTGTTGTGATCTAAGGGCGTCTACTGAAGTATACGTAAGTAATGTGTTTCCCAGATTAAATTATTGGAACGAACTGACCTGACGTTTTTTGAGGTTTGCGTTATGTTTTTTTTATTGTCACACTTTGACCTGTATAGGTTTGTTTTGGTTCCTTTCATAACCGGTTCTGAACCAGTTCTGAACAGTCGCACCTTCAAGTTTAGGATGTCTACCTGCCCGAAACTTTTCAGACTTCAACTAAGCTACTACTTTGAACGGTTTCTGGGACCGTTCTAGCTCAGAACCAAAACAGGCCTTATGTTTGTGCGTAACAGAATTTTTAAATTCAATTTTCCCCAATTTCCAGTCGTCCGGAAGTGTCGAGGCTCCAGAGACAGGGCCTGACTGGGTAATTCCTAACGGAAAAAAAAATGTATTTCTTTAAATTCAATTTGTTCCTACTTCCAGTCGTCTGAATAATCTGAAATTTAGCACACAAATCAAGGGTCGGCGACAATACAAGAATTTTATAATAATAATAAGAATTTTTAAATTCAACTTTTGCCCACTTGCTGTCGCCCGAATAATTTAAAATTTGGCATACATTTGAAGGACCGATTACAATACAGGAAGTTCATGATATAATGTAATAATAATACTAATATTCTTCTGTTCCATAAATTTTGCAATCCATGTTAATATATGAATGTCGGAGAGTTTCAAACACAAAATGAAAAATTTCGACCAAGTCGAATTCCCCTTCTCTCCACACTTATCCCACAAAGTGGAAAATTTGTGGCTAGGAAAAAGAAGAACGAGAAAATCGCAGAAAATTGGAAGAGGAAAAGCTTCGGCAAATGGAGGCCAATAAGCTGATGATAAAAGAAGACGAGTCCAACCTAGTGATCTTGAGAAAAGAAGAAAAAGAAAAGCGGAATCTCCACAATAAAATGTTTAAAGAGGCAACTGGAAGGCTCAAGAAAGCCACTGAGTCCAATAATATGAGTGAGATTTCGATGGCTCAGTTAATGTTTGAAGGGGTGAAGGCTATCGCAACAGAAGCTAATGATAAAAAGAACAGCGTAGAAAGGCTGCAAAAATCTATGGAAAAAAGGAAGAGTCAAATAATCAGTGACCTCTTCAACAAAAAGCCGAAGAAACACTAAGCAGTGGCATTAAGTGTTGTGTTCTTATGAACGTTTAGTCAACTTTACGTATGCCAAATCCATGCCTAAACCTATAATGAGTCTATAAAAGTCATGCTTGGACCCAAGATATTTTTTTTGAGATTCGAAATATCTTAGATGTTTTTGTATTATTTTTCAAGAGTACATTTTATTTTATGTTTTTATACTTTTCGATGTTACATTTTCATTTAATATCTTATTTTGTCTTTATTGCTTTGAATGAAGCATATATTTATGATAGTGATATTTTTCTTATCAAAATTACGCCATAAGTCCTAAAAAAATGTGTACTTATATGACTATTTTTGTGCTTGGTTTTTCCCTTTTTTGGTCCCTTTTTTTTACTAATGAGTCCTTTTTCCTCTTTTTTTGAGATAGTGAGTTGCTGGGAGCCCTGATTTTGAGCAAACACTTTTTGAAGACTCAGAACGTCCCGTTTGGTAACAGGGAATCAGCTTAACCTGGCTAGTTCGGAAATATGGTACCTCCATAAATCTTAGTATGTCCATGAGGTTCGAAGCGAAAAAAATATCGTACAGGTCAGAAATTCCGGGTGACTTGAAATGACAGGATCTGGTCACATGGATATCCAAAGAATAACATGAAAGCAATTTTTTTTTTAATGAGTTCAATCTCGTTTAGGGTCACCATATCCAGAACATTTTATGAGGACTAGCCTGTTTAATAATACAAAGGATCAAAAAAAAATTAAACCACTCCCTCAGAAAAGTTCTCTGTCTGCATTTTATCGATATTCTCATAGAGATATCAATCGTTCCACTGTTGGGAGTTTCATCGAAATTAACCCCCTTCTCGTCACTGAAGACTTGCACGCTCTTTCAACGAACGGCAAAGCTTTGGAACTCGTTACCCCGGGAGATGTGAGCATTCTGTTCCTTCAGTTCTGTTCTCGGAACATTGCAGGATTTTTTTTTACCGTGGGAACCAGAAATTGAAAGAAATCCGACAACAGCATAATGTCCCAGATATGCAGGCATTACAACAATGTAGCAGTAAGATTATACACTGTCACATAATATGTGCTAGAAAAATGACTTAAAACAGCCTCTTTCCTTCTGTCATGTGCTACTGTAAACCTGTCAAATTTGACATTTTTTTCGAAAATCTTCAAAGAATCGTTTTTTTTTTGATAGTTTAGAAAAATGCCAGGGAAAAAAGTTGCTCAATTTCCAATTTTATACCTTTCCTTAAAACTTTTACTTCTTGCTGTTATTTGACTTTTTTCCCAATTGTTTCTTATTTTTCGAATGTTTTGCTCTACCGATTCGATCCAAACATGATTAAAATTTCATAATTTTGATGAAAACGAGACTTCAATGTCATATCGTGTCCAGAAAATATCCACATTGGCCTGTTACTAGAAAAAAAATAACCTCCAGAAATTCGTCTTGTTGCAAAGTTGATCAAGTTTTTGCATTTTGTTGGATGTAAACTGTTAGATGTAGATTTCGAGCAAATAATAATTTTTTGAAACGTTATTTTAATCAATTTCATAAATCTCGTATTCTTCATTTTCCACATTAGATGTGTGATAAACAAACCAAAATATATATATCCAAATTCACAACAAAACATCGTAACATTCATTGATTTATCTCAATAATCTTATTAAGAATCCGAATTCATCATTCTATACACAATATAGTCCTTTCATTCACATTCTTTGTGGTATTTTTAATAAATAGAAGATTTATGTTAGCACAACACTCTCGATTGGTATTTCCTAAATGGTATTTGTTTGCAAATGGTCTGTGCTTTTACACTTGTTTCAGATAACCCCATAGAAAAAAGGCTATTGGAGATAAGTCCGGTGATCTTGGTGGCTAATAATCTTCCCAATCTTGTCCTATCACTTTGTCCCTACACATCTGACTGAGACACTGTTTAATTTCACCCTCTGGTGGATCGGTGCCCCGTCAAGCTGATACCACAAATTTCGTCTAACACTTAGTGGTAGATTATCCAAAAGTTCAGAAAACTGATTCATAATGAAATATCTGAAAATGTCTGAGTTCAACTTTTCTCTGAAAAAATATGGTCCCATTATTTGGTTATATAATAAACCACACCACATATTTGTCTTGGAAGAATATTGGTCACGGCATTATATTACAAATTTGGATTATTGTTGGACCACCAGTGACAATTTTGGGAACTAACTGTTCCGTTCGAGGTGAAAGTTGCCTCGTCTGTCCCTAAAATCCTTTGGGAAATGTTATATAACTTTCTCTCTCACCTTTTAACCAAAATGAAAATCCCACTCGAATATCGAAATCTCTTTCTAAGAGTATGTACGAACTTTGGCTTATAGGGATGGAAATAATTTTGTGCGAAATTCTTCTCACAGTTTCTCTGTGTATTTTCACTAATACTCCTAATATTAGTTTTTTCGTTTTCAACAACGCTCAAACAAACTTGCGTTGTGATATATTGATTGAGGCTTTCGCGGCCGGGATTTTTGATGATGTTACTCTTCTTCGGGTTTGTTGGCCGTCGTGATATGGAATTGCTTCCTAACGTTTCGCCCGCACGAGTGGCTGGCTTCTTCTGAGGTTCCATCTTGAAAGATTTCCGATGACTGCGTTGCGTTGCGTTGTTTTTCTCCATTATTCCTTATTGGATTATGTTCTTGAAACGATTGTCTACACAGCCAGTTTCTTTTAATGTATTCAATATCCTTCCCACGGTACTAAAGTGAATATTTCTTCATAACAAATTCTAAAAAGAATATAGATTTGTGTATAATTAATACTGCATTAAGCGATTACAAAATGTTTATAGCATGTATTAATAATAGACAAAAAACAAGATCCAACAAGTTGCAAACATTAATAAGGTTTATGAAATTGATAAATTAAAAAATGAACTTAATGAATTTGGCAATACCCTTTTTCGTTATGAGAATCCAAATGAAGAATATGAGGATTTACTCAAATTTTTTAAAAAAAACTCGTTTATGAAAACTTTTACAAAAAACATGATTCTAAACCTTGGTTCAATGAACGTGTTGCAAACCTTATTAAAATTCGCGATAAGAAAAAAAGAATCCTCATTCAGATTTCTACAAAAAAGAGTATGATCGTCATAATAGATTAGTAAAAAAACAATCAGAGAAACCAAGAAAAAATTCTATGAGAATAAATTCGTTGATGCTAACCCAAAAAAAATTGGAAGGGCATAAATGCCTTACTATATATATAATTCGAATAGCACCAAAAAAGAAATTAAACACATTATTACCAATAAAGTAAAAGTTAGTGATCCTCAGGATATATGTGAGGAAATTAATAACCATGGGACCAAAACTCAAAATGATGTTATTGGAGATAAATCAAGTGTTGTCTATGTTTTTAACACCAGTACATATTAATGAAATTGAAGAAACTATTGATAATTAGGATATCCATAAATCTTCTGGATTTGATGAAATTACTGCTGGAATTGTGAAAATTATAATTTTACTTGTTATAATATTTAAGTCATTAAAAACAGGATGTGTCCCAGAAAAAATGAAGAATGCCAAAGTTTCACCAATATTTAAAAGCGGTCGGAAAGATAACGTAAATAATTATCGACCTATATCAGTTTTACCAGCATTTTCAAAAATTTTGGCACAAATAGTGAATGTCAGACTTTAATTTTCTTGAGAAAAACAATTTATTGAGTCATAATCAGTATGGTTTTCGCAGGTTCAAATTCAGATAGACAGCCACAAGAAGTGTGGCCTTCTCTCTTTTGACTTGTGTAAGGCATTTGATACAGTTGACCACAAAATTTTGTCTGCAAAATTATACTCGATAGGTATTAGAGGAAAAATTCTTTAATGGTTTCAAAATCACCTGATGAATAGGAAGCAGTACGTGTTAATTAATGGTATTAGCAGTTCTTTGATGGATATCAAATGTGGGATACCGCAAGGATCAATTTTAGGGCCTGTTTTATTTTTTGTTCATATTAACTCCATAACAAATTTGAAATTGAAAGGAAAAATAAAAAGATTTTCTGATGATACTACATTAATATATTTTGCCACTGACTTCAATGAAATACGTGAAAATATGGAAAGTGATCTAAATGTAATTTCAACATGGTTACAACATTTCAAACTTACTCTGAACTTTGATAAATCAACATTTATGTTTGTTTCTAAAAAAAACACAAACAATTTCATTCATCCGCTATTATTTGGATCTAATTCTATAAAATATACTAAAGTTACTAAATTTTTAGGTCTTATTATTGGCGAAAAACTTTCATGGAACAATCATATTGATAAATTGAGAAAGAAAATCAATCCAGTCATTGGTGTACTGTTCAAAATAAGAAAATTTGTGCCGATCAAATACCTTAAAAATATTTACTTTTGTCTTATGTATCCTAACTTACAGTATTTGATATCAATCTGGGGAACCGCTAATAATTCAGTTTTGAAACCTCTAAAAAAATTACAAAATAAATCTTTGAAATGTATTTACAACTTACCGTTTTCACAACCAACAGCAAACTTATATAAACCTAATAGTTTACTAAATTTGAATTCTCTTTATAAAGTAAAAATTTGTTCATTTATTCACTTTATTCGATTGAAACAGAAAGTTTCTTATTTAAATTTCATTGAAATCAATAACATACATGATCACAAAACAAGACAAGCAAACTGTTTAAGTCTCAGCAATTTCAGAAGTAATTTTGGAAAAAAATCGATATACCATGATGATATAGATATCTACAATTCACTACCAAATGAAATTAAAAAAATTAAAAAAGTGACGATTTAAAAAAATAGAATAAAAAACCATTTTCTTCGTCAATTAGTCTAAATGACTCTTTTTTCCATAATTTATTTTATTTTCCCGTCCAACTATTTTGAATTGACATGAATAACTTTTTCTTTTTCTAAGTTGATTATGAATTGTACCTACATCAATTGTATATTATTTTTTCTGTAGATTTGTAAGGCATTGTTAATATTATTTTGTATCCCTGTTTCTTGGGATATTATGAATAAATTAATAACCTAACCATAAATTATTAGTCAGTGTAATGAGAATGAAGAAAAATTCGTTTATTCGATTACTGACACATTAACGTCCATACATTGAAAAGCCGAATCAGTTTCAAAATGACATGATAAAACTATATTAACTTTGCAATAACAAAGACGAATTTCTGGAGGTGCATTTTTTTTCGGGAACAGACCAATCTAGGTATTTTCTGGGCTCAATGTGAAACTGAAGTCTCGTTTTCATCAAAATTATAAAATTTTAATCATGTTTGGTTCGAATCGATATAGCGAAAGATTCTAGAAATAAAAAAAAATTGGAAAAATGTTGAAGTGACAGTAGAAAGTAAAAATTTGAAGAAAAGGTATAAAATTGGAAACTGAGCAAATTTTTTCTTTATTGTTTTCCTAAATGAAAAAAATACTGATTTTTGAGGATTAAAAAAATGCCAAATTTGACAGGTTTAGAGTAAGCAGCACATGACTCATTTTTCAAGCACAAAGTAACTGCAAAGTAAAATTTTTCATTATATCTATTAATAAAAAATCTCCCAAATGTTGCGAAATTTATGTGTGACACTGTATATAAAGAGAGTGTAAGTGAATGAGCAAATGCACATGGTTATCGATAGAGGACTAACTCTTCTGAATGTTTACTTGAACAAAACTCGCACAACGTAGAGTCTACAGGAGATTTCCAGAAACGACCTCTCTCAATTGTAAATATCGTAAAATTTCAAGCAAGAAATTTTATTTCACCCTTTAAAAAGGTTTGTGTAGTATATTATGGAAAAACTCTTCATTGCATTGTTTATCTGAAAAAGAGGTGATGGAAGAGAATATTATTTGCAACCTCTATTGCAATGGGCTACTCAAAAAATTTTCTTTGATAAGAATGGAATTTTTATTGGTGAAGTATTGCAGGTTTTGAAATCCAATGAAGAATAAAATATGGTCTGCTTGAAGTCATTATTATTGCAAAAAAAAATTCTCACTGTTCACAAGAATGACACGTTTAATCTGCATATTACTCTTGAAATCCTGATCCTGATGGGCCGTGATGGTCATGATGGTAGAGCGCTTGTCTCTTAACCTAAGGGTCATGGGTTCGATTCCCAGCATGGTCATCGGTCTCGTGCATGGCATCACACGTTAAAAGGTAAGGGCTGCGTCTTCCCTAGCTCGGACAAGTCTTTCGAAGACTTTTGAGGGTTGTACTCTTAACGGTGTGCAGCTGGTTGACGGAAATAACAATTTAAACAACAGCAATTTAAACATTGAAGTCATAAATCATTTTGTTAATATAGCACGAAACATATTGTTAGGGTAGGAAATGTTTTGGATTGATCTACTGTGACGATTTTTTTCAAACGATCTTCATGCTTTTTTTGCAAGGTAATCAAAGACCAAGAATCAGTTATAATTTTGCTTCCTCTAGTTGGACCAATCGTTATTCAAACTTTGTATGCCTTTCTAGCAAATTACCTAATATATATAAAGCTTTTACTACTTTTCCTAACCATTTCATGAAAATACTCACAAAAACCTTGTAATGAAAATATAAATATATACCATTAGAAATATTTATGTATATTTGGTTGTTGGTGAAGTATCAGTTAATTATAATTTCCAGTTAAGAAATTATAGTCATTCGTATTATTTTGTTGATGCCTGTCGACTAAAGTATGTTTTATTGTTATTAGATATTATGTACAAAAACGTCTTCGACTGAAAGTTTGAATAGAAATAGCAACACACAATTGTTAAAGTTTTACATGTTATACTGTAGTTCTTGATTAAAAACTATTTAAGCAAGTTTGGCTTTTGACAAGAACCTGCCGTAGGCCAACCCAATAACTTCACCCAGTAGAACTTGAACAATTTTGTTACAGGTAATTTACGATTCAAATATCGCCACGACAAATAATCACTTTTCAAAACCGGATAGCAGATTATACTTTCTCTATGAAACACTTGAGATATAATAATAATAAGTCGGAGCTCTGGAGACAGGGTCTGTCTGGGGAATTACTAACGGATTAAAAAAAAACGGCTCTAAGAACTTTGCTGCTCCAGGCCCTGATGGCCTTAATAACTATTGGTGGAAAAAAATTCCATGGACCCACCACCATCGAGCAAGGGTTTGTAACTCATGGTTAGATGGGGAACAGCAGATTCCGGATTGGTTTGTCGAGGGGCGAACTGTATTAATCCCCAAAAACGGAGATTTGTGTGATCCGAAGAACTATAGGCCGATAACATGCTTAAACACATGTTATAAGATGTTCACACGCATCTTATACATGCGAATACTCTCCGCAGTTGAGTCGGTGTATGAACGGATATATGAGCAAAGAGGGTCAAAGAAGAGGGTCGCTGGCTGCAAGGAGAACCTACTGATCGACAGATGCATCACGCAGGATTCTGTGCAGTATAAGCGTCACCTTTCAATGGCCTAGATCGATTATCGCAAGGCATTTGATACAACATCGCATGAGCTCATCATGCATTTGCTCAGATGCGTTGCGGTACCCGATCAAATAGTGAGATGCATTGAACAGCTGATGCCGCTCTGGAGGACTCGCTTCACCATAACAGCTTGTCAATTCAGACTCCAAACAGAGCAGGTTATCTTTAGAAGTGGTGTGATTCAGGAAGACTCCCTCAGCCCTCTTCTCTTCTGCATCTCACTACTGCCATTGCCCGTTGCACTACGGAAAACCCGCGGATACAACTGCGGCACCCTCAGCAACCGGAGGCATAAGGTCACCCATCTGTTTTCATGGATGACCTTAAACTGTATGCTATCACACGCATGCTATCGGAATAGAGTTTGGGATCGACAAATGTGTCACGGTTTATCTCAAAAGAGGACGATGCGAGGAATGAGGAGAGGACGTTCAGCTCGTAGACGGAAGCATCCTACATCATCTGGATGCCAGAAAGACGTATACCTATCTAGGGGTGGAACAACGCCACACCCAAGAGGTAGCTATTACTGTTAAAAACTCTCTCTGCGGCAAGTATCAGCACAAACTTAGCCGGACGAATGCAGAAGGCCGTAATTCTTAGTTCACTCTGCCTGCTCAGGGCACATTATTCTCGGCCTGTCTGGTAAAATCCTAACGGAAAGAAAAAAAAAATAATAGTCTTTATTCCAGATTGTTAAAAGATACTATAATTCTCGAAAGGGCGGAGTTCAGAGTACTTTTCCGTTGAAGAAAAATGAAAAGCGTTTTCTGATATTCCACTGAAATGAAATTGAAATATTACAAAGAGAACCGAACCGCGGTGTTTGATCGTAATTCACTGTTAGCCAAATACAAGTAAGTAATAAACTGTTATAGAATATTTATTCCATAACTAGTGTTAATGAAATACATGCAAAATATGTGAAGGACAGCATGTGTTTTGGAATATTTGTTCCAATACTTGAGATATAATATCAACTTATTTCTATAATGGCAAACTTGATTTGAGATTTATTAAATTTCACAACGGTAGTGGAGAAAGATATATTTATTATAACTTTTCCTGGTATGTTCAGACTTATAAGTAATTATTGAGTTTATGAGAATTAATCTCAAATTAAAGTTATGGAAAGTCCGCTCATTACCTACGACATTATATAAACTGGATGTCTGCATGAATGATGAAATCTAATTATCATATTTGGAATAGAATTATATCCATTCCCTAACAACGCAGGTAAATCTTCTCGATATTCCGGGAACGTCCTTAATTTTTCCCAGGGACATCCCACGATCATCCACGGGCCACCAAAAAGGACCAATATGGGATGTCTTCTGAGAAATTTGCTACTGAGGACATCCCAGGGATGTACCAGCCACGGCATCGGGCATCTACCGGATATTCACTGCGGGACAACCCTGGATGTCCTAGTGTTGTTACCGGGTTGCAAGGAAACTGCTATCAGCGGTCTTTTCAAAACAATGAAAAATGCTGATATTGCTGCACTATATCCTCTCCCCAAATATAACTTCGAAGGAGTGTGTTAACCGAAACTTTCAATTGATACGTCGCAAAGAGTAAATTCATCCACGTCACTGAAGATGACTGACACAGTTGCAGTGCAAACGTTTGTAGATTTCAACCGAAGAATACCACGCCGGCGTACTTTTTTATACAATATTATTGGCTATGGTAATAACTTCAATCTAGTTAGGGCTAAATTTAATTTTATCCTCATTCAAACTTGAATGAGAGTTGAAATGAGTTCATCAGACATCTTCATCTACGAATAAGACATTAACGTCATTTATCCTTGACGCATTCTGAATCTATGAACACTCAAGATCATTATGTTCGGTTTGTTGTCTGAAATTTGATAAAAAATGCGAAAGTAAACTAACCATACCGCTTATGGCATACTTAATATCAGTTCAAGCAAATGATTGTAGATGTCGCTTCCTTTGCGCAGAATACGATTGATTGGTTATATTGTTGTGTTCTGTGCGGTGTGTCATAAATCCACAGACTTCATAAACAAAAGTTTTAATCGCACTGGCTGAATGCACCGTAAGGCAAAAAAAAGAGAAGAGAGAAATGCGTTCTTAACCTCCCACAGCTTATTTTTAACCTTACTTTTTTTGTCGAATTTTGGTTTACAAGTTTGTTTGCTAGTCTTTTAAATTCAAGAAATGTTACAAAAGGCAAATAAATGGAAACCTGTCGAGATAGACTGCAACTTATCGTCAGGATACTTAGATGGTTTAATTGGAATAGAGGAATGCACAGATTACGATCTAGATGTAATATCTTCGAAAAAGGTATGGTTAATGTGTAGTACCGAAATTATAGCTCTAAAAATATCCCTTGTAGATTCCCAAGCGTAAACTTTCACGAAATGCAGATGCTCCTACCTCCAAGAAGAAAAAGGGGTCAAAGATATGTGAGACATTTCCTAAAAATTGTGAAGAAAATGAATCCCTGTCTCCATCGAAGTCTGGCAATACACAAAAAGTTGTATCAGAGGATACTGAAATCGAGGACACTTCTATGAATTTAGAAGCTTGGAATAGTTTCGGCCTACCACAATCAATTTTGAAGGGCCTGGAAGAGGCTAGATTCTTTCAACCTACACATATTCAGGCTTTGACTTTACCATCTGCGATTTTAGGTGACTACTCTTAATTACTCTTTACATATAGTTGAAGCTAGATATTGAATGCAAATAATTCAGCTTACACAAATCTATTGTTAATGATCTAGAAGAAATCTGAGCTTCGTGCTCAGTGTCTGAAAAGAAACACACTGATTTAATTCTTATTAAGGAATGTCTTTGATGTTTTGATGCCTTATTAATGATTTCCGTAATTTTTGTTGTACAACCATAGGCAAGGAAGTTTATTGTTTTTTTCATTTATAACATATTTTGACAGGAAAAAACTAACATAGCAAAGAAATTGTACTATTTGTATTGTCTTTCAGGTCAGAATCCTAGTTGTGGGTTTGAAAATTGTAGAACATAGTGTATTTTGATAGTCATTAATATGAGAATGGGTACTTATCAATGATTATTCTCAAAAATGTTTTGGGTTATTTTTAGGAAGAAAAAATATTTTGGGTGCTGCTGAGACCGGCAGTGGTAAAACTCTAGCCTTTGGGTTACCAATATTAACAGGTATCTTAAATTTAAAACAAGAGGATAATTGTGATATTCCACAAATTGTATCGGACTCTGAAGAATCTGATTTTGAAAATGAAACAGAAGAAAAAGGTGAGAATTTTAAGTGATAATTTAAATTTTGGTCACAGATTATAATGATTTTATTTTTGTTTCAGAAACTGGTTGTGTTAAAGTGGTAAATAATGTAAAAATAAATGAGTTTTCCAATTTGAAGCCATTCTATGCTCTCATTTTAACACCAACTAGAGAGCTAGCCATGCAAATCAGGACCCACTTAATGGCAATAGCAAAATATACAGGTGAGAAGAAAACAATCATTATCAAAAATTATGTCATGTTGTTATGAAATCCAATTAAGTATTCTGTGTGTGATGAAACTATTGGATTGTCTAGTTTGGTGATTGTGAATGGTATTGATTGAATGAAATTCCAGAAATGAATTTTTCCTCTTATTGATGACAGAATGTGTATGAATATACCTACATATTTTCAATTTGTACAAATAATTAATATATAAAAGATTGTTTGGAGCATATAAATGGGATGAAGAATCAATGAATGGTAATTAAAAATACATTTAATACCTACTTTTGTAAAAGTTTAAGTGGACATAAAATAGTAGAATTTGCAGTTCCCATGCCTACTAAAATTAAATACTTAAGTATTGTAATTTTGACTAAATAAAACCGAAATTTTTAACAAAATACCAATTTTAGCAGGTAGGAGATTTCCAATGTGGCATTTTCAAGAAAATTCATACCAAAAATATTGTTTTCTCTGAATATTTTATATATTTTTCATTGAAAACTATATAATTTTGGATATGTATTGATTTTCTTTTTTACAAAAACATATACGAAGATTCATCATAGTTATATGATTGTTTCCAAGGCGAAATTATTTTTAAATCAGCTTGATAACTTTCCATTATATAATTTTTATTATTCCACTGATGTATATGAGAAACGATATAGGTCCAAGAATTGAACCTTGTGGTACACCACATGTTATTTCCTATCAAACTTCTTTCATTCCTCATGCAAACATATTGTTTCCTTCCTGATGATTAATTTTGAAACCATTTAGGTACAGGACCTCTGATCCCTATATTTAATAATTTACTTGATAAAATTTCGTGATCTACCGTATCACATAATTTTGATAGATCCAGTGACACTAAACAACACTAGTATTTTTCATCCAGCTTTAGTTGAATTTTTATGATCAAATCCATTACGGCAGACGCAGTGTCGCTGGATCTTCAAAAACCATACCATTTGTTGAACAAAAAATGAACTTTATCAAGATTACTCTTTGATTTATGATTTTTCCAAAATTTTTGAATATAATTTTTTTACCACTTTTAAAAATAGGTGTAACCTTAGCAATTTTCGTGTTATGTGGAACAATGCCATTGTCAAACGATTTATTGATCATTGGGCTCTTACAATTTTAACACCAATATTATCGAAGCCAGTTGATTTTTGTTATCTAGATTGTTTGTAGTATCCTGTACTTCTTTACAAGTTATTTATTTTTAAAACATAGGCTACACAACCCAATCTAGGAATAAATTAATAACCAATTTCATTGTAGATTTCAGTATGTAAGCTGATCTGAATTTTGTATTTTTGTATTTTTAGGAATCAATGTTGCAGTACTTGTAGGAGGAATGGCAGCTGTAAAACAGGAGAGAATATTGAGTAAAGGCCCTGAAATTGTTGTTGCTACCCCAGGAAGATTATGGGAGTTGATACAACTGGGAAACCCACATCTATCCCAAATAGATAACATTAGGTAGGACTTGAGATAAAACAATAGAATTTATATGATGATGATTAATAATCTGTTACACTTCAATATTTAATTTTCTTCAACATTTTTGGATAAAATATTTCTTTGTTCTATAGTTTACTTAGGAATTTCATACCGATATTTCACCCACTATTTAAAAAAACATAATAATAATAATAATAACTTTATTATTCCCAAGAAACATAGGCTGCTTATAATAGGGAAATATCAAAATAAATTCATGGAATTGTTCAACTTCTTACTGTATAAGTTCTTACAGTCCTCGGATTTTTTCTATTGCAGATATTTAGCAATTGATGAAACAGACAGAATGTTGGAGAGAGGCCATTTCCAAGAACTCCACAGTCTGCTGGAGAGAATAAACTTGGATGAATCAAAGAGAAAATTGCGACAATATTTCGTATTTTCTGCCACCCTGACATTGGTTCATGAGATGCCGAAACACTTGAAAACTAAGAGTAAACTGGGAAAATCCAAGAGAATCGGTGATATGACAGCAGCTCAAAAGCTGCAAAAAATTGTTGATATGCTGGGAATAGCTGATCCGAAAATCGTCGATATCACAGCAGGAAAAGGTAAATATTGAGATTTGCTTCCATCTATTACTTGATTGCTGCTGGATTTTAAAATATAATAATAAAGCTTATTCAAAATTCAGTAAACAAGCTGATCACGCAGTTTTATTTATTCAATTCATTCATCTATTCAAGGAATAACTTCCAGTTGTTCTGGTGTAAAAGTTTGAAGGTACAATAGTTATTTAATAAACAAACAAACAAATTTGAAATTAACTTTTCTAATAATAAAAAAAATTCATGTTCATTCAAATTTTTATATTTTCATAATCATTTCACAACAAAATTTTCTTAAAAATTTCGGCAAAATGAAATTATAGTTTTATAATTATTTATTTCTTCTGATAATTTATTGAATGATTCTATGGAGCTGAAAACTGGGTTCGCGTTTCCTTTGTTAGAATGAATATTACCCAAGTGAAAATGTTTCAAAATCTGGGTATTATGATTGTGTAATTTGGAATTTTTTTGAATTTTTTTATTTTAACTTTTTAATAAGTAGCTTGCAATTCGCTATTATGAGGATTTTTTTTTAAATCTATATTAACTATCCTGGTTTTTCATTTTGTTTATAATATTTTTTGTTTTCCAATTATTATTTGTTGGTATACCTTGGTATATCATATAGGGAATTTAGATTCTCAGAAAAATTATCTCTAATTGTTTTTATCTAATATTTTTATATACTTTTCAACCATCTTATTCTTGATACTTTTTTTGGTTTTTGTATTTATTAATTTATAAATTGAAAGATGAAAATCTTCAAAGTCAATGTGAAATGATCTGTTTAGATATTTGTTATCTAGAAGATGCTCCAAAATTGATTTAGTATCATTATGATTTTTTGTATGTAGGATAGAGAAAATAATAATAATTTTTGTCTAATTGCCACTACGATTTTTATTGTCACGACCGTTTTCGTTTCATTAAACCATTATCAAGTAAACTATACTCTTACATCAGGTCTTCATCATATATAGATAATATAAAGTAATTATGTTCGCTAAGTAGGAACAATAATACTGGGACCTGGGATAACAATTTGTACCTGAAATATCATAAACATAATCTATATCAAAACATTTCTGAGTAGAATCCAAAATAATTTGCGAAAGTAGGTGTTTGGCTCCATTGTCGATCAATCAAGTGGTTTCATCTGTTTCTACAATGGTGCTCACCAACAATTTTACGCAAAATCATGACTATTTTTATACTAGTATACACAATCCATTTTAATGTGTTTCTACAGACTATTGTGTAAGATTTTTTAATAATGAATTGCACTGTGATCTTCTTTAGTAGCATCCTCGAGTTTGTGAGTTGTTTTTTATAACCTAAGTCACATCTTTGTTACAAGTGGACTTTTGTGTGTTTTTCAGATGTCTTGATAATGAAAATAAATTTTTGTCGAAAGCTCGACAATTTAACAAAGAGTTTATTTACACCGGCCATACCCAATTGACTGCAACCTCAAGGAAATCATTTTCTGTAGTGTTTTCTGAAAAAACTCATTTTTTTTCAACTAGTCCTGACGTAAGAGTATAGTTTACTAGATAATGGTTTGAAAAACCGAAACCGGCCGTAACAATAAAAAATAGTGGAATTTAGACAAAAATTATTATTATCATCTCTATCCTACGTTCATCATGAATTTCTACAAACTAAATAGATCATCAATTGAAAAAATGATTTTTTGTAGTAAACTAGTCTTCGACTGTGTTGAGTAATTTGTAATCATCAGTTATTAATATGCTTTTGTATTAATCGACAATACAATTTTTCTGCAGTAAATTTTTCTGCAGTAAATTCACATTAATGTCATTAAAAGTTCTAAATAGTTAACATTAGGTGGTCCATAAATATTCCCAATTTTAGAATTTGTAATCAAAGAAAGTATTTCGATAATGATGTACTTACAATTTTTTATCGTTTTCTTTTCGAGGATGTCAAATTTCAAATCTTCTTTAATAATAATAATAATACTCCCTCATAAACGCTCATTGAGTGTACCCAGAGGCATAGCTTGTGCGGGTAGAGGACGGCTATTATTACTATTTGCCGTGGCGCTCCGGGGCGACGTACTGATTTTTGGTGGCGTATTCACTTTTCAGCTGTAGGAAAACCCGGAAAACCTATAGCAACACCTCGGGTGTGCATTCCAAGCTAGCACCAGACGAGATTGGCATCTAGACTACCACTATATGGCGCTGCGATCAACTTTGTTGTGGGTCGTAGTGTAATCCGTGGGGAAATATTTCTTGAACGATTGATTATTACTCATTTGGCAAAGACAGGACAATTGTAATATTGTCCGACCTACCCTGTCACTGATGACAGGCAATAAACCTCGAAACATGCATGTCTGCAGGTGGTCATTCCCAGCCAAATGAAGGATAATCTTCTATTTAATTACAAGACGAGCACTTGCAATTGGGTCTTCTTAGAAGAACGTTGCACAAGTATCTGTCAGATGTAATTCAATTTCCTTCGTGGTATTAGCCAGGGAAGTAGTTGTTTTCTGACAGATGTTTGCCTTTATTTTTCCACTTGGTGGAAACGCTAAGAGATTTCAGAAACTGTCATCATAAAACTCTTGTAAACTTTAATATGCTTTTTCTGATTATAAACTTTTCACGTCTTTTCTGAGACGATAAAGTGATGTGATACTTTTGATATTTATTGGAAGGTGATTATACATCTTACATCCATTATAAAATATCGAGTTTTTGATGAGTGTACTTTTAGAAATTGGAGCTTTAAAATCATTACTCTATCTGGTATTATGATCAAGAGAACTGCCAATAGTGAACTTTAATTTATGTTTGTGTATTAAACAAACAGTTTCAAGTATGAAAGTTGCAATAACTGTAAAGAATTTTATGATTAAAAATGAGAGGTTGGCATGAATCCCGATATCTCACTTTGCATAAATATCTACGATATAGTACGTTTTCTTAAGATGAGGAGAGTCTGAAAACGATGACTACAGCTAACTCCCCAATATGCAATATCATATCGTAGATTAGATTCAATTAGAGAATGATATACTGGTTTAGAAACTGAAAATCCTAATTAATTCGAGACAACTCTCAATGCGTAGCAACCCGAAGAGAGTTTTTTACATAATATTTCAACATGCACTTCAAATTTCAACGAATTATCTTGATACACTCCAAGATATTTCAAAGCCATTTTATTTTCAATGATGTTATTGTATAACGTCTTCAAGATGACATCTGAAAGATATCATGTTAGTGTTTCTTATGTTGAATGACAGTAAATTTGAATCACACGAATCCTTCACTTTTTTCAGATCATAACGTATTATTTGATCAAGATCCTGCTTGTTTATGAGATGCCAGAGTGACTTTGTGAATTAATAAATTTTTAACGTTGATATTTCATGCCTACAGAATTTAACTAAAAAGGTTAATTGAAATTTCAGGTACTTCTGAAACTCTAACAGAATGTAGGATAACTTGCGGAATTACAGAAAAAGACTACTATGTTTATTACTTTCTAAAGAAACATCCAGGAAGAACTTTGTTATTCTGTAATTCAATTGGATGTGTTAGAAGATTAGCGACGTTACTCAATTTATTGGACTGCCACCCGTTACCAATACATGCTTCGATGCCTCAACGACAACGAATCAAAAATCTTGAAAGGTAAATTGATTTTCATTACATTTATTTAAATTTTAGAAGGTGCTTAGAATGTTCAACTCTAAGATTCTTCACGAGTATTTAATCAGTATTTCTCTATGTTATATTATCAATTACATTATTTTATAGAATTTATAGATGTTTTACAATTATGATTATTAATTTGAAATGGCGAATTTTTCTGATATTTTATGAAGAAAACTTCCCGTAAATTCCTGTCTGAAGGTTCTAGAGATGTTGAATGTCAGAGAGGACATTTTTTTAAATCTCTGGGGAACATTAAAAAATAAAAACTTTAAATTTTATACGAACGATGTAAAATGTCATGTGGTTAGCATCTTATGAAATTATAATAATAATAAACGTATATTCGTAATTCAATGCTACAAGTATGAAATGTATACCCATTCCTTTAAAAAAATAACACTAAAACACTAGTGTCTAGGATCAAAGGCACTATTTTTATAAGTCATATTGAACCGACTTGTTATCAAGAATTAATTGATGTCCGTTTGTTTTAGCCAAGTCACTCCTTTTCTTTATTATAACCTCGTCGATTGTTTTTAGGTTTCGAGATAATGAAAACAGTATTTTGGTAGCGACTGATGTTGCAGCAAGGGGGCTGGACATTCCTTGCATAGAACACGTTTTGCACTATCAAACTCCTAGAACGAGTGAAAGTTATGTTCACCGATCTGGGCGAACTGCCAGAGCTTCACAGCAGGGAATAACTGTTTTACTCATTGAACCTGGCGAATTACGGAATTATTTACGGCTGTGCAGGACTTTAGAAAAAAGTAAGTATGAAATATATTGAAATATCAACTTTTTCATTCATCAACTTGGAAACAACCTCAAGTTTACAAAAAATTTCTTGCATGAGTAATTACTTGAAAAATCATAGATACATAAATATGTTTTGAATAACCCACATCATCAAACATTGATAATAATACAGAGTGCTTTAAGAGAGCATTAATTTTTATCTAAATAATTTTGAACAGTTTATGAATTGTGTATTAATTGAACATTTTCTGACACTGTTGGCGTGTTTCCATGAAAATTCATTAATAGTTAGTCAAAGAAGTCCATAGAGAGCTTAATAACCTTAAACAAACAAATGTATTATATAACTGAGAGAACTATCTGAATGACGAGCAGTCTGACAACTACGTTATTGCAATTAGAACACTACAGGGTGAGGTTTTAGGGCCAATAGTTTCCTTACTTTATGTATAAGACCCTCCCATCCTTTATGAATGGAGATTACTTCGCATTAAATTCCAAATTATTGACCTCTTTTGATTTTTAGTATTTGTCCTCTGATTAACCAATCAGCTGTGATCTTTGGTACGGTAAGTCAGTGGAGTTGGTGGCAAATAAATGAAAGTGCAAAAATACCAATTATTTTGCTTTTTTAAGTTCTTTTAACCTGTGTATTGGTAAGAAATGTTTTATTCCAGTGAAATGAGATTTACTTAATTTTGATATATATATAATTGATCCCACACTTTACAAAAAAAAAATCAAAAATGAAAAAAACGTTATTGTTGAAGATGATGTCTCATGAACAAAGCGTTATAAACAATCAAAATTAAAAATTTAAAAAATATTAAATCATGAATCACTATGAACAGACAAAAAGTACCTCAAAATAACAAGAAACATCAAGAGACACAGTCACGTGAATATAACTACAAATAAAGAATAAGAGCAATGAACATAAACTAAAATATTTCACCATAGAATTCCTCTAGTGTATAAAATGCTTCATTTAATAGTAAATCTAGAGCATTCTTGAATTTCATATTCACTTTTGAAGATCGAACTAATAATATGAGCTCACGCTAATATATCAACATGGCACTCAAATCAACATTTTTTTTCTTGATGTTATTTTCAAATTGTTATATTTTTACAGGATTGTTTTCCTTATATAACTATTTTCATTTTTCTCATGATCCTCAGCTTCATCCTCCGATGAAAAATGTATTCGTTCAAAACCATTTGTTGTCATCACCTTCATATTCCTTTCATAATTATTTGATGTGAAATGATCAGAGCAAATTCTAGAAGTCTCAACATTGAACTTTTCGGCTCTTTTGCTTGTGGGAATCTACGAAATATTACGTTCAAACCCATTCTTTTGATAGTTTCTTGATTGTTCCTACAAGAAGCTACAGCACATATTTTTCCAGACATAATGAAGTATCACAATTTTAACACTGCCCAAGGAATTGTGTCAACCATTGAGGTTTTTCGAGAGCTATGTCCACTTCAAATATTTTTAATAAATCAATAAGTAAAGTAGTCAACTGAACAAGTGTTCTCAATTCAACAGGCACTCAACAGCCGATTCAATTTTCACTTATTCACGACAAACAAGATATTTACGGCACTGGAAAACCATTGGTCGGAATGTCAAATCACAAAAAAATAAATACATACCCCCATTTATGAATAAATCAGTAGGTCAGAGATGCTACCAATATCTGGGACCGAAAGTATTCAATTGCTTACCGGACAATATTAAAAACGAACCCACAATCCAACGCTTCACTAAAACGCTAAAAGACTATATCAGAGAGTTACCAACCACGTACGTAAAATCAATAATAGAAAACTGAAAGAAATAAAAATAATAAAGATCGTAAATTTTTTCAAACATGATACTTAACTCAATGAAATTCCTCAAAAAGGTAATTTCTAATGAATAAACTTTATTATTATTATTATTATTAATTATACCTATTTATATTACTAACAATTGATATCAGGTTAGAGTATATTTTTTATATATTTTAATTAATTTATGTACTATTTTTATATAGTTTTAACTTATATTTAGGTACTGTCTTTATATATATATATTTCAACTGAGTTTATGTTTAGGTACTAATTTAAAAATTTATATATTCTCACTCTACATACAGGTATATATGTGTATCCTGATATACATATTATACCTCGTAGATTAGGCTCTATTTATTCACACAATACCTTTATACAATTTGTAATTTTTATCTTTATCTTGTGAATAAATTGTTTATTGTTTATTATTATTATTATTATTATTCACTAAAAACAAACACTAAAGAAAACGACGGAAAAATGTTTCAAACAGGAAGAAAAACAGCTGTCAAAAAGTATAATTATACATGGGCTCTTATGGCAGACGAACAGTTCTGCAAATTTTTTCATCAATGTAGGCGCCGGATGAAGTTGCTCAGAACTTGTCAAAAACTGAGTATGTGATAGATCTCGCTAAATTAAATAACTTTTTTTTTTTCATCAAGATACAATGAAACATTATTCATTCTGAAAATAAAGGGTATAGAATTATTAAAAATATCGATTTTTCGACATCTTGTTTCTTGAGAATGAATTATTTCTAGATGAATCTTTGTAGACAATGAGTTGTTTGTTTTAGTTAGATCCACAGTTTAGTAAAGTTCTGAGCAACTTCATCTGGCGCTTAAGTGACCCCATAACCTGCATTAATGCAGGAATTTGCAGATATCCCAAAAAAGGTTTAGGAATGAGATTCGAATGAAAGATTTGAAAAAATCCCAAAAGTTCACTGTCAAAAAAGTTAGGGCAAGTTAAAATAAATAATGCTAGCGTACGCAGCGCCCTCTAAGATTTACATAAAAATTAATACCAAATTTTGATTTCTAACGTTAACAAAACCTCGTTCGCCAATTTTTGCTAAAAAATTTATTTTTTGTTAAAGTTGTTCAAAATAATTCAAAACAAAATTTCAACTTCAACACCCTGAATCTCCGAAACGATACACATTTACGCACACACATTCGTATGAATTTTTTATCTTGATTTTAGTTAGATATTTGTCCTTCAAAGTTTGTACAATTACTGTATATTTACACATAGTATTTTCCATTTTCAATAATAAAATAAATACTGCCGTGGCAGGGGGGGTGTGGGAATGAACCAGAATATGGGCTCTAGCAGATTTAAGAAATTACTAAAGATACACAAGTGAAATTCTCGAAAGTTCATTAACATTATAGAAGGAGTTGTGAGATATCAGTGGCTTCAGTTGACTTGGGGGGTAGAACGGAGCAGTTAGGAACCACTGAATGGATGTTCAAGAACTTTCTGTATTTTTTTTAAGTCTTTTTGAACGAATTGGGGCATGTTCGGTGAAGATTCCGTAACATCACACATTTTCACCAGCAACTAAGCTGATCTAATATATTCTTACCCGGGCAACGCCGGGTATAGCAGCTAGTATACCTATAAAATTTCAGATGAGGATTTACCAATATTCCCAATTCAAGAGGGTTTCTTGAATGCTGTGAAACAAAGAGTGAATTTGGCAAGAGAATTGGATAAATTGCAGTTGCAAGTGAGAAAGGCAAATTCGGAAGCTGGATGGTTCCAGAAGGCAGCAGATGACATGGACCTAATCGTCGATGACTTGTATCCTTTGAAATGACTAATCTTTTTAACAGTGTTAACAATTTGAACATTAGATATAAAAGCTTGTTCCCTCCTCCTTCCTACATAATAGTCGTCTATACTAGTCAGTCGATTGTTTCCAAAACGAGACTAATGTATATTATTATTATATGACTAGCTAGGTGAACAGATATAACATTAAGGATATTTTAGTAACCTAAAATACCCATCAAACTACATGCTTGTTGAAAACAAAAAATACAATTCCTTTTTATGCTGATGAAGATAACTTTGTTATCAAAATGCGCATCTATGTGGTAAAGGGGATAAATATTATCTGTTCTCATGAAAGAGGGGCGACACTACTTGACGGAAGACCATAAAACTAATAATGAAAAATGGTGGATTACGTAATCCAATCTTCCGCAAAAAACCTATACAATAGGTATGGTCGTCGGCAAGTATTCAACAGAAAACAACTACTGCCCCCTACGACCGTTGAATTATATCTGTTTAATACTTGGCAAAGTTTTCTACAAGAACCACTTTGCAATGCATTTTAAATATCAAAGCTGATATTATTTTTCGATTTAATTGGGGGAACACCTCCGTACCGGTTTCATGGTCATTGCCAATCATCGACCCAATTGAATCGAAAAATTCTTTCATCCTAATTGGAAATCCCTGAGACAAACACTGAAGTATGAATTCAGCGCCATCTCTGGGTTCCAGTTTAAAATGCACTCCGACTACGTGTCGACTTCAATATGAAGCCAGAAACATCATGAAAAGATTACAAAATAATTTCCTTAACTACCTATGATGGCTCAAAGTTTCCAGGGAACAACTTTACCAAAAATCAGCTTTTTATCTCGCATTTTTAGATAAAAAGCTAGATTTACTTGTCTATAACATGTGAAAGTACACATAACAGAATTAGGAAGAATAAAAATAACAAAATTGTAAACAAAATATCACATTTTCATAATAAATGCTGGAAATGTTAACGATCACATTTTAAACATTTTAAAATGTGCTTTTGCACGCGACTCGTGGTAGCTTTTTCTATTTCATGGGGATCTTCAATACACCGCAATATTCGCCGCCGCAGTTCTCCTTTGGTTGGTACTGGAGTACTGTACACCATTTCTTTTAAAACAAACCATAAAAAAAGCCAAGCAGCGTGAGATCGGGTGATCTCGGTGGCCAATCCTACGGCCCTAAATGCCTGAACCAACGATCGTCAAACATTTCGTAAAGTTCCCTGGACAATTCTTGAGTGGAATGAGCTGGCGCTCCGTCCAGTTGAAACCACGAATTCGTATATTCCTCTAACGGAAAATTTTCGAGGAAATCAGTAACAGTCGTCGTTAATATTTGGAGATATCTCTCAGCATTCAGTGTGTCATTATAAATAAAAAAGGCAATTTTATTGTACTTTAAAATGCACAAAACATTTGAGTCAAATTTTTCTTGAAAACTCCTTTTTTGTGTCACTCTCTTTGTCGAGCAACAATCAATCTCTTTGCGCTAAATACACAAAGAGCTATTTCCTAAAAAAGCGGGTTTATTAAGAAAACTTGATGATTTAGGTATAGGGACATGGTATATCATCTTAAAGCATTTCTCTTCATCTTTCAATTTATCGAGTAATATACAGGGGGTTTCATTTGAAAAAACGAACTTTTTACCACTTTCATGCAAAACGGAAATAATAGTAATTTTAGCCGGCCCTGTATGATATGGAGTCGATTTCTTGGTTTAGATTAAATACTTCGAGTTTGTACAAACTAACACATCAAAATATCAAGTTTTCATGAGTTGAGAGTACTTACTTATTTACTTAAGTTCAATTAGTGCTATGTTTTGGAACATATTTAACACAAATTATTTTTTATCTCGAAACCCAATAGAAATAGGTATAGGAGGGCATTATCAACAAAAAAGTATTGTAATAAAAGGGCGATTCGAAAAATGTGTCAATATACGGGGTGTATTTAAAATATTAAAGTTGCTAGGACTTTTTCATAGAAGCGGCAACGTCGCAATGCTGAAAATATTTTAGATCGGTAGAGCAGGTGAAAAAACGCAAAACGCCAAATTTTCAGAAAAATCCTGAGTTGCGTTTTCCAGAAACGTCTTACCTACCATCGACCGTGAGTCACGCTGTATAAATAGCTTCTCTTCATATTGAACATATATGTCAGAAACCAACACTTCCTTTGTTTATACCACGACGGAAATTGAATTACATCTGACTGATACATGTGCAGCGTTTAACAATTCAATGTCTATTGTGGCATTAACCAGAGAACTCCGGATATCTAATACAATACTGAGAAAAAATGGGGTTTCATTTAATGCTGTCCCTCTGCATATACTTCACTTGTCCAGCTTTATCATCAATAAGAATCATTATTTTGAATGAACTCCCTCCTTATCTTGAATTAATGAATGAATAACCGTTATATTCCTTAATATTTCGAATATAGCTCAAGGAAACATGACATCATCGATGCACAAAGATGTAAAAAACTAGCAGACATTAAACGAAAACACCTAGCGTCTCTCCTGGCCACTCCGATTTTTCCTAAAGGTTTCAGTGGAAGATACCCGTTGAGTTCTCAGTTACCGTTTCCATTGAACGAGGGTGTCAAGGAAGAAAAAGCCGTCGATCTCATGAAAAATACCATCGAAGCTAATTTGGGACTGAAAAAGAAGCACATTCCCTTGTTCAAACCGAGAAATAATTCTTGGAGCAAGAAGAAAAACGTCGGTGCTACGAATCTGAAATTGAAAAACTCAAATTTCAATAAAATTAAAAGAGGCGTTAAGTCAAAAGGGGCCGGTGGCAGAAAGAACTTCAAGAGAAGGTAGTTTCCAACTGAGGGTTGTTTTATTGTTGTGAAAATTGTTTTATTGTATGAATAAATATTTGTTTCATAATTTATTACTTGTTATTTTCAATTTTTTCTGTATCCTGTGGTAGTCCAAAGAAGTTTTCCGCATTTCGATATTAATGGTAATCCAAAAAACCGAAGATTTGTCTGATCCCATGAACTACAGACCGATAACATGCTTGAACACATGTTATAAAATGTTTATCGCAAGGCATTTGATACAACATCGCATGAGCTATCATGCATTTGCTCAGATGCCAGGCGGTACCCGTTCAAATAGTGAGATGCATTGAACATCTGATGCCGCTCTGGAGGACTCGATTTACCATAACCCGCGGATACAACAGCTGCACCCCCAGCAACCAGAGGCATAATATCACTCATTTGTTCTACATGGATGATTCTGGGGAAAAGGATCTTCATCAGTTCTTAAGGGTGGTGCATAAGTACACACATTCTATCGGAATGGAGTTTGGGATCGACAAATGTGCCACGATTCATATCAAAAAATGTCGAGGCGAGGAATACGGAGAGGACGTTCACCTCGTAGACGAAAGCATCCTAAATCATTTGAATTCCGAAGAGACGTATACTTACCTAGGGGTCAAACAACACCACACCCAAGAGGTGACCACTCTTAAAAACTCTCTCCGTGGCAAGTATCATCATTAACTCCGACAGATCTGGTCATCAAAATTTTTGGAGAAGAACAAAGTTACTGAAACTAATATGCTTGCCGTTCCGATTCTACTTTACTCCTTTGGAGTGATGAAATGGACTCGGTCAGCTGCGACAACTCGACGTAAAAACTCGCAAAATGATACACCTTCATAGCTTGCCTCCTAAATCGTCTCACATTTATACTTCCCCAGAAATAGCGGAGGCCGTGAAATTTTGAGCTTGGAGTGTCTACACAAGAGAATGGTACTGGATGGAGCATGTAAAGTCATCAGGAGCTCAGATCCCCTTCTCAGCTCAGTATGCGGTCATGACGAAGCAGGGATTTGAGCATTTCTTTTCAAGGCAGCAACGCGTGCAGCCGATAAACTGGGTCTCATAATCGACACTGAACGGACGAACCTAAACTCGTGTCACCGAGTTGGACCCCGTTCAGGAAAAAGCGCCCACGTCTTAGCTGCGGATAGTGAGAGTCTCTTACAGCTACATAAGGATAAGTCAATGCATGGGATCTTCTTCAAGAATATTGAAGACCTTATCTTATCCAGACATAATACATTTGCCATCAGCCCGTCCCGCTAATGCGGCTCAGCCTAACGCGGCGTTACGCTGGTGACACACCTGGCGGTTTCTGCCGTTGCGGCAAATTTGCCGTCACCGCTCATAAAAATTGAGCACATTTTCACACTAAGCGGCTAAATGACCGCCGATATTTAGCGGCGTCCGCACTTCAGTTTCAGTTTATTCGAGTTGCATGAGATTGCACACAAATGTAAATAATTAAAATGGACCAGCAACAAATTATTGCTTCGTTGTTATACTGCTGCAGAAAGAAGAAGAAAATGAAAAATCGCCTCATTTCGATTCATCCCAGAAAAGAAAAGAATTTGGAGCATTTTATACATTGTTTGAAGATTTGAGGAATGATGACACGAAATTTTTCAGTTATTTTCGAATGTCAATGAAGTCATTAGATGAGTTACTGCATCATCTGAAAGATACCATACAATGAATTAATACAAAACTGAGGAAATTCAACAACCTGTAGAAATGCTCCTCGTAACGTTGAGGTAAGTATTGCTATTGATTGGTAATAGCAAAATAACGGAAATGGCTTATAACGGTAACGATATTTTCAACGGAAGTGATACAGCATAGGGCTGAATGTTGCACCTAAGCGAAGTTCAATATTAACTTATATTCGACGGTTACTTGATATGAGGTTAGGTGTTAGGTTTGGTTTGAACGTGAGTGGGCCCATATCAGGCCCTCAACTGTGGCCAATGGCCTATTGTGGCTGTTATAGCATTCTTGGCAGAGCTATGCGCTATACCGATTACCGGTTCTGGCCCAGTGAACGTTATTTCGCCCCCCCCCCCCCCCACCCCGCTATTTCGTTCCCTTCTAGGCCCGTGTGACCTGGTATCCAGACTAGGTTTTTCTGTACTTCCATATTGCTCTGGATACGAAGCAGTTGGATTCAAGCGCTTTCAGTAAAAAAGAGTAAAAAATATGGGTTTTAAGATTCCTACCGACATCATATTATATCACTTCGTAGAAACTCTCGATGTTCTTATGACCTGGTTATCGAGTGGAATTCCATCAGAAAACGTTAAAAAGTTTTTTAACGTTACAATAAAGGCCTTCTTCTAATTTATTTCACCGCCAAAAATCCAAAAGTGCATTTTAGCAATTTTTTTTAGGGCAAACGTCACTAGATTGGTAATAATTCAAAATGGGTGTGATCGAAATTTCTTCATATCAGAAAACACAAAGTAACGCATTGTCAACCACCTTCAAACTAGTGTTACCCATTTGTGGTATGAAATGTGGACTTACACACATTTTCGATGTAACGTCGCATTTTATGTCTGAAAGACGTCAGAATGATTTTCCTTGAGGCGGATATTTTCACATTGCCTCAATATATTAGATACATATGTTTGTGATTTCAAATGTGATGTCGCACGTCTCAATGTGTTAAGTATGGTTGGCTGGGTACTACTGACACTACTGACAGTATCACTCCATAATCCGGAAACAACCACCAGAGAAGCGTTGGTGTTTGGGAGAAGTTATTTGACATAAAACATAAAGTTCATTCCTTGATCTGTATCATTGCGGGACACCTATACGGTTGCCTCAGTATATCAGTTTATCATTTATTTATTCTCAACCTATTTATTATATGATCCGGTCCGTGTGACCCCAGTAAACATAAAAACATAACTTAAACATAACTGTTATATCACATTGTGACTTGGTGATGTTATTCAGAGATATGCTTGATGTTACAGATACGTTGCGTCCATATGCTTTTGTGCCTCTTTTAAATATTACAATGTAATGTTAATTACTTAACATTACATAAATGTATCATATTTTGCGCAACTTTAATGTGACTTTATTACATACATATAATGTTACTCAAAACATCTATGCAACATTTGTAAAATGTAACATTGTAACATCAGGGTGGAGCATATACTCATTGTTTACCAACACTTATTTTTCTACACTTAAAGTTGTATTTCTGGAATTTCAGTTGTCACTTTTCAGTAGATTAATAACAACAATAGCAATTAATAAAGTTATTCATCTACCAAAGAGTGGCGATTGAAATTCCAGAAATACAACTTTAAGTGTAGAAAAATAAGTGTTGGTAAACAATTAGTATAAGCTCCACCCTGTATACTAAGAAATAAATTATGTATATAAGGGGGTAATGATGTAAAACATACCAATCAATCAAAAAACTTTATTGTCAATGATTAAAATCTCATGGATAATATAAAGCGTTATAAAACAAGACAGTTGCATCATTAACAATTAACAGTATAAAAAATATAATCTTGAGTCACTATGAACAGACCAAAGTACCTAATAATATGACTTACCACCTGAATCAGATGAAAAATTTATTGATAGATCTACCAAAGTTAAGTGTTATTAGAAGAATAATATTGAATGAAAACCTATTTCTTTTGAAAAATAAAAACAGATATCACTGAATCAATAATTATATGGTTGTTGTCTCGGTCACTTCTCCTTTCTTTTTAGTTTCTGCTCTGCTAATGTCATCCAATCCATCACTATGAGTCAAACTCTTCATCTGTGATTGAACTGCAAACATCTTTTACATATTCTGAAAATATATAGTCATTACCGTCACTGAAAACTCATATTAATCTTTATGATATAAGAAAACGACCATCCAATAATTATTAATAATTCTATGTTGCCCCTAGAGGTAAAAGAAAAATAATTACTTACGTTTCAGTATGTCCATAATTATCAATTCAAAACTTTTGGATTTTTTTCTTTGCCCAGTCCAGAAGGGCTCATCTTCGATTAGTTCGGAAACAACAACTGCTATTTAAGTTTTTGTAATCTAATCATTCAATAAGTACCAGTTTGTACATCAAAACTGATGGAGGAATGTGAAAGGACACTACCAAACTGAAAAGAAAGAGAAAATGCAGTTAGTTTATTGATAATTTGTATTAAACAATTCAAGTGATTTCTCTACAATCTCAAGAAACGTTAATATTATCATAGATTAATGAAATTAAGAAAGATCAGAACACTCTGTATAAAATATATAATTTTGAGTTCACTTACAAATTAAGCAGCTCCAATATTGTTGTTTTAGCAAGCTAAATTCATTGGTTTGAGTTCCAAAAATTCCTTGATCAATCGGTTCAAAATAATTTGACACAGCTCCAGATGTCAGCAACCATTTCCATGCTGTCCAATATTTGATTAGCAGGAACCACAACTGATAGCTTTTCTACTATTCATAGCATCAATAGTAGATATCACTACATTCACTACATAACCTAAATGCTAAAATAACAATCATAGTGGATGGAGTGTGGAAAATCATAATCTTACCATGAAAATTATGAGTTTTGCAATCCTATTGATTCCAATCACTTTTAAGTAGTTTGAATTATATTTTAATTCTATGAACTCAAAACTCATACCATGACCGCCATGATTATTAGGATAAAATGAACGATGGCGTCAGTGATATATTTATTTCATATTTACTGGGTAATATATATTGTTTGAACGTGGATATTATTTTTTTAAGTTACGTAGATGAATGACGTCATGACGTGGTCATTACCCAAAAATTACATTTAAGAAACCTTTAAGATAATATTAATTCAAGGCTCCCTGTACACATGTCAGTAATGTTTTGAGAATTTTAGACAAAAATATCGAACAAATAACATAACTACTCTGTCTAAGACATATCTGGGCAACATATAATCAACATTATATGTATTATCTAATGAATATTATTGGTTATATTATTTTGATGTTACATAAACATATAGTTGAAAACACTGTGTTGGAAACGTCAAGATGACATTAATATAATGTTAGTTTGCCAATATCACAAAATTACACAAAAGTTATATCTGGAAAATATTTTTGTTATGTATCATGTTTAGTGGGACCTTATTTGAGTGTAGCAGTAGCAACACACGCCGTGTCCCTTTCGGCGTTTTCTTATTCGATATTTTTATCGGGGCACCGTAGGGGCAGTTAAAATACAATGTATGTATATTAACTAACCGTAGGGCCACCCTACTGTGCCCAGTCTTCGAAATTAGAAGAGCGATGACCCAACGGGAAAACCGTGGGGATCTACAAAACCGGATTTGAATTTCAGAAACATTCTATACGCTTACATAAATGATTACCGTCCAGATCGGGCAACCGGGCCGCTTTCGTTGCGCGCGCAACTACAATATTATAGTTCACCACCACGAGAATTTCATGAATCATGAATAAAGTTAAGGAACCGCTGAAAACCAACGTGCTTTTCATGCTAGTGTTGTGATGGTGATGTTAATGTGAACCTCGCCAAGTTAGTTTCTGAACTCGACGCTGGGGTGCGATCCTACGAATACCGACAAGTGCGAACTACGAAAAAGCCGCAATCGATAAAATCTAACCAAGCTGTATTTATTTTCTAATTTATTATTATATTGAAATAGCGGCGAGCTGCGTTCCCAGGATTAATTAAAAGGGTGAGTCGTGTATTAATTGATAATTCTGTCCAAAATGAGATATTTATTACCAATTGTAAAAATAAAAAGGTCTCAAATTTCTTCAAATGTATACTCGTGATAGGTATTGCGAAATTTTCGGTATACCTACCTACCTATGCTATAAGCCATAATCATCCAATGACTGTGCAAAAGTTGCTGGCTCATTAATTTGCAGTGCAGATTGATTAGGTATGTGTGATACTGAATGTCATTGGTGGAGGCTAGCATATTTTCAAAGGGGACAATTTTAAAAAATATATGTATTTTTTTGTTAATCTTTTTCCGAACTATTGTTATTCCAGACGTTCTGTTATGCAACGACTTTTTTTTTAGAAAATGTTTATACAGGGTATTGCTGAATTAATGAAAAAACAACGGGCGGAGATTATTCCTTGTATTATGCATGAGAGGTGCTCCTTTAAAAAAACTCAATCCAGCCCATTACGAGATATCACTCCTGAAGAGATGGAAGTGAAAATGAGCTTTATTAATTTTGCTCCAAATCCGAGTGAATGTAGAAAGTAGAAATTTTGTAGATTCAATAGATACTCTCGTAAAGAGATGAAAATGGGATGTTTTTTTTCAGTATGACTCAGCCTTACTTATATTATGACGGGGTCAATTTAAAAACCCATATAATTTTTTGGGTAGAACTTTTTAATGGAGTCGATTGGTATAATTTGAAAATTCTATTCAGAACCTGTGGTATTCCTTAGGTTAGGTTAGGTTTAAAATGAGCGGGTCTGCTCGACCCTCCACTGCAACCCATAAGGGTCTATTGTGACTCATACCATTTCATATTTCACGAAATAAACCCGCTTCTTGACGATTAGCTTATTTGGTGTATGATCTTTCAGGACCGAGGGAGAGAGTGAAACTCTGTTGAAGATTGAAAACCTGATCTGGTCCACGGCAGGGCAGGCACATAGTATGTGCTCTGCTATTTCATCATCATCTCCAAGACAGAGACGACATGTCGGGTCTGTTAGACATCGCACGTTATCCCTGCTAGTCTTACAGTGTTTTGGTAAAATTCTTCGAGGAATGTATGAATGCCTTGGAATGAGCTAATCCTGGTAGGTTTTGCCAGAAGTTTAATACTTCCCTTGCTATCCAGGTGTTCAATATATATGTGGCAAAACTTAGTAAGATGCCAATGGTAGGTTCTGATCCAATGAACCTACTTGCGACACCTTCTCTTGCAAGAAAGTCCGCCGTTTCATTGCCCTCCATACCGAAGTGACCAGGAATCCAGACCAGAGATTACATGCACCTGCACCAGAACCTGAGGGTATTTTTGAACCATCTCTGAACCAACATTAATTTGCTCTCAGTACTTCCTCTTTTTGGAGGACCCAGTCGTCTCTCTTCGGAATCAGAACGGTCATTATTTACTGTTATAGGCATTCAATCAGAGGTCATTCCCAGAATGCTATGACTTTCAGTGTCAATGAGCAGTCTGCAACGCTCTGTATAAGTCTGTTACAATTAATTGGCAATATGCATGATTCAGTAGGATGTTCATCTAGCCTCTATCTCCAGGAAGATGTGGAGAGGAGGTAGGTCTAGTAAGATTTCTATAGCTGCTGACGGTGTGGTGCTGATGACACCAGTGATCGCCAGACAAGCCTGTCTCTGTAAACTTCAGAGCTTCACCTGAGCCGTTCGCTGTTCAGTTTTAGGCCGCCAGACAATGGTATGTGATCATTGATCTAACAACCATCAAATATATCCAGTGTATTTGTTTGGGACCTAGGCCCTAAGATATTCCACAAATCCTCTTCCATTAGGACATTCTGGATTTGAGGACCCCTAGATGTTTCACTTCTGCTGCAAATGGAATAACCTTGCCATTAAAAGAAAGTGGAGTTACGTCTTTCAGATTTCTTTTCCTGGTATTATCACAGTTTTGCTGAGGTTGACAGGCATCTGTTCCCTCCGGCACCAACTGTCATCGTCGTCCAACGCTCTTTGAATGAAGGTCTCAGAATTAAGGTCGTCTGCATAAATCCTGTCGAAGTCTTTCAGCAGATTATTCATCCGGAGTGACCATAAAAGGGGGGAAAGTATCCCACCTTGTGGGCATCCCCTGAAGACCCTGAACCTAATGACCTCATCTTGTTGAGATTTAGTGGCAGTCGGGTTCATGAGCATGGCGTACATCCGGCCTGATATGGTTGGTTCTTTTCTTCTTTCAGTCAAAGCTGATCCAATAGAGTTTGGTAGTGCGTTATCGAATGTCGAGAAATATGGCCACCGCAATCTTCCTTTTATTGAGTAATTGGGTGATTTTCTCTACAAGGTTATGTAATGCTAAATCTGTCGATTTGCCGGTTTGATAGGCATACTGGTGGTTGTTCAGGGGGGTGTACAAAGAGCGTTCCGTCTGATATGTTCGTCCAGTATCCTTCTGACAGGAAGGATGTTAGGCTGATTAGTCGTAACGATTTGGGGTGTGGATTTGTGCGGCCCACTTTGGGTATGTATACCAGTATAGCCGCTAACCAACTGGGTGGTATATAATTCCACGCCAGACTAGCTAATTAGGATAGGAAGAAGCAATTCCGGTCCTTTTTAAAGCAGAGCTGGAAATATATCATCCTCACCGGGGGATTTGAATGACTGAAATGTTTTAATTGTCTATTCATCTGCCAGTGCTTTGATGACTTTCTTAGCGACCTCCCAATCATTACTTCTTGGACGTTTGGTACCCTCAAAGAGGGTCACATAATTGATAGTTTTCGTACACAACATATAATATATTGTGAGATACTCATGCAGAATATCCAATTTTCTTGGAGTACCAACACACCTCTCTACCTGTAACTCCCAGTTGAATAAAGAGATTGCACTCACAGCGTTTCTTGTCGTAGAAGGGGCGTTTCATAACACATTATATGCGTCTATCAAATCAGGGAAAGAAACGTTTCTCCAGCCCTGAAGCAATGGATATCTGCCCCGTCTCAGTTGCAGTATAATACAGGCCTCCCTTTCGAGAATACAGTGTAGGCGAAAACCATGATCGGGTACCCTCAGTGGGGAGTATAATATCCCTACCATTGTGGAACCTCGTGGTAGACAGCCTCTTTACAGACCCAAACCGGGGAGGGGTGTTTTCCAAGGGTAAGCCGACGAGACTGTCATCATTGCTGACGGAAGTGCAGTGGGGTATATCTGGATCTGATGGAATCAGACCTCAAAGGAGTACATTGCTACAGAAGTGGTGCCTCAAGATCAACCCCCAAAAAACGACTGTTGTCCCTTTTACCATAAAAATCAACCTAGATACCAACAGATCAGCTCTTCGGATCTTTGGTGAATGCCGACAGATATCAAGACAGTCGAAATACCTGGAACAAACATCTGGAAAAAGTGCTGACAAGAGCCAGGACATCATTATGATGACAATCAGAGGGAGGCTGGCTAGATTACATAGATTGGCATGACTGGTGCCATGATCAGCACTTCGACGATTATCTTGGAGGTGATTCTAAACCTCCCTCACCTGCACCTGTAGATTCTAATGGGGGCGAGGTCTGAAGCCACCAGACTGAAGTGTGTGGGTCAATGGATTGATTGCAACCTAGGTCACTCCAAACATGATAAAGGTCATAAGAATCAACCCATCTGAGATGCCTACTCCTTTAATGGAACATGCATTGCCATCACACAAGATGGGAAAAACACATCAAGAAGGCAATCTGGTGAACGGATGACTCTAAGACAAGCAATGGGGTAGGTGCTGGGATAAACGGGAAGACAGAGCCAGGACATCGGTCTAAGCCTTGGCACTCGCGCCTCTTTAATCCAAGCATAAAGGGCAATTTTCGTTTGCATTAAAAATATTCTAAGTGGTCTTAGAAACCAACTCACAGTCATTCTCTCTTACAGTCAAACGGCAATAAAGGCCGTGCTTTGAAAATTAGTTTTGGAAACACACAAAGACCTCAACAACCTAGGACCACAGAACACCAGTGATGTCGGGTGAAATACACATTTAAAATTTTGAAAAAATCGTTAAACGCCGCGCCGTTTGGAATATTTAGCCATCTTAATTTTCGCTAGAGATGATTCCAGATTACTCACGAATGATATACTAGAAGTTGAATGATTTGGAGGCCGTCTTTGGGGTTGTTTATTGATTTATCGAAATTTGGAAAATTTCTGGTTTCATGTTCTGTAATGTCGTTTTGGGTTGTTCGAGTTGAAGCTATCGTTTGTTGAAATTCCGACACTTGTACTTTCTCACCCTGTTTGTCTATAATAATGACGCGGTTTACATCTATTTCTATGTTATTGTAAGACTCCTGTTTAAAATGTTTACTTCAATACAACCGTATGTTTATTTCCTTCCTATATAATTATTGTTTATGGTATTATACCTCTTTCACTCAAGCTTAATGCTGAAATTACCCAGTGGCGTTCTTATAGCAATTTTCCGCAGGCTTTTTAATACAAATATTCCATTTAAAAAATTTGGTAACTGCAAAAGTTGTATTCATATTAAATTCAATTGTTACAAGATTGATCGTATAGATAGGACAGCATATCAAACTTTTCTTCGTTTGTAAAATTTCCTCTCTCCATTTTATTGTAGAAAAATCGATTGCAATGACAACAATAACAACAATGAAATACTTATTGAAGAAGATAATTATTTATGAAAAATAAAAGCCTTTTTACTGAAAAAAAAAACATAAGAAATCATATTGTGCCGTACATCGTTGCAATGGGCCGTGATGGTAGAGTGCTTGTCTCTTAACCTAAGGGTCATGGGTACGATTCCCAGCATGGTCATCGGTCTCGTGCATGGCATCACACGTTAAAAGGTAAGGGCTGCGTCTTCCCTAGCTCGGACAAGTCTTTCGAAGACTTTTGAGGGTTGTACTCTTAAGGGTGTGCAGCTGGTTAACGGAAATAAAAACAAAAACAACAACTATTCGCAATGCAAAATTCTATGTCATACTGGGTGTACTTTTTTTCGTTCCATATTGAAAAAAGTTGATTATGGTTTCTTCGAGACAAAACGTTGTACCACTGATAATTTGTGAATACCATTTTGTAGAACTAAAAAAGTGCCTTTAGTTCTTGCGAAACTTCTTCAAATAACCTCAGAAAAAAAAAATAAAAATGAAATTGTCAAAACAGAATGTTTGGGATACCTCAAAGCGTATTTTTTGACCCCTTGATTGCGTAAATTTTTGCTCATTTCACCTACTTTGTAACTGTTACGATTACCGAAAGTCCCATGCTATAGCAACACCTAGGGCACACAAAATAAAAACACGAGTACCTAAATTACATAATACTCCAACATAATAAATGTCCTACATTGAAGGAGAACCCACTATTGATTACCTATTCCTCTATGATAATGTATTTCAATTTCGGAATCTATGTCTTTGCATTGAAGGTGTCAGAAAAACATTCCAGGGTCTTTGTTTTGCCGTTACGCACGCACGCCTCTCTAGTAGCTTTTTGATTGAAAAGCCGCGTGTTCAACAAGATCGAATATCACTACTTAAATGAATGGGCATAGTAATTTATTCGAGGAAAAATCAAATGTTAATTGTAAACTAATTGCCATGTCATGTCATGGGAGTTACTGACCTTTCTACCTAAGGTAATCAATGTGATTTAGTCTCCAGTTTAAATGTATTCAACAAAGTTTTATGTTTTGACGGTTTTGTATTATTTATGAGAGTCCATTAGAAAGTAACACCCGAAGTATCCCAATAGAAAATTTGACTCCGTTCTTATTCTAGAACATTATTTTCCTACGAGCGTAGCGTAGTACTTTTTTGGTAAATTTGCGTGTGCAAAGTTATACTTTTCCGTACGCCGTGCTGACAGGATTTTCTATATTTATTTCAGTGGCTGTAGACTATTTTAAGGAATATGAGCAGCCGTTGCAAGTGTATTTATTCCCTTTTACCTTTCAATCGTATTTCCCGATATTTATATTTCAGCTTGGAACAAAAAAAATATATATTTTTTAAGTACCTTGTAAAATGATAAATGAATATACAGGGTGAGTCAGAATAAGACCAACAAGCTTCGAATACAGATTCCTTACCTCATTTCGGAAGTCCGAAAAAATTTAAGATTTAATTTTTTTTCTTCAAAACTACTGAAGGAAAAAAATTGAAACTTGGTACACTGATCTCTGCAAGTTTGAATTTACTGTCCGCTAAATCTGAACAAAAATATGAGAAACACTAAAAACGTTTCGAATACTGGTGCTACAACAAAGAGACAGATAGTCAAGGAGGAGGTGTTCCTAGCTTATTTGCAGATTTACGAAAAACATTTCAGCCGAATACTTTATGGAGTAAGTACTCTATGTTAAAAAGTTTCCTTGAAGTCAATATAAACTTGGATTTGAGTCAATATTTCAAGGTGACATCTTTTTCAAAGAAGCAAAATGTGGGATACCGTTCGAAAAAGGATAAAATTTTTGGTGCTCGAAAATCACAAATACGAAATATAAAAACAAGTTTTGACATTATATTAGAATAAATATTACATAAATAGTAGTTTATCTGTTATGCATAATATGTCAGTATCTTCAAAAAATGAGAAATCTTTGTTTGTATAAAGTATGCTAAAAAGGCAAAGTATATTTACCTAAGTCTATTAATTACAGTAGGTATAATTATTTTAGAAATTTTATCATAAAATGATTTGTTCGTTCAGAGTTCTCTATCTATTGTACTTAGCATTGTGTTCGTTATGAAACTCCGTAGGCTTGTTTTTAAGACTCCCATATATCCACAAGCTCTTGGTTTTTCCTTCACCCAGCGTTTGAAACCTTAGCGCCTCCAATATTACCAAAACCTGTTACTTTAAATGAGAATAATATTGTTAACATTTTGGCATATTTTCATGCATATCCAGAAGGTTCCATTTGAAGTGCAGAAAAAGATTTAGATAAGTATATCACACGTTTCAGTACAACAAATTTTGGAAAATCACGAAATGCAAAATAAATGATTTATTTCGTTCGAAATAAACGAAAAAAATTACCCATTTTGTCGGTTATTATTATTTTTTGCTTCCGTAACGACTTTTGAAGTATCCAATTTTCAATTTGCGAAAGATTATGCTTTTCAACACATTCTGTGACAATTTCCAGCCGGATTTTTTCCTTGTTCTCGATTTATAATGAAACAAACGAAAAAAAACACTTATTTTCGCGATTTTTTATAATTATTTGTATCCACTTTTCAATTGCGAAAGATCATGATTTTCAACACATTCTGTGGCAATTTCCATCCAAATTTATTTCCTTGTTCTCGATTTATAATGAAAGAAACGAAAAAAAAATACTTAAATTATTATTTAATTCCGTACCGACTGTGAAAATTTCCAGATGGCTTTTTTCCTTGTTCCCAATTTATAATGGAATAACGTAAAAAATCACCTATTTTGGTGGTTTTGTATTATTTTTTGCTTCCGTACCAACTTTTAAAATATCAACTTCTCAATTTGCAAAAGAACATGTTATTTCACACTCTGTGAGAATTTCCAGCCATATTTTTTCCTTGTTTTCGATTCATAATGAAATAAACGAAAAAACTCACCTATTTTGGCTGTTTTTTATGATTTTTCGCTTCCGTACCGACTTTTGAAGTATTTGCTTTTCAATTTTTGAGAGATCATGTTTATCAACATATTCTGTGGAAATTTCTTGCGGGGTTTTTTCCTTGTTCGCGATTTATAATGGAATAAACAAAAAAAAATTACCTATTTTCGAGGTTTTTTGATATTATTTTCTTCCGTACCGAATTTTGAAGTATCCACTTTCCACTTTTCGAAAGATTATGCTTCTCAACACATTCTGTGAAAATTTCCAGCAGGCTTTTTTCCTTGTTCTCAATTTGTAATGAAATAAACGAAAAAAATCACCTATTTTCTCGGATTTTTTCAATTTTTTGCTTCCGTACCGACTTTTGAGTTGGCCACTTTTCATTCACTAACTGCAGATAGTTCACTTCCAGATACTCAAACAAATCAACGAAACGTATCGTAAAAGTCCGCTATTTTTATATATTTCCTATACCGTCCAAATTTAAAATGTCCTCCAATCATTTCCAAAAAAAACACAAAATCTTTTCTCGATGTGTAAGAGTTTCAAAGGGTCTCTCTCAAGTTTTCTTCTTATAGAAAAATCAACATTATCAATCTTGAAACCCACGGTATTCGTTTGTTTTGAGATTCGTGTCAAAGTTCAAAATATCACACAATTCACTTCAAAAGAGAAAGAATATACTCATTTCCACATTCTGTGAACATTAAATTTCTATAGAAAGGTATTTTTTCGTTCTCTAGTAAACTTCGCGTAACCAGTGGATTTTTCCGAATATCTGTTTTTTAACACGATTCGATATTTTGTTTTCTATTTCAAGGTTATTATCATTATTATTATACACCTCTTGCCAATCAATGACAAAACATTTATTTCGATTAAAAGTAAAATTTTTAATTGAATAAAATCCGCCCTATCAATTCGTTGATAACTTCACACACATCAAAATATTCCCATTTCTTACCATCAAAATTCCCATATTCAGTTCAGATCTTCTGAAAGGTATTGAAACAAATTTGGTCTCTCTCTTATACAACAGGAACTATCTCACTACAAAAATCGTTAATCAATGTGGGCAATATTTCATTTCATTGCCTAATATTTACTTAATGCCGCGAGATTATCTTTTTCCTTCTTAGATTTACAATTCAGTTGTAAACATTAACGGATTTCTTCGAATGTCAGAGTTTTAATATCTACTTGATTATCCTTAGGTCTGAAGGGACTGCATAATTCTTCTTAGATTTTTGATTTAGGTATCTGCTGACTAGTGGATTAATATTCAATCCCCTTATGAGTATTCTTCCGAATTCATTGCGATTTGGATTAGACTGACTTGACCCTTGGGAAAGCAGATTTCCTAATAATCCAGTTATACTGAGGGGGGTTACCTCGTAATGAGAGATAATACGATGGTTACTCGTATATAACACCTTTTTTTGACGTTCTAAAAGTTGTCTCAAAAGTTTCGTAAAAAAGCTCGTTTCATGATCAAAAATTACAAAAATATTGTTTTTTGCGATCATCTAGGTTTCTATAGCTTCATTAACATTACATAGGTACATTTTAAAAACTGTAGAGCATAAGATTTGCGACAAATTCTATTCCAAACATTTTGGGCTCAACCGTCTTTGAGGACACATACATACATAAATAAAACTTTTTTAGAAAGGATATTTGTCGACACTTTCTGAAGACAAGACCTTTTAAATAGAAATTTATCCTTGATGTATTCGAGTGCGTCCAATTAAAATTACGAGCAGCTATTTATTGAAAAATGTGGTGAAACTCCTCAATATATTTCCAATGTATTCGATTGCGTTTGGCAGCAGAAACTCTTCGGCAAGTTTCCATCTTATTTATTTTCGAAATGAAAACCATTGTTTGCATTTAATGAGATTGTTTCTCATCGAATCTCTCTAACTCTTCCGGATCATTTTTGTTCGAATGACTCGAACTCCTTTCAGTGTTGTTTCCTCATCCATTTGGTACCTACAGCTTTTCTCTAACTACCTTTTTCAAGGCATTACCTCTATCATATCTGTGATCACAAATTTCATCTTGGATCAGCTTAGAGGGGGACCACTGAATATGGCCATTTGTTACAGTTTTATTAATACATTCTCTGGTATAAATTGCAACGAACTGGGGCCGCACCTGTTGACTGCACCTGTCTGCTTGTCTCCAACTGGTAGGGCATGCATGATGTAATCGCTCTCCGCACATTCGAGAACAAACCTTCTAGATTCAAATCTAGATACGTCTAGAAGAACTCTGCCAGGCTTATAGAAGATTTACCACAACAAGGGAGGGGCCTTTAGTAGACAATTCACCGTCGACATAGAAGAAAGGAGAGTTAAATTCATTCTGGCGGCAACGAATAATGAACTAATGACATTTCTAGATATTTGGCAGTTATGTCTTTTTCCAGAGCCGTCGTGTCTGTGGAAATGTGATTGTGCAATTCGTATTGACAACTCCGTTATTAGTGTAGCTACGGCCATCTCGATGCTAATGACAGAAAAAAAGGTCGTCCTCTTGAAATATTTCATGAAATGATATTTTTTTAAATAGAACAAGAAGTTGAAAGTGAGAGAGTTATTTGGATTATTTTTTGACAATTCTTGCAACCAACCGAATCCATCATCAATTCAAAGCATTCATGTACGTTCAGGCCAATTACAGCATTATTATAGTGGAAATTTTCTACCTTGACAATGGCCGCGGGAATTTTTTGTGGTATTTCGTTCTTATTGTGTGACAACTGATATTTTTGATTTAATATCTGTCATCAGTTTGCATGAAAAGTGAAAAATGATTCGAAAACGGTTTAGTACATTATCATTCGATGGAATTGTAAGAAAATCAACGAAAATGCAAGAATACTATTTTGAGTAACGTGTCAATTTGGAAACAATTTCAATAAATTGATAATCTGAGGGACAGAGAGAAAGCAATAATTTTCAATCCAACAGAACAAAACAATGTTACGAAATCCTCCAGCCAAGGACAAAACTTCCATAATAATTGTATATTTCATGCTGAGAACTTCAAATTCCATACTTCATATGTAGAAAATGAGTCTATGATTGTGGCATCAAAAAATAATCTATCGAATACCACACGAGAGTTCAATAAAGTAGAAAATAATACTCCAGCTTTTTTCTCAAACTTTTTGCCATTTGGCAAGTTTTCGAAAAATCTGTCAAATTATTTTGACTTTATTCTCATTCTCTTGTTATATTACAACTGATAAAATAATTTCTATTTGGCAGGTAACAATAGGGTTATTATGGGCAAACAAGTGGCCCTAAAACATCGTTAATATTACCTTCATGTAGTCAAATATTCGCAAGTGTTATAATTTATTGTCACCGTTCATTGTTTCACAATTTGTAGAAAGAGATTGATTGCTACCGATGTTCCTGTTTTGTAAACTCATCTTCCACCAGATATGACACCCCTCGATTTCGTCGTTTACGACATCAAAGTGAATAACTTGGAACATTTCATTTGAACCGTGTATTAAATATTAAGTGTTCAGTGACGAAATGTATTGAAAGTAACGCATAGTGTTGACAGAAGTGTCCAAATATGTGTCTATTAAGGAATAGATATTTTTGAACAACGAATCCATCAAGAAAATGAGCATTTAATCAAATCCAGATGTATTTATTATCAACAAATTGCAGTAGTACAGATACAGTCCGAGAAGTTTGCCTGAGAATGGACACATAATAAAAATGAATTCTACGGTCAAAATACCTTTTGTTCCATCATTCCTGCCAAGCTAGGTATAAGACAACTATCTGGCAGAAAACAAGTACTTCCCTGGCTAATACCACGAGGGACATTGAACTACATCTGTCAAATACCGGTACAACGTATTAGATTATGTATTTTATGGCATGAATAGGCAGTTTGAACAGAACTTTACTTTGAAAATATAATATTTATAATCTGACATAAACTTTCAGAATTACAATTAAACAATTATATAATCAACTACACGTTCTCAGGGAAACCATAGATAGCCAGGATGTTGAGGATTCGGCGTACATTTCCAACCCAACGTTCCTTAAGGAGGTCCCAAATATTTCTGACGTTTTCGACAATCCTGTAATTTTTAAATATTAATTATTGGGATGAATGGATTAATTGTCCAAAAGTATCACCTTCTTGATAGACACATTTTTGGGCACTTCTGTTAACACTTCTGTCAACACAGTAAAGAAAGTACTGAAGCGTCATAAAGTGTGGTTGGAAAAAAATGTTTTCATTCGGTAACATAGGATTAATACGTGCAATCAAGTTGTCTTGAAACATTGTTGACATGACTGTCAGATATTTTCTATTATTATAAATTATTGTCACTATTCACTTTTGAATAATTTTTGAAATGCCGTTCTCCCATCAAGAAAAATGTGATATGTTGGAATCATACTTGGTTTGTCAGAAAAATAGTCAGAGGGCAATCCAGCACTACAGCAATTTGTTTACCGATCGAGAATTTAACCAACAAGTTGTAACTTTGTATACTGTTTAAGTGCGCCAAATCTGACAAGATGTCGCAGAGAGAGGAAACCTTGAACGTTGTAAGTTTTCCTTTGTCGTCAAATCGACATCTATGGAGCGTCGGACTGCTGAAGATCCTTATTGATTTTGTCGGACAATGGTCCCATTTTTAGTGGCGTTAAAAGAATTTTACGACGCTGTTTTCAAACTAGATGCATTGCTACAAATGGTCCTGTTAAGTGGCCCCCTCGGTCACCGGATATAACACCCCTTGTTTTTTTTTTTCTGAGGATTTCTAGATAACGAGGTATACAAATTGAAACACAACGATGTTAATGATTGGAACAATTATATTGAAACTATAATTAATAGAATTGATGGCCGAACTATCTTAAAAGCCACACGAAGTGTCAAGAGTAGGGCTCAAATATGTGTTCAACAAGAAGGCGGTGTTTTTGAACATTTACTCATAATTCTTGGCATTTTATCAAATCTGTATTATTAAAAATGTTTCCCATTGAAAAAACTGTCTTTTTTAACTTGGGCAAGAAAAGCCACGAAGGCTTTTTTGTGATGAATCGAAATACATAATAAAATATGGGGTGTTCCATTTGAAAAGATTTTATTATTTTTATTATTGTTATAATAACAGGGTTAAAGCCTAATTTGGATCAACCTGTATATTTCAAACATGTTATGTCCAGTTCACACATTTTCTGTAGAGTAATCACTATTCCTTTCAACTGCCAAACATCCATTTGGACTTTGTACACCTACGCAGCCAAATCCTCTGAATCCGCTAAATTTAGAAGTACGTTGTAATCTGTAATATTTTCTTAGTAAATTAAAACGATTATATAAGCATTTTCCATTCACAAAATCTGTTTGTAAACACTGTACAGTGTGATGTGTTTTCCTTCAACACGTTTCAATCGCACAAATAAGATAAAATTGAATGAAACAATGTTTATGTGGAATGTTTGGTAATGGATTTTTTATTCTTTCCTTAGAATTCTCGAAAAGGTCACAGCCTTGTATTTTCGAAGTTTGATAAATGCTTTGTAGATGAGTATTAAGGTATTCCTCACAGGACTTCCATTGCCCAAGAAGAAAAGAAAAAGAAACCATATCTCAGTTTCATGTTCTTTATGTATCTCTTTGTTCATTAATTACTCGCCAAGTTCTTTGATTTGTTTTCAGCTTGCTCGATTCTATTTTTATTGTTACTTTCTTTTGCTTGCTTGGGCCTTAATTACCGATGGCAAAGTACCGATTGCGTCTCGAGGGCATCTGGCAATGGACTTTACCTTTACAAAAAAATTATTGCAAAACTCGTTTCAATCGATTGTGAATAGTCTAAAATGTCTATTTATCAACGACTGCCACTCTACTTTTTTTATTTAAGAAAACTATCACATTTCAAAGTGTGTCTCTGACGTCACGTTCATCGGAAACATCCCCCACCATAATCCACGTTCCGAAATAGGGAATATAGTTTTCCCATTAAATATAGCTACTGGCTAATTATAAGCCATCGAGAAATAATTGAAACTTTGTCACTGGATCAACACATCAAAAAGATTTACGTAAAAGCAATTTTTTATATTATTTGTAACTTTCAAATTTTCTGAACGAACCTGCCTTTTGATGAAAAACTATTGTTGGCAACACCGCAAATTATAATAACAGTTCTTATGGAACAAAAGTTGTTGTTGCCACAGAACACATGGTTTTCAGACAACCGGGTACAAAGCACTTTTTAGATATTTTCACGGTTATAAGGAATACAGAATTAATTAACACAAACAACAAAACTTTTAATTTGAAAACAGCATTAACCTCAGAAAATAAAATATCCAAGAGTCTGTTAGTTTCCAGCATACAAATTTGATCTACTAGCATCTATCTTGTATCACATCAGGTAAGCAAATGAGTTAAACAGAGAAAAACAATTGTTATTGATCTGCTCCGTGAAACAGACGAACAAACCCATTTGTTATCAAATGACAACTATCATATAACACAATCCAGATGTAATGATAATTTGAGATTCCATGGTGTACAACTTATACGACGTTGCCAAGTTTAATTTTGATGAACGTGACGTCACAAAACCCCTTTTTTTCAAATTATAGAAAAACAGGCTGTCAGAAAAAATTAATAACAAATCCCAAGTGATATTAGCGTATGTACTTTTCAATTGCAGTGTTTTCTCATAGTCCGTGGAAAGGTCCATTGGAAATATCAGCTCTGATTTTCATCCAAAAGAAATCTAAATTAACTTATCACACTTTCTTTAATAATTGGTAACTCTAACTGTCGGAAATAAACGAAAATTATGATTTTGTCATTGAATTTCAAGACGGTATCATCAAAAATCTCGGAAAAATTCAGAACAATAGAAATTATTTAATAAATTGTTATCAGTAATTGAGACCATTTCCAAATATCAGTCATAATGGCTCTAACATACTAAAGAGTCAGCAACATTTTCAACATGCTGAGTGTTGATGCTTTTCCACAAACCAACTAATAACCTATTTTGCAGTTTATGTTCTCCAAATTTTCTTCAGAGACTATATAAATGTCTTCAAATCAGTTTTTTTATCGTTCACCAGTGCAAAGCCGTTATATTTTATGACCTCAAGGTATCAATTTATGTTATCTATGAGAAATAATGTTCGAATAAAAATTTATTTCTTGTTTAGAATACCGGGCAACAACAAGATAATTCTCGTGAAGACGAAATAACATTGAATTTTTTTAAAACTGAAAATAAACTTAATTCTAGTCAATCCGTTGGACGTACTATTTATTATTTGTGTTTTCCGGTATCGTGGAATTTTTTCTAGTTGTGAGATAAGATGAAAAACATATCATGCCATCTTATCAGAATTGACATTCACATCGAAAATTGAATGATCGTCAGTATTTAAAGTCGTGGTATGAATGAATCATTGGATCAATTCATAAATGTTATATGAAGTCGCAAATTATTATAGATAAGAGTATTATTCGACCCTCCAAGTTCCACATTCCTGATAAGATAGAATGAATTTGTAAGCTATTTGCATTAAAATTGTCTTTTCTGTTGAAATTGATTCGGACAAACAAAAATTTTTTTTGTTCAAAGATGTTTATTTCTTGAACTGACTGTTTCTTTATAAGCATCCCTCAATGTCAGTGATACTTCGACTAGCTGAGATTGAAAGAGGTTTCTTCTAACGTTCGGTCTTGAGCACTGTCAAGAATAATTGACTAAAATACCCAGAAATGCAAATGACTGTTGGTTCACCGATGTTTCCAAAACCTTGGAAGGCGTTCAAGAGCAGTATAAAATTGTTTAGACTCTCTAACCACAGTCGTTTCAATAGTCATAGGTATTGTGAAAAACTCGGCAACACTGTAAAGACGACCTGTGATTTTAGTCATTCTTGATACTTGTTCACGTTGAAGGTTAGGTAGATCAGTTTTGTTCTGAATGGTGAATTTACGTACGTTTCAAGTGAAATTGTGTATGAAATGCTAGTGTTTTCGTATGTCATTAGTAGTAGGTGTTTATTCAGTTTGTTTCTGAGCTGGTAGAATTTGAAAGTGAGTTTCCTGAGAATTTTAATGACAAGATCTATATGTTTGTCCCAGCGTACGTGCTCGAGCATCACGCCCAGATATTTCATTGAATTGAATCGTGAATTTTATTTTGTCGATGTTTAGACTCGGGAGACTAGAATTCAGCCAGGAAATGAAATTAAAATCAATGCTGTGTCATCAGTAATGGAAACAATATCACCTTCAATGTTTTTCAAGCTGAAGATATTGTTGAAATATATCAGGAATAAGATTGGACCCATGACAGTACCCTGGGGTACACCCATGGTGACTGGTAGTGTCTGGCTATAAGTGTTATTCATTTTGACTCTATGGATTCGGTCTTGTAAACAATCAGCTAATAGCTCCAAAGCCTTGCCTCTGACTCCCACATTTCCTAATCTCTGTAACAAAATATCGTGATTTACAATTTTGAAGGCTTTGGCCAAGTGTTAAAACACTGCTACACATTTCTTCTGATCAGTAGCGTTATTGAGAATTTTATTAACTAGGTGATAAATAGCGTTTTCTGTTGACAAATTTTCTCTGAATCCATATTGGCGTGGTGATGAATGTGAAGTTTTTCCAAAAAATGTACAAGTCTGTTTTTGAGGCACTTTTCAGAAAGTTTTGCAGTTATTTATAACCGATATAGGCCTGTAGTTTGTGGCAAGTTTTTTTTATTGAATAAACCGGCACTGTAAGGGCCAACAGAAGTGGTGTTTTTTAACCTAGGTATCAGACTTATCAGTTCATTGCGTGTTACTGGATGGAAAAATACTGGACTCTTGGATATTACCTTGCTCTTCAGGGATAAGAGTAGTTGTTCTATAAATTGTATTTGCCATGTTCAAGCCAATGTTAGCAAGAAATTTGTTGAAACAATTGGCTTCACTCAGGCCATCTGCAATTTTTTTTTCGTTTTCATCAATTAGTTCATATTGGGTGCTGATACTAGAGTGAGTTTTTTTTGTTTGTTATTTCATTAATTGCTGCCAGATTTTTCATTTTACTCATATAGTATTTTTGGTTTCTTTAATAAATGAGTTGAAGTAATTTCTGTAGGATTTATAGTCTATTTTTGAAGTGAGAGATTTAGATTCATCAAGTTCAATCTTCAGTAGATCTCTATGTCTAATAGAATGAAGTAGACCTTGAGTCATCCATGGTTTTAATTTTTTCTGGTTATTTTTATTTGTGTTTTTGTTTGTTCTGCTACATCTTTCAGTGGTATCAGATATTTTGTTCATAAATATGTTGTAGGCTAACCTTGGATCTTCCGTTTTTTAAACATCTTCCCGTTTTTCTTTTACAATAAATAATTTTTCGGACTTGAAATAATTATTGATGTAGGTGCTTTCTTTATGTTTCTTCTTGTATTCAGTTTTTTGTCCAAGCATCTCGATAGATAATAACAACATATAATGTTGGCAAAACAGAAGTGTTGAAAGAAAATTTTCTTTGGACGCTTTCATGTTTGCAAGCATTTTTCATCCATCCTACTTTCAAAATCTGTTGATACGGTATGCAAGCAAACATACGTCGTATTGCTGAACGAGAATGGGACTTTTGGAATTTTCCATTATTTTCCTTAATTTTCTTTTAAAATCTATTCCATATTTCTGAACTTGGGAATACTAGAAATTAGATGGCCATGACCCAAGTTTAAGCGTACACATAACCGGCTTTAAATCTCAAATAAAAATAAATTATTAAACTGAATGAGATCCAAGTTCACAAGATGTATATATAAACGGAGATAATTAAAAAGACAGTTAAGAGGTTTCGACCCCCCATTATCTCAACAAGATGAACTACAATTATTCAGAGGAAATTTCCTCAAGTTGAAACATTTTGGTTTGTTTACCACAGCAACCGAAAGTTATAGTAGCGTTATACGTGAATTTAAAACAATATTGCAAGTGCAGAACAGGTCAAATACATCTGCAGAAAGGTGAATACAGTGTGTCCATAAAGTAACCCCCCCATGTTAACTTTTGAACGCATTGGAATTTTCGCATGAAATTTTTTTTGGAGGAATGTCAGTTCATAAGCTACTTTCTGACGACAAAAAAAGTTGTCTATCTTTCAAAATGGCCCGACGCCATTTTGAATGAATTTTTCAAATGGCATGGGGGGTCGAGTGATACCTCATTCGAAATGTCTTACAATGCTCTATATGTCCCCAGAATTTCAAACAAAAATATGCTTCCAAAACAAAATGGCGGTACATACCTAATGTAAGAACTCTCTTAGAGTAACCCCACCCATGTTAACTTTTGAACGGATTGGAATTCTGTTTTGAATTTTTTTTGGTTTAATGGTAGTTTATAAGCTTCTTTTTGACAACAAAAAAAATTATTTTGTTTTTAAATGACGTCGGTTGGCCATCTAATTTTTTTTTAAAAGGCTATGGGGCTCGAGTGATACATCGTTCGAATTGCATTTCAATTCTCTACACAACAACAAAATTTTAAACAAAAATATTCGTCCAAAACAAAATAGCGGTACATAATGTTAGAGCTCTGCTGTGAGGATCCTTCGGATACTATAGTTCTGGAAAAATCATCAAATCATCTAGGTACCCTTCTACAAAAGTATTCTGTGATTGATTTATTATCACCAAACAGATAATCAAGCAAAATGAATAATATTAATATAGACCCAGGGAATCGGCAGAGCTCTAACATTATGTACCGCCATTTTGTTTTGGATGTATATTTTTGTTTAAAATTTTGGGGACGTATAGAGAATTGTAAGACGTTTCGAATGAGGTATCACTCAACCCCAAATGCCATTTAAAAAATTATTTCAAAATGGCGTCGGGCCGCCATTTTCAAAGATAGATATATTTTTGTCGTTAGAAAGAAGCTTATGAACTGCCATTCCTCCAAAAAAAATTTCATGCGAAAATTCCAATCCATTCAAAAGTTAACAGGGGGGGTTACTTTATGGACACACTGTATAATTGCAAGAACTTTTTTTTGGAAATATATACAGAGTGTTTCCTAACTACAGTTCCTTACTGCAGGGGGTGATTTGTTAGGTCATTTTGAGAAGAAAATTTCCTTTGAATATATGTCCGGAGTTGCCTCGTTTCTGAGATACAGGGCGTTGACCTCGGCGTTGACATAAAAAAAACGGTAATTATAAAATATCATGAATATCCTAGAACCAATTTGGTTCAAATTTAATACATTCATTTGAACTAATAAGGCGCTTATTTAGCCCTAACTAGATTGAAATTATGAGGGCCAGGGAAGGAACAAGGGAGTGGAAGGAGGGGTACTATCACCTCTGATGTGGAACACTATCCGGGAACGGAGTCACTTGCCTTGGATATGCTGACGACATAGTCATTATGGCCAAAGACAAATTCGAAGGAACCCTCTGCGATCTCATAGAAAGGGAGCTAGAGACTACCGGAAGATGGTTGGTTGAGAATTGAATTAACGAATCAAAAACCACAGTGGTACCATTCGCTAGAAGAACAAAGTTTCAGCACCTAAGGGCTGTTCGCCTCGACGGAGCAGACAGAATGGAAGCAAGAGGTGTACATAGGGCTTACCCTAGACTCGAAACTACTCTGGAACAGACACGTAGAAAAGATCGTTAACAAGGCAAAATCATCACTGATGGTGTGCAGGAACATTGCAGGAAAAACGTGGGGCTGTAACCCATCGATACTGCGATGGATGTACACCATGATAGTGAGACCTATGTTCACCTACGGAGCAGTAGTGTGGCAGAACCGAACTAACCATAACAAAAAAAATCCTGGAGAAAGTGCAAAGACTAGAATGTCTTTGTATAACAGGAGCAATGAGGTCGACTTCAACAGCAGCAATAGAGGTAATTCTGGACCTCACTCCTCTCCATATCATGGTGAGGAGGACTGCTTGGGAAGCAAACCTCAGGTTGGCTAAAGTCGGACTCAGAGGAACACCACACAAACCCCCACCAAAAGTGCACACCTTGCCGATCTCCTAACTGACGAAATTACAAGGAAATTTAGTTTCGAGAATTGTTTTTCTAACGGAATCAAATACCAAGAGTGGATGGAGCATAGAATCCATTCGAGCACTGGGAAAGAATACCATAACATGGTACACGGACGGGTCCAAAACTCCCGACGGAACTGGAGCAGGAGTCTTTGGGCCTCGCACCAAATACTCCGAACCCATGTGTCAGTTCCTCAGTATTTTTCGTGCGGAAATTCTCGCCATAGAAATGTACATTCAATTCAACCTCGACAAGAAATACCGTAACAAGGAAATCACAATCCTCTCCGATAGTCAAGCAGCCATCAAAGCGTTGAGCTCATATAACATCAACTCAAAGATGGTATGGGAATGCATAGACAAACTTAATGATCTAGGAAGGAGCAACAAGGTGATCCTCCTCTGGGTGCCGGGGCACGTCGGATGGAGGGCAATGAACAAGCAGATATCCTAGCACGAAAAGGGACATCAACGCCACTGATCGGGCCAGAACCATGCTGCGGACTTGAACAATCTTACTTCCAAGAAGAACTCACTAAAACTGAAGAAGCAATGAGAGCAACATACTGGTAAAGACTTCCAGGGCTAAGGCAGGCCAAAGATCTCCTCGGCAACTTCAACCGAGCAAGATCGAAGACACTGATTAACCTCAGCAAAACTAGTCTAAAGACAATTACGGGAATTCTGACGGGGCACTGCAGACTCAACGAACCCCTAAGGAAGCTAGGCTTAGAGGAAGACAGCACCTGCAGATTCTGTGGGGAACATCCAGAAACACCAAACCATATTATGTTGTACATCACAAAAGATTGAATAGGTATACTGGTATAGGCTGACTATACCACGAATAGACACCCTCAAAATCCTTAAATTCCTCAAGGAATTGGGGCTTGAGGGGCTGCTGTAAACGAGAACACCTTCAAATAGCAGAAGATGGGACACAATAGATCTAATTAGGTCTAGTTAGGTAAAAATGTCATTTTGTTCGTATTTGAATTCTCTACAATTTTTCTCATCGGAATAACCAAATTGGTATATTTAAATGTTTATAACAAACCAATAAATGACAGTTGCGAGTCCAAAACATAACAGAATATAACTACGGACTGTCTTTCATGTGATGGCACACTTGGTTTTCTACTAGAATTTTTAATGAAAATTCACTAATTTTATGCTATATTGATTGATGTAGTACGGTCCAAAAACCGTCCAATGTAATCGGTCAGAAATTTTGGGAAAGTATAAAGTAAGTGCCACTGCTCAGAACTTGTTCAGAACCGGTTATGATAAGAAACAAAACTAATGCGTCACTATCTAGAACTCTAGTATAATAAGTGTTCTGTTAAATACACTCTGCAATTGATTTCTTTCTATTTATATTTCCAAAGGAACTTGTCGTTTGCTATTATATTGATTGATTGTCTAAAATATTCAAGAGTTTGAAATATGTACACACACCGAATGACCATTATAGTCTTTCAATATTACTTGATGTCAATGATATACTTATGATGAACTGGGTCAGCCTAACCTTTGAGAAAACTAACAATACCTGCGCATAAAAATAAACACATCGGACTATTCGTTAAAAATAACGACAGCTCTCCACTATTAGGTTGACACAGATTAATTTATTCTGGTATCTATTCTTTAGTGGATTCGTAAAATTTTTTTTTGGCGGATTTTTTCACTTTTCTTGATGATATCTTCAATATTATTTATAGTCCTTTGAAGTTAGGAACAAATGTAACTATCTAAACTCTTAAGTAACTGAAACTTCAACAAAATATCTCTAGATAATAAAAAACGTGAAATTGGATTCTCATGTATAATATTTTGCAATTAAATTATATCTGTTTTAGGAATTTTATATATCAAAACAGTTTCTTCACATAGATTTGATGAAAACGATTTTATTCTATCATTTGTGCTATATTATATCGTTTTCAATAGAATAAAAAGAATGACAATATAAATAGTTCAAATGTGCGGTAAGTGTGCATGGTAATATAAAACGCAACGTATATAATTGATCGCCCACCCAAGCCACAGTACTAGCTAAAAGGGATCTAAGTGACAGGGCAAAATTTTGTTCATTCCAATGTTGAATTTCTTCGACGTTACATTTTAGAATATCTCATAATCGGTGAGAGTATGGGAATATTTGGGCAAAGACAGAAAAAAATCAACTTTAATATTTTATACTTTTTTCATACACCCTGTATAAGAATCATCATTTTCAGAATAAAGTTCGAATCGACATACATATACTTACCCAAATGATTTTCTGAAATACCTAATATATCATTCGACCACAAAAGTCCGAGGAGTTTAGCTTGACTCACCTTGTATATCAAGAATTTTCTCGTCTCAAATATCTGGGCTATGGTTTTTGAACCCTGTATTCGTAGCCCGTCTTGTTTGGCCAACGTAATTCTATACACAATAATTACAGTGGGCCGTGGTATCTCACGATGAATAGTAAGGGCCTTCCCAACCAGATGCGCCATAATAGAAAAATGGTTGATCACAAATAACACTTGTAATAGTCCTCCTTTGAGAAACATAGCACACATAGATGTCAGATGAAATAGTATGTCCGTAAAGGGATGAAGTTGTTTTTTTGACAGATATTTACCGTATGTATTTGTGGGAATGTGTGAAGAAAAGGGTATATTGACTTTGTCGAAATTATGTTTGTTTGAAAGATTTACGGAGATATCTGAAATGACTCGTTAGTAAGTTTAGTTAGTTCACCTTATCAATAATAGTTTACAGGGGTCTGATTTTGATAGTATAACTACAGGTAATGAATAGATCTGATGTAGATATTTATAGTTATTAAGAATATATTCTGGTGTGGTGATCCATATTAAAAGATCAGAGCAAAACTTTGAAATACAATTTTCAAAGTAAGGTCACTTATTCAAGAGTTCATAACTTTTTCACGAATATGAGTATTGAAGTAGCTTCGTTACAGAGGCATGGAAGAGAGGCGCCTGTCATTTAAAAAATGTTTTCTTTGCATTCCATATTACACAATGTGACCTCATAAAACGTTATAATCCTATGAATAAACCAAATAGGTTGAACAAATTTGGAGTATGTTGTATTTTAAGTGTATATTACGCGACACGTGAATGAGTTTAATCTTTTTGTTTATCCTGTTCTACATTGAGTAATCTTCAGCTACCCTTTTGTTTAATGTGGTTTTTTGGGAAATTTTGACAAATAGATTTTTTTCGATTATTTCGATTAGAGGGCGCTTAGAAATATAGCCATTGTACGATCGTCTCGTTCTGATGGTTCGGAAGATAAGTCCAATATATTTGGCGAAAGTAGACCAAATTTCAAAACAAAATCTTTGTCATTTCTAATAGAGGACTCGCATAAAAATGCTGTGACGCCACCACATAACTTTTGGCTTTGAAACTACTGACAAGTTTTGCGACAATTTTGCTACATATCAAGGTTTCGAACATCCTCAGAAACTCTGTACTATGATTAAAAAGGTGCTTCCATAAAATACACAACAGTAGGGATTTCAGTTTTTTATCCTTTTTTCTGTATAATGATGGCGTTAAATTCAAAATATGCCACTTTCAAAATTCAAATACAATCACTCATTTCGTTATAAATAACACTCACTGAACAGCCGTATATTCGACTGTTTCTTGGTACAAATTCGCATGATAAAGAAATGGCGTCTTGGAGAAAAAAAAAAAGATGAAACCATAGAGCACTTTTATCCCAAGAGCAATATTGTACGTTAATTCCTCAACTAGTGCGAATTTGTTCCCAGAAAATAAGTCATATATAAGTCCAATTGCGGATTTGCCAAGAGGAAAAACAAGAAGAGAAAAAGCGGCTCCAGAAGGAGAAGCAAGAAGAGAAAATGCGACGGTTGGATGAAAAGAAAGAACTTGATGAGGAACTCCAGAAAATTCTCGAAGAACAGAGAAAAGAGCGAGAACATGAATAATGAAGAACGAGAATAAGATGCACTCCAGAAAATTGGAAGGAAGAACTAAAGGAAGACGTCAAGAAAATCGACGATGAACTCAATAAGAAAGTGAATACATGGCGAGAGGGGATGAAAGGACTTGAAAACCAGGTAGCTCTCCTCAAGAACCAAGATCGTCGAGACAGGGCTACCACATCGGAGATTTCCATGAAACCACTGACTTTTGATGGACAATCCTTTTGGTCCCTGTATCGCCGGCAATTTGAAGCTGCGGTAGTGGTTAATGGATGATGCGAAGAAAAAAAAGCTACGGCACTCGTAGAAGCTTTGAGAGGGCTGGGTATGTTGCAGACGATACCCGTCGAACAGAAAACTAAATATGAAGACCTGAAAACTCGCATTCAAAAATCGGATGCGAGTCTGCAAGAATTTGAAGCAGATGTGATTCAGCTATCTTACCAAGAATCACCGGTTGATTTCAAGGAACAGCTAGAGGTGCAGTTATTCATAGATGGCCTGAGAGACACCGAAGTCCAAAGAACTCTGCGACTAACTCACTTCAAGGTGAGTAGCGATGCGTTGCTACGTTCTCTAAAAGTGGATGCGAAATGACCCACCTGGTAGGAAATCTCCGTTCGATCACCAACTTTCAAGGCATTGTAGAGACAATCAGATTACCTGAGAATGGTCTATTGAAGAGAGCTTGGGAATCGGCCGACGGCAGAAAAGTGATTCCTCAATTGGTTGTGCCTAGTTCGAGAGTAAGTGATGTCTTGGAGGAGACTCATGGCAGCAAATCAGGTGGACGTTTTGGAATTAACAAAACCTTGGATAAAATACGGCAAAGATTTTACTGGGTCCAATGTCGTGAAGATGTAGAAATATAGTGTCGAAGATGTCCGAAGTGTGAAGCAAGCAGAGGCCCCAGGACAAGATCGAGAGGAGAGATGAAACAGTACAATGTTAGTGCTTCCTTTGAACGAACCGTCATCGATGTAGCTGGACCGTTTCCGATGACGAATGATGGCAACAAATACATCCTCGTTGCCATGGATTATTTTAGCAAATGGGCTGAAGCTTATGTCCTGCCCAATCAAGAAGCATCCACAGTTGTAACTGAATAACATGTTTTCAAGGTTTGGAGTGCCAATGGAGCTACATTCCGATCAAGGGAGGAATTTTGAATAAAACTTATTCAAGAAAGTTTGTGAATTAGTAAGACGAGAACAACTGCTTTTCACTCACAGTCTGATGGCATAGTCGAAATGTTCAGCAGGAGTATGGAAGAACATCTTTCCAAAGTAGTAGAGGAGCACCAAAAGAACTGGGATCGACATCTTCCACTATTCTTGGTGGCCTAAAGGGCATCTGTGCACGATTCCACAAAGCTCACCCCAGTCAGCATTATCTTTGGGAGAGATATTCATTTGCCCTGTGACTTGGTGTTCCGGTCACCGAGTGCTGAAGAAAAAGAGGTGCAGGATTATGCAGACGAACTAGGAGATAGCTTGACTGGGATCAACGAAGTTGCAATACAAATATTGAAGATAACTAGTGATAGAATGAAGGCTCGATGTGATTTAAATGCTCATACTGGTGGATTTGAAGAAGGAGATCGAGTGTGGCTGTACAATCCTCGTCGTAAGAAAGGATTTTCTCCCAAATTAACACCATTTTGGAAAGGACCATATACGATAGCGAAGAGAATAAACGACGTGGTCTATAGGATTCAAGCAGCCCGAAAACGAGGATGAAGGTCGTTCACCTTAGAAAGACTTTAACGATATAATGGAGACAATTGCCCATTGTTTGATCGGGTCGATCAAAATTTAGAGGGGGATAATGTTACGAAATTGAAAATAATCCCCTATAGCTACGCTACTGTTGAGTACCGAGTGTCGAGTGCATAACAAATAAATCGACCGATCTCTGTAAACATTTTCTCATTCTTGGAGCATTTTTTTGATGATTTTTTGTACTGAACATTCTGGAGAACGGAAGAATCCCGAAAAATCTACTCTGCTCGAATTGAGTATATAAGGAGACACATTCCACTCGGGAGAGGTAGTTTTTGGAAAATTTAGCTAGTTGAAGTCAGTTGAGCAGTTCAAAGAGATCCAAGTGTTTTATTATCCAGTGTAGTAGTTGTATTTTTATAGCGAAGGTAATAAAAACAGTTTAGTGTACTTGGAGTATTATTTAGAAATATCGTAACAATGATAAATAAGTAAAATGTGATTGAATCAAGATAGTATTTTTCATCATTCCACTGGTGGATAAAATGGTACTTTTTAAGGTTCATAAGTGTGGATAAAACTTCAATTTTAAGATGATTGTGGATAAATATTATTATTATATTGCATGATGTGCCATTGACAGTTGAATAGTTGAAATACGACTGTAATCCAAAAGTTATGACGGCCATCTTCGCAACACCAAACTTTTTATCAGAAAATAATAAGTCTAGTTCACAGCATTGTTATCATATGTATCAACCAAAAATTATCAAACATGCTACTTTTAGAAGATATTTACGGTGGATCAAACTCGTCCGTCGTTAATTACTGATAACAATAATGACTGATGAATTTGAATAGCTGATAACATTTTTATTTGGTTGGTTTTCAATATCTTTCATTATTTGCGAATTTTATGCCAGTTGTATCCAAACCGCCTGCTTGGGAGTATCTGTCTAGAGGTTAGTGTTTTGTTCGATTTTCTGTTTGTGGGGGGTGTATATGAATTGGATTCAAAGAAAATAGAAAAAAGTGTAAGTGGCACAATAAGAGATTTTTTAAATCAGTTATTACTTATTGCAAATATAAAATTCATGAAATTACACAATGTTAGATTATTTCGCAGTCTACCTTTGAACCAGTTTGGAGAATTTTGATTTTTTTGCGTTTTCTTGATCTCACAATTTTTTTGCTAGTTTAAATTTGTTGAAATCTGAAAGACCAGTTGAGATGTTTTATACTCATCTGATGGATATTTGTATCTATAACCGATACGCTGTAGTCAGGTTTCTATCAGAAATAATTGGGAAGAATTTTGTTGCACCTATTTGAAAGAAAAATGTACAGGGGCTGACGTTAAAGTTGAAGTAGAACATTACTTACTGGATTTAGAGCCTTCTCATATCGTTTGAGGAGTAATTGTATCAACTTTTCAATTTATCCTTATCGATCACTGTAATGGATCCTAAGGTGAAAAAATTTGTGAACAGATATACCACATTCATCTACAAAATAACTCTATCTGATTACAATAAAAAACTCAGAAAATCGAAATGGAGAATATGACGACAAATGAGCGAGGGTATATCTGAACTGGCCCCAACACGACGACTACAGAAAGTTCTCTCATAAGCACACTCCTACGGCATTCGTCTGATCAAAACACCGAACGGAGGATATACTGAAAACCCAAAGAAAAGCTTAGATGTTCTCTTGCAAACGCACTTTCCTGGTTCTAAACCGCTTGTGGAGATTGAGCAGCAAAGTGCTCACCTGTTACGGTTTGTCCAGAAGAAGCCTAGCTGGGAAAATCTTCACAAACCAAAGAATCAAATGGATTATCAGAGTTGTTGAACCATTTAAGTTGCCAGGAAAGGACGGGATATTTACAGCCTTACTGCAACATGCTCTTCAAATGATAGAGCCCTTCCTGAAAAGCCTATTCAACGCCAGCCTTATCTTCGGCTATATTCCGTAGATCTGGAAAGAGGCAGTGGTGGCGTTCATACCAAAGTCTAGAAGATGCCAAATGGACGCACCAACCATTAGTCTCACCTGCTTTCTCCCAAAAGCAATGGAGGAATTAATAGGCTGTTACATCAGAAGTGGACTCCGCGAGTTAAGATCGCTACACAAGAAAGAGTTTGTTTATCAAGCAGGTAAATCCATGATTAATGCTCTGAAGCATTGAAAATCATGTGGCAAAAGAAATGGCCCTTTGTGCCTTCATCGACATAGAGGGTGCATTCGATAACACCTCATATGCCTCCATAACTAGATCACTAGAGAAAACGAATATCAATGCCTCATTGATCAGATGGATACAAGCAATGCTGAAAAGTAGAATCATTGTAGCGACCCTGGGGAAAGAGACAGTCAGGATGACAGCGGATAAAGGGGTAGTCTATCGCCTTAACTGTTGTCACTAGTTTTCGACGACCTGCTAGTAAAGCTACAAGAATCTGGGTTCACGACTCAAGGTTACGCCGATGACCTGGTCGTCACCATTAGGGGCAGACTTGACGGAGTTATCTACGACCGCATGCAAATAGCCATAAACACAATCAGAAGCTGGTGCGCAAAGTAGGAACTCAATGCAAAGCAGTACTGGCCTCATTCACCAGGAGGTGAAAGTATGAACTTGAAGCCCCAACCCTGAATGGAACCAACCTAACATTTTCCAAAGAAGTAAAATACCTGGGCATTATCGACCAAAAACTGACATGGAATAGCTAAATCAGCCATATTCTTTCCAGGACTACAGCGGCATACTGGACATGCCGCAGAGTCTTCGGTAAGTCATGGGGTCTGAAACAAAAAATGATTTCACTAGTATGGTGGACAGAATGCAACAAATTTCAGCACAAGTCAAGCTTCAGAACGTGCAGCGGCTAGCTTGCCTGGGAACCACAGGAGCAATATTTTCGTGCCCTACTGCAGCTCTAGAGGCAATGATAAACCTTCCACCATTGTACCTATGTGTAATGGAAGAAGCAGCGAATAGTGCCTTTCAGACTGTATCAGACAAAAAAAACCTTAAAAGCAGAAAATCTGATTGGGCATCTAAGGAGTTTGGAGCACATCTCCTTAGAAGCCATGTCTAAACCATTGATCAGATACGACTTCGAAGTGCAGTTTGAAGTGGACATAAACAACTCACTAGATTTACACAGAGAACTGTCCTCAATTGGCAATGGATGCCTCAGTGTGGTAAACAGATGGATCCAAGATGGAAAAAGGGGTTGGAGTGGGCGTTACAGGGTCAAATTTCAGGCTCTCAAAACCCCTTGGTAGGAACCCAACCATCTTCCAAGCAGCAGTACATGCTATAGATATATTTGTCCAGGAATGTCTTGAAGCGGGTACCCGAAGGGCAGGAAACTATATACATAGCCAAGCAACACTAAAAGCTCTGAAGTCGCACACTCGTGAGTCTAAGGTGACTTGGGACTGTAAACAATCAGGTTGCCCTGATGTGGGTGCCAGGTTGCAGGGGCATCAAATACAATGAGGAAGCAGACTGCCTTGCCAAAGAAGGGGCAGAACCATTCTATGGACTCTCCAAAGCCCACCTGGGAACCCGATGAAATGAAATCTCACTGGAATAAAGTGCCAGGATAAAGACAAGTGAAAACTGCAGAACATCTGCTTTGCCAATGCCACTGCTCTCTTCTGCAAGAAGCTCAAAGTCTCAAAGTTCTAGAAGGGACATTTTTAACGCCCTCCGACATCAGGAAAATAGCTCCCAGGAATCTGAATCTGAAGTATCAGAATTCCGAGTCTTGAACAGAAGAAAGACCTCAAAGGTCGAGGTGCTTGTGAAGTTGCAGAGCCTGCATGATCCCCCTACAATCTACCACATTCCTCCGAAAAAAGGTGGAGGAAAACTACAAGACTATTTCCTCATGAAAGTTCAAGAACATCTGAGTGCTGCCATATGTGTCATATCGATGACGATGAAAGCAGTATTCTTCTCATCGGCTGAAACAACACACCCTTACATTCTCCTGTTAGCAAATGCTAACAAACTATTCACTTTACTCGGGGATGTCCATCACAGGTTTTCCTGTCACCGTCAATAATGTCAATGACATTTTCGTGTGGAAATGAAATGTAAAATTATGAAACTTAATGCTGACAACATAAACCTTTGATTGTGTCTCAGCTTTAAATCCTACTCCGACCCACACTGTATTCGTTAGCTGAAACATTACACGTGACATTCCAGTCAAAATTGACAATCGATATGTAGAAGATTACACCAAATTCCTGTTAAAATGAAAATCCATATCCAATTACGATTTTTATTCGTTTCAATAACTTCATTATCTCATAGACCTTTGATTCCATATAAATTTGACCGACAGCCGTGACCTTGTCGAATATTCATTGATTTCGTTAATAATGGAATGTTTCATTTCTAGGTGCCTTCTAGAAAAATGAAAAGCGGTAACCACGGAGACGTTATTTACAAAGAAGTTGTTATTATAGGTGAGTTTTTTGTTACTTCTTTCTTCTTTTAATGAAGCAATCATGGTACATAAATGTTTGTCTTGGAAACATTCATATTTTCGCTTTGCTTTTGAACACCTCTAAACAAAAAACCAAAATCAACTTATATTGGGATTTTTACAGAGCAAATCGTACAGTTCAACAAATAAATTCGGAAACCAATCTTTTCTAACGGTATTCATTCACGATTCTGAGTATATAATAATATACTTATTATGCAGCATCGCCAAGCAGGTTGATTTTTGTTTTAAGAGGGACTCTGTGATCCACATATCATATCATATTTTTTTGAAATATTTGTGGTGATACATGTTTCTAAACTATTGATTGATTCCGTGTCTCAATCCCTCAAGGATTTCTGGACCAGTTTTAAACACAACAGTCTTCAAATGACTTCACAGAAAAAATACAGGTCTGGAAATCGAGCGGGCCACTCTACTGAACCTCTTCGACCAATCCTTTTATCTGAATAAGTTTGGTTGAACAATTCTCTTTCTATCACGGGAGTTTTTTAATATTTTTATTAGAAGTTATTGAGTTATTGAGGAAAAATGCCAGAAGAATGAGAGACATGAAAAATAATAACTATTCGTTAAAAAGGAGACCAATAAATATGTAAGAATTAACGAGGACTACTTGATATAGCGTATAAAATAATGGCATCAGTAATACAAAGAAAGCTAACAAATATTAGAAAATACGTAATAGGGTCATATCAAACCAGATTTACATAAGAAAAATCAAGCATGACAGGTTTCATACAATGAAACTAGCAAAGAAAAAAGCTCATGAACATTTAAAGTAGACCTCGAAATGCTCTTTGTAGATTTCCAACAAGCTCAATATTGACTTGATAAAAAGGAACCAACTGAGAGTCGTATATCGCTCAAAAACCGAGAAAGCTAACAAAACAGGGGGAACTCGCTATCAACGACGATATTTATCGTAAATTTGAATATGTGGTGAGAAAAATTAACAAATGAAATCATAGGACAGAAGGAGGACAAATTATTGCATACGTTGATGATATAGCCGTAATTGCCAAGACCAGGACAGAAACGAAAGGAGTAATGAAAGAAATAACAGAAGGTGGAGAAATAATGGGAATCAGAATTGACCAAGAAAAATATTAAGATTAGGAAGGAAGTAATTATATGGAAAGATTAAATTAGAGAAGAAAATATAATAAACACGAACAGAGCATACTTCGCCAATAAAAAATTATTGATGAAAAGTAAAATTTTAGCGCATAGAACTACAATAGTTAGACCAATATTGCTATGTGGGACAGAGACGATGACAATGACAATAACAAAAAAGGATGAAGAGACATGAGGAAATTCGTATGGGATGGTACATTTTCAAGCCATTTCAAAATATGGAAAACTCTCACGATTTTGATTATTTTCTGCTATAATGAAGAATATATCCTCCTTCATGAGGGTATTATCGACAATAATACCATAAGTGCTTTAAAATTACTGATAATTCTGAAAAAAACGTATTTTTTTAAAACTGCACGAGTCTATTTTTTTCGTTGTTTTAAATAATACATTTCCCGTCTCCGAAGGAAATTACGTTTTATTCATTTTGTATGCTAAACCTTGTATCTGGGCATATCCAAATCATATATTTTAGGAATCGGCATTAAATTTTGCGTAGTGGTGAATCTGATGATTTTATATTTTCATGATTTTTATGAGTCTCAAGAAGTAGGGACTTTTTTTTATTTGTTTGCCGATCTACTTGACACAGGGAGACACAGAATTGAAAGACGTGAAATGTCACATGTTTTGCTATCTGTTTCAAAAACTTAACCAAAGTAGAGAGGTTGCTCAGGCATCCGCTAGATGGAAATAAAAGTGGATAAATCATAAAATGATGGTTTACTTTCGGTACCACCGTGCATATAGCCAAAATTCTTAGTGGTAACCTATGTCAACTACTTCCCCTTATTTTTTATCTGCTTCAAAATTCACTGAATATTATAGAATGACGATAAAATATTTGTCGTAAAAACTAATATTTTTGAAATCTGGAAAACTACCTTCAAATGCTAAAGAATGAAAATATTCCATTTTCTCAGTAATATACTTCCATCACTTGGTTGGAAGATTTTTTTGCGAAGGAAAATGTCTAACATTTTTCGAATAAACAAAACATATTTGTCGTGAAACGTTTCAATTCGCAGTAGCGAAAAAACTACCCGTAATTGGTAAAATTCTGTTATCTCCATCCTCTTAGCAGTACCTACGCACTATATGTGTATTTGCGGCCTATTAAATCTGATCATATCGATTGGTGATATAATCAGATATTAGAATATTGGAAGTAATCCATCATTGATTCAATCTGAGGCAGACTTGTAATATATCAAAATTAATTATTGAAAGATATGAGTGAAATTTTATATGCAATATTGTGGAAATCAACTCGAGTTGTATCATTTTTTCAGTTTGATAAAAACCAAATCGGTCACCTAGAAAACTAAAAATAAACAAAACACATATATGGAAAACTTTTTTCAGTACTAATTCACGGATTCAAAATGTAATACATGAGGGACCTAGTTCCAAAGTGTACAATTTCCAGTTTATACAAATTTCCAGAAAACAGGAAAAACCTCGCCATTGAAGGTGGTCCATTCCATTTGAAATTAGAATATTATGTTATAAAGTTATCATTATCTATAGATAATTCAAGAAGTCCCAGAAAAAAAATGTGTTTTTTTCCAAAATTATTTACAAAAAAGTTATGGAGATTGTACGTTATGAAATTTTGTAATGGAGATTGTTCACTTTGGAAATGAAATATCGAATTCGGAAAAATATTTTTATTTTGAACCAATTAACAACAGAACTTCAGACTTAGATAGCTAACGTAAACAAGAATGCTTTTGAATTCTTTCTCAAAAATTGTAATGAATTTACTGGGTAAAATGCAAAAATTCAAACTGTCAAACCACACTCTTCTTCCCTTGCTTCGCATAGTACCGTGGTCTCACCATCCTCAGTATCTTCTGGTTGGTCTTCTCTTTCCAGTACAAATTTGTAAAATGTTAATCTAGGGTCACTCTTCCATAATGTGAAAGGAGAAGATTGTTGACATAAACTTCCTTGTTTTTGGTTACTGCATTCTTCTTGGTCATTATGGTTGGATCCATATTAGGGATGCTTTTACCTTTTTTTTGTAATGGGTTTTCCATTCCCTAGATCTGTTCTATAATTACTTTCTCCCCGGACTTTACTTTTCTTTACTACCCAATTGGAATTTTGAGTGAGTACCATCCCTTTCATTTTCGAAAAAGCAAAATGCCACTGTTCTGACAACTTAATTAATTACTTTCATAAAAATATTTGGATATTATGTACACCACACTCTGCAATCCATGAAACTAACCTGTTGAATCGGAATCAGACCAAGAACGTTTCGTTTCTAACCTGTTGAGATAACACTCTAAACAGTTGATTTTAGCGCGAATGAAATAATGCTCATTTGGAAAAAATCACTATTAAAAATGTCTTAATATTCATTGGATATTGTACGTTTTGTTTTAATTGACTAGTTTGGAGTTTGTACGGTTTGGACCTAAATTATTATTGGAGATTGTACGTTATGGACCTTTTTTATTAAAAATTGGAGATTGTACACTTTGGAACTAGGCCCCTCACATTTTTGGCATGAGTCTTTGAATGTCAAATTATATTCGATTGAAAACGTTATGTAGGTATTCTCATTAGAACAATTACTCTGCTCATATCTTTGCACATATCGTTTGATGTACATTTCAAGAAAATAATATATTTTTTTCAACAAGAGATGAAAATACTGTTTTTTTTTTCGTGCGAGTGTGGAAATCTCACGAACGAAAAAAACGTATTTCGTCTCGAATATGAAATGCTATTTTTTCTTCTACGATAGATGTTGTTTATAACATTTCGCTATCAGAGTCCATATGATTATAGTTATAGAGGAAAGTTCAAATATATTCGTGAAAATGTTTATGTACTGTCAACAAAGTGACGTTCGTTTGCTGATTCAAGTGCCAAGTAGTGAGATTAACTGTCATTAGTGTAAAAAATCCTCCGATCAAATAACACAACCTAGATGAGTAAAGCTAAGTTTTCATGTACACGAATTATTCGGTTTTCGTACGAAATCTGTCAAAAGCTGTTCAAATATATTTCGTTGCGGCAAATTTCAACCGATGGTACGAATAAATTCAGGAAGTTGAAATAATAAAGTCAACTTGTCCGAAATTTTGAAGGAAAACGTTGATCAGTGCGGTTATGTATTTTTGTTTCCGCAGGCATATTGAAAATTTTAATGCAAAATATGGACAGCAATCTCATGATTAATAATATAAGGATAAGAACATCCGTAATATTTTATATTTTACTGATTTTGTTAACGTATTGGAATTTTGAAGTGAAGAAAAAGGGCTCCCAAACATTTTTGTGTGAGACCTATTTTCAAACTACAAAAATTACATTGCAATTACCACAGCTTAATTAACGAGCTGAGGAATTTTCTTGAGAAAATGGACGGTAAAATTAGGGGGTTGACGTTGAATATTTCATTTATTCCATGAAGGCATTTCGCACAAATGAAAACCGCTCAAAATATCATTCGTACGAAAAAGTGACATTTCTTCCAAATTTCCTACGAAAAACCGAAAATTGGGATGCATGAAATCTTTACTTAACTCGCCGCTCACGGGTTAAAATTTGTTTGTAAGGGACATCTTCCCGCACCGGCAGTGTCGTGCGTTGTTTACAGAAATATTGTGGTTCAATAAAATAGAAATAATGGAAACCCAATACGGAATGAAAACCTGAAATTATGATGAAAGAATCTCCACAGGATTTTGAGAACAGCCGACGCTCTAATTGACCTTTCTCGATAGTTACGACACTAGTAGCTTACCTATGAAATGACATATTTTGATTTCCAGCTTCGAATAGTCTTTTACACATTTCACAATGCTTCACCATTGCTTTATAATAAAAACTAACGATAGTTTAACACAAATTAACTCAGAATTTGTCCTTTAGTCACGAAAAAACACTCCAATAAGCCAAAGACGAAAACAAACAGAATTTTGTTGTTGTTGTTCTGTCAAATATCAATTGCAGCGTTGCCGTACTGACCAGTCTAACAACAGCGAATAATCTCCATTTGGCGATGGAAATACTATCGTTTTTACATGCTCTCAACAAGCTGCAATGAACGTTTTAATTGCCTTCTTATTGTTATATATTTCATCACGAACAAGACCGAACAAGACATAATAAGATTAAAATCAAGATCTAGCTGACATGCTTATTGTATTTGAGGGATTATATATGAAAAGATGTTACCTTCAGTACTATTTGAGTATCCATCAATTTGTTTTTAGTATATTTCCATCGGGTTGCATGATAATGTTCATTTGCTTCATTTTCTTCTCCAGAGTTTAAAACTTATCACTTTCATTTAGGGTATTCGATTGAAAAATGATCATTTTCACATACATGAGTGGGAACAATTTATTTTCATCGTTAGTATATCTATATTGTTAGGTATTTGTTTATGTATGAAAGGGAAATCGAAAGCTCGTATAAAAGATTGTAAACAATATTGTACTTTAAGAAACAAGTGTTCATTCAAATGAGAATTGAAATAGACATTTCGTCGAATTGGTAATAAAGCAGTTTCAATTGTAGGGTTCATTATTTTCACCTACACTGATATTCAATTTTCTTTTTTCTATCTAATATTTCATTAAATTGAACCCAATATTTTCTTTAGCATTTCTTTTTCTTATTCATAATCCGTTTCAACATATTTTATATTCAATATCTACGGTATTTTTCCATTTGTGCTCAATGCAGATATTTTATGCTACCTGCGGGCGGTGTTACCTACATATCATCCTTGATCTTCAGACGTCTTTTTAAACAAGTTCATCACCCGAATATATCTGATGTATACAAGATATTATTCATATTTTCAACTGCAAAGAACGGTCAGACAGAAACTATGGACCTTTAATAGTAATAATAATAATAATAAGTCGCCTTTATTCATCACAAGAAATATGATTAGATTAGACTAGATTAGTTTGTGGCTTTCGTGCTACAAACCTCTACACCGCGACCTTTTTCAGATCTGTTGTGTGTGCCCTCGACATCGTTTAGTGTTCTCTTTCTGGCCCTGTCTTGGTTACAAGACTCCACAGGCTTGTTTTTAGAACTCCCATGTATCTGGGAGCTCTTGGTTTTTCCTCTCCCAGCGTTATAAACCTTAGCCTTGACAAGCCCTCGCAGTGGCATAGTATGTTTACTGATATTTCCTCTTGTTCCTGAGGTAACCTGCTTAGCATTTCAACTGCCAGACAGATTGTACCCATAAGTTTGTTGAGCCTACAATGCCCTGTGAGAAGTCCTACCAATATTCAAGTAGTGCTCCTCTTCTGGCTTAGTTCTGTGAATGTTCGCTGCGGGTGTTTTTATAAACTCTTTGGCTTGTCTCATTCTTGGTGAGTTGTTTCACTATTCTTGAGATTTCTGTTTGATTCATGATTCGGTGTTTATTTTCAGTAAAGCTTGTGGCATACCACAGAACGGTTCTGGGCCATTTCACTTGCCCTTTCACGGGCTAGCGAATCGGCGCCTTTCATTGCCTCTATAACCTGTGTGTGCTGGTATCCAGGCTAGGGAGTAATATTAATAATAGTTCATTATTTTCCCAATACAAATAAAAAAACGCTAATGATAATGACTATATGGGAAAATCAGCTGATTTCATGAACATGAAGTACATTAGACCGCTGTAATTATTCTTAAGCGCGCAAAAAACACTGTTTCAGGTTCTATGAAAAATTTAAAGTATCAGTTCTGGGAAGGGGTGGTGTGACCGTTTCCTTGTATCTTCACTGAGAGAAATCTGGAGAATATACTAGTACCTATATTAAAAAAAAAAAATTATGGTTCACTATTTCAAATTATGATTCTTAACAATTTGAACTGTAAACAGTAAAATATTTTTATAGTAATGACATTACTGTTGTTCTTAGGATACTATATTATAGTGCTTAGACACTAAACTAAACTAAATTGCTAATTATTATTATACAATTTTCCTAAACTTTATGATACATGGAATAAAATAAGCATCATATTGTAATGCATAAAAAACAGGATGAATGAAATAAATCACGTGGATGTTATTTGGACCTTCACATTTAGTCGCCTGGATTGTGACTAGTTGTTGGTTGCTACTTGCTACCTACACATTGACTGTCCGTCGAAGCGTTTGAGGGTGATGAAGAAACCGAAAAATTACGCAGCAGTTGCAGTAATCGTAGTCAATACGCATCAGGCAACAACAGCTCTCAGCTTTTAATCAGTTCAGAGTTCAGTTAACCACAAAAAATGTTGTAGCAGCGTAAATTGTCTTGTATTGTTAAAATAAGTTTTCAATGAATGTGGTGCAACTGATCCTGTCCCGCTCCTCCATTGTGAGCACGTCTGCTGTTTTTTGAATACCTACATAAATATACATCGATGTAAGTTCTTTTAGAAAACATACCATTATACTTGATTCCACAATTTATGTGTAATAGATGATATCATAATATAGGTTTATTATTACAAAACAAATATCTCAATGTAACAATCAATTATCTTCATATTTATAAAAAATTATTGTTAAAATATATCATTCCGATCAACTAACTGTCTGAGTATTGTAAAATTCATAATATGATATATTGTCAGGACTATAATACAAATATTTCAATGGTGATAGGAATACTATCATAGTAGTCATTACCATAAATGGTTGAAATATATTTTTTTAAACTTTACCATATTGTATTGCTGTCACATTTAGTACCAGAAATTTTTGAAAAAATTACCATATTTCTCGTAAAAACCACCATACTTTTCACTCAGTGTTGAATTGAATTTTTTTGCGACAGATATTGGGGTATTTTGGAGGTGATAATTTTACGGAATAGACAAGCATTCTCTGCATATCCAAACACCCAATTCAGTTTGTCTGAAACATGCTGACTCCCTCTTTTTCCATATATTAGCCTCAAACATGAATTTTGCCAAATTATTTATGAAAGCTGAACGACGAACATTCCATATATGCGATTTAAATCTTAGGTCATCATCGAATATCAGCCCAAATTTCTGGCACTCCTAAGACGTGATATTTCTTTGCTTTCGACGTGGTTAGCCAGTAGTAGTAGTAGGACCAAATATTGAGTCTTTTATGCATTATTCCCCAATGAGTGGTTGTTCAACGTAGTTATGGGAGAAGATAGATCTCCAGTAATTTTTTCAGTTGAATCAATAAAGTCTTTAGGGAAAAAAGATATAAGAAGTTACATGTCATCCGCATAAAAGTTGATATTGCAGCTCGAGTATACAAAGTAAATATGAGAGGCCCTAAAATGGATCCCTGCAGGAGTTAGGATCAATATTTTTTCAACAAGCGAATTAAAAAAAATATGTTGCACAAACTTTCGCGTGCGAGAAAAATTTTATCCGCACTAGTGCGGGAATAACTCACTTGAAGTGACTTAAGCGTGCAGGAAAATTTTTCCCGCACTAGGGCGGAAAAATTACACCTCTCAAACTAAATTTCGTGCGGGTATAGGGTGAATCACGCACGCTTGTAGGAAAAAGAAGTTTCACAACTGAATCCCATTCGAAATCGAGATCTTAATATTCAGTTCGTTTTTCTCCTCTCTTCGGAGGATGTTCATTTCCCCAGGAGCCGAAAACTCTATGACGTAAATCGGTCTACTTTGTTGGTCAAGGAGGATTACATCAGGGTTATTGGCTTGTATTTGCCTGAGGGTGGGAAATGAGTAGTTCCAATAGAATCGACACTTCTCATTCTTCACAACGGGCTCAATATTCCCATGAGCATAAGGCAACATCGGTGTCTCGTCTATACCGTACGAGTGTCGTAGATGGTAGAACAACACTTGTAGCGCCGATTCATGTCTGTGGATATAGGCTGAAACCGCATAAGATTGTCAAGCTGACAGCAACTGTCCTGCGTGATACATCTGTCGATGAGCAGGTTCTCCTTGCAGCCAGCGACCCCCTTCTTTGACCCTCTTTGCTCATATATTCGTTCATACACTTGGTCAACTGTAGAGAATATTCGCATCTAAAAAATGTTATTAAATAATTACTATTATCATCATACTCCAATTAATTTCCTGAGTTCTGGTCGTTATACTTTTTAAAAATTGCATTGCATAACAACGACTGAACTTTTTACTTTAAGTTTTATACTGACATATTTTGGCAACACCATTTTCCATTCACTTATGAAACTGCCTAAGTTAACTAAAGAGATAAGAAACGCCCTGAGTTCGACACGTTTATGGTGATTAAAACAACCGTTGTTCATGTTAATGCGAACTAATTAACAACAAACCTTGTCTGGGTTTGAATCACCAATCTTTGTTTATTTTGGTGGGAAAAAATAGTTGTAAACAATTTGATTCGTTTGTGTAATTGTTTATTTCAAATTCGAAGTGTTTTATCTGCAATGTTGATTAGATTGACATTGAACTTGACTGCGGAAGGCCTACGTAATGTCTAAAACGGGCCGGTTAATGGGAGCCGTGGTAATTAGCATAGTTTATAGTCCTAATTGAAAAATTACTGTACTAATGCACAATATCAAAATGTCCCATCATTTATTTATTTATAGTATTATTGAAAATTGAGCTTGCTATAAGTTGAATCTTTATTAAAAATCATTAATATTACAACACATAATACATTAGTTATAAAAAATATATTACGTTAGATACTTTATAATACCCTAGATATCAATTTTATTTTAAACCTGCACCATTCTTACGGGGCGCCGTTGGTGTCAAAAATAGTAGTAGTAGTACTCATATATTTTATTTTCACCTGAATATATTTCTTGATGACCATATATTTATCAGTTGACACCATGTATTTATTAGTTGACACCAAAATATTTTGAAACTAGATGGCGCCATGTAACCTATTTCTTTGCAAGGCGGTGGCTATACTGAAAATAATAGGAAAAATGTTTGAGTCTTCATCTTATCTTTACCCATGCGTCATCAATTCATGATCGAAGAAATCACACAGCCTCTATCGAACATCTCTTTCCATGAAAAGGTTTTGAGCGAATCAAAATTCGTTAAGAATTATGGTATTGTGATGATCGATTACAACTCAAAACAGTGAAAAGAGATAGCCATAAAAACCGACAGTGTTTTTTCATTTCAACTAAACTTGCCAACTATCAATTGCGTCATTGTTTTCTGTCATTGGAATATTGTTTGTCGCCAGTTTTACTTTGTTTTGCAGTCGAATATATTATAAAAACTGTTTTTTTCAAATATAAACGTCTCTTGGAATCATTACTTCCAAAGTAAGTACAATACAATGTGTTTTATTCACAAATACTTTTTAAATTTTCTAACCTCAAAATTGACATTTGTGACTATAATCCCGTACTGCCGGGATATTCACACAAAACTTATTCATAGTGTGAAAATCCTAATGGGAGAAAAAAATATTACCTAAATCTATAAATACAGGTAGAAACATTCACAATATATTTGAACTCTTTTTTAGATTATGCCTGTAACTAATTCACAAACACACCAATTTGTATTGAAAGGGAAAGAGCGAATGGTGGACCACTTCCATCTGTTCAAGAGGTAACAATTTAAACCACAAAAGAAGTGTCATAACTTTTCTGTACTGTATTTTAAAGATTTGCAGATGCACTTGAAATATCTCGAACAACGGTGTACATCAAAATAAACGAAAATAAACCCATTCCATGGATACACACTGAATCACTCATTGAAAAATTATATGAACAAGAAAAGCTCCTTTGTGATATGTTTATTAAACCCATTATTATAAACATTGGTGACAGTTCTGAATCTGAAAGTGATTAAATATATTAATTTTGTTTTTCCTTTCATAACTGGACATAGTTCTACATGCTCGCAATACATAAATAAATGCATGAATACATTTTTTGTTAATCATTTGTTGAGTATTTCATTACCAAATATATTTCAACTGATGTATTTTTACTATATATTCATTTATTTATCATTATACAGTGTGTTTTCAATATTTGAAACACTGTATTTTAATACACTGACATGTGCCATGTGTCAGCAATGACAAATGTCATATTATTATAACCAATCCCAGACAATAATAATTTGACATTTGTCATTGCTGACACATGGCACTTGTCAGTGTTTCAAATATTGAAAACCAGAATTCATTACCAACCTGACAGCAAAAACGATCACCGATAGACTGAGGAATATTGTCAATTGAAAAAGTTTGAACACCTAAGTCTAGAAGATTCCTTTTCTGAGTTTTAGTCATGTTTAATATCAAAGTATGCAAAGGTTTTGGAAATATTGCACTCCAACCCTGTTTTCTTAACAACTTTTTTCGTTAACTGTGACATCTACAAAAATTGCATTAATGTGGATAAAATTAGGATTTGATGGATTTGTGTCAAACGGCTGCGGAGGTATGGATAAAACAACTTCCTTATATGAATGTGACTGAAATTAGAATACAGTAGGGAGGTCAAAAGTTTCTAGTAAACTCACTGGGCAAATGAGGAAATTCCATGAACATATCTCTGCCTCCATGTTTCATTATCCTATCAAACCTGGTATCACTGGATTCATATTAATTGGAATACACCGTGTGCTAGGAATCGCACGTTGAAAGTTAAGATCTCGTTAATCTTTGGCTCGTACAAATTTTGATTACTGGGGGCTGCCGTTCGTAAGGGGACGACAGCTGGTTAATGGAAAAAAACAATTTTAAACAGATTCATTCCTTTTCGCTTTTGTTTCTCCAGCAATATTTTTGAAACTTGGAACATTGAATATGCTCACTGGACGGCACTTTTTGACATATTTGGAAAATAAAGGAAAGGAGAAAAGGAGGGTGTACCCATGAGTGTGTGTCACACGGTGTTCTGTTGGAACTAAAATAAAAACTCTCATTGTCTGGTGGTTCGCCATTTCCATGAATTTGAAAATGCTAATTTAGTTAATTCAGTAATTCATTATCCCATCTTATTACCTACACGTTGTAATATTATCGGGATATTAGCCACGGCATTCTACATTTAGACGTCATTTGGCTTAAACGTCACGACTTATTTTATATGCATAACATTGATGACGCACGGGTAAAGATAAAATAATCGAACTGTAGATTATTATGCAATTTAAATCTCGGAAGTTGCATCAGGCGACTCGGCGATGTTTGGATTTTCCGTGGTCACCTGTCATACTTGAATTACTTGATTCAGCGTAGTTTATTAAATATCAATATTATGTTCACAATAAGATTTATTTCATTAAACCTGCAAGGTAATTGTTTGGAACGGATCAATGATGACTTTGCACAATCTGTTTATATTCAAGGTTTTCAATCTCTTCCTACGCACTGTCTTGATTATTTGCTATCTGTTTTTTTTGAAAAGTTTCTTGTTGCAGGGTAAACCCAAAAAGTAGCTAATTTATTTAAAAAAAACCTTTAGAATAAAATTGTTTCATGAAAAAATATATTGACCAGAAAAATGCAATATCAAGGAATTAAGACGATAATTGTAAAATATTTGAAAGGGGAATCGGTTTTAAACGAGACCTCTCAATCCAGTAAAAAAAAACTTGAATACATTTTTACTTTTTGCAAAAAGTCTATCCTGAGATCAAGAAAATTTTATCCGAATACCTAATTTTTTTTAAATTAAGATTGTTCTTGATGCAATTAGCCACATTGTAGAAATTCCTTACGGGGTTTAGAGATAGTGGATTTTTTTAAGAGCTATGACTCATACCGTCGCAGAAAGCAAATTTACGTTTCGGCAGTCGTCTACTGAACGTAGGCTGTTATAGGCTAGGCTAGGCTAGTATAGTGAAGTAGTTGAGTCAATGTCATCGGTTTCCATTTCAATAATTTTGTGAGTTGTTGCCTGTAAGCGACGCGCAGATATATTCAAGGTCTTAGCTCTTAAGAAAATCCACTACCTCTAACGACTACGCAAGGGTAGGTATAGAGAACATATTTGCACAGTAAAGAATTCTCTGATGTGTTATAAAGGCGGCATTTATTTTGATTATTCGAACTGGTCAGCTCGTAGACATGATCTATTTCGAAACTATTATTAGTTAAACGATTCCGTAAAGAATACATTTAGATTAGGTTATCTCTTGTTTTCACTTGCTGACTTTGACTGACATAATCGTCTGTATTCAAATTAAGTAAGTAGATGTTTATCGATTATCGATCGTTTCTACGCAGTTTTTCTCCTGAAAATAACTATTATTGGATCCTTGAACGGCGATTGCAAGTAATCTTTCACCTGATTTCATTTATCGAATAATAGGTACGCAAGTGCTGGCGCCTTTTATTTTTAAGATATGTTCAAACACCGGGCAGTAATGGCATATTTTCTGCAATGTTTTTTTAATGTATGCTTCTTTTGATAATATTTCGAACAGAGGACAATTATAATGTTATCCGACCTACCCTGGCACTGATGAGCGGCAAAACCTCGAAACATGCATGTCTGCAGGTGGTCATGCCAAGCCAAATGAACGATAATCTGCTGTTCAATTACAAGATAAGCACTTGCAATTGGGTCTTCTTGGAATAACTTTGCACAAATATTTGTTAGATGTAGTTCAATGTCCGTCGTGGCCTTAGCCAGGAAAGTAGTTTTTTTCTGACATATGTTTGCCTCATTTTTCCACTTGGTGGGAACGTGAGAGGGGAAGGGTACTTCGTTTCGCTTATTTCAAGTTATATCATGATTATTATAGGTTTTTAAATGTCCTAACCAAATATCTTAGACTGCTCTCATGCGATAATAAAATTCATGGGAAAGTAACGTATATCGCACTGTATAGTTACACGGAAAGAGGCTTATATCAGAAGCGTGCGAAATGTTTTCGGCACAGGCGCGGAAAGTAACTTTCCGCACGCTCCTTTGGCTCAGTTCGTAAAGCAGCGGGACGTATTGACTTCTGACGAAGACCATGACCCGGTTTTTTGCATCAGCCTTTTCCGGGGTTAGCACGAAACAACCGCCTCTGAACAAAATTAGACGACAAAGCAGTATCTACATTGAATGCTACCGACCGACGACATGCATAAGCTTTGCAGGAGGCATGTATCATACGTACTACAACCACTATCGTTTGGAATACTCGGCCAACCGCTAAGACCAGCGGAGGTGGACACTAGCGCCCCTGACCGGGACCCTATGTGCCTCTTGGCACAAGCGCTCCCTTGCTCTGCAGCCAGTAATGTCTGTGGAGGAAGGGAGGCGGCCCTCAGTGCGTCCTCCCGACCCTTCCTCTCTCCTGGTCCCTCTTGGGCGAAGAATTGAGCTTAGGACGGAGTTTGAAGTATATCAAATGATGTGTATTTATATAGAAACTTTGTAACAATAAACATTTATTTATTTATTTATTTATTTATTCTGACGAAGAGTACGCGGGTTCGATTCTCGCCCGTGGATACTTTTTTTTCATTACCATATAGAAAAAAATTACACTTCTCAAATAGATTGCTTTAAATATTTGGTATTTAAAAGTAATTATTAAAAATGAATGAAATCAGAATGGTTCTCAGTCGGACTATTCAATAAATTTTCCTGGACATTAGATTGTTAGATAGTTACTTCTTGCACTAAGCCGACGAAATATCCACTTCAAAAAATTCTGAATCATCTAAACAAAGCAAGGAATTTTCAAAATGTATGTTCCTTTTCGTTAAATAGTTTCATTTATTGATTCCCTGTACCTAGTCAGGCAATCATGTGAGCATCTTGCTAAGTATTTATCATATATAAAAAGCAGGCTTTGAACAATTAATGTCAAATGTCAAAAGTTATTTTGAGTATGTAGTGAATATCAGGTGCATTAATTGTGCGTGGAGGCAGCAAAAATATCCTCCCTAAAATTTTTTTTTTTTCATCTTCTTGAAAAAAAAGTTTCCGCGGGCGAGGATCGAACCCGCGTACTCTTCGTCAGAAGTCACGTCGACTGAGCTATTGGACACCTGTCAAGAAAATATATTGTACTAGAGTGTATCTTGATAAGTAATTATTATCAAAAATAAAAGATGAAATGAAGAATATATTTTGTATTTGAATTAATTACTAAAAATAAATGAAGTCAGAATGGTTCTCAGTCGGACTATTCATTCGATTTTCTTGGACACAAGTCAATATCATCTATATTTTTTGGAGTTTGATTTAAACGAATATCCATTCAAACGCATTCTGAATCATCTGAATAAAGCAAGGAATTTTCAAAATTCATGTTTATTTTCGTTAAATAGTTTCACATATCAAATCTCTACTTTAGTGAGGCAACCTTCTTCTTGTTAGTTAATTATTGTATGTAAGAAGCAAGCTTTGAAAAATTTGTGTGAAACGTCAAAATATTTTTATACATTATTTTGTTAAATTATTATGTGGTCGTAGGGAAAATAGTGTACATTACTCGTGCGAAAGTGATTTTTCACACTCGTGTGATTGCCGCACTCGGCTTACGCCTCGTGCCACAATATTTTCCACTCGTGTGAAAAATGTCACTTTCCGCACTGGTAATGTAATATACTATTGTACCGGAGTGAAAAGAAATACCAAATCTCCGGAAATAACGACCAATGGCGTACCGATTTTTTTATATTAAATGGCTATTACGATCAATATCTCAAATGACTTGCTTGAGAGTGGGTTAAATTCAACCTTCATATTAGAGAATCCTATCCCACATAGGAAATACTTACTTAGTTGGATTTGGATTGGCAAATCAACTAACAACAACTTGAAGAAATATATTTTCAATCATTCTCAATGAGAACTAATGAATGAACTAGTGTAACAAACCATGGCAGGTATTGCAATAAATTAATTTGGCTTGTGAACAGGGGTGAATATTTTGAATATGGATTTTTCATATTACAGTATCGACTGTCAAAATCTGTTTTTATGATAGAACAATGCGTTCTTGTTGAAATTCCAATGCCAAAGTCTGTTTATAATAGAATAAATCCTTTTTGCAGAGATTGATATTTATAATTCAAAAGATGATGAATCCACCCTTGGATCCTAAATAAAGTCCATAATTTTTTCACAAAATAAACCTTATAAAACACCAAATCAACTGCCAAAATCTGTTTATGATAGAAGAAATACTTCGCATAGAAATTGATATTCAAAAATTGAAGAATCCAACTTCAGATCCGAAAGAAAGTCGACAATTTCTTCACGAAATTAGTCTTTTACATCACAAAATCGACAGCCAAATGTAGTACAGCCCTGTATCCTATGGTCAACACATTTCCGCACGAAAAGATACTTATTCAATTTGTTGTTAGTTTAATTTGTTCATGCCAAAACCAATTCAGAAATATGTGAGATAGGATTCTCGAATATGAGTGTTAAACTTCCACCCACTCTCAAGCCGGTCATCTCTGAAATTTATCAAAAAATCAATATGCTCCCTTACAACCTAAAAATATTCATTGATTATCGTACTAGCCCCTTAATATTGAAAAACAGTTGGGTACGCCACTGGTCGATCGTTTATTTTCGGAGATTTAGTCTGCTATATCTATATTATCACATCGGTTATTTGTGGACGGTTTTTTATTGCATAAAAAGGTTTTTTTGACGATGTGAACTAAAAAACCCACAAAAATTTATTGCATGTTACTTTTTGCAGAACTTTCTACACTAAAGAAGCGTGTGCAATTTGGAACACCACCGCTAAAATGTTACAAAGTATATAATATAACGAATTCAATATTGTATTTAACTCTTTAACCGACGTTCAGTTTAATTCAACGTAAGCTGCACGTAATTCTAAACGTAAAATCCCTCAAGCACAACCCGAAAAGAGAAAATCTAGTGCACTACCTCTTAATAAATCTGAATATTCGCAATGGCCAGATTATATGAAGAAAATGGCCCGGAAGGACTTCAAAATAATTTATATCACATTTTTGCATTTGAATTAAATTGGCGCGGAGGAGAAGCGGCTTGCTGCAAAACCACTCATTTCGTATCTGAAATTGTAAATGATGGAAAAGAAACTGCACGTATCGATTATAATGGTCTGATTCTGGGATAATTCGTTTCTGATGAAAATTGGTTATTGTAATGTTTTGTTTTTACAAAGTTATATTTCAATTCTTTTCCATTTCTGTGAAATTATTTCCTATCTACTTCGATTCTCCATAAAATGGTTACTGAACTTTGTTGGTTCGATAGTTTTAAATCATAGTTTATTTCAGATCTATATTTTACCGTTTTTATGGATTAAATGTAATCCAATTTATTTCTCGTGGGTTAATCAGTTAAAATTATAAAACTTAAAAAATATCGTTAATGAATATGAATGTTCAATGAAAAAATAAAATATGCAATTCCAGTAGTTTACTTTTTATAAAACACGTTATCTATAATCATTCGTTTCCTCAAGAGATAATAATATGAATGAACCACACATAATCAGACTTCTTGCTGATTATCTTGGATAGAGGTGAACTTTATTTTATCTTATATTTTATGTCAAATGAACAATCCTTTAATATTCGGCAAACATCATAAGATCCAAGGAAAACTGGATAAAAATATATGTTTCTCTTGGAGTTTGTAGGTTGAAAGTCTTTCGAGAAATAACGAAAGCTGGAAAAGAGATTTCCGACAAGTCTTCAAAGTGACGGAAAAAGAGTGTGAATACTGAACTAATGGTTGATGCTATTTCAGAAGGGCGATGGCTTTGGACATATCTATGAAGAGATACAGATCACTAACTTTTCTGCGGCGTTCCAGAGAAGTGAGTGAATTTGTGAACGAGGCATCACCGACGAGTCGAATTACTCTATTTTGGAAAGAATATAAAATAGTTGGTTTATATTTAGGAGCTGCACTCCATTTACGGAAAAACTATAATAGGACAGGTCTAAAAAGTTGGTCAACCTGAATGATGATCCCGAAAATTTCTGGGATTGTATAAACTCCAAAAAAAGTATAAATCTTACTTTCAATTTCATACCGGAAAATGAAAGAACGCAAAATCTATCTGATTTTGCAGAATATTCCATCTCCATATTATATGAAAAGGATTCAGTGGGTAGGTATTCCACCTGGGAAAAATAGAAGAGTACAACATAGTACAAAATTGGGAAGTTTTGCTGCAAGTATCACATTTTGCTCACTGTTTACTCTGTCTGTAGAATAAACTTTACAAAAAAATATACTTTGTATCGCAAATTCTTTTGGCACGTATAAAACAATTTTTGTTGACAATACCATTTTGAATGAAATACCTTATCTATTTTTAGAACGGTGGATTGTGTTTACTAGTTGTTAGGTGTAACGCAAAAGTAAGTATTTTACGTACTTATAGCTAAAGTATATACAGAGTGTTATTTTAGAAGCGCTGTTACTTTTGTAAAAATTGCACCAGTTTCGAGACCGCAGTGCGCGAGATTTTTTCTCGAGCATATCGGTATCGTTAGGCGGCCATATGCCTTGTTGAAAAGCATGCGAGATATGAGTAGACTAGATGATAATCCCAAAGCCTAATGCTCAGGCTACCGCGTCGATAATTAACCAATGTACATTCCATGGACGTCCAGGACACCATTATGGGCGTACAATTAAAGTCCAGAAAACGTCCAATAGACGTACATTTCGCGCATTTTGGACGTCCGTTGTATATCCATTTTTGGTAAAATGGACGTCCTCAACATGTCCAAATAGCAAACAATGTGGATATTTCCTGGACGTCCAAAGTACATCTACTATATATCCGAAATGAATCTAGTGAATAGAGATTATTCTAGATGTCCTGTAACCACCATATTAATCTGGCTTCCGACCTGGATACAGTTGTGGTACGGCACTATTGAACATAACTGATAACATAATTTCTGAACTTGCAGAAACAAAATGTGGAGTTTTAATTAAGTTAGATTTTAGCAAAGCCTTCGACATGAATAATCATGAGATTGTGTTTGCTATTCTTCATTTCTGAGGGCTAAATAACTTAGCAATAACGTTATTTCAAAATTATTTTGAAGGCAGGTCTCAAAGAGTTGTATATCATGGCAAAACATCAAATTTAGGCACAATTTGTAGGGGTTTACTTCAAGGATCAAATCTGGGCCTACTTCTATATACCATTTATACAAGTAATTTCAAGTAAAATAAATGAAGACTTATCAGCGATTATTGATTTATCAATTAAACATGATTTCAAGACTAACGCAACAAAGTAGTCAGTAATATATCTCTGAATGACTGCTTGTCTATAAAATCGAAGATGTCCCCATCTTCTCATCTCTGTGTGAGGTTGGTTTCTTCTAGTCTCTCTACACATACTGTCGCATATAACCCTAGACAGGTTGATATTTCTGGGTATACAACTGTATACACCTGCAACAGAACCTGAGGGTGTTTTGAAACCATATGTGAACCAACAGTAATATGCTCTCAGTAGTTTCTCTTTTTGGAGAACCCAGTCGCCTCTCTTCGGAATTAGAACGGTATGAGGCAAGTCAAAATTTACGGTTGGGGGCATTCAGAGTTCATTCCCAGAATGCTATAAATTAAAGTGTCAATCAGCAGTATGCTAGGTTCTGTATAAATATATTGCATGTAATTGGCAATATGCATGATTCTGTAGGTTGTCCATTTAGCCTCTCTCTCCAGGAAGATGTGGAGAGGAGGTAGGTCTAGTAAGATTTCTATAGCTGCTGACGGTGTGGTGCTGATGGCACCAGTGATCGCCAGACAAGCCGGTCTCTGTAAACTTGAGAGCTTCACCTTGGCCGTTCGCTGTGAAATTTTCGGCCACCAGGCAATGAGACCCTGTGTATTCATTGGTCTAACAACCATCACATATATCCACTGGATTTGTTTGGGAACTAGGCCCCTAGATTTTCCACAAATCCTCCTACAAGTCCATAATGATATTCTGGCTTTCTGGAAAACCTTTTCCAAATGAGCGATTCATGTGAGCTTTTTATCAATAGTCTTGCCATTGAAAGAAAGTGGAGTTAGATCTTTCAAATTTTTTTCCTGGTAAAGGGTATTATCACAGTTTGCTGGGGTTGACAGACATCTGTTCCCTCTAGCACCAACTGTGAACGTCGTCCAACGTTCTTTGGAGGATATTAGAGGCTACCCTTCCCGACGTGATCTTTGCCAGAATAACAAGGTCGTCTGCATAAGCCTGAAGCTCCACCCCTCTCCTCTCGAGGACATTGAACAGGTGGTCCATACGGAGTGGCCATAAAAGAGGGGGAAGAAAGTACCCCACCTTGTGGGCATCCCCTGGAGACCCCGAACTTGATGACCTTATCTTGAAGAGATGTAGTGGCAATCCGGTTCATGAGCACCAAAGAGATATACCGTGTGTTTTCTAAATGATTTACATCACTCCGGGTACGAATCTATCTGATTAGAACACGTTTAACCCATCCGAAAGGCCTTTCACCGAGAGAATCGGAAAATACCGGAAACCCGCTTATCGTGCAGAACTTGTTTCTCCGACTGGTAGTTCAATTAATTTTATTGCAGGTATCAGCGCCTAACCCTTTATTGGAGAGCAATAGGGGCTCAATATTCGACACCCTGAGTCTGCTTTAGTCCAGTTAGGAAAAAAAGAGCGTTACAGTAGGTCAAACTTCGGATTTTTTTTCGGGAAGCTTGCTGAGCGTGAAAATTTTCCTTCTCACATAGTCTGATAATATATGTCTGATATTTGGCCCACCTGCGTTTCTATTATGTGTATGGCGGATTTATTGGGATTTTGTCCTTGGCTGTGGCTTTACTGTGTTTTTTTTTGAATAGTGTTTAATTTTGTTTTTTCATTGTTTTGCGTCTTAACATTTTATAAGCTAATCCCCATGGCTCCTCTTGGCTCTGTTTATAAGAGTTGATAAGAGATTGGACATTCGTCACCTGGTTGTATCTATTATTAGTTCCGTTCCAACACATCTAATTATAATAATAATAATAATAATGTTTTTTCATAAAAAAAATACAAAGAGTGTAAACATCCTTATTAGTACAAGGTAGAGAATTAAAAAAAAAATGTCTAGAATAAACAAGGAATATCTCAGAAGCTGCAATGAGAAGCTTGTAAGTACGTGACAATCAAAATGGTGATAATACTTCCCAGGTAGCACTTCATATTGGCTGAATCTTGATTTCATATTAGGCCAATATGGATATATCGTAAATGTAAAAATAAAATTGATCCAATATGGATGAATACCGGAAATACGATGTCATATTAACAATATTGGGTAAATATTGGCTCGACCGATTCTAAATATATATTGGCGTTGTAATATTGGGTCAATATTGGTCGAATGATTTTTTAAAATATTGATAAAACAATATTGTCTATATATTGTTTTCAACATCTAGAATAAATATTGCAATCCAAATATTCCTCTCATATCGAGTCTAGGAAGTTAAATAACATATTGGTTGAATATTATTTCACCAATATTCAACAAAACAATATAACTTATGTTGGGTCGATATTGGTTGAATCATTTTTGCCAATATCGATAAAGCAATATTGTCTACATACTGTATTCAACATCTAGAATAAAATTGGAATCCCAATATTCCTCTCATATCGATTCTAGGAATATAAAAACAATATTGTATATCCTAGTTTGAAAGAACATTGGTTAAATATTATAAAAAAATCATATTCACTTTTGTTGATAAAACGTTAAACGAGAATGTCATGCCAATATTGAAATAATTATGTTGATACAATATTACAAAGAAATTTAATACCGATATTTTCATTTGAATATTGGTCGAATATTCAAAAAACAATATTAAAATGAATAATATTATAATAAAACCTGTGTAACAAACCGCTAGAGGTCACTAGATATGAAACATAAACTGAAACCTAGGGAAATATATAAAGTACTTTTCACAACTTGTTATTGAGACAATTCACTCAGTGGTTATATAGAAGTTCCGAGTCATTACACATTTTCATGAAATAGTTTACTTTCAATATTCTACCAATATATCCAAATGATATTGTATCAATATTATTTCAGAATATCCCACCAATATTATTTTTACAATGTCCAAACAATATTGGACCAATATGTTCACATTTTTTATCGCCAATATTACGTTTCAATATTTTGCCAATATTTTCATAATATTGTACCAATATTGTCCCAATATGAGTGTGCTACTTGGGTTATATAACACGGAAGCAGTAGATACTGTTTGTGCGTGTAGATAAATGGATAAAAATGTAGCAGAAGTTTAAAAAATGTTAAAATTGAAAAATAACCCTTGAAGAACTACAAAAGGCATTCCAAGACTAAAACCAAAGATATCGGCTGGCCCTGATAACATTCCAACTACGATTACAATTTGTTACTTTCAAGGGAGAGGCCTCACAAGTTTTCTTAGAAGGATCAGGAATTCTCCAAGGATCGAACTTAGGACAGCTAATGTTCTTCATGTTCATTAATGATTTGCCCAAGGAAGTTTTATCCGACTGCTTATTATATGCTGATGGCTTCAAAATTTTTAGAAGTATTTGCAGCGTCAATGGCTACTTGGAGCTTCAAAATGACTTGGACAAAATTTCAGTATGATCAGAGAAAAACAACTTATTATTCAACTAGTCAAAGTGTAAAGTACTAGCGTTTAGCAGTAACAGGAGTCCACATAATTTCGTATATCATATGCAAAATAAACCACTAGATAGAGTCACCACCAAACTTTACATATGGGAGTTCTTTTTCAAAATGATTCAAAATTTAATAGTCATATGGATGAAATCATTCGAAAAGCCAATAAAATGATTGGGTTTGTGAAATGATCCACTTTTGACTTACATGATAATGAAATTTTAAAACTCTTATATGTTAGTCTAGTACGAAGTAAGCTAGAATATGCAAATATAATATGGGATCCACCACGACAGCATCTCTGTCAAAGCGTTGAAACTGTACAAAATTAATTCCTGAAATATTTATATTATAAAAAACATGGTGTCAGTCCTGATCATAATAAATTCATATAATCATATACGGAAAGAATTCAACATAATTAGGCTAGATGTTAGAAAGCGTGTTAGTAACTTAATGCTTCTTTTCAAACTAATAAATAATTTAATTCACAGTAATTATTTATTACAACAAATCAACTTTTATATTATATATAAAAGGCAACAGTTCTGTTGAAAGACTTTGCCACCTTTATAATAACACAAACACAGTAGCAAGCTATGGTATATTCGATGTCAATCAGCGAAGATTCAAGTCCAAAGTTATGAAAATTGTCAACTCGTCACACTAAAATGGCTCCAATTTTTACATCTTTCTTTATTTGTTTTTGCTTTCACATTTTTGTTATGGATAGTATGGGCAAAATTAAAACTCTGCAGTCTTGGTGAGAAAAGTCCCTACAGTTCCAATTATCAATAAAAATGTATGATGTGCCTTATTATTGTTTTCTATACATAAATTTATTGTATAGAAACATGCAATTTAGGCTAGTCCTGTTTCTTTCTTAATAAATAAATAAATAAATAAAAATGAAAAATTAAAGGAATTGGCATGATGAGGTGAAATTTTATATTTTCTATCGAATATTATTTCGTTCCTCGGCAGATCTTAATCAATAAATCACATTCCGAAACCACACATAAATCTCGTTGTCGATCACCTTGGGTGTAGGTGAACCACAATCCAGTCTCAATAACGTTGTTTCTTCCGCAGGAAATGGCCCCAGCGGTATCGCCTTATCGTTCCTGTTGTCGGGGAATATACCGTACGTTATTTCCAACTCGCACCCGGACGAAATGCTGGCGGCGAGGTTGAACCCTGCCGTGGGGCAGTGTTTGCTTCAGCAGGACTTGGAGACGCTGTCCGCCGGTCTGGAAGGCAGGACGACGAACCAAATTTCTTTGTTGATGGACGCCCTGCTTCACCCCGGCGCCGATGTGGGACTGGAGATGGAACCGCTGGTCGAGTTCAGGAAAACGGGTAATAAGGTGCGTGACGATGTTCTACAGATGGCATTTATACTAAAATATCTACAGAAATATCACTTAGTTATCTGGTTGGACGCCAGAATATTTTTTGGTCGGTTCCCACGTTGGGCGCCAAAGGACCCCGAACTTTACGTAAAGTGGCGACCGGTCAAATTTTCTGAAACTTTGGTATGTTGTACTTGACCTATTGACCAAAAGTGTCAATGTGCCCGATCCAATCCTATGACTAGTTTTCTAGATACGGGGTGTTGAAACTGAAAACTGCCCAGATTTTCGGATTTTTTCTGTTTACTTACGAACTAGATTGAATTTCTGTTTTCATACACACGTTTTCTTCATATTTTAGTAAAACAGTCGTGAATACATGTGACATAAGAAAAGTGCGGGGTCCTTTATGTAAAGTGGTTAGCGCTATTCTTACTACCCGAGAATCAATAGAGAATAAGTGTGAGTTCTTTTGACTATATTGGTAGTTCCTGATATTTTATGTAGCAGGCAAGAGCGTTTTCGAAATTTGAAATATGAGTTTTCAGTTAACCGAAAGGTGAAAAAAAAAAACACAAAGTATCTTATCGATATAACGTAGATAAGATAGTAGGTAGTGAAAACTTACTTCTGTAAATAGTTTAGCAAGTAAACAATGAATTCATAAACAATTAATAAACTTGACCATGAATACGAATGATATGAGGTTACTCTGATGTAAAAGTAAGTTTGAATGACACACTGTTTTCACAAATATTAAAAAGCCGTTTCCTGTGAGTTGAAACTCACTGAATTTGGCTAATTACACAACAACTTCCTAATTGCAGTATATTTGAAATGACAGTTGAATAGAGTTGATGTGGATACGAGAATTTTCGAAACCGTCTACCTACTTCCAACCAGTTGTTGACTTACTGGTGTACTTCGTGATGTAGTACAGTAATCACTAGGGTTGTGGAATTAACAGGAAGTATATTACTAGTTATGAGTTTTTTTTATTCACAAAACACGATTGAGAAATGTATGTTTGTCACATGTAACAAGCATTATGGAAATTTTCGTGTAAATAATTCATGTATGTCTAATTTATTATCGAAAACATTATTCAGAATTCCTTTTGTATTCCTTAACTTCAATAGAACTAATAGTTTTTGAACAATACAATAACATAGAATATGATGTATGATACTTACCTAGCTTGTTTCGAATTACAATTTAAATCCGAATAATAGACTGCTCCTATAGTAGAAATTCACTCTATATAGTAAGCTGCTGTCTAGTTATATTGTCCATTTACTTATGAGCAAAAATTCCTTCAGTCGTTTCGGGGCATACAGGGTGTTCCAAATTAAGTCGGCGCCATTGCCAACTCAGTTATTATTGATGCTACGAATTCGGTTAAATGGGCAAACTAGTAGCGTTTTCAATGGTCTTCTCGATGCCGAAAACAAACAAAAATTGACAATCTCGTTTTCAGAATATTTCATAAAATGATATTTGTTTCAATGGAACACTCTATATTTTTTCATGAATTTCGATTCGTAATAATATTCTCAACAACAAAGCTCATATCACCTTTCTTCCTAAAGTGGAAAATGGGCGACTTATGTGGAAATATTTATTTCTTTCTCTAGTACAAAAAATTTCTTTGTTTTGGCGAATAAAACCTCATGATTGTCCAAACACCCAATTTTGGTACTTATACGAATGACAATATTTTGTTAGTAATAGCAAAATAAGACAGAAAAAAGAAAAAATTGCGCTGGGATGTGAACTCGTGAAACCCGTGATCATCATGTCGCACCACTCAATTGACACCACTGAGCTATTTGGTATTAATTTACAAAACGATAATTTCCATCTTAAAGCCATTCCGCTAGCCGTATTTATTTTGTGAATCAAAATATGTCTGCTGTAATGATAACTTTGAAGCCGTTTTTGTAAAGAACAGAAAATACTGGAGGGTCATATGAATGTGTTTGATTCGATAAAACATAATTATTATGAGCAGTCAAGTTGCCTTGAAACTTTGTTGAAATATCGTTTTCAAATGTTCTCAAGTATGTCGTGAAAATGTCATAAATTATTGTAACTGTCAACTACTGTTCGAATAGTTTTCGAAATGCCGTTTTCCCATCAAGAAAAATGTGATATGTTAGAATCCTACTTGGTTTGCCAGAAAAATAGCGTAAGAGCACTCCAACACTACAGCAATTCGTTCACCGATCGTGAATTACCTAATCGGTGTTTTTTTGCTGTGCTTCATCGTCGATTTAGGAACCATGAACAAGTTTTTGAGAAGAGGAGAAATAAAAAACGTTTTGTAATATCTGAAGATACAGAAATTGACGTTTTATCCTACTTTGAAGTATATATCCAAATAATTCCATCACAGATTTATCTAGAGAAATAGCTGTTCCACTGTCTGGTACTCAACGAATTCTGAAGAAACATAAGATTTTTCCTTATAAGTTAAGACCAGTGCAAACACTAGAACGTGGTGATCCTGAGAGACGATTGGGGTTTTGTCGGTGGTTTATGAATAAATGCAGACAAGATCCAAACTTCTATAGAAATATGATATGGAGCGATGAGGCTAATTTTTCAAATCGTGGGATGTATAATAGAAAGAATTTTCATTATTGGAGTAGACATAATCCATTTCTAGTCCATCCCCACAATCCGCAAAGACGATTTAGTTTTAATGTTTGGTGTGGTCTATTTAGAGGAAGAATTAACGGTCCATTTTTTTACCATAGTTCTTTGAACGAACTCCGTTACATTAATTTATCAACAGAGTATTGGAAGAGTTTTTCGATGATCTTGATCTGGAGGCTCGTCAGATGATCTATTTTCAGCAGGATGGAGCACCAGCACATAATGTCAGTGGCGTAAAAAGAATGCTGCGAGGCTGTTTTGGAAACAGATGGATTGCTACAAATGGTCCTGTTAAGTGGCCCCCTCGTTCACCAGACATGACACCTCTAGATTTTTATTATTGGGGATTTCTGAAAATTGGGTTTACAAAGTAAAACAATAATGTAGATGAACTGAAAAATTATATTGAAACTATAATTAATAGAATTGATGGCCGAACTGTGTTGAATGCCACACGTAGTGTCAATAGAAGGGCCCAAATATGTGTTCAACAAGAAGGCGGTGTTTTTGAACATTTACTCGATATTTTATAGCGCTTTATTAAATCCGTTTGTTATAAATGTTTCCTATTGATAAAACTGTCTTATTTTCACCTTTACGAAAAAAAGTCAAATGAGATTTGTTGTTGAGAATGTTATTACGAATCGAAATGCATGAAAAAATATAGTGTGTTCCATTGAAAGAAGTGTCATTTTATGAAATATTCCGAAAACGCGACTGTCAATTTTTTGTTCGTTTTCGTCATCGAGAAGGCCATTAAAAATGCTACTAGTTTGCCCATTTAACCGAATTCGTAGCATCAATAATAACGGAGTTGGCAATGGTGCCAACTTAATTCAGAACACCCTGTATATCCCTTAATAGGATGGACATATCTCTCATGAATTTAGCAATACTCGCTAGTCGTTAGTCGCAGCTCCTCTAGTGAGCGAAGCAAGCTCTGTTGTTTGATTAAGGCAGATATCATATTATTATTATAGCCGGTAGCTCAGCGGTTCAGGTCTCTGGCCATGGCACTTCTGGCTCGCACCGGATAGAGGTTCGAGGCCTCAGTACGCGTGAATCTTTTGTCTCAAGTGTCTTTAGGCGACCACAAGCCTTGTGATATGTTATATTAGTTAGTTACACCATTACCATTATACATTATATCATCAGCACGGTTTCATGAGGTCTCTCAAAATTGAAACGACCGCAGTCTGAATTGTACCATAAGGCAAAGACAGTATAAATGAAAAGTAACTTGTGACATCTAATATACATTTTTTTCATCCGTCAGGAATTTACCAGTCAGGCCCTGTCTCCGGAGCCCCAACATATCCGAAGGTCGCGCTGGTGTGTCACTAACCCCAGTAAAATTCCCTTATCATCATTACCATCATTTCAACAGAATGGTTTAGGTGAAGCCTGCGGTTTCAAAGAATAAAAATTCAATCCGTTTTTCCTCCTCTTTTCGGACGATGTTCGTTTCATGACGAAAATCGTCCTACTTTCATGTTCGAGGAGGACGACATCAGGCTTATTGGCTTGTATTTACGTGAGGCTGGGGAATGAGTAGTCTCAATAGATTCGGCACTTCTCATTCTCCACAACGGACTCAATATACCCCGGAGCACGAGGCAACCACGGTGTCTCGTAGATGGTAGGTAGTACAACACTCGTCTTATGCCTGTGGATATAGGCTGAGACCGCATAAGCCGGACAGGCTGGCAGCAAATGCATTATGGTCTCAACTGCCCCACGATACGATCTGCATTTAGTGTCAGAGAACTCTATATTCATAACGCGTCTTCGGTAAACGTGGGTGTTGGAGACACCACCTTGGTAAGCCTTTATGAATCCCTTGGTTTCTGACTTCAGCCCACTTGACCTGAGAAAAGTGAAGGTCAGGTTTCTGGATAAGCCAAGGTCTTTAATGTTTTTGAAGAAGAATCCTTGCATTGGCTTATCCTTATGTAGGTGTGGGAGACTGTAACTCTCCGTAGCTTTGACGTAAGCCTTTTTGCTGAACGAGTTCCAACTCGGTTTCGATGACAGAGTTTGGGTTCGTCCGTTCAGTGTTCAATACGAGACCAAGTTCATCGGCTGCACGGGTTGCTGCCTTGAAAAGAAATGCTCCAATCCCTGCTCTTTCATGATCTCATACCAAGCGGAGAAGGGGATCTGAACTGTTGACTTTACAGGCTCTGATCCAGTAACATTCTGTAATGTCCATGGCCTCCTTGTTGTCTGGGGAAGTACAACCGTCTATCAGACGATTTAGGATGCAAGCTCCTATGAAGATGCCTCATTTTGCGAGTTTTCAAGTCGATCTGTCGCAGCTCTTCCTGATACCATTTTTCATAATTATTATTGATAACAAGCATTGAGGTAGCTCCAAATAGTATTTTCAATTTTCAGATCGATCACATAGTGTTGGGCAAAGGACCTCCTGGGGGTTCGTGGCACCGGATGGACCCGCAAATCCTCACCCTCTCACTAGGCAGCTGGATGTCACTGCCAGGACTACCATTCCACTCTAACGACTCTAGAGAAAAAAGGGCTTACGCTAGTGACGTCGCAAACTACTACGTCGAATACACGGAAAAGATGGAGCTGAGCAAGCATTTCAGAAACGATGTTCAAGTTATGTTTGTGGATCCGCTAGACTCCGAAAACAAATGCCCTTATGTATGCTTGGAAAAGGCGAGGGCGAGGAAGAATAACTGGGTGAAGAAGATCAACAAGGAGATTAAAGAGAGCGTGGAAGCTTGTATCGAACCGGAAAGTGATGAAAACCGAGAAGAATACAGGGCCTGCTTTTTATCAAACGCTATCAACTGTTTGATGTTGAGGGGCAGGCGAAAATTTCGGTGTAAACGTTCAAAGGAGCAACTAGACGGTAATGCCATGAAGATTGTCGATCAAAACCCCTTTCCTTCAAATAGAAAGCACGAAAGGAAGCGTTCAATTAGTTTTTGCTGTGATTCTAGTAATATATGTGATAGTTACAATGGTAAATCTTTCAACGATAGCATTAATATTTATTCACTAAGAAATTCCTGCAGCCTAGATTACAACTCAGTGCCTTTGTCTTATAATTTCCCCTATTGTGATTCTAAATCCAACTGGATTGTTAACGCTGTTGACGGCAAGACTGGCGAGAAGACGTGTTATACTTGTAAATATCTAGTGTTAGCGAATGGCGGAAATGACCTGCCCAACAGGCTGGAAATCTCGAATGGTAGGAAAGACCCTAGTTGGCTGATGTACGATTTGAGGAGTCTGGAGAATAATTTGAATACTTATGTGATGGGCAAGAGGCCTGAAGACATCGATCCTGTTCTGGTGGTCGGTGCTGGACTGAGTGCAGCTGATGCTGTTATAGCGGCAAGAGCGAGGAATGTGCCTGTCATTCACGTTTTCAGAAACAAATCTCCAGATCTCAATAAACAGTTGCCGGAAAATTTGTATCCCGAGTACCACAAAGTGAGTTTTTCAAACATTGAAGGATTATATTCTTAATTTTTTCGTGGTTAGTTGTAATAAGTTGGAATAGTTGTTTTTCTTCAACTTCATATACAGGGTGTTCCAAAACTCAATGTCATCCTTTGTAGAGGTGATAGTCCAGCACACTATATCGAAATATGACCTCAGTAAAATATTGATGGTTTTGAAGATATTGACAATTTAACGATTTTAGTGAAAATCGAAGCCTTTGATCAGTATTTCGACTGCCACAACCACAAAACTTTATATTTCAGATTCGGCTTTTTGTTATTAAACTCTGAATAAACCTTCTACTGATTGCAATCCAAAATGAAATATTTCTATTGGAGGAAAAAACATATTTGCCCAAATCATTAATTAATTGAATTCAATTTTAATATTAATCTAAAACCAAAAAGCTTTGTCTATAAGTTTTTTATAACTTCCGACAATAAAGTATATTTTGACTTTGACTTTGATTTAATTTTATAAGCTTAGTAAGTCTCTTCATACTCTTAACTAAATCTCCACGCTGAACTGATAAGATATTTTTAAAAATTACACTGTTCGAAACTTCAATACACATCGAAAAGATGAGAAAGATAAATACTACTAACACATAACATGACAAGTTAGCGTGATGATTTCATTCACAGTACTATGAGTCTGAGTAAGTTAAAGCTGAATATATATTGTTACGTTTTTGCTAAATAATAATGCCGAGCACACTACTAAACTGTATCAATTCGGTTGTTTGTAGCCTCTTAACAGGGATGATCCATCTTTGCTAGCCGGTATGCGCCCCGAAATGTTGTCTGATTCTAATTTTTCCTGCCGCCAATTTGAGGACTCGCTGGAAGACCTTGTCCCCACATGTGATAGCGAACGTTGTGGGATTCTTACCCTGCAGTCTCTAATAAAATGTCACAATTTTCCACATCGATAGCAAGCCCTATTCTCCTGAGTGCTCATTCCATGTTTCAAAGATTTAATCGCATCCAGAACCTTCTCCAATAAACTGGTAACTGCGCTTGATCGTTGTTCGGGCTCTTCTATTGATAACGCTCGTACTTTCGGACTCAAGGAGTTGAGGGTCGCCTCCACTTCTAAAGATCGTACCAAGGCATCGCTACTCCTCTTGAAGTGTGTCAATCGCAGAGTCCTTTGGATTTCGGCGTCTCTCAGTCCATCTATAAATAACTGCACCGCTAACTGTTCCTTGAAGTCTTCCGGTGCTTCTGGGTAAGCCAGCTGGATTAGGCATCTCTGAGTGCGCGTTTTCATTTGAGCCCGATACAGCTGTTCTCGATGTTGATCGCCATACCGCAACTCTGATGCAGTAATCAGGTCTTTCTATTTATTTTGTTGTTCGATGGGTATCGTCTGCAGCATACCCAAAGCTGGCCCTCTCAAAGCTACTATAAGTGCCGTAGCTTTTTCTTCTTCGCCCCATCCATTAGCCACTGCTGCAGCTTCAAATTGTCCATCAAAAGTAGGTGGTTTTACGGAAATTCCTGATGTGGTAACCCTGTCTCGACGTTCTTGTTTCTTGAGGAGAGCTATCTGGATTTCGATGAGTCCTTTCACCTCCTCTTTCCGGTTTTTCTCTTCTTGTTTTTCCTCCTGGCGTCTTCTTTCCAAATCTGCAAATTGATTATGGATAAATTTCACAATGTCATCCATCGTATCGTACGATGTACTCCTCGTATTCATCATAAATAGTTTATAATTAGTTTCTGTTTTTCACTAATATCCCGCTTCGGACTGTTACGTTTTTGCTAAATAATAATGCCGAGCACAATACTAAACTGTTTATTTTTCTAACTTCACTAAAAACATACAACTACTTCACTGACTAATTAAACACTGAGATCTATACAACAATACAACTAACTAAATATTCCAAACACTTCTATACTTCTTCAAAAACTGCTTATCACTTCTTCATAATCATCTTAATCTTCTTCTTAATCCCAGTCAAATGTCTCGCGTTTATATAGGTACTCAAGTGTAACCAGAATCTTCGCGATGCGACGGTTCGGTTATCCCGAATATTCATTACCGACAATTATCTGCCTTTTTCTAGGAAACCATATCGACGATACGCGTGCGAGTCGATTCAGCGGTGTAGCTAGGGGGATTTTTATCAATCTCGTAACAATATTAACTAGTGAATTGGGTCCGATTTTATAATGAGCTTAAAGTAGTATTTAATTTGAATAGCTGTTAGACTGTGACTACCAAAACTGCGTTGCAATTGGCAGCTTATCACAGTCTGACAACTATTCAAACCAAGAGATATTTTGAGTTCATTAAGAAATTGGCTCTTTGGCAAATATTTTATTTTTTCTCCAAAAGTATGGCACCGATAATTCTATCTTGGATTGTAATCAATAAAAGGGTTATTCAGGATTGCATAACAGAAATTTTAATTTGAAATATAAAGTTGTTTTCTTGTGGCACTCGAAATACTGATCAACGGTGTCGATTTTTACGAAATTCATAAAAGGGCTAATACCTCCAATATTATAAATATTTTACTGGGGTCATATTTTGATATTCTGGTCAGCCATGAGCTGTAAGCTGGACTATCACCCCTCCAAAGATAAATATTGCTATTGGATCAATAAACTATGATATTGGATTGATAATCAACAATGATATGTTGTTAAGAGAAGAATTCAATGTAGTTCAATAAAAAAAAAACAAAATAATAGAAGCAAAAGTTTCACCTGTATGCAAAGTGTTTTAAGGTACTGACATTTTTCGTTATAGTTCAAATCACATATTAACTGTTTCTCAATAGAAATTATACGAAGACGATACTGGATTGATAGAGAGAGCGATAGAGAAAGAGAGAGAAAGCACGCGTGAGAGAGATAATAGTGATATGATACACTGAAAGTTTAAATGTAGTAAAATTACATAATCACACAGCACACACAATTATACGAAATTGACATATAAAGTACATAACTGATAAGTAGTTGTTTTATGCAACTTTGTTACATAAAACTTACATCAATGTTATCTAGAAATGTAGAAATGCTCGCTCCTTTTAACAGAACTTTTTTTGTCACTATGTACCACCCAGTGTTAAGTACATATCATTTACCTCACTGTTATGTACGAACTTCCCCTACAAATACTTGGGTTTATATAACTTTTATGTAACTACTTTATATACATTTTATAATTATAATCTCTCAACACTACTTTTATATAGTGAGTACCTGTTCATGAACCCTAAATATAATATAATAATGTAAATATGATAGTGCCATAAATGTTTCTATAATTTGAGTCGTATAGAATCAAAACTCTGTATTTACCAAAACCAAAAAAAATGAGTTAACTATTGCATATAATAGAACAGAGGTACGGGCACGGGTAGAAAAAATAAGTTGGAATCGAAACTCTGTATTTAAAACAATATTTGGCATCAAAATTTGGTATTTTCTCTTTAACCAATAACAGTGTACCTATTACATCACGTGACGAATCCCGTGTCATTTCATCCGCTGTTTCTAATCATTACGGGCGTATTTAGGAATAATTTGACAATAATAGTGAGTAGTTTTCGTTTTGGATACTCCTATTACTCCTATTACTAAATATTCAAAGATAATGAGACTTGGAGAAGATTGGAGAATATTTTGATTGGAAATCAACCTGCAAGAATGTTATAAAAAAACATGTCAATTGCATTTTCCATTCAATGCTTCAAAAAGATTTATTTTCGAAAGAGACCATAAGCATACAGTTACAGTGAGGGGAGAAACATTTTATACATCTGATTTGGGAGTTGGAAACTCAATAGTGAAAAAAGGGAAATGACTCTCTTCATTAAAACCAGATATGACAGAAATTCGTAACTCATTGAGAGGAAATAAATCTACTATCAATAAATTACTTCAAAATCACTTCGGAGAAGAGTGGCGCAATAATCCAGACCTTTAGTTTTATTCTGTTATTTTCAATCCAAGCACAAATCCAGAAGTTACCAATGAAGAAGACGAAAATTTATACCAAGAAGAGGATGAGGAGCAACTAAGAATATAAGTTTAAAATACTTTTTTCCAATTTTTAATGTGGATTTCAGTTTTTTACTTATGAATGTTTAACAAACATGAAATCAAATTTTTTGTTCAGTTCGGATTACCTATTATTTAAATTTTTCATAATTCAATAAAATATTAAAATATTTCAATATAATATGAAATACTAATTTTCATCACGGTCCTGTCCCAATATGACGTCCATTACACTTGATGGTAACAGAACTCTGCATTTTCAAGAGTTAGTTTCAAAAGTCTGTATTATTGCATGTTTCATTTTCAAAACTCTGTATTTTTAAGCAACTTTCTTAAATAAAAAAATATGGAATAAAATTTTAACAAAAATCGAGGTGGATTTCTTTGAAACATTCACATAAGTACCGCAGGAAAAAAATGGTGTAATACCGCTGATCAGATATAAAATGACAGTTTTTCGCGGTTTTCTCCAAATGACTTTCGAGACAAATACCCAGTTTTGATTTTATACGACTCATTTAATTTTTGCTCTTTGATAAAGCTTGTTTGTCTACAGTTTATTTTTCAAAAGGTGCACCCATAGAACATTTATTACTGCAGCATATACCTTTTTTTTTAAGCACTTGAAAATCTCCCAAAAATAGACTCATTTACTCACGATTGTTTGGGAAGCACTGGTTTCATTCATCAGTTCCTAGGGCGCCTATCTTCTAGTTTTGTGTTTATTACTCGTGTTTCCGCACCAGTTGTCAGTTTATTATTATTTCATTAACCTTGCCAGTTATTACACTGAACTTCGAAGTGAACCGAAATGAAAACACTGAATTGAATCAAAATGAGAGCAATGAGGCATTCTCATTTCATAACATGGAATTAGAAAGTAACTGGATATAAACGGATTTTGATTTCACAACAGGTGTTCGAAATGACCGCCACCACTTTATATGTAGAGTCTCGCACGACGAAGTAACGAGTCACAAGCACGCTGAAAACTACCCTGTTGTCGCATCTGTTGAAAGGCGTTGTTATTTTATCTAGGTTCCAACTACCTACCTAATTGCTTTTCGTCTATTATCCGATTGACATATCGAGTTCTTGGAAGAGTACCGCGATTGAAAATAACGTGTTCGTAATAACTAACAACACTGACATTTTCCATAGTGGTGAGTCCAATAGGGATTGTAGGAATTTCGAAAAACAAGCATGTAGGTAAAAAAATATGAATGCAGTCGAATACCGAAACACGACAAGAATCTAGGTACCTACTTTCATAAAACGTATGGATTCGTCAAACGATTTAACCAAAATTCATCTTTGATCTTTGATATGCACGTAAAATAGTCACAAATATCCTATTGAATGCAAGAAGCGATATGATCGAAGAATACCACGATAAAGAGTAGACGACAGACTCTAAATCGATTAGTTCGCGAGCTTTGCCCTTATGGGAACTGTTCGAAGAAAGAATATCGTTTACTTCATCATACCATCTTTCAACATTTAACGTCGGAAATATTGTCAAAGTTGTTTATTACGCGCCGGCCTTTTTTTGTCACCGCCTCGGTTACATCTAGAACCGTTGATCTCTGGCCAGAGGTTCCCAAAAGTTTGCCAGAGTTTTCCGAAAACTTCAAAGTTTAATATTTTCCAAAATAACGTTTTTTCGAGAAAAATGCATTCCTTCATTCAGCTTTAATTTTTCGTTTTCTATTACCCATTAATTATTGCATCAATTTCGGAAACACCCTGTATGTATATGCATCCATTCGTATATTTTCTATCAACAACACATATTATTTTGTCATTTGTAGATTAGTATAATGATAAATTTGATAATTTCAGGTGCACCAGATGATGATAGACTCGGACTCGACCTACCCTCTATACACCGCCTATCCGGAATACAACCTCACCGACCTCAACGATAAATCGCGTACGATAACTCTCACATCAAAAGAGGGCGCTCGAGTCGAGCACAACGTTTCCTTCGCGGTGGTGCTGGTCGGTTCGAGACCGGACTTATCATTCCTGCCTCCGGATTTGAAACTGCCTATCCGGAAGGATCTGCCTGTGGACTGCAAGACGAATCCAGTCGATATAAACAGGACGACTCACAGCGTAAACGGTTACGAAAATTTATTCGTGATTGGGCCGCTCGCGGGGGATAATTTCGTCAGGTTTTTGCCGGGGGGCGCTTTGGCGGTCGTTTCCGAGCTGTACAGGAGGAATAATTACAGCTGACTGCAGCAATGAGTTTGTTACTTTTTTATGACGCGACATCTTAAGGTATTCGAGCACTGAATCGACGATACATTTGACAAGCACAAGATTTGAGGACTTAGGGATGGTTTGAGAAAACATTGCTATTTTGAAGAAAATAAATTAATTTTATATATTTGAAGGCTTAATTTTCATCTTGCTTGAGTTAGATGTTCATCGGAGAAATTATGAGCATTTTATTTGCTTGGATTCATGAATGATTTAGATCACCGAATTTGAATCTGATCTTGATCATAAAAATATTCTGTTTCAAGAGAATTTACGGATGTGTTAAAATAGTTCCCAATCGTCGATTCTGTAGTAGAGGAGAATCACTAAAAGATTACAAAGCAGGAGATTTTTCTGCACCCATGTACTTCAAGGGTGGTCTAGTTACCATTCACAGTTGATTTTCCCGCAATATTTAGTAGGTAGAGTATGCAATAGGTGTTGAATTTTTTTCAAATCTAATTAATATCAGTTCACAACAGAAAAAGCTGATGCGCCACCAAAAATCAACTAATCGCCCAGGAACGCCATGCCAAATAATAATAGTATTATTTGGCATTGTTATTTTCTCTTGTACTCCCGTGAATGACGGTTTTTTGATGAATGCGATTTTATAATGAAATGCAGTTGATGAAAATATAAAAAAATAACTCGAAAATGACCAAAGATTTCAGTCAAACTATATATTTTGAGAACCACTGTCCACCTGGCTAATTATCTTCTTGGAGGTCAATTGACGTATTGAAACAAACGAAACTCAAATGTGTGATGACTGACTCATGGTTTTTTAAATGAACTGAATTGAGTAGTAGAGTAAATAATAACTTATAGAGTAGATACTTATAGATACAAAAGCGTAAAAGGTCCACAAATATTTTTAAAATATCGTTCCGCTCCGCCACTCAGAATTAGCCTAATTCCGACTTTGCAACCCGGAATTAATGTAATTCCGACTTTACTACTCGGAATTAGTATGTCGGAGTTATACTTGGAATTAATGTAACTTCGACTTCACAACTCGGAATTAGTCTAATTCTATCTTCACAACGAAGAATAATACTAATTTCGACTTTACAACTCGGAATTAGTAATATTCAGACTTCGTAAATTCGAATTAGTGTAATAATTGCGATTCCACGTGTTGGCATTGGAATTATAGTGGAAGTGAAAAGAAGGCTGAAAGAATTGAACCTATTTAGATGAAGGAAATTCAATATGTACCAATTTGAATATACTGGAGTTTCATCCTGACTCCAAACCTTTATTTTTACACTTCGACACGTATTTCAGTCACCAAGTGACCATCTTCCAGAGGGAAAATATAATCTCAATTTATATTTTCAATTCAGTTGTTTCCAGACAAATACTTCCGAGATAATAGCGCATGCACTAACGGAATGTATTTCTGCAATTACTAGTTCGATGAATTAAATTTATTTGTACATTCTTGTGATGAATAAACTGCTTCTGATTCATCTCCTCACATTTGTAGACGTGAAACGGGACACTTTATACAATACAAATTTTTATTCAGTCAACAAAATCTTGATATACAGAAGAATATACATAGTTTCGTTAGTTTTTATCAGTTTTTAGTCAAAGCTTCATTTAAATATTATAAGTAGTCAAATGTGATGGGAATTTGATTAAAAAGTATCTATTAAATCCGTTTTTTAACAAACTACCTTAAAGTGTTATTTTTATCGGTTTGTTTTAAATTGTGAGAAGCAGAAAAATGGAAATGGCGTCACTTTAAAGCAATTTCATGAAACTACTTGAATTCATGTATTAATCAGCCAAATGACCACGATCAAGACTATACTGGATTTACGTGCACTGCATGTTTCTTTTTATTCATTCTTTTTTGTTACCTTTTAATTTCGAGTTGTAAAGTCGGATTTATACTAATCCCAAGTTTTTAAATACGAATTATATTCATTTGGAGTTGTGAAGTAGCTATTATACTAATATCCAGTTGTGAAGTCGGATTTATTTTGACTTTTGAAGTTCGAATTATTTCAATTCCAAGTTGTGAAGTAGATTTGTACTAATTCCGAGTTGTGAAGTCGAAATTAGGTCAATTCCGAGTTATAACATCGGAATTGGACTAATTCCAAGTTGACAAGTCGTTATTATACTAGTTATTCCGAGTTGTGAAGTCGAATGTATGCTAATTCCGAGTTGTGAAGTCAGAATTATACCAATTTCGTGTTGTGAAGTCGGAATTAGGTCAATTCCGAGTTATGATATCGGAATTAGTCTAATTCCAAGTTATAGAGTCGTTATTATACTAATTCCGAGTTGTGAAGTCAGAATTATACCAATTCCTGTTCTGAAGTCGGATTAGGTCAATTGCGAGTTGTGATATCTGAATTATGCTAATTTCGAGTTGTAACTCGAATTTATACTAATTCCGAGATGCGAAGTCGGAATTATACTGATTCGGAGTTGTGAAGTCGGTTTTATAATAGGTCCGATTTGTGAAGACGGAATTCGGTTAATTTCGGGGTTGTGATGTCGGAATTAGACTAATTCCGAATTGTAAAGTCGGCTTTTGGCTAATTATATTTTTAATTCTTTCTGCCCCTTTTACGCTTTCGTATAGAGGTACTTATATCCGAACTCTATAGATTCAAAATACTTCATATCGCTTCACAAACTGCTAGTATCAAATAATCATTTTAAAGGCTAGTAACAAAAGACTGATACACTAGATATATTTGATCGACCGTATGATGTAAAGAGGCATGATACATTACTCATTGATTCAGTTGACAGCCAAGGTATAAAAATACAGGAGAATTATCCCAACACCAAACTGCTAATTTTAGTCTCAGCGTCCTTGAATAATTTAAATCGTATTAAAATTAATCACTCCAGACCATATTCAACTCTTCACTTCCAAATCACGATGAACTTTTACATAGAATAAAAAGTTTTTGAACAGCTATTGACGGAAACTCATTTTTCAACCAAAGTTATGGATTTGGATTGATGTTTGTGTCCAATAATTATGATGATACCCCATTCTTGATATACCATCAAAGCATTATACCTCAGAGCTACCTTACCATGAAACATATAAAGATGACCAATCAAACTCAAAGTACTTCTCAACGACCTGAGAAGAAAATTTGAGAAAAATCTCCTGCTTCACGGTTTTCCCCAATACTACTAATATTCAAATATTTTTTATCGTTTCATACATATTATCTCAAATTCAAAATGCGATGGAATGTTTCATGCTAAATTCGATTCGACAACCTAAATAACTTGTGAATAGACTCTGAATTCTCAAATTTTACATTTCTCAAAATACTGTTACACCTCAGTAAAAAGTCCTGTTTCTAAAAAGAGAACTGTATTGTTCTTTGTAAACTGAAAGATTCACTAAAAGTTTTTTTAGGTGACCAACAAATTCAATGTCAAATCAAAGTTCAACAATATTTTCTCCTGTGTCTTTCAGAGAGGGTTCATTCCATGAAAAATTATTTTCTTGGCTAGCACCCAGTCTTTCTGGTTCTATAAACAGGGCATTGTTTCATAAGTGAAATTGCTGACCAGAGTATGAGATAATTGAAATAGTGGAAATAATATTCATATTTTCGAAACAGAATAAAAGACGATACGAAACCTGTATTCAAGTTGATATGTTTCGTCAGCAAAGACAATAAATTTACCAGATATTTGGGAGTTCAGCGGTATGTCATTTATGAGTAATGAGAATATAATGGGTCGAAAATGGAATCACATAGAGTGGTTGTTAATTTGGATGCATTCAGTTTGAAATATATTATCAACCCTTCAACAAATTGAGTTCAAAACTTTCTACATCTTGAGTGTTATTCAGACAACAATTTTTCGAACGAAAAAGGCAACTGTTACTACTTCTTAAATATTGATATTTTATGGCAGAAAAAACAATGCAATTTTGAGAGTGCATAAATCAAAATTTCAAATTATCCTTTATAGATTTGAACCCGTTTGAAACAAGAAGTAAATTGTTTAATTTTGAATTTATTTTTCCAATCTTGAAATTCACCCAGTTCCTTAAATATATCATTTCTTAGGGGTGCTGTTGTGCATGTAATGTGTATGTACCACATACTTGTTCTGTGGTAGTTTTTGCGTTCAACCCAAATTTATAATCATTGGTGAATTCTTCCTTCTGAATCTGAAGTGATAGTTTTCAATTGTATACAACTAGAGGCTAATAAAAATTTAGTGTTGATTAGTTTTATTTATAGCCGTTTCTTAGACTTATTTTAATTGTTGATCTTTAGAAAATTTTAATTTTTAACTTTGTTATACATAAAAAATATATTTTATTAAGAAAATGAGAGCACATTTATAAGTTATCTTAATAAATGAATGTCCTATATATTTTGTTATTATTTATTGCTGTCCCATTTACTTATATCCACGTTCAATAGTATTTGAAACAAGTGAGAAATGGTTTCTTCTCTATCCAGAGCTTTAACTTTTCATGTGAATCTCTGAATTTTTTGGTATTAATTTTGAATCACACAATTTTATAGTTATTCAATCAACTAGTTTATTAATGAGGGCGATTAATGATCGATATATTTTAACGCGTAAACGAAGCGAGCGCGTTAATGTTCGATATCATTAATATTCGAGTTGATTACAATATTTCTCCGTCGATCTCACTCTCGTCGAAATAGGGAAATTCGAATCAATTGAGGAACTCAATGCAGCCTCGAGACAACTTCAAAATGCTATAACAAAAGCATATGAATTCAGCTGTCCTGAAAAACAAAAGGCAACTACTAGAGACGTGCCCTGGTGGAATAAGAAACTAGCAAAACTTCGAAAAAAGTCAAAATACTTTTCAATAGCGCTAAGGGTCTGGGATACTCAAAAGTCCACAAAACAGCTCTTTCTGATTACAATAAGGAACTCAGAAAATCTAAAACGAGAACATGGTGACAAATGTGCGAGGGGATTACCGAACTGGCCCCACCACAACGAATTAAATGGATACAAGCAATGCTGAAGAAAAGGAGGAAGAGACAATCAGGAAAAAGGTTGCTCCCAAGGGGGAGTTCTATCGCCTTTACTATGGTCACTGGTTTTCGACGACCTGCTAGTAAAGCTACACGAATCTGGTTTCACGAGTCAAGGTTATGCCGAAGACTTAGTCGTCACCATTAGGGGCAAACATGAGGGAGTGATCTCCGACCGCATGCAATTAGCCCTAAACACAATCAGAAGCTGGTGCGCTGAGGAAGGACTCAACGTCAATCCTAGCAAAACAGTGCTGGTTCCATTCACCAACCCTACTCTGAATGGAACCCAGCTAACATTTTCCAAAGAGGTGAAATATTTGGGAGTTAAAATAAACCAAAAACTGAGTTGGAACAGCCAATTCTTTCCAAATCTATAGCGGCAAGCTGGACATGCCGCAAAGTCTTTGGTAAGACATGGGATCTGAAACCAAAAATTATTTATTGGTCATACCAAACAATCATTAAATCCATGGTCACCTACGCCTCACTGTTATGGTGGCCAAAAATTCAACAATTTTTGGCAGAGTCGAGCTGCAGAAAGTGCAGCGGCTAGCCTCTCTGGGAATCACAGGAGCAATATTTACGTGCCCTACTGCAGCCTTAAAGGCAATGCTAAACCTTCCGCCATTGAACATATGTGTAATGAAAGAAGCAGCAAATAGTGCCTTCAGACTGAGCCAGACTAAAAACTTGAAAGCAGGAGATCTGATCGAACAACTAAAGATTCTGAAACAAATCTACTCTGAAGCCATGTCTAAACCGACAGATATCATGCCGATCAGGTACGACTTCGAAGTGCAGTTTGAATTGGTCATAAACAACCACCAGGTTTGCACAGAGACAAACCTCAATTGGCAACGGATGACTCAGTGTGGTACACAGATGGATCCAAGATGGATGAAGGGGTTGGAGTGTTACAGGGCTAAATTGCACGCTCTCAAAAACCCCAACAATCTTCCAAGCAGAAGTTTATGCTTTAGAAATCTGTGCCCAAGAATGCCTTGAAAGGGGCGCCCGAAGGGCAGAAATCTTTACACCATCAGATAGCCAAGCAGCATTAAAATCTCTGAAGTCACACACTTTTGTGAGTATAAGCTGACTTGGGATTGTAAATAAACCCTGAGACAACTGGCAGTAAACAATCAGGTAATCCTGATGTAGGTGCCAGTTCACAGGGGCATCAAAGGCAACGAGGAAGCAGACTGCCTTGCCAAAGAAAGGGCAAACACATATGAGCTTACTTTCTAAATCATCCGCTTTCCATGGTGAAGCCTCAGTCACAATGGAAGTTTTATGTTTTGCGATTCAGGTTATCACTTCTGGAAAAATAACGGAATGCAAAATAGAATTGAAAAATAAAGCTCGAATTTAACCAACTGTTTGTGGAAAGTGATCAGAATAATAATGGCAATGAGAGTTCCGTCTTGAAAGGCAATCTAAAATTAGAAACTAATTTAAACTAAAAACATAAAACTTCCATTGTGTTTCAGCCAACAAACAGGTAGGCAGTGGACTTTTGAATAATTACCTCTCCCCATATCGACGCCTTCGTCTTGGGGAAGATATTCCGAGCCAGCAAAGCGCTTGGGTAAGTTCCAAAGGCTTGGAAGTCAGCGAGAGTGGTCTTTATCTCCAAGGTTGAAAAAAGAGACTACATAATAGCAAAGTCCTTCATACCTTCCCGCTTAAAACGCTGGGAAAGGTTGAGCCCCTTTCACAGAAATCAACATGCATACAAAAGAGGAAGGTCGACAGAATCGACCCTTCACATTGTAGTGCGAAGAATTGCAGGACATTGAGTTTCAGAGGTAAAGTTAGGAGTGTTCTTCGATGTGGAAGGCGCGTTTGACAATGCGAAAACAGCGACCATACAGGCAGCACTGATGACCAGATGAACGACTCACTCGATGGTCAGCTAAGTTGTATCGTCGCTAACGAAGAGGAAGGTCAAGGTATCCCGGGGCGACCTCAGACTGGATGCTGAGGTGTGAGGGGGCTGCCCTCAGGGAAGCTGCCTCTCTTCCCATCTCTGGTGCTAAGTCATAGATCTTGGGTAAACTCACAGATGAAGGTTTCGAGGCACAAGTATACGCGGACGATGGAGTTGTCCTAGTCAGCGGACGATTCATCGGAGTCTTCTGCGACCGCATGCAGGCAGCCTGCAGAATAATCGAAAGATGGTGCAGTGGAACAGGACTCTCAGAGTATCCGACGAATACAGAGATGATCATGTTCACCAAACGAAGGAACAATACGAGTTCAGGCCACCTACCATGTTTGGCAAAGAGATGGAGCCTAAGGTGTTCCTGGACCTTAAACTTTCATGGACGCAACATGTGAATAGAATTATACAAAAGTCGGTAGCAATCCTATGGCAACTGAGGAGAATTGTAGGAAGTAATTGGGGTACTAACCCAAGGATTATGCGCTGGCTGTACACGGCAGTCGTAAGACCAAAGGTCCAGTTTGGGTCAGCTGTGTAGTGGCCAGGCGTAAAGGTCAGCACACTAAGCTGAAGGCTATGTAAGGTGCGGAGGTTGGCCAGTTTAATAATAACGATTGCAATGAGAACGACTCCAATGCAGTGTTGAAGGTACTGCTGAGACTGCCGACGCTTCCGGGTTGAATCGAGAAGGAGGCAATGACACTTCATTTGAGGATGTGGGACTCGGGAGTCTGGGTAAACGAAGGAGCGATGATAGGTCATGCGGAAATCGTGAAGTGGGCGGAACAGAAAATTTCTATTTCCGCCCTAACAGTGAAAGCCCACAAGATAGACTGCGATGGAATGGAAAGTTTGCTCTCACTATTCCGGTCACATAGGGTTGCGCGGAAACGAGGTGGTAGACGAACTTGCTAGAATCGGTTCCGCAACGCTGTTTTGTGGGCCAAACCTCTTCAGCCCTTGACGATTGGGCGGAAGAAGAGCTGAACAAACTTTGAAAATACTGGCTGCAGGCAGTTGAAAGACTTTGTGGCCAGCTCCACCAAGTCAAGGACGGCATGGCTCTTAGGCAGAAACCGCCAAGCACTACGCCTCCTTATAGGAATACTAATAGGGAATAACAAGTTAGACAGACACCTACACTAATTGATATAGACGACAACCCCACTTACCGAGGCGTACGAGTGGCTGAGTTTTGAAATCTTTCGAGTGAAAAACTCCAACAAGAGGAACTTACCGACCTGGAATGGACGGACATACTGACCTTCATCAGGAGGTCACGAAGGTTTAAGAAGGAAGCCTAGGAGGAAGATTGTAGATTTGTAGAGGACTGGGTATGGCAAAAAGGATCCATGTGGGCCTACTTGTCTGGCTGCGATAGCGGTCCTTCCCCCAAATTACTACTACTACTGTGGCCCTGATGAATTCCCGGCAGTATTTTCCAAATCCTATAAGGAATATGCCCAGTTAAACCTCTTCATATACTATTGAACAGGTGTCTTCGTGAAGGTACATATCTCAAAGTCTGGAAAATCACTCAAGTAGGTAATACATAAATCTGGAGACATCAGTGATGCAGCAAACTATACGGTAAATATTCGAATGCATAATTTGAACGGAAATGTTCTTATAAAAAACGTTCTTCACTAACAAACTCGGTGCAAACTTGAGTGGCGTAGATAAATGCTTCTATCACTCCAATATCTCATGATATGGCGATGTGAAAATTTTCTCTCCGATTTAGTAGTCTCCATTCACTGAACACTAAGAAATGTAGTCAAATATTTTTCTCTCGTAGCCCAAATTCACACGTTCTTTCGCTCAGGATTCACAATGACAAACCCATTTTCGACGAGATATACATTCTAAATTGCTGATACGTTCTGGTTTTTTTCAATAAACTTACCCGCAGAAATGAATGATAAGTTAAGCAAAGAAAAAAAATAGAGCTTGTTATAATTGTTGATGAAAATTATCGGACGAACAGCATCCCAACAAATATGGTTAACTACTGGAAAATAATTTCAAAAAACCTAATAACCCTTGAAAAAACTATAACGAGCGTCAATTGCAGGAAATGCAAACTGTTGTCAAGAATCCAAGAACTTCTTTTCAAGAATTTGGCCAACAGATCATGATATCCCCATAATTTCATAATTAGCTAGTTTGGAAAAATGCATTTTTTTATGACACTGAAAATCACTCAGTAGGTATATCTGATAGGGGCTAAACAGGTTTCAAGGCGAAATTGATAAAATTATTTGTTTTAAAAAATCACAAATGATTTCTTTCCATTTGTTGCGTACTTCTTGAGTCACTGCATATTATTTATAATTTGTGGAAAATAGAAGTTTTACAAAAAATCACCCTCAAACAGTGGGGGTGTAATAATATAAACGGAAAGGGTGCACGCACCATTTAACATTGAATTCGTTACCTAGTTACAACCCACTGTTAAGTTCCTCGATCGTTTGAATTGTTTAAGAACTTCAAATATATTCTTTGGTTGTGAAATCACGTTTTGTGGCAAAGTTTGGTTATTTGACATTTGAAAATACTTCAAATTAGTGAAGGCTATTTTCCATTCCGAACATAACGAAAAAGTGAATCCGGTCTATCTACTTTCGAAGAAATGAACAGTAAACTTGAAGACATAAACGGTTAATTTCATGCAAGAAATCGTGCTTATCGTTGAAAAATGTCGATGCAAATCGAATATTTCTGTTATGGAGTATTGGATGTTACTGTTTGAGCGAGTCTAACAACTAAACAAGGTGAGTTATTTTTTTCGTTACAAAAATAGAATGGTTGCAGGCAGGGGTACAAATGATATTTTAGTTCTATTTAAGCAATTATTCACGGACTCCTCCAGTGATAGGTTATTTTAAGTATGAGATATCCAGAATGCCATGAATATCTTCAACTTTTCGAAACTCTCTATCATACTCATTTAAGTAAATTTGAAACGAGAGGCTCTGTCGCGTTCAGAGTTACGGAGATAATAGGATGTTAAAAGATAAAGGGGGTTGTGAAATTGAAAAAACGAGTTATTTGGCAAGTCTTCAGGTTTCTGATCCATTCACATATCCGTGGAATTATACAGGGTGGCTAAAATGATTTCTCAACTCAGTTTTATTTGGAATGGAACAATCGGTGCAATTTTTTTATAATAGATAATAATAAGATTGGAACACATTGACTTATTAAAGTTTAAAATTTTCTGTTATGTTATTCCTTTTTCACGGACACACATGCCTTTGCTCCATAAAAATAGCATGAGAATAATACAGAAATCCTTCGTTAGTTATAATTTTAATAAATTTTTAGTGTTGAATGTCACGGAAGAAGATCTCGTTGATATAATTTTTGGTTTGGTAGTGGTTTGGTTTGGTAGTAATCGATCCCATGTGTTTTCATGGTACAAAGCAATGTGTGTCATAGAAAAGGGGTAGTAGTAATTTGGCGGGAAGGCCGCTATCGCAGCCTGGCAAGTAGGCCCACATGGTCCTTTTTTGCCATAGAAAAGGAGTAATTAAACATGTCGAAGTGAAAAAAAAATCGGAAACGGCTAGAAATAACAATAGGGATATTAATACATCAAAATTCATGTCCCTATCCGACTTGAGTATGATTTAAGGATTTTAGGATGGATCAGAAATATCGCTACCTGTCAAATGATATTATAGTTATTTTCTTTCAAATCTCGTAATCGTGACGACAGTGATTCTTTTCGACATGCATCTACAGATGCATATCATTACGTTCAAGTGGATGGAAGACAGTCATTAATATTGGATGGGTAGATGGAGGTTATTAAAATGCCTGAAAGAAAGCACTTCACTGTCACCATTTTCTATAATGAAAGAATTTGTTCGTTTTCAACAAAAGCGTTTTTTCAATATTGTCACTCTAACCAAATAACATTTTTCGGAAAACTTCAACATTGTGTGGAGATCTGAAAACGTCATAGACTACTTTGGTAGACGGTTGTGGAAAAAAACTCTTGTAGAAGATAAATATAGGATTAAAAAACTAGCAGTCGGAAGATTGTTTTTGAATTTTAGTCAATCATAATGAGGCTGAGACTTGGGCCTTCGGTCCAAAACTGGCCTCGCACCCTGCGGCCTCCCGAGTTTTGCTCGGTAGCTCGCCTGTCTCAATCCGGGCCTGCTTCACACTGAAGTCAGTAGGGTAGGGTGGGAAGATCGAACGCTTCAGGCTTCAGGATTCAATGTCACTGCTTCAGATGAACTGATTAACGATATATGGAATATAATCGATAATGAAAATATTCCCGCAATGGAACAAATTGCTTCTTTAAAAGGTTATTCGAATCATACAGCCGGTTTAGGGCTGGGTCGGAACCCAAAGGGAGCTCCACACTACCGTGCAAGATCATCACAAGCAGGGTGAATCTCCATTAACTGCTCACGATAATAAAAATGTTTAATGAGAGAAATTTAAGGAAAAAGAAATATTGATTAATTTAATAATTCGGTGTTGTTTGTATATCCTCAACTCTTTTTTATGTCAATTTCAGCTGCTCATTTTTTTATTTTTTTTTATCCAGTTAGAAATATTCTAGTTTGACCCTGTCGCGTGCTGGTGTGATTTACACCAATAGTCACTTCCCACGTCCGTGAGGTGAGTTAATACCAGAGTTTCATCGAGACGAGAATTCTCGTCTCGAAGGCATTTTCTCGTCTCGATTCGAGACTCGAAATTTCGGGAGTCTTGAAAACAAAAACTGAATGTTATTAAAAATGCTATGTATAGGTTATAACGTATAACACAAGACCAAGGCTGCACCAAAATATAGGGTATTAACATTTTTCTATAAAAAAATCACGTTTTTTTTCTGGAAGATAGCCGTTTCGAATCCCAGCCAACACAGATACATCCCTAAGATATTGCTGCGATGTCACTTCGTGATCTGCGACTCGCATCGTTACGTCGCACAGACGTCCTAGCGACTCACTTCTGTCACACTCATGATGCATGCTGGCGACCTCTATGCGATGTAGTTCTGAGACGTCTTTGCTGTGTAGTTCTGAGACACCTCAAAGATGCCTCTGTTACATCCCTGATACATTATCAAAAAATTGTTTAATTTTTTTTTTAACAATTTGAACAATTTTTAGATAATGTATCAGGGATGTAACAGAGCGACATAGCAGCGACTTCTTCACTATTATATTTAAGAGACGTCAACTTCTATGTCATATTCCAGACAGAAACAACAAATATAAACAGAAAATATATTTCCAATACAAAAAAAAATTAATATAACAAAAATATAAATAGGTAAAAGAAATTCTTCAAAAAATTAAAACATTCTTCGATCAATGCATCGATACAAAGAACAAAGAACTAGAACTAAATATTGTTATACAATACAGTAACAACCGGTCACGCAGTCGCCTCCCGCTTTCAGGTTGGCCAGCATTGAATACGATTTGTGTTGCCAACTTCTTGCCAACTTACCGCGTTACTTCAAAATAAACATTTAACACAAATTGAGGATTCGCCTTTCACAGGGATGTCGCAGTGTGATATCGCAGTCATGACAACAATATGACATCGCAGAGATATCTATATTCGTCTATTATTGATTTTGATATCTAAGGGATGTCGCGGTGTAATATCGCAGGAATGTCAACGATATGATATCACAAGGACATCTAAATCCCATTTTTGACGATATTGACATCCTTGAGATGTGGATGTTTGCCCAATGTTGACTGGGATCCATCGACCATCGATAAATATATTATGGATGCCCATCTCAAGTCCAACAATACGTGCAATATAGTATTTGTAAAAAAAAAAAAAAGGTTAAACACTGATTATGTTATATTAATATGAATTTATGATTGCTTTGGATATCTTATAACTATCTTCTGAAAGATATCCATTACAAATCCTCGATGGATATCTTAATATGGATGTCTGTTTCAAATCCGGGGATATTCCGACCAGAATTGGACATGAAACGGATATCCATAAGATATTAAGTATTATCTGGGGAGCAGATATGCAAATTCAGATATACACTTTTTTAATTTCGTTCTGTTCAAACTCGGTCCCGAAACATTAGTCCCATGTTGTCTGTCTCTCAATATCATTATTATCAACATTTTTATTCCCTGCAGACTTATGAACTTTTGTTTGGCCGGGCCGCGTGAATTTGCGCCTGCTGCCCCTCTTTTTTGCCTGTATGATTCTCTGCCAAGCAGCAAGATTAAGAGTGCACTCACTTAATGAAAATCAAATATTTCTATAACGGTCATGCCCATATAGTTCCAACCAGCCAATTTGGATTGCGGGTCATCAGACGATAATGGTACAGATACCTCTGTAATAGCACATGGCTTCTTAACATTCATTTATTAGCGCACCAACCCAACGGAAGTGACGTAATCCTGCGAGTTCAGCCAGGCATATAAATCGATGAACCTTCAGACACGAGCTTTTTGTTGGATTCTTTCAAGTCTCACGAAAGAATTCATGCTAGAGGGCAACGTCTTTTCTGCCAACGTGAATTTGTGAAACAATAAAATTATTTCAAAACTGTTTTTTCCGTTAACCAGCTGTTACGAACGACAGCCCTCAGAAGTCGAAACTGTGCGAGCTAAGGATTAACAGGGTTATTATGTATTTCTTTCAATCTCTTTTTTTCATATCTGACAAGATCATACATAAATACAGGGAGATACATAACACTCTCCCCCTCCTTATAATATCAAACTAAACAGTTAAAAAAATCACAAATCTAAACGTTCTGGTGCTCTTCGAATACGATTCGATCTTCTTAAAACAAAAGGCCTTGGTGGCGATTCTGTTGTTTCAGGTATCGATTCCCTATCAGTTGAAGACGGTTTGGATATCAGCGATTCTGCTGAGCGCCATAGCCAAGGTGGTGGATAGAATCTTACTGAAAAGATTTGTGAGCCTGGAAGAGAGGCTCAAGTTCATCCCGGCGGACCAGTTCGGGTTCCGAAAGGGACACTCAACCACCTCCCAGGTAGCCCGAATTGTCCACGAGGTGAGGGAGGGCTTCCAACTAGGCCACAATACAGTCATGGTCCTGCTGGACATCCAGAAAGCCTTTGATACCGTCTGGATAGAGGGATTAGTCATGAAGATGCTAAGAGCAGGCATGCCGGAGTGTATGGTGAAAATCCTAGTCTCATATCTAGTTAATAGGGCTTTCAGGGCTAAAGTAAACAACGCCAGCTCAGCAGTGAAGGTAGCCGGAGCAGGAGTGCCTCAGGGATCGAGCTTGTCCCCACTTTTGTATTCGCTATATACGCACGACTTTCCAATGCACGGAAACACGAGCACGGCTGACTATGCCGATGACACGGCAATATACGCCAAGTCGTTCTACAGCGCGACAGCCACGACCCTGGTGGAAACGTATTTGGAGACGTGCCGTACCTAGCGAAGAACAAAATAGTGCTGAGTCCTGACAAAACAGAACTCATAAATTTCACAAAGAAAAGAACCAATGTTGAAATCTTTGGGGATTTAGGGTTCTGGGAAATCTGATTGACGAGTCCGACTCCGTGCGGTACCTGGGAGTACAGCTGGACAGAAGGCTAACACTCATAAAGCATGTCATCCTAGCAATACAGCGAGCAGGAGCCGCAGTCAAAAGGACGTATCCACTGATTGTGTGGAACTCTAGGTTGGCAATGGAAAACAAAATACTGCTTTACAAACAGGTCATCAGGCCAACGATGACCTATGCCTGTCCAGTATTTTGTAGCCTTGCCAAGTATCAAATGGTACGACTTGAGAGGATGCAAAATAAAGTACTCCGTAGCGTCACGAATAGTGATAGATACATTCGGCTGGTATAGATTTGCGAGAGCTGACCGATACTCAGTCCATAGAAGAGTACATTAAAACCATCTCTGAAAAGTTCTATCGTTACTACATCCTCGGAAGTCCATTGACAAGAGATATTACAGCAGTCAGAGCCCACCATAATAGGCCAAGAAAGCATGGTGGACTCATTTACCAGGCAGTGGATATTTTCAATGAAGATCTAGAAGCCGAGCAATAACCAGCTCAGGAGACCATGTTTTAAACCCGGTTTTTTCGTTGTTTTTCCGGGAAATCCTTAGGACACTGAAAACCCGATAATAAAAGTCCAATAAGTTCATGTTTTACATACGAGCCAAGAAAACCCCTCGCATAACTAGGAGGAGGCGGGGAAGACACCACTGAGACATAGCGAGTACGGCAGAGGATAACCTACATAACAGCTTAGGGCCTGCCATTAAGCAGGTTTGCCCAGCCCTCTGAAACACTCAGACGGGCAGGAGCGAACTATCTCTGTAGAATGCGATCAAACTCCCTCCTTCACCCCATACCCTGTGGCGAAGTGATAGTTTTACGGTGTTTTATTTATTTATCTGTTGTAATGTCGCTATACAATTTTATGAATACGTAATCAGTATATCCTTTTCGCCTTTTGCCTTGATGCTGTAGACGTAGATGTTGTTCTTGAGATTACTCTTGGGGTTGATGTAGTCGTATCAATTATACCAGAGGAACAACCCGGCGAACTGGATGATTCCTCTACAGGAATGGTTGAATGGTTTTCTGGAGGAGACGGTTCATTCTGTGAACATTCAGGTGGACGTTGAACTTCTTGGTATTTTGGTGATTCATAAAGAACTACTCTTTTATCATATTGTCGACAGGAAGAACGGCGATGACTCAATGGCTCGTTAGATGCTGTTTTTTTTTTTGTTAAATTCGATGTAGATGTAGAGGAAAATTCATTTTCTCGTTTTTGTGCACTTGAAAGCTCCTCAACTGGTTATAATGCCGTTTTATGGTGAATCCATCATCCAGTTCGATCATATAATGGAGTTTCTCTAGTCGTTCCACAATAGTTCCGTAGTTCCATAATTTAGACGCGCTTGAACTCTAGCTCCAACTGGAAAGTTTTTGTCGAACTGAGGTTGTTGATAATATTGTGTTTTGCTTAAATTCGGACGAATTAAGTCTAATTTTGTTCTCAAATTTCTGCCAAATAACATTTCTGAGTGTGTTTTTCCACATGATAACGGTGTCACCCTGTATCGTAATAGAAATGCATGCAACTTCTTATGCAAAGTTCCTGGTTCAAGTATCATACATCTCAGTTTTGCTTTGAGTGTTTGACAATAACGCTCGGCTTGTCCATTAGTTGCGGGATGACCTGGGGCAATTGTTCTCTGAGAGATTCCATGGCGTATACAAAACTCTTGGAATTTAGTGGATTTGAAAATCGATGCATTATCGTTTACCAAGGTTTCGGGTAAACCATGGCGACTGAATATTTCCCGTAGGAACAAAATGGTACTAGCAGAAGATGGAGCTTGTTTAGACATCAATACCTCAGGCCGTTTAGATTTAGAATCTACGACTATAAAGAAATAATGATTTAAGAATGGCCCAGCATAGTCGATGTGTACTCGCTGCCAATTTGATGTAGGGGGTTCCCATTGATGAACTGGTGCTTTCATAGGATTCTTCTTTATATCGCAACATGGTTCACAACTCTGAACCAATTTCTCACAACCGATACCTTTCCAATAACAGTAATTTCTAGCTAGTGCGTTCATCTTGACGATTCCTAATATGTGTTGAATGAAGCTCTCTCAATATAGCAGCCTGTATTTTCTTAGGAATCATTACTCTATGACCACGAAATAATATACCATCTCGAAGTGATAATTCTGGATCTCGAATTGTTCCATCAAGAATTGATGATTTCAATTTTGAAAGGTCTGGATCTTTCCTTGTTTCTTCTGATATTTCTCGAGCTGTAACAATATCAGTACTTATTTGGTTTATAGTGTTGGTATTAAGAATATATTCGTCATCAGTCTTCTTTTCTTCGTTGATACTGATGATAGGTCACATTATCCCCAATAACATTTAATTTCGGGGTAAGTGTGACATGCAATGGAAAAATGTAAAAAAAACAACTTCATGAAAAAACGGCAATCTATAGTCAGATTCATTGTTTAGGCAGAAGAAAAGTGTATAAAATGGATTCTTACCTTAGATTTTAACAATACACTCAAAGCTTGAAATAAACTCGTTATACTCGTTCGGGTTGATGAATTGTAGGTTAGAAAATTGGGGAAAATATTTGGATTTCACAAGATCTCTTTGGTATTTTATATGATGGTTATGGATTCATTATGAGTGTAGGCTATTCGTCAATAGATGGCATTGGGCTGTCGAACGGTTTAGTAAAGAAGATAGCGAGCAAACTCACACTTGCCCCAAATTCACACTTACCCGAGCTTACCTTATTTAATTTTTCCTTGGATTTTAACAATACCGTAAACACACCCCCTCACTTCAAAATAACCAAAAAAAAATGTTAATGAGCATATTTGCAAAAATAATTGATAGGCAACATCGCGCACGTTTAGAAACTGTGGCTAGAAAAGTGTGGCCAAGAAAGTGCGCCTAACTTCACTCTAATGTTTTGTCAGTTCTCAGAATTGTTGAAAATTCTGAGCCAGAATAAGCTTCACTTTTCATCTTTGACACCCTGTATCTCGAAAACAATTCGTTCGATTTTTTGTGAACATGGACACCAGATCCGGACTGGGAACATCTGGAGCCCTCAGCTAAAACCTGTAAAGGGGCCCTTTACCCGAGATCTGGGATAGGAAATTCACAGTATTTTCAGGGTACCACAACACTACAAAACACATGCTGTAGAACTGCCAATAACTACAACGGAGTTCAAAATAAAGTGCAGTATTTTATTCCACCAAAGTATTAATGAATTATGTCAAATTTATTTGTGTGATAAAAATAATGAAAAACTGATTTTAGGGATTAGAAAAGTAACATTTAAAATAAAAATCCTGGTTATCTAACAGTTTACAATGTTGTCATACTAGAATAGAAGGGGCTTAACTTAACTGAGATGATTCGACATTTTACTCCCCTAGCCCTAAAGTAACAGCTTCTTTGTAAGCAACTCACTTGTTGAAGCTACTTGATCTTTTATTTTATTTTCATCCAAATCATAAAATAAATTCCTCTCAACAATAATAAAGAGCAGACTGGACATAAGGTCTTGGTGTAAAGATGACCGAAGTCAATTTTTGACTATTTTAAATTAAGAAAAAACTCGGTTACATGTGGCTTGGGTACAAGGTATCTATGGTAAGAACAAATTGATATGCAATATACAGGTTGGTGAACAGTCCAGATTGAGAAGTTTAAACAGAACAGAAAAAGCACATATAAAACACTAGAAACATTGTCTTTTTTTAGAGCAGTAAATGTCAGCATTTTTTCCGCTATTTCGGTTGGGTCCATATCGTCAATTAACAGTTGTTGAACATACGTGTTCTACTCTTGAAAAATTTAAGTAGGTAACTTTTTTTTGAAAATATAATGTGGAAAATTTAATCAAAACATTACCAAGAACACAAAATACCTTCTAACAAGACAAACATTTTTTTTGTACGTTATGTGGGGGGTTCCTCGGGCCGGAAGCCCTCCGCGATCGCAGACCTGGCCTGTCCGGGCCTGCTGGACGCATTTGCCGAGAAGTCAAAATCTACAACCTACCAAAAATTTTGAGAACTTAACCGAAAGCCATTTTCCATAAAGATGGTGCAGGATTGTTTGATTTATTGAAAACCCGAGAAAGTTTGGAATTTGTTACTACGGAACACAACTAGATGCAATTGTCATACCTACATAGCTTCTACAGCTATTATTATACCTGTTCTCAAAATAGCTGAAAGAATGATTTATTTTGTTTCAGTCGTGTCAAGTGTCTATGCTTTACACAATTTACAATTCAGAATGCAATCTCTCTTCCCATATTTCTATTGCACTTGTTTCTTTACATCTTCATTTTTCAAAAGTATTGGTTTGGAATCGCTTTTCAAAAATTCGTTATGTACAGGACAAATCAAATTGGGCACTTTTGAGGAGTTTGAGGTACTTTCAGGCTCGATTTTTAAGAATAATTAAAGGGCGAGAAGTTTTCGAGTTACGAGAAAGTTTTGATTTTGGAATGGAGTCTATAAAATTTTTATTTTTGTGAAAATTTTGATATCACGCAAAACCTTTGTTGTAGACTTTTTTCTGATAATGATATTGTTTTTTCAATACGTTTCAGACAGACACACAAATTTTTCTGTTAACTTTTTATTGATACAATAATACGTGAGTAAAAAAAATGGGATATGCAGAGACTAACCCAATCTCTGTGAGAAGTATTTATTTATATAAGTTTGAACGATGTAATTATATTTTTTATAGCTCATATAGTAATAACTTATTATACACTATGTTTTCAAACGGCTTTCATGAGAAAAGAAAAGCAAATATCAAAACATCAGCTCGTTTTCAGATCATCTTTCATGATTACAACACTTCTGTATCTAAGTGCGATAAAAAAAATAAGATCAGCTTATTATAGTATATGACTGACAAGTCCTTGTGATATTTTTTGTTGATGCGATAATTTGGATGACAACAACCAATATTTTGTTCAGCTCATGAATTTTTGTTAAACTCATCTAAAGGTTGTCCAATTTTAGGAAAAGTTTCAATTCCCTACACCGCTTTTCTGTAAGTCAATGAAATGGAAAATATTACCAAAACCCATATACACGACACGACATATAAAAAACTTTTTATTATTCTTTTTTTTTATAGTCATACTGCATGTTCTAGAACCTAATTCTGAATAGTCACATCTTGAAGTTTATCAGTCATAAACGAGTAGTGTAAAACAATATGAATTTGATATAAGAGTGAACTATTTGAGACAATATTAAAAATTGTTATTATGAAAAGTTATACAGAATTATTAGTTATGTTCAAACACACGTACAATTCTATCTCAAAAAAAAACTTTTTATAGTTTTCCCTGCAGGTTTACCCATTTCTACAGAAATTTATATCAAAAAATATCTCAGCCTTCAATGCGAGATCCATTATTTTAATGGATAAACTTAGTGTTACTATAAAGAACCCGTTTTTTTATTTTGATTCTATACTTAAACGTGATTTTCGATATTGTAGTCTATCAATTTACCAAAGTCATAATCTTCGGTACTACTCACATACGACTGACAAATTTTTATATTAAAAAATTTGGTTCTAGAATTTGCGGTACTTTTTATGAAGAATTACTTTCTATCGTAACACGAAAATTTAAAAAAAAACGTATATCGCCAACTTAAATGACACACTATCAATATATGCTTGCCCTGAAAAACTACCAAGATATTTTTAACGACAATAAAAAGTTATTATGCATAAAACTATTTTATGTGAGTCAAGATTCATTGTACATATTTACTTTCGTTAGAACTTTTCTGACAAAAATGGTATAAGTTTGAACAAACACTCATAAATTATTGGTAAAATTCCCGACGATTACTCATAGTATCTAAACAATGTTGTTGAATTGAATTCGACAGCATTATTACTTTTTATAGCTTTACAACGTCTAAAAATAGACGACTATTCATAGGGATAAGTATAGATTATAGTCATTATTGGGTACCTAGTATATGCAAGCATATGTACGATTTATTATTATTTCATTAGGGATAAAATAATACATGATAATAATGATAAATGCTTTTCTTATAAAATACAGAAATGAGATCATATTCTAAAAAGGCATAAATATATATAGATTAAATCCCTTCCTCATATTCACTTTTTGAAATCAATGAATTACTGTATCTTTATAAAAATAAAAGTTAATTTGATAAACATGTCAGTCAATTCCTAAATTTGGTATCTTGAGATTTCACGATAATTTTCGTTAAATCATGATTTTTGAAAAATATTACAATTTTTTCAATTGCCTACCTAGTTGCAGCTCCTCAGTATTATAGCTTTCATTCATGAAACAAATACTATACAACAAATTGTTTAATTATTCGCATATTTATTGAACTTAAAAAAATATTAAAAGGATTTCCTATAGTCATATTCGAATATACAGTGCATTCCATTTAAAACGAGCCACCCTGAATATCTGTATGTGCAATGATTTTCAGGAAAAATAAAAAACATGTCAACAATAGTTTACAGGGGGCCACATTTTGACATATTCACATTTAATCTAACTTTCCCTATCGCATACCAAGAGCATGTCACCATTTTTTTTAAATTGATCACCCTATATTGTTTCGTATTATCAGATGCTTCGTAATGAGCAGATTTCAACAAAGTATAAAACATATGGTCTGAAGCTTATGGTTCGAGAGCTACAAATTATTTGAGTTAAAAACGAGCCACCCTGAATAACTTTTGAAACAATGATTCCTTATGATATTCCCTCTCAAATCTTCTAATGTTTATTCTATCTCATACACTTTAGACTTCAAATGACCCCATAGAAAGAAATCTATTCAGGGTGGCTCGTTTTAAATCGAATGCGCTGTATTGAAAGCCTCGAACAACAACGTCCTTTGGAAAACCGTCTTCCGCAGCCATGTTTTTTCAGTCTGCCATTTTGCATATGGCTTTTTTCATATACGAATGTAACATTCAATCAATCGGCATGCTTGTATGTGATGCATTTTTTATTTGAAAATATTATACTACTTTCTCGCTGTCTACCGGCACGTTTGCCACTATCAAACTGTCTGCCGGGAATTCTCCATCTTTCTTAAGAACAAATAAAAGCTATTTTCATAATACGAAAGACACATTTGGCATGTATAAGTCAAACTGTAAACATTGTGATTCAGCTTACATTGGTAGACCTTGTAGACCTGTGAAAGTTCGTTTAAACGAACATCTAAACCCTGATAAAGTATATGCTTTAAGTCAGCACTTGATGTTTAACATCACAAATTCAGTCTGATAGGAACTCTCATATGTTACAGGAGGTTATAGGTCCAAACATTACAATAGATCAGATTTTATTGAAACTTCTCAACGACCTTCATCTTCAACGACCTTCATCTCTCAAGTCACTCTGAATAGATCTTTCATTATCACAGATGCCTAAAATGAATCAAATGCTCTTGATAGCTATTCAATTCTTGACTTATTTTTCTATTTCAAAGCATATTAATAATATTAATGATAAAATCACTAATTGAAGTTGTTTTGCAGTTTTTTGTCCCTCTTTTCCAACTTTTCCCGACTTGAGCACATAGTCAATTTTTAATTTCAACTTTTGATTAGAACCTCTGGGGTTTTGTCTACCCCTAATTTTGGTATGAAGGTAGATTAGATCAAGTTCTCATGAGACTTATTCCCATTGCTAATCATTCCTTGGTTGAAGATGAGTAGAACTTCAGGGATATTGATAAATAATTTGACTTTTCACACTCAATTTACGGAGACTAAAATTCGCAAATGTGATTAGCTCCAGTTGGAAATATCAGAATATGAACGGTATGCAAAGCATTAAAAGCAACAAAGCTTCTATCTTCGATCAATGCATAGATACAAAGAATAAAGAACTAAATATCGTAACAGCCGGTCACGCGGACACCTCCCGCTATCAGGTTGGCCAACATTGCCTACGATCTGTGTTGCCAACTTCTTGCCAACTTACCGCGTTAATTCAAAATAAACATTAAGTAACACAAATTGAGGATTTGGCTTTCGACCGTGGTGAAGAACAGATGGCGTCCTTGTGGTCGGCAGTCAAGTGAATTTGTGTGAAAGTCCTATTATCACCTGATCTAGAGATAACTCAATAAAAATATAGTAGCAAAGATGTCTAAATGATGTCTAAATGATGTCGCAGTATAACGTCTATGGCAAGTAACAATTTGACATCCCAGGGACATCTAAATTCAGCTATCACTAATTTAGATATCACAGGGATGTCGCAGTGTGATATCGCAGTAATGACAACAATATGACAATATTTTGTGAAAGTTTTTTTTCATCATACAGAGGATACAGTAACACAATTTAAAAAATTTCAAACTAGAATATATAAAATACGGTTTGACTGGGAATAGAAGGTAGTTTATACATTTCCACATTATTTTATAAAAACAAGAAAAAGTGGTAATTTCACTTGGAATTTAAATATTATTTCGAAATATTTTGAAATGCTTTTTGAAACACCCTGGACGAATTTTCTCAAGATATTCGTGATCATATTTGCTCTTCATACTTTTTTCAACAACAAGTAATTGTATGTATTTCTGAGGGGTTATAAATGTGTAGAAAATATATATATTTTTTTTGAAAATGGTGCATTCAGACTTAGAACATTATTTACAGAGTAACCGTATAATATTGTGGGAATATCAAAAAATCTCAAGAATTGAGTAGGTATATTATTTGAAAGAAGCAAGTTCATTGCTTTTTTCGGTATGACGAAAATATTTTAGATAAATCCGGAATATCTTGAAAACTCATGTCGAAATATCCAGCAATTTGTGAATTTCCCTGTATAGTACCTACTTATAAAGATTGCGTGAAAATTTTGTATCAATCTTATTCCTGTATTCTAGAAGCAAATGAACCGAATCTACCACTTAGATTATATCACTTGGAAATACTCCAAACGTGAATGTATACCTATTTATATGGACCTCCCAAGAATAACCTTTAAATACCGTGATGCCATATGATATTAATAGTAATATGCAACCGAAAACTCAGTTGGGGAATGTTGAACTGTGAGAAACTGAAGTGCACTTGTTGAACTTTCAGGCATTTAGATAACAAGGATTATTGTGCAATAAATTACTCATCAGCTTGAACTATAACAGAAAATTATTTTGCAAATACCTACTTATCAGAGTTGAAAGAATAAGCGACCTGAAAAAAATTATGGAAACATTAAAATGAAGTTCAATAAAATAATAAAACTAATATATACTAGTTGTAGAAAATTTAGATTCGAATATAAATATCTGGGTGTCACAATATACAGGAGGTATAGGTACCAAAATTGACAAGCGGGAAGACAGGAAAAAAGACCCATCATAGTTATCTTATCTTTAACAACATCCATGAATGCTTGAAAAATAGAAGAAACAAGTTGTCAACAGATTATATGAAATCTATCAAAACTGGTTCAGCTGAAATAAGACGATATACGTTATTGGGTATAGTGTATTTTACGATTTTACCGACCACCTATCAAAATTACTCAAAGATTTTCTTCACTATTTGGAAGATTTCAAGGTAAATTACTTGATAAACCAAGACTATCAATATTGATATGGGACTGAATTGATCGTAAAAATATCACTAGTTAGTACTGAGAATACACCAAAACTTTACTTGATTATGTATTAACTTAATTGCGTAACTTTAACTCTGAATAAATGCAAAAAAAATCAGGAATTTATTGTCTTTGAACTATGAGGGGAATTAGGAGGTACTTTTTTTGCATGTTCAATACATTTTTCGCTTCGACTTTAGTACAGTACTATATAGCTACTCAAAATTGACGATCACCAAAATTTAAAGGACTTTTTAAGGGGGACACCTGGTATTTTACTCCTTTTGTAAACTTATGACATACATTCTGAATACTCTACCATGTATCACTTTTTATAATATTTTTTTTAATCTAGAGGGCTATGGATACGTCGAAATCACTGATTTCAGACATTAAATTTTGGGTCTTGAAAAAATGTTAATGTTATTTATGCAAAAAATTATCAGTTTCTGCATTTACGATTTTGTTTTATCAGTTGTGTTGATCACAATTACTTCATGCATTTAAATCGTATTTTAATGTTGAAGTGTGGTATCAATAAAGTGCTCTTTTTCTGCTGATCCGACGAGCAATCATGTTGCCGTTTCAAAAAAATCATTAATAGCTTTTTAAAAATTAAATCTTGCATAGCTAATACATTTTGACGGAAACCAGAAAAGCTGTATTCTTCCCAGAATTTTACGACCAAAACTAGTGATTTGAACGTTTTTTATTTGATTTGAAATTGTTATTACCTACCTACCAATAATATATCAATTTGTTACATTGATATTATTAATAAATTACGAAATTATACTGCATCCTCAACCAGTTTTGAACTGGACGTTCAAAGTTTCAAATCTCCCAGACAGACATATTATTATTATTTCGATTGTTGAGTTGACGACCACTCTCCTATTCAATAATTATCATTTCATTATCAAAATTAAATGTTAGAGTTTTGGACTATGTTCAACTTTCAAGTCTCCATCTTATTGGCAAGTTAGTTTAAAATCTATTGCAACATTTGTACCGAACAAACATGATTATAATTATTATTATTTACTATTCGAAACTCCCACTTTGCAGGATTCGAACCTGGCCTAATAGGTTCGAATCCTGGGAATGGGAATTTTTTTCTCTATTTCATAGGAATCGATAGGCAATGTAAATTGTCTAGATGCCAATCCCGACTTCTGGTGCTTGCTTGAAGTATGCACCGACCACTCGGGGTGGTGCTGTAGGCTTTCCTAACGCTGAAAAGTGAATACGCCACCAAAAATCAGTAAGTCGCCACGGCAAATAATAATAATAGCGGTCCTCTACCCGCACAGGCTATGCCTTTGGGTACACTCAACGAGTGTTTATGAGGGAGTATTATTATTATCAACATAAGCAATACCACACTGCATTGTCGTCTGGTAAAAGATATGTCAGTCGGACAAACATTTTAAATTTTTCCTGCAACCACTCACAAAAGTAGTCCTGGCGCTTTCGAATCTTATGGTGGTGAAGTTTTCCGAGAAATATTATTTTGTGGCTTTTGTTGAAAACGAATTGTACGATGACAATGATATCATAGCATTCTATGTAACCACTGTAGTAACTGTAGTAAAGAGAAGCTTATCAAACTGACGACCCAGATTCGATCTCATCCAGCGGTTTTTTTTAAATAATACCTACTCAATTTCCCTTTAGGAGTGTCAAGATTATAAGTTCCCCTCCAGACTTTTTCTACTAACTGATATTAAAAGAAAATTGTACTTGTGTAGATGATAACTTCATAGTTACCTCTGTGAATAATAACGAACAATTCTAATCGAGCAGAAAAACGTGAAATGAGCGTGTACAGACCAAGCCAGATCTAGTCTATCAGGCGGGTTTTCTCGACTTATCAAACAATTGAATAGAACAGTAACCATCATTGACTTAGTTTCCTAGGTAGATACCTTTTCAAATATTTTCAGTAAATCACACCGCAAATCTGTAATCAATCGAACATCCAACGAGGTATATATGGGTATGCTTAATGCTATTTTAGTCGTTAGTACAAAAAGTGTCTTTAGATATTTGTGTCTTTATTGTCAGGTAGAAAAAAAATTACCAGATAAAGGAATAGAATTTGATTAGTACCCTTCAGCTTGTGCTGACCTTCCATGTATTCAACTGGGCTCGACAAATCATTTAACCATTCATCGTTTTCATTAACAAGGTTATTTTTTGAGAGGCTAAATAATTTGGAGATGGCAAGTGGTTGAAAAACCCAAAAACTTACCTATAATATGATTATCTATTTATATTGCCACTCAACTCAGTATTAGTCATAAATGTGACTCAGTGATCACCAGGTTGACGTTATCAGAAGTTATTATTTCTCATTTCATCGCCAAATTTGACTCGATTCCTCCACAAAAAGAATTACTGATGAAGCATTAATCATTATCAACTAGAATAATCTTATGACATTTATAAGTTGATGAAGTCATTCTAACAAAATCGTTATGTTGATAATTAGAATGCAATTAGGAGGTGTTAGTAAAATTTCGAGTTTGTATAAACAATGGCAGTGTATTTAATGCTCATTTCAAACAAAACATGAAAAACCTGTTAAAATATTTCCAACGAAAACAGTAGAAATAAAATCAACAGAAAGTCAGCAGAGAATAAGTTAAGTTGTATTCGGCTTAACAGAAGAGGAATGTTGTTCTATGTACAAAACAATACTGAAAATAAAAAGTATGTAAATCGAATTTGGATCAGGTAATGAATGAATCAGTTCTCGTCAACTTCTGCCTCCTCGTCTTCGTCAAATTCAGCGTCTTCTTCTGTCGTGGCCTCCTGGTACTGTTGGTATTCGGATATCAAGTCGTTCATGTTGGATTCCGCCTCTGTGAACTCCATCTCGTCCATACCTTCACCGGTGTACCAATGCAAGAAAGCCTTACGCCTGAACATGGCGGTGAACTGTTCAGAAACGCGCTTAAACAACTCCTGGATGGCGGTGGTGTTGCCGATGAACGTGGCAGACATCTTCAGACCCCTCGGAGGAATGTCGCACACGGCTGTGATCACGTTGTTGGGAATCCATTCCACGAAGTAGCTGCTGTTTTTGCTCTGGATGTTCATCATTTGCTCGTCCACCTCCTTCATCGACATTCTCCCCCTGAATATCGCAGCGACGGTAAGATACCTTCCGTGCCTTGGGTCGCAGGCAGCCATCATGTTTTTGGCGTCGAACATTTGCTGGGTGAGCTCTGGAACAGACAGAGCTCTGTATTGTTGACTACCGCGAGACGTAAGAGGCGCGAAACCAGGCATGAAGAAGTGGAGACGTGGGAAAGGAACCATGTTTACAGCCAGTTTACGGAGATCAGCGTTCAGCTGACCAGGAAACCTGAGGCAAGTTGTGACTCCGGACATCGTGAGGGAGACTAAATGATTCAGATCACCGTACGTGGGGCTCGTCAGTTTCAACGTCCTGAAGCAGATGTCGTAGAGAGCTTCGTTATCGATACAGTAAGTTTCGTCGGTGTTTTCTACAAGTTGGTGTACGGATAGGGTCGCGTTATAGGGTTCTACTACTGTTTCTGATACTTTCGGGGAGGGGACAACGGAGTAGGTGTTCATTATTCTGTCTGGGTATTCTTCGCGGATTTTCGAGATTAGGAGTGTACCCATGCCGGAGCCGGTACCACCTCCGAGCGAGTGTGTGAGTTGGAATCCTTGTAGGCAGTCACATGATTCAGCTTCCTTGCGTATAACGTCCAACACGGAATCTACTAACTCTGCTCCTTCCGTGTAATGACCCTTAGCCCAATTATTTCCCGCACCAGACTGACCGAACACGAAATTATCTGGTCTGAAAATTTGACCGAATGGTCCTGATCGGACGGCGTCCATAGTACCAGGTTCCAAGTCGACCAGAATGGCCCTGGGTACGTAATTTCCCCCAGACGCTTCATTGTAAAATACATTTATTCTTTCGAGTTGGAGGTCGGAATCTCCATGGTAGGCTCCGGTGGGGTCGATACCATGTTCGTCAGATATGATTTCCCAGAACTGAAACAAATAGAATTCCTGATTTAGTAAAAGATCTACGTAACAAAATAATAAAAAAAAACGAAATTTTGGTAGATTTTTGGGTACCCTTGATTTGCAGAAATACTTCATAAAAAATGTAGTATCTACCTACTCAATATTTTTTGTATAAATTGAAGGTAGGAATATATTTCTAAAATAACGTAGGTATACAAAACTTCATCTAAGCCTTCGAATAAATTTAGTCTCTAGTACTAATGAAAAGCTACGGGATTCACTTTGTGTAGTTATTATCTACAGAGTGGCACATCTGAAAGCGTGACCCCTCTCTAAAATTTTTTTTTGTCGTTTGAACTATGCCCCTCCTGACTAACAGAGCATTGGTAGCTGTTGATTACTTCGAATTTATTTCGTTCCGAACTATATTTAATTCATCATCAGGGTTATGTAACAACGGATTTTTTTTGAAAATTTGTTCTACTTGCCACGATGTATTAAACTTCGACGAGAATAAAAGTTTGGATATTCAGGAGGACTGACGTAAATTTTGTTTTCCTCTACTTAAAATGCTTGAAATAATTTCAATAACGGACATTTTAAGATTCTTTGAACAATTTAAACATTAACGCATACACGAATACTGAGAACCAAGTACAAATGTTTTTTTCCTGAAAATTTTATAAAACGAACCCCAAAAGAAGGGGAAATAAAAACATCAAAGATATGAATATATGATTAACTTCAAACTAAAAATTTGTGTGTTTGAACCTTCAATATTCCTTCTGGTATTGACACTGATATGTTTGAATATGTGAATAATTTCACTGAGTAGTCTTTTAGATAAAAAGGGTTACGTATCAAAAACGATGGGTGTCGTAAAGTTAAAACTGTGACCTTTTCCTGTGATGAGTTCAACCAAAGCGGTAGAGTTGTTAACATTTAGTTTTTTGCATCTCTTTAGTGATCTGCTATCCTTGTTCACAGGTAACATTTAGTATATCCTATATAACCCTGAGGGAAATTCTCACACTTAATTTGGATGACCACATTTGATGTAATATCTAGGGGGTTTTTGTTGTTTGGTGTGAAGAGAAATGTCTTCCAATGGTGTTTTTATTTTCAAACGCTATTTTTGAATGTTCATCTTTAACCGCTGCAAGTCTTTCTGAAAGATTTTTCACATATGGTATTTTGTTATATGTCGATTTTGTTGTTCTATTCGTTTTTTCAGGGTTCTGTCTTTCTCTTAGCATTTTTTTAAACTATAATATTGCATCGTCATCTAATTCTGAGATATGTTTGAAGTTTCAAGTCTCAAAAGCTCATCGGGAAATTTGTTTGAAATCGATTACAAATTATTATCAACATATATGCAATGATATATATTGCTTTGTCATCCAGTTCTAAGCTATGTTTAAAGGTATCTCATTCATAGGGAAGTTAGTTTAAAATTGCAATCCATTATTATTAACAGATGTAATAATATTGCACTGTCATCCTCTATGATATATCACAACTGTTATTTCTATTTCTTTTCAAACGAAAGGTAATTAATAGAAAATATGAAAGAAAGTAAACATATTCAAGTAACTTCGGAAAGACTGAATACTTTGATCATTCGTTTATACCTACATATAACTTCAATTATTCTTGTAATGACCATTTGTGGAGTGCTTCGAAGATAAGTCGCAAGACTGAGTGATATCATATATAGCTGATAAAGAGGGTTTATTATTCATGGTTAACTTGTTAAACTGGCGAGATAATTTTGTTGGCATTCAAAAAAGAAAGAAGTTTTTCATGAACTAGTTTTCTAATAACTTAGGTAGCAATGAAATAGTTGTATTATTATTCAAATCTTGAGTTATTTAGAGCAATACTGAGTATCTAGGATTTTTGCTCCTCTTCTAAATGAAGCATCGCTTTTTTGTCAAATGCCAATGGAACCTTTTTGTCGCAGTTTATAAAATTTCATGAGCGTACAATGATGATCTGTATTGTATTGAAGTTCGTGTTAAGCTTCTTTTTCTTGCCTTAGGGTGAAAGAAAGCTGTTATATGACACCACTGAAACTCAATCCTTCCTGGAAGTCTCCCTCAACGAACATAATGGTGTCTTTATGTAGCGAAATTTTCAATTCAACTACATATTCGTCCAGTTTTTTTGTACTACATAAAACACGACAATACTGACCCTGAATTGTTTCGACTTTGAATACTGGATGATGTGATAAGGCTTTCTATTTACTCAGTTGTTTCGAAAGATAACAAGTGAATTACTTTTTTACACCTCTGGAAAAACCGGTGGACAATGTCTGTATTAATCTATATTTTAAATGTCCTGAATATTAGGAATGGCTTTTATGGGATTTTATGTAGATGATGAAAAAAATTATTTAATATTATTCATCATATACGGCAGCGAATGTGTGAAAATCACTCAACAATTATATTTGGAATCCTTTTAACTAAGACTGAGGAATGATTTATATATATATATATATATATATATATATATATATATATATATATATATATATGTAGAATACTTGTTTCAAGGAGCAAATAATGTCCAAGTGACTGTAAAAAAAACAGTCGATAACAATCCTTTAGGAAGTGACTATAACTTTGTATAGTATGTATGGCATGTGTCCGACAGAAAACAACTACTTCTCTGGCTAATACCGCGACAGATATTGAATTATATCTGTCCAGACACATGTGCAAAGATCCTTACTTTGAAGGAACAACTTTGCAAGAGCTCTCTGAACAAACAGCAGGACTTCACCCGATTCAAACGGAGAACCAACTACAGACCGGTTTCGGAATGTTGTCCCTCATCAGTGCAGTCCAGGTTATCACAAATTGTATACACGCGAGGTCTCTGATAACCTGGACTGCACTGATGAGGGACAACATTCCGAAACCGGTCTGTAGTTGGTTCTCCGTTTGAATCGGGTGAAGTCCTGCTGTTTGCTCAGAGAGCTCTTGCAAAGTTGTTCCTTCAAAGTAAGGATCTTTGCACATGTGTCTGGAGAGATATAATTCAATATCTGTCGCGGTATTAGCCAGAGAAGTAGTTGTTTTCTGTCGGACACATGCCATACATACTATACAAAGTTATAGTCACTTCCTAAAGGATTGTTATCGACTGTTTTACAGTCACTTGGACATTATTTGCTCCTTGAAACAAGTATTCTACATATACCATTTCGTATCCGAAATGTCCTTCTGGAGTGCTCTCTAATCTGTCGTCAAGGTGGATCCTGTAAGCAATTGCAGTATTCATCTCGGCGGACGGTGACGGGCAGCGAGACCTCGCGTGTATACAATTTGTGATAACCTGGACTGCACTGATGAGGGACAACATTCCGAAACCGGTCTGTAGTTGGTTCTCCGTTTGAATCGGGTGAAGTCCTGCTGTTTGTTCAGAGAGCTCTTGCAAAGTTGTTCCTTCAAAGTAAGGATCTTTGCACATGTGTCTGGACAGATATAATTCAATATCTGTCGCGGTATTAGCCAGAGAAGTAGTTGTTTTCTGTCGGACACATGCCATACATACTATACAAAGTTATAGTCACTTCCTAAAGGATTGTTATCGACTGTTTTACAGTCACTTGGACATTATTTGCTCCTTGAAACAAGTATTCTACATATACCATTTCGTATCCGAAATGTCCTTCTGGAGTGCTCTCTAATCTGTCGTCAAGGTGGATCCTGAAGGCAATTGCAGTATTCATCTCGGCGGACGGTGACGGGCAGCGAGACCTCGCGTGTATACAATTTGTGATAACCTGGACTGCACTGATGAGGGACAACATTCCGAAACCGGTCTGTAGTTGGTTCTCCGTTTGAATCGGGTGAAGTCCTGCTGTTTGCTCAGAGAGCTCTTGCAAAGTTGTTCCTTCAAAGTAAGGATCTTTGCACATGTGTCTGGACAGATATAATTCAATATCTGTCGCAGTATTAGCCAGAGAAGTAGTTGTTTTCTGTCGGACACATGCCATACATACTATACAAAGTTATAGTCACTTCCTAAAGGATTGTTATCGACTGTTTTACAGTCACTTGGACATATATATATATATATATATATATATATATATATATATATATATATATATATATATATATATATTTTAAGGAATTGACAACATGATATACAGAATTGTACACAGATTTCGATTACATAAGAATATACAGTGTGTTTCACTTCTCATGGAAACACCCCGTATCTTCCGTAATTTTCAACGTAGAACCATGAAATTTTCAGGATCGATAGATTCACTAAAAATGAACTCCCTGCAGAAAATATGTCATCCTACGTGATATACACTGCACGAAAACAGCGATGGAACCACACATTTCTCCAGAAACTTATATTAGGGGGCAAAATTGGCCAAAAATTCCTTTGGATTCGTATTTAGGGACCTCGAATTACTGCTACTACACCTGTCTCTTGAAAAATTTGTTTCACTTCTCATGGAAACGCCCCCGTATCTTACGTAATTTTTGACGTAGAACCATGACATTTCCAGGATCGATAGATACACTAGAGATGACCTCTCTGCACGAAAGGGGTCATCATCAGTGAAGTATTTGAAAAAAAATTGAATTTTTCAAAACTGAAATTTTTTCAGGAGACAAGTGTATTAGTAGTAATTTGGGGATCCTGAACACGAATCCGAAGGAGGAGGTAATTTTAGGCCAATTTTACTCCCTAATATTACTTTCCGGAAAAACGGGTGGTTTCATCGCTACGTGGGTGTTTCCATGAGAAGTGAAACACACTGTATAGAGCAATCCCCATTTATTTGAATGATTCAATGATTCTGTAAAATGATCTATTTCAAACCAGCTAAATTATGGGGTGGCAGTAGCGTTTTCACCCCAAAGAATTATGAATCCAGGAAGTCTCTAAATCGATATTTCCTTCCTTCAATATCTTTTGGCGTTTTCCATTTAATTAATAAAACTTGGAAAATAATCTCGACGATAAAGACAGAGGGTCAACCAATCAAACTGTTTTATATATCATTAGACTAGATGAAAATTTCGCCACGGTGGACATCATCAGTCATTTCAATTTGATCTAATAAAATTGGTTAAAATATCAATTAAATGTTACTGAAGAGCAGATTAAAATAAATTAAAACTTTCTACAGTTAATCAATCACACTTGGTCATATTTAAAAAGTAGTGAAGTCATGATTGAATGATAAACTATTATTCAAGGAACAGTCTGAGATGGGATTCCGTGTAAGTACCATAGAATTCTTTAATCGACAGTTATATCTTTTTCTCTTCCATGAATTCGACCATAATGTTATCTCACTTAATAGAATTGTATGGAACACAGAATCCCATTTCTGAATTCCTTCATTGATTGCCAAAACTATTCAAAACGATACAATTTGAAAAGAAGAAATCATTTCATTACAACTTTTCTAATTGAATTTATCTGGAAATAGTTACTATGGCCTTACAAAACCGCCAAAAATGAGACCCATAATTAGGACTAAATTTTCAGAACACCTGGTAACGCTTTCTTATTAGTAAACAGCTGCAATAGAAGAAGACATCGATTCAGAAGTACGCACAGCTGCCTTAAAAGTGTTCTTTGTTGGTATTTTCGAATGAAGGGTAGGTATAGGTATGCAACACTATTATTTTCGAGAAATCTCAGTATTTTATTCTAGGAACTCGTGAAACCAGGTGATGTGAGCGTAAGCACTATCTCACATCTCACTGAGTATGAGAAGGATATAATATAATAAGCAACCAACGATGCCTTTTGACAGAATTTGTAACAAAAAAATGTGACGTGGCAAAGTTCTCCAAAACAAATTTGTTTCAACTTAGTTATGTAAGGAGTTTCCAGATAACATCAAGATGTAGTAACAAATTAAATCGGAATTTATACCTTAAATTTGAATGTGTTTGTTTCATATTGATAAATTCGCAACAAATGATTTCAGAACTTTATAACTGAAAAATCAATAAAAACAAATGAATCGAACAAAATGTTTTCAATACTTTGTTAAAATCCATGACCCCGACTGGAAAGATATTTTCTTTTTATTTGATAATTCAACTACTGTTATGTTAAATAAATTTTTCTCTGCTCTTCAGTTATCGATTTAGGTAATACTTTTGGTCTTTGTTCGGTTGCAGGGGCCCCACACCCCCCATTGGGTACGTCTCTGCGATGAGGAATCCATAATGGCAGCAGCAACGTATGTAATTTTCGTTTCGTAAGAGAAGCAAGCAACAATACTTAAACGAATAAAATCCCATCCACACGTTTTCACCAAGTGGAAAAATGAGGCAAACATCTGTCAGAAAACAACTACTTTCCTAGCTAATACCACGACGGACATTGAACTACATCGGTCAGATATTTGTGCAGTTCTTTCAAGAAGACCCAATTGCAAGAGCGTATCTTGTAATTAAACAGTAGATTACCCTTCATTTGGCTGGGAATGACCACCTGCAGACATGCATGTTTCGAGGTTTTGCCTCATCAGTGCCAGGGTAGGTCGGACACTAAATTGCCCTGTCCCTGCCGAATTAATAATACCACTTGGTGGAAACATGTGGAGAGAAGGGGGTCGATTTTATTCGTTTCATTTTTGTGACACTCTTCGGCACATATTTTCGAACTTTGTTCTAAATGATAAAGCAAAAATATATTAAATATAGAAGTGAAATCGACAGGACTTGTTATTTCTCATAACCAAAATTGTAGACCTAGAGTTTGAAATACCTACACATATAAACACTTCCCAATCAAATTTATTTACTTTTATGTATTCATTTATTAGCCCTGCATGACATCTTAGTTATCACTTCTTGAATTGTTCGAAAAGATTTCCTAAACACAGCAATAGACTAAAGAGTCTAACAAAGGCATCTAGACATGACGTAAAAGTATGTGATAAAGGGGAAATATATTGTTTTCATCGAATTCATTCGTGACCATAATTCGGCGTAATATGGAACGTAAATATTTGAATGGCTTTTTTGATGGACAATTTTCTTTGAAATATACAACTTCTGTAGCTTTCCAAACAACCAAAGAAGCATCTTTCATCTAAGCGTTAAAAAACAGGTGCACAACCAACTAGTGATGTTTTCACGAATATTGGTAAAACACTATTTTTCTTTATCTACTTGACATTGTCTAAGTTGAAAATTGCTGAATGTTTTTTGTGTTCATTTCAAGATATCCAGGACTTTCTATAATAATTTCTAACGGTTTCTACCATAATTATTTTTTTCTTTACACCAATTTACAGTTGTTGCGGAGTTTTGATTCAAACAGTAAAATCTAGAAGTGCACCGATCTCATAATACAGTTACCTCCAACAGAATTCAACCTTACGCTTTGGATTAGAAGTGTTTCTTGAACTTTTCAATTGTTCGAGAGAAATACTCCTCTCCATAAAAATAAGTATACACTTACTGGTATATAGTAGACAATTTTTGAGTCATTTCCGTAATGACAAAATCCTATAGAAAATCAGAATACTTAGTACAATTAAGCAATGATTTGAAATAACAGTAGACCTCAAAATTTTGGGACGATTTGATTTTACTAGACTGCTATTGAACTAGAATGAATTAACGAGCAATTTGCCAGAGATACTTTTCATGTACAAGGATATTGAAAGGATTTTCCGTTAACTATCTTTTATATCTATAATGAAAATTAAACGAGATATTCATATATATATATATATATATATATGAATTGCTCTTTTGCAACCCAATTAATTTGGCACATAAAACTTTTATCAGCCCATCTCTACACTCGAAAAGTTTGAAGTGGGCACTAAGTAACCAATTATTAATCATTTTATTTTCCGGTAACAAAATACGTGATATGTTTCAAAGTCACTAGATTTCAATTTTCAAGAGTCTGAAAATGACAAAAATGTAAAATGAAGAAAATCTACACCCACATGTATAGAATGCGAATTAATCAAATTTTCCAGATAACTTTCAAGACTGCAGTCTTAGAACATTTTATTTCGTCAATGACATCATATTCTTAATTTGCCTATCTGATAAAACGAGTTCAAAATCCGATCTGTTATCAAAACTTGTTGAAAACTCGTAAGAGAAGTATCATTAAATAATTTTTAAAGACGAATTCAGAAAATAACAAGTTGCTGACAAAATTAAATGATTTTTTCAAGAAATTTTGTAAACGCTGTAACTTATCGAGAAAATTCTATTCAGTTAAACTTTCTACACTTTCAAAGAATTCCTCAATTTCAATTTTTAGAATGTAGAAGAAAATCAAAAAAGAACAAGTCAAAAAATGTATTTCCTCCAGAATGTTAAACTTTTAATCAATACTCGCTGGATTGCTTCTATTCCAATAAAAAAAAATTATGCAATATACCAATAAGCAGACGTCAACATAAAACATTTTTTTATACAAATCCCCAAGTTTCCGAAGAAATTCCTCCAAAGATCATTTGAAAGATTGAGCCAACAAGAGAAATATCTGTACCTTAAGTACCGCTATTTTCGTTTTAGGAATGGGAATAAAAATAATTATTAAAATACAAAGCATTATCTCACTTGAACTTTCGATATGTCCTTGAATTATAGGAAAAAGATTATATAGAATTCATTAAAGATCTCATGGCCCAAATTGACATAGGTGAAGACGGTTGCAGAAAATGAAACGTCTCAATCTTAGATTTTATTAAATCTCTTGAATGAAAATGACTTTTTGGTAGGAACTGTTCTGTATATTCATTTACTGTCAATCAACCTTATGCTGTATCACTTCCGTTAAAAATAACGTCACCGTTATTTGCCATTTTCGTTGCTTTGCTATTACCAAGCAATAGCAAAATAACGGAAAGGATGAATAACGGTGAAGTTATTTTTAACGGAAGCGACCAGCATAAGGCTGATCAGTGAGGATGATAATAATTAAAGTTTTAGTCCCCTGTAAGTATTCAGTTTTATAGGATTTTGGTTGCCTGTGATACTGACAACAGTCAGTTAATGAAATTCTGGGATGAAGAAGGGTAATAAAATGCTAGAATAAGGTAAGTGATGGCAGAAGATTTAATGCCTATTTCTCAAACAAAATATGCAAAAACATGTTAACTAATTTCGATAAAATCACTGGAAATAATAGCAACAAAAAGTCAGTCTTGAATAAGTTAAGTTGTATTCGAATTTACAAAAGGGAATGTGGACTGTACAAAAAACATGCTCAAAGTACAAAAAATCTCTAAAGCGATTTCAGATCAGTTGTAAAAAATGTTTAGTTTTCATCAACTTCGGCTTCCTGGTCTTCATCGAATTCTGCGTCTTCGTCAGCTGTGGCCTCTTGGTATTGTTGGTATTCAGACACCAAATCGTTCATGTTGGATTCGGCCTCAGTGAATTCCATCTCGTCCATACCTTCACCGGTGTACCAATGCAAGAAAGCCTTACGCCTGAACATAGCTGTGAATTGTTCTGAGATACGCTTGAACAACTCTTGGATGGCAGTGGAGTTACCGATGAATGTGGCAGACATCTTCAGACCTCTTGGAGGAATGTCGCAAACGGCTGTTTTAACGTTGTTGGGGATCCATTCGACGAAGTAGCTGCTGTTCTTGTTCTGGATGTTGAGCATTTGTTCGTCTACTTCCTTCATCGACATCCTTCCTCTGAACACTGCGGCGACTGTAAGGTACCTTCCGTGCCTTGGATCGCAAGCAGCCATCATGTTTTTGGCATCGAACATCTGTTGGGTGAGTTCAGGAACGGTCAACGCTCTGTATTGTTGGCTACCACGAGATGTGAGAGGTGCGAATCCAGGCATGAAGAAGTGGAGACGAGGGAAGGGAACCATGTTTACAGCCAGTTTACGGAGATCAGCGTTCAACTGACCAGGGAACCTAAGACAGGTGGTGACTCCGGACATTGTGAGCGATACCAAATGGTTCAAATCTCCATACGTGGGGGTGGTCAGTTTCAATGTCCTGAAGCAGATGTCATAGAGAGCTTCGTTATCAATACAGTAAGTTTCGTCTGTGTTTTCTACGAGTTGATGTACGGAGAGGGTGGCGTTGTAGGGTTCTACGACAGTGTCCGATACTTTTGGCGAGGGTACAACGGAGTAGGTGTTCATTATCCTGTCGGGATATTCTTCGCGGATCTTCGAGATCAAGAGGGTACCCATGCCGGAGCCGGTACCTCCACCAAGGGAGTGTGTGAGTTGGAATCCTTGAAGACAGTCGCACGATTCAGCCTCTTTCCTTACAACATCTAATACTGAGTCTACTAGTTCAGCTCCCTCGGTGTAATGCCCTTTGGCCCAGTTGTTTCCTGCTCCGGACTGACCGAAGACGAAGTTGTCCGGTCGGAATATTTGCCCGAAGGGACCCGATCTGACGGAATCCATGGTACCGGGTTCCAAGTCGACCAAGATGGCCCTGGGTACGTATTTTCCTCCGGATGCTTCATTGTAGTATACGTTTATTCTTTCGAGCTGGAGGTCGGAGTCTCCGTGGTAAGCTCCGGTGGGGTCAATACCGTGTTCGTCAGAGATGATTTCCCAGAACTGGAAAAAAAAGAGAAATTGATTGAACAGATTCAACAAATTTCAAATGTCATAGATAAATCAAAAAACTACACAATCTTCTCATCAAATTAGAAGCTAGCCATATGATGTATCGGTTAAGGGAGTTTATGATGAAATCGAATGTGATAATAGAGAAAATATTCAAGAAAATAATTATGAAACGAATAGGTTTTAAAGATTTGATCAACAACTCAAGAACTGACAAAAAGCGTTGATATAGCAGAAAAAACGCAATACTTTTCACTTTGAATATTAGTTACAACTATTTTTATAATAAAAATTGTGAAATATCAATATATTACTTCACAGCAGTGGATATAAACCAATATTTGTCTTCAATCTATGAAATCCTGATTATATAGTTTTATTCGCAGTTGAAATACTAACGCAACTAAAGTTATCTAGACTAGTTGCAAACCAACTGTTCAAATATATATTAGTAACGTTTTCGTTAAATGAAAAAGACTCCCTAACCTAACCAAATTAACTTTTGAGTATTTCCTCTACTTCTCATGCACCCCCACACTCAAGTTACATTCACCCTCAACCCCAATAACAGTAAACCAATGAGTCATGAAGAACAACCCCATATTCATTCTGTTATATCGATAATTATTGACAGGATGTGTTTGTCCATAATGAAACTTAGACAGGAAGTTTCCATAATGAAACAATCAACATTTTACTTTTAGATGCTCCGTTTTTATTTTTACGTCACGCTATGACTATATACAATGAAAATATTTTATGGTACATTCAAAGCATCTCCTAATTTTTATGAATCATGTTTCCGATTTCTTTGAATCATCCATGACTTGTTTGATATAATTTTAAAAATAAAACTGCTTCGTAAAATTTAGGAATTGCAAACTTAATTCTGCGACTAACAAAGTAAAACTATATTCTCGGAAAACATTTTCATAGAAGCAGAATTTGTATGTTTCAACAGGCAGGTATGATCACAGAATGATATTTCTAGTAATGATTACTGGAGAAACGTTGGCAAAAATTTGAGTCAGTTCTTAGTAAAGTGGACGTTAGCAATTAGCAAAAAGTATTGGCAGTACTGATCAATTTACGTTACTGGCGAACCCCATCACACAAGTTCAACATCCTAAATGTATCGAGAAAAAAAACTACTCAAAATGTAATGATTATTTTTCCCTCGATAGCTAAAAATAAAAAGTTTCCCGTACATGTTTCAAGTTGAAGTGTCAATAGCCACCTTTCAAATGGATTTCACAGACAAGACAAATATTTACTCACTGAATAAGTAAACAAAGATGAAGTTCAAATTTTTACCAGGAATTCGGATAAAAATGTTCTGTGCCGACATATGTTAAGTGAAAATACTTTTCTAATTTTAAACATGAAAGAAATCACACGCTATGTCTTCTGGAAGATTTATAATTTCAGCTTTCTCAACAAACTAACTTTTCCCTCGATCTCGAAGAAATTTTCAAAAATGCTCAAACTTTATGACGGACCAATGTATATTTTTAATAAAGTGCACAATGTGAGCCACGTTAAACATTTTAGAAACAAATATTAACACTTATATGTCACGCAGGTCTAGCTTAATATAATATAAATATTTGATTTTTCAGCACAGTGCTCAACAACAGGTAGTGACGTAACGTGCAAGGACAAAATTGAACTACAGTCTAGTTATGTTAATTGCAATTTGTCTCTCAGGTCATGACTATATTTAGAAATAACTCGGAACATGCCTGACGTAATAATAACAGAAGACCATCTACGGCAACAACTCTGGTGCCAGCACGATAAATTTTATTTCATTCAGAGGCGATATGATTCGATTGGATATTACATAAATGTTTAATTTGGTTGTTGACTATTTACTGGCCGAAAATGAACAAAAATATCCTCAAGTATCGTGAAATGATAAGCCCGTTGATTGAAATGAGAAGTGAAGAAAATGTTATCGTTTGTAACTGACCTGCAAAATATTTATTTGATGTTTTTACCTTTTCATCCCAAAACTTTATTTACCAAACGGATTTTTATTTTATTTCGTTTAATAGAGACTTTTGCCAGAAATCAATTTTAAATTATGCACAAGTGTTTATTATAGGTAGGTATGTATATATTTGAAAAGAAAGAAAAATCAAAGAAGAAATCATAATATTAATCCTACAGATTCGAGCAGTGACAAAAATGCATTTCTGTAAACTAGGATTCAGCAAAAAATTAAAATTACTAAAATACAAATAATTGTCGATTAAAGAATATTTTTTAACTCGAGAACATTTTACTAAAAACTGTCTAAATGTGATACCCCAATTTCTAAGTAAAAATATAATGAAGTTGATGTTTGAAGAAGATGAATGATAAAAAAACTTCCATGAATTCAATCAAGCTAGTCACAAACACTTATTATACAGAGTTGGCCTAAAGTTTGTATTGACGAGTACAAAAATAATTAAACACTTGTTAGTGGAGCAGATAATATTGTGAAAAACATATTAAATTTTAATATCGTCTCGTCGAATATTTTCATCAAACATGCATAAAATTAAAAGAAGAAAATAATAAAATGAAAACGATACTTCTGTCAATCGATTTCCTCGCCATTCTCTAACAAAGGAGCAGGTACAGGAAAATGTATTTCTTTCAGTTATATTCGAACATTTAACTAGAGACAATGCCGGTTGCATACATTTTTGACCAACTCCATACAAAGCAGACCTGACCAATGACATCACAACATGGCATATGAGGGTAAATCAGGCGAGAAGTGTCCCAAAATTTATTACCTACACAGTTTTCGTCAAACCAGAGCCCATTTCATGTAACCAATTTTGTACTGCATGAACAAATATATTTTGCCAAAAAAACTATGCTAACTGAAGAAAAATACATTAGATTTCCACTAATTTCAATCAAAATGTTTCTGCGGTACAGTTTCCTTTGGAAGATGGAACCGTCGAAACAATCGTTTGCGATAAGTTAGTGAAAATCCAATAGCAAAGAACTATATCTTCAGGTTTGTTTTAAAAATGCCATTGAAACTTACAAAAACAGCAACTGTCTTCATTTTTGTTCAACCACCCTTGATAAGTGGTTGAACTTTATTCCAATAGAACTTTTCACCTACCTTAATTTTTGAATAACTTCAATGGTAACAATTCACAAAATAACACACTTCTAAAAATGTATTGAAAATTCACTAGGTATACATACTTGATTCTGACAAACTTCTGACCCCTGACGGTTCACCCCAGACAAGTATCAGGCTGCCGTGTTGTGACGTCACTAAAAGTGGTCTTTTCGCAGTACCAAAGTTCAAACTTCACAAGTCAACGAGTTTTTCCAACTCCACTAATAAAATCAGAGACTGTCTCTAAACACATTTTTGAAAAACATTAAAAAAACTCTTCTTTTTCGAAAACATTTGTTGCCGAAAAACTTCAAAATTCAACTGTCAATCACGAATTTGCTTGTTCAATCGAACGATAAATTAACCCCCAATAAAGTGAGAAAACTTCTACACCATATTATCGTAATTTTTTTCATTAAAAAGTACAAAAAATTACGATTTTTGGGACAAGAAAGTTGTAAATTTCTAATCAAAAATTATTTTTTTTGTAGGTATGAAACATTTTTTCAACCACACAAAAGTCCAGTTTTCATAGCCTGAAAATACCTACGACAAGGTAACTTTTGACAATTATTGCCTTTTTATTTTCGGCACATAACTAAAAAGACTTACCTACATACAGTTGCCATGGACACTCCGACAACTGCCATAGTCTACTTTTATTTTGATATGAAATACTACAAATTAATAAGCCGTAGACACAATAGAAGTTTTAATTAAGTTTTGGGATTTGGAATATCAATTTTACAAATAAAACAACATGCAAAACAATATTGAAAAATAGAGCTTGAATTTCACAAACAAGATTGTTGGTGGAGCGTGATCAGAATGATAATGGCAATAGGTACCAGTTTTGTGTCAAAAGTAAATCTAAAATTAGAAAAATTAAATCAAAAAACATAAAACTTTCATTGTGTTTCAGCCTTTAGTGTGGCTGAAAAAAACCCTACTTTTCATAAGTTTTTTGTCCAAAACAATCGCATTCAAAAATGTTCAACGTGGATCAACGATACGGTGGTGTTAAACAGACTTCATATATACAGGGTGAGCTAACAAAATTCCCTCGGTTTCTTGCTCTTGCAAAATCAATAATTTGATATACCTATCCTAATGTTTAGTAGTATTGGAGTTTATGAAGACCATAAATACCTATATTGTACATGGAAACAAATTTGAATTTATTTTTTATTAAATTGCCCGGAACGTCATCATAGGATAATTATTAATGATAAGAGATCATAATGGAAACTTTATGTAGGTAAGTATTTTGACCAGACGTTTTACGAACATGGTGTGGTAAACATACTTTCTATTGAAAAACAAGTTGGCTTGCCACGCCCAGATAAAAGAGATCACGATATTGATATCAGAGCAATGAACGACGGGAATTTTAGGAACTCAACCTGCTGTATGTTGTATGAAGACAGTCAATTTTAAGCCCTCGACAAGTTTTTCAGTCTTTAGGTGAACATCATCTGGGAGAAGATTAAATTGAACCAATTCAGAGAATTTGCCTCATTTATACTAGACCGGTACCTAAATCGTTATTATAATTAAGACAAATTTTGTAAATAGGTTTATTTCAATCTTCTTCCTAAAGATGGGAACCTTCTGAATGAATAGTGTCATGGTTTTAAAACATAAAGGTTCAGTGATGTGATAAAACTCTAGTGCATTTATCAAAGACTACTTCAAACGGTTCAGTGCAAATAACTGTATGTTGTATGCATGTATTGAATATACAGGGTGTTTCCTAACTGCAGGGGGTAATACGTTAGGTCATTTTGAGAAGAAAAGTCCGTATAAATGAAGTCAGTGGCGTACTTTTGTTTACAATATTGTTGGCTGTGGTGCCCACTGAGACGCCACTGGCCATAATAATTTCAATCTAGTTGGGAATAAATAAGCGCCTTTATCAGTTCAAATAAATGTACCAAATTTCAACCAAACCGGTTCTAGGATATTTTATAATTAGGTACCAAGTTTTTATTTTTTTAATTTCAACGCCCTGTATCTCGGAAAGCCCTGTATCTCAGAAACAAAGCAACTCCGGACATAGATATATAGAAACTTTTCTTCTTAAAATCACCTAAAGAATCACTTCCTAAAGATAGGAAACACCCTGTATATTCAGATATGGAAGATACTTTTCCAAATTACCTATTTAAATAAATACCGTTTAATGCTATATTGTACCTAAAATGTCAATAACCAATTCCACAGATCTTTGAAAAGCTGTATCAAACATATTACGATCTAGTCATAAAAACTGAAAATTGTTAGAGAACAAAACTCGCACTTCAAATTTATGATAACTAGGTAAGTCATTTCTTTAAAAATATAAATGAAAAGGTTAGTCCTCCAATTTCAATGAATGTTTTTTATGTTTAGTAACAAATAATAGGGCCTAGAAAAAAATATGTACTGCAGGAATAGAAAATTGGAACGATTTTTCAATTTTTTCAGTTTAGACAAAATTCTTGTCAAACAAACACGAAGAAAATTGTCATCTAGCAACTACAGGTAATCACGTAGTTGATAAAACTTTAATAATTGAAATGATTTTCACAATATAAGCGTTTAAAAAATCAAAGTACAACTAAATTCCATGGCTTCTTGCTTGGAAAAGTAGGTACCGCCCATCACCAATTATATCTATTCAATGTTTTTCAATCACCTATCTACATTGAATTCAAACAGAAATTTGCATTTAATTCAATACCTAGGTACATGAAAAGTTGAAAACATTCGGGCATTGAATTCTTACAACGAATTCTCAACGTTCAATTCCCAAAGTGGAAAATAATATAGAATCTGAATGTACCCACTACTTTATGAAGCTAGATTGAAACGTAGGTACCGCATCTAATAACTTCTACTACCTAGGTACTCCTTTCTAATTTAGAAGAGCGAAGACCTAGATGAAAACTATGCTAAGCATCCTAGAAACGGCAAAATGCCACTTGAAAGAGAATTTAATTTTAAACAAGAGGTTGTTGAACCATCAAGAATGAAGGACACTCTGCTCAGTGAAGCGAAGATAACTAACGTTCATCTGCCGAAGACGAGATTCTCGATTTGCCTTGCAATAAATTTAAAACGGAATAGGTACTTGACCAAATGGTCATTTATCGTAATAAAAGGCGGTACAAAAAAGAAACCGTCATCAGCTGAACTAAATTACCTACAATCAATGAATTACGATTAGAATGAACCGACAATTACAGATACCGCCCTTTTCAAAAAAACCGTTAAAAGTTATTAGGTAGGTACTCGCAATAAAAATGTACAACTTCCGAAAGCCCAGTTGAAGATGGCAAATTTTCACAAAATATCCTAAATAATTACTGATATATAAAATATATGTTAGAAGTCACAACTGAGAATCTATTGATCTCAAAAAACCGTTAAATTTGCTTCCGTTCCCCGCCTCAGCCCTGTAGAAGAATGCCCAACCCATGCAAGCGACGTTTTCACAAAAATCAATAACATCTGCCGGCCGGTGGTGCCGTAAAAATATTACCTAATTTTACCGGTACGAATTGAAAAGAATATTACAAATTACGAAAAGTTAATTCAACTAAACTAATACCGAAATTGAGATATACGAAGATGTAGCGACACGAACCGGGTTTGGTCTAAGATGGCCGTTAACCACGATCTAGTCGGCATACTTCAACGCCGAACAAACGAAAATTACTCGAAACAAGTGAAAATTGTATAGGTACTTACTTTGGCTCCAATCTGGTTTCCGCATTGACCGGCTTGGATGTGTACGATTTCCCTCATTTTGATAAAAATGTATTGATATTTAGATAACTATAACTAGAAAACACTAACGCTCTTGTCGATGCGGTGATCTGAAATGTAATGGCTGCCGAGTATCGCAGGCTATATAGGACCCCCCCACCCCCGTGGTGTGGTAGCACTGAAGTTCCTAGATTTGGTTTAAACGTTTCTTCGCGTCTCGATTTGAATGTAGGGCGGCGTTATTGTCATTGGTCATTGCATTAATTTAACAATATGAATAGGTAATGATTTTTTACCATCCTGGGACATATTCGAAAATAATAGCGATCGTGGAGAACAACAAATTAAATCTGTATTGATGTGCTGGAAATCGTAATCGGGATTAACATGAAACATAGATAAAATTTATTAAATTTTAAAGGTAAGGTGCATACCTAGGTACATGAGGCAATTTTCAATAGTAGGGGTGATAGGAGCACATATTTTAGACATCGGGAATTAACTAAACAACATAATATCTATCGAAACATTGTGGATTGATAATTATGTACGCGAGACTGATATACAGGGTGAGTCAGAACAACACCGACCAAATCCGACTACAGATTCCTCACTTCATTTCGAGGTGAAAAGTTCCTATCAAGGTATGTCCTAAAATGCTGCATCCCCTCTGAGATACAGGGTGTCGAAAGTACGAAAAAAATATTAGATTTATTTTTTTTCTCCAAAATTCCTGAAGCAGAATATACCAAACTCGGTACACTAATCAAGGTTTATCAACGTGATAATTGGAAGTTATAATTTTTTATTTTCGTAAACCAGTGGCGTAGTTACGTTGGTATATGGAAATATTTTCCTTCATATTTTCTTTGAACAAGTGAATGGAATGAGCTTTTGACATCAGTTAGGCTCATCGATACTCAACTTAAAAGTCATGACATTCCATGTACCTAAAAGTAAAGGTTTCTGAGAAAATTGAGAAAAACTGAAGATATGTCCTGGAGTAGAGATCTGGTGACCTAGCTGGTCAAGGGTTAACTGAATATCGCCCAATCTATTTTTCACCAAATTCACCATCCCCTGACTTCTGATGTTGAGTGGATTGAAACACCATCCCGTTGGAAATACAGTTTCATTCGCTGGTAATTGAGGTTTTGTCTAAAAAAATGGCCCAATCATTTTATATTAAAATATCTCGCACCAAACATTAAGTTTAAAATAATATTGGTCTTTGAATTGAACATGTATGTGGAATTTAAGTGATATTTTTGTTCAATGAATAAACACTTGGATTTAGGTTAAAAAGGGATAATGATGACAAAACGTGATTACGGTCGAGAAAAGTGGTCTATGTTGACTCTTCGAGTTAAAAAATTTAAAAAAAAGACGAATGAAGTTGGAAGATATGAACCATTGCAACAGCAGGAGTCATAATACAGACTGGTTTTTGAAATTTTGCACTAATTACCAACTTTTTGTAAAAAAAATTAAAGAAACATCATTAAAAAGTACTTGTCAGTAAGATTGTAGTGCTACAATGTAATAACGAAATACAGTATCAATACTATTTCTGTTATTTCTCAATCCAAATTTGATTTTTCATTATTGCCTCCAGACTAAAATCTATTCCAGGGGTACAATTAATGAAAAAAATTGGTTAGGATTACAAATCCGGAAAAAGGTTGACAACCGCAAGTTCAGATATCTACATATCTTCATATCGATATTTATATTTATTCAGTCTAGAGAAGGGTATGTAGAAGTGAATTTAGGGCTTTTCAGTAAGATTTTTTTTACCTTGTTGGATTTTAAATGTTTCAAAACTTTATTGATAATTTATTTTATCCATGTTTAATGTATATGATAACCCCTTTCAGAGCCATAAGTATATGGATTTAATAATAATCATGACATGATCTGAAATTATTTTTCAGTCCTTACGGGTTCAGTACTATTGGGATATATCACCTCTATTTTACCCTACATTTCTTCATTTTTATTAAAATATATTTTAAATTGTACATGATATGGTAAAATGAATTATTATTATTATTATAGAATATAAACGGTGCAGTAAGTGTGGGCACTAAAATAATATGTACCTACATATAAAACTTCTTGCAGTTGTACCTACTCGAATTCTGGTTGAAAAGCTATAAAAGAAATTATGTCGATCCAAAAATAAGAAAAATTTTGTTTCACATGACTATTTTTTTACCGATTGCAAAAGTCTTATTCCATCAAAACTACTTTCAATAATTTAAAGTTTTCTGATTTTTATTTCTCTATTTGAACAAGTTTACATCTTTTAAGTATATAAAATAAATCATTGAACTAATCAGTTTTATCTGAGAAAAAAATGAAAATGGGTGACTTGTTGGATCATATTCACATATACCATCTTTTTCCAAGGAGATTCAATCATGCTGAAAAAAAAGCAAAGAAAATCCAGTAATAATACTAATGCAATTTGTCTCTGAAATATTGTCTAATTTTATTTCTAGAATTGCACGCATAAAAGGAATTAATCCGATTTCATATCATTGGGGATCCAAGTGTTCTCAGCCTCAGTCCGGATTAGGTAAGTTAATACTCGATTTTGGATAAACTATCCGATATATTTTGCAAGACGTAGTATAATAATTATTTCTACAATAATATTCCTATTATTAGTCAATTATGACAAAATAGGTATTTATGTACCAAGGAATAATGAGTTGTCTGAATTTGTTGAGTCAGTAAATTCAGTGGTAAGAATCATATAATTTTAGTTTTTAATATACAGGGTGGCCATTTAAATGTGCAACAAATGGGAATTTTTTTATTCACTGCATAACAAAAATACAAATATTGCAGAAAGTTGGTGCATGTTCGATAATCATATTAGGTTCCCTTAGAATGGTTGCAAGTTGAACAGCACAGGGTAGGTCAAAAAATATAAAAAGTATACAAAGTATATAAAGTACCCTTATTTCAGAAAAAATTCAGCAAAATGTTATGAAAAAGAGTCGTTCACATTTAAAAGTTATGCCTAAATACCAGAACATGGCCTTCAAATATCAATAATTTCCCAAATTTTTATTTACGCAACTTTAAAATTCGCAAACATTGATTAAAATTCTACCTACAGTTAGATTGTGAACTTTTTTGAAAATATCTGCTGCTTCACGCACTGGTTTATACCTACCTCCACATTTTAAAAATAATGTTTGCGAAATTTCAAAGTTGAGTTTAATATCGTTACAACGAACATGAAATTTGTGATTCCCTAAAAAAATAAAAATCCAAGTTGATTTCTCAAATATGCTTCAATTTGAACCAAGTTATGTGCAACTGATTTGATGGTGATTGATTTATGAAAGGGTTAAGGGTGAATAAAAAAAGGAAATCATTTGGGCATAGCTTTTATTAATTGTAAACAACTTTTCCCAATAATATTTTGCTGAATTTTCTGAAATAAGGGTGCTTTATTCTTGAACAATTGTTAAATGTTTTGACCTACCATGTATGCTGTTTGACTTGCAACCATTCTAAGTGCACCTAATATGATTATCGAACATCTAGCAAATAATTTTTAAAAAATCCCACATGTTGTACACCTAAGTGGTCCCACTTGAGCTGTGTTCTGAATGGTGTTGGGGTAGCATGTAGTCTGATATCATTTCCATCAGTTCGGTAATGTTGACTTCATGAATTATTTTGGTGTGCCCAGTTTGTGAATGGAATCTCCAATTACCTTTATCTTTACTATCTTTACTATATCTTATCTTTACTATCTTAACTATATCTTTAATCGGTACGGACGCGTGCCACGTCGATCTTTACCACACACTCGTAGGTCTCGATGCGCATGTTCCAAGTTAGTTTATTTTCCAGAAAAAGCCCTAAGTATGACATGATCAGCTACTTGTAGTGTTTCGCCAAAGAATTTGGGTAGTTTCGTGCCCCCAGAATCATTTTACTTGTGGAGGAAACACTGTGGTTTGCCCTCAATCCTTCTCCTTTGCACCATTCCTCTACGGTCCTCAGTGCATTTTGCATTAGCTCAGAGTTTATTTGGGCTTTCCTCTGGTTGTAACAACTTGTTCTGCCTTTGAATACCACAGCAGGGCCCCATGCGATGTCGACAAAGTTTGCTACACAGAAATTCGGGCTGACTATGTCTTCTGGATGATGATAATTGAAAAAGAACCAAGCGACTCTGATCATATTCAATGAACGGAAGAAATCGCAAACCAAAGATAACTCGTGTTATCGTGGGGAATCAACTTCGGTATTTTCAACGACGTAATCATGGCAAAAAAAAGTTTGGCAGTTCTATCAATATTAATTGTACCTGTTTGTGTCAAAATGAGTCGCTTCGGTGCAAATTCAAATGAAATTATGAAACGAAACATTGTAATATTGACGATTTTAATAATTTGTTTATGACTGTTATACCATTGTTCGTATTTATATTATTGAAGAAACTATATTCGTGAAATAATCTAATACAATTCAACTCGTGATTGAATTTATCTCATAAGAGTGTCTTTTATTTCTGAACTCAACTGAATTGTTTCACGAAGCAATTCAGTTTCGTTCAGAAATAAATCGACTTATCGCGAAAATTCTATCACTCGTGGTATTCCTGAAAACAGATCCCATGGGCTGTTTTCACTCTACCACGTTGCTATGGATACATTTTGATTTATTTCTATTTTGACGTTTCATAAATATTTAATATTTCAAAATGTCACTATTTCGTTGTAATAGTGACTAGAATATCAATGAAATTATAGAATCAAATATACCAAAAAATACTGTTTACAGTAAAAAATTTATGTGGAAAGTATTTATGGACTTTTGTAATGATAGAAAGTATCAGTTAGATGGGAATCGGACGGTGGATGAATGGGGAATTCTCCACCTGACGACAATCAAGTATTTTCCATTAAAGTTCTATAAAACACTGCATTTAAAACATACCATTTCAATATTTTTCTTTAAAAATGTAAAATAAAATTGGGCATTTGAAATTTAAAGGGATTTGTTTCTATTTCACCATCTGGCAACATCGGCTACAAATTTCACAGATAAGAAAGGACGACAAATCTGTTACGTTAATGAGTTAAACAGAGATGACAATGTTCCGAGCACAGACCTATAATAAAATATAGGTCGGTGGTTCCGAGTCTTCAGTGTCATTTTATGTTCCGTGTGCCTAACCCATAACAAAGACAAATATATTGATTATGGTACTTCTTCTTCTAGCATACTACGATCCCCTACGTTTTGTAGGCGCTGTTGCCAACATGTTAATTAGAAACAAAACCCTTTAAAATTTAAAACCCAAATATTGAAAAATTGATTTGAATACTTTTCGCAGTGAAATTGAAAAACTCATGAATGAAACTCAACTTTATTTTGTTCAAACTTGCATTTGCTCCAATAACTCAAATTGAGGAGAATTCCCCATTGGCGTCGATTTTAAAGGATGGTAACAGAGTTTAAAGAAGAAACGGTCAAAACCATGTGGAACCTAACAAGTAAGCTGTTACAAGAAAAATATTACAGAGGATTGGATGGGCCATACAATAGCAGAATTGTTTTTGTAATATCGATAAAAGAAAAAACCGGTAATATGTAAAACCAACAAAATGGAGAATCAATTATGTTTCAGAATAACATTTTATAGGTCTTAAAAATAGCAGAATTGAATATAAGAATATAAGAAACAATAAAGCATCATACGCGAAAACAGTAGAACCAGATTTCATAGGTCTGAATTCGGCAAGATTGGAAAGTGACCGAAATGAGAAAATAAAGTAAGTGCAAATCTCAATAACCTAAGCACTTCAAAACATAAAACGATCACGCTCAAAAAATATCGAAATGTAATTCCATCAAAACAACATATAATCGTATCTAAAAACGTAAATCCAACAAATTATCTGAAAATGAATCTGTAGTAACATAAAATCCTTGGAAACAAAATTTGTCAGACTGAAAACGGTCAGAATCGAAATCTAGCAGAAATTGTGAAGGGGATGAGCGAATTAATTCCGATATTGGAATTTAGTAATATTGACCGCACGCTGTTCCATCTCTAAGAGACTAGAGCCATCCGCTATCCCCTCTCCAAATTCTAATATTTTTCGGTTCTGTACTTTTCGATTCTACTATTTATTCTTCTGATTATTTTCAATATGGAAATTTTAGGTTAGGTTAGGTTAGGTTAGGTTACGTTAGGTTAGGTTAGGTTAGGTTATCATAATAAAATTATCAACAGCATGCGTAGTGGAAATACATCTTCATCAGTTATAAAAACTAACACGTCTAGCTCTTCATTTAACTTTTCTAATTGTTCTTTTGTTAATTTTACCTTCAAATACATTGTTTTTACTCTGTATTTTTTATAATTAGCAAATATTCTAATTATTCCTTTCTTTATTGCACCTTCAAATAAATTGTTTCTGATCTGTATTTTTTCTAGAATTAGGAAAAAAATTATATCCGAATAACCCCCGAACATTGATAAATGCTCAAAAAATTTTCAAGAACTTTCTCAAGCTTGTTGCTTCTAGGCAACAGACCTCCGCCTACGGCGTCGGTCTGTTTCCAAGCAACAAGCTTTCAAATTCTGTTGTAAAATTTTTTCGACCAATTATCAATGTCCTTCCCAGCTCTGACTTCGGCTTGAACCCGCGGGACCTTTAGCCCCGAATCCAGACGCCATACCACTTGCACCACGCCCTGACGTACACAACTTCTTAGTTAATTTACTACCCGTAAACAGATATTTAAAATTTATATTTAAAACAATTGCGACCTGCATAGGTAGTTAATTATTTACAAGATCGAAACCACCCCTGTGCCAGCTATTACGGAAACTGACTGACTGACGGCAGGTTATTTATGTACACCACAAACACGACGAATTATCAAAAAATATCCGCCTTTCTAAAATGGTTGCATTTTTTTGTCGCTCAAATCTCCGACTATATGCATGATGAGACCATTTTAAAATAGATGCTACAGCACTTTTAAATAACTGCTACGTAAATATAAACTAGACAAATTCGTGTTCCGTGAAATTTCATTTGATCGATTTTCCAGTTAACGGGCGGGCCCTCCTACAACTTCAGCAAGCTGCTGAGAAGCAGTTTCTCAGTCTCACGAGTCATGTAAGAGGATAATAAACGTGTCTAATGAAATAATTACAATTTTAAGTCTTCGAATTCCTTTTCTAGCCATATTCCATTATATATCCAATAAAAGCAATAATCCTCGATCGGTAAACACCGCTGTCACGAATCTATTAATAGCTTCATTCATCCAATTTACAACATAAAATCATAATTAAATTTAAGAATTAAGTTCGCCTACTGCGCTCGGCCCTCTGCGGTTCCGTACGATCCTATCAGTGTTTAACCTTGTGGTCTTTTAATTTCTTCATTGAGTCGTAGGTGTGAAGAAACACAGCTAGTGCCACGGAATTGTTTGCGTAACAACAATTATAAAATACGGACCAGTCAAGTGTATCAGTAGGCCAGTACTTGCTACTCTAGAGTAGTGAAAAAAAAAAACATCAAGGAATCTAACTTCCGTAACATTCTATTTGACAGAAAATATCAAACAGCCACTATAATCACCCACAACATCTGTCAAACCCTCGTGCAAACGTTCCATTATAATAACTTTTTAAGTGTTTTCCAAAACGTCAAACAACGTTAGTTAATATTGCAAAAACGTTAGATAAACTTTAGAAGTGTCAGTTTTGTATATGCATCATTCTAATCATATACAAAACCGTGAAGACAGTATCTAAAATTCCATAAAACATGGATGCAGAGATTAATAGTGATGATCAATGTACTCAACCTGAAATTGAAATGGCCGCAAAATTAACGTCACTAAATGTACTGCCTGAAAAGTCCAAAAGAAGGTACGAATACGCTTACGATAAATTTCTTTCATGGCGAAGAGATAAGGAAATAAGAAGCTCCTCTTCTGAAAACGTTTTTCTTGCATACATGGGGGAACTTTCCAATAAAATCCAATGCTCAACATTATGGACTAATTATTATTTTATGTTGCTTACCACTTTATCCATTCACCACATAGATATCTCCAAATACAGTGCATTCCATTTAAAACGAGTCACCCTGAATAACTGTTGGTAGTGTTGGTACAATGATTTTCAGGAAAAATAAAAAACCCGTCAACAATAGTATTCAGGGGGACACATTTTGACATATTCAAATTTTATCTAACTTTCCCTATCGCACCCCAAAAGCATGTCACCAATTTTTTTTAAATGGATCACCCTTTATTGTTTCGCATTATCAGATGCTCCATGATGAGCAGATTTCAACAGAGTATAAATCATATGGTCTGAAGCTTATGGTTCGGGAGCGACAAATTATTTGAGATGAAAACGAGCCACCCTGAATAACTTTTGAAACAATCATACCGGAGGGCACATTTTGAAATAATCGTTCTAGAGACAAATATGGAAACAATAAATCAGAAAAAGAGATATTTTCAAATCCTTGAATCAAAATCTGATGACTTGACAATGAGAAGAAACAAATTTTCTATAGTAAATGTTCAAAAACGTTTCCAACAACGTACCATACCATACAATGGTACAAACGAGCTTCCATTGCCGCCCTCACATGGTTGAGAATTGAGGGAGTTATTTTTCTGCAATGCCTCTCTCAAATCTTCTAATCTTGTCGATTCTATCTCATACATTTCAGGCTTCAGATGACCCCATAGAAAAAATCCGAAGGAGTGAGAGTCGAAGACCTTGGTGGCCATTCTGTAGGACCGCTTCTGCCAATCCAGCAACCAGGAAAATAATCATTCAAAAATTGTCAGACTGGAGCTGCACCATCCTGCAGAAAAACTATTTTGTTTTCGAATAAATTCATATCCTCCTCAATTGCCCTATTGACGCACGGTATTATTCGATTCTCCAACATATCCAAATATTTCTCACCAGTCAAATTATCATCGATAAAAAAGGTGATATGTGGTCACCTAAAATTCCTGCGCAAACATCAGTTTTTGAGGTCGTTGGGTATGAACTTCTCCATTCAAACTAAACGTACTTTTAGTCGAAAAATTTATTTTTCAGAAATCGTTCAAGAATGCCCACTTTCTCGGAGCAACTTCAGGCCTCAAAATACGCTAATCTAGTATTTCAGTCCGTTTCTAAGCAACGAACTTTCCCGGACCGTTTTCGGCACTAAACTGTACGGGAAAGTACTTTCACGTATCATAAACGATCTGGGAAAATTTTTGACGGCTTGTATACATTTAAGACAGTAAATAAATGCACGCAAACAATAAGTATAATTCCTTAATTTATGATAATGCTGATTGCGATTTCAGAAAAAATAGTACCTATGTGTACCTCGTAGTAAACGCACATTCCCAGAATTCAATGCTTGTTGGCCTCGGCCAACAATTTACATTGTCGTCCGGGAATGTATTGCTTTTACTACTAGATACACAATATACTATTTATACAAGAAATTCTGATGCAAGTTGATCCGTTCAGTGAGACTTTCACAAAAACTTTCATCTTGAATGGATGAAATTTGTACTTATGAAGGATCCTGAAAACATTTGTACGACTGAATCCTGATTCTCGAGATAACTTTCCAACATTTTGCTTTTTTGAGAACGAAGTCAACTTGTTTGTGTCCAGGTTTCGTTTTATTTTAAGTAAACATTTCACCATCGAGTAACGCGACCATTATGGCTATTGGATTTTAGAACCTTACTCAGCTCGGATAAATATAAAAAAAACTCTTTTCTGAAGCTATTCACTCCTTATTCCTTACACCAGTTTGAAAATTGGTTGTATTGCTGCTCGTATCTTTCTCTTGATTTACTAGGTAACAATTCTGAATTTACCTCACCTGCGGCCTTCAAAATTGCTTCTAGAAGCTCTTCTCCTGACGAATCCATTAAAATTTGTCTTTTATTGAAAATAATTTGAAAAATGCAGAATCTGTCACTTCGACAACGCTTCAACTTGAAACTTTGACGTCTTGATGACCTTGGATATCATAGCAAATCTTTGGTTACCACAACAAACCACTCAACTCAGGTTTGTTTGATTGTTATGGATTGATTTTGAGAAATGTATAGGGTAGATATATAAAAATATCCTTATTTGTATTCCATTCCAACTAATAAAAAATTGCGAAAACAAGAAAAATAGTCTGGTTCCGATTAAATAAAAACCTTAATTAGTTTGGATAGTAATATACACGTAAAATCAATGGAATTTACATATAATAACGTTAAATTGAAGTATTTTACTTTCTCCGCACTAGTGCGGGAAAGTGATACTTTCAAAACTAAAATGCGTGCGGGAAAGTGGATAAAATCGCACGGTCGTAGAATAAATATAATTTTAGAGTTTTTCTGTTACATAGTTTCAGTTTATTGTAGGTAAACCAGCTTTCGGTGTGGCTTAGTACCTCTCCTGATATTTTTGAAATATCATTACTATATTTTTTTGCGAACAAAACTGACATAAACAGCCTTTTTCAGAGTAATTTCGATTATTTTGCAGAAAATCTCTTCTTTTTCAGAAAACGGGGTTACCCTAGAAAGTTTCAAGACTTCTGGAAATGTTCTAGTACCCACTGAATATCAAATTCACCAGATATAAGTACTGAAGGTTGGTTAATAATATGTATTGTGCTCTTCATGATTAAGTTCGTGGAAATGAGGACATTTTTTATTTTTTAACAAATCACAGCTACCGAGATATCACGATGCGTTGCCCTTTCTGGGAATACGGACTGAGCAGGGGCTGGAAAATTCCAACAGTTCAGTATGTCGGTATCAGATATGTGAGGAAGTGATCGTATTTGCACTTAATGAGAGACCAAGTAATTGACGTTTTCCTGCTGAAAAATTTATTCCAGTTCAGTCTTTTAAGGGATTGTTGTAACTATTCCATTCCATGTTTCGTGACGACTTTCTGAAATGACAATATTTCAAGACAGCTCGGATCTATACTCTAGAGATCATTAGGTGTTGACATGAAATAGAATTGTTCTTGGTACGAAGCAAAAGGCCATGAGAAAACTGAGAAAGGATAGGACTAGGAATATAATATAGCCAATCCAAATAAATATAAGAGAGTATCTGTGTGCCTATAAGTAAACACGTGACGATATATGTAAAAATTCACCCAAAAAGAAATGTCAAGAAACGAGTTCACTCCACAAAATCAAACTTTCAATCATTACCACGGTTTAGTTACTTCCGACAAATTTACGCTAGGTTGGTTGGTTGTAGGCTGACGAACACTAAGGTTACTCTTGTTTATCCTTCATCACTGAGACCTGCTAGCTTTGCTATAGGTTCCTCAGATTTGACCCCATCAACATGTTCGGTGTTTTGTTTTTTCCACTCGTTTTTGAAAGGTTCCCGCAACGTGTTTTGGTAATTTGAAACATTGCTTCTGAGCCTGTTGAAGCTGATTCACATGATGCTTGTGGTGCAAGTTGTCTGCTATTTCAATGCCCAGCCTACACAAATACATCTCTAAAATATTGCTGCGATGTCACTGCGTGACCTACGACTCGCATCCTTACGTCGCACAGACGTCCCAGCGACTCACCTTTGTCACACTCATGATGCATGCTGGCGACCTTTATGCGATGTAGTTCTGAGACGTCTTTGCGATGTAGTTCTGATACGCCGCAAAGATGCATTCTAATAACGTATCAGGTATGTAACAGAGCGATATAGCAGCGATTTCTTCACTGTTATATTCAAGAGACATCAACGTCTATGCGGTATTCCAGACAGAAACAACAAATAGAAACAGAAAATATATTTTCTATATAAAAAAAATAAATATAACAAATATATTCATAAGAAAATTCTTCAAAAAAAATAAAACATTCTGGTACAACACCAACAAAGTACAAAATTGAAAATTAACAAAGTGAAAAATGGAAATAAATTAATTAAAAAACTCAATTGCTTTGGTTCCTTTTCCTGTCGAGCCTTTGTATGGCATGCCTGAACCAATTGGAACAGGCTGCTTTCACACTTCTTTCGTTCTCTCCGTGAAGGCTCATCACCACATCTGGAAATCAATGAAACAATATGGGACCACTGAAAGCTACAATGCCAGATAATAAAGAAAGAAATAATGGAACCTCACTTTGTTGATACTCAACAACGATACTCACTTTTCACTTTCAGTTTATGGACACTAAAATTCGCAATTGTGATCAATCCAGTTGGAAATATCAGAACATGAACAGTATAGAAAACATTCAAAGCGACAAAGCTTCGATCTTCGATCAGTGCATCGATACAAAGAAAAAAGAACTAGAACTAAATATGGTATACGATACAGTAACCACCGGTCACGTAGGCGCCTTCCACTTTCAGGTTGGCCAACATTGAATACGATCTGTAATGCCAACTTCTTGCCAACTTACCGCGTTACTTCAAAATAAATATTTAATACAAATTGAGGATTTGCCTTTCGACCATGGTGGAGGACAGATAGCGTCCTTGTGGTCGGCAGTCAAATGAATGTGTGTGAAAGTCCTATTATCACCTGATCCGGAGATCAATAAAAATATAGTAGCAGAGAGATATCCAAATATAGATTTTGATGTCTAAATGATGTCGCAGTATGACGTCTATGGCAAGTAACAATTTGACACGAAGGGACATCTAAATCCGGCTATTACTACTATCACAGGGATGTCATAATATGACATCGCAGAGACGTCTATATTCGGCTATTATTGATCTTGATATCTAAGGGATGTCGCGGTGTAATATCGCAGGAATGTAAACGATATGATATCACAAGGACATCTAAATCACATTTTTGACGATATTGACATCCCTGAGATGTGGATGTTTGCCCAGTGTTGACTGGGTGTCTTGTATTCCTCTGTACCTACCCGGGCACCGTTTGATATTTAAGATCAATAATAGGTTTAATTTAGAATTTGATGAAGTCTTGGATCATCCTTATTATATAAATAACTATTAGTTTGTTTTGTTCTGTTGAATTTTGTTACTAAATTATTATAAACCTACTTGTGATGCCTGTTTTTGTTCAATTTTTGAATGTATTGTAATGATTAGCAAATTATAGTTTAGAATAAGTGTTCGCCGTGTTAATGAAAAAAATTATAGGCCTTCATCGCGCCTAATAGACTAGTGACCCATTGAACAAATACCTAAGTGCTCGGAAGTGGACAGTTTCGCGCATTATGCATTTTTGTGTGAAATAAACTGACATGTCGGTTCAATACAGTAAGGGACAAAATGAAGGAAATGAGGGACCTGAGTTTGAACTTGGATGGAGTTCAAAATGGGCTGAAAAATGTTAAGGTCAGGTCCGAAATAGCGAAGTTTTACATGAAGCCGCCCCAGTTCGATGGAGAAATTCCATGGTGAAATACCGCCGACAGTTTGAAGCTGCTACCAAAGCAAATGGATGGAATGCAGGGGAAATGCATGCCCTTATACTGGCATTACGCGATGAAGCAACGCATATTTCACAAACCCTCACCGCCCAAGAACTGGAGGATTATGTTCAGCTGGTGAAACATCTGGAACAACGGTATGGTCAAGCCCACCTAGAACACGTATACAATTCACAGCTGAAAAACCGCTTGCAAGAATTTGAGGCAGATGTTGTACGCTTGGTTCGTCTTGCATACCCAGCCACACCGGAAAATGTTATGGAGCGACTAGCGATTCAGGCATTTCTGGATGGACTCCGTGACTAAGACACAAGGCATGCCTCAACAGTAGCTCGCCTCACAAATTTAGTAGATGCTCTGGCACGCGCTTTGGTATTAGAGGATGCGAAACAATCTTGCAAAAGCCATAGTAGAGTCAGAATGATTGAGGAGGACCCACAGGAGAACCTGCTGATATGGATGCCGTCATAAGAATAGTAATAAAGGAAGTGCTGCCTATAAGAGAAGACTGATGAGATGCCGAAATTGTAGAGACTTGGGCACGTGCGTAGCAAATGTCCAACATGAAAAAAGTCGACAGTTACAAAGGTCGAGAAGGAGCAATCGTCAGCCTGTATCGAGCAAGTTCCAGTTAACATCGCATGTGTTGCTGTACTTCAACGACAAAACAAAGGTGTCTTTGTAGACGGTCTCATAAATAACGAACCCTGCACCATGCTGCTAGATACAGGTGCGACTTGGATAATCATTGGGCCTGCTTTTGCTAAAACAACAGCGAGAATTGAACCACCAACCTGGGAACTACGCACAGCAACAGGAGAACCAGCCGTGATTTGGAGTGTACGCGGCACTGTTAGGCAAGCCAGTAACTTGCCAGCTGAATTGTAAAAGTTAGTTGCCATCTCGACTAAGGACATGGGACCAGCACAACAGCCAAAATTGAGAGAATCAGTCAGAAAGTATCAGGATATCTTCGATACCGTAGTAAACAGAAATGAAATCACCCGAGCAGGCTGAGTGTAAATATCGTGGTCAGGTCCGGCCTCAGAATCATTACAGTATCCTAGATCCCAAATGGATATAATTTTTCACAAAATTTGGATCATTGATCTTTTAAATAGATATGGATTTGTAATGTATATTGAGTATCCAGAATATCCACAATGAATAAACACTGAGCAAACATCCACATCTCAGAGATGTCAATATCGTCAAAAATGGATTTAGATGGCTTTGTGATATCATATCGTTGACATTCCTGCGATATTACACCGCGACCCCCCTTAGATATCAAAATCAATAATAGCCGGATATAGATGTCTCTGCGATCTCATATTGTTGTCATTACTGCGATATCACACTGCGACATCCTTGTGATATCTAAATTAGTGATTGCTGGATTTAGATGTCCCTGCGATGTCAAATTGTTACTTGCCATAGACGTCATACTGCGACATCATTCAGACATCAAAATATATACTTAGATATCTTTGCTACTAAATTTTCATTGAGTTATCTCCAGATCAGGTGATAATAGGACTTTCACACACATTCACTTGACTGCCGACCACAAGGACCGCATCTGTCCTTCACCACGGTCGAAAGGCAAATCCTCAATTTGTGTTAAATGTTTATTTTAAATCAACGCGGTAAGATGGCAAGAAGTTGGCAACACAGATCGTAGGCAATGTTGGCCAACTTGAAGGCAGGAGGCGACCGCATCACCGGCTGTTTTTTACCATAATTAGTTCTTAGAGTTGCTTAGAGATGTATCTGTGTTTGCTGGGAATACATTGGATTTTCAAATATCCACTATGATGTATACTATATTCGAAGGATATTTTCAAGTTCAAAGTGGTTCAATCAGGCGACAATGAATGATTAACGGATACTTCTTGAACCATTGAATGACGTCCAATAAACCTCCATTGAGATTCTCTTTTGGAGGAAACATGGACGTACTAAGATGTTCATAGTGAATCCAACGGATGTGCAAATAAGTACATTGGACGTTAGGGACATCCCATGGATGTTTTTGGTAAGTGCAACTGTATTGTTGGAATGCTGTTCACAGCGCTCGGGATGCACATATAGGCAAACCTCTAGATATTGTCAAGGTTGGTTTTTTCCTGACTCTGTATCATTTTGGGCCACCACAAAAGTGATTCTGGGTCTTATGATAGCAGTGTAGCCAGTGCATGAAAATCGGTTTCAATCACCATGTTTTTCCAAAAGCTCTTGGTAATTTGGTGTACAATGGTACACCCGGTATTATTTATTACCGTTTATCGTTCGTCACATTATGCACCAAAACAATATCAGCGATCACATCGCCTCCAAAAAAGGACATATCGGGAGTTGCACGTCGGTAGGTATATATTTATATTATTTAACAAGTTAATATTCCAATGAATTTCTCTCCCGCAAAGCATTATTTGGATTCACGACACGTCGCACAGCCTACTTAGCCGGGTGAGTCAGCATGACGTCATTGGGAGGGGTTTCTCTTATATACATCTTCACTGCAGAGCGCTCGATACCAGAGTTCAACATTTGTTTTCTTTATTACTGCGAAGCTCGTATTGAGAGTGGAGAAAGGATGCGGACTCAAGATATACAGGGCGGATGGATAAAGATATCGAAATTTTGACATGGTTCGCTTTATAGGTACTTGATTCTCGACACATTTTTACAATGGAATATAGCTATTTGTTCAACTAGGGAGGAAAGTGTCACTTGTCCTTCCGCATTCGAGGTCCTAGGCAGCAATCGCAAAGGGGGAAAAGACACTTATTCACTCCAGTGTGAAGCATAATTACGGTTTTGTTAACACCCTCAGCATAAAACTACCAATTAATAACAAAGAATATAGTGTTTCAAATATATCCATGGACACTTTTGCTGAAGAAGTCAAAATCTACAACATATCAAAAATTCAGGAAATTTAACCGATAGCAATTTTCCATAAGTATGGTGAGGGGTTCTTATTACCGGAAAAATCATGATTCCAATATAATATTTTACTAAATTAGACTAGGGAAAAAAGAGTAAATGAAATCAGTGAAGATGTAATTTTGGCGTATTTTCTGAAACTCTTAAAGACCTTTCAACCTTTCCCATCATGGTCAAAATATTCAATTCTCCATTCTACAATTTCAAATTTTTCAAAGAAATTAGGATATGTAGATCGGTCAACTATAAAAAAGAGTCAAATAATTGCAAACCAAATTATAACAGGTAAGTACTCGTACTCAACCGTTATCAAATATTTCAGAAATTGCAACAACAGCAGAAGCAATTCTCTCATCGACAATAATTTATCCTTCTATCATTCACAAATCTGCGTTCAATCTGTGAAAATGTCATGATGACATAAGATGAATCAACTTGAAAAAAGAACATTTTATTGAAAAGGTACAAAATGTAACGCGTTTACAAATTTCTCGAGAGGACGTTTATTCTGTTTATTACGATTGTTGCTCGCTACACAAGCATTCTATGATATTATAAAACAAATAGCTCAAATCACAGGTAGCCTTCCTCAAAATTACTATTGCTGTATTCGAAACAACTATACTTTATTCGCCCCTTTTATAACTATAGGCGCGATCTAGTGAAGGTAACAAGGCACCAGATCAAAAATAAACATTCTTGTGGGCCAGATGGCGTCTCAGGACACGGCTGCACCCTCTATTATTACACCCCATTGTCCTATTGGTAAACGTATCTTGGAAGCAAGAAAAGTTTCTTTCAAGATAGTAGTATTCATAATTTAGAAAACTGCCTACTTACTACTGTTGTTCACTTAACATTTTTATAAAGTGTTGAATTTTCTACACAACTTTCAATAACCCCTTATCAACGCTGATTTTGCTCAGAATATTCCATCAAGATGGCAGAACTTGGAAGTTCAGAAGTCTGTTCTATTCTAAAAGCGAAAATGTTTGAGCTAAATTTTAAACATTGGTTAGTGTGAAAATATCTATTCTGAGGACTATGTGATTCGTTTCTCCTGAGTGGTTTGCAGAATAACAAAATATAAAATTGTGAGAAAAAGAAAAATTGTACCTATCCACTTGAGTTTATTCTGGAAATCGTGACTCCAATAGCAACATTTCCTTTATTCGACATGTGGCGGATAACATGTGACATTAAATATGTCAGGTGACGGTTAATAGGTCAGGGATAGGTGATAAAAAATGATGCGAACTAAAATCGTAAAATTTTCCGGTTTTTCCAATTTTTTTCAGTTTTCATTTTATAAGCAAAAAACTAATAGAAAACAAGTTTTTTTTTTAATTTTTACAACAAATTAATAAATGACAGTTACGAGAGAAAAAAACAGAATATAACTACAGACTGTCTTCCATATGATGGTACAGTCGGTTTGCTACTAGTATTTTTGTTACGAAAGAATCCTCTGTTGATTGGCCTATAAAGGTAAAATCGTGCTACAACTGAGTATATAAGGACCGGGAGATGGTGACACAAAATATTAGGTCATTTGTACCATTATGGCGGTTCTTCAGGGGTCTAATTACGGAATGACAAAAAAGAAAATGATGGTCAATCGCGTGGGCGTTAATCAAACGAGTGTCGAACAATTTGTTCCACAAAAATGCTTGTATTTTCCGATAGTCGATAAAAAAAGAAGTAGGCGGTAGCGTAATGCCATACTTCTCCGGACTTACAGCCCGCCATACCGACACGAATACATTAATTAAAAAAAAAACAAAAAAACAATTCAACCATTTGTACCATGCTAATTTTTGCGCAGCTAATCATCGTCGAGTAGCCATTCACGGAAATCACCATGCCATACGTTCCCGACGGATGCCTATAACTTTTTACAACAGTTCTCTGTATGATCATATACAGTGCGGTCCAAAGGTATGGAATAAATTCATTTTTAGCGTTATTATGTATTTTATGAAAAAATCCTGAAACAGGTCAATTTTTATTGGCAATTTGACAATTTACAGTATGAAAATATTACCCCCTTCTTGCACCCCCTCTGAATTATGAGCACCCCCTCAAAAATTTTAAATGAGAAGGGGGGTCGTGTGGCATCTTGTTCGAAAGGGATTTTCATTATCTGTTCAGCAATACTAAGTGTTTCATATTTGGTGCAACCATAACGAAGAAAATTGTTTATTAAAATTTAAAAATATTGACACTGTAAATTATGTATCCGTTGAAAAAACCTGAAACAGGTCGATTTCTATTCTCAATTTGACAATTTATACTTTCTTATCTGTCTTGCTAAAAAAGTCAGGAAAAAGTCGTTGAAGACACCAAAAAATTATTCACAAAACCCATAAATAATATAATGTCAATCTAGTAGACTACTGTTATTTTGATATTTGTGAGTTGCTGGCAGACGTCAGTGTATTGAAAAATATTTTTGTGTGTATTCGATTCATCTATGGCTCATTTATCCGAAACTCAAAGAATAGACATTTTAATTATGCTTGGATGCGGTAATAAAACACGAACTCAAACGGAAGTTTGTGAAATGTTCAATAATAAATACCCTGGTCAACACGTATCACAATCTACAGTTAGCAAAATAGAAACAAAATACCGTGAAACTGGACATGTAAAAACTCGTCAAAAACCAGGTCGAAATGCTGCATTGGATGAGGAGGAAAAGTTAGATATGACAAGTAGACAACTTGCCGCCGACAATGATGTAAGTAAATCATCGATATTGAGAGCTTTACATAAAGAAAAATACCATCCTTATAAAGTTCAGTTGGTTCAGGAGTTAAATGAGGATGACCCTGATAGAAGGCAACAATTCTGTGAACTGATGATGGATAGAATCGAAGCAGATTTGCAGTTCATAAACAAAATTGTGTTTTCTGATGAAGCTACTTTTTATTTAAATGGAACGGTTAATAGACAAAACTGTAGATATTGGAGCAGAGAAAATCCTCATTGGATGTGTGAGGCTCACACACAATATCCCAAAAAAGTGAACGTTTGGGCTGGTATCATTAAAAACAAAATTATTGGCCCCTATTTTTTTGAAGACACAGTTAATGGTGAGGTTTATCTAGGGTTTTTGATGAACTTTTTAGTGCCTACATTAAAACGACTTTTTCCCGATGTTAATGATCCAAATGGAATAGATAGATCAATTTGGTATCAACAAGACGGAGCTCCACCGCATTACACACGTATTGTTCGAGATTATTTGACAGAAGTTTTTCCCAATAGGTGGATTGGCAGACGTGGACCGATTGAATGGCCGCCTAGATCCCCCGATTTGACTCCTCTCGATTACTTTTTATGGGGTTATTTAAAATCAAAAGTATATTTCAATAGACCAGACAATATTGCAGATTTAAAAACTAGGATATCGGAAGAAATTAACAACATAACCCCTGAGGTCCTACAAAATGTTCTACGAGAATTCCAAGATCGCCTTGCTTATTGTCAAGAAGTGAATGGTGGTCATTTTGAACATTTAATTTAACTGTAAAACAAATTGAAATATATTTCCTAAACATTATGTTACATTATTTCCTTCAGTCTATCAACATTTGAACAGAGAATGAAAATCCCTTTTGAAAAATGTGCAACACAACCCCCTTTCTCATTCAAATTTTTTGAAGGGGTGCTCATAATTCAGAAGGGGTGCAAGAAGGGGGTGATATTTTCATACTATAAATTGTCAAATTGAGAATAGAAATCGACCTGTTTCAGGTTGTTTCAACGGATACATCATTTACAGTGTCAATATTTTTAAATTTTAATAAACAATTTTCTTCGTTATGGTTGCACCAAATCTGAAAAACTTAGTATTGCTGAACAGATAATGAAAATCCCTTTCGAACAAGATGCCACACGACCCCCCTTCTCATTTAAAATTTTTGAGGGGGTGCTCATAATTCAGAGGGGGTGCAAGAAGGGGGTAATATTTTCATACTGTAAATTGTCAAATTGCCAATAAAAATTGACCTGTTTCAGGATTTTTTCATAAAATACATAATAACGCTAAAAATGAATTTATTCCATACCTTTGGACCGCACTGTATAGAAGTCTGCTCATGCCATACCTGTGGGAGGTGGCGAATGTGTACAATATTTTTTCAAAATTCGAAGAACGATTTGTACCAGTATGGCGCCACTTTTTCCCTCTACTATAAGTATGGCTAATATGATAATGGTCACAATGTGCACATTGTATCATATAATTTCCAAAAATGCCGTACTAGTACAAATCGTCAATTTTTTTTTATTTTTAACATCTTGGCTTAAAAGTCCGACAGTCGTCCGTCCAATGGTTACAATCTGGAATAATTTTTATTAGGTAGAATTACATCCAAACGAACAGAATACAATGATTCCATGATGTAAAAAATGATTTTACGTATTTTACAGTAAGTTTTTCAAGTATGGCAGCACTTTTCCCCCCTACTAGACGTATGGGAAATATAATAACGGCAACATTTTATCAAATACTTTCCAAAAATCCAAATGCAATACTGGAACAAATCGTTTAGCAAAAATAATAGCTATTTGTATTACTAGGAAGGAAAGTGCCACTTTTCCTCTCGCAGGATGTAGTTTACTTCCCGACGCGAAGCGGAGGGCAGTAAACATCCAAGGGAGGAAAAGGCACTTTACTCCCATGTGATACATATGATTTTTTCCTTCTACCCACCTTTTTTGAAAATTTATGTACGAATAGGTAACGAATATAATTAAGAACACAAGAATTATTTATTAAACAAATTTATCAATATATGCTATACAATTAAGTACATAGTATTGTTTAACTATATTTTAGAATTATTTATGTTAATATTGAATTTGCAGTTTTGAGCAGCACTTATATGAACACCATTGGAAGAAGATAGGGTTTGAACAGGAGCTTTAGTATTTGAAATATTTTCGCTTAGCTCATTGTAATGGTGGTAACTTCTAGAAGTGCTTGGCTGATTTTGATCAAGTTCAGGTTCTACATTATTTCCCATAATTTGATCAGAAATTTTTCTTTTTTTTTTGTGTAAGATTGTTCTACATAACCTTCTGCGATATTGGTTGATTTCCAACCGTCATGCTGTTTTAGAGCTAAAATATCCCCACCAGCGTTTACTAACAGAGTTGCTGAAGTTCTTCTGAAACTGTGCCCTGTGTAATGTTCGGCATTTGGAAGATTGAGATATTCTGCAATTTTTTGTGGTATTTTGGTATACCATTCTTGCCAACCACTTGATTTATACATTTGCCTGCTTTAAAGCATACCAACAATCGTTTATGCTCAGTTTTAGGACGTAGACAGATATACTTTTTAACGATTTGAACAAAATTTGGGCCGTTACCTGTTGTAGTATTGATAACGAAAGTTCGTTGTATATACGTTTTTGAAGTGGGGATATTTATGACTAAAAGATTGTCTTTATCTTCAATATCATCCATAGTCATTTTAATAAGCTCATCACATCGACATGCTCCAGAAATTCCAATAACAAGGACTACCTATGAATATTTTATATCAAAAATTAAATTATTTGCGTGGGATTTCATTTCTTACCTTCATTAATACAAAAGCATCATCGGGGGCTTCCATTAAGAATGTATTTATTTCTTCTCTTGTAAAAGTTGTAGCTTTATTTGGTTTGTATCCGGCATTTTGACGTTTTAGAAATGCAATCAACTTTGGATATTTAATATCAACATTGTCCTTCATTTGTATCATTGTGCGTAGCATTGAGCATTGAGCTTTTAATGATTTTCCTTGTAGTGAAAAATATGCCAGTAAAACATTCTCTGAATATTTATGTATCTTGTTGTCTTCAGCCCATTACTTACATTGTGCATATTGTTTTTCATACCTGTCTTTAGATTTTTGTGGTAGTAAGGTTAATGACGCTATGTTGGCTTGTTCCTTAATATTAGGTGGTGTATTTGGAAATTCAAAATCACTTAAATCGCTCTCCATTTTTCAAAAATTCAACTAAGTTTAATGAATGTAGCGACTTTGCACCTCAAAAGTCAATCGCCGTGTTTACTGTCAGTGAGCCACAGCATACTATGCTTTTCTTATTCTGAACTCAAAAAACGTATATCTAAAATTCCTGAAGTAAAAATTTGTATTGAAGAACTACGTTGAAGTAACATTAATGTTTTATTTTTACCAAAAAAACAGGATACACGGGATGTTCTAGAAATTATGGAAACAATATGAATATAATGAATTCACAAGTTTCATCGTTTACAACTTACTTGAAATGAGGGGGAGGAAAACTACTTTCCTCCCTTGTGAGGAAATTACTTTTCCTCCCTAAGGAGGAAAAGTATGAGTTTCCTCCTTGATTTGAGGGAGGAAAGTGTGTACTTTCTATAGGGATAGGAGGAAAATAAATTTACTCCCTTACGGTGGTATGGCGGTCATTGGGAACCGTCGGAAACGTATGGCAAGGTGATTTCCGGGAATGGCTACTCGACGATGATAAGCTGCGCAAAAATTAGTCTGGTACAAATGGTTAAATTGTTTTTTTTTTAAATTAATGTATTTGTGTCGGTATGGCGGGGCTGTAAGTCACACCGGAGAAGTATGGCATTATGCTACCGTCTGCTTCTTTTTCTATCGACTATCGGAAAATACAAACATTTTTGTGGAACAATTCGTTCAACACTCGTTTTTTATCCTACACGTTCGATTAACGCCCACGCGATTTAACCGCCGCACAGTGGGCCAAGATACCCAAAAAGTTGGCAAAAAATCTGAAAACGGTTCAACACCTTACAAAGTATTTTTTCATTCATGTATGAGGTACAATGATGCCAATAAAAAAATTAATGCATAAAAAAAGCGGAATGAAAATTTCGGTTAGGTACTATGAATTGAGAATTTTAATAATCAATCAGTTTCTTCAATGGAAATAACGATCTACACGTTTTGTTCATAGTTTGCATTAGAAATCAGGATCGGTATCATCATCAATCACAGGCATTTTTTCATTATTTTCGATTTTTCTTTTCAAAAATAAGTTGAAAATTTATTCCTTTTGGATCTATTACACTTCCTGGAATTATGTTCCCTGTATCTTTTGAAAGCTTTATTCCTGGCTTTCTGGGCTTCCTCACTCAACTGTCCAATAGGTATCATTGCACAGGATATGATCTCAGGTTCATGTATTGAATATTCATGCATGGTTGGTGACTAACTGTACCAACGAATCCAAGAGGTTGAAACTGTTGAAATTGTTTGGTAATATCTGTCAACCTGCTGCACCCTTACGAGAGAGACTTGTGCGAGCTAGGGAAGACGTAGACCTCCTCTTTTCAAACATTTGATGCCATGCACGAGATCGGTGACCGTGCTGAGGTTCGAACCCATGCACCTACAGTTGATTGGATTGGGAAGCGAGCGCTTAACCCGCTCGACACCACGACCCATGGGTAGGTGAAGTACCTAGCCGTTTCATGAAAATAAATTCGAATTCCATCAAAATCAGTTTTAATACTACTTGTGACAGCTATCATGCAACAAAATTGATTCAAGTATGCAACATGAGTTGCCACAACTTCATCGATACTTTGTACAGTATGGTTTACTGAATCCGGTAAAGGTACATCCACTGATGTTTCTGTCGCTTAAATATGTTCAGAGTAACAATTTTTTTAACTTTTTATTTCACTCCACTCCTATAATTAACATTTTATGTCAATCATGGTATCGAGACATTTCCTTTGATACACTATATATCTTTCCCTACAACTTTCTCAACATAAGATTGAATAATAATATATGAATTTCAGTAAAACAATGAAGGGAACCCGAGACAAATCTCTACCGTACATTGTGCACAAAAAAGGCTAGATTTTTTCCAGGGTTTGCGTTCGTTTCATCCACTTCAACGTAATACCAATACTTATAGGTCAAGTCAGTCAGTCTGTACGAGACTGGGAGTTCGTTCACCTCTCTTTCTCTCTCTTCCACCTCATTCCTCATTCTACAGCTACATTTTCTCCTCGAACACTGTTACGCACACTGTTTTGTCCACGATAGCGAATGCTCCGAGTTTATTAAATCGATAATAATTATTATATGCAAATACCACATCGTACCAAGTTCAGTCTGCCGATGGCCCTACTTTTCGAGACTAACCCATTTGAATATTATTAGCGTGTGGGATATTGAGTCACGCGATTCTTTTATAGCTGAATAATTGCTGGGGTATCCTACGCGAATGGATACACGGCACACCCCCACGTTTTACCTGTATTCATTGTTGGACCTGGCTTACCCTTTTGAATGATCGATGAATAGTTATAGGGGTAGGGCACTATTTGACAGTTTAACCTTTCAATTCCAATATGATTCATCGATGTGTTGATTTTTACCCTCAGAATTTCATGTGGCATCTGGACTAGTAATAATAATTTCCCAATAACGAATTTGTGAACAAAAATGTACACGAGCGACTAGATAAATGAAAAAATAGCAGAATATCTTCAAACCCCTATATTTTGATGTGCCGTGATAATTTTGAATGATCAAATTCTCAAGATATTAATTTGGATTGGGGTTCTTCAAATCCATTTCATTACAAATTCTTGAAAGTCGAAAAATAGTTAAAATCCCGATTTTTTATTGCTTTGGTTAATTTTAAGAAGTATATTTCCAAAACAAGTAATGATGCCAGCGCAAAATTCAACAAAAACATGGAAATCTGAGTGCGATAGTGCACCATGATCAGGAAAATTCTTGAAATCCAGATAGAAAATCGAAAAGTAGTTAAAATCCCGATTTTCTATTGTTTTTGTTAATTTTAAGAAGTATAATCCCAAAACAAGGAATAATACCAAAGCAAAACTGTGTGCTCTTTCTATCCATGATCAGGAAATTTCTCAAAATCCAGACAGAAAGTCAAAAAATAGTTGAAATCCAGATTTTCAATTGTTTTTGTCAATTTTAAGAAGTATATTCCCAAAACAAGAAATGATGCCAGCGCAAAATTCAACGAAAATATGGAACATTGTGTGCTCCTATAATCAGGAAAATTCTTAAAAACCATACAGGAAGTCGAAAAGTAGTTAAAATCCTGATTTTTTTGTTTTTATCAATTTTAAGAAGTATATTCCCAAAACAAGGAATGATGCCAAAGCAAAATTCAACAAAAATATAGAAAATTGTGTGATCTTTCTATCCATGATTAGGATTCTTAAAATCCAGGCAGAAAGTCGAAAAGTAATTAAAATCCTGATTTTTTTTGTTTTTATCAATTTTAAGAAGTATATCCCAAAACAAGAAAGGATGCCACTGCAAAATTTAACAAAAAAATGAAAAAAGGTGTGCTCCTTCCATCCATGATAAGAAAAACTCTTAAAAACCAGACAGAAACTGGAAAAGTAGTTGAGTTCCTGATTTTTTATTGTTTTGTCGAATTTCATTCCTTGTTTTGGGAATATACTGCTTCAAATATAAAAAAAAACAATAAAAAATCAGGATTTCAACTACTCTTTCCTTTCTGTTCCTCGATCACAGTTATAAAGATCACAAGATTTTACATTATCTAGATAATTTCCATGGCGAGTGAGTACTTTCTTCGTACTCGAAAAATACATCCTAAAAATAGTAACATATCAATAATATTTCATGATTTAAGACTTTCCTACTGGATTTTAAAAATATTTTTGCTCACAGTTGAAAAGACCACATGTTTTTCCATATTCTGGTGATATCCCAAGGTGACTTTCGTCTTCCATCTTGAGTTACTTTCATGTAGATTCACTGATGATTTTCGAAATTTCATACTTTTTTCATAATTTTTTTTTATGTATTCAATTTTGATAGATAGGCACAATGGTTTCTATCGTATTTTGTTCATTTCAAGCTTCATATGTGAGGATACTCACCTCAATAACCATGAAAAAATAAATTTGAAATGCATGAAATCTGCGCTATCAAATGGTTGCTAGCAACGATTTTTTCAGAAACGTTACTGACAAATTCGTTGCTAACATAAGGCACATATTTTTTTGTAACTCCGCATAAAGTTTCAGTGGTTTTAAAATATGCACTTTCAATAATCAACTTACTCATCAAGTATGGATTAGGATAAGAAAGTGCCCAATTGAAAGTTGAGAATTTTCAATATCAAGAAAAAAATAAATGACAATTGCATTTTTTATAACAAAACAATAATTAATTGAATATATCCCTGAAATAAAAACAAGAGGATACAAAAGGAAAAGTATTATACTCTTATTAATGAAATAATAAATTATAATATTCTAAGTGAATTAAATATGTACATTTATTTAAATACAAAAAAAATGCATTTGAAATGTATTGAATATTAAAATATTTTTATTGAATTCAAAAATTAATTAAAAACAAAAAGGGTGCTCGGTAGCGAGGCTGTTAGATGCCGGCCTTTGAAACCTCCGCTTGCATTTGGCCAGGTTCGAATCCTGAAAAACAAGAAAATTTTTCTCAATTTCATAGCAGTTGATATGCAAGCTAATGCTTGCTTGAAGTGCGTGCCGACCAGCCAGGGTGGTGCTGTAGGTTTGTCGGGTTTTCCAGCTGAAAAGTGAATACGCCACCAAATATCAGTAGGTTGCCCCGTAGCGCCACGGCAAATAATAATAATAGCTGTCCTCTACTCGCACAGGCTATGCCTTTGGGTACACTTTCTGAGGGTTTATGAGGAAGTACTATTATTTTATCACTCAGAAAATAACAATTCATTTAATATTTATTTCAGTCATTTATAGCTATCTGAAGAAAATATTGTATCCATTTCGAATCTATGAATGAATATCTTATGGATAGTCATATAAAGTCCATACAGATTACGGTCCAAGAAAGAGATTGTTTTCATTAAGATACAACTTGTGTACGTTGAAGAAAGAAAAAACATCGATATTCAAAATTCAGCTGACATTTACTTTCATTTATATGCTTAGACTTCATGGCGATCTGAAGAATATTTTCTGAAGGATAAAATTATTTTCAAAAAGTTTCAATTTATGTACGATGAAGACAGAAAAGAAAACATCGATATTGAAAATTCTTAGGTGAATATTTATATTCATATAGGCTTGCTTCGGATATTTCAGTCATCTATAGAATATTTTCTAAAACATATCCGTTTCGAATCCATCGATACATTTTCTATTGATGCCCATCTCAAGTCCAAGAAATAACAATGATACGTGCTGGTATTTTCTGAAAAACGAAACTTTTGAACGAAAATGGAATATAAAAAAAATATACTTAGGTTGAAAACTGAGTTTGTTATTTTAAAATGAATGTAAATGTTTGCTTTGGATATCTTATGACTCCCATAAGATATCTTGTAGGACATCCACTTCTCGATGCATATCTCATGAATGTCTATTTCAAATCACGGGACATCCCCACCAGAATCAGATATGAAACGGATTTCCATAGAATATCATGTGTTAAGTATCTGGAAAACTGATTTTTAATTGTCGTTATTTTTTGAACAGTTTCGTGTCTTTATTTTGAGTGTGAAACGTAATTGTTGGATATCATTGATGAATAAGTAGAAAATGAGAGAACTTGCAACCCTTGAGGATGTTTGTATTAGGGGTATAGTACCCAATACAAACATGTGAATCCAAATAAACTGGTACCAGATGAAAACGAGCACTAACACCTGGAGAATGGGTGAGATCAATATCTCCGGAAGGTTCAATCGACCAAAACTTCCATAATTTGAGCTGGGCGTGTGCCAAGAAAAACAAATAAATAAATTAATCTGCCAGCAAATCAATAACAACGAACCTTGAATTGTATTCTAGGTAGACATTCATGACGAAATACGTTATGTATTCCAATTAGTATGTGGTTGGTGAGTCTTCGTTAGTCATTCATTCATGCGGTGTAATTGGCCATATGCCAAAATGTACACGGTGGCTCGAATAAAAGATTTACAGGGTGTCTCTTCAATAAATATCGCCCCATGTGTCATATATGTATAACCATTTCTTCATGAAAACATTATTCAAATATTTTTCATATGGAACTGTGTACATGACGAAAGGCAATAAATTCACAAATGAAAATTGGTTAAAAATAATTGAGCCTTCCGCTCATTACCTATTTATGAGGGTGTCGGCAAACGTCTAAAAAAAATTCAACTGCCCCATAGCCCCATACAACTGCCAAATCATTCCAGCCCAACGCCTGGCAAAGTTTTTCTACAAAAATATCCTCTGCAATACTTTCCGTAACAACTACCAAATGATAATCAAAAACAGGTGTGTCTACTACATACTAGTTTCACGGTTCAACCCGCTCATCAGTACAGCCCCGGACAAACAAACGAAGTCTCTGTACCTACCGGAATGCTTCCTGTGGTCCTATAGATGTCTCCGGTGCTCACTTTATCAGTGATTACTTGGACTGTCGTGGGTCCAGTTGACAAAATCAAATGGAAATCGCGCGTTTGCATATTTGCATCTTTCCACAACTGAAAAATAGTTAAAGAATTCTCATCAAACGAAGAGGCTATATAGAAGGTGTAGAGGCTTCCCAGTCAACACTGGGCAAACATCCACCTCTCAGAGATATCAATATCATCAAAATTGATTGTGAAATCATATCGTTGACATTCCTGCGATAGTACACCGCGACACCCCTTAGATATCAAAATCAATAATAGCTGGATATAGATGTCTCTGCGATTGTTGTCATTACTGCGATATCACACTGCGACATCCCTGTGATATCTGAATTAGTGATAGCTGCACTGGAACTTCGATGATTAGAAATGTTTCATAGCATCGAAATGTGTCGAGAATGTGACGTCATATTCGAACGTTAGAAATGGGAAGCATAGTACCGATATTTTGAATATTCACATTTCGATTCTATAAAACATTTCTAATCATGGGAGTCCAGGGGCTGGATTTAGATGTCCCTGCGATGTCAAATTGTTACTTGCCATAGACGTCATACTGCGACATCATTTAGACATCAAAATCTATACTTAGATATCTTTGCTACTATACAGTTCAATTATTTTTTCTTTACCCGTGCGTCATCATCACAATACCATAATTCTTAGCTTTGAAGACAAATGTTAACGAATTTTGATTCGCTCATAGCGGTTGTTAGAAAGAGATGTTCGATAAAGGGTGTGTGATTTCTTTGATCATAAATTGATGACGCATGGGTGAAGATAAAATAATCGAACTGTATTTTTATTGAGTTATCTCCAGATCAGGTGATAATAGGGCTTTCACACACATTCACTTGACTGCCGACCACAAGGACGCTATCTGTCCTTCACCACGGTCGAAAGGCAAATCCTCGATTTGTGTTAAATGTTTATTTTGAATTAACGCGGTGAGTTGGCTAGAAGTTGGCAGCACAGATCGTAGGCAATGTTGGCCAACCTGAAAGCGGGATGCGACGGCGTGACCGGCTGTTACTATATTTAGTTCTAGTTCTTTGTTTTTTGTATCTATGCATTGATCGAAGATCGAAGCTTTGTTGCTTTGAATGCTTTGCATACCGTTCATGTTCATCATCATCACATTTGCGAATTTTATTGTCCATAAACTGAGTGTGAAAAGTGAGTATCGTTGTATCATTTACCGTTATCGAGATACCAATAGTGGCATGACCTAAAAAATACGACCTGTACATTTGAAATCAGAAAATTTAGAGCTGTTCAATGGTGCCAAATTATACTAAGTATTCTATTACTGTCTGAATTATTTCATGTCCCACTACTATCTGGCATTGTAGCTTTCAGTGGTCTCATATTGTTTTATTGATTTCCAGATGTGGTGATGAGCCTTCAAGGAGAGAACGAAAAAAATGTGGGATCCCTGTTTCAATTGGTTCAGGCATGCCAAACAAAGGCTTGACAGGAAAAGGAACTGAAGTAATTGACTTTTAGTTTTTTAATTGTTATATTTTTATTTCTTTCTTTGTTAATGTAATGCCAGATTGTTTTCATTTTTTGAAGAATTTTTTTATTTATATTTTTGTTATATTTATTTTTTTCATATTGAACATATATTTCCTTTTTCTATTTGTTGTTTCTGTCTGAAATATCGCATAGACGTTGACGTCTCTTGAATATAAAAGTGAAGAAATCGCTGCTATGTCACTCTGTTACATCCCTGATACGTTATTAGGAAGCATCTTTGCGGCGTCTCAGAACTACTTCGCAAAGACGTCTTGGGACTACATCACACAGACGTCGCCAGCATGCATCATGAGTGTGACAAAAGTGAGTAGCTGGGACGTCTGTGCGACGTAACGATGCAAGTCGCAGGTCACGAAGTGACATCGCAGCAATATCTCAGAAATGTATCTGTGTTTGCTGGGTTGGTTTGTAGATTGTAGGGGGATCGTGCAGGCTCTGCAGCTTCACAAGCACCTCGGCCTATAAGTTTTTTTGTGCGTGACCCTTTGCAGTAGGGCACGTAAATATGGCCCCTGTGATTCCCAGACAAGCTAGCCGCTGCACTTTCTGCAGCTTGACTTGTAGGGGCTCGGTTTGCAGAGCAAGATAAATATTTTTTTGAAAGGAATACAGACTTTGCAAGTTCGTTTCATTAAATGTATTGAATTAACGGGAGAGTATATTGAATAATGAAATATTCTGACTTTCAAATTTTGTTTGCTTTTATAGACTTATAGTAGGCTACGATTGCTGTTCATTCTGGTCTTCTGCCATCAACAGAGTCGCGTAACGGAATTTCACAATTTTTTTCTGTATAACACTTGCATGGAACACCCTGCATAAATAAAAATTATATCAAGATGTAGCTCCAATGAATTGCTGAAATTGTATGATCTATCTAGTATATATGCTAATATCACTTGAGATTTTTATTTATTTTTTCTAACCGCCAGTTTTTTTATAATTAGAAAAAAGGGGTTTCGTGACGTCACATTCATCAAAATTAAATTTGGCAACATCGTATAAGTTGAACACCATGGAATCTCAAATTATTATTACATCTGGATTGTTCTATGATAGTTGTCATTTGATAGCAGATGGATTTGTTCATCTGTTTCACGGAGCAGATCAATAACAATTGTTTTTCTCTGTTTAACTCATTTGCTTACCTTCTGTGATACAAGATAGATGCTAGTAGATCAAATCTGTATGCTGGAAACTATAACAGACTCTTGAATATTTTATTTTCTGCAGTTAAAGCGGTTTTCAAATTCAAAGTTTTGTTGTTTGTGTTAAGTAATTTCTGTATTCCTTATAACCGTGAAAATGTCTAAAAAGTGCTTTGTACCGGTTGTCTGAACACCAGTGAAAATTCATATAAACTGTATGTGTTCTGTGGTAATATCAACTTTTGTTCCATAAGAAATGTTATTATAATTTGCGGTGTTGCCAACAATAGTTTTTCATCAAAAGGCAGATTCGGTCAGAAAATTTGAAAGTTACAAATAATATAAAAAATTGCATTTACGTAAAAATTTTTGATGTTTTGTTGGCTTATAATCAGCCAGTACCTAGCTATATTATTATATGGGAGAACGATATTCCCTATTTCGGAACGTGGATTATGGTGGGGGATGTTTCCGATGAACGTGACGTCAGAGGCACACTTTGAAATGTGATATTTTTCTTAAATTAATAAAGGAGAGTGGCACTCGTTGATAAATAGACATTTTATACTATATTAACAATCGATTGAAACGAGTTTTGAAATTCATTTTTTGTAAATGTAAAGTCTATTGTTTATAGAGAGGTGTTCGTGCCACCATAGAAAAAATTCGAAGCATCTCCCTCTTAGGGGGAGTTTGTACTTGCCATTTCTCGAAAAACTTTGCGGACCGGGGGTTTCTAGTGAAAATATTTCATTGAAACAGTAGCCCAGGATTACCCAAAATATATATACTCCTTATGCCACCACAGAGAAAATTTGAATGAATCCTCTTGTAAGGGTTGTTAGCACTTGCTTTTTTTCGAAAAACTTCACTGACTGTGGGTTTCTACTGGAGATATTTCATTAAAACAGCAGACTATGACGGCCCAAACTATGCTCCTAAGGGTACTTTGTAAGTACTTGCGAAAGCGAGGAAATTTTACATAAAACCCAGGAAATTTGCGCAGAAAAACGGATCGAGATGCGGATTTTTGCATTCGAATCGTTAGCTTATGTAGAATGTTTGTATTTTTCTACAGATTTCATGGAAAAAAGTGCATTCTCTCAACTGCATAATTTCAAATGATGGGAATTCATATCTGCCACAAAAAACACCCGAACTGTACGAAATTTTGCAACAGGGGATTTCTCAGGTCGCCGAATCTGAATATTATGTTCAAATTATCCCACTGTACACCTGGAGGTCAGGACGGCCTTCGAAACGTCATCCCCTAGAGTTCCTGCTTAACTTGTGATAAATCAAGAGAAACTCGTGCCCCGGGGGTTTTGTAGGCTGCTCGTCACGAATTTGACATCGGTGACCTGCCCGAATGAACTATTCGATGAGTTGTTCCATCAAAACTCCAGGGGATGACGTTGCCAGTCAGGTCGTCCGGTGCACCAGGTCCTTCGAGGCAGATCACTGATGTCAAATTCGTGACAAGCGAACCTAAAAACCCCCAGATGACGAGTTTTCAACGATTCGGTAAAAATCCTAAAAAATACGAAATAAGTAAGTATTGCTTGAAATTGCATATGCGCATATGTGTGCATTTGAAAAAAGGATAAATTTTACGAAAATGTATAGAAATGTAACTCGAGAACGGTTCAAGATGAACCATTTCTGCTTACCCCAATCGATTCAGAATGATGAAATTAGTATGCTCTATGACTACCTATGATGTCCTAAGGGATGGACCTCTAAAAAGTATTACTTAAAATTGCATATGCGCATACCTATGTGTTCATCCTTTTTGGTCCTAGTATTGCTCTCATAAGTTTTCTTTCAAATTTCCTAATGTCTTCCTCGTCTTTTTTTGTCATTGTCTCCGCTCCGTATAACATAATTGGTCTAAAGTATTATAAATATTTATTTTACTATTCTTTGTTAATATTTTACTTTTCAATAATGTTTCATTTGCGAAGTAAGCTCTGTTTGCGTTTAATATTTTTTCTTGTACTTCTGGTCATCTCTCTCCCGTTTCACTCATCGTCACACTCCTAGATATTTCAACTCTTTTACTTCTTCAAACTCTCTCGTGCCTATTTTGATCTTTCTCTGTATTTGTTCCGTTCCTAATCTCAATATTTTCGTTTTTTCTTGGTTAATCCTAAACCCCATTATTTCCCATGCTTCTATAATTTCTTCCAGCATATCTTTCATTACTCTTCTAGTCTTGGTAATTATGGCTATATCATTAGCGTACGCAATAATTTGTTGAATAACGTCGTTGAAAGTGAGTCCCCTTGTTTTACCTCTTTGTTGATTGTGAATTCCCCTGTTTTTCCTTTTGGTGTTCTTATTGTGATCTTAGTTGATTTCATCGTCATTAATATCAGCATTCTCCATAGATATCTTTTTTTGCATTATTATCTTGATATTCGGAGAACAAGTTTGAAATTATCGAAATATCAAATTCTAGTCAGCAAAGTATATTTTTTTCTATAGGCATCTATTTATAATAATAATTATCAATATCTTTTTTTGGTTTTCACGATATTTCCTTTTTCGTGTTACTAACCCTCAACACTTTCTCTAAGGTTCTTCAAGGGATTTTATGCCCCTAACTTCCATCTGGTTTCAAAATAACGTGTTGTTCATTCTTCAGTGTAGCAAGAAATTTGCAAAGGAAGCATAGCCTCTCGTTTTTTCGGTAATCCGCAGTCAAACCGAAAATTAGCGATAATTTGGCACCAGTCTCGTTAAAATGTCGCATAATATCATTTCTTCTGACCATATGTTGGTCAACCCACATTCGAGATTGAAAACACTTTCAAACGCCTTATATGGATCTTCTGACGCCCCGCATCCTTCAGTGAGGTCGACCGGTACGGTGTTTTCAGCGTAACTCATAGTCGGCGATTTTTTTCTTTTCATGGTTCGATGGGATACAGAGGAGGTGAGTGTGAGCTCATGCGTGTCTATGGTGTGAATAGATTTTCTTTGTTTACGAGGTTGGTGAGTATTATATACAGTGTGAGTCTTTATAAAGTGCACATATTGAAATGAGGGAAACTATGCCTAATGTTATCGACATAAAACATATTAAAAAAAAAAATGGGAATTTAAAAAATGCTGTTTTGCTACCGTGACCCCTGTGTGAACAAAATGTTATATCTTTTGAACTAATTGACCTATCGCAATGAAACAAACTTCATAATGATTGGAAGTAATTGGGCGTCCTCGCAAAAAATTGTTGAAAAAACTACACCTAATTGAAAATAAACATATTTCTTTAGCAAAAATCTGTTTGTTTTTCATACATTTTTACAATAATCGTGAATTTTTTCAATAAAACGCCCACATTACCTAATTTTTTTATTGCTTCAAGTTATAAACATGCAATTTTTACCTTCAGGTAGATAATCCCATGAAGTATAACTTAAAGTAGTAAAAAATGTATGTTATGTGGGCATTTTATTGAAAAAAATTACGACTTTTGTAAAAATTGATGAAAAACAAACAGATTTTTGCTAAAGAAATATGTTTATTTTCAATTGGGGGTATTTTTTCAGACAATTTTCATTTTGCGAGGACGCCCAATTACTTCCAATCATTATGGAGTTTGTTTCATCGTGATAGGTCAATTAGTTCAAAAGATATAGCGTATTGTTCACATGTAGCGATTTTTTTTTTAAATTCCATATAAAAAAAAAAATTTTTTTCTATTTTTTCAATACGTTTTACTTCGATAAAATTAAGCAAAGTTTACCTCATTTCAATATGTGCACTTCATGAAAATTCACACTGTATAAGCTTAGATAGCCAGAATATTATAGCTTCGATAGGTATACAGTGTGCGCGTAAAGTACGGAAAAATTTATCTTTGGAATGGCCCAAGTTGTATCTATAAGTTTGTATATTGTGTTGGCTCACTCGCCAAGTTTACATTTTCTGAGATGTAACTGCGAACTTTTTGTTTTTAATTGGATCACCCTGTATAATTTCAGATTATCTACTAGAGTTTTCTGTTGTTGATTCAATGAGACCTTAAGTAAGTATATAAAACCGCAGTGGGCCGCAGTGGTCATGATGACAGAGCGCTGGTTCCGTGCTAGGAATCGCACGTTGAAAGGTAAGACCTCGTTAATCCTTAGCTCGCACTTCTGAGGACTGTCGTTCGTAGGGGGATGACAGCTGGTTAACGGAAAAAACAATTTTAAAACAACAACAACAATTGAAAATCAACATTATGGGAAGACTGTGGAAAAACCAGAACAAATGTCGTATGAGAACAGGAGGTGTAGCAATAATTGTAAGTGAATTCTAATAGTTGATTATAAGAAAATGATTAAATTATTCTTTGCGCTTTCAACAGAACGTCTAATAAAATAAGTTTTGATCCTAAAGGAATGTGGTAACAGGTGAAATTTGCTTAGTTATTTGATCAAGTTTATCATTGAGAATTTATTATTACGAATATATGAGGGATTTACTCAATCAAATCAAACGAAGAATGTGATATTTACAAGACGGAGCACCTGCTCGCCACACTTTTCCTGTTAATAATTATTTAGATACTAAATTTCCCAGAAGATGGATCTGTAGAGGAGGCCCTTTTTAGTTTTAAGTGGCCACCTCGCTCACCGGATTTAACAAAACTGGATTTTCTTTATGTGGGGCTACGTTAATGATCAAGTTTATTGAACATCCCAATCGATGAAGAAGGTTAAGAAAAATAGAATTAATGACGTTTTTCAAAGAATTACAGTCAATATGTTGAGGCGAGTTAGTGAAGAATTTGAAAACCGAATGCATTATTGTTTGGAAGTAGCCGGTGGTCACTTTGAGCAGTTGTGATGATTTCTATTTTTTTAAATTATGGTTTCAATTATTTTTCTCATAAATTGAAAAATGAAAAAAAAATGTTTTTTCCGTTAGCCAGCTGTCGTCCTTCTACGAACGGCAGCCCTCAGAAGTCGAAACTTGCGCGAGCCAAGGATTAACGAGGTCTTACGTTTCAACGTGCGATTCCTAGCACTTTCTCCGGCAATCAGAAAAAATATAGGTTAACAGTAACAAAGTGTCAACATCTAGCTATCCTACATAAATAGAAAGAAAATATTTGACAAATTGAAAATTTTATTGTCATTTTCAGAGACTATATGATGTCATCCAAATTTGTAGAGATGAAATAGGCATTTCATCTTACTCTGGTTGATGCATGTTTCAAATATTCCTGCTCGAATTTTATTCATAAAGTTTTTATGGCATTGGTAATGGTCTGTTTTTCCGAGAATTTCTTTATTTCGGCAATAACTTGACAACGTCGCAAAATTTTCGAAGTTTCAACCATTTAAAAATATAATGCCATGTTTTGCCCCGCTTTGAGGGAACACTCTGTATATTGTAAAACATTTTTATAATAAGCAACAGAGTGAACCATATAACTTTTATCTGAAACACTTTTTCATACTCCTCATGATAGGCGAGATACTGTACTTCCTCGCACTAATGGGCCACCCTGTATAATTTTAAAATATACCTGGCTCTATAGAGAACTTTACCTTTTCCCTTCTTCTCTTTCTCCTTTTGCATATATTTCAGCTCAATCGGGTTCACAGAAATATGAGACGGTCTCTATCTCAAGAGGGTTGCAGGTTTGGGCTTCTTAATTTCAATAATCAGCCTACAGCGCCCGCTCTAGGGTCGGACCACCCGGACATTTGTCCGGGGCGACAAATCTAGAGGACTGTGAATGTGACAAAAAATATTGAACATCCCCTTGATCGTAATTAATACTATAGTTGTCGGCAAAATGAAAATTAACATGCAATTTATATTTCGCAAATATACCTATATATAACTGTTTTAGCCTAAAATTTTGCCCCAAATCTTAGTGTTGCCTTAAGAATATTATTGACTATACTATAAATGTATCATTTGTCCCGGGACTTTTCCTACTAAGTTGAAAATTGGAAAAGTAGTGCCCGTTCATAAGAAAAATAATCCAAAACTTCTGAATAACTATAGGCCGCTAACTATGACTTCAGGTTTCTCCAAGGTATTTGAATATGCCCTTTTGAATAGGCTACAGGATTTCTTGGGGACATTCTCAGCGATTCAATCCTTTTACGAGGAACTCATAAAAGCGATTGATGCCGGTGAGTGTCCTGTCGGGATCTTTTGCGATCTCAGCAGGGCATTTGATTGTATAGATCGATAGATGATGCAACAAATTACATGCATATGGAATCCGTGGCGTACCCCTCCGATGGATTTCAACATTTGTTAAGGATAGGAAACAATTTGTCACTATATCTAATGACAACCCAACATCGGTCACAACGAACAATTCTGATTACTCTAATATCAATATAGGAGTGCCCCAAGGGTCAGTTCTGGGCCCTATCCTGTTTCTCTTATACGTCAATGAAATTCCTCAGATACATGGCAAATCTCACTTTACTTTATATGCTGATGATACCTCTATAATTGGTTCTGATAAATCTAGCAGGAATGTAATACTGTTCTGGATTCCCTGACAAACTGGTCCTCAAATAACTCTTTGTTTTAAAATGCTTCTAAAACATGCCTTATTCAGTTTTAATTGCCACAACAGCACCGTGACTCAATAAGCATAAAAATTTGTAACGAAGAGCTAGTACCAACAGACTGCACCAAATTCCTAGGTATTCATTTAGATAATAATATGAAATTCAAAACACATTCTGAATCTATTTCCAAGAAATTGTCGAGTACTACTTACCTTCTTAGGAACTTACGTCACATTCTTGATAAACAACAATTATTATCATATTATTATTCACAAATTGAATCGTGCCTGCGCTACGGTATTGCTTTTTGGGGAAATTCTGTTTTTTCTGATAAAGTTTTTGTCTCTCAGAAGCGTGTGTTGCGATGTATTGCTTTCAAACCTTCAAATTATTCTTGTAAGGATCTTTTTAGATTTTACAAAATTCTCACACCACCGTCACTATTTATATGTGAACTATGCCTCTATGTTTTTAAAAATATTGATAAATTTTCTCTCAACTCAAGTAAACATTCACTGAATCCCAGGCGGCACACTGACGTCAATTTGATGACAACTTTTGGTCATCTGTAACGTACTGCGACTTTGAAGATGACGTGAGGGTAACGTTAAAATGACGGGTAAATGTCACAGTTCAAAGACGTCATTTGTAACGTCTTTGTGTCGTCATTTGTAACGTCATTGCGTCGTCATTTGTAACGTCATGTGACGTATTTATCACCTTCTAGTGAAGTCGTCAGCTGACGTAATTTTAACGTCACTTTTTTTAGCATTCATTGAATGAAATACCTGGAAATAAATTAATAATATATATTAATATGTATTATGGCATGGCATCACACGTTAAAAGGTAAGGGCTGCGTCTTCCCTAGCTCGGACATGTCTCTCAAAGACTTTTAAGGGTTGCACTCTTATAGGTGTGCATCTAGTTGGCGGAAATAACAATGTTTTATTTTAATATTATATATTATTAAGGAAAAATTGATTAGGTAATCCAATCTGCCTCTTCAACCTATCCAATAATAGTATATTGGTCGGCAAATCTCCAATAGAAAATATACTTTGCCCTCTACGACCGTTGAATTAAATCTTTCAGAATAAACCCGTTGTATGAGTTAAAGAGGAAGATTGGATCACATAATCCATCATCATAGTCATCATTAGTTCTAATCGACAGTTAGATGTTATGTCTCTGTCTCTCCCATGAAATCAACCATGATGTGTGATTTCACTTATTTGCTGAGAAGTAAATTAATCCAGATTGAGTACATCTACTACGGTGCATATGGGTGTAAAGGTATAAATACTATCGGTATTGCCAAGACATAACATGAATCACAAAAATTATTTATAAGGGATTCCTTTTGTAACCAGAGAGAGGTGCTTCATTTTCATTGTTTTAGAGATATTTTTTGTCAACATAACCTCTAAATTAACCCGTCCCTGATGGTGATGAATAAATGTCGTATTTGAGACGTCAGTTGGAGCTCTTAGAACATTATGACCTTCGAAATACGTCAAAATGACGTCTCTCTGATGACGGTAAAGAGACGTTCTTCCCAATATGACGTTATGACGTCAGCAATTCGTCAGGTGACGTCGCCTCCATTTCTCGGTCCTAAACTTTATAACCATCTGCCTACTTCGATAAAAAACTGCTTAACTGAGAAACAGTTTAAAATTGATTTGAAGCTTCTTCTGATTGAGAGATCATTATAATGTAAATGAAGTTTTTAATGATAACTTTTAATTATTAAGTATTGTAACTAAGTATGCATGTAGGGGTCATTATTATGACATGAGGAATGAGAGTATGATTGTGTGAGTAGTCTTTTGGGTGTATAATGAATTGACAAGTCCTATACAATTTCAAAAACTGTCAGAAAAGGATAATAAAATGATTTGATTTGATTTGACTTCCGTTAAAAATATCGTCACCGTTATTCGCATTTCCGTTATTCTGGCTGTTCACATTCATGGACATAATTTCTTAACTTAAAAGAAGGATACACAACCTAACAAACCTAGCTATCCAAGTTGCTGGTAATCCGATCACTAATTAGCATGAAAAAGTGATAAATTACCAGTTGCTCACGTTTTTAGCCATGGACCTGATTTCTCAACGTAAACGAAGGGGACACAACCCAACCTAACCTAACCTACCTAGCTATCCAAGTTGCAGGTAATTCGATCAGTAATATGAAAAACTGGTATCAACGTAAATGCTCGTTGCGCTCGCATTTCTTTCCTAAACAATGGTGAAAGTTTCATTTCCATTGCCGAAGTTACCATAGAGTGTAATTTGTCATTATGTTTTATGTTTCGGCGAATTTGTAAAATTTGGCAACGTCGCATTTTTCATTTGTGAGCTGCCAGTTGTCAAATGCGATTACTCACTTCTGTCAACTGAAATTAATTCCAGTTCAAAAAGTATTTAATTATTTTATTTCTTGGGTGTTATTAGGCCAATGAATTCTTGTATTATTCTAAGATTTAGTGTCTACAGTTGAATACGGAGCATTTGGATTGTTAAATACGTGGGACGTTTCCATCCATAGGCGTGTTTTTGTGAAGTGACCACTACGACACATTTTGCAAAAAGAAACAGAATTTTACATACTTTTCCGCGCTGAAAATTCGATTGATTTAATAATTTTATTGTATTTCAATGATTCTGTGAAAGTTTCAGCCAAATCGCTTTGGTTACTGGATTGTGTAATTTTACCTCCAATAGCTCATGTACCTGCATGGATAGTTTCCTTTTCTGCAGGTAAGTTAATTTTTGTGTTGATTTTTACTAAGACTAGTTCTGATTATAAAGAATACGAGCGTTTGTATTCTAATAGTGTTTTATCAGTTTGTATGTTACATTTTATTAAAAAAGTACGCTTTTGCGATTTTATAGTGTGTCAATTGAAACTGTCATGACTATATAAAAGAAATCATCTCAAAAAATACAGAGAGAAAAACATAGCCTACCCAACCATATCTTGGTTTAGTTTTGTGTTATATATAATTGCGCATTTCCATCACTACTTTTTCCCATGTTTTTTAATTTTACTTATGAACGTTCCTCCCTTATTTTTTGATGAAGACCTATAGAAAGAAATACGCGAGCGCGTGCATATACAGAACTACTTTTTCCCATGTTTTTCAACTTCACGTACGAACATTCCTCACTTATCTCTTAAGTTGAATAACATGGAAAAAAGTAGTGATGTAAACGCGCGCGCTCGCGTATTTCTTTCTTTAGGTCTTCATAAAAAAAATAAGGGAGGAACGTTCATACGTTAAGTTAAAAAACATTGGGAAAAGTAGCGATGGAAATGCGCAAGGATATATAACACAAAACTAAACCAAGAATATGGTCGGGTAGGCTATGTTAAATTTGCGTAGGGTCAGGTTAGGTTATAGCACATACTAGATATATGGATCATAGTCATTAAGTACGTTCTTTTATGTAAAAAGTAGTCTTTATTTTTGTGAAGTCGAACGCTGAATTTCTTTCTGCGTATTTTCTCTCATGACATGTCAATGAATACGATAAAACAAATAAATTGTTGTTATCATAAAGTGAGCATTATAATAACAAATTCATATTTCACGTAATGACTAATGCATTAAAAACTGATAATCTGACCCCTGGTGTTAAGGATATCTCAAACTCATTTAATTCTTGCCTAGTATATGCGGGAGAGTAATTACATTTCCTATCCCTTATCCAATTCAAAAAACATATTTTCCAGTTATTTCAGATATTCAAAGCAAAGTAAAATTTTTTCGGTCTGGAATGATGCATCTTTCAATAAGAAATCATTACTATCATAATGGTAAAATAAAATATGATTTGGAATTTGGAATCAGAAAATGCCAATTCGATAAGACCAAAGATGATAATTAACCTCAGTTTTTTATTTCCCACAATCCCTCACACATCGACATAAAATAAAGTAAATATTCCTCTCATAATACTGAATTTTAAAAAGAACGAGAAAATCTATGTAAAAAAACAATTCAAGAAGTTTGTCCTCCAAAGATTTCAAGTAGCCATCAATAATGGAGTACCAGTAATGAAATAGGTAATTTTGACAAGGAGAAGAGTTATCATAACTTTTTATAATAGTTTTGGTTAACATATTAATAATATCAAAGATAATGTTGTAAAGTAGGAAAAATATGTAGGGCGTATAACTTGTCCTAAGTGTTACTTTGGACAAACAGGAAGAATCTTCGAAAAGCGAATAACTGCATTCAGAGAAAGTCTTGTGAACGAAAAGATAATAATTAACAGAAAAAAATCATACTTTCGACCATAACTTGGAAAACAAGGGCACGATGAAAATTGTTCACTACATGGAAAACATTTCAGAACTTGACTGTCTTAATTAATTCAAAGATTTATTTATAGTTTTTTCAATTTCTGATTATGCTAAAGGATTCCGCACGTAATTATGTAAAGTGGCGACCGCGGTCAAATTTTCTGAAACTTTGGTATGTTGTTGTAATGGACCTAGTAACCAAAAGAGTCAATGGGCCCAACTCAATTCTATGACTAGTTTTCTAGATACAGGGTATTGAAACTGAAAATTGAAAGATTTTCGTTTTTATTGTTAACTAGTTAGTTTGAATTTGTGTTGCATACACATGTTCACTACTTGTTTCAGTAATAAAATGGCTAATACGTCTCACTAAATATATTTATATTTACGGGGTAACTCACAAATAAATGACAGTACTTTTTTGCAGAATCTCACTTTTTCTACTGTAACCTTAGCAAAGCATATTTTCGAAAATTACCCCCAACATAGTATTTTGAGGAGAAAATATGACGTAGTACACCTTTTTTTCTACAGGTTGTTTCGCAGAGAGAACCAAAATATCAAATAATTTTTTTAATGGATTAATTCAAAACCCTGTACTTGTGGATTGATTTGAGGAAAAAGTAATACTATTTATATATGGGTATCTCTAAGCTTCAGGACGTACAAGGTCGTTTATTTGTCGATAATTATTCTATTTTGAAATTAGTAAAAAAAAACATGAATACTCTGAAATTTCCTCGGTCAAATTTGATAATTTTCTCAGTATAATTATTTCAATTACGCCTTGAGAGGTATGATTTCTACATCCGATCCTATGACCAGTTTTTTATATACAAGGCGTTGAAGTGGAGAAAAGCTTTTTTTACCTCAAATTGAAATACTTTATTACGTATGTTAGTTCAATATTAGTTTTGGTCAAATGCACTTTGAAAGGTACAGCTAAAAATATTTACTACTACAGGGTGATTCACGAATAATTCACACATAACTTATTTCTTGAACGATTTTGTTATCATGTTCATTATTTGATGGTTTGGTATATGGCTCACCCTGTATAAAAGTAATGATAGCGAAATCTTTTAGCCTCAATATTGTGAACGTGTAAGTATAAACTTTAAGAAATAAGTTCTCTTTGTACCTACCACCACCAAGCGGAAAATCGGTAAGATTGTTTGAAATATCATTAAAAACAAAATTTGAAAGTTCCCCATCTTTCCCCTGTAAGGAAAAAATTTTATTCAAGGTCAAAGGTAAAAAAAAATTGTTTTTCGCGATTTTCAGCAAAACGGTAAGTTCTATCATAAAAATATTTCAAACAAAAATTGTAGATCATAAAATTATCTACAAAAAATTAATCAATACTTTTTTTTCTACGAGCCACCGTTTTTGAGATATAACGATTCAAAAAGTTGTAAAAGTTGTAATCGTCATAATATACATGAAAATATATTGGTAAGACAAGTTAATAATGATGCTGATGTATTGATAATTGAAACAGCAATTGAGCAATTCAATTTGACAAATACAACTATTGTTGTTGGTGAACATAAATACTTACTCGTATTACGGACTGCTCGAACTCCAACTGAAAAAACTATTTTCTTCTTAAAACCAGGAATAGCTCAACATCAATCGGAAATGTATTCATCAAAAAGTTTATCTACTTATGCAAAGTGTCAAAATCATGTACTATTTTTACACGCAATAACTGGCTGTGATACGACATCTGCATTTTACAGGAGGGGTAAAATAACAGTCTTCAAACTATTTTAGAAACAAAATTTAATTGAATGTGCTTGAAGTTTTTAAAAATAGTAGTTCTACTCGACAAGAAATTATTACTAACGGCATTCGCTTTCTTCTTTCTATGTACGGAGCTCCTAAAAAAACTACCTGCTTAAATAAGTATAGATATGCATGTTTCGTTAAAAACACAAAAAGTAAAAAACAAGTACAATTATCTTGTCTTCCTCCAACCTCAGTTGCTGCTCATCAACATCTTTTTAGGGTATATTACCAAGTTCAAGTGTGGCTTGGTTATCAGCTAGACCCTACAGACTGGGGATGGAAGTTGGTCAACAATTTATTAGAACCAGTGCACACTTTACTTCCACCTGCGCCGGAAAAACTGCTGAACTCGATTTTTTGCAACTGCATAAAGGGATGCAGTGCTAAATGTGGTTGCAAAAAAGTCGGACTGTTCTGTTCTCCAGCATGTACACATTGTCAAGGCCGGTTGTGCTATAATATTGAATCACCAACAGTAGAGGATCCGTTTGATTCCAACGAGGCAACATGCGATACATCGCTATTAACGCAGTTTACATGCACTCAGGATGAAGAAGAACAAGAACAAGAAGAACAAGAACAAAACGAACAAGAACAAGAAGATCAAGAAGAAGAACAAGAAGAAGATTTTGAAAGTTACGACTCGGACGATTAAATTTCACAACTTTTTTTTAACTTAAATTGCTTTTATCTTTTCAATCTCTGCTAATATCCATTATTTTTCAATAGTTTCAACAGGATCAAAACTGACCCGTGGAATAGGCCTACTGGGGAAATCACAAAAAAAAACGCGCTAAGTACACTACCTCATAGGTGGCGAGGAAACGTGTGCATATTATGACGATTACAACTTTCACAACTTTTTGAATCGTTATATCTCAAAAACGGTGGCTCGTAGAAAAAAAAGTATTAATTAATTTTTTGTAGATAATTTTATGATCTAAAATTTTTGTTTGAAATATTTTTATGATAAAACTTACCGTTTTGCTGAAAATCGCGAAAAACTCATTTTTTTTACCTTTGACCTTGAATAAAATTTTTTCCTTACAGGGGAAAGATGGGGAACTTTCAAATTTTGTTTTTAATGATATTTTAAACAATCTTACCAATTTTCAGCTTAGTGGGAATTTAGGTAACTTCGAATATTTAAGTAGACCGGACTATTGGCGCAAATGCTGAATTATTGAGTGTTTGAAAAACGTTATTATGAAATATTCGTGAATCACCCTATAGCAGTAAATATTTTAAGCTGTACCTCTCAATGTAAATCTGATCAAAACTTATATTGAACTAACATACGCAATATAAGTCAACGCAGTTTTTCAATTTGAGGAAAAAAACCGAAGAAGTTATCATTTCTCCACTTTAACGCCCTGTATCTAGGAACTTGGTCATATGATCGGATGTAGAAATCATATCGCTCATGAAGTTATTATAATAATTATATACGGAAAAAATGGTTACATTTGACTGGGGAAATTTCAGAATATAGAGTGTTCATGTTTTTTGTGCTTATCTCATAATAGAATAAGTTCCGACAAATAAACCACCTTGTATATCTTGAAGTTTAGAGACACCCATGTATTAGTGATATAAATTTTCACTCAAATCAATCCATAAGTACTGGGTTTTGAATTAATCTTTTAAAAAAATAATTTGATATTTTGGTTCTCTCTGTGAAACACCCTGCAGAAAAAAATGTGTACTATGTCATATTTTCTCCTCAAAATACTATGTTGGGGGTAATTTTCGAAAATATGCTTCCCTAAGGGCACAGTAGAAAAAGAGATATTCTGCAAAAAATTAATTTGTGAGTTACCCCGTAAATATGAATATTTTAAGCCATTTTATCAGTAAAACAAGCCGAAAACGTGTGCATGCAACAGAAATTCAATGAAGCTATAAAAATCAAACATTAACGAAATTAGTAACAACACATAAACAAGAAATATTGATTGGCAAAGCGATGAGCTGTTAAGTCAAATAAATAGCCATATAATAAAAAAATATCTTATCTCGTTTCCTGATATTGGTTGCGAAGGATCCAAGGAAACCTAATTGGGACTTATTGAATGTGAAGGTAAGGTTCAACGCAGATTTAAAAAAAAAAGTTATTTTCTGTCTGTTCAAAGTTTATTACCATTTCAATGACTCGCAAAGAACACAAAAAATATGGAATTTTATATATCGTGGAGAGTATAAAGTATCCATGTGTTCATATCCTATAGGTACATTGTTATCCGTAGAGCATATCGCATAGATTTATATTGGTACATACACAGCGTGTACTCATTGTTACGTCTCATATACATTATAGCATGACATTCTTAACACAAATGGCCATGAGAAGTTTGTATCCAACTTTACATCCTAGGTACATCGCATAGGTGTAAAATGAGTACATCTGAGGTACGTACTCAAGGTACATCTCGTATCAAACTTTACATCCTAGGTACTTCGCGTAGATGTAAAATGAGTACATCTGTAGTACGTACTCGAGGTTACATCTCGTATACATCGATATCATAGCATTGTTAACAGGGTTGGTACTTATACGTTGGATATCTTATGGCTATCCATTTCAAATCAGGGGATATTCCGACCAGAATTGAACATGAAACGAATATCCATCCATAGGATATCATTTGTTATCTCGGTATCTGGGTTAAAGTGAGTCAGATTCGTATTTCTCACTTCGTATGATTTTGGCAAATCCACTTGAACTTATGGCAGATTTTATAATGAACTTGAAGTATCATTTAGTTCAAATAGTTGTTAGACTGTGACAAGCTGCCGACTGCAATTGAATTTTGGTAGTCACAGTCTAACAGCTATTTAAACTAATATCATTATCCCAGACAGCACTAGATATTCCATGAATAATCCTAGAACATTCAGTATATTGAAATATTCTAGGAATATACTAGGATATTGGAGGAATATTCCCTGAACATGCTAATGGGAATCCCTCAGATAATCGTAGAATATTCCCAAGAGAATATTCTATGAATATCTAGAATATTTTTGGGATATTCCACGGATATTCCATACAAAATATTCCTATAATATTACCAATGCATATCCTCAGAATATTTGGATATTCCAAGAATATCCAAGGAATATAAATGAAGAATAATCATAGAATATTCTTATTGAATATTCAATGAGTATTCTTTGAATATATGGTATGATCCAGGAATATTACTGTAATATTCCCACAGTTACCTTTTCGAATAATCGATTAGAAAAAAATCAATGGGTATAATCCTCAAATTATAGAGCAACCATAGACACATGTTCGAGACTGTTGGTCATCAGTACAGTGAAGCCAAGTGCGAAGATGTGCAACACTTCTGACTTCGTAAAAAGTGTTATACATCTTTGCACTTGGCTACACCATACTCATGATGACCAACAGTCTGAAACACGTGTCTACAGTTGCTCTACAATTTAAGGGTTATATATAATTCAGTAAGAAAAGTTCATCTCTACAAAGGTACAATTGCTTTATTTTCGAATTTCAACAGGGTGTGATATCTATTTTTAAAATAACAAAAAATCAAATCCTATTTACTCGTTCATTTCTGGGACGTCCTTCAAGGCTCCTGAATTGAAAACCCTGAAAAAAAAATTATTGTGCGATTTGATATTTGGTATGTTTTTAAATAAAATATATGTGCATTTGTAGGTTTAATGTCTAGAATTCGAAACTGTAAACAATGCCTCTCAAATCTCAAAATGAATGGGTGGTTGTTCATTTATAAAGGTTTTAAATTGACTCTTAAAATAAGTCTTCAGTAAAAATATTGTAACTGAAAAATATGAGGCATATATATTGGTCTTCGAATTTTACTAGGAACCATAATCTATCAATAATGGAGAAATATACAAGTTTGTAACTTCTATACATACTTACTAATTTCTTTTAATCGGTCGGAGGATTTTGTGAGGTAACAGAACCACCACTTCAATGTCCTTCAGATATGTTCTATTGTGGCAGCGTTGAATTGCATCTAGAAATGAAAAATTCATTGATATTGTGTGATTGACTAGACTATAATATTTTCTTGTTAATCTGATTCAAATATATTAAAAACATGTAGAGTCTATTCTGTATTTATAAAAGTACTTCTATTTATATGAGATCGAATAATGGTACGAAGCAGAACCTAAATCTATACTACTGATATTATCATTTTCAATTTGCTTTTCTGAATGGCGGTCGTCAAAGTCTTCTGAATCATTATGACACAAGAGTTCTTGGAAATTAAATGAAAATGATACAATAATTAACAGCTACAATGTTAGGCCAGAACGATGAGACATAACCTAAAAATTATAGAGTAATTATTATTCCCAATGTTAATTATCATCAGAATGTAATGAATGCTTTCAAACTTTGTTGATAACATCTCATGCACAGAAATTATTAGACATGAATTCAGATGGTTTCTATCATCGAAGAAATAAAAATTCCCATTTTATTACCATCCATTTCTGATGAAAAGTATTATTCAAAAACTACTTAGTTTACTTACGTTTTATATGATAACACTACACACATCACTAATTTAAAAAAAAACAGTTCAAATACTCAATAAAACAAATCGAAATGAATAATGAAACCTGAAACCTGAAACTTCTCAGACGACAGACGACACTTGTTGAAGTTGAAATGCACGGAATAACTTATACCATGAGCGCTGTGTGATTGGTCACTGTAATGGCGGGAAGTTTAAATAACAAGGCATCAGCTGCATGCAAAACGAGTTGAAATGTATAAGTCATTGGTCATTCTCTGTCAAATGTGAATTTTGCTAAGTACTTATCAAAATAGGGATTATGCCATAGAGAAAAGAAAATCATGAAGCATCAGCGCGCTAGTATAGAAACATTAATAATATTTGGTCCAAATATGGAAACGTCTTGTATAGAATAATCTACGAATATTCCATGCATAACATTCCCTGCATGTACTATAAAGAATATACAATAAGTAATATTCCAGAAATATTCAACTAAGAATATTCACATTGAAATATTCCTGGCATATTCTTTCAAGAATGTTCTTGAAATATTCTACTTTGTATGTTCCTTGAATATGCCAGGGTATATAGATATTCTAGGAATATCGATGATACTGGCAACTGTGTACAAGTCATAGCAGTGAATTAGATATTCAGAAGTTACCAATCGTTTAAATAAAAATTGTGCTTGTTCAAGGTGATAAAGTCTCCACTCATCAAGGTAGGGAAACAATTTCATGCTTATTAGAGGTTTTAAACTTACTCAATAAACCCAAAATCATAACAACTCTGGTAGATTACTACGCGCTGTTGCCAAGCCTAATTTTATTCCGGAAAGAACTCGATATGGATGAACCCTCCAACAAAGATATTTATTTATTACTTCAGAGTGTAGTGACACAAAATGAAGACATAAAAAGAGAAATAAGGATTATAAATCAGAACGTGGCAAATCAATCGCAGACAATCGAGCAATTGAAAATAGAAATAGCAGAATTGAAAAACGAAAATAGTGAATTGAAGAAAAATCAGTTAACGGCTCAAAGAATCCAAAAAAAAAATAATCTATTGATTTACGGCATCGAAGAAAAAGAAAACGAAGTTATCCTTGATGATATAAAAGAAATAATCAACAACAAATTGCATGTCGATCTTGTTGACACCGAAATAAGTATCACATATCGGATCGGTAAAAAGAATAGTAACGTAGAGCGACCTATTCTCCTGGAACTAGTGAGGAATTTTAAAAAACAAGAGATCTTCAGTAAAGTCAGGAATTTGGCAGGAACAAACATAAGAATTGCTAATGACTTGACTAAGGATGATAGAGACACATATAAAATCCTTTTGAAACATCAGCAGATCGCTAGAGAAAAAGGTTATACCACGAGAATTCATAAGGGTACTATTGTGATCAACGGAGAAAAGTACACAGCCCAACATTTAGAGAATCCAACAAATACCAACTTGCATGTACCCGAACAGATTCCAAAGAAAAAAATACCATCCTCTCATAGTGCACCAGAAACTCCAGTCCTCGAGATTACCGCTGATCCTGGAACTTTACAAGGTGAAGAAGAGCAGAAGACCATAAAAAAGCCCAACTATCCACCAAATCTTCGTTCAAGAGTTAAGTCAACTAGCCAAACTGAGAAAAAAAGAACTCCATCATCATCTTCGAAAAAATAGTAACATTCATTGGGACTCATTATTATAGAAATAAGTATTTGATCGTTACAAACTATTTTTTGTTAAATTATTTTTATCATAACTGTTATTATCATCAACATTATCATTTTATACAAATGAGCAATTCTATTACATTCTGTCATCTAAATGTTCGTTCTATTTTGGGTGGTTTCGATATATTGAAAACCTATATTTTGGATAGTTCTTCACACTTTTTTGCAGTATCTGAAACTTGGTTAAATGACACTGTTGACTCTAATATATTCGCAATTCCTGGTTATTCATTCGTGAGAACCGACCGGATCGGCAGAGGCGGTGGCTTGGGAATATTTGTAAAGGCTAAATACACATATAAAATCATTTGTAAAGAAATATGCGACTCGTTGGAACAATTATGGATTTCATTAAAAATTAAGAATAAAACAATCATTTTGGGAGTAGCATATCGCCCCCCAAATGCGTATGTTCCGACAGCACTAGAAAAACTCGAATCGAATCTTACAACTTTTCTTACAACTAGCGACACTATAGTACTTGCAGCTGATTTCAATATCAACTTACTCTCAACTAGTGCATCTGTACACTTATTCAATGATTTTTTACAAAGTTATGATCTCTCTCAAATAGTGACTGAACCCACAAGAGTAACATCTTATTCGCAAACTCTAATCGATATAATCATTACTAGCAACCCAGAAGCTATCACCAAAAGTGAGGTATTTGATCTACCGGGAATTTCCGACCACTTTGCAACGCATTGCACTATGAAATTTCAAGAGCTGAAACCGTAAACCCGCTACATTTCATTCAGAGACTATAAAAATTTTCTATTACCGCCATTCCTTGCTGACATGGAAAAAGTTCCCTGGGATACAATATACTCTTTTCAGAATGTCGATGATCAGGTGGAATTTTTCAATCGAGAACTAATTAGTTTATTAGATGCACATGCACCATTTCGTAAAGTGAAAGTGAGCAAACCCTACTCACCTTGGTTCACTTACAATATAAAACTCATGACTAAACTACGTGATAAAGCCCTTCGGAAGTTTCGTAGAACGAAACTAGGAAGAGATTGGGACTCGTACAAAGAACTACGAAATTATGTAACAGGTGCTATAAAACGTGAAAAACGCGCATACATGGAGCATGTTATGAGGAACAAAAATAGCAGAGATATCTGGAATACTTTGAATCTGATGAATGTCACAAATAAAAAAACTAATTCTTCAATCCCCTCTAATTTATCTGATGTTGACTCTATTAACACAAATTTCAACTATTTGCCTGATGAGGCTCAGTCACAGCCTGATTTGACACTGAATAAGTACAACGGATTGAGCAAGGAATATGACAAATTCGCTTTCAGAACAGTAAACACTCTTGAGGTGCTCGAAGTTTTGAACAGCATAAAAAGTCATTGTATTGGGTCGGATGGTATTTCGCTCATTTCCTTGAAATTAGTAAGTGAGTCTTTAATAAGCCATATTACGTTTATTGTAAATACTGCCATAACCACTAATTACTTTCCGTCAGCTGGGAAACACGCAAATATAACACCAATCCCTAAAATATCTTCTCCCACTGAATATGGACACCTGAGACCAATAAGCATCCTACCAACTATGTCCAAAGTGCTGGAAATTATAATGAAACGCCAAATTTCCAAGTTTGTTTTTGGTAGAGGTATAATCCCTGATATCCAATCAGGTTTCAGGGAACAATACAGTACAACCACAACATTACTGAACTTGGGAGACGAAATTTTCAAATCCTTGGATAATAGTCGATTGGGGTGTTTGATTTTGTTGGACTACAGTGAGGCCTTCGACACTCTGAATCACAAATTATTATGCAAAAATCTCCGATTTTTTGGCTTCGAAGAAAACGCTGTAGATTTGATCAGGAATTACCTATCTCAACGGACTCAACTTGTGAAATTAGATAATAGAGCGTCGAATGCCCTACCAGTTAACTTTGTCGTACCGCAAGGTTCGATATTGGGGCTATTACGATTTTCTATATATATATATCAGATTTCCACAAATTCATAACTTTCTGTAAAATTTTTCATTACGCAGATGACACCCAGATGTAAATTGACTTCGAGTATGAAGATGCAAACACTTGTCGTACACATATAAATGATGATTTGAGAAATCTTTTCAAAATATCGTACGCTCACAATTTGAAATTGAACGCTACCAAATCATCAGTAATGTTATTTGGCAACCGAAATAAAAGAGATGTAGTTAAACAAAACTTCGTTTTATCAATTGATCGCTACATCGTACCACTAACTGAGGAATGTAAAAACTTAGGAGTGTGGTTTGACTCTGAGCTCAGATTCTCCAGGCATATCCAAATGTTATGTGGTACTTCCTACGGCACACTGAAACAACTATTTCCTCACAGACACGTTCTTCCCCTTAAAGTTAAATTGTGCGAAAGCTTAATATTTTCGAAATTGTCTTATTGTGACCAGCTTTACGGATCCGCAATATTGAAGTCCAATCTGAAGAGGCTTCAATTAATTCAAAACTCTTGTGCTCGCTTCTGCAGTGGACTCAGAAAATACGACAGAATTTCTAATAAGATAAAAGAATTAGGATGGTTGAAAATTGATAAAAATGTTTGAACTTCATACTCTCACTCTCACTCATAGAATTATTAAAACTCAGAAACCATCATATATACACGGTAAACTTAAATTTTTTAAACATAATAATGTCAATACCAGGAAAAAAGAGACTTTGCATATTCCCAAACACCGTACCTCACACTATAAACGAAGCTTCATTTATTCTGCTTGCAAACTTTATAATGGTATTCCAATCCATTTTAGGGACTATTCAATTATCAACTTCAAGAGAAGACTCAAAGTTTTTTTCATTTCTGATATCCAATCAATTTAACCTTTCACGGACATGCTACCTCTCAATATGTATATGTATTCATTCTATGATTTTCTATCCATACTTATAATTCAGGTGGATATTTACCATATTCGTAAAGAAACTTATTTTATATATTTTATGTTTGTAATTATTGGTAAAGTTGAAAAGCAGCTTTCAGCTGACACTTCACCATTTCATATTATATGAATAAAGGCGATTTATTATTATTATTATTATTCCATGATTATTCGGAATATATATATATCCCATCTAAGACATCTGAGGAATATTCCAGGAATATACCATGCTGTCTGGGACGAAATGGCGCCGTATTTATTAAACCGAATAGAAGTGACTTGGGTGCTTACAACCAAACTAATCCCTCAAACAATGCCTTTCAGAAATATCTTGTCACAGCCTCATATTTCGCACTCGTTTTACGTGCCGTTTAACCATATCTTGGCGTGACAACAATATACACAAATCATCCGCTGGTATTATAAGTTTAATTTTCATTCATATTTATGCGGGCCTTTTAAGGAAAATCGGTTACGTTTCAAGTACTTACCGTATTCATTACTTATGATAAATCCTCGAGCTGGTTCGAAAATCAATCCTGTCAGATTTCTCAAGACCGAACGAGCCATTGCCAAAAATGGAACCTGAATATTTTGAATTCAAGATTTCACTTCCAAGAATAGTCGTATTGCGCAATGTAGTAATCGAGATGAATGTTATCTTCGAGATTGTTGACCAATATACATAATAAGAGTGTACAATAACAATTCCAATGACAACTTTGGTGTTAATATTGATAGATCGCTTATGATGCCATATTTCCTATGCTTTTCTCAATTATTGATTCGTTTCCAACAACAGCATTTACTTCTAAAAGTATTATTGACACGAATAGTTACCACAAAAAATGGTTGAGATTCTAGTTACATCAAATCATGAAATACCTATAGACATGATATATCTTTGTCCTATAATATACAAAGTTCGCTAGTATTGAAACAAAAGTGTAAAGTATGTGCTATGAAACAAAAAAAATTTCGACAAAACCAAAAAAAAAATCACTACACTATAAAATCCCCTAAAATAATAATGATTACAGATAAAAACACTTAATATACAAGGTCTTTCACGACGAGCTTCGAATGATTTACAGTTCAAATATTTCTCGAAATCGGATATATCTTGCCAGGGGTGTTTTTTAGGTATAGGGTATTCTTCACGAATTTGATATATTTTTTTCCGTAGTATCCAAAAATAATAGAATAGTGTATGGTTTCCATTTGAAAAAATCGTGTTTCATCAGTTGTCTCGATGTAATGTTTTGGGTAGAAATTTTGACCACCCTGTAAGTTATTTTTGAAAATTTGATGAACCTGTTCATGACTTGATGCTTCAGATGAAATTCTGTGGAATTTTACATTTCCAACCGTTACTGGCTATGAGTTATGATTTTTTCGGAGTAGTGCTGTAACTGTCAAATTTTTCATAAAAAAATTATTATCTCGAAAACTAACAAATTTGGGTATAGACATTGTTTGACAAAGTGGGCCTAAAATCTGCTGGGAAATTCAAAAATGTAATGAAATATAGGGTGTTATATTTGAAATAAGGAAGTTGCCCTCTACTTCCGGTATAACATTTGAAACATATTTCCTCAGTTCCATTATGAAAATGTTCAGTATTGGCTTCTGTTGATTACATGTGGTAATTTATTAGACTAATTCAAACCCTGAAACAAACACAAAGAGTTTTTCAAGGGTGTTATTGTGATTGGATCGGGATATACAGGGCTATTCAAATTCGAGTCTATGCATGGGGATTTCGATAACGGTAAGAGATAGAGGGATGGTTAAATAGGGGCAAAGTAGCATATTTCAGAGGTCAATTATATGGATAAAAAAAATCTGACCTAGCTTCTTTAGTTCTGGAGTTATACAGGAAAAATCGAAAATTTCGAAATTCTTCTTTTGCCTATATCTTTTTATTTTATGAAGATTTTTTTTAAATGTTGCCACTTTGCCATAGCAACTTTCTGTGGGCTATCCAAATATCTGAATAAAAATTATATACAGGGTATCGTATAAATTGGGCCACTCTCAACTTTTAATTTTCAAATACGGACCTGTATTTTTTATTGCATTTTTTTGAATGCCAAGAGTCATGTTTCATATTGAAGTAACATTTTCATCTGAATTACAGAGTCTTTTGGAAATATTGAACTATTACCAGTAAAATTTCAACATTTTTTTAAAATTCCAGCTCTAATTTAAAAAAATATCATAGAATAAGGTATAGAGTGCCTAGGATTTGGAAGAAAATCAACATTATTCGACGAAGAATGTCTTCTTCAAGAATTTATCCACATTTCAGTTCACGCAACCCATGATCAATGTGCGAAAATGTGAAAATTTATTCTTCCTAGTACGTGTATGAGCATGTAATCATTGCAAAAAAAAATATTCGAATGACAATATTCATACTCCAGACACCAATTTGAAAATATTTCATTGTTACTCACTTTTCGAACTACCTATATTTTTCAGCAAATTCATGGGCATTCTGTTGCTATATACAACAATTATGATTAAACCATAGTATGCTTTGGAAAATAAATATTTGGTTCACCTCACTTGTCAATATTTTGACAGTTTCTTGGAAATTATCGTTGGTATTTGATGAAAAATCTGTTAGTACTGAAAATGGGTTTCCCCACAGAGCAGAAAAGAGATATGGTTAACGTTTTCTACAGAAATAATAGGAACATTCATCTTTCCGCTGAAAATTATTTAGATCTGTACCCAGAAAGACATCAGCCGCATCCCACATATTTCAGACTTTTGTACACAAACCTTCGCGAATATGGATCTTTCAGAAAACCAAGGAGAAAATATGAGATTGAGTTACAGGAAAACATACTTCAAGCGGTAAGTAGGTAATACTGAAAAAATGTTAATTAGGCTCATCTCCATATTTCAGATCAATACAAATCAATCAAAATCAACAGTTCAAATTGCTGAGGAATTGAATTTGCCGCAAACTACAGTATGGCGTACTTTGAGAAAAAACAGATTCAAATGCTATAAAGTTAAAATTGTTCATAAATTGTATCCAGGAGAAGCCGAAAGACGGCAAAATTTTTGTAATTGGATGTTGTAAAAATTGGGCGATGACAGAAACTTTTTGGATAGTATTATTTGGTCGGATGAAACTCGTTTCACAAATTGTGGTGTTTTCAATAGAAACAACGAGCATGTTTGGTCACAAATCAATGACAATAATTTTAGAGAAGCGAGACCTCAAGTGCGGTTTGGTCTAAATGTATGGGCTGGAATTTTGAAGGATCGAGTTCTAGGTCCCTACATCTTTGCCGGGACGCTCAATGGCGAACGTTATCTACACTTCCTCAGACAAACTTTCAGTGAATATCTCGATGATATTCCCACTGCTAATTTAAATCGGTTGTGGTTTCAACACGATGGAGCTCGCCCACATTGCACAAGAGACGTTAATCAATTTTTACAAGAAACATTTCAAGACAGATGGATAGCAAATAATGGGCCTCTAAGATGGCCTGCAAGATCCCCTGATCTCAGTGTACTTGACTTTTTTTTTATGGGGTACACTAAAAAATAGAATATATCAAAACGAAATTGAAAATATATGATAAGAATTAAAATCATGAACGCTTTCGCATCACTACGGCGAAGAGATATTTTCAGAGCAAATAATAACATAAAAAAACGACTCTGTAAATGTCTGGAACGAGAAGGTCGTCAATTTGAACATTTATTTCGATTATGAATAGTTATAATGGCTGTTATTCCAATTCTTGATAATGATTAAACAAGTTCTTGTGTGATTAGTTATAAAATATGAAAAGCTATATGATCAAATACAATGTTATATTTGTGACAGATTATGTTTGTGAGTTCTCAGCAGAATACAAACAACAGATCTTCATACCTACTGAGATCAATCGACATGGGGATGAATAATTATTCTACTAGTGCTACATTATGGTGAAGAAAAATATCTCCTGGAATTGTTGATTTCATTTTATTGTTATTCCGATCAAGTAGTGAGACTAGATAATCTGGAAATTCTGAAATTGATTATTCTTAAAGAATCAATTTGTCTGATTCACGTCTCATTCTCTGATATGATTCAATTACAGTTGTTATGGAATAAAAAAATTATGGAATATCACTGATATTAGTTCAATATTTCCATAACACTCTGTAATTCAGATGAAAATTCTACGTCAATATGAAACATGACTCTTGGCATTCAAAAAAATGCAATAAAAAATACAGGTCCGTATTTGAAAATTAAAAGTTGAGAGTGGCACAATTTATACGATACCCTGTATATAATTTTTATTCAGATATTTGGATAGCCTACAGAAAGTTGCTATGGCAAAGTGGCAACATTTAAAAAAAATCTTCGTAAAATAAGAAGATATAGGCAAAAGAAGAATTTCGAAATTTTCGATTTTTCCTGTATAACTCCAAAACTGAAGAAGCTAGGTCAGATTTTTTTTATTCATATAATTGACCTCTGGAATATGCTACTTTGCCCCCATTTAACCAACCCTCTATCTCTTACCGTTATCGAAATCCCCATGCATAGACTCGAATTTGAATAGCCCTGTATATATAAATATACAGTGGCTAACACCCCATGTGGGGTTAAACCGCAAAAGCTACTTATCTAGATCTAGTTTTTTGGGTATATCACGCCCAATCTATTAATTTATGCTTTTGGCTATGTTACTCCATTTAATCCTGTCTTTGATTTCTTGTTGACAGTTTGTCACTCCTGCCTTGCGTAAGTCCTCTTCCACTTCCACTTCCTGCATTCATTTTCATATTGGTCTTCCTATTCTCTTTCCTCCACCGGGGTCCCATTGTAACATTGAGTAGGTTACTGCCCCTTTTTCCGCCCTCCATACATGCCCCAACCATCTAATTCTGTTTTGTTCTATTTTACATATTATGTCTTCTTTTAATTCCTGTATAATTTCTAGGTTAGTTCTTATTCTGTATTCTTCCTCTGAGATCTTTTTTGGGCCTTATATTGCTCTCATAATTTTTCTTTAAAATTTTCTTTTTTTTTCTTCTTTTACTTCTTCAAACTCTCTCGATCCTATTTTGATCTTTCCCTGTATTTGTTACGTCCCTAATTTCAATATTTTCATTTTTTCTTGGTTAACCCTAAGCCCCACTATTTCCCCCTTTTCTATAATTTCTTTCAGCATATCTTTCATTACTTTTCTGGTCTTGGTAATTATGGCTATATCATCTTTTTGTCCTCCTCCTGTCCTAAGATTTCATTTGTTAATTCTCCTCACCACATATTCTGAAGTTAGATTGAATAACGTCGTTGAAAGTTTTAAGTTTAAGTTATATCTTTCATTACTCTTCTGGTCTTGGTAATTATGGCTATATCATTAGCGTACGCAATAATTTGTTGAATAACGTCGTTGAAAGTGAGTCCCCTTGTTTTACCTCTTTGTTGATTGTGAATTCCTCCGTTTTTCCTTTTTGTGTTCTTAGTGTGATCTTAGTTGTTTTCATCGTCATCAATATCAGCTTTCTCAGTTTTAGAAGGATTTTTAACTCTTTCAGTGCTATCATGACTTGGTTTCTTTTTATTGAGTCAAATGCTTGCTGGAAATCTACAAAGAGCAGAAAAAAAATATGAAGGCGATATTAGGATTTATGAAATAATTTTGTCCAGAAGTTTGTTCGTCAAACTAGATGAGCTATCAAAACATGGATCGGAGAACACATTGCATGTTGGATTTTCAACCGAGTGTTGCCCATCATGTTTTGGAGAACGATCACCAATTTGAAGTCATGCATTCAAAATTAATTAGACTGGTGCATAAACGCAAACTAGCTCATAGATTTAAAAAAGTGGAAATAGCAAAATGTTGATGAATTCTGTTGCATTAACCTTTTTCACGTTCATAATGCACTAATTGTATTATTAAAATATATTAATGTGAAATAGGAACCACAAATTAGATTGGTACAAAATGGTAAAGGGTTGAAATCTTATGTGTTCTTACAGGAGACCATCATTCCATTTTTCTTGAACCCATTGACAATATATATAATAGAAAAATAATCAAGAACGATAAAAAAGTCTATTACTGGAACGAGTAGGTAATTGGGAAAAAACTGTATTTTTAATAAAATGTAGTCAATAAAATAATCACTAAATCGATAGGTAATGCTAGTTCACGAGAAAATGTGTTAAGTATTACAAACAGTCAAGATAACTCGTAATCTTGATATCACCAATCCGATTACGGATACTTAATCCGTAATATGCACTTTCGTCGACTTTTCTTATCTTCCTTTACGTTTATATTCATACCATTACCTATTATTCATTTGGTTGTCCAATAACTGATCGATATCTCGTTGACTGATAAAATGTATGAGTACCTATGTGGGTCTTTAAAAAGACAAAATATCGCAATTGTGACATTCATTCCGCTGAAAACAACACGTAGATAATGTTTGTTACGGAATTACTACGTGACAGTCTTTTTTTGAGGCTCTCGATATCACTGAAACAGATGGGATTCCAGAAGTATAGAATCATTGCTAGAATGGTTCCCAAAAACAGGACCGTACTGGCCGAATTCGACTTCTTGGGGAAGGTGAAGTTGAAGTAGCCACTTCCTCCTAATTTTTCAAATTCAGGAAAAATATAGGATTATTTTGTATAAAACATAATCTGGCTGAAAAAAATAAATAGAAAAAAACAAAAATTAAAAATAATTAAACTAAGAACTGTATACTTACTAACTTTCCGAAAAGTCCTTCATCAAACGCTGTTCTAAAATTGTTGGTACTATGAATATTTCTGGTAGTTACCAAGTACATCTTCATTATTGCGTTCCTACTTGAATTGTTATAATACCGTCAATACCCCCTCTGACTTCAAATTAACTAAATAAAACTGATGAACATATTTATAAAAATAATTTATATGGCAACACCGCGGACGTTCTGAAACTGGTTAGGAAAGTGTGGGAACTTAGCTCTAATTGTATGGCTGCTGTTTGTAAAGTTGCATATCAAAATTACCAAAAATCACTCGAGAACTTAGGTAGATAGATATATTCTTTATTAATTAGAAATTGGACATCCTAATAATCAAACACAATAGTAATTAAAATTAAATCTCAATAAATTATTAAGATTATAGTGAAATTAGCATTGAAATATAGATTATAGTAACCTTATAGTTTACCTATTCCTTTGTAAAACAAGGACTCTTTCGTATTGGCTTCATTAACGTTTGGCAGGTGTTTGTTTTTTTTTTTGAGAGAACGAGTTACGTGTGAGTGCTGATCTTCCCTGTAGGTGATAAATTCCTTCAGATATTGTGGCTAAAGGCCATGTTTAATTTTTATCATGAAAACCAAAGGACTAAAATAAAGGCTATTTTCAACTGACTACATAAATGAAATAGAAATAATGAAAACCCAATATGGAATGAAAACCTGAAATTATGATGGAAGAATCTCCACATGATTTTAAGAACAGCCAATGCTCTAATAATTGACATGTTTTTTTCATAATTAATTCATTTTAGTCAGTTTCAATTCGGTTTCCCGATAGTTACGACACTGGTAACTTACCTACGAAATGATATATTTTGATCTGCACATTTCACAATGCTTCACCATTGCTTGATAATAAAAATCAACGAAAGTTTAACACAAATTAAGTCAGAATTTGCCCTTTATTCACGAAAAAACACTCCTAAAAGCCGAAGACGAAAACAAACAGATATGTTTTGTTGTTATTCTGTCAAATATCAAATTCAGTGTTGCCGTACTGACCAGACTATATCGACAACGATTCTCTGTTCGGCGATGGAAATAATATCGTTTTTACATGCTCCCAACAAGCTGCAAAGAACGTTTCAATTGCCTTTTAATTGTTACATATTTCATCCAAGACAGTATTTTTGGGTTTTCGTTGGACATAAATCAAAATCTAGCTGACGTGTTTATTGTATCCTTAAAAAATATCGACTTGGCAACAATGTCATGACGGATAACATTATGAAAAGATTTTACCTTCAGTAATATTCGAGTATTACTCATCTAGGTTGTGTTGCTTGATCGGAGATATGAATATTATTAAAATATATGATTTTATATTTTTAAGATGTTCTTATCTTATCTAAACAATGATTTATAGGAATAAAAGCTCAAGATTGGTCTCTCAAAATAATAAAAAAGTGTCATCGGCAAATAACTTAATGGATTCACATCCGCGTTTTTCGATCATATCATTGATTTAACAAAAATGAAGTAAGGGACCCAGAACACTCCCTTGAGGTACACCATAGTCATTGACTATTTGCGAAGACACCACTTCATCTCTTCTCCTTACTTATCTTCCATTTATTTTCCATTTTGTTATTGTAAGTTGCAACGACGGTTCAAAGAAGTGATTGGGTTGAAATCCAGATGAATTCTTTATGAGAATGTTGTTATTATTTAAATAATCTAAAAACAGGGCAACACCCTGTTATTCTAGAACCCATGGGCCGATTTTGGAAAACGAAAATTTCAAGTCTTATAGTACACTCTACGAGCTCTATTCAAAAACGTTAACAAATATAAATTATTTTTATTTTCAAGGCCTACTACGTACTCTGCTAAATGGGCAAATTATATACGGTGTTACTTATTTAAAGAAAAAATTCCAAATTCGTGTTTTTTTTGACTGACCCTCGCACACACTGTATGTATACTGATCTTCGTTGTATATTGTGTGAAACATTCTATTGCTTAATGAAATTTCCCCACTTTCCCCGTCTCGTTTATAAGCATCACTAAAAATACCTAAACTTACCTCACCTTCTAATCAATAATTTTTAGCGGTCTTGCAACCAAACATGCACGTTGCTGTCGAGAGAGTTGTCTATGTTTTAAATGTTTTGTACCAAAGAGAATGTGTAGGAGTGAACAATAACGTATTGCCATATTCATTATGCAACCCGCAACTCCAATTTGCACTATGCCATGTATTCTCTTCAATTTTGAACGAATTACGCCTTAATTTACATCTTGCATGTCCTTTATGTTAGTTTTTTATCGAACGCCAGTAAAGTTATTCACCAAAACATGACAGTGTGACGTGACAATTTTTCATTTTTGTTTTTATTACAAGTCTCGTATTCGTGGAATATGGAATAAATATGCTACCAAATGAAAACCTGCTGTTTTTCGAATAAAGTCTTCATGGCTAAAAATGCAACAATATCTACTATTTTCCGCTAATAGGTACCTACAGTGTGATGTGTAAGACTATGGCAATACCAATCGAGATGTAATTGACATATGGCGCTTCCAAAAACCAAAATTGTCAATTTAAATTACTTAACTATATTATTTGGACGGCCTTCTGTCCCGAGTATTCTAGGAAATTTCGCGAAAGATCCAGTCGGCACAAATGTACCTATATAAGTGAGAGATATCTCTGGGATGAATAAGGAAAAGATTATGAAGAAGTGATAAGCAGTTTTTGAAGAAGTATAGAAGTGTTTGGAATATTTAGTTAGTTGTATTGTTGTATAGATCTAAGTGTTTAATTAGTCAGTGAAGTAGTTGTATGTTTTTAGTGAATTTAGAAAATAAACAGTTTAGAAGTGTGCTCGGCATTATTATTTAGCAAAACGTAACAGTGGTGTCCGAAGCGGGATATTAGTGAAAAACAGAAACTATTAATAAACTATTTAAGGTGAATACGAGGAGTACATCGTACGATACGATGAAGGACATTGTGAAATTTATCCAAAATCAATTTGCGGATTTGCAAAGAAGGCGCCAGGAGGAAATTCAAGAAGAGGAAAAGCGGCCCAGGAGGAAAAACAAGAAGAGGAAAATATATAAGCGAGAGATATCACCGGGATGAGGATTAAGAAGATTAGGAAGAAGATTATGAAGAAGTGATAAGCTAGCTGTTTTTTGAAGAAGTATAGAAGAGTTTGGAATATTTAGTTAGTTGTATTGTTGTATAGATCTAAGTGTTTAATTAGTCAGTGAAGTAGTTGTATGTTTTTAGTGAAGTTAGAAAATAAATAGTTGAGAATTGTGCTCGGCATTTATCATTTAGCAAAACGTAACAGTGGTGTCCGAAGCGGGATATTAGTGAAAAACAGAAACTATTAATAAACTATTTGAGGTGAATACGAGGAGTACATCGTACGATACGATGAAGGACATTGTGAAATTTATCCAAAATCAATTTGCGGATTTGGAAAGAAGGCGCCAGGAGGAAAAACAAGAAGAGGAAAATATATAAGCGAGACATATCACTGGGATGAGGATTAAGAAGATTAGGAAGAAGATAATGAAGAAGTGATAAGCTGTTTTTTGAAGAAGTATATAAGTGTTTGGAATATTTAGTTAGTTGTATTGTTGTATAGATCTAAGTGTTTAATTAGTCAGTGAAGTACCTAGTTGTATGTTTTTAGTGAAGTTAGAAAATAAACAGTGTAGAAGTGTGCTCGGCATTATTATTTAGCAAAACGTAACAATATAAAAATGCTGAAACTATCACCAAGTCACGATAGGGGGTAGGAGGGACCCAAATGTTCGGTCCAGCGTTGGAGCCAATTGGCGACATGCTCGATCCTTGGGGTATACCTGCTCAGGCCGTCTTCATCGTGGAGCTAGTGTCATTTACCACAACCTTGAAAGTTCTGTAGACCAGGTATGAGTTCACGATTCTTACCATATATGATCAGATGCCTTATTGTAACGTCTTCATGACAAGACCTTCCAGATGGTATCGAATGCCTTCTGGATATCGAGCAGGATCATTACTTTGCCAAAATTTTGATTGAGGCCCTCCCACACCTCGTGGACAATCCTGGCAACTTGAGAGGTCGTTGAATAACCTCTACGGAAGCTGAATTATTCCTCCGGAATATTTTTTACATGATGCTTCGGTCAATTTCAAACAATATAAAAGAAGCCATCATTATTATAGTGACCAGTTTTTTACTAAAATATCTTATCACTGAGAGAAATTGTCCGATGACGGTTCTCATGCACGTTATTGCGAATGCCTTCCGTTTCTCAGCTACCTACTTCTTGAATTCTCGTTTCACAAATTGTTTTTACAAATTACTCATTTCGTGATTTTCACTGAGCTGTGATAATTCCACCAAGGGTTGGATTAACATAAAATCATTTTTCATCATTAATTCACAGTTATGGCTGTCGAGACTTATTATCGAGCATTATCTACAGTCAAAAGTTCAAAGGCAGTTGAAGCCCTATGCTGTATCGATTCCGTTGAAAATAACGTCACCGTTATTCGCCACGGAAGTGATACAGCATAGAGCTGAATGTTTCATAGAATCAAGCAGATACTTTCAACTTTCAATGACTTCAAATTCAATTGGACATTACCCTTCTCTCTTCTTCTATAATAGATATTTATGTACCAAGGACGAAAAACTGTCTATAACAGTCGATCCTGCAAATTGATAGCTGAGGCGCAGCCGAGGCTAGCAAACAGGCGAGACAATAGACAGTTTTTCGTCCACATCTACAAACCTTTATGAAAAAAAAAATCTAGCGGATTTCATAAATAATTAATTTGACAACATCAAATGACAGTTATTGTCACAGGCGCCTATGTACTAATTAAAACGTGAATTTACGAAAATGACTCGATCACCGCTTTCGTACCGTGCCGTATCATAGCAACCACAGCGGACGAAAAGTACTTGCCTTCAAAAATAGTCGATTTTTCGTCCGGAAATTAGTCCGTAAAATGTAATTTTTTGTTGAGGTCGACGAAAGCTATGTTATTAAATTTTCCAGATCAAAATTAAAAATGTTAAAAGTATGTTCTCAAAACGGAGTTACATATATTTCCATAAGTAAATTCTGAATGAGCAGGCGTATTGTCTCCTTTTCATTGCGAGTTAAATCGTTAAATGTCTTGAGGATAAATAAATCAACAAATGCAATTTTGTTTTGACTAACCGCCATCTCTTGTTTCCAAAGTTTATCAACGATATTTTGGAAAAAAGATAAATTGTGAAGAATACTATAAGTTTATTACTAATGTGTGTGTGGAAACGATGTTAGTTGTGCTATCCACCACTGGATGGCTCTTACCATTGCTCCAGCAAAGTACGCCATTGTTTTCCTTAAAAAATCAAAGAGGTGATTTTTCGTGAAAATGGTAATTGGCTCATCTTGACATCTAGATTTGTTTTGTTGAACTGATAAAAGGTATATCAGGCTTTCTTGTCATCGGCGGTGGTATTTTTGTATTATGAATCAATTTTTGATGATTAAATTGGGTAAAGTGATAATGTGATATTATTTAGTTGTCATGGTTTCAGAATGAGATAACTTGAAGGTGATAAGTAAAAATTTCTATTACTGCTATTCTGCGCAAAGAGTGCGACATCTATAATTATTTGGTTGAACTGATTAAAGTACATTAGGTCTTTTTTGCCATAAGCGGTAATCTATCCTCTTTGAATGTTTGCTTTATTTATGAAAAACAATAAATTGTAGTGATATTCTTCATAGTGATAGTGATAGTGATAGTGTTCATAGTTTTAGAATTAGGTTCACAAAAAATGGCAGCAGAAGCCAAAGTCCCATTACTAGGCATGCCTATGTACTCAGTGCCCCAATGCTGAAAGCATCATCAATAGTTCCACATACAAAGATTCTTTACATTATTTTCCAATCAAAATCAGAGTTATTCAAGACATGGAAATAGGAAATAAAATTTGGAGTTTGGTCGCCAACCTGTTTCGCGTCTAAATTTTGTAGCGCCATCTAGCGGGTACGAATTTCGCGAAGTTGAAATAATTACCCCATTTTAGTAAAGGGTAAGTTGCGTATATGTACGCAAAAATTAATTATTAGTCGGAATGGTGGTGAATTGTACAGGTTGTGCAAAACAACTTCTATTTCTATTTACAAAATCTAATGGTAATTTTTTCAGTGGTAGTCATAGACAACTTATAGGCAAAAAATCTGCAGAATTGTTGATTTACTATTAAACAATTTCTTTGACACAGAATATCTCGCAATTGAGTTGTTCAATGGACATAATATACACAGGGTATTCCATTTGAAAAAATCAAAATACCGATGTATATATGAAAAAGTCCAAGTTTCTATTGCTTTATCGAACATACTGGATAATTTATTCCAATCTCACGGTAAATTTAATAAACAGCATCATACCGTCGTAAATTTTTCGATATGTAAAATGAGTGTTTTTTATAATACAGCAACGCCAAAACGAAATTTAATTGTGAAAAAAATTGCCAATGAAAAAGCTTATCTGAATATATTGTAATGTACAGGGTGTATGAATAAAAATAATTATACAAGAAATTGAAATAATGATATAAAAAACGGAGCAAAAATTACGGGAATTATTCAAATCATTTCCAGAAATGTCGATTTGGAAAACTGTTTTTATCATACATCAATTTGACCGGTCTTATTTTGACAAGTGCCACCACGTATACGATTCAGTTACAACTGCTTCCAATGATTCATTCAAAAATATAAGTTGCGGTAATTTCTTTTCAACCATCCGGTATATCATCAGTATATGGCAGACATAGGTGTGCTCATTGAGGTGTCAGACCTTGTTAAATGAAAATAACTAAACACTTAATGAAATTATTACTTATTTACGCCCCAAATACTTCGAGTAACTGTTACAAGCGAAGTAATTTATTGATAATAATCCTTTTTAAGCATTATTATCAGGTGAAATATTGTGCTTATAACCAACACGACTCTTATTAACGAATGGTTATTAATTAAATTGTTCAAAAATACGATATTTCTTTCACTAACGGATTACTCTCACGACTTGGTTCCATACATTTCCAAATCTTCTGAACAGATATACAGAACTTTGTAGACTCTTTTATTATTATTTTTCTGCTCGTCTTGTGAAAAAAGATCCAGGCAGAGTCCTACTGGAATAATTGTCACAGGTGAATTCTACTGCATTCTTCACATGGAATGCAAACCAAAGTATCCATGGGCACAATTTAATCATATGCCTAGTTTTCGAGAGACTGGGTATCGAAATTCGAAAGAAATATTGCCCTTAGGAAAACATCAAATGTACTCAAATGCTTTGGATGGTTAATATTTCGTAACCATTACATCCAGAATGGGTTTCAATAAAAAATATCGTTAGATGCAGGGTGAGTCAAGAATTATTTCAAATTTGACCCAATGAAATGAAGATGTAACCAAAGTGTCGTACTAAAATGTCGATTAATACGACAATTTAAAATTTTTAATAGGTTAGGATAGGTTAAGTTAGTGATAGGTTGGCTTGAACGCATGTAACAAGAAGTTTACCCTCTTCTTCTACATGCGAATACTCTCCGCAGTTGATCCGGTGTATGAACGGATATATCAACAGAGAGGGTCAAAGAAGAGGGTCGCTAATTGCATCACGCAGGACTCCGTGTACTATAAGCGTAACCTTTTAATGGCATGGATCGATTATCACAAGGCATTTGATTCAACATGGCATGAGCTCATCATGTATTTGCTCAGATGCCTTACGATAATCAAACCAGGCCATTGAAAGGTTACGCTTATACTACACGGAGTCCTGCGGGTATCAAATGACAACATCTGGTCAAGTCAGAGTCACACAGAGCAGAATATCTTTAGAAGGGGAGTGATTTAGGAAGACTCCCTCATCTCTGCATTAAGGAAAACTCGCGGATACCAATACGGGACCCCCAAAAACCGGAGGCATAAGGTCACCCGTCTGTCTTACATGGATGGCCTTGAACTATATAAGACCGTAATTCTTGGTTCACTCCGCTTACTCAGGGCACATAATACTCGGACCCAGTAATCACTCAATCCACGGCCGTGGGGAGTGTTTACTGGGGTTAATGACATACCAGAGCACCCTATGGATGTATCGGGGCTCTGGAGACAGGGCCTGACTGGTGAATTCCAAACGGGGAAAAAAAAGTTATAGATTATATCCAATGAGACTATCTCACATTGATACCGTAGTAGTAGTAAATGTATTTATCGACATGTGTCGAAAGGCCATCGAACTTGATCCTTCAGTCAAGGTAAAGGTGCACGCCAAGAAGTTTTGTATGTTATGCTAGTGTTATCATCTGTGTTGGTACTTGAAGAGTCTTGGATATGTTATTGTATTTTGTTTTAGTCCTGAAGCAGATATCATTTGTTTTATATTTGTTCAAGGCAAACCATTCCTTCGACGTATCCAATATTCCATTCGAGATGTCCAAAATATTGTTCAATGACCAACCTACTGCTAATATGTTCGTGTTATCTGCATATTTCACCAGATTGATATTTCTGTTGTTCACAATATTTAAGGCTGAAACGTTTATAAGTATAAATAACACAGGGCCCATGATACTACCCTGAGGAACACCTACCACCGTCGTATTCTCCTCCGAGTAATATTTATTTCCTTGGCGATTTATAATAACCATTTGTTTGGTCAATAAAAGCCTCAATTATTATTATCAATTTCCCGGTGGATGTTGCTCAAGGATGATAAACATTTCCTTGAATGTTTGCTATTGTCAAAGTGATATTTTAATTTTGAATCTTCTGATAGATGGCATACAATTTTCACTTACGATTGCACGAGAGGTTTGTAATTTATCGGATAAATTTGGGTTGTTTAATGAGAAACTGTTGCCCATCAATTAGACGAGAAAAACTGTCAACTATTAGAAACACGACACCGAAGGTGGAGCGTTTTTAGGGTGAGAGTTTTTCGAGACAAATTGCTAAAGGAAACAGTTTAGAATTTGAACAACACAAATTTACCTGATACCAATACCGGCAAGACAATTCAATGAATAAGAAATTCAAACTTTATTTATGAAACATTGAAATTAAACACACTTCTGTTTTAATGTACAATTATTTGAAACGCAATTATTGAAATTCATGCTAGAAACAGTGAAGTCGCTGCGGGTGCCACAGCTAATCGTTTTTGTAGTACATGTTGAAGTTTTTTCTTTTTCCAATAGAATTGATTGAATGATACTCTTTGTCAACTTGTAAGTATAATTTTATTGATGATGAATTGCTGTGTCCTGCTATTTTTTTAGAGCTTGTTCTGCTTTCACTTAATTCGCTAACTGCTGCCGCTCGATTTGAAAGATTTGTAATTCTGACAAGTTTGACATCTATACCAATGCTTTATGCTGAGCATTTAGTCCATTCGGAAATTTCATTAATTCCAATCAGCACATCCCCAACCTTTAGAATGTTACTTCTTCCAAAAGGGATTTGGTGTAAGAAATACTTTGTCAAATGTTATGAAAGTGTCGCGTTTTTCCACTAATTTCCATTATTCCATTTCAGATACGGAATGAGTGGTTTTGCAGTAAGCTGCTTCTCCTCCGCGCCAAGCCAATTCAAACGCTAAAATGTGAAATAATTTCATTTGAAGCCCTTCCAGTTAATTTTTTGTCAAATAATCTGACCATTGCAAGTGATTTATTAAGAGCTGATGCTCTAGATTTTCCCTTTTCGGGTTGTGCTTGAAGGATTTTACATTTCGCATTGCCACACTGAAAATATTTTACGAAAACGAATGGTAAAATAATGAAAACCTAAACAAGCTTGATGATATATGCAAAATTGATAGATTTCAGGAGTGGTGATTTTTTTTACTTTATCACGGACTCACAACTTGAAATTATAGATGATTTAAAGAAACGATAGGATATAACAACACGCACCCAGTTGACTAAATCGATTTGAAAAAATGTTTACCAAAAAGTATTATTTAATAGAGCATGGCGAGTTAAGGAATATAATGTAAGTTTTAAATTGGTTTCAAAGTATGTTACAGATTCTAAATGGTACTCACTTTCGGTACCAGATAATAATGAATTATTGTGCTCATCTTTCTGGATTTTGTCCACACAAAAACGTATTATGGTCAAAGTATTTAGGAAAATAATATAAAATGAAATTGAAGAAACGCACATCATTAATAGTCAATAATATTGCACTACGACATTTTTGATTCTGCCACTACTATTTTGACTTTCAAACGGTATTTAGATTATTTTGGAAAAATAACAATTTCTGTGGTATTATTTTTTCAAAAAATTTGGTCTTCCACTCATTCCGTCAAATTCAGTTTACAACAATCATAATCACTATGTCCCTAGAATATTGACATGAGGACGAGGCGCCATCTCTGGATCCGATTACAGAAACAGACCACGATTTCATTTGTTTTGTCTGCAAAAAAATTCTTAACAAAATCTAATCAGTCGACACACCAGGGTTTTTAGACATCTTAGTTGCAGCTAACTTTTGCCGCTGTGCTGTCAATGAGACAATTGCACTGTGGCATATGCGAATGCGATTTTTCATACATGGGTTGAGTTGTCAGTGAAATAAGTATGACTGGAAGATGATTCCCGTAATAAGATGAGGAATCTTGAAAAAACTTAAGGTGCACGCTCGAGAACTTCATTAAGTAGGTAAGAGATTTTTTTAGAACGGTACGAATACTATCCGAATAAAAAATGATACACAATAATTAAAAACGTTATAATCATTGCTTGAGATATTATCTTCTGCCTGAGAGTGTCATCAACGTCGCTTAAGTATTTATTCCGATCTTAAGTGTCTCAAATTCCTATGCAGAGCATGGAATTTCCGCTCAATTTAGAACGTGTAAAATAACATGTCAACGTGTGCTCTCCGACCAGAGTGGGGTGGATTCTTTCTAAAATAAACTTCAAGGGAAACGGTGTGCTGTCTGGATAACTTACCAGAACACCCAATTATTAATGGCTCCTTTCATTGATCCTGAAAAATATAACGTGGCCGTGTCTGAATTGGCTGCCTATGCGGGGGCGGATCGAATAAATCTCCGAAGATACAGCGTGAATGAGTATCTTTATATGTTTGTTTACCCCATTCATAGTTTCCGAAGATTATGTGCCTTTTTGGTAGGTTTGACATCAACCCTTCTTTACAGCAAATGTTTTTAATGTCAACAAATTAGTTTGGATTTCTGAAAAATATCGGGCTTCACAAATTCTCACCCTTCAGAAAACTTCAAACACGCATATTCAAAAAAATTTAACAGGTTTTCAGTACTCATTCCAGGAAAATTTGTAAAATAGACATGAAAAATGCATGCTAGGGAAATTTTCAACTCAGTATTAGCTTATTATTTTATCTTATCTATACTGTCTATCTATCTATACAGTCGATGGTAGATTAGAGATTTATGGAAAACGCAAAGCAGGATCTTTCTGAGAATTTCACGTCTTACATTTCCTTACCTGTTCTATCGATCTGAAAATTTTCAGAATTCTATAAAAAAAGTCCCAGCATTTTAATTTTTTTGCGTAATCATAAAGTTAGTATAGAACAATGGTTTCGTGAAATGAGGAAGAGACGTCAAATTCGAAAAAACTCGGTTCATTAGCAGTTACTCGGGAACAAAGGAAGCATCAGCCATTCTGATGGTACTTCTGATTGTGTAATCATGGAATCACTATAATATATAAGTTTCGATATATTCCTGATTCATCGTGTTTCCGCGAAAAAAGGGAGAGACGTGACTAATTGAAAAAAAATCCTATTGTTAGTAACTCGAAGACAGAAGGCAGCTCAAGTAATTTTGACTACACTCATGATTGCAAAATCATCAAACTAGTCTAACAGATAAGTTTAGAAATACTTTTAATTCATCGGGTTTTTCGTGAAATGAGAAAATGACGTGAAAATTTTGTAAAAAACCTGATTTATTGGCAGTATCTGGAGAACAAAGACAGCTGGAGCAATTCTGATGACACTCTTGATTGCAAAATCATGGAATTCGTATAGAACATGAGTTTCGAAAAAAAATCTGATTCATCATGTTTTCGAGGAATTAGAGAAAGACTTGACATGAGTTTTGAGACACTTCTGATTCATCATGTATTTGTGAAATTAGGGAGAGACGTGTCAAATTCGCAAAATCCACATTTAATGGCAGTAATTCGAGAAAGGAGGCAGTTGGAGCAATTCTGAAGGCACTACTGATTGCAAAATCATGGAATTAGTATAGAACATGGGTTTCGAAATACTTCTGATTCATCATGTTTTCGGGAAATGAGCGAGAGACTCGTCATATTCGAAAAAACTCGATTTATTGTCAGTCACTCGGGAAAGAAAGCAGTTGGAGCAATTCTGAAGGCACTCCTGATTGCGAAATTATGGAATCAGTATAGAGCATGTGTTTCGAGACACTTCTGATTCATCATGTATTCGTGAAAATAGGGAGAGACGTGAAAAATTCGGAAAAACTCGATTTATTGGCAGTCACTCGAGAAAGAAGGCAGTTGGAGAAATTCTGAAGGTAGTCCTGATTGCGCAATCATGGAATCGGTATAAAACATGTGTTTCGAGACACTTCTGATCCATCATGTATCAGTGAAGTGAGGGAGAGACGTGTAAAATTCGTAAAAACTCGATTTATTATCAGTAACTCAAGAAAAAAGGCAGGGAGCAATTCAGAAGGCACTTCTGATGGCGAAATTATGGAATCAGTATAGAGCATGTGTTTCGAAACACTTCTGATTCATCATGTATTCGTGAAAATAGGGAGAGACGTGTAAAATTCGGAAAAACTCGATTTATTAGCAGTCACTCGAGAAAGAAGGCAGTTGGAGAAATTCTGAAGGCACTCCTAATTGCGCAATCATGAAATCGGTATAAAACATGTATTTCGAGACACTTCTGATCCATCATGTATCCGTGAAGTTAGGGACAGACGTGTAAAATTCGCAAAAACTCGATTTATTGTCAGTAATTCGAGGAAAAAAGCAGTTGGAACAATTCTGAAGGCACTACTGAATGCGAAATTATGGAATCAGTATAGAGCATGTGTTTCGAGACACTTCTGATTCATCATGTATTCGTGAAAATAGGGAGAGACGTGTAGAATTCACAAAAACTCGATTTATTGTCAGTAATTCGAGAAAAAAAGCAGTTGGAACAATTCTGAAGGCACTACTGAATGCGAAATTATGGAATCAGTATAGAGCATGTGTTTCGAGACACTTCTGATTCATCATGTATTCGTGAAAATAGGGAGAGACGTGTAAAATCCGGAAACACTCGATTCATTAGCAGTCACTCGAGAAAGAAGGCAGTTGGAGAAATTCTGAAGGCACTCCTAATTGCGCAATCATGAAATCGGTATAAAACATGTGTTTCGAGACACTTCTGATTCATCATGTATTCGTGAAAATAGGGAGAGACGTGTAAAATTCGGAAAAACTCGTTTTATTGGCAGTAGTTCGAGAAAAAAAGCAGTTGGAACAATTTTGAAGGCACTACTGAATGCGAAATTATGGAATCAGTATAGAGCATGTGTTTCGAGACACTTCTGATTCATCATGTATTCGTGAAAATAGGGAGAGACGTGTAAAATTCGCAAAAACTCGATTTATTGGCAGTAATTCGAGAAAAAAAGCAGTTGGAACAATTCTGAAGGCACTACTGAATGCGAAATTATGGAATCATTATAGAGCATGTGTTTCGAGACACTTCTGATTCATCATGTATTCGTGAAAATAGGGAGAGACGTGTAAAATTTGGAAAAACTTGATTTATTAGCAGTCACTAGAGAAAGAAGGCAGTTGGAGAAATTCTGAAGGCACACCTAATTGCGCAATCACGGAATCGGTATAAAACATGTGTTTCGAAACACTTCTGATCCATCATGTATCCGTGAAGTTAGGGAGAGACGTGTAAAATTCGAAAAAACTTGATTTATTGGCAGTTATTCGAGAAAAAAAGCAGTTGGAACAATTCTGAAGGCACTACTGAATGCCAAATTATGGAATCTGTATGAAACATAAGTTTCGAGACAATTCTGATTCATCATGTATCCGTGAAAGTAGGGAGAAACTTGTAAAATTAGCAAAAACTCTATTTATTGTCAGTAATTCGAGAAAAAAAAAATTATGAAATCAGTATAGAGCATGTGTTTCGAGACACTTCTGATTCATAATGTATTCGTAAAAATAGGAAGAGACGAGTAAAATTCGGAAAATCTCGATTTGTTCGTAGTCACTCGAGAAAAAAGGCACTTGGAGGAATTCTGAGGGTACTCCTGATTGCGTAATCACGGAATCGGTATAAAACATGTGTTTCGAGACACTTCTGATCCATCATGTATCAGTGAAGTGAGGGAGAGACTTGTAAAATTCGTAAAAACTCGATTTATTGTCAGTAACTCAAGAAAAAAGGCAGTTGGAGCATTTCTGAAGGCACTTCTGATGGCGAAATTATGGAATCAGTATAGAGCATGTGTTTCGAGACACTTCTGATTCATCATGTATTCGTGAAAATAGGGAGAGACGTGTAAAATTCGAAAAAACTCGATTTATTAGCAGTCACTCGAGAAAAAAGGCACTTGGAGGAATTCTGAGGGTACTCCTGATTGCGCAATCATGGAATCGGTATAAAACATGTGTTTCGAAACACTTCTGATCCATCATGTATCCGTGAAGTTAGGGAGAGACGTGTAAAATTCGAAAAAACTCGATTTATTGGCAGTAATTCGAGAAAAAAAGCAGTAGGAACAATTCTGAAGGCACTACTGAATGCGAAATTATGGAATCAGTATAGAGCATGTGTTTCGAGACACTTCTGATTCATCATGTATTCGTGAAAATAGGGAGAGACGTGTAAAATTCGCAAAAACTCGATTTATTGCCAGTAATTCGAGAAAAAAAGCAGTTGGAACAATTCTGAAGGCACTACTGAATGCGAAATTATGGAATCATTATAGAGCATGTGTTTCGAGACACTTCTAATTCATCATGTTTCCGTGAAAATAGGGAGAGACATGTAAAATTCGCAAAAATTTGATTTATTGACAGTTCCTCGAGAAATGAGGCAGCTAAAGCAATTATTGTCAAAGCATTCCTGATTTTGTAATCATGGAATCGTTAAACAACATGAGTTTCGAGATACTTGTGATTCATCATGTTTCCGTGAGGTTAGGTAGAGTCGTGTACAATTCGCAAAAACTTGATTTATTGGCAGTAACTCGAGAAATAAGGCAGTTGGAGCAATTCTGAAAGCACTCCTGATTGCGAAATTACGGAATCAGTATAAATCATGAGTTTTGAGACACTTCTGATTCATAATGTATCCGTGAAAATAGGAAGAAACGTGTAAAATTCGCAAAAACTTGATTTATTGGCAGTAACTCGAGAAAGAAGGCAGTTGGAGCAATTTTGAAGGCACTCCTGAATAAGTTTAGAGACAATTCTGATTCATCATGTATCCGTGAAAGTAGGGAGAAACTTGTAGAATTAGCAAAAACTCTATTTATTGGCAGTCACTCGAGAGAGAAGGCTGTTGGAGCCATTCCGAATGCATTCCTGATTAGGAAATTATGGAATAAGTATAAAACATAAGTTTCGAGACACTTCTGATTCATCATGTATCCGTGAAAGTAAGGAGAGACGTGCAAAATTCGCAAAAACTCGATTTATTGGCAGTAATTTGAGAAAGAAGACAGTTGGAGCCATTTTGAATGCACCCTTGATTAGGAAATTATGGAGTCAGTATAAAACATAAGTTTCGAGACACTTCTGATTCTTCATATATTCGTAAAAGTGGGAAAAGACGTGTGAAATTCGTAAAAACTCGATTTATTGGTAGTAACTCAAAAAATAAGGCAGCAGGAGCAATTCTGAAGACATTCCGGATTGCTAAATCATGGAATCAGTATAAAACGTGAGTTTCGAGATACTTCCGATTCATCATGTTTCCGTGAAGTTAGGAAGAGACGTGTTAAATTCGCAAAAACTCGGTTTATTGGCAGTAACTCGAGAAATAAGGCAACGGGAATAATTCTGAAGGAACTCCTGATTGTTTTCATGGAATTACTATAATATATAGGTTTCGAGATATTTCTCATTTATCGTGTTTCTGTGAAAATCATATTGCACTTTGATACGAAGATGACTACATCCGGTTTATTGGCTTGTATTTGCCTGAGAGTGCGGAATGAGTAGTTCCAATAGATTCGGCACTTCTCATTCTCCACAACAGACTCAATATCCCCCGGAGCAAAAGGCAACACCGATGTCTCGTCTATACCGTACGAGTGTCGAAAGTGTCGAAGGTGGTAGTTAGTACAACTCTTAGCGCCTGTGGATGAAGGTTGAGATCGCATAATTTCGACAGGCTGGCAGCAAATGCATCAAGGTCCCAGGAGCCTTGGTAATGGAAAGTATGGATGGTGACTGATGCGCTTCGACCCAATTAGATCTATTGTGCCCCATCTTCTTCTGCTATTTCGAAGTGTACTCGTGTACAGCAGCCCCTCAAGCCGTAATTTCTTGAGGAACTTAAGGATTTTGAGTGAGTTTATTCGTGGTATTTCTCCCACAGAGGTTAATCAGTGTCTTCGATCTTGTTCGCTTGAAGTTGCCGAGGAGATCTTTGGCCTGCCATAGCCCTGGAAGTCTTTGCCAGTATGTTGCTCTCATTGCTTCTTCAGTTTTATTGAGTTCTTCTTGAAAGTAAGATTTTTCAAGTCCGCAGTATGTTTCTGGCCCGATCAGTGGCGTTGATGTTCCTTTTCGTGCCAGGGTTCGTGCTTGTTCATTGCCCTCCACTCCGACGTGCTCCGGCACCCAGAGGAGGATCACCTTGTTGTTTTTGTCTAGATCATTAGGTTTGTCTAGGCCTTCCCAAACCATATTTGAGTTGATGTTATATGAGCTCAACGATTTGATGGCTGCTTGACTATCGGAGAGGATTGCGATTTCCTTGTTCCGGTATTTCCTGTCGAGGTTGAATCGAATGCACCTTTCTATGGCGTGAATTTTCGCTTGAAAAATACTGGGGAACTGGCCCATGGGTTCGGAGTATTTGGTGCGAGGACCAAAGACACATTCTGGGCAGAGCTGATTCAGCAGGACTTGCTGGATTGTTTTCTGTTCGACGTTCACTGACACCCTATTGTGAAGGGAATAGCCAAAAACTCAATTATTTTTAATCAATTTTCATATTGTGAATTTATTGCCTTTCGTCAAGTAAACACAATTCCACATATTTGAATATTTTTCATTACGAAATGATGGTCATTCAGAAGCATGCAGACAGTAGGGAATATGTTCTGAGAAGAAGGTCATGAAAAATTAATTAATAAGTATTTTTTTCTTTCGAGATTTTTTTTTTTATCCAATTTTTTTCCCAACCGGATCCCAAAACGCTGTCGCGCCCGCCTCAGAGCTCTGCCCGACGCGGCACTCGATCTTCTTTTATTATTTGTGAAACGCGATCCGCGAGTTTTGACGGATTCTTCCCCGTTCCACGCGAAGCCCCAAAGCGTCGCCGTCGCCTGCGGCACTTCCATCCAACGCAAAGTCGTTCAGTTGTTCAGTAAGCAGCAGTCGGCGATTCTCAACTGTTCTCCAGCACCAGACAGACAATCGTAACAAACATGAGGGAAATCGTTCATCTACAGGCCGGTCAGTGCGGAAATCAAGTCGGAGCGAAGGTCAGTATTGTTATTATTACTATTGAATTTCGTGGTGATTATTATCTTCAACGAGTTTCCGGCCGAGAATAATTAAAATTCGAGATTTTCTCGACTGTCTTTCGGTGGATGCAAATTTTTTATGGAATAAATGGTTCAATTTATGGAAAAACAGTTTTAGGCGTGTCCTCCAAAAATAATAATAATTTGATGAAGACAAAATTTTCCAATACCAAAATCGGATGACTGTTGCGAGAAAGCGGTGGAAAATATTTAAATATTTTTAATACATTGGATTTAATTCAAATATATTGAATTTCTTTCCAATATGCTGGATTTACTTTCAATATATCGTATTTATGTTCAATGTATTGGATTCATTTTCAATTTATTGTATTTATTTTCAATATATTGGATTTTTTTAATACTCGGTTTGTTTCAACGTGGCCAGGAGGAATTTAATTTACTTAACATGACGAGACAGCAAAAACAAAATATTAAATTGATAGCAATCGAGGAATATCACAAGACAGGAATTTATATGAAATAGTGGAATACTCCATACAGGGTGTTTCTTAAGTACGTGTAGAAAATGCAGGGCCGCATGTCCTTAAGTTTGTCGATATCGAAATACAGTGCGATAAAGGACCACGCTCACTTCTTATGCAAAAAGTCTTTAGGTCCAATTGTCCAAATTTTCAATATGTTGTTGAACTCGAGGTTCTAAACAAAAGTTACCGTGGACACACAAAAATTCTATGTATAGTTTACGAGATACAGAGTGTTGACGTTGCAAAATGTCACTTTTGGACCATTATTAACTGATAATATCACAAATTTATTAGTGGGTTTTTTCTCCACACCACAGTATTACACTTGGCCAGTGCAACAGCCTTTTTTTGAAAAATATTCAGGGTAAATCATGACTTTTTCAGAGTTATGAAAAATTAAAATAATTTTAGAATGAAACATCAACGCCATGAGTCGGATCGTACGAAGAGTAAAGTTTGTGTGTTGGATATATCCGATGAAATCGGCTGAATTCGAGAAATATGTATTTTTGTTATATATACAAAATCTCACTAGACTTCTTTCAAATGAAAAGTAACTTGTAACATCTACAGTCACTAGTTAAAACTCAGTTTGAAACGAGCCATAGAATCAAAGATTAATTGTCTAATTTTGGTTAATGTCTTTTAGAATACCTGAAGCTGTTTCAATAACACCTACGATCATCATTTGACAGTATTCGTACGAGTAACAAGCTAAGATTGTAGTCTCATTATGTTTAAAAAATTGTTTAAAATTGTTTTTTCCGTTAACCAGCCTGTGCGAGCTAAGGATTAACGAGGTCTTACCTTTTAACGTGCGATTCCTAGCACGATAATGATAATATTTGAAATACTTGGTAGTTTGAAAACACTCAGTACTCCTGCATTCTGCATCAGCACCATAAACAGTTTATTTTTGAAAATCCACTGGTTACTAGTGTTCCGGGACAAGTTGGCGCAGTCGGTAGGATACGAACATGTGCTCCCAGCACACTTGGTAGTTCGAAGACAATCAGTGCTTGACAGTTGTGAAATAGTAAATTTTGACAGCTTAAATATTTTATACGTTACATTGAGTGAACATAATAAAATACATAAATTCTGGAAAGCTGCTGGTTACCAAAAATATAACAGTTATACAAGGCCTTCTAGGTACATAATTTTATAGAGGGTACCGATTTGTAGAAGCCTTCTGACGGTCTTCAGCCAAACACAATATTCACTTATTTTTGGTTCGAATGTGATTACTTCAAAAATTTTTCCTGGGAGATCTTTTCAAATTAAATAATAAAATAATAAACTGAAAAAAACTTGAAAGAGGCAACTGTATTGTGTCGGGAAGTGCCAATTTCTATGGTCTTTACCAAATGCTACTTTTCAATTAAAAGAGATATTGCACGTGTTATTTAATGTCCTTTGCAGTAGTAGCCAAAAAAGTATTGATCTTTGTCAGATATTTTTTTGTCAGGAAAGGGTATATAATAATGATAAATATTCCTTAATTACATTCAGAGTGAATCTTGTAGACGAAGCTTGTAAACCACAATATGTAAAATAAAGAATTCATATAAAAAAACGTGAAGACGTCTGAAATAACAGTTGGAAATATTTCGACAAACTTATACAGACTTTCAACAGAACATAATATTATCGTAATTTCGTTTTTGTTGTTGTATAATGACGTTTTGTTTGTGAGTCAAGCTGTAAGAATGAAGATAAGTGTATTATTCATTTCACGCGTTTTTTATTGTTATTTGTACAGCCTTCAAAATTGTAACTGGTACGGCAGTGTCTGTACCTGAATCAAGTAAGTCGAGCATGGTATGAATGGAGTGTTAATGAAAAATTAGAACGCTTGCATTCACAGCATTGGAATTAGAATTTTTTCAGACGGATTATCGTAAGTAGGTTAGCAATTTGACCATACTTGGGGTATTATATTCAAAAATACTAACTGGTTTATTATTCCAGTATTGATGAATCAATTTTGATTCAAATAAAATATAAGGTCGAGGTGATGTATCAATGAGAAACTCGAGCAAACAAGGTGACAAATCTCATCTTCTGCGATTTACGGCTCATAAGGATTCCCAAAGATTAGGCATGAGTAGATGATAAGGTGCATGTAGTTTTGATTCATACTTTCACTACAAATGAACACTGAATCATTATCTGCATACCGAGAACGAAAGATAATATTCTTTATTGTCTGAAGGAATACCTTATTAACAAAGCTTCGTCGAAAATATAAACACACGTGTGTTCACAAAAATACAAGAATATATTGAAAAATATATTCACGCATAATAAAATATGCTGTAAATCTCAGACTACTTGAAATCATCACGATAAATAACACTTAGTAATAAGTACTAGATATTTCAAAACTTGAATTTTTTTTGTGCTGCACGAAAGTGAATCACATTTCAATTATATTCCGAGTGGCATCACATTGCAAACAAAAATTGACCTGTTCGAACATTTCTCATGATCTTTTCGGATATCACTTGAAAGAGTTTTATTCCATGGTATGTAAAATTACAAGTTCATTGGATTTTCAAGTTGTATATATTGGGCAATGTTTAATGAATTGTCATTTATATGTATTGTTATTAAAGTTTCTTAAATACAAACCAAAATTATTGTATTATATGTCCTGCAAAGATCGACCTTCAAGATTTTGGATGATTTGTTTTAGAAAGATATTATCTTATTCACATTCAGATATATGGCATCTAGATTACATCGAAAAGTGACTATGTTGTGGAACCTCGTGGTAGACCATAAACGGGAAGGAGCATACCGGGTGGTCCACTTAAGACTATCCACCCTCAATAACTCCCCGAAAATTGATTTTACAAAAAATCGCCGAGACATGTCGATTTTTGTTTGGAGGAGGACACCATGTGACGTGAAGTAGGTATTTGAAACTTCAACCCCCTACTCCCCAGAGCAACCCCCTCTATGATTTTAATAGTGAATGAGGGTCATGTCATACATCATTGTGAAGGTAATTCAATTCTGATTCTATCAGTGCATAATTTTCTTAATTTGAATGAGGCGTTCTCGAGATATTCGAGTTCAAATGTTCAAAATGATCTCCATTATTGTCTCCCAGACAGTAGCAGAGTTCAGTCGTAATTATCCACCGATTATCTTATTTTATTTGCTCACCGAGAACACGCTTTAGTTTTTTGTTGTCAACATGATTGTCAAAGAAGAAATACTAATCTCCGAGAACCATTTTTTGTGAAATGGTGATAGTGTAGAATCGAAACGTGACCACGTATTTCAACAATTCTATACTTGTATCGCGATGGTTTACACAAAAGACGAGAAAGTTGAAATCATTTTTATTTTTGCTGCTCAAAATGAGTGTGCACGAGCAACAGCTCGGATCTTCAATGAGAGACACGAAAACAGAAACGTAACTCACAAGTGAGTATTAGGAAAAATGGTTATTAGAAAACGTTTTGCTAGTTTTTGATCATTCTCGATAGGCATATGTTGGATCTTGTCGTGAAATTCTGTGAGACTGGATAGGTCGTCGAGGTTCAATAGAATGGCCAGCACGCTCGCCGGACTTGGCACCCAATGATTTGTTCCTTTGGGGTCATTTGAAATCCGTTATTTATAAAACTCAACCTACTGACCTGAACGATTTGGAGAGAAGAATTATAACTGAATGCCAGGCAATTACAAGAGAAACATTTTCAAAGGTGCAAGAAGAATTTGCAAATAGACTCTACTACTGTCATTTTGAACATTTTTTGTGAATACATTTTTGATAATCTATTTCGTATAATTTATGTACTCACAATTCAACAATGTACCATTTAAACTCGAATATCTCGAGAACGTCTTCTTCAAATTTAGAAAAGTTTGCACTGCTAGTATCAGAATTGAAATACCTTCACAATGATGTATGACATGACCGTCATTCCCTATTAAAATCATAGAGGGGGTTGCTCTGGGAAGTAGGGGGTTGAATTTTCAAATACCTACTTCACGTCACATGGTGTCCCCCTCCAAACAAAAATCGACGTGTCTTGGCGATTTTTTGTAAAATAATTTTTCTGGGAGTTACTAAGGGTGGATAGTCTTTAGTGGACCACCCGCTATGCAAAGGGGTACGCTGAGGATATCGTAATAATGGTAAACGAGAAGTATATAGGGGTCTGTGTGGATCTGATGCAATCAGCATTCACAAACGTTCAAACCTGGTGCATGAAGGAGAACCTCAAGGTCAACCCCCAAAAAACTACGATTCTCCCTTTTGGCAGAGGAAGAAACTTGAGAGTCCAACAGAGCTCTTCGAATTTTTCGAAACTTACAGATGTCCATATGTCAGGAGAGTCGAAGTAGTTAGGGCTTAGACTCGAAGCTTACCTGGAACGAACATCTGGGGAAAATGTTCACTGGGGCAAGGACATTATTAATGATGGCCAGGCTGAGAAAGTGAGAAATGTGTTCGTCTTATTCATAGCTAAGCTTCTGATTGGTTTAAACGTGAGTTTAAAAAATTTCAGTGTGAGCGACTCCTAGACTATTATAGCAAACGTCATTTAGAACACATAATTTGAAATTCGACAATTTCATTGAAAATACTGATGCAGAAAACATGTTATTACCATAAATCACTTTCGATAATGAGAGCGAAGAGTGCCAACATGTTCGAAGAAAATGTGTGGAGACGATATTCCTAGACTTTGTTATTGATTTTACGATTTCTATAGAGGAAGTTTGAGTGTGAAAAAACACAATGGAGTTGCGTTAGTCATTTGCAGTTCAGCAGAAAATTATTAAAATGAAATTTGATGATAACAAGACACTTAAGTTGTTCAAATATACAAGGTGAGCCGACAACTTTCGTAGGCTTATTCCTTGTAATTTTTCCCAACTGTCAGTTTTGATAATCGCTTTCTGATGATGCTAACTTTGCTGTCGAAAAGCGTGTGCAGCAAAACTGATAGTTTTGATATTTGAGCTTTATTTTGTTTTCGTTTATGAAAGATGAATAATTATTTCCAATGCATTTCTATTTTATTTATAAACTATTTTGATAAATGAACAATTTTTCTGTAAGGTTATCCATACTTCCAAATGAGTAGACTAAGGACTACATTCAATTTTCGAAATTTCATCTAGAACATTATAACAATCCTCAATTATTATCCTATAGCGTTCGGCTGTGTTGAAAATGTCTCACTATCGTTTACTTAAATTAAACCCTGAACTCTCACTTGACGGTAAAAAAGTAAATTGTTGAAAAAGTAACTCATTCATCTATAGCCAGCATAAATTGCTGAATTCCACAGGAGTAAGTGCTTGACCCAATACTTTTTTGTATATAATTGATTTAACAGCTTTTGACCTTATTGGAAAATTTACCTTATTCGTGGATATAACTTTTTTTTATACGACTCTAAATAAAAAAGTCCAATAGAGAGATATCGGGCGAACGAGCAGGCAATCAATAGGGTCCATTGCTCTCAATATTATGACGACGACGCCCCGTGCTGATATCAGCTGATTTTTTACATTACCCTTCGAACTCCAATAAGCTTGTCATTCAAAATTTCGTCATAAAAATGCACCACAAGCACCCTGTAATTTTTTATCGTTTCAAAAACATTGAAACTCTGGTAACCTTGAATGTTTCTTTCTTGAAATACGTGTGGATTGATATCACTCTATAGTAATGTGAGTTATGGCAGTTGAACTTCTATTTTTCATAAATTTTGCCTCATCAACCCAAATCATTTTTTTTTTTTCAAATGTTCCTCTTCCTACATTTTTGATACCTAATATGAATTCGCTAAAATCATTTCTTCTTTGATTGTCACCTGCACTAATGAGAATGAATGCGGATTTGTTAATGTTGTTTTTTTTTAATCCTCGCGCTTTCGGATTGTGTCCAAATTATCTTGTCTACCATAATGTCCTTGGATAATAATCATATAGAACTCTTAGTGACGTTTGAAATCAACACAACGAGAAATTTGATACGCTGAACAATCCGTTTGAATGAGCACCAAACAAATTGGATCAAGTATCTCCAACTGGTTCAATATAAAACGAGGTTACTGAGTAGTGTGTATTCGCATTATGCCGTATAAAGGAAATGCCAGAAAAAATAGAATCCCATAACGTTTTAGAAGTCTTGCAAATGCGTTTATTAAGCAGTTGGTGGTCAATGAAATTTCGCAGATGGAAATTGTGCCCTTGTGTGGCTTTTTTAGGAACACTCGACAAAGGTTGTCAGCGCATGCATTAAAAAAAAAACAAAAAAATTTGTTTAATTTTCTGACGTAAAATCTAAATTATTTTGGTTGGTTTCCGGGTTTTGCCGTGGTCTTCCAAACCAAAACATTGACGCCAGCCGTGAAAGCCTACATTCCTACATAAATTATCTATGTTGTATTTCTTTCACTGTTGGCATAATACTGTTGAGTATGAAGGCTATAAGGTCAGAAAAACGGATAGCTTCTTCTGGAGTACCGCAAGGGTCGAATTCACGACCATTGTTGCTCATAATAATTATTATACTAGATTACTCAAAAAAATCTTTCACTCGAAGATAATTTTGAATGGATATGTTTTCTTTCTTATCTCATTACTAAAATATATATCTTACATTTTTTCACGTCAAGCTTTTTGAAATAACGATTTCATCTATCTTGATAGTAGTGCTTGGCTTATCATTCACTATTGTTGTGTTAAACTGTAAATCAAACATTTCAAATAGTTTCAAAATGTCCTCAAGACAGTATGAATCATACGATGGGGTAGAAGGGCCAACAACAAAATATTTTTCAAAATAGTTGGAATTGCCACTTTGAAGTGGCAATTGTCAGTTTGAAATGGCAATTGTCACTTTAAACTGGCAATTGTCACTTTGAAGTGACAATTGTCACTTTGATCTGACAATTGTCCACTTTGATCTTTTATTTAAAACATGAATAAAATAACACATAATTTATATTGAATACATTTTTTTTTTCGATAGGAGTATGCATAAAATAATCAAAAATTTTTGTAAGACTTAATCTTTTATTGATTCGTCTGTTAATTTTTGTGCCATATATAAGTAACTTTTTCGACCATTGTTTTTGAGAGCTATCAATCTTTAGTTTTCCAAGATCGTTTTCAATGTCTATTTTGAGATTGTACCAGTCATCGTTTTTGTAATATATCGCAGTATCGTCCACAAAAAAGATAATGTTACCGACTTCTTTCTGTTGAAATACCTTGGTTGTTTAGGTAAATATCGTATAACACCGGCCCCAGTACCGTTCCTTGAGGTACAACGCATTTACTGTTAATCTCGTCACTCACATGTTTTTTTATTTTAACTTTTTGTGTTTGATTTGTTATACCTCTCGAATACATTGTTCTCTAGACCTCTTACACCCATATCTTCTATAGTGCGTCCAAAAGTATGGAGTGATTAACAGTATCGAAGGCTTTTTTTAGACCTATAAAAACACCGACAGAGTCAAAGGATTCATAAATGTTTTTCAAGGAGTGGATTGCATCATTGGTTGATATGGTTTGCTTTTATATTTTTGCCAAACAAAGAGTTTTCGTAAAAATGAAAAACTATCGATAAAATTTGAAGCACTCGTGTTATTACATCTGATTATTTTTTGACAATTCTTGCAACCAATCGAAACCATCAATTCAAAGCATTCATGTACGTTCAGGCCAATCACAGCATCAGTTTGCATGAAAAGTGAAAAATGAAAACGGTTTAAAATCAACGAAAATGCATGTAAGATTACTATTTTGAGTAACGTGTCAATTTGGAAACAGTTTGCTTTCAATTGCTTTCAATCCAACAGAACAAAACAATGTTACGGAATCCTCCAGTCAAGGACAAAACATCCATAATAATTGTATATTTCATGAGGACAACTTCAAATTCCGAACTTCATTCTGTTTGCGTATAGTGATTCAAGTAAATTGTTGGAATAAAAATGTTATATGTATAGAGAATAGGTCTATGATTGGGGCATCAAAAAATAATCTATCGAATACCACACGAGAGTTCGATAAAGTAGAAAATAATTCTCCAGATTTTTTCTCAAACTTGTTGCCATTTGGCAATAACCGCTCGAGCCCTTCGGGCTCTCGTGTCTATTGCCTGGCAACTAGTTTCCAAAAAATCTGTCAATTTATTTTCACTTTATTCTCACTCTCTTGCGATATTACAACTGACAATTTTGTTGCACACAATAAGAATGATGTTATAGTCAGTCCCTTTCATTTCCTGCAGATCCATGTATGTGACAAATTGGTCTCATTCGAAGATATTAACGCACGATATGTCAAAATTTCTCGTATGTATTTCACATTTCGTCGGCGCCTCCTGGTATTCCATGTGTCATCTGAAACGTTTGTTACTCATCCTGGAGTCTCCGATGAACAAGCTTGGATAAATATAGACGTCTACAAATGCACTTCGTATGTCTTAAAATATTTAGAATTACCCCCGTGTGTTTTAAATAGTACGAAACACTGCTTCATCTCGCGCTATATGCGTATAAACAAAAAGGAAAATATCTTGCTCAATAAATTAGCCACCACGTCAAACAAAAAGGATAACATTGCATTTGAACGGTCCTGGGTTAAAGATCTTGGTTATAAATAGTATGTATATAATTTGCATCAATTGTGGAGTTTTATTAGTAGCATAGTGTCCCGAAGCATTACGATCTATGCATTAAGTTAGGTTGAGAATCTCTAATGATGAAATGAAAACTAAATAAACAATCACTAATGAAGTAATATCGAGGAAAGTAACTTATGCACCAGACTTTTTAAATCCACTGTATCAAGGAAACGTTTACCTTCAAAAATGAAACGCTTGAGTGACTTAAGCCGTAGACACAATGCAAGTTTTACGTAATAAGTTTTAAGTTTTCGGATTTCAATTTTACAAATGAAACAGGATGCAGAACAAGATTATTTATGAGGCGTGATCAAAATAATATTGGCAATGATAGTTTCGCGTTAAAAAGCAATTCAAAATTAAGAAAATTAAAACAAAAAACGTAAAACTTCTATTGTGTTTTAGCCTTTACATTACAGATGTTTTCAAGACCTTGATAAATAGTCGACTATTTATATTGAATTTAAATTTGGACTGTAGTTTATAATAATTTAACATTCAACGAAACATTATTTTGGCAGTAATAATCTGAAGAAAACCCGAGAGCGAAGTTCGGGGGCTTTCAACTCTTTGTGTTATTGCCAAATTAATGTCGAGAAATTTAGCAGCAATAAAATAGCCGACAATTAATCAAGGTCGTGTTATATTTATGAAGATTATCTATTTCTTGAATCCAATTCTTTATATCAGTCATATGAATGACACTGTTTTGTCAGGGATTGCAGCCTCGATTACCCTATATATCTCTTTATTTTTGTTTTGTTTCTCCAAACCAATTCATTTTCAATTACTCATACAGCTTTAAAACGATTGATTCTATTTGACGTTTAAGATGTATTTATTTAGAGTACTGTCAGATGCACAAGTTTCTTGATACAGTTCGATTATTTTATTTTTACCCGTGCGTCATCAATGTTATGCATATGAAATAAGTCGAGACGTTTTAGTCAAATCAACGTCTGAATGTAAATGCCGTGGCTAGTATCCCGATAAAATTACAACGTGTAGGTAATAAGATAGGATAATGAATTACTAAATTAATATTTTCAAATTCATGGAAATGGCGAACCACCAGACAATGAGAGTTTTTTTTTTTTACTTTCAACGGAATACCATGTGACACACACTCATTGGTACACCCCCGTTTTCTCCTTTCCTTTTTACCTTTATTTTCCAAATATGTCAAAAAGGGCCGTCCAGTGAGCATATTCAATGTTCCAAATTTCAAAAATATTGCTGGAGAAACAAAAGCGAAAAGGAATGAATCTGTTTAGAATTGTTTTTTCCGTTAACCAGCTGTCGTCCCCTTACAAGCGGCAGCCCCCAGTAGTCGAAACTTGTACGAGCCAAAGATTAACGAGGTCTTACCTTTTAACGTGCGATTCCTAGCACATTGTGTTTTTCAATTATTACGAGTCTCGTGACACCAGGTTTGATAGAATAACAAAACATGAGTTTACTAGAAACTTTTGACCTCCCTACTGTCTTCTAATTTCAGTCACACTCATATAAGGAAGTTGTTTTATCCATACCTCCGCAGCCGTTTGACACAAATCTATCGAATCCCAATTTTATCCACTTTAATGCAATTTTTGTAGATGTAACAGTTAACGAAAAAAGTTATTAAGAAAACTAGATTGGAGTGCAATATTTCCAAAACCTTTGCATACTTTGATATCAGAAATTGAGTTTCCATTCAAACATGACTAAAACTCAGAAAAGGAATGTTCTAGACTTAGGTATTCAAACTTTTTCAATTACCTATTCGTGCATGGATGCAAGGACACACTGTATAATGATAAATAAATGAATATCTAAGAAGTAAAAATACACCAGTTGAAATATATTTGGTAATGAAAAACTCAACACATGATTAACAAAAAATGTATTCATACATTTATTTATGAATTGCGAGCATGTAGAACTATGTCCAGATATGAAAGGAAAAACAAAATTAATATATTTAATCACTTTCAAATTCAGAACTGTCACCAATGTTTATAATAATGGGTTTAATAACCATATCACAAAGGAGCTTCTCTCGTTCATACCATTTTTCAATGAGTGATTCAGTGTGTGTTGATGGAATGGGTTTATTTTCGTTTCTTATTTTGATGTACACCGTTTTTCGAGATTTTTTAAGTGCATCTGCAACTCTCTAAAATACAGTAAAGAAAAGTTACTACATTTTTTTTGTGGTTTTAATTGTTACCTCGTGAACAGATGAAAGAGGTAAAAAAGGTCCACCATTGGCTCTTTCCCTTTCAATACAAATTGTTGTGCTTGTGAATTAGTTACAGGCATAATCTAAAAAAGAGTTAAAGTATATTGTGAATGTTTCTACCTGTATTAATAGATTTAGGTAATGTTTTTTTTCCTCTCATTAGGATTTTCACACTATGAATAACTGTTGTGTGAATATCCCAGCAGTACGGGGTCACAAAGGTCAATTGTGAGGTTGTAAATTTTAAAGAGTATTATGGCACAAATATTGTATTCACTAGAAGGAAGTTTTTAATATACATGCCCATTAAAGCCCATTAAAATTTATGTTCCACCCACTTCGATATACTCAGTAAAAACACATCCATATTTGTAATATCACGTGATAAAGTCCTCAATGCCAACTGAGTTTTTGTTGACGGTGTTCTCTTTCAATTTTACGAAAATTTTCTTGTGGTTTTTAAATATATCTGAATTATCAGTAGGCTCTTTCGGAAGAATTGGAAAGAAACAAATGCTGAAGTATCAACAAACAATATTCTTGAAGATACTTTCATGATCGATGAGAATATCTGAAAGGTAAAGCTCAAGTTTGAAGCTTACTACTCCCAAAAATTCTAAAATAACTCAAATTCCATTCTTGTTATCAATAATTCTGACAATAATCTTCAACCCTGGTAATGTGAAGCTAAAGAGTAATGGTGACAGTTAAACTTTGGATACGCTAGACTTTATAACATGAGAGTGTCACTTGCATTTTGATTGCACTGAACTTAACTTTTGGATCCCATTGAAAAGTTTCTCCCAAAAATCTTTTTGTATTCTTCTACTTTAACTTTTGTCATCTGCGAGCAATCATAAGTAGATTTTGAATATCAAAGGCCCAACATGAGGTCCCCGCGGAATACCAAATACTGTTGGGGACTTTTTCGTTCTGCAACTTCATGTGGTTTTTATATGTATATTGAGATTCTACCTGTTTGTCCAGGTGTACTTTCACTGAGGTAATACCATCCAATGCAGGAAGTACTTGGACAAATTTTGATTATACTATCAAATAATTAATTATGTAGAAGTAAAACCACATAGATAGATTAATTTGAATTTAAAAAATTAAAATAATTGACATTACATAATATACAATACAAGACAAAATACAAATGCCTCTTACTTTAACTAGAAATATCTCTAATAAAAGTGAATACAATATGCAATAAATATATACAAATATATGTATAAATATCAGTCTTTGGTGTGAGATTGAAAGTTTCAGTTAACTGAAATAAAGCTATTTCTCCACGAATTCTTGTAATGAAAATGACTCAATATCACTTGTTTTCTTAATTTTTTTTTCTATAGATCTTCGTTGATAATCAAGGGTAAATTGTAGAATTCAATGGATGCATAATATGGCCCTTTCTCTTTATGTAGATGGTCTTATCAAGCTTTTAACGAGTTAGTTCCAACCTTCACGTACTCACTGTATAGATTCCTAACAGTTTAGTATTCGTTTAAAAAAGATAATCTATCGTTTCTGAAATGAACAAAATCCGGAATGAATATTATTTTAAACAGTTTTGAGAATTATGCAGTCTGTTTCGGAGGTGATCCATAACTTGTTAATATTGAAATAGAATAGAAATGTTCAAAAATGAGTTATCCAGGTTAAAATGATATTGGAATCAACTGTATAACTCACAACAGTAGTACTTGATTGTTTATTTCTGAGAAATCATTATTATATACAATGAAAAGTAAAGGACCCAGCACGCTTCCCTGTGGTACGCCTTTTTCGATTTCAGTAAATCCCGAGAAGAACTCATTGGTTTGTTGCCTAATACAAACTTTTTTTCCTGTTACTTAAGTAAGATTTTCACATTTCAAAAATTGTTGGTTGTATATTTTCCATTCTACTGCTCATTTTATTTTTTAGTTTGCAGCTTGCTACAATTATTTTTCCTCTTCGTTTACTGGATACTGAAATATTGTATTGGGATTGATTTTATTAAAAGACTTTTTTTTGTTGTGATTTAATAGTTGACTTTGTATAATGGTTACAAAATTCACAAAATGAACATTGAGATTATTTTGCTAGACTTATACCATCCACATGATTATGAGGGTAATTCAGCTGTGTTTTTGCAGCCATATTATCGTGAATGTTTATTACATTAAGTTTACATGCACACATGGTATACTATTTAACTAGGTAGGCACGATGAGTGAAGATTTCGAGGGGATGAGGAAGAGAAAAATTAGTTGCGAATAAGTAAGACAATCGAATAATTTGCCACAATCTGGTTTTTCTTAACTTTTTCTGTTGATGGATTACTCTAATAATAATAATAAGCCAGTAATAATGTTACATTCAATAATTGGCAGTCATAATAATTAGATTTCGCGAATTTTAAGAATTTTCTTGAATATTGAACTGATGAAAAAGTGTTGATATTAAGTTGTATATGGAATATCTCGTAAAAATGCTGAAAAATTCATATTTTTGCTTCGATGATTTGGAAAATGAGGATAACAAAATATGAAGAACATAAAAAACTTTTCACTACTCTTCAAAATCATCCGAAAAAATAGCAGATATTTTAAATTGCCACAAATTGTAGTGGCAAAAATCAAATGTTTTCTAATTGAAACAGAAATTGTTTCTATGATTTTTGAATCTTCATATTATAGTTAGACTCCTTGAAGAAGGATTCGTGCCTTATAAATGGTACACGTATATTCCTCATTATGAAACAACAAATTAGTAACTAGTATATTCATCATGGCTATTCTGAATCTGAGAACCCTTGTCTGAATCGTTTCTTATCTCAATTTGTGTATATGATGGTGACGCATATGGTCAAAACAGATGTGAACAGGAAAATGAGTAATAATCCTTGTCTTACTTGAGAGTTGCTATTAACCATTACCACCAAAATTTATGGTACGGTTGTATATTTAATTCGTTGTTTATGTTTGTTTAATATGGCTCGTTTCCTGAAACGAGCCTTATTGCTTTTGCTATAAACTCTTGAAGAGAGTTTGTTAAAAAGAGAAATGACGAAATTAACTAGCGAAGAATTTTTTACTTGGACGGTACTAATACGAATTTGGTCTCTTTCGATTGTCATAGGAACAAATCGACTATTTGAATTAATCTTTCGTTTTTATGCTAGGAGATTTTAATATCCATAAGTATATTGATCACAGTAATTGCGATATCAAGACAACAATAATGAAAAACAGTGTTCTACCCTCATCAAAATCTTTCTATCCCTTAGATAATCATCAGTCCAATCTAAAAAAGTTTCTCTGAATCCAAGGCTATATAGTTTACTATTAATAAAATCGGGATTTATGGAATCAAATGCTCGTCGACAAATCAAAAAAGAGTTCTGCACTTGTTTACTATTGTCCAGGGTAGTATAAATCAAACTATAAGCAGTTGTTTGAGTAGATTTTCCTTTACGAAAGCCATGTTGGTGAAAATTTTCAAAAGATGGATATCGGTCTGTAATTAGCTATTTTTGATGGGTCGTATTTCTTAAAAATTGGTATGACAATTGCAATTTTCGGGAGTAATTACACAAGTGCTTCAAAATCACCGATAATTTTCCGTGAAAGCATGTTGTCTAAAAACTGCATGAATTTATTTTCATATTTTGTCGAAAGAGCCCGACTCCGAAGGAGTATTGGGTTTTCAAGTAATTTAATGAAAATATAGTTAATTTTCCCTATAATTTTGACGCCCCGTATCTTAAAAGAATGTATTTTAGGGCCTAATATAAATAAGGGTATAGACGTGGGTCTATAGGTATCACCAGCCTACATTTCAGCTAGTATTGAAGGTTGGTTCGAGACACGGTACAGATTATTTTTTCTTCAGATGTATGTGTTTTTCCTACAGCTTAAAAGTGACTGCGCTATCAAAAATCAGTAAGTCAGTCTGTGGCGCTACGATGAATAATAATAATAGGCGACTTCTACCCACACTATAGCTTTGGGTATACTCTAGGAGTGTTTGAGGTTTTATTTCGACTTCGCCATACACTAGAGAAAGAAAGCAGAATTTAACAAAAAAAAATACTATAATGTGCTTTCTTGTGTCAGGTCTATGTGTGAACTCCGTCGACTGGAATCAGGCAAACAGAGACATAGTTGCAGTCGGTTATGGCAAGTTCTACTATACAGATAAGTTGACTGGTCTAGTATTAATATGGAATATCAAGAACCCGGTTCAACCAGAACGTCAGTACACGTTTGATGTGCCTGTCACGTCATTGCAGTTTTCCAAGACTAATCCGGTTTTACTTGGTGTTGGGTTTGACAATGGTTCTGTGAAAGTATTGAATGTCTCCAGTAGAGATAAACTGATAGCGGGTGAAAACATAGCGACTTTTGAACCAGTATGGGGTATCTTTTGGCAAGCTGGACGCAATGAGAAAAAAGATGATGAACTGGTTAAAGCTACTTTCGATGATGGGAGAATTTGTGTATATTCAGTGCAGCCAAAGTTAGAGGTATATAAAGTTAATACTGTCGTCCTTAGCGAAAACGCCGTATCTGCTATTTTGCTGGGAAAATTATCAGGTTTATTTTGATGCACGAGTGTAATTCGGTAGAATATTTCCAGAGTCATTAATGAAATCCATAAACTGTTTCTATATACAGTGTGTCCCGCTTTTCATGAATACACCCTAATATCTCAGTTATTAATAATGTGATTTTCTTGAAATTTTGGCGGTGATTATATGTTAGGTAAATGAAGTATTTTGGCATAGTGAACATTTTCATCGACCATAGGCGTGCGGTGTGGGGGGGTAAAAAAAAGCCTTTTTTTTGGGAAAAGGATATTAGGGCTCATTTTAGATAACTTTTTTATCAGAATTAGAATCAGCATTCCCAAAACCCCCCCAATCCATATTTTCGAAATCTCAAGAGCTGATTTGAGGAGAAAAAAAAAATTCACTTTTTTCGTCAATGCACCCGAATATCTGTTATTAGCGATTTTCTTGAGATTTTGGTGGTGATTTTATGTTAGAAAAATGAAGCATTTGGCATAGTGATCATATTCATTCACCATTGGCGTGCGAAGTTGGGGAGAGAAAAAAGGCATTTTTTGAGAAATGAATATTAATGCTTATTTAAGACAACTTTTTTTATCAGATTCGGAATCAGCATCCCCAAAAACCCTTTAATTCATATTTTCAACATCTCGAGAGCTAATTTGAACAAAAAAAAGAAGTTTAAGTCTTTTTTTTAATAAGTTCTTTATTTGTAACAGTGGTAACAAAATTACGAATTACTTTATTTTAGATTCTTGTGTTTTCAACATAACTACCTTCTGAAACAATACACTTTTCAACAATTCTTCTCAAACGTACATTCACTTTTCTTAAAGTTTGGGGAGTTATTTCCTGACACGCTTGCCTAATTGCAAAGCAAAGTTCCTCTCTATTACGCGGCCGAGTAGCATACACTTTATTCTTCAAATGCCCCCACAGAAAATAGTCACAAGGGGTAATATCTGGCGATCTATGGGGCCATGGTTCCAAAGGAGAATTTCTACCTATCCACTTCATAGGGAAAATTGCATTTAAAAAGTTCCGAACTATCCCAGAATTGTGTGCGGGGGCCCCATCTAATTGAAAGATTAAGTTTTGTCTTTGTGCTAATGGCAATTCTATGAGAAAATCATAGAGACCATTTTGTAAAAAATTTAGAAAATTTTGTCCGGTCAGGTTATCCAGGAAATAAGGGCCAACAATCCGTTCGTTGAATATGCCTCACCACACGTTAACTTTTTCACTGTATTGGTTTTTACAATGAATTACCTACCCAATTCGGATTTTCAGCTGCCCAAAACCTACAATTTTGACTAGACACCACACCGTTTGTTGTAAACGTTGCCTCGTCAGTAAACATCATGTTCTTCAGAAAAAGTCTGTCGTTACCCTGCAACCATAAGCAAAATTCAAACCGTCGTTCAAAATCACCATTTAACAGAGTATGTAGAAATTTTGGTTTAAATGCCCTAATCATGTTGCGTTTCAAACATCTCCATACTTTGTTTTTCGTTAAATTCATTGTCCTCGCAACTGCCCTTACAGTACCGTTTGGATTTTTTTTACCCCCCACACCGCACGCCTATGGTCGATGAAAATGTTCACTATGCCAAAATACTTCATTTACCTAACATATAATCACCACCAAAATTTCAAGAAAATCGCATTATTGATAACTGAGATATTAGGGAGTATTCATGAAAAGCGGGACACACTGTATATTGATGGTTCATTGTATTTTTTGGTTTTTTGGAATTACAGTTATCGAATCATTCCCGAAACGTGACATTTCAACGACGTTTAAAATTCAGTATTTATGCCTGTCAATGTACATTTTAACAATCGTTACTATAGATACACGGACCGAGCGGGTAATTTTCGATACCTACCGGGTAATTTTCATCCTAAAAATGTCCCACCGGGAATTTTTCGCTCTAATTGATCGAAAATGTCCCGCTTCATATGGGATTTTTAACATACGATGGAAATATTCAATATAAAAGGAAATTTTTCATAGCATATGGAGAGATTTATAAAAATGCTGGTTTCAAACTTTTTGACTTCAAAATTTTGGTTGAAATGTTATCGATGCCGGAGCTGCATTTATTTTTTAAATTATTCGTAACCATGACAACTTCATCCACAAAAAAATGTGCTGTTGACCATTGCTGTTGAGAGTGCTATTCTTATATCTCAAGATAATTTTTCTTTAGTGTCTGAGGATTTGGCATCACCTAGCTCTAATGATAAATTGAAATGTTACTTGGAAAAACAACTTAATATACAAGCAATTCGAATCAAAAACTTCAATTGTCGATAATTTTGTCGATTGTTCTCTTTTTTGTAACAGTAGATCGTTTTGTAAGTTTTTATAATTCGTCTAACAGTGTTTTGTGACATTACATTTTGCTTGCATAGAGTTGGCGACATCATTCGACAGACTGGACCATAACAAAATTTTGAATAAATTGGATGCAGTTGATTTTGCATAAATTGCAAGAGACTTTTTGGCATGATATTTATCCAATTATCTTACCAATCTCTCGTCGTCTGGCGTTCCTCAAGGTCCAAATATCGGACCACTTCTATTTTTCATATTATTTATGAATGACTTTTGTGACGGTTTGATATGTGAGAAATTCTGCCAACTGATGACTTGATTTTCTGTATTGTAAGTGACGTTAATGACTGTTCAAATCTGCTTTGTGTGTAGGAACAACACGATTACATTAAAAAAATTGTGCAATATGTATGCGTCTATTGTTTAAAAATTGTTTAAAATTGTTTTTTCCGTTAACCAGCTGTTATCCCCCTATGAACGACAGCCCTCAGAAGTCGACAGTTGTGCGAGCTGAGGATTAACGAGGTCTTACCTTTAAACGTGCGATTCCTAGCACGAATATATGTCAACATTGGAAAATACAAGCTTTTCTACCAGAAAAATAACAACAATTTCGAATTATATGTTATAATGACATCCAATAATAATAATAACGTTTATTCATGGTAGTTACAATAATCAATCATGATGCGTATGAAAATAAACAGTTGCTAGGAAGTTAATCTGCGCGGGGCTATTGGCTACTAACAATTATATTCAAAAATTTTGGTATAAAATTAAATTTAGTATAAAATGAAAGGTTGCAGTTTGGTTTTCTGTCAGATATTTGCCTAATTTTTCCACTTTGTGAAAATGTGTGGAGTGAAGGGTATTTTCGACCGTAGTCGGAATTATTTCTATTGATTTCGTTGATCCTTTCCGAACACACCTTTTGAACTTTATTCGATTTATTGTTGAAAGAAAATAAGATACTGTATTTCAAAATCATATGAACATTCCTGGCATATAAATTCATGATATAATTAGTATTGAACACTGACAAAGACAGAAAAACGTTGTTAATATATTTCTGATGTATAAAAATAAAAATAATCTGACATGAAAAGACAACATCGAAAGGAGTAAGTATTCAACAGTCTAGTAAACATTGAAGCGATATGTCCAATTCATATCTACAATAATATACTTATTTAAACCGAAAAATATACAAAACTTACACATTAAATATATAAAATCATAAGAGACGTTTTTCAATAGAGATTTCAGTTGTCTTCATTAATTTTATTTTCCTAGGAAGCATAATATTGTTAATTGAGGCGCCTGAAAATTCATAACTCCTTTGTCCAATTATTGTTTTCTTTACTTTTGGGATGATCATTGATTCCTGTCTATACCCAGTCTGATAGTTACTTTAAATTTTTTGCTTTTTTTCGTTTCTGAATTGCTGGGATAAGATAGCTTGACTCTATAACTGTCTACATCAAAATCCCACTTTCCTGATAAAATATATCTTATCAGGAAAGTATCTGAAACATTTGTTCAGTGTTACTTCGAAAATCAATTTTTGGTAAGGCTTCTGAGTTATTTTGAAATTAGTTTTGCTCGAACGTCCCACCTGAGATGACTATCTATATATATTACTAAATATTCAATGGAGTTTTTTGATTTTTTTTCTCAATTGTGTAATTCGGTAACCCATTTTTATAACTTACGAAAGGAACGAAATGAGTCTTCGTTTCATTTATCGTGAGTAAACGGCAGCAAAAAAAAAAATGATTGTCGTGAAATCGGTCTCAACTTTCCTTTTCAGCTAACTTCACGTGCCACCTTCTTAAAACACCGCTGTGACATAAGCGAAACTGACGATATCTCCACAAGTGCAAAGGTTGAAAAGTTCATGCATATAAATGCTAAAAAGGATAGGTCCCAAAATCGTCTTTTGAGGCACTCCATATTTATTTTTTTTGTTCGGCTCAGTTTTCTTATAACTTTAACGTACTGAACCCTAATTCTCAAGGAAATTTTCAATCTGTGGCTATTTCCTCTGAAATCAATCCTTGAACGACACACGGCCCATACACAAATAATGGATGAGGTTGAATGTATCGATCTAAGTAAGAACATTGTAATATCACTAGGTTTAGGAGCCTTTTGGGCAGAGTTGGATTTTATTGAAAAATAACATCAAAAGCACATCAACAAGCACTGAAAACATCACCAATACATTGAAAGTAGCGCGTTTTTCCAAAGTACAAGCAAAACTACTACTATGCTATGAATTATGAGCATTACCAGATAATCAACTTTTTCTTTTCCGAAATGAATGGTTAATATTGAACTAGCAACTAGGATTTGGGCATGAAAGTCACATTGAGAGCAGACATTTTCAATATTAATCAAGTGAAACGAATGAAATCGAAAAAGTCGGAGTACCTTCTCCCCACACTTTTCACTTCCTGTGCAATACCCGTAGCCAGGGAAGTAGTTATTTTCTGACATATGTTTGCCCAATTTTTCCACTTGGTGGAAAAGTTATTGAATTATTGAAAAATATATCCCACTCTATAAAAAAAATTACGGCACACAGCGTTATTGAAATAATTCACAAAAAATGCATTAAACCTTGATGGACTGTTTAATAAAAAGTTGGATGACTTTCTTGTTGTACCGACTAATGAACTATCACTATATTTACGTGCTTGACCTGGCTTTATGAATAATTTTCGCGTATATCCTTTGTTTCTAGTTTCAAACGACTTTCCAGGAACTTTCAATAAAAACAAAATCACTCTCTAAACGAAATAGAAGGGACAAATAGCCGAGGTCACTCTGTGGTTCTCAACCATAATGACTGAACTGAGCGTACGGTCTAATACACATCTCGATTTAATTAATTTCTTTTGCGTTAGGTAAAATTGATTTAACAGTAACAAGCTTTGCTTCACGCAATATTTAACGGAAATATTTCTTTGAAATCTATGATTCTTCAGCACACATTCTATTTTTTTATAGGTGTTAGCTCACTAAGAAGTTTCCAGATTCTTATAGATTTTTTCTACTAATGAAAAATTGATCAGCTGATCCAATCTTCTGGAAAAACCTTATACAAACAACAGCTATTATCGTCGGCAAGTATTCAACAGGAAACAACTACGGCCATTGAATTATATCTGTTTCATACTTGGCAAAGTTTTCTATATTTGATTACGTATTGTCTAAAACCGATTATTTATCTTTCTTGAGACTCAAGTCGAAAATATTATAAAGTCATAATGCCTCACAATGGTCATAAAACGCAGTGTCTTACGAGCCATAAAATACTAGTAGTTCATGAACATAAGACACTATGCTTTATGAGTAAAAAAACACTGCCTGATTTTGAGTATTGAAAGAGAAACGCGAAATGTACTTATTAATTTACCTATTACCTCTTTGTAATTCGAAAAACAATTGAAAAATAAATTTTATCCAACATCCCAAAACGAATATGAATCTCGCTAATATGGATTTGACATATTATCAATAATCAACTGACGTCTGGATCATCAATAGGCCAATCAATAGCTGTGGATTGCATTTCATGTCTTGCTCAAGAAAAACGAACACACTCGAGCCGTGCTCTAATGATGCTTTTTATACAGGGTGTTTCAAATTAAGTCGGCACCATTGCCAACTCTGTTATTATTGATGCTACGAATTCGGTTAAGTGGGCAAACTAGTAGCATTTTTAATGGCCTTCTGGATGCGGAAAACAAAATAAAAATTTACAGTTTTGAGAATATTTCATAAAATGATGTTTCTTCCAATGAAACACCCTATATTTTTTTATGCATTTCGATTCGTAATAACATTCTCAACAACAAAGCTCATATCGCCTTTATTCCTAAAGTGGAAAATGAGCGACTTATGTGAAAATATTTATTTCTTCCACTAGTACAATAAATTTCTTTGTTTTGGCGAATAAAACCTTATGATTGTCCAAACACCCAATTTTGGTACTTATAAGAATGACAATATTTTGTTACTAATAGTAACACAGTAAAAAGAAAAAATTGCGCTGGGATGTGACCTCGTGAAACCCGTGATCATCATGTCGCACCACTCAATTGACACCACTGAGCTATTTGGTATTAATGTACGAAACGATAATTTCCATCAATCAAAATATGTCTGCTGTAATGATAACTTTGAAGCCGTTTTTGTACAGAACAGAAAATTCTGGAGGGTCATATGAATGTGGTTGGAAAAAGTGTGTTTGATTCGATAAAACATGATTATTATGAGCAATCAAGTTGCCTTGAAACTTTTTTGAAATACTATTTGTCAAATATTCTCAAGTATATCATGGCAATGTCATAAATTATTGTAACTGTCAATTACTGTTCGAATATTTTTCGAAATGCCGTTTTCCCATCAAGAAAAATGTGATATGTTAGAATCCTACTTAGTTTTCCAGAAAAATAGCTTAAGAACACTCCAACACTACAGAAATTCGTTCCCCGATCATGAATTACCTAATCGGCGTTTTTTGCTGTGCTTCATCGTCGATTCAGGAACAATGAAAAGTTTTTGAGAAGAGGAGAACTAAAAACGTTTTGTAATATCTGGAGATACAGAAATTGACGTTTAATCCTACCAATCAATCAATCAATCTTTATTATTCCCTTCTGACAAAATACATTGTATAGGAATCGTCACATTATAAACCTATAATCTAACTTAATCTAATATCACAATCAGGACATGAATAGCATGAGAACAAAAACAGGAACAAGAAACAAGTGCCACCAAAATGTAGTATCACAAAAATTCATCTACAGAATAATAAGACTTGGACAATAGATATTGTTTCAATTCTGTTTTAAAAGTTTTGGTTGAGGAACAAGATTTAATGTTTGGTGGTATTTTGTTATATAACATAAGACCCATATTGTTGGGAGATTTGAAAGTAAGAGTCTTCTTAGTAATAGGTAGATGTAGGTTATCTTTTGACCGAGTGTTGAAATCATGAATTTGTGAATTTTTCAAAAATTTTTTGTTATTATGGACATAAACACACATTTCGAAAATATATAAACATGCAAGTGTTAATACTTTTAATTCTTTAAAAACATTTCTACAACTATTTGTACGTGGCATATTCAAAATTGTTCTAATAATTCTCTTTTGAGCAATGAATACCTCAGCAGAATTGGTTGACCATCCCCAGAAGCAAATACCGTATCGTAAGCGCGATTCAACTTGGCCATAATACACCATCAATAATTGCTGCGTGTTCAAAATTCCCCGCAGGTTTTTCATGAGGAAATTATGGGAAGATAAGGTACGGTTCAAGTTATTACAGTGAATTTTCCAATTTAAAACATTATCCAGATTTAAACCCAAAAATTTAACAGATGACTCTTCAGATAAATATTCATTTTCGTTGTATCTGATGTTCAATTCTGAACATACTTTATTAGTGCTACGGAACCTGATATATTGAGTCTTTTTGTTATTCATGTAGATTTTAGATTGTCTGGAAAAGTCCCATAGCAAAATGACAAATTAACTAAATAGGTGATAGGCCTGATAATACACAAAAGAATTTTGGTGACTAGAAAATTGGGAATTTCATCCGCACCAAAAGAGGGGGTATTTTTAAGTTTTCTCACAAGAATATTATACAATTCTTCTTCTATGTAAGGGCAAAGTAGAAGTTGTTTGCTTCTAAGTTTATGATTAAGTCCAATTTTGTTTTTATTGGTATTTGTTTTATTTATTTTGCTCAGAATTTTAATAGGTGCTTGTTGAAAATAATCGTTGAACATATTACTGATAATTAATGGATCCTCTATTATGTTATTTTCAACTTTCAGGAGTATATTTTGTTTTTTGCTGTTTTTGTTAGAAAGTTCGGAAACTACAGACCAGCAAGCCTTATTTATATTATTTGAATTGAAAATTTTTGTTTGATAATATCTTTTTTTTGTTTCCAATAATAGTTTTGCATGTTCTTTTTTAGCATCAAGATACGAAGATCTTAATTCTGGAAATAATCTTGCCAAATTATGATAGTCTTTTAATTTGGAACTTGAATCGCGTACGTCCTTATTCACCCAAGTTTTGTTATTTTCATGTGAGCGTTTTAAATGTAAAGGAAAATATATGTATATGAGGTATATCCTAATAATTCCATCAGAGATTTATCTATAGAAATAGCTGTTCCACTGTCTGATATTCAACGAATTCTGAAGAAACATAAGATTTCTCCTTATACGTTAAGACCAGTGCAAACACTAGAACCTGGTGATCCTGACAGACGATTGGGGTTTTGTCGGTGGTTTATGAACAAATGCAGACAAGATCCAAACTTCTATAGAAATATTATATGGAGCAATGAGGCAAATTTTTCAAATCGTGGTATATATAATAGAAAGAATTTTCATTATTAATAAAAATTATATTGAAACTACTTATAATTAATAGAATTGATGGCCGAACTGTGTTGAATGCCACACGTAGTGTCAATAGAAGGGCCCAAATATGTGTTCAACAAGAAGGCGGTGTTTTTGAACATTTACTCGATATTTTATATTGATAAACCTGTCTTATTTTCACCTTTACGAAAAAAAGTCAAATGAGATTTGTTGTTGAGAATGTTATTACCAATCGAATTACATGAAAAAATATAGGATGTTCCATTGAAAGAAATATCATTTTATGAAATATTCTGAAAACGCGACTGTAATTTTTTTTGTTTTCGGTATCGAGGCCATTAAAAATCTACTAGTTTGCGCATTTAACCGAATTCGTAGCATCAATAATAACGGAGTTGGCAATGGTGCCGATTTAATTTGGAACACCCTGTATAGCCCAATACAATGATTAACTGTTCCCTACACATCATCAAGTATACTATAAGGTGGAATTCTGTGACATACTTCATTTCAGTCGAATTGAACTGTCATCATTATCATCATAATCAAAAAATAATGACTGTGCATCAAAAAAATTTGTGGTAAATCATATGCCATGCCAGCACGTTCAGAGAAACAATACAAAAATGTTAACACAGTCTTGATCGACTAAAGATTTTATGTATTTTCTTTCATCCTCCTACAATATAGGCCGTTTTCGCTTATATCTGCGGTAGAAAACAACTACTCAACTGGCCAATACTGCGACTGTCCGAATCAAATGTCATCTACGATGAAAATTGTGCCGTTTATTTTTATAAAAATCTTTTGGACAATTGAAATGTTTGGGAACTTGATCGGGGTTTGAAAAAACGCTATTGCCACAATTTTCATCAGTGATAATAGTAAGATCGATCAATATTTCAGTCGTAAAAATACCTCTCATTTACTATCAACTTTTCCTTTCCGAAAAATATATCACTTGATTAAAATAGAAAATAGAGATAGAATGAATGCGATATATTTCCACCCGAACTTCATTACTCATAATAAATATATAGTAGAATAAAAAAGCGTATTCAACTAATCTATTATGATCATTAGCAATGTACTTCGATTTTACGAACCGATAAAAACAACATTAACCTATTTTTTGTGAGTGGGCACACCATGGAGGAAATATTAGGGTCGCGATATTTATTTTCACGCCCAGAACAACAAAAAAGTAATGAAACTGATATAGTGTACTTTTTTGTGATACCTCAGTTAGTACTAATGGAAACGCTTTAACTAGTACTTGTCCTGATGGTTGTGCAACATTTTATCTAAGGTTTTCACCTGATATTGTTCTTTTGATCGTTTCTTGCGATAAATAGGGTTCACGTTGAGGTTATTTTTGATCCCATATGATTTTTTAGCAATTTATTTTAAAAGACCAAGTTGGCCTGGTGTATCAGCCTCAATCTCGATCTATGAGACTGAATCGGCACGTCGGAATATTTCTAATAGAATGCCATGACCAATATTTATTGTGGTGTGGTTTATTACATAACCATATAATTGGACTATATTTTTTTTATAAAAAAATTTAACGCAGACATGTACAGAAATTTCAATATGAATCAGTTGTCTGAAGTTTTGGATAATCTTTCTCTAAATCTTGGACTTTACGGGGCCGCCGATCCATCAAACGGTAGCAGTGAAACAGTGTCTCGGTCAGATGTTTAGGGGCAAAATGATATGACAAGATTGGGAGACTTATTGGCCACCAAGATCACCGGATTTATCACCAATGGACTTTTTTCTGTAGGGTTATCTGAAACAAAAAGTGTATAAGCACAAACCATTTGCAAACAAAGAAATTTTATTGAATACCATTCTGAAATGTTGTGCTAACAAATTCCCTATTTATTAAAAATGCCACAAAGTCTGTGAATGAAAGGACTATAATTTGTATAGAACGGTAAGGGCGGCATACTTAATGATGAATTCGGATTCTTTATAAGATTATTGAGACGAATCAATGAATGTTACGATATTTTGTGGTGAAATATAGAATATGAGATTCGTCAAATTGATTCAAATAACATTGTGAAAATTTATTTTTTGCTCGATAACTACATCAAATAAAACATCCATACTCACGTCATCAAAATTATAGAATGGTAATCATGTTTCGTTCGAATCGGTAGAATTCAAAAAATTAAACAAATTGAAAAAAAGTAAAATTGGAAACCAAGGAACTTTTTGCTTTGGCATTTTATTTAATTTCCCAAAAAAATCAAATTTTATGAGAATCTTCGAAAAAAATGTCAAATTTGACAGGTTCAGAGTAGCACATGACAAAAAAGGAAAGGGACTGTTTTTTACTCACTTTTCAAGCACAAACTAACTGCAAAGCCAAATTTTCATTATACCTATTAATAAAAAAACTTCCATATGTTGAGAACTGTATGTTTGACACTACTGTACTGTATGTTGAAGTTTATATTGATAATTACAGTGGAGAGAGTTTTTGTCTGTTAGTATGTCTTGAGTCCCTTAAAAGTCACTCAGGCATCAGAGTTCTTTTTCAAGGATCTACGAGCTGAATTGTATCTTACCGTCCTCTTTAAACTGTTGCAGATTTGGTAATGAATTGCATAGTTCTCTCCACTATCCTTAAACACTGGTGTAGATCTTTTTTTGCCAAGTCATGGAGTTCATTTATGGTCATTCTGTTTTATCTTCAGTATATGCAGACATGGCAGTTATGATATACAGAAATCAAAATCTACTGCTAGATAAATAAAAAAGTTATGCTAGGAATCGATTTATGGACCCACGACCCATAAGTCGGATGGGCAATCATTCAATTTGTCAATGTCAATATTATTTTTTTCAGGCATTTTACCAATGTTCAGTTATTTTAAATTTTTGAAAATGCGTCCCGATCAGACACTAAGCGGAAAATATCCAAAAATTGCATCGCTGGGTGAAGAGTTATATACTCTATCGATCTCATAAGGTTTTAGCCATTTTGCTGGGTCCAAAATCTTGGGTAATGACTCTTGTACTAACACTGTTTTCATAAAAAGTTTGAAACTGCTCCAGAAGTTATCATTTCAATTATCAATAATTTTGTTGTAATTGATCCCAAAAAAAATTAAATTACCTATGATTTCTGTGATTATTGTAATAAAAAAACTTGGCGGCTGACCTTAAAAATGTGATATAACAACTTAACGAGCTTTATGAACAGCGATTAACGTGTGTACAACGTCAATATTGCTACGCTATTCATGAACAAGAGTAAGTAGTCCAGTTGAAATTACTAAACTTGAATTTTTTTTATTTCCAAATTATTATTATATTGACCAAAAAAATAATTTTCTGTCGACAAATCTTGAAGAATAATGGAAGTAGTATGCATAAAATATTAAAACATATATGTGAATTTGAAACTATTTAAATATATAAAAAAGTAGGTTCTAGCCGCCAATCGCATGCACCTCCATAAGCAACCCTCACATGTATTCGGGAGACTTGTGGGAACTGGGGATGTATAGGTATATACAGAGTGAACTTTACCTACTACTATTTAATTTAATTTAATTAATTAAATTTTGTATTGAACTTCTATGGACTTAATAGAGAGTAATATTTTTTGTATTAAATGATATAAGACTTCTATAGTAAGTGCTATAATATTACATAGTAAATGTTATTATACTTTTATGATGAATTTCATCACAACGTATAATAATATTTTGGGCCGATATACACTGCCCTGCAAAATAACTGACCAATGAGAATTTGCATGAATTTCAATTTGTTTCTGCTTCTTTCACTATGACAACAAACAAAAATAAAGACCATCAATATCGGATGAGCGACTAGGAGAAAGCCAACTTTGAAATCAGGGCAAATTTTCAGGAGTGTTTTTTTTTGCAGACCAGTTCTGAATAAATAAAACAAGTTTTTATACATTTCAAAATAATTTATTGCACAAACTGAAAATATATTCGTACTTGAATGAATGTAAAATTTATTAACTTAGTAGGTATCTACTATTAAGAAATACGTAATGTTGAAACATTAGTTAACCTATGTGTAGTGATTTGGAAACGCAGAATGAAAAAATATGTAACAATGTCTGTTAAACGCACAGAGGTAATCAATATACAGGGTGTCCCGAAACTATGGTGCCAAATTGAAACAGAAGATTCCCCTTGGAAAATAAATAGGACTTTCCTGATATGTCTTTCCTCAAATGTCGTTCGTTGCAGAGACACAGGGTGTTGAATATGAAAAATTAAAAGTAATTTTTATTCATAACCTCCACAGTTTCCAAAATTTTTTAATAAAATTTGGAAGAATGTTTGTGTTTAATAGGTGCTTTATTTTGAAAAATAAAACACATTTTCAATTGTTACCAGTGGCGTACAAGAAGGGCATCATGGTCCCTTTTCTCCCCTATTTTTTACGCCACTGGTGCAATCAGGAAAATTAATAATTTTTTTAATTTCTATTTAAATTTTTAGTAAAAAATGTTTACTTGTTTGAATCCGGAAAAACTGACCGTTATCAAGATAATTGCGCTTTTATGACGGAAAACATACTAGAAATGGAAAATTTTTTCGGCATAAATTAATTTTACAATCCCAATTACTGGTCCAAATAATATCTAATTGATTTCTCCCGAAAATAGAGCACCCATTGAAGAAAGGCATACCTTCAAATTCAATTGTTTTTTTTTGTAACTATGAACACCCTGTACCTCTGCATGAAAAAATACATGTGGAAATGTCATCAATTTTTTTGGTAGAATATCCAGTTGTAAGTTCAACCAGTAATTAGGATTGTAAAATTCACTACAGCCGTATATTTTTTTCATTGCTAGTTATGTTTGTATTCATAAAAGCGCAATTATCTTGAAAACGGTTAGTTTTTCTGGATTCGAACAAGTATACATTTTTTACTAAAAATTAAAATAGGAATTCAAAAAATTATTAATTTTCCTGATTTCACCAGTGGCGTAAAAATAGGGGAAAAAAGGGACCATGATGCCCTTCTTGTACGCCACTGGTAACAATTGAAAATGTGTTTTATTTACAAAATAAAACACCTATCAAACACAAACATTCTTCCAAATTTTATTGAAAAATTTTGGAAACTGGAAGTTATGAATAAAAATTACTTTTAATTTTTCATATTCAACACCCTGTGTCTCTGCAACGACCGACATTTGTGGAAAGAAATATCAGGAAAGTTCTATTTATTTTCCAAGGGGAATCTTCTGTTTCAATTTGGCACCATAGTTTCGAGACCCTGTATGTCAAATAAGGTGCATCCACATTTGAGTGTCCAGAACCGAATAAAACTTTTGCAGCAGTTACTCAAAGAGCTAAGGAAAGAGGAACTTTTGAGCCTTACAAAAACGACTGTGGAGCTAGAAGAATTGTTAGAAATAATGATTTAGAAGATGACGTTTTACATCAAATAGAAAACAATCCATCTACCAGCATTCGGACACTTGCCGAAACAATGAATATTTCAAAATCGACAATATGGAGAGTGGCTCATGAAGAGAAGCTTTATCCTTTTCGTTCAAATAAAGTAATGGCTTTAGGACCAGAAGATTTCAGACCCGCTTAACCTCCTCTGAATGGTACCGAAACAGATGCGAAAAGCGAAATGATTTCCCCAGATACGTTCGTTCTATTTACTGATGAGGCGCATTTCACCAGAGATGGCTGTTTCAACAGTCACAATAGCCACATTTGGGAAGAAGAAAATCCATATGGCGTTCATTTTAGGGGATACCAAAAAAAAGTCGGGGTAAATATTTGGGCTGGAATTGTAGAGAAACAATTAATTGGACCATATTTGTTTCCTCAACGACTGAATGGAGATATTTACAACACATTTTTACGATACACCCTGCAGGAATTATTGGAAGATGTGCCAATTTGGGTTCGCCAGAGAATGTGGTACCAATATGATGGTGCACCCGTCCATTTCCAAAGAACTGTGCGCGACCAATTGAACATCACTTTCCCTAACAGATGGATTGGAAGAGGTGGTCCAATACACTGGCCGGCACGCTCACCCGATCTAACTCCATTGGATTTTTTCCTCTGGGGATACCTCAAGTCAATGGTGTATGAAACTCCAGTGGAAAGTGAAGACGATTTGGTTGCTAGAATTTTAGCAGGTTGTAGCCATATTCAAAATTTGCCTGGAATTTTCGAGAGTACGTCAGTCTCTATTACATCGTTGCAATATTTGTATTGACCACCAAGGCGGCCCGTTTGAACAATATTTATGATTTGATAGTTTATGTACGTTTTTGATTTATTGTTATCTTGTCATTTTTCTGTTCAGTTTGTTTATTTTTTGTTGAGAAATGTATTTTTTTAGTGACCCATTAAAACATGCTTTTGAATGAACTTCTCCATTTCTTGACTCTTCATTTCAATCGGGTCATTGTATGTTATTTCAAACTCGAAGTAAAATTATGAACATTATTTCGAAATTATTTCCAAATTTATTTCTTGACAGACACATACTTTTACTGCCCGATGTACTACGTTATGCTTTCATTTGAAGTTATTTTAACGATTTACCATCCTGTTCGTTTCTCTGAAACGCGATATCCACCAAATTATTGAAGTAGTTTTTCTGCAACTAAAAAAATAACATTTAAAATTTAATCAAAATCTCCTGATATCTTGAAGGAATGAAAACTGCTTATGACAAGATAACCAACATATTTAATAACATGCAATGATTACAAATTGAAATATTTCGAAAATTGTTGGCATTTATGAAGGATTTTTTTACAAAATTTCCTGATATTCAAAACAAATTACATAGCAACTTTTAATAAAATAATCAACAGTGACTTTCCATAATCACATACGCACGCACTTCTTCCACTTCAAATATCTCGAAAATCGTTGATATTTCGAAAACGAAACCTATTCCTTTTTTGTATGGGAAATATGGAGAATTAAGAAAAAGAAGACGAAATCGATATTAATCCAGTGTCGTGGAAGTTAGGGAGGGGCAATTGGGGTACCCATCTGCCGTACGCCCCTGTTTTGAGTTACAAACACGTGATTTGCATTGAAATTTGGAACTGATTGCTGTCAAGTGACATACCAAATTTCATTAAGAAAAGTTGAGCCGTTACGGAGTTATTTAGGAAAACATATTTTTTTTTGCCACTTTCAACACTCTGTAACTCTGTTAATACTCATCTTAGGATATATGTTTATTGGAACTTTTAGTCCTAAAATGAACTGAGGATTCTACCATCGGAGTTTGTCCCCTTTATTCTGGGACACCCTGTATAAAAAAATATATAGGACCTAACATAGATTCTTGGGGCACTCCATAGTCGAACGAATCAAATCAATTTTCACTGTATGATTTCGAGCAATGAGCTATGCTTTGAATTGATTATTCCTATAGGGGGAATTGTAAATCTTCTACCAAAAATCCTTCAGTATAGTTTTTTAAATATTGGCTTGTTCAGACCTCAAGATCGATTTTTGTTGGCGACCAAATGCTCCGTCTCGCTTGCCCTTTCCGTGAATTTAGTATGACATGACTCAGACAATTACGAGTTTATTGACCATTGCGTGCATGACTCCCACATTACTAGTATGTACCCTTATGTCCCGTTGGGATTACAGAACATCACAATATTCCCTCATTACTGACATTGAGTTGATAGACGGTTTCGATTGCAATCCATTGTCGACTTGACAGAGAGAGATAATGTTAGCGGGAAATCGATATCGCTATCTCTGGAACATACAGTTTAATTATAATGAGATAAAACGATGAAAAAACGGTTGTTCAAATAAAAGTAATATGTGTTATAGTGTCGATGACTTTTTACAACCGCCTGCATCTTTGCAAATGTATTGTTGCGTTTCTTGTATACCTTATACAGTGTGGGCCATAATGTTTGCAATATACGGGGTCTCTGATATGTATGGAACCGGAAGAGTATCTCATAAAGTGAGATAGCTAGCGAAAAATGCTGCGATGCAAAAGTTTTAGGATTTTTTGAAATTTATAAAAATATAGGAAAATTAAGTTTACATGATCAGTCCAAAAGTAATGACGAAACAAAGTTGCTTTTTCTTCAATGGAAGACCCTGTATATTAATTGATATTTCAATCCCTTCCAAGATTCTGAACATAATTGACAAGCACATCATATGCTATATTTAACCGTTTTGAAGATATCGAATTGTGAAAAACTTTCTGCTACTTATTGTGAAAAAGGCGCAAAATGGATATGTATCATGACAATTACACAACGTAAATCATATGTATTTGATTAAATTTAAATTATTTTTCTTTACAGATAAAATGCATGAAACGAAAATAGTTATTTATGCAACAAGTGCAAAAAGTAAGTGTTTATTGCACTCGACGTGAATTTGTCCGACGAGGCCGTCAGGCCGAGTTGGACAACACGTCGAGTGCAATAAACATGTTTGGCACGAGTTGCATACAATATTTTTTCTACTTCAAGCAAAAAGCAAAAAAAAATTTATTTAGGTGCGGCACTAGGTGAAGGAAAATGAAATGCGCAATTTAAATAAATAATTATTATTATCGATTTCATCACCATGTAGTTTTCCATTAATATTACTCATTTTTAAACTTTCAGTTCTGTAATTGTCAGAATTAAATTTTGACTGACGTTTATATAACCACAGTTGCATTATAAAAATCAAAATCATAGTAGCCATGAGCGCGTATGTTATCACGAGGTGTGGTCATAGTACAGGCAGTTAGCTCTATGCAGGTGGACGGTTTAGAACATAGCGGATCGGTTTTGATTATAGAGTTATTTTCGGGAAGGCATTTTTTGTTCAACTCTTGACTGCTAACATTAATACAAAAAAAATATAAAATATGTAGCTGTTTAAAACGTATGGCCAATCTCATAGAAGAAGTAGAATGACATATGAGTGCAATAAAAACTTTATTGCACTAGTGCAATAAAGAGCTTCTTTGTCCACTGAATATAGTTCAATAAATTTTTGCTTTTTGCATGAATGTAGAAAAAAATTGTTTTTAAATGAATATCCTGGATATTTTGAATTTCATGAAAAAAAGTTATGCCAGAAAATATAAAGTGCCCTGATTGTTAACCATTCATCTCTTGATAGTAATGAATTCGCTGATCAAAATTTTGTAGTGAATCTAAAATCATGTTGATTGAAATGATGGAAATTTCATGACTTATCCTTTCTTGTAACTCTTCGATATTTTGTTTCTCATTTTTGTAGACTACATTTTTTACACGACCCCACAAAAAAGTCAAGTGGGGTCATATCTGGATACGTAGCTGGCGATTCAATTACCCCCTTGCGTCCAATCTATTTAGGAATCAGAAAAAGTTTTATTTAGATGTGCTCCTACCACACGTCCAAAATGTGGAAGCCCCATCTTTTAGTGAACATGTTTGTTCTGTTGGCAAATTGGGATTGTTATGGTTCGGGAAAAATCGTCTCAGCTCGGTAATATTACGGTCTTGCAAAAGTAATGTATATCGTTCCGTGGTCAAATTTCTGTTTACGGGTCCTATGACGTATCCACCAATAATGCCACATCAAACATTTCGTTTTTGTCACTTATATATGAATAGGATATTGCAAGTCAGAATTGTCAACCTTAATTAAACTACTTGTTGACTTTAACAAGTAGTGTCAAGATGAAACTATTTTTGTCAGTAACGCGCTTTTAACATTTTTCTAGTGCAATTAGTGTAATGCCTCAGCTAGATAATACTAACCTTGTACAACTTTTTTATGAACACGCTGTACATTGATTTTTTTTTTGATCACAGTTTTATTCTAGAATCCAACCCATTATACAAAAATACAAGATCGAAATTTGCCTTCGTGCAATGAGTGGCATCATTTTATATCCTTCACGTTAGATGAAACCAAAGAATATTTTGATATGTGTTTATTTATCAAACAACCCGTTTCCATGAATAAAATGTCGTGTTTTTTTGGGGGGGGGGAGGAGGTGGAGGAAATCTTTTATGAAGAAATATTGAGTCTCCCCAATCTCAATAAATACTGTGAGACTCTCCTTAGTAGGCATACTCACTAAAACCTCTGTATAGGTCCGGTCAGGCTATTGCCTCCGGTGACACTTATGCCTATTGGCCCATTGTATCTTACCTATGTTGTAATGTCACAGTACCAATCCAATACTTTTGTGCCTTGTACGAGTTTGTACAAGTTCCGTATTGGGTGGTGGGAACTGTATAGTTCTGGTTCGCCAGATGGCTGCCCGAAAATGGCCTGTCTTTTGCGATCTAGACCTTCGCAACAGCACAGCATGTGTTTCATGGTTTCTGGATTCATACCGCATAGTCTGCAGGTCAGGTCTCCATCGTATTGACCCATTTTTTTGAGGTGCTCCTTCACTGGTGTATGTCCAGTCAGGAGTCCCGTAACGGTTCTCAACTGGCTCCTGTTCATTGTTAACAGGTCTGCCGTTCTTTTGTTATACGGTCCTTTGATATATTCTTTCCCGTGTTTGTTTCCTGGGACATTGTCCCAGTAGTTTTTGTGCTCGCCCCTAATCCAGTCTTTTACAGACGCCCTTATTGTACACTTCGGTACCCCTCTCGGTTTGGGAGCATTTCCGATCCATTTGTGCGAGTTCTTCTAACTACAACTCTCATTCCCTGATGACCTGGGACCCGTATAAGTTTGACTCGATTCCGGTCTGAGTTTTCAGTTCTTCTTTGCAATCGATACCAGTTTGGACGTTACTTCCTTGCTACATAAGGCCTTTAGTGCCAACTGTTTCTCCTATTATTTTCTTTCGCGCATTGAAGGATGGCGTACACTTCTGCTTGAAAGACTGGGTATGGGTGCCCAGTGAGTAGCTGTAGAATGTAGAGTGTCCTCGAGCTGTGAGCCGTTCCATTCAGTTCTGTTTGGCAACAGCACTCTTAATTGGTTGTTGAAGGAGTACCGTTTCGGAATGTGGTCCGTTCTTGTTCCTAGCTCGTCCCCAATCACAATTCTAACGGTTCTCATGCGTCCCGTTCCAACGTTCAGGTTGGGTGCGATCTGCAGTCTGGAGGCACCAAGCCTTGCCTCGCCCTGAACCACAAAGTGGAGAGGTGGCAGTCCCAGGAGTATCTCCATCGCTGCAGTTGGTGTTGATTTGATGGCCCCTGTGATTCCAAGACAAGCAAGTCTTTGCACCTTGCTTAGACTCGTTGCGGCTCCTCTTTGTTGTGTCTTGGGCCACCACACCAAAGAAGTATATGTAAAGGAGGGCATGACCACCGTGCTATACAATCAGTGCAGCATATGTGGTTTAAGTCCCCATTTTTTTCCAAAGGTGCGTTTGGCTATCACTAGTGAAGTCACCGCTTTTTTGGTTATTTTTTCGATATGCTGATTCCAGGTCAGCTTGGAATTTAGTATTACTCCAAGATACTTGACTTCTCCCTTTATCTGTATGTCCTCCCCTCGAAGTCGTATGGGTCCTAGGCCCTCTGGTTTTCATCTTCGGGTGAATGCTACTATGGTTGCCTTGTTAGGATTGACGTTGAGCCTCTCCAAGTCCGTCCATCTCGTGGCAAAGTTAAGAACCTCCTGCATACGATCTCTAACCATTGTTTTGAATTTTCCCTGTGCTAAGACCACGATATCGTCATCATAGCCAAGGGCTATCAGATTCCACAGAAGCGGGGATAGAACTTCACCTTGTGGGCATTCTCTGGTCGCCCTGGCTACTCTAGTACAGTGAGGTGTATCAGTCTATTTCTCAGCATTGAGTCTATCCAGGCCACACATGGTTCCTCGATTTCTCTGTGTCTGAGAGCTCTAGTGATTGAGTTCATAGAGGTTTTGTTAAAGCTTCTTCTATGTTTAGAAAGACCGCTAACAGTACCTCTTTATTTTTCAGTGTGTTTTCCACCCTCGTTACTAGTTGGTGGAGTGCTGTCTCCGTTGAACAGCCAGTCCTGTAGGCATATTGTTCGCGGTGCAGTGGTTTTTCCACCAGTACACCGTCCCTAATATGTCTATCCACTAGCTTCTCCAACGTCTTGAGTACAAATGACATAAGACTTATTGCTCTCAGGGACTTTGCCGAATCCTGTCCAGCTTTTCCAGGTTTCGGTATGGAGGTAATCCTAACTTGTCTCCATGTATTATAGTATTAGAATAGAATTGAATGCTATGTAATCTTCCAAATTTGAAACGATTACAGTTGTTAGAATGAATAATGCTGATAGAGAACTGAATAGCCTCGTGATCAGAAAAACCTGATGAAGCTACCGAACAATGAAAAGATATATTATCTAGGTTGCTACATACATAGTCAATTGTAGAATTGCTCCGGTGTGTTATATAAGTTGGAGAATCAAAATGCATATTCAGTTCGAATGATCTCAATAAATTGATCAGTGATTGAATATAATTTGATTCCATATCTGTAAAGTTTACGTTTAGGTCACATGTATTGTTAGTATGATAGTAGACTCCACAGGAATCTCGTTCTAGCTGAGAACAAGTTTTTATATCTGATGATGGTCATCGAATCAAATATGCAAAAATAATCTGTCCCACCCTGCATACGAGCGAATATATTTTCCAATTTCCACGAAAATAGTTTGATTTCCCTGGAAATAGTTATTCGAAATAGTTAAAGCATCGTTTGGAGGATTTTTGTGTTTGTATATAACCGCCCTAAATCTTTCGTTCAAAACATAGTAAGTATAGAATAAACAAACAATACTTCTGTGAAATGTAAAAATGAATACACTCAGGAGACAACAAAGAAAATCCAATTCAAACAAAATCAACTGTCACGCCAAGGTCGAGCGTATGTTAGCGTACGATTACACTCTACATGGTGATTCAATTGCACTTCAACTAGAACTGACTGGTTGACAGACAGTGTTTCTATGAGAACAACTCGCTTCGATTTTTTCATTGCCTACGTTACTAAACGCTGCTCGTAGTTCACTGAATATTTTTTTATTCAAAACCGATGGCGATTCTGACTGCCTTCCGTGCAACTTTGATCTGATAGTAGTGGATGACTGACCGTTTTTATTGAAACATGAAACCGTAATAACAGGTTGACATGGCGTATAAATGAATCATAAATTAGATCCGTTGAGTAATTAGTCAAAACGAGTTTGTCTAGCCGTCATACAGGGTGTTAGAGAATTAAGTTATATCTACAACGGACCCCGTTATAACAGTTCTTGTCTAAAAAAATATTGTTATTTTTCAAAAAATGAGGTAAGCAATAACTAGCTAATTGACTTTGTAGAAGAGATTTCAAATAATATGTAGACTCATCAATTAATGATTCATTTTTGAGATTTTCTGTTCAATCGAGGGACATGTGGAATCTATCAGACACGTCATTTATTCCCTAGTCACTTTCATAATCAGATTAGTAGTTCTCATTAATTATAAATTTTCTCAGATTCATCAAATTCTCGGGGCATGTATTGCATTAAACTGTTCGACTTTTCAAAATATATAAAACCGTCTCAGATATATCGTTATCCCACTTGAACCTCGAGTTGATCGGAATTTTCGAAACTCCCAATATAAAGATGGCGAACAAACCTCGTATAAGCTTCAACAGCGCCTGGGTACTTCCAAAGATAAGACCAAAGATGAATATCTCAAGGATTTATGAAATTATCTGTAAGGATTGCGAGAAGAAGTATGTGGGTCAAACTGGAAGGGCCATGGAAGTACCGTTCAAAGAACACATTGCTTATATCCGATTTTCGATACTAGAAAAATAAAGTTTGGAAGCTTTGAATCATGAACATCAATTTCATCAGGCACATTTGAAAATAATTAGGCAGGTTCATGATCGTAGACTTCTAGATGCATTCGAGAGTCTGGAAATGTAAAAATTGTATAAACGCCAATAAAGGCCAAGTTCCATACAACCCCTTTTTCAAGTCATAGTACAATAAAGGCCCCTTCCCTTCATAAAGAAGCATTAGTCATTAATTTTCATGTGAGTCATCAAATACAATCCAAAGTTGGCGGAAGATAGATTTATAGCAGGTACATTCTGAAATGAATTGAATGAGTAAATCAGAGTTGGTACAGGAAATATTTTATCAACTACATAAGATATTTCAAATAACTTATAAGTATATATTTTGACAACTTTCGTTGATATTTCATCATTTTTGAAATTCACCCTTCTACCCTCACCCCTCTACTTTTTAACCAATAAGATGCCATAATTTTTACCAGTTACCATGGCAACGGAAATTTTTTCGTGGCGCCACGATGTTTAGGTGGAAATTTTTTGAAAATTGAAAAGGTAAACATATGATGATGTTACTTGTAGAAAAATATTTCTACCACCTTCAGTTAACTAAAATTACCAAATGACGATAGACTGAGCTAGTACCCATCTGAGTTTCAGCATTTGGTTTAACTAAAATTGGTGATTTTTTTTATTTAACGGAATATAGCGGATATACTTAACAATATGATTTTTTTAGATTTTATTTCATGTTGAACTAATATCTTCATTGGCAAATCTCTGATGATATCGACTAATAATCAAAATAGTAACGAAATACATTTAATTATTATAGGTTTTATTAATATTAAAAACACAATTATTATAAATGTTTGTTGGCTGGCTTGAATTGGTGGTTTGAATCTGGGTACTTTCTGTTTTATTTTGCATTGTGCTCTGATCATGATTAAACTTGCTAGTACTTGATGAAGTTCTCCTCATGGATTCAATCATCTGAAGATGATGTTCAACGTCCAATTATAAGTAAGGTTTGATTGATTCACTATTACTGTGTCCAGTAATTTTAATGAGCTGTTGTTCACCAACTCCTTCCTTGGCCAAAGTCGAAACAGCTGTTGCTCTGGCAGAATGATTAGTTATTTTTACTTTTTTAGTGTCAATTCCTATCAGAGGCTGCTGATTTAAGCCATGAAGATACAATGTTCTTACCAACTGGGCTATTCTTGTACCATCCTTTCGAATTGGGTTGACTCCAGTACGGATTTGGTGTTAAAAATAATCTGTCGGTCTGATTAAGATTTCCCCTTTTTTCCAATAAGAAAGTATCTGGAAAACTTAAACACCGCATATTTCAATCTAATAGCAAAAATAAACAACAGAAACTGACACGTTCTGATAAAGAATAGGTATTGTTTTTAACTCCCTACTTTTTCAAATTTACAATCCTGGCATTCATCAGTTCCATTTCGAATGCACATTAGTTGTTCATTATTTTATTTAAATTTTAACGTGTTTCATTGTCGTGGTTGTTGTTCTTTTTTCAAGCTGAGTTTTATATATATATATCTGTCGAGAGAGAAACCTGTTATGGTGGATAACCCTTTGATGTTAAACACGGAAAACTCTTCTTTTGTAAGTAGAAAGACTATTTTCTTTGTAAGCAAGTTTACTCAATGTTTGTTTTCTGGAAAAATAATAACAAAGTACAAAAATGGATGTAATTAGTTGATAAAAAATATTTTCTGCTTCTGTTTATAAAATTGTAACATCCCATTTATCTTACAGTGCCCTGAAGATGTCGGAATAAACTGACGAAACGTTGGCTTTCAAGAAATATCGTTTTCTTTAATCTGAGACCTAAATCCCAAAAAATACTCAACAGTCAGTATCGATAAAATTTGAAGAACGAGTTGCATTTGGAAAAATTATTTTTTTCGCCAATCTGAAAATGAATTAACCATTGATAATTGAGTAACTTTCCATTCATTTTGATACTATATCAGTATAAAACCGAATGATTGGCCAGAATAATCCGCTGCTATTGGTTGAAATACAAGACAAATTTATCTGATATCAATACAAACATCGAGTGTAATTCGGCAGGACAATTTTATTAATAAGCAATTTAGAAACATATCAATGCCAACTTTACTTATGAAACATTAAAAATAAACACACTTTTTTTATTCTAATGTACAATTATTGAAAACGCAGCTATTGTGATTCATACTAGGAATAGTGATGTCGCTGCAGGTGTCACAGCTAAACGTTTCTGTAGTAGATGTTGAAGTTTTTTCTTTTTCCAAACGAATTGATTGAATAATGCTCGTATGGTTCTATTGATACTGAATTGCTGTGTCCTGTTATTTTTATCAATTTAATTGCGCTTTTACTCAATTCGTCAACTGCTGCCGCCCGATTTGAGTGATTTGTAATTTTAACACGTTTGACATCTATAACAATGCGTTTGCTGAGCATTTAGTCCATTTGGAAATTTCATTAATTCCAATCGGAACATTCTTATATCAACCTTTAGAATTTTTCTTCTTCCAACAGGGATTTGGTGTAAGAAATACTCTATCCAATGTAGTAAAAGTGTCTCGTTTTCCATTAAATTTTTGAATAAACGTATAAGAGGTTTTGTAGTAAGCTGCCAAAATGTGAAATAATTTCTTTTCAAGTCCTTCTGGTTCATTTTCGTCATATAATCTGCCCATTGCAAATACTAGAGATTTATAAATAGCAGATGCGCTAGATTTTCTTTTTTCTGGGTGTGCTTGTAGGATTTTACGTTTAGCATTACGTGCAGCTCCTGATGAATTGAACTAAACGTCGGTGAAAGAGTTAAATACAATAATGAATTTTTTATAATATTTACTTTGTAGCATTTTAGCGATAGTGTTCTAAATTGTTTTAACTACTGTTTCCAATATTTACCAAATCGAGCCACACAAATTCAACTTTGTGAATTCTGTATTTTAGAAATCATGCTTTCTGAAATTATTTTTACGTTCTCTGAAATACAAATGACACTTTCCAAAATCCAACTGACTGTTCTGAAATTCAAATGATGGTTTCTGAAATAAAATTGACTTTTCCGAAATTCAAATGATGCTATCTGAAATCCAACTTACTATTCTGAAATACTATTGACGCTTTCCGGAAATTAACTCACTAATCTGAAATACAATTGATACTTTCCGAAATATAAGTGACTATTCTGAAATTCAGATGATGCTTTCTGAAATACCACTGGAAAAGCTGTAGTGCATTTGTCGCTGTAAAAGTTGCAGCTAACTTTTGCCGCTGTCAAAATGACAATTGTACTCTGGCAAATGCGATTTTTTATGCATGAGTTGAACAGGTCACATTCTATCACTACTTTCCCTGGAGCCTGCGCGCCTTCAAACTGAGCGACTTATTTTTTGACTTCCCAAAGGAATGTTTTCTCTTCGCCTACCTCTCCTTTTATGTTATTTGGGTATTTTTTCCGAGAATAAATGGGTGACACGCTGATCAAGCAGCAAATCTATGATTATTCGTCCATCAACGAGTCTTTGGTTTTGTTACGGCCCATCTGCCAACACTTTTCCGTAATTACCTTCCGAAACACTCGTAATAAACTAGAACAAGCATAGTTCAACGCACTACAGTTTATGCTATGCCGCGACTGATGCACAACTTACACGCTTCTATTTATATGTATTCAGAAATTAATGAGTGAAATATACCAAGGTGCCGTTTATTTGTGGATATAACATGTGGAGATGAGCTTTGGTGTAATATTTTTTGTTTTTGTTTTCATATGCATATGGTTATTGTACGCTGCTGGCAAGTATATTATCTCGCAGCCTGTCAAGAGGTGAATGATACTTAGCGTTAGGCCACAGCTTCTGGTAGTAATTTTTATGTCAGCTAATTATCTCGTCTGGAGTCAGTTTTTCCCTCATAATAGGTACAGATATTAGGCGATTGAGATGTTTCCGTAGTGATATCCAAATTAGGTGTCCACGACTGGTATACAGTGATATTCAATGAGGGCGCAACAAATGGGGAAAAAATCTTTATATGTCATCAGCTTAGACTCTCTTGAAAATTACTCAGCCCCTATTAGATGTACTGAGTGATTTTCAGTTTCTTGAAAAAAACGCATTTTTAAAATTAGCAAAATTTAAAAAATTATATTTTTCGGAAAATAATTTACATTTGGAAGAAACTTTTCAAGTAGATCTTTGTTGGAGCTCGTTAAACAATGTGAAAGTGAGAAAAATTTTGATTTTCCGTAAAATCCTACAATAATCAATTTTCAAAATGTTTTGAATCAATAAAAATAAGTTTGAGAAATGAAACATGGATAGGGATATATAATGGAAATAACACTGATCAAATAGCGAAAAATTTCATATAGACTAAAATACCATATTGAAAAAAATACATATACCAAAACATATGGATGACCGTGGATGACAAAAGGTCTGATAACATCAATAATAAAAAAAATGAATTATATGCAAGTCTACGAAATAGTCCAAATGACCTAAATCTAAAAAAAGAGGACTCAGTGTATAAAAATAAATTAGGTAAGATATTATCAAAAAGTAAAAAACTATATGCAAACAAAATAATTGAAAAATGTGAAAATTCTTCTCAGGGTGTCTAGAAATGCGTAAATGAAATATGTAATAAAAATAAATCAAATCCTAAAATTGAAGAAATTAATTACGACAATCAGACGTATACTAATAAACCATTATATAAAGCTGGAAAAATAACGAGATCTCGAATTATAGACCAGTGTCACTCATATCCAACATATCGAAAATCATCGAAAAGCTAATAAGATATAGGCTATTGAATTTCCTCAATAAAAATAAAGTATTATGTGACAGACAGTACGGTTTTAGAGAGGGAAAATCGACCGAAGATGCAATATTGAAATTAACTTCTGAAATATACAATGCGCTAGACAAAAAAAACTCCTGCAATCTGCGATACTGTTTGTCACGAGAAATTGCTGAAGAAAATGTGGTCATACGGAGTTAGAGGACATGCATTTGAGCTCTTCGAAAGTTACCTAACTGGAAGAAAACAGAAAGTATATATTGAGGGTGTCGTAAGATATGTTACACATATATATAGTTATAGACAGTTTAGTAAGAATTTCATGCAACGCCGCATACAAGCTGATACCAAAATATCAGCTTCTGTGGAATTGAATGGTTTAATTACATATTTACAACGCCACATACAAGATGATACCAAAATATCAGCTTCTGTGGAATTGAACGGTTTATTTACAGTTTTACAGTGTTCTATTATGTCAAAAATTGTAATATTTATTTATTAAATAAACATATATTACTATTATATTATATTATTATTATTAATTACAAATTTCGTATCTCAGGAATTGATTCAAAAACTCCGTTTGTTTTTTCAACGATGTATGATTGGCAAAACTCTTTAAAACTGTCCATTATTCCATCACATTCATTCAACAGGAAATTTTGTGCAACAGGGCTATTGAAATTCTAGTATATGCATGTGTTTTGGTAATTTCGAAAAATTTCTAATGAAATTTTTTTTTCAATTCTATATCAGCTGAAATTGAAAAATGTTTACTGCCATTAGTCTACTACTTCCAAAACATGAAAATACTACGCCAATATGAAACACTGAGGGTGGCCCCATTTGTACGATACTTCGTATGTAATTTTTATTATCATATTTATAGTCTATACAAAATATTGCAACGGCAAAGTGCCAGGAGTTTTAGAAAATCTTGATAAAATAAAAAGGTAGATAAAAGATATAGACAAAAGAAGAATTCCGAAAATTTCGATTTTTCCTGTTCAATTCCAGAACCGAAGAAGCTGAATCAGATTACTTCGTTTCACATGATAGACCTCTGAAATACGCAAGTGTGCCCTCATTTAACCAACATTCTATCTTTTACCATTACCGAGTTCCCCATGCTTAGACCCGAATTTGAATGGCCCTGTATAAAAATTTTTAAATGGCGTGGTGGGGTCATGTGTCACTTCGTTGAAAAGATAATTCAATTCTCTTTTCGACCATCTAAATTTTTCAGATTTTCGTTGATACGATTTTTCACAATATGCATTTGAAATGTCAGAATAAGTGCGGATCTGGCGGATTTGAGTACCTTTTCTTACCTGACCACGATAACTATTGAATGGTTTGATGTGAAATAACGAGACAGATTTTTTTTTATGGAACGAAATTTCAAAAATGTTTAGATGGTTGAAAAGAGAATTGAATTATCTATTTGCAAGAAAAATTGGACCGTTGAAGTTGATTTGATTAAATATTTCAATACCTTCAATAACCTCACACGAGTCATTTATAAATAATAAGAAAAGTTGTGGTCCTAGGTTTGAACCTTGCGGGACCCCAGATATAGCATAGTGTGCATTAGATTTGAAATCATTGTAGCTCACGTATTTCTATCGGTTGGAGGGATAAGATTAAAAAAAAAACCTTACATTGCTGTCAAATCCAAAATATACATAAAGGCCATCGAGAAGTCTTTACATCTACTTGACCATCTGCATCAACATTTTCGATTAAAAATTGTGTTGTAATAGGTTTGTAACAGTTGAACGGCTGAAAAACTCATTCCGATACTGTTATACAATACAAACCAAGGAATAAATGCGATTATAAAAAACAATCTCAAAGACTTTTGAAAAATTGCATAAATATAATATAGTAATTTTTCTCTCGCCATTTTCAAAAACTTGTTATACCTTAGCTACCTTCCACGATAAAGAACATTCTTTTTTAATTTACGGTAAGTATACATTGTTAAAATATTCACCATACATAAGTATTGTAATTATCCTGTGCTACAGAGAATTATGTCTGTTTGACACTTGGCAAAGTATTCAACAAGAACCACTTCCATACATACAGTGTGATATATCCATAATGGAAGCACCCCTTTATACCGATTGGAACGTTTTTTTTTTCATTGAGTTGACATTCAGAAAGACCCTAAACTTTATACGTCTCAATTTTCAAGTCCAACTATTCTTATTTTTCTAGGTTAAAAATTGCGCATTAAAAATAGTACTCAGAAGTTGATGCAAGCGGGTATAGGTCTGGTGGTCGGGGAGGTCACTGAATCCATTTCCACAAGGAATGTTTGGTCTACTGGTATCAGTGGCGTCCATACTAACATATCTTTCAGTATTTTTAACGAAGAAACTTTTTCGCCCATGTCTCCCGTAGTCTTTAGCACTGATCATAATTGCAGATTTACTTACTCTACATTATTATCCAGAATCCAACTATACTATACTATATTGAATACACTCCATTTGTTTTCCAATTCATTTAGTTCTCTAGCTGAACAACTGGCTAAATTACAATCTTTGATTTTCAGTTTTGGGAAGTGATTTCTGCAGAGCACGGCATTGACCCTAGTGGAATCTACATCGGAGACAGTGACTTACAGTTAGAGCGAATTAACGTATATTACAATGAAGCTTCAGGTAAGAAGGAATAGTGACTAACATTTTCTACAATTGCTCGAAGAAGCGAATCAAAGGCATCGTAGATAAAACACCTTTGAATAAATGCGGTTTTGTGATACTATTTGAATGTATCAAATGGGAGAATTAATTTAGGTTAGGGTAATTAAAAAGTTTATGAGTGAAGGTACCTACATTGAAGTTGTCTTCTTTTGTTCGTATTTAGCCAGTTGCATCTTTAAGTCTATGTGAAAGGCAAAAAATTTCTTTTTTTTGTACAACTGTCACAAAAACTCAACATTTCTACATCTCTATTGATGCGAAAATGTTTACTATTTTTCACCGTGAAAAGCCAAAATGATTCACAAAATAAACATGAAATATTACTTTCGGAAGGATTTATTTTCATCATAAAACAATTTCATTTATTGGAATAATAATTGATAGTAAAGTTTGAACAATTACTTCCAATATAAATTCCCGAAGATGTTCCATGCGTTCCTGGCTGATCAGAAACGTTAGATATTTCTTGAAGAGCTGATTCCACAATTTTATCAGATATTTTAAATTGTTTAGGGGAAAATGGGCAAATCAATATTTTGTTAGAAATCTCAATTTTGTTATTCAAACTATCTTCTATATATGCTTCTACTATGGAGGCAGATTTCCAGCCACCGTGACGTTTTATGGATGTAATTTTGTCCCGCATTAGCCAGCAGAGTTACAACATAGCTTTTCCTGAAACAGTGACCTGTGTAGCTCTCATAAATGTCTTTCCCAAGCCATTTTGCAATCAAGCTGGAAATTTCTCCTATTTTATTTATCCTCACCTGTTGGTTAATACATTTTTGTATGAGGCGACCGTAGTCTAAACTTGCGGTATATCTCAATATAATCAGAATTTGAAACAGTAAACGTTCTTGCGCCATAGGTCTTCGTATCAGGTCATTTAACAATCAATATAGATCAATATAGCATCAATAGTTATATGTTACAATTCTTCAAGACGACAAGCACCGCTGATATCCAAAATTTGCACAACCTACAAATATAAAAATATTGAAATTACAACTAATCTTACGAAATTAGGATTATATCTGTACCTTATAAAGTAAATTTGTTTCGTTATCAGTAATTTGAATAAATTCATTGATATCATCCCTTGATAATACTTTAGATTTCTTTCCTCGGTATCCGACGCTTTTGTTCTTAATGAGCGAGACCTCTTTTGAAAACTCCCTTACATCAATATTTTCCTTAACATTCAATGTACTTACTTTTCAACATTGAGTTGACACTCCATAACGTAGGTTTTATAACTTTTGATTTTTCCTCAAAATAGCATATACTATTGCATTTGCTTTCTCATATATATCTGATAGGGTATCACTACCACTATCATAATCAACATCCATCTTCTTGACAATAACTTGAAATTGAAGCAACTACGAGCAAACACAGTCAAACACGCGGCGTGCCAACAAACCGTTTCAATAGTCACGACACAGAAAGACCATTAGATACTGTGAAATTGTATTGGAAGTATTGATAACATTAAGGATAACATGAATGGTAAAGAGAAGTATTATTTAGTTGTTTTGGACTTATTTTTTTCAGACAACAGTCGCTTAAAAGTGATAACTTATTAGGACAAAAAACCACGTCAAGATGTATTGAATGTTGTTTATATTTTGTGTATAAAATTCGTGTTTTCATGGCACATTCGAGAGAACATTCGAGAAAATGAACACTCTCATGTGCCATTGAAAAAACACTCATTTTATGCACTTGATTCAAAAATAACAATTTTCAACCAACAAAATATATTTTTTCAAATTTTGTAAATGAGCCTAAATTAAAATTGTGAATCACATTTCAAATTTTTTTTTTGTTATCTCAAAAATAACCCCACTTGATGCCCATTCGAAATGAATTTTCCGAAATTGTCGCCATATGCTTGGTAACGTGACACATGTCAAAATCGAGTTTTAAGTTTTCCGATATGCAGAATCGATTCTCGATGAAGTTTTTGGTAACTTTGATGATAACTTTTTGTTCCATATGTTGCAAACATTATAGCCCGTAGGTACTATATAATTTATATAAGAAAATTTATCAAGTGTCGGAATCCTACGTGGTACTTTTAAGGGTCTTTTTTTACTAAGAGTTAGAAACAATAGCCCACTTTGCAGAACACCTTGTATGTGTATTAATTGGATGTCGAGTCTATTGCGATATAATTACGTGCTTATAACGTGAATAGTGCAAATAATTAGTGATCCGAATGTTTTCCATTCCAGTTCACTTCAACTTACTCGGATAATGTTGTTGAATCATAAGTAATTACTTCAAACGAGTGTAACGACCTAAAATATTTAATTGTGTAATGACTCACCGGCTTTAGCCATTTATTTCCTGTCTTTAATTCGACGGTTTTTGTATGCGACAAAGTCTGCATTTTAAACTTTTCTTATCAGGGCATTCTCAGGAATTGACACTAATCCACTCGTTATTTTAATTTCTGAGGAACGTTTTTTGGTGAAGGAGTGGGCTGTGGTAGATCAAAAGGTTATTATTTATAGGAATGTTCGGTTTCATAATGCCTCTCACCATTTTTATCAATATTAATAATGACAGCAGAATACAACTTTAATGACGGAAAAAGGATATTGGGACATGTTATCAAAATATATGACCTATGGAACTATGTAGCTAGGGAGGGACTTGAGACCAGCCCCACTATTTCCACATTTTAGCCCCACTTCCTTCTTCCATCAACCTGCTCATAGCGAACCAAACTATCACATGCCATTCTTGTCATCTGCCACTTGTCACCGATCATCTATGACCAATCATCTGTCTCTTGTCACCTGTCAGACATCACCTACCTTGCACCCTTATCATCCATCATCCAATCACTCGCCATTTTTGACCTATGATACCTCACCTGTCATCCATCATCTGTCACGTTATCTGCTCCGTCACCTGTAGATAACTCTGTCTGTTGTCTCCTCTAATCTGTCGCTGATCGTCTGTCACCTATCACCTCGCTATATTTTTAAATGTGTATAACAATCTGAAATTTGTAGAAAGCAATCACGAACACCTTCAACTCAGTATTTTGCATCGAAAATTAAAAATATTTCCTAGTGTTGTTTCGATTAGAGGTGACACCATAAATAAGCTTCCACAATACTTCCTCAAATAAAATAAAAAGAGTTAGGAAGCTTATCTCATCACTCATTACCTTATGAACCATCCTATAACGACCTATTCGAGATTTTATCACTGAAAATGAACTCCATCCCAATCCAACTAAACCATCCAACAGCTGAAGACATTATGAAAGGAAATTAAAATGTACATAAATCTAACTGGCTCCAATTTTCCAACAAAACAGTACAGGAACATCAACCACAACCTCATCTCGATTCATTCCTCTTTTTCTTGAACATCGCACAAAACTGTATCGTCTGGCACTACAATTCATCAGACTGGAATGTCTTCGCATTTTTTTCAGTATTTCCATGTGTTTCTCTGTTGAATATCCAACGCAATGTACCTAGATAGTTTCTAAGATCATAATCATCATCTGATTAACCCTAGTACAGCAGGAACCGCTTAAGAGCTGATTCAAAAATACCGGTCCTGAGACCAGACTGTTGCCTGATAAATTCTTCGATTTGTGGACTATCGTCTAGCTCCCTCAGTGTGTCTAGCCAAATGTACCTGTCACTGTTAATGGAGATATGGAGTATTTGTTCTGCATCGTTTCCAGATGCAACATAGTTGACTTGGGAACTCTGCAGAACACTGGACATGCATACGTCATCGCTGGCCTGATGACCTGCTCGTAGATTAACATTTTGGTCTCCATTGCCAACTTGGAGTCCCTCGCTATTAGCGGGTAAGTTCTTTCAATAGCCGCCCCGGTGCGTTAAAACGCTAAGCTGATATATCAATCAAAGGCTTTTCCTCTATCCAGCTGTACCCCCAGGTACCGCACAGACTCGGTCTGACTAATCTCGGCGCCCAGAGCCCTCAATCCACCCGAAAATTTTACGTATTCACTCACGCTTCCTTTGCTTGATCCAGCGAGTTCATTAGTATTTTGTTCTTTGCCATATACGTCACGACTTCCCTCTGCAAGTGGCTCTTTACCTGCAAGGCGGCTTCGCTCGTCACGGTTGTCAGTGCGTAAATTGCCGTGTCGTCAGCATAAATGTACAGCGAGTACAACAGTGGTGACAGGTTCGAGTCGCACTCCTGCTTCAGCTTTCCTCACTGTGGAGCCGGTTCCATTCACTCTAACCTTGAATGCCCTGGCGACCAGGTATGAATCCGTCTGGCTAGGGATGCCTGCCCATAGCATCTTCATGACGAGGCCCTCGACCCAGATAGTATAGGATATCCAGCAAGATCATCTCAGTGGTATGCCCCAGATTGAAGTCTTCCTTCACTCCATGGACAATCCGTGCAACCTGGGAGGTCGTTGAATGACCCCTTCTGAAGCCGAACAGCTCGACTTCGAGGGCAGTGAATCTCTTCAGTAAGATCCTGTCCACCGCCTTGGCCACTGCACTGCGCAGTGAGATTTGGTGGTGGTTCTCGATCCTCGAGTCCTGTTTCCCCGGTTCGAGGATGGGGATGATCACCGCATGCTTCAGGCACTTTGGGTAGTGCTATCATTTTATTATACTGTTAATGATGTAGATTACCCCGTACGAGGGACTTCCTTGCGAGGTTCCTCAGTAGAGCGGCGTCAATCCTGTCCTCGCCCGGTGCCTTGTTCCTGAGGAGCCTCTTCAAAGTTGGTTCCACTGTCCAGTTCAGCCTCAGGTGTTTCTCTGAACAGCTTGGCTTCCCTAGTAACTTTCCTGTGTTCTTGGGTGGCATCCGCGCTCACTTGGAACGCACTTTAGAAATATTTCTCGAATATTTCCGCCTTTCTTTGGTCGGTCATCACCTGCATCTGGCCGTTTCCCACTGTCGGTATGCCATTTTGCCCTCTACGAAGGCGCTCCGTCATCCGCCATAGGGAACCGTCGTTGGCGTTGAGTCTCTCGAGCTTCCTTTTCCAAGTTTCATCCCTGTGGCTTACTTACTATGAGGTCATTTATTTCTTGTTCCAGTCTTATCATGTTTTCCCGATGGACTGGGTTACGGGAAGTTTGCTCCTTTTTCATTTCTTCATTGTTGAGTTTTATAAGTTCAAGGATTAAACCTGCAAGAGGGTCTCTGTGGGTCACAACCGTCTTCCTGGTGGTGGCCTCCTTTGCTTGTAGTATGTTTTCTATCCATCCACATCTGACGGATTCCGCTCAACTGGTTTCTTGCCAAAGCTGTGGTGAAAAATGTCACTTCCCTCCAACCTGTTCAAATCTTCTATCGTGAACGTCAAAGAAAGAGTCATCAACATCGAATCCATGAAACATCTAGAACGCTCAAGGATTGTGCCTCCAGATACTAAAAAAGATCACCAATTCCCATACCTCCTTTCGTCAAGACTCATTATATTTTGAGAGCTATAATGATAATTTGTCAAAGTATAGTTTTCAAGCGCCTAAAGACGTGTGCCAAGTTTAATTTCTAATGTACAAAAGGAAAGAATTCATGAGCTGCACTGTATAGTAATTTACCTTCGATGAAGATGTAGTAATAGAGATATCAAATTCAATCTAACGTTAATTAATCCATATCAAGTTGATACGGATTGTGTTGTATTTCAATTATATCATTGATTGAAAAATTTATTGCTGACTATTAACCCATTACCTCAACTAATTTGTTATCCGTCATGTATTCTGGAAATTGACGTTATTTATTGGTTCAATGTTACTCATACCAATAAAAAGACATTCGAAGCTGCTCAAATAATATATCATACGAGGACAGGGTAGGGTTTATTTGAAAAATATTAGAAAATAATTCATGAAATCACACGCCTTTAAATTGTCAATCTGCGTATTAAAAAACCATATATTATTTGAATATTCCATCTGTTTTGTTTTTCGCGGTCTCGGGATTTCATTAAATAATTGTGCATTCAACTACCTATTTCCCGAACAAATTCATGCTCAAAATATTTTTTCTGAAATCGTTCAAGAATGCCCACTTTCTCGGAGCAAATTCAGGCCTCAAAATACGATCCGGGAAATTTTTTTACGGCTTGTATACGTTTTAGACAGTAAATGAATGCACGCAAACAATAAGTATAATTCCTTCATTTATGATAATGCTGATTGCGATTTCAGAAAAAATAGTATGTGTACCTCATAGTAAAAGCACATTCCCAGACTTCAATGCTTGTTGGCCTCGGCTTATCGCCTCGGCCAACAATTTACATTGTCGTCCGGGAATGTATTGCTTTTACTACTAGATACACAATATACTATTGATATAGGTCTTGTGATATAACATACGAAAAATAGTCTGTTCTAACCTTGTTATCTTGTTTTATATCTATGTTGAAGTCTCCTGCAATGAAAATAAAGCAGTTTTCTTTAAAAATGTAAAATGTTCAAATATATCTATAAATTCTTTTACTCATGACGTAGGAGTGATATATACATAATATCAATCCCTTACATTCTTCAAAGTACAATTCTACTGACGCACATTCAAACACAAGAAAAAATCTTCTGATTTCCATGAATAGGAAAATCGGTGATGATCAGAGCACATTGTGAACACCAAGGAAAAGTGTTTAGGAAGTTTTTCTTGATGCAATCGACATTAATTATTCCTCCGGTAGAATTCACCAGTATATCGAAAATACATTGTTATAGAAAAATTATGGATTATTAGCTATCATCATTCTAAGTCAATTTTTTTTTCGCAGTGGCGTCCAGGCACGATGGAGGAAAATACGTCCCAAGAGCCATCCTCCTGGACTTGGAACCAGGCACCATGGACGCCGTCCGATCCGGAATCTACGGAAAACTCTTCCGACCGGACAACTTCGTCTTCGGCCAGTCAGGCGCAGGCAACAACTGGGCCAAAGGCCACTACACAGAGGGCGCAGAGCTAGTGGACGCCGTCCTCGACGTGGTACGAAAAGAGGCCGAAAACTGCGACTGCCTCCAGGGATTCCAGCTCACACACTCGCTAGGTGGCGGCACGGGTTCCGGCATGGGCACCCTGCTCATCTCCAAAATCAGAGAGGAGTACCCCGACAGGATAATGAACACCTACTCGGTGATGCCTAGCCCCAAGGTGTCGGACACCGTGGTGGAACCCTACAACGCGACCTTATCCGTCCACCAACTCGTGGAGAACACCGACGAAACCTACTGCATCGACAACGAGGCCCTCTACGACATATGCTTCAGGACCCTGAAGGTACCCAACCCCAGCTACGGTGACTTGAACCATCTAGTGTCCCTCACCATGTCCGGAGTCACCACCTGCCTCAGGTTTCCCGGACAGTTGAACGCTGATCTGCGTAAGCTGGCTGTGAACATGGTTCCCTTCCCCCGCCTCCACTTCTTCATGCCTGGGTTCGCGCCTCTTACGTCACGTGGGAATCAGCAATACAGGGCGTTGACTGTTCCGGAACTAACACAGCAAATGTTCGACTCGAAAAATATGATGGCGGCATGTGATCCCAGGCATGGAAGGTATCTCACCGTTGCTGCAGTATTCAGAGGTAAGTTTTACACCTTATTGTGAATCGTGAGTCGTCAATTGAAAATCAACTGCTTTCCCGGCGGTGGCGTGCGGGTTCAGTGCTCGCTCCATAAGCCAAAGAGCATGAGTTCGAGTCTCAGCATCGCCACCGGTCTCGTGCATGGCATCACACGTATTAAAGTAAGGGCTACGTCGTCCACTAACTCGCACAAGTCTCTGACTTTTGAGGGTTGCACGTAGGGGTGCAACCGGTTGACGGATATAACAAAAACAACATCAATTTTTTAACTGATACGCCGAACATTTTACGTTTTACGTCATTAGCAGGTAGGTAAATGTGTTCAAAAAATATGAACTCAGTGGGTTTTGCGCTGCAAGTTTTGGTTATAGAACTGGTAGCGTTAGGTATTTAATGGCATACATTTTTTCATTTTTGGCTAATAAAAGAGGGAAATATATGGGTATTACTTCTTGAATAAATGAAATGGAAGATGACGGATGTAATCAACAAAACATCAACAAGCATCCTTAGTATAGTCTATCTTAAACCCCTGTATCACTTTAAAATGTATTATATATATTATCATAATCTCACCTTCTACCATGTAGATTGTAGATTTGTAGATTTTAGGGGGGTCGTGCAGGCTCTGCAACCTTACAAGCACCACGTATAAGGTCTTTTGTGCGTGACCCTTTGTCTATTCGAGACCCGGGATTCTGAGATTTCGTGCGAAGTTTATCAGTTTCCTGGGAGCTAAGTTCCTGATATCGGAGGGCGTTAAGAATGCCCCTACCAGAAATTTAACCCTCGTGCAGAAGATCTCTGGGCATTCGCAAAGCAGATGTTCTGCAGTTTCCGCGAAGTTCTCGCAGTAGCGGCAACTATCACTCTCTGACTTGCCCATCTTTTTGAGGTGATACCCCCAGAGTATTTTTTGTCCAACTTGAGAAGCTGTTTAGGTTTCCTTGGCGATAGGCTTACTAGCCTTTTCGCTTGTCTTGGTCCTGGCATTTAATTCCAGTGAGATTTCATTTCATCGGTTTCCCAGCGTCGGAACTCTTCTTTTAGGTGGGCTTTGGAGAGTCCACAGAAGGGTTCTGAGCCAGGAAATGGTGTCCCTTCTGTGGTAAGGCAGTCTGCTTCCTCGTTGCTTTTGATGCCCCTGTGACCTGGCATCCACATCAGGGTTATCTGATTGTTTACTGCCAGTTGTTGTCTCAGGTTTTTTTTACAGTGCCAAGTCAGCTTGAACTCACAAGTGTGTGACTTCTGAGCTTTTAATGCTGCTTGGCTATCTGATAGTATAAAGATTTCTGCCCTTCGGGTGCCCCTTTCAAGGCATTACTGGGCACAGATCTCTATAGCATGAACTTCTGCTTGAAAGATGGTTGGGGTCTTGCTAAGGGGTTTTGAGAGCCTGAAATTTGGCCCTGTAACGCCCACTCCAACCTCTTCATCCATCTTGGATCCATCTGTGTACCACACTGAGGCATCCGTTGCCAATTGAGGTCCGTTCTCTGTGCAAACCTGGTGGTTGTTCATCCCACTTCAAACTGCACTTCGAAGTCGTACCTGATCGGCATGATATCTGTCGGTTTAGACATGGCTTCAAGGGAGATTTGTTCCAAAATCTTTAGATGTCCGATCAGATCTCCTGCCTTTAATTTTTTTTCTGGCTCAGTCTGAAGGCACTGTTTGCTGCTTCTTTCATTACACATAGGTGCAATGACGGAAGATTTAGCATTGCCTCTAAGGCTGCTGGAGGCACGTAAATATTGCCCCTGTGATTCCCAGACAGGCTAGCCGATGCACTTTCTGCAGCTTGACTTGTGCCGAAAATTGTTGAATTTTTTGGCCATCATACCAGTGAGGCGTAGGTGGCCATGGCTTTAATGATTGTTTGGTATGACCAATAAATCATTTTTGGTTTCAGACCCCATGTCTTATCAAAGACTTTGCGGCATGTCAGAATTGGGGCTTTAAGTTTCTACTTCTTATGGTGACTATATGAAAAAATCAACCAAAACTCATTATTATGTATTTTTTTGATAATCAAGTAATTTATTATGACGAATAGGGGTAAAAATTGTTATTGCTAACAACACCGGTTCTTTACAAGTTGTTCAACCTTTATACGTTTCTATCTAATCTCTTTCATAAAAATATTGAAAAAATTTAATTTTCTTCGAATAAATTTGCTGAACCTTAGCTGCCTGGATCGGAGCAGTAAGAAAACACTGGCTGATTCATCCATTTAATTTTAATTTTAATTTTGAGGTTTCAACAACTCTATTTCGTTATGAAATGGCATATAACTTTGTCGAAACTATTCATATCACCTTTGAAGCGATCAACTAAAATATGTGGTAGTCACCTATTTATAAAAATGGGAAATAATGATGTCATGCTTTCATTTGTAGATCACTTTCTCCAATATTGATTAAAAATTGAAAAAAATACAAAATGTGTTCATACTTTGGGATTCAAAGCACCAATAATCATACACATTTAGGGTTTTACTTTATGGTATCAAAATGAATGTATAAACTCGACAATGTCGAAGTATCCTTCTGTTCGCCTCTTAGACATAGAGGGGGCATTCGACAACACCTCTCACGAAGCAACAAATAGGGCACTAACGAACAAGGGAGTGGCTACAAGAACTGCTGAAACGGAAGTGGGCGATATCTGCTTTCGGATCAGCACAAACAGGGGATGCCCACAAGGAGGGGTACTATCTGCGATCTCATAGAAAAGAAGCTAAAGACTACAAGAAGATGGTGCCTTTCTGTGGGATTCACTAGAAGAACAAAGTTTCAGCACCTAAGGGTTGTTCGCCTCGATGGAGCAGACTTAGAATGGAAGCAAGAGGTGAAGTACCTAGGGCTTACCCTAGACTCAAAACTACTCTGGAACAGACACGTAGAAAATATCGCTAAGAAGGCAAAATCATCACTGATGGTGTGCAAGAACCTATCAATACTGCGATGGATGTACACCATGATAGTGAGACCTATGATCACCTACGGAGCAGTAGTGTGGCACGGCAGAACCGAACTCGTCGTAACAAAGAAAATCCTGTTGAAAGTGCAAAGACTAGCATGTCTTTGTATAACAGGAACAATGAGATCGACTTCAACAGCAGCAATAGAGGTAATTCAAGACCTCACCCCTCTCCATACCATGGTGAGGAGAACTGCTTGGGGAGCAAAACTCAGGTTGGCTAAAATTGGACTCAAAGGGACAGCACACAACGTAAGGGGCTCAACCCCCACCGAAAGCGCACACCTTGCCTATCTCCCAACTGATGAAATTACCAGGAAATTTAGTTTCGAGAAATTTTTTCGAACGGAATTAAATATCAAGAATGGATGTAGCATAGAATCCATTCGAACACTGGGAAAGAATACCATAACATGGTACACGGACGGGTCCAAAACTCCCGAAGGAAATGGAGCAGGAGTCTTTGGGCCTCGCATCAAATATTCCGAACCCATGGGCTAGTTCTCCAGTATTTTTCAAGCGGAAATTCACGCCATAGAAAGGTGCATTCAATTCAACCTGAACAGGAAATACCAGAACAAGGAAATCGCAATCCTCTCTTGATGGTCAAGCAGCCATCAAAGCGTTGAGCTCATATAACATCAACTCAAAGATGGTCTGGAAATGCCTAGACAAACTTAATGCTCTAGGCAGGAACAACAAGGTGATCCCTCTCTGGGTGCCAGAGCACGTCGGAGTGGAGGGCAGTGAACAAGCAGATACCCTGGCACGAAAAGGGGCATCAACGCCATTGATCGGGCCAGAACTATTTTGCGGACTTGGAAAATCTTACTTCCAAGACGAACTCAATAAAACTGAAGAAGCAATGAGAGCAACATACTGACAAAGACTTCCAGGGCTAAGGCAGGCCAAATATCTCCTCGGCAACTTCAACCGAGCAAGATCGAAGACACTGATTTACCTCAGCAGAACTAGTATAAAGACAATCATGGGATTTCTGACGGGGCACTGCAGACTCAAAGAACACATAAGGAAGCTAGGCTTAGAGGAGGACAGCACCTGCAGATTCTGTGGGGAACATCCAGAAACACCACACCATATATTGATGGAGTGTTATGCTGTACATCATAAGAGATTGAATATACTGGGATCACACCAGCTGACCGTAGGAGAAATACCACGAATAGACCCTCTCAAAATCCTTGAATTCCTCAAGGAATTGGAGAACGAGAACACCTTGAAATAGCAGAAAAAGATGGGGCACAATAGGTCTAATAAGGTCGCAGCGCATCAGTCACCATCCATACCTATCAATACCAATCCTTCTCTCCACACTTTTCCACAAATTCGAAACATGCATGTCTGCAGGTGGTCATCCCCAGTCAAATAAAGGATAATCTACTGTTTATTATTAAGATTAGCACTTGCATTGGGTCTTCTTGGAAGAACGTTGCAAAAAATACCTGTCAGAAGTAGTTCAATGTCCGTCGTGATATTAGCCAGAGAAGTAGTTGTTTTCTGTCAGATGTTTGCCTATTTTTCCACTGTATGAAAAGGTGTGGAGATAAGGGTACTTCGACTATGTTGATTTTATTCGTTTCATTTTGATGATGCTCTCCGGTACAAATTTACGAACTTTGAATTTTTATGATATTTAGTAAATTATCTCGTGACGTGGGGAACCTGAAGGTCTCTCATTTGCATTTCATGATATCACAATTTGATATCAAAATGCTCAGACTAATAGCTTCAAGCGAACCATAAAACAATGCATTCCCACAGGCAAATTTGGATCTGTCTGTAACTTGACTACATATTAATTAATGTATTCATCTTTATTGTACAAAAAAGGAAATCATTATCTTTTTTACATATTTTGGTAAGATGAGATCTTACTTGAAAAAAATCATTTTCTATTGAATTTGCACGTCTTTCAATTTGTAGTGTTTCCAAATTTAGCTTCAGTCCTTTATTTTCTATTTGCGAAATTTCAAATTTTCATCAAAAATTACGATTTCCTTCTGAAAGATGAAAAGGAATTCGTTTTCTTGTTCGTATAACTCATATGCTGTTTATGAACACGATTACTGAATGTTCTACCTGTTTGACCAATGTATACCGCAGGAAAAGTTCCACAATGAAATGTTTTTACACCTGACCCCTCGAATTTGGAAATTTTGGTATATAATGTGAAGATCTGATTGTTTTCTGTATAGTAACAAGGAACGGTGCAATTGTAGAGGCTTATCTTCACGTGCTCTCAAACGCTATGACTCACAAAATATGGAAGCCAAAACAATTACTTAGAATCGAGAATGCAACACATGTACCAAATCAAAAATGGTATTGTATTATAGCCATTTCTGAATGATTTATTGTTACATTATTATGTCGAATATGGAAAGATTTATCATATCTATTGTGGTTACATGGAACAATCATACTTCCTTTGGTTTTCTTGTAATTCCAATGACGAACGAGACAATGCTAAAATAGAATAGTTATTCAATATCTACTTTGGAGAGGGTAAAACCTAACCCAAAGTTATATTCACCCAACCGACAGTCGATCTGAAAATAAATTTTGTCACACATCTCGTGATCATTGGAATGCAGGCAAATTGCAAAAAAAAAACTGTGAAGGGGCAAAAATATGGAAAGGTATACTGTCGTACTCCGCACGAAACCATATGGGTAATTGGCTCTCTGTCAAATTGACTGAAATTGTATTATGTTGTAGTAACATGAGTCGTGAGAAAAACGTGGAAGTTTAAATGATTTTGTAGTAGTCGTTTTTGAGATATGAGCGGTAAAATTTCGTAAACACGTCGTAGTTGGGTAAAATCGACAGAAAAAAACTGTTTTGTTGATCGAAAAAAAAAAAAAACAAATTCAGGATTAAAATGTATTTATCGGAACTCGTTAACATGTCGAATTATAATCTTATCAATGATAATCATAATCAAAAAGATCGTTACTCGTATTTTTTTAGCACTATTCCAGAACAAACAGGTCTTATTTTGGTAAGACATCATAGTTTCAGTCTATTTTAGTCGATTGAAACGTATTTTGTTTCTTGATAACTCTCTCTTTTTAAAATATGAATTTTTACAATTTTGGAAAATACTTCTATAATAAAAATAATTGACACATCGATTTTGACTATAAAAAAATTATTCATTGGTACTGTTGATTAAACAGAAGATAAAGTAACTTTTTGATGAATTCAGTTATTCAATATTAACTTTCATTTATGCATGGCATCGCACGTTGAAAGGTAAGGGCTGCGTCTTCCCTAGCTCGCACAAGTCTTTCGAAGACTTCTGAGGGTTATGCTCATAAGGGTGCTGCTGGTTGACGGAAATAAAAATTTAAGAACAGGGTGCGTTACATTTTTTAGGTCATTCATAATGTTCTTATCAACTTTGTTTGTTGCTTTTCTGAGATATGCAATTTTGAAGTTTATCTACCGATATGTGGAGTTGTTACTATCGATTAAACAAAACTCTAGAGGACCTTTTGATGAATAGAATTCTGTAACTACATAATTTTTCGAAATTAATTGTTTGATACTATATACAACCCAAATAAGGCCTGATATTGTTATTGTTATAGTACTGTTCAAAATAATTGGAGAACCCTTGAATGACAGGAATAAATTTATTATGCGTGGGATGTTTTATTTGTTGGTTATTTTCCTTTCACAAAATAAAATTTAATTTGCGAGAAAGACATTGCAAGCATAAAATCTACTTACGCTTATCTTATAAACTCTTCGAAATGTCCAATTTGCTCTAAACAGTAATGAAATCTGTTTTCGAACTTCCCTCTATAACATTACGGAAAACATCACTAGGAATTGACTGGCATGCTGCTGTAATTCTTCTTTCAAGTTCTTCAATATCAGAAGGTTGTGTTTTATAAACAACGGATTCAAGATGCCCCCAAAGAAATAAATCTAAGGGAGTTAAATCCGGTGATCTCGGAGGCCATTTTACTGCTCCCCTTCTGCCAATCCATCTATCCGGAAATCTCTCGTTTTTCTCACTGTCGGACGGGAAGGAAATAGTGAGGTGGAGCACCGTTCTGCTAGATATGTAACAGATCCTCCTGCAAAAGTTCATTACTTTGTGTATCAATGTGAGTTTCTAGCTCGTGAGTTATAAGTTTTCTTCCAGTAATAGTGGACCAATAATGGCATTTTCAAGAATACCAGCCCAAACATTAACTTTTTGTGGTTTGTTGTGTTTGCCCTTCCCGAAAAATATGTAGATTTTCGTCACAATTTTGTATATTAACATTGCCTTTCAGAAAAAATTAACACTCATCGCCGAAACAGATTTTCAACAGAAGATTAGGGATGGTGTTGACTCGTCTGAAAGAAAATTCTCAGTTTTAATTATTAAATGTTTGTTTTCACCAAATTTATTGAAAATTACTGAATAAGATTCGCAGTAAATATGGCTCATCCATTAAAATCATTAGAAATTTGTTTTAATATTCATTATGAACAAAGGATTTGGTACTGCTATATTCAGTTATTTTGAACAAAAGAGTGAAAGATTTTTATCAATGAGTTTTATTATTTATTAATAAGTTTTGGTGTTTATTAATATCTGTAGATTTATTCGTCAATAAATCTATGTTCATGCTTATTATGACACATTCATAAACGATAACAAACTTTATTTGGTTAGGTTCTCTTCTTCTTTCTTCTCTCCGTATTTGGCGTTAGCCATTAGGCTAGTTCGCCAGCCTCGGAGGCCTGTTTGTGAGGGGGCCACGTTGACCGTGAACCCTAACCTCACTTTTGGGCCCCCCTTCAGTGGGCAAAGTGGAAGTCCCACTCGAAGTGATACCACGATGCCCGGAATCCTTTCACAACAAGTAAATTCACAACAAATATTAAACTATTCGATGCGATGCACGTTGAACGGCAATATCTTCACTCCTTAAAAACCCTCTTGATCCGACAAATCCGTTGTCATCCGGCCTCTAAGCGGCGTAGAGATCAAGAGGGGCTGACAATTACACAATAAGTTCTTGAACTACACAAACAAATTGATTTTAAACATAAAATGAAAATTTTGCAATGCACGTTAATACGGCAGACATTTACACATAACACATAACCTAACATGACTCCTGCCTACACGACGGTCAGGAGTCGAATCCTTGGTTAGGTTCATTCTTCATTATCGAACTGGGCATGCGCGCCGGACGTTACGTTTTACTCGCCTACAATCCTCCATTTTACAGATATTAAGGTAAAGTCACCAGTAGTTGACATGGTACTAGTAGTTGATATCTACGGCATAATTTCCAATTATTAAGCTTTAAACGTCCTCTGAATATAGTTTGATTCATGTGCTAGACATATTCGAATTTTCTGCGCCTACTATAGTGACTTCTATGGCAAAAATATGTCAAGAGCCAATATGGCGACGTATTGAAATGACTTAATATTGACGTTTGACGCTTCTTGCATTTTTCTATCCGAAATTGATAAGAACAGGTGAGTTGAGTATTTTTTTTATTTTGTCATATATTGAAATTTTCGTAGAGAGATTTTTTCAGAGCAAAACTAAAGTAATCATATCGTTGAAAGATGACCGTGTTTTCAATTAAAGGTTCAATTTGCCTTTAGAAATAGGGGTGTCAAGTATTGGTACGAAATTGTGTGCGGAAATTAGTAGTTGACACTGGTGTCAACTACTAGCTCCGGAGCAACTGAATTTATTCGAGAGTATTGAGGTCAATATTAGATTCAGGTTGTAAAATTATCAATACACTATTTTTTTGGAGATTTTCAACTGTCCTGCCCAATAGATGACACCTGTGTCAAGTACTAGTTCAAAGTGTGTCAACTACTAGATCAACCTATTCTTAGTTTTATTTACAGGATTGAGTGAAATATAACCAACTTCAGACATTGAAAGTGTCCTTGAAAATAAAATTGGCCTGTCTTTTAGATTCCTCATATTGTTTACTGGAAGGAAGATATTAAGGGTGGGAAGTTTTCAAATTGACACCCTGTATATCGAATATATGTTGGACAGTGCATATAAACAATTACAATTGACCTCCACCCACCAACACATTTGGTGATGTTGAATCTGTGTAGCAGAATTCAGTCAGCCCTTTTTAACGAGAATTGAACTTTGAGTGGAATTTTGCATTTTATGTGTTATATAACCTTGGAAAATTACTCTGAAAAACTCTGTGTACTTTTTTGGTGTATTTTTGTCTGATATAATTTTGCGATGGAACTTTACATTGTATCATTACCCAACAACAAAAATTTGCACTGGAAATATGCAGTTTACTTTCACATTCTATTTGAGTTTACCATGGATTTTCACGTTGTAATATTACAGTTTGATTTTCTAACGTGAAAAATACACTCCATTTTAAATTTACTATGGAATTTGATAATGTGATATTACATTTATTCATTGTAAAAAAAAATTATTTTGTATTTATTCAATAATACATCGGCATCGTCGATTTATCTATCCATTCATTTGAGGAAATTGTCTCCAATTCACCAAAACATTTCATTAACACACTCGACTTACATTTTGCTAATAAAGTTAGCATCGGCAGTAGCGATAATCGTGTCCTGATGAGTTTGCAATGAAGTGTTTTAATGAAATGGAGATTTATTGCTCAAATTTTTGAAGACACCAACGTTTCCAAAATTTCCAACAGTTTTCCGATCACTTCTATACCTTTATTTACCAGTCTATCTGCATGGCAGTCAGTTGGATTGAACCGGTGTTGCCTGGGTGAGAGACGAATGTTCTAGTACAAACATTTACATCTATGCTGTATCACTTCCGTTAAAAATAACGTCACCGTTATTCGCCGTTTCCGTTGTTTTGCTATTACCAAGCAATAGCAAAATAACGGAAATGGCGAATAACGGTGACGTTATTTTTAACGGAAGTGATACAGCATACGGCTGATTATCTGTTGTTTTCAGTAGTAATACTAAAATTGTATAATTTACAAAAACACATACTGTCCTGGTCTTTGTTATCTTAGATTACATCGGTCTATACTAGTTCCTTTGATAATTGTAAATAAAAACACAATTTATAATAAAATAATACTCCCGCATAAACGCTCGTAGAGTGTACCCAAAGGCATAGCCTGTGCGGATAGAGGACGGCTATTATTATTATTTGCCGTGGCGCTCCGGGCGACTTACTGATATTGTCGGTGGTGTATTCACTTTTCAGCTGTAGGAAAACCCGGAATACCTACAGCACCACCCCGGTTGGTCGGTCTGCACTTCAAGCTAGCACCAGACGTCCGGATTGGCATCTAGGCAACTCACACTTGATTCACAACAAGGCATGTGGCCACCTAAAGAGATCCGTGTATTTGAGAAAAAAGATTCCGTACCCGAGCCTCGAACGATGCGAGCTAGAAGTTCCACTGCTAGAAATAAATACATAAATAAATAAATAAAAATATATTTTCTAAAATTGTGAATTTACATTCCAATAATTTCTACAGCTCGTAACAAATCTCATTTCCTTCTCTCTTCGCCCGCATGGGCTTCGATGTCGGGGAATGTGGATTCGGACGCACGATCAAGGAGGCTGACTGCCGCCTCCGCTGATGTTGCCGGTTGGTCGGGCTGTAGAGCTTATGTGGGTCGTAGATGACATAATAAACACGCCTCCTGCAAAGCTTATGCGTGTCGTTCATTGCATTCCATTGGATACTGCTGTTGTCTAAGTTCACGTGAGGCTGATTATTGCGAGCTTACCCCAGAAAAGGCTAAAAGCCAAAAACCGGGTCGTGGAAATTGGCGTGTTCTACGTACCTCGGTTCCTTACGGAACCGGTTCCTCCCATCTTTCTTCGAAGATGTCCAGCGCTTGATAAATGAGCCCGCCGTGTTTGCGGGGCTCATTATCAAAAATTCTCAGTCTGGTGAGATCTCTAGTTAGAGAACTTTTGGGGAGGTGGAACTTGTAAAACTTGTATGACAAGTTCTTTACGTGTGTCGGGATCGAGTCGACGCCTGCAAGGGCACGCAGCGCATCCAATCGGATGTATCGATCATTGTTTGTGATGATACGGAGCACTTTGTTCTGCATCCTGTCCAACCTCATGAAAGGAGTTTTGGGCAGGCTGCAGAACGCTGGGCAAGCGTACAACATCGCTGGCCGAATCATCTGTTTATAGATTGCCATTTTAGAGTCTAGCTTCATCCTTGAGCCTCTGGCTATCAGGGGGTACACGCGTTTTACCGCCGCTGCGGCCCTCTGGATAGCCAGGTTCAGGTGCTTGTGCCATGTTGTGCGCTTGTCCAACTGCACTCCCAGGTATCTCACATTGGTTTTCACCTCCACAGCCTTGCCTTTGACCGTCAACTTCTGTGGGATTTTCGTGAATTTGAATTTCTTCGAGAAGTTGATGGCCTCAGACTTAGCCGGGTTCACCACGATCTTATTATCCTCCAGATACGGTATGATCTTCCTGTCCAGACGGGTCTGGACCTGCATAGCAGCTGCAACGCTTGAGAACGATTGGGCGTATATAGCGGTGTCATCCGCGTATATAGCCGTTTTCGTTCTCTCGCACATAGGAAAATCATACGTATGTAGAGAATACAAGTGTGGGGATAGGCTAGACCCCTGTGGAACACCTGCTTCGATTGCATACTCCGCGGACCTTGTGTTGTTCACCCTCACCGCAAAAGTTCTGTTGACCAGGAATGAGTTCATAAGTCTCACCATGTATAAAGGCATGCGTGCTTGGAGCATTTTGCAGATAAGACCCTCAACCCATACCGAGTCGAAGGCTTTTTGCATGTCAAGCAGGACCATGACTGTATTCATCCCTCGATGAGCTGCCTCTTTCACCTCGTGAACAACTCGGACGATTTGTGAGGTCGTACTATGACCTGCACGAAATCCGAATTGTTCAGCGGGGATCATTTTGAGTTTCTCCTCGAGGGATATCAACTGCTTGAGAAGTATCTTCTCCACTGCCTTGGCAACGACACTCAGGAGTGAAATCGGGCGGTAACTATCGAGTTGATGGCCATCCTTGCCCGGCTTCAGGATAGGTATCACCAGCGCCTTCTTGAGGCAATCTGGGTACCACTGCCACTTGATGATGGCATTAACAATATGCAAGAATTGCACGAGGGACTTCCTCGGCAGGTTCTTGAGTAGAATGGCGTCCAAGCCATCCGGCCCAGGCGCCTTATTCGTCGGAAGTCGCTTAATGACTTCCGTCAGTTCCTCATAGGTTGCCATTAATTTGGCGAACCTATTAGGACCGATAGGGACGGGCATAGTTTGTCTAAAGTCCTCGGTTATCTTAGACTTTACTCTATGTCCGTCGCTAACGTCCGGCGCCCTCTTGTGGACATTGGCGAAATGCTCGCCGAATAGCTCCGCCTTCTGAGGGTCTGTCACTGCACGTTCGTTACCGCCCACTATGGCCGGGACGGGTTCGAAGCTTCTTGATATGCGCTTCGTCATCCGCCACAGCGAGTTGTCTCGAACGTCCAATTTCTCCAGTTTGTTCTTCCACCGGGTATCGTTATGGTCGTTGATCAACTCCGAAATCTCTCTACCAAGCCGAAACATATCGGCTCTATGCTCCGGATTTCTGGTGGCTTGCCACCTTTTCCGGAGGGAGTTTTTCAGAGTGATCAACTGCCTAACTTCCGGCGGGAGAACATTCTGGTTCCTCTTAACCACTATCTTCTTGATAGCGCGGTCGCGAGCGACCTGAATGTTACGAATAAAAGTGAGAGTTGCCTCCTCAATTCCATCCCGAGTGATGCCAGGCGTGATGGTCGTCCTGGCATTGATAACTCTTCGGAACTCGTCCCAGTCACCGTTCCGGTAATCGTATAGGGTTTTGGGAGGTATATCCTCTCCCTTATACTGAAGACTGAACAGTACTGGGTCGTGATCCGAGGTCATCTCGTGGATGGCCTTGAGTTCACTCATATTCGTAACATTCTTGTTCACTACCAAGTCGATAATGGTCGGAGTAGACCCATTCCAGGGGTAGTGCGTCGGCTCATCAGAGTGGACGATTACCGCGTCACTACACAGCGAGTACTCCCACAACGTCTTACCGTTGGCGTTTGACTGTGAAGCCCCACTCCACTCAGGTCTCCTGGCGTTGAAGTCCCCTACCAATAACACCTTGTGGCCCGTGTTACACAAATTGTCCAAGTCGGACTGTGTGAACCTATCCCTGGGTTGGTTATAGACTGCGAACACGCAAGTCCCATCCGCTAGCTTGATACCAACGTGCTCTATCGAGCTTTGTTGGGCTGGGAGCTGCGTGTACGCAATGCCATCCTTGACAAGGATGGCCACCCCCCCCCCTCACTGCCCGAGGGCGGTCTGCCCTGACAGTGGAGAAGCCCCTCAATCGGAATCTATGGTCCGGCCTGAGCCAGGTCTCCGATATGAACATTAGGTCTATCTGATGCCTGCCGATGAAGTCAATAATAAGCGGGAGCTTATTTTTAACTGAACCGGCGTTAAACATGCATGCCTTTATACGACCTTTAAAAATTATGGCTCTGCACAGTTCCGAGACCACTGCTAGAGACTTTAGCCACTGAGCCATAAACTGAATATTTATTTTAATTTCGATATTGCAAAAAAATTAAAATATGTACAATTTTAATCATAGAATGAAAGAATATTCTATTACAATATTAGGAAAAACTGAAAAACGTAGCTACGACTGATACATAATTACATATAAACTATAACATTTATTATTCTATAAATATTTTTGAGCATATCTTCTTATTTAAATATGATATTATACACCAAGCCAAAAGCTATCCATCGTCTTGTTAATCCTTGATTCAGTTAGGACAGAGCCAGTAAAGTTCAATTAAAATTATGATAGAGATGAAGAAGAGAAAACAAGTTATACAATCGTGTTCGATTTTTGATTACAATAGCTAAATGCTTTCTATTCGGGAAAATTCAAGTTACATGATATTTTTGATAACTTATTATTCGCAGAGCAGTGAGGTAGATAACTGTCTACGTACAAATTATAAATAGAGAAGAGAAGAAGTGAAAACTTACTGTTACAAAATTGGAGAAAGTCTTCAGGAACCTAATCACTCCATTCTTTCTTGAAGTGTTATCTTCGTCCCATCATACATTAGGGTGGGTTTTCATAAAATATATTTGATCCAGTTCTACTTTGTGGAAAGGGTATTTTCGGCCATATTAGTCGGAATTATTTCTTTTCATTTATTTGATTCCTTTTCGAACTTTGTTCAATTTTATTAACCATAGTGACCTGAAAAATATAAAATGAAATAAAAAAAAAGGGGTTTATTGTCTAACAGGAGTAATCCCAATTACAAGACAATATAATGTAGTTTATAGCTATGCATACTAAGTATAAGTAAAATAAAATACAAATAACAAATATAGTATATAAAATCAATAGGACAATACAATATGTACCTGATACAAACACTGGTATATGCAATAATATGATAAAATGTCATATATTGTAGAATTCTAATTCAATAGGCAGTGTGCAGAGAGTTGAACACAGTGAGAATATTTCCTCTTCATAGGGTGAGGAGAGGTTGTAATCAGATTTTATTTAAACTTGTTTATTAATTAACGAATTACATGTTTGAAGCATCCAAATGGAACAACAAAAATATCACATTCTGAATAGAAATTATTATAAATTTAACAAATGTTATAAACTGGGGATTTTATTAAAACATTTATTCTTGGTAGAGGCAAATAGAACAGAATTTCGTTTCTACTATTTATTCTCGGTACGTGGAAATCTAGTTGAGATAACAAATATGGGCAGTCTACCAGGTTATGAACCAATTTATATATGAAGATACAAGCATAATATGTTCGTCTTTTCTGTAAAGATAAGAGGGAGAATCTATTCAGCAATACTCGATTATCAATTCCTTGGGATGGGTATGCTCCATCCAGTTTGAAGGCCATGTATTTCATAAAAATTCTTTGACAAGATTCTAGTTGTTGGATATGCACATTGTATATGGGTGACCAGATTAGGGAGCCATATTCCAGACGGGATCGGACATATGCATTAAAAAGTGTTTTAAAACATTCTTGATTTCGAAAATCTTTACACGTCCTGACTATAAGTCCAAGCATTCTTTTTGCAGAAGATGTGATTTGATTAATATGTGACGTGAAGCTGAGTTTCTGATCGAATATGATACCCAAATCTTTTGTTTCTGTACTTTATTCTAATATGACGTCATTTATTGCATAGTCAAACTGTATATTGTTGTGTTTAAGGGTATATTTCATAAATTTACATTTTTGAATATTTAGTGTAAGCTTGTTTAGCATGCACCATTCGTGTATCGAAATAACTTCCTTCTGCAGAATAAGACAGTCTTCTGTTGTTTCGATGGCTCTAAAAATCTTCAAGTCGTCAGCAAAGAGTAATATGTTACTAGAAATATTTGAATAGATATCATTTATGAACAAAGAGAATAAAATAGGAGCTAGATTACTTCCTTGAGGAGCGCCACTAGTTGGAGTAAATTCAAATGATTTGTGTCCTTTGTGTTCCACAAATAGCGTACGATTCTGAAGATAAGACTGTAATAAATTCAAAAGTTGACTGTCGAAACCAACAGAAAACAGTTAATTTAGTAGAATATGATGGTTCAGTTTATCAAAGGCATTTGAGAAGTCTGTATAGATTGTATAAATCTGTAGCTGTTTATCTAATGCAATGCTGACAGTTTGTGTAAAACACATGAGATTCGGTATTGTAGAGCATTTGTTGATAAAACCATGCTGGTATGCAGTTATACTATTTCTCACATTAGGAAAAATGTTGTTATACAGACACATCTCAAAAACCTTTGCAAAATTGGACAGAATTGTTATGGGTCGATAGTTCAGAATGTTATTTGGAGCCCCTGACTTCAATATTGGACATATTTTTGATACTTTCCATCTATCAGGAAAATATTACAATGAAGAAACACGAATGCAATTCCGTGAATATCTATAATAATTTTAATAAAGTTTACTCACCTTTCGTTGACAATGCAATGCACTAAATACACCTATTACTTGCTTTTCCTACAATGAACTGCAACGGCACAAACAAGAATGAACAGGAACATGTAGAAGCTGACTTTTCTTACCCTGTGGTTGCGTAATTTTGCAACCAACGCAGAAATTCACGCCAGACGAATGCACATTTCATTTGCAGGTAGAAGTTCTCCCATATGAAGGATATTTCCATATCTTTTTTCAGTATATGAAAATTTACGGGCCAAATGAGAAATTATTTCAATTGCGTAAAGACACTTCTAGTAGTATGAAAATACAACGATAGGATTAATTTTCCTACGAATATGAAATGATGTTCCTCTCTGAAAATAGAAAATACATTGGAAATTTACAACAATTTTCTTGGTGCTCCTTTTCCGTTGTTCACCGCCATGGATTCAAACACTAATTGAGCTCTCATTGTTTCTTTACAGGCAGAATGTCCATGAAAGAGGTTGATGAACAAATGCTGGCGGTCCAGAACAAAAACAGCAGTTATTTCGTGGAGTGGATCCCGAACAATGTGAAAACAGCAGTATGTGATATTCCTCCAGTCGGCTTGAAAATGTCCTCCACCTTCATCGGCAACACTACCGCCATCCAAGAGTTGTTCAAGCGGATATCCGAACAATTCGCCGCCATGTTCAGGCGTAAGGCTTTCTTGCATTGGTACACCGGAGAAGGTATTTATTTTTTCATCCATGTATTTATTATTAATCTAGTATATCGTCAATCCTCATTAGGTCACATTATCCATCCATGATTCATCTTGTAATTATGTATTCATTCATATATTTATCCAACACATGACAGTTATGACTGTCATTTTAGACAAGTAAACTATCAAATAACACACTAGTGTGTTATAATCCATAGCTTACTAGTAAGTTATAGATTATAAGTCACGTTCATATTTAAAGTAGTATTCTATTTATTTATTATTATTACAAGCAGAATTCACATTGATATTGAAATTAAAGGAAAACTCTAACGGTCTATTCTAATTTAAAGTCATTGTAAAATTCGTTGGTTCATTGGAACCAGACGCTCCCATATCGGTACAGTGCTGGAAGACGCCGACACATAACTTGTATTTTTTCTGCAATTTGTATTTTGTTTTGCACCGATTCTTCTAGGTATCCTTCTGCTACCGTCGAGGCCTTCCATCCTCCGTGACCCTTCAAAGTAGTCATGTTAGCCCCTGCATTGGCCAAAAGAGTTGCCGAAGACCTTCTCAGGCTGTGACCGGTGTAGAGCGCTAGTTCCTCCAATTTCAAAAACATTGCAAGTCTTGACGGTATCTTCGACAACGTATTTATTCGCACACACTGACTGGTGTACACCTCCCATTTTTGTAAAAAAGCATCTAGAACTAATATTCTTTGGTCTCAAAGACATGTATTTTTTACACAAATTGATCGGGTTGACTGAAAATCCTTCTTCAAATATGATGACACGTCTCGATTTCTTGGTTTTAGTATCTGGCAAAACAACTTGAAAATATTTCCCTTTGTCTTGAATATTTTCTATTTTCAAATTGACCTATTCATCGCATCTACAAGCACCGCTAATCTCCATTATCAAAGCCACTTTCATCATTGCAGGTGAAAACATCAACACATTAATCTCTGAAATGAACAAAACTCTAATCAATATTCAAAATCGGTTCACTAATAATAAATTGATAACCAACCCGCAGAAATCAAAATATACGATATTGAAAAGTAAAAAACATCTGAACCAACGAATTTTAAATAATGTTCGATATAACAATTATGTTTTGGAACAAGTTAGCAAGATCAAATATTTGGGTATAATCATAGATGAGAAACTTAATTTCAGTGAATATGTTGATTATATATCCAAAAAAATATGCAAGAAAATCGGTTTCATGTATAGAATCAGCAAAAATGTAAGTCAACCAACAAAACACCTTATATATAATTGCATCATCAAGCCACATTTTGAATATTGTTCTTCAATTCTGTTCATGTGCCAAGAGGGTGATTTGAATAAATTACAAATTCTTCAAAACAGATGTATGCGTTTACTACTGGGATGTAATAGATACGTGAGCATATCCTATATGCAAGAGCAACTGAACTGGCTATGTGTTAAAAAATTTATAATTTTCAAGACATTAATATTCATATATAAACTACTGAACAATAAGCTCTCAGAATACCTATCTGCAAACCTACAGTTCAGACATAACATACATAATTATAACACTCGACAAAAAAGTCACATACATATAGCTCCAACAAACCTAGTCAGCACAAAAAAAGTATTTTTGATGCAGGAATGTGCACATATAATAATCTCCCACAAGCAATCAAATCTTCTTTAACGGTGAACGTATTCAAACAAAATGTGATAACTTATCTCAAAACAAATGTATAGTCTGTATTATATTTAGCTTGATATTTAGCAGGTATTTATTTATAGTTTATATTATTAAACAAAAATATTTCATCTACTTCTACTTTAGTTTTAAGTTATGTGAATGTATTTTATACCCATGATTGTATTTTTTTTTACTTAGCAACGCTAATAAACGAACATCTTATCTTAAGTACTCGTCGTCGGGAGCTTCGATCAAAAACTTCTCTATTTCAGGTCGTTTTTATGTCTTGGACTTTTTTAGTTTGTATCCCTGTGATTTGTTTTTCAAAAAGCTCGTTAGTTTGCCATATTTTGAAATGTCGAATTTATTATAAAGGTGAATAGTCGAGCAAAGCATCGAGTATTTGGTCCATAGTGACGATGGGGCTAATTTTTTCAGCAAATGTTAGAAATAAGCCAATAGAACATTTTCATCGATACCTTTTATCTTCCGTGAGTTCATCCAAGACTCAAACATTTTGAACTCCTTGTCGTAAGCATCTCGGGACTTCCGCTTCCGTAAGGATATCCTCAGGAACGTAATTTTCATCGGTTTCCCCTATTATCTATACGTTTTTTCTTCAAAAAAGCTTTCCTTTTCTGCAGGGAAAACTGACAAATGTCAAAATTTATCTAAATATTTTCTAACAATGTATCATCCCGTGGCAACCAAACAAACAACCTGCTTTGACCAAAATGTAAGAAAGTCACTGTCAAGTCATTCTGACAGGTGATCCCGAAAAACAATTAGAAATTTTGTAATTGGCTAATGACCTGATTTTCCTGGAAAATGTAATTTGTACAGATGAAAGTATTTTTACGAGTTGTGGGACGTTTATCCGAAATAACGAACACATTGGAGCATAAACAACTCCAAGCAGTTCCGAAAAATTCGACCTTTAGTGCGATTCGTGGTATTTCTCCCACAGTCAGCTGGTGTGATCCCAGTATTTCAATCTGTGATGTACAGCATAACACTCCACCGCTATATGATGTGGTGTTTCTGGATGATCCCCACAGAATCTACAGGTGCTGTCCTCCTATAAGCCTAGCTTCCTTAGGTGTTCTTTGAGTCTGCAGTGCCCCGTCAGAATTCCCGTGATTGTCTTTAGATTAGTTTTACTGAGGTTAATCAGTGTCTTCGATCTTGCTCGATTGAAGTTGCCGAGGAGATCTTTGGCCTGCCTTAGCCCTGGAAGTCTTTGCCAGTATGTTGCTCTCATTGCTTCTTCAGTTTCATTGAGTTCTTCTTGAAAGTAAGATTTTCCAAGTCCGCAGAATGGGTCTGGCCCGATCAGTGGCGTTGATGCCCCTTTTCGTGCCAGGGTATCTGCATGTTCATTGCCCTCCACTCCGACCTGCCCCGGCACCCGAATGAGGATCACCATGTTGTTCCTGCCTAGATCATTAAGTTTGTCTAGGCATTCCCAGACCAGACCATCTTTGAGTTGATGTTATATGACCTCAACGTTTTGATGGCTACTTGACTATCGGAGAGGATTGCGATTTCCTTGTTTCGGTATTTCCTGTCGAGGTTGAATTGAATGCACCTTTCTATGGCGTGAATTTCCGCTTGAAAAATACTGGGGAACTGGCCCATTGGTTCGGAATATTTAGTGCGAGGCCCAAAGGCTCCTGCTCCTGTTCCGTCGGGAGTTTTGGACCCGTCCGTGTACCATGTTATGGTATTCTTTACCAGTGCTCGAATGGATTCTATGCTCCATCCACTATTGGTATTTAATTCCGTTCGAAAAAAAATCTCGAAAGTAAATTTCCTGGTAATTTCATTAGTTGGGAGATCGGCAAGGTGTGCACATTCGGTGGGGGTTGAGCCCCTTACGTTGTGTGCTATCCCTTTGAGTCCGACTTCAGCCAACCTGAGGTTTGATCTCCAAGCAGTTCTCTTCACCATGATATGGAAAGGAGTAAGTTCCAGAATTGCTGCTGTTGGAGTCGACCTCATTGCTCCTGTTATACAAAGACGTGCTAGTCTTTGCACTTTCTCCGGGATTTTCTTTGTTATGGCGAGTTCGGTTCTGCTGTGCGTCACTACTGCTCCGTAGGTGATCATAGGTCTCATTATCATGGTGTACATCCATCGCAGTATTGATGGGTTACAGCCCCACTTTTTTCCAGCAATGTTCCTGCACACCATCAGTGATAATTTTGCCTTTTTAACGATCTCTTATACGTGTCTATTTCAGAGTAGTTTTGAGTCTAGGGTAAGCCCTAGGAACTTTACCTCTTGCTTCCATTCTTAGTCTGCTCCGTCGAGGCAAACAGCCCTTAGATGCTGAAACTTTGTTCTTCTAGTGAATGGTACCACTGTGGTTTTTGATGAGTTAATTCTCAACCCTACAGAAAGGCACCATCTTCTGGTAGTCTCTAGCTCCCTTGCTATGGGATCGCAGAGGGTACTTCTTATTTGCCTTTGGCCATAATGACTATATCGTCAGCATATCAAAGGCAAGTGGCTCCGATCCCGGTTATAGTGTTCCGAGTAGTTCGTCTACTACGAAACTCCGCATCAGAGTTGATAGTATCCCTCCTTGTGGGCATCCCGTTCCTGGTGGATTCTGTCTCCGTATTTTTTATTGGCTTTTCAAATGAACCAAACTTGATGAGATTTCGATCTCATATTACTTGAACACAGTTCCAAATTTAAATACATTTCGGAACTGTTTCTATTGTATTTGTAATAAATTGGTATCATATCTCTTTTTTCTTCATTCTTGAAAGCCATTTTTCGACAAACATTCACTGAATTGTACAATAACTAAATGTCATTGAGTGTAACAAATTTAGAATTATCAAAGTCAAAGCCTATTATGATGGTTCTATTCAAAACAGAAAAAATTCAATGTAGCGCCCGTGAGAAAAAATAAAGTTGATTATGGTGACCGGAAGACGAAAAGTCGGATAGCAAATCTGAAAACACCATTATGTAGCAGGGGACGAGTGGCAATCATGAGTGCTCTTTTAAGTGTGAAACCCGAATTGATTTTTTTTGATTATATCATGGGAAATGCATTGGGTGTACCATCCTTGAAAAGTCTTCAAAAACGTCAAAACATGTCGTTAAATAGTTGAATATAAATAATCAGAACGAACACGATCAATGTTATTGCTTCATCGGTACTACCTGCTTTTGCACATTACGTTTTATTACAGTCTGCCTTTATTCCAAAACATACAATTTCAAACTCGAAAGAAGATTCTTAAAATTATAGCATGGGTGAAAATAACTACATTACATTGGCAAATTATATTTCATTTGAACAAGTTTTGTAGAAAAAAGTTGTATATATAATAAATAAATACTAATCAAGAATAATACATAAAATTAGACAATCCCGTTACTTTTTGGCTGGCATCAATTTTCGCACTAGTGGTCCATTAAGTCTAGGATTCAAACTTATCTTGCCTTGGCTGGAACTAGCGTATTTCTGTCTGATCGCTTGAAACTTTGGAGATTCATTTTTTACTAGGATGTTAGCAAGACTCACTATTACGTTTCTGATTTCCGAATATTCGTATTTCGTGTAGTGGACCAGAGTTGGTGTCCATAGACTCGACAGGTCCATAACCTCATTCATGATCCCCATCGATAAACAACATGCTGCGGCGGCTTGCAGTGAAGGATTGACGTAACTAAATTTATATTCCAACAGTGCCAGCTCTAGCAAAAACTTGCCCAAAGAGTGGTGGATGCTTTGCACTTGTGCAACCTTATTGTACTTCCTTAAAAAGTGCACTGACAAGGGTCGTCCGAAGCTGCAATTAAGTCGTTTCACAATCCTCAGCTCCATTGATAAAATCTGCTTCTTTGAGTAAGTATTGTCACAAACATACACGAAATCCGACAACGACGGAATGTACATTTCTTCGTACTTGGCTGCGATCAACAACGAAGTAATCCCGACCAGCTGAAGGTTTTCTCGTCCCACATTCTTACTATCTTGTAAGTACCTGTCTATAATGGCAACGCACAGATGAAGCGTTTCCAGTAACAGTCCAAAATTCATGTGGACGTCAACAATCCAATCGATCAGTATTTTTCTCATGTAGGGAGATATCTGCTGGCCCTCCAAGAAGTTTTTCCGAATTGGGAACTTATTTTCCATGGTCCTCAAGTAACTAAAAATGTCCTCCACATATTCGCAAACCATTGCAGGGTCAATTTTCAAACCTTCATCGGGGTCGATCATAGCAAGCTGCTTCGATGAATGAGACTTTTCACAGTCTTTTTGTCTAACCTTAATTCCAGCGTGGATATGGTTTATGATATCATTTTGGGGTTGAGAAACTTTGTTGTTGGCCATTTCCGATGTTTCCATATCCTCCTTGATTGGGATATTTTTCTGTACATTTGGCAGTGTGATTCCGACTTCACAAAGTGCTTTCCTCTTCTGAACGTCCCTAACTGTCCGTACTGGAATTGATTTTACTACAAACTTCGAACTGGCGTTTTCCTGGTTGATTCGCTGTCTAAGAAGAGCCATTCTGAAACCTATGGATATTTTCTTCCATTAACTCAAGGACTGCTTCAAAAAATCGTTATATGAATTCGTAAAAAACGGAAATAAATCAAATAATAGAAATGATTCTTAATTGCAACGAAGCAATTTCTTACTCATCTACCATAAATTTTTGGTATATGGGATTTGAAATACCGAATAAAGAACTGATATTGTCAAATTGGTTTATGGAAATACAAACACACTCAAAACTGAAAGGTTAGTTAGTAGAAATGAATGACAGCTGACAGGTATCGTCATTCACCATGGTCAAACTGTGGTCAATTTTGGAAAATGAAAATTTCTGACTCCCTCTATTTCTTAAAGAACCTACAGAAGTTTACTTACTTACCTGAAATGTTTTCAATACCAGGTGTATTCACACACACTTAAAACCACACGCTTCAAATGGATATATTTTTGATAAACAGATGTATGAAATATGTATATCTGCAACTGTGACCTGATATATGCTGTACTGTATGAAAGAATGTGAAAATTTGACTTATATGCCATAAAGGACGTCATTAGTGGAATATTTTGTCTACCTCTTGTCTCTTCCTTCACTTCAGTGTGGCCACTCCTAGTATGAAATTTCGAGAAACCTTTGTCTTCTTCTTCAAGCGGCTTTATCGAATCATCACAAAACGCAATGGCTATGCCATATCACAATGAGCACGTCATTCTGTGACTAGGCATAACCTAACATTATCATGGGGGTAGTGAAAAAAACAGAAAAAAAAATCGGGGTGTTTTTGAGGTCCCGCAAACTTTTGGGTTGTCCCACAAGTACAATGCCTAAAAACTTAGCCCGTAAATTTTACCACTAAACCTGAGGACCTAAGAACTTTACTCTTTCGGTAGGGCTAAAAATGGGTATTATGATAAGATTTTAATATCTCCGGTTTTTCGAAAAAGAATGATAACTTATGATGCATCATTGAAATGGTAATATCTGATTCTATTCAAAACAGAAAAAATTCAATGTAGCGCCTATTAGAAAAAAATAAACTTGATTATGGTGGCCGGAAGACGAAACGTCGGATGGCAAATCTGAAAACACCATTATGTAGCAGGGGACGAGTGGCAATGTAGAAGAGCAATTTATTTTCGAATTGCATCATAGGTGCGCTTTTAAGTTTGAAACCCGAATTGATTTCTTTTTGATTATATAATGGGAAATGTATTGAGTTTTTTTTAAAGTAGTTTTTTAATTATTTTTGCCATAGTCGGGATAAGGAATATTGGCCGATAATTTGAGGGATAGTCCAAGTTCCGACCTTGTGCAAAAGAATTACCACTGATTTTTTAAGAAATGCAACATTATGATTAATTATTGAAACAAGAGTATCAAGTGCTGCTCTTGGGAGATTCTGAAATATTTTTATGGATATGTCATCGTATCCAAATGATTTTTTATTCTTAATATCTTCAATCACTTCAATGAGTTCATCAATATTTGTATCATATAATATAGAAGTATCCTCTGTGTGACAATTTTTGACGTTGATAAATTAACTCCTGTCAAAGATGACAGTTTTGTCATTTTGACAGCGATAAAAAATGTGCATCGTTTTTTATCACCGATATATACGCCTGTTCCCCTTTAGCGTCTACATTTAGTATGCTTACTTACGTCACTATAATGTCTGCCCTGTCAGTTATTTAAGTATTGTTGATAGTTGGTACTGAAACATTATAACATGAATCGTTTTGGGTAAACAATTTAATTGTATCAAAAAAGATAATTATTGTTGTTGTTCATTCATATATTCGGTAGTTAATTTATCTTGCCAAAAAACACTCGAGCTTTTCTTTTAAGGATACATTTTTTTTTTTTTAACTAAAAATTTTTCCATCAGTAATTTTGCTCGAAAAACTGACATTTTTTTCGTAAAATTACTGATTGGCAAAATTATTTTTCTCCGATTGGCAGCAAATATTAATTTTGCTGACACATATCAATCAGCAAAGTATTACTTTTCCTGCCTAGGCAGCAAAGTGGGTACTTTGCTGCTTAGGCAGCAAAGTGGTTACTTTGCTGCCTAGGCAGCAAACTGACTATACTCAATGGGAATAAAACATTTGACGTAAACATTTATTAGCAATTATTACATAACACTTTTAACAAGTATTTAAAAACATGTTTAGTTGTTATTAACATTGATGGTAAAATTACTACAATTTTGAATGAATAGGCCACCTTTTCTTTCCTCAGATATCGTTCTCTCTACATTAATTATATCACCAGTTTGATTCGTCTCATAAGTAGTTCCTATATTTGTCAAAAATTTTTCACAAATGCTGGTTTTACTTGCCATTGAATCTTCAATGTACCCTTCTGCTATAGTTGAGGATTTCCACCCACCATGTCGTTTCAACATTGTTATGTCACCTCCTGCATTCACAAGTAAAGTGGCAGAACTTCTGCGGAGGCAGTGTCCCGTATATTCCTTAGCATTCGGCAACTTTGAATAGACAGCTATTTCTTGAGGTATTTTACCAAATTTATGGATTCCAACAAATTGCTTTATGGATTTACTTTTTGCGTATTTGAAAAAAAATCTTGTGTCTTTTAATTCAGCAGGCCAAAGAGCTATATATTTTTTAACAACATCCAAATATTCCATTATTACGAAAGACCTCGAATTCTTCGTCTTCGTGTTTAATAGGGATACCAATAGTTTATTGTTCATATCTTCAATATTTTCTAACTTTAAATTCAAAAGTTCGTCGCAGCGACATGCACCCGCAATTCCAAAAATCAATACAACCCAAGAGAATGGAAGTATTTCCACTCCATGGTATAGATATTTTATTCAAAACTTACTTTTGCTAATAAATATTCATCATCTGGTGCATCCAGTATAAAGTTTATAATATCTTGTTTTTCGAAAACTCGGGACTTCTTTGTGTAGCCTTCAGGGCCGGTTTTTCAATGTACTTTAACTTCGAGCTAAATTTAACTCTTGCTAGAATGTGAGTCGGTTCCTTCATTTTGCAAATGTCATATTCATTCTAACCACGAGTCAAATTTAACCGGGAGTCAAAGTACGCTAACACGACATTGATAAACTGGCCCTCAGATGACCGTCTTAAATATGCCCGCAACTTCAAGTATCTTCCTATATCTACGCCATTTTTAACATTCATAGTGGCCTTCAACATGGAATATACAGACCAAAGGGTAGAACTCTTCATTGTTTGAGATATCCAGCAAAATAAGTAAGTAATACATTCTCCGAAAAAGTCTTCGCATTTTTCTCCATGCAATAATCCATAAATCGTTTATAATTTCCTTCATATTTCATCCGAGACTTCTCCGGCAACAAATTCAACTCTATATTTTTTGCCACCTCCCTTATTTCTGGAGGAGTAAGTACTTTCAGGTCGCTGTCACTGTCCATTATATAATAATTTAAATATATCGATATATTTTCGCACAACTGTCAGAAATTTCATGAATTGTCAAACTATAATTATTATGGACATTTCCATAGCAACCAACCAGTCCAGCAACTGCGATTTCTATCAAATTTTATTTTAGTTGAACACTACAGGTAAAATAAAGATATTGTGGGAATTGTAATAATTTGCCAATATAATAAATATCCTCCTATATCATTATGAACAATCGGAGAAAAAATTATATGTTCAACTCGGCAGCAAAGTAGATTGACTGCCTTAGCTGAATTCCTCGGCAGTCAATCTACTACTTTGCTGCCTAGTTAAACAAATAACTATTCGTTACAAAAAGAAATTTATCCGATAAAAAAAAGCTCTTGTGTTTTTACTTTTGATAAAAGGGGTTGTAAGGGAAAATTATGTCATTGCTAAGCTTATGAACAATTGAGCAATAGAATTCATTGATCTCATCAGCACTGATTGCTATTTTTCGATTGGTAATTTTTTTAGGTTTCTCTCATTTACCATGAACCACGTCTCTTTCATTTTGTTATTTGCGTTATGTTTCCAAAATGGCGGAATATGTTTGGGGTTTTGAAAAACCCATCTTCAGTTGAAAAAAATAATATACAATATTAAATTCTTCTTCAATATTATGCATGAAGTCACATCGAAATTTCAACAAAATGGTGTATTGCAATAAGTTCAAGGAAAGAAGGTATATAAGTCTCACTATTTGAATGATGAAATCAATATTAAATGTATGTGTTGTTTTTTTGTGTCTTATGAGTATTTTGCATTCAAGGTATGGATGAAATGGAGTTCACCGAAGCAGAATCCAATATGAACGACCTGGTTTCTGAATACCAGCAATATCAAGAAGCCACAGTTGACGATGAGTATGAGGCTGAAGAAGAAGCTGCTGCTGACGATTTCAATTGTTGACGTAACTTCTGAATTTTTCCTTTAAAAATGAATTGGTATGCGAGAAAAGCTCACAGTATTTTGAAATAGAACTGCCGAACATTAGTGTCCATGCTAAAATATTAAAAGTGCTTTTTGCGTAGCAATTTATTTTCTTGTAACACTTTCGAAAAGTTCACTGCAAATAAAAATTTAACACAAACGTCAATAATATTTGTGTTTGAACATTTGATTAGTTCTATTTCAGAATTGTATTTCTATTTTTCAACTTCAGTGAAAATTAAAATAGACCTTTCTCTCCTAGAAGAATATGTGCATTATTTGACTAATGATATATGAATATTTAAATTTGAAAGCTAAGAGAAATACTATATACCAATACCAATGGTCCTTCCTACCCAAGGCTTTTATCATATTTTTTTTAGTTCATCACAGAATATTTCGCTTCTCACACTTTTGTAAAATAACGAATTGATCCGAAAATATTATTTGGAATATGCTTGAGTGTTGTTAACTAGTCGGTAATTTTTCTTGGGAATTTTCAAGATTGCCCCATCACTAAAATTACTATTTGATTCGTAGATTATAGGTAGTAGTGTTAAGTATATTTTGTGGTATATTTTTACGGTTTTTTCAGGAAGTTTGAGTCTGAAATTTTTGAAGAGATGGTTTTTGTATTCCACGTGCATGTTGCAAGTAATATTTTTTCGATTTCGACTTGACACAGATTGTTGTTCACGTTTTTGTACGAATTTTGAATCTTTTTTTACATTTTATGACAAAATAAGTAGAATAAAGACTGAATTTTCTACCATGTCGAGTGTTATTTATTTTGGTATTTTGTACTAGTGCGGAATATTTCAATAAAATAGTAAGTGAAGTATCCTATTTTCGCACTAGCGGCATAATACTCCATTTTTTGCTTCACAGGAATTTTCGCAATAGGTGTCAATCATCATTATTATACACAAGTACTATTTTTATTGATTAAAAGTTTGATTTTGTGGAGGAAACTCGTTCACTGACATGTTCTTTCTGGTGCAATCAGAGTAAAGATGACTTGAACTTTTTCTCAGATCATTCACATCAATGAACAAGAACCGACAATACATTCACTTTTGAAACAGAAAAGGATAAACAACTGCCTTTCTCAGATGTTTCAATAACAAGAAATCAACATCGCCATTCGTTTTGTTTCGGGATGAAACTCTAGTATATTCATTACTACTACACCAAAGGATCCAAATAGTGCAGTGCGAGCAATAGGTACTGAAATCCTCCTGATGAAGATTATAGGTTATCGAAATACGCATATGAATATCTACAATAATGCATGGTAGACTATTTCTCCACAGTAAATATTGTAATTTAGTTCAAAAGAAAGAACACCCCTGCTACCTAGTCGACAATAGACCAACTACGAATCGGACGCTCATTCGAGGACTTTTGCGACATCTATGATAATTTGGTTGAACTGATATAAAGTACATCAGGTCTTCTTGCCATAAACGGACGCAATTATTTTTGCATTATTTTTGGACAACGAATTGAATTTGGTGAAATTCATTTTGCAAATAAAACTTCATGTAGTATATTTTGTATTAAGTAGAAACCTTCTACAGTATTTTGTAGTTTCACTTGATTTCTAACTAAAAACGCTAGATGGCACTAGCGTTTTGCATCGTAGTGATTCGCAGTTATTGACTGAAAATCTTATTTCTTTTTCATCAATGGTGGATATTGCGTTTGACATAATTGCGTGAGACATTTTCCTTGGTAACCACAAGCCTAGTTAGAAACCATCCCCGTACGAATATGCCCCCTGTAATGCAAAAATTACAGCATGTTACAGCTGCTGGCATTGTTTATAGAGAAAAAAGATAGTTGGCCAATCTTTCGTACTTTCAGTTGGATTCAAATGGAGACCATCACTAGACGTCGCTAGTACATGAGGCTCCAGTCACGTCTTTTCTTGATTTTCGTTAAATGTGATTATTGAATAAACCGATAGATGGCTCTGATACTATTACGTGCATCCTATCACTACAGACCACCTACCCCAAGGTGGTCTGTGCATCCTATCCAGCGTTGTACCGGAAAACTCGAGATTCGTTCATTTGTTTCAGCATTATTTATAGAGAAAAAAGGTAGTTACTGCCTATGGAAATCGCGTTTGATACAATCGCGCGAGATCTAACCCAATAACGACGAGCGAATTCGTACGGGTGTATTTTCTGCCTGGGTTCGTCGTTATCGGAAAATCTTTGGATCGAACGAGATTTTGAAAATTGAGTTGACCTTGACTTTTTTTCCAGTTAATTTTTTTTCATTGTTTTCAATTGTTTGAGAAAGAAATGGGAAAATTATTTTCTCGCCAATTTTTTTTTTCCTTCCAGTGACTTGAAATATTTTGGGATGGAAAGTGAATTTGAAAATTGACGTTGACATGACCTGCAATCGACATTGTCAAGTGAAAATACTTTTCCCTCCAAATTAGTTTTTTTTTATTTTCTTTCGCCAATTTTTTTTCATTATTTGCAATGTTTGAAAAGAAAAATTGTGAAAATATTTTTCCCGACAATTTTTTATTTAAATTTTTTTAGCTTGAAAAAATTGCCAGCTGCAAACGCAGGCGACAAACGCATGCGAGAAACGCATGCGACAAACGCCGGCGACAAACGCTGGCGACAAAGGCCGTCGACAATCGCCAACGACATTTGGGATGGAACAAGATTTTGAAAATTTACCTTAACTGTGACCTTGACTTGACCTTGACTTTGAATTTGATTTTTTTTCATTAACACTTACTATTTATTTAATTTTCCATATTGAAAAATTGTGACATTTTTCCCGCCAAAATTGTATTTTACATTTTTTCCCTACAAGTTTTCATTTGAATTTTTTTTCATTTGCTTGAAATTAATCGCCGGCGACAAACGCCCGCGACAAACGCCCGCAACAAAAGCCAGCAACAAACGCCCGCGACAAACGCCCGCGACAATCGCCGACGACATTTTCCGATATTTGCGAGATTTTGAAAATTGACCTTGATTGACTATGACTATGACCTTGACCTTGATCTTGATCTTGACGTTGACCTTGATCTTGATCTTGACTATGACTTTGACCTTGACCTTGACCTTGACCTTGACCTTGACCTTGACCTTGACCTTGACCTTGACCTTGACCTTGACCTTGACCTTGACCTTGACCTTGACCTTGACCTTGAGCTTGACCTTGACCTTGACCTTGACCTTGACCTTGACCTTGACCTTGACCTTGACCTTGACCTTGACCTTGACCTTGACCTTGACCTTGACCTTGACCTTGACCTTGACCTTGACCTTGACCTTGACCTTGACCTTGACCTTGACCTTGACCTTGACTATTACTTCTTTTTCATCAAAACTCTTTATTTATTTATTGTTCGAAATAAAAAATTGTGACATTTTTTTTCCCGCCAAAATTAGTTTTAAATTTTTTTCCGCATTTTTTTTTAATTTTTTTGGAACTTTCAGTGACTCGAAATATTTTAGGATGGGAAGTGATTCTGAAAATTGACATTGACATGACCTCCAATCGACCTTGTCAATTCAAGAAAATTGTGAAAATACTTTTCCCGTCAAAATAATTTTTTTCCCGCCAATTTTTTGTTTTCATCATTTTAATGTTTGAAAAAAAAATTGTTTAATATTTTTCCCGCCTTGTTTCTTATTTTTTTGGACCTTCTAGTTAGTTTTGACTCGAAATAATTTGGGATGGAGAGTGAATTTGAAAATTGACGGTGATATGACCTCCATTCGACCTTGTCAAGTCAGAAAATTGTGAAAATACTTTTCCAGCCAAAATAATTTTTTTATTCTTTTCCCGCAAATTTTTTTTTCATCATTTGCAATTGTTTGAAAAAAACAAGTGAAAATATTTTTCCCGCCGTTTTTTTATATTTTTTGGACCTTCCAGTGACTTGAAAAATTTTTGGTATTGGACGAGATTTTGAAAATTGACGTTGACTATGACCATGACATGACCTTGACATGACCTTGACATGATCTTGACCTTGACCTTGTCTTTGATTTTGATATTTTTTTATCAAGACTTACTATTTATTTTTCCATATTGAAAAATTGTGAGAAAATGTTTCCCGCCATAATTGTATTTTAAATTTTTCCCTATAAATTTTTATTTTTATTTATTTTTTGCTCGAAGAAATTGCCGGCGACAAACGCTGGCGACAATTGCCGGCGACAAACGCCCGCGACAAATGCCGGCGACAATCGCAGACAACATTTTCGATGACATCTGCGAGATTTTGAAAATTGACGTTAACTATGACCTTGACATGACCTTGACATGACCTTGACCTTGACCTTGACCTTGTCTTTGATTTTGATATTTTTTTATCAAAACTTACTATTTATTTTTCCATATTGAAAAATTGTGAGAACATGTTTCCCGCCAAAATTGTATTTTACATTTTTTCCCTTCAAATTTTTATTTTTATTTTTCTTGCTTGAAAAAAAAATTAAAATATTTTTCCTATCATTTCTTTTATTTTTTTGGACCTTTTAGTGACTTGAAAAACTTTGGGATAGAACGAGATTTTGAAAATTGACCTTAAATATGACCTTGACTTGACTTTGACTTTGACCTTTTTCTTCATCAAAACTCTTTATTCATTTATCTTCGAAATGAAAAATTGTGAAAATATTTTTTCCTCCAAAATAATTTTTTTAATTTTTTCCCGCATTTATTTTAAATTTCTTTGGATTTTCTAGTGACTCGAAATATTTTAGGATGGGAAGTGATTCCGAAAATTGACGTTGACTGACCTCCAATCGACCTTGGCAAGTCAGGAAATTGTGAAAATACTTTTCCCGCCAAAATAATTTTTTTCATTCTTTTCCCGACAACTTTTTTTCTTCATTTTCAATTGTCTGAAAAAAAATTGTGAGAATATTTTTCCCTATTTTGGACATTTAGTGACTTTGAAAATTTTTACTATGACCTTGACTTGACCGTGGCATTGACTTTGATTTTGTCCTTTTTTTATCATAACTTACTATTTTTTATTTATTTCTCCATATTGAAAAATAGTGAAAACATTTTTTCCGCCAAAATTGTATTTTACATTCTTTCCTTCCAAATTTTTCATTTAAATTTTTTTATTTGCTTGAAAAAAAAATTTAAAATATTTTTCCCGCCAATTTTCATATTTATTTTTTTGGACCTTCTAGTGACTTGAAATATTTTGGGATTGGACAAGATTTTGAAAATTATTAACTATGACCATGACTTGACCTTGACTATGAATTTGACCTTTTTCTATCAAAACTATTTATTTTTTCAGATTGAAAAATTGTGAGAACATTTTTCCCGCCAAAATTGTATTTAACATTTTTTCACTTCAAATTTTAATTTTTTCATTTGCTTGGAAAAATCGCCGGCGATAAACGCTTGCGAAGAACGCCTACGACATTCGCCAGCGACAACCGCCGGCGACAAACGCCCGCGACAAACGCCCGCGAGAAACGCCCGCGACAAACGCCGACGACATTTGCCGATAATATTTGCGAGATTTTGAAGTTGACCTTGACCTTGACTTACTTTTTTTTTTCATCAAAACTTTTCATTCATCTAATCTTCGAAATAAAAAATTGTGAAAATATTCTTCTCGCCAAAATATTTTTTTCATTTTTATCCCGCCATTTTTTTTTATTTTTGGACCTTCTATTGACTCGAAATATTTTGGGATGAAGAGTGAATGGAAAATTGACGTTGACATGTCCTTCAATCGACAATGTCAAGTCAAGAAAATTTTGAAAATACTTTTCCCAACAAAATTACATTTTTCATTCTGTTGCAGCTATTTTTATTTCATTATTTTCAATGTTTGACAATAAAAATTGTAAAAATAATTTTCCCGCCAAATTTTTTAAATTTTTTTTTGACCTTTTAGAGACTTTTTTTGGATTTTCTAGTGACTCGAAATATTTTATGATGAGAAGTGATTCCGAAAATTGACGTTGACTGACCTCCAATCGACCTTGGCAAGTCAGAAAATTGTGAAAATACTTTTCCCGCCAAAATAATTTTTTTATTTTATTTTTTATTTATTTTTCCATATTGAAAAATTGCGGAAACATTTTTCCTGCCAAAATTGTATTTTACATTTTTGCCCTTCACATTTTTATTTTTTTATTTGCTTGGAAAAATTTCCGGCGACTGTCGCCGGCGACAAACGCCCGCGACAAACGCCGGCGACATATGAAGATGATATTTGAAATTAGGGAGAGACGTCTCAAAATCGAAAAAACGCGATTATTCGGCAATTACTCGAGAACGAAGGCAGCTGGAGCGATTCTGAAAGCAGCCTCGATTGAAGAATCATTCGTTCAGTATAAAACATTAGTTTCGAAATACTTCTGAATCTTCAGGTTTCCGTGAAATCAGGGAGAGACGTCTCAAAATAAAAGAAACGCGATTATTCGGCAATTACTCGAGAAAGAAGGCAGCTGGAGCGATTCTGAAAGCAGCCTCGATTGAAGAATCATTCGTTCAGTATAAAACATTAGTTTCGAAATACTTCTGAATCTTCAGGTTTCCGTGAAATCAGGGAGAGACGTCTCAAAATAAAAGAAACGCGATTATTCGGCAATTACTCGAGAAAGAAGGCAGCTGGAGCGGTTCTGAAAGCAGCCTCGATTGAAGAATCATTTGTTTAGTATAAAACATTAGATTCGAATTACTTCTGATTCTTCATGTTCCCATGAAATTAGGGAGAGACGTCTCAAAATCGAAAAAACGCGATTATTCGGCAATTACTCGAGAACGAAGGCAGCTGGAGCGATTCTGAAAGCAGCCTCGATTGAAGAATCATTCGTTAGTATAAAACATTAGTTTCGAAATACTTCTGAATCTTCACGTTTCCGTGAAATCAGGGAGAGACGTCTCAAAATAAAAGAAACGCGATTATTCGGCAATTACTCGAGAACGAAGGCAGCTGGAGCGATTCTGAAAGCAGCCTCGATTGAAGAATCATTCATTCACTATAAAATATAAGTTTCGGAATACTTCTGAATCTTCAGGTTTCCGTGAAATCAGGGAGAGACGTCTCAGAATCAAAGAAACGCGATTGTTCGGCAATTACTCGAGAACGAAGGCAGCTGGAGCGATTCTGAAAGCAGTCTCGATTGAAGAATCATTCATTTCGTATAAAACATCTGTTTCGAATTACTTCTGATTCTTCAGGTTCCCGTGAAATCAGGCAGAGACGTCTCAAAATCAAAGAAACGCGATTATTCGGCAATTACTCGAGAACGAAGGCAGCTGGAGCGATTTTGAAAGCAGCCTCGATTGCAGAATCATGCATTCGGTATAAAACATCCGTTTCGAAATACTTCTGATTCTTCATGTTACCGTGAAAACAGGGAGAGACGTCTCAAAATCAAAGAATCGCGATTGTTCGGCAATTACTCGAGAACGAAGGCAGCTGGAGCGATTCTGAAAGCAGCCTCGATTAAAGAATCATTTGTTTAGTATAAAACATTGGTTTTGAAATACTTCTGAATCTTCAGGTTTCCGTGAAATCAGGGAGAGACGTCTTAAAATCAAAGAAACGCGATTGTTCGGCAATTACTCGAGAAAGAAGGCAGCTGGAGCGATTCTGAAAGCAGCGTCGATTGAAGAATCATTCATTTAGTATAAAATATGAGTTTCGGAATACTTCTGAATCTTCAGGTTTCCGTGAAATCAGGGAGAGACGTCTCAAAATCAAAGAAACGCGATTGTTCGGCAATTACTCGAGAACGAAGGCAGCTGGAGCGATTCTGAAAGCAGCCTCGATTGAAGAAACATATGTTTAGTATAAAACATTAGATTTGAAATACTTCTGATACTTCATGTTTCCATGAAATTAGGGAGAGACGTCTCAAAATCGAAAAAACGCGATTATTCGGCAATTACTCGAGAATGAAGGCAGCTGGAGCGATTCTGAAAGCAGCCTCGATTGAAGAATCATTTGTTCAGTATAAAACATCAGTTTCGAAATACTTCTGAATCTGCAGGTTTCCGTGAAATCAGGGAGAGACGTCTCAAAATCAAAGAAACGCGATTATTCGGCAATTACTCGAGAACGAAGGCAGCTGGAGCGATTCTGAAAGCAGCCTTGATTGAAGAATCATCCATTCAGTATAAAATATGAGTTTCGGAATACTTCTGAATCTTCAGGTTTCCGTGAAATCAGGGAGAGACGTCTCAAAATCAAAGAAACGCGATTGTTCGGCAATTACTCGAGAACGAAGGCAGCTGGAGCGATTCTGAAAGCAGCCTCGATTGAAGAAACATATGTTTAGTATAAAACATTAGATTTGAAATACTTCTGATACTTCATGTTTCCATGAAATTAGGGAGAGACGTCTCAAAATCGAAAAAACGCGATTATTCGGCAATTACTCGAGAACGAAGGCAGCTCGAGCGATTCTTAAAGCAGCCTCGATTGCAGAATTAGGTATTCTGTATAAATCATCCATTTCGAAATACTTCTGATTCTTCATGTTACCGTGAAATCAGGGAGAGACGTCTCAAAATCAAAGAAACGCGATTATTCGGCAATTACTCGAGAAAGAAGGCAGCTGGAGCGATTCTGAAAGCAGCCTCGATTGCAGAATCATGCATTCAGTATAAAACATCCGTTTCGAAATACTTCTGATTCTTCAGGTTCCCGTGAAATTAGGGAGAGACGTCTCAAAATCAAAGAAACGCGATTTTTCGGCAATTACTCGAGAACGAAGGCAGCTGGAGCGATTCTGAAAGCAGCCTCGCTTGAAGAATCATTCGTTTAGTATGAAACATGAGTTTCGAAATACTTCTGAATCTTCAGGTTTCCGTGAAATCAGGGAGAGACGTCTCAAAATCAAAGAAACGGGATTGTTCGGCAATTACTCGAGAACGAAGGCAGCTGGAGCGATTCTGAATGCAGCCTCGATTGAAGAATCATTCATTCAGTATAAAACATCCGTTTCGAAATACTTCTGATTCTTCAGGTTCCCGTGAAATCAGGGAGAGACGTCTCAAAATCAAAGAAACGCGATTATTCGGCAATTACTCGAGAACGAAGGCAGCTGGAGTGATTCTGAATGCAGCCTTGATTGCAGAATCGTGCATTCAGTATAAAAGATCTGTTTCGAAATACTTCTGATTCTTCATGTTCCCGTGAAATTAGGGAGAGACGTCTCAAAATCAAAGAAGCTTCATTATTCGGCAATTACTCGGGAACGAAGGCAACTGGAGCGATTCTGAAAGCAGCCTCGATTGGAGAATAATTCATTCAGTATAAAACATCCATTTCGAAATACTTCTGATTCTTCAGGTTCCCGTGAAATCAGGGAGACACGTCTCAAAATCAAAGAAACGCGATTATTCGGCAATTACTCGAGAACGAAGGCAGCTGGAGCGATTCTGAAAGCAGCCTCGATTGAAGAATCATTTGTTTAGTATAAAACATTGGTTTTGAAATACTTCTGAATCTTCAGGTTTCCGTGAAATCAGGGAGAGACGTCTTAAAATCAAAGAAACGCGATTGTTCGGCAATTACTCGAGAAAGAAGGCAGCTGGAGCGATTCTGAAAGCAGCGTCGATTGAAGAATCATTCATTTAGTATAAAATATGAGTTTCGGAATACTTCTGAATCTTCAGGTTTCCGTGAAATCAGGGAGAGACGTCTCAAAATCAAAGAAACGCGATTGTTCGGCAATTACTCGAGAACGAAGGCAGCTGGAGCGATTCTGAAAGCAGCCTCGATTGAAGAAACATATGTTTAGTATAAAACATTAGATTTGAAATACTTCTGATACTTCATGTTTCCATGAAATTAGGGAGAGACGTCTCAAAATCGAAAAAACGCGATTATTCGGCAATTACTCGAGAATGAAGGCAGCTGGAGCGATTCTGAAAGCAGCCTCGATTGAAGAATCATTTGTTCAGTATAAAACATCAGTTTCGAAATACTTCTGAATCTGCAGGTTTCCGTGAAATCAGGGAGAGACGTCTCAAAATCAAAGAAACGCGATTATTCGGCAATTACTCGAGAACGAAGGCAGCTGGAGCGATTCTGAAAGCAGCCTTGATTGAAGAATCATCCATTCAGTATAAAATATGAGTTTCGGAATACTTCTGAATCTTCAGGTTTCCGTGAAATCAGGGAGAGACGTCTCAAAATCAAAGAAACGCGATTGTTCGGCAATTACTCGAGAACGAAGGCAGCTGGAGCGATTCTGAAAGCAGCCTCGATTGAAGAAACATATGTTTAGTATAAAACATTAGATTTGAAATACTTCTGATACTTCATGTTTCCATGAAATTAGGGAGAGACGTCTCAAAATCGAAAAAACGCGATTATTCGGCAATTACTCGAGAACGAAGGCAGCTCGAGCGATTCTTAAAGCAGCCTCGATTGCAGAATTAGGTATTCTGTATAAATCATCCATTTCGAAATACTTCTGATTCTTCATGTTACCGTGAAATCAGGGAGAGACGTCTCAAAATCAAAGAAACGCGATTATTCGGCAATTACTCGAGAAAGAAGGCAGCTGGAGCGATTCTGAAAGCAGCCTCGATTGCAGAATCATGCATTCAGTATAAAACATCCGTTTCGAAATACTTCTGATTCTTCAGGTTCCCGTGAAATTAGGGAGAGACGTCTCAAAATCAAAGAAACGCGATTTTTCGGCAATTACTCGAGAACGAAGGCAGCTGGAGCGATTCTGAAAGCAGCCTCGCTTGAAGAATCATTCGTTTAGTATGAAACATGAGTTTCGAAATACTTCTGAATCTTCAGGTTTCCGTGAAATCAGGGAGAGACGTCTCAAAATCAAAGAAACGGGATTGTTCGGCAATTACTCGAGAACGAAGGCAGCTGGAGCGATTCTGAATGCAGCCTCGATTGAAGAATCATTCATTCAGTATAAAACATCCGTTTCGAAATACTTCTGATTCTTCAGGTTCCCGTGAAATCAGGGAGAGACGTCTCAAAATCAAAGAAACGCGATTATTCGGCAATTACTCGAGAACGAAGGCAGCTGGAGTGATTCTGAATGCAGCCTCGATTGCAGAATCGTGCATTCAGTATAAAAGATCTGTTTCGAAATACTTCTGATTCTTCATGTTCCCGTGAAATTAGGGAGAGACGTCTCAAAATCAAAGAAGCTTCATTATTCGGCAATTACTCGAGAACGAAGGCAACTGGAGCGATTCTGAAAGCAGCCTCGATTGAAAAATTATTCATTTAGTAGAAAATATGTGTTTCGGAATACTTCTGATTCTTCATGTTCCCGTGAAATTAGGGAGAGACGTCTCAAAATCGATAAAACGCGATTATTCGGCAATTACTCGAGAACGAAGGCAACTGGAGCGATTCTGAAAGCAGCCTCGATTGAAGAATCATTCATTCAGTAGAAAATATGTGTTTCGGAATACTTCTGATTCTTCATGTTCCCGTGAAATTAGTGAGAGACGTCTCAAAATCAAAGAAGCGCCATTATTCGGCAATTACTCGAGAACGAAGGCAACTGGAGCGATTCTGAAAGCAGCCTCGATTGAAGAATCATTCATTTAGTAGAAAATATGTGTTTCGGAATACTTCTGATTCTTCATGTTCCCGTAAAATTAGGGAGAGACGTCTCAAAATCGATAAAACGCGATTATTCGGCAATTACTCGTGAACGAAGGCAGCCTGAGCGATTCTGAAAGCAGCCTCGATTGAAGAATCATTCATTCAGTATGGAATATGAGTTTCGAAATACTTCTGAATCTTCAGGTTTCCGTGAAATCAGGGAGAGACGTCTCAAAATCGAAAAAACGCGATTATTCGGCAATTACTCGAGAACGAAGGCAGCTGGAGCGATTCTGAAAGCAGCCTCGATTGACGAATCATTTGTTTAGTATAAAACATCAGTTTTGAAATACTTCTGAATCTTCAGGGTTCCGTGAAATCAGGGAGAGACATCTCAAAATCAAAGAAACGCGATTGTTCGGCAATTACTCGAGAAAGAAGGCAGCTGGAGCGATTCTGAAAGCAGCCTCGATTGCAGAATCGTGCATTCAGTATAAGAGATCCGTTTCGAAATACTTCTGATTCTTCATGTTACCGTGAAATTAGGGAGAGACGTCTCAAATTCGAAAAAACGCGATTGTTCGGCAATTACTCGAGAACGAAGGCAGCTGGAGCAATTCTGAAAGCAGCCTCGATTGAAGAATCATTCTTTTTGTATAAAACATGAGTTTCGAAATACTTCTGAATCTTCAGGTTTCCGTGAAATCAGGGAGAGACGTCTCAAAATCAAAGAAACGCGATTGTTCGGCAATTACTCGAGAGCGAAGGCAGCTGGAGCGATTCTGAAAGCAGCCTGGATTGAAGAATCATTTATTTAGTATAAAACATCAGATTCGAAATACTTTTGATTCTTCATGTTCCCATGAAATTAGGGAGAGACGTCTCAAAATCGAAAAAACGCGATTATTCGGCAATTACTCGAGAACGAAGGCCGCTGGAGCGATTCTGAAAGCAGCCTCGATTGCAGAATCATGCATTCAGTATAAAACATCCGTTTCGAAATACTTCTGATTCTTCATGTTACCGTGAAATCAGGAAGAGACGTCTCAAAATCAAAGAATCGCGATTGTTCGGCAATTACTCGAGAACGAAGGCAGCTGGAGCGATTCTGAAAGCAGCCTCGATTGAAGAATCATCTGTTCAGTATAAAACATTAGTTTTGAAATACTTCTGAATCTTCAGGTTTCCGTGAAATCAGGGAGAGACGTCTCAAAATCAAAGAATCGCGATTGTTCGGCAATTACTCGAGAAAGAAGGCAGCTGGAGCGATTCTGAAAGCAGTCTCGATTGAAGAATAATTCATTTAGTATAAAACATCCGTTTCGATTTACTTCTGATTCTTCATGTTACCGTGAAATCAGGGAGAGACGTCTCAAAATCAAAGAATCGCGATTGTTCGGCAATTACTCGAGAACGAAGGCAGCTGGAGCGATTCTGAAAGCAGCCTCGATTGCAGAATCATGCATTCAGTATAAAACATCCGTTTCGAAATACTTCTGATTCTTCATGTTACCGTGAAAACAGGGAGAGACGTCTCAAAATCAAAGAATCGCGATTGTTCGGCAATTACTCGAGAACGAAGGCAGCTGGAGCGATTCTGAAAGCAGCCTCGATTGCAGAATCATGCATTCAGTATAAAACATCCGTTTCGAAATACTTCTGATTCTTCATGTTACCGTGAAAACAGGGAGAGACGTCTCAAGATCGATAAAACGCGATTATTCGGCAATTACTCGAGAACGAAGGCAGCTGGAGCGATTCTGAAAGCAGCCTCGATTGTAGAATCATTCATTCAGTATAAAATATAAGTTTCGGAATACTTCTGAATCTTCAGGTTTCCGTGAAATCAGGGAGAGACGTCTCAAAATCAAAGAAACGCGATTGTTCGGCAATTACTCGAGAACAAAGGCAGCTGGAGCGATTCTGAAAGCAGTCTCGATTGAAGAATCATTCATTTTGTATAAAACATCTGTTTCGAATTACTTCTGATTCTTCAGGTTCCCGTGAAATCAGGCAGAGACGTCTCAAAATCAAAGAAACGCGATTATTCGGCAATTACTCGAGAACGAAGGCAGCTGGAGCGATTCTGAAAGCAGCCTCGATTGCAGAATCATGCATTCAGTATAAAACATCCGTTTCGAAATACTTCTGATTCTTCATGTTACCGTGAAAACAGGGAGAGACGTCTCAAAATCAAAGAATCGCGATTGTTCGGCAATTACTCGAGAACGAAGGCAGCTGGAGCGATTCTGAAAGCAGCCTCGATTGAAGAATCATTTGTTTAGTATAAAACATTAGTTTTGAAATACTTCTGAATCTTCAGGTTTCCGTGAAATTAGGGAGAGACGTCTCAAAATCGATAAAACGCGATTATTCGGCAATTACTCGAGAACGAAGGCAGCTGGAGCGATTCTGATAGCAGCCTCGATTGAAGAATCATTCATTCAGTATAAAATATGAGTTTCGGAATACTTCTGAATCTTCAGGTTTCCGTGAAATCAGGGAGAGACATCTCAAAATCAAAGAAACGCGATTGTTCGGCAATTACTCGAGAACGAAGGCAGCTGGAGCGATTCTGAAAGCAGCCTCGATTGCAGAATCGTGCATTCAGTATAAAAGATCCGTTTCGAAATACTTCTGATTCTTCATGTTACCGTGAAATTAGGGAGAGACGTCTCAAAATCGAAAAAACGCGATTATTCGGCAATTACTCGAGAACGAAGGCCGCTGGAGCGATTCTGTAAGCAGCCTCGATTGAAGAATTATTCATTCAGTATAAAATATGAGTTTCGGAATACTTCTGAATCTTCAGGTTTCCGTGAAATCAGGGAGAGACGTCTCAAAATCAAAGAAACGCGATTATTCGGCAATTACTCGAGAACGAAGGCAGCTGGAGCGATTCTGAAAGCAGCCTCGATTGAAGAATCATTCATTTAGTATAAAACATCCGTTTCGAAATACTTCTGATTCTTCAGGTTCCCGTGAAATCAGGGAGAGACGTCTCAAAATCAAAGAAACACGATTATTCGGCAATTACTCGAGAACGAAGGCAGCTGGAGCGATTCTGAAAGCAGCCTCGATTGAAGAATCATTCATTTAGTATAAAACATCCGTTTCGAAATACTTCTGATTCTTCAGGTTCCCGTGAAATCAGGGAGAGACGTCTCAAAATCAAAGAAACGCGATTATTCGGCAATTACTCGAGAACGAAGGCAGCTGGAGTGATTCTGAAAGCAGCCTCGATTGCAGAATCGTGCATTCAGTATGAAAGATACATTTCGAAATACTTCTGATTCTTCATGTTACCGTGAAATTAGGGAGAGACGTCTCAAAATCAAAGAAGCTTCATTATTCGGCAATTACTCGAGAACGAAGGCAACTGGAGCGATTCTGAAAGCAGCCTCGATTGAAAAATCATTCATTTAGTAGAGAATATGTGTTTCGGAATACTTCTGATTCTTCATGTTCCCGTGAAATTAGGGAGAGACGTCTCAAAATCGATAAAACGCGATTATTCGGCAATTACTCGAGAACGAAGGCAACTGGAGCGATTCTGAAAGCAGCCTCGATTGAAGAATCATTCATTTAGTAGAAAATATGTGTTTCGGAATACTTCTGATTCTTCATGTTCCCGTGAAATTAGGGAGAGGCGTCTCAAAATCAAAGAAGCGCCATTATTCGGCAATTACTCGAGAACGAAGGCAACTGGAGCGATTCTGAAAGCAGCCTCGATTGAAGAATCATTCATTCAGTAGAAAATATGTGTTTTGAAATACTTCTGAATCTTCAGGTTTCCGTGAAATCAGGGAGAGACGTCTCAAAATCAAAGAAACGCGATTATTCGGCAATTACTCGAGAACGAAGGCAGCTGGAGCGATTCTGAAAGCAGCCTCGATTGAAGAAACATTTGTTCAGTAGAAAACATTAGTTTTGAAATACTTCTGAATCTTCAGGTTTCCGTGAAATCAGTGAGAGACATCTCAAAATCCAAGAAACGCGATTATTCGGCAATTACTCGAGAACGAAGGCAGCTGGAGCAATCTGGAATGCAAAATCATGCATTCAGTAAGAAACATGAGTTTCGAAATACTTCTGATTCTTCATGTTCCCGTGAAATCAGGGAGAGACGTCTCAAAATCAAAGAATCGCGGTTGTTCGGCAATTACTCGAGAAAGAAGGCAGCTGGAGCGATTCTGAAAGCAGTCTCGATTGAAGAATAATTCATTTAGTATAAAACATCCGTTTCGATTTACTTCTGATTCTTCAGGTTCCCGTGAAATCAGGCAGAGACGTCTCAAAATCAAAGAAACGCGATTATTCGGCAATTAGTCGAGAACGAAGGCAGCTGGAGCGATTCTGAAAGCAGCCTCGAATGAAAAATTATTCATTTAGTAGAAAACATGTGTTTCGGAATACTTCTGATTCTTCATGTTATCGTGAAATTAGGGAGAGACGTCTCAAAATCAAAAAAACGCGATTATTCGGCAATTACTCGAGAACGAAGGCAGCTGGAGCGATTCTGAAAGCAGCCTCGATTGGAGAATAATTCATTCAGTATAAAACATCCATTTCGAAATACTTCTGATTCTTCAGGTTCCCGTGAAATCAGGGAGAGTCGTCTCAAAATCAAAGAAACGCGATTATTCGGCAATTACTCGAGAACGAAGGCAGCTGGAGTGATTCTGAAAGCAGCCTCGATTGCAGAATCGTGCATTCAGTATAAAAGATCCATTTCGAAATACTTCTGATTCTTCATGTTACCGTGAAATTAGGGAGAGACGTCTCAAAATCAAAGAAGCTTCATTATTCGGCAATTACTCGAGAACGAAGGCAACTGGAGCGATTCTGAAAGCAGCCTCGATTGAAAAATCATTCATTTAGTAGAAAATATGTGTTTCGGAATACTTCTGATTCTTCATGTTCCCGTGAAATTAGGGAGAGACGTCTCAAAATCGATAAAACGCGATTATTCGGCAATTACTCGAGAACGAAGGCAACTGGAGCGATTCTGAAAGCAGCCTCGATTGAAGAATCATTCATTTAGTGGAAAATATGTGTTTCGGAATACTTCTGATTCTTCATGTTCCCGTGAAATTAGGGAGAGGCGTCTCAAAATCAAAGAAGCGCCATTATTCGGCAATTACTCGAGAACGAAGGCAACTGGAGCGATTCTGAAAGCAGCCTCGATTGAAGAATCATTCATTCAGTAGAAAATATGTGTTTTGAAATACTTCTGAATCTTCAGGTTTCCGTGAAATCAGGGAGAGACGTCTCAAAATCAAAGAAACGCGATTATTCGGCAATTACTCGAGAACGAAGGCAGCTGGAGCGATTCTGAAAGCAGCCTCGATTGAAGAAACATTTGTTCAGTAGAAAACATTAGTTTTGAAATACTTCTGAATCTTCAGGTTTCCGTGAAATCAGGGAGAGACATCTCAAAATCCAAGAAACGCGATTATTCGGCAATTACTCGAGAACGAAGGCAGCTGGAGCAGTCTGGAATGCAAAATCATGCATTCAGTAAGAAACATGAGTTTCGAAATACTTCTGATTCTTCATGTTCCCGTGAAATTAGGGAGAGGCGTCTCAAAATCAAAGAAGCGCCATTATTCGGCAATTAGTCGAGAACGAAGGCAGCTGGAGCGATTCTGAAAGCAGCCTCGAATGAAAAATTATTCATTTAGTAGAAAACATGTGTTTCGGAATACTTCTGATTCTTCATGTTATCGTGAAATTAGGGAGAGACGTCTCAAAATCAAAAAAACGCGATTATTCGGCAATTACTCGAGAACGAAGGCAGCTGGAGCGATTCTGAAAGCAGCCTCGATTGGAGAATAATTCATTCAGTTTAAAACATCCATTTCGAAATACTTCTGATTCTTCAGGTTCCCGTGAAATCAGGGAGAGACGTCTCAAAATCAAAGAAACGCGATTATTCGGCAATTACTCGAGAACGAAGGCAGCTGGAGTGATTCTGAAAGCAGCCTCGATTGCAGAATCGTGCATTCAGTATAAAAGATCCATTTCGAAATACTTCTGATTCTTCATGTTACCGTGAAATTAGGGAGAGACGTCTCAAAATCAAAGAAGCTTCATTATTCGGCAATTACTCGAGAACGAAGGCAACTGGAGCGATTCTGAAAGCAGCCTCGATTGAAAAATCATTCATTTAGTAGAAAATATGTGTTTCGGAATACTTCTGATTCTTCATGTTCCCGTGAAATTAGGGAGAGACGTCTCAAAATCGATAAAACGCGATTATTCGGCAATTACTCGAGAACGAAGGCAACTGGAGCGATTCTGAAAGCAGCCTCGATTGAAGAATCATTCATTCAGTAGAAAATATGTGTTTCGGAATACTTCTGATTCTTCATGTTCCCGTGAAATTAGGGAGAGGCGTCTCAAAATCAAAGAAGCGCCATTATTCGGCAATTACTCGAGAACGAAGGCAACTGGAGCGATTCTGAAAGCAGCCTCGATTGAAGAATCATTCATTCAGTAGAAAATATGTGTTTTGAAATACTTCTGAATCTTCAGGTTTCCGTGAAATCAGGGAGAGACGTCTCAAAATCAAAGAAACGCGATTATTCGGCAATTACTCGAGAACGAAGGCAGCTGGAGCGATTCTGAAAGCAGCCTCGATTGAAGAAACATTTGTTCAGTAGAAAACATTAGTTTTGAAATACTTCTGAATCTTCAGGTTTCCGTGAAATCAGGGAGAGACATCTCAAAATCCAAGAAACGCGATTATTCGGCAATTACTCGAGAACGAAGGCAGCTGGAGCAGTCTGGAATGCAAAATCATGCATTCAGTAAGAAACATGAGTTTCGAAATACTTCTGATTCTTCATGTTCCCGTGAAATCAGGGAGAGACGTCTCAAAATCAAAGAATCGCGATTGTTCGGCAATTACTCGAGAAAGAAGGCAGCTGGAGCGATTCTGAAAGCAGTCTCGATTGAAGAATAATTCATTTAGTATAAAACATCCGTTTCGATTTACTTCTGATTCTTCAGGTTCCCGTGAAATCAGGCAGAGACGTCTCAAAATCAAAGAAACGCGATTATTCGGCAATTAGTCGAGAACGAAGGCAGCTGGAGCGATTCTGAAAGCAGCCTCGAATGAAAAATTATTCATTTAGTAGAAAACATGTGTGTCGGAATACTTCTGATTCTTCATGTTATCGTGAAATTAGGGAGAGACGTCTCAAAATCAAAAAAACGCGATTATTCGGCAATTACTCGAGAACGAAGGCAGCTGGAGCGATTCTGAAAGCAGCCTCGATTGGAGAATAATTCATTCAGTATAAAACATCCATTTCGAAATACTTCTGATTCTTCAGGTTCCCGTGAAATCAGGGAGAGACGTCTCAAAATCAAAGAAACGCGATTATTCGGCAATTACTCGAGAACGAAGGCAGCTGGAGCGATTCTGAAAGCAGCCTCGATTGCAGAATCATGCATTCAGTATAAAACATGATTTTCGAACTACTTCTGATCCTTCATGTTCCCGTGAAATTAGGGAGAGACGTCTCAAAATGGAAAAAACGCGATTATTCGGCAAGTGCTCGAGAACGAAGGCAGCTGGAGCGATTCTAAAGGCAGTCTCGATTGCAGAATTATGCATTCAGTAAGAAACATGGGTTTCAAAATACTTCTGATTCTTCAGGTTCCCGTGAAATCAGGGAGAGACGTCTCAAAATCGAAGAGACGCGATTATTCGGCAATTACTCGAGAACGAAGGCAGCTGGAGCGATTCTGAAATCAGCCTCGATTGCAGAATCATGCATTTAGTATAAATCATGAGTTTCGAACTACTTCTGATTCTTCATGTTCCCATGAAATTAGGGAGAGACGTCTCAAAATCGAAAAAACGCGATTATTCGGCAATTACTCGAGAACGAAGGCAGCTGGAGCGATTCTGAAATTGGTCCCTATTGCAGAATCATGCATTCAGTTAGAAACATGAGTTTCGAATCACTTCTGATTCTTCATGTTGAAATCGAAAAAACTCGATTCAGAATAGAATAGAAGGGAATAGAAATGTATTAACCAAGTCCAGGTAGTACATATGGCACGTCATAACTGCTAGTAACTCGAAAACGGAAAGAGCTAGGATTGCTCTGCTGATTGCAGAGTCACAAAGTTAGTACAGGACATGGGTTTCGAGATCTTTTCATTCATCAAGGTTCTGTGAAATGAGGAAGAGGCGTCAAAATCGAAAAAACTCGATTAATTGCCAGTAACTCGACAACGAAGATAGCTGGTGCTATTCTGATTGCACTCCTGATTGCGGAATTACACATTCAGTATAGAACCGGGATTTTGAGATACTTCTCATTCATCATGTTTTTGTGAAATGGAGGAATGGCTTGTCAAAATCGAAAAAACTCGATTTGTTGCCAGTAACGCGAGATCGAAGACAGCTGGAGCAATTCTGTGGCACTCGCGATTTTACATTCATGTTATAATAATAATAATATAAAATTAATACTTCCTCATAAACACTTACAGAGTGTACCCCAAGGCATAGCCTGTGCGGGTAGAGAGCGGCTATTATTATTTGTCTTGGCGCTCCGGGGCGACTAACCGATTTTGTGTGGCATATTCCTTTTTCAGCTGTAGGAAGGAGAACCCGGAAAACCTATAGCACCACCCCGGGTGGTCGGCGCGAACTCCAAGCAAGCATCAGACGTCGGGATCGTCATCTAGACAACTTACATTGCATATCGACTCCTATGAAATTGAGAAAATTTATCTCGTGTTCCAGGATTCGAACCTGGCCAAATGCAAGCGGAAGTTTAGAAGGCCGGCTCTAACCGCCTCGCTACCGAGCACCCATTATTATTATTAGTATAATACATAAATTTTGAGATATTTCTAAAAAATCGTGTTTCTATCACGGAAGGGAAAGGCACATTACATTCGTTATGACTTGATATTTTGGTAGTAATTTGGAAACGAAAGCAAATACAGCAATCCTGACAGCTGTTCATATTTTTTACTCACGGATTCATTTTGAAACGTAAGTTTTGAGATGGTGACCTATAATTACTTTCGAAAGGGTTACGATCTCAACAGAGAGAAGGTTGAATCTGGCTAAATCTGGGAAAGAAATTTATCTTTTTTGAAATCAAAATCAACGTGTGAGTAGTTATTCCAGGTGCACCATTGTTGAACAACCCAGTAAGATAAGTATATTTTATATATTCAACAATAAATATGAACCTGTAAAGGGTCACTGATATTTCGTAAAAAAACGTAATCGATAACATAATTGTTGAAAGAAAACTTATATGTTATTATCGAATTAACCTGCATGTCAAGGATATAACGATATGTGAGTCTATAACCAACTTATATAATTTTAATTATAATTTAATCTTTCAAGGGCGATGAAATTGCAATCAGTATCACTTTTCGCCGTATATCAGAATCATCGTTGGCGATGAGTGAGTATTTTTGATGATCTGAGGTAGAGGAAGATTTGATAAAAATCCAAGATCAATCGTTTCGAAACTTCCCACCCCTATTACTTCTTTTAGTAGGGAGAATTTGCCGTAGGCAAAAAATAAGTCAATTTTGATATCGAGGGGGAAGTTTAAAAGTGCCAGTGGTTTTTTAGGTTTAACCCCCTTACCCCTAGCTACCCCCACTTAATATTTTTAAATAACACCCCCTATCTTGTAACACATCATTTTGAAGATTTTAAAAATCCACACCCAACCCCGTCAAGAAAACTGAAATTGGACCCGTTCTCGTAAAAAGAGCAAAAAGAAAATTAATTATAAAAAAATAAAATAATAGCTATTGCAGTTAAATAAATGTACCTTACTTTATGAGGTGTTCAAAATGTTCACCATTGGTAGCTGAGCAAAAGTACGATCTATTCTCGAATTCCTGTCGGACTTTTGTAAATGTTTCGTTATTAATTTGTCTGCATGTGTCAGTAATCCTGTGTCTCAGACCCTGAATTTCTGCGGGGGAGTTTTGTATACCATTGTCTTCAAATCACCCCAGACAAAGAAATTCAATGGCGTTAAATCCGGAGATCTCGCTGGCCATTCCAGAGAGCCTCTTCTGCCAATCTATTTGTCAGGATACTGTTGATCGAGCCACTGTCGGACATGCAATGGTGCGCAGTCCTGTTGAAAATGTAAATGTTGTTCAACCAAGAGCGGGTTGTCTTCTTCATCAACTTGGCTTTCTAAGGACTGTGTTATGAGTGGATCGATTACATTTTCCAATAAGTTTAAAAATACAATTGACCAGTTAAATTTTCTTTAATAAAAATAGGGCCAATTATTCGTTTCCCAGAATTCCAGCCCAGGCGTTTATTTTACGAGAACGGATCAACCAATTTCAGTTTTTGAGTGAGGATTTTTAAGATTATTAAAATGATGTGTTACAAATGTGTGTGTGCCATTTAAAATTAAGTGGGGGTAGCTAGGGGTAGGGCGAGTAAACCTAAAATCCAACTGACACTGGTTTTAAACTTCCTCCTACATATCTAAATTTAAGTGTTTTTTCCCTACAGGAAATTTTCCCTGTTAAAAGAAATAATAGGGGTGGGAAGTTTTGAAATGAAGGCACTGTTTAATTCAACAAACTTATGCACTGACTTCAGTGTGGTGGATTGAGGAAAGACGCTATAATTTTCACATGTAATACCACTAGAAATGAAAATAATTCCGATGATAATTTAACCTTGTGTGGTATTCTGTGGGAAAATTCCACATTGTGTTTAAGAACTAAATCATTTTATAATTTATTTTTTGTACAACTGTCAAAAAAACTTGACGTTTCTGCATCTCTATTGATACGTAAATGTATTCTTTTTTCGCCGTGAAGAAAGGCTTTTTTTCACCGTGAAAAAAGGACGTTTTTTCACTGCCAAAATAATTCACAAAATGAGTATGAAATATTACTTTTTGAAGAATTTATTTTTAAAAGAGTTAATTATTACTCGATTATTCATCATAAAACAATTTCGTTTATTGGAATAATAATTGATAGTAAAGTTTGAACAATTGCCTCCAACATAAATTGTTAGGTATTTTTCGAAGAGTTTATTCCCCAATTTCATCAGATATTTTAATTTGTTTGGAAGAAGATGGACAAACAAAATTTTGTTAGAAATCTCAATTTTGTTATTGAAACTATCTTAAAGCCTATACCAATCTCATTTCCCTTTCCATTCGACGTTTTTGTTTCCGTAGAAAACCCTAATGATGAAACTATTACTCAGTTAACTGCTTATCTCATTTCAAACAGTTTCTATAAAACTCAGTAGGGCCAGTCATTCCTTAATTTTACCAACAAGTTCAAAATATGCCGAAAACCTTTTTACCGTTCCTCTATCGAATCGATTCAGGCCAAATCTCGGTAAATCATGCTTCGACCAGCTAAAAATAATGAAAATAACTTCTTATCAAACTTATTTTGATCATCCGAGAAACATTGTGTTTATCATACCCCCAGCACTCACTGATAACGATTTTGCAGGAGTCAGTCGATGTGTTCGAAGTCGACGAGTATTACATCATTTTTCACAAGATTTTTTTGATGTTTTTATTATTGCTATTTTGTTAGATATCAGAAGATGATGAAAAACTGGAATGATTTAATAATTGGCCAGGCCTGAGTTTCAAGAGGGGGAGAGGCCCCAGAATCTGAATTTCACCCACTGAAAATAGCTACACTTTCAGCGGAAAACGATGGAAAGTCCCACACTCAAACAACACTTTCTGATGATACAAACAGCATAAACTCTGAAAACCAAACAATTGAATACAAAAGACGGAGTAGGAGAGGAAGTCGGAGAAAACATTGATTCTCATCCCTTCCTCCCTTTGTGATATTGAGCCTGTGGTATTTGAATTTGTCTATTTAATGCACGTTTACTTATTTAACTTTTATAAATGGAAAGCATATTGCAATGGAACTGCAATTGTTGTAAATCACATTATGGTGAACTCCAAATTATCACGGCTAAATATGAACCATTTCACAGAGGTGAGCCACCGAATATCCGAGCGAAGGAAGGTAGTAATATTTACTAAAAATAACATTCCTTCACGATCACTTAATTCATTTGACGACAGAGCTGCAAGTGATAGCAATTCGAATATCATCACCTATCGCTATCACCATATGTAATATATATTTACCCTCCTTCGACTGTTAAAAGAGAGATCTTGAAAACATCATCGACCTCTTACCCCCTCCATATATGATTGAAGAAGATTTCAATGCACACAGCTTACTATGGGAAAATGATTGAAGACCTGTTGGACACAGGAAAAAGAACCCATTTTTGCACTGCTAGGTACTGGAAGTTTTTCTGCGATAGATCTATCATTCTGTTCCCCAGATATGGCACATCAGCTAAATTGGGACAACTCAACAGATTTGCATGGAAGTGATCACTTCGAAATATTCACGAAATATTCTCCAAACTTCTCTGATCAGAGGTGACATCCATGCAACGCTTGATACTATTGGAATGACAACCAAGATGACAGTTCATATATATATATATATATATATATATATATATATATATATATATATATATATATATATATATATATATATATATATATATATATCAGGCTGTTTTGGAGCTGGAGGATCTATGGACTAACGTTGTGGAAGTGAAAGTTGATAGTGATGGAAAAGTCATATCTCAAGTGGAAGGAGCGAAAGACAGAAAAGCGCGTGCGAAGATTAAATTAGCGATTGATCCTTTCCTTTATTCCCATCTCAAGGGCAAATACACCGCTTATGACTTGTGGAAATGTGTTGAGGATCTATTTGCAGGCAAGGGCTTGAATCGCAAAGTTAGCCTTTTGAGAAGATTGTGTAACATCAAACTCACCGTCTGTGAATTCATGGCCGAGTATGTGCGTCTCATTATTTCAACGGCACATCAATTACGTGATGCAGGCTTCGCTTTCGACGAGGAAATGGTAGGAGCTTTCATGCTTGTTGGTCTCACAGAAGAGTTCAAACCCATGATCATGGCGTTGGAAAATTCGGGGTTACAAATTTCAAGTCTCACTATCAAGACAAACTTACTTCAGGAGAACATACCAACCATTAATGAGAATGGAGCTCTTTATACTAATCGTAAGAAGAATCGCAAGCCTCCACAATCACCACCAATATGCCATCAATGTCATAATCCTGGTCATTTGAAACGAGATTGTCGTTTACTTCAACCACCTCAACTTTCAAACTTGAATTTTGAGGAAGACTCAGACACAGAAGATGCTTGGTGTACCGTTCTTTCAGCAATCTCAAAAATTACTGCGGGAGATTGGTATTTTGATTCCGGTGCGACTTCTCACATGACCCCTGATTCGAATCTTTTGATTGACGCTCGACCTACAAATGGAAAAGTCAATGCTGCCAATGATAAATCAATGCCAATTTCGGCTATTGGCAAAGTTTACATTTATCCATCGACTACAGGACAAAGAGTGACACTTCATGATTTCTTATATGTTCCAGAAATCTCAACGAATCTCTTGTCAATTAGCAAAATTTCAAAAATGGGATACAATGTAAAGTTTGACAAATGTGCTTGTTATGTCTACAGTCAAAAGGGAATATTGATTGCTACAGGAGTTCTCGAAGATAATCTGTATCGCCTGCTCCAAGTAGAAACAAACCAAGCGAATTTTTCTACTAACGCACCGACTGAAATTTGGCATCGTCGAATGGGACATTCGAATTATGGAGCTTTACATAAAGTAACGAATATTGCAACTGGAATGCAAATCTCTACTTCATCACATGTCGATTGCGAAACATGTCCTCGAGGTAAAGCTACAAGAAAACCATTCCCAAAGGAAGGAACAAGAGCTACAAAATTATTGGAGCTTGTTCATTCCGATATTTGTGGACCGTTACAGGTTTCATCACTAGGTGGTGCATGATATTTATTATCATTTATCGATGATTTCTCACGCAAGATATTTATTTATCTGCTGAAGACAAAATCTGCCGCGGAAGTGAAGAATGCTTTTGATACTTTTCGAGCTTACGCTGAGACTCAGACGGGCAATAAGATCAAGAAACTACGAACAGACAATGGTTTAGAATATATGAATTTGCGAAATGCAGAGAGTTCTTCGTCATGCTGGAATCGAGCATCAAACCACTTGCACTTATACTCCCGAACAGAATGGAATGGCCGAAAGACTCAATTGTTCAATTATGGAAAAAGATAAATGCATGTTCGAAGACGCAAAACTACCGAAGTCATTTTGGGGCGAAGCTGTTCAATACGCAGCATATCTTCCTAACCGATCTCCAAGCAAGAACACTGTTGGTGTAACTCCAGAAGAAATTTGGACCGGTAAGGTTCCAGATTTGAGACATTCGCATTTTTGGAACACTCGCTGAAACACAAATTCCTAAAGAGAAGCGTAAAAAACTAGATCCCCACTCGAAGCCGTGCATCTTTGTTGGAATCAACTCTACAATGAAGGGATAGAGACTATTTGATAAAAAAACTGGTAAAGTCATTACAAATCGGAATGTGATTTTCATGAATGAAGGTAAAACAAAATTGCAATCACTACCAATGAGATCAACAGACGTTGTTAATTTTCCATTCGAAGAATACAAAGAATCAGAATCTGATGTGATCTCTTCGCAAACAGAACCGTACGTTGAGACAATAGAACCAAAGCGTAGTGTTCGTGAGCGATTTCCATCGAAAATGTTACGAGATTTCATTGTAGATACTACTGAATATCCTTTTCATCCCGTTTCAAATGAGAACCTCGGAATTGGAACAGATGAGACAGCACAACAAGTTGTTGAAGCAAACGTGATTCCTTTGCAATCGGAATTCCAACAGATGTTTGAGTCCAACACTGAAAAGTGTATCCCCAATAAAAATCACAGTGAAGTACAATATGATGTACCATGTAGTGTACCAACATTGCATTCGAATGTACAAGAGAAACCTTCAACGAAACATCCAAAAGAGCCTGAAACACTCAAGGAAGCACTTGAATCCCCCCAGGCACATTTTTGGAAAATCGCCATGCACGAAGAATTTGAAGCGTTGCAGGCAAATCAAACATGGGACATTTGTGATCTCCCTTTGAATCGAAAGGCAATCAAATGAAAATGGGTGTACAAGACCAAACTTGATGTAGTCGGTAAAGTTGACAGATATAAAGCAAGATTGGTGATAAAAGGATGTTCGCAACGGAGAGGAATTGATATGCAGTAACTACTCCAATCAATATTGCTGCAAATCTTTCAAAGCAAGACTGTCCGGTTACTGAAGAAGAAAAATCAAGAATGCGACATATTCCATACCAGGAACTTGTGGGATGCATGATGTATTTAGCGAATTGCACAAGACCAGATATTTGTTATGGGGTCAATCTTCTTGGTCGCTACAGTTCTAATCCAGGATGGAATCACTGGATTGCCGCCAAGCATATGCTACGTTACTTGAAAGGGACGGCCCCAATGAAGTTAACTTTTCATAGGGTTGAAAATATTTTCATCAACGGATTCTCCGATGCTGATCACGCTACAAATCATGATGATCGGAAATCAGTTACTGGTTATGTTTTCGTAGCTTCAAAGAAGCAACCAACCGTCTCCATTTCTTCGTGTGGAGCATAGTATATATCGTTATCATCGGCCATGCAAGAGGCTATCTGGTGGCAAGGTTTTTCTTATGAATTAGGAATTGGATCTCATTTGATGATGTACTGTGATAACCAAAGTGCAATTTCTATCGCAAATAATTGTGTTGTGCATTCAATCCAAAAACCAAACACATCGATATTCGCTACCATTTCGTTAAAGACATACTGGCACTAGGAGAAATACAATTGGGTTACGTTAAAACCGAGAATCAGACAGAAGATATTTTTACAAAGGCTTTGGGAAAACTCAAAGTTGAAAAATTCCGAGCCCAGCTAGGGCTGCAGTATCATGGTTGAGGAGGAGTATTGGAATGACAATCAAGATGACAGTTCATCATATATATATATATATATATATATATATATATATATATATATATATATATATATATATATATATATATAGATAATTGTGACATTCTGATTGTATTTAATGTCACGTTGAAATAAACCTTCTCTTCTGGTTCAGACTAGTTTATCACATTGAGGAAAATATATGAAATGCGGCAAATGAAGCTATACCTATCATCAGGAAATCCACCTAAAACTTGAGTATCTTGGTGGAATGACAGAGTAAAAAAGGTATCAGAGAGAAATGGAGGCATTTGAGGTTGTTTCAACGTAATCCTACCCAAGAACACCTCATAACTTTCAAACGGCATAGAGCTAGCTCATTCCGGACGTATGATTCTTGAAGCAAAGAAGCAATCCTGGCAACAATATGATAAAAAGTGTCTTTACAAAAAGACACTGAAGACCCGAAATGCGTTGCAAATGTGTTCGGTATCCACTTCTCAAGAATCAGTAGTGCTTGAAAGAAATTATAATATGAATTTCAATCAGCAACGGAATATGATTGAAGCAAATGCCCTCGACTTTTCTACTGAGGAAAACCTCAACTATAACACTCCTTTTCCAATAAAAGAACTAAATGCTTTATTGACTGAACTTCTTGAGACTGCACCAGGTTGTGATAACATCCCGTACGCTATAGCCATTATTGTAGGAAAAGAAATAACCATGATAACCCTATTCTCACTATTCACGGAATGCCCATACAGGTGTCGGATAGTGTTTAATCAAAAAAATTATACTGAGATGCTACGATTCAAGATCAATATACAATGAGGAGTTGGGTGTTCCCCAAGGATCAGTTTTTGGACCCCTTCTTTTTGTACTGTACGTTAATAATCTATCCCAATATGTGCTGACGATACGATGGTCATATTTCAAGGGGGACATGTAAAAGAGCTAATACCCTCGAAACTAATTCTCAATGTGGACAAATCAATGACTATCAACTTTCGTCTTAGGAGGTACTTAACCATCAACCCAAGCAATTATAACCCTAGCGAAGGAGTGAAGTTCTTAGGTCTTCATTAAGATAAAAGACTAATTTGGGACTCCCGAATAGAACTTATTTACTCGAGACTAAACAAATCCTATTTCATCACCAAACAAACGAAAAATTGTTTGAATACCGCAGGATTTCTAAACGTCTCTTATAGACCAACGGAGCAACACCAAGAATGAAAATTAATACCCGACCGTTGAGACGTCGAATATCTATTCTTCATGTCGAGTTGAACAACAAGCTGTTTGCGAAAATTCATGGTAACCGGGTAAACTTTTCGGATTGTCCCACAACTAGAATGCCTAAAAACTTTGCCTGTAAATTGTACCGCTAAACCTGAGAACCTAAGAACTTTACCCTTTACCCTTTCGGTAGGGCTAAAGAACGGGTTAGTCCATTGTTGGATTAATGGTTATGTTATTGACAAAATTGTCATGTCTTTTCAAAAATGGAAATTGATGGTCAATGTTTTTTTCTCATATTGAGAATTTGCCGATATCGGTGGCACCAGCCTTTCTACATTGTCTCTTGAAATTACCCATCGTATCGTATAAGCATATATGATTACATAGACAGTTGTAGAAAACCGTTCCTTGAGTATATGCCTTCAATCTTACACCGTTGCATCCCACCATCATTTTTAGATTTGCTATAGATGGTTCCACCCAGTCAACAATGTTAATAGGAAGATGATAGTTCGATTATCATATTTCAGAAGATACGGTATGGACCACTGTATATAGATCCAGTAGAAAAGACATCACAAACGTATTGTTGTCAAGTTGTTGATTATCATAACGGAGCAAATGACAAGACGCACTTTCGAAAGATGTTTATCCTGGACAAATCATCAGATTCAAATATTAAGATTAGTCGATTTTGGACATTCGTAAGATTCGTAAGAATCATATATAGTATAAAAAGATGGTGTCCAACAACTGATCCTGGAGAAACACCCAATTCTTCCAATTCTTCTCGAGATTAAAGTCGGGATCCCGAGAATAAAGTCGGGATCCCGAGATTAAAGTCAGGATTATAAAGAAAGAAAAACTGTGGCCCTTCAGCGACTTCGTAATATTGTTCAACTGTATTTATTTTGTTATTGTATTGTATACAACTTTTTCAATAGCATCTTTGATGATCCTACTGAATACATTTATTTTCATATATATTTATTTTTTATCGCACGCTGGTGATCGGTAGATAGCAATAAAATATTTCTGAAGAGGTTTCAATGAAGTATTGCCTCTTTTTAACTCGTTACGGCACAACTATGATTGGTTTAGTCCATTCATATCTCATTCACCATTATTCCTCCAGCATCCGAAACCAAATAAAACTTTGATCGACCTATTAATTTCTATTTGCGAACCGCATAGTTCAAAGCAATCCGCCCGTAGTGTAAACGGAAACGCGTTCGTTCACCAATAAAAAATGTTAAAAATACGGAAGTAGGTCGGTGCAGCGTTTGGCATAGTGAGCTGTTGTGGTCCAGCTGACTTTAGTTTTGGTCTAAATTTAGAGACGCGCATCGCTATTTGCGGCTGGTGGGCCTGGCTCTCTGGAACGATTCACGAAAACTGCCGAAATGTGAAGGATTCTGGATGCACTGCAGCTGTTGGAAATCATCCGATCCGTGTCGACAGGAGCGGCGTCAGACTATTTGGTGCCCTTGCTATAGAGTATATGCTTGAGCCAGCCGACCAGAGCATACCTCGCGTAGAAATTATCGAGGAATCCGAAGAAAAAGTTTTTATATTTATTTACGTTTTAATACTCAACTGAGAGAGCCGTAGCATTGTTTCTGGTCTCCCGTGCTGAAGAGTTAGTGGGCGCTCACACTCATAAAAAATATGCTTTGATCCAAGAAAATGGTTCGTTTTTATATATTTTGGGATAAATATTGTCTCATTACAAGAAATACATATTGTTAGAATGAGGTAATGATATTCTTGAACTGAGTAGAGTAAAGTGTCTTAATTCAAGTATACTGAATATTCCATTGTAAAAAATTGGAATATTAGATACAATTATATGATACTCTCAGAAGACACTAAGCTTGAATAAAAACTTTGCTGTTGGAAATTTGAAATCAGCATTTTCTCATTTCTACATTATGATAATGTAGGGTTGAGAAATTGACTTTCTTGATGTCAACCAAGAGAATAGTTGTTTGAATGAAAACTATTCTTTCTGTTGTGAAATCAATATTTTTTTATTTCATCGGGAGAAAGGATATACTCAAAATATCTTTGGAAATACCTTCTGCCGGAAAGTTTTGGAAAAGATATGTCAATTTTGTTTCTTGGGAAAAAACCATCAGATTTACAGGATATGACTACAACTTCCCTTTTCGTAGCATAAAAGGTCCATTTTGAGAACAAACTCATCTGGTTTAAAAGAATTCTCCATTAAGTATTCCAGAAATCTTTGAGGTTATTCCGTTTCAAATGGTTCACTCACAAAGTAACTTTTTACTTTCGGTAGGTGCACTTGTGATAACCAAAAATTCATGTTTTCTAATTTGATAGAGTCTTTTTTGATAATTATTAATTCACAGCCTTAGAAATAATTACGAAGGCAACCAGGTTTATCATTATGTGTTAGTTCACTAAGAAAAAAATTCTCCATTTCAAAAATATATTTAAAATTCACAAACCTTTACATAGAATGAAAAATAAACTCAAACAATCCTTAATAAATTCAAACAAAGTTACTGTGGCTTTATTGTGGATTCTGAAGTAACACGTGAAGAGATTTACTTGATTCAAGATTATTCTAAAATTTTTTTATCAAAAATCTTTCTTGATCAACGATATCAATTATTATGCTTGATCCAAGTATTAATATTTTATAGTGAGTTTATCACCTCAATAATATTTTCTTGAACGAAGAAAATGAGCGGAATGAAAAATAATGTTTATCCAAGAAATACAGTCTCCTCTTTCCGAAAATATTTCTTTGAAATGAAAGAATATTTGTTCCCTTCTAGTATTCAGAAGTAAAAAAATATTTTTTCTTGAATCAAGAAATCCTTTTTATGTGTGCATATCTGGATCAGGTGAGCAAAGCACTCCAAAGCAATCCAGCCAGCCTGCCAAGGGACGGGAAAAAATGCACTGGAGACGAAAGCTTCACCAGCGCGTACGAACGCAAAGCCGGAAAGCCCCCGCCAGGAAAAAAGCCGAAAACAGCAGATGAGGTCGACTATCAGGGGGGGAGAAAAGTCCCCAGGAAATAAAAATTCAGGCGGAAAACGCCACCAAAACCCAGATCCACCCTCTAGGAATATTTAGAGGGAAATGAGCGAGTCGGAGTCATCCAGTGTCCCTGATAGCGTCGCAGAAGTCAGCCCGCTAGACAGAGCGAGGGCGGAAATTGGGAGATAACTGAAAGAATAATGGAACACACTTTCCGACTCCCTTACTGCGGAGGCGCTGATCCACCAGAAATACAATCCAGACAGGTTCGTCCATGTGAAGCCAACGAGGAAGAGGGGAAAACCGTCTCCAAAGACACCCCAGTACCAAGCAGGTAACCGGAGCAGCTGGACAGGATGGAGGTTGATCTTTCCGATAGCCCAAAGGAAGGGTTAGCCTAGTGGGGTGCCGACAACCGCTAAAAACAACTCCTCGACAGGGACTTCATGCCAAGAGACAGAAGGAGAGAGAGAGAAGATGAAGTGGCTGCTGCAACATTAACAGCAGCAGCAACAAAAACAACTGCGTGTTCTGGACAGATAAAAGTTGGTTACCCCAGCGATCTTATGGATGAAAATCCCGACGAGCCCTCCCTGTAATGGGATTCAGCGAGGAAAAGGAAAAGAAAGACAACTTCACCCAAATCAGGTATCGAGTCAAAGCCCTGGATGACAGGGCAAAGGCTAAAGTTAATGAGAAAGTGACCTTTTCCTCTCAAAACATTAAGACCCCTAAGGAATTGCGTGGCATCCTCAACCACCAAGAAAATTCAGGTAAGGGTTACGTCTTTCCAAGCTCCCACAAGTATCTGACTTCTGAGGGTTGCTCATAAGAGTGCAACCGGTTGACGGATATAACAACAATTGAAAAAATTTCCCTGGGTGGAAATCAGGGAAAGGAAGCACCATGAAGTGACAGCCCATCACAGGGAAAGTATATGGAAGAAGCCAGAGAAGCCAGGGAGCGACTCGAAGGCACCTTAAGGCTGCTGAATGCTTCAAAGTCATCGACAAACGCGGAGTATGATGAGGAAAGATTCCAACAGCCGAAGAAGGCAAAAAAGGTTAAATGGACCCCCCTCAGCATAGCAAAGCAGCCCATTCAGACACAGAATGCCTTTGAGGTGCTCTCGGGCGAGGAAGATCAACCCCGGCCAAGGAGGGGAAAAAGAAGGCGTCAATCCTGGCGGAGGATCAGGAGGAAAGCCAAAAGTACTCTTCAATTATCATAGAGGGCACGTTCAAGCTTGACGAAGAGTGTATAAATTCACTAAAAAGTTCTTGCTGTTATACGCCAACATAGTCGAGGGAAACATAGCGTTCAAGAACACGTTGAAGACCGCTGAGATAGAACTCCACACCTGCACCACCCCAGGGGAGAAGCGTCATGCCTTCATACTGAAAGGGTTAGATCACTGCCCATCCCATGAAGACATAGAGCAGGATCTTACGAAACAAGGGCTGAAGACTTATGGAGTCCTCGGCATCACGAACACCGAGAGGAAGCTCTATCTGACAGACCGGAAGGTCACTGAAAGCTTCCTCAACAAGAACATCCGGGCCGTGACAGTAGTCATCATACGCTGGGAAGTGAAAAGGAATAATCAAGAAGCCACCCAGTGCTACATATGCCAAGCCTGGTGGCATGCCTAATCCAACTGCAACAGGGAAGTATTTTGCATGAAATGTGCAGGAGCGCACTGGTCGAGGGCATGCCCTAAGCCGAGGACTACCCCAGCCCTTTGTTGAAATTGTGGGGGAGCATACATCCTGCAAGGTCTACAAGCGGCATGTCAACGCACTAGAACAGCGAAAGTAAAAGCCACAACCCAGTCAGAAGTTCGACGAGGCCCCACCAGTGAAGAACAATGTCTGGTAACAAAGACGAAGAGATCGTGAACAGCAAGAAGGGTTTGCCGCAGAATCTGAAAACCTACAAACGCGAGCCAGCCTAGCACTGTAGATGATGTGAGCGGGTTCATGGTGAAGCACAGAGCTAAGCAGGAGCTCGTCAACACCGAAGGCACTTCCAACCAACCAATTTTTGAACTGCTTTTCGGAACTGAAGTTGGTAGTTTTATAGATAATGTGAATTATTTACTAAATATACATTTCTGCCAACTTTAGTATGATGGGGCATTCAAGTTTACCGACATCGTAGTAACCAATTATAGAGCACACGTCTTCTAGCAACAAGAACAAAAATAATCAGAACTTTTGTCTCTTTTCATCCGAATCTACGGACCCAGCAGAAGTAGATATTAATGGGATCCTAGAAAATGTGAAAACTTATAATATCAGCAATCAAAGCAACGTAAAAGTAGAAAACGAAAGACCTATTAGAAAGGGAACAGACTGAATTATTCAAAACATTGATTGAATTATTAAAACTGAAAGGATTATAGAAATGGTAACCATAAAAAATGGAAAGAGAGCATACCATGGAAGAGGAAGACACATACGCAACAGAAAAAGAGGAAGGTTCACAAAATTGGAAGGAGCATAGGAGAAAAAAAATTCGGTCAAACAAGATTCTGATTAACATTGAGAGAGACACAAATTTTGTTTTCCTACTGATATTTATGCTAATACACCAACTAGATGAAAGTTTCTGTTGATTACGTCTCTGACGTTATGTTTTGTTTTTCAACGATTTTAATTGCGCGAGTTCAAAATTCATGTGGATCCAAACCTCCAAAAAATTGGTGAATAGCTATGGCAACAGAAAATCAAAATATTTGTTTCTTTATGATGAAAATGTGTATAAACAATGATGCAGTGTTTTTAGGAGAATGCGTGCAGCCTGTAAACATTCAGTAGGATATAATTTAAACTAATATAACTTTATCAGTGGTCACCCAAATTCTATGTTAATTTACTGAATATATAAAAGATTCCCAAGAAATTTCCTGAATAGCCCACTCAGTGCTATCTTTGATCAAAAATATTCGTAGATTTGGTGTTTGGGGATCTCCAAAAATACCATATTCGAATTATGCTTGAAACTCTATACTTGAGGGGGGAACAAAATTCTTAATGCTTCTTTATACTACTAGTATTAACTTTCGATATTATATGCTTGATTTTTCCGTATTTCAGTGTACTTTTCCAGACGTTCATACAATCTATAATTCAAATAAACGAACAGAATAATGAATCTATTGAAACAAATAACAATATACTTTTTTATTATTGGTGCACTCTGATCGTTATAGGAAAACCTAACCAAAAGAACCATAACCATGAATTAAATTTCATCAAAGTACGCTCATGGAATTTGAAAACATAGAAAACAATGATATAATATATAACAACATAACAGATTGATGAGTTCTAATAGTGTATTTTCATAAATCTGAATTGCACAAATGAAATATGTGCTTGCTAGTTCTAGTTAATTGCATTTTAGTAATAGCTGAATAGAATCGAGTTGAAAAAAGATATGAAGTTCTTTTTACAAAAGCCATAGTCTAATTTGCTTCTTCTTTTGACAACAGCTCATCTTTTCTTGCTCGGAAAACTGTTCTTTTGGTCCCCATTTAGAAAAATTCTGGAAGTAGTGATTCAATTAATAATTATCGTGGCATTAGCAAATTATCTATTCAGCAAATAGTTTGAATACATCATCTATGACAGACAGTTCTTCCCATTGCCTCAAGAGTTCAAATCCTGAATATCAACATGGATTGTTCTACAATTATTTTGAAATAGAAACGAACTTGATGATATATTCAGAATATACAAATGTCGTTCAACCTCTTAGGAGGGGTAGATGATACCTTTAGGAACTTGATCAGGAAGAGGGATAAAGTGGCACATTATCTTAAAGGGCTCTCAATTCTCTTTCCAATGGTACCCTGGTTTATTATTTTCTGATGAGCAGTTTCCAAAAAATAATGTTCTGAACCTTCAGAAGTGATCAGAACTTGTCTGTAATGAGATGCATTATTGTATTGACTCTCCTCGCAATAGAAATGGTTGGAAGATTAGGTGGTGATTAGGTAGATTAGGTATTCTACACGTGTGATTTTTTATTTGTTGGTTAGTTTCTTTCACAAAAAAAAAATTGATTTGTGTGAAAGAAATTTCAAACATGGAATCTACTTTTGCCTATTAGCATTTAATAAACGCAACTTAACTACCACCTACATTTCACTATTAGATTACTTTGAGCTAATGCCGAATTTTACCTCTGGTAGGATTACAAATATGAATTGAAAGATACTTTAAAATTCTCAGATTAATGCAATCGCAAGAAATTCAAACTCAATGTTAAGAAATGTTCTTATACAGTGAGTCAATTCGAAAACTTCCCACCCTCGAAATCATCCTTCCAGTAAACAATATGAGGAATCTAAAAAACAAGTCAATTTTATTTTCAAGGGGGACACTTTCAAGGAATATTTGTAGACCTCGTGGTTCAACCCCCTAGGAGGGGTAGATGTTACCCTCACAATTTTAAATCGGTTACTTGACCCCCTTTCAAGTGGCACATCATTTTGATTGGCGTTCAATTCTTTTTCCAATGGTACCCTGAGATTACTTTTGATGAGCATTTTTTGAAAAATGGCGTTCTAACAGAATTAATTATTAGAACATTCCGTATACTGAGATGCATGGTTTGACCAGAACTGGTTAGAATATTAGATGGTACCATTCCAACCCTTTATTAGGGGTAACATTAGCCATTAGCTCCAAAAAATTCTCATCAAAAAGTAGTCTAATAGTAAAACGTAGATGGTAGTGAAGTTGTGCTTATTAAATGCTGAATTTTTTATTCTCAACGCAGAAATTTCACAGATAGCCTTATATTTTTGGTACTTCTGCGTTAGGAAGTTTCTTTTTTCAGCTAAAAAATTATATTGTGAATACAGTTTTACCTGTTGGGCTGTTTAGTGATTACTTTAATAAGTGTATAAAAGTGTTAAAATGGTTCACATTCTTCAAGAAAGAATTGAAATAATTGTAATTTTTGGAGAAGTTGGAAAGTGTGCACGAAGGGCGGCATGTTATTTTAACGTGAGATGTCCAAATTGTAATGTAAGTCATCGTTATGTGCTTGATTTGGTGAACAAGATTCTCCAAACTAGTTCAGTGACAAATAAAAAAAAATTATCCCAGAGTACTAAATAATGAAGCTCAAATTGAAGTTTTGGGAACATTTGCTGCAGAGCGCACGAGCTCTTTACGATCAGTATCAGAACGGGAATATCACGCGAGACTGTGAGAAAAGCATTAGAAATGCATCAATTTCATCCATATGAAATGCAGATTCTTCAAGAGCTCCTCGAGGATGATTAATTATAATAGAAGAATAGAGTTTTGTAAAACCATGTCTCATCGAAACAATACCTTCCCTAATTTTCTTACAGCAGCATGTCATTCAATTCCTAGTGAAGTTTTCCGTAATTTTAGAGGGGTGGGGAGGGGAAAAAATCGACTTTATTACTGTTTAGAGTAAAATGGACGACCTTTCGAACAGCTTATAAGATAAGCGTAAGTATATATGTTTGCAATGTCTTTCTCCTATATTGAATTTTATTTTGCAAAAAAAATTAACCAACAAATAAAACACCCACGCGTAATAAATTCATATCTATCATTCAAGCGTTGAAAGGGTGCCACCTACTCTCCTAACCATTTTTATTGAAAGGATTCAATACAATAATGCATCTCAGAACAGGCAAATTCTACTTACATGTGTAAGTTTAGAACGCTATTTTTTGAATACTGCTCATCAAAAAATAAAGAGTCAGGGTATCATTGGAAAAAGAATTGAACGCCAATCAAAATGTTGTGGCACTTGACCCCTCCTAGGAGGTTGAACCACGAGAGCTACAAATATTCCTTGAGAGTGTCGCTCTTGAAAATAAAATAGTTCTGTTTTTTCGATTCCCCATATTATTTACTGTAAGGAAGATATTAAGGGTGGGAAGTTTTCAAATTGACACCCTGTATATTATTCAGCAGAAACAGTTTGCCTATTGAGTTCTAATATTCCCTCAGAGTTATTGGTACAGTCATTCGGTGCTCAAAAAGGGAGTTACCTGAAAAGTTTTCCGGGGAAATAGGTGATAATACAGATTTCGTGCTTTTTTCGAATTTTTACTTTGCCACCTTGTATCTTTTCCGCTAGCGTCTCCATATTGGAACAATATTTAATTTCTGACTCATTTCAAGGTGAAAATGATTAAGTAATAGATGAAACTAGACAAAATCTTTTATAATTTGTAAAATAAATAGTTTAAGGTGGGTGTGGTCTTTAAGTCGACTCTTTAGAGAGGCAGAGAGTACCTGTATCTATTCTCTCTCACCCCTAGTCCTCAGGGGACCGAAATAAGAATATACTGAATTAAGTTGAGATCGCAAAATAGCGAAATATTTCTAGTTTCAAAACACCCGTATTAATTCAGTAGAAGAAGAAATGTGAAAAGGAGATGTAACTATAGCTAACGAATTATATTTTTTGTTATTGATCAACAAACTTGATCAAACTGTTGAGGGTGATAAATATCTATAATTATTATAACGTATCAGCTATAATAACATTTCTTTTTTATAGTCTTTCCTCAGAGCCCAAATCAGTTTTCCCCTTTCGGAAACCTAATTTTATTCAGTATATTTGTGGCAAGATGCATATAAATCCTGGTGTGATCACTTATACCTGGGAAATTGTAATCCAAAACTGTTAACTAAGCTGGATTTTTAGTTTGACAAACTGTAAACGTATTCGCACTGCAAAAAGATCAACTACAGAATTTATGTACTCTTGTTTATAATTTATAAACAATTATTTACAGACTTAACAAGTTTGGTTGAAACAAAAGCGAATCAGTGAACACACCAGGGTTTCTTCTTGATTTATGGAGATGATTTGAGGATTGTATAAAGAGTAATAAGATAGTAAGACAATCATATGGGAAACCGATTGAATCCGATGGGAGACGACATGTAGATGGCGTTAGTACTCTGCTCTCCCAGTCAGTTCGTGAGGATATAATGATGAAATTGCTAAGAACTATTTTGCATCAAGTAGAAACTTTCTATAGTTTTTTATAGTTCCTCTTAGTTTTCAACCGAAAACGCTAGATGGCACTAGTGTTCTGCTCCAATGCCAATTCCAGAGGCATTAACTATCTTTGACTCTTTGAAAAATGACTTGAGCCTTATTCCTACATACCTGCTTAATGTCTACTTTGTGAAACTTTTATGTTATACGAATATACTCCTATTGGCGAATGGTAGCCGTCATTACCTAGTCAGATATAGATATTCCTAATTATTTAACACAAAATGCTTTCAATTTTCCAACTCTCACTTAACAAGTCCATTGTATTATTCTTTCAGGGCCTATTCACGTGAAATTTATGCACATAACTTTCGTTTTTTTGGCACGCATTCAACTTTCCCCAGAACGAATAGTCAAATATATCGTTTGTTCTTCCTCATTGTTATCTTTGAGGACGATCACGATCCATTAATGTCATTGGCGTAGGTATCAGGGAGCAAGTATTTTCCAACAGTTTATAAAAATAATAACAATAATAAATTATTATTTAATCATTTCAGTTCACAATATGATATAGGATACGTCAGTAAAATCATCAGATGAAATCAATCCATGATGAAAATAAATGTGTATACAAATTATCCACTGTTAAATCACTATAAAATTGGTGTATTGGACACTTGAGAGATAAAAAGATCAGTTGAGTCAGAATCAAGATTGGCCACACCTACTAAGATATTCCTCAACATTATGAAAACAACTCTTGAGTAAAAAATCTTTACTCTTTTTTTCACTGGGTTGTCTCTCATTTTGTCAACTATTGGAGTTAAGTCATTCGAGTTTTTCAAATAATCCCGACGTATTTTTTATTATATAAACGAAAACATGTCCAGTTTCAATAATGATCAATTGCTGAATGCCCCTAATTGAATCTTGGGTAGTTGTCATAATTTTTTCCATAAATTCGATATGAATATCCAAGTGATGTTGAATCCTCTCTTTCATTTATAAATGTTCATATACTGCCCATCAAAAGTCCGTCCCCCCTCTACTAATTTTTGAACCATCTATTAAACCGCAACTAAATTTGAAGGGATTGAATAGGAGATGAAAACCTACTTTTTCATGAAAAAGTCACAACTAAAAGTTTTAAAGCGGCGGCTGAGAGTCATCATCAAAAATTTTTACATTATTCCATGTTCGAAATCTGCTCACAATTCTTGACAGATTTCTCTACTATACTTTACTCCTAAATTCAATTGTTTTTGAAATATCAACGTTTCAAAAGTGGCATTTTGGTACTTCTCAAACCAAAAACGCTATTGTTGCTTTCAATCAAGTTTGCATCGAAAATAAATCGTCGCGGTAACATCTTGTTTACTTTTAAATTGAACTGCTAAGTGTCAAATAGTCTGTTGAGTGCCTAATAATTTAAGTGTGCCCATGGATTGTAGTTTAGATGATAGATTTGAAGCAGTTTTGATTTTTGGAGAAGCTGGAAGAAATTTTCATGTAGCAGTCCGTATGTTTAATGATATAGTTCTCGAGAATCCTATTTCGAGGTCATATTTGCGCAAACTTTTAAATAAGCTCCAAGCAACGACAAATTGTATTAAACAATCAGGAACAGTTTGAAAATGGCTAGAGAATTTCTCGATAAAAACTTTGTTGCTAGGTTGCAGGGGAAGCAAAGAATGGCCACCAAGATCTCCAGATCTTAGACCTCTAGATTTTTTCCTTTGGGGGTATCTGGAGTCAAAAATCTACGACACTGAATAGCAAACGATAGAAGAGTTGAAAAGCAGAATGACAGATACAAGTGAAGAAATAGATGAACAGACTCTCATCAGCGTGAGAGAAGTATTTATAATAGGGCACTTCATTGTCAAGATTCTGGGGGGGGGGCACTTTTAACACGAGATGAAATCATTGTTGGGGTTTAATAAAAGTGTGACTGTGTATATACCTAATAAACTTTCCTTACGCCTCTTATTAGTCGAATTCTTGAAGAGATTTAACTAAAAATCAATAACAACGTCACCGGACTCTACTAAAATCCATCCTTCATTTAAAAACCGAATGTCGCTTTTCAAACGTTCATATTTCGAAAACAATTGAATTTAGGAGTAAAGAGTATCAGAGAAAACTGTTGAGAATTATGAGCAGCTTTTGAAAATGTTATAATATACGTGGTGTTCTATTTGAAAAAATTATTGAAGATAGCGCTCAGTCACCATTTTAAAACTTTCAACTGTGATTTATTTATGAAAAAGTAGGTTCAACAGTTAGTAGGGGGAAACGGACTTTAGAGTGATTCTGTACACTGGATGTATAGCCTTGTCGAAGTTAGAATAGGGATCTCGACAGAATTGAATAATCAGAGTAAGTTATAATTTTGCGAACGTAGCAAATTTAAAAAAAATACAATTCCATCCTGTGAAGAAAAAACAAACAGTATAGCATCCAAGGGAGACAGAAAACGATGATGAAAAAAGGCGAGATAATTTGATATATTGATATTTGATATATTTGAAATCATTGTCAGATGTGGAAAAATGCTATTCAAGTAAAAAGCAGCCTATGGTATTCTTATCAAATACATTAAAAGTCGTGCGAAAGATTCGAGAATGAACCATCTACTTGATTAGAAGTAATAAAATATAATAAGGCACATTATACTGATCTAAAATAACTTTCCAGCATTGTTTTTCAAGTCACGATACATGCCTAACGAAAAATTGGGTATGATACCCGTGTATAACTGCATCTGAAGCACTCGCAACGTTTAAGGGCACTCCGCTTCGCTTGCTTCAAAGCCTCACTTGTAAGCTTTTTTTACAATATAGTTTTGTTACACAATATTAGAACGACGAAGATTCCAGTGGGCTGTAATGAAACACAATTTAGTCCTAAATGTCGATAAAATGACCGATAAAAGAAGTTTCTCTATGATTGCGTATATTGAATCACCAAAAAACATGATCGATTTGGTGTTGAATGCGCGTAAAACTGCTCTTTCAATTACATTTACTGGAATTAACATAGCGGTTTTGTAATCGTATTATATCATACATGAATGCTGTGAGAATAACGTTGAATTAAAGATATTTCTTGAATTATTGTTACCAAACTAATAAAAATTTCATTTTCTAAAAATGTATCTGTTCTAATCTGTGTATTTTTTCTCATAATTCGTGAAATGAAGAAAAAGATTGAATATGAAAAATTCGTTTTTAGGTGTCGCTGCTTGTATTGTATCTACTTTGTAATTTCAAATGAAATATCTCTTATACTATATGAATTTTGGAATACTCATACATTCTTCATATTTTTATATGATAACTCCCTGTACCTACCTATCTGTGACAGTTTTCGAGATAATATTATTTTGTTACATATTGGGGCAAAACCTGACTACTGAAAAATTACAATTTTCTTACAATGCAAATATGCATAGCTGCGTAAGACTATAAGACACATATGAAATTATGCACATACAATTATGCGTCCGTGAGGAACGTTGCACATATGGACGACAGATATAAGTCAATATCCGTAGGGGAAAGTAGTTGTTTTCTGTCAGATATTTGCCTCAATTTCCACTTTGTGGAATTGTGTGGAGAGACAGGTATTATTCGGTTTTACGAAATATTTGTTTTCATCCAAAATTTAAGCCATCATTCAACCCAATTGTTTATGAAATTTATATAAACAGAACACCCTGTATATTGATACCTCTTTTGAAAGTTGCAACATTGCCCAATTCAATTTTGTATTGAACTTATTTTGAAATCCTATGTCTTTTTGGTTGCTCCATAATGATGATTCCTTCTGTTGAATACCTATACCTGAGAATCTTGGGGATTGAGCTTTATGAAATTTGTAGTCATGTATTCCATCGAATAAATGAATATTTGGAATCATTGTAATGAATAAAATTCAAGGAATGAAATTATTCATAACACTACTCAATTTTTCTATTCGAATTGTTTTCCTGAATTTGGAATTTCACCTACTGGTATACTGCCTACAGTATACCTGCCTATATAAAATTGTGTACTCTCTCTAATTATTCACTTATTTAAGTATTTTTTTATAGAATTTACCTGCTATAAATGTATCTTCTATCCACTACCTACTCGACAATCAATGACTGATGAATTCTTTATGATGAGAAGAAGCCTTTATCATACTATGAACTTGAACAGAAATGTGTTCTTTGAACCGAACTTTGATGGCCCTTCTAGCCTGACCCACATACTTCTTCTCGCAGTTCTAACAGCTAATTCCATAAATCTCCGACCTATTTTTTTCTTCTGTCTCATATTTGGGAGTACCCAGATCTGTTGTAGCTGATACAAAGTTCTGTACACCCCCTTTAAATTGAGAAGTTTTGGAAATGCTCTCGAAATTCCGAGGTTAGTACGGGATAACAATATATTTCGGAGGGTTTTCTTCTTTTTAATGAGTGGAAAAATATCTATGTTTCCTAATCAACTTTTTCACCACAGGATATCCGTTCAGTTCAGCCACCTACCTCATAATTATTTTCTTAGTTTTCAATTTCTTTGAAGATGATTTCATAACAAATGATCATAACTCACAAACTATACGAGATGGTTATAGGTTAATCAGGAAAATATCACAGATTTCCATATGAGAAATAATGTACATGGCGTTCCATTTAAAAAAACAGAGTTCAGTCGAATTTATTGGATTCATTCATTTGATACTTTCCGGCATATATTCCGAACTTCAATTTTTGGTATGTAATAGTTACTGAAGAATGAAATAACAAAATGAAGAGAGTATCGAATTAAGACTCAATTAGACAAAATGATACTTTCAGAATTCTACAGAGAACATCCCTAAAATGTAGGCAACATGTACAGAAGTTTATTAAAGGTAGCTCGTGACCAACTTGAATAATTTGTAATTCCCGAACAGTAAGCTGCAGGACATAAGTGTTCTAATTCGTTGAAATCTGTTCCTTTGTTATATCTGTGAAAATGGTTCCTCAGAAAATAATTGATAAAAATTATTAAGATTCAGCTATTATATTAATAAGTACTATCAAAGATGAAGGTACTTAAAAAAATTGTAGGGGTTATGTAGAACGTGCAAATTATTTTCAGACAAAGACAATTTGGTTTTTGAAAGATATATGAATAATTGTTCCTATGGAATCAGTTGATTGTTTGTGCGTGTAATCAGAAAGAACTCCGTCAAATTGCTAACAGTTAGATAATCCAAAATTATTTCCAGAGACGTAATAACGTTTATATTAGACGTTTAGTAATTCTTCGATTGGTTACACCGCCATTATGTCACGTTCACAGCTAGTTTTATTCAGAATTATTTAAAATGTTTGCATTTTCCATAAGAATCGAAATAACTAGATCAAACCTGGTGTATGTGAAAACAATTAATTTCGAACAGTTTTTTCCTTCATTGGTTTATTGCTCTTGCTGGTTTTTCAACTCGTAATCTTCTACTAAGTCGGTTGCTAATTCTGTTTAGCATTAATCGATACATCATTAAAACAATTATTGGTGCGATATACTTTCGAAAATGTATTCAAATTATTCAAATGAAGACCACCAGAGTTCAATTTTTGAATTAATTCACGATGTTAACCTTTCTCAGTACCATAAAATGAGTATGCACGGTCTTTTTCAGCCAACGATGCAGCCAAATATTTGAGAAAGTCCACAACTACACTCGTTTATATAAAAAAATCATTAAATAAATTTTCAATAATAATAATGATAATAAAAGCACCCACTATGAGATAAATCTAGAAAAAAAAAATACGGAAAAAATACCCACGAAAAAAAAAAACGGAAAAGAAAAACCTCGGAAAAACCCCCCGGAAAAAATTCCCCACGAGAAAAAAAAAATCCGGAAACAAAACCCCCGGAAAAAAAACACGGAAAAAATACCCCTACATGCGATAACAATTGTCAGTACACAAAAAGTAATGGAATTTAAGAAGTTTAAGAAACTAGACAGTATTTGATTCATTTCACAATACCAATAAAAGTTTTAACCTATCCTGTGGAATGTTCATCGTCGATGACCAAAAAAGACGATTTTTTATATTTTTATGACTCGATTGTTCCTGAACGAACTAACCTGGTGACAGATTCGCCTTTTTGCAAGGCTGGAAAAACTGTTGTTCCACCCCTCTGTATTGTAAAATGAATCAAATATGATCTAGTTTCTTTAACATGACATACAGTTGAAATTTCATTACTTTTTGTGTGCTGGCCATTGTTATCGCATATAGGGGTATTTTTACCGTTTTTTTTCCCGGGGTTTTCTTTCCGGTTTAATTTTTTCCGTGAGGTATTTTTTCCGTTTTTTTTCCGGGGGTATTTTTTCCGTTTTTTTTTTTGTTTTTTTTCCGTTTACCAATGAGATGCATTGAACAGCTGATGCCGCTTCATCATAACATTTGGTAGAGTCAGAGTCCAAACAAAGCAGGTTATCTTCATAAGGGTTCTTGTTTCAGGAAGACTCCCTCAGCCCTCTTCTCTTCTGCATCTCCCTCCCGATTGCCATTGTCCGTTGCACTACGGAATACCCGCGGATATAACCGCGGCACGGAGTTGGGATGTGTTCTCCTACAGCTACATAAGGATAAGCCAATGCATCGAGTCTTCTTTAACCCGGCATCACCCTGGTGGGGTCCAACAAACCCCACGTAAATTGGAAATGACTGAATGATTGCTGATATTGCTTCTACGTATATGTGGTTGCCTATAGCTTCGTCAATATCATCGATCTAAAGTTCTGCTCAACCGTTTAGTAGTACTGTGAAGTTTGGAGAAGTTAGATGTTCTTAAAGTGCTCTGGGGTCTGTCAGACACCACCTGGTTTATAAAGTAACTGTTAATAGTTTGAAAATGTAAGTGTAATTATATAAATGAATGTAATTTTCAGTTTTTATAAATAACTATATATTTTTCAGAGTCATGGGGGACTACGAAAGAGAGCAGCAGCGGCTTTTGAAGATATGGGATGAGGTTGAAAGCGACAACCCTCTATACTTCGGTCCATATAGAAAATCTAAAAATACGCAGAAACACGTTTTACCAATTTTATAGGCTAGTTTCCAATTGGTTTATATCAACTAATCTAGCAGGAACAGACACAACCTCTAAAATCTCAAATGGAAAGGGGGGTTGATCTTATTAAAACCTTAAACTCACAAAACTACTTTCACAATAAAGCAATTTTGGTAAAAGGAAATGGTCGCAAGAATGATAACCAGCTAACAACTCTCGGAAAAAATGTTTGAATGTTTTTTGTTCGCAATACATAATTTAGTGTTTGAACTGTTTGAACTATTCAACAAATACGTTCGCTCAGAGGCAAACGATGATGAAATATGCGCCCTCTACCCACCACAAAAAATTAACTACAAGAACTAGATTGGGTAAATTACATTCTTTCTAATGGTAATTTTTGAAATAAATATCATGCTTCTTTATCTCGTTGGATATTGAAAAAAAAAAAATAAAATTTTACCGTTATGTAATATGACCTCAGCTCCATTCAATTTCGATATCTACTCATCAAGTTTGGATAGGCAATCAGGGAGTTTTCAAACGGAAATACATATAAATGTTTTCAGTATGGAGACAGGCCATACCGAACCTAATTCTCCTGATTCAAGTGTTAAAGTATGTTGTATATGTATGGAAAAACACCATATTACCAAAACGTGACCGAATGGAACAAGACCAGAAATAAGTACTGAAAATTCTTCAATTCCCATACAAGAGCTGAGTGAATCAAATAACACCTCATCAAATAAAGTCAAGAAAGTGTATAATGATTACGATTAAACTCACAAAAATTCAATGGGACAGTGATATCTTTCAGAAGATAATTTATGGATAGCCATAAGATTTCCAAAGCAATCATAAATTCATTTAAATATAACAAAATCACTCTTCAACCTATATTTTTTTACCTTCCATTTTCGTATGAAAATTTCTTCTTTCAACAAATACTATATAGCTCGTATGATTGTTTTTTCTTGGACTTGACATATCATAAAATATCGGAGGCAAGCCTTAACGAATATAAATATCAAGCAGAATTTTCAATATCGATCTTTTCTTTTTTCTATTTATCGAACATAAATTAGATCTTTTTGAAAATATAGGTAATCGGTTTCTTCGAAAAATATTCTACGGATTGCGGTGAAGTCTAAGCAAATATAAATGAATGTGTATGTCGAGATGATATTTTTAATATCGATGTTCTTTTCTCTCCTCAACAAATACCAATTGTATCTATTTTCTGGACCGTAATCTCTCTGGACTTTATTTGAACTTCCAAAAGACATCCATTAGAAAATATTCTGCAGATGAATATCCGAAGCAAATATAAAATAAATACAGAGTACAATATAAATATATTTGAACAGTTTCCCTTATTCCACAATGATAATCTTTATGTTATCCCTAAAACATATCTTTTGAATATTTTGTGAACAATGTCTTATGGACATCCTTGTGAATATCTTGTAGATGTCGCTGAACAACATCTAATGGATATCTGTGAAAAATATCTCATGGATATCCTTGAACGATATTTTATGGATATTCCAGAAGGATATCTTATAGAAGTCCATCTTCGTCCATTCGGAACATCCACCGGACGTCTATAAAATATCCATCGGATATAACTGGATATCCTCTGGATATTCCCAATATCCAAAATGAATGTCCAATGGAAATCCATCGACTGTCCGTGTGTTGACTGGGTAGTACCTACCCTACTAAAATTTTTACATCTCATGCATGTACCAAGTACGTCAAAATCTGACTGTGACCTCTTATTTAAACTCCCGTAGATGGACCAGAGACCTCGCCAAGCGGTGAATTTTTCATACTCATGCTAAAATCGGATAGAGGTCTCCTGAATATCATAAAGTAAGATCGCCGGGATTTAGCTTCATATAAATCCAGGGTATATACTAGAAAAATTTTTCATAGAGATCAACAACCAATATAGGTACCGGTTACATGCTGATGGGAGGTACCAAGAATAAGCGTTCTATGCACACTTTCTCATTAAATGCTTTCTTTCATTAGTGAAACAAGTGCCCATGTTTTGTATCATCACCAAAAGATACATGAAATACGAGGATATATTGAAAAATTCTTAGCCTACTATAGAACCAAACAAAATTTCAATGTCAAAATATTTTATTACTCAACATATTCTCCTCTTAATTGAATACATTTATTACAGCGAACCTGCAACGTCTCTAGACCTTTCAAAAAAATGTTTCTTCTTGTTCTGCAAACCAGACCTCCACAGCTTTTATTACCTCTTCGTCGGAAGGAAATTTACGACCTTTTAAACTTTTTTTCAGTTGAGGAAAGAGATAATAGTCGGACGGAGCCAAATCTGGTGAATAAGGGGGGTGTTCTAGAAATGCAAACCGTAATTCACGAGATTTTTGCATGGCAATATGAGATTGGTGTGCAGGGGCGTTGTACTGCAGAAACAAAACACCTTTGGATAGCTTTCCGCGTCTTTTCTCTTTAATTTTTTCCCGTAGAGTGGTCAGTAATGTCGAATAGTAATCTCCAGTTATTGTTCTACCCTTATCCAAAAAATCAATCATGATTACTCCCTGGCAATCCCAAAAAACTGAAGCCAGAACTTTTCCAGCAGATTCTTGGACACGAAACTTCTTAGGTCTTGGAGAACCGGAGTGTCGCCATTCCATCGATTGTTGCTTTGTTTCTGGATCGTAGAAATGTACGCAAGTCTCATCCATAGTAACAATTCAGTTTAAGAAGTCTACATCGTTTTCAAATCGAGCACAGATCGAACGCGATGCTACTACCCTTGCACGCTTTTGGTCAACATTCAAACATTTGGGGATACATTTTGCAGCAATTTTTCTCTTGTCCAAATTGACGTGAACTATATGATGAACGCGTTCGTATGAAATATTCAGTGCTTCAGATATCCGTTTTAGCCCAATTCGACGGTCTGTTGAAATCATGTCATGAACTGCATCGATATTTTTGGGGATTGACACAGAAACTGTCCTTCTCGATCGGTCATCATCTTCAATGGAAATTTACCTCTTTTGAAGCTTGCAGTTCAATTTTTCACGTTCCCATACGAAGGATATTGATCACCAAGGGTATTAAGCATATCTGCTTACCTCTTAACCTTTTTAAATACATGTACTTGATGATGGCTCGATACTCCAATTTTTCGATTTTCACAATTTCGGTGGACATATTTTTTGTTTTAATTTATTGCGTAACTCTGATTTACTTTTTTGTCGTCAAACTTTACACTGACACTTCTAATAAGTTATTGTTCGTTGCTATGGTAACGCAATATTTTGTTCATGCAGGGAACTGGTTTAGGCTAACTATATATCAATACATCCTCGTGAATGAGCACTTGTCTCTTCAATGAAATATTCTGAAAAGTAAATAAAAAACGAATCTTTTTGGAATAAATATATAATCTAGCCATAACGCCATAACGAACACAATGATCGAAAAACGAATATTAAACATTCCACATAAAAACACTTTATGAAAACTAAAATTACTTGCTCTTAAAAACTATATCAAAAAATAATTCAGTCTTACTGGACCATAAATAACAAATTTTAACGGCTTCAAAAATATTACCATAAAAACAAAAAACATTCTATAACGACTTTAAATCGGAGTAAATGAACACATATTAATTTATTGTACCTGTTCAACCGGACAATGAGCCGTGATGGTCATGATGGTAGAGCGCTTGTCTCTCAACCTAAGGGTCATGGGTTCGATTCCCAGCATGGTCATCGGTCTCGTGCATGGCATCACACGTTAAAAGGTAAGGGCTGCGTCTTCCCTAGCTCGGACAAGTCTTCCGGAGACTTTTGAGGGTTGTACTCTTAAGGGTGTGCAGCTGGTTGACGCAAATAACATTTTTTGTTCAACAACCTTTATTACTTGGTATGGCGAAACCATTCGGAAGCAGTTCTTTGAACTTCCCTTTGTGTAATATGATGCTCCCTTATCACAACACCTGTTTTGACACTGGCAATAAAAGTGTATTGCAGAAATCAATTGAAGTGTGTGTAACTACCTTCCACAAGTCTGAGGTGAGATCTTCTATTCTTTGGTTTTGGCATAGTCCCAACCAGGAACATGAGTGAGCCAATTCGTTGGACAGAAACTTTTAAAAGATCCTAGGTATGGTTTTCCCAACTGTTTTCACCTATGGACTTGAGCATTTCATCAAAACAAAAAATTATTTAGTATAGGTATAAATCATCATGCATGTTTGGAGCACCGCACTCCCTGAAAAATAAAAATATACCTATCCACTAATTTTTTAACTAGAAATGGAGAAAATTATGTATATTTAACAGGAACCGATTATTAGACTCACCTTTCTCTAAAAATTTAACATTAACGAAATCAGTAACAGCACACAAACAATAAGTATTGATTGGCAAAGTGATGAGCTGTCAAGTCAAACGTCAAAATGCCAAACGACAAATATCAAGCATTTCCTTTCCATTCTCTCATAAGTAGCCATATCTTATCTCGTTTCCTGATATTGGTTGCGAATAGAATCGAAGGAAACCTAATTGGGACTTATTCAATGTGAAGGTGAGGTTCAGATTTAAAAAGAAAGTTATTTTCTGTCGGTTCAAATTTGATTACCATATGAGTGACTCGCAAAAAAAATGGAATAATATATATCGTGGAGAGTATAATGTATCCATGTGTTCATATCCTATAGGTACATTGTTATCCGTAGAGCATATCGCATAGATTTATATTGGCACATATACAGCCTGTACTTAATGTTACGTCCCATGTATATTATAGCATGACATTGTCAACACAAGTGACCATGAGAAGTTTGTATCCAACTTTACATCCTAGGTACATCGCATACGTGTAAAATGAGTACATCTGTAGTACGTACTCAAAGTTACATCTCGTATCCAACTTTACATCCTAGGTACATCGCATAGATGTAAAATGATTACATCTGTAGTACGTACTCAAAGTTACATCTCGTATACATCGATATCATGGCATTATTGACAGGGTAGTTGGGGTGAATGGAATAGAAATAAGTAGGTATATGGAATGATTGATCCCGGTAGTTTGTTTTGATATTTTGAAATAGATCTTGTCAGATTGATAGCTGACATTTGTGTGTTACACATCTCGATACTCGCAACCCTATCTATCGGCGTGTAATTGTTTCCATTGTTTATCCCTACGTCCCTACCGACCAATGCGGATATGATATTGAACCGAGCCTTGTCATCGTCATACACTCTACTTCCGAAACAAACGAACATAGTTTGTACCGCTAAACAATGGCGTAACATTACGTAACTTAATAAGCCCATAACGATTTATGATTCAAGCGAATAAGAAAACAAAACAAATTCTAGATGTCCGATTCCACGACAAAGTAGGCCATGCCTCGGTTTATTCAAACCGACAAAACACAGCGCGAATGCGAATTTTCATTGGCCGATTTGCTGGGCTAGACTCGAACAAGTGAAAGTGCAAAGTTAACCTCGATTTCACTTTCGTTTAGTAGGACGAGCGAGTCCCACGACGTGCTGGGATTTCGCAATGGTTCGCAGACGCGGCGTTCGCCGGCATCTTTGTTCGTTGCGTTGGGTACCGCGGGTGGGAGGGAGATGTCAAGCGAGCGGCGGTGACAGAAAATAGTGGGAATTATTTCGAGCCTAGAAACTAGCGTGAATTGGGTCGTGTACTCCTTACAATGTTGCATCATAGACAGACTATTATGCGACGATGAGATTCTCTAGTATTCGCGATTACTGGAAAATTAAAAATGTAAACTTGATCGTGGAGAGCGTTGTCGATTCTGTGGCACGAATAGCGGAAAATTGTCGTCGAATTTATAGGGATTGCTTGGTAGATAACTATCTCTTGGCAGAATCTTTTATACATCTTCACTTAGTCATAGTCAATTGTTTAGTGAATGAATAACTTTTCCAAAAGTCTTCATATGTATATATCTACATTACAGTTAATTTCTACCACCGAAAACATAACAGTTTTGGCGACGAGGACCTGTAGCGTATGCAGTTTTACCACAGGTTGAAGAAGAATTGGCAAGCCCGAATCAAAATGCATGATAAATCATTCTGATTACTCCGAATGAGCGGCTCCAATAATTGTAGTGTTAAGGAAGAAGAATAATTCAATCAGAATTTGTGATGATTATTCAACTGGACTAAATAATGTACTAGAATTGAATCGTCACCTACTTCCTCTACGAGAAGAAATTTCCTCAAAAATGAAAAACTGTTCAATAGAGGACTTCGGATAAGGATTCAGTCATGCCTCCACATAACTTTTGGCTTTAAAACTACTGACACGTTTTGTGATAATTTTTCTTCGTGCCAAGGTCCCGGGCAGCCTCAGTAACCCCTTACAAGTTTTAAAGTTGTCCATAGCAGTGGAAATATTAAGATTTTTCACTAGGGACTTTGTTTTTTATTTCAGGTGAGAATTCCATGTTAAATTTAATTTCAGACGCCTACTAGAATTGATACATAGCGATATATGTATGGTATCATTACACCTGAAACTAAGGATGGAAAGAAATACCTACTTCGTTACTTTCATCGATGATCACACCCATTTTTCTATGGTGTACCTACACCTCTCCAAAATAAAGGTGAAGTTTACAAGTATTTCAGACAGTATCAAGCAATGACCACCAAATATTATTAAAAATCGAAAAGGTACTTCAAGAAATATTCCAATGAAGGGGGTATTAAAATAAATAATTTAATGTTGTTAATATGTATAACAAAAAATAAGGAAATCTTTGTATTGTCAAAAGTGAATCTATAAAAGGAAAAGTGGCTTCTATTCTTAACCCATCACCAAATGGTATTTCTGGTCATCAGTATTTCAAAAGTGCTCCTTGCCTCTTCTTGTTAATATACACATCATTGTACAAATAATCCAGTGTTTTATGGACATACAACAAAATATTCATGAACAACACGTAGAGAACATTTCTACAGAATTTTTTTTATGGAACAAAAGAAACAACCCACACTATACTATCAATCTTTGTCTCTTTTGATAAGGATGATCCAGCAGGCTAATCTTTTTCTGTAAAATTTGTTCTCACGAATCACCTTGCTTTGCAGAGATAACACTTCAAAAGCAGAGCTTGTGCAAGCAAGGAAGATCCGGGAGCTACAGCTTGCGTACAAGTGGATTCCAAAACACATTAAAGGCAAACGCTCTAGCACCACGACCACTTCTCCTGTTTTTAAATTTAGCGCCATTGTTAACAAAAACCCCTAAAAAGTTCTAGTGCTTTGTATTTTATGGAAAATCTTAATATTTACACTGTTATGGACAATTTTAATCATAGTACGAGGTTCCAAAGGCTACTTCGAACCTCGACATGAGGAAAAATGATCAAAAAACGTGTCAGTAGTTTTAAAGCCAAAAGTTGTGTGGTAGCATGACTGAATCCCTATCCAAAGTCCTCTATTATCAGAAAAATGGATTCATTCATAGAATCGTCACTCACTTCCTCTACCAGAAATTTTTTCCTCCAAAATGACAAACTCACTCATCACTCACAAAGACTTATTAAATTTTCATCGACGTGGGTGTCAAACCAACAGTTGGAGCCTTACAACAGATCATGGACACTATGATTGCTATTTGCAAAAAGTCTATACTTATTTGGATGATATTGTTGTTTGAAACAAATTTTTAGTTTCGGTTAATATCAAATTATTCCGCTTAATAAATTGAGTTGCTTTGTTTACAGATTTTCTTTATGTACACAAGAATAAGTGGAAATCGTTCTATTGTGGGTGAGAATGTGCCATATCGAGATGTTGCCTGTATTTTCAATCAACGGCATCTAGAAATATGCACTTTAGTACCGTGGAAAGGATATTGAAAACATTCAAAGAAACTGGCACTGTGGACAATTTTTTCATAATCAATAAGGTATAATGAAGAAGAACAGCTCAATACTATTTAAAGCGTTGTTGAAAACGAAAAAACTAGTAATATGAGTATTACTGAAAACACAGGGAAGGGCAGAGAAACTGCGAGAAGGATTTTGTACAAAAATAATTTCCATCACTGAAACCAAAGTTCCAAGGAACAGTAGTTCAAATTTTGCAATAGAATGCTGTGACAAATGTGTGGTGTGGTTTATTATATAACCAAATAATATTTTATTAAAGGAAATTTTAACGCAGACATGTACAGAAATGAATCAGTTGTCTAAAGTTTTGGATAATCTGCCTCTAAATGTTGGACGATATTTGTGGTGTCAGCTTGACGGGGCACCCATCTATAGTAGAAGTTGAACGGTGTCTCAGTCAGTTGTTTAATGGCAAAGTAATAGGGCGAGATTGGGAAGATTAAATATTGGCCACCAAGATCACCGGACTTATTTCTGTTGGGTTATCTGATTTAGAGAATTCCATCCGGGAGTGTTGTGTTAACATATGTATATTCTCTATTTATCAAAAATGCCATAAAGTATGTGAATAGAAGGTAAGGAGAAGGACGACATACTGAATGATGAATTCGGTTTCTTTATAAGATTATCGAGATAAATCAATGAATGTTTGTTGTGAATTTGGTTATAGATATTTTGGTATTTTTACACATCTAATGGCGAAAATAAAGAATATAAAATTCATTTATGCACAAGCGGGCGGTAAAGTACACTTTACCGCCTGGTTCGCCGGGCGTAAAGTGGCACTTTACCGCCCGTGGGCGCATCATGGCCCGCGGGCGGTAAAGTAGACAATATACTAAAATTATGAACTCATTATACGTCTTTTCGAAAAGTTTCTTTGACTTTGTTGGTAGCAGTTCGAGTTTGGCACTCTCAGCCGATTCCAAAATTTCCATTGGTATATATTATGTTCTTCATCTGATGATTCCATAATTTTCGTGTTGAGTTCACTCATGCACTTTTTCAGATAAACATGAAGATGACCGTTTACCTTGTTTATTGAATTTATTGCTAGACAACAACCAGCTTGCTTAACAACGTCATAATTAGGTGGGTATATACTGGGTATTCTGTGTACAATTTGAATAATCTATTTCAGTATACAGAGATGATTATTGACACGATAATTGCGATATAAATATATATACAGTGTCCGCCAAAATCTTGGAACCATATGGAAAACTTTTTTATGAATAGTTTCTCAGAAAATGTCATTCTTCATAAAAGTTAGTTTCCCATGCTATTCCAAGATTTTGGTGGACACTGTATAAACCGCTAGTGCATAAAATTTTGTATATATCACGTGCGTAAAATGCGTTTATGGCCTTCGGCTAACGCCTTCGGGCCATTATCCACGCCGCAGGCCATAAACGCCTACTTTACGTCCTTGATACATAAATAACTATAAATCAATTCTAATAACGTTGCGAAAAATTATTATTTGTTTGATAACTACATCTAACAGTTTACATCCAACAGTCTTACTGTTGTGTTTAGACTACATCAAAATATTTCGAGCAAGAATGAAGAAAATTTCGTTTATTCGATTACTGACAGAAAAAATAAATACAAATGTAATAAGAATTAAGGGAATTTCGTTTATTCGATTACTGACATATAAACGTCTATACATTGAAAATCCGAATCAGTTTTACAATGAACTGAAAAAACTAGATGAACTTTGCAACAACAAAGACGAATTTCTGTAGGTGCCTTAATTTTTTTTCTGGTTATAGGCAAATGTAAGTATTTCCTGGGCAAGATATGACACTGAAGTCACGTTTTTAACAAATTTATGAAAAAAAATGTTAAAAAGTCGAAGTGACAGTACAAAGTAAACATTTGAAGGAAAGGATTTTCATAAAAATGTAAAATTCGACAGGTTTAAAAGGAAAAGGCTGTTATCAACTTATTTTTCAAGCACAAACTAACTCCGAAGTAAAATTTCCATTAAGTCAATAAAGAAACTTCCACATATTGCGACCTTTATGTGTGACACTGTATATCTTTCTGATAATATTTTAGGCACAACTTGTGTGTCGTAGGGGGCACTGCTGTTGAATGTATCAATATAGAAATTTAGAAATGGCGTTTTGGTATCACAAAAAAATACAGAAAATTGTGATACTTTTGAAGATTCCGAGCACTGGGAGAAAAACTTGTTAGGCATTGACATTCAGAGCATTTTCGTTTGTTAACAAAAATAGTCCTGATAGAGGGCACTCGAAAATGTGGAACATTTACATAATTTCAGAAGGGCATGATTTTAGACGAAAATTTGCGTTAAAGGGTTAAATAACTACTTTTTCTTCCCTTTTTTCGAAATGGAAGGTAAGTGAATTCGTGACTGAGGTATCAGCGATAAGAAAAACTGTTGATTTTTGATGGAATTGAGAAGTTTCGCTATACAGAGTGAGTCATCGTCAATGAGCCAATAGACGGAGTAGTTGGAATCCATTGGAAATTAAAATATTTAAATAAGCAACACGAATTCGATTAATCCCCGCTACGTTCAGCAAACAAATCGAAGTATATTTTTGTTTGGTTCGAACGATATTATAATTGAAATCAAACCAAAATATACCTTATTGTCAAAATAAATGTATTCGCATTGAGAAAATGTGAAATGAGTCGAATAAAATCGAATGGAAATGAATGGAAGTCAAGACATAAAAATACATATACTCGTATACTAATTCTTTGAAAATTCCATGACTTTTCCTGTAAACACGAATGTTCTGATGTGAATATTATTATTGCCATTCTTGTTCTCATATAATGTAGGATTCTAATAGTAGTAAAACGGTGGATATTGTTAAGAATTTCACAAAAGTGGAAAAATCCACCGATTTGATATAAATTAGAAAATTCCAGAATCTTCACAGGACTGTGGATACGTGTGATACATCACATATGAAGTTTTTTCAGATTCGTCATAAAATTGTAATCGATACCAGAATTCCTCAGTGGCGTTTCATCAATGAACGGATGCAGAAGGCCAACGTACTTCTCATGTTGGACTAGCGTATTTGTCATCGATTGAACATTCGCAGAACTATATTTCCCAATTCAATTTAATTCAATTAAAGAATAATGGACGACACTATTTGAAAGGAAACTATTAAATTACTAATGACAAATGGACATAATTTCAATATTCGAGTAAATATTTAACAGAAAACAACTACTGCCCCCAATGAAGGTTGAATTATATCCTGAATTATATTTATACCGGGTGGCTACGGAAGTATTGCCTACGGAATATCTCAGTTATTGTATGAAGTAGGTTTGTGAAATTTGAAGCGTCGATATAATGACATAAGAGCTAGAATTTGAGCATATTGACATGTCGAAGTTAACTTCCGGTCTGACCGGAAGTAACATCAACTTTCTTATTTTAAATGGAAACCCTATTTTTTTTTCTTTTCGCTTTATTCAGCATTCAATTCCCTTTCTAATGACATATCACAAGTTGGTATCTAACCAGAAACTAGATCAGAAAAAAATTATTATTGAAATTCACCGAGTAGGCCGTGGAAGCAAAATGAAAGCCAAAAATTAAAAAGTTGGCTATGGAAACCATACGTCACTTGATAACAGTTGCTACTACTGTGATATTTTATTTTCATTCGTCGGCGTTATAAAAAGCCGCCAAAAAAAAATATTGGAAAAATTGGGAAAAAAACAATACTCTGTAGGTCCATAACTTAAATAGGAACATGCAACTTTTTCTTGCCTGTACTATTCAGCATAACCATTCCTTTCTAATGATATAATAGAAAGTAATATTTTGAAATGAAATACCAAAAAATCCAATTATTATTATTTAAATAACAAAAAAACAGATTTATCGAAAAAAAAAAAAAAAATCAAATTGATAGGATTAAAGATAAAATAAATTCAAAACAAATGTTCGAAATGCATTCCCTCATCGTCAATACATTTATTGACTCTGGTGATATTTTCATGTAAAACGTTTCTCAACATTTGGGGCGTGATATCTTGGAAAGCTCTACGAATTTTTACTTCTAGCTCATGTAGAGTTGTAGGCTGTGTGGAATACACCCTATTTTTAAGATGCCCCCATAGAAAAAAGTCGCACGGAGTATGATCAGCTGACCTTGGTGGCCACCTGACTGGACCATGGGTTTTTATAAGTCTCTCTTGAAAGCGATTTTGAAGATAATTTCTCGCTATTCTTGAATTATGCGGAGGGGCGCCATCTTGCTGGAAGTACATTCTCTCAGTTATTTCCGCTGGTAGGTTGTTAATGAATTCCGAAATTTCATTCGTTAAAAAATTAAAGTATCTCTCTCCGGTTAGTTGGCCTTGAAAAAGAATGGGGCCAAAAATATGAGTTCCAACTATTCCTGCCCAAACATTCACACCAAATCTCTCCTGGAAGCCACCTTGTCAAAACCGGTGCTCATTTTCTATCGCCCAGTACCTGAAACAAAAGACCGTTCACACTTTTAGCACTTTACACTTCGACTATCGACAATAATCCAAATAAAGTACAGTACCTACCTTGTATTATTCCTGTTAAATAATCCATTGTTGGTAAATCTTGACTCGTCCGTAAACAAGATATAATAGTTAAATAGGTGATTCTCAGCATTTTGTCGAAGAAACCAATTACAATATTCCAGGCTCCTTTCTCCGTCATTTTCATACAAATGTTGATGCAACTGATACTTGAAGGATTTAAATCGATGTTTTTTCAAAATTTTCCTAGCAGAGTCCTTACTTATAGCTAATTCGGCGCCAATCTGCCTTGAGGAAATTGTGCTATCATATTGTACTAAAGCTAATACATTAATTTCAGTTTCCTCATTAATAACAAATGCTTCTTGGTCTTCGTGAACATCAGGCTCAGTTCTTAATTTTTCTTCAAGCCACTGGAAATACCTTCTTGACGGTTGCTGCCTACCTGGATATCGCTCTAAATACAATCGTTCAGCCGCATAAGAATTTTTTAAACATTCACCATAAATGAGAAACATGTCAATTTGTTCGGTTCGTGAATAACGGGACATTTTTTGAATATTCCACTAACTGATTTCGATTTCCAAACCCTTTTAAAATGGCAGAATCAAAAACACTACTTCGAACGTCAAAATAATATGGATAGCAGCGTTCGTGAGAACTCTCGTTTCTTTTTTGATTCATTCCAAAATACATCTTAATCAGCCTACTTGTTAATATTTTGGTTCGAATGATTATTGCAATGGAATGATTATTCTGAATAGCACAAACATCGTCCATAGGTAGATATTAGAATATCTATGGACGATGGCACAGACCAAGTACGTTTATGTTCCTATTTAACCTAGAACCTACAGGATATAATTTATCATTCCACATTATTTTTAATGTTATTTTTGCGTATGGCGATAATCTGTTTTGTTATTTGAATAATAATAATTGGATTTTTTGGTATTTCATTTCAAAAAATTAGTTTCTATTATATCATTAGAAAGGAATGGTTATGCTGAATAGAACAGGCAAGAAAAAGTTGTATGTTCCTATTTAAGTTATGGACCTACAGAGTATTGTTTTTTTCCCAATTTTTCCAATATTTTTTTTGTCGGCTTTTTATAACGCCGACGAATGAAAATAAAATATCACAGTAGTAGCAACTGTTATCAAGTGACGTATGGTTTCCATAGCCAACTTTTCAATTTTTGGCTTTCATTTTGCTTCCACGGCCTACTCGGTGAATTTCAATAATAATTTTTTCTGATCTAGTTTCTGGTTAGATACCAACTTGTGATATGTCATTAGAAAGGGAATTGAATGCTGAATAAAGCGAAAAGAAAAAAAATTGGGTTTCCATTGAAAATAAGAAAGTTGATGTTACTTCCGGTCAGACCGGAAGTTAACTTCGACATGTCAATATGCTCAAATTCTAGCTCTTATGTAATTATATCGACGCTCCAAATTTCACAAACCTACTTCATACAATAACTGAGATATTTCGTAGGAAATACTTCCGTAGCCACCCGGTATAGTATTCCAAAGTAAAATATCTATATTGTGTCAATTTGAAAACAAACCACACTGAATTTAGTTTTCTTTGCATTCATCATCATTTTGTTAGGTGAAAACCACTTTTCAAGCAATTGTCAAAAAATTGTTTCTTTTTCTGTCTCTGAATAGAGGAGAGCGGTATCATCCTAGAACTGATCCTTGTGGTACACCACTCTCCGTGATTCTCAAGTTACTTATTTCCCCATCAAGTTTGACTTGTTGCTTCCTGTGAATCAAATATGTTTCGATCCACTGTAAACAAATACCCCTAATGCCTATGTTGCTGAGTTTTTCCAGTAGGATTTCATGAGAGATGGTGTCGAATGCTTTGGATATATCTATAAAAAGTCCGGTCGTATGCGTGTTATTATCAATACTCCTTTGTGTGTTCGTCGTGAAATTCAATAGCGCTAATTCGGTACTTCTTCCTTCGAGAAACCCATACTAGTTTTCCGAAATGAAATCCATTTTCTGTAAGTACTGCTTAAGATTTACAGCAATAATTTTTTCGAATATTATGGCGATGATAGGTAGTAAGGCCATAGGTCGGAGTTATTGAGCTCAGACTCTTTTCCCCCTTTGTATATTGGAATAATTAGCGACCGTTTCAAGTTTTCAGGAAAAATGCCTTTTGTAATTGAGAGGTTTAGGAGCTTTGTGATAACTCTTTTTACATGGGGTGCACTAAGTTTAAGAAAACGTGGTTTAATATTATCATAACCAGCTGCTTTATTTTGGTCAAGTTTTTTAATTTCATTTTCCACTTGAGTTTCATTTACGAGATACATTGCAAATGAGTGCCCATTCCGAGTGTAATGTCGTTGTATTATATTATCGTGCGGTGGCATTATTAGGTCTATAATTTTTTTTTGTTATCAACAAAGAAGTCATTCAAGTTATTTGCTATTTCTTTTCTATCCTTTATAGTGTCAGTTTCATTACCTGTAGTTATATCAATTTTTTTTATTTTTTCAGTAATTTGTTTGTGTCCGTTCATATCTTGAATAGTTTTCCAGGTTCCCTTGATATTTTTTTCATAGTAGGAGTTTTTAGTAATTATGATTAACTTGTTGATGTAGTTTCGATAAGTTTTGTGCACCTTCTTAAGTGCATCATCGCAGGGGTTCCTTTTCAAGTTAATGCATTTGTTTTCTCTTTCTCTGATGCTCTTCAGTAATCCCATTGTCATCCAAGACTTGAGTTTTTTAGTTTTACTGTTTGTTTGTTTTTTTGCTGTACTCTGCATAAGTAAATCATAAAAAATTTGCGAGAAATTGTTGAAACTGATATCCACATCATCTACCAAGCAACTGTCCCAATCAAACAATTCCGTAGGGGAAAGAAACTTTTTTTCATCAACGATTCCTACAAACTGCCGAGTGATTTCAGTTTTCTCATTAGTGACGTTTGGCCACGCACCTATAATTGTGAAGTGATCTGTTTTGCAGTCTCACTGATAGCTGTTATAATTTCGTTTTGTCCGTATGATTTCATGAATATATGGTCAACGCATATCCCTCCCTGATCATTTACTCTATTATTTTGTCTATACATGTGACGTATCCATAACTTGAAAGCATATGGAGATAGAGTTGGGTGTCATGACAATTGTCTTTCAGGTTCATGTTGATGTCTCCTGTATTAGGCCAAGCGATAGAGATATTGTCCAAAAATACTACCTGGGCTGCGTTCATAAACTTACTATGAGAGTAGAGTAAGAGTGTGGTCACGTGATTAGAAGTACATGTCAATCATTACTCCTGCATAGTCGTTCAAAAACTTTGCAAAGAGTGCAAAGTGTCAATGACAATATTGATAATGGTGATTCATTATACTGAGGTTGTGTTTGGTTTTGTTTGAGACTTGAAATCTTCACAAAGCTCTCCATTTACTGATACAAAATATTGCAACTCTTTATTATATAGGGTTTCCAGAAGTGAAATATTGTTCATTACACTTTGAAGCATTCCTTTATTTTTAAGAATGAAAGTATCTCTGCCAATTGATACTACATGAAAATCCATATCGTGGGAATATGATCTTTAAATTGTCGAAACTTTCGTATTTTTTTATTTTCACTTTAAAAGCAGGTGGAAACGTGAACATACAAACAATTACAAACACAAATTATCAAAAAAGTTCGTTGTCATTGTTATTACTGTCAGAGTATATCACTACTCTTTTCGAAAGCAGAGTAAGTAGAGTTTACTCGAAGTAAGTTTCTGAACGATTGTCAACGCATACTCCATACAGTTAGGGTAAGTTTACGAACGGTTTGGAGTAAGCAGTCCTTCCTCTGAGTAAGTTCATGAACGCAGCCCTGGAAGCCGCCTGTGCCATCCCGTGCAGGACAGTCCGTAGTTTATTCCCACTATGTCCTCAACTCGAAAATGTAATTTTTTTATTTGTTATAAACCATAAACAACAAAAAATCGCGTTTTTTTAGTTGTTTTATTGTAAAATGGAAACTATTGAAGCGGTGTTAACGGTGCAGAAAAGCGGGAAAAACCGGAATATTGTGTTATTTTTTTGTTAAATTTATATCTCTGCCATTTCTTAATACTAAGAGCTGAAACTTTGCACGATAGTAGCTATTGACGTGCACTTTATGTGTGCAGAATCTGGATTCAGTCGGATTAATGGTTTTCGCACAATCCTCATTTGAATATTTTTTCTTAATATTAAAAAATTACAGAGTTATGAGTTAAAGAAAAAAAAAACAAAATTTTCAGGTTTTTCCCGCTTTTCTCCGGTTCTAATTATCTGATCGGATCGTTTTATCCGTCATTCTCTTCGGAATTCAATTCTCTACAGTTCCTCCTTTTGCACCGTTAACACTGCTTCAATAGTTTCCATTTTTCAATAAAAAACTTAAAAATGTCATTTTCGAGTTGACGACATGGTGGGAATAAACGACGGACTGTCCTGCACGGGATGGCACAGGTGGCTTCCAGGTAGTATTTTTGTCCGAAATGCAATCATTTGTGGCTCTATTGCTTGGCCTATATAGTAGATATTTTTTTCAGTGTTATTTTTGGCTAACAAAACATGGAGTTCTTCAAGATACTCACCAACACTATATTCATGTGATCTATAGACTCCTAGAACTGTGAAAATGAATTTTTTATATGAACACTTTACGGAGAGACACTCCGAAGTAACTATAATAATAATAATAATATTCCCTCATAAACACTCGTAGAGTGTACCCAAAGGCATTGCCTGTGCGGGTAGAGGACGGCTAGTATTATTATTTGCCGTAGCGCTCCGGGGTGACTTACTGATATTGTCGGTGGTGTATTCACTTTTCAGCTGTAGGAAAACCCGAAAAACCTACAGCACCACCCCGGTTGGTCGGTGCGCACTTCAAGCTAGCACCAGACGTCGGGATTGGCATCTAGGCAACTCACATCACACTTGATTCACAAACAAGGCATGTGGCCACCTAAAGAGACCCATGTTCATGAGAAAAAAGATTCCGTACCCGAGCCTCGAACGTGTCTGACCACTAAATCAGTTTTTGTGCATTCAGTTACTTCTATTGTTTCTGATATATATATTGAAACACCACCCCCTCTTGTTCCTTTTCTACAGTTGAAAAACCCTGTATAGCCTGATATCTGATATAGATTTATCTCATTTTCATTAATCCAGATTTCCGCTTAAGATAATTTATGTAAATGAGGAAGTTGTTAGTTTTTTCCGCAACTTCGAATATTTAGCAGATTTGTATCCCTATTAACTAGCCGCAGATGAGTTTGAACTATTTTGATGTAGTTTACACCAAACAGTGTGACTGTTGGATGTAAACTGAGATGTAGTTTTCGAGAAAATAATAATTTTTCACGATTTTTGAAATAATTTCATATATTCCATATTCCACATTTTCACCATCAGATGTGTAAAAAATATTAAACCAAAATATCCATACCAAATTCACAACAAAACATCGTAATATTCATTGATTTATCTCAATAATCTTATATAGAACCCGAGTTCATCATTTAGTGTGTCGTACCTTCCATTCTATACAAATTATATTCCTCTCATTCTCATCATTCACATACTTTTTGACATTTTTAATAAATAGGAGATTTATTTCAACACTCCCCAATAGTATAGATCTGTTCATATATACTTTTTGTTTCAGATAACCCCAAAGAAAATAGTCCATGGGAGATAAGTCCGGTTATCTTGGTGGCCATAATAATCTCCCTAATCTCGTCTTATCACTTGTCCCCAAACACCTTACCGATTCTGTTTCACTTCTACTTCTGAATATTAGTCACGGCATCCTTTTACAAAATTCATATTATTGTTGGATTATTACAGAAAATTTTGGAAAGTAATTGTTCAGTTCGACGTGAAAGATACCTCGTCCTGTCCATAAAATCTTGTAGGGAAATGTGAAATCATTTTTTCTCTCACCTTGCAACCAGAACGAAAATCCTACTCAAATATCAAAATTTCTTTCTTCAAGAGTGTGTACGAACTGTGGCTTATAGGGATGGATTTTTTTTTGTGGAAAATTCTTCTCACAGTTTTTCTGCCAACCCCTGTATTTTCACCAATACTAATATAAGTTTTTTCGTTTTCAACAACGCCCAAACAAACATTGAGTTGTTCTCCATCATTAACCTTATTGGATTAAGTGATTTCATGAGAAAATTGTCCACAGAGCATGTTTCTTCGAATGTTTTCAATATTCTTCTTGCAGTACTAAAGTGAATACCACTTCCTGGATGCTGGTGGATAACAATATACATAAAACTTATTTGTTGATTACTTATAAATGTACGAAAATTTGTGCACAAAACAACTTAAATTATTAAACGCAATGATTTGACATTAACCGAAACTAAAAATTTGTTTCAAAAGCCTACTAAGTGAAAATTGTATTTCGATTCGATCAATTATTCTATTTTCTTCCTCAGATGTTGCATTAGTCATGTTTGAAACCACGAAATATTATATAATGTTCAGTACAAATCGTTAGAACGAAAATATTACGAATAGTTATGAAACTGCGTAGTGTTTGGTATGATATTTCGGATTTGTTTGTTACTGAGTTATTGGTCAGAAAAATAATCAAACTGGATAAAAATCCACAGAAAAAAGAATTACGAGTGTAATAAGAATGATTTGATTGCTGACATATCAACGTCCATACACTGAAAATCGGAATTAGTTCTACAATGAAATGAATAAACTAGACGAACTTTGCAATAACAAAGACGAATTTCTGGAGGTGCAATTTTTTTCAAGTAACAAGACAATGTGGGGATTTTCTAGGCATAATACGACTTTGAAGTCTCTTTTTCATAAAAATTAAGGAATTAGAATCATCTTTCGTTCGAATTGGTTAAAGCGAAAGATACGAAAAATAAAAAAAATGGAACTTTGACCGTAGAGAGTCAAAATTTTGGGGTCAGGTATAAAATTGGAAATTAAGCAGCTTAATGATTTCCAAAACAAAAAACTGATTTTTTGAGGATTTTCGAAAAAACTGTAGAATTTGATATGTTTAGAGTAGGATATGACAAAAGGAAAGAGGGTGATTTTAAATAATTTTTCAAGCTCAAACTAACTGCAAAGTCAAATTTTCATTAAATCTATTAATGAAAAACACTTCCACATATTGCGAACTATGTGCGACACTGTATATAAATCTAGGAAAAGGCACATGAAAATGAAAATCGATTCATTTTAAGATGTTCTTCAAAATTCGAGTGTTCTCTACACAAATAAAAACGATCCATAGTTTAGCCGCACACTGTATGATATTTTGATCTCATTATAAATGTTTTTCTGTAACAAAGTCATGGCAAATGAAGTATTCGTTCCGAAAATTTTGGACACGAACGCGAATCAAGTGAACTGCAAATTCACCGAAATCATAAAAATAAAGAACCAAGTATCTATAAATATAAACATTTTCTGCGGACGTTTTGTTTAATAAGAGTAAACAATATCAATAATATAAACAGTGGGTACCTATATTGCAAAATTCCCCTCCGAGAGTCAATATCCTGACAAATTAAACAATCATGGAAATGCTTATTCATATTTTTCGATCCAAGTTAAATGACAGATTGCAAGTGATTTAATGCGGTTTCGATAAACTGAATAATTCATTCGATTTCATGAAAAAACTTTTCTGGGAACGCTCATGCGCTAAGGTTAACAAACCAATCATAGGCGGCTCCATGGGGCGTCCTACAGGGTAATATTTCGGAATAAAACTACAGACTACATAAAAATGTAAACATATTTTGTTCCTTCAGTTTCATGCGGAACAAAGAGTCCTATAATACTCAGAGAACATTGTGAGCTCCAATAATGAAGATGGCAAATGGATAGGGCTGGAAAAACTAAACACGCGAACCAATGTTGATAAAACTGTTAACAGTGACAAAATCGAAAACATATTAGAAGGGAGCCGATCTTGAAATCATCTGAAACACGAATAAAAACTTTCAGGTGTTCAGGACTATTATTAATTATGATAATAATGATAATAATAATACCCATAAGGATATATAAGCATAAGGTCACCCATTTGTTTTACATGGATGACCTTAAACTTTATGCCTCCGGAGAAAAAGACCTTCATCTATCTTTAAGGGTGGTGCAAGAGTACACGCATGCTATCGGAATGGAGTTTGGGATCGACAAATGTGCCACGGTTCATCTCAAAAGAGGACGATGCGAGGAATACGGAGAGAACGTTCAGCTTGTAGACGGAAGCATCCTACATCTGGATTCCGAAGAGACGTATACCTACCTAGGGGTGGAACAACGCCATACCCAAGAGGTAGCTACTGTTAAAAACTCTCTCCGCGGCAAGTATCAGCACAAACTCCGACAGATCTGGTCTTCAGAACTGTCGGGGAAGAACAAAGTTGCTGCAACTAATATGCTTGCCGTTCCGATTCTACTTTACTTCTTTGGAGTAATGAAATGGACTCAGGAAGAGCTGCGACAAATCGACGGAAAAACTCGCAAAATGATGCATCTTTACAGGAGCTTGCATCCTAAATCGTCTGTTCCACGGTTATACTTCCCCAGACAACGGGCCATGGACTTTTGAGTTTGGAGTGTCTACACAACAGAATGGTACAGGATGGAGCCTGTAAAGTCATCAGGAGTTCAGATCCCTTTCTCTGCTTAGTATGCGATCACGAGAAAGCAGGGATTGGAGCATTTATTTTCAAGGCAGCAACCCGTGCAGCCGATGAACTCGGTCTCGTATTCGACACTGAACGGACGAACCCAAACTCTGTCACCGTTCCCGTTGATCCCGTTCAGCAAAAAGCCGACGTAAAAGCTGCGGAGTGTGACAGGCTCCTACAGCTGCATAGGGATAAGCCAATGCATGGGATCTTCTTCAAGAACATTGAAGACCTTGGCTTATCCAGAAACCTGACCTTCGCTTTTCTCAGGTCAAGTGGGCTGAAGTCGGAAACCGAGGGATTCATAATGACCTGCCAGGATGGTGTCTTCAACAGTCGCGTGATGGGTATAGAGGTCCCTGACACTAGATGCAGAGCGTGTCGTGGGGCAGCTGAGACCATAATGCATTTGCTGTCAGGTTGTCCAGCTTATGCGGTCTCAGCCAATGTCCACAGGCATAACGCTGCCCTACGAGTGTTGTACTACTATCTACGACACTTGTACGGTGTAGACGAGACACCGGTGTTGCCTTATGCTCCGGGGGATATTGAGTCCGTTGTGGAGAATGAGAAGTGCTGAATCTATTGGAACTACTCATTCCTCACCCACAGGCAAATACAAGCCAATAAGCCTGATGTAGTTCTCCTCGACCATCAAAGTAGGACGATTTTCGTCATTGAGTTTTCAGCTCCTGTCGAAACGAACATCGTCCGAAAAGAGGAGAAAAAACGGACTTAATATCGAGATCTCCTCTTTGAACTCCGCAGGCTTTATCACACTGCTCTCAAACTTGAAAATCATACCGGCTTGCCATGATGCGGCAGAAAACTTGGCCGGAAGAATGCAGAAGGCCGTAGTTCTTGGTTCACTCCGTCTTCTTAGGGCACATAACTCTCGGACCCAGTAATCACTCACCCCTCGGACGTGGGGAGTATTTACTGGGGTTAATCACACACCAGCGCGCCCTCCGGTAGTATCAGAGCTCCAGAGACAGGGCCTGACTGGTACATTCCTTGTGGAGAAATAAAATAAAATAATAATAACGGACGCTTTGAGTGGACGGATGAATTGAGGGACGGTCTTCTTTATTGCTATGAGAGCAGTGAGCCCGCCCGGTGATAATACATGGCAAGAATGCATGCTCTGTTGTGTGTAATACACCTAGAGCATGCCGCTTTTTCCATTCAAAACCTGAGGGATTATGTATCATATCTTCGGGGTCAGGGCTATGTCAGAGCCCCTCATCAGCTGGTTAACAAAGTGACAGATATGACACGTGTCGGCCAGGCTGTAGAAGGCCTACATCATACCCGCAGGGCGTTTCATAACAAAAAGCCCCTGAAGCCACAATAACTGGCATGGTGTATGAGGAAATTCACTGTCGTTTCAAAAGGAGCCGACATCTGGAAACTATATTCTGCCATTTGTGACGCACAGACATTGTCTCAAACTGAAAGGAGTGATACCACCCCTGTGATTGGAAGGCATGAGCGACGCGTACACTAGATGGAAGCTGATATCATGTCGGTGATACAACATGCGTCTCATATTCAATGTGTGGTGGAAGATCTGGTCAAGTCAGAGTCCAAGCAGTCTTTAAAAGGGGCGTGTCTCCCGCAGCACTCTTCTTCTCCACACATCGCTTTTTCCATTGTCCGTTGCACTACGGAAAATCCGCAGATACAACTGGGAAACCCCCAGCAACCGAAGACATAAGGTAACGCATCTGTTGTTCATGGATGACCTCAGACTATATGTCTCCGCAGAACAGGATGTGCATCAGTCCTTGAGGATGTTGAAAGAGTAAACGCATGCTTCGTCTCAAAAGAGATCGCTAGGAATACGGGGAGGCTTTCTAGCTCGTAGACGGAAGCATCCCACACCATCTTGATGCCGGAAAGACTTACCTAGGGGGTGGGCCAATTCCGCACCCAAGAGGTGATCAGAGTTGAAAACTCTCTCCGCGGTAAATATCAGCATGAAATCCGACAGATCTGATCATCAGAACTGTCCGGAAATATCAGCGTTGCTGTCACTAATATGCTTGCCATTCCGATTATACTTTACTCCTTTGAAACGATGAAATGGACTCGTCCGTTTCACGGTTATACTCACCTAGACAACGGGGAGGCCTTACAGAGTCTACATCACAGAATGGTACTGGATGGAGCCTGTGAAGTTCTAAGGAGTTCCTATCCCCTTCTCTTCTTAGTCTGCGAACACGTCAAAGCAGGAATCGAAGCTTCTTTTTTCCAGGCAGCAGCCCGTGCAGTCAAACTTGGTTTCGTATTCCACACTGAACGAAGTGATCCAAACTCTATCACCGATTGTCAAGAATAAGAAGTATCGAATTTATTGGAACAATTCATTCTCTACGCTTGAAGTAGGACGACTTTCGTCATAGAGTTTTCAGCTCCTGGCGAAACAAACATCCTACGACTAGAGCAGGAAAGATGGACTGAATATCAAAACTAAACGTGTTTTCTGTGATTACTGAAGCTATAATACATCTGACGAGGTGGATAAGGTGAAAATCATTTTCAGCGACTGAAAATACATATAAAACCGTTGATAAAAAAGTCTTGAATTTTTTTCTTGGAAACATCAATTTTGGATATGTTTGGACTGATATCGCGAACTGGTAAACAGTTTATGATGTTCGACATAAAATCAAAGCTGCCTGCACACAACCATTTCCCGGATTTTCAAGAGATTGGACCCTTGAGCAAATCTGTATTTTCTTTAGTTATTGATGTAGGCAATTAATCAAAGGCGGTGCTTTTTTATTTTTTATCACAAGATAAAACAAAACAAGATTTCATTATCGAAATGATGATTGAATGGAAGAGCAAGCTATGCGCAATGATTTCTCATGTGCAGGGATTTAATCCTGCCTTTTGTTAGGTTAATCATTACACCTTAATTTCATGTAACCGCATTGTAAATTTTTCTTGGGATTGTGTTTGTTAATACATCTCCAAATCGCTTCTTTTTGTTGCCGGAACTCATCAAAAGCTGTTTAAAGTGCATCCGTTTTGAATCATTTAGATTAAAGATGACTGTCCATCTTCAATGTAGTTTTTGATCTCATTATTGCTCGTGAATTCTGTTATATCAAGCAAAAATCTTTCATTTCAAGAAGAAGTAATACTCCCCTCAGTTATCCATCCAGGTTTGGGATGGGGACTTCCCAATCTGATTCTTAACAGTGGAAAAGACAGCTCGAAGCATTCTAGGACAATTTTGTAGAAAAATTAATACACATTGTTTTCTATTATGAAAATAATATTCTATTCTATATTTTCCAAGAGTGATTTTAACGTTCACTTATTCTTTGCTGCACCGGATCCAAGATCTCTGTAGTGGGTATTTTCTTTGAGTTGATGAAAATTATGGAGTATAATTTTTTTTTCCAGATGATCAGAGAGGCCAAGATCTAGCACAACTCTTAACTCTTCATCATTATACGAAACGATACTCCCCAACTGCTTCTCTGTTCGTGTTGTAATTCTTGTAGGAGAAATCATAGGGCTCGTAAGACTGAACATATGAAATATGCATTATACTTTTCTTCATTATCGATTCTCAAAATGAAAAATGTATACAGGGTGGTCCACGTGGTATCTCGAAAACTATTTGAACTACGTTATTGAAATTTGGCAGGTAGAAACCGTGGGTAGTATTACACATTTCAAGCAAGTAGCTACGTTGTTACAACGTCATATTTTGGGTTACGTGGTATCAAGTTTAGAATGTTTAATGAGACACCCTGTGTATTTTTCCACTGCTGTTAAGGTCCCTCTTAAACTAACTCGGCAATACCTATGTTTGAGGTGGTAGGAACTCAGAATCGACAAACAGATTTGAAAAACAAAGAGAGCTCAGAAACAGAACTCGAATACTTGTACTACAGATGATGCTCAAATTGATGTCCACCTTCATGGATGCAGCAGTCAAATCGTCTACGTAAATCTCTTGTTCAGGCTGCTTAAATGCTTTCTTGTGTAACAGATTGGCAAGCTGCTCTGAGTCTGGTTTGTATATCATCTACATTGGTAGGAGCTGTAACATACACTAACCCTTTTAAATTTCTTCAAAGGAAAAAATCTAACGGGGTTATAGCAGGTGAACGAGCCGGCCAAAGTATTGTACAACTTGGAAGAATATTCTGGAGACAATCTAAATACATTTCGCCAGTCAAAGTTCAGTATTGAAAATTCGGCCTAATCAAGCGGCCGTCAAACAAACCGCACCAAACATTTACCCTCCAAATAGATTGAAAATGTCTTTCTAGCACCCAACTGGCATTTTTAGCCGACCAGTGATGACTGTTATATCTATTAACTATACCGTTATTGCGAAAACGGCTTTTGTTACTCCACAATATTTTATTTTAAAAAAACGTGTTCTCTTGACATTTCAGCAATGAAAGCGATTCTCCTTTCTGGATCTATACTTTTGTTCTACATAAACAAAAGTATTTTTACCTGAAGTTGTTCAGTCTGGGAAACGATTTCTGTATAAAAAATCTCTAGCACGTCTGCTGTTTCTAACACATTCTCCATAGATGATCAGCATATCGACATACTCGTCGTAAGTGAAACGTTAAGACATGATAAGTTTTAAGGAACAAAACTTGGACCATCAATAATGCAGTGCACGATTGTTTACTTACACTGGAGGCTTTTTACAACTGGAATAGCTGTTGCTAGGATATGGTTTTTGTTTCTCAGCCCTCTTCGTTTTTCAGTAACGAAATCTTCATAAACATTTGTTTGTCGTTTCTAAATAACTGTCACAAAAAACATAGGTACTTATCGCCGAATTAGTATAAGAAAGACTGTTAGGGCAGTGGCAAAATATACAGTGTATCTCATTGAATATTCTAACGAAATGTGACGTAACAACGTAGCTGCTTGCCTAAAATGTGTAATACTACCCACGGTTTCTAAATGAAAAATTTCAATAACGTTGTTCCAATAGTTATCGAAATATATACTGGCCAAAACCTCGGGGGCCACCCTGTATATTAATATCAACGCAAATGATGGTTTCGAAATTTCATATTTCATTGACTTCCAGCAATCCATAGGGAATTTATAAAGACATCTAGGTTACTTGAGGGTGATCTATGGATACAAATGACTACCAATTGAATCTTTCCACCCTTAGCACATGCGTATTCAAATGCCTTTTCGACACATTCGGAATAGTGGACTTCTGGTGCTCTTGATCAAACCCCTTTTTGGCATAAATTGAAACATGAAAAAGCTTTCCTGCAGAAATACGATTTTAATTGAAGATTTTGAAGCACTGCTACAATCAATTTCGTCCTCTTTCGATCTTTGTTCAGACATCCACTAACAGTCATGCTCGAGCGTTCATTAGCAAGAATGTCTGCTTATTTTATTCCAGATGTTCTCTTTGTGTATTGTAAAGTAACAATGCCAAATTTTTTTATTTGTTCTAAACAGTCCTCCTGTATCATGTTTTCACACTGATGTGTTATTATTAATCTTTCCAAAAACAAGTGGCAGTGTTACTTAAGTTCAATACAAATTTGTCCATGATTTTATTCATAAATTTCAATTTGTCGAACATCAGTACTGATGATGAGATTTTCCATAAAACGGATACGAATGTTAAAATTTAACATTGTATCTACTGGTTCCATGATTGGAACTACTTTCAAACTTGTTCAGTATTCTATGGTTTCATTGAAAGCTTCATTTGGTAAACCAACAGTTCAAGCTCGACGTTACCTTTTTCTTTCATGATGATATTTGCTTGTATATAATTAGTATCCCCTAGAATTGCATCGCAGAGCTGCCAATGACACTGTCTGGCGACAAAGTGAATGTACGATATAAAAAAATATTCTGCACATTTATCGTTTATATTATTTGCAAGATCAATAGATTAAGAAGACAAATAAAAAATAATATGTTGCAAAAGTTCTATCGGTTGAACGCTCCAAGATTGTATTGATATCCTTATTTACTCATTTTACGAAAACTGTCTGGAGTGCAAAACGCTATTTATTGCATGTTTACTCCACCGCAGCAAACAATGACTAAGAATCGATAGGCCAATCCCCGGAAAACCAAGTGGACCAGTTTTTCGACTCAACAATATTTTTTGTTGACGAGAAATGTTTTCCCGACTTTCCAAACTCTTACATCATATTTTTTTTACGACCGTGCCTTTTTACCCAATTTCCCGCACGCATTTTAGTTTTGGAATTGTCACTTTCCGCACAAGTGCGGGAAAAATCGCATTACATGCGCAGATCCATTTAGTCGATTTCTGCCACGATTTAACCTTTGATTTCATCGCCGATTGTTTCTTACATTTTGTCCATTTCTGCCTCGTTGGTGTACATTCTTTCCCCCAAATTTTTTTTCGAGGCTTCTGTGTTTTCGAGGAATTTGTCTTCCAGAATCTTCGTATTTTCTAGAAGCTCTCCCTCAAACAATTCAAATTCTTTAGAAGCTTTCATCCAGATCTCTAGAATTTTCCTCATTTCCTCATTCGAATTTTATAAAAATTTATCTTACCAACTCTCCGAATGTACTCTGTTAAAGTTCTTCTCTCAAGCTCACTGAGTTCTGTTGGATTTCTTCTTCCAAGCTCACCGACTTCTTTAGATGTTTGTCTTTCAAAGATTCGGTAGTTCCGTGGAGTTCATTCATTGAAAAAACCAAATAGGAACTTCGATCAAAAAGGTTTCGGAATCTCCTCATTCGATCAGTACTTATGAAAATATTTTCTGGTACCGCCTTCTTGCCGATTGTTTTCAATTCCCGTTTCTTCAGCTCTTGCTTCAATTCCGTAACCATCAAATCAACCAGGGGAACGTTCCTAGAAAACATTTTGTCATTTAGTGTCTTTAATCGAGATATCAATATGTTTCACACAAAAATTTGATCAATTTCTTTTTCCGTAATGCGAAAAACTGTCCACTTTGCTGACACTTATTTGTTCAATGGATCAACAGTCTATTTCGGCCGAAAAAGGTCTATCAGTTTTATTTCTGTAACACACAGACTGTCCACTACGCGAACACTTATTTTTAAAATCCCACTTCTGACACCGCTGTAATGAAAATGCACTGAACTATTATATACAAACTTATTTGGACTGGTGAACTATAACTTCTCTAAGGGTGATCGGTAGCGAGGCGGTTAGATGCCAGCCTTCTAAACTTTCGCTCGCATTTGGCCAGGTTCGAATCTTGGAAAAACGAGAAAATTTTTCTCATTTTCATAGCAGTCGATAGGCAATGCAAGTTGTCTAGATGCCAATCCCGACGTCTGGTGCTTGCTTGGAGTTAGCGCCGACCACCCGGGGTGTTGCTGTAGGTTTTCCGGGTTTTCCTATAGCTGAAAAGTGAATACGCTACTAAAAATCATTAAGTCGCCCGGAGCGCCTCGGCAAATAATAATAATAGCCGACCTCTACCCGCACAGGCTATGTCTTTGGGTACGCTCAGGAGTCGACATTAGCAACGAGAAATATATTAGGTGACATAGAGGCCTGACTATCACCGATGTGATATAGGCACCTGACTATCACGACAGAAAATTTACAGAAGAAAAATAAAAATAAATTACATTTGAGTTTTTAATTGTCATTATAATTTGGAATTGAAATTCATTATTTGAAAACCATTAAATACCTTAAAGCTAAGTTTTTATGTACACGAATTATTCGTTTTTCGTACGAAATCTGTCAAAAGCTGTTCAAATATATTTCGTGGCGGGAAATTTCAACTGATGGTACGAATAGATTCAAAAAGTTGAAATAAAGTCAACTTGTCCGAAATTTTAAAGGGAAACAGTGATCAGTACGGTTATATGTATGTTTGTTTCCAGGCATATTAAAAATTTTAATGTTAAATATGGAGAAATCTCATGATTATTAATATAAGTATATGAACGGCCGTAATATTTTATATTCTACTGATTTTGTTAAAGTATTGGAATTTTGAATTGAAGAAAAAAAGAAAAAGGGCTCCCAAACGTTTTTGGGTGAGACCTATTTTCAAACAACGAAACTTATTACATGGCAATTACCACAGCTTAATTAACTTGGCTGAGGAATTTACTTCAGAAAATGGACGGTAAATTAGGGGGTTGACATTGAATATTTCATTAAATCCGTGAAGGCATTTCGCAAAAATGAAAACCGCTCAATATATCATTCGTACGAAAAAGTGACATTTCTTTCAAATTTCCTACGAAAAACCAAAAATTCGGATGCATGAAAACTTTAGACGATCATAAGTCTCCGTGAATTCATTCAATTGACGACCCTTACAAGAGACTTATAATTGGTGACCCCGACAGAAGACATATTGATGTCAGACCACAGAATGATAAGATTCAATGTCTACGCTAAAGCAGAGGATGTTCCACAACGCCAAAACCCTAGGGCAACCATCTGGGACACCTTCCTAGAAGGTCTCTCAGGGCACACGAGGTTTCAGGCAGAGATTCTCTCGGAAGAACAACTCGATCAGAAGGCAGAAAAACTAGAAGAGGCATGTCCTTTGAGGGTGGCCCCAAAACGCCGGGTTCACCGGTGGAACCAGTTGTTGGAGCAACTGAGGACAGTGACCAGACAGGCCCACACCAAAGCCATCAAAGATGGTAACGAGAAAGCATGGGAGAACTACAGAACCGCGAGAAGGGATTTCAAGAAATAGCTGAGGAAAAGCGAAAGGGCAAGCTAGATCTTACTGCGGGAAAAACAATTTCCCAACGGATTCCGCCAGACTCATGAGAATCCTGAGCAACGAGACAGAAGGTTCCATAATAACTTTGAAGAAACTAGTTGGATATGGACAACATCCTCCGAAGATTCGCTCAGATATCTGCTTCTGCTGGAGGTACACATTTCCCGCTAAAAACGGTGGAAAAGGTGGTAGAAAAGTTCCTGATGGATGGGCCTCTAAGGGCGAGTCCCTTCCACAAAAATCAACATGCATACAGAAAGGAATGGTCGACTGAATCGGCCTACCACGCTGAATTGCGAATGATTAAATGGACATTAAGGTTTAAATAGGAACCTAACTCTTTGACATGGAAGACGCGTTTGACAAGGCGAAGACAGCGACTATACAGGCAGCACTAATGTCCAGATGAACGCCTCACTTGAAGGTCAGCTGGGTTGTATCGTCGCTAAAGAAGAAAACAGTTGCGGTATCCTATGGTAACCTCAGACTGGTGAACGAGGAGGGAGGGGGTTACCCTCAGAAAAGTTGACATTCTCCTCATCTATGGTGCTTATTCATGAACGAACTCCTGGGAATACTTACAGACGAAGATATAGAGGCATATGCGGACGACGAAGTTGTTCCAATCAGTGGATGATATATCGGAGTTGTCTACGGCCGTATGCAAGCCAGACCAATTGAAAGATGGTGCGGTGAAGCAGGGCTCCCAGTATATCCCACAAAAACGGGAATGATCCTGTTCACCAAACGAAGGAAAAATTATGGGTTTGATAAGGAGTTGGAGCTAGTCCAGCAGGTCAAATACCTGTGGGTTGGTCATGGACTCCGCATATAGATAAGATTATACAGAAGTCGGTAGCAATCCTATGGCAACTGAGGAGAATTATAAGAAGTAATTGGGGCACTAACTTATATAACAATAAGCCAAAGACTCAACAAGGTCCAGAGGTTGGCCTGTTTGGTTTGGTTGGGTGCAATGAGAACGACTCAAACCGCAGTGTTGAAGGTACTCTTGAGGCTGCCGACGCTTCCGGTCTGGATCAAGAAGAAGGCAATGGCAGCTCACTTGACGATGCGGGACTCGGGAGTCTGGGTAAGCAAAGGAGCGACGAAAGGCTAGGAAATCGCGTCGGAAGTTGAAATACACAGTTTCAGAATTGAATAGCCAGTTTCGAACCATATCCTTCACTTATAGCAATGAAAATGAAAAAACAGCTTCCATTTTCAGATGTTTCAGTGATTTGAATTGACCGAAATCAGCTTGACTTCGATGTCTACAGGAAAAGTACGATTACACTTAGATACATCATTGAGAGCTTCCACCACTGCACACAGCAAGAAATAACGGGATTGAATATCTTGGTGAATCGACTTTTGTCGTTCCCTCTCAACAAGGAGAGATTCTTGGTGGTCATCTCTCATAGACGCTACAGAGATGACATTTGGAAAAAAATTTAAAACTAAAAGAAGAGATTTTGCCACATTCAACCCCCGTAATTCCGTTTTTATTAACAATCGGATATGGATGAGAAACGTTTCTCATGTGAAAAAACATTATCAATAAGAAAAGCAATGAAATGAAAAAATTTTTAATAAACTTTCTTATTATGTTCAGAATTTGCTCTAGATTTCACAATTGTAAAAACATACGAGGAGAATTCATTTTTATCTCAAAAAATTACATTTAATTTCTTCGAAAGCTCCCTGAGTGTTCAATCTTCTACAACTTCAATGTTACATTCGCTGAGTATACTAGAACTGCTGGAGGAAGTACTACCATTCTCTGTATATAGAACAGGAGCTGGTGACAGGTGACGTTCTCCGATTTTACACTGCATGCCTTCTTAAGGCTTGATAATTTACCCTAAAATGTGAGAGAGACGGGTTCCTGGCCGCCCCAGTGAAAATGTATGTGATTTTGTTTTGCGAAATCCTGATGTGCATGCCAAATTACCTACTATTAATTAATTATACAAATGACGAATCTTTCTAATGGCATGCAGTTTGGAATTACGTAAAACCTGTATTACATTTTTACATAGTTTTCCCGCAATTTTTAACCGTTGGTCAGACGAGGGGCGCATGCCAATTTTCCCAGAGTGTTTTCGTTACTAAAACGTCAATTATTCACATCGGCATGTAATTTGAAAACACGGAAGTTCCCTTTAAGTTTTTTCAGTTTTTCGTAATCCTTTGAGTCCTTTCGGCCGCTGCGGATTGCATGCCATTAATGAGTAGCGTTTCAATTTGTTTGAACTTCCGTATATTACAACGGCAGGCAGTATAATATCGCGGAAGAATACAAAAATTCTCTACAAAAAGAAAAGCGCTTTTTCTTATGAAGTGCACACGTGCGGCGGCCAGAAACCCGTCTATTTTTCATAATTTAGGGTTGATTATCAAGCCTTAAAAAGGCATGCTGTATGAAATGGGAGAACGTCACCTGTCACCAGCTCCTGGTCTAATAGCTTTAAGCTCCATGCAGTAGTGGATTTCCATCCTTAAAAGACCTTTTGTTGTATGTCGAATTCGAATAATAACTGTAGGATTTGACTAACAAAATTGCATTTCCAACATTATTCATACCAATAACGTTTGTAAAAATTCCCTACTCAGAAGCCTTTATTATAATTATTATTATATAAACATGTCTGGTAAACAACCATCAATAGATTACTATCTCAGATATAGTTATTAAAAATGTACAGGAGCAAAACGAAGGTCGTGTTTGGGTCACCAATCTGTGAAAACACAGATAATAAAATGATGACACAAAATGATGCAACCCAGGATTTTACTACACTTCATTTCATTTTTTAACATTACTTTCAAATACAATTCAAATGTCGACAACTTTCAAATTTGCAATATCATTCTCCTTGGAATGCTTTGATATCGAGTAGGAAACGAACTTTGCAAATTCGGTGAAAAATTAGCTGCTATTACTTTAATGCTATTCATAAACCAAGGGAGCAAAATGATGCTTTTCCTACCGCGAAAAGCATTTTCCTCCTGAGGACAAAATGAATGGAATGTGTGCCTTGGCTTTATATCGAAAATATAAAAATTCCAGACAGTCGAAACCATCGTACTCCATAGTTTTTGTTAATTACTATAACAGAAAATCATCTGTCAATGTAATAGGAAAGAATACAATGGCTAAAATTCCATTTGAGATTGCAACATTTTCAAAATTGGGAAACTTCCAATGTTATACCGGCAATTGTTTCCGAAAAACTTCGGCTACGCTGCTCGTCAATGCAGTTGGTGACTTCGTGATACTAAGCAGAATGAAGGTTAGTAGTCTAGGAAGATTGCCGCGAGACATGATGCAAGTAAAATCATTACTATTCGGGAATTCACTTCAATGCCAAGTTTTCCGGCTGAGATATCTGCTATATTATGGCATGCAGGTATGATTTTCAAGCTTGATAGCATTGTGCCCATCATTTCACCAAGGACCCCTATTATCAGAACCACCATTTCAACAGAATGGTTTGGGTAGAGCCTGTGAAGTTCAAAGAGTAGTTATCGATATTTAGTTCGATTTTCCTCCTCTTATCAGACGATGTTCGTAGGTGGTAGTCCAGACTCGTAGTACCGCGTTATGCCTGTGGATATAGGGTGAGACCGCATAAGCTGGACAGCAAATGCATTATGGTCTCAGCTGCCCCACAACACGCTCTGCATCTAGTGTCAGGGACCTCTATACCCATCACGCGACTACGGTAGACGAAGGTGTTGAAGACATCATCCTGGCAGGCCATTATGAATCCCTCGGTTTCCGACTTCAGCCCACTTGACCTGGAAAAAGCATATGTCAGGATTCCGGATAAGCCATGGTCTTCAGTGTTCTTGAAGAAGACCCCATGCATTGGCTTATCTTCAATCCTTATGTAGCTGTAGGAGCCTCTCCCTTTCCGCAGCTTTGACGTGACCTTTTTGTTGAACGGATTCCATTCCGGTGACAGAGCTTGGGTTTGTCCGTTTATCGGCTGCACAAGTTGCTGCCTTGAAATGAAATAAAACAAACCCTGCTTGTTCATTATCGAATACTAAGCAAAGAAAGGGATCTGAACTTCTGGTGACTTTACAGACTCCATACCATTTTGTATGTAGGCATTCCAAACTTGAAAGTTCACGTCTTTCCCTTTGTCTGGGGAAGTTCAACCTTGGAACAGACGATTTAGGATCCAAGCTCCTATGAAGATGCATTATTTTACGAGTTTTTATGTCGAGTTGCCGCAGCTCTTCCTGAGTCCATTTCATTACTCCATATTAGTTGCAGCAACTTTGTTCTTGTCCGACAGTTCTGATGACCTGATTTGTCGTAGTTTATGCTGATCTTGCCGCGGAGAGAGTTTTCAACAGTAGTTACCTCTTGGGTGTGGCGAATCAAAATTAGTAAGTGGGGATTTTCAGGGTCGGAAATTATGACTTTTTTGTCGATGCAAAAAATCAAGATGGCGGACGATATTTGTAATAAATTGTGGTTCTATTCGATTCAAAATTGGCATATGGGGGTTTTACAAGTCAAGTATGACTAAAAATAATCAATTAAATTGATAAATAAAAAAAAGATTTTATACAAATATGCTGAAATGAAAAATATATTTTTTGTTAGATGTTGACGTAGGTTATTCAGTGCGTGTTAGAATCAACATTTCACCTTTAAAAGCAATTAGTTCAATTTTATTAAATTCTTTTTAGTCATGCTGAAAATCTGTACCCAAAATCCCCACAATTCACTATTGAATCGCCATCTTGCTGTCACCATCTTGTTTTTTACATTGACAAACAATTCATAATTTCCGACCCTGAAAACCACCACATATTAATTTTGAATCAAATCGGACCAAAATTTTAAATCTTGTCCGATATTTTGGTGTCGCCATTTTGTTTTTTCTCTTAGAAAAATTCCATAATGCATTTTCACAGAATTTATGTCAAATTAGCTTGCAAATTAAGTATCATAATTTGAAATGCGGAACACTTGTTTTTCCCGCAAGAGGGCGCCAAAATAGAAAGTTAGGTAGCGAAAATTGACATGGCTGAATTCCTTTCTAATGATGTGTCACACTTACTAATTTCCCTATTCAATTTGTTTGGGTGATAGTGACCAAGGGAGGGGGAAAGGTATGACAGTTGAGGTTATGATAGGAACATGTCCCCCTTGAATTAAAAGTCGACGTGTTTTTGCATTTTCTTCACAACACATATGTTTTGAAGATATTCGATCGATTCGTTTTCGGTGCCCCACCCTGTATTTTTTATTTAAAAAATATTTCATTCAGAATGACTGGTATATGGATGCAAGAATAATAGAAAATTGGATCATATTCATATGAAGAGTATGAAACTGTATTCACAAAATAGGAGCAACTAGAAGAAAAAATAAAACTGTTTCTGAAATTGACTGGAAAAGATCGATATGAAGTAAAAGGCAAATAAATAGAGTGGAAGGGAAGGAGTACTGCAAGTAGAGCAATCGGGTTAAGCGGGGCAAGCGGGATAAGCGGGGTAAGCGGGGCAAGCAGAGCAAGCGAAGCAAAAAAAACATTTTGTTCTGCGTCTGCAGAAGAGGTGGTTGAATATTTGTTTCAGAACTAATCAAGGACACATAAAATCAATTTGGATACTAACATATTCGCTTTATAGTTGTAAAACAACGCAAATACTTGGTCTTCAAGAGACAGTTTAGAGAACATGCCAATTACATCATAAAGACGATAGCATATAAAATACATTATTTATCTCGTTGTGCCCCATATTTAACAAGATGAACAAACATTTTACTTTATAATTCATTAGTGCTTTCTCATTTTACTTACTGTTCTTCAATTCTGTATCTACTGAAACAAAATGAATTAGCTCGTTTACAGAAACTTCAAAATAGATCCATGCGCATAACTTCAAATTGCAAAAGATTAACACCAATAAAAGACCTGTTGAAACAACTAGAATGGTTACCAATTAATTATTTTCTCCTCTATAATACATTAATTCTCATTTTCAAAATAAGGCATAAAATTTCACCGACATATTTACAAGAAAAAGTTATATATAATGACCAAATTCATGGATATAACGTTAACACATACCCATAATTATATTTTCTTCAAGGGGCTTGATAGGTACAATAATCTACCAGAAGAGATCAAATGTTTAACATCTTAACATCCTTCAAGACAAAGTTAAAATCATATTTACTTCATCAATAAAAAAAACAGTAGCCACTTCTTCATTTCGTTTAGTTCGTTTAAAAATTTAACTATGACAGGTATTTATATGTTTCAGTATGTTCACAGTATTTTTCGTATTCATCCACTATTTTTAGTATGTGTTTGTATAAATAGATGTGTGTGTTCAAATAAGTGTAGGGTGGATGTAATGTATAGGTGTTGTAGGTGTATTTGTGTATACTTATGTGTATGTATACATATTTTTTGCTACAAGGGTACAAAGGCCTTATGTGTGAGAACATTTTTATATTCAACTGAGATCATGAGTATATTTATTGACTTATTCTCATTGTAATTAATTATTGTAAATTAGCCAAATGGACTAAATAAAGGATGTATATATGTTATTATGTGACTTTTATGAATGTGTTACTCGGGTATTCACGTGAAATGTGTAAAATAAATCAAATATTTTGCATTATTTTTTTCACATGTTAAAATCTGACATTTTGGTAGTTTCAACTAATAGTAATGCATTATTCTGACCAATCATTGGGTATTATACTGATGAAACTGCTTCCTCATCGATATTACCTTGTTTACATTGAAACGTCAAAATTCTACTCAGAATTTGTCATTATTGACAGCTTAAAGTGCTTCGAAGTTTATTGAAAAATTAACACAAACCGATTCAGTGTCATCACCCTAGAGAATATTGAATATTTAACACAAAATTCCACTCCACAAAACACGATTATATCCAAAAAATGTATATGGAATCAGTTTGAAGCTTTTTGCAGAATCAGAACCTACCAGCTACAAAACGATACGACTATTCAAGAGATTGCAAACATTCTGAAAGACTGGGCAGCAAATATGAAAAAATGTAACGGCGAAAATTACAAAGAGTAAAAAATTGAGCAAAATCCTTTTAAATTGTTGAAAAAAAATAATCTTTAATACAACTCGTTTCAGCTTTGATATTTGAAATGCATTGCAAAGTGGTTCTTGTAGAAAACTTTGCCAAGTATTAAACAGATATAATTCAATGGTCGTAGGGGGCAGTAGTTGTTTTCTGTTGAATACTTGCTGACGACCATACCTATTGTATAGGTTTTTTTGCGGAAGATTGGATTACGTAATCCACCATAATTCATTATTAGTTTTATGATCTTCCGTCAAGTAGTGTCGCCCATCTTTCATGATCTCAGGAAGAAGGTCAGACTGATATACAGAGCATTGGATTATTTTATGTCAGTGTCAATAAACGTCAGAATTTTAGTGTTTGATGAAAAAGGAACCAAAAAAATACAAGACAAAAGCAATAAACCCTAGGAGAGAAAAGGAACAATAAGAGCTAGCTGCTCTCGAACAATAGTAATAATTATAGAATATAAACAAGAGAACAAGTCAGTGAACTGAAAAACAAGATCACCATCAACAAACAATCGGAGGTGACAAAGTACCATAATGATGACATAATGAATGGCATAATTATCACATTGTGTATATCCTACACCAAGTAGATCAAGCCCACTTTCATAAAATCCGATTCAAACCAGCTTAATTATATCATCTGTGACCCCTTCATTAATTTTTAGTGATCAGATTATCAAACACACGCATAAAGAGTGATCATAAATTTATTGCTGATGATTCGATAAATTATACAAAAAATGTAAATACTATGATGATATAGCGAATATCTTAGTTGATTGTGACACTAAATGAATGATATTGATGATATTGAAAAAATGATTGAAGTAAAAGTAAAATCAGCGTTGAAATAGGATCTAGATTAACAAAGATGGTTACTTACTAAGCTGATTTTTGAACTTAGAAAGATGTGTTGAGAAGATATCAACGTTCTGAGGAATCTTATGATACTTCATTGCAAATGTGTTTGAACATTGAACAGAAACACTGATTGAGAAGCGTCTTTCCAAATCAAATGATTCTAACTGCTCTTTTCCCTTAAAAATCTTTATAGCGCCAATGGAGTTTTCCCAAACAATGGATGTAATAAAAGGAGACATGTCGTCGGCTTAGTGTGTTGACCTGCTAACTCCATTTGGGAAAAAAAATTCAGGAGAAGGATAAAACTGCGAATAAAATTCAATACTAAATAGAATAGAATGGTTTTAGGCATCAATAAGAATCAGTGAATATCCGTTTACTAATATCTTAGCTGATTTTTACAGCCAGTGAAGATTTTCTCTCTCTTTTTTATGGGATATATAACAATTAATGATTTTTCACAAATTGGAGATAGCAGGTTAACACACTAAGCCGACGATGTGTAATATTTAGTGTGATATTTTTCAGTTGACCCAGAGGAAAAAGTGTTTTATATAATGCTCAATTATTCAAAGTGATTTTTCCAAGAGTCGTTGTGTTTGATTTTTTCTCTTTATATCTGTATGTATTGATCATAATCATGTAATGTTTCTAGGGACAATAAAGTTATTATTATTGCTGTTCACGATGACTGCCATCAATTTCAAATTGTTCACTGGACGTAGCGGAGGAGTTGACTTTTGTCAGGATTAAAATAGAGTTCGTTCGCCAAAAATAAAGTTATGTTTCACTATTTATCTTTTCAGATACTATTGCAAGCCCTTATGAATTATTAAAAGGGCAAATAAATGTAGCATCGTCGTAAACAAGACATATGCATGTGGGTTCAAAAAACGACTGATATCATTTTGATATATAATAAACAAGAGCGTCCCCACGAGTGATCCATGTGGAACACCATGCTCAAGAGGTTCAAAATTTGAGGTAGAACTATTAGTTGTGAAAAATTATGTATTTCAAAATGTGCTTTGAGGAGTTGTTTGAGGATTTTTTCATCGATATTATGGAAATTTGACGGTACTTATCAACAAGTGAAATAATACCATTTTTCAATGGGGAGTTGATCAGTTGGGTGGAGGAGCGTAATATAATTTGGAGATTTTTTTATTCATTTCAATATCTAAGTCATTTGCGTCCAAGCACTTAATTTTTCAGTAACCTAATTACATCCAAAACGTCTTCTCCAGTTCCTTGGACTAAAAAGAAAGAGCTACTAGAATAAATAAATTTCCTGATCTTGAATGGAAAAATTGGTTTTTAAGGGATTTTTTTCCGACTGAATTACAGTATGTATCAACATGAGTGAAAGCTACATAATTTCTTGTTTATCTCCCAAAAAATTGATTTCTGACAAGACAATTCAGAATATTACTGAATTATTGGGACGATGATCAACTATGTCTTTCGTGTATTTCATAGTTCTGTTTCAGTTTATTAGCTGCAAGTGTGTGCTAATTTTTCATTACAATTTATCATTTGTGATAAATTCTGTCGACATCAAATGAAACATATTTTGATGGTATACGGAAACCACCTACTTAAGTAATTGATATAAATAATAAAAGTAATGAGCTGAGGATAGAACCTTGAGGAACACCATGACAAACATACCCTGGCTTATTTCTCTGTTGTGGGGACCTCTCAATATGATGCAGAAAAAACTATTTGAATCATTTCCTATAGGGAAGTTTACATTTTATTGTTTTTATATCTATATTTATTAAAGTCTATAAGTGAAGTTTTGAAGAATTACTATAGCCTGAAATGAAATTTTATCATGCAAATTGAATTTCATCAGTAATTTATAGGCTTCAAAGTAATGATCTAATGGTTTAGTTTCAATAAAATTTTTTTTTGGTACTGAAAATATTTTCAGGTGTGAATGAAATTTGGATAATAGACATAGGAGGGATTGAAAAAAGAGATTCAACATGATATCGTAAAGGGTATAAATTCAGAACTTTGGGACCAAAACAGATACGAACATGCGGTTTTCAGATACAGTGTGACCCATTTAAGATGGAAGCACCCTTATAAAACTTACATTTTTCAACCGATTGGAATGATTTTTTTTTGTTAGGTAGATATTCAAAAAGTCTATTAGGACACCAAATATCATGAATAAATCTCAATTTCCAGGGCCAGCTAATCTTATTTTTCAAGGTCAAAAATCTAAAAAAATTACTAGCGATTTTTTTAGAAAAAATCTGACTACACCACTGGATTCGCGACATTTTCAAATGATTTACATGTAAATTACGTTGGAATACGTCAATCAATAAAAAAGTTATAAAGGAATGAAATTTGAAAAATATGCCGTTTAATCAATCCACCAATTCGAATTCATGAATTTTATGAAAATTCTGAATACACCACTGGATTCAGGATGTCTTGAAATATCACTGGTCACAGTTTCATCGAAATCTGTTCAGTAATAAAAAAGTTATAAGGGAATGAAATTTGAAAAATATGTTGTAAAATGAAATTTTAACAACGTTCTTACTACACCACTGTTGATTATTGAAAAAATTATTGGGGTGATTATTGCAATGTCGTACAATTATAACATCTGAAAATCATCAGGTATTTCTCGAAGTGGAGTGGATACATAAACAAGTACAATCAGGAGAGAACTCCTGGTTAGTCTTCATGAAAACAATTTCAACAATATAAGACAAGTCTAATGTACTCCCAATAGAAATTATAACGAAAAAAATATGCAATGGATAATAATTATTATCATTCCAGTAGGTAACATCAGCTGTGATTTTTTCCTTTTGTTGAATAGCAAAAAATGAGAGTTGCAATTTTAACTGCCTGTTATTCAGAATGCATTAATGAAATAAACAAGTTAGCTGTGACTTACAGTTTCTCATCTATTTATTTGCGCACGAATTGTCATTTTGTTACGCACCATCAGTGAACTGAATAATTTGTGTTCCAAAATAAAAACAGATAATGGCTCAATTGTCAATTCAAGAAAAAATCGAAATTATACGTCTTTCCGGTGATGATTACCGGAGTGAAAGAGAAGTAACTAGAATATTCAATGAAAGACACCCAAATCGTCCAGCCATAAATAACAGCACGGTACATAAAATAAACCAAGTTTTCAATCGGACTGGAGCAGTAACCACATATATTTTAAACAACAATATACGAAGAAGGAACGAAAATAACCAGACTATATTAGATTACTTCAGAAATAATCCAAATAGTAGTTTGAGGGTTGCCAGCTTAGATTTAAACTTACCTAGGGAGAATATTAGGCGATGTCTGAAGAAAAATAAATTGAGGCCATTTAAACCAAAGTTGTTACATACTCTGGAACTAGGTGATCAAGAAAAACGATTGGAATTCTGCTTATGGGCCCAGGGCGAATATCTTAATGACAGGCAATTTTTAAAGAAAATTTTATTTAGTGATGAAGCTAGTTTCACAACAAATGGAGTGGTTTCATCACAAAATATTCGCTATTGGGCCACTGAAAATCCTAACTGGGTGATAAACTGTAAAAGGCAGTATTCAGAAAAAGTGAACGTTTGGTGTGGAATACTGAATGAAAGGATAATTGGACCATTCTTTTTCGACGGCAACATGAATGGCGCAATTTTCCTACAATTTTTAAGGAATGAATTTTCGGACGCAATAGATGAACTTCCCCTTGCAGAAACAAGAAATTTATATTTTCAGTTAGATGGTTGTTCCATACATAATGCGGGAATTGTGAAGAATTGGCTGAATCAAAATTACCCTAATCGTTGGATAGGAAGGGGGAGTACCTTAATTGGATGGCCACCAAGATCGCCTGACCTTACTTCACTCTATTTTTTCCTTTGGGGTTATGTTACACAAAAGGTTTACAAATCACGACCAAGGAATCGAGTGGAACTGTGCACCAGAATTCAGCAAGCTTGCGATGCAATTACTCCACAACAATTGAAGAATACTTTAAAAAATATTCGTAAGCGATATGATAAATGCATTGAATTGGATGGAAGTTTGGTGGAGGCCACCAGAATATGAATTGCACTCATTTATTTTTCAATTCGGTATCTTCTTGGTTTCTATTTTTACATTGATTGTGAATATAAGATTGTTTTCCGCTAGTTTGTAGCAATTAGAAAAATGTACTTACAGTTATTTTTTTGTAGATTCATTTGAAATTATTGACACTAAAGTTTGTTGTGATAAACTGATTGATTGATATGGTTCGACATACATATGAAAGGAAATTGATTCTCCCATAAACGTTTCATGAATTTTATTTGAATAATATTTTGTTGAATATTGCCCCTAATCCAGTGGTGTAGTAAGAACGTTGGTTGCTAAAATTCCATTGAACAACATATTTTTCAAATTTTATTCCTTTATAACATTTTTATTACTGAACAGATTTCGATGAAACTGTGATCAGTAATATTTCAAGACATCCTGAATCCAGTGGAGTATATAGAATTTTCATAAAATTCCTGAACATGAATTGGTGGGTTGATTAAACGGCATATTTTTCAAATTTCATTCCTTTATAACTTTTTTATTGATTGACGCATTCCAACGTAATTTACATGTAAATCATTTGAAAATGTCGCGAATCCAGTGGTGTAGTCAGATTTTTTCTAAAAAAATCACTAGTAATTTTTTTAGATATTTGACCTTGAAAAATAAGATTAGTTGGCCCTGGAAATTGCGATTTATTCATGATATTTGGTGTCCTAATAGACTTTTGGAATATCTACCTAACAAAAAAAAATCATTCCAATCGGTTGAAAAATTTAAGTTTTATAAGGGTGCTTCCATCTTAAATGGGTCACACTGTATATGTATGATTTGATGTAGTGACAATACAATTTTATGAACAGAAATCGAAGTTAGGGGTTGGGTGAGGGGTGTAAAAGGGATAAATTCAGAACTTTGTAATGAAAACAGATACAAACATGCGGTTTTCAGATTTATGATTCGATATGGTGACGATACAATTTTATTAAAAAAAAAACGAGAGTAGGGGTGGGTGAGTGGTGTAAAGGGGTTAATAATTCAGAACTTTAATATTCAACCAATAACAGAAACGAACACGCGGTTTTCCTATATGATTTGATTTGGTGACAACACGATTTAATGAAAAAAAAAAACGAAAGTAGGGAGGTGGGTGGTGTGGAGGGGGTAAATGAGTAAGAACTTTAATATTCAACCAATAACAGATACGAACATGTGGTTTTCGGATGTATGTTTGAGGAAGGGCAAGATTGAGTGATGGACTTCGAATTAAGGAATTGGATTGAACAAAATTGACAGGAAAGAAACCTTTTCAACTTTGCAGTGCGATTTTTAAATAAAATCGTTTAACTAAAAATAAAATTATTTATTTTATCAGTAGTTATGAGTGCAGTTCGAGGGGATATCAAAGATATCTTGAAGGGAATACTTCGAATATAATAAATCAAACTCTTTTCATTCTTCGACCTAATAAACATTTTTAGTGATACCCTCGTATCGGGTTAATTTCTCTTACGCACTTTACACATTACATTAGCTGGAACTCGAAAAAAATTTGGTGTTCATAATAAATTTTTTTTTCAGTCTGAAATGAAGCTCTCATCAAGTCATAAATTAACAAATTAACACATTTTAAAATACTTTTCTCTCTATTCGGTATAATTTTCCAATAACAAAATGAAAGTTATTTTTTGTTGTTAAATTTCGTTTCTGTGCAGGAATTGCCGATAATAATTTCTCACGACCAAATCAGGGAATTATGGAATTTTTTTTAGGCGAATGCATTTCATGTTTATAAACATTAGAAACGTTTTGGGTCCAAGGGTTTGTGATCGACTTCCAATCTAATCAAATATAGTCCAGCAATCTAGTTATTTCCAGTTAAAAGAGATATACTTCCAACCTCACTTAACCTTTTATCAAAAAAATGTTGGTATAATTGATGATCAACTTACTACACGACATGTACTTTATTGAATCAAGGAATTGTTGAAATGTGGTTACATTTGAAGAATATGAAACCAGCAGATATTTGGGATAATATCAGTGCAAAATGAAACTGAAAATTATTCCCAATGATTTAATTTTCCATCCACAATTTACGCCAAACAAATTTCATCTCTTTTATCTTGATGTGACGTGAAATATTGGTCAATTTTAAATATAGAAAGTATAAAATTAAAACAAAATTATTTATTTAATTCTATTTAAAATCTTTTTCATAAAATCAACAATAAATCAAACATTCCATAAATGAATAATATGAAATCATACTGTCCATAGATTTAGAATTATCGACATTTTATTGATATTTTATGATAAATCTTGTATCTGATCGTATAGAAATCCTTTTTTTTGGGAAGTAGCGTAAAATTTTGAGTGTATTGAACGAATTTCAAGTGAAGTTTTCGAGTAATCTTTTTCTGCCTATTAACTTGAAATACTCGAATATACTAATTCCATTATACTGAATCGATTGGCGATCGCAGAATTCCTCTATCTTCAACCGTTCTCGAGTTGAAGAGTTAATATGGAGTTGAGAGGGGTAATTTCCCCAAAAAACATTTCAATACTCTTTTTTAACGGAATTATCGACATTTTTTTGATTTTTTATGATACATCTTGTATTTGATCATATAGAAATCATCTATTTTCGGAATTAGCGTAAAATTTTGAGTGTATTGAACGAATTTCAAGTGGATCCGACGATTTCGTATTTTTTATGTTTTTTCGAGTAATCTTTTTCTGCCCATTAACTTGAATATACTAATTCCATTATACTGAATCGATTGGCGTTCGCAGAATTTCTCTATCTTCAACCGTTCTCGAGTTAAAGAGTTAATATGGAGTTGAGACTGGTAATTTTCCCAAAAAACATTTTAACACTTTTTTTCAAAGGAATTATCGACATTCTATTGATTTTTGATGATATATCTTGTATCTGATCATACAGAAATAAATCATCTATTTTCGGAATTAGCGTAAAATTTTGAGTGTATTGAACGAATTTCAAGTGGATCCGACGATTTTGTATTTTTTATGTATTTTCGAGTAATCTTTTTCTGCCCATTAACTTGAAATTCTCGAATATACTAATTCCATTATACTGAATCGATTGACGTTTGCAGAATTCCTCTTTCTTCAACCGTTCTCGAGTTAAAAAGTTAATATGGAGTTGAGAGCGGTAATTTCCCCAAAAACATTTCAACACTCTTTTTCAAAGGAATTATCGACATTTTGTTGATTTTTTATGATAAATCTTGTGTCTGATCATATACAAATCATCTATTTTCGGAATTAGCGTAAAATTTTGAGTGTATTGAACGAATTTCAAGTGAATCCGACGATTTTGTATTTTTTATGTTTTTTCGAGTAACCTTTTTTTGCCTATTAACTTGAAATACTCGAATATACTAATTCCATTATACTGAATCGATTGACGTTTGCAGAATTCCTCTTTCTTCAACCGTTCTCGAGTTAAAAAGTTAATATGGAGTTGAGAGCGGTAATTTCCCCAAAAACATTTCAACACTTTTTTTCAAAGGAATTATCGACATTTTATTGATTTTTTATGATATATCTTGTATCTGATCATATACAAATCATCTATTTTCGGAATTAGCGTAGAATTTTGAGTGTATTGAACGAATTTCAAGTGGATCCGACGATTTCGTATTTTTTATGATTTTTCAAGTAATCTTTTTCTGCCTATCAATTTTAAATTCGCGAAATATACTAATTCCATTATACGCAGAATTCCTCTATCTTTAACAACTGTTTTCGATTATCATTTGGTAGTTGTTACAGGAAATTTTGTAAAGTATATTCTTGTAGAAATACTTTGCTAGGCGTTGGGCAGGTTTGATTCGCCAACCGTATGGGACTGTTATATACTACTTTTACTGCTATAATTTTTTCCACGACGATTGCAGACAATCCTGTTGTATAGGAAATTAGCGAAAGCCTCTATTACTTTTGATCATTTCACATATTGCGGATAAACTCCGTAGAGCTCTGAAATATTCTATACAGTAGTCTGGCTACATCTTACATGAAAGGTATTGTTGACAATTTTAACAATCTGTTTCATGTGTTTTACATCATTTGACTTCTCTCACTAATTATTTACCATACTCTAAATATATAAATTCGCCCACAACTGATAAGCATTGTCTCGAGTGTGTTGATTATTCAAATTTTTTAATTGAATATCAATATTTTTCACGACACTTCCGAGAATAGGCGAGGCTCAAAGTAACCTCCCTCATAAATGTCGCCAAACAGATTTAGCTGATAAGATACAGCATACCGTGACAACAACAACAACTTGACAACTCATTTACAAGTCACCTTGCCTTATCAATTCCGAAAACTCAATCTTATGGTAACAATCTAATCTAGAAATTTTCATGTGTTTAATACAAAAAGTATCGCCGATTCGGGGATTTTTAGAAATGATCGACGGTTAATTTACGTTTGAGCTCAGGTGGATGTATTATCTAACCGAGCACACATAAGTGCATATCACAATATCTGCAAACCCCATGCTGCCACGGCAAATAATAATATCGGACTATCCCAGATATTACTATTCTCGTTCACAAGTTCCATTTCGTCAAAAACCTAGGTTGGACCACCGAAAATCATGATTTTAGTTAGATTCGAAATGGTATCTTCAAATAAAAATGTAAAGGAGAAAAATTGCGGTCGACAAAAATTGCAAAAGTTATAACTAATAACGTAAAAGACAATAGAATGCTTTGGTATTTTGCAAATATTTTAAAAACTATTTGAACTAATCAAAATTTGAAAAAAAATCCTGAAGGAGCAGAAAACTTCCTAAAAAAACTCATTTCTCCCCGAACTGTACCAACAATGCTCATAATTATAATTCGGAGTTAAAAATTGAGCTGGAAACGGGTTTGATTGAGCATGCTTTTGTTAATAAAACACATCGTGATTGCTCGATAGGTGTGGCGAAGGGCACTTCAACTAAAAAATTTCAAAAGACATGTGTCACATCGTTGAAAAGATAATTCAATTCTCTTTTCAACCATCTGAATTTTTTAGATTTTCGTTCATACGTTTTTTCACAATATGCGTTTGAAATGTTAGAATAAGTGCGGATCTGGCGGTCCGAATCCCTATTCTTACCTGATCATGATACTTTTAAATGGTTTGATGTGAAATAACGAGACAGAATTTTTTTGAATAAAACGAAATTAAAATTATTTTTAGATGGTTGAAAAGAGATCTTAATTATTTTTTCGACAATGTAATACACAACCCCCCATGCCATTTACATTTTTAGTTGATGTGCCCCCCCGCGCCATCTATCGAGCAATCACAATGTGTTTTATTTAAAAAAGTAGTATCAGTGAAACCCTCTAAACGGTTTTTTATGTTTGTTTGTACGTCAAACCATTCAAAAATTAACAGAAAAACGCTGATCGTTTCAGAACTGAAAACCTAGTCATGAAGAGGGGGCAACACTACTTGACGAAAGACCATTTAACTAGATGAAAAATGGTGGATTACGTAATCCCAATCTTCCGCAAAATCCTATACAATAGGTATGGTCGTTGACAAGTATTCAACAGAAAACAACTACTGCCTCCAACGACCATTTAATCTGTTTAATACTTGGCAAAGTTTTCTACAAGAACTACTTTGCAATGCATTTTAAATATCAACGCTGATTTTTCTTTCGATTTATTTGGGGGAACACCTCTGTACATTCGGATTACGTTATCCACCATTTTTCATTTTATGGTCTTCCAGTAGTGTCGCCCTTCTTCATGATGTTTTTCGCTTCATATTGAAGTCGAAACGCAAATCGGAGTGCCTTTTAATTCTGGAGCCCAGAGATGGCGCTAAATTCATACTTCAGTGTTTGTCTGAGGGATTTCCAATTAGGCTGGATGGGTTTTTCGATTCAATTGGGTCGAACTAGCCTTCGCTGATGATTGGCAATGACCATGAAACCGGTACGGAGGTGTTCCCCCAATTAAATCGAAAAATAATTTCTGCTTTGATATTTGAAATGCATTGCAAAGTAGTTCATGTAGAAAACTTTGCCAAGTATTGAACAGATATAATTCAATGGTCGTAGGCGGCAGTAGTTGTTTTCTGTTGAATACTTGACAACGACCACACCTATTCTATAGGATTTTACGGAAGATTCGGATTACGCAATCCACCATTTTTCATTAACTGAAAACCATGGATTTTTTTACTTTTTGGAGCTTCTCTTGAAATGGTTTAGAAACGATACCCGTTGGAAATTTTGAAGAATTTAGATTTTTCACTTCTTCATTTACAATCAAAGGTACTGAAGAATGTAATAATGAAATAAGGATTTTTTTCCAATTATTCTGATAATTTTGTTTTCTCATTACTGAAAGCAATATAATTATTATTTCTAAAATTTTCAACTTCCTTTATTCGAATAATTGTTAGAAACAAATGCATTGTTGATAAGAATTTTGAAAAAAAAAATCCGGAATCTAATCCTTGATGAAAAAATGAATTTTAAGAAAAAAATCGTTTCTTCAGGAACTTTTTCCATTGACAAAAATCGCACTTGTTAATCAACAATTTTTTTTGGAACTAAATAATAATATTGAAGAAACATTTTTTAAAAAATCACTCTTTTACACGTTTTTTCATCGTTTATTGGAAAACCCCTTTATTAACTTTTTATTTGTTTATAGAATAAAAATGTTGTTATAAACAAATGAATTTTTGCGCAGTATTTATTTTAAATATCAAAAATTATTATGAAAATCACTAAAAATCGTCTTTTTTCATGTGAAGAATTTTTATTTTTTATATTAATTTTTAAACTTGTTTGTCGCTCTCTTTCTGTTTTTCTTCATTATTATTGAAATTACTCATAAATTATAAAAGAAACGACAAAAACACTTCAAGTCTTTTCTATTCTCCTTCAATTAATGAACAAGAAGAGAAGAGTCCAAGAGTACAATATGTATGAAAATTATAAAAAAAATATTGAAAACAATTTCTTCACTTGAATAAAAATTTTGGTATTTAAAAAATTATATTGCGCAAAAATTCATTTGTTAATAACAAATTGTTTGTTTAATGAACAAATGAGAAGTTGTATCATTTCGAACCAATTTCAAAAATATCGGCATCACAAAAATGAAACGAATAAAATCGACGAAGTCGAAGTACTCTCTCTCTCCTTACGTTTCCACCATCTGGAAAAATGAGGCAAACATCTGACAGATGATTGTTAAAAAGTGTGAATAGAAAGGGTACTTTGACTTTGTCGAAACTTTGTTCAATATCCGTCGCGGTATTAGCAAGGGAAGAAGTCGTTTTCTTGCAGATGTTTACCCCTTTCTTCCACTTGGAGGAAACGTGTGGAGAGAAATGGTACTTCGACTTTGGAAATTATTGATATTTAAAGAAATAATAAAAACAACTCTTAGGAGGCCATGTTTCGGTATTTGGCATAACTTTTGATGGTTAACAATTTTTCCTAATAACATTTTGCTAATTGTTTGAACTTCACTATTGTTCAATTTTTATATTTTTTGACCTACCCTGTATGCTGTTTAACTTGCAACTATTCTAAGTATACCTAATATTATTATCTAACATGCACCAACTTTCGGCCATATTTGTATTTTGGTTGTGCAATTAATTAAAAAAATGCCTTATGTTGCACACTCAATTGCCCACACTGTATAAAAAATGAATAATAACCTGAATAGATAGATACCTTACCTGGACTGGAATATTTTTATCTTACATGTTGCATAGTTGCAAATCATTTGAAGTCAACAAGAAGGGCAGCAGGTATGGTCTTAGTCAAACTTCACAGCGATCCGAGCAATCGAAATTGAAATTAGCAATGAATAATAACATATTTCGAAACATTTCGTATATAAAATTTTAATTCAATCAAATAATAGTTGAGAAGTTTCGTGTATAGTAATAATTATTAGGTAGTGATACTACATAATCAAAACATTATTTAAGTCAAGAAGTTTGTGGAGTAATTAAAAACTCTGATTGGTGAGGACGGAAAATCTGGAGTGGTAAATAAAAAGGACTTTTTTGAAAAAAAAAGAATGCAGGTGGGAACCTGGAAAACATTGAGAGGAAAAACAACTTGAAAATTGAAATGTGGGAATTTTCATCAAAAACTAACATATAAACTAATTAAACACTATGAGAAGACAATAGCAAGTATTTCCTATCCTCATCAGAACTAGTCATAGTAAGAATCAACACAAAAAATTAACTTACCTGGAGAAAACGAAGCTATTCTTGTACATGATCAGCTGCAGATACCACACAACAATAGAAAGAAGATATTTGATGTTATTTGAACATTTCCACTGTATATAAATCATAGACAATACCAAAAGCACACTTAAATCTATTTTATAGACAATCGTCATTTTTAACCTCACAAAATCACAGTTAATTGAAATAAAGTATCTGACCCGGACCTTTCAAAAACCACAGTGCATAGACACTATTGAATTCAACATGCGCAATGAGGAAATAACAATATTTGACCTATTTTTAATCAATTTCCAATATATTTTATGTTGATGTTTGTATTTTCACTGAATAAAAGGTATTTTCAATAAATTAAGTGAGTTTTCTCTTAGAACAGAGTAGAAAATAAATTTTTTGAGTTGGATTTTACGTGATCTGATCCATTTTCGATGGTTAATGTTTGATTTTTGAGAATTACACATTTTAGAAGTTTCATATAATGGAAGAAAGGTTCAAGTTTGAACCTTAGAGTATTTTTTTATTGAATAATTTGCATATTATACTTTTCATAACATTGTTGATATCAAAAAGAAGCTCAAAGCTGTAACCTCTTGAGAGAGAGAGAGAACGGCTCATGTTTCTATGGACCTCATTGAACTGAAAAATATACAAAAGGTTCCTATGGAACCAGACATACAGTGTGAACATAAATTTCGCGACATATGGAAGTTTTTTTATTAATAGATATAAAGAAAATTTGACTTCGCAGTTAGTTTTTGCTTGAAAAATGAATAAAATACAGCATCTTTCCTTTTTTCATGTGCTACTCCTTGTCAAATTAGACATTTTTTTCGAAAATTCTCAAAAAATCTGTTTTTTTTTGTAAATTTCGAAAATTGCCAAAGAAAAAATAAAACAAAATCTTCATACACATCTACCAATAAACAAAATGCCTCAAGTCTATTGAATTAAATGGGGCGCGGTGGTGTGCGGGGCTGAGTTCTCTCCTCATAAGCCAAAGAACGTGAGTTCGAATCTCAGCATTGCCACCGGTCTCGTGCATGGCATCACACGTATAAAAGGTAAGGGCTACGTCTTCCCCTAGCTCGCACAAGTCTCAACATGGAGATCTTATTTTCTTTTAAATATTTTAAATGGCAGATATGATTGCCCAAATCTTATTTCCAAAATGAATTTTTGTACCTACTTGTTACACTAGACAATCTCAAACATTCCACATACCTTTCCACCTTGAATTTTCAACTTCATTCTACTTAACTTACTCATCCACTACGTTGTTTTCTGGACAAGTATTCTTCTTGTGAGAGATCTAACAACCTTTTTTTTCCAGGAAGCATTGCTTCAGAAAGCTTTTCCTTCCACTATAATATAAGAACTGTCCAGAAGAATGACAATACTAAGATGCCTAAAAATCCTGGCGTGCGGACTCATAACCTGTAAAACTGTAGGATAAAACAGTGGACATTCGCTTGCTTGATTTTGAGAAAACAAATGAAATCGCGGTCTATTTTCCAAAAATCCCGCGATACTTCGTGAACCGCCACCGTCGGTTTACTTGTTAGGGTGAATTTTCATGAACAGAAGCTACAAGTATTGCGTACGAGCATGAAATGAAGAAAGCAACATAATCATTCAAATTTACAGAATCACTGTCCGCAAGCAGCTTTATTAGTTAAATGTTCGACTTATTATATAATTTTTATTTTGCTGATATGCAATTTACTGGAATAAATAATAATCACACGTTTCACATAAAATTATTGAAATTCAGCTGCATGGAAATTCACCATTAGAACCTGTCAATCTTGTGCTTGTGCCTATCTGACATCTGCCCAACATGCGCATGCGCAAGTATCTGCGCCATTGTATCCGAGTTTTCCTTTTAAAGTTCTCTATAATAAAGTATATATAAAGTAATCATTTTGTAGCTTATTTTGAGTTTAATTGCTTTTCAGAAGTGATATGTGTGATGAGTTGTGTGTTACAATGGTCTTTCATCGCTATTTTAAAAACTGTATGTCATGTAATAGTGAAGATGTTTCTTTTTTTGTGCAATTCTTTCTAGACAGAAAATTTATTTTTGGATGATCTAACCACACTGAAAACATTTTACGAAATCAAATGGTAAAATAAGAAAACCTAAACAAGCTTGATGATATATGCAAAATTGATAGATTTCAGTAGAAGTGGTGATTTTTTTTACTTTGTCACGAACTTTCGCAATTTGAACGTATGGAATATTTAAAGAAACAGTAGGGTATAAAACACGCACCCAGTTGATTGAATCGATTTGAAAAAATGTTTGCCATGTTTATTAGAGCATGGCGAGTTAAGAAATAAAATATAAGTTCCAAATTGGTTCCAAAGTATATTTTACAGTAGTAAGTACTCACTTTCGGTACTAGACATAATGAATTATTGTGTTCATCTCTCTGAATTTTGTCCACACAAAAACGGATTATGGTCATCTTATTTAGGAAAATAATATAAAATACAGAAAAATAAAGAAACGAACATTATTAATAGTCAATAATATTGCACTACGAAATTTTTGATTCTGCCACAACTATTTTGACTTTCAAACGGTATTTACATTATTTTAAAAAATAACACATTTTGTGTTGTGTTATTTTTCCAAAAATTTGGACTTCCACTTCGAGTATGGAAACTATATTGCTTTAGAATGATATTTCAAAAGTTTATTGACATTCCGTCAAATTCAATCAACAACATTCACAATCACTATGTCCCTGGAATATTGACATGAGAACGAGGCGCCATCTCTGGATCCGATTACAGAAATAGACCATGATTTCATTTGTTTTGTCTTCCAAGAAATCTAAACAAAATCTAATTAGTCGACACACCAGAGTTTTTAGGCATCTTAGACAATAGATAAAGCTCTAAGGTAAACGATTAAATTTCCACAAAACTTTATTAAATTCGCGATATGTTTCACTACACTGTAGTTTTATCAAGCGATAATGGTTTACTAAAATCCTCTTCGTTAGGCTTTACTTAAATATATAAATAAAGAAGACTAATTAACATAACTATACAAACATTACCTATAATTGTTATGTTAAGTAACCTGACCTATCCCAATTCTTATCTTCCTCATTAATGTTTTCCAGAAACAACGAAAACAAGATATGCCTGGGAAACAAGTTACTAAGAAAAAAGGTTCAACAAAGGAGAATTGTTCAATTCCAATTGGTCATTGAGTAGACAATTAGAATTCTTCAATTTATTTATTTCTAGACATTCTAAATAATTAAGTTTGACACCTTTATTTTCCACATGTAGAATTTCGAAGTTTTCATCAAAGTGATGATCTTCTTCTAAAATATGATTCGCATGTGTTGAACTTGTTTTGTTTTTTACATAACTCGTGTGATGTTCACGTAGGCGGTTTTTAAAAGATCTCCCGGTCTGGCCTACATATACTTTAGGGCAAGTCCCACAATTTAATTTGTAAACTCCTGATTTTTTTAATTTTTGTGTTTTATCTTTGTTATTTTTAATAAATCTTCCCAACGTATTTTCTGTTCTATAGGCTATCCTTAAATTTTGTTTGTGTAAAAATGAGGCTGATTTTTCGGTGGCTTTACCTGAATAAGTTAATGTTTTATAATTACTTTCTTTGTTCCTGATACTAGGGTAAACTTCTTGGATAGCCTTATTGTGTAATTTCTTTGCCAAAATATTATCTATCAAATCCACCCAATAGGAATCTTCTTTCCATACTCGCTTTTGTTGAAATCGATCCAAGTTTCAAAAACATACCAGAGAGTTTAAAATAAATGAAACTAACAATTTTGACAAACGTTTCTAGGGAGAGAAGTAGTTGGTTTATGACAGATTTTCTCATTTTGTGGAATGGGGTGGAGAAAAGGAGATTTAGACTTTGTCAAAATTATTCGTATCACCCTCTTTTGTATTCAACTGCCCGTCAAGTCAACATTTACAAACTCCTTCATTCCTGAACTTGAACAATTCACTTCAAATTTGTGACGGATGAATAATTCATATTATTTCCGTGCTCATCTTCACGTGAGCCATATAATTTTATATGCATAGGGAGAGTCGAAAACTAATAAATAATTGGGCTACTTTCAGTTTTTGCTAAATTCGACCCACATATTCAACGCCGATGTACTTTCCCTTTCATATAGTTTCGCTTTCAATGTGTGTGTTATTAATGATAATAAGAATACACTACAGAAAGTTACACCGAGCGATGTATTCGATACCATCGTTATATTTAGCACAGTCATAGGTGGTTCAGGGCTCACAAGGGAAGGAACCACTTGAACTCGTTCAGGTGGCTGAATGGAACTGAAGGAATTCTTCTTAGATGGTATATGGGCATGTCCCTTAAGGCATTGGTATGAAAACTATCAGTAAACATTTTCATGAGAAAAATTGTTGATAATACTCGGTGGAAGATCATTTAACTAAAAAGTGAAATACATAATCCACCATATTGCTTTGACCGAAATGGACTCAAAAGGAGCTGAGACAACCTGAGGTAAAAACTCGCAAAATGATACAACTTTATAGTAGCTTGCATCATAAGTCGTCTGTTTCCCGGTTATAATTCCTCTTTTGAGTTTGGAGTGTCTACATAACAGAAATAGTACTGGATGGAGCCTGTAAAGTCATCAAGAGTGTAAATCATCCTCTCTGTTCAGTCTGCGACCAAGAAAAAGCAGGTATCGAGACATTTCTTTCTGATGCAGCAGAATGTACAGCGGATGAACTTATTCTCGTATTCAACACTGAATGAGGCGACCCAAACTCTATCACCAAATTGGAACTCATTCAGAAAAAAGTTGACATCAAAACTGTAGAGACAATAGTACTCCTGCCAGCTAGATAAGGATTAATCAATGCATGAGGTCTTTTTCATGGTCTACCGTAGTCGAGTCCCAGATACTTCTAGGAATTTACCAGTCAGGCTCTGTCTCAGGAGTCCCAATACATCCGAACGGCGCGCCGTAAACCCTTGTAAACACATCCGTGTGGAGAGTAGAATTACGGCCTTATGCATACGCCAGTTTAAGATTTCTGCCATATTACGGCAAGCTGGTGGGATTTCTCATTCCATCAAGGACCCCTGTTATCAGAACCGCCATTTTAACATAATGGTTGGGAAAGCCTGCGGAGTTCAAGGAGTAAATCTCTATATTTTGTCCGTTTTTCTTTCTCCTTTCGGACCATGTTTGTTTCGCCAGGAGCCGAAACCTCTATAATAAAAATCGTCCTACTTTGATGGTCGAAAAAGACTACATCAGGCTTATTGGCTTGATATTTACCTAAGGGTAGGGAATGAGTAGTTCCAATAGATTCGGCACTTCTCATTCTCCACAATGGACTCAGTATCCTCCGGAGCATAAGGCAACACCGGTGTCTCGTCAATACCGTAAGTGTGTCGTAAATGGTTGTACAACATTCGTAGCGCCGCGTTATGCCTGTGGATATAGGCCGAGACCGCATATGCTGGACATGCTGACAGCAAATGCATTATGGTCTCAGCTGCCCCACGACACGCTCTGCATCCATCACGCGACTACCATAGAAGAGGATCTTGAAGACACCATCTCAGCAGGCAATTATGAATCCCTTGGTTTTTGACTCTAGCCCACTTGACCTCAGGTATGAAGGTCAGATTTCTAGATAAGCAAAGATCTTTAATGTTCTTGAAGAAGACCCCATTCTTATGTAGCTGTAAGAGACTCACTATCCGCAGCTTTGACGTGGGCTTTTTGATAAACTCGGTGACACAGTTTAGATTCGTCCGTTCAGTGTCGAATACGAGACCGAGTTCTCGGGGCTGCACGGATTTCTGCCTTGAGAAAAAATCTCCCGGTTGTCTGGGGAAGTATAACTGTGGAACAAACGATTTAGGATGCCACCAGTATAAGTCTCTCCGGCATCCAGATGGTGTAGGATACTTCCATCTACGTGCTGAACGTCGTCTCCGTATTTCTCGCAACGTCCTCTTTTGGGATGAACCGTGGCACAATTGTCGATCCCTTACTCCATTCCGATAGAATGCGTGTACTTTTGCACCATCCTTAAGGACTGATAAAGATCCTTTTCCCCAGAGGCATATTGTTTGGGACATCCATGTAGAACAGAGTGACCATATGCTGGGAGTGCTGCAGTTATATCCGCGGGTTTTCCGTATTCCATCGGACAATGACAATGGCAGAGAAGAGGGCCGAGGGAGTATCCCTGAAACACGCTCCTTCTAAATATAACCTCCTCTGTTTATACTCTAACTTGACCAGATGTTATGGTGAAGCGAGTCCTCCAGAGCGGCATCAGCTGTTCAATGCATCTCACGGTGAAAAGCTCATGCGATGTTGTATCAGATGCCTTGCGATGATCGATCCAGACATTTGCTTTTGCAGTCTCAGCCTATATCCACAGACATAATGCGTACGAGTGTTGTACTACTACCTACGACGATCGTATGGTATAGTTGAATAAGCCTTACGGCCTTACCCAAACCATTCTGTTAAAATTATGGTTCTGATCATAGGGGTACTTGGTGGAATGAAGGAAATTTATACAGGATGCAGAAGGCTGTAATTTTTCATTCACCCTGACTACTCAGAGCACATGATTCTCGTGCCCAGTCATCACTCACCCCATGGACTGTGTGCCCTTCGGATGTATCGGGGCTCTGGAGACAGGGCTCAACTGGAATATTCCTAACAATATAAAAATACTTATAATAATAGTGAGTCGCGGCACAATGGACTCTTTGAGTAAATGGATGAGTTGGGCGACGATCGTATGTTGAGAAAGATGAGCCAGCTAGAAGAGAAAACATGGCGAGACTACGTGCTTTATGGTGTGGCAGATACTCAGAGCATGCTGCCTTCTCTGTCCAAAACTTAAGGGATTATGTACCTCATCTTTGGGTTCGAGGCTATGTCAGAGCTCCTCCTCATCCACTTTGTTGCAGAAGTGGCAGATATGCCACGTGTCGGAAGAGGAGATGGCATGAAAAGAAACTTACATCTGGCAGATCAACTCTGCTGCGTATGGCGCCGCCTAATTCAGAATATAGATTCTAATTATAATATATAATATATATATATATATATATATATAATTATAGAATTACTCCCAGGTTCCTTAGATTTTTCAAAATCACAAGTTGCTCATTATTCATGTTTATATCGATAGATTGAACACATTTTCACGCTGGTGTTCTCTGCTGAACAACATGACCAGGATGTATAAACAAACAGTGTTCCAAAGATGTCTCAACCCTTAACAAAGGCGTTAAGGTCATTGTTGATCGTAAAACATGCATTTTTTACCATTTGTTGGGAAAACCTTAGTAAATTGTCCGTATAAATGAGACGAGCATTACAGGTTTTAATCTGAGCCAAAAGGCGAGATGAATACATTCTGAATAACAAAGGCCCTAATATAGATCCTTGCGGCACATCTGTTCTTAACGTAAGATAGAATATTCAATAGTGAGTCATAATGAATCGTGTCGAAAGCCCGTCTAGAGTCCAACAGTGACCTTGGTCAGTAGATACGAAAATATCGTCAGTGATATGGAGCAAAACTATCGTACAGCTGAAATCTTTGCGAAATCCAGACTGAACTGGGGCATGAAAGAGTAATGTAACAAGTGTTCTTTTACTTTCATTATTTTAGATGTCAAATGTCAAATAGAAATAAAATCAAGAATAAGTTGGAAAATAAATGAATAGTAAATAAATACATATAAAAAAATGAGCAAGACTCATAGAACAAGATAATTTGAAGAAGTGGTGATGTGAGACACACGAGAGAGGGTGTGCCCGTGCCGGGAGTCTGTGTAAGGATGTACACAGATATTCGTGTAGTGTCTGCTGAAGGTTGTCCTAATGTGAATAGATAATGCATATAGGTTGTAACAGGAAGGAACTACATGTTCAGCAGCATAGATGCTTATATGTAAAGCTTCTAAAGGAAAATCAATGGTATCATTCAATCTTCCAAGAAAAACGTTTCAAATGAGTGACTAGAAATTTTTGCATCGATACGGATTTCGTGCACTTCATTCTTTCATTCGGCACATGTAGGTTTCTCATCACCAACCAGAGTTTCCTTACTGGTAAATAAATCCAGACAATATGATAATTTCAGTTTGCTTTTCCTTAGAGGAATCGGTACAGAAAAGTTCCCGAATGGATCAAACAAACATAACTTAAGAATGTCCACAATAATATGTACACATCGATGTGGATTTCAGTTGACAAGTGTTCTACAATGATGAAGTTGTCTATCTTCAAGAAATTCGACCAAGTCTCTTCTTCTTTTTCTCTGTTACTTGATTACTCGTTGGTTTCTGCCAATGAGTGTTCAGGTTTCTTAGTAATTTCTAATTTCATTATCGTCAGCATGTATACCCTGCAGCAGGATCCTCAAAAATTCCTGAGTATCTTGTTGAGTGTTGATAAAATGAGGTACAAATCTTTGAATTTGTTTCCCTAATGAGTCTGTTTTAACTAATCCATCCAATGCATCTTCTTATCATAGTTCTTTAATCACCACCGCTCCTTTCATTCTTGAGGTAATCGTGTTTATATCTCCCAAGTAGAGATCATCTCTTAAATAGTCTAATAACTATCTATTATTGGATAAACATTGGATAACACTAATCATGAAGCAAGTATTTCCAACATTTACTCAGTCTTCAATACCAAATGAGTTGATGGTACTTGGTTTAAGCCTGATAGTATTAAATCTTTTTGTGCTGAAATCAACAATGCTATCAATTTTTGGAGCAGTCACTAATAAAATTAAAACTTTTGACTATGTAGGTAAGACACTATCTGGTCGCTGGTCCTTGAATTCACTCGGGCTCTGTTTACAGATGGATACACACTTTCAGTTAGACAGTCTCGTATATGAGTAATGTGAGGCACTAAAGCCCATGGCTCACGCCCAAACAGTTTGATCAAACTGCCTTCAATTGACGTAATTTTTATTTAATTATTGATTAAAACCCATTACCGCCTACAGGGACCAAATGGGCCTACCAGCTGATCTCTCAAAATCAGTTGAAATTTCGTATGTTTTATGCAACCAGACTTACATAATGCATACTAACCATTAGTAGAGGCATTGTGCTAACACGTGCAGCGTGATTTTTAGTGTGCTGAGGAATGTTGACAGAATTAGGTTAATTTGAATATAGTGTTGTAGTGAGAATCGAAATATATCATGGATTTCAATCTAAGGTAAGTATTTTTCTTAGTTTCTTCTTGTATAAATGAAATGAAACATAATCAGCCTAAAAAAAGAGATACTAAAAAACATCGTGACGTAATAGTTTTAAGCACATATAAAAACATTCGTCATATACCATATTTTAAATATCGAAGTACCCGTATGGGCCCACTAGGCGGATAGGAAGCCAAAATGTGTTGTTGTTTTTTATTTCAGAGAAATTACTTTGAAAGAAGCCCTAGATATAGCTTATGATGAAACTGACGTGTCACAAATTTATATTGAGTCCCCCGAATCACATTATTTGACGGATGAAGACTCGGGGGACGAGGATGATGGTGGCGCAGCAGATAACTTGAATCCAAGACAACTTTCCGCTGGTGCTGAAATAGTATTTGCGAACTTGGAAACTACCTTGGAAACTAACAGTGAAAATTTTGTTACTCAAGATTTGGATAACAAAAGTGAGAAAGTGGCACAGAAGTCCTTAACAGTTTCGATTCCAAAAGAAATGACATTTATTCAAGGCGACTTAGCATGCCCAGAACAGAATTTTCCAATACGCGATTATACGAAATACAGATGTATGTCTTGTGTTGAATTGCTTGAATTGTTTTTGACACCTGATTTTTTCCACCAGATCATTTCCGAAACTCGCCATTATGCATTATTCAAAACTGAATCTGATCCAAATTTGACAGTTCCCGAACTGAAAGTATTTATTTCCATTCTTCTTTTAAGTGGATATAACCAACTGCCATCAAAAAGAAGCTATTGGGAAAATTGCTTAGACATGAAAAATATTTTGGTAGCTGACGCTATGAGAAGGGACCGATTTCTGCAAATATGTCGACTTATACACTTTGCGGACAAAAATAATATAGACACGAATGATAAAATGTATAAACTTCGGCCAATTGCTGATATGCTGAAAAAATATTTCCTAGAACATTTCATTCCAGAACTAAATTTGTCCTATGATGAGTCCATGATCCGTTATTTTGGACATCACAGTTGTAAACAGTTCATAATGGAAAAACCACTGAGGTTTGGCTACAAAGTATGGTGTCTCAACACGCCTAGTGGATACCTAATAAATTTTGAGATATATCAGGGGTAGAATCCCAAATCAAATCAGGAATATGAAGGATATTTTGGAAAAGCTACTGCTCCTTTATTACAAATGATAAGAGGAATTGGGCGAAAAACGACTGTTTCGTTATAATTTCTTCGTTGATAATCTCTTTACTAGTAAGAATCTTATGAGCACTCTAAAAATGAATGGTTATGGTACTACTGGTACCCTGAGAGAAAACAGAATTCCCAAAAACTGTCCACTAGTTACTAAAAAGACGATGGAGAGGCGAAGTAGGGGTGATTATTCATCTGCGCTAGATAGGGAGACTGGTATTTTATACGTTCGTTGGAAAGACAGTAAAGTTGTGACAGTTGGAAGTACCTGCTTTGGTGTTCAACCGATTCGAAATGTAGATAGATTTTTCAAAGAGGAACGTAAGGCTGTTCCAGTTCCTCGTCCATATCTCATTTCCCAGTACAATAAAAGTACGGGTGGGACCGATCAAATGATCCTGGTAAGGAAAATTGGCATCTTTATTTTGTATTTTATATTTTTCTTCTATATCATTATTATTTCAGCTACCGAATCGGAATACGTTCGAAAAAATGGTACTGGCCCATTTTCACCTACTTTATGGACGCTGCTGTTCAAAATAGTTGGATTTTATTCAAAAATTCTGGACGAAATATTAGCCAATTAGAATTCAGAAAAAATATTTGTCAGGTGAGATCAACTGCAATAGTTATTCGTGCCATAAATATTGAATGTTAAGTGCGTACATATATTTTTTCAGAGCTATTTGACAATGTACAAGACACCAGCTTAAAGAAGCGGTAGGGTGCCAAGAGCAGCTGGAAGTGATTTTCGTATTTCAGATACCGTCAGGTATGACTGTACTAATCACTGGATTGTTCCAGTTCCAGAAGGAAAGAGAAGAAGGTGTGCTTTACCAAATTTCAACTCAAAAGGGCGTACAATGTGTGATAAATGCGACTTGGGTCTTTGTGTTGCTTGTTTTAAAAGTTTTCATACAACTGGTGAAAAATAAATTATTTTTTCAATTTAGTTCCTGGGATACGCCTACTGGAGCTCTTTTTCAGTAACAAACAGATACTTTTGTGTTTTTTAAGTGAATCAGTGTTAAGTTAATGCATATTAATATATTTATCATAAATGTTTTGAAATTCACAGATTTTTTTCTTTCTCGGCGTTAATGGGTTAAAACTGATATAATAAAGGCAGTTTGATCAAGATAATTGATCGTGAACAACGGGCCTTATTGGGCAGCAGCATTTAAGGAGTTATACAGTCATGCACATCCCAGGGCAACATCATGTCATTAATGTTTTTTTCATAGACCATGAGGTCAGTTATTTTCATAGACCATGATGTCAGTTATTTTTCGAAACTGGAAAGCAGGAGCACGAAGATTATTTGATTCACAGGAATTCATGATTTCTATAGGTGGCTCGGTGAGTTCAATGGATTCAATAAAGAACTCATTTATTCCTTTGGAGACTTTTCATCACCTGATACTGCAAAACGAGCGACTGAACTGCAGTAAGAGATGCCACACCGAAAGAGGCCTATATATCGAGAAAAATGGCGTCTAATACAAGCCTCATTCTCGATTATACTTCATAAGGTTCGGTTGCACCGTGGTAAACAAATGATGATAAATATAATATTTTTATAGCCATGAATTTCCTATGAAACAAAGCAATATGAATCCTGGGGTGAGATTCCGTGTACCATAGAATCCTATAGACGATACAAAAAGTGAGATGTCATTATCGTTGAATTCATGGGAGAGAAAGAGACATTACTGTCGTCTATAGAATTCGATGGTACACGGAATTCCACCCCTGGGTGGGGTTCGATATTAATATGTAAAATTGAGTACTTCTGGGCAATAAAATGTTTCTTTTATCTTCAGGTACGTGATAATTATTTCACACCATAGACAAATCTCTCATTATTCGTGCATTGTGTCCCTGCCAACTGTACTATATTTCTGTTCCATACCGTGCAGACGTGCACTGGTGGGTAATCATCTAATTATGCTAAACAAAAGTGAAACCTAGATACCTATATACCTTCTCGAGGATTTCCGTGGACTTGCTGGTCTGTTGGCGAATAGAACAGAAATACACGGAAACTAGATGAATGCAGACTATTGTAACTGCAAATGGCTGGTTTGATTCATCTGTCCTTGACATACTTGGCGTTGGTGGAAATATCTAACGTTGGCCAGCATAGAATTCTTCTGATTCAAAATTAAATTCTTTTATTTTCCTTTCAGGCAATAATAATAATAAAAAGCTCTATTCATAGGTACAGATGAAGTATACAAAATTCAAAAAATATATACCTACAATTAATTTCTGAATAAAGAGGACAGAGATGAGTGCCACTGTACTTGTTTCATGAAGATAATTGAAGAATACAATACATTGGCAACACGATATTTATCTGTCATACTGCTGAGGGCTACAATCCTACACTAATTAGCAAATCATAAGCATTATCATCCCTAATTAACTTAATTTCAAATATTGAGTATCATTGAATAAATATATCACCAAAATTCCATATGTCCACCTTCTCGCTCCTAAATAACATTCTCCTAGAAGACTTTTCTCTTAGAACATTTTGCAACACAGAGGGGGCAATTAACGCTACGCAATCTCTTATAAGTACACTGTTTCAAAGGGTGTGTGTCTTTGAAGGACCTGAACTTGTAAACACTATTTTTTTAATATCCCCACAAGGTAAAATTCCGTTAACGCCAGGCAACCGATTTTCAAAAAAAATTTATAAGTTGGCAACATGAGTAAAGTACACTAGATTTTTGGCTGTCATTTATCAGAATCACAATAAAAAAATGTCGTTTGTAACAGTCTATAAAGAAGGAAGAATTTGTTAATAAAAATACAGTTTTTAATTTAAAAAAATGTATGAAACAGGTGAATTAGGGTGTGTACATTGTGTTGACAAAAAGAAGGAAGCATTGGGACTGTTTGTTCACAGCAGAAATGTGTGCTAGAAAATGCCTGTTTCCATCCAAAGAAAGGGCCGTATCTCTGAAACTACTTGAGACCGCCGAGAATTTCATTTGGATTTTTTGTTCAGGACACCGAGCTGGGTAAGTCTCAAAAAATCGGTTGCCTGGCGTTAACGGAATTTTACCCCCCAGAAAAATCTAGGGGGTGAGATCTGGTTACCTAGCTGGCCAAGGGTTAACTGAAAATATCGCCCAATCTATTTTTCACCAAATTGACGATCCAACCATTTCCTGACTTCTGATGTTAAGTGGATTGAAGCACTATCCTGTTGGAAATACAATTTCTTTCGCTGAGATAGTGGAATGTTATCTAAGAAGTACGACAATTCAGTTTTTATAAAATTTAAATATATTCGGGAATTGAGGTTTTGTCTAAAAAAATGACCCAATGATTTTCGATTGAAATATTCCGCACCAAACAATCACTTTAAAATAATATTGGTCTTTGCATTGCACAATAAAATGGGAACTTGCAGTTGTACATCACCGACAATTTTGAGATCTAAATGTGGCTTCATCCGTGAATAAAACATTTTTAAGAAAATTTCGATCATCTTCTTCAATCAAATCTTGAAGCCAGGCACAGAAATTAAACCTAAAATCGTTATCTCGGTCTTTTGAAACATGCACAAATCTGGGTCGATAAGGGTAGAATTTTTTCTGTTTCAAAATTCGCCTAATAGACCATTTCAACAGCATGAGTCATAGAAAAAGGTGGTTTTTGAAATTTTGTCCTACCATTTGGGAACAAACCAATATGCAAAAACGATCTCCAATAACGTATTTTTTGTAACTGTGATAATAAAAATTTTACTCACATGCTGCAATCGTTATGGCCCACGCTGTATAATAAAATTAAATATTTATTTGAGAATATAAAATACAAAATATATTCATAATAAAATTAGGGTTATAATTAATCAATGATCAAGGAGCACAAAGAGAAAAGGTATACAGGCCGTTTCTTTTATCGTGTGGTAACATTGCTATATTCTAAACTGTAATAGATACGAAGACGATTAAATGGGAAAAAAGGTAACTATTGTGGTGAACAGTAAATTGGTCAAAATTTACGGGGATTCTCGCCCTTCCCAACTTATACAGGGAAAACTGAAAATGCTGTTTTCGGTTTTTTACGAAAAGAATTGTTATTTCAGAAAAAAATGTCAAGTGTGATATACCACTGAATTGTGATTTCATCGCTTTATCAATATTTGTGATGAAATAGACAGGTCCGTATTTGAAAAAAATTGTTGATGGTGGCCGTGTTGACACGAAACGTTTAATTAGAAATTTATCATTAAGTAGTTCTATTACATTTTAAATACAATAAAATTTACCTCTTTCATTTTTTTATAGTTTCTGAAATAACCATTCTATTCGTAAAAAACCGAAAACAGCATTTTTAGTTTTCCCTGTATAAGTCGGGAAGGGCGAGAGTCCCCGTAGATTTTCTCTGACCAATGTACTGCTCACCACAATAGTTACATTTTTTCCCATTTAATCGTCTTTGTATCTATTACGGTTTAGAATATAGCAATGTTACCACGTGATAAAAGAAACGGCCTGTTTATGAATATTTGGTCTCGAGGTCATGAAGTTATAAAAAATTAAAAACAGGTAGAAAACAGGAATAAAGATACGATAGTGATACCAACGACAAGTACAGGTTAAAGTTTTTTGAAATCCACTAGCTGTTGACTATAAAATGGTGAAAGGTGGAAAGTACATATAAAGCAAATAATAAAGTTCATAATATACTCGATAAGTGATAGAACATTTTTTTAGAGAAATGAATAATAACAAGACCATGTTAAAAATAGGTATTGCAATGCGAACAATTCCCCTTTCCTATTTTTATTGATTAAATATCTCTTTCTTTATTTTTAATCCCTACAGAAGGAACGTCTCATATTTCTATGATTTTATTTCATGAATGCTTTCGTTGTATGAATTTTGTCCCAAAATGTATAACATTTCAATTCTTCAGGGATTCTTCAGTTCCCCCCCTAAAGTTTCTGCGATGTAAATATAATTTCCATGAATTATGAATAAATCACTGAAAGTTGTGAATCAAATTATTTCAGTTAAACGAATATGTGGTGACCCGTTTAAAACAAACTAGATAAAGCTGTAATGAAGGTTTACAAATTCTGATATTGTTATGAATACAAGGAAATGGAAAACCACTGGATATACGGAATTAGTTTGTACCAGGGACGGATCTGGAACTGGCACATATCTAGAAATAATAATTCAAAAACAATATCAATATTAGTTTTACAAAATGATGACATTCAATAAAATAAAGTTCCTTTTACCAATATTTTATGCCTCAATGGAAACACTTGATACCTTAAGCAGTTTTCAGTTTCCAACTGCTCTCTGCAAAACTACTGAAAAAAATGTTCAAGTATTTGTGATTTTTGAAAAGGTAGGAGAAAAGTTCTTTGAAATAAGATATCACTGCACTATTATAGATCTCAGATGTTGTTTCCATTCCCGCTAGATGTTGAAGTATTTTGATTGAAAACCAGCCTACAAAAGATTCCCATATTTTGCATATGTTTATATTTTCTGTAGGTACTGAAATATTAGAGGTGATACGTTTTAAAATTGATACACTATATATTATGCATTATAACTATTTTTGTACATTTTCAATTAGAAACCATACACGAATGTAGTAAATAAGGTTCAAAAATAATAACTTTCTAGAATGGAAGGACACCGCACGAAAATATATGGGAAATTGCCTCTCGGTCAAATTGGCTGAAATTGTAATATGTTATAGTAGCATGGTTCGTTAAAAAAATGTGTGAGTTTAAATGATTTTGTATGTGTCGTTTCTGAGATATAAGCGGTGAAAATTCGAAAAATCGTCATGTCCAATTATAGTTAAAGTATGAAATATGAATATTTTCAATTTTGGAAAATACCTCTATGATGAAAAATATTTACGTATCGTTTCTGATTGAAAAAAAAAAATCATTGGCTGTGTTGATTCAACAGAAGATAAGATAACCTTGTGATGAATTTAGTTGGTCAATATTACCTTTCATTTAGATCTAGGCTGCATTAAATATATTTTTAGGTCATCCAAAATGTTCTTATTGAATATCTCAAAAACTGTTCGGTTAATTTACATCTAATTTCAATCAAACCATTTTAAAAATGTCGACTTTTTGCTATAGAAGTTTTCTTGACTTCGTTTATTGCATTTTTAAGATATGCAATTTTGAAGGTTACGATATTACTATCGATCGAACAAAACTTTAATGGACCTGTTGATGAATGCAACTTTATGACATATCACTCCGAAATCATATGCTAGATACAACACAAACTATACTCAACAATACACGCAAACTCAAGTTCAAATCTTGAATAACGACTCCAAACGTAATTATTATTATTGATATCGTTATTGTTACAGTACTATTCAAAATAATTGGTTATTGTCGGAAAAAGGAAATATTCTCAAATTATTTTTCAAATGAAAACAACCTACGATAAAAATGAAGATTTTTTTGTTGTATAATTATCATTATATTGATATTTTTTTTCTACACCTTTTTCCTCGCAATCAGTGTATGTGATTCAAAGCAATAATGTGGATACTCATCTACTTGTACAACATAGATAATGTTCTAAACTCGTGAATGACTAAATGAAACGATTATTACTTGAAAGCAGTTGTATTTATTCCTTATTATTATTTCCTAGGTTGAACTTTTTTTCAATATGTGTGCTCTCTTTTGGATTTTCGAGTTTTTTGTCTAAATTGAACATACAATCGGAACTCAATTTGAGTAACAGTCGGAGATTATCGAATCCACTATGTTGAACTGAGCCAAAAAAAAAAATCAAGAATAAGAGCCAGGGGCCAACTAACACCGAAGGGAAAAATTCAAATGATTCCATCTGTAAGATGATCACTTGGTGACTAAAACACGTGTAGGAGTGTGAAGAGTGTAGAGAAACAACTACTTCCTCGGCTAAAGGAACGCCAGACATTGAACTATATCTGATAGATATTGTGACAAGATCCTAAAGAGAAAGTCTGAAAGTAAAAATTTGTATTTTCATTCAGTTTTCTTGAAAATTCATGAAGACGTTTAAGTCAGTGTTGCGGGGATTGCATCTCATTTGCTAGGCCTCCAATGAATTTATTTTCGGAGAATTACATAGTTGAATTTGTTATGGAAGTGGCTACAAAAATCGTAGAAAAAAACTAGATGTCCGTATTTAAAAAAATAAAGTTGATGATGCAATCTGATCAACGAAAGGTCGCATTGGAAATTGGTTCAAATCAGGTTATAAGAAATATGAAAGTTCCCTGACTTTTTCTTATATCATTCGAAATGGAGGCGGTAGAGGCAAAAAATTAAATTAGACTATTTTAGTTTTTGGCGAATATTTCAAAAACAACCATTGATATTTAAGATTCGAAAAGGGATTATTATTACTCCTCATAATGAAAACTTTTGTCTGATTTAACCAACCTTATAGTTCTCTCCATTTCCGAGATAGCAATAGTGGATCAACTAAAAAAACGGCCTCTGTATAGACCATTATTATTGAGAATTTTCTATCTGTCAACTATATGGGATGTTCGTTTTGATTTATACTGAGAAATAAAATACTTCCTTGCAGAAAAATTCATTCCGAATATTCAAAGTTAATGTTCTCAAAATCACAATTTCAAATCGCACATGAGAAATCATGTTATTATTATTTCTTTGTTATTTGAATAGGTTTTCTACAGTTAGAGAGAAGATAATTCCTCGTAAAATAGTTGAATTTTCTTTATTTGTTTTCTTTTCTCCAATTTTCTAGAAATCAATCTGTGGATAGTCTTTAGAAAATATATCACATTTATGACACTCGACAATAGATTTATATAGGTACAATAATAAATAGTGGTATAGTACCGAAGTTGAAAAGGATACACCAGAATAAAACCTTATCTATGGGTTTTGTATTCCGACAAAGTTGATAAGATTCAAGATTTATAGCTACACCGTCATGAACTATTCCACTGAAATAGTAAAATTAAGTATTATGTTCCATGGTTAGTCATCGATTTTTGGCAAAAGGTATCATCACATATTTTGTTTTGGCTCTTGCTTCCTTTTAGGTGCATTCAGACATTTCGCATCTGTCTTTCATTCTGACGTCGGCGTTGTTCAGTCGACGACAGTTGACAAAAAATCGGGTGAATCCACCTTCTCACATTTCAATAATCCTGTGAGGAACAGGAATACGGGACACCCACCCTACACAGAAGCGTCATTCAAGCATCCCGCCAAAACGAAATATCTTTTCACTTGTCTTGTATAATGTCAATTCTGCGCGGTAAATTCAAACTGAGAAGACGCATTTTGAATACGAGTTTGTGTCTAGGAAGCCAATGTGTAGGTTTGGTGAGTTAAACATTGTTATTAAAATTGGTAAAATTCATATTTCCATCAACCGGATGCACAGCCTCAGAAGTCTTCGAAAGACCTGTGCGAGCTAGGGAAGACTTACCTAACATGTGATGCCATGCACGAGACCAGTGACCATAATGTGGTTGAGA